>CM062297.1:843854767-846354437 GCA_031216915.1 Pictodentalium vernedei
TCAAATTCCATTCTGGTTTACATTTAAAGTGCAATTTGCTGTTTCCTTGTGATTACTATTCTGTATCTTCACTGCGCATGTCACACTATTCCATGTAATCTGGAATAGACTACAGAAACATTAGCAATAAATCCCCCTCCACAGAGACTGTTGTCAATGTAAACAAGAAGTGTATAAACACCAGAAACATGACTCCAGGCACTGATAACCATGGCCCGAAATCAGTTACCAATAATACACTATCTGATGCAAAACAGAGACTTCTGGGGAAGAAACTGCAGAACATCAGATGGTAGATGCAGAACACTATGCCTAAACACCCATGGGTGAGGACGTAAACATGGAGAAAAGAACAGAATTCATTCTGTTACCCAGCTAAAACTCCCAAGAAATTTTAGTAATAATATTACAGAAAATATGCCAAAGGCATGGGAGAATAGCAAGGAGGGACTTAAAGGAAAGGGAGAGAGGAAACACTGAACAAGCAGTATAACTTTATAGCAAGAATGACAACAACAGGCCCATGCCTCAAAAATAGGTAACTTAACATAATTTCATAAAAAAAATTTAAGTTACAGCTCTGATTATTTTCTGTCACTCATTTTTCCTCTCCTCCTATTTCCTCTATAGATCCACCATTTCTCTAATATTTATGTGTCTGGCATCATTTAAACTGAGATTTACAAGCACAAAGATCAGTCAGATGTGAACTGATTAAGGGCCAAACAAAGAATGATAATTGGCGCCAATTTCGGGACCTCCTTGACACTGCACATGCACAGTAGAGGCAAAAGTATGGAGGGCCATTTAGGACATGATTTCTTTGGTTTTAGATGCAAATTTTGGGGATTGGGGGGGAAAATTTGTGTTTGGCCCTAGATTTTTAAGAGTTAGCACCAGCTATGTCTGGGTCATTGGTACAGTATAAAAATATGAGAATTCAAGACTTTTCGTTCTAAAAGGCATGCATTGCAAAACACTTAATTCCGGACAGTCAATGTTCACAAGATACAGCACCTTGGATGTATTTCCTGACTTCTGTCAATTTAAGACTTTTCAAAACTGGAACTTTGAATTCACGACTTTTCAAGGGTCTTAAAAGTTTTTTTCAGATTCAAGCTTTTTAAGACCTCGCGGGCACCCTGTCGTAACCGGCGCCGGAATCGGCCGGTTGTGAGCTCAAATAATCAGTAATCAGCCAGAGGCCATTTTTGGCAATCGGTTGAACACTATATATTGCCAATCTCTAAATTTGACCTGTTAATTACATATAGGTTACCGAGTAAATTCCTGTTGATTGAATAAAAATCTTGTAATCTATCAAATAATTGCTCTGACAACCACTGAATTAATCACATTTATAAACTCTGTCGGTCTCAGTATTCCACCCTTGGCATGTCAAACAAGATACCAAGAAAGATATTATTATAATATTATAATATTAAAAACATTTAGTTTATGGTCCATAAAATATCACCTCAATGGCTCATACATGTAAACTGAATGTTTTACTACCTTCTCTGCCATTTTATTTTTGACAAAAACACCCCAATTCATCACAATATCTGAAATATGACTCATGACATTATAAGTTATTCTGTTTGTTGATAGGGGACATGGTCTCACGTTCCCTGCATGAAATTTATATTCAACCGAGGCGTCAGCTGATGAATATATGTTTCATGCAGGGAACGTGAGACCATGTCCCCTGTCAACAAACAGAATAACATATATGTCCGGTTCTTACACAAGTAAAACTGAATTGGAAAAAAAATCTTTTATTTTATTGTAATCTTAAATAACAAAAAAACACTGCTGTGAGCCTAGGGCTGGGCGATATTTCGATATACCGGTAAATACCGGTATTGAAATCGTTACCGGTTAAATATCGTCTATTTTTTTGGCAATACCGGTATATCGTCTGTAACGATATTGGTTTGGGTCACATGATAATAAAATTTCAACATGTGTTTTTTCGTAAAATCGCACAGAAATTTGCTTTGAAAATACAGGAAGTTTATCTTTCCTCATTTCGTGAACAAATGATAAACAGCGAGAGATGACGAGAGTAACATTCTATCTCGTTTATCGTCACCGACATGCAAGCATTCATGGAGAAATTATGAAATAAATATTTAATACTTGTTTGCTAAATTTGTTTGATTATTTTTAATTAGTGAATAATTAATGTAGCACGCATCACACAAATACACGGAAAACACACCCGACTGTCACGCTGTAAATACACGGTCACCTGCTGTCTCACTTGTTTGAACTGTAATCTGCAAGCCATACTTATCGCTTAATTCGTTGTCAGCAATCTGACACAAAAATGTTTCAAACCACACATATTCACAATTGTGAAATGTGCAACAATTTTTGTCAAATATGACAGAGGTTTGATGCTATCACTGGGAGAAAACATTGTCGGCTGGTGATTGACACCTGCAGACTATCATGAAAGTGAAGGGTGGTCACGTCTTGGAGGCGTGCTTAATATCAACAGACCGACTGGCCTGACATGTGACAGATGACATTTGACATTGTCATCTGAGGAAGTTCACTGCTGGAAGATAGGAGAAGGGGAGGAGCTACTACTGGTTCTTTGTGAAACCAGGCCCTCGGAATCCCATCGACTGGATACCCGTTGTTTTGATAAAAAGTTTTGTTTGCCACTGTTTTCATGAAGCCACACATACGCAATTAACACAATGTGACAATTGACTGGCTCAGTAATTAAACGCTTATCAGTCAAGAGAGGCTGGCCATGTTTTTACAGGAATTAAATTGACAAAGACTAATTTACTTGTATCCCAGATTCAGACGAAAGCCAGTAAATCCATGATAATTTTATGGCTTATTTTCGTATTAAACAATAGGTTCAATAACTTTGTAGACATGGATTATTATGGTCTTCCATTCAAATCAATCATTTTTCCAGAGCAGTAAGTGATACTTCTATCTTTTGCTCCAAAAATATATTTTTTATTCATGATATCCCTTGCACTTAATATGTGTTTCACACACTGCTGCACGATATACCGGTATATCGCGATATTTTTTCTGATATCGTTACCGGTATTCAGATTCCCATATCGCCCAGCCCTATGTGAGCCTCTTCATTTGTGAACAGCGGATATTAGAAAGCAGACGTTGTTTCAGTAAGGTGTTAATTGGTTTCAGTTTATGTTACAGTAAATTAATGAAAAGAGACCTTATAATCTAATCGGTTTCATAAATAATTACCCATGTTTACATAACAAATCTTTTTGTATGTAATAACGGTACTTCTGTGTGTATTTTACTTCAGTTAAATGTATTTGTCTCAGTTGATTCCAAGAGAAAAAAGACATTGCGATAAACCGTTGCTCATTCCTTGACAGTGGACATAAGAATCGCTGACAGTAGACATATACGCGTGCCCAGTGGCATAAAATAAAATCAACGAGGCATTGACCAATAACTGCAAGGAAGGTATTGTGGGTGGTATCGGGGCATACTCTACTATATGACGTTTCCTGACTTGGTGTCTGCAGACATGTTTCTCTCAAAAATTATGAGATGGTGGTAATCAATCGTGCCTCATAAAATAAAACTAGTTTTATCAAATTGTGTTTTTTTTTATTTATTGGGGTTTAATTACACTTTCAACAACCATGGTCTCACCATTTCAGGCAGTGGGTGGAGAAAGCTGCTGTACCTAGAGAGAATGGTTCACACTAAGCAGTGGTGAGCAACTTTCAGACTCTCCAACTTACTAAGCCGTAACATTTTTGCAGTGGTTGAAGCCAAGTGCACTAATGACGTGAAGTATGCCTTCATACACACAGCCATAATACCCAGTCCTGGTAATACATCCTTGTTTCCATGGCAAAAGAATTGCTGTGGAAGACTGGTGCTTCTACGGCAATTGCTGTGAAGCCTGTTCGATTGTGTAAAAATCATCAGGAGGCAGAGCATAGTCTCAATTGCCATGTATATGTAGTATGCAGTGAAGTGAAAACTTTCAAGTAAGTTTAACATGTAAAAGTAGTTTGAGATACAAGTGTATATAATCACAATCAATGTGCAGAATGCTTCACTCAGTTAGATCATGCCAATATCATGAATCATGTCAATGTTGAGAAAAAATCTTGAAAGTAAGTAAGCGACTTGCTCAATATGTATAATATGAGTGAAAATAAGATGCAGCATACCCACAAACTATGTATGATAACACGAGAATCTGAGAGCTTTCCAGAAACTGATGTCAGATTCTGGTGTTATTAGTGATGAACCGATTATCAAAACTTGTTATCAACCGATTACCAGTTATTTCCCTGCCGATTTTGCCAATTCCGATGGTTGAAGTAGGACACTGGAGAAAATCTGTTGGTGCCTGTTATACTACAGAATTTTGTTGATAAATCATCAATTACAAAAGCTTAATATACCACATAAGTTTTCAGAGTATGCATATTTAGTGCTGGGCAATATTAGCCAAAATAATATTTGCATTTTGGTTGGGGTGTGGGGAAAAGATTGTTATTAACGATACAATCACACGGTATTGTTCTCGTGAAGATTGTGTTTTATTCCGGTAAATAGTGTAAGGAAACAATACGCTTGGCTGTATTAACCAGGAATATACTGAGCACACATACTTTGTGTCTTAAATGAATAATAATTTTGATGTTAATATGTGTTGTGAAGTCGTATGTCGCATGGTTTACACCTACATCAGAATGTATTATTCAATGTTCTTTTTTCACCTTCTTACCTCCCTTGAGGTGTTTCTCCAATGTTTATATGAACTCGACAATCTTTGGCTTAATTGCGAATAGGAATTGTGTGCAATTGCCATATCGAATGGCATCCAAAGCATGGCAGGTGCTCCTGGTTACTCATAGCAAACACAGGCAATGTTTCTGCCAATGGACCTCTGGGTTACCTGGAGGTCCATTGGCTGAAACATGCTTGTGCACAGGCCATATGTACAGAATTTGATAGCCTTATTATGGTCATAACGCGTAGATTAAAGTGCAGATCAACGTGCTATTTGTGCACATTTCATGACAAGACTTTTAGTTTTAACTATGTCGTAATCCGTTAGCAGAGTACAGTACAGCCGCCATGGACTGGTCACTTTCTATGGGTGAGATCCAATAATATCGGATTCCAAACACTAACTAGAAAAACTGTGAGCACTGCTCATTAAATGATACCACCCACTCCCACCAAGAAACATTTTACAGCAGTAAAAGTGTGCTTAATGTAGAGAGCACAAACACTGACACCCCCCCCCCCCCCCCCCTCACACACACCTCCACCCCGAAGCTTGAATTGACAAAGCCCATTTTTCAATATGTGAAACTGTAAAAATGAAAATATCTGAAAACAAAACACAAGGTACACATCTTCACTGTATGTAAAAGAATGTTTGAAGGTTCCATTGAAATCCATTCACTAGTTTAAAAGAGGTCACGGATAGCAAATGTCAACAACCCCCTCCCACGCAAGCTTGAATTGACAAAGCCCATTTTTAAATATGGGAAACCCTAAAAATGAAAATATCTGAAAACAAAACAGGAGGTGGACATCTTCAATATATGTAAAAGAATGTCTGAAAGTTTCAATGAAATTTGTTCAATGGTTTAAGAGGAGTTGTGGATAGCAGATCTGTACAGAATGTCAACTGAATTTGACAAAGTTCATTTTTCAATATGGAAAACTGCAAAAATGAAAATATCTGAAAACAAAATAGGAGGTGCACATCTTCAATGTATGTAAAAGAATGTCTGAGAGTTTCAATGAAATCCATTCACTGGTTTAAGAAGAGTTGCGGATAGCAGATGTGTACCCCCCAAAGCGTGACAGACATAGTGAACTGTGAAAAGTGGGTGGTATACAGTGTTCACTATGTCTGTATAATTAAAGGAATAATCATCAAAAATTTAATTAATGAAGCACCGGGTACACCCAGTGCTTCATTAATTAAAATTTTGCTGATGATAATTTTTATCACATGGTAAATGCATGCGTGGAGACATCACTGCCTATGTGTGAATTCCAACCAGTTCACGGAGACTGTACTGTCTGCCATATACCATGCTTGTAGCCCATAGGAAAAGGGTCTTATGGTTCTTGTCTGTTTTTACTACGCCAGTCATGCTTTTTTAACATCTTAATGCGCTTCCTGCCCACATAAATATCAATAACTAACAAGTTATTCGTGAGTTATTTCCAGGCCTGTTTTTATCACTGCCAACCAACTGCGTTATCACATTTTGATTGATGAATTGAACAAAAAACATCATATCACTCACTTTAGGGAACTGTGTTCCTTATAAGCCTACTATCAAAACTCAAAATAAAACAATGTTACTCACAAATACTCCTCTTCCTTGCGGCTGTTGTTGTTGGCCAGCTGCACTATCGCTGGAGCCAGTATCTGCCATGCTTCTCTAATAACTGAAGATACCAGAATAAACATTAAATTGCAAATGGATGTTAAGATTTTTTCAAAGAAATATTTTAAAGATAATGTCAGACATGCCTTTTCAAATAAGCAATATGGAAAAAAGGTTACATTATGTTAAAAGTTTTCTCAAAAGCCTCAAGTCATATTTATTTATTTATTGGGGTTTAATGACACTTTTGACAGCCAGGGTCACCTCATGTAGGACAGTTTTACAGGTGGAGGAATCTGGAGTACCTGGAGAGAACCACTGAGCAATGGTGAGCAACTGTCAGGCTCCCCAACATACTAACTCCACAAAAGCAGGGTTAGCATTGGTTGAAGACAAGTGTACAATCGATGTACAGTTTGCCTTAGTACACAATGCCACTGTGCACCCAAGTGGGCAATAGAGGTGAAATGTCTTGCCCAAGGACCTCTAAGCTTGCAGTTTGTATCTCTACCTATTGAGCCTCCCCCCCCCACCCCCTCCCCAGGTCATTGTAAGTTAATTTTCAGTTCAGCATTATGCCAGGTTATGAGACCAAAATGCAGAATTAGGTTATTAGGCCAAATAAAAAAAATGAATTGATTCTCAGGCAATTTTTATTTCAAATCAGTGAGGGAGGGAGGATTTTATTTTTACTTTTTTTAAAAAAATTTTTTCATGTAAAAGTGTAAAAGGGTTGAGTATACTCAGTAAATCTTTTTGCTGTCTTTCCACTTGAAAAAGAGAAAAGGTTGTATTTTAGTGTAATTATAGTATGCCTTTTATAACTAACTGCCGTAACAACAGCTAAAAGGATTTGTATTTTATTGGGTTTTTTTTATGGTATAGATCTGTCAAGCATCATGACCCATAAGAATAGGCCCCACTAACCAATGCTTGGGGTAGGAGTCCTTTAAAATGGGAAACATGGCTCTACATGTAAATGATTGGTTAAACTTGAGTTTATATCGGTGTTGCGGCCATTATTAGCCATTGTGCAGAAATATATAACCTTAAACACCAGCAAATAAGTAAATAATTAAATCATGATCCAGTATATCAGAATTTTCTTTGTTACAGTTTATGGGAGAGTGCCCCTGGGCACTCTCCCATAAACTGCAACAAGAAAAAACAATTTACTGCTAACACATCTAAATAATTTTATGTCGAGAAATGTGAAAAAATGACCATTCCAAGTTTTCACAAATTTTTGAAAAAAAATGACATAATAAAAATGTCTAATGAGGAGGTTCAAATCCAACGAGGGAGGGCCTGAGAATCAAAACATTATTTTTTTTTAGCCTTATTAATTATTAATTATATCCTCGTGGTTATTATTAATTATATCCCTTTCCACAAGATACATATTTTATCATGCAGCACTTATACCTACTTCATTGCATGTGTAGGTTGTCTCAGATACGACAGATAGTTGAACTTTCAATGGCCAGAGTGGTTATATACAGAACAGTCTGTAACAAAATGTACCATTAGTCAACATTTAACCTTTTATAACACCAGACTATTGCCTCATTATTGACAGATTGCTATAGCAATCTGATAAAAATAAAATAAGGCAATAATCTGGGATTTCAATGGATGAGGTAGAAAACATGAAATGGTCAGGGCTTGACTTAACTGGATTTGAATAGTGATTTTCGAATCAGTTTTCAACTATTGCTACATGTAATCAATTTCGCATGACAAAAACATTTAAATAACAGGAAATGCTAATCAAAATTTATCCAAGTTAGTAAGCTGCTGTTCAATTTTCAAAAATATAATCGTCCCCTGGAAATGGTGTATTCTCCTGGCTAGGGCTGTCGCAATAATCAATTTTCATAATCGCCAGCATTAGTCTATGGTCAGTCAATTAATAGTCATTTCCCATGAATTCAACAATCTCTAATATACTTAGGTACAAAATAAATTTAAAACTGACGATGTTTGAATGTGTACCCTTCTGCATTGAGATAAAATGGAAACACCAAAATATCTCCGTCAGACTCCATTTGATTTGAAGAATTTAAACAGAAGAACATTTGTGCAGATGTTTCTTTTCTGTAACTAATTTTCAGAAATTTCAAACATAAAAATCCCTCCATTCCAACACAAGTTACAACTTAGTACTACAAGTGAAGTTACTGTCGTGGGTCTTGACAATTTTCTCACTTTCGTGGTTACAATTACTCCAAAGGGGGTTGTTCGAGAGTACAAGACCGAAGATTCTGTTTACTCTGCAGTCTGCAATGACTTTCCAAACTGCAATTATTAAATGATACACTGTTTGAACAATACTCTTTAGTACAGATTAACGTGTGCTGGTTAATACTAGAGAAAAGGGATTGATCAAATGGCAAGGCTCGGCATTTTTAAAATTACGTTGTTGCACAATCATGCAGAAAACAAAGACCATGGGGATATTACGAGTTACTATGGCGAGACATTTCAAAGGTTAATAATCTGTTAATTCATCTCATTAAACAGTACAATTTTAACCCAACTTGTACAGTGGAACCCTGTTAATTGAATAGCCACTTTGCCAAAGAAAATTATTCAATTAACAGGAGTATTCAATTAACAGGGAAAGTGTCACTTTCCTGTATTCTAGAGATAAACTTAGCATTTATTCTATCTTGTTTGACAGAGCTCCATGAGCTCTGTCAAACAAGATATAATAGATTAAATGCCTGTATTTGATGTACTGAGGCCAAATAGGTCTTTAAACAAAGGAAAACTGGGGAGAGTCAGGGTAATTTCTCGACAGGATGAAAGATTTTTTATTCAATTAATAGGAGTTTATAACCTATATTCAATTAACAGGTAAAATTTGTACTGGAGGTATGGTAAATGGTTTTGTGTTTGGAAATTGTATTCAATTAACAGGGATATACAATTAAGAGATATCCAATTAAGTGGGCTACACTGTACAACTTTAAAAATGAATGACGATCGACTCAAAAATTGTCAACTACCGCAACAGTCAACAGTTAGTCAACTAATCGAATAATCAGGACAGACCTATTCCTGGCCCTATAAAGAAGATGACCCAATTGCAGAACCGATAATAAAGAAATTGTGTTACTATTTCTGGGCAAAAATCAAAATAAGGCGAATACCGCTAAACCAAAAATTTATTAACCATGGCCTCAAATAGTACTACATGTATGATCCGTAAGACAATCCTTCATTACCACTATGACTGGATCACAGCACCCCAGGCCTGAAAATTTGTCCCCATTTGTGAGAATCAAGTCTTGCGAGAATAAATTTTCAGTTCATACATGTACAAGTGTAAAATAAGGCAACTGCCTCAGCAGGGTCTTGCCTGCTTTAAGCATCATCCTACCATGGCAAACCCTTGGGGTGGGTGCACAAGTCAACTGGGGGAGGGGGGGGGGGGGAATTTTTTTAATTTTTTTTTTTCAATGACTTGAAATTCTTTTTAAATACATGTTACCTAACCCCCTGGCCACCCTCTCCACCAGGGTAAACTGGATGAAAACATTTCTTTAGCACAAAATCACCTGAAATCCTTCAAAACAGACTTTGAAATAAAACAAAACATAATTCATACTCAACTCCTAAACCCTCACCCCCCCAAAATTTTTTTTGGAAATTTCATCTCACCTCATGCTGTTGAACAACACCATAAGGTTTCTCAGAATTATTTTCAACAGTTAAAGAGTTATAGTTGGTGGAAAAACCATAAAACATTAGTACGATCTGAAATTCTTTTTTTAGGAAGTGACCTCATGTTCTATATATCACAACCTTCATTTTATGTATAATTTGTGTATATTTAATTTGAAATATGAAATTTGAGATTCCCAGCCTTCACTTTGTGTATATTTAAGTTGAATTTATGGAATATCAGAAGTGGGAATTACAAAAGTGAACAAAATTCCCTTACATGTTTAGCACCTTTGGCTTTAAGATTAAGAATGCAATAAACAGTTGTGAGTATTATCGAATGTGGTATGATCACAAAAACAAAAGCATGGTTACTGAAAATTTATTTCAAATACATGTAATAGGAAACTTAAAACATAAGGCCACACAAAGTAGATCTTCTGTTTCTCAGGCCATTATTTGTGAAATTGCATGCGGGCGAGCATTTTTTTATTTTATTTTTTATTTCAGTAATTTCTTCTTTGCCATCAAAAGTTCATGTTCTTGGTTTATGTTTTAGGCCTCATAACCTACAGAATAGCATGGGTGGTGGCGTATTTCAAAGCCTTCTTGCACTCAAGGGTAAAATTCATCAATTTTTTTAACTTGGGTAAAATATCAGACATAAACAATTTAATTTGTATTTTTTTTAAGTTTAAATTGGTTATAAAAAGAGAGCATGCGGCAGCCAAAAGGACCATGCGGGAGGGCCTGAGAAACAGATTTTTAATTTTTTTAGGCCTAAAGTCAGTCTGTTTATTTTGTTCAATGCCATGTTTATCAACACTGCCAGAAGATTTGGAACAGACAGTAATTAGGACAACTGCAGAGGGGAATGGAACAACCTACTCCAGAGACAACCCACCCCAAACCGACAGGGATAACACACCCCCAGGACAACCCATCCCAAATTTTTCATGCAGCCGCAGTTATCATAATGACCCTCTATTTGACTATTTGAATATGATGGTGTTATAAGTAATAACATATGAGTAAGTCAGAATGAACCATGCAGCTGTTATTATAATAATCTTATTTGATTTGTGTTTGCGCACTGCAGAAGGATAATGGGATCAGACCCCCTAGAACATCGAACTGGAAGAGGACAAGGAATTGTGCATAGCTACAAGAATTCTGCTCGGTGTTTTATTTAGAAACATGGGCATATTTATAGCAATACATGTACCGCTGTTTGATGGTTATTTTTAGAAAAAAGAAGACGCCCAAACTGTCGCTGGTTTGGGAGCAGCACCAGCATATTGTCCATATCGGTTTTTAAAAAATCCGCCAATATGTGTTTTTTAGTGATTAACTAATTATCAAAACTTGCTATCAACCAATTACTGATTATTTCTCTGCCAATTATGCCAATTCCGATGGTTGAAATAGGACACAGAAGAAAATGTGTTGGTGCCTGTTAACAGAATTTCGTTGATAAATCATCAATTACGAAAGTTTAATACCACATAAGTTCGCAGAGTATGCATATTTAGTGCTGGGCAATATTAGCCAAAATAATATTTGCATTTTGGTTGGGGTGTGGGGAAAAGATCGCTATTAACGATACAATCACACGATATTGAAGATTGTGTTTTATTCCGGTAATAAAATACTGTTAATATGGTTTTGTGTAAGAAAACAATACACTTGGCTGTATTAACCAGGAATATACGGAGCACATATACTTTGTGTCTTAAATAAATAATAATTTTGATGTCAATGTGTGTTGTGAAGTCGTATGACGCATGGTTTACATGTATGTCAGAATCTATTATTCAATGTTCTTTTTTCAACTTGTTAACTCCCTTGATGTGTTTCTCCAATGTTTACATAAAGTCGACAATCTTCTGGAAATGGTGCGATCTCGTACCGATTGCAGTTGGTAAATTCTGTAATATCTCTGCTTTGCAAATCCCTAAATTTTTTGCTAATCACTACACATGTTTTTTAATGGGGATACTTTATTGAAATGGCCAGATATCAAAGGGATTTTTAATTCACAATCGGCCGATGCACCTAACCGACAGGTTCCGATTAACGATTCCAATTATCGGTTCATCACTAGTGTTTTTGAAAGCTGGGAATCATCCATCAGTCTGTAAAGGAGAGTAGATGCTGAGCATTTGCCATCTGGTCGGCCTTCAGGGGGAACAGATGACGGTGTGATGAAAACAACAACAAAAACCTCATTCAAACAAACACTCAACGGGCAGCTTGCTTCAATCTGTGTTTGGTGTTTGGTTTCACCAGGCCTGCACAAATTGAAAATTAAGGCAACCTACATGTATTTATGGGTTACCCTAATTTTTTTAAGGCAACCCTTTTGAATCAAGGTAACCCTACATATAAAAAAGTATAAGGCACTGTAAATTGGTCAGCTTTCCATCCACATCAACCTCATAGCTGAAATCACTCGTGTTTGGCCATTTTTGAAAGTTTTTTTCCACTGAGACTCTATCACTTGATTTGCTTTGGGTTTGCAAAACATGGTTTATAAATAATTTTAAACAGAAAGAGGTTCATTTAAGATCTCATCGGTGTATACATGCTAACTTCAATCAGCTGTTTTGTTATTCAGTTTGTTTACAGACCTGAAGCACCACCCCGGGCCGATTTCCTCTTGACCATTAATGTACCACTTGATAACTTGAAAATTTGAGGACTGCCACTGAGAGCAGCATGAAAAGTTTCTTCTTTTCAGCTACATTTGTAGAAGTAATTATTCTTTTAAATAAATATATTTACAACATGGCTTCAATAACCAGAAATCATCACTTGCACCGTTATATTTTGACAAAAATAAAATAAGAGCAAATATCGTCCACTGAGTTCCAATGTGTTCTATGTGCCAGCAGGCACATAGAACACATTGGAACTCAGTGGACGATATTTGCTTTTAATTTTATTTTTGTCAAGTTGTTTCATTTAATTACTCGACTATTTGATTTATAACAGCAAAATTTGTAGAATCATTGCTGACATGTGTGATCATATGGAGAACTAGAAGGTCAAGGTAAGTTACACGTACGACAAAAATAAAACATTCAATGATGAATGCAGTCACTACAGTACAGTTATCTATTATAAAAGTAGTAAGTTCTATCTACAGTAAATACGTCACATATATGATCTCAAACATTTGCTGGGGATTTTCACACGTTGTACAACCATATTTTTTAGTGCTGTGCGGTATAGTGAATTTTCGGTATGGTTTCGGTATTATAGGGACACCGTACCGAAACCAAATCAAAATACCACTTATTTTGGTATTTATATTTTTCTGCGAAATTGACAGAAAGTCAACTCATCAATGTGGATCGTAAATCTAAAAGCCTGTGAGCTGTATATTTTGATCTGATTGATAAGAAAACGCACAAATGTGAACTTTGTAAGCGACAGGTAGGTAGCAGATGCTGCGAATACGTCGGAGAAAGAAATAAAAAAGTGACGGCAGAAAAACAAAAAATTGCAAGTTGTTAACTTGGTACTTCCATTTCTGAAGAAATATGGCCTGGTTCCAGCGTTTCCATCATTCTGTCTGATTCAATATATTTTCTGGAAATTACTGTGCTGTTTATTCACAGGGGACATTGGGGGTAGGTGGATGGATGACTGGTTGACATTTGGTTGGAAATAATCCACTGGTTTTGAAAATTCAATATGTTGACAACATGACATACTGACGTTGATACTGCCAGTGGTCATCGCATCTCGGCGATTTTTTTGATAGCATTTCTTTCAATTCAGCATTAATATTTTAAGTTCCAGATACTTTTAACAACTGATCATTTTATTAAAATACATGTACAAGCCCCATAACTTTAACATCCAATCATCTACTTTATATTCTTTCGAATAAATAATTTATACTGCACACCAGCGCACATGGGAAAGACGTGATTGACCTTAACTTCAAGACACATTAAAAAACAATGTACGGAATGTACAGGCAACATCAGATTTAGCATTATCGAAGTTCATTTGGTCGAGCATGGTGCAGCAAATGCTTTGAAAATGATTTGCGGTTATTAGTAAATAATCGATTTGTACATTTTTTCTCATGGAAAATGAAAATTTACCCTAAAAATCGTGGATTCTCTGGAATTTTCAGAAACGTGTATGAGGTCAAGAATCAGAAGTGAAGTTAGTGAACACTGATAGAGTGATTCCATGCAAAATCCCCTATAATTGCAACTACAGTTAAAACTAGAAGTCCTGTCATGAAATGCGCACAAATAGCATGTCGATTTGCGCGTTAATCTATGCATTGTGGCCATAGTAAGGCTATCAAATTCTGTACATATGGCCTGTGCACAAGCAAAGATTCAGCCAATGGACATCCGGGTGACCTGGAGGTCCATTGCCAGAAACATTGCCTGTGTTTGCTATGTGTAACCAGGAGAACCAGCGTGCTTTGGAGGCCATTCGATATGACAATTGCGCGCAATTCCTATGCGCACTTAAGCCTAGATAAGCGCACAGTTTGTGACAGGACTTCTAGTTTTAACTGTAGGTGAATGTCATAAAACATGTTATTTTATATGTTTATCAAGGATGAACGCAAACAATGAAAGGTGGATGACACCATGTCATTGACGCACTGCATGACTGGCAATGATTGCACAATGTTTTCACAACTGGGATTATCATAGAGAGATTAATTACAGTTGAATTACTTCAATTTACTTGCATATTTGTGTGGATATTGGACACTGAATTCATTGGTGACACTGACTGGACATTGGACATTAATCTTCTTGCAACTTTGAAAGATAAGGGGGGGGGGGGGGGGGCGGTGGTGGGGGGGTGACCAAGAGTGTTACTACCGGTGAAAACTAACCGAAAAGCCCTGAAGTTGAAGAACATACATGTATATGTTTCTTCTACCCGATTCAATGGGGGAGGGGCATAGTACAGGTACAAAGGACAGGGAGGCCAACTGATTAGCTTGGCAAGTTATTTACTCAATGCAGTGTAATGATTCACAATGAATAGAGCGATTCATTAAATAACTTGCTAGAATAATCAGTTATCACAGTAACTTGTCAAGTTCAGATGTCAGCGCTGAACCTGTTAAGTTACTATATGGTTGAATGTTGGGAAATTGCGTCAGTTTGCAACTATTTCCAGTGTTGAACTGTTCTATGCATATACCGAATACAGTACCCAAACCGATTTACCTGAAAAATACTGATACTGAACCTGAAATTTCAATACCGCACAGCTCTAACATTTTTGCAAGTAATTAAAATAGCGTCAGCCAGTCTCCATGTATTAGAAGCCGACCAGCTTTCAAATTTTGTCTTCAGTCGTATACTTCAGAAACACAGCTGAAAATCTGGGCGAACAGAAACAGCTTGCCATAAAAAGATTAGGGAAACCTTTAGGTGAACGAAATGATCATTCGCCTAATTTGTGCCAGCCTGTTTCACTATGTATGTTTAACAAACTAATGAAATGAAAAGTTTCAGCATGGCGCACAGGGACAATGTGGGATTGAAATCCCTTGCGACCCATATAACTTTATTTGCCTTACATGTATAACTTCTGACTCTTGGTGATACATAAGTTTAACAAAAAGCTTGTTCCAATCCCACTTATTGCTTTAGTCTTAGATAAAGGAAATGAGATCAAAGCTATTTTGAATCCATATCATGCTAAAACAACATGTCTTGTCATTTGATTTTTAGCAAACAAATATCATTCCTCTCAGGGGATACCCGACTGAAAGTGAAACAACATGATTAAAACATGCCACTTCGGACTTTTCTCCATATGCTACCAATTCAGTATAGAACTATTATTAGTTTAATTCAGTCATTCTGGGATGTGTTAATGGGATCAATGTGGATTGTGGATAATTTTCGATAAAAAAAAGTGAGTCAACGTTTTTTTTTATATAATACGCGCCCTTAAACATTTTTCTTCAAAAATCAGAAAAAATCGGGACAAGCTGCCCCCAAAAATCGGACAACCCGCCCCAAAAATAGGCCTGGGGCGGGCTGTCTCTGGGGCGGATAGTCCCTTAGCCCTGTCGAGTTCAGTCGAAATTAGGTGACTTACTTCTTTTTATACCAAATAACTTGTGAAAGAATCCGAATTTGAAGTTTTAGAGTAGTGTCCGTGGTGGAATTATTGCCTATAATCAAAGAGGTAAACACTTGTTGATATTTTTATCAGAAAGATTTCATAAAAAATCAAGATATTTCTTCAAAAAATTCCGCTGTTTTCAGAATGCTTCTCTCAAAAATTACTTTACAAGAGATTTATCTCCCTTCTCCCAAATCCATAGAATGGGCGCCACGTGTTCACACAAGTCGAATTGAGCATTTCATCAGGCCCACATGCGGTCATTTCTAATTATGTTATATTAAATGCGTTGGTGTATTTGATTAAAATAAGTCTTAATGTGACTAAATGTTAGCCACAAATTTTCACTTTATTCAGATGGAATAGCCAGTTCACCCAAGCCCGCTGCATCAAAGGGAGGATGTGTTGGGGGTGGGCGGGGGGGGGGGGGGGGGTGCACTCTCATTCAGCAATTAACATAATTATGGATAACTTGCCCCTTTCATGGTGAATCGTGACGTTCTATGTTCTATTGAGCCTCAGAATATCTCCAGGTAACGCCATTTGGACTGTATTAAAATGTTTAAGGAAGGGGGGCGCCCTTTCCATAGACCAACCTTCCGCGACTTTGGGCTTCTGTATATGCCAACGATATATATCTTGTCGCCGGGATCCGTGCCCCAAAATACCTATAGATTCTCACTTTCTGGGATGCATTGGCCTGTATGCCTCCCATCTCCAGTCCCACCCTACATGTAGATACGCGCCTTCAGAGGCTTTTCACACAAAGTAGGCCTAGAATATATTCTGTTAAAGATGCCCCACCGAAAAGAAAATAAGCTTCGCCGAAATAATTTTAAAATTTTATTTTTATTTAGGGTTGGGTTCTATGACTATGGACCTAGTTGTCTGTGGTTCTGGGTTTTGTTGTTGTTGTTTTAGAAAACCGACAAAGCTGACAAGTTGGGCCTATCTAGGCCTATATTCCAAATTTAACATCCATCAAGTAGGCCTATAAACCTACAGAGTAGGTTACTTCAGTTTTCTTATTTATTTATTTATTTATTTATTTATTGGTGTTTAAGGTCACATACTTTTGCACAATGGCGAATCGTGATCGTGACAGTTTTACGGGTGGAGGAAGCTGGAAAGAACCACCGAGCATCAACGAGCAACTGTCAACTCCTCAACATTCTAACTCTGTTCAAGCTTCCCTCAAGCAGGGTTACATCGGTTAAAGACATGTGTACCATCGACGTGCAGTACGCCTTAGTACACTGCGTCATCGTGCACCCATGTAGGCAATCGGGATAAAGTGCCTTGCCGGACCAGTGGCGTAGGGGATGGGCCCGCAGAGCCCGCATTGCGGTGGGGGGGGGGGGGGGCTAGAAGGGGGAGGGGACCCGTTTTGAAGGACGTCCCAACGCTGGAAGAAAGAGGGAAAGAGAGAGAGAGAGCGAGACTGTGTACCAAATACACATAATTTCAAACTATCACTTCCACACGACGTACTCTTTGTAATTTATGCATTATTCTTTTAACCCTTTACCTAACGCAACGGCCAAAACCGGCCAGCGCTATTCTCAAAAATCGCCATTTAATTTTCATTACTTTTTTCATTTTTTGTCTCAAAAACATAGGTTATGACCCCTCGTTGGAACGAGCCCGTCGAGCTCGTTCCAACAAGGGGTTCATAACATATGTTTTTGAGACAAAAAATGAAAAAAATTAGTTATTCACGAATTATTTTGCAAGTGTCGTCTGCTTTTCAGGTTAGGTAAAGGGTTAAGTGAACGCTACATCAGTAGTATGTAATGTGGTTTTGAGGACCCATTGGCAGGATCTCATTGCAGGATCTCATATGACGTCATGGTCACGTGACCTAGTGCCGCCATGTTGTGTTTTCATGGTAACCCGCGTGAGCGGCCATGTTGTGACGTCATCTCCATAGTGATACGTGGTGTTAGTGCGCATGCGCAGCGCGTGTTGTTAGGGTGATACGAGCTTCCGTCGTCCATTTTGTATACTGGAAGCCGCCATCTTGGTTTCTATGGTAGCACGTGATTGCTATGTTACCTAAGGCCTACAATAGGATAGGGGTATGTTCGGTGGGTATGTTCGATTGAATCGGAGTAAATCTGATTACCACAAACGACCCGACAATCCCCCAAATCCACCCAAAATCACCGAAATTGACTTTATTTCCTCAATTGATCGGCTTAGCACGTAGTGTTATAGTACCGAGAGGGTATCGGGGGTGCATTCGACTGAAGTGGAGTAATGTTCTGGCTTAGAATTCTCCCAGAATCCCTTTTTGGATCTCTATCCCATGACGTTTTCCCCTATTAAGAATAGCACGTAGTGCTATAGGACAAATTTACCCAGAATTCTCTGCTTCTATCTATATATGCAATACTTTTCGTCTACCTGACCATGTTTCTTTATCCTGGAGTATACTCCAGTTGCGTAGAAGAGCCTATTATTTGGAACAGCTTTGCTTAGATTCAGATTCAGATTCTTTATTCACGGTACACATACATGTAAAATGGTTACAAATAAACATATTGCACAAATGTAATGTGAAGTATACCGTAGGAAGTGGCATAGTCAGATTGGCTGTCTACCTGCCACCCCCTGGAAGAAGATGGGGTGATTGCAAACAGACTGTGACTGAAAGAATGAACTGAGAGCCAATTATGTGACACATGATGGAGAATGACGATCGAATCATTACTTTTCTGATATTAGAGTATTAGTGTTTCATTTTCGCCAGCGGAAAGACGGTGATTCAAGGTAGGCAAGAAGCAACCTGCCTATAGGACTCCCTCCGCTACTTATCATAACACATGAGGGCGGCAACAAGTCCCATCGTGAAGTTCGTATCGTTTAGACTGCGACAAGGAGGTTGGTCATGATGTTTGGGTGTGGTGTCTACGTTAGCTGCATCATCATCGTAGGATGACGAATGTTATTGATTTATTTGTGTAGACTTTTATTTGCAAGTTCTTACTTATATCCATATAGTATTTTACATAGCACCACTGTAAGGAGGAAGCGCGACAGGTTGCACAAGATAAGGATTCCAGATTTAGACGCGGACCACGACTTTGACAATTTACGAAGTTTACGAAGTGCAATCAGGGCAGTAGGGATTGTTGCAGCTGACATAACTGGAATATGAGGAAATGAATGTGGAAGTTAGCTTGTTCTTAAGCATGCTTCTGTAGCTAATATTACAAGTTGTGTCGTCCAGAGCATTCCATAGTTTCGGGAAGGAGTATAAAGGAAATTTATCCAGAGTTTGGGTCCGTGTTTTTTCTATGTATAGGAGGCCTGACTGTCTAGTTCTCCTACCAGATGGATTGTCAGTAATTTTAAATATATCATTGAAAGACACCGGTAATCTGCCGTTCTGCCAGTCAAACACGAACAGTAGTGCATGTAGCCTAAACAAATCATCAACCTTGAGTATTTGGTTTTCTTTAAACAGGGGATCTGTATGAGAATTGTACTTTTTGTTATTAATTATTCGTATTGAACGTTTTTGCAGGACAGCTAGTTTTTTGATAGCTCTTGAGTTGCCCCATGCCTGGATTCCGTATACCAAATGGCTATGTATGAGGGCGTAATACAAAGTTTTCATAGCTCCGTGGGGGAGGATATTTTTAACTTTGTTTAGATTATAGTTTGCGCGTGCTATTTTCGAGTATAATCGGGATATGTGAGCCTTGTACGATAAATGTTCATCAATGCTAATTCCCAAGAATTTAACAGATTTTTCTGTTTCAGTGGCCCCAACTTTGTTAATGTTTTGGTTATTTATTTTTACCTCTTGACAAAGATTATTGTTCCTACCTTTATTTGGATTAAGTATGATGTACGAGGTTTTCTTAGCATTCAGCATTAACTGGTTCACAGAGCACCATTCGAATAGTTTCTGGAGCTCGTCATTGAAATACGATGTAATGGGATTATTATCGGAGCCCGGGCAGTGTGCAGTGGTGTCATCGGCAAATGATAAAAGATTGAGTGATGTTGAGTTACTTATATCATTTATATATAAAAGAAAAAGAATAGGGCCTAAAATCGAGCCCTGTGGTACACCACAACTCTGTTTGGCTAAGTTCGATTTGTGTTCTCCGTACGTGACATATTGAGACCTGTTGGACAAGTAACTTCTAAACCAATTGTTGGTGACACCTCGGATGCCATATTTTTCCAGTTTACCTAATAGTATTTCGTGATTTATGGTGTCAAAAGCCTTTGACAAATCCAGGAACAGTGCTAAGGTGCTGGTTTTTTTTTCTTCTTTATTATTTTCTATTGCAATGCTTTTAAGGAGCTGAAGAACTGGATGAATAGTACTATGTCGCTTTCGGAACCCATATTGGTGAGGGTATAAAATATTAAACCTATTGAGGAAACTATCTAGCCTCACTTCCATGAGTTTTTCCATTACTTTTGAGAATACCGGAAGTATACTGATAGGTCTGTAATTTGTAAAGCTGTGCTCGTCACCCGCTTTAAATATGGGTATCACCTTCGCGATCTTCATCCTGTCTGGTACTTTGCCGTTTAGGAAAGAGTTGTTAATTACATGTGTTAGAGGATCCAATACTTCGGTTATCGTATGCTTAAGAAGACAGGTTGTGATGTCATCGCAGTCTTTAGATAATTTTGGCTTCATTTTATTTACTACTCGGTTGACTTCTGTGGGATTTGTGGGTATTAAATAGAGATTATTGGAGACATTGTTGTCCATGTAATCTATGTAGGACTTATTAGTTTTCTGAATCTGTTCGGATGTGTTTTTTCCAATGTTGATAAAGAAATTGTTGAATTCTTCTGCGATGGCATGGGGCTCGCTTAATTCGATGTTGTCCTGGATGAAGAACGATGGTAATCTGGCTTCAGGTTTTCCTTTATTGATGGCTTCGTTTAAAATCTGCCACGTTCTTCGCATATTGTTTTTGTTTTCGTTTAGGATATCTCTATAATAGGTAGCTTTACATTGTTTTTTTACCTTGTTGAAGATTCTACAGTAGTTTTTATAGTTTTCTGAGTTCCTTTCGGTGGGAGCTTGGAGTTTTTTCTTGTAGAATTTTTCTTTGTTGTTGGAGGATATTACAAGCCCCCTTGTCATCCATGGCTGTTTTTTAATAAATTTTTTGTTCTGGCTAACACGTTTGAGAGGGAATGCTCTTTCATAGGCTTCCATATAGATGTTTAGAAAGGTTTCATATGACTCATTGGGACAATTCGACTGCATTACAGGATTAAAATCACTTTGCGAGATAAGTGTTTTAAATTCAACTATTCTTTCTGTATTTATTATTCTTTTTAGTGTAAAGTGTGGTGTATCTTTTGGTTTGGGTTTTTCCTCAATATAGAAAACACCAAAATGATCTGACACGTCAGATATGACTATTCCAGGTAATGCTGCTTGTGAAACATTATTAGAGAAGATATGATCTATCAGAGTAGCAGAACGACAGGTTACTCTCGTTGGCTTGGTGATATACGGCAGAAAGCCTTGACTGAACATGAGATTAACAAATTCTTCCGTTTTTGAGTGTGTAGTTGCTTTTAAAAGGTCCAGGTTAAGATCCCCCATAATATAAACTTTTTTATTTTCGGCATTTAAAACATTCGTTATTTCATTTAATTTTGATAAGAAAAGGTTGATGTCGGCTTTAGGAGGAGTGTTGGGTCTATAAATAACGCCAATAATTCTGGGTTGGTATTTATCTTTAATTTCAATAAACAGAGATTCGAACAAACCTTTCATCTGTGTACTTCTGTTATTCTGCCCCATATCTCATCCATTACTTCCTAGCTATACCTAGCTTTTACGGACTCGGCTAGGAATCTCAATTACGGAATGTCTTATATGTATACAGGAGACATCTGATTCAACCTTGATCAATGTTATAGTCGAGACTGAGATAGGTATAGCTAGGAAGTAATGGATGAGATATGGGGCAGAATAACAGAAGTACACAGATGAAAGGTTTCTACAACAGGTATCCTCCAACAATACCAGGTCAAAGGTATCCTCAATTTAGTATCCCCAAAAGGTATCCTCAACTGATACGTAGCCATGTCATAGGTATCCTCAAATACTGAAATGAGTCTAAGAGTCGTTCGAGGAGTCACTCGAACGAGCAATTACTCGATAGCTCATTTGCTCGATGAGCTTCGAGTCGTTCGAGCAATTGCTCATGGAGCAATTGCTCTTAGGCTCATTTGCTCGATGAGCTTCGAGTCATTCAAGTAATGACTTTTCAGTAACTGCTCGATGGCTTATAAGGGATATTTGGGATAGGTATGTCTTGTGGTACAGGTAATAGTATCCTCAGATAAGTATCCTATAAAAGGTATCCTCGATAGGTATCCTCAAATAATACAATACCTAGGCCATAGGTATCCTCAAATACTGAAATGAGTCCAAGAGTCGTTCGAGGAGTCACTCGAACGAGCAATTACTCGATAGCTCATTTGCTCGATGAGCTTCGAGTCGTTCGAGCAATTGCTCATGGAGCAATTGCTCTTAGGCTCATTTGCTCGATGAGCTTCGAGTCATTCGAGCAATGACTTTTCAGTAACTGCTCGATGGCTTATAAGGGATATTTGGGATAGGTATGTCTTGTGGTACAGGTAATAGTATCCTCAGATAAGTATCCTATAAAAGGTATCCTCGATAGGTATCCTCAAATAATACAATACCTGGGCCATAGGTATCCTCAAATACTGAAATGAGTCTAAGAGTCGTTCGAGGAGTCACTCGAACGAGCAATTACTCGATAGCTCATTTGCTCGATGAGCTTCGAGTCGTTCGAGCAATTGCTCATGGAGCAATTGCTCTTAGGCTCATTTGCTCGATGGGCTTCGAGTCGTTCAAGCAATGACTTATCAGTAACTGCTCGATAGCTTATTGGCTTTGGGAATGATATTGGCTTTGGGAATGATATTGGCTTTTGTTGTACAGAAGGGAGATAACTCTGCAAACAGGTTATTGGAAATCAAGCAATCTGATTGGTTAGTTATAATTTATATAAATGATCTAGATAAATGAAATAACAAGAGTACTTGGAATAGGGTCAGAACTAACAAGAATAGACTAGAATAGCTAAATATAGTAATAATAAGCAAAGCTGTTCCAAATAATAGGCTCTTCTACGCAACTGGAGTATACTCCAGGATAAAGAAACATGGTCAGGTAGACGAAAAGTATTGCATATATAGATAGAAGCAGAGAATTCTGGGTAAATTTGTCCTATAGCACTACGTGCTATTCTTAATAGGGGAAAAACGTCATGGGATAGAGATCCAAAAAGGGATTCTGGGAGAATTCTAAGCCAGAACATTACTCCACTTCAGTCGAATGCACCCCCGATACCCTCTCGGTACTATAACACTACGTGCTAAGCCGATCAATTGAGGAAATAAAGTCAATTTCGGTGATTTTGGGTGGATTTTGGTGATTTGGGGGATTGTCGGGTCGTTTGTGGTAATCAGATTTACTCCGATTCAATCGAACATACCCACCGAACATACCCCTATCCTATTGTAGGCCTTAGGTAACATAGCAATCACGTGCTACCATAGAAACCAAGATGGCGGCTTCCAGTATACAAAATGGACGACGGAAGCTCGTATCACCCTAACAACACGCGCTGCGCATGCGCACTAACACCACGTTCACTATGGAGATGACGTCACAACATGGTCGCTCACGCGGGTTACCATGACAACACAACATGGCGGCACTAGGTCACGTGACCATGACGTCACATGAGATCCTGCAATGAGATCCTGCCAATGGGTCCTCAAAACCACATTACATACTACTTACATCATTGTAACTGACAGGGGTGAGAAATGAACAATATACATACATGGTGCCTCTCAAGTCACACATGTTGGGCGTGCATGTGTGTATCGTTGGATGGTGGGGGTGAAACTTAAAACATGTAATGAAAAAATCTACAGAGAGTCGTACTTTTAGAATCGATCCTATAGGCTATACCTTCTTTTAATTTATGGCGAATGTACTACGTGAAATCCTGTATTCTGTGCACGGTAACAACGCTAAATTTGCTCCCGTTCTAAAGGCAACCATCATTATGAAAGGGCCCCCGTCTCTTCTCGCGAGGGGGGGGGGGGGGGGTGGGCGGCACAAGATTTCCGTTACGCCACTGTGCCGGACGGGATCGAACTCGGGACCTCTAGCATAGAATGATAGAAGTCCAACAATCTACCACAGAGCCACCACGCTCAGTTTTCTTCACTCGAAGCGTGCAGTTGCGTGTAGTTGCAAATGACCAGAACGGAATTACCCGCCAATAAGCCTCCATGATATTATGTTATTTAGTCCGGGAGGTATAAAAGGTCCCATGTAACACCCACCATCCCCTCCCCACCCAGGAGATTTAACTTATTGCATTACTCCTTTGGATATCCTCTTGAATTTTGACGTCAACATCAATAAAGTAGCCGTAGGCTATATCCACCAGAGCCACTGGAATCCAAGATAGCCGCCATTTCCACGGTAGTAGCTTTTCGTAGCCCATTACCGGAATTTTGGGAGAGCATCTAGTGTTAAATTCCCATAGGAACCGGGCTATTGGGGGAGTAACTTTTTCCTGTGCAAAACTTTGACGCACCCCACTAGATTCAACCGAGTCTATCCATGGCCAATTCTTAGAATGTCCAAAAGGCCACCCATACTCTACTACGACGATTCTACCAAACATACACCACACAACACTGCACCGAACTACCCACGGAATAGTACAAGCCATCGGGTGGTTTTGTAGTACTAATGGATAACAGTAGACCACTAGGGGTATAAATATCAAACACTGGATACTACCTTACTAGACAACAAAACATATCCCACCACACCGAAAGACTAGCAGAACAACAGGGTATATACAGTCAAGGGCGCCGGAAGAACTTCGGGGCGGGGAGGGGCAGACCCCGCGAAAAAAAACACTTACTAGCACTAATAGCCCCAATAGGACATGCCGGAGGCATGCCTGTCTCGAGGGCGAAAGGCCAGGGATGGGGGTGGAGTTTGGGTGGGTCCCCCCGAAGATGGGGGTCTAGGGGGTGTTCTCCTCCAGGAAAGCTTTTGAATTTTCAAAGCTCACGGAATAAAATTGGGTGTGTATTTTAGATTTACATCGATAATAAATCATTGAGAAAAATTGGGTAACGAAACTGGGAAGGGCATTACCTACCCCCCTTGCACCCGTAGTCTGTGGGCAGGTGGGAGCTGCCCCTGTATGTCCGTGCTTCAGGCACCCCTGCATACAGTACGCCCTATATTACTGCACCAGACACCAGACAACCATGCACACCCCACAACACTGCATGACCTAGCACTACGCCCCACCTATACCATCTGTGGGACAACACAGCACCTTAGATGGATAGTGGTACTAAGGGCTAACAGTAGTGGCTTAGCATTACGTACTACCCATACCAACTGTACGACAGTATAACGCCTTAGGTGGATCAATAGTACCGACGGCTAACATTGAACCACCAGGGGTACAACGGACCGTACATCCTATACTACCGTCTTAAACAAGAAAGTATAACACTACCTGTTCTAACATTAACTACTACCATACCAGTTATCGAATAATATAAAACATTAGGTGGATTAGTAGAACTAAGGACGAACACTAGACCAACTGGGTATATACCGCCCATACTATACGACCACACTAGGCAACCAAGCACTGTCCCCACCCACCACACAATACCACCTGGCGGAGTATTACTTTCTAACTATACCAGCCGTGGGATAATATAAAGCCTTATCTTGGTCAGTAGTTCCATGGGCTAACAGGGGACAGGCATGGGAAAAGACCATGCATCGAATACTACCACACTAGACAAACATGCATTACACTCACCCACCTCGCAACATCACCAGGCATTGTCTTCCATACTACCTTCATTAGCCGTAGGATAATGTAAAGCATTAAGTGGATTAGTTGTACCAAAGGTTAACAGAGGACCTTCAGGGATATATAATGCCCATACTATACTACAATATCAGTCCAGTACGAGAAGACCGACACACCCTGGCCCGAACAATGGAGCAACCCATACAGTGGACAACAACAGCGGTCAATGTTTCTATAACGAAGCGTGTGCATCGTCTGTGTCTGTATCTGTATTATACGTTGCGGCAATCCACTTCTGGCCAGGCCTGCAATCGGGGGGGGGGGGGGGGGGCAATGGGGGTGCCCCCCCCCCCCCAGTTTAATTTCAGACACTGTCTTTCGATTTTCACCATTTTGATCCATTTCATCTACCAGTGAATTAACTCAGAGTTGTCAATTTACTCCTGTGATTACATTGAATATAATCCTATGACTGAGTCTCTATTGTTATATTTGAGGTGTTTATTCAACACACAGATTACACACAACTGTGACAATACGAAACATAAACTAATTAACCGAAGAGATTATTTGTCTTCAACAGCAGGTTAAATTTCAAGTGATGAGTGGTTACTGGTAATTGAAAGTAGGAGAAATGCTCTCCAAACAGAGGCTTTCCATGGGACAAAGACAGGAAATTGCTCCTTTTAATGCCAAATTTTAAAATTTTTACACGCCGGGTGGAACCATGGTCGACCCGGGGCACATGTGCTTGGCAAAGAGTATCCAAATTTGTGGAATTTAGTCACTTTGAGGAGGTAGAGGGTGTGGGGGGATAAAATGATTCTGAATGGTCCTTCAAAAGTTAGTGGACAGATATAAAAAATTGCAAATAATGAATCTTGATATTGAGCAGAAAAAATAAAACTTTTGGGGGTATGTTGAAGCAGGAATTGATCCCTCAGAAGACAGGAAATTGCTCCTTTTAATGCCAAATTTAAAAACAATTTCCATGCCGGGTTGAACCATGGTCGACCGGCACACATGTGCTTGGCACGGTGTATCCAAATTAGTGGAATTTAATCCCTATTGTGTGTGTGTGTGT
Source organism: Pictodentalium vernedei (assembly GCA_031216915.1). Taxonomy (NCBI): domain Eukaryota; kingdom Metazoa; phylum Mollusca; class Scaphopoda; order Dentaliida; family Dentaliidae; genus Pictodentalium; species Pictodentalium vernedei. Next base: position 843,881,941 of record CM062297.1, read on the forward strand.
GGGAGGGGGGGGGGGGGGGGGGTAAATGATTCTGGATGGTCGTTTAAAAGTTAGTGGACAGAAATAAAAAAAAAAATCAAACAGACAAAATCAAACTTTTTGGGGAATGTTTAAGTAAGAATTGATCCTTCGGAAGACAGGAAATTGCACCTTTTTATGCAAAATTTTGGGGTATGTTGAAGTAGGTATTGATCCTTCAGAAGACAGGAAATTGCTCCTTTTAATGCCAAACTAAAAAATTTTCCCATACTGGGCCGAACTATGGTCGGCCCGGCGCACATGTGCTTGGCAAGATGTATCCAAATTAGTGAACTTCAGGATGGTAATTCAAAAGTAAGTGAGCAGAAATAAAAAAAATCAAATAATGAATCTTGTTATTTGAGCAGAAAAAATAAAACATTTTGGGGTATGTTGAAGTAGGAATTGATTCTTCAGAAGACAGGAAAATGTGCCTTTTGAAGCAAAATTTTAAATTTTTCCCATGCCGGGTCGAACCATGGTCGACCCAGCGCACATGTGCTTGGTACGATGTGTCCAAATTAGTGAACTTTAGTCACTTGGGGTGGGGGTGGGGGGAGGGAGGGGGGATAAAGTGATTCTGGATGGAAAAATGATGGGATTATGTCCAGGTTGGGGAGGTGGCCCCCCTACATGGCCCACCCCCCCCCCTGATGCCCGACCCTGGTTGCAGGCCTGCTTCTGGCGTATTGCAACGGGTAGGGGGACGCTTTACGGCGTTCTCAGGTTGCTGCCGAGTTTCTCCTTGAACTCTTCCGGTGTTTTTGCGCAGACAGCTCTGTTATCCAGATGGTTCCACTCCACCACTGTTTTTATAAAAAACGAATTTTTGTATTGTTCAGTTTTTGCTGTTTGTACAGTGAAGCCCCTGTTGTTGTTTACTACTGAACGTTCAATTATATTGTCACTATAATAGCCTGTTAGGTTCCTTGTTGTTATACGCCTGCCTTGTTTCTTTGCTCCCAGGAATTGGTCTGGGGGTAAGGTTGGTATCAGCCTCTCAGCCACTTTGTACATGTACTGTAGTCGGATTTGCTGTCGTCTGGATTTTAGTGATGGCATTTCATGATTATGCAGCATTTTGGTGACGCACCTACAATCTCTTGATTTGTAACCATGCCGCAACGTCATTGGCAACGTCAACCATTTTTCGGGGAAAACTTTTCAAGAAGCACACCCTCCTCATCAATTTTCCACCACATACTCAAAACTACCCCCTGCATATATCACTATGTGTACCATAGCATACTAAATATATAGTACGTACACCACTTGCCAAACCTAGCTGCTGGATGGAGCCGTGTTTTTGCACAGACAAAAGGTGCTCCCCACAATCCTATAGGGATTTAACCCTTTACCCAACGAATCGACCGCATCCGCCCGCGTAATATGCAAATTCAGCAGTTGAAAAAGTATTATTTTTCAAAAAATATTAACCAAACCACATCATGTGACCCCTCGTTGGAACGACCTCGTCGACCTCGTTCCATCGAGGAGTCACATGATATGGTTTGGTTGACATTTTTTTGAAAAATTAAAAAGAATGATATTTAAAATAATAAATTTTGATAACGTCTGCATTGGGTAAAGGGTTAACAATAGCCCCCCACCCCTCCAAAAAAGGTCCGGGTAATGGGGCATGAAAACCTCCTGTTATATACTCACGATTATGTACCTGGTCATTTTAGCCCCTATGCAATTGATCAAATCAACAGAAATTTTGGTAACAATAAGGGTCAGGGACAACAGAATATCAAAACAAGGGACGCTCTTTAAGGACATTTGGACTTGGAAAAGAAGCAAGCAGACTGGGTGCACTTTGAGGAGAATTTAAAATCAAAGCTAGAAAATGTATCAGCCAGAGATAATGTTCAGCAGTCGGGTGATTCAAGAGTGAGATGTCTAACAAATACTGGGAGGAAAACCACAGGGAGAATTAGAGTAACGACAAATGAACTAGGATATAGGGTAAATAAAAGAGAGAAAGAAAAAAAATATGTTGCATTTATAAGGTGTAGAAAACTTAAGGGGGCAAATGATACAGCCACTAAAAATGCCAAAGGAATATATGATGAAGCAAGAACAAAGGTGAATGTAATCAAGAACATAAAATAGAAAAGTGTGGAATAGTAATCTCATGAAAGCAATAGAAAAAAGAGGGCGGGGGGGGGGGGGGTGGCAAGTTCCAATATGTTCGGAATAAAACAAACAAAGGCAAAACTGCACAGGGTATTAAGGTAGATGACAAAAGTATTGACGATCGGGACAGTATAGCAGTAGAAATGGTCACGCATTGGAGAGGTTAAATGATAGAAGATGGGGGAGAGGGTCTTTCAGAATGTATAACAGAGAGCGTAGAAAACGATGTGCAGCACCAAGTTAAAGAATGGCAAAGCTGCAGATACTGATGAAATTCCAAATGAGTTTTCTAAAAAGAGGAGGGGACCCACTATATGAGCATCTTACAGCATTATTTAAAATTGCTATCAGATTGAAGGCAATAGGTCCCCAATGAGTGGAAAGAAAACAGTGCAACTTTTTTTCATAAAAAACGGAGACGAGAAGGATTTAGATAATTATAGAGGGAAGTAGTATGTCTCGCACGTTTGGCGCCTCATTTGGATGACCCCGGTGGATGACCCCGGAAGTGACGTCATGTCACATGACCTACAGACGCCATGTTGTGTTGTCATGGTAACCCACGTGAGCGGACATCCAGACAAGTGATTTCATAGTACTATTCATAGTAGCCAACTTCATATTAAGAACTATCAAAAAGGAACCCTTGATGACCTGGGGATCCCTCCAAAAGGAATTGAAACTCCATTACACAGAAGTAATGTTCAAGAGTATAACTAATAATTATCCGCAGCACATGAGACAAGAGACAGTAGTGGGATACAGAGGACGACTGTTTGATTTGGCTAAAGATGCATATGGTTTAGAAATTGATAACCCTGTTATACAAAAGATGATTGCAAATTATTTTTGTGATGGCCTGTATGAGAGTGATATAAAAATGAAACTTATAAGAAAGGAACCTTCAACTTTTGAAACAGCCCTTCCCATGGCTACATTTGAAGCGAATGTTAAACATAAATATAAGGGACAAAGTGATGCAGCATTCATAAGAAAACCTATTTACCCAGACAGGTATGACTGAGAATTAGATGAGAGTCCCCAGGACTCTAGAGACATTCAGCCTATGAATGTTGAGATGCATCGGTGCAGAAATAGAGTGCATGTGAATAAATAAGTAATACTCAAAAAGGAAGATATAACAACCAAAGACAGGATAGCAGGCATCAGAAGCCAGTGAGATATCTTAAGCCTATTTGTCACAGGTGTGGTCAACTTGGACACTATAAGAGAGATTGTAGGGTGAAAATAACAAGGCAAGTGCAAAAAACATAATAAAAATTGAATGGTGATTTTTGTGAATAGCACTGGCCGATGGATTGGGTAAAGGGTTAAGCATTTACCTACGAACCCCCCCCCCCCCCTCCCCCTCCCCCGCGAGAATTTTTTACAATGATCAATGAAACAAGCACTGAATCACCTTTAGCATTCTTTAAACTTCTTTAATGATCGGCAATTTCTGTGAGTAATCCCAGAAACTATAATCCCAGAAACTATTCCATAGTATGTATACATAGGAATGTTGTCGTGTACTCAGCATTGTCCATTTGTATACTCACTATGGACTAGTTTCTGTGAATATTGCTTTCCAATCCCTATAATTCTGATCCCATATTAAGTGAAATAATGGCCACTGATGACTGGATGTTATCCAATTTTCGCTCTTGGTTAATTGGTTGTGAAAATGAGCCAACTGTTTCAGCCCTAGATGGAATGAGCTATTTTTCTTTGGCTTATTGGATGATATTCTGGTGTTCAGTCATGACATAAAATCCCATATTGAACATTTATGAGCAGTTTTCGACCACTTAAAGCAATACAAGTTAAAATTAAACGCTAAAAAGTGCTCATTCTTTCAAAATTGTGTCCAAAACTAATCACCTTGAAATTGTGCATTCAGGTCCAGGAAGTTGTTCTCCTTCAAATAGTTTCTTCCAGTCAATCTACAGGGGTTGAAGTAACAGCTCTGACATGGCTGAAGCTTTATATATGTTGATTTTAAATGAATTATGTTTAAACGTACTTCTAACATCTGATAGGGAGCTAGAGGTTTTTAGTTTTCAATTAAAAACATGACATTGAATGGTTGTTAGAAAAACAACATCCACACCAAAGAATTTACCATCAGAAGAGGACATTTTCATTCTATTTTTATTTTATTGCTCTAAACACACATCGGTGCATATATTCCAAACTGTAAGCATCACACACTGTCACCACTATAAAATAAACACCTCTATTGTCCAGTCATTGAAATTACCCATGCTGACACCATGGGAGGAGAGGTATTATCTGTTTCAAGGTCACAAAGATAGAAAAACTCCACTTTTCAGTTGGGGAATACAGAGAAGTGCTCAGTACTGAACCTTTCAATTAAGGGTGGCATCCAGGGACTGAATATGCCACTTGTGTAAGTAATGTTCACCTTCTCTTGCCTTGACCTCTACAGTCCATATTTATAAGAGATATTGTTTGGGAGTGAAAACAATACCAATGATTGTGTACTAATGACGTGATTAAATTCTAAACTCAGAGGACAATTGTGGTGTTGTCGTATTGTGAGATGGGTGTTTTGCCAATGAACTTCATTTGTCCAAGCTCACTTGTTCAGTATTTTCACGACAGGGGTTGTTTCATTGGTCATTGTAAAAAATAATGGTTTTTCTCAGGGAGGTTGGGGATTGGGGGATACTTAACCCTTTACCCAATGTAATGGCCAGATCGATCAGTGGTATTCACAAAAATCATCATTCAATTTTTTATTATTTTTTCATTTTTGTCTCAAACCATAGCTTATGGTCCCTCTTTGGAATCTTGAGCTCATTCCAATGAGGGATATTAAGCTATATTTTTGACGCAAAAATGAAACAAATTAATTATTCAACAATTTTGTTTGCAAGTGCCATCTGCCTTTCATGTTAGATAAAGGGCTAAATGTTTCTAGATGTGTATTTCTAACAAACTTTGGGATTAAAATGAGTAGCAATAGACACATCCAAATAAAACATTGGCAACCCCTATTTTTTACTGGTATTAAGGTTGTCTCATCGCCTCCCTTTTGTTTCTTTTCTTCTTTCCATGATGTGACCATTGTATGTGTATATGCCCTGTTGGTGAATTTGGTGGATGTCCATCTTCTTTGGATAATTACCGGTGGGGGGAGCTTTTCCACAAGAGGTTCTGTAGACCTCCAACCACTCCCAATAAAGACTGTTCCTGTGATTATTTGCAGTGTCGGGTCATTTTTGGTAGTTAGACATACTTCCGTCAAATCAAAAACACCCTTTAACGCTCTATAGCACAATTCCTACCTTTATTAACCCACACGGGTGGGTTTTTAGGTTTTTGATCCATTTGGGAAGTTGTAGTCACTGTCGGGTTGTTTTTGGATTTTAGATATATTCAGATTTACACGTATTTCCCTCGTGTTTGCGGACTCACAGAGGTGCCAGATCAACTGAAGTGGTCCAAAGTTATCAGGAAATCATTGTTGTTAATAAAAATGGACCTCGGAGAGCCATTGTCTTAAGTTTATACTTTGTTAATGAAAAACAATGCAATACTTCATTTAAATTAAAGTGTCAATGACACTGTAGATGAACTTGTCAAGACAAAGACATGCACATGTATAATATGTGACACATCAATGACAAACATCTAGGTAATGACCTGATAACAAAAGTACATATAAAGTATTGTAATGGTCTATACATAAATACTGACCGTTGCCTGTAACAAATGTATAGGTAAAGTATTATAAAGGTGGATGACAGTCAGATGCTAAACTAGAAAAGAAATCTTTGAGTCCCAGAGTGGGTCTGACTGAACCCCAAAATATTTGTTCTCATAGCACAGTGATAACAAAGGCACCCCAAAACACACTTGTTCCTGTCCCAAGGTGAAAACAAAGGTACCCAAGCAGTTTTGTGAAGATCAGTTCATAAATACGAGCTGTACAGAACTTGTGACAAAAAACTGATTGGACCTAATTTCGGTACAAAATGGCCACTGGCAGCCATCTTGAATTTTGGACCGCACCCAGAAACACTCATTCTCATCCCAAGGTGATAACAAAGGTACCCAAGAAGTTTTGTGAAGATCGGTTCATAAATACAGCCTCTACCCCGAGCCGTATTGACATGTTTGCTTACATTGTGTAAGTAGCACTGAATAAATCAAAGTTCATCTAATTTGCATAATTTCTGCACGAAAAAAAACCCCTTACAATATGTGATGTATTCCATGTTACTAAACATTCATACAAAAATTTATTCAAATCAAAACTTTCATACAGAAGTTCTGTACAAAAGACTGACTGCACTAATTTTGGTACAAAATGGCTGCTGGTAGCCATCTTGAATTTCGGAGCACACCCAAAAACACTCCCTCTCATCCCACGGTGATAACAAAGGTACCCAAGAAGTTTCGTAAAGATTCGTTCATAAATATGGCCTCTAGTCCGAGCCGTATAGAAGTTGTGTACAAAAAACTGATTAGACCTAATTTCGGTACAAAATGGCCACTGGCCATCTTGAATTTTAGACCGCACCCAGAAACACCCGTTCTCGTCCCAAGGTGATAACAAAGGTACCCAAGACATTTCGTGAAGATCAGTTCATAAATACAGACTATAGCCCGAGCCGTATTGACATGTGTACTTACTGTGTGTTAGTGGCACTGAAAAAATCAAAGTTCATCTAATTTTCATAATTTCTGCACGAGAAAAAAACCCGTATTATATGTGATGTATCCCATGGTACTAAACATTCACACACAAAAAAATTCAAATCAGCGCTTTCATATGGAAGTTCTGTGCAAAAATCTGATTGCACCTAATTTTGTACAAAATGGCTGCCATCGGCCATCTTGAATTTCGGACCGGACCCCAAAACACTCGTTCTCGTCCCACGGTGATACCAAAGGTACTCAAGAAGTTTCGTAAAGATCGGTTCATAAATACAGCCTCTAGCCCGAGCCGTATTGGCATTTGCACTTACAGTGCTGAAAGTAACACCAAAAAACATCAAAATTAGTCTAATTTGAACAATTTACGCACGAGAAAAAACCTGTATTATATGTGATGTATCCCGTGGTACTAAACATTCATACAAAAAATTATTCAAATCAGAGCTTTCATATGGAAGTTCTGTACAAAAAACAGATTTCTGCATCGTCAGTACAAAATGGCGGCTGGCAGCCATCTTGAATTTCGGACCGCACCCAAGAACACTCGTTCTCGTCCCACGGTCATAACAAAGGTACCCAAGAAGTTTCGTAAAGATCGGTTCATAAATACGGCCTGTAGCCCGAGCCGTATCCAATTGTTGACGTACGGACAGACGGACGACGGGCCATGACAAAAGCTCAAATTTGGCTTCGCGAAAGTTGAGCTAAAAATTATAAACTTTCACTACTTCCAGTCGCCTTTCTGGTGGGCATCTTGATGCCGGAATCTTATCAACACAATTCACAGGTAAATAATAATAATTCTTTGATTTTCTGCTGATTTGCAGCAATTCTCTTACAAGGAAGTCTCCGTCACTCCTAAGCTGCACATGAGGGACCCTCATTCCTTGCATTCCCTGATTTCCCCCCTCAACTCGAGTGACGTTGGAATCACTTTGAACAACAAAGACCCTCCCCACGATCCATCGAGGTACTCCTCAAAAGCTGGCTCGACTTTTTTGTATAACCTGCTCCGAAAGAGCTCTTGGCCCTGACTCCAATTCGCTAGTTTCACAATCGTCGAGAACCCCCCGATTCACTCCCCCTTCAAGATCTCCACTCTCAGTGGAGTAATTCCCCATTTACCCCCTAGCATGCATTGTCCGTCCTGCCTGAATGTTGAAATGTCGTCTTACACCACCTGCAGTTTGGAAGGTTTGCCGGGTAATTCAAATAACATAGTATCCCCATATATATTCTATATTTAACTGGCATCCAAATACAGATTCGTTACTTGACCTGGTTATCCACCGAATCACATAATTATGCAGAATCTTCAAGTTCCTCATTACCGTTTCAGGGGCGGGGGAACGATTTTCAAAGTGTGTGTTTGTGGGGGAGGGGGGGGGGGGGCTGTGTCGGGCGATGGATGGATGGCCGTCGGTATGACGGGGCGACCATGGTTCGGCCCGTGGTATGAAAAGTTTAAATTCCAGGGTCCTAAAACCCCATTTCCATGCATCTATCTGAGCGGATATTTTGAGATTTTTCAGGAGATGTATTTGACAGATTTCACACTTTGAGAGCCGTTAAAAAACGTCGGTAAAGCATACAGGTGAGGTCTATTTATCAGCTTTGGTCGTAACGACCAAAGCTGATAAATAGACCTCACCTGTATGCTTTACCAGACGTTAACAGCAATTATACTGTCTGTGGATTATCTTGTCTGGGGTGGATGTGGTACTTGTATGTCCGATTTTTGTAACCGATTTTTTAACAAGACTGTATACATTTTAGCGTTTGCTGCCACTTACTGCAAAAAAATGATCCGAGATCAATCGAAACTGAGCCAGTACCAGAGAAACATAGCTGGCGAAAATATGGGGGTGGCTCTGGATCCGCCCCTTGTTTCACCAGTCATTGGTTGTGTTAAAATATATGCATACAATTAAACATGGCCCGCCAAAAGAAGTGTGGGGGGGGGGGGGGGGGTGAAGCCCCTCTCCTCCCAGCGCTCCACCACACTCCCAGTTCCGCCGCTCTTGCGTTTGGTTCAAAGGGATCACACCCGTTCCATACATTAGGCCTATACTGGTAATCCCACCCTCTTCCAAATAGTTTTTTTTCCTTTCCAAAAGTTTTAACTGATTGAGTATTCCTTTCCCTTCTGTGTTAAGATTGTTGGTGTTGGTGTGGTTCCTGTTTTTGCCTCTAACAGTAACAGAGTTGTTCACTCCAAAGTATTCATATTCTCCTGTTTCCCACAATGTCATATCCTTGCTTCACCCTTCACCAATATAAAACTTACTCGCCTCCAACTTTGGGAATCATTAGAATACAGCCCACGGGTGTTACCTTATTCTTCTTTTTGTTCAATCCAAGTCACCATTCATACCCGTAGGCCTACTTTCCAGAATGGTTAACAGTTTCTCTCTAGTCTCTCTTCACTCTCGGTTCACTTAAGAATTGAATACAATTTTTATAATCTTTATTGGAGTGTGAACGAGTGGGAATGGGTACAAATTATGTATGAATCCCTTCGGGGATTCATACATAATTTGTATCCATTCCCACACGTTCACACTCCAATAAAGATTATAAAAATTGCATTCAATTCTTATAATTACATCCCGTAACTGTTTAAACTACTTTTTACCAAACAACAAAGCAGAAAGACGAAATAAAACATGTACGAACGAACGAGGCGAAAAACCCCCCTCACACAAAAGACAAAGTGCACAACTCTTGAGTTGAGCGCCGATTTCGTCTAAATGATATTCCAACGGCAAATGAGCTTTAATTTCCACAATTTTAGAAATGGAAATGAGTATTTTAGTTTTAGTAACGGGCTTTATGCCACAGTTGAGAAATGTCACCAAAGAAGCAGCAGCGGAGTTGATCACTGCGAGGGGCGCTAAAAGTTAAAAACCCACCCAAACACCGCCCGAATTACATTCTGTCAACTGCGCTCTACCGAAAATGCGGGTCAAAGTTCGACCAAATGTATTCATTGGAAAGTGAATTACATTTGGTCATGACGTTTTCACCCAGCTGACCAATGGGAATTGAGTATTTGGACCCCAAACGTATAACTACATAAACAATGTAATTATAAAACAATATCATCTGCAAAGAATAACTTTGGGATTTTTGTCTTTCTAACTTTGCCCCACCCCCACCCCCTGTACAATGCAAACAGAATTGGGGGAAGTTACACCCCCGCATAAGGCCTACCTCCACTGGAACCCTTTTGTTGTGATGTTTCCCAGGTTGAGTATACTCTGCACATCCCTGTGTAGAGTACTTCCCTGGTTCCGACAAACCTTCCTCCAAATCCGAAGCCTTCATGTTTCCGCCACTTCCCTTTCCTCAGTAGGCCTACTTTGTTGTGTGTTTTTTTCACATCTAGGAAGGCCATAAACATTATTTTTTATACTTTTGTTGATTCTATCGGTAGCGAAAGAGTAAATAAATCGAACCCAGTTTGCATTTCCCCCGGGAATCCCCACTCTTCCATAACTTCCGCAGGCCTTCCATATCTAGAGAATCTTGCAGAATAAATCGCCAGTATTGCTAATAATGGATATCCCTCAGTAGTATGTCTCGCACGTTTGGGGCCTCATTTGGATGACCCCGGTGGATGACCCCGGAAGTGACGTCATGTCACGTGACCTAGTGACGCCATGTTGTGTTGTCATGGTAACCCGCGTGAGCGGCCATGTTGTGACGTCATCTCTTTAGTGATACATGGTGTGAGTGCGCATGCGCAGCGCGTGTTGTTAAGGTGATACGTATTTCCGTCGTCCATTTTGTATACTGGAGGCTGCCATCTTGGTTTCTATGGTAGCACGTGATTGCTATGTTACAAATGGCTTCTAACAAGACAGGGGTATGTTCGGGGGTGTGTTCCTTTGTATAAGAGTAAATCTGATTACCACAAACAACCCGACAATCCCTTCAAATCACCAAAATCCACTCAAAATCACCAAAATTGACTTTATTTGATACGGATTTCCCATGTTATTGGTTTTATTGACTTAGCACGTAGTGCTATAGTACTAAGGGGGTACAAAGGGGTGCGTTCGATTGAACAGGAGTAATGTTCTGGCTTTGAATTCGCCCAGATTCCCTTTTTGGATCCCTATCCCATGACGTTGTTCCCATTAAAAGACACGTTCCTTTGGTCATTACCCAGAATTCTCTGCTTCTATCTATATATGCAATACTTTTCGTCTATCAGGCCTGGTTTCTTTGTTCTAGAGTATACTCCAATAGCATAGAAAAGCCTATTAACTGGAACAGCTTTGCTTATTATTACTATATTTAGCTATTCTAGTCTATTCTTGTTAGTTCTGACCCTATTCCAAGTACTCTTGTTGTTTCATTTATCTAGATTATTTATATAAATTATAACTAACCAATCAGATTGCTTGATTCCCATAACCTGTATGCAGAATTATCTCCCTTCTGTACAACAAAAGCCAATATTATTCCCAAAGCCAATATCATTCCCAAAGCCAATAAGCTATCGAGCAGTTACTGATAAGTCATTGCTCGAACGACTCGAAGCTCATCGAGCAAATGAGCCTTAGAGCAATTGCTCGATCGAGTGACTCGGCATATTGCTCTGATGACTCGAAGTCCATCGAGCAAATGAGCTATCGAGTAATTGCTCGTTCGAGCGACTCCTCGAACGACTCTTCGACTCATTTCAGTATTTGAGAATACCTATGGCCCGGCATTGTATTATTTGAGGATACCTATCGAGGATTCCTTTTATAGGATAATTATCTGAGGATACTATTACCTATATCACAAGGCATACCTATCCCAAATATCCCTTATAAGCTAAAGAGCAAGAGAGTAATTGCTCCATGAGCAATTGCTCGATCGACTCGAATCCCATCGAGCAAATGAGCCTAAGAGCAATTGCTCGATCGAGTGACTCGGTATATTGCTCGAACGACTCGAAGCTCATCGAGCAAATGAGCTATCGAGTAATTGCTCGTTCGAGTGACTCCTCGAATGACTCTTAGACTCATTTCAGAAAAAGGGGTGCTGAAGGCCATATGTTTTCCAAAAAGGGGTGCCGAAATTGGCATGCCTTCTGGAGAATCCCTTTTTTGTCAAATGAGCTATCGAGTAATTGCTCGAACGAGTGACTCGACATGCTGCTCGAACGACTCGAATCCCATTGAGCAAATGAGCTAACGAGCAATTGGTCGTTCGAGTGACTCCTCGAACGACTCTTAGACTCATTTCAGAAAAAGGGATTCCATAGCCATAGCCGTTTTCGAAAAAGGGATTCTTAAAAAGGGATTCTGTAAAATGGGATTCCTATTCGAGTCCGTAAAATTTGGATTCCGTGTTTTAACATCGACACTCGAGGGTATGGAAAGGGATTGATAACAACCATTTATCCTCGATAGGTATCCTCAAATAATACAATGCCGGGCCATAGGTATTCTCAAATACTGAAATGAGTCGAAGAGTCGTTCAAGGAGTCACTCAAATGAGCAATTACTTGATAGCTCATTTGCTCAACGGACTTCGAGTCATTCGAGCAATATGCCGAGTCACTCGATCGAGCAATTGCTCTAAGGCTCATTTGCTCGATGAGCTTCGAGTCGTTCGAGCAATGACTTATCAGTAACTGCTCGATAGCTTATTGGCTTTGGGAATGATATTGGCTTTGGGAATGATATTGGCTTTTGTTGTACAGAAGGGAGATAATTCTGCATACAGGTTATGGGAAATCAAGCAATCTGATTGGTTAGTTATAATTTATATAAATAATCGAGATAAATGAAACAATAAGAGTACTTGGAATAGGGTCAGAACTAACAAGAATAGACTAGAATAGCTAAATATAGTAATAATAAGCAAAGCTGTTCCAGTTAATAGGCTCTTCTACGCTATTGGAGTATACTCTAGAACAAAGAAACCGGGCCAGATAGACGAAAAGTATTGCATATATAGATAGAAGCAGAGAATTCTGGGTAATGACCAAAGGAACGTGTCTTTTAATGGGAACAACGTCATGGGATAGGGATTCAAAAAGGGAATCTGGGCGAATTCAAAGCCAGAACATTACTCCTGTTCAATCGAACGCACCCCTTTGTACCCCCTTAGTACTATAGCACTACGTGCTAAGTCAATAAAACCAATAACATGTGGAATCCGTATCAAATAAAGTCAATTTCGGTGATTTTGAGTGGATTTTGGTGATTTGAAGGGATTGTCGGGTTGTTTGTGGTAATCAGATTTACTCTTATACAAAGGAACACACCCCCGAACATACCCCTGTCTTGTTAGAAGCCATTGGTAACATAGCAATCACGTGCTACCATAGCAACCAAGATGGCGGCCTCCAGTATACAAAATGGACGACGGAAATACTATCACCTTAACAACACGCGCTGCGCATGCGCACTCACACCATGTATTACTAAAGAGATGACGTCACAACATGGCCGCTCACGCGGGTTACCATGACAACACAACATGGCGTCACTAGGTCACGTGACATGACATCACTTCCGGGGTCATCCACTGGGTTCATCCAAATGAGTCCCCAAACGCGCGAGACATACTACTGAGGGATATCCATTATTAGCAATACTGGCGATTTATTCTGCAAGATTCTCTAGATATGGAAGGCCTACGGAAGTTATGGAAAAGTGGGGATTCCCGGGGGAAATGCAAACTGGGTTCGATTTATTTACTCTTTCGCTACCGATAGAATTAACAAAAGTATAAAAAATAATGTTTATGGCCTTCCTAGATGTGAAAAAAACACACGACAAAGTAGGCCTACTGAGGGAAGGGAAGTGGCGGAAACTTGAAGGCTTCGGATTTGGAGGAAGGTTTGTCGGAATCAGGGAAGTACTGTACATAGGGATGTGCAGAGTATCCTCAACCTGGGAAACATCACAACAAAAGGGTCCCAGTGGAGGTAAGCCTTATGCGGGGGTGTAACTTCCCCCAATTCTGTTTGCGTTGTACATGGGGTGGGGCAAAGTGAGAGAGACAAAAATCCCAAATTTATTCTTTGCAGATGATATTGTTTTATAATTACATTGTTTATGTAGTTATACGGTTGGGGTCCAAATACTCAATTGCCATTGGTCAGCTGGATGAAAACGTCATGTCCAAATGTAATTCATTTTCCAATTAATACATTTGGTCGAACTTTGACCCGCATTTTCGGAAGTGCGCAGTTGACAGAATGTAATTCGGGTGGTGTTTGGGCGGGTTTTTAACTTTTAGCGCCTCTCGCAGTGATCAACTCCGCTGCTGCTTCTAGGGTGACATTTCTCAACTGTGGCATAAAGCCCGTTACTAAAACTAAAATACTCGTTTCCAGTTCTACAGTTGTGAAAATTAAAGCTTATTTGCCTTGGGAATATCATTTAGACGAAATCGGCGCTCAACTCAAGAGTTGTGCACTTTGTCTTTTGTGTGAGGGGGGTTTTTCGCCTCGTTCGTTCGTACATGTTTTATTTCGTCTTTCTGCTTTGTTGTTTGGTAAAAAGTAGTTTAAACAGTTACGGAATGTAATTACAAGAATTGAATGCAATTTTTATAATCCTTATTGGAGTGTGAACGTGTGGGAATGGGTACAAATTTGTACCCACTCCCACACGTTCACACTCCAATAAAGATTATAAAAATTGCATTCAATTCTTAAATGAACCGAGAGTGAAGAGAGACTAGAGAAAAACTGTTAACCATTTTGGAAAGCAGGCCTACGGGTATGAATGGCGACTTGGATTGAACAAAAAGAAGAATAAGGTAATACCCGTGGGCTGTATTCTAATGATTCCCAAAGTTGGAGGCGAGTAAGTTTTATATTGGTGAAGGGTGAAGCAAGGATATAACATTGTGGGAATCAGGAGAATATGAATACTTTGAAGTGAACCACTCTGTCACTGTTAAAGGCAAAAACAGAAACCACACAAACACCAACAAACTTAACACAGAAGGGAAAGGAATACTCAATCAGTTAAAACTTTTGGAAAGGAAAAAAAATTATTTGGAAGAGGGTGGGATTACCAGTATAGGCCTAACGTATGGAACGGATGTGATCCCTTTGAACCAAATGCAAGAGCAGCGGAACCGGGGGTGGGGTGTGGGGCTGGGAGGAGGGGGGCTTCAGCCCCCCTACTTCTTTTGGTGGGCCATGTTTTATTGTATGCATATATTTTAACACAACCAATGACTGGTGAAACAAGGGGCGGATCCAGAGCCTCCCCCATATTTTCGCCAGCTATGTTTCTCTGGTACTGGTTCAGTTTCGATTGATCTCGGATCATTTTTTGCAGTAAGTGGCAGCAAACGCTAAAATGTATATAGTCTGTTAAAAACAGGTTACAAAAATCGGACATACAAGTACCACATCCACCCCAGACAAGATAATCCACAGACAGTATAATTGCGGTTAACGTCTGGTAAAGCATACAGGTGAGGTCTATTTATAAGCTTTGGTCGTTATGACCAAAGCTGATAAACAGACCTCACCTGTATGCTTTACCAACGTTTTTTAATGGCTCTCAAAGTGTGAAATCTGTCAAATACATCTCCTGAAAAATCTCAAAATATCCGCTCAGATGCATGGAAATGGGGTTTTAGGACCCTGGAATATAAAATTTTCGTATCACGGGCCGAACCATGGTCGCCCCGTCATACCGACGGCCATCCATCCATCGCCCGACACAGCCCCCACCCCACCCCCTCCACACTTCGAAAATCGCCCCCCCCCCGCCCCTGAAACTGTAGTGAGGAACTTGAAGATTCTGCAAAATTATGTGGTTTGGTGGATAACCAGATCATGTAATGCATCTGCATTTGCATGCCAGTTAAAGATAGAATATATATGGGGAAACTATGTTAGTTGAATTACCCGGCAAACCTTCCAAACTGTAGGTGGTGTAAGACGACATTTCAACATTCAGGCAGGACGGACAATGCATGCTAGGGAGTAAATGGGGAATTACTCCACTGAGAGTGGAGATCTTGAAGGGGAAGTGAATCGGGGGGTTCTCAACGATTATGAAACTAGCGAATTGGAGTCAGGGCCAAGAGCTCTTTCGGGGCAGGTTATACAAAAAAGTCGAGCCAGCTTTTGAGGAGTACCTCGATGGATCGTGGGGAGGGTCTTTGTTGTTCAAAGTGATTCCAAAGTCACTCGAGTTGAGGGGGAAAATCGGGGAATGCAAGGAATGAGGGTCCCTAATGTGCAGCTTAGGAGTGATGGAGACTTCCTTGTAAGAGAATTGCTGCAAATCAGCAGAAAATCAAAGAATAATTATTATTTACCTGTGAATTGTGTTGATAAGATTCCGGCAAACAAAATAAAGATGCCCACCAGAAAGGCGACTGGAAGTAGTGAAAGTTTATAATTTTTTAAATGAAGTATTGCATTGTTTTTCATTAACAAAGAATATACTTAAGACAATGGCTCTCCGAGGTCCATTTGTATTAAGAACAATGATTTCCTGATAATTTTGGACCACTTCAGTTGATCTGGCCCCTCTGTGAGTCCGCAAACACGAGTGAAATACGTGTAAATCTGAATATATCTAAAATCCAAAAACAACCCGACAGTGACTAAAACTTCCCAAATGGATCAAAAGCCTTCTAAAAACCCACCCGTGTGGGTTAATAAAGGTAGGGATTGTGCTATAGAGCGTTAAAGGGTGTTTTTGATTTGACGGAAGTATGTCTAACTACCAAAAATGACCCGACACTGCAAATAATCACAGGAACAGTCTTTATTGGGAGTGGGTGGAGGTCTATAGAACCTCTTGTGGGAAAGCTCCCCCTCCACCCCCACCATGGGGGTGGGGGGGAGCTTTCTAAAGAAGATGGACATCCACCAAATCTACCAACAGGGTGAAAACATACAACGGACACATCATGGAAAGAAGAAAAGAAACAAAAGCGAGGTGATGAGACAACCTTAATACCAGTAAAAAATAGGGGTTCCCAATGTTTTATTTGGATGTTTCTATTGCTACTCATTTTAATCCCAAAGTTTGTTAGAAATACACATCTAGCAACATTTAGCCCTTTATCTAACACAAAAGGCAGATGGCACTTGCAAACAAAATTGTTGAATAATTAATTTGTTTCATTTTTGCGTAAAAAATATAACTTATGATCCCTCATTGGAATGAGCTCAACACTCGAAAGAGGGACCATAAGCTATGGTTTGAGACAAAAATGAAAAAGTAATAAAAATTGAATGATGATTTTTGTGAATACCACTGATCGATTTGGCCGTTACATTGGGTAAAGGGTTAAGTATCCCCAACCCCCAACCTCCCTGAGAAAAACCATTATTTTTTTACAATGACCAATGAAGCAACCACTGTCGTGAAAATACTGAACAAGTGAGCTTGGACAAATGAAGTTCATTGCCAAAACACCCATCTCACAATACGACAACACCACAATTGTCCTCTGAATTTAGAATTTAATCACGTCATTAGTACACAATCATTGGTATTGTTTTCACTCCAAAACAATATCTCTTATAAATATGGACTGTAGAGGTCAAGGCAAGAGAAGGTGAACATTACTTACACAAGTGGCCGATTCAGTCCCTGGATGCCACCCTTAATTGAAAGGTTCAGTACTGAGCACTTCTCTGTATTCCCCAACTGAAAAGTGGAGTTTTTCTATCTTTGTGACCTTGAAACAGATAATACCTCTCCTCCCATGGTGTCAGCATGGGTAATTTCTAATGACTGGACAATAGAGGTGTTTATTTTATAGTGGTGACAGTGTGTGATGCTTACAGTTTGGAATATATGCACCGATGTGTGTTTAGAGCAATAAAATAAAAATAGAATGAAAATGTCCTCTTCTGATGGTAAATTCTTTGGTGTGGATGTTGTTTTTCTAACAACCATTCAATGTCATGTTTTTAATTGAAAAATAAAAACCTCTAGCTCCCTATCAGATGTTAGAAGTACGTTTAAACATAATTCATTTAAAATCAACATATATAAAGCTTCAGCCATGTCAGAGCAGTTACTTCAACCCCTGTAGATTGACTGGAAGAAACTGTTTGAAGGAGAACAACTTCCTCGACCTTTATGTCATGACTAACACCAGAATATCATCCAATAAGCCAAAGAAAAATAGCTCATTCCATCTAGGGCTGAAGCAGTTGGCTCATTTTCACAACCGATTAACCGAGAGCGAAAACTGGATAATATACGGTCATCCATGGCCATTATTTCACTGAATGTGGGATCAAAATTATAGGGATTGGAAAGCAATATTCGCAGAAACTAGTCCATAGTGTGTATACAAATGGACATTGTTGAGTACATGACAACGTTCCTATGTATACATACTATGGAATAGTTTCTGGGATTACTCATGGAAATTGCCGATCATTAAAGAAGTCTTGAATGCTAAAGTCGATTCAGTGCTTGTTTCACTGATCATTGTAAAAAATTCTCATGGGGGGCGGGGGGGGGGGGGGGGGGGGGGAAATGCTTAACCCTTTACCCAATGTAATGGCCAAATCGGCCAGTGCTATTCACAAAGCTATTCACAAAAATCACCATTTAATTTTTATTATTTCTTTTGCACTTGCCTTGTTATTTTCACCCCACAATCTCTCTTATAGTGTCCAAGTTGACCACACCTGTGACAAATAGGCTTAAGATATCTTACTGGCTTCTGATGCCTACTATCCTGTCTTTGGTTGTTATATCTTCCTTTTTGATTATTACTTATTTATTCACATGCACTCTATTTCTGCAACGATGCATCTCAACATTCATAGGCTGAATGTCTCTAGAGTCCTGGGGACTCTCATCTAATTCTCGGTCATACTTGTCTGGGTAAATAGGTTTTCTTATGAATGCTGCATCAATTTGTCCCTTATATTTATGTTTAACACTCGCTTCAAATGTAGCCATGGGAAGGGCTGTTTCAAAAGTTGAAGGCTCCTTTCTTATAAGTTTCATTTTTATATCACTCTCATACAGGCCATCACAAAAGTAATTTGCAATCATCTTTTGTATAACAGGGTTATCAATTTCTAAACTATATGCATCTTTAGCCAAATCAAACAGTCGTCCTCTGTACCCACTACTGTCTCTTGTCTCATGTGCTGCGGATAATTACTAACTATACTCTTGAACATTACTTCTGTGTAATGGAGTTTCAATTCCTTTTGGAGGGATCCCCAGGTCATCAAGGGTTCCCTTTTGAAAGTTCTTAATACGAAGTTGGCAACAATGAAATATCACTTGTCTGGTTAGCCAAAAAGTTCTTATCTGTGGGAATTTCATTGGTATTACAGTAATGCTTCAACGATTTAATCCATGCTTTGTAATCCTGTGGATTTCCATCAAATCATTTAACATGAGTGTGTAGGGCCTGGTTTCGTGTAGCATTTGTCATAGTGGCATTAGCCCTATTCCCTTCAATTATTGTTTTGTGCAAATTTTTTATAGCAGCTGTAGTTGAGCTTGATTTCCTATGACTTTCATCCAAACCTCTAAATTCATCCTGTGCTTCTGACTCTGCTACTTTCTGTTGCAACTGTGCTTCTATTTGTTTGAGCTGACTTTGTTGTTCATCAATTTGCTGTTGTTTTACAGCAAGTTCACAATCCAACAACTCTCATTTTTTTATTTTTACTTCCTATAATTGCTTTTCTAGTTCTGATACATGTATGGCAGCTTATTCGGCAGCTATCTTCTCTATTTCAGCCTTTGTCTGACTCTTGCTGAATTGGGTCACCATTATTAAATTACAATGTGAACTTTTCTGTTGATTAAAATGTAAAATGTACTAAATGTTGTACTCACAGTTTATCAAATGAACTCTCTGTTCATAATGGTAGAATATTTTCACAGCTCTATGCTTCCACTGCTTTTGATACTCTAATATTTAGCTAAGCTATGTATTGCTGATTTGCATTTCCCAATGCGATGTACCTCTATCTTTACATGATTAGTTTGCAAAAACTCAAAATTCTGGTCACATTCCATAAAGACGTTTGTGGCATAACGGGGTATCCACCTGGCGATCATCTAATGGATTTAGAAGAATAAAGTTAGGACTTCAAGGATTTCAATATCACAAATGTCTTTTAAAACTGGAAAAGGTTCTTATGAGGTGACCCAAGTTATCCTTGTACCATCTGTTGCTTCGACTGTATGGCAAATATTGGAAGTTTCAGCTAATGGATGGTTCAGCAAGCAAGTAAGTAGAGCATTCCAACTCTCGACAAGTACTTATCTATGTATATTTATTCTGTTATGAGTCTATACAAGCTTCAACAATATTCATCAATACAATTTAACACTTGAAAATCAACAAAGCTTGTTTAACTAGAGTGACAGTAGTTATTTCTGAAGGCAGTCACAATCTGTCCAGTCACAAATTTACCAAGATCTGTCAGCTGTGAGCATTGACCCGAGAGTATCTGATCTGGGCTTTGACTTGCACTTTTATGGTGGTGCATGACTGCCCTTGATCGAAATTATGCAGTCCTACTGATTTAAGTGCACATGAAGCATTGCAGATCAGGTGATTATGAGGCACCTTTTTCATTGGAAGTGGGTCAGTCAGTCAGAAATTTGCTCGGACCAGTTCACCCTTGCTAGTGCCATTCCAACGGTGTGATCACCTCTCAGGCCGCTGGTGACACATCAACAGATGGCATGACACTGAATCAAGCCCCCTCCCCTCTATTTTTGCCAGAGCCATGTCATAATGCAACATTTACTATCCGAATGAAAATGTGAGTTTCTGGTGCAATTTTTGCGAATTTATTTTGGGACCCCCACCGGCGAGAGGGGGCACCCCCACACGCGCATGCCCCCAACTCACCACTTCACGGCTTGGATGATGCCTCTAAATTCCTGGATCCGCCCCTGTAAATGTCAATTGGAAAGCATTTTCTCCCAGTGCCGTGAAATGAATCCAATTCAGCCATTAAAAATTCGGGAAGGAGTGTTATTGTTGCCTCACAGTAGCTCATGAAATTACAAAAAAGTAAAAGTTTGCTGCATAAACCAAATATCCCCAATTTGGGGCGGGGGAGGGGGGGGGGGGGGTTGTGAAGTATACTGTCATTGGCCCAGTTCCGAATTTGGCCCATTTCTGGATCATTTGTCTTCATATTTTATCAATATTTGTCTTCATATTTTATCAATAATGTCCAAACAAATCTGAGAATTGTTACATTAAAATCTCTTAGGTATTTCCCTTATCTTTCCCTTTCATGTATAAACGGTCAATATCTGCCTCGACGTGGCTTATTTTTAAATGACATCTAAAATGTAGTTGTCAAGTTGCAGTATCAAGATAGCAGTGCATGAAAAAACGAAACTTCGTTTTACCGTACCGTAAATTTCACTTTCACTGCTCAGGTAAATTTAAAATCAACTCAGTGCCTTTGAAGGTTAAACGCACAGCCTTGTTTTTAGTTAACCCTTTACCTAATGTAACGGCCAAAACCGGCCAGCGCTATTCTAAAAAATCGCCAATTAATTTTCATTATTTTTTTTTCATTTTTTGTCTCAAAAACATAGGTTATGACCCCTCGTTGGAACGAGCTCGTCGAGCTCGTTCCAACGAGGGGTCATAACCTATGTTTTTGAGACAAAAAATGAAAAAAAATAGTTATTCAAGAATTTCTTTTGCAAGTGTCATCTGCTTTTCAGGTTAGGTAAAGGGTTAACTGGTTGAGGGCTAGAAGTCTCTGTCATGGCTCCATTGAAAAGTGCTGGAAGCCACTTTAGTGGCTCAACACTGTATACATATACATTAGCTCGATGTTTGCTCAGCAGTAGAAATTTTTTTTGGATAAAAGTGACTGGTTGCAATTTATTGGACAGTGCCTATTGGCACTCTCCAATAAATTGATTGCAACAAAACAGAAATTTATGAACAAAATCTTGCTACACTGTGGCCACTATTGCTGGTAGTGTGGTATAATTGAAAATAAATACCCATGTTTCAAATCACCTTTAAAAAATAATTTAGACCTCAACCAGTTAATAAAACTTACTTTGAAATGGTCAGTTTATATGTACAAAAAAAATCTTCTGTGATGAAGAACACCCTCACAATATGCAGTGATAAATTTCATCTCCGTTGTTCTGAGGCAAATATAAAATCAACTTGAGTGCTTTAGAAGACCAAATGCTCAGCTTTGTTTTTAGTTAATAAAACATACTTTTAAATGTCAGCTTATATTCACCACATCGCCTTGCAATAATATATGTCCGGTTGAACACAATATTAATGAATGAGGACTCCTCTTAACCCTTTTCCTACCAGTTATGGCAATACTTACCATGCTTTGAATTACATGTGGTCTCAAATAAGTAATGTGAAGAGTTGGGAGGGAACTTTAAAATTTGAAATGTACTGCCTGAAGGCAGCAGATTTCAAATTTTAGATTGCTCATGTAACAATCAATCTACTAATGTACTTCATAGTGCTGTTTAATGTAATTGCAAACATTTTTATGTTTTTTTCTTACTTCTCCCTCATGTCCACTGACTCCACTCTCCTGACTTTTTCCTAAAATTTCTAGAGGGAAAAGTCACTTCTCCCTAAAATCAGCTTCCAGACTAATCCCTGCCTGTCATCCTTATCTTGGTATCGAACAGCTATGTCCCGTGGATTGCCATTTTGGGAATCCCTGTTTGAAAAGCTTCAGGCCTTCGACGCCCCTTTTTTCCTCGTATGAGGCTATGAGGGTCATGAGAAAATCCCTCAGTGAGCGATAATTTACCATCCCTCTTATCCTCATATCGATATTTGAGGATATCCATGACATGGTGATGTAATGTTCCAATAAGACTAAACTCCTCCTCATCTGATTGGACGAGAGCTTGCTTAGTATGTTCTGTGTTTACGGCTCAAGTAGCAAATGTTACCGACTGACGTCACCACGCAAAATATTTGAAATGACGTCGCCGTTTCGTAATTGCTTCACCCACGGAGTGACTAGCAAGCCGAATCATTTTTCTGGATTTTTAACTCGTACAACAGACGGTGTTGATGAAATGTTGTTTAAATTACAGACCAATTTACAATTTGAACTGAAATGGAAGGAGTTTATCTGGTTTATTGATCATTTATCCAGTAACGACGGTGGATACACGAGAGGTTTATTTACAAACCTGTGATCGCAGAAGGCAACTTTTAACGATCACAGGTTTAGTAAATAAACCTCTCGTGTTTGACAATGTAGGTTTTGGGCTATGGGTAGAGTCTTATTGGAACATATACGTTATTGTGACGAATTGACGGTAACATGGTCTGAGGTTTGCAGCTCGGAGCTTATGTTCAACCTCGATGCTTCGCGTCTCGTTTGAACATAAGCTCCGGGCCGCAAACCTCAGACCATGTTACCGTAAATTCGTCACAATAACCTATACTATTTGAGGATACGTGTTGAGGATACCGTTGAAGATCCCGCTGTCCAGTTTTGACGGTTACGTTGGGTAAGGGTTAAGATGGGTAATACTTTTTGCCGGTAAAAAGGACGGCAAGTGTATAAAAACTACGTTTTAAAGTACAAAATGTACCTCTGAATGTGTGAAAAGTGATTTTTTGAGGAAGCTTTCGCAATAATAAGTATATAGAAGGAAGATTAAGTATTGTTTGTTTTATTGTAGACTATTTACACGACAAAATAGATCATTTTTCCATCGACACTGATCGACACGCCACTTTGTGCAAGGAAAACAACGATTTCGTTGAGGTGCACGACGGGGTGAATATTATCATACTTGCTCGATGGAGGTGCAGCGAACTTTAGATGTTTCTGTTCACCACGAGGGGATTTAACATAAAGTGCTATTGGAGAGAAACCATTTATAATTTGAAAATAGTCTACAATAAAACAAACAATACTTAATCTTCATTTTATATTGTGCACGCTTCATTAAATTATCACTTCACACTTTCAGAGGTACACCGTGCTTAGCCATACGGAGTGATTTAGGTTCCTACAAGGGGCGAATATGGGACCCTTTCCCAATGACTACTGACTTGTCCATAGTCATATCATCTATCCTATCATTAACTTCTACAGCAGTCACCCAATATTATAGTCTTCTACCAGCCTTGCAGCATTGAACCATTACTCCCGACTTGTAGTACTACTACAGGCATACTGGCGGTCTCTGTCTCAACTCTACCTTCGCTCAAGCCTTTAACATGTTCAATCGTTTGTCCTGACTCCCAACCTAAAATTTCCCAATATTTATTTATCTATTTATTTATTTAATGGTGTTTAAGGTCACATATGTTTGCACAATGGCTAATCATGACCACAACATGAGTATCAACAAGACCAGGAGTGAGCGTTAATAAGCCATGTTGCCCATTTTAGAGAGGGTTTGCACCTCCCAAGCATTGGTGACTGGGTCCTATTTTACCAGTAATACAGAGCCTGTTTACCGCAGTGAACAGGCACTGGCTGCTTCACTTCCCAGAGTTCCCGTGGGGAAAAATTTCCCAATCTCAGTCTGCATTCAACGATGAATGTAATTCACAAATGGTGTCCTGAACTGAGTGGTCACAAGCCCCTAGAAAGTTCCAATAATTACCAACCTAAAGAAGTACAGAAAGAGCCTGAAGTCAAAGGCAAACAAGAGGTTCTTCTTTAACTCTTAAGGCACTTCTGACTTTGATCGCATTTTACTGTAATAAAAGTACCCCAACAAGTAGTTTTTCAAGTACACATTGAAGTTACATTCTAAGAAGCTTGTCAGTTGTTTATGTCAAGTCTTGGCTGCCTATATTGGCAGCCAAGACTTGACTTGATACAAGTGCAAAACCCCTGAAAACAGACTATCTGCAATGTGTAGCAAAATGCTTAACCATCTCTGGTCCTTCAAGGGTTAATAGTAAAAGAACTGTCAGTTTAACCCTTTACCTAACTAATCGCTCATATCCGTCTATCGTAATATGCAAAATGAGCAGTTGAAAAAGTTAACTTTTTCAAAATATTTCAACAAAACAATATCATGTGACCCCTCATTGGAACCAGCTCATTGAGGTCGTTCCAATGAGGGTCACATGATATTGTTTTGTTGAAATTTTTTGAACAATTATATTAAAAATGTTAAATTTTGATATTGTTTGCGTTGGGTAAAGGGTTAATAGAGATTACAAAGACGGGATTCATCATGATTTCATGTGACTATTATAAACTAACTAAATGTAATATACATGCACTAGCTTCTGTATTAATGTCCTCAGTTAAATTTTAAGGTAATATTTCTTGCACTTTGTATGTTGCTTTTCCTCCAAAACAACCTCCCAATTGGAGCCTTTATGATGCAAATTTTCCCAATTGCATGGA
This sequence comes from Pictodentalium vernedei, assembly GCA_031216915.1. Taxonomy (NCBI): domain Eukaryota; kingdom Metazoa; phylum Mollusca; class Scaphopoda; order Dentaliida; family Dentaliidae; genus Pictodentalium; species Pictodentalium vernedei. Next base: position 843,907,124 of record CM062297.1, read on the forward strand.
CTACTGACCCTTTCCCGAAGAGGGCAGAAGAATCCGTGCCATTTGTTTATACTCAAGCAGTCCACTTCAGAGGACTCACACATCAAGGCATTGGCAGAACTTCAGTACATATAACCTTAAAGCATTGGAACATAGCAGTTAGTCTACCTACTGTAGACTAGTACCATTCTATTTTTTTCAGAATATAAAACACAGGGATAGGATATGGTATAAATATAAAGAGAAAATAAACATTCTTTGTCAACTTTTTAATTTCTGTTAACACTTTCTTCATTCAAAATGATGAAACTGAACATTATTGTACAAATCACATACAAAAAATAATGTGAAAAATATAACAGAAAATAGACAACTTTTGATGAGTTACCACTAATGTCAAACTTGAAGGATGAGTAAGATGTTACATTATTTATTTATTGGTGTTTAACCTATTATTTTATTTCTATTTTTTAAATTTAAAAAAAAAAATTTCAACAAAACCATATCATGTGATTCCTCGTTGTAACGAGCTCGATGAGCACATTCCAATGAGGAGTCACATATGTTTTTGTTGAAATATTTTTAAAAATTAATTTTTTTCAACTGCTCAATTTGCAGATTACGTGGGCAGATGTGGGTGATTCATTAGGTAAAGAGTTATAGCCACTTTCTACATCTATGGCAATGTCATAGCTATGGAGTCAAGTTTAGCCAATAATTTATACCGATGCTACCATGGACCTTTCAATTTGAAGTTCAATGCAGTAACCTCTGCACCGCCATGCTCCCTAATTTCCATGTATACAATAACTGTCAATTCCTCTCATAATGCATAAGAATGCAAAGCAAGTTTCAGCCAATGAACCTCTGGGTCAATGTCTGGTTGGCTTTCGGCACTCAACCAGTTAAAGTTACCCCCAGAGTTCTTAAATTTTCTTATCTATGTGTACAAGAAAAACATTACCAAACAAAAGCTAAAGGATAAGTACTAAAATTTGTCTTTCTTTTTATTTTCTATTTCATTTACTCCCAACTCATGGACTGGGAGCACTGTGGTTCAGTGGTTACGGCACTGGACTTCAAACACTGTAAGGGATGACTGCGTTGTGTCTTTGGGCAAGGCAGAATGTCTCTTGGGGGTCATGCTTGCACTATGTCCTATGGCATACTGATGTCAATGGTGCACTTGCATTCAACCAATGCTAACTCTGCCAGTGCAGTTAGTACGTTGGGAATATGACAGTTGCTCACCACTGCTAGGTGGTTCTCTCCAGGTATTCCTGCTCCCTCCTCTCATTCTACTTGTCAACACAAGGTGACTGTGGGCTAGCAAATGTGTATAAACTCTGATAAAAATTTAAAAAGCCGATAGGATCACCGATCCAATGTCGAGTTGTGACAGCACAAAAGTGTTTTTTATCATTATAAACTTATCATCCGGAAACGAATTGTTTACAATTTACTATGTGAAGGGACACTGTGACCTTGACCTAGTGATTCCAAAATAAACTAGAATTACTGTGAGCACTGCTCACTAAAGATACCACCCACTCCAACCAAGAAACATTTCACAACAGTAAAAAAGTATTTAATATACACAGCACATCTGTATGTTCTCCGAAAACATGAGAGCAATTTTCAATATGAGAAAGGGTAAATATTATAAAGAGCATGCAAGATGAAAAAATAAAAATACCTGAAAGCAGAATAGAAGGTGCACATCTATAATGTATATAAAAGAATATCTGAGAGTTTCAATGAAATTCGCCCACTGGTATAAGAGGAGTAGCGGATAGCAGGAGTGTACCCCCCTAAAGCATCACAACAATTTGGCTAAGTTCATTTCGCCCTTTGGGAAAGAGTAAAAAATAAAAATACCTGAAAGCAAAATAGGAGGTGCACATCTATAATGTATAGAAAAGAATGCCTGTAAGTTTCAATGAAATCCACCCACTGGTTTAAGAGGAGTAGCGGATAGCAGATGTGTACCCCCAAAGCGTCACGGACGTACGGAAGTACGGAAGTATGGAAGTACGGAAGTACGGACACCATGAATGCTATATACCGCCCACTTTTCAAGTGGGTGGTATAATAAGGCTCTTTCTTGCACCAGTGCCTATGAAGTTTCATGAAACAATTGGTTTCCAGATGATAATTTGACAATGGGTGGAACCATTGTCAAATTATCATCTGGAAACCAATTGTTTACAATTTATTATGTTCAAAGGTCACTGTGACCTCGACCTTTGACCTAGCAAGTCTAAAATAAATAGGGGTCTTCCACTCATGTAGGCCAACCAACCTGTGAAGTTTCATGAATGTGGGTCAAACCAATATCAAGTTATCATCCGGAAACCAATTGTTTACGATTTACTATGTTGAAGGCCAGAGACCTTGACCTTTCACCTAGCGAGTTGAAAATAAATAAGGTTCTTCCTCTCACTGATGTCAACCTACCTATGAAGTTTCATGAACGTGGGTCGAACCATTATCATGTTATCATCTGGAAACCAACTGTTTTGATTTACTGTGTTCAGGGTCACTGTGACCTTGACCTAGTGAGTTAAAAATAAATAGGGTTCTTCCCCTAACAAAGGCCAACCTACATATGAAGTTTCATGAATGTGGGTTGAACCATAGCCACGTTATCATCCGGAAACCAATTGTTTACAATTTATTATGTTCAAGGTCAATGTGACCTTGTCCTTTGACCAAGCACGTCCAAAATAAATAGGGTTCTTCCTCTCACTGATGCCAACCTACCTATGAAGTTTCATGAACGTGGGTCAAACCATTATCAAGTTATTATCCGGAAACCAATTGTTTACGAAAGACCACCCGCCATTCACAAAACTATAAGTCGAAATTAAACTAGTGCACCTACAGCACATAGAGAGTGGATTAAAACCTCCACACATACAGTGGCTGTCGATTCTTCTCATTATGCATAAAAACGCCAAGCAAAGTTTCAGTCCAAACAAGCCCTTCCCCACTTCCCTGGGTTCCCATGGTGGAGCTTGATGATGAACCAGCTTGATAGACCAGAAACAATATTTTAAGCTGAAAATGAATTTTTAGTTATTTAATGTTTTTTGAAAGTGTTATTTTCTTATTGTTTTCGATCAAGAATTGATGAAAAGAACATAATACAGGATTTATCAGATCACAGCCTTTCCAAAGTATGTACTTATAATTTTCTGCAGCTCTAATTTACTCAATCAACAATCAACAACATAAATGGTAAGATGAATGCAGATAAATATATTGAAAGTTAGTTGACTAGTCGAAGTCAAAGCTATTAATAACTGGAGTCAGTTACTAAATTGCCTATCGATAAGTTAGACCTGCTCCCTCCTCAATCCACCAGACATCATGGTTTTGATGATTCTGGCTTGTCATGCCACGATCATGGACTGGGTGATCAAGTTCTGATCAAGAATGAAGCTTATTTCAGAGGTGGCCCCTTTGTTCGATGTCATGGGTTACCGGCACTTGCAGTCTCTGTAAAACTCCTTTCCACCTCAGGCCTACCTGGGCTCGGGCCAAGCCCAAGAAGGCCAGAGATGGTAAGCAGTTTTAGAGATACCACAGCCCATGTCTCCCACTTGCAATTACCGTTCGCATCTATAACATTTTCCATATACATAAAAAAATAAGTGATTTGGCATTGATAGATGATAAGCCTTTCGTGAAGGTTTTTCTCACTAACCACACATGATCAGGAGTTATGGAAATGAGGATCAGTGATAGATTTAGGTCCGGGAGACATCAGGAGTGTGAATAACAGGTTGCGACTTGCGAGACATTCTGTTATGAATTAGAAATACTGGTGGAGCAGAGGGAGATGTGACAAGTAATTGACTTGTAATCAACTAATGGTTGATGATGACTAGTCAACTATGAAATTCACTAATCAGTGACTGCTGGGAAGAGAATGCAGGCGAGTGAAAAATTCAGGAGTGATTTTAACACCTTAGCTAACATGACAGCCCAAATTGGCCAGCGCTATACACGAAAATGACAATACAAATTTTGTTATTTTTTTCATTTTTGCTGTAAAAAATAGCTTATGACCCCTTATTGGAATGAGCTCATTCCAATGAGGTGTCATAAGCTATGTTTTTAGCAAAAAAAAATGAAAGATTTCAGTAATGCGCGATGTTTTGCAAGTATCATCTCCTAGTTGGGTCAGGTAATGGGCGATTGAAATGCAAGATATATAACTTGATGTTCAGACATAATTTCTACACACAACACGAAGGTGAGTGGTTAATTGCTCCCCTAGTGAAATGTTTAGGAGAATGATGGTGAGTGAGAGCAATCACTCTCCTTTCTCTTCAGTCCCTGACTAATAGTTTCAATACTACAGATAAATTTACATTCATTACAACAACTACAAAATCGTTGATAAGATCTTTTTTCCTAAGCCCACTGAACATGTCAGTTGTTAAGAGTTTGGTAGTGGAACTCTAACACAAATGATAAATTTCAATCTTTTTTAACCCTTTACCCAACGTAACACCCAAAACCGGCCAGCGCTATTCACAAAAATCGCCAATTAATTTTCATTATTTTTTCATTTTTTGTCTCAAAGACATATGTTATAACCCCTCTTTGGAATGAGCTCCTTGAGCTGATTCCAATGAGGGGTCGTAACCTATGTTTTTGAGACAAAAAATTAAAAAAAATTAGTTATTCAAAACTTTTATTTGCAAGTGTTGTCTGCTTTTCATGTTAGGTAACCGGTTAAAGCTCAATCACAAGAAACCAAATTTTTCCATCCCTTAAAAAATTTTCCATTACTTTGCAGGAGTTTCCATAGCTCTAAAAAAAAGCCCTAATACCGGGTAATATAGATTTTCTTGTATTTACCCCAAACACTATTTAACTGGTGGTTCTATACCCCTTAAGTGGCCCCAAAACTACACTAGTATACAAGTTACGGCAAATAGGAATGTGCAACATAGAAGAAGATCTGAAATTATCAATCTGCTATTTTCAGTCAAATTTTGAACAACTTTGATAACTATTAAAACTCCCAAAAGAACCACCACCTCCCAAAAACAGAACAACACAAAACTACTTAACCATCGGAGGCATGGACATTTTTGCAAAATGTTCACTGTACATACCTTCAAATGTCTTTATTGTGAAAATAAAAGTATTTTTTTAGGGCTCTGACATAAAATAAACAGGGAAATATGAAAAATAATAGGGAAAGGATCAAAGGATCTTGTGCCCAACATAATGACAATTACAATCTCTTGGAATTAAATACATGTATACACCCTTTAACTTAATAACAAGTTTCTTATAGAGAGCATTAAAAAAAAATACGACTAGAGTGATGTGAGATCTACATTTATATTTAACATATAATGATAATATTAACCCTTTAGCTAACAACTCAGAAGCATAAGCCTGCGTAATTTTCAAATTGTGCAGGTGCAAAAAATAAATTTCACAAATAATTTCACTAAAACCATATCATGTGACCCCTCATTGGAACAAGACCATTGAGCTCATTCCAATGAGGGGGTCACATAATATAGTTTGTTGAAATTTAAAAAAAAAAAAATACTTAAAATAAATTTTGATATCCTGTGTGTTGGGTAAAGGGTTAATGACATACAACAGAATTCACCCATTCAGTGTCAGATAAGAACATGACAAGATAAATTTGTGAAACATAAACTACTCTTTGCCACTCATTTCGACATAAATACTTTTCAAAAATACATCCCTGGGCACAAATGAGCATATCAAAAGCTTTCAATTTTACAGGGCATGAAGCCCAATACTATAATGCAACTTCATTCACTCAAGTTAGGTGGTTTTGAAATTTCAATTTCGGAATCGGTATCTTTGGAACAATTTACCTTGGTATCAATACGGTATTTGATGTGCCCAACATAATGACAATTACAATCTCTTGGAATTAAATACAGTAGAACCTGTCTTGAGAGACCACACTTTTTGCCAGGCAAATTTGAGATCACAGACTCAAAACTGCTGGTTCTTGTCACAATGACAAGCATCAGAAAAAATATTATTTGCAGGTTTCAGGCAAGAGTCAGTCTTTAAAAACAAGAGGTGGCTGCCAGGGCCTACTAAACCTGCAAAGAAAACCACCATCTTTGCCAATATCTGAAGTTATGGAGCAGAAACTAATTTCAAGTTAAGGTTATGGTGACACCAAAATAAATAGGGTTCTTCCTCTCATCATGCACAATCCACATTTCAAGTTTGGTTTTGATTGGACACACAAAATTTTAAATGGAGATTGGAATTTTATTTATCGGTGTTCTAAGTTATTTGCAGAGAGAGCAGAAACCAAATCCTGGAAAATGTTGCCTTGACCTCTGGCAAAATGTAGGGCCGTGCAAAGCTTCGAGATTTGATTCGATTTAAAATCTTAAGTTGGTATTCGCTTCAATTCGAAATCAGCTGCCCAATTCTTTTCACGGGAATTTTGCTTAGTATCAGTCATCTTCGTCATCTCACAAAACATGTAGTGGAGATAGAAATTGTACATAAATCTTGTTGAAACTAAAGACTGAGAATAAGTTCTGCTGCATTAACATAAAAAGAATTGGTACCCATGCCATCACCCATGCCAATTCCAGTTTAACCCTTTACCTAACGAATCGCTCGCAACCGCCCACATAATATGCAAATTGAGCAGTTGAAAAAATTGAATTTTTCAAAAGATTTCAACAAAACCATATCATGTGACCCCCTCATTGGAACGAGCTCAATGAGCTCGTTCCAATGAGGGAGTCACATTATATGGTTTTGTTGAAAGTTTTTTAAAAATTTAAAAAAATGATATTTAAAATAATAAATTTTGATATTGTCTGCATTGGTAAAGGGTTAACTAGATGCTACAACTGCTGAAAGCAAATTTAAAGTTCCCATGCAATATCAATGATGAACCAAAATCCTTATTGGGTATTATTCCAACTATATCATCAAGACATGCCTTCAATAAGGCATGCCTTGATGGTATTTATTTATTGGTGTTTAAGGTCACATACTTATGCACAATGGCTAATCGTGACCTTGAAAGTTTTACGATGGAGGAAGCCGGAAGTACCCGCAAAGAACCACCGAGCAATGACAAACATCCATCACCTCAACATTCTAACCCTATCCATGCTCTGTTCAAGCAGGGTTACAGCGGTTGAAGACGTGTGCACAATCCACGTGCAGTATGCCTTAGTACACGGCGTCATCATCCCCCCCCCATGTTGGCAACCGGGATAAAGTGCCTTGCCCAAGGACACAACGCGGGCCATCCCGGATTTGGATCAAACTCGTGACCTCTAGCATAGAAGTCCAACAGTCAAACACTGAGTCACCGCACTCCTGTCTTGATGATGTTGATGGAATATTTTACCAGTCGGGACAACAAGATGCCTATATTCGATTCAAGGTTCAATTCAATTTTGAATAATAGACATGATTCAATTTTCGATCAAAAATTTGTGATTCACAGGGCCCTCGCACAATGACCACGAAATGAATAGGGTTCTTTCACCTCATCAGTACCAAACCACATGTCAAGTTTGGTCTCGATCAGCCAAGTGGAACTTTAATCAGAGACCAGAAACCAACTCCTTCTATAGATAGGAACCACTCCTTCTGCAGATGGTCAGACAGATGGGGCCGTGTCATGGCTATATTCTCCAAATATCCATAGGGGGATGGGGGGGGGGGGGGAGAGGAATAAAAAATCTGAAAATAAACTGAAATTGAATTTGCATAGAAGAAATTTATCAAAATTATCCATTACGCCTGCAAATAAACAATACCCTGTTCAAATAAAGCTGTGAAGAACCCTTTTATTTCTTTACATTTACAAGAAAATGGTCTGAAAGACTATTTCAATGTAAGTTTTATAAAATCAAAATTAGTGTTAACATTTTTAAAAACACTGAAATCAGATTTTGAAAAAAAAGAAAGTTCTTATCCTGAAGGCTTGTATCGGATCAGCACTACACGCAAATGTCGCCATTTAAAGAATTGTATTAATTTATTTCTTCCAAACTGTTACTTATGACCCTTCACTGAAACAAGTTCATTTAGTTATTGATTGTGTATAAGGTTACATATTTCTATAAAATGGCTAATCAGAACATGGAGATCTAGTCAAGTTTAATCAATGATTTATACCCATATTGCTCATTTTTAAGGACTTTTACCCCAAGCATTGGTGACTGGGTCCTATTCTACCAGTAGAACATAACTTGTTTACCAAAAAAAAGCACTGCCTCATTGGGGGGAGGGGAGGGGGGGGGGGGCAAGTTCATCAAACTTATTCCAGTGAGGGTGTCTTAGGCTATAGGGTTTGAAGAAAAACAAAAATTTCATGTAGATGAAAGTGGAGTACATCTGTGTCATCTACAATATCTGCTTGGATAACTGTTCGGGTGCAAGAAGCCCATATTTGAGCTCCACTGAAGAGTGGTGGTATCACTCTCGGATTTGTTTTTTTTTAAATTAAGCTCAACAGCCAGGGTCCCTTCGTGACAGACGTTTTATGGGTGGTGGAAGCTGCAGTACCGAGAGAGAACCACCAAGCAGTGACAAGCAACTGTCAGGCTCAATGTACCAAATCCCCACAAGCAAGGTTAGCATTGGCTGAAAACATGTGCATCATCAAAGTGCAGTTAGTACACCTTGAAACCGTGCCTACGTGGACAATCAGGATCAAGAACCCTGTTGAAAAACACAATGCAGTTATCCCTGATGGGGATTGAACTGTGCACCTTTTGACTTGAAGTTCAATGCCATAACCACTGAGACACTGACCCCTCCAACCCCCAAAATCCCCCCCCCCCCCCCCCACACATACACACATCACACTTGCAATGGCTTCACAATTTGTGCATGTGCTTGAAGTGCAGTTAACCCTTCACCCAATGCAGACAATATCAAAATTGATTAATTTAAATAACGTTTCTTAATTTTTTCCGAACAATTTCAACAAATCCATATCATGTGACCCCTCATTGGAACGAGCTTGATGAGCTCGTTCCAAAGAGGGGTCACATGATATGGTTTTGTTGAAATATTTCGAAAAATAATTTTTTTCAGCTGCTGAATCTGCATATTACGCGGGCGGATGCAGGCGATTCATTGGGTAAAAGGGTTAAAAGAAGGAATATTTTTGCAAATGGATCTATCATATTACCATTTAATGGGGAATGCCTATATTTATTTATCTTACAACAAGAATGTATTTACTCCAACGTAAGTAAAAACGTCTAGACAAAATACAAATTTGCATTGAGTATAACCTCACGGGTAGAGACGGGAAGTTAACCGAAAAACAACTTGGTTTCGGTTATGAAACAAGACCAATACTGGGTCTGGACCTGTGTCGCTGCATGCAATTGAATCGGCAAACAGGAAGTGGCTGCATGGCAGATCTGAAAATTGCATACACGATACAACTGATCATTATCAGGCTCCAGATGAAATATAAAATCAATCCCTTGCATAGAAGCCGAGAAAAGTTTGACGAAAAATTTCAATGTTCAGTGGGTACAGTAAAATTTCAAAGTATCGGCAAACAGGAAGTGGCTGCACGACAGATCTAAAAATTACTTACACGATACAACTCATCATTATGAAGCAGCAGACCAAATATAAAATCATTCCCTTTCATAGAAGCCAAGAAAACTTTGACGGAAAAAGAGTTTCGGACGGACGGATGGACGGATGGACTGACGGATGGACTGACAGACAGAGTCGAGCGGTTACTAGACCTGCTCTGCCGCTGGCGACGCAGGTAAAAATAACCAACAAAAAAACAAAACCGAAACCATAACCCGACTCTTTTATTAAAAACCGAGTTGTAACCGAAACCGACCCAAAATTCAATAACCCCCCAGCTCTACTCAAGGGTGATCATTCGATTCAGAAAGAGAACATTTTTTACCTGCATTTAATTGGCATCAAGGTATTACACATATCAAGGCCAATGTTTTTGATGACAGTAATTAAATGATAAATAAATCAATAGCACAATGAAATAAATTAAGACTAGATCACTTTTTGCCAGGATGGTATTTTTATATAGGCCTACCATGAGGTAAACCTGAAAACAAAACAAATAAACACATAGCTGAAACACTACTAACTTCAGAGATTATAGCAGAAGTAGAATAATGGGAATTATGTCACATATAGTGAAAGAATGCAATACCATGACGTCATGATCTTCATTCATTCATAAAAAAAATCAAATTTAGGCCACACAAAGTAGATCTTCTGTTTCTCAGGCCATTATTTGTGAAATTGCATGCGGGCGAGCAGTTTTTTATTTTATTTTTTATTTCAGTAATTACTTCTTAGCCATCAAAAGTTCATGTTCTTGGTTCACGCTTTAGGCCTCATAATCTACAGAATAGCTTGGGTGGTGGTGTATTTCATCCCTTGAGTGCAAGAAGGCTTTGCAATGCTAAAGCATTGCAAAGCCTTCTTGCTCTCAAGAGACAAATTCATCAATTTTTTTAACTTGGGTAAAATATCAGACATAAATCATTTAATTTTAATTTTTTTTAAGTTTAAATTGGTTATAAAAAGGGAGCATGCGGTAGCCAAAATGACCATGCGGGAGGGCCTGAGAAACAGATTTTTTATTTTTTTAGGCCTTATATAGACACTCAATGAATGACAAAATGTATGTGAACAAGTCCGGAGAGAGGGAATATTGTAAGATAAATTTGTTATTACAACCAAGTGGGTTACTGCAATGGTGTAAGTCTTGACCTTGCCTCTGGGCCATAAATTGACTCGTCAATATATGGCCAGAGACGAGGTCCTGACTTCAATACACCATCTCAGAAACCAACATGGTGGAAATAAGCTATATTTGTTGGTGTTTAACTGGTAGAGTTCTGGAAGCCCATATTTGGGCTTTATTCTGAACAGCAGGTACCTCAGTTTAACCCTTTACCCAACGCAGACGATATCAAAATTTATTAATTTAAATATCATTTTTTGAAATTTTTCAAAAAACTTCAACAAAACCATATCAAGTGACCCCTCGTTGGAACGATCTCGTCGAGCTCGTTCCAATGAGGGGTCACATGATATGGTTTTGTTGAAATTTTTTGAAAAATAATATTTTTTCAACTGCTGAATTTGCATATTACGCAGGTGGATGTGGCTGATTCGTTGGGTAAAGGGTTAAAGGCTTCGTATTCTTTATATGTGCTGCATATTATCTTTGAAGAGAAATTATCTCATCTGTGTCAGTTTGTCTTGTTACAATTTATGGGCGAGTGACTGCAGGTACTCTCACATAAATTGTAACAAGGCAAAGACATGCAAACAAATTCTGATGTTGAGAAAAAATTTAGCACTCTACCAGTTAACCCTTTACCCAACGTAACGGCCAAAACCGGCCAGCGCCATTCTCAAAAATCGCCAATTAATTTTCACTATTTTTTTCATTTTTTGTCTCAAAAACATAGGTTATGACCCCTCGTTGGAACGAGCTCGTCGAGCTCGTTCCAACGAGGGGTCATAACCTATGTTTTTGAGACAAAAAATGAAAAAAATTAGTTATTCAAGAATTTTTTTTGCAAGTGTCGTCTGCTTTTCACGTTAGGTAAAGGGTTAAGGTTATACAGTGGAGCCCACTTAATTGGATATCTCTTAACTGAATAACCCTGTTAATTGAATATAATTTCCAAACACCAAACCATTTACCAAACTTTCAATACAAATTTGCCCTGTTAAAAGCATATGGGCTTTTGAATAAATTCCTGTTAAATGAATAAAAAATCTTTCAATATGTCATGGAAATACCCTAAAAATGACCAAATTCCCTTTGTTCATAGACCTATTTCACCTCAGTACATCCATTACAGGTATTCAATCTATTATATCTTGTATGACAGAGCTCCTCGAGCTCTGTCAAATGTGATATAATAGAATAAATGTTCAATTCATCTCGAGAATACAGTAAAGTGGCAAATCTCTCTTAATTGAATACTCCTGTTAATTGAATAATTTTCACTGACAAAGTGGTTATTCAATTAACAGGATTCTACTGTATTCAGCATCTTTGGCCACATGACCAAAACATGGGTATGAAGTCAAGTTTAGCCAATCATCGATGCCTGTGCTACCTACTTTGGAGCACCTCCACCTGGGCCTTGGTTCTGGGCCTTGTTTTACCAGCAAACTGGTGTTTAGAGTCACTTTCATCATCTATGTCTATCTCAACATGAGTATGAAGTTTAGTTCAATCCATCCAAGTTTATGGACTACTCCAAGTGTCTGTCCTACATACAATGCCAGCAAGTTAAAAGATATGATTTCATTAGGTTGAATAATTAATTCTATAAAATTATCTGCTTGTTACCCATGATCTTAAGAGTTTAACTCTTAACCTGCTAACTATTTTCAAGACATTTTTCATCAAATCTAGCCATGGCTGCTGGAAAACAGCCATGACCAGATTTGATAACAAGTGCACCGCCAGGCAGTGCATCAATATCCGGCCGAAATTGCGCTTGTGCAGAAGTTTTTAGTTGAACAAAAGGTCAATAAATCCTTCAAAAATAATTGTACATTCCTGGCTTACGACCCATTAAACTTGAATATATTGTTTTCAAGTTATTGCATGGAGAGTCAAAAGTCACCAAAACTCCCAGATGGTTGTCATGCCGGCCATATTGGACATGACAGAATGTTGGTTATCAAAAGGAATCATCCTCTAGTCATGACTAATCAACCATAAAAAAACAGTATCTGTTGGATGTATTGTTTTCAAGTTATAGCATGGACAAATAAAAGTTAACAGACGGATGGATGGATGGACGGACATTGATGCTGGTTATTGAAAGGAACCATCCTCTAGTCATGACTAATCAACCATAAAAAAAACAGTATCTGTTGGATGTATTGTTTTCAAGTTATAGCATGGACAGATAAAAGATAACAGACGGACGGACGGATGGATGGATGGATAGACGGATGGAGGGACATTGATGCTGGTTATTGAAAGGAACAATCCTCTAGTCATGACTAATCAACCATAAAAAAAGTATCTGTTGGATGTATTGTTTTCAAGTTATCACATGGGCAAACAAAAGTTAACGGACGGATGGACAGACAGACAGACAGACAGACAGACAGACAGACAGACAGACAGACAGACAGACAGACAAATGGATGGACAGACAGACAATGATGCTGGTTATTGAAAGGAACCATCCTCTAGTCATGACTAATCAACCATAAAAAACCAGTATCTGTTGGATGTATTGTTTTCAAGTTATAGCATGGACAGATAAAAGATAACAGATGGACGGATGGACGGACAGACGGATGGATAGATGGATGGAGGGACATTGATGCTGGTTATTGAAAGGAACCATCCTCTAGTCATGACTAATCAACCATAAAAAAAGTATCTGTTGGATGTATTGTTTTCAAGTTATCACGTGGGCAAACAAAAGTTAACGGACGGATGGACAGACAGACAAATGGATGGACAATCAGACAATGATGCTGGTTATTGAAAGGAACCATCCTCTTGTCATGACTAATCAACCATAAAAAAACAGTATCTGTTGGATCTATAGTTTTCAAGTTATCGCGTGGACAATGAAAAGTCCCCGAAAATCCAAGATGGCTGCCATGGTGGCCATCTTGGATATGCCAGAATGCTGGTTATCAAAAGGAACCATCCTCTAGTCATGATTAATCAACCATAAAAAAGCAGCATCTGTTGGATATATAGTTTTCAAGTTATTGCATGGAGAAACAAAAGCTAACGGATGGACGGAAAGGCAGACATTGCCATACCATAATACGGCCATATGAGCGGCCATATAAAAATTCAACTAAATTTAACTCTAGAAATCATTGATGAAAAAGTCCATTCAATTTTCCGTAGGTAATTTTGATAAAATGTGTACAAATTATCCTTATTTCTTTGGCAGGAGAAATTCTGTCGTGGGCGGGAATATCTGCCAGCAGCAAAGAGTTAAGGACCAGTGATTAACCAATGAGGATTTGCAACCGTCATCTGCTTGCCGATTTGTTAAGCGCACAATCAGCAGATTGTGAGTGCCGATGTCAGATAGTCACAACCAAAAGGAGTAGTATGTTCAAGAACACATAGAATAGGGTTAATTTTACAGTTCAGTCAGGTTGATTGGTTCATTGACCTCAAGAGCATGTCACTGTGTTTAAAATAAAAAAAACATCAGCAGAAATAAGTTAACAGTGCGGCGTCTGATCAATGATCAAAGACACCATGCTGTTAACTTGTTTCTCCTGATGTTGTATTTCATACTGTCATCGCACTACACATGGCATGTGTGTTTTGACAGCTTCAAGGGGAAGATCAGACGAAACAATGAGATTCGACCAATCCTGATTCCTGACAATCTTTGTGGCAACTTATTAAGCTTGTTACTGTTTGTATGAGATTGTGAATCGAACGTAAATTATTATTACTATTTATTGGTGTTTAAGGTCACATACTTATGCACAATGGCTAATTGTGACCGTGACAATTTTACGGGTTGAGGAAGCCGGAGTATCCAGAGAGAACCACTGAGCAATGACGAGCAGCTGTCAGCTCTCCAACATCGTAACTCTGAACCGTGGCACAGGCAGGGTTAGATTGATTGAAGACATGTGCAACATCGATGTGCAGTACGCCTCAGAACACAGCGTCATCATGCCCCCATGTAGGCAATTGGGGGTAAGTGCCTTGCCCAAGGACACAATGCGGAAGTGCAAATCAGTCGCTGAAATGGTCACCCATCCAACTACTAACCGCGCTCGCGTTGCTTAACTTCGGTGATCTGACAGGAACCGGTTACCACGATGCCACCACGCCCCAAATCAAACAATTGGATCCAGTGGTGTTCCATGTAATCATAGGTATGAAACAATGTTCAAACACATCTACCAGTGGTCAACCAATGACTTAAAATTGGCTGATGTCAGATGCGATTGCCGAACATCGGTTCATCACTATTAAGGACCTGACCAAGAGTTTTTCCTACACAAAGAAGCAATTTAAAGAAGTCACATCTCGAGTATAATAGGGCTGCGACGATATGCTTCCCTACCAATATGATATTTATTTATTTATTGATGTTTAAGGTCACATATTTATGCACAATGGCTAATCATGACCGTGACAGTTTTACGGGTGGAGGAAGCCGGAGTACCCGGAGAGAACCACCGAGCAACGACGAGCAGCTGCCAGCTCCCCAACATTGTAACTCTGCACAGCAGCACAGGCAGGGTTAGATTGGTTGAAGACATGCGTACCATCGACGTGCAGTACGCCTTAGTACACGGAGTCATCGTGCCCCCATGCGGGCAATGGAGATGAAGTGTCTTGCCCAAGGACACAACGTGGCTGCCGCAGGTGGGATTCGAACCAAGAACCTCTCGGCTTGCAGCCTGCACCTCTACCAACTGAGCCACCGAGCTCCCCACCAATATGATATGTATCACAATTCAGTGCACACGATACGATGTGTATCATGATACACAAAATCTGTCAAGGCATGCTGCTAGAGATGTCAGTTACTTTGGGGAATGCATGTACAGTGGAACCCTGTTAATTGAATAGTCACTTTGCCAATGAAAATCATTCAATTAACAGGAGTATTCAATTAACAGGGATTGTGTCATTTTCCTGTATTCTAGAGATAAACTTAGCATTTATTCTATTATATCTTGTTTGACAGAGCCCCAAGAGCTCTGTCAAACAAGCTATAATAGATTAAATGCCTGTATTGGATGTACTGAGGCAAAATAGGTCTATAAACAGAGGAAAACTGGGATGAATCAGGATAATTTCTCGACAGGTTGCAAGATTTTTTATTCAATTAACAGGAGTTTACTCTATAACCTATATTCAATTAACAGGTCAAATTTGTACCGGATATATGGTAAATGGTTTTGTGCTGGGAAATTATAATCAATTAACAGGGTTATTCAGTTAAGAGATATCCAATTAAGTGGGCTCCACTGTATTTATTTCCAGTAGCTTACTTATATTACAAATTTCGATGCACTCTTTAAGTAATAGGTAACTTCTCAGTATCTCAGTATGATAACCAATGACTAAGTAATCGAGGTTTTGATTTTATGACTCATTTTCCAGTGCTTTTTTCCTTTCAGAAAATATGTTCTAAACATTTACATTCGTTGTAGCCCTATAGTATAAGTATACATGTGGGAATGTTAGTAAATGACATACAATCCAAAACATGTTAACCCTTTACCCAACGTAATGGCCAAAACTGGCCAGCGCTATTCACAAAAATTGCAAATTAATTTTCATTATTTTTTCATTTTTTGTCTCAAAAACATAGGTTATGACCCCTCTTTGGAACGACCTTGTCGAGCTCCTTTCAGTGAGTGGTCACAACCTATATTTTTGAGATAAAAAATGAAAAAAATGAGTTATTCAAGAATTTTGTGTGCAAGTGTCGTCTGCTTTTCATGTTAGGTAAATGGTTAAAAAATATGATTTCAAAATGTTGTGCAATTAACACTTTGAATGCAAAAGGCCACTTTTCCAGTCCAGGTACATCAACTTCATTAAGTAGGATGGCTGATAAGTGAATGTGTGGGGTGGATCAATCAATATATTTAATGTGTAGTCCCAAGGCCTGTAGGTTGAAAATATTAATTCAAGGTTCCTTCAGGCAAGGACTGCTAAAATGCAAGGCTGTTTCTGGACATATTTCAGCCCTTTTAAGACCTTACAACGGCCAAATTCAAGAATTTTCAATGCTCTGCCTTCACTAGTCCCAACTAGGACCTGCCGGTCGTTACCCCCTCCTCTCACTTCCCTAGTTACGATAATCACTTCACAGACTCTGGCATATAAAACTATATAGTTATGATTACCTGCTTCATGAGGATTTCATTTCATGAATATTCATGACTTTTTAAGACCTCCTGGCACATTTTCCAGGATTTCAAAGATTTGAATGACCCTAAGTTAAATTCAAGACCATTCCTTGAATTCAGGCCCCCATGGAAACACCTTAATTGGTCTGCCCCTAAATAATGAATAGACTCTTCCAACTGCTGCCACTGAACTGATATGGAAGATACTACCATGGTTCAAAGGGTTAAATTTGTTGACTTACCAGATTTGCCAAATCATTGGAGTATTTATGGGGAAGCTGTAGCCAATAAATCAGTAAATCTACAAGAAATAAAACTGATTCATCATCCAATCCCATCCTTTCAAATACTCAAAAATACTTTCTAAAATGACAGTTGCTCGTTGATTCTCTCTGGGTGCTCCGGCTTCCTCCACCCATAAAACTGTCACGGTCACGATTAGCCATTATGCATAAGTATGTGACCTTAAACACCAATAAATAAATAACAGACACTGTAGGATGTCTGAATTACTTCAAATTTCCCAACACCAGACTGAAATATTTTATCTTCAAAATGAATTCCAGGATAAAATGCCTGTCAAGGTAGTGGGCTATGAGATATTTTGACATTCAAACCATCACTTTGATCAACCAATGTCCTGTCCAAGAACTGCTTTACATAAAGATTTGAGTTATCATGTAAAATCGACAGTATAAAATTTGTATCAGACACAGATGCTGAGATGTGAATATTTATTTATTGGTGTTTAAGGTCACATAGGAGATGTGAACAAGAGCTGGACTTTTGTCCGGTGCATACCCCCACGTGGTGTACCGCCTAGTGTGGGCATACCTATGACCAACAAATATCATTTATGAATATTCTCATATGGACTGACGGACAGATGGATAGATGTAATCCAGTATACCCCCCCCCCCCCTTCCATTTTCTTCGAAAGTTTTCAACAATTTCTAAGTCAAAAGGTATGGTAAATTGTTTGGTGTTTGGTAGTTTTATGCAATGAAGCAGAAGCCTTTGTCATAGGCAAACTGCATGCCATATTTCACTGAAATCCGTTAACCCCAATCCAGTATGCACCCCACCCCCCCCCCCCCCTCCCATTTTCTTTGAAAGTTTTCAACAATTTCCAAGTCAAAAGGTATGGTAAATTGTTTGGTTTTTGGAAGTTTTATGCAATGAGGCAGAAGCCTTTGTCATAGGCAAACTGCATGCCATATTTCACCAAAATCTGATAACCCATATCTGAGATACAGGCTGAACAGACAAATAATGTCTCTTTCCTACAATTTCTGAGTCAAAAAAGGGGGATAACTCTAAAAAGGAGAATGTGAGAAATACTGTTGAATCCTTTTTTTAAAGCCTATACCATAAGCAGTGTTCATGGCAAATTTCATTGCAATAGAACATTTGATACCCGAGATACAGGCTGAACAGACAAAATTTGGCTCGGACGGACACAATTTCTTAAGTGAACAATTAATAAAAAAAAAAAAAAAAATAACTAGTGTGGGCATACCTATGACCAATAAATATTATAAAAAGTTAAAAAATTTATAGTAATTTATATATTTTTTATACTTACCAATGACCCAGACTTAGCTGGTGCTAACTCTAACAAAACCAGGGCCAAACACAAATTTTGCCCCCCAATCCCCAAAATTTGCATCCAAAAGAAAAAGAAATCATGTCCTAAAGGACCTCCATACTACGCCTCTACTGCGCATGCGCAGTGACGCAGACGTCCCGAAATTGGCGCCAATTATCATTCTTACTGGCAGTGCCTGGTCAGCGCTATGTACTCAGCGGGGAGGCAAGAGTTCCCAACTCCAGGGAGGGCCATCCCCGTCTGGGTCATTGGTAAGTATAAAAAATATATAAATTACTATAAATTTTTTAACATTTTTATACTGTACCAATGACCCAGACTTAGCTGAATAGTAAACAGGCTGGAGGGCCTAGGACATAGAGGAAAATCCAATAAGCTCAACTATATAGTAAAGAGGTAACCCCTTAAGGAGAAAAGGAGTATTAGGCTTTACATGTATCTTTCTTATTTAATATTAAATTAGAAAGATACACTACCCTTAATAATTGAGCACAATAACATTCATGTTCTCTATTAACATCCAGTATATCCCTTATACTAATTATTTTTAAAGCAAGCCAATAAATAAAGTAGTCCAGAGAATTGAGACTCTTTATAGTCATTTAAAAGTGTCCGAGTATTGTATATTAAAGCCCGTTTGACACTTGACATATACAAATGCTTCACACCGAGCTACACTTTAAAAATAAGACATGAATGAATTTTAACATCAATATTACACTTTAAAACCATCCCGGAAGCGACTCAGAAATACTGACTTGGAGGAGGCATTCCCTTGCTTTTCACTATAAAGCAGGTGACCTAAGGGAACACCCCCCCCCCCCCCCCCCCCCTTGCCCTTGGTCAAATAGCCCAGAGCGAAGAGGGCAGCCGGACGGAGTCACTGCCGGAACAGAAAGCCTGCATAACTATAGTTGCAACTGTTTAGTGGATGACATTCTGAGCAACAGATAACGGACCTAAACAATGCAGGTCTCCAGAAATGGACTCAATATTTCTGAGATAAAAATTCGTAAATGTGGATGGCTGAGACCAATAAGCAGCCTTCATTAAATCTGTAATAGCAACACTATTAGCATAAGCCCAGGAAGTAGAAAGAGCTCTTACTTCATGAGCAGAAATCTTAAGCACAGACTGCCGAGAAGAAGATAAATTTTCATAAGCAGTACGGATAGTTAATTGAATCCATCTAGCAATAGAATGGACTGAAATGTCCTTTCTATTAGGCATCAAAGACAGAAAGAAATGTTTCCGTCCCTTTCTGATAAACTGAGATCTCTGTTTATAGATACGTAATGCTCTAACAGGACAGAGTAAAGGCCTACGCCCGTCTGAAGACGGAAGAGCCTTAATAACAATAGGTTCCGGATATTTATTAGGAGCCTGATTCTTAGCTAAAAAACCCACATTAGTAGTGAAGGTGATAGTGTTCCCAACACTACGATAGTGAGAATCATCCACCGACAGTGCATGAAGCTCACTGACTCTTCTAGCAGAAGAGAAAGCCAAGAGAAAAGCTGTCTTATAAGATAAGAATTTGAAATCTACTGTCCCAAGAGGTTCAAATGGCTTTTCCTTCAATTTAAGAAGAACCCAAGCTAAATTCCACTTAGGAATTAATCTAAGAGTTCTGGGTCTATTTATCGAAAAGTTTCTAACCAACTTAGATAAAGAGACATTAGATCCAATTTGTAAACTATCATGATGTGCATAGGTATCAGATAACATAGATCTATAACCCTTTATAGTAACAGGCTGCAGTTTGATTTCGTCAAACAAGTATACTAGAAAGTTTGCAATGTCTGGTATAGAGGGATCGAATATATCTACAGAATGATCCCTACAACGACGACGAAAAACCTTCCACTTAGCCGCATAGTTTAGCGAAGAGGAGGTCCTCCTACAGTTAGAAATCGCGTCCACTGCTCGTCCTGTAAAGTGTTTGCCATGCCAGAAGGACCGCACAACGGAAAAACGTGAAGGTTGAGACCTTGCGGGTTGTGATGGAGTTGGCGCGATTTCCCCTGCGAAAGAAGATCCTCCCGTGGAGGAAGCTTTCACGGTAGGTCCCACAACAGACACCTGAGTAGATTTATCCACGGTCTCTGTGGCGACAGAGATGCTGCCAACAGAATCTTGCATTGAGATTGTTTATCTTTAGCAATACTTGTTGAATTAACGGCGCTGGAGGATACGCATATCCTATCATTCCGTCCCAAGGGATCGACAGAGCGTCTACTGCAAATGCTCTTGGATCCGGACACGGAGACACATACGTCTGCAACTGATTGTTGAGATGTGTCGCAAATAAGTCTATCATTGGCCGTTCCCATTGGTAGCAAATCTGATTGAATACTTGTTTGTTGAGAGTCCACTCCGACGGCAACAAGCGACCCTTTCGTGAAAGAGAGTCTGCTAGCACATTCAGACGACCCGGTATGTGAGGGACCGAAAGAAGAACGTGATGTTCTAGCGCAAACAGAAGGATTCTTTCCGTTAGATTGAACAACGGGACTGAATGAGTGCCTCCCTGATTCCGTATATACGCCACTACTGTCGTATTGTCGGATAGGATTTGGACATGAGCATTGTGAATAATGTCCATCCAGTGACGTAACGCAAGCCAAATTGACATCATTTCCTTGATGTTTATGTGCTTGCACAGGAATTGCGGATCCCAAAGACCCTGGCATCTCGAATCCGTTGGGATTAATGATGCACCCCAACCTGTTTGACTGGCATCCGTCATAATGGTAAAACTCGGATCCGGCAACTGCAGCGGAACTCCCTGAGTTAACCACTGAATGTTTGCCCAAGTCTGAATCTCTTGTTTCACTTGATCTGACAAGAGAACGTCTACATCGAGCGAATGAATTTTCACACTCCAATTCTGAGTCAAGAAAATTTGAAGAGGACGTGTGCGTAACCGCCCCATCGGAATGAGATCCGCGGCGGCTCCGCACAGACCTATCAGTCTCATAAATTCTCTCGCCGTGACTGTCTGCGTGCAGACAATAGCGAGCGTAACAACTGACTAATTTCGCTCTGGTTAACGGCACACGAACGAGACTGTTGTGCGTCTCGAAGCTCATTCCCAGATGAGTGAATGACTTGGACGGCACCAGATCCGACTTCTCCTCGTTTACTATAAAACCGAGACGTCGGAGCAATAGAAGAAGATTCTGAACATCGTTCTGAAGCGTTAACTCGTTGCCGTACCTCTGAAGAATGTCGTCCAAGTAGGCCGACGTTACCGCAGACGAATGAGCTCGGAAATAGATCATTACCGAGTTCATTACCCGAGTGAAAGCCCAGGGTGCTAGATTCAATCCGAAGCACATCGCCCGGAATTGATACACCACTCCTAGGACTGCGAAGCGTAGGTACTTTCGGAATGTCGGATGTACCATGACGTGAAAGTACGCATCTTTGAGATCTATGCTCGTTGCATAATCGTTCACCCGAATACTCGCTCTGACCGACCGAATCGTCTCCATATAAAACTTCGGAGCGACGATCAGCTTGTTTATCCAGCTCAAATCTATGACTGGACGGAACGAGCCGTCTGGTTTCGGAACCAGAAACAGATGGCTGTAGAATCCCGGAGATTCCTGGTTTTCTACGACCTCTACCGCGTTCTTCATTAAAAGAGACTGCACCTCTGATAACAGAGCGTCTCTTTTCTGCGGATTTGACGGAAGATGAGTCCACTTTGGACTTCGAGTTAATGGAGGCTTTCGTTTGAAGGATATCTTTAGACCTTCCGAAGTCACTCCTCTCACCCAAGGGTCGTCCGTAATCGACGCCCATTCTTGTGAAAAGCTCGACAACCTTCCGCCAACTAGTACGCGATAGAGGTTTAAGCCATCACCTCCTGGACCTGCGAGGCCTGCGGTAGGAGAAACCACGTCCTCCACGGCCCGCACCTCGCCCCGTCGACCTTGGGGCGTCCGACCGATTGTCCCAGCCTGAAGGACGTCCCGAACGAGAGTCGCTACCCTGACGGTCTCTCGAATAAGACCAAGAGGACGCACCGGAACTTCTATAGGAACCTCTCTTGGACGCATTAGACCCAGAAGTGCCTGTCTTATTCTTGTCTGCTGTATCCGACTTCTTAGGAGCAGATTTGAACAACAGAGAATCCTTAGCTTTCTTTGTAATTTTATCATAAATAGCAGAAAGCTTTCCGTCAAAGAGAAGTTCTCCTGAGACCGAAGCGACTCTAAGAGAGTTCTTCACCATAGTATCCACTAGTGTGGATGTAGCTAGGGCTGCGTCACGTCTAACCAACTCCAGATTTGCCACTGAAAGGGCGGAGTTACACGTGGAATAAGCTACTGCCCTTGAAAGAAGTCTTAAAGAGGATTGTATATCGTGAAACTCTTTCCCTTGAAGGCGCAGTGATAACGCCTTAGTAAGGTGATCTGCGTAAGATAAGGCGTCTAAATTGGCTCTGTTAGACACAATAGCTGTTTCCAACACCGCGGTTGGAATAGAAGCCGACGACGGTAATGATAGCTCTAAGTCTTCCGCCTCGTCGTCCATACGCAGAGGAACTCTCGGTATACCCTGTCCTGCCGTATCGAATTTATTCCTTGCATTAATGAAAGGCAGGTTGAGAGCATTAGCGGACAAGAAACCTGCTTTCCCCGTCTTGGAAGCAAGTTTAAATATAGCGTCGTTCAATAATTCAAATGTTCTTGCAACATTATTGGACTGCGACGGAAACTCGGGAGCGATGTCCCTGAACCGCTCAAAAAATTCAGAGTCCAATGACGCTATAATCCTCTTGTCCGGAACCGCAGCAGTCTGGCCCGACGGAACAACTTGAGGGAGAAAGTGCCGGAAGAAGTCCACGGCAGCTTTATGTTGTTCCGAAAGGGATAGCTCCAAGTCATCCGTATCCCTTTCACCATCCGGTCGGACCTCATGATGTTCCCGGTCGTCCGCCCCCGATGCTTCGGCGGAGCGTACCGACCCAGCGCCGTCGGATAATTCTCGATCCGACACCGTTTCTGTCGGCTGCTGGGATGCTGCGATAAGCTGTGCTATCTGCACAAGAATGTCCGGCGTTGAGACCTGCGGAGGCGAAGTCTTTCGCTGCTTCGCCGAGGGCAGCTCCGCATCAGATGGCTCCCGCATACTTTTCCTATGCGAACGTCCGGAGTCCATCGGTCTCGAATCCCTGGCTGCCGGATGGTGTGACCTGGTCGCCGAAGAATCCTTGATCGGCGAAGCTGGCAATATATCGGCGGTCACGCAGCCAAGGTGCGGTCGTGTGCGCTGACGAGAAGAGGAAGCCTTAACAGTCTCCGCGGACTGCTTATACAACGGAGCGTCCCGAGCGACGGACGTATGTTCCGCTAAAGACACATTCTGTACCACAACATCTGGTCCCAGATGTTGTTGTACGAGAGAGGGGCCTCTCTCGCTCGCGGCCCGGCTGGACCTGGACGAGCTAGGAACCGGACTCAAAGGCTTCCTCCGTTCTCGCTTACTATCCGCCGTCACTGGGTGTGCATCTATTATGTTTATAGTGCTCGCATCACCCAAAATTTCCTCCTGGACCGCATCGGACGAACCCGGCTGCCGAACCATTCGGTGAATGGACGCTACACCGGGCGAGCTAGCGGACGACATTTGTCTAATCTCCATGAGCACTTTTGCCGCTAGCTCTGAATTCATTTGTGACGACGGACACACACTTGTAGAAGATAACATGGAAACATCACCCTGTTCTTGTTCCTCTGAAATAGAAACTGAGAGAGTAGAGTGACCTTGCGGAGAAAGAGCCGGCATAGCCCTTTCTCCAGAAACAACATATCGTGACACACGTTTCCAATGTTTCTCATCCCAATATTCACAAATAGGACAGGGATTAATGCGAGAACACTGACTACAATTAATACAATGATCATGAAAGTCAGAGGAAGATTTCTTCCTATTACAATTTGAACAAAGTCCCTTCATTGTGAAAGAACAACAACAAGTCCTAGTTACTCGCAAAAACCCCCGACACAAAGATACATAATAACATGATCCATTAATAAATGAAAAAACAATTACATATCAAAATAATTTTGAAAAAATATTTTTTCAAGGAAGCCCAAGTTGCTGAAAAGTAACGTTGAGCCCCGATGGATCCGATGGCAAAGTGTGGTCAAAAATTTTAAATTTATATTAAATAATTAATGAGACACTTACGGATAATATGAATGTATCTTATAATGATAGAAACTACAGCAAAGGCAAACAGCCCCCCTCAAAAAAGGCTGTTGCCAATGAAAACAAACAGTGTAAAACACCAGAAAACATGACTCCAGGCACTGAAAAAACTGGCCCGGAATCAGTCATCAAATTACACTCTATCTGATGCAAAACAGAGACTCCCAGGGGAGAATCTGCAGAACATCAGATGGAAGATGCAGAACACAAACGTTATACACCCATGGGTGAAAACGTAACTATGGGGAAAACAACAGAAAACATTCTGTAACCAAGCAACTCTCCCAGGAAATTTAGAAATGAACTTTCTCAAAAATATGCCAAAAGCATGGGAGAATTGCAAGGGGGGACTTTAGAAGGCTAGGGGAGAGGAAACACTGAATAAGCAGTGCAACATTTAGCAAGAATGACAACAAGAGGCCCATGCCTCGAAAATAGGCAACTTAACATAATTTCATCAAAAAATTTTAAGTACAGCCCTGATTATTTTTTGTCACTTCTTTTTCCTCTCCTCCTTCTATCCTCCTTAGAATCACATTTTCTCCAAAAATTACGTGTCTGGCATCCTTTAAACTGAGATTTACAAGCACAAAGATCAGTGAGATGTTGACTGATGAAGGGCCAAACAGAGAATGATAATTGGCGCCAATTTCGGGACGTCTGCGTCACTGCGCATGCGCAGTAGAGGCGTAGTATGGAGGTCCTTTAGGACATGATTTCTTTTTGTTTTGGATGCAAATTTTGGGGATTGGGGGGCAAAATTTGTGTTTGGCCCTGGTTTTGTTAGAGTTAGCACCAGCTAAGTCTGGGTCATTGGTACAGTATAAAAATATAATAATTTACTTAAGTTATGAATACTTTCGGACGGACTCACACACGGACGCACAGACCGACGGACGCATGTAATCCAGTATACCCCCATTTTTCTTCGAAAGTGGGGGTATAATAATCCTGATATAAAGTATCAACAATTTATAACAGGTTATTCCTGTTCACCCAGCCCACTAGTTTTAATTAACACCTGGGCGAAGGTTATAGTCCGTATCAAAACAGAGAGCTTATGTTTCATCTCCGGACTTAAATGATAAGTTGATATATCAAAACAGAGAACTGATAGTTCCTACAGCAATGGATTTTAATTTAAGAATTTGATTTAATTTTCTTTGCGTTATTAACACATTGGACTCGTAAGACCGATTTTTCGTGCCATTTTTGTGTTAATTTAAGAAGTCTATACACGAGGCATTGGTGATAAAATCATAACTACAGTCTGCAGCCAGACAGCTGCAGACTGCAGTTATTATTTTATCCTCCCTGTATATTGATATTGGACTGACCCTAAATGTACACAAAGGCAATATCAATCCAGGAAACGAATTTGTTTTGTTCGTTTTTGTCATTTTCCTACGAACCTAGCCCCCTGAATTTTGAGCTAAATTCCCAACTGAACAAACCAGTAAACTGAACAAAACTATAGTCGGCATTTCTTTGATCAAGAAAAGTTTCACACTTCTGCCTGAACAATAGTGGCTGGGCAGACAGGAAGACCTCTTTATAACACGTGAATTTTGTGTAATTAACTGGTAGAGTGCTAAATTAAATTTCAATGGTCATTTGAAAACATCAGTATGTTTTAAAAGATATCACACTACCAGCAAAAGGGATCTTAATTTAGCATGATACTGCTCATAAATGATTATTTTGTTGCAATGTTGGCACTCTCCAATAAATTGTAACAAATTTTTTTTAAAATATCCACTGAACCAACAACAGATTAGCCAAAACAGTGTAAAACCACAAAAGTAGCTTTCAGCACTTTTCAGTGGAGCCCAGATAGTGGCAGTATCTATCACTCAACCAGTTAAACCTGCCCACTTAACAGACTGTCCCTGTGATACAGTGGAACCCTGTTAATTGAATAACCACTTTGCCAATGAAAATTATCCAATTAACAGGAGTATTCAATTAACAGGGATTGTGTCACTTTCCTGTATTCTTGAGATAAACTTAGCAATTATTCTATTATATCTTGTTTGACAGAGCTCCATGAGCTCTGTCAAACAAGATATAAGAGATTAAATAACTGAATTGGATGTACCGAGACCAAATAGGTCCATAAACAAAGGAAAACAGGGTAGAGTCAGGGTAATTTCTGGACAGGTTACAAAATATTTTATTCAATTAACAGGAGTTTACTCTATAACCTATATTCAACAAGGGCAATGCCCCCGGTCCCCCGACCAAGATGGCAAATTCAAGGGAGCTGTTAGGATGCAATTTGTTCGCAGAGCATGGCCATTTTTTAACTTGACCTGTATTTCCAACCAATTAAACCACATACTTAGTTTCGTTTCAATCAAATGATCCAAAGTAAAGTTATCATCCGGACAACACAAAAACCGTATTTTCTAAGTCGAAAAAGGGGAATAAATCCAGTAAAAATCAGTGGAGCGTGCCCATTTTCGAACTTGACCTGCATTTCCACCCAAATAAGCGGCATACTAAATTTCGTTTCAATCAAATGATCCTAACTAAAGTTATCATGCGGACAACACAAAAACCGTATTTTTTAAGTCGAAAAAGGGGAATAAATCCAGTAGAAATCAGTGGAGCGTGCCCATTTCCGAACTTGACCTGCATTTCCAACCAAGTAAGACACATACCAAATTTAGTTTCAGTAAAATCATCCAAACTAAAGTTATCATCTGGACAAGGGTGTGACGGACGGACGGACGGACGGACGGACGCATGCATGGACAGATGGACGGACGGACACTGCTGATTACAATAGTCCCCCGAAGGGTCGGGGGACAATTAACAGGTCAAATTAGTACTGAAGGTATGGTAAATGGTTTTGAGTTGGGAAATTATATTCAATTAACAGGGATATACAATTAAGAAATATCCAATTAAGTGGGCTCCACTGCATTTGCATTTGTGGGAATTTTGTACCCATCACGCTTGACAGAAGACTACTTGTCCAAAAGAGCCATGGGATTGATTTGGCTCATGAAACTGTACATCAGAGATCGGGCTGGCAGAACACTCCTGTTTATCAAATGGAAACTTTAATGAATACAATTCAAGAAAAATAAATTTCAAGGTGGTGGGCCAGGAGATGTTTTGACATTCGAAGCATTACTTTGATCAAATAATTAGACAAAACACCTTTCAAGGTGGTGGGCCAAGAGATGCTTTGACATTCAAACCATTCCTTTGTTCAACCAATGACCTGTCTAAGAATTGCTTTACACAAAAATTTTAGTTCTGAAAGATCGACAGTATAAAGTTTGTATCAGATACAGATGGAGGGATGTGAATAAAATTGATACAAGTTCTCGACAATTTATAACAAGTTAATACTCCAAAGTTTGTGTATAATTAAATGCTGACTTAACAGGGTGTCCATATGTGTGTTTATGGAAATTTTGTAGTCATCACACTTGACAGAAGACAATTTATCCAAAGGAACCCTGGGATTGATTAGGCTCATGAAACTGTACATCATAGACCATGCTAGCAGAAGACTCATTTATCTAATGGAACCACAACAAATAAATTTAATTAAAGACAAAACACCTTTCAAGGTGGTGGGCCAGGAGATGCATTGACATTCAAACCATTCCTTTGTTCAACCAATGACCTGTCTAAGAATTGCTTTACACAAAAATTTTAGTTCTGAAAGATAGACAGTATAAAGTTTGTATCAGATACAGATGGAGGGATGTGAATAAAATTGATACAAGTTCTCAACAATTTATAACAAGTTAATACTCCACAGTTTGTGTATAATTAAATGCTGACTTAACAGGGTGTCCATATGTATGTTTATGGAAATTTTTATAGTAATCACACTTGATAGAAGTCAATTTATCAAAAGGAACCCTGAGATTGATTAGGCTCATGAAACTGTACATCATGGACCATGCTAGCAGAAGACTCATTTATCTAATGGAACCACAACAAATAAATTTAATTAAAGACAAAACACCTTTCAAGGTGGTGGGCCAGGAGATGCTTTGACATTCAAACCATTCCTTTGTTCAACCAATGACCTGTCTAAGAATTATTGCTTTACACAAAAATTTTAGTTCTGAAAGATCGACAGTATAAAGTTTGTATCAGATACAGATGGAGGGATGTGAATAAAATTGATACAAGTTCTCAACAAATTAAAACTCCGATGTTTGTGTAATTAAATCGGCTGACTTAAATAGAACGTGCTAGCAGAAGACTCTTCATTTATCAAATGGAACAAGAAATGAATACAATTCAAGACAAAACATCTCTCAACGTGGTGGGCCAAGAGATGTTTTGACATTCAGACCATTACTTTGATCAACCAATAACACAAAGATTTGAGTTCTCATGTAAGATCCATAGTATAAAGTTTGTATCAGATACAGATAGAGGGATGTGAATAATGCTGATTTAACAATTATAACAAGTTAATATTCCTTGGTTTGTATAACAAAATCTGCTGACTTAACAGAGAGACTGTGTGATGTGTGTTTATGGAAATTTTGTAGCCATCACACTTGACAGAAGACTATTTATCCAAAGGAACCCTGGGATTGATTTGGCTCATGAAACTGTACATCATAGAGTGTGCTGGTAGAAGACTCCCATTTATCAAATGGAAGCATACCAAATGAATAAAATTCTAAACAAAACACCTATCAAGGTGGTGGGCCAATGCGATGTTTTGACATTCAAACCATTACTTTGATCAACCAATGACCCGTCCAAGAAGTGTTTAACACAAAGTTTTGAGTTCTCTTGAGAGATTGACAGTACAAAGTTTGTATCAGACACAGATGTTGGGATGTGAATAATATTGGATATAAGTTCTCAACAATTTATAACAAGTTAATACTCTGAAGTCTGTGTAATTAAATCTGCTGACTTAACAGGGTGTCCCTGTGATATTTGTGTTTATGGAAATTTTGTAGCTGCCACATTTGACAGAAGACTATTTATCCAAAGGAACCCTGGGATTGATTTGGCTCATGAAACTGTACTTCATAGACCGTGCCAGCAGAAGACTCGTTTATCAAATGGAACCACAACAAATGAATGTAATTAAAGAAAAACACCTTTCAATGTGGTGGGCCAATGTGATGTTTTGACATTTAAACCATTACTTTGATCAACCAATGACCTGTCCGAGAATTGCTTTACACAAAGATTTCAGTTCTCATGAAAGATCGACAGTATAAAGTTTGTATCAGATACATATGGAGGGATGTGAATAAAACTGATATAAGTTCTCAACAATTTATAACAAGTTAATACTCCAAAGTTTGTGTATAATTAAATGCTGACTTAATAGGGTGTCCATATGTGTGTTTATGGAAATTTTGTAGTCATCACACTTGACAGAAGACAATTTATCCAAAGGATGCCTGGGATTGATTAGGCTCATGAAACTGAAACTGTACATCATAGACTATGCTAGCAGAAGACTCGTTTATCAAATGGAACCACAACAAATGAATGTAATTAAAGACAAAACACCTTTCAAGGTGGTGGGCCAGGAGATGCTTTGACATTCAAACCATTCCTTTGTTCAACCAATGTGATGTCTAAGAATTGCTTTTCACAAAAATTTTAGTTCTGAAAGATCGACAGTATAAAGTTTGTATCTGATACAGGTGGAGAGATGTGAATAAAATTGATACAAGTTCTCAACAATTTAATACTTCGAAGTTTGTGTAATTAAATCGGCTGACTTAAAAGGGTGTCCCTGCAATATGTGTGTTTATAGAAATTTTGTAGTCATTGCACTTGACAGAATACTATTTATCCAAAGGAACTGTGGGACTGATTTGGCTCACAAAACTGTACATCATAGAACGTGCTAGCAGAAGACTCCACATTTATTAAATGGAACAAGAAATTAATACAATTCAAGACAAAACATCTCTCAACGTGGTGGGCCAGGAGATGTTTTGACATTCAAACCATTACTTTGATCAACCAATGACACAAAGATTTGAGTTCTCATGTAAGGTCCATAGTATAAAGTTTGTATCAGGTACAGATAGAGGGATGTGAATAATGCTGATTTAACAATTATAACAAGTTAATATTCCTTGGTTTGTATAACAAAATCTGCTGACTTAACAGAGTGACTCTGTGATGTGTGTTTATGGAAATTTTGTAGCTATCACACTTGACAGAAGACTATTTATCCAAAGGAACCCTAGGATTGATTTGGCTCATGAATCTGTACATCATAGATCGTGCTGGCAGAACACTCCTGTTTATCAAATGGAAACTTTAATGAATACAATTCAAGACAAAACACCTTTCAAGGTGGTGGGCCAGGAGATGTTTTGACATTCAAAGCATTACTTTGATCAAATAATGACCTGTCTAAGAATTACTTTACACAAAGATTTCAGTTCTCATGAAAGATCGACAGTATAAAGTTCGTATCAGATACAGATGGAGGGATGTGAATAATGCTGATTTAACAATTATAACAAGTTAATACTCCTTGGTTTGTATAACAAAATCTGCTGACTTAACAGAGTGACTCTGTGATGTGTGTTTATGGAAATTTTGTAGCTATCACACTTGACAGAAGACTATTTATCCAAAGGAACCCTGGGATTGATTTGGCTCATGAATCTGTACATCACAGATTGATATAAGTTCTCAACAATTTATAACAAGTTAATACTCCAAAGTTTAATGACCAATGAATACAATTCAAGACAAAACACCTTTCAAGGTGGTGGGCCAGATGTTTAGACATTCAAAGCATTACTTTGATCAAATAATGACCTGTCCAAGAATTGCTTTACGCAAAGATTTGAGTTCTCATGAAAGATCGATAATATAAACTTTGTATCAGATACAGATGGAGGGATGCGATTTAAACTTGATATATGTTCTCAACTCAACAATTTGTAAGAAGTTAATACTCCAAAGTTTGTGTAATTAAATGCTGACTTAACAGGGTGTCCATGTGTGTTTATGGAAATTTTGTAGTCATCACTCTTGACAGAAGACAATTTATCCAAAGGAACCCTGGGATTGATTAGGCTCATGAAACTACATCATAGACCGTGCTAGCTCAAGACTTGTTTATCAAATGGAACGACAACAAATGAATGTAATTAAAGACAAAACACCTTTCAAGGTGGTGGGCCAGGAGATGCTTTGACATTCAAACCATTCCTTTGTTCAACCAATGAGATGTCTAAGAATTGCTTTACACAAAAATTTTAGTTCTGAAAGATCGACAGTATAAAGTTTGTATCTGATACAGGTGGAGAGATGTGAATAAAATTGATACAAGTTCTCAATAAGTTAATACTTCGAAGTTTGTGTAATTAAATCGGCTGACTTAAGAGGGTGTCCCTGCAATATGTGTGTTTATAGAAATTTTGTAGTCACTGCACTTGACAGAATACTATTTATCCAAGGAACTGTGGGACTGATTTGGCTCACAAAACTGTACATCATAGAACGTGCTAGCAGAAGACTCCACATTTATTAAATGGAACAAGAAATTAATACAATTCAAGACAAAACATCTCTCAACGTGGTGGGCCAGGAGATGTTTTCACATTCAAACCATTACTTTGATCAACCAATGACACAAAGATTTGAGTTCTCATGTAAGATCCATAGTATAAAGTTTGTATCAGATACAGATAGAGGGATGTGAATAATGCTGATTTAACAATTATAACAAGTTAATACTCCTTGGTTTGTATAACAAAATCTGCTGACTTAACAGAGTGTCTCTGTGATGTGTGTTTATGGAAATTTTGTAGCCATCACACTTGACAGAAGACTATTTATCCAAAGGAACCCTGGGATTGATTTGGCTCATGAATCTGTACATCATAGATCGTGCTGGCAGAACACTCCTGTTTATGAAATGGAAACTTTAATGAATACAATTCAAGACAAAACACCTTTCAAGGTGGTGGACCAGGAGATGTTTTGACATTCAAAGCATTACTTTGATCAAATAATGACCTGTCTAAGAATTGCTTTACACAAAGATTTCAGTTCTCATGAAAGATCGACAGTATAAAGTTTGTATCAGATACAGATGGAGGGATGTGAATAAAACTGATATAAGTTCTCAACAATTTATAACAAGTTAATACTCCAAAGTTTGTGTAATTAAATGTTGACTTAACAGGGTGTCCATGTGTATTTATGGAAATTTTGTAGTCATCACACTTGACAGAAGACAATTTATCCAAAGGAACCCTGGGATTGATTAGGCTCATGAAACTGTACACCATAAACCATGCTAGCAGAAGACTCGTTTATCAAATGGAACCACAACAAACAAATGTAATTAAAGACAAAACACCTTTCAAGGTGGTGGGCCAGGAGATGCTTTGACATTCAAACCATTCCTTTGTTCAACCAATGAGATGTCTAAGAATTGCTTTACACAAAAATTTTAGTTCTGAAAGATCGACAGCATAAAGTTTGTATCTGATACAGGTGGAGAGATGTGAATAAAATTGATACAAGTTCTCAACAAGTTAATACTTCGAAGTTTGTGTAATTAAATCGGCTGACTTAAGAGGGTGTCCCTGCAATATGTGTGTTTATAGAAATTTTGTAGTCATTGCATTTGACAGAATACTATTTATCCAAAGGAACTCTGGGACTGATTTGGCTCACAAAACTGTACATCATAGAACATGCTAGCAGAAGACTCCTCATTTATTAAATGGAACAAGAAATTAATACAATTCAAGACAAAACATCTCTCAACGTGGTGGGCCAGGAGATGTTTTGACATTCAGACCATTACTTTGATCAACCAATGACACAAAGATTTGAGTTCTCATGTAAGATCCATAGCATAAAGTTTGTATCAGATACAGATAGAGGGATGTGAATAATGCTGATTTAACAATTATAACAAGTTAATACTCCTTGGTTTGTATAACAAAATCTGCTGACTTAACAGAGTGTCTCTGTGATGTGTGTTTATGGAAATTTTGTAGCCATCACACTTGACAGAAGACTATTTATCCAAAGGAACCCTGGGATTGATTTGGCTCATGAAACTGCACATCATAGAGTGTGCTGGCAGAAGACTCCCATTTATCAAATGGATACATAATAAATGAATAAAATTCAAGACAAAACACCTATCAAGGTGGTGGGCCAATGCGATGTTTTGACATTCAAACCATTACTTTGATCAACCAATGACCCGTCCAAGAAGTGTTTAACACAAAGTTTTGAGTTCTCATGAGAGATTGACAGTACAAAGTTTGTATCAGACACAGATGGAGGGAAGTGATAAAAAATTGGATAAAAGTTCTCAACAATTTATAACAAGTTTATACTCTGAAGTCTGTGTAATTAAATCTGCTAACTTAACAGGGTGTCCCTGTGATATTTGTGTTTATGCAAATTTTGTTGCCGGCACATTTGACAGAAGACTATTTATCCAAAGGAACTCTGGGATTGATTTGGCTCATGAAACTGTACATCATAGATCGTGCTGGCAGAAGACTCTTCATTTATCAAATGGAACAAGAAATGAATATAATTCAAGACAAAACATCTCTCAACGTGGTGGGCCAGGAGATGTTTTGACATTCAGACCATTACTTTGATCAACCAATGACACAAAGATTTGAGTTCTCATGTAAGATCCATAGTATAAAGTTTGTATCAGATACAGATAGAGGGATGTGAATAATGCTGATTTAACAATTATAACAAGTTAATATTCCTTGGTTTGTATAACAAAATCTGCTGACTTAACAGAGTGACTCTGTGATGTGTTTTTATGGAAATTTTGTAGTCATCACACTTGACAGAAGACTATTTATCCAAAGGAACCCTGGGATTGATTTGGTTCATGAAACTGTACATCATAGATCGTGCTGGCAGAACACTCCTGTTTATCAAATGGAAACTTTAATGAATACAATTCAAGACAAAACACCTTTCAAGGTGGTGGGCCAGATGTTTAGACATTCAAAGCATTACTTTGATCAAATAATGACCTGTCCAAGAATTGCTTTACACAAAGATTTGAGTTCTCATGAAAGATCGATAATATAAACTTTGTATCAGATACAGATGGAGGGATGCGATTTAAACTTGATATATGTTCTCAACAATTTGTAAGAAGTTAATACTCCAAAGTTTGTGTAATTAAATGCTGACTTAACAGGGTGTCCATGTGTGTTTATGGAAATTTTGTAGTCATCACTCTTGACAGAAGACAATTTATCCAAAGGAACCCTGGGATTGATTAGGCTCATGAAACTACATCATAGACCGTGCTAGCACAAGACTTGTTTATCAAATGGAACCACAACAAATGAATGTAATTAAAGACAAGAGGCCTGTCACGCCTAGAGAGCTCTGCTGAGGGCCACTGATCGCATGGGCATGTTTTCTAATACTAATATTGTTACAAACTTTAGCCGAAAAATTTTCAGTTGTCACGAAAATTATGGCTTGGATCGATTACACACCGCCTATTGACATTACATGACGTTATAAAGTTTGGTCCAAAAATATTCAGTAGTTTAGAAATTATGGCTCGGACAAACAAATATCATAAAATATCTAAGATTTTCTTGATCCTGTGACCTTGACCCTGTGGGTTTACAGACCGTAGAATAATTGATGACACACCGTCTATTGATAATACATATTGTTATGAAGTGTGGTGTAAAAATATTCAGCGGTTCAGAAATTATGGCTTGGACAAACAAATATCAAAAATATCTTAAGATTTTCTTGATCCTGTGACGTGTGACCTTGACCCTGTGGATTTACAGACCGCAGAATAATTGATGACACACCGTCTATTGATAATACATATTGTTATGAAGTTTGGGGGAAAAATATTCAGCGGTTTAGAAATTATGGCTCGGACAAATAAAATGTTGACGACGGACGGACGGACGGACGGACAGACGGACGACGGATGAATCAGTATAAGAAAAGCTCTGCTGACTTTGTCAGCAGAGCTAACAAAACACCTTTCAAGGAGGTGGGCCATGAGATGTTTTGACATTAAAAGCATTACTTTGATCAACGAATGACCTGTCTAAGAATTGCTTTACACAAAGATTTGAGTTCTCCTGAAAGATCGACAGTATAAAGTTTATATCTGATACAGGTGGAGAGATGTGAATAAAATTGATACAAGTTCTGAACAAGTTAATACTTTGAAGTTTGTGTAATTAAATCGGCTCACTTGACAGGGTGTCCCTGCAATATGTGTGTTTATAGAAATTTTGTAGTCATTGCACTTGACAGAATACTATTTATCAAAAGCAACCCTGGGATTGATTTGGCTCATGAAACTGTAAATCATAGAGCGTGCTGGCAGAAGACTCTCGTTTATCAAATGGGAACATAAAAAATTTATAAAATTCAAGACAAAACACCTATCAAGGTGGTGGGCCAATGCGATGTTTTGACATTCAAACCATTACTTTGATCAACCAATGACCCTTCCAAGAAGTGTTTAACACAAAGTTTTGAGTTCTCAAGAGAGATTGACAGTACAAAGTTTGTATCAGACACAGATGTTGGGATGTGAATAATATTGGATGGAAGTTCTCAACAATTTATAAGAAGTTAATACTCTGAAGTCTGTGTAATTAAATCTGTTGACTTAACCCCCTTCACACTGATGTCAAAATACCAAAATTTCAGAAAGCTGTTTTTTCCCATAATGCATCTAGAAATTTAACCAATTCAATCTCGTTTGACAGAGCTCAATGAGCTCTGTCAAATGAGATTGAATTGGTTAAAATTCTAGTTGCATTATGGAAAATTTTTTCTGCCTGAAATTTAGATATTTTGACATCAGTGTGCAGAGGGTTAACAGAGTGTCTCTGTGATATTTGTGTTTGTGGAAATTTTGTACCTGCCACATTTGACAGAAAACTATTTATCCAAAGGAACCCTGGGATTGATTTAGCTCATGAAACTGAACACCATAGAGCGTGCTGACAGAAGACTCTCGTTTATCAAAAGGAAACATAACAAATGAATACAGTTAAAGACAAAACACCTATCAAGGTGGTGGGCCAATGCGATGTTTTGACATTCAAGGCATAACTTTGATCAACAAATGACCTGTCCAAGAATTGCTTTACACAAAGATTTGAGTTCTCATGAAAGATCAACAGTATAAAGATTGTATCAGACACAGATGGAGGGATGTGAATAAAATTGATACAAATTCTCAACAAGTTAATACTCTTAAGTTTGTGTAACGAAATCTGCTAACTTTAGGGGTTGTCCAACCTAACTTTTGTTAATTTGTTGGCATTTTTCTCAATGTCCCAGAAACAGATAAGAGAAGAAAGGAAAGGCAAATTATATATCAAAACAATAATCGCTCACCTGACAAAGTGGTTCAAAGAAGTATTTGGGCTCACATTCAGTTGGACATGGTTCATCAACACTACAAAGGAATGAAGTGATGAATGGCAAATTCTGTGAAAAACACTAAAGAATGGATTTGACCAATTTGAACCTAACCTGCTCCCCTCCCCCCACCCCCCAAAAAGAGCCCAAATATTAAGCTAGGGACTCAAAATTAACAAACTTGAATTCGATCCCCTTTGAGATGTTATACACCAAATATGAAAGAACTCTGACTGGAGGATCTGAAGGTGTTTTTTAACTGGTAAAGTGCTGGAAGCCCATATTTGGGATTTATTTTGACGTGAAGGTACTACAACTTGAAGGCTTCATACTCAGAGGATGTGCTCCGCATTATCTTTGAAGTGATATTATTTAGTCTGTAAGGACTTGTCTTGTCAGAATTTATGGGAGAGTGCCCACAGGCACTCTCCCATAAATTGTAACAAGGCAAAGATATGTGAACAAATTTTGAAGGCCAAAAATAATTTAGCACTCTACCAGTTAAAGAAATGTCCTCACACAGCTCTAGTTAAAATTTGGGCCCCATAGAAATCTAAATGAAAGTGTCAATGACCCTGTAGCTTAACTTGACTGTGTGTAGTGTTTGATGAAAAGGATAATGTTCAATGTTTATGAAATAAGACAAGAATTGTGATAACTGAGAATAAGTTCATTTCTGTTCCATGACAAATTCCACACACATATATGGGACTTGATAATTATCTATAATTAGCTCATTTAACACATGGCTCCTTCCTTGATGGTGGAAAGAAGTAACCTGTCATCTTACACTTGGCCACTTGATGCAGACCAAATGTGGAATGCAGACTTGAGATTTAATGTTCATAGTAATATTGGTTCAGCTATATTAAATGAATTCAGTGATGTTTATTTTTTCTTGAAATGATAAAAGCAATGCTATCAACATCTACTGAGTATGAAAATAATTTGTCAGACACAATCTGGTTTGGATTACCTCTGCTGGTGATGGCCAGTTGTTTCAATGAGTTTGATGGCATCAGTAGCAACTTGGTCAGAGCTGTGACAATGAGGTGTTGAGGACCTGACGTAACAAACCAGAAGGTCTGTAGTCACAGTTCGTTTACAAGATTCACTTGTACCTGAGTGAAGAATGAACAGCTTACATAGAATTTAGATTCTGATTGGTGGATCTGAAGAAGATTTTTTAAGAAATTTTCTCATATTGCACAAAGTTAAAATTTGAGCTCCCATAGGGAGCCCAAATATAAACCCAGAGACTCAATTTGAACAAATATGAATCTTACCCCCCTAGAGATGTTGTATACCAAATATCAAAGGATTCTGACTGATGGATCTTATGATTTTTAAAGAAATTTCCTCATATTGCACTAAATTAAAATTCGGGCCCCCATAGGAAGCCCAAATATTAACTGAAAGACCTGATTCGAACAAACTTGAATCTGACCCTCGTAACAATGATGTTTACCCAATATTAAAACATTCTGACCAGTGGTTCTGAAGAAGAAGAATTTTAAAGCTTATTTCCCGTATTTCCCTGAGTTAAGATTTGGGCTCCTGTATTTAACGTAAATATGAACTGAGGGGTTTCAATTGAACACATTTGTATTTGACCCCACTATGGATGCTATATGCCAAATATAAGAAGATTCTGATCTGTGATTCTGGATAATTTTATTTTGATATTTGCAGATATGCTGACTCAGCATTTTTTTTTATACCCTCTACAGAGCACACAGACACAACAATTTTTTTTATCAATCGATTCGACTGGTCCTAAGGATGCTTCATACCAAATAAGAGTTCTCTGTTCTGCGTGGTTTGGGAAATATGGGCGTTTGAAAATATTTTCTACTTTTAGCTCCTGGGGTTCCCACAGGGAACATGGAAAAATTTTTGGAGCATGAATTAAGTACTTATGACTCAATAATACCACACACCAAATTTCGTTCAAATCGGACCTTCGGTTCGGAAAATAGAAATTTTGGGTGGGGCCAAAATTCTTACCCCTTCTATTACGAAGGCAAATATTGCTCCACGAACTTTGTTTCAACAAACTTGATACTACACTTTAGAAGGAAGCTCCATACCAAATATCAAGTCATTGTACTCACTGGTTCATAAGATTTTTCTAGAATTTTGGAGCATTTTCCCCCACTCCCTATTGAGTGTGGCAACTTTATTTGAACAAACTTGAATGGACATATGATAGGGAGCATGCACATCAAATTTGGTTCAATTTGGCCCAGGAGTTCAGGAGAAGTCAATAATGTAAAGTTCATGTCGGATGGACGGACGACGGACGGAAAGTGATCACTTGAGCTCCCCCTGATTTTCAGTCAGGTGAGCAAATAATGAATAAAGTGCATAGAAAAGGTATATACAATTTTTTTTCAGAAAAAAAAGTGGATTTTATGATTTTGAAGAAGATTAATTTGCCTACGGCATAAGTAACGAACCCGTAAAACCACAAAATGATCGGTAATTCGAAAGCCTTGTCCTCAATATAATGATAACATACTACAGACTCAGAGAAAGCATTTTTATGACACACACTCTGGTGGGTTGTGATGTTATAAAGCAATACCACCAATACAAAATTTGGATGTTCCGGATGTGACCATATTTCAATGATGTTTATTCCAGTCATGTGATTATAATGTGGTTTTTGCAGGAAATGCATTTTGGGTGATTTTAAGGATGTAAGGATGTGATCAGGCCTTTTATTTGTTCGAGACAATGTATGAGCAGATTTACAAACAAGTTTCAGCAAATACTTGAGATGTTAATGTCATAACTGCAAAAAATGTTTTGAAATTCACTCCACCGCCATCCAATATTTACAGGCTGTTTGAACTTTTTTGTCGACGAAAATCTGAATCGCTGCACACTAAAAACACAACATGACCCACTTGTAAAAAAATAACCGAGTGTATAAAATTGGGACGATACACATAAAATAAAGTAATATTCATAAAAAGTAAGCTGAATACTTCAGAAATCACTTTTTTCTCGAAGTATATTCCAAGTAAGCTGGGACTATATTGAGTGTGTTGATTTTCCCCGATGCTGTCAAGTTATTTACTTCCAAGTAACCATGGATCTCTTCTGCAACTGTGTTGATGTCTGCAAAGGACCGACGGAAGATGGGTTGAAAATGATGCATTCACACTTTTAAATAAGGTGCGATTGGACATTGCTGTGAATTTAGTTTTTTCTTGCAAACAACCATACCAACATGAGTGTCGATCAGTGTCTTTTGTCATCGTTTCAGACTGACAAATGTGACAAATCTCCTGGAAACTGTCTCCCAATTTGCATATCATAATAAACATAACAGCGGTCAGAATGACCATGATAGTCAAAACCCAAACATATTATTGAATCCATGGTCAAAACTACCCATATTTGAAATTTAAACATACGAAATACCCGAAATATTTGCAATTTCTTCAGTATCCATGCCAAGTTGCTTTTTAACCTGACACACCAGACCACATGCGTTCATTTTCATGTGACAGCATCATAGTGTCTGCAGATGTTTGTGGTAATAGTTCGAGAGGGCGACAGAAGCCAAATATTTCCCCATCATCTATAAATTAATTTAAATTGATAATTCTATAATTCTGTTTATTTTACTAAAATTATGAATTGATAAAGTGGGTGCGTTGTGATTTTTATGCCTCCGACTTGAAAAGTCTAAGGCGTATTCCTATTACTTATCATGCAACAAGCTAATGAATATTCTGTAAAGCCACCAATGTGGTGTTTGGCACTTTTATCAGAGCTATTATGGAGACTTCTGGGGCTCAACATGTTGATTGTGGCAGGGTTTTTCTATTCACCCATTAATCGATAAATTAAGTGTAAAATTTGGAAGTAAGAAGCATGAAAGGTTCAGAACTTCAAGTCTAAAAAAAATGTTTTGCAATGTAATATGATTTTTGCAGATACACTTATTTAGATGGTTACCTGTTTGATAGTGTTTGGAGCATGTGTGTCGGCAGGATTTTTCAAAAAGGGTTAAACTTTGATGGAAAAGGCATATGTCATGAGTGCCGAAGGTACAGGCATACAAGGGAAATTTTTTTTATCAAATGCAGCTCTTGTGGTCTTTTGGGGATTTCTTTGCATACTGCATTCTTGAAAAAATACGTGAACACCTATGAATGGGAGACCTACTGTAGATGTGCCCTCCTGATCTCAATATGCCAATAAGCCTCTTTTGGAAAAGTACAGGCAATAATGGTTATGTTAATTTGATGTGTTTTGAATAACAATGCACTTTTATGTACATTTGATGGTTTATTGCAGTGAAGAGTTACAGTTACTCTTATTTCTTCTCCAACAGATAGCATGAGTATATTGGTGTCCAAGAGTAAACAAAGCTATGTTACTTATTGATAAACCAGACAAATTTAACAATTTAATCACTATCAAATTGATGCAAAGGATAAAAGGGGTTACAGCTGGTTACAGTGCAAGGGGTTTGTAAATGTATTTATTCGACTACAATGTATGACTTTGC
Organism: Pictodentalium vernedei; assembly: GCA_031216915.1. Taxonomy (NCBI): domain Eukaryota; kingdom Metazoa; phylum Mollusca; class Scaphopoda; order Dentaliida; family Dentaliidae; genus Pictodentalium; species Pictodentalium vernedei. The sequence continues at coordinate 843,948,781 of CM062297.1, forward strand.
AGTGCATTCTACATAGGAGAATATCATAGTTTCTTTCCAAACCACCACAGTGACACATAAATCTTTAAATGGGGAGACACTATTTTGTTCTTCCATACTTCTTCTAGTGGACTCCTTCAAGTTGACCTTTGTTGAACTCCCCAAACTAAAACATAAACAGAAGAAAATGTCTGCCTTCAATCAGTGAGCACTCCACTTATAACATTTGGTCTCACTCCTTATTACTTTTAAGAAGTAGGAAAAGATTTCTTTGAGTATGTACTTCAATGTTGCTAGAAATTCTGCTGTTATTTTATTTTAAGGTATTTTATTGTAAAAAATTTGTTCTCTCACTTATGTCAAAGCAGACTTTCAGGCAGTGCTATCTGATGCAGTTCCAAGACAAATTCTAGTTTCCACATGTTCTAGGTTTCATTCCATGCATTTTGGTTTCTAATTTATTGGGGTTATTTATTTTGGGCCTTTTTTAGACTCTGAAGAAAATTACCTGAAATTTGACCGAGTTAGGTTGGACATCCCCTTAACAGAGCGTCCCTGTGATATTTGGGTTTTTTTTAAAAATTTTATAGCCATAGTGCTTGACAGAATACTATTTATCCAAAGGAACCATGGGATTGATTTGGTTCATGAAACTGTACATCATAGACCATGCTAGCAGAAGACTCTTGTTTATCAAATGGAACCACAACAAATGAATGTAATTAAAGACAAAACACCTTTCAAGGTGGTGGGCCAGGAGATGTTTTGACATTCAAAGCATTACTTTGATCAAATAATGACCTGTCCAAGAATTGCTTTATACAAAGATTTGAGTTCTCCTGAAAGATCGTCAATATAAAGTTTGTATCTGACACAGATGGAGGGATGTGAATAAAATTGATACATGTTCTCAACAAGTTAATACTTCGAAGTTTGTGTAATTAAATCGGCTGACTTAAGAGGGTGTCCCTGCAATATGTGTGTTTATAGAAATTTTGTAGTCATTGCACTTGACAGAATACTATTTATCCAAAGGAACTCTGGGACTGATTTGGCTCACAAAACTGTACAGTTAAAACTAGAAGTCCTGTCATGAAATGCGCACAAATAGCACGTCGATCTGCGCGTTAATCTGCGCGTTATGACCATAGTAAGGCTATCAAATTCTGTACATATGGCCTGTGCACAAGCAATGTTCCAGCCAATGGACCTCCGGGTAACCCGGAGGTCCACTGGCAGAAACATTGACCGTGTTTGCTATGAGTAACCAGGAGAACCTGCCGTGCTTTGGATGCCATTCGATATGGCAATTGCGTGCAATACCTACGCGCAATTAAGCCTAGATAAGCGCACAGTTTGTGACAGGACTTCTAGTTTTAACTGTACATCATAGAACGTGCTAGCAGAAGACTCCTCATTTATCAAATGGAAACATAACAAATGACTACAATTCAAGACAAAACACCTATCAACGTCAGGAGATGTTTTCACATTCAAACCATTACTTTGATCAACCAATGACCTGTCCAAGAATTGTTTCACACAAAGTTTTGAGTTCTCATGTGAGATTGACAGTACAAAGTTTGTATCAGACACAGGTGGAGGGATGTGAATATTACTGATATAAGTTCTCAACAATTTACAACAAGTTAATACTCCCACGTTTGTGTAATTAAACCTGCTGACTTAACAGGGTGTCCCTGAGATATGTGTTTATGGAAATTTTGTAGCCGCCACCACATTTGACAGAAGACTATTTATCCAAAGGAACCCTGGGATTGATTTTGTTCATGAAACTGTACAACATAGATCATGCTAGCAGAAGACTCTCGTTTATCAAATGGAAAAACTAGGTCTGGCATTCTTAAAAATGCAGCAGGGCTAAAAATCACTCCCCTCACATGGCCTAGGGGAGCGATGATATATGAAGTTCTCCTTAACTGGTTGAGTGCTAGAAGCCACTATCAGGGCTTTCAGAAAAATGGGGGTACATGAGCAAAAGCCAATATTTTCCCTGCTCATGTTTCATATTGATTCAAATGCAAATAATATTATGTTTATACCGATTTGTTTCATTACAAATCATTGGAGAGTATTTCATATGGAAGTTCTGCGCAAAAATCTGACTGCACCTAATTTTGTACAAAATGGATGCCATCGGCCATCTTGAATTTTGGACCGAATCTAAAAACACTCGTTCTCGTTCCACGGTGATAGCAAAGGTACGCTAGAAGTTTTGTAAAGATCGGTTCATAAATACGGCCTCTAGCCCGAGCCGTATTGGCATTTGCACTTACAGTGCTGAAAGTAACACTAAATATATCAAAGTTAGTCTAATTTCCATAATTTACGCACGAGAAAAAAACCCATATTATATGTGATGTATCCCATGGTACTAAACATTCATACAAAAAATTATTCAAATCAGAGCTTTCATTTGGAAGTTCTGCGCAAAAATCTGATTGCACCTAATTTTGTACAAAATGGCTACCAGCAGCCAACTTGAATTTCGGATCGGACCCAAAAACACTTGTTCTCGTCCCACGGTCATAACAAAGGTACCCAAGAAGTTTTGTAAAGATCGGTTCATAAATACAGCCTGTACACCGAGCCGTATTGAATTGTTGATGGACAGGACGGACAGACGGACGAGTGGCCATGGCATAAGCTCAAATTTGCTTACGTCAAAGTTGAGCTAAAATTGGGGGATAAGTCGAAAAAGTGAAAAGCAAGAAATATTATCAGAGAGTCATTTGAAAGCCTTTCCTATAAACAATCTTCATTCCAAATTTCATTGAGATCCAATAAGCCAAACCTGAGATACAAGGTGAACAGACAAAAAATAGCCTATTTTTGTGTGTTCAAAGGGTCATAACTCACAAAAAAAATATTTCAACAGCAAAATGGCGGCTGCTACTTAAAGACCTCATGATAGTGACCATCTGTATGAAATTTCATCGAAATCTGAGCAGTAATGTTGAAGTTAATATGCGAACAGAATCTGAGTGTGTGTAGATGGTCAGACATACGGACGGATGCAGACGAACACATGGACAGGCACAATCCAGTATACCCCACTTTTTTCAAAAAGTGGGGGTATAAATATACCTAGATTATCAATTGTGCCGACTCCAATATTTTGGCCGTGCTCCTGCCTGCACTAGAACTTTTTATTGGTAAGAAGAACCCCACTAGTGGACAGAACAGAATGCAGAAGTCAGACCTTGGTGTTAAAGTGTTCTGCTAACAAATGATCAAAAGGAGTATGCAGAACCTTTCTTTCACATTCCCTGTTAACCACTAGACATATTTTACGACACATATCTTCATTAATCCTTTACCCAATGCAGACGATTTCAAAATTTATTATTTTAAATATATTTTTTTAAATTTTTTTCAAAAAATTTCAACAAAACCATATCATGTGACCCCTCTTTGGAACGAGCTTCACGAGCTCGTTCCAAAGAGGGGGTCACATCATATGGTTTTGTTAAAATTTTTCGAAAAATAATATTTTTTCAGCTGCTGAATTGGCAAAGTACGCGGGCGGATACGGGCGATTCATTGGGTAAAGGGTTAATAAAGCGACAATGATTTGTCCCTCATTGATTCGTCCCCGAATGTATAGTCATGCACATCAGATTTCAACCATTTATTTTCATTCCATTCCCATGCAAAATGCATTGGGTTTACAGATTCACATATTTAAACTTACTAGTATTTAACTGGTTGAGTGCTAGAAGCCACTACTAGGGATTTCCAAAAAATGAGTTGCAAAGGCCAACATTTTCACTGTTCATGTTTCATATCCAGCCAAACACAAATAATATTTTGTTTATACAAATTTATTTTATTATAAATCATTGGAGAGTGCCCACTGGTAATCTCCAATAATTTATATTAAAATAAATATTGTATAAAAAATTCAGTCCACCAAAAATAATCTTGCCTTCAACCAGTTAATGAACTTTAAACCATCATTTCACAACTGCCAGAAAAAAGTAAAACAATGTGTCGGAAATCGTCCAACATTGTGTTTCTGATAATTAAAATGATAGTGCATTTATCAACTGTCAAATACTGCTTCAGGTGCAATGAGGCTGATAAAGGCATCTGGAAAATTGGATGAATCCTCAATGGAAGTCAGTTCCGGATTTTACGTGTGTTGGCAAAAATAATGTGGACTTGACAAGATGTGACCCTTGCACAAAAGCTAGTGCTATTATATCAGGGTTCCTGCAGCTAATTAGTAAGTGGATTCCAGGCTTTTCAAGGCCATTTTCATGCCATATTTAAGGTTTTTCAAGGATTCATAGAAGAAAATTCAAGGTTTTTCAAGGTTATCGACTAAAAATCTAGAGTACAGTATCAACAGAAATAAGTTGTAGGATAATCACAGGAAAATTTTGATGGTTTTTATATTTTAAAAGATTGTTTTCAAGGATTTTCCAGGCCACTTTTGGAGTTTTGGGGAAACTGAAATTGAATGACTTTCCAGGCCTTGAAAATTAATTTTCAAATTTAAGGCTTTTCAAGGCCCAAAGGAAACCTGTATATAAGGTCTCCGAGCTTTCACTGAATTCTGTAATATGTAGTCTCAAGAGGTTCTCAAAGTACAGACGTGAAATCTAATGATTTCACAATTCTCAGTGCTCCTTCCAAGGCGTCACCTGTCTGTGAAGTATAACCTGCTGAATGAGAACTTCAGACTACAATATGGCCGCCACGGACTGACCACTTTCTACAGGGTGGGCAGGATTTCCACAGATGCAATAATATTAGATTGCAAACACCAATTATAGGAATAATCATCAAAAATTTAACGAATAAAGCAAAAGGTACAACCCGGTGCTACATTAAATAAAATTTTGATGATTATATTTATTTCATTGCAAAAGCATGCGTGAACATCACTGCCCACACATGGATTATGACCAGTCCATGGCGACTGTACTGTGTATAATGATTTTAACCCTTTAAATAACAGTGTCAAAAAATCTAAATTTCAACTTGCATTATTTCTCTCATAATGCAACAAGGAATTTTGCCAATTCAATATTTTTGACAGAAGTCATCGAGCTCTGTCAAACAAGATTTAATTAGTCAAATTCCTAGTTGCATTATACGAAAAAAAATGCTTTGTGAAATTTGGGGTTTTTGAAATCAGTGTGCATAGGGTTAAGGATCAGCTATAGCAACAGCATGTTGGGTTTTATAACACTTATGTGGAAAACCTTGTGAAAAAATTTTGTAAATGCCATTAGGGATGTCTTTTTGTACATCAATGGAAACCAACAAACTCTTGAGTATGTGTGACTGCCGTCAGTATGAAAGGCTTTAAATCACTTTGTGGTGTACAAGGTTCCATACATGAAGAAAAAGCACAAATTGGAGGAAAGTATTCATGGAAGACATTCAACAAATCTGATGTGATTAACTGAAATATTTTCACAAGCAAAGAACAGTGGTGTGGTATAAAGTTAATTATGAAGGAGGTAGGTGAGAATTTCCTGAAATATTTAAAAGATTATTTGTATTCTAAAAAAATCAAAGGAAGCAGCGATCAGTTAGCATTTGTCATCAGTGTAAACCAGAAATGGGATATTCATATGCCAAAATTTTATGTTAAACAAGACCTGTTTGCATGATACAAGAGCTTGGGAGCTTCCATCATTATGACTGAATCATACATACCCAGTATACACTATTTCTGATAAATGATTATGCTCATAGAGAACCAAACAAATAAATAATTTTAACCCTTTGATACTTTTGTACGTCTTATGGCATACAAAACAAAACAGCGCATTCATACTTTGTGGTCGTTTGTTTTGTCATTATTTTTCAATTTTTTTAAAATTTTAACCTCATTTCCTATTTTCTTCTGAATAGTGCTCAGTGATAACTGTTGAGCCAAATGATATTGCAGCTTAAAATACTAATATAATTCTGCTGTCAAGACTTCTTAACTGGTTGAGTGCTAGGAGCCACTATCAGGGCTTTCAAAAAATAAGGACACCAGAGTAAAAGCCAACACTTTCCTTGCTTAAATTTCATAATCAGTCAAACAGAAATAATATTTTAATATAAATTTGTTTTATTACAAATTATTGGAATGCCTATGGGCACTCTCCAATAAATTGTAATAAAACAAGTTTTGAATAACAAATTCAGACTACCAAAAATAATCTAGCCTCAACCAGCTAATCACATATGTGAAAAATATCTTGTTATTTGTACTTTCCAACGTTTGACATCTCGTTTTGAAAAAACATTGAAGAAACTGAATTCCCAGTGACATTTGAACATCAGGATAATTAACCCTTAAGCCCCCATACAGCCCCAAACCGCCACTTTTATATTGCATTGAAGCAGGTGCTCCATTGTGTAATCTTTTTTATTACTCTTGTGTGTAGACTGAATTTTCCCTGGCAGTGGTTCTACATCACTGCTGGCTGCCTATATAGGCAGCTAGCAGTGATGTAGAACCACTGCCAAGTCATCAATAACTATGTAAACAGAAAAAGGCCATAAATACTTTAAATTAATCTGAGGACTTAAGGGTTAAAGTCTCAAAAGGTTAATTTATAAAAAGATTCATAATTGCTACAAAATGCATCAAGTAAACATATTCTGGGTTGACGGAAATGGAAAGTCATCTATTGAAAGTCACAAGAGAGTACAGTGACACTGAAGAGATGAAAAAAAATTTTGAAATAGTTGCAGGACTGTTACCAGATCTCACAAAGTATTACACTTGTTGTATGCAAGGAGAGTTCCTATCATTTTCCACGAGAGCAATTCACACAAAAACCCCGCCGAATTTCTGTGAGAAGCATATCACTGTTTCATAGATGACTGCTCTGTAAGCTCAACAGGTGATGGTAAAGAAATCAAAGAGTGTGTAAAGAAATTTTCGATGAAGAGGACTCTGACCTGATATGGGACTTGAAAGTTAACAAAGGAGGCAGACACAAATAGTACCATGAATTTTTAACTGAGTGCCAAAAGTACCCCACAAAGAATGTAGAACTAGCTGTTGGGAAAACGCTATCTGAACAAGCTGATTTTAATCACGATGTGGTAACTCATCTTGCGACGGCATACTCTGTATGCTTCATGAACAAGTGGACATTGTTCCACGAGGAACTAATATCCCACTAAAGGAGTGGCTCAGATATCAATTCTGGCCGTTTTACAATATTTCAAAACTTTGCCTTCAGGTACAAAGGAGAGCAAAAAAATCCAATTTTTAAAAAATGCAATTTCTGAAATAAAGTTCAGTTTCGGCAATCCTCGACTTCTATCTAAAATATTGAGATTCAGTCAACCTGGTGTGTATGAATGACAAATACGACTTTCCAGCACCTAGCATTTTCCCAGCAGTTTCCAAGACCTAGAAATCGTTTTGTTCAATTTCCAGCAGAGTGGTGCGAGTACCCTACATTGTCTCTGTAGTATGACTGCTGGTAATTTTTATTTATTGATGTTTGAAGCCACTTTCAGCACCCATGAGCATAACATGACCACAACTCAGGTATGGAGTAACGTTTTACCCTTAACTCTTAACCCGGTGAGTAATTTCAAGATATTTTTTTCATCAAATCTAGTCATGGCTGCTGTAAAGCAGCCATGACTAGAGTTGATAAAAAATTAATCTAAAAAAAACAAGAAATCATTGGTGAAAAAATCCATTCAATTTAGAGAGGAAAATATGTTTAAATATACCCAAATTATACTTATATCAGTGACAAGAGAAACCCTGTGCTGGGCAAGAATATCCGCCAGCAGCATGCAAAGAGATAAGGGCCTAACTGTGTCTTAGATCACTTTTCCTGCAATAGAACAAGTGCCCCAACATGCAGTATCAGGGCTAACTCACAAATTACACTCCAAGTACCCTGGAAGTTGGGGGTTTTTTTTGCTTAAAAACAACTACAAAGCCATAGGATATTGACTGTCAAAGTGTAGCAAAAATATATATAAATCTCCAGGCCCTCAAGGGTTAAGAAATCCACTGAGGACTTCTAACCGGTCATTGGTTACTGGAAACTATTTTACTTGTACAGCAAAACTTGTTTGCCAGAGTAAATAAGCACTGCACCACTTCTCGGGGTTTCCACATATGTATGTTCGCAGATCTTAACTATATGGGTCAAACAACACAAATCCCAATAAATATATTCAGAAAATAAATTCCTAGGGGTCAACAGGTAAGGGCTCCTCCGCTGTTCGTTTCAGACATACAGGTCAAAATGAAATGAAAGTTTCAGTTCAAACATTCTCGTTGATACATATATGTTATTAGAGACATACAACCCCTTACAAATTACAACAAATAAATTAAGAAGGTTTCATATTAAAACCTGTTCACACCACATATTGGTCCTACGATCCGTGACTTTATGTGAATGAAGCCATTCAAAATGATATACATACGGAAATGTTAGTGGCGACATACAACCCCAACAAATTACAACAAATAAATTAAGATGGTTGTATATTAAGATCTGTTTTTGCCACATATTGGTCCCATGATCTGTGACTTTATGTGAATGAAGCCATTCTATATGATATACAAACAAGAATGTTAGTAGTTACAGACAACCCCCAACAAATTACAAATAAATTAAGAAGGTTGTATATTAAAACCTGTTTACGCTACAGACTGGTCCTATGATCTGTGACTTTATGTGAAGAAACCTATTCTTTTTGATATACAAACAAGAATGTTAGTTGCGACATACAACCCCGACAAATTACAAATAAACTACAAGCCTGGATATAAGAGGTCAGACATGGACAAAGTCCGACTCAGTTATGTGTTTGTCAGTTCGAGGCCAATTTTCATAGTTAAGTAGGCTGTGACGATTGGGAATGGTCGGTGAATTATCGCTCACCTCTATTTTTGTTCATTGAAAGTACAAATCCATAACAGTCTATTTCCTGTCATCATAATACACGACAATCATTTACAAATTCTGTATACCACGTTATAAAAATTCAATGCAAAACAAAAAGATAAACAAAGCTTTTGTAGATGAACACTTTCCCAGGGGATTACTCCTGCAACGTATCGAAATATGCTGTGCTTCCCATTGATTTGAATTTTCATATTCACAATTGTCAAAAGCAACCCAAATGCAGTGTTTTCAATTGAAGTACTGTCGTCACACTGACTTACCAATGATACGGTATAAACCCTTCAAGGTATGTGTAAATCTCATTAAACTTCTTTGAATAGACTGAAAATTACTGTTTGCGACTGATGCTAAAAAAAATGTCCATCAGAGTCTCTAAATGTCCGTCAGGAGTCAGTTTGTACCTGTCATTTTGTCTGGCACCACCCCAAAAATTATATCCAGGCTTGATAAACTAAGAAGGTTGCGTATTAAAATCTGTTTATGCTACAGATTTGTCCTGTGATCTACGACTTTATGTGAATGAAGCCATTCTATACGATATACATAAGGACTGTTAGTAGTGACATACAACCCAAACAAATTACAATAAATAAATTCACAAGTTCATATATGAAAATCTGTTTACGCCACATATTGGCCCCATGATCCATGCCTTTATGTGAATGAAGCCATTCTATACGACATGCATACAGGAATGTAAGTAGCAACATAAAACCCCAACAAATTACATGCAATAAATTCAGAAGGGTGTATATTTAAATATATTCAAACCTGACATTGGTCACATGATCAGTGTTTTTATGTCAATGACATCATAAATTCCCAAATAACAGGGCAGTTCACTGAACTTTCAATTAACCCTCTACCTACAGTAAAAAGAAGACCAAAACTGACCCAATGCTATTCATAAAAATCGCCATTCGAATATTTTTTTTTCCCTCACAGACATTTCTTCTGGCACCTCATTGGAATGAGCTCATTAGGCTTGTTCAATTGAGGAGGAGTCATAAGCTATGTTTTCGGGACATAAAATGAAAAATTTCGGATTTGCACCAAAGCTGCTACAAATGGTAATGAAAGTGTCAATGACATTGTAGCTTAAATTGACTGTGTATAGTGTTTGATGAAAAGGATAATGTTCAATGTTTATGAAAGGATTATGAAATAAGACAAGAACTGTGATAATTGAGAATATGTTAATTTCTGTTCCCTGTATGCTATGTTATTTTCAATAAGAATAATTTGAATGTAGGCTGCACTAAACAATTAAGACCTGGGTTGATGTGGCCCGGACAGTTAACGCATGTCAACCAAAGTTACCAAGTTACAGTTAAATCATTCCAAAATAGTCATCCTATCAAGTTACAATGAAATCCCTTCATAAATATAACTTGTAGACTTTGCTTAAGGAATCTAAGTCATGTGACGGTTCGGCAGTCACAGTTGACCGATCATGACCAAAATAGTCTCATCTAGATATCATACCAAGTCATCCTACCAAGTTACAATGAAATCCCTTCATAAAAACAAACTGTAAGCAGTGATAAAGGAATCTAGGTCATGTGACCAGGCAGCGGTAACAGCTGACCGATTGTGACCAAAATACGAGTCTCATATAGACATCATACCAAGTTATCCTTCCAAGTAACAATGAAATTGCTTCATAAATATGAACTGTAAACTGTGCAAAACAAATCAAGGTCATGTGTTTGTGCGGCCGTCAGGTTGACTGATCATGGCCAAAATAGGACGTTCTCATCTGGACATTATAGTCATCCTACCAAGGTACAATAAAATCCCTTCATAAATACGACATGTAGACTGTGCAAAAGGTTTTTGGGCTTTGGGCTCGGGTGGCCTTCATGGTTGACCCATCGTGACCAAAAAGGGATGTTCCCATCTAGACATACAGAGTCCTCGGACCAAATTACAATGAAATCCCTCCATAAAACCAACATGTAGACTGTGCTAAATGTTTTCCAACTTTGGGCTCTTGCAGCCGTCACGGTTGACTAATTATGACCAAAAGGGGACTTTCTCATCTAGACAATATACAGAGTCATCCTACCATCAGGGGTCAGCCTGGCAGCTGATTTTAGGGAGAAGTGACTTCTCCCTCCAGAGACTTTAGGCAGGAGGGGCCAGGAGGGAGAAGTCAGTGGACATGAGGGAGAAGTCAGAAAAAAACATAAAACGTATATGACAAAAAGGCTACCATGTTACAATGAAATCCCTTCATAAATACGACCTGTAGACTGTACCAAAGGTTTTTGGGCATTTGGCAGCCATCATGGTTGACCGATCGTGAAAATGTGAACAGACTGACAAACTCAGACTTCTATGTGATGGCAATAGCTTATCTTGACTTTGTCAAGTTAAGCAAACCAGAGGCTCAAGTGAGCCTAAAATGCTCACCTGGCTCAAATTGTCAAAAGAGATGAGTGTTTCAGTAAGTGATCAGCAGCAAGAGCAAGTTTTTGATTTGCTATGAACCAACCAAAGGTAACTTTTTTGGCCATTCATTTCTGCTGGTCCTAGGAAAGCTTCCTAGCAAGCTCTGTTCTGTGAAGTATTAAAAAACAACAACCGAACAAAATGTTTGTTTTGTTTTCAACTGCTGTGGTTCTCTCTAGCCACCTCTAGAGATGTTACGTAGGATTCTCACTGGTGGACCTGAAGAAAAATTTTCAAGAAATTTTCTCATATTGCACAAAGTTAAACTTTGGGCTTCAATAAAATCCCAAATATTAACCCAGGGACCTGATTTGAACAACCTTCAATCTAACCCTCCCAGAGGTGTTGTAAACCAAATAACAAAAGAATCTGACTGCTGGATCTGAAGGGGATGATTTTAAACGATAATTCCCCATATTGCACTAAGTAAATATTTGGACTCCCTTGGGGAACCCAACTATTAACCCAGGAACTCGATTTGAACAAATTCGAATCTTACACCTCTAGAGATGTCACACACTACATATGAAAGTATTCTCAATAGTGGGTCTGAAAAAGATTTTTTTAAGAAATTTTCTCATATTGCACCAAGTTAAAATTTGGGCTCCAATAAAGAGCCCAAATATTCATCCAGGGATCCTATTTGAACAAACTTGAACCTAACCCCCCTGCATACCAAATCTCAAAAGAATCTGACTGGTGGATCTGAAGAAGAGGATTTTTAAAGAATATCCCCCATATTGCACCAAGTTAATAATCAGGCTCCCATAGGAAGCCCAAATATTAACCCACGGAAACGATTTGAACAAATTCAAATCTTACACCTCTCGAGATGTCACATACCAAATATGAAAGGATTTTCACTAGTGGGTCTGAAAAAGATTTTTTAAGAAATTTTCTCATATTGCACAAAGTTAAAATTTGTGCTGCAACTACACATTACTGATTAGTCTAGCTAGTTATTTATTAACCCTTTACCCAACGTAACGGCCAAACCCGGCCAGCGCTATTCTAAAAAATCGCCAATTAATTTTTATTATTTTTTCATTTTTTGTCTCAAAAACATAGGTTATGACCCCTCATTGGAACGAGCTCGTCGAGCTCGTTCCAATGAGGGGTCATAACCTATGTTTTTGAGACAAAAAATGAAAAAAATTAGTTATTCTATCATTTTTTTGGCAAGTGTCGTCTGCTTTTCATGTTAGGTAAAGGGTTAATGAATCACTCGATTCAGTGTGAATCATCACAATGAATCTATTGATTCATTAAATAACCTACCAAGCTAATCATTTGGCCTTTATATCCTTTGAATTATGATTATAGGCCACTTAATTAAAAGTCCTATAGGCTCACAACAGCAAAAGCTGCATTCGCCAAACTGTATTTGACACATTATTGGAAAAATCCACATTGTCATTCGCCAAAAGTAATTCACCAGGCACGCGCCAAACCTGAAAACTATATATAAACTTAGGTTGATTAGTACATTTTGCATCTGACGTTGTTCAAGTAAGAACGAAACCGGTTAGGCATATACCACAAATTTTAATTAGGGATAACCAGAACAATAGCACCTCTCGGACTTTCTGAGTCAGTAATCCTTTGTATCATGCCCTCCCCAAATGAATCAGGTAGAAGAAACATTTGTTCTTCAACTTCAAGGCTTTTCAGTAAGTTTTCACTAGTAGTAACACTCTTGGTCAGTCCCTCCCCCCATCCTTATCTTTCAAAGTGGCAACAAGATCAATATCCACTGTCCAGTGTTCAATATCCACACAAATATGTAAGAAAATTGAAGTAAAGCAACTATAATTAATCTCTCTATGGTAATCCCAGTTGTGAAAACAGTGTGCAATCATTGCTTAGCATGCAGTCCTGGCATTCTTAATAAACAGCTGCGCCATAAGCGCATGATACGCCCGTTATTAATTACAAGAGGGAACCACACAATATGAGTATACATGTCTACTTGTCAGGTTACATATACTTGCCACCAAAAAATCATGAAAATTGTTCAAAGTCCAACATGTGGAAAATTGCCTATATTTTGATGAATAAAGTCCCATAACTCTGGAATGACAAATCGGACAGAGACACATATCGAAAGGGAGATTCCTTCTATCAACATATACTTGCAACCAAAAAATCATGAAAATTGCTCTAAGCATTTTCAAGTTATTGTTCGACATGTGAAAAATAAAGTCCCATAACATTGGAATGACTAATCGAGCCACAACACCAACCGAAAGGGAGCTTCCTTCCATCAACATAAACCAGCTACCAAAAAATCGTGAAAATCTCTTGAAGCGTTCTCGAGTTATCGTATGACGTGTAAAACATCGACAATTTTCTAAGTAATAAAGTCCCATAACTCTGGAATGACTAATCAAACAGCGACAGTAGACGAAAGGGAGCTTCCCTCCATCGATATACACCACCTATCCAAAAATCACGAAAATCTCTCAAAGCGTTCTTGAGTTATTGTACGACATATGACCAGACGGACAGATGGACGGACAGCGGTATACCATAATACAACCCGTTTTTTCAAAACGGGCATATAAAAATGCAGGAGGGCTAAAAATCGCTCGCCTCACTTGGCCTGGGGGAGTGATTAGCTCTCCTCAAGCCAACAAAAACTGAAAGTGGCAAAATGAAGTTGTACTATCAATGGCAATGTGAATTCTGCCAAGTGGGTGTTGTACATTTTATTTGGTGCTGCTAACAAGGTAGTCTCTGTGTGATGGCTACACTGCTCCTCCCACACCTCCGGGCCTTGACAAGGCCCAGAGTTGTGGGAGGGGCAGTGTGGCCATCTTGCAGAGACCACTAACATAGCAGAGATCTGAAAACCTGTGGGTTTTAGGAATAGGCTGCTGTGGTAATCATTATTTTCTAAGGCTAGGTGGGCTATTTTTCGCTCTCCTAAATTTTTTTAAGGCGAGCGAATAAATCGCTCTCCTGAAAATGCCAGGCCTGAGCATGCAATGCATCAATGACATGGTGCCATCCACCTTTCGTTGTTTGGGTTCATCCTTGATAAACCTGTTAAATAACATGTTTTATGACACTCATCTAGTTATAATTATAGGGTATTGAGAGTGGAATCACTCTACCAGTGTTCACTAATTTCACTTCTAGTTCCTGGCTTCATACACGTTTCTGAAAATTCCATAGAAATTGAGAGAATCCTTGATTTTCATGACAAATTGGGGTAAATTTTCATTTTCAAAATGTACAAATCGATCATTTACTAATAGCAGCAAATCATTTTCAAAGCATTTGCTGCACCTCGATCAATGAAATGAACTTCTGATGTCACCTGTTGGCTTTAGCACATTGTTTTTTAATGTTTATTACATGCCCATGCAGTCTCTCTTATGCAATACGGCGTGCAATATGGCTGTGCAATACGGAATTCCGTATTGCACACCAACCCGTTCCAATCGGGACTTTTTTTATGCAATGCGACTGCATAAAGTGCATGGTGTTTACCACCGTTGATAGAAAAGAAAATTAGGTCAGTAGGTGCTTGGGTCATGTAATAAATACAAAACCACATGTATGTTTCAATGAGTCGTTTTGTATTCAATTCGTAAGATGTGCGTAGAAAGAAAACGTCTCGACCTTCGGTCTCGACGTTTTCTTCCTACGCGTATCTGACTCATTGAATACAAAATGACTCATTGAAACATACATGTAGTTTTGTCTATGTCTTGAAATTTAGGTCAATCATGTCTTTCTAGTGAGCACTGGTGTGCAGTATAAATTATTTTTTGAAAGAATATAAACCAATGATCAGGTATTAAAGTTTGGGGGCATGTATTTTAATGAAAGTGTCAATGACACCGTAGCTTAACTTGTCTGTGTGTTGTGTTTGATGAAAAGGATAATGTTCAATGTTTATGAAAGGATTATGAAATAAGACAAGAATTGTGATAACTGGGAATATGTTAATTTCTGTTCCGTATATGCTATGTTTTTAATAAAAATAATATGAGGTGTAGACTGTACTAAAGAACTGAGGGGTGGGTTAATATGGCCTTCACAGTTAATGTTTGTGGCCCTCACAGTTAACGTATGTAAACAAAAGATACCAAGTTAAAGTGGGATTATTCCAAAACGAGCCATCCTATTTATTTATTTATTTGTGTTTAGGGTCACATGTTTCTGCACAATGACTGCGACAGTTTTACGGGTGGAGGAAGCCGGAGTGCCCGGAGAGAACCACCGAGCAACGGCGAGCAACTGTCAGCTCCCCAACATACAAACTCCACACAGGCTGGGTTAGCATTGGTTGAAGACAAGTGCACCATCGACGTGCAGTGTGCCTTAGTACACAACACCACCGTGCCCCCACGTGGGCAATGGGGGTGAAGTGTCTGGCCCAATGACACAACATGGTTGCCGCAGGTGGGATTTGAACCGAGGACCTCGCGGCTTGCAGCCTGCAACTCTACTTACTGAGCCACCGCGCCCCCACCATCCTATCAAGTTACAATGAAATCCCTCCATAAATATGGCCTGTAGACTGTGCTAAAGGTTTTCGGGCTTCGGGCCGGTGTAGCAATCACAGTTGACCGATTGCAACTAAAAAGGGACGTCCTCATCTCGACATTATACTGAGTCATTCTACCAAGGTACAATGAAATCCCTTCACAAATACGACCTGGAGTCTGTGCTAATGGTTTTCGGGCTCGGGCAGCTCGGGCAGCCATAGCTGTTGACCGATCACAACCAAAAGGGGATATTCTCATCTAGACACGAGCCCAAACCTGCATATGAAATTTCGTGATGATCAGACAAGAACTGCTGGGTGTAGTGCTAAAGGAAAATGTGAACAGACTTACAGACTAACAGACTTCCGCATACATGATGGCATTAGCTTATCTTGACTTTGTCAAGTTAAGCTAATAAAATGAACAGTTGTTAAAAGTATTCGCAACATAAAATAGAAATGCTATAAAAATCGTCGAGAAGTGATAACCACAGGCAGTATTATCTTTTGTACAATGCTGTCAACGTATTGAATTGTCAATACCAGTGGATTATTTTCAACCAATCATCAGTCAACCACCCACCTGAACCCTAATGTCCCTGGTGAATAAATCGCACAGTAATTTCCAGAAAAAACTTGGAATCGGCCTGAATGTTAGGAACACTAGAACTGGGCCGTATTTCTTCAGAAATGGAAGTACCAAGTTAACAACTTGCCATTTTTCATTTTTCTGCCGTCAACATTTTTATTTCTTTCTCCGATGTATTCGAAGCGCCTGCTGCTACCTGTTGCTTACAAAGTTCACATTTGCGCATTTTCTTATCAATCCAATCAAAATATGCAGCCCACAGGCTTTTAGATTTATGATTCACCTTGAAGTATTGACTTTTGTTCAATTTCGTAGAAAAATATAAATACCAAAAATAGCTATATTTTGATTTGGTTTCGGTACGGTTTTCGTTGTCACTGTAATATCGAAACTGCACCGAAAATTCGGCATACCGCACAGAACAACTTGAATTCACCAAGTTTGAGCTTGTTACACACCTCTGTGCAATGATGCATATATCCACCACGTCATGGGTTGGGCAGTTTTGAAATTTCAGGTTCAGTATAGGTATATTCAGAATGACCTCAGTATCGGTACAGTACAGTGGAGCCCACTTGGATATCTCTTAATTGTATAACCCTGTTAATTGAATATAATTTTCAAACACAAAACCATTTACCATACCTTCAGTACAAATTTGATCTGTTAATTGCATATGGGTTGAAGAGTAAACTCCTGTTAATTGTATATAAATTTTTGTAATATGTCAAAAAAATTACTGTGACATGCACTAAATTTTCATTATTTATCAACCTTTTTGGCCCCCACCACATCCAATACAGGCATTTATTCTATTATATCTTGTTTGACAGAGCTCGATGAGCTCTGTCAAACAAGATATAATAGAATAAATGCTCAGTTTACCTCCAGAACACAGGAAACTGACCAAATCCCTGTTAATTGTCTACTCCTGTTAATTGAATAATTTTCACTGGCAAAATGGATATTCAATTAAGAGGATTCTACTGTATTTGGTATTAACAACATATATGTACTCACACCAATACCCATATCGAATGGCTTGTCTTTCCCAAATTTCTCAGTGTGAAAATCATTTGGTTTCATGACAATTCCAAACATGAGCCCAGCAATATTTTGATTTGGTTTCGGTACGGTTTTCGTGGTCACTGTAATATCGAAAGTGTACCGAAAATTCGGCATACCGCACAGCACAAGTTAAAGTCACCAAGTTTGAGCTTGTTACACACCTCTGTGCAATGATGCATATATCCACCACGTCTTGGGTTGGGCAGTTTTGAAATTTCAGGTTCAGTATAGGTACAGTACGTGGAGAGGGTATTATCACTAAATCACTCACAGAGTGGAGATTCCACCCGCGCAATAATTGCAAGTTTGTTGCAAAGCATAACCAGCACCAGCAAATTTTCAGCCAATGAACCTCCGGGTTAAACCCGGAGGTCCATTGGCTGAAACTTTGCTTGTGTTTTTTTTCGATATATACAAAATTTGAAAGTTATAGTTTGGGTGATAACTCCACTCCACAGGTGATTTAGTTACAATCCACTCTCCACGTACTGTATATTTAAAATGACCTCAGTATCGGTACGGTATTTGGTATTAACAATATATATGTACTCACACCAATACCCATATCGAATGGCTTGTCTTTCCCAAATTTCTCAGTGTGAAAATCATTTGGTTTCATGACAATTCCAAACATGATCCCATCAATATTTGCAGGTACAACATGGAATTATTTAGACCTTGTGCTTTGTGAGAAGATTGCCATCAGCAGGCCACGAAATATCAAAACTTTACGGAACCCATTTTTCGTTCGCGTGTTTTGGGCTTGTGTAACCCATTTTTTCGTTCACGTTAATTATTTTTGCACAACCACTTGTTTACACAAAAGGTTACGTGATTAAAACAAGATACGAGATGAAATATCCAGTGGTTGACAAAAGTTGTACAGGTGTACGCTTATACCAATATGGTAAAACCATTAAGAAACAAAATATTTAAAGGGACTAGTATTCATTGTAATAAATTAGAGCAATAATGAATACTGACATAGAAGCCATTCCGCAATCAATGAATATTACATGTGACTCGAGCCTTCCTTTGCTGACATAGGCAATACCAGAGGCTGGTGTTGTCAATGTCAGCAAAGGAAGGCTGGAGTCAGTATAAGATTCTTTCGCTGATAAACATCAATGGATGCAAGACATCAGGACTGTAGCTGAGTCCCTGTAGATGAGTCCCAGCCGTGGAGTCTTGCATCCATAATGATAAAGCACTGAAAAATTAAAAATAAAACAAACACCAGTGCATGATTGTTTACCAAAAAATTGAAGTCTATTAGTGAAACAACCATAGGTGTTCCAGGCCAATGCCATTTCGACCCCATAAATGTTTAACGTTAGATCAAGTTGTCCTTGAATATTTTTCTTCATTTCTATATCAACGCCACGGCAAATACTATTTAAGTCCAAATTCTAAAATTAGTGTCTTCAATCTCAACCTCTACAACCCTTTGTTTGATCCAATTGATATGAAAAGAAAACTGGGGCGAATTCGCACGCAACAATAATGAGGGGGAAAACATGCTGAATCTACACCAATATCAAATAGAACACAGCCACGGAAAAACCCGCAATGGTTGATATGTTTCATGCTTTTGTGCTGTCAGTTACTATACTTAGGCTAAAAAAAAATAATGTTTTGATTCTCAGGCCCTCCCTCGTTGGATTTGAACCTCCTCATTAGACATTTTTATTATGTCATGTTTTTTTAAGAATTCGTGAAAACATGGAATGGTCATTTTTTCACATTTCTCGACATATAATTATTTAGCTGTGTTTGCACAAAATTGGTTTTTCTTGTTGCAGTTTATGGGAGAGTGCCCAGAGGCACTCTCCCATAAACTGTAACAAGGAAAATTCTGATATACTGGATCATGATTTAATTATTTATTTATTTGCTGGTGTTTAAGGTCATATATTTCTGCAATATGGCTAATAATGGCCGCAACACTGATATAAACTCAAGTTTAACCAATCATTTAGAGCCATGTTTCCCATTTTAAAGAACTCCTACCCCAAGCATTGGTTACTGGGGCCTATTCTAATGGATCATGATGTTTGACAGATCTATTCCATTAAAAAGAACAATAAAATACAAATCCTTTTAGCTGTTGCTTCAGCAGTTAGTTATAAAAGGTATACTATAATTACACTAAAATACAACCTTTTCTCTTTTTCAAGTGGAAAGACAGCAAAAAAGGATTTACTGAGTATACTCAACCCTTTACATTAAAAAAAAAAAAATAAAAATAAAATCCTCCCTCCCTCACTGATTTGAAAAAAAAATTGCCTGAGAATCAATTCATTTTTTTTATTTGGCCTTAATGTCCGTGAAAATAAATGTTGAAATGTTGTGTTTAGAATCGCACATGTAAAATACAGTACTATATAAGTTCAAGCAACAGGACAAACTACCACTTCTACTTCATACTCATTTGTTGTATTTCTTATCTGGCGATCAGGGTACCACGGCACACTGACACATCAATAAACAACAAAAAATTCAGACTCAAAAATTTCGTTCACATCATATTTTTTGCGTGAACGAAACATCGTTCGCGGGTTTTTGGATTTGCGTAACCATCCCGCGAACGAAACGATCGCTCGCGTGAAATTTCGTGCCCTGCATCAGTGTAAAAATCTTGTGTCCCTGACATTCCAGAATGTGATGCCAGGGCTTTGTATTGAATTAAACACATACAAGATCATTACATTTTACAAAGAAACCAACATGAAAGCATTTAGCCCAGTCGTTTGTACCAGAAGATAATTATTTGTTTTCCATAAATACATGTACATGTACCCTCTTTAAAATTATTGGTCCTGAAACACCCATCTAAAATATGACCCAAGGTGTTTGACAACTTTTTAATAGGTCTACAAAATTGGAAACTTGCTTAACCTTACAAAGGGTTGAGCAGCAAAAATATTGGCTTAACTCTTTACCTAAGGAAATTTGCCACATCTGCCTGCGTAATTTTCAACAGTTGAAAAACATATATTTTTTAAAAAATTTCAGCAAAACAATATCATGTGCCCCCACCCCTCATCATAGAAGCAAGATCATCGAGCTCATTCCAATAAGGGAGGCAAATGATATAGTTTGGTTTAAATTTTTCAACAAATTTGGAAAATGTGGCCCCCCCCCACCCCCCAAAGTAGATCTTCTGTTTCTCAGGACATTTTTTGTGAAATTGCATGTAGACAGACGTTTTTTTATTTTAGTTTTTATTTTTGTAATTATTTCTTTTATATGTTTTATGTTTTAGGCCTCATAATCTACAGAACAGCATGGGTGGTGGTGTATTTCGTCCCTTGAGGGCAAGAAGGCTAAAGCATTGCAAAGCCTTGTTGTTCTCAAGGGACAAATTTATCAATTTTATTAACTTGGTAAAAATATCAGACATAAACCATTTAATTTTTATTTTTTTAAGTTTGCAGTGGTTATAAAAAGAGAGCATGCAGTAGCCAAATTGACCATGTGGGAGGGCCTGAGAAACAGATTTTTAACTTTTTCAGGCCTATTTAAAATAATATATTTTGATATGGTCTGCATTGGGTAAAGGGTTAACCTTTTTTCATTTGCTTACCACAATTTCATGTAATATAAGTTTCTTTTATAAAATGTTCTATTGATGTAAGTAAATAAATCCACTCAAGGTGCAGGGGGGGGATCTACTGGTACTAATTATACCCGTAAAGTTTTTTGTGGTATAAGTATTGCCTGGCCGGTTTCGTACAAAATTGTACTCATCAGAGGCTTTGTGCTGTGCTGTGCAACGCGGCACCGTATATACCCTTGGAGAAGGGGGTAAAAGGGGGGTATCTGACTCGATGTAAAAACTCCAGTAGCAGGGGAGGTAACTCACTGTTGGTGGTGGAAATCTATGTCAATTCGACAGTAGCAGGGGAGATAATCATAAACTTCTACTGTTCAGTATGTGAATGGGATCGATGACGTCGTGGTCAATGCTAAATAGTTGGCGTGTGGGAATTTTTCCCGTGTAAATATAAAGGTAGATTTTCTGTGGTAGTTAAATTCGCTGTATAGGTGCACTGGGGTGTGGGGTGTGGGGGGGGGGGGGGGGAGGGGAGAGTAAACAAATAATTGCCGTTATTAGATATACAATCGATTTTGATGTTTGCGTCATTTTTCAGGTGCAGCACAGTGAAGTAGGATAGTTCACAGTTTCAAATTGGAAAACAAGAAACTTACAGACGAAGGCGGACTAGTGTCCGTGAACAGTTCGTGGAAAATAAAAAGCACAGTGAAGTAGGATAGTTCACAGTTTCAGCACAGTGAAGTAGGATAGTTCACAGTTTCAGCACAGTGAAGTAGGATAGTTCACAGTTTCAGCACAGTGAAGTAGGATAGTTCACAGTTTCTACTGATGTGGAGTGGCCTATTTAAAATAATATATTTTGATGTGGTCTGCATTGGGTGAAGGGTTAACCTTTTTTCATTTGCTTACCACAATTTCATGTAATATAATTTTCTTTTATAATATGTTCTACTGATGTGGAATGAGTGTACTGAAGTAGCTGTATATATTATTTTATCTGATAACCATAGAGTATAACAACCGTTGTATATACTTGAAGTATATACAACGGGAGTTGTATATAATTATAATTTATGCGAACGACCTCTGACCTCTTTCAATTCCATTTTCATTCATTCATTCATGAAACATCGTTATATCACAGGGCAGGTTTTAATTGTATGCTTATTGCACTTTGTCAAAATCCTCTGATGGTGTCATTTCTTATTTATTTTGCTTCAATAAAGGCAACCTAAAATTTTGCTTCAAAACATTGTAGAAATTACTTGAATGTTAATAGTAATTAGTATGCGGCGACTGCGAACTATTTATAGTCACGGCCTCGATCAAAAGTACTCGCGGAACTGCGCTAATTAAAAGTTTGTCTGCTCTACCTGAAAAAAACAATTCGTAAAAATTGTAAACAAACGCAAAATTATTTGTTATATTGGGACTACAGCATAAAACACGGAAGAAAACTGGAACTATGTCAAAAAAAGAATAACTCTACTGAAACACCGTTTTGTTACTGTTAATAAAATAGTTGAAATTTATTTTGTTCCAGTGCAGTTACATGATGCAAGAAGTGCAATCGCACTTTACAATCGCCGTCATCGATTTTGTAATGTAAGGGACACAACTCTATGCGTCTTGTCCTATTTCTTTTGTCTCGTAGACTGGTTTTCTTTGGAGGCCCGTGGGAAGCATATATAAGTCGGGTAGACGCACGAGACGGGTGTCTGTTTGTTATCAGATAAAAACAATAAACATATAGTGTGTTTTTATATCTGTGTTATACAACTCGTTGAAATATGGTTTATTTTTTCTCGGCGAAGCCTTGAAAAAATAAACCATATTTCAACTCGTCGTATAACACAGATATAAAAACACACTATATGTTTATTGTCTATGTATGTATATCCTATGCAAAGTGTATACATCATCACTTTACAGTTGATCATGAATCCCATTACTTTTGAGTTCATTATTCAGGTGACATTTACAGGTGTCTAAGCATTGTTTCTGGAATCCTATTTGTGGTTGAGTTGGGCTTATATTTTGATGAGAATCCAAGAATTGATACACACAAAGATTCACGCAACAAAACTGGTGAGAATCCATGTAGATTCACTGCACCTCTGCTAGGATTAGGTGGAAAAAGAATCGGATCAATTTTAACCCTTTACCTAACATAACGGAAGCAAATTAACCAATGCAAGGCTAACATGACCTGAAATATTCGGACACTTTGGCAATAAAATTGTACAAATATGGCTGTCATTGGAACCGGCTTGATGAGCCGGTTGCAATGACATCCATATTTGTAAGGTTTTATTGGTAAATATAGTTTTGTTTTTTTTTTAATTATCAAATTCAGTTTGTTTTAAAAATTAAAAAGCTGTGTTGGGTAAGGGGTTAACATGTGTTATCAGTATACAACATGGCTTCAACCATGGTGGCCTCATGGGATCCTGGGACATTCATAGTTGGTATGGATTCTCGGAAACATTTTTGTGAGAATCCACATTGATTCTCCCAAATTTAGATGGAATTGTAGCCCTGGTTAAGCTAAAACAGGTAGCAGGTAGTGCCGTTGTAATGAGCTGTCCAGATAAAAATAGTGTATGTAATAATTTTGAGCATTGCATGATGTCAGTATGACAAAGGACATGTTTCTATTGAAAACAGTTGTCTGATAAACCAGCTTGTTCCAGACAAAGATAAGTTGCAAGTATCATATATGTACAGTACAAGCATTCTTTGAGACACAAAATATTAGTAGAGACGGAGTTTTCTCGTTCAGCCGACTTTTTTAATTACAGAAGTAGCGTCCAGCCAACTTTATCAAGTTTGCATAGTAGCTTCTAGCCAACCTTTTTTGTTTCACACCTTGCTGACTGATGTTATAGTCTATACCAAATTATTTATTAGTTTCGATAGTGAACAGAAACTCAGATTATACTCACAGGTTGAGTGTATCTCATGGCAATGCCAGTGCATGCATTGTTTATATGAAGGTTGTTTTAACGGCTGATATGTATTCATTTGCTGAATGGAAACTCAGAACCTCATTTGTTAGTTTCGATAGCTTGTTAGAAGCTCACAATTTTGATCTGTATATAAAGATACATACCTAGCACAATTATTCAGTAATCATGGCTATGGCACAGATAGATATTGATTTTTTAGACAGCAACAGAGGTAGTTATTATTTGATTCATGCAGGTTTCAAGTTTTCGATTAGAACGAAAAACCACAGACTTGTCTATTGGAGGTCTGTTTTTTCCTCTAGTGCATGCGTTATTACCCAACAAGACACAGCTAACATACAACAAATTCTTCTCCACAACCAAACAAGAATTCAAACAAAGAGATTTGACTTTTACGCCAACTAAAATAATTATGGACTTTGAATTGGCGGCCATCAATGCGACGAGAAATGTGTTCCCTTCAGTGTCAGTCAAAGGTTGTTTCTTTCATTACACTCAGTGCATTTGGAAAAAGACTCAAGCTGTTGGACTGGCTAAAGACTATAGCGACAACGATGATCTGAAACTACTTGTCTGCAGTGCAGCCATTTTGCCGTTGGTGATAACTGACAAAGTTGGGTCAATGCCCTTGAGTGTGATGAAGACATCACCATCGACGTGTCTCGCCTGACTGACTATGTGACGGAGCAGTGGTTTGAAGGAATTCCTCTAGACCACTGGAATCACTTTGACAATGACGGTCCCCACACTACAAACAATGCCGAGGATACAGTAAAGTAAATAAACTCTGCAAAGCAAACTGCTGCACCCAAACAAATATTCATTCGTGAAACTATTGAAGAAAACTCAACAAACGAAGACCAAATCATCCACCTCGAAGCTGGTGGAAAACGCAGGGCAAAAAAGAGAAAATACAGGAATACAGACAACCGACTTAACATCTTGAAAGCCAGACTAGAGAACGAACAGATGAATGTCATCGAATTTGCCGATGGGGCATCAGAATTGTTACACCTGGAAACACTATTGCTCTCCTTCACACCCAGTAGCACTCAACCAACCTCCCAACTCTTCCACATTGCCAACCTTTTTTACTAAGAAAACAAAAAAGGTTGGATGAGTGAGAATAAACCGTAGCCACACAATACCCCAACAAATTACATCACATAATTCAAAAGGATAATAAAATTAAATCTGCTGATTTACCAGATTGACACTTTGATCTTTATGTATTCTGTGAGACAAAAAATATTAGTAGCAACACAAAACCTCCACAAATTATATCACATAATTCAAAAGGTCATATATAGAGGAAATGGAATGAGTGTCTTTCTCATATAATATTTGTGAAACAAGTCTAAGAATTTTCCATTTTGGTGAGCCTCTGGCAAGCCCCAAACGGAAAATTCAGACGAGTTTCACAAATATTATATGAGAAAAACACTCATTTCATATTCTATTTATCATATGACACACACACGCACAAATTAGCCACTTAGTATGACCCTTTTAACCCATCACCCAACTTGAGTTGCAAACGACACTTAAAAAAAACATCCTCGTATCACTAAAAATTTTCATTTTTTGTGCTTCCAAAACATAGGTTATGACCCCTCATTGGAACGAGCTCATCAAGCTCGTTCCAATGAGGGGGTCATAATCTATGTTTTGGAAGCAAAAAGTGAAAATATCAGGCCTGGCATTTTCAGGAGAGCGATTTTTTCGCTCGCCTACTGCTCGCCTTGAAAAACACTAAGGAGGGCGAAAACTAGCCCTCCTGACCTTAGAAAATAATGATTACCATAGCAGCTTGTTCCTAAAACGGTAATACCCACATCCTTTCAGATCTATGCTTTGTTAGTGGTCTCTGTAAGACTGCCCCACTACCCCTCCGACACCTCCGGGCCTTGTCGAGGAGGCCAGGAGGTGTAGGAGGAGCAGTATAACCAGCTCACAGAGATTACCTTCTTAGCAGCACCAAATAAAATGTACAAAGTCCACTAGGCATAATTCATTAATAGGAACACTTCATTTTGCCACTTTTGGCTTTTGTAAGCTTGAGGAGTACTAATCGCTCGCCTAGGCCATGCGAGGGAAGCGATTTTTAGCCCTCTTGCATTTTTAAGAATGCCAGGCCTGAAATATAAAAATGAATGGCGTTTTTCTTGTAGGTAAAAGATTAATACAGAATAACCCACCCTAGGACCCAATAGGACAGATAACGTAAATTCTCCCAACTGAAATTATGCAAATATGACCCAGTTGTATTTTGTTTAGCCAATCAAACTGTCCAGTTTTGAAACTGACCAATGAAAGCTCCCAACTCTAATTATGCAAATTATGAAAATGTGGCCCAGTTTTATTTTGTTATGAAAACAAAATATCAAATGTTTTAAAGTGAACAAAACGGACGTGTCATATGATAAAATTATATCTGATGACTTACAAGACTGACACTTTGATCTTTATGTATTCTGTGAGACAAAAAATATTAGTAGCGACACAATACCTCAACAAATTATATCACATAATTCAAAAGGTCATATAATTAAATCTGTTAACTTATCAGATCAACACTTTGATCTTTATGTTTATATGATTTTTTTAGCTGCCATAATTTTCATAAAAGAAGCTAAGGCCCCATGGGGCCTCTTGTATGAAAATTATTTTTGGTGAATCAGAAGATATTTAAAGATTAATCACCATATTGTACTATGTTATACTTTGCACTTTCACAGAGAGCCCAAACATTAACCAATGGACTTGATTTGAAGAAACTTAAATCGGACCCCTGTAGCAATTCTGTACACCAAATATCAAAAGATTCTCCAATAGGGAACCCAAATATTAACTGAGGGACTTGCTTTGAACAAACTCGACTCTGACTCCCGTAAGGATGCAATATACCAACATCAATAGATTTTGTGAGGTGGATCTGAAGAAGATTTTTAAAGATTATTCCCCATATTTCAGTCAGTTAAAATTTGGGCTCCCACAGATAGCCAAACTGTTAACCGATGGACTTGATTTCAGCAAACTTGATACTGACCCCTTTGAGGATTCTATATGCCATATATCAAATGATTCTGACAAGTGTTCCTTGAGAAGAAGAGTTTTAAAGATTATTCCTCATATTGGACTAAAAAGAGTTTTTAAGATTATTCCTCATACAGGACTAAGTTAAACTTCAGGCTCCAACATGGAGCCCAAATATTAATCCAGGAACTTGGTTTGAACAAACTTAGATCTAACCTCCCTAAGGATGCTGTACACCAAATATCAAAAGAGTCTGACTGGTGGATCTGAAGATGATTTTTTAAAGATTATTCCCATATTGCAGTAAGTTAAAATTCGGGGCCCCATAGGAAGCCCAAATATTAACTGAAGGACTTGATTTGAACAAACTCGAATCTGACCCCCCGTAACTTTGATGAATTGTGGTTCTGAAGAAAACTTTTAAAAATTATTACCCATATTGCCCTAAGTTAAGATTCCTGTATTGAGCTCCAATAAGAACTGGGGGGAGAGGTGGGGGGCTGGGGGGGGGGTGTATTCTTAACTTTAACAACTTGTATCTGACCTCTCTATGGATGCTGTATACCAAATATCAAAAGATTCTTATCAGTAGTTCTGCGGAAGAAATTTGTTTTTTTTTTTCCGACGCACCCTCTTTTGGAATATTTTCCCCCACCGCCTCCCTATGGGGCTGAGCAAGTTGATTTGAACAAAAACAAAATGCAAAGACACAACAAGTAATCACCTCAAATTTAACTCTGCGGTTTTGGAGGAGCGGGTGCAAACACTTTGTTCATGGACTGCAGACAGTGAGTGATCACAATAGCTCATCCAAACTTTCAGACAGGTGAGCTAACAAGAGGAGGGACAGATGCACACCTGAATGGCAAGATCCTACATTAAGAAATTCCATATATTGAATCCAAATTAACTAACAGACAAGAAACCCACATCGACAGATGTCCAATAACAAAATTCAATTAGTCAACACAGAATATGAAACAAAAATATCCATGGTTACTCGACAATGTTGGTACTATACAATAAAGTTTTTTCACATAAATTAAAGGGGGAAGATGACAAAGACATTACATGTCAAACTGCAAAGCGGTATGTGAGATTTTTAATGAAGGTCATCCAATGACATGACACACTGAAAATTATGGCTGTAAGACATAAAAAAAAAAACATCTGGACCAGCCGTTTGTAAGAATTTTTCAATGTTTTTATCCATTTCTTAAAATCTTAATGGGGTTCATGACAATTGCAAACATGATCCCACAAACTTGATTTGGATGAACGTGTCGATCACTCTTAGAAAGATGTTACATGCAAAACATGGAATTCTTCAACCCAGCAGTTTGTGAGACGATTTTTTTTAGAGTTTCCCCAATTGTCACAAGAGTAAAGTTCTGGTGTCCCTTACATCCCTGAATGGGATGCCAGTAATTGAATAGAACAAAACTCGCACAAAACAAATTGTATTTTACAATGATGCCAACATGAAAGGGTTTGGGACAACGGTTTGTGCATATTTTTTTTTTGTTCTCTTGAAAATTTTGGGCCCCGTCATACCCAACATATTACACCAGGAGCTTCATTTGAACAATTTTGTAATAGGCCTTTAAATATTAAAGACTTTTTTAACACTTGTTCATTTGCGTAACACTTTTTCATGTAACACATTTTTCAAGTAACACATTTTTCTTTTATGTTTTAGTGATGTGGAAAGAGTGTACTGTAGTAGCTGTACATTTTGTTGTATTGCAGTAAAACCCTGATGGTGACGGACTGAGTTCCTTGATCACAATGTTAATGATTTTCATCTTATCAGTCCAGATACATGTATGTAATTTGCATTATGTATCCATCATCACTTTTAAGTTGACTCTTTGACTTGGAGTACATTATTCAGGTGATACACATGTGTCCAAACATTGTTTCTGGAATCCCAATTGATTCACAATCAGTTAAGCTAAAAAAGGCCACAACTAGAACAGCTTGTAAAGAGCTGACTGTACAGAAAAAGTGTATGTGGTCATTGTGAGCATTGAGAATTCAGGGAAACAATTACCTTCAACTCGAATTGTTAAATTTTGTGAGTTGCCAGGAAGAGAAGCCCATCTGGGCACAGAATGAATTTAAGTATTTTCAATTGTTTGAAAATACCATTGTAAATTGAATTTGACACCATCTTCCAACAACTCTATGAATTATTTCAGATAAAATCTGGTTTATAATATTTATTTATTTATTGGTGCTCAAGGTCACATACTTATGCACAATGGCTAATCATGACCTTGAGGGTTTTACAGGTGGAGGAAGCCAGAATACCCGGAGAGACCCACCGAGCAACGTCGAGCAGCTGTCAGCTCTTCAACATCGCAACTCTGAACTCTGCACCGCGGCACAGACAGGGTTAGATTGGTTGAAGACATGTGCACCATCGACGTGCAGTATGCCTAAGTACACAGTGTCATTGTGCCCCCATGTAGGCAATTGGGGTTAAGTGCCTTGCCCAAGGACACAACGCAGGAGTGCAAATCAGTCGTTGAAATGGTAACCCATCCAACTAACTACGCTCGACATTGCTTAACTTCGGAGATCTGACGAGAACCGGTTACCACGATGCCACCATGCCCCATCTGATTTGTAATGAGATTATCCTGCAAAATCTTTACTTTCCTGGTTATTACCCGATTTTAACAATGAACAATACCATGAGGAAATGAAAGAAGTAAATAAATATATATATATTGTTCCGAGTCCTTTTCCATTTATTTTATTCATCAGAAATTGTCATTTACCCCTTGGGTCCTCACATTAATTTTATGTTAATAACTACCGTATATACATGTGCATAGTTGCAGATGACTTAACAGTATTTCTACATCATTGTTGGCTGCCTGTTCAGACAGCCAACAATGATGTAAAAATACTGTCAAGATAAATGCATCCTAACAGTAAAGTTCTCCAGGAAGAATACATTTTACACAACTCTTTCAGAGCAATATAAAAGGGGTAGTTTGTGGATGTACCAGGACTTACAGGTTAAACTAGAGGTACTGTGAGCAAGCTCACAAAGTGATACCCCTCGCACCTCAGTTGTAGCCTTTTTGGTACATTAAAATGTATAAGTTAGATTATCTCCCCTTGAAAATGTCAGAACGGATCTATATTGCTTCATGCACATCTTCATATGGAGTTCTTCCATTGTGTAAAATTTCATGAAAATTCTTCAAACGGTTTAGGAGG
The DNA here is from genome assembly GCA_031216915.1 of Pictodentalium vernedei. NCBI lineage: Eukaryota > Metazoa > Mollusca > Scaphopoda > Dentaliida > Dentaliidae > Pictodentalium > Pictodentalium vernedei. The sequence continues at coordinate 843,979,091 of CM062297.1, forward strand.
AGTTGTGCTTATAAGGATGGACAGACGGACAGATGGACGCTCCAACATTTCGGGTTTATGGGCTACCAAAAAAACATTTTGTAAGTCCAAAACCTTATTTTACCCAGAACCCCACCCCCTCCACCCTAGAACTTATATTTAACCCTAACCCCACCCCTCCACCCAAAAACCACACCCTAACCTTACCCCTAAACCCTAAAAGCCCACCCCTGACCCTAACCCCCACCCACCCCGGGACCTACCCCCCCAACCTTAAGCCCTACTCTGGGGCTACCCCTAACCCTACCCCTGACCCAACCCCACCCTAGCCAAACCAATAGGATTAGGAGCTATTTTTCGGTTTATGGGCTAATAAAACTAAAACCCCACCCCTGACCCCAACCCGACCCCCCCCCCCAGGACCTAACCCTCCCCAACCTTAAATCCAACTCTGGGGCTACCCCTAACCCCACCCCACTCCTAACCCTAACACTACCTTAATTTGGAGGTAGCCCCTAATAATAATATTCCCTAAACCCCCAATGTTGGCCCGGACGGACGGACAGGGTGATTCCTATATACCCCCCCCCCCCCCCACAAACTTTGTTTGCGGGGGGTATAATCCCCCCCCCCCCCCCCCCCCCCCTCCACAAACTTTGTTTGCGGGGGTATAATTAAAGTTAAGTTTGAGAAAATTGTTCACTTTAGTCACCTAATTTCACTTCACTGTTAATTCTTGAATAATCAAGTGAACATCTCATAATTCCACTCGAATGTAAAACTGGTTAAGCAGTGGTAGGTTTGCTCACCCATCAATCGAACAAAATGATAGTTTGTGCAATATCCAAGTCCTGCAACAGCAGCAAAACATCTGAACAAACATGTTATATGTTAACTGGTAAAGTGCTAAATTATTTTTCAAAGGTGATTTGTAACACGAGTATTCTTTTCAAAGATACAATGCTGTCAGCAAGGTGAGCCATAGTTTTGCAAGATTTTTTTCATCCATAATTGTTGTGTTGCTATCTATTGGTGAGTGCCCGATATAATAAAATAATTTCATATGAACATTTCTTTACCTACTGTTGTACAAATGACAAGCTAGTGCACACAGTGTAAAGCCACTACAGTGCCTTTCAGCACTTTTCAGTAGAGTCCTGATAGTGGCTTCTAGCACTCTGCCAATTAAATATGGAATGATTTGGACAATTGGTTTGTAAGAATACTGTTTTGAGTTTCTCACAGTACTGAATTGTAAGGATCGCGATGGTTTGGTGGTTAGGACTTCAAACCAAGTGGTCCACGGATTGATCCTAACCATTGATAACTGCATTGTGTCCTTGGGCAAGGCTCTTAGACCGGATTGCCCACAAGGAGACAGAGTGAGGCTGTGTACTAAGGCGTACTGCACATCAATGGTGCCTTCAACCAAAACTAACCCTGTATGTGTAGAGTTAGTATGTTGCAGTCTGACAGTTGCTCGCTGCTACTTGGTGGTTCTCTCCAGCTTCCTCCACCGGTAAAACTGTCAGATATGAGGTGATCCTAGCAGTCAAAAGTGTCATTAAAACCCAATAAATAGTACGGAAATATTGGGTACCCTGATCCCCAAATATGATTCAAGGGGTTTGTTTACTTATTTATGGGTGTTTAAGGTCATATATTTCTGCTGAATGGATAATCATGACCACAACATGCAGATAAACTCCAGCCAATTGTTATTGCCCATATTGCCCATTTTAGGGGACTTTCACCCAAGGAATTGGTTACCGGGTCCTATTTTACCAGTATAACAAAGCTTGTTTACCTCAGTAAACAAGGACAGCTTTACTTCCCATAGGAGAGGGGTTTGATTTAATCAAACATGTGATTAATTATTAAAGAAGTAACATGCCAAACATGAAAGCATTTGGACCAGTGGTTTGTGAGAAGAATTATCTTAAAATGTTTATAACACCCCTGAACAGGAATATTGCTGGTGAGGACTTCTTGAACCCCCAATATCCACAATGTTAGAATAGGGTGGTCCTAACACCTCCAACAGGGCTTAAAATTCATTTGAGTATCAGAATCGATTCTCGGAGGAAAACAAGAGAATAAACGTTGATTCTCGCAAAATGTTCATTTGATTCTTGTCATAGATTCTGGAAATGTCCCTAAAGGCCTGCAGAATTTCACTTATTTTTTGCTCTCCCATAATAAGGAACCACTTTGACTTAAGAAAAGGTGTCAAGGGAAGTCTTGACTGCGTACAAGGCAGTCAAAACTTCACTAGAAACCACTGCCAAGGTACGATAATTTCCACCGAGAAGACCATCAAAAGCCTATTAGCTGGAACATTTAAACTTATTTGTTTTACAAATATTGGTGAACAAGTTATGCAACTTATATTAATGCCTCTCCTTGGCTCAAAGGCGTAGGTGTGTGGGATGACCTTCGCAGCGGCAAGTTTGTGTATTTTCTAGAATTGTATATTTCTTGTTACGACTTTAAATGGGTTGAAATGCATCCTCAGCATTTCCAAAGATGTCACAATTTGCCAGTTGGCAAATTGCCATATCTTTTAAAATGCTAAGGATTCATTTTAATAAGTTATATTAATAGGTAGAAAATACAATTCTAGAAAATACAATTTTAAAAATTTTATAGTATTGGCTCAAGGTATTTCGTGAATTTGAACCTGTCCCATGCGTTGAGTGAAACCAAGCTGCGTAGCGGTGAGGAGTTACAGCACAGGACAGCTTGTTCAAATTCATCAAATAACGACAGCGAGGCTAATAATAACTTGCAACCTGTCATTTGTTCAATCACCAAAGTGTACAGGCTTACGTATGCTCAGTGGACCAGTGGTATATTCAAGTAATATCACTTGAACACCTTGTCTATACCTCGAAAAGACAATAGGGCCAGACTAATGTTTGAGAACCCTCAGTGATGTTTTTCAGGCAACCCTCTTCTTGATTGGATGTGATGCAACTGACACAGTATATACAAAGAAGGGTCAGATAGAGTACATATCGTTTGACCCTAATAAGCTAGAAATATAAACAAGCCAAGACCAATACCGGGTCTGGACCTGCATCACTGCATGCAATTGAATCGGCAAACAGGAAGCGGCTGCACGGCAGATCTGAAAATTGCACACCCGATACAACTGATCATTATCAGGCTCCACATGAAATATAAAATCAATCCCTTGCATAGAAGCCAAGAAAAGTTTGATGAAAAATTTCAATGTTCAGTGGGTACAGAAAAATTTCAAAGTATCGGAAAACAGGAAGTGGCTGCACGGCAGATCTGAAAATTGCTTACGTGATACAACTCATCATTATGAAGCAGCAGACCAAATATAAAATCATTCCTTTTCATAGAAGCCAAGGAAACTTTGACGGAAAAAGTATTTCGGACGGACTGATGGAATGACGGACTGACGGACGGAGTCGAGCGGTTACTAGACCTGCTCTGCCGCTGGCGACGCAGGTAAAAAAAAAAATATTGGGCAACATTTCTTCTTCAATGCAACTGGTACATTTAAATGGTATTTATGTGTACACCTAAACATGCTTCCTAAAACTAAACTTCATTCAGATCACATTACTAGGGTCATATGAAAGTCTGAGTCATTGTACTGCATTAAATACTATCACAGAAAATTTTATTGACTGAAATGACCCACCCTACTCTCTAGACAAAAACTCAGTATGGTAGGTTTTGCTTACACCAGCTTCATTAACATTTTTAAAAGTTTTAAACATTCTCTCTGTGGCACAATATGTCAAATTTTCAGGCCTCAGCTCATATATACAGTGGGACCCTGTTAATTGAATAGCCAATTTGCCAAATGAATATTATTAACAGTATTCAATTAACAGGGATTGTGTCATTTTTCTTTATTCTGGAGATAAACTTAGCATTTATTCTATTACATCTTGTTTGACAGAGCTACATAAGCTCTGTCAAACAAGATATAATAGATTAAATGCCTGTATTGGATGTTCTGAGGCCAAATAGGTCCATAAACAAAGGAAAACTGGGATGAGTCAGGGTAATTTCTTGACAGGTTACAAGATTTTTTATTCAATTAACAGGTCAAATTTGTACTGGAAATATGGTAACTGGTTTTGTGTTGGGAAATTATATTCAATTAACAGAGTTATTCAGTTAAGAGATATCCAATTAAGTGGACTCCACTGTACCACAAAAAGACCGAACCGTTGATGTTGGTTTAGTCGAGGTTGGACCTCACTATGTTGAGAATGAAACCTGATTGCACTCACTAGGGTATAACAGTAATACATGTATCATATTATTTAAAAAATGAAAAATTGATTCTGGTGGCATGAGTTTCAGGATGATTTTCAGGCCTGCCTAACAATGCACCCAGTAACTTCATTTGTACAAACTAGTAAAAGATCATTACAAAGCTGCTATATGTCATACATAAACTGAGATCAGTGGTTTATGAGAATCTTTTTCAATGTTTTCTCCATTACCAATCTGGAGGGTGAATTTGCTGATGCTATCCCATACAGTCGGCTGGAATCCCCCAATTTATCCTCTGGGTACCTCTTTCTGTTTAAGCCTGAGACCTTGATTCAAATTGAGGTACGAAGGGGTAAATTCAGTAAGCTACGTTGCTCCTCAGGGTAACATCACCAAATTCACCCTCTGGAGACCTTATTCAGCAGATAACAGTCTGCTTATTTCCAGGCTTACTTACAACAACAAATATTGTCAGTCTTCAATCATTACGTGTTGTACCACTGGAGCTGGCCGCCAGAGGAGGCTAAACGCCTTGAATAAAATACCCTGATACATCAGCTCAATGGAACTTCCAAACAAAGGTCAATGTGACCTTGCCATTTGGTACACTGATCCTGAAATAAATTGGATTCTTCCTTTCATCATGCCCAACCGATGTCATTTTTTATTTATTTATTGCAGTCAATTGAGGATTCATTTTTTAATACAATAAAACAGTTCTGACCACATTTGGGTATCGTACAAATCAGGTCGAAAAAACCTGTCCAATTCATCCCCTAAAGTGGTCGGAAGTGCTAACGATAACTTAGCAGCTAAACTAGAGTATTGGAAATGCAGGAATGGTCATGGTTGGTCAGCTTTTTCATCACCTCTCAAGTTCACCTGATTCGTCGCACTACACTCAGAAATCACAACATGAAAAAATTTAAAGCTGCCACTAAGACAAAGTACTTATATGATGGTGTGGATTTTGCAGTGATCCTGCATTTTCCAAAACTGCCTTCACTGATTGGTCAAAATTTGAGAAATTGATGCACCTGGGCAGGGTAACTCTCTGAGTTTGTTCATTTTCGTCTGTAGGCAAGTGTTGTTATTTGTCAGTGGCCAGGACTGTTATGGCTCTGATGTGCACATACAGAATAAAAATTTAAAAAAAAAAAAAAAACCAAAAACAGTGTTTGTATTTTATTTATATATATAATGCGGAGGCCCTACATACTTCCATATTTTTATGGCAAATTCAGTCTCGATATTTCTTTGCTGATGGTGCCACCCTTAAAATTTTGGCACTGGCTTCATGACCACCAAAGGGGCCATACAATGCCCCCTGTTGTTATGTTCGGTGTTCAGTGACAGCCTGCTGTCTTCACATTTAGGAACAGACTGTGTCAGTGCCTATAGGTATCGCAGAACTAAATATTGAAATTAGAGTGAACCGCCTTAAAATGTTGCACTCGGAAATGACGCAATCTCTAAAAATAAACAGCCTTGGGAAAATCTGTTGTTTCAATAAAAGTTTGAAACATTCTATTGACATCTTGCATTATTGTTGAATATTCCTGATAAAAAAGAGGGTGATTTGATGACTTTTGGACCTAAAAAATACAATTTACTTTTTGTGTGTTTTTGTAGGGAATTCCCTGAAAAATATGTGCACGTGACCGGTACTTCCCTTTGTGTCAGTTTTTCTCTCTTATTTGTTGCATGACCCCCTGTTTTCAGATCAGAAAAAGTTGTCTGAAGGGCTATACTTGACAGAGATATTTGAATGCCAAAATTAAAGTGATGCGATCATATTCTTTTCCACCTGAACGTTATAATGGTCGCCTACGGGAAAATATTTAGTTCTGTGAGACCATTAGGGTGCCTCTTTGTTCAAACTTGCCTTGCAGTACTTTTCTTTCCTTTATTTAATTTTCAAGGTTTTTTTTTTTTATTGTTCACTGTTCATTCAGACAATAGGTGTCTGTTTGTTTTGTAGGTGAGGAGGACTATGCTATGTATGAAGCCCCTCATCGGATGTCTAATCCAGACCAGTCAGAATTATTGATTTATTGTTTCCATGTTGCAAGCAGTCTGTATTGAGGGGGAGGTGGGCTATGTATGAAGCTCCTCATTCATTATAGGTTGCCATTATTTCCTGTATCTTGGGTTCAACCCACCACCCTTTTTTTGTCAACTGCAGTTATAATATTGCAGAGTTCCCATCCTTTTCCATGGGAGGGAAATGGGGTAATTGTGGTTTTAATGTTACACATACTGTGCCACTTTTCATTTATTGTTCACCCATGCCATTGCAGAAACGTTGGAATACCCAAAAGTCTGAAACAGTTACAGACATTCAGATATCGGCACAGCCAATGACTGTGGGTAACCTTTCTCAACAACCTCCTGATGTTCATGCCAACATGTCATCCACCATAATAACTTCGAGAAATTCTCATTCAAAGCCAAGCCGACAACCAAGTGCTCAAGTGCAGGATCAATCAATTAGCAATATCAGACTTTCCATTGCATGTGAAAATGCAAGACAGACATTTGTTTGTGTGGTACCAATGGCAGATAGTATGTTGCACCCAATGTTTAGCACTGACAATGCAACTCCAAATGCAGCTACCTGTGCTTTGGTGAGTCTGTGCAGACTAAGTAGAAACTTGCCACAATAATGTATCAAATCTACAAACAACTAACTATGCCATACCTAATCAAAGTGCTGATAGGATTGGTTTTGGACTTCACAGGAACTCTTTTCAAAATCACAATCCAGTGACTCATTCAAATGTTGAGCCACCAGTCATTCTTCTTGAACAGACAGCTCATGAACAACTACCTCAGAAATTTGTCACAACAAATACTTCATTGGAAAGTACGGAAATGCGTGATCCTTCAGTGTTTGTGCCAGATTCTTTCACTAGGCCAGACAATATTTTCCCTCAGAGCAGCACCATAAGATCCCATGATTGTCAGACTGCACACTTTGAGACTCCAATCTCTGATGACAGTTAACCATAACACTGCTTCCACGTCTTCAGCCCCACAGGGACAGCTTGCAGCAGGACCTGACAACTGGCCTCTGCGATAAGCCACAAGATTAAGGCTCAGATCTGGTCCAAGTTTGTGAATTTTGCACTGCTGTTACCTAATCATGACCAGGCAGCATCCTACTTGATGGTAGTATGCAAGTCTGAGGGCTCGGCTCATGCCATTGTGTGGATGCCCAAAACCCCAAACACAATGAAATCCATTAATCAGTGAATTAGTGCCTATATATGTGGTTTCCATGTCCATATATGTTGAAAAATTTCCTGCAAGTATTCAGCACGATTCAGTACCAAGCCCAACATTAGGCACCTTGCCTCTTTGGGTTATGACTGGGCATATTATGACACTGGTTTCCACATATTACGACCACAGGATCCTACCATTCCATGAAACACGAATCATTGTGAGCTTTACAAGGTGTATTCCTGGGGTGCATATGATGCTCAATAGCACAACAAACTCAAATGGTAGGAAAGCTCCCAACTTTCCCAACTGTGGCTCAAGGGTTTGCTTCCCCACAGGATTCTGTTAAGTTATTGGCTGGTCAACCATGTGCAGGTGGGTGTGGATATGAACATCGTTGTTTTAAATGTTCAGGCAGCCATCCTCTCCATAACTGCCCTGTAAAAGACCATTTGAACCACCCCTTTTCTAATCCGAGGGGCTTTTCGCTGTAAGATTTTCGTGCGAAGGAACAGGCTCCAAAAACCAGCCCTCTGCCATCACCAATACAGGTGGTAAAACTAAGTAAAATGTTGCAGGGTTCCAGTTCAAACATTTCCAACTTCCTAGTCGATGGCTTTACCAATGGGTTTTCTATTCAACACTCTGGACCCAAGCCAGATGTTATTCCCAACAATTTGCGATCACCATTTAATCATCCTGATGTGGTTGGAAATGAAGTTGCAAAAGGAATGCTGTGCTGACAAAGTGGCTGGTCCATATGTCTAGCCTCCTTTCACTGATTTCTTGGTTTCTCACATTGGAGTTGTTTCCAAAAACAGGTCAGTGAATTTCGCATGATTCACCACCTGTCATTCCCCTTGCATATCTGTGAATGATCATATCCCCAGCCACTTAACGTTTGTGCAGTATTCTTCCATTCAGGATGCTATCAATTTCATTTTGGACCCGGTACCCAACTGTTACCTGGCCAAAACTGATATTCAATCTGCATTTTGGCTTCTGCAAATTTGCCCCAAGGATTACCCCTTACTGGGGTTCTGCTGGAAAGATTGGTTTTATTATGATATGGATCTCCCCATGGGTTGCTCAGTAAGTTGTAATCTTCTTGAAAAATTTAGCACAGCGATTCAGTGGTTAGCCCAAAAACAAGTTTGGTATCAAAATCATGGTCCATGTGCAAGACTTCCTGTTTTGGGCTTCCACCAAATCGCTGTGCAACTTGCAAGGCCCACATTTTGACGATTTTCTTCCGCTGTATAATAGACTCAGGATACCAATAGCCCATGATAAAACATTTCAACCCACATGTCACCTAAGCTTTTTGAGGATCGAATTGGACACATGACAACTGATGGCCCACCTACCATCTGATAAAGAAGATTAATGCAAGAAGATCTCTCAATTTTGGGGGTTGCCAGAAGATTACTCTGCAAGAGTTTCAGTCACTTGTTGGCCTACAAAACAGTACATGCTCCTTGCCGAATGTACCTCAGATGGATCATCAATCTAACCACAGGTAAAGTCCACCTCATTTGGCAGACAACTGTTCAAAATGAAACAAATAACACATTTTAACCCTTTGAACCCGAAAGACCACTTTTCCAGCCCAGGATTGTGATACGACCCAAACTTATAAAGTAGATGATTGCCTCATGAATTTGCATGGTAGACCTATCAATATTTTTAATGTGCAGCCACAAGGCTGAACATTGAAAATATTAATTGATCAACCCTGGAAAAACAAATATGGACTCTTCCAATTGATGCCATTGAATTGTGATGGAGTATACCATCAGGGTTCAAAGGGTTAACCTTCTGCACATGAAGAAAAAATATTAAAATTTCAAGCAAAAAAGTTTTCCCAAAGGAAATGACCAATCAAGTCATGTTTGACATGAGTTTGGTCAAACAAGATTGAAATGGTTAAATGTCTAGTTGCATTATGGGAATAAATTCGCAAGTTGAAACATTGATGTTTCGGGTTAACAATGATAGGTTTAGTTACTTTTTATCGTAAAGTGTCTGAATAAGCACCCTCAAATAAATTCATTTATCAGTGAGGAAATTCCAACTAACAAAAATAATCTAGCAATTATTTATTTATTTTTTTATTTGTGTTTGTCACATATTTCTGCACAATGCTGAATCATAATCGCAACATGGAGATAAAGTCAAGTTTAGTCAATGGTTTATGCCTATGCTGCTCATTTTAGAGGACCTCCACCCCAAGTATTGGTGAATGGGTACTATTTTATCAGTATAAAAACAGAGCTTGTTTACCACAGTAAACAAGCATTGATCACTTCCCAGGGTTTCCATAGTGAATCTAGCACTCTACCTGTAGGATCTTTTGAGAAAAATCAAGGACATTCCAAGACTCTTCAATCTACAAAAGCTTATCTGATATCAATCAGATTTTGTGGTTGTACTTCTGATTGTATTCATTCTTCCACTTTACTTTTAAAAGCCTGGAGGGTTTTCATATATATTCGATTACACTATCATTGCTATGTTCTGCATCACTGGTGTTGTGTCATAGTGCAGGGGTTAAAATTCCACATGAATCCGGAAATCGATTCGCATAAAGATTCGCACATACTGCAACAAAGCGAATTCATGTTGCTTCGCGATATGTCTCTCTGGCCATTCGCATGACCACTCCATTTTTCTTCCAATGATATATCGGTGTCAGAATGAGAAAGAACAGACGCAACGCTAATTTTTATCAGAGAACGCATAACTGCCTAACTCTGTTACGTTTCCTTGACAATGAGTGCAACTGTGACAGTTGATAAAAGAGAAGTCTCAAGGTATTAAAAATCATTCATAAGTTTGTCTTACTGTGAATCGGAATGGTGAGTAAAAACAAATCTTTCACAAAAAGGATTGCAGAGAATTGGCAGGTGGAAGTTAAGTCGAATTTTGATTTCCATGAGGACCCCAAGACTTGACTCAGTATGACAAACCTGTTTGTTTGTTCTGTAAAAAACATGGAACTAAAGTGTCACAAATGTATAGCGGCAAAATATTGACTGACATGCCCAATATTCCAGTGGAAATACGTACCTATTTGCTCCCAAATTTACGACGGCATCTGAACTCTGTTGCACATAAGAAATGTTACAAGATTGAATATAATAAACCATTTATTGCACAGCCCTCAGGCTCCAAAGGTTCCTCTGGGTCTCAAACATGTACACAACAGACTTTGCATCAAACATTTGGTTCTTGCGAACACGAAGCTATCACCTGTTTGACAAAACTTCTACAAATAGCATGGTTTACGGCCGAAACTGAAAAAACTTATAGACTATCCAAAACTATGTACATTAGCATGGAAACTTCTTTTTTTTTTCCCAATTTTTTCACTAACCAAACTGTGTGCCATGTATTCGTTAATTTACTGGCCAATCAAATCAACCAATACGTTATCAACCACGTAAGGCAAGCCAGATTCCTAAGCTTTCTCACGGATATTCAAATGTAAGTTATCCCACGAAGACGAACTTACCTACATACAGACTGTCCTCAAACTCAAGATAAGAATGGATTTTTTCGATCTCCAGTCTATGAACCATTACAGTAGTGTAAACGCCGACAACCTGTTACATGCTGTACTGTTCAATTTACTTGTGTTACTTGAGGGTAAAGGAAAGTAGAAAAACAGTGACCAACATGGGGGCAATCTTATATCTGCTATTCAGCCATTCAGTGCAAAAATAATTGGAGGCGGGACTGACAGGACAGCTGTCAATTTCAGCAGCAAGAAGGGTTTAATGACGCAGTTGAAGCAAATATTTCTTTGGTTTACTGCTGTTAACTGCTTCAGTCACAGGTGTGAATTGCGTATAGGTGATTCTATTAAATTAGTGAATGAGTTTATATGCAAATTGATAATTTTCTGGACGAGATTTACTACCCTTTCCGCATTTCCCCAATGGAGTGGTTAACTTTGCAAAATATTGCCAGTGAAACCATGGAATGCCAAGTTTCTAAACCCCCAAAATCATCAGGCACAAGATTTATTGAATTTCGATGTCGAGCCTTAAATGCATTATCTGATAACTTGTTGCCACTAATATTTCATTTTTCCAATATATGTGCAAGTAGTAATGAACCAAAATCGAGAGGCTATTTGAAAACTATTCTTGATGGTCATTTCCTTTTGGCAGAAGCTGCATATTTAGACATTCTCCAAATATGTGAAAAATTATGCATAGCTTTACAAGCATCTGCAGAAAATATTTCCAGTGCATTCCAGAAAGTCACAGCATTACAGAAACCACTTCAGATGTTGAGTGAGAATGACGACAGTCCTTTTGCAACAAAAGAGAAAGAATTTGGAGAGACATTTAAGAGTTCATCCGTCCACAAATCCGTCTCTCTCTGTGTCTATGGAATTGTCAACTTCAAGATCCAAGAAATCAGCCGATAACCATGGAGTAGAGTTCCAATTGATAACTTTAATTGCTTCAAAAAGATGCAAGAACCACAGGCAAACTCCCAGTTATTGATCCCTGGCTTTCACCTGGTGATTACTGAGTTTGTTTGCCAGGGTTTTTGTGTCTTTTTGCAAAACTGAAACTTAGGAAGGGTGGAAGCACCACTCTATGGGCAATTATAATTATTATTATTTTATAGTACACAACTCGCCTTGGTCGCCCCCATATACTACACATTGTATATTTTAGTGCAAGTTTGTTTTCATTAAAGAGAAGGGTTCCTTGTAGAACTTTCAAGTCCTGAGTTTCGTTTCTTACAAAGAGTTAACACTGTGACGTTACATCCTGTCCTTTCCACTCCAACTGTTCAACTTCCTACAGACTGTCATAGTGTGTAGGCATCATACTTTACCAGCACAGGTCACAGATAGGCCTATGGATTTGGGGAAAAACTAAACTAAAAGAAGAGATCATCAGATGAGAAGGGCATTATACTTCAAAATTATGACAGCTACCACACATCTACACACCGTGATGCATCACAAAATGAAATCAACAGGCAGACACGACATGTCGGTGTGGTGAAACTTTCTGATAGTACTCTAACCGCCAAGAATGCGGTATGTTGGACGTCATAATATCAGAAAGTCTGACATCTCAACATACCGACACATTGTGTCTAATTGTAATCTTAAGTGCATCTCTTTTATTGACAACAAAACCCCTTGAATGGGTACCGGGTAAGTCTCTCTATGCAGTGTCGGATTCAAGGTGACGCCCCCCCCCCCCCCCCTCCCCCCCCCTGGCACACACACACACCACCAACATTGCTGGTGCCTTTAGAACCAGCAGCAGATGATTTCCGGTATGTGCACCCTGTGATCAAAAAAATATGCTACCCCCCCCACCCCACAATAATATTGGAAAATCCTGGTCCCCTTCTCGATTCACACAGGTGTCTATTCTTGTACGTGAAAGCAAAGTATGAAAGTTAAGGCGTCAGCAACAAGATTAAAATTCAAATCCACTGCCTGAAAAGATTTGAAATTTAAAATTCCTCCCCCTTTTGCATCAGAAAATTCTTTAGCTTGGTTTACACCACAGAGTGGAATATGATGTGGGATCATGACTATTGTCGTCACACAGTAGGGAAAGACTTAAGAGTTAATACATCAGTGCTGCACAATATTCCGGAGAGAGTTATACCACACTCTTTCGAATCAGTTGCCACAACGATAAAAATTGATGTTTGCAAGGAATTTATTGGTTATGGAATTCCCTGTTTACATCATCAATTAGATTGTTCAGTGTTGTCATTTAGACGCCATGTGCTATGCGGATTTAAATTTAACCCTTAAGTCCTCAGATTAATTTTAAAGTATTTATGGCCTTTTTCTGCTTACATAGTTATTGATGACTTGGCAGTGGTACTACATCACTGCTGGCTGCCTATACAGGCAGCCAGCAGTGATGTAGAACCACTGCCAGGGAAAATTCAGTCTACACACAAGAGTAATAAAAAATATTACACAAGGGAGCACCTGCTTCAATGCAATATAAAAGTGGTGGTTTGGGGCTATATGGGGGCTTAAGGGTTAACATACATGTACGTAATTCGCGGTAATATAGAGAAACTATTAGAAATATAGTGAAATAATTAAGGAACTGTTGTGCAAATACCCTAGTACATCTTCAAAACATGTTTGGAGTTGTTTCAGTCAGAGTATAATAGTTTTAATTAACCGACACTGAAACCCTCACATTTCGGAACCGTCGAAGATTTCTGAACCAGCAATGAGCATAATGAAGTAAGGTAAATTGTGTATTGCTTTATTACTCTTCAGGCCATTCGGGTAGCATTTAACAGTTACTGTTACTGTGTTAACGAGACAAAATTTATTATCTGGATTTGTATTATGATCATGAGAATTCCTAACAAAGGATTTGCGCGAGTGTACATGACGCGAATCAACTGTGCATGATTCACGGAAATTGAAACAGATTTTAACCCTTTACCTAACGAATTGCCCACATCCGCCTCACGTAATATGCAAATTGAGCAGTTGAAAAAATTAAATGTTTCAAAATATTTCAACAAAACCATATCACGTGACCCCTTATTGGAACAAGCTCATTGAGCTCGTTCCAATGAGGGGTCACATGATATGGTTTTGTTGAAATGTTTTTAAAAATTTTAAAACAAATTTAAAATAATAAATTTTGATATCGTCTGCGTTGGGTCAAGGGTTAAGCCCTGTTGTGGCAGACAAGACTTGTCTAGAAACAACTTCCAATGGGCTTAGAATGTGCCCAGCAAGTTTTCCAAAAGCCTGCATGTTGAGGAACCTGCTCAAAAGTTGTAAAAAATTACCAAAAGTTGGAAACAGGTCATTTAACCCCCTGCACAATGATGTCAAAATATCTAAAGTTCAGAGTGCAAATATTTCCCATAATGCCACTAGAAATTTAACCAATTCAATCTTGTTTGACAGAGCTCAATGAGCTCTGTCAAACAAGATTGAATTGGTTAAATTCCCAGTTGCATTATGGGGAAAAATGGCTACTTAAAATCTGGATATTTGCCATCAGTGTTCAGGGGGTTAAGAGTTACTGGAGAGTCTACTATAACAAGTGACTTCTCAGAATTGTGCCTGCATGTACTGTATTTATCTTTGCAGAGCAATCCAACAGCCCAACTATTGAAGAGTGGCTCATTGTTAATCCATTCAAAGGAATCGAAGATCCATTCATAGGAACTGAGGTTATTTTGGGATCCCTTTCAAGGAACATCTTGGACATTTTTCAAAGGGAGTCAAATTTACAAAACTTTCAAGGCCTTGAAAATTAATTTTGAAATTCAAGGACTTTCTCAAGGACCTGTGGTAACCCTGAACAAGAGCACCGCCTAGCGGGGCAACATACGCCCGTCAAAATTGGAACATGCACAAGTTTCTCTGGGGTAAAGTTCGCAATTTTTGTTGACTCGACTATGTCTGTCCCCCCTCCAAACACTGCCCATTCCCCTGCCCTGTCTGGGGTAAAGGGTAATTCACCTGTTTTCACATTTTCATATTAAGTGATCTGAGGTATTCACAAAATAAAAAAAAAAAATCCGATTAAGTTCACGGACTGTAGAGCACAGAAAGCATAATTTGACTGATTTCTAAGTATGAAAAGGGCAATAACTCCTAAGAAAACAACCGAACACGACCCAAATATGAACTTGTGTGAGATATTATGCCCTTGAAGCTGCGTATTAAATTTGAAAAGAATCTGATTGAGTTCACTGTCTGTAGAGCACGGAAAGCATAATTTGCCTGATTTCTAAGTATTAAAGGGCAATAACTCCTATGGAAATTGACAAACATGACACGAATTTGCACTCGTGCGAGATACCATGCGCATGAAGCTGCATATTAAATTTCAAAAGAATCCGATTAAGCTCACGGACTGTAGAGCACAGAAAGCATAATTTGACTGATTTCTAAATATGAAAAGGGCAATAACTCCTAAGAAAACAACCGAACACGACCCAAATATGAACTTGTGTGAGATATTATGGCCATGAAGCTGTGTATTAAGTTTGAAAAGAATCTGATTAAGTTGACGATCTGTAGAGCACGGAAAGCATAATTTACTCGATTTCTAAGTATTAAAGGGGGAAAAACCACTAGGAAAACTGTCAAACATGACCTAATTTGGAACTTGTGCGAGATCTTATTCTGGTTGTGCAGTATATTAAATATTTTTTAAATCCGATTGAAATCACGCTCTGTAGAGCACGGAATACAACTGTCCCCTGACGGACAGAGCCATAACATAATACGTCCGTTTTTCAAACGGGCGTATAAAAATGTGTGACATGCCTGAAAACACGGTGTTCTACAAAAAGAATGTACATCAATTACAAGTGCTTGACACAAGACGCATATTTAACCAAGACGCACTGTCACAGTGCCAAACCTGCGGCAATTTGTGCAACGCCAATGATGTTTTAAAACTCAGTGACAAAAAAACTTGTTGGTGACAAAAAACTCGTTGGTGACAAGTCCACAAATGTGACAGAAATTATCTGAATGACATGCACTATTGAGAGGGTGTAGACATCATGAAGATACACCTGCATACCAAGTATGGTGTCATTCCATACTTGACTCTGTACAGAATCAATTAAAAAATATTATCCAGTCTTTAGATTTATACTACCCACTATCATTTGAAGTGAAGTCCACTATTGTTGAGTCTCCGCATTAGGAAAATGTTTTCAAGGAAAACATCAACAATTGACCACCATTCACTCCACTTGAGCATAGCAAGTAGGGATTCCAAAATTATTACCATATTTTGCAAATAAGTTTTTTGCATCAATAATCAAATATATAGAGGATATCTAGTGTTTTTGAGTGGATACCAAAAATTATCTCATGAATGACAGAGACAAATGTTTATATTTTTCACGAGCGCTTGCGCAAGCGGAAATGGCCATCTGTCTCAGTCACAAGTGAGATAATTTTCGTTATCCACTCAAAAACATTAGAATTTCTTTTTATTTTTCGCTTTTTATAAGAATCTGATAATTCCACTCGTTTCAACTTAAAATTTATGCATGAAAGTAAACAGTGCATCGAATCATTGATATGCGGAAGTGATTTGATCGATAATCGGAACAGACAGCGTCTTGCAATTTGATTCAGTTGGCGGGTTTTTGAGTCCAAACATGGCCTAAAAGTCCGTAATATATGTTTTGGGTTTGGAATATCATTTGAAAGGACGTACCAAACAAAAAACTTATATTACAGACTTTCAGGCCATGTTTGGATCTGCGGTTTCAGGCATCAATTCAAGGTGAATACGTGTTGAATTATAGCTGGAAATGATCGATGTCCACTCAAAAACACTAGATTTACTTTTCATTATACGTTTTTTGAACAAACTGATCATTTCCAGTGATAATTTGACTTGTATTCACCTTGAAGCGATGCTTTGAAAGCCGCCATTTTGATTGATACCGTGCAAGTGAAAATTTCTATATCTTCACAGTGGGGGATACGATTTCAATATTTCCACAATCGCCTCAATAATCTCTCGATTAGCATATATTTGAGTTGGGTATAATACATGAAATGCAACTTTAACTTCATAAAGCAATGGAATGATTTTCCAAGGAATGCATGAGTGAAAAGACAGTGAGTAGCATTACTAGCCTTTGAAGTCTTTCGAATTATATTGTTTATGTACCAATTCTTGGAAAATGAAGTTAGATTAGGCCACACAAAGTAAATCTTCTGTTTCTCAGGCCATTATTTGTAAAATTTCATGCGGGCAAGCAGATTTTAATTTTATTTGTTATTTCTGTAATTATTTCTTTGCCACCAAAAGTTCATGTCCTTGGTGTTTTAGGGATCATAATCTACGGAGAAGCATGGGTGGTGGTGTATTTCGTCCCTTGAGAGCAAGAAGGCTTTGCAATGCTAAAGCAATGTGAAGTCTTCTTGCACTCAAGGAAAAAATTTATCAATGTTTTTTAGCTTGGGTAAAATATCAGACATAAACCATTTAATTTTATTTTTTTTAAGTTTGCATTGGTTATAAAAAGAGAGCATGTGGCAGCCAAAAGGACCATGCGGGAGGGCCTGAGAAACAGATTTTTAATTTTTTTAGGCCTTATGCAACAGCTTATAATGCATGGCGTGTTGTTCACATTTTCATGCACATATTGTATTATTTGGCATATTTCCCACTAACTGATTTTTTACAGAAAACATATGTCAAAATTTGTTGTATTTTAATTTTTTTCCCCCATTTCTTAAAACTATTTCAACAAAACCATATCATGTGACACCTTAATGGAACGAGCTTGACGAGCAAGTTCTGATGAGAGGGACACATGATATGGTTTTGTTTGATTTTTTGAAAAAAAAAAATTTCTACTGCACAATTTGTATATTACCCGGCGGATGCATTCGATTCATTATGTAAGGGTTAATCGCTCTCTAGGTGGAACCGAGGCACACTGTTGACTACTTGCAAAAAGTAAACTTGTTAAAATTGCAGGTGCGATGGCAACCAAGAACGATAGCTCATCTTAAAATCGAAAGACCGATTATCAAACACGATCTTCCAACTTTGCAACTTTAGAACCTGTGGTGAAAACACCCAATATGAATCACAGTGCAGCACTGCAACATGTGAATTGCCCTTTGAAAATTTTAAAATTTATTTGGCAAAACTGGCAAGGAGAATGATTCACATTCTAAAGAAGACAGGGCTAAACACTCTTTATACAAGAATCCTATCTGCTTTATACCAGAATCCTATCAGTGGCTCCAGATAATTCTTAAACAAATCACCTGCTTTTACTACAACGTGTAATGCATATCATTTACACATTGGTTTTACAACTTTTGCTTCAAGACTTCCAATTTTCAAAAACCCTGATGGTGGTATCTCTATATCAATTTGAGATCAGTAGTCATCCGTGACTAAACACAAAACTTGAATGAGCCACCTTTCAGCATTCAATCTTTCTGTTTTTCGTGACTAGCAATAGCAGCCGTTTTGAGCATTCCTTCTGTATCTTTCATCCTGTTGGAAGAAAAAATAAACAGGTAAGGAGAAATAAAACATACATTTGGTTCTTGAGCTATTTTTTAAATCAATCAGGCTTTCATTTTTATTTTTATTTTATAATTTCCAGGCACTCTCCCATAAATTTTAATTTAGCAAATCCATACAGGCTAAATAATTTTACTTCTCAAATAATAAGAAGCACATCCACTGAATAAAAAGTCTTTAACCCTTGACGGCCTATTTACAACTTTTATGCCCTCAGAACAGGTGCCCTTAACATGATATCATGAGGAGGTCCTGTTGACAAGACAGATTAGGTAGGCAGTGGTTTCTTGTTAAGTCTTGGCTACCTATTCAAGGCTAAAAATCATTATCTGGTTGAGGGCTAGATATTTTTGGTGGTCTGAATTTGTTATTCAAGACTTGTTTTATTACAAATTATTGGAGAGTGCCTACAGGCACTCTCCAATAATTTGTTATAAAACAAATTCATATGAACAAAATATTATTTGTGTTTGACGGAGTATGAAATATAAGCAAGGAATGTGTTGGCTTTTGCTCTGGTATCCTCATTTTTTGAAAGTCCTGATAGTGGCTTCTAGCACTCAACCAGTTAAGACACCAGATGCTGTGGGCTGGTGGGAATTCAGTACACTTGTCCTGGCCTTTCTTAAGTGTTGATTATGTATGGTACATGCACTTCAGAAAAAAGCCCAAATTTGGACTTTCAAGATGTCAATCAGTTAATACAGAAAAAATAGGAAATCCTTTCGTGTTATATTTATGAGCCTGTTTTGAAAAATAAATAACATCCAGAGAATATTTGAGTTCATTTCTGCAGAAGAAAACAAATGGATGTTTATACAAAATATATATATTAGATAAACACTGTATTTCAATCATGTTTTGATAAAAACATGTAAAAAAAAAAAAAACCAAAATATATTTTCCTCAGTCTTAATGGGGGTGGGTGGAGGGGGGGGGGGGGGGGGGGGGAACAGGGACCCCAAAAAGGGTTTGGACAAATTTTTATGCCTGACCAATTTATGTTTGTGGTACCCATTTAAATTCTGCATTCTGATTATGTAGTAATATGTGCTTAAATGGGCATATTTTCAATATTTGTGTTACAACCACTGCTGACAGTAAAATAAACCATTATTCATCAGGCGTATATTAATTTTTTTTGTTTTTTATATTTCATATTGAATTATTTCATGATGCAATTGTTATCTTGTATAAAAATAAATTTGATGATCAATTGATAAAAGAAAACAAACATCATTCCATCATCTATTTATTTATTGGGGTTTAACCCTTTACCCAACGTAACGGCCAAAACCGGCCAGCGCTATTCTAAAAAATCGCCAATTAATTTTCAAAATATTTTCATTTTTTGTCTCAAAAACATAGGTTAGGACCCCTCGTTCCAACGAGGGGTCATAACCTATGTTTTTGAGACAAAAAATGAAAAAATTTAGTTATTCAAGAATTTTTTTTGCAAGTGTCGTCTGCTTTTCATGTTAGGTAAAGGGTTAACAACACTTTTGACAGCCAGGGTCACCTCGTGTCAGAATCATTCCCTCATCACTCTGCCATTCTGGTGTTTCGGAAGATCCCTAAGAATTTCTCTGAATGTTGAACATTTCATTATCTTGACTTGTTTTCTACCTTTTCATAAAAACACTGTGAAGCAATTATCATAAGATTTATACAATATATATATATATTAGATAAACACTGTATTTCAGGTCGATCTGAACAAAAATTTCGAAGAATATTTCTCACATTTCCTTGCGTAACCATTTGTAACGTAAACAAAAGGAAGTAATTCGAATTAAAAAAAATTCCCCAAAATCCCAAATAAGTCAAAACGGTTTGGGAATAGAAAGGAAGGATACATTAAGCAGACATATTGAACACATATAAATACAGATTATTTTTGCAAGGGTAAGTGTCTAGTCTTGTTAGGTAAAGGATTATTTAGAAAAAAAATAATGGTTACTGAAGTCCTCTAGACATGCCAGGTAAGGGTTTAATCCTTTACCTAACGAATCATTCCAATGAGGGGTCCAATGATATGGTTTTGTTAAAATTTTTTGAAAAATTTAAAAAAAATTATATTTAAGGCCATCAAAAAAAGAACCTCTGTTTCTCAGGCCCGCGCGCATGGTCATTTTTGGTGCGCATGCAACCTTTTTATGACACAAAAAAAATCTTCAAAAAATTTGAGATATTGTGCTCATTTTGGTAAATCGATATCGATGCGTTCGCAAATTTTAAATTAACACACTTCAAGCTTTTTCTACATCATACCTTAATGAAGTGGGTGGGTTCTAGCAATATTCACGACAGAAAGTGTTTTATTCTGTAAAAGGTAAGTCATAATGACGGCAAGAAGGAAGGTGTCTTTCAGTCTGACAACAAACAGTCACAAAGGGGAATGGTCGATTCGCACCACGTTTGATTCGCACCAACCCTCAGAAAGTCTGCAAAGTCAGGTGCTATGTTGAATGGAACACAGTCTCCTGGCATTTATTTTTAGTAACATTTGTATTGTAAATGGCCGTCATTGGGAATTTGTGTACTGTTATTTGAAACCGTTACGAGTTTCCCAGTTAATTTAAATAAATGCATTTGAGATGCAGGATAATTGGATAACTAATAGTAACCGTTGCTTGATATAAAAGTAACAGTCATAGTTGAAAATAAATCGCATATAGGCAGGTATGTGCGGGCGAATTGGTTAATAAAAACACGCAAACATTCGTTTTGTATTTCATTTTCAGATTTCAAAAAAATATGATTTATGGATGAACTGCCCGTTCAAATGGGTTGTGATAATTTTGAATATAATGGGGAAAAATAGCGATTCACGATTTTATTAGGCAGGTTGTGAAAGGATTTTTTTTTTTGGTCAAATAAATCTCTGAAAGTTGGCACTTCAACATTTGATTTGTCCCAGAGACGTTTCAACCCGAGACGTTTCACCCACGAGGCGTTTCGTGACTTTCGTCCTGTGTTATAATTTTCATGTTTCACTGAAAAAACAAACATTCAAACCCCACTTCATTTACGACCCAACACCCCTGTGGTGAATAACCAATATATTTGCGAAATTTTGCATGGTCTACCAGGCGTTTGGGTGGGGGTCAAATTACCACAAACAACCTCTCGGGGAGAAAATAAGAAAAAAAAAAAAAAACGCCCGCCCGCATGCTTTTTTGGAAAAAATGGCCTGAGAAACAGACAATCAACTTTGTATGGCCTAAAATAAAAAAATTTTGATATCGTCTGCGTTGGGTAAAGGGTTAACTCCTTTCATGTTGCTGGAGGATATTCCTGCTCAGGACAGGATTTCTCTTGCTGCTGAAATATGAATAATTTAGGCACATTTAATCAAATTTTCTCTGTGTAAATTGAGTGGATTTTTCTCCAATTATTCCTGAAGTCAAATTTAGATGAATTTTTCATCAAATTTGGTCATGGCTGCTGCATAGCAGCCATGACTAGATTTGATGAAAAATATCTTGAAAATACTCAGCAGATTAAGAGTTAAATCCAAGGTAAATTTCAAAGGTAGAAACAAAACGTGACCTTTCCCAAAGAGCAAAGTGTTCTTGTAATCAAGATATACTTGCATGTATTTTAGTCGGTCAACCTTTTCTTGCATGTCCTTATCAGTAAAGTGGAATGGAGACTCCTCATTCAGGTTTGAGATATCATTTGGTGTACTTGTTCTCCTGGGATCCGCCGTGGTCATGCGAAGATTGAGATATGATGCATCACTTTCATTGTAGTGTTCACTTTTACCCTCCACTTGTCTGATAGGGGATGGAAATTCTGCTGATTCATCACAAAAGTCAGTATGAGTATCAACTAGTTTTTTCAAAATAGCTTTGCTGCATTTTTGGCCAGCTGTTTGAACCGATTTTTCAACAGGTATCACAACCACTGGGGCTGATGTTTCGGTTTTATTATCTGAGCACTCTTCAACAATAGGGCTTTGAATATCATAACTGTTGACACGTTCCTTCACAAAAGTGTTCGGTTGTTTGGCAGGATTCTTTGTTTCTGGTATATTTGCAAGGTTGTGGTTATTTCCTGAAATGATTAAGACTGCTTTAAATTTCAACACAAGCTGGTACAATCTGGGAAAGTGATCCTTTTATTCTGTTACCATTTGCCTCTAAAGCAATAGGTGGCCAATTTTTTATTCCTTTACATGACTTTACCATAGCTATATCAGGGTTCATACAGGACTGATAGGATGTTTTTCAACTGTCTGCACTAGAAAGTTTTGATAGCCCTACACCCATTTAACTACAGTTTGCACAGAGAAACAATGGGTGGAGATCTATCTGTACGTTTACTTTTATAAGCAAGCTTGGAAATCTAAATTTTATAGTAAATTTCCTTTCTTATTATACCTACCACAATTGTTTACTACAGGCTTGCACTACAGTGGAAGTCCCTAACTCGGATAAAATACTCTCTATTTTTGTCTTTCCCAAGCAAGTTGGGAAAGAAAAGTGGTGCAAAAGCACCAATAAAAATAAGCCAAAACTGGGTCGAGTGCAACCGGCGCAGACCCAGTACGGGACGCTCTCTCCCAAGTACAACTCCACGACTTCCGTTGCCAGTGCGCATACCGTCTCTAAAGACTCATTCTTTTTGAATCCGTAAACGTTAGAGTTATGTGATCAGCGGGGAGGAAAGATTCTTTACCCGTAAAGAAGACGGGAGGGCCTCCATGTAAACAATTGTGGTAGGTATAATAAGAAAGGAAATTTACTATAAAATTTAGATTTCTTATCAACCTACTCACAATTGTTTACTACAGGCTGAATAGACAAAAGGCTGGAGGGAATCGCATAACCAACCCCCACATAACCCTAGTGCACTGGAACCGTGAAGCAGAAGGAAGAGGTCCCGAGGCTTATCAACCATAATGTCGCAATCATTGGTAAGGGACAATGAAAAGAGACATATGAGCCTGTGTGACACACAGACAGAAAAAAGGGCAGTAACAGCACAAGGCTGAAACTGACCTTCAAGAAGCCTAATGGCTATGGCAGACAACAGCCTGAGCAGAAGAAAGAGGACCCAAGGCAAAAAGGTCCTCCGACTGCTCCTGCAACTGGCGTAAATAAAAGGTGGAGAAAGTAGAAGCATTTCTCCAGTAGGCTGCCTGCATAACATCCGACAACTTGACGGAGTTAGAATAAGCCCAAGAGGTAGACAGTGCCCGCACCTCGTGGGCAGAAATACGATTGGTAATACAATCGCCAGCTGCTAAACGACTATAAGCCGTACGAATAGCAAGACAAATCCATCGAGAAATGGATTGAGGAGAGATCTTCTGTCGACCCGGAATGAGAGACAGAAAAAACCGTTTTCTGCCCTTCCGTATGAAGCGTGTCCGATCAAGATAAATGCGAATAGCACGGACCGGACAGAGCAAAGGGCGAGTACCCTCAACAGAGGGAAGAGCCCTGATACAGATAGGAGGAGGAGTAGTATCTGGTAACTGATTCTTAGCCAAAAAGGAGCAATCAGTGGTAAAAGTAACACTGTTGGGAGAACTCCTAAAAAAGGCCGGGTCAACCGAGAGGGCGTGAAGCTCACTAACCCGTCTGGCCGAAGCAAATGCCATCAGAAAAGCCGTCTTGTATGTGAGAAATTGCATATCCACCTGGGATAAAGGTTCGAACGGCGCCCCCCCCCCCCCCCCCCAAGCAAAGCAGCACCCACGAAAGATTCCATCGTGGAGTAAGCTGCAAAGTCCGAGGCCTTTTCAAAGAAAAGTGCCGAACAAGCTTGGAGAGGTAAGGATTAGTGCCGATACGACGCTTCCCAACATAAGAAAAAGTCTCTGAAAGCATAGACCTGTAACCCTTGATGGTAACAGGCTGGAGACCCCGAGAATCAAACAGATATACCAGAAACTCCGCAATCTGTGAAATCGAAGGATTGGCATAATCAACAGAGTGATCAGCACACCATCGACAGAAGACCATCCATTTAGCTGCATAAGCTAAACCAGTGGAGTGCCTCCTTGAAGAAGAAATGCACTCCACTGCTCGTCTCGAAAAACCTCTACGGAGGAGACAGGACCTGACAAAAGATATGCGTGATAGCACAATGAAGTCGGGTCGACGTGAAACCTCCTCGGGCGACCTTGACAAAGAAGGTCGCGACGTAGCAGGAGACGTGCCGGAACCGCCGCCATCAGCGAGCGGAGCTGATTGATCCACACCCGCTGAGGCGACAGGGGAGCGATCAGAATGATTCGACAACTGCAGGTTCGAATTTTGGCGAGAACCTGAGGAAGAATCGGAACCGGCGGGAAGGCGTAGCCGACTAGACCGTTCCAATCGAGTGACAGAGCGTCCACGGCAAAAGCCAGAGGATCTAGACACGGGGACACGAAAGTGTCCACCTGATGGTTCCAACGAGTCGCAAAGAGATCGATGTGGGGACGTCCCCAGAGATCGCAAAGCGACTGGAACACTGCCCTGTGAAGCATCCACTCGGTGGAAATAACCCTGCCCTGTCGGGACAGGGAGTCGGCTAGGACGTTCAGACGACCGGGAATGTGACGAACAACCACCCCGGCGTGAACCTCCTGAGCGAGCAGTAAAAGATCCCGAGCTAACTCGTACATCGGAAGCGAGTGCGTGCCGCCCTGGTTCCGAATGTAAGCAACCACTGTCGAATTGTCGGATAGTAGAAGGACCTGGCGATTCGACAAGTGAGGGATCCACTGCCTGAAACTCAGAAGAAGAGCAAGAAGCTCCTTCTGGTTGATGTGTAGAGCTGCTTGATCCTGGTCCCACATCCCGTGTAGGGAAAGACCGAGAGGATCCAACGTCGCACCCCATCCGAGATCGCTGGCATCTGCCGTCAGGACGCGATCGGACGTGGGTAAGTCCAGCGGAACACCCTGCGTAATCCACTGAACATCTGTCCAGGGAAGAAGGTGAGGATACAGAGAGTCCGGAAACGGAAGCACCTGATCCAGAGAATCTACATTCGGTCTCCAACGACTGAGCAGAAAGTGTTGGAGAGGTCTGACACGCAGCCGACCTAGAGGAATGAGATCCGTCACCGAACCGCAGACCGATCAGCCGGAGAAAACTCCGAGCGGTCGCGGACCTGGACTGGGACAGAGTCAGAGCAAAAGCTGAGAGAATCACAGCCTTGGCCTGGGGAACAGCCACCAAATTGAATTTGGTTTGGAAAGACATCCCCAGATGACAAAACGACTGAGAAGGGACCAGGTCCGACTTCTCCTCGTTGACTCTGAATCCTAGCGACGTGAGCAAGCTCAACAGAGTGGCGACATCCGATTCCAGTAAGGCAGCATTGGAATGCCTCTGGAGGATATCGTCCAGATATGCCGAAGTAGTCACCCTGGACTGTGTGCGATGGAACGCTATCACATGCGACATCAGTCTGGTGAACGCCCAAGGAGCCAGGTTGAGGCCGAAAGGCATGGCCTTGAACTGGTAAACTCGCCCCAGAAAAGCGAACCGGAGATACTTCCGTGACGCCCGATGCATCGGAACGTGGAAGTAAGCGTCTCGCAGGTCGATGCTGGCGGCGAAATCTCCCTGGTGAATTGAATGGCGGACCGACCTGAAAGTCTCCATGCTGAACTTGGGAGCAATGATAGACTGGTTCAGGATGCTCAGATCGATAACCGGTCGGAGTCGGCCGTCCTTCTTCGGCACCAAGAACAGGCGGGAATAGAAACCCACTGACTGAACGTTCTTGACGACCTCGATCGCCCCCTTTGCCAGGAGATTGGCAATCTCCGTGGACAAAAGTTCCCGACGTAAAACGTCTGAAGGAACTGTGGTTGGAAGAGGCACCCTTGACAGAGTGGGGTGCCGTCGGAAGGATATGCGCAGCCCGGACCGAACAACATCTAACACCCATGGATCGGATGTGATGGTGGTCCAATGGTCTGCAAACTCTGCTATCCTTCCTCCAACCTGGGACGAGTCGAGGTGAGGACCTTCATTTCGAGCCCCGACGAGGCCCGCGAGAGGAGAAACCACCTCCTCTGCTAAATGAAGAATCCTGAGACTTCCCTCGATTCTGCCGACCCCTACCTTTACCCCGTGAGTAAGAAGCAGAGGCGGCGGCAGAAGGACCAGCCTTTTGCTTCACAGAGGAAGCAGAAGGGTACTTGTTAGGCTTGGAACGGCCCCTGCCTCCCCGAGAAGGCTGATCAAGCTGACGAAACAGCAGCTGATCTTTGGAATGACGTAGGACGTCATCCCGGACCGTCGACACGGAACCATGGAAAAGTTGCGGACCTGCCAAAGAAGCAGATCGAAGAGTAGCACGCTGCTCCTCGGGAAGGGATCGTCCTGTGTCCAGCACAGCGTCCCTTCGAACTAATTCCAAATTGGCCGTGTTACAGGCATGCGTGTGAGTAAGGTGCATAAGCGCCTTGGACAGCACACGCAAAGGAGCCTGTACCTCGTCAAACTTATCTGGAGGCAGATAAGCAGCCAAAGCTGAGACGACGTGATCTGAGAGAGAAAGCATGCCAAGCATCTCTCTAGATAAGCCCAACGTGGACTCCAGAGTCGTCATTGGAATGACGGCAGACTTGGGCTTGGAAAGCCCGAGGGAAGTGGAGTCCTGATCCAGGACCGTCAAAGTCTGGCAGACTGACGGATTGGCGGAATCGTAGGAACGATAACGCACAGGAGGCAAAAAGGTGTCAACCCTGGTGAAGAACGAAGTCTTCAAAGCCTTGGAATTCAGCTTGGCATCCAATGCTGAAAAAGCTTCAACCACCTGTACCGACTGGCACGGTCGAAGGCGCCCAGAAGCAGGTTGCTCCATAGGCTGTTGGCGCGCGACCGAAGATCGCGGCCAGGCTGACACTGTCGGCTGGTTAGCAGGTTTGAGCTCAGGCAGAAACCCAAACACAAAGTCAAGAGCCGCCCCCAAGTCCGAAGACTGCTGGCCCTCGACCTCAAGCATGTCGGACTCCTCCCCAGAGTCGGAAGACACATAGCCCATCGTGGGCAAACCAGCCGACGCCTCCCATGGTGTCGGGACACCAGAGGAATCGGAAACCGGCCTGTTTCCAATCCCGGGAGGCGGCGCCATAGGAGGCGCCTGGAAACCACCCATAGCCTCGCTGGAAGCAACAGGAAGGCTCTTTGAGAGAACCTGAGTGAGTAAGGAGAGGGCCTCCCTAAGCTCACTGCCTGTACCGACCGGTTCGACAGGGGAGCGAACCGGCAAAGTGGCTTCACCTCTGACCCTCTTAACCAGCGAAGGGTCACGATCCTCCAAAACACCCGACGCGGGACGACAGGCGGCAGCCGAAACATCTGAAGGCAGACGTGTATAGGGGTACGATGCACCCCGAGGATCAATATTGCGAGAACTCATGAGAGTCACCGCGGACCTCTGCGGGGCAGAAGGTCCAGGCTGCACAAAAGGCGTTGGTCCCCCAAAACTGGTCGTGTGACCAGAGTGAGCGGACGGAAACGCCACGGAGTTCATAGTGTTTCCACTATGAACATCCGAATCCAAAGACACAACTGTGGTACTCGACGGCGACGAGACCACAGCGATGGGCTCGGCCGGCAGCCCCTTCCGACTTCGCCGAGTTGAAGTCAGGGAAGGCTGGGGCCGATATCCCACGTCTACAGTATCGGACAGTTCTGCAGTCCCCTGCAGCGAAAAGCCGAGGCCGGCTGAAACAGACAACGAAGCAGACGGACCAGCAGCAGTAGTAGATACGTCGAGAGTCGTTGAGGCTGGTGAAATAATGGAGAGAGCACACCGGCTCGGCTCCGAAGGAGGAGTCACAACCCTAGTGACAGCCTCAGATGTCGACTGGAGGGGGACCGTAGTCCCGGAACCAGGCATCTCTACACCAGAACACTCAACGGCTCCCGCAGTATCCACCACAGGAAAAGACTGCACATCCCCCACGGAGGAGGAATAACTCTCACCAGACAGAGTCGGCTCGGGAGGCCCCGAACGACCACGTTCTCCTTTCCCGCGGGAGCGGGAGGCACGGCCACGAGAACGAACGACACGATTTACAGACGCCCAAAAGGTGGAAGACCATGTTCCACAGACACCACACGGCCGCTCGGCCGAACACCCATTACAGGAGGAACACGACGAATGTACATCGTCCACATGCTTAGGCAGCAGACACTGCCCACAAGGAATTGTCCTAGGCATGAAAGAGGTGAGAGGAGCAGAGAAGGTGAGATCAGAAAACAGAACACCCCCAAAGAGAGAAAGGTGACAGAAACAAAGACCCCAGACGGCCGACCGGGAACCACCCAACAGGAAGACTACTCTCAACAGAAAGAAGAAACACTGTAGGAGTGGTACCCCGCTGACACCTAACTCTAACACAATTAAAAAATTTTGCAAAAAAAGCATTAACAATAATTGTGAAATAATCTAAGTCCGAACCGCGTGGCCCGCGAAATTCGCGCGCGACTCGAGAGAGAGCAAATAAATATACATGATGGACATATAATAGAAAAAAGAGAATATAAAACACTGTTCCTGAGAATACAAAGGATACACTGTGGTATAATGAATCAGGAATCATCAAACATCGAGTTGGTGGAACACTGATAAGCGTGCAAAAACATCTCGACACGAAGCGGATTTTAAAAAGAATGAGTCTTTAGAGACGGTATGCGCACTGGCAACGGAAGTCGTGGAGTTGTACTTGGGAGAGAGCGTCCCGTACTGGGTCTGCGCCGGTTGCACTCGACCCAGTTTTGGCTTATTTTTATTGGTGCTTTTGCACCACTTTTCTTTCCCAACTTGCTTGGGAAAGACAAAAATAGAGAGTATTTTATCCGAGTTAGGGACTTCCACTGTAGTGCAAGCCTGTAGTAAACAATTGTGAGTAGGTTGATAAGAAATAAGCAGACTATTATCTGCAGATTGAGGACCCCAGAGGGTGAATTTAGTGATGCTACCTTGCACAGCAGGGTAGCATCACTGACTTTACCCTTTGTAAACCTCAATCTGAATCAAGGTCTCAGTCCTAAACAGAAAGAGGATTTATTGGGGGATTCTAGCCCACTATATAGGATAGCATCCGCAAATTCACCCTTTGAGGACCTCCATCTATAAATGACAGATTCCTTATTTCCATGCCTTTTTATAACAAATAGAGATGGGGATCCAACATGCAAATTCATGGATCACCAGGTATTTTACCTGTATCTACCCAGTGGTCCATGAATAGCAGATTAGCTTTTCTGCCCAGTGGTCCATGAATAGCAGATTAGCTTGTTGAGTTATCAACTTCTACAGTAGTATCAGTTAAGGAAACAGATATTTGCCAACATGCTGTTCAGAAAAGAACAGATTGTTAGGGTGACTTGGTAGGATAACTGCTCAAAAATTATCATGGTCAATAACACAAAATTCTTACTCTGTACATGTAGGAATTCCCCCCCCCCCCCCCCCCCCCCCTCAAACTTTCTGAATATGTCATTGGTTGGGAGTTCAGTGATTTGGGTAGTACAGAATGTCAACACAAATCCTAACTTTCCATAGCCTTTCTGAAATCCATTAAAAAAGAAACTCCAATTTTCCATAAATTTCCAGGTCCCCAAAAATGAAATTGTCAATAGCCTATATGAACCCAGATATATACTATTAAAAAAAAAAGTAGGGGATATCCAAACTGATGTTGATATCTTTGGAAAATGGTATTGGATACGCATGATTGGACACATCAATATGTTACCAAGTTTAGTGTGGATCATGAATGTCACCGGCCCACGAAAACTTCGTGCAGGCTTTTCGAACGAGCGCCACAATAATGTCTGTGGGGTACGTTTTAAAATTTTCATTTGTACTGGACGGGATTTATTGGAGGTCTATTCGTTCTTTTCTTGGTATAAACTAGTTCATCAATAATTTCTGGTCGAAACGTAACTTTTGAGCTATGCAAAGACTGACATGTGACGAAAGTTTAAGTGCCATTGGCATATAGGAAGCTGGAAACAGACTGCAGCGGCTCAAATTCTCAACGTTATTGAATTGGTGATTAGCAAGTTGTGGTCATGCTACTGTCACAACAGGCAATGTTGATGACAGACATCGGTGAGGTCGGCCAAGGGTGACAACTGCTAACCAGGATCGTTTCATCCAAATCACAGCATTACGTAACCGCCATCAAAGTGCCTCAGAAATTGGACAGCAGCTGCACCGAGCAACAGATATGTAAGTCAGTGGTCAGACAATCCGAAATCACCTACACAGCTGGAATTTGTACACTTGATGACCTCGAATAATTCCACATTTGACTGAATGTCACATCGCAGCAAGGCGTAATTGGTGTGGAGCACGACAGCACTGCAACAATCGTCAGTTTAGCAACGTCATGTTTCCCGATGAATCATGGTTCACTCTTAACTTCCAAGACAAGTGAAACACAGTGTGGCGGCGGCGGAAAGAATGATACCATGATGTAACCATCAGGCAGCACAATCGTTTGGGTGGTGGATCGAATATGATGTGGGGAGGCATAACCATGAACAGCTGAGCAGCATTACATGTCATCCAATGGCGTGTGACAGGGCAGTACAATGACAACATGTTAGCAGCTCATGTGGTGCCATTTGCCTGACGTCACAGCCATTGATTCATTTTCCAAGATGACAATGCAAGAGCACACAGGGCCCGTGCCGCTACAGTTCCTCCAGGGGCAGAACATAACTACACTGCCTTGGCAAGCATTAAGTCCAGACCTTTCACCAATCGAGTACGTCTGGGATATGCTTGGCAGGCACTTACGACATTGCCAACAGCCCCTACCAATGTCCAGGAACTCGCCACTGCACTGCAGGAAGAATGGAAAAACATCAGTCAAGCTGATATTGGACGTTTGGTGAGGAGTATGCCACGTCGAATCCACGCTAGTCTCGCGAACTGAGGAGGATTTACAAGGTACTGAAGTCTTGGACTGGATGTGGTAAATTCTCCGACTGACCGTCCATGTCTTCTACAGCACAGTGTGTGGAATGTGTGCTTGTCAGACATCCATCTATCGCTGAAATCATTCACCAGATGTCACAGTGCAATGTCTCAACTGTCTTTTTGATGAAAAAATAAATATATTTCTTCATATATCTCACTTTTATCAAATATCCCCTACTTTTTTTTAATAGTATGAACTACCAGGAAGGGACTGATATAGACTAATTTTGAGCCCCTTATAATAGGCTTGGGCCTCAGATATTATCCAAATAAGGGATTATTGTAATTATTGTCGGTGTTCAAAGTCATTTACATCAAGACATTTACACAAATGTACAGTCAAGTTTAGCCAGTCATTCACACCTATGCTGACCACTTGAGAAGACTTCCATCCGGGGCCAGTAAAGTGGAACTTGTTTACCGAATTCAACAAGTACCCCTCCATTTTACAAGATTCCTGCGAGATTATCAAGGTGTATAATAAACCCTTTGGACCCCAGAAAAAAGATCTTCTTCTTCTCAGGCTGTTTTTTTTGTAAAAATTGCATAAGGGCGGGTGTATTTTATTTTATTTTTGGAATTATTTCTTTGCCATCAAAAGTTCATGTTCTTGGTTTGGTTTGTTTTAGGTTTTTGGCCTCATGATCTGCAGAATAGCATGTTGTGGTGGGGTGGGGTGGGGTGGGGGGGGGGGGGTGTATTTCGTCCCTTGAGTGCAAGAAGGCTTTGCAATGCTATTGCATTCATTTCAAAGCCTTGTTGCACTCGAGGGATATATTTATCAATTTTATTAACTTGGGTAAAATATCAGACATAAACCATTTAATTTTTATTTTTTTAGGTTTGCATTGGTTATAAAAAGAGAGCATGCGACAGTCAAAAGGACCATGCAGAAGTGGCCTGAGAAACATATTTTTAACTTTCTTTGGCCTTAGTTAACTTAACCCAGAGCTCCACACAAAAATAAGGGTGCTACTTAGCTCTTCAAAGGTAATGTCTGGTGGAATCTAACTCCATGGATTTTCTGCGATAAACCATTCCCAGTATTCTTTGTATGTATTTTGTTCAAGAGGCAAGTGGTGTAAGGGAGTTGAAAATGACTATATAATTTGAGCATTTGGGATATTCTGCAAGACCAGAACAACCATTGGTTGCACATGTATTACACGTTATACCTGTCAAAAGCAGGGTTAGCAATGGTTACCAATCAGTATGTCTTAGAACAACTTATGAGAAGTGTATAGCCAAAGGACACAATACTGATGTCACAGGTGAGGATCGAAATTGCAACCTTCTGACATGAAGTCCAACCAATGAGCCGCCATGCTTCCCATTACATTTACAAACTCCCAAAATGTCCAAATATCAGGAAAATAAATATATACTACCCTCATATAAAAACTTAAACCAAGATCAAATATCTGTACAGGGATTAAAATTCTTGCGAGAATCTGAATCGATTCGCGCAAATGATTCTCACAAGGGAAACAATGAGAATCAACTTTGATTCGCACAAAATGTTCATCTGATTCTTGTAGATTCTGAAAGTGGCTTTAAAAAGCAAAGAGAATGCTCGGTCTTTGTCCCCTCATAATAAGGTAACAAAACTTCACTTAGCTGTGGTGTCTAGTGAAGCCTTGGCTGCCTATATAGGCAGCCAAGGCTTCACTAGACACCACTGCCATGATACTGTAATTTCCATCAGACAGATCACCAAACACCTGTATGTTGGAACATGTGTTCTACATGTACATGTGTGAGAAACTCGACAAAATGGAAACTGGGTCCATAAAGGGTAAATTCTCTTAAAGAATTATGACGTTTGCCTTTTATTATGGTATATGTACACTCTGCACTCACAGAGGTATAGCAGCACTTTCAAATTTTAAATATTTAAGAACTGAAAAATGATTCTCGCAACAGGAGCTCGCAAGAATCGACACCGATTCTTGTGAATCGAGACAAATTTTAAGGCCTGCTGTAACTTTATATTTAATATAGTATTTAACAGGAGCATTGGATAATACATCCATGGACTGTTCAAATTATACAACACCTTATATTTTTGCAGTGTTTTTATTTATTTATTTATTTATTGGTGTTTAAGGTCAGTTATTTCTGCACAATGGCTAACCATGACCGTGACAGTTTTACAGGTGGAGGAAGCCAGAGTACCCGGAGAGAACCACCGAGCAACAGCGAGCAACTGTCAGTTCCCCAACATACCAACTCCACACGAGCAGGGTGAGCATTGGTTGAAGACAGGTGCACCATCGACGTGCAGTACACCTTAGTACACAATGTCACCGTACCCCCACGTGGGCAATGGGGGTGAAGTGTCTTGCCCAAGGACACAACATGGTTGCCGCAGGTGGGGTTCGAACCGAGAACCTCTCGACTTGCAGCCTGCACCTCTACCAACTGAGCCACCACGCCCCCCTTGCAGTGTTTTTAAAAAACTGAAATAAGTATATTTGGACTAAAGTATGTCCAGCAATGTGCCAATCGAATTCAATTGGAATAGACTAATGTTATTCTAGTCTGCTCTCTAGCTTTAAACACCCATTGGACCCCAAAAGTTTTTTAAAAAAAATAATCGCCCAATGGTTCCTCACCATCCATCCTGGCAATTTATTCTTATTTGTTTTGCATAAAATTACTCGAAATACTTTTTAAAGAAAACAAAAACACGCATCCAACAGACCCCATGTACACTCCTCACTCACCTCAGGATATTTTTTTTACCATGATCTGCCTTTTCTGAGTAAGACTGTATGCTAGATTTGAAATCCTTGAACTTTAAAACACATTTTAACAAAAAAAAAACTAGATGTGTCAGTACGACACGTATGCTCCCACAACACGTAAGCCCCAGCACCCATGACAAAGCCACACACTAGAAATTAGCCAATTATCTGACTGTATAGTGAACTAGAGGGGGTATCAGTACCACGTGGCTCACCAACAGGTGGTAAATGTAAAGGGGTGGCTGGAGTAAAAAAAAAAGTTCAAAACCTGCACACAAAAGTCCAAAATTAAAGATAATAAGCAGCTAAAGGGTTAAATAATATAATTATAACCCCTAAGAAGCATGCTAACATAAAATAGGAACCATGGCAATATGCTACAAGGTAAGTCTCCACTTTGAAAAAAAGAAAGACAAACCTCAAAACCTGCACATAAAAGTAAAAAAAAAAAAAGTATCACATTTGTTTCAGTGGGTTAAAATTGAGAAAAATACACTGATAATGTCACAGTATGGCAATATGCCAGTAAGGTGAAACCCCACCTGAAAAATATCCTCTTGGAAGAAAAGAAAGAAAAACCTCAAAACCTGCACATAAAAGTCAAAAAAGTATTACATTTGTTTCAAAGGGTTAAAATTTAGAAAAATACCCTGAAAGTTAAAAAATTTATAGTAATTTGTATATTTTTTATACTTACCAATGACCCAGACATAGCTGGTGCTAACTCTTAAAATATAGGGCCAAACACAAATTTTGCCCCCCAATCCCCAAAATTTGCATCTAAAACCAAAGAAAACATGTCCTGAAAGGCCCTCCACACTTCGCCTCTACTGCGCATGCGCAGTGTCAAGGACGTTCCGAAATTGGCGCCATTAATCATTCTAATAACCAGTGCCTGGAAAGCGCTATGTACTCAGCGGGGAGGCAAGAGTTCCCAACTCCTGGGAGGGCCATCCCCGTCTGAGTCATTGGTAAGTATAAAAAATATATAAATTACTATAAATTTTTTAACATTTTTATACTGTACCAATGACCCAGACATAGCTGAATAGTAAAAAGGCTGGAGGGCCAAGGACATAGAACAAGATGGAATACGCTTATACTAATAATTTTTAAAGTAAGCCAATAAATAAAGTAAGTCTAGAGAATAGAGACTCTTTATACTCCTTAAAAGTGTCTGAGGATTGCATAATCATGTCCGTTGACACGTGCTATATTCAAAAGCTATACTTTAAAAACTAAGACTTGAATGAATTTTTAAAACATAAACTTCTCACTAAACAACCATCCCAATAACAGCTCAGAATTACTAACTCCGGAGGAGGTATCCCCTTGTTTTCATAGTAAAACAGGTGACCCAAGGGAACACCCTCCCCCCCCCCCCACCCCTTTTTCTTGCCCTGGGTCAAATAGCCCAGAGCAAAGAGGGCAGCCGAACGGAGACACTGCCGAAACAGACAGCCTACCTAGCTATAGTAGCAACTGTTAAGTGAATGACATTCTGAGCAGTAGAAAATAGACCTAACAATAGAGGCCTCCAGAAATGGACTCGATATTTCTGAGATAAAAATTCATGAATGTGGATGGCTGAGCGCAATGAGCGGCCTTCAAAAATCTATAATAGCAACACTATTAATGTAAGCCCAAGAAGTAGAAGAACTCTTACTTCATGAGCCGAAATCTTAAGCACAACTGCTAAGTCAATGATATACCATAAGCAGTACCGATAGTTAATAGAATCCATTAACAATAAAATGGAGCGTAACGTCCTTCTACTAGGCATCAAAGACCGAAGAAGCTTACGCCCATAGTAATAAACAGATATCTGTTTATAAATACATAAACTCTATCCGGAAAGAGTAAAGGCCTATGCCCATACGAAGACGGAAGGACCTTAAAAATAATAGGTTCCGGATAATAGGAGCCTAACTCTTATGCAAAAATCCAACCTAAATAGTAACGGAAGTAGTGATTCCGAAACTACGAAAGTGAAAATCATCCATCGATAGTGCATGAAACTCACTGACTCTACAGTAAAAGAGAAACCAACAGAATTACTGTCTAAAAGGTCAGAATTTGAAAACTACTGTTTCCAGAGGCTCAAATGATAACTTAGCTAAATAAGAACCGAAGTTAAAATCCATATAGGAATTTAATCTAAAGATTCTAAGTCTATTTATCAAAAAGTTACTAACTGACTTAGATAAAGAGACATAAGACTCAATTGTAAACTATCGTAGAGTGCATAGGTATGAGGTAACATAAACCTATAACCTTAATAATAACAGGCTGCAGTAGATCTTGAGAAACAAGTATACTAAAAAATTGCAATAAGTAGTATGGAGGGATCAACAATATAAACATAATGATCCCTACACCAATGACGGAAGAGCCTCCACTTTAGCCGCATAGAATAGCGAAGAAGAGGATCTCCTATAGTAAGAAATCGCGTCCAAAGCTCGTCCAGTACAGTGCTTAGAATGCAATATGGACCACACAACGGAATACATGAAGGTTGCGACCTTGCGGGTTGTGATAAAGATGACACGATTTACCCAGTGAAAAAAGATCCTCACATAGAGGAAGATTTCATGTTAAGACCCACAGAAGACAAGAGGGTAAATTACCCATGATCTCTGTGAAGATAGAGATGCTATCAACAGAAATGTATTGTGGTTGTTTATCTTAGCAATACCTGCTGAAACAACAGCGCCGGAGGATACACGTATCCTATCATTCCGTCCTATAGATTAATAGAGCGTTAAGAACATTAGCTCAGAGATCTGGACAAGCCAACACATACGTCTGCAATTGATTAGCAAGCTGTGTCGCAAATAAATCATTATTGGGCGCTCCCAAAGATAGCAAATCTGATTGAATACTTGTTTGTTGAGAGTCCATTCTGACAGCAACAAGCGACCCGTAAGAGAACGGGAGTCCGGTAAAACAATCAGACGACCCGGAATATGACGGACCAAAACAGAACTTGGTGTACTATAACCAACAGATGGATTCTTTCCATTAAATTGAATAACGGAAACGAAAGAGTGCCTCCCTGGTTCCGGAGATACGCCACTACTGTCGAATTAAAGGACAGGATTTGGGCATGCGTATCTGAATAATGTTCATGAAAGCAAGCCTAAAAAACATTATTCCGCGGAAGAAAACTGGTTGCTAAGAGACTGCGGAACCCAAAGACCCTGGCACTTCGAATCCGTAGGGATCAGTATTATATCCCAATCTGTTAGACTGGCAACCGTCCAAACAGCCACACGCGGGTCCGGCAACTGCGGTGGCACTCTCTGAGTCAACCACCGAATGTTTGCCCCAGTCTGAATCTCTTGTAACACTAGATAGACAAGAGAACGTGTAAATCGAGCAATTCATGGATTGCCGAAAAGATGCCGTCGAAGAGAAGCTCCTCCGAGAACGAAGCGACTCTGAGAGAGTTCTTAACCTTACTATCCATGCGTGTGGATGTAGCTAGGGCTGCGTCACGTCTAACCAACTCCAAACAGCCACTGAAGGGCGGAGTTATACGTGAACAAACTACTGCCCTCAAAAGAAATTACATTGAGAATAATATCCCGTAAATCTTTTCTTGAAGACGTAATGATAACGCCTCAGTAAGGCGGATTACGTATGAAAAAGCGTCTAAGTTAAGTCTACTATACATAATGTCGTTTCCAACATTGAAGTTGGAAAAGACATAAACGGCGAAAAGAATATATCCAGTCTTTAACCACACCGTCTAGACGCATATGAACTCTCGGTATGCCCTGCTCTGCCAAAATAAACTATTCGTATAAATGATAAAATGGCAGAAATGAGCAACGCGGACAAGAAACTAAACTATCATGCTTGGTAGCAGGCTTATATATATATATATATATATATATATATAGCGTCGAAAAATAAAACACATGTTGTAATGACAATATTGGACTGCGTCGGTAAGTCAGGGACAATGTCCCTGAACCAATCGAAAAATCCAAGTCCAATGACGCTATAAGTCTCTTATCCAAGATCGCAGCAATGAAGTCCGAAATAACAATCACTGGAAGATAATGCCAGAAGATATGAAAGGCAGCTTCCGATACTACTAAAGGGAAAACTCGAAATCTTTCGAATCCCTTTCGCCATCCTGTCGGACCCTATAAAGCGTTCGGTCGTCCGTACCTGATGCAACCGCGGACCGCACCGACCCAGCGCCGTCGGATAATTCCTGATTCGACCGAGAAACTGTCGATTGCTGGGATGCTGCGAAAAAACTGTGCTAACTCGGATAGCACGTCCGTCACTGAGGCCTGAGGAGAAGCGGTCTTACGATGCATTGCCGCTGGAAGCTCCGTGATCGTTACCCCGTGCATACAACCAATATGCGAGCGAACGGAGTGTATAGGCCTCGTGTCCCTTGGCTACCGGATGGCGCGACCTATTCGCCGTGGAATCACTGAATGACGAAACTGATCAGATACTCGAGGTCACGTAGCCAATGTGCGGTCGTGTGCCCTGCTGTGAGGATGAGGAAGCATTAAGGACAGTCTCTCGGACTGTCAATATAACGGAGCGTCCCGACCGACGGACATATGCTCCGAATGTAAAATATCTGAACCACAACATGCGGTCCCCTATGTTGTTGGACGAGAGAGGGACCTCTCTCGCTCACAGCCCGGACGGACCTGGACAAGCCAGGAACCGGACTAACAGGCTTCCTCCGATCTGTCCTCAATCTGCCGTCACTGGGTGAGTACTAAAGTAATTAAAGTGCTCGCATCACCCAAATCTCTTTCCTAGACCGCAACTGACGAACCCGGCAGCCGAACCATTCGATGAATGTACGCTACACCAGGTGAGCTAGCGAATGTCACTCCGTAGGCGATAGACATATTCCATGAGCACTTATTGCCGCTAGCTCTTCATTAACTACGACGACAGAGGCACAATTTTGAAAGACATCTCCGTAACTTTGCGAACAAGAAACCAGAAATGCTTGGTTATAGCAAGCATAAAATAATAATATATATAGCGTCGTTCAATAATTCGAAAGTTTGTGTGACATTATTGGACTATGTCGGAACTGAGGGACGATGTCCCTGAACCGAACCAAAAATTTCTAAGTCCACCGACGCTATCAGTTTCTTATCCGGCATCGCAGCATTCTGGTCCGACGAAAGAAGCTGTAGAAGACCAAGTCAGATGACATACACAACAGCATATGTTGCTCCGAAAGGGAAAGCTCGAAATCCTCCAAATCCCTTTCGGTATCCCGTCGGACCGGATGAAACTTTCAGACGTCCGTACCCGCATCCGCGGAGCGTCCCGACCCAGCATCGTCGGATAAAAAATATGCGACAGATTCAGTTGATGCTGGGATGCTGCGATAAACTGTGCTATTTAGTAAAGCACGTCCGTTCCTGAGGCCTGTGCAGTAGCGGTCTTACGGTGCATTGCCGCCGGTAGCTCCGTGTACGTTGACTCCCGCACACTTCCTATGCGAACGTCCGGAGCCTGCAGGCCTCGTGTCCCTGGCTACCGGATGGTGTGACCTGGTCGCCGAAGAATCCTTGATCGGCGAAGCTGGTAATATATCGGCGGTCACGCAGCCAAGGTGCGGTCGTGTGCGCTGACGAGAAGAGGAAGCCTTAGCAGTCTCCGCGGACTGCCTATACAACGGAGCGTCCCGAGCGACGGACGTATGCTCCGCTAGTGACACATTTGTACCACAACATCTGGGGCCAGATGTTGTTGAACGAGAGAGGGCCTCTCTCGCTTGCCGTCCGGATGGACCGGAACGAGCTATGAACTGGACTAAAAGGCTTCCTCCGTTCTCCCTCCGATCCGCCGTCACTGGGTGTGCATTAGGTTAATTTATAGTGCTCGCATCACCCCAAAATTCCTTCTAGACCGCAACGGACGAACCCGGCTGCCAAACCATTCGGTGAATGGACGCTACACCGGGCGAGCTAGCGGACGTCAAAGGCCGTCGAACCTACTAGGGTCCTCTTAGGCAATTGGCGTATTTACATGAGCACTTTTCCGCTAGCCCTTCATTAATTGTGACGACGGAGGCACACTGTTGGAAGACATCACAGATACATCACCCTAATCTTGATCGTCTGAAATAGAAATTGATAAAGTAGAGTGACCCTGCGGGGAAAGGACCGGAGTGTCCAATTCCCCAATAACATACCGTGACATACGCTTCCCATATTGTCATCGAAATCATACGATACAGAACAGGAGTTAATGCGAGTACACTGACCACATATAGAATGATTATAAAGTCAGAGGAAGACTTCCTCTTAATACAATTGATCAATATCCTTTCAATGTGAAAAGAAAACAAGTCCTGGTACTCGCACTAACCCCTGACAATCAAAATACATAATAATAATATGATCCATTAATATAGAAAAAATAATTGAAATCAAAATATTTTGAAAAAATATTTTTTCAGAACAGCCCAAGTTTCTGAAAAGTAACGCTGAGCCCCAATGGATCCCAAGCCTAAGTGTGGACAAAAATTTTAAAAATATTTTAAACAATTTATTCAACACTTACGAACAATAATAATGTATCTGGTTATGATTAAAATAACATCAAGTTATTATTTTCCAGAAATCCCCCCCCTCACAGAGGGCTGTTGTAAATGTAAACAATGAGTGTAAAAACACTAAAATAAGACTCCAGGCACCCAGGCCCGAAATCAGTTACCAAAAATACACTATCTGATGCAAAACAGAGACTTCCAGGAAAGAAACTGCAGAACATCTGATGGTAGATGCAGAACACAACGCCTAACCACCCGTAGGTGAAGACGTAAACATGGGGAAAAGAACAGAATTCATTCTGTTATTCAGCTAAAACTCCCAAGAAAATTTAGTAATAATAATTACAAAAACTATGCCAAAAGCATGGGAGAATAGCAAGGGGGGACTTGAAGGACAGGGAGAGAGGAAAACACTTAAAAACAGTGTAACTAAATAATCAGAATGACAACAAAATGGCTGCTGCCTCGAAAATAGGTAACTTAACATAATTTCATTAAAAAAATTTAAGTTACAGCCCTGATAATATTCTGTCACACATTTTTTTTCTCTCCTCCTTCTCTATCCTC
Source organism: Pictodentalium vernedei (assembly GCA_031216915.1). NCBI lineage: Eukaryota > Metazoa > Mollusca > Scaphopoda > Dentaliida > Dentaliidae > Pictodentalium > Pictodentalium vernedei. Next base: position 844,020,445 of record CM062297.1, read on the forward strand.
CTTAGAATCACCATTTCACTAATATTTATGTGTCTGGCATCATTTAAACTGAGATTTACAAGCACAAAGATCAGTCAGATGTTAACTGATGAAGGGCCAAACTTAGAATGATTAATGGCGCCAATTTCGGAACGTCCTTGACACTGCGCATGCGCAGTAGAGGCGAAGTGTGGAGGGCCTTTCAGGACATGTTTTCTTTGGTTTTAGATGCAAATTTTGGGGATTGGGGGGCAAAATTTGTGTTTGGCCCTATATTTTAAGAGTTAGCACCAGCTATGTCTGGGTCATTTGTACAGTATAAAAATATGTTACAATAACCAGCGTGGCAAAATGCCAGTGAGGTAAAACTCCACTTAAAAAAAATATCAAAACCTGCACACAAAAGTACAAAACCTGCATACAAATGTCCAAAATTAAAGTAAATAAGCAGCTAAAGGGTTAAATAATATAAAAATAGCCCAAGAAGCATCCTAACATAAAATAGGAACCCATGGCAATATGCTACAAGGTAAGTCGCCACTTGTAAGAAAAGAAAGACAAACCTCAAAACCTGCACATAAAAGTAAAAAAAAGTATCACATTTGTTTCAAGGGGTTAAAATTGAGAAAAATACCCTGTCACAGTAACCACAATGGCAATATGCCAGTAAGGTGAAACTCTACTTGAAAAATATCCACTTGGAAGAAAAGAAAGACAAACCTCAAAACCCGCTCATAAAAGTAAAAAAAGTATCACATTTGTTTCAAAGGGTTAAAATTTAGAAAAATACCCTGAAAATGTTACAGTAACCACCATGGCAATATGCCAGTGAGGTAAAACTCCACTTAAAAAAAAATATCAAAACCTGCACACAAAAGTCCAAAATTAAAGTAAATAAGCAGCTGAAGGGTTAAATAATATAATAATAGCCCCAAGAAGCATCCTAACATAAAATAGGAACCATGGCAATATGCTACAAGGTAAGTTGCCACTTGAAAGAGAAGAAAGACAAACCTCAAAACCTGCACATAAAAGTAAAAAAAACATCAAAACCTGCACACAAATGTCGAAAAAAGTCCAAAATTTGATTCAAAGGGTTAAAATTAAGACAAAATACTCTGGAAAAGAGTTAAATGTTATTGTGAATCCCCATAGTAATATGCAAAGAAGAAAAAAATTTTTTAAAAGCACAAAAATCCAAACCTGTAAACAAACAAAGTCCAAAATTGAAGTAATTAAGCAGGAAAAGGGTTAAATAATACAAACATAGCCCTAAGATACATGTTTACATACAATAGAAAGCATGGACATATGCTGCAAGGTAAATCTCCACTTGGAAGAAAGGAAAAAAAACACATCAAAACCTGCACGCAAACATCAATATAAGTCTAAAATTTGTTTCAAAGGGTTAAAATTAAGACAAAATACCCTGGAAAAGAGTTAAATATTATAGGGAACCACCATAGCAATATGCAGAAACTCTACACTTGGAAGAAAGGAAAAAAAAAAACCCATGAAAACCTGCACACAAACGTCAAAATAAGTCTAAAAATCTATTCAAAGGGTTAAAAATTAATTAAAAATGCACTGGAAAGATATCAATGTTATAATAACCACCACTGCAATATGCAGTGAGGTCAATCTCACTTGAAATTGTCTTTTTTTTTATCACAACCTGTACATAAAAGTAAGAAGCTGTAAGCCTAAGTCCAAAAGCTGTACATAAAAGTCCAAAATTGAAGTAATTCAGCAGGAAAAGGGTTAAATAATACAAACATAGCCCTAGGATGCATGTTTACATACAAAAGAAAGCATGGACATATGCTGCAAGGTAAATCTCCACTTGGAAGAAAGGAAAAAAAAACACATCAAAACCTGCACGCAAACATCAAAATAAGTCTAAAATTTGCTTCAAAGGGTTAAAATTAAGACAAAATACCCTGGAAAAGAGTTAAATGTTATAGTGAACCACCATAGCAATATGCAGAAACTCTACACTTGGAAGAAAGGAAAAAAAAAAAACCCATGAAAACCTGCACGCAAACGTCAAAATAAGTCTAAAAATCTATTCATAGGGTTAAAAAAATTTTTAAAAATGCACTGGAAAGATATCAATGTTATAATAACCACCACTGCAATATGCAGTGAGGTCAACCTCACTTGAAATTGTTTTTTTTTTTTATCACAACCTGTACATAAAAGTGAGAAGCTGTAAGCCTAAGTCCAAAAGCTGTACATAAAAGTCCAAAATTGAAGTAATTCAGCAGGAAAAGGGTTATATAATACAAACATAGCCCTAAGATGCATGTTTACATACAATAGAAAGCATGGATATATGCTGCAAGGTAAATCTCCACTTGGAAGAAAGGAAAAAAAAAACATCAAAACCTGCACGCAAACATCAAAATAAGTCTAAAATTTGATTCAAAGGGTTAAAATTAAGACAAAATACCCTGGAAAAGAGTTAAATGTTATAGTGAACCACCATAGCAATATGCAGAAACTAAAAAAAAATTTAAAAAGCCAAAAAATCAAAACCTGTACACAAAAGTTCAAAATATTTGAGAGCGGACACCAATGCCGGCACTGACGCCGACGCCGACATGAGGGCTATGCCATAGGCTCACACAACTAACGTTGGTGAGCCAGAAAGTCTGGAAAGTTAAAAAATTTATAGTAATTTATATATTTTTTATACTTACCAATGACCCAGACATAGCTGGTGCTAACTCTTAAAATATAGGGCCAAACACAAATTTTGCCCCCCAATCCCCAAAATTTGCATCTAAAACTAAAGAAAACATGTCCTGAGAGGCCCTCCACACCTCGCCCCCACTGCGCATGCGCAGTGTCAAGGACGTTCCGAAATTGGCGCCATTAATCATTCTAATAACCAGTGCCTGGTAAGCGCTATGTACTCAGCGGGGAGGCAAGAGTTCCCAACTCCTGGGAGGGCCATCCCCGTCTGGGTCATTGGTAAGTATAAAAAATATATAAATTACTATAAATTTTTTAACATTTTTATACTGTACCAATGACCCAGACATAGCTGAATAGTAAAAAGGCTGGAGGGCCAAGGACATAGAGCAAAATGGAATACGCTCAATAAAATAAAATAGAGTCATCCCCTGTAGGGAAAAGAAGTAATAGGCCTTACATGTATCTTTCTTATTTATGATAAATTAGAAAGATACAACACCTTCCAAAAATTGAGCTTCATACATCCATGTACTCTATTAATATCCAATAATCCTTATACTAATAATTTTTAAAGTAAGCCAATAATAAAGTAAGTCTAGAGAATAGAGACTCTTATACTCCTAAAAGTGTGTGAGAATTGCATAATCATGTCCGTTGACATATGCAATATTCAAAAGCTATACTTTAAAAACTAAGACTTGAATGAATTTTATAAACTTAAACTTCTCACTAAACAACCATCCCAATAACAGCTCAGAATTACTAACTCCGGAGGAGGTATCCCCTTGTTTTCATAGTAAAAACAGGTGACCCAAGGGAACACCCTCCCCCCCCCCTTTTTCTTGCCCTGGGTCAAATAGCCCAGAGCGAAGAGGGCAGCCGAACGGAGACACTGCCGAAACAGACAGCCTACCTAGCTATAGTAGCAACTGTTAAGTGAATGACATTCTGAGCAGTAGATAATAGACCTAACAATAGAGGCCTCCAGAAATGGACTCGATATTTCTGAGATAAAATTCATGAATGGATGGCTGAGCGCAATGAGCAGCCTTCAAAAATCTATAATAGCAACACTATTAATGTAAGCCCAAGAAGTAGAAGAACTCTTACTTCAAGAGCCGAAATCTTAAGCACAACTGCTAAGCCAATGATATACCATAAGCAGTACGCTAGTTAATAGAATCGATTAACAATAAAATGGAGCGTAACGTCCTTCTACTAGACATCAAAGACAGAAGAAGCTTACGCCCTTGTAATAAACAGATATCTGTTTATAAATACATAAACTGTACCCGGAAAGAGTAAAGGCCTATGCCCATACGAAGACGGAAGGACCTTAAAATAATAGGTTCCGGATAATAGGAGCCTAACTCTTATGCAACAATCCAACCTAAATAGTAACGGAAGTATTGATTCCGAAACTATGAAAGTGAAAATCATCCATCGATAGTGCATGAAACTCACTGACTCTACAGTAAAAGAGAAACCAACAGAATTACTGTCTAAAAGGTCAGAATTTGAAAACTACTGTTTCCAGAGGCTCAAATGATTACTTAGCTAAATAAGAACCGAAGTTAAAATCCGTATAGGAATTTAATCTAAAGATTCTAAGTCTATTTATCAAAAAGTTACTAACTGACTTAGATAAAGAGACAAAAGACTCAATTGTAAACTATCGTAGAGTGCATAGGTATGAGGTAACATAAACCTATAACCTAAATAACAACAGGCTGCAGTAGATCTTGTGAAACAAGTATACTAAAAACTAGCAATGCGTAGTATGGAGGGATCAACCATATGAACATAATGATCCCTACACCACGACGGAAGAGCCTCCACTTTAGTCGCATAGAATAGCGAAGAAGAGGATCTCCTATAGTAAGAAATCGCGTCCAAAGCTCGTCCAGTACAGTGCTTACAATGCAATACGGACCACACAACGGAATACATGAAGGTTGCGACCTTGCTGGTTGTGATAAAGATGACACGATTTACCCAGTGAAAAAAGATCCTCACATAGAGGAAGATTTCACGTTAAGATCCACAGTAGACAAGAGAGTAAATTACTCATGATCTCTGTGAAGATAGAGATGCTATCAACAGAAATGTATTGTGGTTGTTTATCTTAGCAATACCTGCTAAAACAACAGCGCCGGAGGATACGCGTATCCTATCATTGCGTCCTATAGATCAATAGAGCGTTAACAGTATTAGCTCAGAGATCTGGACAAGCCAACACATACGTCTGCAATTGATTAGCAAGCTGTGTCATAATAAAACATCATTGGGCGCTCCCATAGATAGCAAATCTGATTAAATACTTGTTTGTTGAGAGTCCATTCTGACAGCAACAAGCGACCCGTAAGAGAACGGGAGTGCGATAAAACAATCAGACGACCCCGAATATGACGGACCAAAACTGAACTTGGTGTACTATAACCAACAGACGGATTCTTTCCATTAAATTGAATAACGGAAACGAAAGAGTGCCTCCCTGGTTCCGGAGATACGCCACTACTGTCGAATTAAAGGACAGGAATTTGGGCATGCATTTCTGAATAATGTTCATGCAATGACATAAAGCAAGCCTAAAAAACATTATTCCGCGGAAGTTAAACTGATAGCTAAAAGACTGCGGAACCCAAAGACCCTGGCACTTCGAATCCGTAGGGATCAGTATATATCCCAATCTGTTTGACTGGCAACCGTCATAACAGCCACACTAGGGTCCGGCAACTGCGGCGGCACTCTCTGAGTCAACCACCGAATGTTTGCCCCAGTCTGAATCTCTTGTAACACTAGATAGACAAGAGAATGTATAAACCAAGCAATTCATGGATTGCCGGAAAGTTGCCGTCGAAGAGAAGCTCCTCCGAGAACGAAGCGACTCTGAGAGAGTTCTTAACCTACTATCCACGCGTGGATGTAGCTAGGGCTGCATCACGTCTAAACACTCCAATCAGCCACTGAAGGGCGGAGTTATACGTGAACAAAATACTGCCCTCAAAAGAAATTACATTGAGAATAATATCCCGTAAATCTTTTCTTGAAGACGTAATGATAACGCCTCAGTAAGGCGGATTACGTATAATAAAGCGTCTAAGTTAAGTCTACTATACATAATGTCGTTCCCAATATTGAAATTGGAAAAGACATAAACGGCGAAAAAGAATATATGCAGTCTTTAATCACACCGTCTAGACGCATATGAACTCTCGGTTTGCCCTGCTCTGCCAAAATAAACTATATGTAAAAAAGATAAAATGGCAGAAATGAGCCACGCGGACAAGAAACTAAACTATCATGCTTAGTAGCAGGCTTGTATATATATATATATAATATATAGCGTCGAAAAATAAAACACATGTTGTAATGACAATATTGGACTGCGTCGGTAAGTCAGGGACAAAGTCCCTGTACCGATCGAAAAATCCGAGTCCAATGACGCTATAAGTCTCTTATCCAAGATCGCAGCAATGAAGTCCGAAAAATAATCACTGGAAGAAATGCCAGAAGATATGAAAGGCATCTTCCGATACTACTAAAGGGAAAACTCGAAATCTTTCGAATCCCTTTCGCCATCCTGTCGGACCCTATAAAGCGTTCGGTCGTCCGTAGCTTGATGCAACCGCGGACCGCACCGACCCAGCGCCGTCGGATAATTCCTGATTCGACCGAGAAACCGTCAATTGCTGGGATGCTGCGAAACAACTGTGCTAACTCGGATAGCACGTCCGTCACCGAGGCCTGAGGAGCAGCGGTCTTACGATGCATTGCCGCAGGAAGCTCCGAGATCGTTACCCCGTGCATACTTCCAATATGCGAGCGAACGGAGTGTATAGGCCTCGTGTCCCTTGGCTACCGGATGGCGCGACCTATTCGCTGTGGAATCACTGAATGCCGAAACTGATCGGATACTCGAGGTCACGTAGCCAATGTGCGGTCGTGTGCCCTGCTGTGAGGATGAGGAAGCATTAAAGACAGTCTCTCGGACTGTCAATATAACGGAGCGTCCCGAGCAACGGACATATGCTCCGAATGTAAAATATCTGAACCACAACATGCGGTCCCCTATGTTGTTGGCTTCCTCCGATCTGTCCTCAATCTGCCGTCACTGGGTGAGTACTAAAGTAATTAAAGTGCTCGCATCACCCAAATCTCCTTCCTAGACCGCAACGGACGAACCCGGCAGCCGAACCATTCGATGAATGTATGCTACACCGGGTGAGCTAGCGAATGTCATTCCGTAAGCGATAGACATATTCCATGAGCACTTATTGCCGCTAACTCTTCATTAACTATGACGACAGAGGCACACTTTTGAAAGACATCTCCATAACTCTTCGAACAAGAAACCAGAAATGCTTGGATAGCAAGCATAAAATAATAATATATATAGCGTCGTTCAATAATTCGAAAGTTTGTGTGACATTATTGGACTATGTCGGAACTGAGGGACGATGTCCCTGAACCGAACCAAAAATTTCTAAGTCCACCGACGCTATCAGTTTCTTATCCGGCATCGCAGCATATGTTGTTCCGAAAGGGAAAGCTTGAAATCCACCGAATCCCTTTCGGTATCCCGTCGGACCGGATGAAACTTTCGGACGTCCGTACCCGCTTCCGCGGAGCGTCCCGACCCAGCATCGTCGGATAAAATATATGCGACAGATTCAGTTGATGCTGGGATGCTGCGATAAACTGTGCTATTAAGGAAAGCACGTCCGTTCCCGAGGCCTGTGCCGTAGCGGACTTACGATGCATTGCCGCTGGAAGCTCCGTGTACGTTGACTCCCGCACACTTCCTATGCGAACGTCCGGAGTCTGCAGGCCTCGAGTCCCCGGCTACCGACCCAGCGCTGTCGGATAATTCTCGATCCGACACCGTTTCTGTCGGCTGCTGGGATGCTGCGATAAGCTGTGCTATGTGCACAAGAATGTCCGGCGTCGAGACCTGCGGAGGCGCAGTCTATCGGTGCTTCGCCGAGGGCAGCTCCGCATCAGATGGCTCCCGCATACTTCCTATGCGAACGTCCGGAGTCCATCGGTCTCGAATCCCTGGCTGCCGGATGGTGTGACCTGGTCGCCGAAGAATCCTTGATCGGCGAAGCTGGTAATATATCGGCGGTCACGCAGCCAAGGTGCGGTCGTGTGCGCTGATGAGAAGAGGAAGCCTTAGCAGTCTCAGCGGACTGCCTATACAACGGAGCGTCCCGAGCGACGGACGTATGCTCCGCTAACAACACATTTGTACCACAACATCTGGGGCCAGATGTTGTTGAACGAGAGAGGGGCCTCTCTCGCTTGCCGTCCGGATGGACCGGAACGAGCTATGAACCGGACTAAAAGGCTTCCTCCGTTCTCCCTCCGATCCGCCGTCACTGGGTGTGCATTAAGATAATTTTATAGTGCTCGCATCACCCCAAAATTCCTTCTAGACCGCAACGGACGAACCCGGCTGCCGAACCATTCGGTGAATGGACGCTACACCGGGCGAGCTAGCGGACGTCAAAGGCCGTCGAACCTACTAGGGTCCTCTTAGGCAATTGGCGTATTACATGAGCACTTTTCCGCTAGCCCTTCATTAATTGTGACGACGGAGGCACACTGTTGGAAGACATCACAGATACATCACCCTAATCTTGATCGTCTGAAATAGAAATTGATAAAGTAGAGTGACCCTGCGGGGAAAGGACCGGAGTGTCCAAATCCCCAACAACATACCGTGACATACGCTTCCCATATTGTCATCGAAATCATACGATACAGAACAGGAGTTAATGCGAGTACACTGACCACATATAGAATGATAATAAGGTCAGAGGAAGACTTCCTCCTAAAACAATTGATCAATATCCTTTCAATGAGAAAAGAAAACAAGTCCTGGTACTCGCACTAACCCCTGGCAATCAAATACATAATAATAATATGATCCATTAATATAGAAAAAATAATTGAAATCAAAATATTTTGAAAAAATATTTTTTCAGAACAGCCCAAGTTTCTGAAAAGTAACGTTGAGCCCCAATGGATCCCAAGCCTAAGTGTGGACAAAAATTTTAAAAATATTTTAAACAATTTATTCAACACTTACGAACAATAATAATGTATCTAGTTATGATTAAAATAACATAAAGATATTATTATTAGAAATCCCCCCCTCACACAGAGGGCTGTTGTAAATGTAAACAATGAGTGTAAAAACACTAAAATAAGACTCCAGGCACCCAGGCCCGAAATCAGTTACCAAAAATACACCATCTGATGCAAAACAGAGACTTCCAGGGAAGAAACTGCAGAACATCAGATGGTAGATGCAGAACACAACGCCTAACCACCCGTAGGTGAAGACGTAAACATGGGGAAAGAACAGAATTCATTCTGTTATTAAGCTAAAACTCCCAAGAAATTTTAGTAATAATAATTACAGAAACTATGCCAAAAGCATGGGAGAATAGCAAGGGGGAACTTAAAGGACAGGGAGAGAGGAAAAACACTTGAAAAAACAGTGTAACTAAATAATCAGAATGACAACAAAATGGCTGCTGCCTTGAAAATAGGTAACTTAACATAATTTCATTAAAAAATTTTAAGTTACAGCCCTGATAATATTCTGTCACACATTCTTTTCCTCTCCTCCTTTTCTATCCTCCTTAGAATCACCATTTCACTAATATTTATGTGTCTGGCATCATTTAAACTGAGATTTAAAAGCACAAAGATCAGTCAGATGTTAACTGATGAAGGGCCAAACTTAGAATGATTAATGGCGCCAATTTCGGAACGTCCTTGACACTGCGCATGCGCAGTGGGGGCGAGGTGTGGAGGGCCTCTCAGGACATGTTTTCTTTAGTTTTAGATGCAAATTTTGGGGATTGGGGGGCAAAATTTGTGTTTGGCCCTATATTTTAAGAGTTAGCACCAGCTATGTCTGGGTCATTGGTACAGTATAAAAATACCATTATTTTGAAGTGACAGCAAGATGGAATAATGGAATGACAAAAGTAATAGCATATGTCCCAGGCCATCTCATGGTGGGGGATAGAAATGGTCCAATGAACCCCACTTTTCTACACTGGTTTCTAGACATGTCTTGGCCTGTCTAGAAACAACTGATAAGGTAATTATAATACACCTGCGAGTTTACCCAAAGACAGCATGTTGTAGAACATTGTCTGTTGCAGCAACAAGTGAACAAAGTTGGAATAAGGCCTTTACAAATCAATAAATAATCTGATGCCCCATTCAAGCCCAGAGAAACTAAAAATGGAATTTTCAAATAGGATTACAAAAAAGGTTATTCACTCAAAGGCATTGATCGCAAAGTCATTTGGTGAGTTTTTGATGTAACAAATTAGGCCAATATTTATTTATTTATTTATTTATTTATTTGTGTTGTAAGGTCACATATTCCTGCACAATGGCTAATCATGACCACCACATGGAGATAAAGTCAAGTTTAGTGAATCGTTTATACCCATCTTGCCCATTTTAGAGGACTTCAACCCCAAGCATTGGTGACTGGGTACTATTTTACCAGTGAAAAAGAAATTGTTTACCAGAGTAAACAAGCACTGCTTCACTTCCTGGGGTTCCTACAAGGAGATTAGGCCAATTTGGCCAACTGAAAGGCCTGAAACAAACACAACATCGAGCAGAAGTATCAGCTTATATGTTATATAATTTATCACCGACATAAATTAGTGGCTGGACGTTAACTTTTGTGAATCAGAAAACGTACCTGCTCGTTTCATTATGTTCAATATATTCTGATACAAACTGAATTCCCTGGCAAACACGTGTATAGAGGGAATATACTGCACCATTTGATCACGGCTCATCTGCCCTTTGGATCACCTTACTTGAATAGACACAATTCATGTTTGTATGAACTTTTAACCCTTTACCCAACGAATCGGCCACATCCGCCCATGAAATATGGAAATTCAGAAGCTGAAAAAATATTTAAAAAAAAAACTTCAACAAAACCATATCATGTGACCCCCTCTTTGGAACAAGCTTGTCGAACACATTCCATTGAGGGGTCACATGATATGCTTTTGTAGAAATTTTTTGAAAAATTTTAAAAAATGGTATATCAAATAATAAACTTTGATATCATCTGCATTGGGTAAAGAGTTAACATCATCGTGCCATCTTCCACACAAGTCATAAGCAGTTGTAACTACTTTCCATCATTTTGTGATTCCAGTGAAATTTAGATTAAACCAAGGCAGCAAGCATCAATTTACCATCCATCTTCCCCTACCACCACCTGTGATTCACAACCTTTAACTCTCTGCACTCTGATGTGTCAAAATACCAAAGTTATTGGATACATCATCAAAAGTAACAAGAAAACATGTGATAAAAGTGAGGTATCAGCCCTATCAGCCAGGTTCATTTAAAAATGTTTATTGCTGTAGTTTCAAAGCTACAAAGTCAACAATTCGAATAATTTCAATCAATAGCTAGTATAATGGTTTATATCTCAATTTATAGTGTGGGAAGTGGTAAGACAAAAAATGCACTCTACGTAACTGTGTGTCTTTTAATAATCAGGGTTATTAATTTAGAAATTGTTTTTCTTTTGATGAAGTATCCATTAACTGTGATTCGATTCGTAGTTCGATTCACAATTCAATCTGAAATGCGATTCATTTTCACTAATTCGATTCAATATTCAATTTGATCAAAATCGGCAATTCGCAGGTCCCTAATCTGATTTGATAACCAAAATGTATGAATTATTCATGCAGCAAACTGACAATGAAACTTTTTGCTAGTAAAAATTAATCTTGGTTATTCTTCAGAGTGTGACCTTAAACTGATTTGTCATTGTCAAACTCCCAAGTTCAAATCATTTTCTGACATTTTGTGATTAATTAGCAGAATGAGTCTCAGCAAACTTGCCCAGTATTTAAAGTTAAAAAGTTAAAAAATTTATAGTAATTTATATATTTTTTATACTTACCAATGACCCAGACTTAGCTGGTGCTAACTCCAACAAAACCAGGGCCAAACACAAATTTTGCCCCCCAATCCCCAAAATTTGCATCCAAAACAAAAAGAAATCATGTCCTAAAGGACCTCCATACTACGCCTCTACTGCGCATGCGCAGTGACGCAGTCGTCCCGAAATTGGCGCCAATTATCATTCTTACTGGCAGTGCCTGGTCAGCGCTATGTACTCAGCGGGGAGGCAAGAGTTCCCAACTCCAGGGAGGGCCATCCCCGTCTGGGTCATTGGTAAGTATAAAAAATATATAAATTACTATAAATTTTTTAACATTTTTATACTGTACCAATGACCCAGACTTAGCTGAATAGTAAACAGGCTGGAGGGCCTAGGACGTAGAGGAAAATCCAATAAGCTCAACTATATAGTAAAGAGGTAACCCCTTAAGGAGAAAAGGAGTATTAGGCTTTACATGTATCTTTCTTATTTAATATTAAATTAGAAAGATACACTACCCTTAATAATTGAGCACAATAACATTCATGTTCTCTATTAACATCCAGTATAACCCTTATACTAATTATTTTTAAAGCAAGCCAATAAATAAAGTAGTCCAGAGAATTGAGACTCTTTATAATCATTTAAAAGTGTCCGAGTATTGTATATTAAAGCCCGTTTGACACTTGACATATACAAATGCTTCACACCGAGCTACACTTTAAAAATAAGACATGAATGAATTTAAACATTAATATTACACTTTAAAACCATCCCGGAAGCGACTCAGAAATACTGACTTGGAGGAGGCATTCCCTTGCTTTTCACTATAAAGCAGGTGACCTAAGGGAACACCCGCCCCCCCCCCCCCCCCCCTTCCCCTTGCCCTGGGTCAAATAGCCCAGAGCGAAGAGGGCAGCCGGACGGAGTCACTGCCGGAACAGAAAGCCTGCATAACTATAGTTGCAACTGTTTAGTGGACGACATTCTGAGCAACAGATAACGGACCTAAACAATGCAGGTCTCCAGAAATGGACTCAATATTTCTGAGATAAAAATTCGTAAATGTGGATGGCTGAGACCAATAAGCAACCTTCATTAAATCTGTAATAGCAACACTATTAGCATAAGCCCAGGAAGTAGAAAGAGCTCTTACTTCATGAGCAGAAATCTTAAGCACAGACTGCTGAGAAGAAGATAAATCTTCATAAGCAGTACGGATAGTTAACTGAATCCATCTAGCAATAGAATGGACTGAAATGTCCTTTCTATTAGGCATCAAAGACAGAAAGAAACGTTTCCATCCCTTTCTGATAAACTGAGATCTCTGTTTATAGATACGTAGTGCTCTAACAGGACAGAGTAAAGGCCTACGCCCGTCTGAAGACGGAAGAGCCTTAATAACAATAGGTTCCGGATATTTATTAGGAGCCTGATTCTTAGCGAAAAAACCCACATTAGTAGTGAAGGTGATAGTGTTCCCAACACTACGATAATGAGAATCATCCACCGATAGTGCATGAAGCTCACTGACTCTTCTGGCAGAAGAGAAAGCTAAGAGAAAAGCTGTCTTATAAGATAAGAATTTGAAATCTACTGTCCCAAGAGGTTCAAATGGCTTTTCCTTCAATTTAAGGAGAACCCAAGCTAAATTCCACTTAGGAATTAATCTAAGAGTTCTGGGTCTATTTATCGAAAAGTTTCTAACCAACTTCGATAAAGAGACATTAGATCCAATTTGTAAACTATCATGATGTGCATAGGTATCAGATAACATAGATCTATAACCCTTTATAGTAACAGGCTGCAGTTTGATTTCGTCAAACAAGTATACTAGAAAGTTTGCAATGTCTGGTATAGAGGGATCAAATATATCTACAGAATGATCCCTACACCAACGACGAAAAACCTTCCACTTAGCTGCATAGTTTAGCGAAGAGGAGGTCCTCCTACAGTTAGAAATCGCGTCCACTGCTCGTCCTGTAAAGTGCTTGCCATGCAAGAAGGACCGCACAATGGAAAAACGTGAAGGTTGAGACCTTGCGGGTTGTGATGGAGTTGGCGCGATTTCCCCTGCGAAAGAAGATCCTCTCGTGGAGGAAGCTTCCGCAGTAGGTCCCACAACAGACACCTGAGTAGATTTATCCACGGTCTCTGTGGCGACAGAGATGCTACCAACAGAATCTTGCATTGAGATTGTTTTATCTTTAGCAATACTTGTTGAATTAACGGCGCTGGAGGATACGCATATCCTATCATTCCGTCCCAAGGGATCGACAGAGCATCTACTGCAAATGCTCTTGGATCCGGATAGGAGACACATACGTCTGCAACTGATTGTTGAGATGTGTCGCAAATAAGTCTATCATTGGCCGTTCCCATTGGTAGCAAATCTGATTGAATACTTGTTTGTTGAGAGTCCACTCCGACGGCAACAAGCGACCCTTTCGTGAAAGGGAGTCTGCTAGCACATTCAGACGACCCGGTATGTGACGGACCGAAAGACGAACGTGATGTTCTAACGCAAACAGAAGGATTCTTTCCGTTAGATTGAACAACGGAACTGAATGAGTGCCTTCCTGATTCCGTATATACGCCACTACTGTCGTATTGTCGGATAGGATTTGGACATGAGCATCGTGAATAATGTCCATCCAGTGACGTAACGCAAGCCAAATTGACATCATTTCCTTGATGTTTATGTGCTTGCACAGGAATTGCGGATCCCAAAGACCCTGGCATCTCGAATCCGTTGGGATTAATGATGCACCCCAACCTGTTTGACTGGCATCCGTCATAACGGTAAAACTCGGATCCGGCAACTGCAGCGGAACTCCTTGAGTTAACCACTGAATGTTTGCCCAAGTCTGAATCTCTTGTTTCACTTGATCTGACAAGAGAACGTCTACATCGAGCGAATGAATTTTCACACTCCAATTCTGAGTCAGGAAAATTTGAAGAGGACGTGTGCGTAGCCGCCCCATCGGAATGAGATCCGCGGCGGCTCCGCACAGACCTATCAGTCTCATAAATTCTCTCGCCGTGACTTTGTCTGCGTGCAGACAATAGCGAGCGTAACAACTGACTAATTTCGCTCTGGTTAACGGCAGACGAACGAGATTGTTGTGCGTCTCGAAGCTCATTCGCAGATGAGTGAATGACTTGGACGGCACCAGATCCGACTTCTCCTCGTTTACTATAAAACCGAGACGTCGGAGCAATAGAAGAAGATTCTGAACATCGTTCTGAAGCGTTAACTCGTTGCCGTACCTCTGAAGAATGTCGTCCAGGTAGGCCGACGTTACCGCAGACGAATGAGCTCGGAAGTAGATCATTACCGAGTTCATTACCCGAGTGAAAGCCCAGGGTGCTAGATTCAATCCGAAGCACATCGCCCGGAATTGATACACCACTCCTAGGACTGCGAAGCGTAGATACTTTCGGAATGTCGGATGTACCATGACGTGAAAGTACGCATCTTTGAGATCTATGCTCGTTGCATAATCGTTCACCCGAATACTCGCTCTGACCGATCGAATCGTCTCCATATAAAACTTCGGAGCGACGATCAGCTTGTTTATCCAGCTCAAATCTATGACTGGACGGAACGAGCCGTCTGGTTTCGGAACCAGAAACAGATGGCTGTAGAATCCCAGAGATTCCTGGTTTTCTACGACCTCTACCGCGTTCTTCATTAAAAGAGACTGCACCTCTGATAACAGAGCGTCTCTTTTCTGTGGATTTGACGGAAGATGAGTCCACTTTGGACTTCGAGTTAATGGAGGCTTTCGTTTGAAGGATATCTTTAGACCTTCCGAAGTCACTCCTCTCACCCAAGGGTCGTCCGTAATCGACGCCCACTCTTGTGAAAAACTCGACAACCTTCCACCAACCGGAACGCGATAGAGGTTTAAGCCATCACCTCCTGGACCTGCGAGGCCTGCGGTAGGAGAAACCACGTCTTCCACGACCCGCACCTTGCCTCGTCGACCTCGGGGCGTCCGACCGATTGTCCCGGCCTGAAGGACGTCCCGAACGAGAGTCGCTATCCTGACGGTCTCTCGAATAAGACCAAGAGGACGCACCGGAACCTCTATAGGAACCTCTCTTGGGCGCATTAGACCCAGAAGTGCCTGTCTTATTCGTGTCTGCTGTATCCGACTTTTTAGGAGCCGATCTGAACAACAGAGAATCATTAGCTTTCTTTTTAATTTTATCATAAATAGCGGAAAGCTTGCCGTCAAAGAGAAGTTCTCCTGAGACCGAAGCGACTCTAAGAGAGTTCTTCACCTTAGAATCCACTAGTGTGGATGTAGCTAGGGCTGCGTCACGTCTAACCAACTCCAGATTTGCCACTGAAAGGGCGGAGTTACACGTGGAATAAGCTACTGCCCTTGAAAGAAGTCTTAAAGAGGATTGTATATCCTGAAACTCTTCCCCTTGAAGGCGCAGTGATAACGCCTTAGTAAGGTGATCTGCGTAAGATAAGGCATCTAAATTGGCTCTGTTAGACGCAATAGCTGTTTCCAACACCGCGGTTGGAATAGAAGCTGACGATGGTAATGATAGCTCTAAGTCTTCCGCCTCGTCGTCCATACGCAGAGGAACTCTCGGTATACCCTGTCCTGCCGTATCGAATTTATTCCTTGCATTAATGAAAGGCAGGTTGAGAGTATTAGCGGACAAGAAACCTGCTTTCCCCGTCCTGGAAGCAAGTTTAAATATAGCGTCGTTCAATAATTAAAATGTTCTTGCAACATTATTGGACTGCGACGGAAACTCGGGAGCGATGTCCCTGAACCGCTCAAAAAATTCAGAGTCCAATGACGCTATAATTCTCTTGTCCGGAAGCGCAGCAGTCTGGCCCGACGGAACAACTTGAGGGAGAAAGTGCCGGATGAAGTCCACGGCAGCTTTATGTTGTTCCGAAAGGGATAGCTCCAAGTCATCCGTATCCCTTACACCATCCGGTCGGACCTCCCGATGTTCCCGGTCGTCCGCCCCCGATGCTTCGGCGGAGCGAACCGACCCAGCGCCGTCGGATAATTCTCGATCCGACACCGTTTCTGTCGGCTGCTGGGATGCTGCGATAAGCTGTGCTATCTGCACAAGAATGTCCGACGTCGAGACCTGCGGAGGCGCAGTCTTTCGCTGCTTCGCCGAGGGCAGCTCCGCATCAGATGGCTCCCGCATACTTTTCCTATGCGAACGTCCGGAGTCCATCGGTCTCGAATCCCTGGCTGCCGGATGGTGTGACCTGGTCGCCGAAGAATCCTTCATCGGCGAAGCTGGTAAAATATCGGCGGTCACGCAGCCAAGGTGCGGTCGTGTGCGCTGACGAGAAGAGGAAGCCTTAACAGTCTCTGCGGACTGCTTATACAACGGAGCGTCCCGAGCGACGGACGTATGCTCCGCTAAAGACACATTTTGTACCACAACATCTGGTCCCAGATGTTGTTGTACGAGAGAGGGACCTCTCTCACTCGCGGCCCGGCTGGACCTGGACGAGCTAGGAACCGGACTAAAAGGCTTCCTCCGTTCTCGCTTACTATCCGCCGTCACTGGGTGTGCATCTATTATGTTTATAGTGCTCGCATCACCCAAAATTTCCTCTTGGACCGCATCGGACGAACCCGGCTGCCGAACCATTCGGTGAATGGACGCTACACCGGGCGAGCTAGCGGACGACATTTGTCTAATCTCCATGAGCACTTTTGCCGCTAGCTCTGAATTCATTTGTGATGATGGACGCACACTTGAAGAAGATAACATGGAAACATCACCCTGTTCTGGTTCCTCTGAAATAGAAACTGAGAGAGTAGAGTGACCTTGTGGAGAAAGAGCCGGCATCGCTCTTTCTCCAGAAACAACATATCGTGACACACGTTTCCAATGTTTCTCATCCCAATGTTCACATATAGGACAGGGATTAATGCGAGAACACTGACTACAATTAATACAATGATCATGAAAGTCAGAGGAAGATTTCTTCCTATTACAATTTGAACAATGTCCCTTCATTGTGAAAGAACAACAATAAGTCCTAGTTACTCGCAAAAACCCCTGACACAAAGATACATAATAACATGATCCATTAATAAATGAAAAAACAATTGCAAAACAAAATAATTTTGAAAAAATATTTTTTCAAAGAAGCCCAAGTTGCTGAAAAGTAACGTTGAGCCCCGATGGATCCGATGGCAAAGTGTGGTCAAAAATTTTAAATTTATATAAAATAATTAATGAGACACTTTCGGATAATATAAATGTATCTTATAATGAGATAAACTACCACAAAGGCAAACAGCCCCCCTCAAAAAAGGCTGTTGCCAATGAAAACAAACAGTGTAAACACACTAGAAAACATGACTCCAGGCACTGAAAAAACTGGCCCGGAATCAGTCATCAATTACACTCTATCTGATGCAAAACAGAGACTCCCAGGGGAGAATCTGTAGAACATCAGATGGAAGATGCAGAACACAAACGTTATACACCCATGGGTGAAAACGTAACTATGGGGAAAATAACAGAAAACATTCTGTAACCAAGCAACTCTCCCAGGAAATTTTAGAAATGAAATTTCTCAAAAATATGCCAAAAGCATGGGAGAATTGCCAGGGGGGACTTTAGAAGGCTAGGGGAGAGGAAACACTGAATAAGCAGTGCAACAATTAGCAAGAATGACAACAAGAGGCCCATGCCTCGAAAATAGGCAACTTAACATAATTTCATCAAAAAATTTTAAGTACAGCCCTGATTATTTTTTGCCACTTCTTTTTCCTCTCCTCCTTCTATCCTCCTTAGAATCACATTTTCTCCAAAAATTACGTGTCTGGCATCCTTTAAACTGAGATTTACAAGCACAAAGATCAGTGAGATGTTGACTGATGAAGGGCCAAACAGAGAATGATAATTGGCGCCAATTTCGGGACGACTGCGTCACTGCGCATGCGCAGTAGAGGCGTAGTATGGAGGTCCTTTAGGACATGATTTCTTTTTGTTTTGGATGCAAATTTTGGGGATTGGGGGGCAAAATTTGTGTTTGGCCCTGGTTTTGTTGGAGTTAGCACCAGCTAAGTCTGGGTCATTGGTACAGTATAAAAATACAAATTTACTAACATTGGCTTCTGCAACCTATTAATTGATCTAGAATTTTTTTTTATTCTGGCATAAAACATTTTGCTTCAAAGTTTCTTCCAGATGTAGAATCTACATACCAGTGGAGGCAAAAAAATATCTTCCTGGTTTTGGATCATCTATTCCATTGTGTGGATTCTTCCTCTCAGTGAGATTCCTCTATGAAAAGAAAAAAAAAAGAAAATTTCAGAACATCTGGAGCAGTCATGGTTTGATTTAATAAAACATTTTTAACAGCTGAATTTTGATAAAATACTGATACAGTGGTCCCTACTTAACTAAACTGAATACTGCTTAATGCCATAACCCTTGTATGCGCGGGGTACCCACAGGAAAGAACTGATAAAATTCAAGGTTATTCAAGGCCATTTCTCAATATATTCCCAGGGATTCTTTTGAGAGTCTACAGGGCCCGAATATGGGATCCATTCCCAATGGCATTTTGGCATAATCTTTCCCAATTCAAACTAAAAATTTCCCAATCTCAGTCTTCATTCAAATAAAAATTAATCTTTCTTCAACTCTTGAAGGCCTAATTTTGACTATCATCACTTATTGCAACAAAACAGATATGCCAACAGGAAGGTTTTACATAATTTGCATCTTAAGAACTTTGTCATTTTGTCTCTAGACATGACTTACCTCGACACAAGTGGAAAGCCACAGAATGTTGACTTGAATGGTAGCAAAATGCATAAACACCTTCATTATTTATTACTTAATAGTTAAGTACAAGAACAATTTATTTAAAAGAGATTACAGAGACTGATCATTATTTCAAGCAAATGTTTGTTATAAAACTTACATTTACTAAACATGCAGTGGCTTCTGTATTAATGTTCTCAGTTCAATACGAAGGTAACATTTTTTATTCCTTGTTTGTTTCTTCTCCTGAATAAATTCCCAATTGAAGCCCCATGATGTGGATTTTCCCAATTCCATGGGCCCCAGACCCTTTCCCAACAAGGGCAGAAGAATCTCTGATTCCAGCATTTTTCAAGGCCCTACAACAGCCTAATTCAAGGATTCTGAAGGTACTGCCTTCACTAGTGCCACCTAGGATCTCCGATCATTACTCCTTCCTCTTGCTTCCCTCTGCAGGAAGTGGGAGGAGGGGGCAGCCCTGGTAATTCACCCTCATTAATCAGAAGTGCCGAGGAAAATGCCGAGGAAAGGAAAAATATCCATAGCAAAAATACTGCTGAGGATGGCTTCTTCAGAAAGACTTGTGGTGCCTGAAATTGCACAACTTCCAGGTTACACAAGGAATCAAACCATGTAGGTTGCACTATGCTGTATTGCTAATCTTACAATTTACAGTACAAGTTTCAGCAAAACCACTAGAAACTGTGTTCTGCTTCCTCTTTGTTTGCTAACACCAGAATCTGACATCAATTTCTGGAAAGCTCTGACAGAGCTTTCCAGAAACTGATGTCAGACTCTTGTGTTATCAACACAGAAGCAGTGAGATACTTAGTTTGTGGTTATGCTACATCTTATTTTCTCTCATACTATACATATTGAGCAAGTCACCTGCTTACTTCCAAGATTTTTTCTCAGCATTCACATGGTTCATGATCTTGGCATGATCTAATTGAGTGAAAGATTCTGCACAATGATTATGATTATATATGTATCTCAAACTACTTTCACATGTTAAAGTTACTTAAAAGTTTTCTCTTCACCGCATACTACATATTCCTGGCAATTGAGACTATGCCCTGATGATTTTTACATAATCGAACAGGCTTCACAGCAATTGCCGTAGAAGCCCCAGTTTTCCACAGGAATTTTTTTGCCGAGGAAACAAGGATGAAGTACCAGGACTGAGGGGGTAATGGCCAGAGGTCCTAGTTAGAACTATGCCTTCACGAACTCTGGCATATGGAACTCCACAGTTATGATTACATGCTTCCTCATCATTTTGTGAATATTCAAGGCTTTTCAAGGCCTCCTGACACATTTTCCAGGATTTCATGGCCTTGAATGATCCTTAGTCAAAATCAAGGTCATTTCTTGAATCCAGGGCCACACAGAAACCCTAATGTGCATATAAATTTCAAACAGCAAACAATTTATCATACTTTTAGAACAAACCGAAAATAGATCACAGAACAAATCCATTTGAAAAAACAGTGTGACATCTAATATCCAAACCAACATGACATGGATATTGAACATGGTCTAGACTAGACTATCCTAAACTAAACAAGAAAACAGTACAATGCAAAGCATTGCAAATATATACCCCCTTCTGCAATGTGAACAAAAATATTCAATTTTTTTGTGACATTCAATAAAATTATTCCCATGGACAAAAAATAATGCAAAATCTTCACAGAGATAGTTTTTTCAAGTCTAAAATGGGAATAACTGTGGTAAGTATGCATGGACATCGCCCGCAATTTGCGGATACCTTTTCACCTGGAATGCATGGACAAAAGCCACAATATGCGGAAGTCTTCTCCTCCATGCTAGTCTCACACCATACCATAGGACATCAAAATCCACACACAAATGACTTTGAGTTATAATGCAAAACGTTCGTATAGAGAGTGTAACATAAGGCCATAACTGGTAGAAATGTTGGGATGAAACATGTGATATGTGGATATCCTTTCCCCCCATGCTGGTCTATCATACCAAAGTACATCAAAATCCGACAATCGAAGCCAGACTTATAATCCAAAATGTTCATTTACTATTTTTACAATAAGTAAACAAGCACTGCTTCACTTCCCGAATTCCCACCGGAGTCAAATAGCACAAAGTTAAAATTTGGTTTCCCATACAGAGCCCAAATATGAAACCAGTCTTAATTTGAACAAACTTGATTGAACTTTAACCCCATTAGGATGCTGTATAACAAATATTAAAAGATCCTGACTGGTGGATCTGATGACGATTTTAAAGAAACTTCCTCCGATTGCACTAAGTTAAAATTCAAACTCCCAAAGGCAGCACAAATAAGAACCCAGGAAAAGATTTACAGACTTGAACCAGATCCCTATGAGGATGTTGTATACCTAAAATTGAAAGATTCTGATTGGTAGTCCTGTAGAATTTTTTTTTTCTCTATTTTTGGAAAGGGCTGAATCCACATTCTTCCACTACCTGATATGGACACATTTGATTCTACTGGTCCCTAAGGATGCTATAGACAAAAAACCAATTCTCCCACAGGGAGCCCAAATATGAACCCAGGGACTTGGCTTTAACAAACTTGAATCCCACCCCCTTAAGGATGCTGCACACCAAATATCAAAACATTCCGACTCTGATGACGATTTTAAAGAAACTTCCTCCGATTGCACTAAGTTAAAATTCAAACTCCCAAAGGCAGCACAAATAAGAACCCAGGAAAAGATTTACAGACTTGAACCAGATCCCTATGAGGATGTTGTATACCTAAAATTGAAAGATTCTGATTGGTAGTCCTGTAGAATTTTTTTTTTCTCTATTTTTGGAAAGGGCTGAATCCACATTCTTCCACTACCTGATATGGACACATTTGATTCTACTGGTCCCTAAGGATGCTATAGACAAAAAACCAATTCTCCCACAGGGAGCCCAAATATGAACCCAGGGACTTGGCTTTAACAAACTTGAATCCCACCCCCTTAAGGATGCTGCACACCATATATCAAAACATTCCGACTGATGGATCTGAAGAAGATTTAAGAAAATTCCTCATTTTCAACTAAGTTACAATTCGAGCTCCCACAGTGAGCCCAAATATGGACCTTGGGACATGGCTGAACAAACTTGAATCTCACCCTCCTAAGGATGCTGCATACCAAATATCAAAACATTCTGACTGCTGGATCTGAAGAAGAAGATTTTTAAAGAAAATTCCTCATTTTGAACTAAGTTATAATTCAGGCTCCCACAATGAGCCCAAATATTAACCCAGGGACTTGGCTTGAACAAACTTGAATCTCACGCCCCTAAGCATGCTGCATACCAAATATCAAAAGATTCTGATTGGTAGATCTGAAGAAGATGATTTCTAAAGAATATTCCTCATACTGTACTAATTTAAACATTTGGGCTCCCATAGAGAGCCCAAATATGGAACCAGGGATTTGATATCAATAAACATTTGAAACAATCTTCCAAAGATGTTATATGTGAAATTTGAAAGCTTTTGGAGCAGTGGTTTGGGAGAAAAGTAGTCCTAAATGTTTTTCCCATTACCCACAGTGTTGAAAAATGCTGACTCAGCACTTTTTCAAAGTCCCAAAAAAGTACCCCCATGATAAAACGGACAGCAATTCGTTTTGGACCATTCCATTCTGTTGGGCCTAAGGAAGTTTCACACCAAAAAAGAATTCTCAGTGCCGTGTAGTTTTGGAGATATGGGAGTTTTAATTTTTTTTCACTATTTTTAGCTCCTGCGGTTCCCATGGGGCGGCGGAAAAAAAGTTGGGGCATAAATTAAGTACTTATGACCAAATAAGCCCTCATATCAAATTTGGTCCAAATCTGCCTCTCGGTTTGGAAAATAGAAATTTTGGGCATGGCACCACTCAGGGAGAGGGGCAACTTCATTTGAACAAATCCAAATCGGCATTAGGTAATAAACATTTACCCAACATCTGAATAAAATTGGGCTAGTGGTTTTGGGGGAGAAATCGGTTTTGTAAAGTTTATGACGGATGACGGACGGAAAGTGATCAGTAAAGCTCTCCTTGAGCTTCAGTTAGGTGAGCTAACAAGCAGATAAGGTTTCAATGCAATTCAATCATAAATGTTCCCTGTAGGATGTGCCAAAGGGAAATATTGAGGTCTGACTAAACTAAATTCAAAGGTCATTCATTGCCAGCGGCAACATTTTTTGACGGAAATGGAAGAAAATCAATAGCTCCCATCTGCAGGCCACCCCAAACAAGCACACCAGATTTCAATGCAATACGATTATAAATGTTTCCAGGTTGTGCCAAAAGAATATACTGAAGCCTGACTAAGTTCAAAGGTCATTGCCAGCGGCAACATTTTTTGACGAAATGGAAGAAAATTGATAACTCCCATCTAGAGGTCACCCCAAACAAGTATACCAGGTTTCAAAACAATCCAATCATAAATGTGCCCTGTAGGGTGTGCCAAAGGGAAATATTGATGCATAACTGCACTAACTTCATCGAAGGTCGTTGCCCGCGGCAACATTTTTAGATGGAAATCGAAGAAAATATCAATAGCTCCCATCTAGAGGTAACCCCAAACAAGCATACTAAGTTTAAAACTGATCTGGTCATAAATGTGCCCTGTAGGGTGGTAAAGGAATATACTGATCCCTGACTGAACTAAGTTCAAAGAATGTTGCTAGCGGCAACATTTTTTGACAGAAATGGGAGAAAATCGGTAGCCCCATCTACAGGTCACCACAAATAAGCATACCAGGTTTCAAAGCAATCCAATCATAAATGTGCCCTGTTGGGTGTGCCAAAGGAAACTTAAAAAATTTATAGTAATTTATATATTTTTTATACTTACCAATGACCCAGACATAGCTGGTGCTAACTCTTAAAAATATAGGGCCAAACACAAATTTTGCCCCCCAATCCCCAAAATTTGCATCTAAAACCAAAGAAATCATGTCCTGAATGGCCCTCCATACTTCACCTCTACTGCGCATGCGCAGTGTCAAGGACGTCCCAAAATTGGCGCCATTAATCATTCTTACCATCAGTGCCTGGTAAGCGCTATGTCCTCAGCGGGGAGGTATGAGTTCCCAACTCCTGGGAGGGCCATCCCCGTCTGGGTCATTGGTAAGTATAAAAAATATATAAATTACTATAAATTTTTTAACATTTTTATACTGTACCAATGACCCAGACATAGCTGAATAGTAAAAAGGCTGGAGGGCCCAGGACATAGAGCAAAATCCAATAAGCTCAACTATATAAAATAGAGTCATCTCCTGGAGGAGAAAAGGAGAATTAGGCTTCACATGTATCTTTCTTATTTATGATAAATTAGAAAGACACAATACCTTCTATAATTGAGCATCATAACATCCATATTCTCTATTAATATCCAGTATAATTCTTATACTAATTATTTTTAAAGTAAGCCAATAAATAAAGTTAGTCCAGAGAATTGAGACTCTTTATCCTCTTTTAAAAGTGTCCGAGGATAGTATAATAACGCCTGTTTGACACATGACATATTCAAATGCTATACTTTAAAACTATGACATGAATGAATTTTAAAACATAACTTTTCACTTAAAAAACCATCCCAGTAACAGCTCAGAATTACTAACTCCGGAGGAGGTATCCCCTTGTTTTCATAATAAAACAGGTGACCCAAGGGAACACCCTCCCCCCCCCCACCCCCTTTTTCTTGCCCTGGGTCAAATAGCCCAGAGCGAAGAGGGCAGCAGGACGGAGTCACTGCCGGAACATAAAGCCTACATAGCTATAGTTGCAATTGTTAAGTGATCGACATTCTGAGCAGCCGATAATGGACCTAAATAATGCAGGCCTCCAGAAATGGACTCGATATTTCTGAGATAAAAATTTGTGAATGTGGATGGCTGAGACCAATATGCAGCCTACTTTAAATCTATAATAGCAACACTATTTTCGTAAGCCCAAGATGTAGAAGAGCTCTTACTTCATGAGCCGAAATCTTAAGCACAGACTGCTGAGTTAAGGATAGATTATCCTAAGCAGTACCGATAGTTAATTGAATGCATTTAGTAATAGAATGGACCGTAATGATCTTTCTATTAGGCATCAGAGCCAGAAGAAGCTTTACGTCCTTACTGATAAACTGAGATGTGTTAATAAATACATAAAGGTCTATCCAGACAGAGTAAAGGCCTATGCCCGTTCGAAGACGGAAGGACCTTAAAAACAATAGGTTCCGGATATTTATTAGGAGCCTGATTCTTAACCAAAAATACAACATTAGTAGTAAAGGTAATAGAGTTTCCGATACTACGAAAGTGAGAATCGTCCACCGATAGTGCATGAAGCTCACTGACTCTTCAGCAGAAGAGAAGACTAAGAGAATTGCTGCCTTAAAGGCCAGAATTTCAAACTACTGTCTCAAGACGTTCAAATGGTTGCTTTAGTTAATAAGGACCCAAGCTAAATTCCGTATAGGAATTAATCTAAGGATTCTAGGTCTATTTATCGAAAAGTTTCTAACTAACTCAGATAAAGAGACATTAGACTCAATTGTAAACTATCATGGTGTGCATAGGTATCAGATAACATAGACCTATAACCTTTAATAGTAACTGGCTGCAGTTGATCTCGTCAAACAAGTATACTAGAAAGTTTGCAATGTCTGATATGGAGGGATCAAAAATATCAACATAAAGATCCCTACATCAACGACGGAAGAACCTCCACTTTAGCCGCATAGTATAGCGAAGAGGAGGTCCTCCTACAGTTAGAAATAGCGTCCACTGCTCGTCCTGTACAATGCTTGCCATGCAAGAAGGAATTAATCTAAGGATTCTAGGTCTATTATCGAAAAGTTTCAAACTAACTTAGATAAAGAGACATTAGGCTCAATTGTAAACTATCATGGTGTGCATAGGTATCAGATAACGTAGACCTATAACCTTTAAAAGTAACTGGCTGCAGTTGATCTCGTCAAACAAGTATACTAGAAAGTTTGCAATGTCTGATATGGAGGGATCAAAAATATCAACATAAAGATCCCTACACCAACGACGGAAGAACCTCCACTTTAGCCGCATAGTATAGCGAAGAGGAGGTCCTCCTACAGTTAGAAATAGCGTCCACTGCTCGTCCTGTACAATGCTTGCCATGCAAGAAGGACCGCACAACGGAATACGTGAAGGTTGAGACCTTGCGGGTTGTGATGAAGTTGACATGATTTCCCCAGCGAAAAAAGATCCTCTCGTGGAGGAAGTTTCCGCGGTAAGACCCACAGCAGACATCGAAGTAAATTTATCCACCGTCTCTGTGGAGACAGAGATGCTACCAACAGAATTGTATTGTAAATGTATAATCCTAGCAATACTTGCTGAATCAACAGCACTGGAGGATACGCATATCCTATCATCCCGTCCTACTAGATCGATAGAGCGTTAACTACATATGCTCGGGGATCCGGACACGGTGACACATACGTCTGCAATTGATTGGAGAGTTGTGTCGCAAATAAATTATCACTGGGCGCTCCCTTTGGTAGCAAATCTGATTGAATACCTGTTTGTTGAGAGTCCATTCCGACGGCAACAAACGACCCTTACGTGAAAGGGAGTCTGCTAATACGATCCGACGACCCAGAATATGACGGACCAAAACAGAACTTGGTGTTCTATAACAAACAGAAGGATTCTTTCTGTTAAAATCAATAACGGAACCGAATGAGTGCCTCCCTGGTTCCGGATATACGCAACTACTGTCGTATTATCGGACAGGATTTGGACATGCGTTACTGAATAATGTTCATCCAATGACGTAGTGCAAGCCAAAATAATATCATTTCTTGGAAGTTAAGTGCTTGCCTAAAAACTGCGGAACCCAAAGACCCTGGCACTACGAATCCGTTGGGATCAATATTGTGACCCAACCTGTTTGACTGGCATCCGTCATAATCGAAAAACTCAGATCTGGCAACTACAGTGGAACCCTCTGAGTCAACCACCGAATGTTTGCCTACGTCTGAATCTCTTGTTACACTTGATTGACAAGAGAACGTGTATATCGAGCAATTCAAAGATTGCTGAAAGGTTGCCGTCGAAGAGAAGCTTCTCCGAGATCGAAGTGACTCTGAGAGAGTTCTTCACCTTACTATCTGCGCACGTGGATGTAGCTAGGGCTGCGTCACGTCTAACCAACTCCAGGTTGCCACTGAAGGGCGGAGTTATACGTGGAAAACTACTGCCCCTGAAAGAAATCTCAGTGAGGATCATATCCTGGAATTCTTTCTCTTGAAGACGTAATGATAACGCCTCAGTAAGGTGGTCTACGTATGATAAAGCGTCTAAGTTAAGTCTATTAGACATCATTGTCGTTTCCAACGTCGTGGTTGGAATTGACATAGACGGCGAAAAAGATAATTCCCAGTGTTCAGCCTCGCCGTCTTAGACGCATAGGAACTCTCGGTATGCCCAGTTCTGCCAATAAAAAATTATTTCCTAGAATTGATGAAAGGCAGAATAGAGCATTGCGGACAAGAAACTAGAGTAGCATGTTTGGTAGCAAGCTTATATATAGCGTCGTTCAATAATTTGAATGTTTTAATGACATTATTGGACTGCGTCGGCAACTCGGGGACAATGTCCCTGAACCGATCCAAAACTCCGTATCCAATGACGCTATTAGTCTCTTATCCAGCATCGCAGCAATGTAGTCCGGCGGAACAACCTCGGAAGATAATGCCGGAAGAAATGTATGGCAGCTTCTGTTGTTCCGAAAGGGAAAACTCGAAATCGTCCGAATCCCTTTTGCCATCCTGTCAGACCCTATGAAGTGTTCGGTCGTCCGTACCTGATGCAACAGCGGAGCGCACCGACCCAGCGCCGTCGGATTATTCCTGATCCGATCGAGAATCTGTCATTTGCTGGGATGCTGCGATAAGCTGTGCTATTTTGGATAGCACGTCCGTCACTGAGGCCTGTGGAAAAGCGGTCTTATGATGCCTTGCCGCTGGAAGCTCCGTGTTCGTTACCCCGTGCATACTTCTATTATGCGAGCGACCGGAGTGTACAGGCCTCGTGTCCCTTGGCTACCGGATGGCGTGACCTGTTCGCCGTGGAATCACTGAATGACGAAGCTGGCCGGATACTCGAGGTCACGTAGCCAATGTGCGGTCGTGTGCGCTGCTGTGAGGATGAGGAAGCATTATCGACAGTCACTCGGACTGTCTATATAACGGAGCGTCCCGAGCGGCAGACATATGCTCCGAATGCGAAATGTCTGTACCACAACATCCAGTCCCATATGTTGTTGTACGAGAGAGGGACCTCTCTCGCTCGCCGCCCGGACGGACCTGGACAAGCTAGGAACCGGACTAACAGGCTTCCTCCGATCTCTCCTTTAAAACGTCGTCACTGGGTGTGTACTAAAGTCTATTATAGTGCTCGCATCACCCAAATCTCCTTCCTAGACCGCAACGGACAAACCCGACTGCCGAACTATTCGATGAATGGACGCTACACCGGGTGAGCTAGCGAATGTCAACTCCGTCGATCCTACTAGGGACCTCTTAGGCGATTGACGTATTCCATGAGCACTAATTGCCGCTAGCTCTTCATTAACTATGACGACAGAGGCACACTTTGAAAGACATCTCAGTAATTTTGCGAACAAGAAACCAGACATGCTTGTAAATAGCAAGCATATAAAAAATATATATAGCGTCGTTCAATAAATCGAAAGTTTCTGAGACATTATTGGACTGTGTCGGAACTGAGGGACGATGTCCCTGAACCGAACCAAAAGTTAAAAAATTTATAGTAATTTATATATTTTTTATACTTATCAATGACCCAGACATAGCTGGTGCTAACTCTTAAAATATAGGGCCAAACACAAATTTTGCCCCCAAATCCCCAAAATTTGCCGTATAACCAAAGAAAACATGACCTGAATGGCCCTCCACACTTCATCTCTACTGCGCATGCGCAGTGTCAAAGACGTTCCGAAATTGGCGCCATTATTCATTCTTATAACCAGTGCCTGGTAAGCGCTATGTACTCAGCGGAGAGGTAAGAGTTCCCAACTCCTGGGAGGGCCATCCCCGTCTGGGTCATTGGTAAGTATAAAAAATATATAAATTACTATAAATTTTTTAACATTTTTATACTGTACCAATGACCCAGACATAGCTGAATAGTAAAAAGGCTGGAGGGCCAAGGACATAGAGCAAGATGGAATACGCTCAATTATACAAAATAGAGTCATCCCCTCTAGGGAAAAAGAAGTATTAGGCCTTACATGTATCTTTCTTATTTATGATAAATTAGAAAGATACAACACCTTCCAAAATTCAGCATCATACATCCATGTACTCTATTAATATCTAGTATAATCCTTATACTAATAATTTTTAAAGTAAGCCAATAAATAAAGTAAGTCTAGAGAATATAGACTCTTAATACTCCTTAAAGTGTCTGAGGACTGAATAATAATGTCCGTTGACACGTGCTATATTCAAACGCTATACTTTAAAAACTAAGACCTAAATGAATTTTTAAAACATAAACTTCTCACTAAACAACCATCCCAATAACAGCTCAGAATTACTAACTCCGGAGGAGGTATCCCCTTGTTTTCATAGTAAAACAGGTGACCCAAGGGAACACCCTCCCCCCCCCCTTTTTCTTGCCCTGGGTCAAATAGCCCAGAGCGAAGAGGGCAGCAGAACGGAGTCACTGCCGAAACAGACAGCCTACCTAGTTATAGTAGCAACTGTTAAGTAAATGACATTCTGAGCAGTAGATAATAGACCTAACAATAGAGGCCTCCAGAAATGGACTCGATATTTCTGAGATAAAAATTCATGAATGTGGATGGCTGAGCACAATGAGCAGCCTTCAAAAATCTATAATAGCGACACTATTAATGTAAGCCCAAGATGTAGAAGAACTCTTACTTCATGAGCCGAAATCTCAAACATAACTGCTGAGTGAATGATATACCATAAGCAGTATCGATAGTTAATTGAATCCATTAGCAACAGAATGGAGCGTAACGTCCTTCTATTAGGCATCAAAGACAGAAGAAGCTTACGCCCGTAGTAATAAACAGAAATCTGTTTATAAATACATAAACTCTAACCGGACAGAGTAAAGGCCTATGCCCGTACGAAGACGGAAGGATCTTAATAACAATAGGTTCCAGATATTAATTAGGAGCCTGACTCTTATGCGAAAATCCAACCTAAATAGTAAAGGAAGTAGTGATTCCGAAACTACGAAAGTGAAAATCATCCACCGATAGTGCATGAAACTCACTGACTCTTCAGTAAAAGAGAAGCCAACAGAATACTGTCTGAAAGGTCAGAATTTGAAAACTACTGTTTCCAGAGGCTCAAATGATTACTTAGCTAAATAAGAACCGAAGTTAAATTCCGTATAGGAATTTAATCTAATGATTCTAAGTCTATTTATTGAAAAGTTACTAACTGACTTAGATAAAGAGACATAAGACTCAATTGTAAACTATCATAGAGTGCATAGGTATGAGGTAACATAAACCTATAACCTTAATAATAACAGGCTGCAGTAGATCTTGTCAAACAAGTATACTAAAAAGTTGCAATGACTAGTATGGAGGAATCAACAATATCAACATAGTGATCCCTACACCAACGACGGAAGAGCCTCCACTTTAGCTGCATAGTATAGCGAAGAAGAGGATCTCCTATAGTAAGAAATTGCGTCCAAAGCTCGTCCAGTACAATGCTTACAATGCAATAAGGACCACACAACGGAATACGTGAAGGTTGAGACCTTGCGGGTTGTGATAAAGATGACACGATTTTACCCAGCGAAAAAAGATCCTCTCATGGAGGAAGATTTCGCATTAAGTCCCACAGTAGACCTCAGAGTAAATTTACCCACGGTCTC
Source organism: Pictodentalium vernedei (assembly GCA_031216915.1). Lineage (NCBI taxonomy): Eukaryota > Metazoa > Mollusca > Scaphopoda > Dentaliida > Dentaliidae > Pictodentalium > Pictodentalium vernedei. The sequence continues at coordinate 844,051,782 of CM062297.1, forward strand.
TGTGGAGACAGAGATGCTATCAACAGAAATGTATTGTGGTTGTTTATCTTAGCAATACTTGCTGAAACAACAGCGCCGGAGGATACGCATATCCTATCATTCCGTCCTATTAGATCAATAGAGCATTAACAACATAAGCTCAGAGATCTGGACAAGCAAACACATACATCTGCAATTGATTAGCAAGTTGTGTCGTAAAAAAAAAATTATCATTGGGCGCTCCCATTGATAGCAAATCTGATTGAATACTTGTTTGTTGAGAGTCCATTCTGACGGCAACAAGCGACCCATAAGTGAACGGGAGTCCAGTAATACAATCAGACGACCCGGAATATGACGGACCGAAGCAGAACTTGGTGTACTATAACAAACAGAAGGATTCTTTCCATTAAATTGAATAACGGAAACGAATGAGTGCCTCCCTGGTTCCGGAGATACGCCACCACTGTCGAATTAACGGACAGGATTTGGACACGCGTTTCTGAATAATGTTCATCCAATGACATAAAGCAAGCCTAAAAAAACATTATTCCGTGGAAGATAAGTACTTGCTTAGAGACTGCGGAACCCAAAGACCCTGGCACTTCGAATCCGTTGGGATCAATATTATATCCCAACCTGTTTGACTGGCAACCGTCATAATTATAAAACTCGGATTCGGCAACTGCAGTGGCACTCTCTGAGTCAACCACCGAATGTTTGCCCCAGTCTGAATCTCTTGCTACACTAGATTGACAAGAGAACGTGTATATCGAGCAATTCATGGATTGCTGAAAAGTTGCCGTCGAAGAGAAGCTTCTCCGAGAACGAAGCGACTCTGAGAGAGTTCTTCACCTTACTATCCACGCGCGTGGATGTAGCTAGGGCTGCGTCACGTCTAACCAACTCCAAGCAGCCACTGAAGGGCGGAGTTATACGTGAACAAACTACTGCCCTCAAAAGAAATCACATTGAGGATTATATCCCGAAATTCTTTCTCTTGAAGACGTAATGATAACGCCTCAGTAAGGTGGATTACGTATGATAAAGCGTCTAAGTTAAGTCTATTAGACATCATTGTCGTTTCCAACATTGCGGTTGGAAAAGACATAGACGGCGAAAAAGATTATTTCCAGTCTTTAACCACGCCGTCTAGACGCATATGAACTCTCGGTATGCCCTGTTCGTATAAATGATAAAAGGCAGAAATGAGCATTGCGGACAATAAACTAAACTATCATGCTTGGTAGCAGGCTTATATATATATAGCGTCGATAAATAATACACATGTTCTAATGACATTATTGGACTGTGTCGGTAAGTCAGGGACAATGTCCCTAAACCGATCCAAAATTCCGTGTCCAATGACGCTATAAGTCTCTTATCCAACATCGCAGCAATGTAGTCCGAAATAACAATCACTGGAAGATAATGCCGGAAGATATGTATGGCAGCTTCCGATGCTACGAAAGGGAAAACTCGAAATCTTTCGAATCCCTTTCGCCATCCTGTCAGACCCTATAAAGCGTTCGGTCGTCCGTACCTGATGCAACCGCGGACCGCACCGACCCAGCGCCGTCGGATAATTCCTGATTCGACCAAGAAACTGTCGATTGCTGGGATGCTGAGAAAAAATTGTGCTAACTCGGATAGCATGTCCGTCACTGAGGCCTGTGGAGAAGCGGTCCTACGATGCATTGCCGCTGGAAGCTCCGTGATCGTTACCCCGTGCATACTACTAATATGCGAGCGAACGGAGTGTATAGGCCTCGTGTCCCTTGGCTACCGGATGGCGTGACCTGTTCGCCGTGGAATCACTGAATGACGAAACTGATCGGATACTCGAGGTCACGTAGCCAATGTGCGGTCGTGTGCACTGCTGTGAGGATGAGGAAGCATTATCGACAGTCTCTCGGACTGTCAATATAACAGAGCGTCCCGAGCGACGGACATATGCTCCGAATGTAAAATATCTGAACCACAACATGCGGTCCCCTATGTTGTTGGACGAGAGAGGGACCTCCCTCGCTCACAGCCCGGACGGACCTGGACAAGCCAGGAACCGGACTAACAGGCTTCCTCCGATCTGTCCCCAATCTGCCGTCACTGGGTGAGTACTAAAGTAATTATAGTGCTCGCATCACCCAAATCTCCTTCCTAGACCGCAACGGACGAACCCGGCAGCCGAACCATTCGATGAATGTACGCTACACCGGGTGAGCTAGCGAATGTCACTCCGTCGATCCTACAAGGGACCTCTTAGGCGATAGACATATTCCATGAGCACTTATTGCCGCTAGCTCTTCATTAACTATGACGACAGAGGCACACTTTTGAAAGACATCTCCGTAACTTTGCGAACAAGAAACCAGAAATGCTTGGTAATAGCAAGCATATAATAATAAATATATAGCGTCGTTCAATAATTCGAAAGTTTGTGTGACATTATTGGACTATGTCGGAACTGAGGGACGATGTCCCTGAACCGAACCAAAAATTTCTAAGTCCACCGCCGCTATCAGTTTCTTATCCGGCATCGCAGCATTCTGGTCCGACGAAGGAACCTGTAGAGGATCAAGTCAGATGACATACACAACAGCATATGTTGTTCCGAAAGGGAAAGCTCAAAATCCTCCGAATCCCTTTCGGTATCCCGTCGGACCGGATGAAATTTTCGGACGTCCGTACCCGCTTCCGCGGAGCGTCCCGACCCAGCATCGTCGGATAAAAACATAATGCGACAGAATCAGTTGTTGCTGGAATGCTGCGATAAGCTGTGCTATTTAGGATAGCACATCCGTCCCCGAGGCCTGTGCAGTAGCGGTCTTACGATGCATTGCCGCCGGAAGCTCCGTGTACGTTGACTCCCGCACACTTTCCTATGCGAACGTCCGGAGTCTGCAGGCCTCGTGTCCCTGGCTACCGGATGGTGTGACCTGGTCGCCGATGATTCTCTGACTGGCGAAGCTGACTGGATATCCGAGGTCACGTAGCCAAGAGCGGTCGTGTGCGCTACCATGAGAATGAGGAAGCCTTATTGACAGTCTCTCTGGACTGACTATATGTCGGAGCGTCCCGAGCGGCGGACGTATGCTCCGAATGCGAAACATTTTGTACCACAACATCTGGGGCCAGATGTTGTTGTACGAGAGAGGGGCCTCTCTCGCTCGCCGTCCGGATGGACCAGAATGAGCTATGAACCGGACTAAAAGGCTTCCTCCGTTCTCCCTCTAATCCGCCGTCACTGGGTGTGCATTTGGTTGATTTATAGTGCTCACATCACCCCAAAACTCCTTCTAGACCGCAATGGACGAACCCGGCTGCCGAACCATTCGATGAATGGACGCTACACCGGGCGAGCTAGCGGACGTCAAAGGCCGTCGAACCTACTAGGGTCCTCTTAGGCAATTGGCGTATTTACATGAGCACTTTTCCGCTAGCCCTTCATTAATTGTGACGACGGAGGCACACTGTTGGAAGACATCACAGATACATCACCCTAATCTTGATCGTCTGAAATAGAAATTGATAAAGTAGAGTGACCCTGCGGGGAAAAGACCGGAATGTCCAATTCCCCACTAACATACCGTGACATACGCTTCCCATGTTGTCATCGAAATCATCAGATACAGAACAGGAGTTAATGCGAGTACATTGACTACATATAGAATGATTATAAAAGTCAGAGGAAGACTTCCTCTTATTACAATTGATCAAAATCCTTTCAATGTGAAAAGAAAACAAAGTCCTGGTACTTGCACCAACCCCTGACAATCAAAATACATAATAATAATATGATCCATTAACATAGAAAAAATAATTGAAATCAAAATATTTTGAAAAAATATTTTTTCAGAACAGCCCAAGTTTCTGAAAAGTAACGTTGAGCCCCAATGGATCCCAAGCCAAAGTGTGGACAAAAAATTTAAAAATATTTTAAACAATTTATGCAACACTTACGAACAATAATAATATATCTAGTTAAGATTAAATTAACATCAAGATATTATTTTCAAGAAATCCCCCCCCTCACACAGAGGGCTGTTGTAAATGTAAACAATGAGTGTAAAAACACTAAAATAAGACTCCAGGCACCCAGGCCCGAAATCAGTTACCAAAAATACACTATCTGATGCAAAACAGAGACTTCCAGGGAAGAAACTGCAGAACATCAGATGGTAGATGCAGAACACAATGCCTAACCACCCATAGGTGAAGACGTAAACATGGGGAAAAAAACAGAATTCATTCTGTTATACAGCTAAAACTCCCAAGAAATTTTAGTAATAATAATTACAACAAGAGGCCCCACGGGGCCTGAGGGCGCTCACCTGATACTGGCCGAGTCATATCACCAAAATAGCAAGGGATTCTGCCTTGTGGTTATTATCAGTTTTTCAACATAAAAGTGTTTTTCTCTACTTAGTAACCCAGAGTGTTCATATGTTAGATACCCATATTGGGTACTCAATAATTTATCTATTTATTTATTGGAATTTAAGGTCACTTTCAGCATCTAAGGCTACATCTTACAGAGGCGTAATTATAATATCAAGTTTGGTCAATCGTTTATGCCTATCACTGCCCACTTTACAGGGCTTTCAATGCAGGAATTGGTTACTACTGGGCCCAATTTTTATCAATAAAGCAGAACTTGAACAAACTTCAATTTGCCACTTCTAAGAAAATCAAATATCAAAAGATTCTGACAGGAGTAACAGAAAAAAAAGATTTTTTAAGAATATTTCTCATACTGAACTAAGTTATACATGGGCTCCCATAGGGAGCCCAAAAATAAAAGCTTCTGAAGCAGTGTTTTGGGAGAAGAAGATTCTTCAACGTTATTCCCATTAGCTACACTGTTAAAAAATGATGACTCGGCACTTTTAGTCCTAGAAAAGAACCTTATGATAAAATTTTTACCATTTTTTTCTTCCGGTCCTAAGGAAGCTTCACACCATATAAAAAATTCTCAGTGCCATGTAGTTCTGGAGATATGGGCATTTAAAAAGAAAAAAATTTTTTAGCTCCTGCAGTTCCCGTGGGGGACAGGAAAACAATTTTCGGCATAAATTAGGTACTTATGACCCAATAAGCCCTCATATCAAATTTGGTTCAAATCGACTTTTTGGTTTGGAAAATAAAAATTTTGGTATAATTTGGGCTCCCACAGTGAGCCCAAATATGAACCCAGGTACTTGGCTTTACCAAACTTCACTCTCAGCCCCTAAGAATGCTGTACATCAAATATCAAAACATTTTGACTGGTGGATCTGAAAAAAAAATTTTTTTTAAAGAATATTCCTCATATTGAACTAAGTTATAATTTGGGCTCCCACAGGGAGACCAAATATGAGCCGAAGGACTTGACTTGAACAAACTTGAATCTCACCTCCCTAAGCATACTGTATACCAAATATCAAAAGATTCTGACCGGTGGATGCGAAGAAGAAGATTTTAAAAGAATATACCTCGTATTGCACTAAGTTACAATTTGGGTTCCCAAAGGGAGTCCAAATATGAACTCAGGGACTTGGCTTGAACAAACATCAATCTCACCCCCCTAAGGATGATGCATAGCAAATATCAAAAGATTCTGATTTGTGGATCCGAAGAAGAAGATTTTTAAAATATATCCCTCATATTGCACTAATTTGAACATTTGGGTTCCCATAGGGAACCCAAATATGGACCGAGGAATTTGATTTCTACAAATATGTGAATCAATGTTCCAAAGATGTTATATGTAAAATATGAAAGCTTTTAGAGCAGTGGTTTGGAAGAAAACAATTCTTTATTTTTTTCCCATTGCCTACTGTGTTAAAAAATACTGACTCAGCACTTTTTCAGAGTCCCGAAAAAGTACCCTATGATAAAACCGATAGCAATTTTTTTTTACCAATCCTTTCTGTTGGTCCCAAGAAAGCTTCACACCAAATAAAAATTCTCACTGCCGTGCAGTTTTTGAGATATAGGCGTTTTAATTTTTTTCTATTTTTAGCTCCTGTGGTTCCCACGGGGCTACAGGAAAAAAAATTTCTGCATAAATTAGGTACTTATGACCCAATAAGCCCTCACATAAAATTTGGTTCAAATTGGCCTCTCGGTTTAAAAAATAGAAATTTGGGGTGGGGCCAAAATTTTTGCTCCTCCCATAACATCGCCAAGTATAGACCTACGAACTTCTCTTGAACAAACTTGAGTCTACACCTCAAAAGGAAGCTGCATACCAAATATCAAGTCTCTGCTATTGCTGGTTCTTGAGAAGAAGATTTTTTAAGAATTGGAGCATTTTTGCCCCACCCCTCTGCTCAATATGAGCCGAAACCTAATTTGCCCAAAAATCAAAATGCCGCTATATAACCCCTACTCACATGAAATTTCATTAACATGCGGCCAGTGGTTTGGAAGAAAAAGACCCAAACACCACCTTCACGCCGGACGACGGACGACGGACGCCGGACGACGGACGAAAAGTGATCAGAAAAGCTCACCCTGACTTTCAGTCAGGTGAGCTAAAAACTATGCCAAAAGCATGGGAGAATAGCAAGAGGGGACTTAAAGGAAAGGGAGAGAGGAAAACACTGAAAAATCAGTGTAACTAAATAACAAGAATGACAACAGAATGGCTGCTGCCTCGAAAATAGGTAACTTAACATAATTTCATTAAAAAATTTCAAGTTACAGCCCTGATAATATTCTGTCACACATTTTTCCTCTCCTCCTATATCCTCCTTAGAATCACCATTTCACTAATATTTATGTGTCTGGCATCATTTAAACTGAGATTTACAAGCACAAAGATCAGTCAGATGTTAACTGATGAAGGGCCAAACTAAGAATGAATAATGACGCCAATTTCGGAACGTCCTTGACACTACGCATGCGCAGTAGAGGTGAAGTGTGGAGGGCCATTCAGGACATGTTTTCTTTGGTTTTAGATGCAAATTTTGGATATTGGGGGGCAAAATTTGTGTTTGGCCCTATATTTTAAGAGTTAGCACCAGCTATGTCTGGGTCATTGGTACAGTATAAAAATATTTCTGTGTCCACCGATGCTATCAGTTTCTTATCTGGCATCGCAGCATTTTGGTCCGACGAAGAACCTCTAGAAGATGAAGTCGGATGACATATACAGTAGCTTATGTTGTTCCGAAAGGGAAAGCTCGAAATCCTCCGAATCCCTTTCGGCATCCCGTCGGACCGTATGAAATTTTCGGACGTCCGTGCTTCCGCGGAGCGTCCCGACCCAGCGTCGTCGGATATTACATGATGCGACAGAGATTCTGTCGTTGCTGGGATGCTGCGATAAGTTGTGCTATTTGGGATAGCACGTCCGTCACGGAGGCCTGTGCAGTAGCGGTCTTACGATGCTTTGCCGCTGGAAGCTCCGTGTACGTTGACTCCCGCATACTTTCTTATGCGAACGTCCGGAGTCTCCAGGCCTCGTGTCCCTGGCTATCGGATGGTGTGACCTGGTTGCCGAGGATTCTCTGATTGGCGAAGTTGACTGGATATCTGAGGTCACATAGCCAAGAGCGGTCGTGTGTGCTACCATGAAGATGAGGAAGCCTTATTGACAGTCTCTCCGGGCTGTCTATCTATGGAGCGTCCCGAGCGGTGGACGTATGCTCCGAATGCGAAACATTTTGTACCACAACATCTGGGGCCAGATGTTGTTGTACGAGAGAGGGGCCTCTCTCACTCGCAGTCCGGATGGACCTGGACGAGCTAGGATCTGGACTAAAAGGCTTCCTCCGTTCTCTCCTCTAATCCGCCGTCACTGGGTGTGAATTTGGTTGATTTATAGTGCTCGCATCACCCAAAACTCCTTCTGGACCGCAACGGACGAACCCGGCTGCCGAACCATTCAATGAATGGACGCTACACCGGGCGAGCTAGCGGACGTCAAAGGCCGTCGATCCTACTAGAGACCTCTTAGGCAATTGACGTATTTTCATGAGCACTTTTCCGCTAGCTCTTCATTAATTGTGACGACGGAGGCACACTTTTGGAAGACATCACGGATACATCACCCTGTTCTTGATCGTCTGAAATAGAGATTGATAAACTAGAGTGACCCTGCGGGGAAAGGACCGGAATGGCCATTTCCCCACTAACATACCGTGACACACGCTTCCCATGTTGTCATCAAAATTAACACATACGGAACAGGAGTTAGTGAGAGTACACTGACTACATTTATACAATGATTATGAAAGTCAGAGGAAGATTTCCTCTTATTACAATTGAACAATATCCTTTCAATGTGAAAAGAAAACAAAGTCCTAGTACTCGCACCAACCCCTGACAATCAAAATACATAATAACATGATCCATTAACATAGAAAAAATAATTGAAATCAAAAAATTTTGAAAAAATATTTTTTCAGAAAAGCCCAAGTTTCTGAAAAGTAACATTGAGCCCCAATGGATCCCAAGCCTAAGTGTGGGCAAAAATTTTTAAAATATTTTAAAAAATTAATGCAACACTTACGAACAATAATAATGTATCTTGTAATGATTAAACTAACATCAAGATATTATTTTCAAGAAATCCCCCCTCACACAGAGGGCTGTTGTCAATGTAAACAAGAAGTGTAAAAACACCAGAAACAAGACTCCAGGCACTGATAACCCTGGCCCAAAATCAGTTACCAATAATACACCATCTGATGCAAAACAGACTTCCAGGGAAGAAACTGCAGAACATCAGATGGTAGATGCAGAACACTACGCCTAACCACCCATAGGTGAAGATGTAAACATGGGGAAAAGAACAGAATTAATTCTGTTATCCAGCTAAAACTCCCAAGAAATTTTAGTAATAAAATTACAGAAAATATGCCAAAGGCATGGGAGAATAGCTAGGGGGGACTTAAAGGAAAGGGAGAGAGAAAAACACTGAACAAGCAGTGTAACTTGATAACAAGAATGACAACAACTGGCTCTTGCCTCGAAAATAGGTAACTTAACATAATTTCATTAAAAAAATTTTAAGTTACAGCCCTGATTATTTTCTGTCACTCATTTTTCCTCTCCTCCTTCTATATCCTCCTTAGAATCACCATTTCTCTAATATTTATGTGTCTGGCATCATTTAAACTGAGATTTACAAGCACAAAGATCAGTCAGATGTTAACTGATGAAGGGCCAAACAAAGAATAATTAATAGCGCCAATTTCGGGACGCCCTTGACACTGCACATGCGCAGTAGAGGTGAAGTATGGAGGGCCATTCAGGACATGATTTCTTTGGTTTTAGATGCAAATTTTGGGGATTGGGGGGCAAAATTTGTGTTTGGTCCTATATTTTTAAGAGTTAGCACCAGCTATGTCTGGGTCATTGGTACAGTATAAAAATATATTGAGGTCTGACTAAACTAAGTTCAAAGAATGTTTCCAGTGGCAGCATTTTTTAACATAAATGGAAGAAAATCGATCGCTCCCTTCTACAGGTCACTCCAAACAAGCATACAGAGTTTTAAAATGATCTGATCATAAATGCGACCTGTGCGGTGTGCCAAAGGAAATTGTGAACATATGTATGTACGCCTACGGATGAGGAGTGACGGCAATAGCTCAGCTTGACTTTGTCAAGTTGAGCTAAAAATCTTGTAATGTGTTGAAAAATTACCCACACAGTCATCAAATTCCCCTTGTTTACAGAATTATTTGGCATCTGAACATCCAATGCAGGCATTTAATCTATTATATCTTGTTTGACAGAGCTCAATCAAATGATACATAATAGATTAAATGCTTTTAGTTTCTCTCTGGAATACGAGAAGGTGACTAAATTCCTGTCAATTGAATACTCCAGTAAACTGAATAATTTTCGCTAACCAGGTGGTTATTCAACTAACAGGGTTTCAATGTATTTCAAAACTAGTATGTAAAAGTAGATAACCAATGCTCCACTTCTCACTATTTGGAGTCCATCGACACTTCTAACAAATCATTTTGGGACAGGCTTAGTCTTGTGGAGTATCAGGAAAGAATCATCTTGCAGTGGCAAAAAACAGCCAAGACTGTACATCTTATTAACCTACTGGAAGCCAAGCCTAATCTTGATTTGAACCTTTTTAATTATTTACACACAATGAAAATAGACTATGCACGCAAATATTTTTCCCAAGGTATCTAAAAATTTCCCTTGTTTTGTGGGTTTTTTTGGTTTTGTTTTGTTTTTTGTTGGGGGGGGGGGGGGGTGGAGGGAGGGAGGGAGGGAGATAGTAGAGGGGTGATCTGAAAGGATCATGTTTTGGAGGTAAATATTTTTAGAAAAAATGTATGGATTGATTTCTGCAAGCAGCACTGGCCAGATATTAACATATTATGCTGGGTCAAGAGTTGTAGGAACAAGTATCATCATCAATTGATATGCCTCAGCAAATTGCTCCTAAACAAGCAAGAAAGGTCAAGTTTCTTGATCAAGGTCAGAATGCAAGTGATCAGCCAGATTCCAACTCACAACCTCCCAATCAAAAGTCTGACATACCACCCCTATCCTCCTCCTCACGCACTCACCACCTACACACACAAAAACAATGCTCATATTACTGACATCAACTCATAACATAGACCAATAAGTGGCAGAGATGTCTTAATATTCAATACATTACTGAGGAAGTTAAACATAGCTGACTTACAGCTGCATTGGATTCCAGCATTGCGACCCTGTTTTCTAATAACACTAATCTTGCTTTCAAGTTGCTGGTCTCCGTCTGTTCTTGTTGAATCCTCTGCATATTGTCAGTGGCAAGTTGTATCTTGTTGGACATCTCATTCACTTTATTTATCACTGTATTCATGGACTGCAATGAACAGAAAAAGTACATTAGGCTTAAAAAAATAAAAAATCTGTTTCTCAGGCCCTCCCTCATGGTCCTTTTGGCTGCCGCATGCTCTCTTTTTATAACCAATTTAAACTTTAAAAAAATAAAAATTAAATGGTTTATGTATGATATTTTACCCAAGTTAAAAAAATTGATGAATTTGTCCCTCGAGTGCAAGAAGGCTTTGCAATGCTTTAGCATTGCAAAGCCTTCTTGCACTCAAGGGATGAAATACACCACCACCCATTCTATTCTGTAGATTATGAGGCCTAAAACTTGAACCAAGAACATGAACTTTTGATGGCAAAGAAGTAATTACTGAAATAAAAAATAAAATAAAAAACCGCTCGCCCGCATGCAATTTCACAAATAATGGCCCGAGAAACAGAAGATCTACTTTGTGTGACCTTATAGATATAACTTATCTAAGTGATATAAATGATTGATATTCACAGTGTTAATGCCAAAGTCAGTCCAATCGGCCTAAAATAATCCACTAGGACTCCTATACAGACCTGGAAATAACATGCAAACGATCATTTGGGGGTTACCTCAATTGTAAAATATGCAAAAGCAGTGCAGGTTATGATACAACAGCACAGTATAATTAACTTCCTAATCCCTGCATGTTTTTCTAGTCAGATATGACAATCTTTCGAAACAAACTCGACTCAAAGGTTTCACTCACATACGAGCTGAGTGGCATGCCATTTACATCTTAATAGAATTTCCATCAAAATAAGTATCAACTACTATTAACATGCGATCTCACCAAAGCCAGATTGCAAGTTCATTGTTGTTATTTAATTTGGTAGAAATTTTGTCAAGACGTAAACAACATTACTTGCGGAGTAAAAACAGTGAAAGCTGAAAATAATTACTACACTTTTTTCCTTCATGTTACCACCTTGTTATAACATAATCTAACAGGTTATGATGAACAGTACAGTTGCCGAGGACTGGTCATATTCCACACATGGACAGTGATGTCCACGCATGTGTAAACCAGGTAATGAAAATCATCATCAGCAAAATTTTTATTAATGAAGCACCAGGTTGTACCCAGTGCTTCATTAATTAAATGTTTTATGATAATTCCTATAATGTGCTTGGAATCTAATATTATTGCATCGCTGGAAATATTTCCCACCCGTGGAAAGTGACCAGTCCACGGCGGCCAAACTTAAGCTTTTTATTTCCAGGCCTGCCTCTATATTTCAACCTAACAGTTTTGATAGACCCGATTGGCAATGATAAAATATCATGAATTGTTGCAATTATAAACAAGTGCAGTGCCAATTGCCAGCGGGCAGACAATAGTCCCCCACAGATAGACACATGAACAAGGGTGGTGCATCACCGATGTGAGGGTAGAGTTTTTTTCGCACCTGTAAGGCTTGTCATTGTAATAAAATGTACTGCAAGTAGTGCAAGACCAACCTGAAATCATCAGACCAGGCTGATTTTTTAAGTCAATACACAGAGGGAATGAAGCAGAAACCTAATTACACACAATTTCCAACAAAAATGGCTGCCAGTTGGCCATCTTGAATTTAAAAAAAAAAAAAAAATTGATGGGCAGCAATTTTACATAACTAGATCTATCCAGCAAAGTTGCAAATGCATCATGTTCTGTCACATTTTCTCCCTTACTGAATCATCCACAAGACAAGTCAATTACGGAGAAATGTGAACACAACATCAGGCCTGGCAAACCAGAAGCTATGTTTTGGAAGCAAAAAATGAAAATATAAAAAAATGAAAGTGTCAATGACACTGTAGCTCAACTTGTCAAGACAAAGACATGTACATGTATAGTATGTGACACAGCAATGACAAACATCTAGGTTATGATCTGATAACAAAGATACATATAAAGTATTGTAACGGTCTGTACATAAATACTGACCGTTGTCTGTAACAAATGTATAGGTAAAGTATTGTAAAGGTGGGTGACAGTCAGAAGCTAAACTAGAAAAAAATCTTGGAGACCCAGAGTGAGTCTGACTGAACCCCAAAATATTTGTTCTCATAGCAGTGATAACAAAGGCACCCCAAAACACACTCGTTCCTGTCCCAAGGTGAAAACAAAGGTACCCAAGAAGTTTTGTGAAGATCAGTTCATAAATACAAGCTGTATAGAACTTGTGACAAAAAACTAATTAGACCTAATTTCGGTACAAAATGGCCACTGGCAGCCATCTTGAATTTTGGACCGTACCCAGAAAAACTCATTCTTGTCCCAAGGTGATAACAAAGGTACCCAAGAAGTTTTGTGAAGATCGGTTTATAAATACAGCCTCTACCCTGAGCCGTATTGACATGTGTGCTTACATTGTGTAAGTAGCACTGAATAAATCAAAGTTCATCTAATTTGCATAATTTCTGCACGAAAAAAAAAACCCTTACAATATGTGATGTATTCCATGTTACTAAACATTCATACAAAAATTTATTCAAATCAGAACTTTCATACAGAAGTTCTGTACAAAAGACTGATTGCACTAATTTTGGTATAAAATGGCTGCTGGTGGCCATCTTGAATTTCGGACCACACCCAAAAACACTCGCTCTCATCCCACTGTGATAACAAGGGTACCCAAGAAGTTTCGTAAAGATTGGTTCATAAATATGGCCTCTAGTCTGAGCTGTATAGAAGTTGTGTACAAAAACTGATTAGACCTAATTTTGGTACAAAATGGCCACTGGCAGCCATCTTGAATTTTAGACCGCACCCAGAAACACTCGTTCTCATCCCAAGGTGATAACAAAGGTACCCAAGACATTTCGTGAAGATCAGTTCATAAATACAGACTCTAGTCTGAGCCGTATTGGCATGTGTACTTACTGTGTGTAAGTCGCATTGAAAAAATCAAATTTCATCTAATGTGCATAATTTCTGCATGAGAAAAAACCCCGTATTATATGTTATGTATCCCATGGTACTAAACATTCACACAAAAAATTATTCAAATCAGACCTTTCATATGGAAGTTCTGTGCAAAAATCTGATTGCACCTAATTTTGTACAAAATGGCTGCCATCGGCCATCTTGAATTTCGGACCGGACCCAAAAACACTCTTTCTCGTCCCACGGTGATACCAAAGGTACCCAAGAAGTTTTGTAAAGATCGGTTCATAAATACGCCTCTAGCCCGAGCCGTATTGGCATTTGCACTTACAGTGCTGAAAGTAACACCAAAAAACATCAAAATTAGTCTATTTTGCACAATTTACACACGAGAAAAAAACCCGTATTATATGTGATGTATCCCATGGTACTAAGCATTCATACAAAAAATTATTCAAATCAGAGCTTTCATATGGAAGTTCTGTACAAAAAACAGATTTCTGCATTATCGGTACAAAATGGCGGCTGGCAGCCATCTTGAATTTCGGACCGCACCCAAAAACACTCGTTCTCGTCCCACGGTCATAACAAAGGTACCCAAGAAGTTTCATAAAGATCAGTTCATAAATACGGCCTCTAGCCCGAGCCGTATCCAATTGTTGACATACAGACAGACGGACAGAGACGACGGGCCATGACAAAAGCTCAAATTTGGCTTCGCCAAAGTTGAGCTAAAAATTGGACGGCAATTTTCGTATATACAGTACGTGGAGAGTGTATTATCACTAAATCACCCGCAGAGTGGATATTCCACCCAAGCAATAATTGCAAATTTGTTGCCAAGCATAGCCAGCACAAGCAAAGTTTCAGCCAATGGACCTCCGGGTTAAACCCGGAGGTCCATTGGCTGAAACATTGCTTGTGTTTTTTGTCGTTATGTACAAAATTTGAAAGTTATAGCTTGGGTGATAACTCCACTCCGCTGGTGATTTAGTTACAATCCACTCTCCACGTACTGTAGTGATGGAAAACGAATCACACACAACTTTATTCAGCATCAAATCAAGACCAGGCTGTGTTCTTTCCCCATTTTCTAAGAATTGGGACATCTGTGAAAATAATTATTTTTAGCTGTCCCAATACATAGAGTAAATACAGTAGTGTAGATTTTCTTTTTTATTATATACTATGAGACATTTTAATGCACAGTATTCAGCCCAAAATCCACTACAAATGCACATGTTTCAAAACAATAACAAAGATCAACTGATTATTCCTTCAAGGTGAAGTGATACGACATAGTGTGACATCATTTAGGAAGCTACTGAGGGATATTCTTCAATATCCATCGATTCTATGAATGTCAAGAAATATCTTTTAGATAATTTGCGATAATTCACAGGCCAATATATAATAAATCATTAATCTAATACATATTCAAGAGCATTACTTGAACTGTTTTACTCTCGAACAAAAAACTAAAGATTTTATTTCTCACTTCTATCATCAAAAACAAAGCAGCCTGTCCATTTATATAGAAAGAATTAAACTAGTGGCTCATAACAGTCACATATATTCCATGAGCCAACCGCACAGTGCTGACTACAGGTGATTGCATTTTTTAAAATTTTCTCATTCTGCATGGAAAATGAACTTATCTCAGAACCAAAGCTATCAAAACAGAAAATTAAGCCAGCCACTGTTATTATATTAAGAACAGCTGTTTATGTTGAAAAATCAGAACCTCTGAAAGCCATGCTATTTGTAAACTTTGGTCCACATGCTAAATGTTTTCTCCTGCTCCCTGAGCATCATTTTTGAAAACAGCAAAAACTGTCAGCAATTTCACCTCTTGAAAGTAGAGGCTCAAGTGAGCCTAAAACGCACACCTGGCTCAAGTTGTCAATAGTGATGAGTGTGTCAGTAAGCGATGGAGAGCAGAAGCAATTGTTTTGGCCACTTATTTCTGCTGGTCCTAGGACAGCTTCTCAGGCAAAAACAAGGCTTTGTTCTGTGAAGTGTTGAAAAAGAGTCTGAATGATTTTTTGTTTGTTTTTAACTTCTGTGATTCTCTCTATCCGACTCCAATGGGAGTAGCAACTTTTTGGGAAAAAAAACCTCAAGATGAGTATATTCCACTAAGATTCTTTGTGCCAAAATCAGTTTAGACTGGGGTCAAAAGTTCAAAAGAAGACTTGTTGATGGAGCACAAGAAGATGAAAATTTGGCATTTTTTCCCATTACAAACAGTGTTAAAATGGTCATCCCCCACAGCATCTCATGAGAAAAGCAGACAGCATTTATTTTCCAGCCATCTGATTCCACTGATCCTAAGAAAGCTTCATACCAAATAACAGTATTCTATGCACTTTTGTAAATATGGGCAGAGGCTGCAAAAATGTTTTCAGGCATAAATCAAGCACATAAGACCCAATTATACCACATGGCAAATATTGGTTCAAATCAGCCCACTGGTTCTGAACATAGAAATTTTGGGTGGAGCCCGAAAAGGGCATAATACCACAGCGAGCCCAAATACTGCCCCACGGAGTTTCTTTGAAAAAACTTGAATCTGCATCACTAAAGTAAGTTCCATACCAGAAATCTAAGATTTATTGTGAGTGGTTTATGAGATGATTTTGAAGGCATTATACCGACCCCAAAGAGCGCAGTAACTTTATGAGAAAAAAGTCAAGAGTGTACTTCAAAGATGCTTTGTACCAAATTAGTTTAGATTTGACCCAAAGGTTCTGAAAAAGAATACTCAGTTGATGGAGCACAAGAATGATAATGACTAAGAATTTTCCCATTGCCAAGTGTTTTAACCCTTTACCTAACATGAAAAGCAGACAACACTTGCAAACAAAATTCTTGAATAGCTAATTTTTTTCATTTTTTCTCTCAAAAACATAGGTTATGACCCCCTCATTGGAACGAGCTCAATGAGCTCATTCTAAAGAGGGGTCATAACCTATGTTTTTAATATAATAATAATGTTTTTCAATTTTAACAAAACTGAATTGCAGCTTCCACAGTAATCATTCACATGAAATTTTATTGGAATCGGTCCAGCAGTTGGGGAGAAAACTCCAGCACAACAGACAGAGCGATCATTTCGTTCACTCTGAGATTTAGTTGGGTGAGCTAAAAGTAACAGCAGTATTTGACAAGTATTTAATAAATATCATTAAAATTATGATTTTCTGTATTTGTTGGCTTTTGTGTATTGCATTCACACACAACATTTGGAATTCACTTTGAAAAATTAAAATATTTTCAGTGATTTAAGGAAGACCACTTGGTTGCATGTACAATACTCCTGTTTCCGATTTATTATTTTTCTACTGATCTTCTTAATGCCAATGTAACATAAAGTTTTATTTTTTTTTGTCTTCATTTAAAAATATGGAGGAATGATTTTGCCCTGTGATTATGAACTTTTTCAGTGGGAGTATGGCTAAATTTTGTTATATGTTTGTTCAATTTCAAGTGAATTTACTCACTCTCTCACCTGACAATGTTGTTTTAAGAAGGATTTATCTAGCATCTAGGGCAGGTTAATACTGCAGAGGAATGAAGTCATGGAACTATTAAGGACTCTGTAGTCCTTGTTACACAGAAATAATGCCAAGACTTCCAGAAAATTAAAACTATGGAGCCCAAATATCAACCTAAGGACTTAACTTGAAAAAACTTGAATCTGACACCTGTTATGAGGTTGCATAACAAACATTAAAAAGATTCTGACTGGTGGTTCTGAAGAAGAAGATTAATCTTTAAAGAATACTTCTCAATCTGCACCAGGTTAAAATTTAGGCTCCTGAATTGAGACCCAATTTTAACGGAGAGGTTTAATTTTATTAAAGTGGTATCTGCCTCCCTTAAGAATGCTGTATACCAAATATCTGATCAGTGGTTCTGGAGATTTTTAAAATTTCTTGCAAATATGCGGATTCAGAATTTTTTTGATTTCTTCTACAGTGCACTATTACACAACCGATGACAAATCAGAGCAAAAGCTGAGAGAATCACAGCCTTGGCCTGGGAAACCGCTACCAAATTGAATTGGGTTTGGAAAGACATCCCCAGATGACAAAACGACTGAGAAGGGACCAGGTCCGACTTCTCCTTGTTGACTCTGAATCCTAGCGACGTGAGCAAGCTCAATAGAGTGGCGACATCCGACTCCAGTAAGGCAGCATTGGAATGCCTCTGGAGGATATCGTCCAGATATGCCGAAGTAGTCACCCTGGACTGTGTGCGATGGAACGCTATCACATGCGACATCAGTCTGGTGAAGGCCCAAGGAGCCAGGTTGAGGCCGAAAGGCATGGCCTTGAACTGGTAAACTCGCCCCAGAAAAGCGAACCTGAGATACTTCCATGACGTCCGATGCATCGGAACGTGGAAGTAAGTGTCTCGCAGGTCGATGCTGGCAGCGAAATCTCCCTGGTGAATTGATTGGAGGACCGACCTGAAAGTCTGCATGCCGAACTTGGGAGCAATGATAGACTGGTTCAGGATACTCAGATCGATAACCGGTCGGAGTTGGCCGTCCTTCTTCGGCACCAAGAACAGGCGGGAATAGAAACCCACTGACTGAATGTTCTTGACGACCTCGATCGCCCCCTTTGCCAGGAGATTGCCAATCTCCGTGGACAAAAGTTCCCGATGTAAAACGTCTGAAGGAACTGTGGTTGGAAGAGGCACCCTTGACAGAGTGGGGTGCCATCGGAAGGATAGTCGCAGCCCGGACCAAACAACATCTAACACCCACGGATCGGATGTGATGGTGGCCCAATGGTCTGCGAACTCTGCTATCCTTCCTCCAACCTGGGACGAGTCCAGGTGAGGACCTTCATTTCGAGCCCCAACGAGGCCCACGAGAGGAGAAACCACCTCCTCTACTAAAAGAAGAATCCTGAGACTTCCCTCGATTCTGCCGACCCTTACCCTTACCCCTTGAGTAAGAAGTAGAGGCGGCGGCAGAAGGACCAGCCTTTTGCTTCACAGAGGAAGCAGAAGGGTACTTGTTAGGCTTGGAACGGCCCTTGCCTCCCCTAGAAGGTTGATCAAGCTGACGAAACAGCAGCTGATCTTTGGAATGACGTAGGACGTCATCTCGGACCGTCGACACGGAACCATGGAAAAGTTGCGGACCTGCCAAAGAAGCAGATCGAAGAGCAGCACGCTGCTCCTCGGGAAGGGATCGTCCTGTGTCCAGCACAGCGTCCCTTCGAACTAATTCCAGATTAGCCGTGTTACAGGCATGCATGTGAGTAAGGTGCATAAGCGCCTTGGACAGCACACGCAAAGGAGCCTGTACCTCGTCAAACTTATCTGGAGGCAGATAAGCAGCCAAAGCTGAGACGACGTGATCTGAGAGAGAAAGCATGCCAAACATCTCTCTAGATAAGCCCAACGTGGACTCCAGAGTCGTCATTGGAATGACGGCAGACTTGGGCTTGGAAAGCCCGAGGGAAGTGGAGTCCTGATCCAGAACGTCAAAGTCTGGCAGACCGACGGATTGGCGGAATCGTAGGAACGATAACGCACAGGAGGCAAAAAGGTGTCAACCCTGGTGAAGAACGAAGTCTTCAGAGCCTTGGAATTCAGCTTGGAGTCCAATGCTGAAAAAGCTTCAACCACCTGTACCGACTGGCACGGTCGAAGGCGCCCAGAAGCAGGTTGCTCCATAGGCTGTAGGCGCGCGACCGATGATCGCGACCAGGCTGACACTGTCGGCTGGTTAGTAGGTTTGAGATCAGGCAGAAACCCAAACACAAAGTCAAGAGCTGCCCCCAAGTCTGAAGACTGCTGGCCCTCGACATCTAGCATGTCGGACTCCTCCCCAGAGTCAGAAGACACATAGCCCATCGAGGGAAACCAGCCGACGCCTCCCATGGTGTCGGGACACCAGGGGAATCAGAAACCGGCCTGTTTCCAATCCCGGGAGGCAGCGCCATAGGAGGCGCCTGGAAACCACTCATTGCCTCGCTGGAAGCAACAGGAAGGCTCTTAGATAGAAGCTGAGTGAGTAAGGAGAGGGCCTCCCTAAGCTCACTGCCCGTACTGGCCAGTTCGACAGGGGAGCAAACCGGCAAAGTGGCTTCACCTCTGACCCTTAACCAGCGAAGGGTCATGATCCTCCAAAACACCCGACGCGGGATGACGGGCGGCAGCCGAAACATCTGAAGGCAAATGTGTATAGGGGTACGAGGCACCCCGAGGATCAATATGGCGAGAACTCATGAGAGTCACCGCGGACCTCTGCGGGTCAGAAGGTCCAGGCTGCACAAAAAGCGTTGGTCCCCCAAAACTGGTCGTGTGGCCAGAATGAGTGGACGGAAACGCCACGGAGTTCATAGTGTCTCCACTAAGAATTTCCGAATCCAAATACACAAATGTGGTGCTCGATGGCGTAGAGACCACAGAGATGGGTTCGGCCGGCAGCCCCTTCCGACTTCGACAAGTTGAAGTCAGGGAAGGCTGAGGCCGATATCCCACGTCTACAGTACCGGACATTCCTGCAGTCCCCTGCAGCGAAAAGCCGAGGCCGGCTGAAACTGACGACGAAGCAGACGGACCAGCAGTAGTAGTAGATACGTCGGGAGTCGTTGAGGCTGGTGAAATAGTGGAGAGAGCACACCTGCTCGGCTCCGAAGGATGAGTCACAACCCTAGTGACAGCCTCAGATGTCGACTTGAGGGGGACCGTAGTCTCGGAACCAGGCACCTCTTCACCAGAACACTCAACGGCTCCCGCAGTATCCACTACAGGAAAAGACTGCACATCCCCCACGGAGAAGGAATAACTCTCACCAGACAGGGTCGGCTTGGGAGCCCCCGAACGACCACGTTCTCCTTTCCCACGGGAGCGGGAGGCACGGCCACGAGAACGAACGACACGGTTAACTGACGCCCAGAAAATGGATGACCATGATCCACAGACACCACAAGGCCGCTCGGCCAAACACCCATTACAGGAGGAACAAGACGAATGTAAATCGTCCACATGCTTTGGCAGCAGACATTGCCCACAAGGAATTGTCCTGGGCATGATAGAGGTGAGAGGAGCAGAGAAGGTGAAATCAGAAAACAGAAGAACACCCCCAAAGAAGAGAGAAAGGTGACAGAAACAAAGACCCCAGACGGTCGACCGAGAACCACACAACAGGATGACTACTCTCAAAAGAAAGAAGAAAAACTGTAGGAGTGGTACCCCGCTGACACCTAACTCTAACACAATTAGAAAATTTAGCAAATAAAGCATTAACAATAATTGTGAAAAATAATAAGTCCGAACCGCATGGCACACGAAATTCGCGCGTGACTCGAGAGAGAACAATCAAATATACATTATGGATATATAATATTGAAGAGAATATAAAAAACACTGTTCCTGAGAATACAAAGGATACACTGATGCACTATGAATCAGGAATCATCAAACAACGAGCTGGATAAACACTGATAAGCGTGCAAAAACATCTCGACACGAAGCGGATGATAAAAAGAATGAGTCTTTAGAGACGGTATATGCGCACTGGCAAAGGAAGTCGTGGAGTTGTGCTTGGGAGAGAGCGTCCCGTACTGGGTCTGCGCCGGTTGCACTCGACCCAGTTTTGGCTTATTTTTTCTTGGTGCTTTTGCACCACTTTTCTTCCACAAATTGCTTGGGAAAGACAAAAATAGAGAGTATTTTATCAGAGTTAGGGACTTCCACTGTAGTGCAAGCCTGAAGTAAACAATTGTGAGTAGGTTGATAAGAAATGGCTGTTTGAAAATATTTCTATTTTAAGCTCCTGAGGTTCCCACAGGGACACAGGATTTTTTTTTTGCCATGAATCAAGTACTTATAACTCAATAATACCACATACCATATGTGGTTCAAATCGACTCATTGGTTCAGAAAATAAGAAATTTTGGGCAGGGCCAAAAATCTTTTCATATCCCCCCCCCCCCCCCCCCCCCCCCCCCATTACTTAGGCAAATATTGCTCTTTGAACTTCATTTAAACAAACTTGATTCTACACCTTAAAAGGAAGTTCAGCACCAAATATCAAGTCATTGTAACCAATGGTGCATGAGAAGGTTTTTTTTGTAAAATATGGAAGCATTTTCCCCACCCCCTCCCAATGGGGCTGGGCAAGTTGTTTTGAACAATAATAAAATGCGATGTCAGAACAATCAATCACCTCAAACTTAACTGAAATCAGTTGAGTGATTTTGGAGGAGAAATCATGAACACCATGTTAATGGACGATGGACATATGCCAGCAGGAGCGCCGAGAGCTAGAACGGGGGCTCTGGGGCAATGTGTACATTAGGCGTTACAGCCCCTGCGAGTGCTAATCACACTAAGCAATAAGTTGGGGGGGGATCAAAAATCCTGGAGCAGTTGTCCCTCTTACCACCCCCCCTACCCCCTCAGCACTAATGGACGCCAGATGGTGAGTGATCACAGTTGCTCACCCCGACTAAAAATGTGAGGTGTTATTAGGCAAACTGCTAAGTTAGTCTTATGTCACAATGCAGGTACTATTAGTGACACAGTGTTTCAGCAGGGACTGGTACTACCCTTCTAAGATCTGTATTTCCGGAGGTTGAAAGCCAAAGGAAATACGAATCTCAGAAGGGTAGTACAGTCCTGTCCACCCTGCTGAAACACCATCTGATAAATTTATTACCCTGCCCCTTCAATGTGTCGAGTTTTGTTTTGTTATATAATCCACAAACGGCATTCCATTGACGAAAACCTTGATAAAAATGAAAGTGTCAATGACACTGTAGCTTAACGTGTGTGTTGTGTTTGATGAAAAGGATAATGTCCAATGTTTATGAAAGGATTATGAAATAAGACAAGAATCGTGATAATTGGGAAAATCCGAATATGTTCATTTCTGTTCCCTGCATGCTATATTTTTGATAAAAATAATATGAGGTGTACACTGTACTAAAGAGCTGAGGGTGGGTTAATATGACCTCACAGTTAATGTATGTGGCCCTCACAGTTAACGTATATAAACGAATGATACCAAGTTATAGTGAAATTATTCCAAAACGAGTCATTCTATCAAGTTACATTGAAATCCCTTCGTAAATATGGCCTGTAGACTGTACTAAAGGTTTTTGGGCTTCGAGCCCCTGTTGCCATCAGTTTCCGAATTGTGTCCAAAGGGGACGTTCTCATCTAGACATTATATGAAGTCAACCTACCAAGTTACAATGAAATCCCTCCATTAATATGACCTGTAGACTGTGCTAAAGGTTTTTGGGCCTTGGGCTCGGGCAGCCATCATGGCTGAATGAACGCAACCAAAAGAGGACATTCTCATCTGGGCATCATCTGGAGTGATCCTACGAAGTTACAATGAAATCCCTTCATAAATATGACCTGTAGACTGTGCTCAAGGTTTTCGGGCTTTGGGCCCCTGAAGCCGTTACAGTTGACCAATCACGATCAAAAGGGGATGTCATCATCTAGGCATTATATGGAGTCAAACTAACAGGTTACAATGAAATCCTTCCATAAATATGACCTATATACTATGCTAAAGGTTTGGGGGTTTTGGGCTCGGGCAGCCATCTAGGCTGAATGATCGCAACCAAAAGGGGACGTTCTCATCTAGACATTATTTGGAGTCATCCTACCAAGGTACAATGAAATCCTTTCATAAATATCACCTGAAGAGTGTGCTAAAGGTTTTCAGGCTTCAGGCCCCTGGAGCCATCACAGTTGCCTAATGGTGTCCAAAAGGGACTGTTCTCATCTAGACATTATATGAAGTCAACCTACCAAGTTACAATGGAATCCCTTCATAATTATGACCTGAAGACTGTGCTAAGTTTTCAGGCTCCAGGCCCCTGGAGCAGTCACAGTTGTCAAATGGTGTCCAAAAGGGGCTGTTCTCATCTAGACATTATATGAAGTCAACCTACCAAGTTACAATGAAATTCCTTCATAATTATGACCTGAAGACTGTGCTAAAGGTTTTCGGGCTTTGGACTCGGGCAGCCATCGTGGTTGAATGATTGCAACCAAAAGGGGACATTCTCAACTGGGCATCATCTGGAGTGATCCTACGAAGTTACAATGAAATCCCTTCATAAATATGACCTGTAGACTGTGCTCAAGATTTTCGGGTACCTGTAGCCATCATAGTTGACCAATCATGACCAAAAGGGGATGTCATCATCTAGGCATTATATGGAGTCAACCTAACAAGTTACAATGCAATCCTTCCAATAAATACGATCTATAGACTATGTTAAAGGTTTTTGGGCTCGGGCAGCCATCAAGGCTGAATGATCGCGACCAAAAGGGGACGTTCTCATCTAGACATTATTTGGAGTCATCCTACCAAGCCACAATGAAATCCCTTTCATAATTATGACCTGTAGACTGTTCTAAAGGTTTTCGGGCTTCGGGCCCCTGTAGCTGCCACAGTTGCCCAATCACGTCCAAAAGGGGGCTTTCTCATCTAGACATTATGTGAAGTCAACCCACCAAGTTGCAATGAAATTCCTCAATAAATATGACCTGTAGACTGTGCTAAAGGTTTTTGGGTTTTGAGCTCGGGCAGTCGTCACGATTGGCAGATCATGCCCAAATGGGGAAATTCTCATCTAGACATCATAAGGAGTCATTCTACCAAGTTACAATGAAATCCCTTCATATTAATAAACATGACCTGCAGACTGTGCTAAAAGCTTTTGGATTTCAGGCTTGGGCAGCCATAACGGTTGCCAGATCATGCCCAAAAGGGGACGTTCTCATCTAGGCATTATACAGAGACATCCTACCAAGTTACAATGAAATCCCTTCATAAATACGACCTGTAGACTGTGCTAATGGTTTTCGGGTTTTGGGCTCGGGCAGCCATACCGATTGACCGATCGCGACCATAAGGGGACGTTCTCATCTACACATGACCCCAAACCTGCATATGAAATTCTGTGACGATCAGACAAGAACTGGGGGGGGTGTAGCCTGTGCTAAAGGAAAATGTGAACAGACTCACAGACTTCCGCACGCGTGATGGCAATAGCTTATCTTGACTTTGTCAAGTTAAGCTAAAAATTGAGAAACTGAAAGAAGCACATTGCTTTAATAGTTGAAACCTAAAACAATTTGAAAATGTCAGCCAGTAAACTGGAAATGAATAGTTGAAGCTTGAAACAACTTGAACATGTCAACTGGTCAACTACAACAGTCTATTTCTTCTGAAGAATGATTTGGAAAAAGCAGCTGAAAATTTTTTATTGGATTTGGAGTTATTTCCCTTCGAATGAACTCAAACATTTGCGAGTCTTCTATTCAAGGACATTGGGAAATGAAGCGTCATTATTATTGTGGTGCACAAGCTGATTATTAGTGTTTTATTCGATACATACAGTGGTGCATTGTGTGTCTTGAAGAATCGAGCACACTATTCAAACTGGAACAAGTGCTTTAATAAATTTGAAGCAAGATACAATTCATATGAGGAGATTGCATGTTTTTAGAATCTGCATCGATCTGCAGTGTAGAAACACCACAACAGAATCTGTCTTCTCGACAGTAAAATCAGGGGGTATGTACATGTTTTATTTCAAGTTTTCGGAATATTGTGATGAAACAATATTGAATCTGAATGTTTATTATTACTGACGAAAATGTTTGAGGCAATGGGTGAAAGGGAAATCGGCAAAGTGTAAAAAAGAATGTCTGTACACCCTGTTTAGATGTCACATGATATTCTCATACACCCCTTTGTTGGAGTTAAATGGTTGCACTGGTTACTGACCAATCAGGAAGCTTGTATAATTTTAAAAGGGTAATAAAGAGTGGTAGACTGTTTCAATGATTTGTGTTGCCTGTTAACAAAATGAAGACTTTTTGCCAATATAAACATGCTTACCTCATACAAATTTGAAATTTGCAATTGTAATGACTGGAATTCAGGCTCTTCATCTGATTTTCTTCGTTTGTCTGGAGTTGATGACACAAAGGTATCAAGAACAGCAGAGTCGTCAAATGATAAGTGGTCTGAAAAAATGACAGTAAAATGTTGAAAAAAGGCACATTGCAAAAGAAAGATATCTTATTTTTAGAAAGTAGGATCTTTTATTATACGCTCAACTTTAGATTATAGAAAACTATGCAGGAAAATATAATCGTATCCCCCACAGTGAAGATATGGAAATTTGAACTTTTAAAATACAGTAGAATCCTCTTAATTGAATATCCATTTTGCCAGTGAAAATTATTCAATTAACAGGAGTATACAATTAACAGGGATTTGGTCAGTTACCTGTGTTCTGGAGGTAAACTGAGCATTTATTCTATTATATCTTGTTTGACAGAGCTCATAGAGCTCTGTCAAACAAGATATAATAGAATAAGTGCCTGTATTGGATGTAGTGAGGACAAAAAGGTTGATAAATAAGGGGAATTTGGTGCATGTCACAGTAATTTTTTTGACATTTTATTATAAAAAATTATATACAATTAACAAGAGTTTACTCTACAACCCATATGCAATTAACAGATCAAATTTGTACTGAAGGTATGGTAAATGGTTTTGTGTTTGAAAATTATATTCAATTAACAGGGATATACAATTAAGAGATATCCAATTAAGTGGGCTCCAGCATATCAAGAACATTAACAAATCACTTCCCTGTACCAAGGCTCTTGTTGTTTATAAATGTTTATAAATGTTGAAATCTGTTATCTGTAATTATTATAGTTACAGTGGGCCCTGCAAAGTTGATCTCTTTCTTTGATCTCTTTCTCAGGCCATTTTTTTTATCAAAATACATGCGGACTGATGGTATTTTTTTTATTGTTATTTATTTTCCTGAAACTAAAAACTAATTTATCCAATACTATGACACAAATTTGTATATTCTTTCAGTTCTGCACAATTGCTAATCATGACTGCAACATGAATATAAAGTCCAGTCAATCATTTATACCAATGCTGCCCACTTTAGAGGACTTTCACACCAGGCATTGGTTAACCATTAACAGTCACTCTTTAACCTGTAAACAAGCATTGTTTCCGTTCCTGGGGTTTCCACGAGGATATAACTCAATAAAACATTGTTGATTCATAAACTTGTTTGTTTTTTATTTATCAATGCCAAGTCTTGTTATAGCGACCAATGTGAAAGATCAACATGTATGACAACTGCCAAGTGACCAATCAAATTGTTTATGAAGGCATGCTTCCAACTCTGTTGCAAGATTCAAAGAAAAATGTTCAGAAGTTATGTTGTACAGACTTTCATAGATGACTAAATATTCCTATAAACTTGGGCATGAATACACCTCTGACAGAAAAATGGTAAAGAGGTAACCCCATGTTAACCTCAAAAAAATTTTTTCAGGGAAATTGAGGTTGATTTTCAGGGAAATGGCACGGATTTCAGGGAAAAGATTGTGTGACAGAAAATGTTGTATGGAACAAGTCGACTACCACTACCTCACCCTCAATGAGAGGACTTCTCTCTGTGGGAGATCTACAAAACTATTAATGCAGCTCACACATGTATTACCAAATAAAAATATGGTCAAAATATACAAAAATAATTTTCCTTCTGGAGTTATATTACTGCTCATCTCAACTAGTTCTGCATCCTGCCTAATGGCTTATTCAAACTGTAGTCTATTCACAAACATTGGAATCACAACAGTAATAAGGTTTCTCTCAATACCACCCCCACAAAAAAAAAAAAGAAAAAAAAGTTTTTTTAAAAATAGAACCAAAAATGGGGAAAAGACCATAACTTTTCAGTTTCAAATTAATCACATGTATATGTCAAACTCCCCCCCCCCCCCCCCCCCCCCCCCAAAAAAAAAAAATTGTTCTCTTGCACTTCTACAATTAATTCATGACTAGCAGTAATCTGAAGAACTAGAGCACACTGTCACAGTGCCGAAGCTGCAACGATTTGTGCAATGCTAATGATGTTTTAAAACTCGTTGGTGACAAAAATACTTGTTAGTGACAAGTCCACAAATGTGACATAAATTATCCGAATGACATGCACTATTGAGAGGGTGTAGACATCATGAAGATACACTTGCATACCAAGTATGGTGTCATTCCATCAAGTATTTTAGGAGTTATGGTGTTTTTTAAACTCATTGGTGACAGACCGACTGACAGACATTGCCACATATAGTAATTTATAAAAAAAATTGGGCACAATTAACTCCCCCCTTGAACTCCCCACCTCCAACAGGGTGAAAGTTAAATTTTTGCTGAAAATCACTCAAAATCTTCTTTTGAAGCAAAAATAATGTTGTTCAAAGGACCCTACTTCCCCCACCCACCATCCACGGGCCTCAAGTGGTCTGGTTATTATTGATGGAATTCAAGCACAAAATACATTACATTATACAGGGTGTTACAGAGTCTGCACATCAAGGGGGATACTCTAAAACATTTGACCTGTACAAACAGTAAAAAACAACAGAAAATCAATGTCAACCAATCAAAAGCAGGGGCCTCATCTTGAATTGTGTACAACATCGAGCGTTACTTTGCAATTTATTCTTCAGGTTTTATTTATGAAAATATCTTTAAATTGCATTTCAGAAAATAATACGTTCAAAAATAGGTGTTACTGTGTAACATATTTTAACATTTACGATTTAATCCTTTCAAGAAGCACATTTTAATCACTTGCTTAGCTGGGCTTACAGTCACTGTTCTCGACTCTTATAAACGATAACAAGAGGCCCCAGGGGGGCCTGAGGGTGCTCACCTGACATGGTAGTCTAAATATCAAACCAGGGACTTGACTTGAATAAGCTGCATACCCCCCTCCTAAGAAAAGCATATACCAACTAGATGAAGCGATTGTGCCCACACAATACACAGGATTTTCCTTCTATTTTCAGTTCCTGCACTTTTACGTCCCAAAATTGAGATAAACACATAAAAAACAGATTTTTTTCCCAAACAAAATATTTTCAGCCTAAATTTTTTCTTTCTTCTTAAAATGCATAAAAAACCAAAAAACTACTTTCCGGATTTTGGTCCAAAATTTTCTAAGTCTCAGCCGGACCCCAAATTTTCAGTGTAAAAAAATTTTTTTTTTTTGTCTTAAAATTGACCAAAACGCATAAAAAACAAAAAAAATGGATTTTGGTCCAAAATTTTCCAAGTCTCACCCGGACCCCAAATTTTCAGTGAAAAAAAAAAAAAAAATTTTTTTGTCTTAAAATTGACAGAAACGCATAAAAAACAAAAAAAAAATTCCGGATTTTAGTCCAAAATTTCGAAGTCCGAAACGGGGCCCCAAATTTTCAGCCTAAATATCAACCCAGGGACTTGGCTTGAACAAACTTGAATCTCACCCCCCTAAGGATGCTGCGTACCATATATCAAAAGATTCTTATTGGTAGATCTGAAAAAGAAGAAGATTTTTAAAGAATATTCCTCATACTGCACTAATTTAAACATTTGGGCTCCCATAGAGAGCCCAAATATGGACCCAGGGAATTGATTTCAATAAACAAGTGAAACAATCTTCCAAAGATGTTATATGTGAAATTTGAAAGCTTTTGGAGCGGTGGTTTGGGAGAAAAGTAGTCTTCAATGTTTTTCCCATTACCCACAGTGTTAAAAAATGCTGACTCAGCACTTTTTCAAAACTCCCCAAATAGTACCCTATGATAAAACAGATAGCAATTTTTTTTTACCATTCCATTCTGTTGGTCCTAAGGAAGCTGCACACCAAATAAGAATTCTCAGTGCCGTGTAGTTTTGGAGATATGGCCGTTTTAATTTTTTTCTATTTTTAGCTCCTGCAGTTCCCATTGGGCGACGGGAAAAAAAAATTGGGGCATAAATTAAGTACTTGAGACCCAAATTTGGTTCAAATCTGCCTCTCGGTTTGGAAAATAGAAATTTTGGGAGTGGCAGAAACCTCAAAAGGACTCCGTATACCACA
Organism: Pictodentalium vernedei; assembly: GCA_031216915.1. Lineage (NCBI taxonomy): Eukaryota > Metazoa > Mollusca > Scaphopoda > Dentaliida > Dentaliidae > Pictodentalium > Pictodentalium vernedei. The sequence goes on from CM062297.1 coordinate 844,081,399, forward strand.
TATCAAGTCTCTGCTACTGGTGGTTCATCAGAAGAAGATTTTCAAAAAATTTGGCCATCTTTTCCCCACACCTCTGCTCAATATGAGCCGAAAACTAATTTGCATAAAAATCAAAATGCCCCTATATAACCACTACTTACATGAAATTTAATTAAAATGTGGCCAGTGGTTTAGGAGAAAGAGGCTTAAACACCACCTTCACTCAGGATGACGGACGACGGACAAAGAGCGATAAGAAAAGCTCACCCTGACTTTCAGTCAGGTGAGCTAAAAATTGCAGGAGAGAATGTGCGCAAGAGCGATAGCACACCTCCAACTCGAAAGACTGATTTTTGCACTCAAGATGACCTCTCCTAAAGAGCATAAGCCCACTCAAGAGAGAGGTCCATAAGCAATGTATTGCACACAAAAAATTGGGAACATAACTAAATCTGAATGGTGATTTTTTTGTGTACAGCACTGGCCATTCTTGGCTGTTGTTATATATTGATTAAATATCTGACCAAATGAAGCTGTATTACCTTCCTTTGAAAAATCCAAATGCAAGTGACCTGAGGATGTTTTGCTCAACATTTAAGTGCCTGGACAAATTTCTTGAATATCCCGAGACCACCATCTGTGCATTGCCAGTAGCTTGGCAGTGACTTCTAGTCAAGTCTTGGCTGCCAAGACTTGACTAAAAAACACAGCCAAGGTAATGTCTATTTTCAGCAGGATCTCCTCATGATTACATGTTAAGGGTACCAGTTGTGAGGATGTAAAAGTCGGAAATGGGCCTTTATGGGTTAAGTTTGAGTTTGGACAGATGTTACTCTCAAAATGAAAGGTGACAGCTGATGACAGTTGCCAAATAATGGCATAAGCTCATTCAGACTTTGACTGAGGTGAGTAACTCATACTTTCAGTTAGATGAGCTAACAAAACTGCTGAGCTTCATATACAAGGGTTACACAAAGCGTGGGCCACTGGCCCCGACCCAGGGACCGACCTGGGCATGCGCCAGTACGTATTTGGTTCTGAAACATCAGGACCTGGCTCTTAAATCTCAGAAATAGACTTCTCAGTTGGCGCATAACTTCTCAGATCATATTTTGATATTCTTTCGATGGATATTTATTTATTTATTTATTGGTGTTTAAGGTCACATACTTATGCACAATGGCTAATCGTGACCGTGATAGTTTTACGGGTGGAGGAAGCCGGAGTACCCGGAGAGAACCACCGAGCAAAGACGAGCAGCTGTCAGCTCTCCAACATCGTTACTCTGAACTCTGCACCGCAGCACAGGCAGGGTTAGATTGGCTGAAGACATGCGCACCATCGACGTGCAGTACACCTCAGTACACAGCGTCATCGTGCCCCCATGTAGGCAATCGGGGTGAAGTGTCTTGCCCAAGGACACAACGCGTTTGCTGCAGGTGGGATTGGAACCGAGGACCTCTCGGCTTGCAGCCTGCACCTCTACCAACTGAGCCACCGCGCCCCCTTTCGATGGATGATCGAGAGAGACACTCTTACATGTATTATATATATGATTATCATTTATCATTGTTGTAGAGTGCTTAAGTTAATACTTCAAGTCTTAATTACCAAGCATTAATCTTCACTGTGGTTTCTGATCAAGTCTTGGCTGCCTAAATAGGCAGCCAAGACTTGATCAGAAACCACAGTGAAGATTGATGTTTGCTACAGTGTACTAAATGAAAATGATGAGAGCTATTACATACTTGCAGTGTGTGTTACAAACAGCAGTGTCACTCCGTAAATTGAAATCTGGCGCATGAATTGAAAAAATAGGCTCCGAGGCTAGAGCGTATTTTAAATAGTCCTGATCGGTCCCTGTCAAAGGTGTAATATTCTGTGGATGTGCTTCATATTATCTTAGAAGTGAAATTAATTAGTCTTCATGGGTTTGCCTTGTTAGAATTTATGGGAGAGTGCCTGTTGGCGTGTCTCTCGGTGTGCCTGTTGGCACTCTCCCATAAATTGTAACAAGGCAAAGACACGTGAACAAATTTTGATGACCAAAAATAATTTAGCACTCTACCGGTTAATAACATTACAATATATATTTATTATAAAAGTTAATTTTAACACAATTGAGCACGCACGTAATATACCAATACCTATTTGACAAATCAATCGAGATCATTTTCTGACCAGGATTGTGTGTGTTAATATTTGCACATGTAATTTGTTTTGGACACAAGAGGCCCCATGGAGCCTGAGGCACTCACCTGACCAAAGTTGTTTAAAGAAGGATTTAATTCGCATCTATAGCTAGTTAACACTACAGAGGAATGAAGTTCATAGCAGCCATGACTAGATCTGATGAAAAATATTTAATTATTTAGAACTCTGATGTCCGCGCCAGATGATTTTTTTCTTTTATTGAGATGATACCTAGGAACTTAACTTAAACAAACTTGAATTTGACCCATTCCCCTCCACCCCTAGGATGACGTATTCCAAATATCAATAGATTCTGAATGGTGGATCTCAAGGAGATTTTTTAAAGATTATTTGTTATAATGCACTAAGTTAAAATTTGCACCCTCCCCCTCAGAAGTCTAATGATGTGTGTTGGTTTCAGAAATAGAATTGAATTTATCTTCTCTTATATTCCATTAACCCTTTACCCAACAAAACGGCCAAAACCGGCCAGTGCTATTTTAAAAAATCTCAGATTAGTTTTTATTATTTTTTCATTTTTTGTCTCAAAAACATAGGTTATGACCCTCGTTGGAACAAGCTCGTTGAGCTCGTTCCAACGAAGGGTCATAACCTATGTTTTTGAGACAAAAAATGAAAAAAAATAGTTATTCAAGAATTTTTTTTGCAAGTGTCATCTGCTTTTCATGTTAGGTAAAGGGTTAACTGTGTACCTAATACAAATAGCACATGCCCCATAAGAGTCCAAATATGAATCCAGTGACTTAATTTGAACAAACTTGAGCCTGAGCTCTGCTAGGGTGTTGTATACCAAGTATAAAAACATTCTGAATGGTGGTTCTCAAGAAGATTTCAAAGAATATTCATCTTTTGCACCAAGTTAAAATTAGGGTTCATATAGGGAGTCCAAATATTAACCCAGATCCTTTATTTGAAAAAAAACTCGAAAGATTCTGACAAGTGGTTCTGGAGAAGAAGAGTTTTAAGCATTATTCATCATATTGGACCAGGTTAAAATTTGGGCTCCAATAGGGCAGCACTTGGTTTGAACAAACTTAGATTTGACTTCCCTAAAGATGCTGTATACCAAATATCAACAAGAAGGACGCCAACGCCCTATAGTTCACCAACATTCCTCTTTGATAGTAACTTTGGCAAACACAAGAACTGTATCAAACAGGCTCATAACATGCGACAAAGCTTACCTAAACACAATCTCTTAAAAGTAAAACACAGAAACTGACCTAAACACTAAGTTAAGCATGAAATTCTGAGCTAAACAGAAAACTAAATGCAACTAAAAATGTCAAGAAAAATGTTTAAAATGCAGGGTAGGAGGGGTTAATCATGGAACAATGATACTGAGGAACATGTATGATGAATATAAGTGCCATGGGAAGAGAAGGAGCACAGCAGCTGACTTAAACACTTAGTTAAACATGAAATTCTGAGCTAAACAGAAAACTAAACGCAACTAATAATGTAAAGAAAAATGTTTAAAATGCAGGGTATGAGGGGTTAATCATGGAACAATGATACTGAGGAACATGTATGATGAATATAAGTGTCATGGGAAGAGAAGGAGCACAGAAGCTGACCTAAACACTAAGTTAAACATGAAATTCCAAGCTGAACAGAAAACTAAATGCAACTAAAAATGTCAAGAAATATGTTTAAAATGCAGGGTATGAGGGGTTAATCATGGAACAATGATACTGAGGAACATGTATAATGAATATGAGTGCCATAGGAAGAGAAGGAACACAGCAGCTGACCTAAACACTAAGTTAAACATGAAATTCTGAGCTAAACAGAAAACTAAACGCAACTAAACATGTCAAGAAAAATGTCTAAAATGTAGGGTATGAGGGGTTAATCATGGAACATTGATACTGAGGAACATGTATGATGAATATAAGTGCCATGGGAAGAGAAGGAGCACAGCAGCTGACTTAAACACTAAGTTAAACATGAAATTCTGAGCTGAACAGAAAACTAAACGCAACTAAAAATGTCAAGAAAAATGTCTCAAATGTAGGGTATGAGGGGTTAAATCATGGTAAAATGATAATTATCACATAGCAGCATTATAAAAGCCATGATATGGAAATAGGGTGAGTAAGTGACCTAAACAGAAGCTTTAACATTATTGGACACGTACGCCGACACCGACCGATCGAGCCATGCCATAAGCTCACACAACTAAAGTTGGTGAGCTAAAAAAGATTCGGACTGTTGGATCTGAAGAAGATTATCCTCCATATTGCACTACGTTAAAATTCAGGGCCTGATATGAAACCCAAATATTAACTGAGGGATTTGATTTGAACAAACCTGAATATGACCCTTCTTACAATAATATTAATAATAATATGATTTAGAGCCGAGTATCCACATAAGTGCTCACAGGCTTCACACAAAACTAAAAGTGCATTTTATATAATTCAAGCAGGTCAGCAATAAGACAATTTATACAGGTGTGTTTTTAAGTGTCTTAAATGACTCGAGTGACTGTGGTTTTTTGATGTCGTCAGGTAACGTGTTCCAAATGTGGTGCTGTAATGCAGAAGGCCCGATCGCCAGCTGTGACCAGCTTTCCGGCATTCTGAACAAGATTGCTAGAAGTAGCTGATCGCAAAGGACAAGCAGGTTCATACTTCTTAACAAGATTGCAAAGATATGGAGGCATGATGTATACCAAATATTTAAAACATTCTGACTGGTGGCTCTAAAGATTTTTTGAAAGATTATGCCCCATTTTGTTAAAATTCAAGGCTCTCGTATTAAGCCCCAAATATGATCAATGGGGCTTCATTTTAACAAACTTGCATCTGACCTTCCTTCCTCCTCTCCCCCCACCCCCTTCCCCCAGGGATGCTGTATACCAAATATTAAAAGGGTCTGCTCAGTGGCTCGGGGGAAGAAATTTTTTTTTACCATTCCATTCTACTGGTCCTAAGGTTGCTTCATACCAATTAACAGTTCTCTGTACCATGTGGTTTGGGAAATATGGGTGTTCAAAAATATTTTATTTTTGGCTCCAGAGGTTCCCAGTGGGACACAGGAATTTTAAAATTTTTTTTGCAGGAATCAAGTATTTTTGCCTGAATAATACCTCAACCAAATTTGGTTCAAATCGGATCATCAGTTCAGAAAATAGAAAATTTCGGCGCGCCAAAAATCTTGTCTCTCCCATTACAAAGGCAAATAAATATTGCTCCACAAACTTCGTTTAAACAATGTTGATACTACACTTCAAAAGAAGTTCCAAACCAAATATCAAGTCATTGTACCCATTGGTTCATGAGAAGATGCATTCCCTCTCCCTCCTTCCCCTCCCCATGTTCATGGATGACAGATGATGGATGGTGAGTGATCACAATGGCTCACACTGACTTTTAGTCAGCCTCCACCCAGCCACACACACACACACACACAAACTTGATCACTGATGGGGAATGTTGATCTCCTCTATTATATTTGGGCTTATTATTATCCCTGGTGGATGAGGGTGTGAGATGGTGAAATCTGACCCGAGGGCAAGATATTTCAACCAGACATGAGGCTTGCCGAGTGTCTGGACTAAATATCTTGTCTGGACCAAATATCTTGTCCTGGACCAACATATCTTGTCTGGACCAACAAATATGTTGTCCATTTCTGAAAAAACTAACCTGTGTATCGTAAAGAGTGCACAAAAGTATTATACACCACAGGTTTATACATCGAAATTAAATTCAAACGCAGACAAGACAGAGGTTAAAGATATGTAGCGAAATGAGCAATGACACATTCTGATGACGTCAGTTGGGCGCGTGCATCAATCGATGGATGGACGCTGTAGTAATAGGAATTAAGTTAAGAAATTGAACAAACTGTATACAATATACTGTTATTATTAACATCAAGTACAACAAACAACAATACTTTGAACACCAACGAAACATAAGATACGGTCACATGGGTCATATGAGATAGATATCCATGAGACATGCATATCTTGCATAGGAAGTGGGGGGAGAATATAAGTTACAGGGTGTTTAGTTGGCAGATAAGTGTCATATACGGCAAAGAGAAAACAATATTAGCCTCACCTAATATTGTTTTCTCTGAGCCGTATATGACACTGTATCTGCCAACTAAATGCCCTGTAAAGTATTTATTATGCACGGCATTCTAAAATGTCATTGGGGAAGTTAACTCAACGAATAGTTAAATGATGCGCACTTCTCAAAAAAATGTAAACAAAGCAGAAGAATGTTTACATACGCAACAAGGAGAGTACTTTTGCTTCTGCATTCTAATAAATCACTTGTGACTTGTTCTATAAGCGCCAATGTTTTGGCATTTTATTAGAACAGGTTCAATCAATCGAATGCAATGTTTATACGACGGGGCTATTTTATATGGTGGGTCTTCTGTACCACTACACTGCAGCATGTACGTATGTGTAAATTAAAAGCTGAGGCGTGTGGATATAATGATAAAACAAAATGGCTGATGGGCACCAAATATTAAATTAATATTGGGTGCCTTTCAGACATCCTGAACCTAATATTGCAGAGTCTATGTCACTTAGTAACTTCATTTGATTGGATAAACAAATTTACTAGCATAATAAAATGAGTTTCACTGCAACAATACCTTTATCATTTCTTGGAATAGTGACAATCTCTACAGATCGAGTGCAAGCTTTACTGATACTCGGTGTTTTAATCCATGTCTCTGGAACAGAATATTCAATCTGGTTTTTATCTGGTGTATATTCATTCACTACTGGATTACTTGAGGCAAACTGTACTAATGAAGCTGCTGGGATATTGTCTGGGAGTTGAGGCATGGAGGTAGATGAAACCGATGATGTGGATTGCACAGATGTTGACATAGAAGATAAATGTGCTGGAATGTTGTGTGTGTTTGGAAGAGTCGGGTGTATTACTGTGGTTTTCCTTGGTGGTGGTACTCTCATGTTTTGTCTTGAGGGTGCTACCTTTCGTGTCTTCAAGTCTAAAAAAAATAAAAATGTAAATAAAAATTTGTTCAACCTATATATTTTAAAAAAATAGCCGATAGGATCACCAATCCAATGTCGAGTTGTGACAGCACAAAATTTCATGAATGTAGGTTGAACTACTATCAAGTTATCATCCGGAAAGGAATTGTGCGATTTACTATGTTCAAGGTCACGTTGACCTTGACCTTTGACGTAGCGAGTCCAAAATCAATAGGGTTCTTCCCCTCACCAAGGCCAATCTACCAGCCCTGGGAATTAGGAAAATTGTCTACGGCAGATAAATGCCGTCGTCAAATCAAACTCAACAGCAATTTTAACATTTTTAAGATTGTCTACGGCAATTTTTTCCACAGGTGGTTGGAAACGTAAAATAAGGAAGTGAAGGTTTTTTTCTCATTGAAAATAACGAAGCCAGTTACTGTTAGTAATAGCAGGGCCATATCCAGGAGTAATTTGGGGACACCGGTGAGAATCCGGCCGGTCGATCGTGGGGGTGGGGGGGGGGGGAGTCCAAATACGATGCGAAGCATCGTCCGAGCCACGAAGCGGCGAGGGGGGAGAGCACGAATCAAGAGGGGGTGTCCCCCCCCCCTCCTCGTTGGTGGGGGTCTGAAAAATTTGTTATTTCTGGAGGCTCTCAGGTGGTCTCTGACGGCACACCGAGCTCCAAAATTGTGGAACATTTCAACAGAGAAATCAGTATTTTTGTTGGTGAAATTTGAGAAATTAAAAAATGGAGCTACTAACCTCACTTCTAATGTTAACATGACACAATTCCCTGTCAAATATGGGGGCCCTGGGCGTCCGCCCAGTCTGCCCATTCGTAACTACGAAGCAAAGAATATTATAAATCACTTGACAATGTGGTGCATCGTGGTTTGAGAGTGTCCTCTGAACCGTCGGTGCTTGATGACCAATCATCATTCAGTTTTAATGTTGCACATCAAGGGAGCTAATTAACAGAGCCATTCTGATTCAACTTGCATTTCGCTTTTAAGTTTGCGTTGCGCAATCGTTATTGAAAGAAATTCGAATCCTGACAAATTGTCAATGAATAAATTCAAACAAATCGTCATGTGAGATCCAGAGGGTCATCCTATGTCCCCAATGGGACAAAGGACGTTCTGGTTCTCAAACGACGAAATGGCACACGTCTGATCAGTTACTGAGTAAATGATCAGAGGTGTGCCATTTCGTCGTGTGATAACCAGAACGTCCTATGTCAACTGATCAGTGGCGGCGCCAGGATTTCGAAATAAGGGGGGGCGTGTAAATATTAGAGGGGGGGGGGTTGACTATTCGCTGTTGGTATCTAGTTTTCACGGCTTAATGCACACTCCATGACTCGGCCCAAAACCCACTCATTGATTCCAAATGAAGTCAATTCGGGGCGATCATTTATTCACTTGCGTGTGAAGGCAGCTGCCACACGCCACCGACGTGTGCTACGTAATCCATTATCTCGCACCATTCGAAGTGGACAGATGTGTTTTTTTATCAAACTGATACTACGGCAAAAAAATTGCCGTCGTCATTGGCGTTTTCATCGGCATTTACGACGGCACTGCCGAATGCCGCAGTAAATTCCCAGGGCTGATCTACCTATGAAGTTTCATGAATGTGAGTTGAACCATTATCAAGTTATCATCCGGAAACCAATTGTTTAAGATTTACTACGTTCAAGGTCACTGTGACCTTGACCTTCGACGTAGCATGTCCAAAATCAATAGGGTTCTTCCTCCCACCAAGACCAACCTAGGTATGAAGTTTAATGAATCTGAGTTGAACCACTATCAAGTTATCATCCGGAAACCAATTGTTTACGCCCACACCGCCCGCCCGCCTGCCCGCCAAATTATAAGTCGAGTTTGACTTCGTCACAACTCGACTAAAAATCAGTCTCACATAAACATATCAAAATAAGTTTCCTACTGACTCCAGATGAATTCTACTATTTTTCAAACAAGTGTTTGACCACCGAGGTGGTATTAGTCCCCTATGGCGCTTTTGTGACATAAGGTGTTTTTGTCACAGAAGACACTAGAGTATATAAGCATCTTGAATTTTTAAAAAAAAATATTGAGCATGCATAATCCCCTCACAACCCTTTATCCATGTACCATATATGAAAGGCGTAGTTTGAATCATGTTGGAGGGAGGGGTGGTAACATAAAATAGAGAAAAAAGCTTAAAAAAAAACACAACAAAAATGGCCACCATTCTGCCATATTGGATTTTGAAAAATAAATATTGACCGTGCATCATCCCCTCAGAACCATTTATCCATGTACCAAATATGAAAGGTGTAGCTTGAAGCATATCAGAGGGAGAGGTGGTAAAAACAGACAGACGGACAGACAGACAGATGTTAGATTTTGAAAAAAAAAATATTGAGCATGCATAATCCCCTCACAACATCCTTATTCCATGTACCATATATGAAAAGTGTAGCTTGAACCATGTTGGAGGGAGTAGCGGTAACATAAAATAGAGAAAAAAGCTTAAAAAACACAACAGAAATGGTTGCCATGGCATCATCTTGAATTTTGGAAAAAAAATATTGAACATGAAACATCCCATTACAACCCCTCTATCCATGTGCCAGATATAAAAAGTGTAGCTTGAACCATGTTGGAGTGAGGGGTGGTAACATAAAATAGAGAAAAAAAGCTTAAAAAACACAACAAAAATGGCCGCAATGGCGCCATCTTGGATTTTGAAGAAAAAATATTGAATGTGCATCATCCCCTCCCAACCCTCTATCCATGTGCCAAATATGCAAAGTGTAGCTTGAACCATGTTGGCGGGAGGGGTGGTAACATGAAAATAGAGAAAAAAAAGCTTAAAAAACACAACAAAAATGGCCGCCATTCCGCCATCTTGGATTTTGAAAAAAAAATTTTGAGCGTGCATCATCCCCTCAGAACCATTTATCCATGTACCAAATATGAAAGGTGTAGCTTGAACCATCTTGGTGGGAGGGTGGAAACATCAAAATAGAGAAAAAAAGCTTAAAAAACACAACAAAAATGGCTGCCATTCCGCCATCTTGGATGTTGAAAAAAAAATTTTGAGCGTGCGTCATCCGCTCAGAACCATTTATCCATGTACCAAATATGAAAGGTGTAGCTTGAACCATGTTGGTGGGAGGGGTGGTAACATCAAAATAGAGAAAAAAAAGCTTAAAAAACACAACAAAAATGGACGCCATTCCGCCATCTTGGATTTTGAAAAAAAATTTTGAGCGTGCATCATCCCCTCAGAACTATTTATCCATGTACCAAATGTGAAAGGTGTAGCTTGAGCCATGTTGGTGGGGGGGGGGGGGGGGGGGGGGGGTGGTAACATGAAAATAGAGAAAAAAAAGCTTAAAAAACACAACAAAAATGGCCGCCATTCTGCCATCTTGGATTTTGAAAAAAAAATTTTGAGCGTGCATCATCCCCTCAGAACCATTTATCCATGTACCAATATGAAAGGTGTAGCTTGAACCATGTTGGTGGGAGGGGTGGGTAACATGAAAATAGAGAAAAAAAGCTTAAAAAACACAACAAAAATGGCTGCCATTCCGCCATCTTGTATTTGGAAAAAAAAATTTGGAGCGTGCATCATCCCCTCAGAACCATTTATCCATGTACCAAATATGAAAGGTGTAGCTTAAAGAATGTTGGAGGGAGAGGTGGTAACATAAAAAAGACAGACAGACAGACAGACAGACAGACAGACAGACAGACAGACAGACAGACAGACAGATGGACAGAAAGACAGACGGACGGAGTGCAATCCTATAGTCCCCTTATGGTTCCCGTAGGGGGACTAATTAGGTCGGGTACTACAAAATTTCAGGAAGTGGATTCAAGGAACTTTTGAGGAAATTCATTTCTAGAATAAATGTGCTTGCAGGATTTTATATGGGCAATGCAAAGCGTGAGCCACTGCCCCTGACCCATCGGCATGTTTGAAGTAGGCCATAACTTGTGCATATCCATTCCCCCAATCAGGTCTATTGGCATACCAAAGGAAAACCAAACCCAACCAATGGGTTACAATGCAAAATGTTTGTATGGACAGATGGACGGAGGGCTTCACCAGCTACCCCCGAATCAGGGGCATAAAATTCCCCTTTCATGCTAATTGGCTATAGATGCTGAATGTGACCTCAAATCTTTCTGTAAACTACTTTCCCAGGTGGGTGATTAAGGCCCTTCAGCATCTATAGACAATTAGAACGTAAGGGGAATTAAGTCATGTAATTATTTATAATTCTGCGCTCCATATCGTATGATATGATATAAATGCTTGAAATTCCAGTAATGCTAAAAAGGAGGGCGGTTTCCAGGACATGGAAATTTAAATTTTAGGCGCTGATACTTTTGTTCACACTACAACTGTGTCAATGCTGTACTTTTAACTAAGGGCGTGATTCACTGGGTGAATTTAGTTTTGATTTTTTGCTTTAATATGGGTTTTGAAGGATTTCTATTGACTTTTAAGAAAAAAAATCCCCCCACAAGCAAGAGATGGGGCAGTTGGGTGAATTTTGTCTTGTGTGTAAAATTACTGGAAAGCCTTAAAAACTCATTTTAAATTACTTTTTTTTATTTTTGTTTGCTTAAATGCATACACTTAAAACCTGCCAACATTCATTTTAAAGTAAAAACGTCTTTTTTTTTAAATCACCCAATGGACTCCACTCCAGGGGTCATCTGGGTGAAAGTTGTTATCGCATAAAATCACCCAAAACCCTTCAAAACTCATTTTAAAGCAAAAATGATTTTTCAACAAATGGACTGCCCCTTCAAACAACACATATCATGGGGGCCCCATTTCAACAAACATTACTTTTATTTACCTATATATTCATCTGACCAAATATGAGCACAATCAGCCTGTCAGCTATGGGTAGTATCCATCTAAACAAATCAATAGTAAATTAACTGTCGAGTTCTATGTTAAATTTTAAGCCCCTCTGTTGTGACCCACCTGACAAGAACCAAAATTTTCAGGCTCTGTTGTGACCCAAAATTAGTCAATTGTAGTGCATTGAAAAAACTTTCAGCTACGTTAGAGTTGCTGTGGATCAAATATCCCAAAATTCTGATTGGTGGTTCAGAGGGCAGAGGGCAGGGGGGGGGGGGGGGGTGCATAAAATCACTAAATCTTTCAACAATTTGTTACAATTAACTGACCTCCACCCCCCTCCCCCCCCCCCCCCAACAAGGAAGGGAAGGGAGGACATAGGGTAAAAACATTTTTGCATAAACCCACTCTAATTCATCTAGGAACTCGATTTTGAAGAAGAATCTAAATAAAAGTTGGAACCGAAGCAAACATTTTCAGGCTATAAAAAAAAAAAAAAAAAAAATTTTGTCTCAAAATTGAACAAAACGCATAAAAAAGTTTAAAAATTTTTTTCCGAATTTTGGTCCAAAATGGCGTCTGAACCAGATCCAAAATTTTCAGGCTAAAAATTTTTTTGGGGGATCTCAAAATTGAACAAAGCGCACAAAAAATTGAAATTTTATTTCCAAATTTTGGTTCATAATTTTCAAGTCGGAACCAGTGTCCCAGTTTTTTTCACCCCCAGTAAAACGTCCCCTGGACCCAGAATTTTCAGGCTAAAAATTTATTTTTTTTCGTCTCAAAATTGAACAAAAAGCATACAAAATCAAAAAAAAAGTATTTTCTTCCAATTTTGGTCCAAAATTTCTAAGTCCGAACCAGACCCAAACTTTTCAACCCAGGGACCCGACGAACTAATTTGAATCTGACCCCCCCCCCCTTCCCCCCCTCCCCCCCCTCCTTAGAGATGATGTGTACCAGATATGAGAGAATTCTGACTGGTGATTCTGAATAAGATTTTTAAAGAATATTCCATGTATTGCACAAAGTTAAAATTTGGGCTTCAATAGGGAGCCCAAACATTAACCCAGGGACTCGATTTGAACAAACTTTAATCTGCCAAGATTTTGACCACTGGATATGAAGAAGAAGATTTTTAAAGAAATTTCCTCATATTGCACTGCGTTAATATTCAGTCTCCGTCAAAATTTGGACTCCGATAGAGAGCCCAAATATTAACCCAGGGACTCGATTTGAACAAACTTGAATCTGACCACCCTAAAGATATTGTATATCAAATATGAAAAGATTCTGACCACTGGATCTGAAGAAGATTTGTTTGTATTTTATGGGTGCTATCAGAGTTATGCCCCTTGTGGTGCCCCCCCCCCCCCCCCCCCCCCCCCCCCCCCCCTTGTGGTGTTATTTGAACAAACTTGAATTGATGTATGATCGAGAACATGCACACCAGATTTGGTGAATTCAATTTGGTTGAGTAGTTTGTGAGAAGATGATAATGTAAAGTTTATGCGGGACGGACGACGCCGGACGGAAAGTGATTAGTAAATCTCCCCTTTGCTCAGGTGAGGTAAAAAAACAGATGTTGTATACCAACACATTCTGATGGGGTTCTTGAGATGAAGATTTTTTTAATTTGTGAAAAAAGAAATTCTGGATGCAGCGAGCCAATTTATACACCTTGCGCTATCTCCTATGGTGTGACAACATTATTTGAATACATCTGAATTGACATATAATATGGAATATGTATCCTGAATTTGGTTCAATTTGGTTTCAGTAGTTTTTGAGAAGTCTATAAAGTCAAATTCATGACAGATGAATGGATGACAGGCAGGCGATTGACAGAAAGTGATCAGTCAAGCTCCCTTTTAACTTTGCTCTGATAATGAAAAAAATCAACAATGTTTTCAGTGAGCTAATTATAATGGAAGGAAAATTATGAAGAAAGCTCACTAAGCTCTGTCTAACAAGAAACAACAGATTAAATGCCAATACTTGATGTATACAGACCCAAGTTGTATATAAATGTGGCAAATTCAGTGAATGTTGGGAGTAATTCCTTGACCGATTTCAATATTTTTTATTCAATTTACACAAGTTCACTCTGTAATCTATATGCAATTAAAAAGTTAACTGATTGAGTGCAAAAAGCCACTATCATGGCTCTAATGAAAAGTGCTGGAAGGCACATTAGTGGTTTTACCATGTTTCTGCTAGGTCAAAAATGATGAGGCCGTTTCAGAGATGAAAACACAAGCACATCTCCATTAAGATGGCTCACAAATGAGAGTACTATTATGGAATGTGCCCAGGACAACTCAGTTCTCTCACATGAGGGGCATGTTTAAACTGTGTATCAACAGGTAGCCTTGTCATTCTTGAGTTTGTATCAATTAGCTGCTCTCACGGAATAAAGTCATCTCTCAGTGTACCTCAGCTGTCATATCAGCAAACCTTGAGCTCTCTCTTGCAGAAGCACGAAGTAATACTACGTCTTCCCGAGGGCAATGTTTTGCAGCTGTGCGCAGCTGCATTGCCCTTGGGAAGACGTAGTAATACTTCCGCAATTTCTCTAGAATACTATAGCCACTACCAAATCAAACAGTGGTCTTGTTATAAGAGGTAACTACGTAATGGGGGAATGTTGGTTTAAACAAGTGTTTGACCACCGAGGTGGTATTAGTCCCCTACGGCACTTTTGTGACATAAGGTGTTTTTGTCACAGAAGACACTAGAGTATATAAGCATCTTGGATTTTGAAAAAAAAATATTGAGTGTGCATAATCCCCTCACAACCCTTTATCCATGTACCACATATGAAAGGCGTAGCTTGAACCATGTTGGAGGGAGGGGTGGTAACACAAAATAGAGAAAAATATTAAAAAACACAACAAAAATGGCCGCCATTCTGCCATCTTGGATTTTGAAAAATAAATATTGACTGTGCATCATCCCCTCAGAACCATTTATCCATGTACCAAATATGGACGGTGTAGCTTGAAGCATATTAGAGGGAGAGGTGGTAACATAAAAACAGACAGACAGACGGACAGATGTTAGATTTCGAAAAAAAATATTGAGCGTGCATAATCCCCTCACAACCCCTTTATCCATGTACCATATATGAAAAGTGCAGCTTGAACCATGTTGGAGGGAGCAGTGGTAACACAAAATAGAGAAAAAGGCTTAAAAAACACAACAAAAATGGCCGCCATGCCGCCATCTTGGATTTTGAAAAAAAAATATTGAACGTGCATCATCCCCTCCCAACCCTCTATCCATGTGCCAAATATGCAAAGTGTAGCTTGAACCATGTTAGTGGGAGGGGTGGTAACATGAAAATAGAGAAAAAAAGCTTACAAAACACAACAAAAATGGCCGCCATTCCACTATCTTGGATTTTGAAAAAAAAATTTTGAGCGTGCATCATCCCTCAGAACCATTTATCCATGTACCAAATATGAAAGGTGTAGCTTAAAGCATGTTGGAAGGAGAGGTGGTAACATAAAAAACACGGACAGACAGACGGACGGACGGACGGACAGATGGACAGACGGAGAGACAGACGGACGGAGTGCAATCCTATAGTCCCCTTACGGTTCCAGTAGGGGACTAACAATGAGGCCGCCAAGCGGACCTTCTGCCTTCCTAGCAAAAACCCTGCTTCACACATAAAAATGTTTATACAAAATTGTTATAAGCATTCTCCAATAAATTGTAACAAAATGATTTTTATTAACAACATTTTAATAAAATAGGGCTCCCTTTGGTATCCTTGATAAAAAATTCTCATGTTACAAATAGCTTTTAAAAAATAATTTAGCATTGAAGCAGTTAAATTTGTACCGAAGGTTTGGCAAATGGTTTAGCATTTGTAAGTTATACACAATTAACAGGGTTATTCAGTTACGGGATATACAGTTAAGTGTTCTGTATTTTGTACGGCACAAGAGATTTGGTAACAGTCAAACATTCAAATTATGCATGTAAATGACCATGTCAGGCTGCTGAAGGCATTCTCTACAAAATGCCTATTTATGAAACATATTGATTTAGCAGGGTGAAACAGAAACATGTTTCAGTTTGAAACTGAAATTGTTCATGAAACAAGTGAAACAGCTCAACAGGATATTTCAGTTTTTTTAGTTTGGGATAATCACATGCTAATTACCGAGAAACAGCAAAACAAGAAAACAACAAATTTAAAGATTTAAAGTGAATAAAAATCTTACATTGCCTGTGCCTCAAAACACTGATTAAAAATTGAGAGGATAGGAAATTACCATCTAGTGAATAATAATTTGGAAAAATACATTCAGAATAAAATCCAAAATATACATATTATACAGTATAATATCAATTTTTTTTGTTTTACACCTGGAAGTTTAGTACATGAAAAATGTCGATACTGATTAATCTTGCATTCATAAGTCTTGGAAGAGGCCAGGGTGGGTCGCACACAGACAAAATTGAAGATGTGTGGGTTTAAATTTTTATTTTTATTCGGCAATAGATATTTTGTTCGACGTTCAGGGTGAAATGGTAAAATTATTCAATTTATGACAAAATAACGTTCGAAACAGAGAAAGATGGCTGAAAAGAGGCGCAAACAATTATTTGTTAGAATTTGTATGGGTTTGCCAGTCACTTCCCTGTTTTGTCTCCCTGAATATTTAACAAGAAAAAAGAGCAATGCGAAGCGTGTGCATTATGCCCCTTCCTGCAATACCATGGATAGCATATACTGCTCACTGGAATGGTGGCATTTCTAAAGATGGTATAAATATCTGCAATTGTGAACACACACACACAGGAGACTAACTTGATTAAACTTCCCCTGATTACCCATTCAACATGGGTGTTATAAAGATTTTTCTATTTTCTATTGTCATTCAACAAAAAGTAATTCCCACTGACAAAAAACAACAGAGTAAAAAGTTCATAGCAACAGTCTTCCTAAGTCTTACAAGAAGCATAACTCGGGTAAGTATGCATGGACAGAACCCACAATATGTGGATATCCTTTCCCCCCATATTAGTCTCACCTGTTTATTTAATTATTTATTTATTTATCATTCTAAGTTCTACAAGGGCCATAGCTCTGGTAGGAAAGTATGGACAAAACCTGCGATATGTGGATATCATGTCACCCAGACATCATACCAAAAACATCAAAATCCGACAACCAATGCCAGAGTTATACTGCAAAATGTTCAATTTACTGTTCTTCTAAGTCCTACAAGGGCCAGCCATAACTTTGGTATGAATGTGTGGGCAAAACACGTGATTTGTGCATATCATTTCCCAAATGGTGGTCTGTCATCATAGCAAAGGACATCAAACTCTGAAAACCGGTGCCCGAGTTATAATACAAAATGTTAAGTACAGACATACACACAAACAAAGACCTCAGCTATTTTTCCCCCACCAAATCTAAGAAAGTCAGGGGGAATAATAAAGGGTTGTACTTTTTACAGATTCCATGAAACAGACACAAGAAACAATGAAAGTGTCAATGACACTGTAGCTCAACTTGTCAAGACAAAGACATGCACATGTATAGTATATGACACAGCAATGACAAACATCTAGGTATGACCTGATAACAAAGGTACATATAAAGTATTGTAATGGTCTGTACATAAATACTGACCGTTGCCTGTAACAAATGTATAGGTAAAGTATTGTAAAGGTGGGTGACAGTCAGATGCTAAACTAGAAAAGAAAACTTTGAGTCCCAGAGTGGGTCTGACCTGAACCCCAAAATATTTGTTCTCATAGCACAGTGATAACAAAGGCACCCCAAAACACACTCATTCCTGTCCCAAGGTGAAAACAAAGGTACCCAAGAAGTTTTGTGAAGATCAATTCATAAATACGAGCTGTATAGAACTTGTGACAAAAAACTGATTGCGACCTAATTTTAATACCAAAATGGCCACTGGCAGCCATCTTGAATTTTGGGACCGTACCCAGAAACACTCATTCTCATCCCAAGGTGATAACAAAGGTACCCAAGAAGTTTTGTGAAGATCGGTTCATAAATACAGCCTCTACCCTGAGCGTATTGACATGTGTGCTCCACATTGTGCAAGTAGCACTGAATAAGTCAAAGTTCATCTAATTTGCATCTGCACGAAAAAAAAACCCTTAGAATATGTGATGTATTCCATGTTACTAAACATTCATACAAAAATTTATTCAAATCAGAACTTTCATACAGAAGTTCTGTACAAAAGACTGATTGCACTAATTTTGGTACAAAATGGCTGCTGGTGGCCATCTTGAATTTCGGACCACACCCAAAAACACTCGCTCTCATCCCACGGTGATAACAAAGGTACCCAACAAGGTTCGTAAAGATTGGTTCATAAATATGGGCCTCTAGTCTGAGCTGTATAGAAGTGTGTACAAAAAACTGATTAGACCTAATTTCGGTACAAAATGGCCACTGGCAGCCATCTTGAATTTTAGACCGCACCCAGGAACACTCGTTCTCATCCCAAGGTGATAACAAAGGTACCCAAGACATTTCGTGGAAGATCAGTTCATAAACACAGACTCAAGTCTGAGCCGTATTGACATGTGTACTTATGTGTGTAAGTCGCACTGAAATATCAAAGTTCATCTAACTTGCCATAATTTCTGCACGAGAAAAAAAACCCGTATTATATGTGATGTATCCCATGGTACTAAACATTCACACACAAAATTATTCAAATCAGCGCTTTCATATGGAAGTTCTGTGCAAAAATCTGATTGCACCTAATTTTGTACAAAATGGCTGCCATCGGCCATCTTGAATTTCGGACCGGACCCAAAAACACTCGTTCTCGTCCCACGGTGATACCAAAGGTACCCAAGAAGTTTCATAAAGATCGGTTCATAAATACGGCCTCTAAGCCCGAGCCGTATTGGCATTTGCACTTACAGTGCTGAAATTAACACCAAAAAAAATCAAAATTAGTCTAATTTGCACAATTTAAGCACGAGAAAAAAAAACCTGTATTATATGTGATGTACCCCATGGTACTAAACATTCATACAAAAAATTATTCAAATCAGAGCTTTCATATGGAAGTTCTGTACAAAAAACAGATTTCTGCATCATCGGTACAAAATGGCGGCTGGCGGCCATCTTGAATTTCAGACCGCACCCCAAAACATCTCGTCCCACGGTCATAACAAAGGTACCCAAGAAGTTTCGTAAAGATCGGTTCATAAATACGACCTCTAGCCCGAGCCATAGCCAATTGTTGATGTACGGACAGATGGACGACGGGCCATGACAATAGCTCAAATTTGACTTCGTCAAAGTTGAGCTAAAAATTGTTTCTATGCTGTATTCACAACAGAATTAGACTTGGACGACACATTGTTTACTCCTATTTTGTGAACAGAGTGATTTGGCAACCGATTTCCTTTTTGCTGAAACAGAAAACTGAAAACAGAAGAAATACATCGAGCTTGTAATAAGGCCTAAAAAAATTAAAAATCTGTTTCTCAGGCCCTTCCGCATGGTCCTTTTGGCTGCCGCATGCCTCTCTTTTTATAACCAATTTAAACTTAAAAAAAATAAAAATTAAATGGTTTATGTCTGATATTTTACCCAAGTTGAAAAAATTGATGAATTTGTCCCTTGAGTGCAAGAAGGCTTTCCAATGCTTTAGCATTGCAAAGCCTTCTTGCACTCAAGGGATGAAATACACCACCACCCATGCTATTCTGTAGATTTTGAGACCTAAAACTTGAACCAAGAACATGAACTTTTGATGGCAAAGAAGTAATTACTGAATAAAAATAAAATAAAAAAACGCTCGCCCGCATGCAATTTTACAAATAATGGCCTGAGAAACAGAAGATCTACTTTGTGTGGCTTAATTGTCTTTATTTGCCAGCTTTAACAATCAATAGTCTCTTTTCAACATACCTGTTTCAGCTTTGCTGTCAATTCCAACATTTAATTCAACTGTTGCAGTCTTTGGTCTAGCACATACCTGGAAATATATGACATACCAAAAACAACTTTAACTTTCCTCACAAAAATCAAATGTGGCCAATCAGGAAAAAGATTCTTTAAAATTTTTAGACTGTTGCACCATCTCAACCCCACCCTCAAAAAAGACATCTCAAAATCAATCCACATGGTTTTTCATACTTTCACCACACTGCAGAGCATAATAAACATTTTTCTGCAGAAAACCCTTTCGAGATGTTTGTTGTATCAGTCGACATAGGTATAGGAATGAAAAATAGGGAAGGATCCTTTACCACACACAACTGGTAGATGGACACTTGCAAAATGATTTTGTGAATAAGTAAAAATGTTCCTGTTTTGCCTTAACCCTTTACCCAACATAATGGCCAAAACCGGCCAGCACTATTAAAAAAAATCGCCATTTAATTTTTATTATTTTTTTCATTTTTTGTCTCAAAAACATAGGTTATGACCCCTCTTTGGAACGTGCTCAATGAGCTCGTTCCAATGAGGCTTCATAACCTATGTTTTTGATACAAAAAATGGAAAAATGAAAGTGTCAATGACACTGTAGCTTAACTTGTCTGTGTGTTATATTTGATGAAAAGGATAATGTTCAATGTTTATGAAAGGATCATGAAATAAAGACAAGAATTGTGATAATTGGGAATGTTAATTTCTGTTCCCTGTATGCTATGTTTTCAATAAAAATAGGTCGATTAAATCATCAGATGTTTACCCACACACGCAACTAGTAGAAAGCTGTTATTATCTCTCACAGGATCAAATTATCAGATTTACACCAAAAACTGTACAGCTCGGCACATCAGTAACCTGAACACATACATAAAGTAACATGACAATCGGATTGATATTTGTTGAGTTATCTCATGCCAAAGGGATTGGAGGAATTCTCAATTTGAAGGATAAAGGGTTAATATCTCAGGATCAAATTATCAGATTTACACCAAAAACTATACAGCTCGGAACATCAGTAACCTGAAGATATATATAAAGTAACATGACAATCCAAGCAATATTTTTCAAAAGTGATTGGAGGAATTTTCAATTTGAAGGATAAAGGGTTAATATCTCAGGATCAAATTATTAGATTTACACCAAAAACTATACAGCACAGCAAATCAGTAACCTGGGAGATATATATATAAAGTAATATGACAATTGGATTGATATTTTTTGAGTTATCTCATGCCAAAGGGATTGGAAGAATTCTCAATTTGAAGGACAAAGGGTTAATATCTCAGGATCAAATTACCAGATTTTCACCAGAAACTATACAGATCGGCAAATCAGTAACCTGGACACAAATATAAAGTAACATGACAATCCATGCAATATTTTTCAAGTTATCGAATGCCAAAGAAATGGATACAGATGCCGGACGGACAGACAGACAGACAGACAGACAGATGGACAGACAAAGGATGGACTAACGACGGAGGGCCACATACATGGTATAGGTACACATAAAAATAATATGAGGTGAAGACTGTGTGGCTTAATGTGACCCTCACAGTTAATGCATGTGGCCCTCACAGTTAATGTACATCAACCAAAGTTACCAATTTACAGTGAAATTTTTCATAAATGAGCCATCCTATCAAGTTATAATGAAATCCCTTCATAAATACGGCCTGTAGACTGTGCTACAGGTTTTTGGGCTTCGGGCCTGTGTAGCCATCATGGTTGATCATCGCAACCAAAAGGGGACGTCCTCATCTAGACATTATACTAAGTCATCCTACCAAGTTACTATGAAATCCCTTCATAAATATGACCTGTAGTCTGTGCTAAAGCATTTCGGGTTTTGGGCTCGGGCAGCCATCATGGTTGAATGATCATGAACAAAAGGGGACGTTCTCATCTAGGCATTATCTGGAGTCATCCTACCAAGTTACAATGAAATCCCTTCATAAATATGACCTGTAGTCTGTGCTAAAGGTTTTCGGGCTTTGGGCCCCTGTAGCCATCACAGTTGACCAATCGCGACCAAAAGGGGACATTCTCATCTAGACATTATATGGAGTCAACCTACCAAGTTACAATGAAATCCCTCTATAAATATAACCTGTAGACTGTGCTAAAGGTTGTCAGGTTTTGGACTTGGGCAGCCATCACGGCTGACCAATCGCAACCAAAAGGGGACGTTCTCATCTAGACATGACCCCAAACCTGCATATGAAATTTTGTGATGATCGGATAAGAACTACGGGGTGTGGCCTGTGCTAAAGGAAAATGTGAACAGACTTACAGACTTCCTCATGCGTGATGGCAATAGCTTATCTTGACTTTGTCAAGTTACGCTAAAAATTAATTATTCACAAATTTATTTTGCCGATGAGCTCATTCCAATGAAGGGTCATAACCTATGTTTTTGATACAAAAAATGAAAAAAATTAGTTATTAAAGAATTTTTTTTTGCAAGTGTTGTCTGCTTTTCATGTTAGGTAAAGGGTTAAAAACATATCTTGTGACTCCTTATACCCACTATATAAGTAAATTATTATTAATTAATTATTATTATTATAACTGGAACTAGCTTCTCACATCAGGTGCCATCACCCACCACTAAAAAGCAAAACGAATTTGGAGAGAAAAACCACAAGCACTGGCATACTTCATGGGTCAATATATAGCACACAATAGGCCATGAACTGAAAGTTCCTGTTGCTTTTGTTTTTCTTCAAAAATGAAAATAATTCCCTAAACTGTTTGGGAGGAGATTTCAACTGCTTTTGTGCCAAAAGCAATCTAGGGCTTAGGCAGGGTTTCCGCTAAGTGGGGGTGGGGGTGGGGGTGGGGGTGTGGGAGGGGGGGGGGGGGGGGTTGGCCGGCAATTTTGGAAAATTGGATAATCAAGAGCCAAGAGTCGTCGCTACCACGCCCGACCATGGTTTAGCCCGTGGTAGGAAAAATTTAAAATCCAAGGTCCCAAAACCCCATTTTCATTGCATCTGAGGGATGTTTTGAGGTTTTTCTCAGCAATATTTATGTAGGTTTTCACATTCCGAGAGCTGGTAATTAAAGAAGAATGAGGACAAATGAGGAGAATTTCAGGTGAAAAATCATTCATACACTACTTACCGACAATACCGGTCCATGAGGGCCCGAATGATCCAGTTCAACAACGATTGCGTGTGCGGGGGTGTCAACAACCATTATATGTCACAACAGTTTACTCAGAAGCAATCACACAGAAATACAAGAGGCCCCAGGGGGCCTGAGGGCGCTCACCTGACATGGTAGCCTAAATATCAACCCAGAGAATTGATTTCCACAAGTTGCATCTGCTCCTCCTAATAAAAGCTGAAACCAAATATCCAAATATTCTGACCAGTGGATCTAAAAAAATGATTTTTAAAGAATATTCCTCATATTGAACTAAGTTATAATTCGGGCTCCCACAGGGAGCCCATATATGAACCCAGGGACTTGGCTTTAACACACCTGAAACTCACACCCCTAAGGATTCTGCACACCAATTATCAAAACATTCCGACTGCTGGATCTGAAGAAGAAGATTTTTAAAGAAAATTCCTCATTTTGAACCAAGTTACAATTCGAGCTCCCACAATCAGCCCAAATATGGACCTAGGGACATGGCTTGAACAAACTTGAATCTTACGCCCCCTAAGGATGCTGCATAAAAAATATCAAAAGCATTCATCTGCTGGATCTGAAGATTTTTAAAGAAAATTCTTCCTCATTTTGAACTAAGTTGTCATTCAGGCACCCATAGAGAGCCCAAATATGAACCAAGGGACTTGGCTTGAACAAACTTGAATCTCAGCCCCCTAAGGTTGCTCCATGCCAAATATCAAAACATTCCAACTGCTGAATCTGAAGAAGAAGATTTTTAAAGAAAAATTCCTCATATTGACTAAGTTATAATTTGGGCTCCCACACAGAGCCCAAATATGAACCCATGGACTTGGCTTTAACACACTTGAATCCCCCCCCCCCCCCCCCCCCCCCAAGGATGCTACTCACCACATATCAAACCATTCCGACTGCTGGATCTGAAGAAGAAGATTTTTTAAGAAAATTCCTCATTTCGAACAAAGTTACAATTCAAGCTCCCACAGTGAGCCCAAATATGGACCTAGGGACATGGCTTGAACAAACTTGCATCTCACCCCCCAAGGATGCTGCATACCAAATATCACAAGATTCTGCCTGCTGGATCTTGAGAAGAAGATTTTTGAAGAAATTTGCCTGAAATGCACTAAGTTCGAATTCGAGCTTCTATAGTGAGCCCAAATATGAATCTAGGGAGCCGATTTGAACAAAATAGAATCAGATCCACCCCACAATGTTGCATACCAAATATCAAAAGATTCTGCCTGCTGGATCTGGAGAAGAAGATTTTTTATGAAATTTGCCTGAAAAGCACTAAGTTCAAATTTGGGCTCCTATACTGAGCCCAAATATAAACTCAGGGAGCCGATTTGAGCAAACTTGAATCAGATCCACCCCACAATGTTGCATACCCAATATCAAAAGATTCTGCCTGCTGGATCTTGAGAAGAAGATTTTCAAAGAAATTTGCCTGAAATGCACTAAGTTCAAATTTGGGCTCCTATACTGAGCCCAAATATAAACCCAAGGGGCCGATTTGAACAAACTTGAATCAGATCCACCCCACAATGTTGCATACCAAATATCAAAAGATTCTGCCTGCTGGATCTGGTGAAGAAGATTTTCAAAGAAATTTGCCTGAAATGCAGTAAGTTCAAATTTGGGCTCCTATACTGAGCCCAAATATAAACCCAGGGGGCCGATTTGAACAAACTTGAATCAGATCCACGCCACAATGTTGCATACCAAATATCAAAAGATTCTGCCTGCTGGATCTGGTGAAGAAGATTTTCAAAGAAATTTGCCTGAAATGCAGTAAGTTCAAATTTGGGCTCCTATACTGAGCCCAAATATAAACCCAGGGGGCCGATTTGAACAAACATGAATCAGATCCACCCCACAATGTAGCATACCAAATATCAAAAGATTCTGCCTGCTGGATCTGGAGAAGAAGATTTTTTAAGAAATTTGCCTGAAATGCACTAAGTTCGAAATCGGGCTCCTATACTGAGCCCAAATATGAACCCAGGGGGCCGATTTGAACAAACTTGAATCAGATCCACCCTACAATGTTGCATACCAAATATCAAAAGATTCTGCCTGCTGGATCTGGAGAAGAAGATTTTTTATTGTTTTTCCCATTGCCTACAGTGTTAAAAAGTGCTGACTCAGCACTTTTTCAAAGTCCCGAAACTGTACCCTATGATAAAACCAATGGCAATTTTTTTTTACCAATTCTTTCTGTTGGTCCTAAGGAAGCTTCACACCAAATAAAAATTCTCGGTGCCGTGCAGTTTTGGAGATATGGGCGTTTTAATTTTTTTCTATTTTTAGCTCCTGCGGTTCCCATGGGGCTACGGGAAAAAAAAAATCAGCATAAATTAGGTACTTATGACCCAATAAGCCCTCACATAAAATTTGGTTCAAATCAGCCTCTCTGTTTGGAAAATAGAAATTTTGGGCGGGGCAAAAAATTTTGCCCCTCCCATAACGACGCCAAGTATAGCCCCACAAACTTCTCTTGAACAAATCTGAGTCTACACCTCAAAAGGAAGCTGCACACCAAATATCAAGTCTCTGCTACTGCTGGTTCATGAGAAGAAGATTTTTTAAGATTTCAGCACACTTTTTGGGTGTGGCCCTACCCACGGGCGAGGCAACTTGAAATCAAATTGCGATGTCATAACAAACTATTATCTCAAATATCAATTAAATTGGTTCAGCGGTTTGGGAGGAGAAGACGCAAACACCATGTTCACGGACGACGGACGACGAGTGATCACTATAGCTCTCCTGACTGAAAGTCAGGTGAGCTAAAAAAAAAAGCATGTAGTTGTAACATCAGTCACCGATTGTCTTGAAATTTGCCGACGCTCTGTCATACACTGTTGCACGACACCTGGTCTTTGTGAACCCGGAGAGTTACACCGATTTATCTCTGACCGACATTGATGTATAATTTTACAATGCGTTTCCTGCTCCTGTTTGGTATTACTGTCAAATGCATTGCATTGGTAGCATGTGAGTTTTATTTCACGTTTTCCCCGATGTCAAACTTCTTGTAGCAATTTATATCAACTATGGAATGCGCGGTAAGGGGAATTTGTGGCTAGGGAAATGGGGCCTTTCAGGGGATTCCAGGTCATCCTAGCAGAAACCCTGGCTTAGGAGACTGCAAATTATTTAATTATTTCTGATGTTCCTTCCATCAAGTTTGTAAGTGTTGCAATGCGAGGCACACCAACAAAAAAGAACTCAAGGCACTTTTCCAAAAATCCAGACCAAGGAATGCTGCCACAAAAACATAGCTTAAAACCCAGCATGGAAATAAGCTCAAGGAACTTGTTCCATGAGGGGTCATAAGCTACTTTTTTGGACAAAAAATGGAAAAAAAAATAAAACATGAAATATGATTTTTGTGAATAGAGTTGGCAGATTTTGGCTGGTACGTTGAGTAAATGTTTTTAAGCCAGGGATGCTCAAATCCTCCATGGGTCATCCCAAATTTCATTGGATAACCTTTTCTCGCCACTCTAAAATCACCAATTCAAATTCAAGTTTCAAACAAATGTACAGAAAAACCTATCTTGAGAGACCACTGTCATGAGAGACCACCTGTCTTGAGAGACCACTGTGGCCATGCATCAACTGGTTTCACTCTATAATGGACCTGTCATGAGAGACCACCTGTCTTGAGAGACTGAAAAACTGTCAAAAACTCTGTTTTGCACCTGTTTTGAGAGACCGGAAAATCAATTTATTTGGCATAACCTTTGTGGGGTTGTTTTAAATTTTCAGATTTGTGCATCCCTGTAAGCACACTGACCTTAGATGATAATGCTGAGGCTGAACTCATTCTGTTGGACTGCTGTTCTTTTGGATTTAGTTCTTTGTGTTTTGCTTTGATTAAGGTCAATATCTCTGTACACATGATGACCTTTCGTTCTTTGAAGCCATTTGAGAAAAACTGATCTTTGGTCACAGGTGGTTTGTAGCTAAACAAATCTCTTAGAACCTGAAAATATCCAAAAATGCAAATATAATATAGAAGAACTATTAATGGATAATTCCGACTTGATCACTTTTTACTGCAACAGAACAGATGCCCTAAAATGCAGTCTCAGGGTTAACTCTCGAATTACATTCTAAGTACCTTGGCTGTTGTTACAAGTCTGGGCTACCTATATAGGAACCCAAGACTTGCCTTAAACTAGTTTAATGGCTGGAAATGATGTTCATTCATCATCCTCCCCCCCCCCCCCCCCCCCCCCCCCCCCACACACACACACTTCTCATTATCAATTCATTTCGCGACAATACAAGAAGAATTTAAAAACGCGTATTGCGTGATTTTTGTTTTCGAAGATTAATGAGAAAATCATGCTGGTTGATTCAAGACTGCTAAACCTTGAGAAGGTAGAAGTAATGACGTTTTTATTTCGAGAATTTTTAGCCTAGTATGTATGAATCGCAGCCGTTCTTATGGAGGAACTATGAGAAAACAAGCGTGGTTGGAAACAAAAGAATGCTCTCCACAGCCTACCGAACTGACTGTGTATCGAAAGTGTTGCGAGCGAATTAAGAAATCGGAATGCTCAGATATTTATAAAGAAAGTTTCAATTTCAAGAGATAGTTGGTGTTCTGTAAAAAAAAAATATGCATTTGGGTGAAAGCTGAAAAAGAAATTAATTATTCGTCGAGAACTTTGAAAATCAACAAAAAGAAAAAAAGATCCCTCCCTCCCCCCCCCCCCCCCCACCCCGACACATTCCCTTTCCGGGGCAGAACCCTCAAGTCCTCATGTACCCTTATCCCCACACAGAGGAAAGCATGAGCAGCAAACTGCCAATTCCTCACACACCACAACTCCTCATCCCCACGCTAGCTTCGTTTTTTTTAAGTAAACGCTAAAAAAAATTCTCAAATTTGGCTGGTGGCCAATGCCACGTGCACCTTCGATCATTGAAGGTAAAACAAGGTTAACATTATGAGTTAGATTAAAAACGTCGATGCGTAATTATTTTGTGTGAGTTCATGTGATGGGGGGGGGGGGGGGGGGATTTTATATCTGCCCCTCCCCCCCCCCCCCCACCTCGCTAACACAAGTTTCCACCACTGCATGGTTCGAATCGATGGGCATGCGGTGTTAACAATTTATGATTGATAAGGGTGGGCCTACCCTTCACAACACTTTTTCTGGGACCTACATTCCTACTCTTCCATATGTGGTCAGTTAAATTTGGCCTTTTAAAATTCATAGTACGGCATTTTTAAATTTCTCTCAAATACTGGCAATAGCTATGGAATATTAAACCCTTGGGCTTGCCATGTATATATATTTTATTTTTATTTTAGAAAGATATCAATGAAATATTTCAAACAATCGTTGTCAGTATTTAATGGAGTGTTGAAAAAGCTTGGGCAACTGAAAAATGTCCACATGCTCATGCTAGAAATCAATTAAAATCAGTTTTTTTTATTTTCTGTCCGCGGGCGGCTTTTTTGGGGTGAATTGATATTCTGACGCATTTCACTTGATAGGTTAATATGTCGTGAGAGAGCATTTCCAAATGACTGAGAGCAATCAAAAGCCAGTAACAACTATTTATTCGTGAAAAATATCTGAAAGAATGTTTTAGAAAGCTCAGTGAGCATGAACATTGTGAACAATTTTCTCGTCCACATCTTGACACGTGGTTTGAGACGTTGAAACTTCATCTTTCTGTTTCGTACCACAGGTGACTCGACCCATCGTTCTTGTGAATTTCTCGTACACCGTTAACGACTGTACTTCTGATTGTGGATATTCTGTGACGTGTCTGAAACCCATCCACGGTACATGGTATATGCTTTTGTACTGAAACACCAACAAAGTGGAATTTCCACGCATTCTGGATTGTGTTATGTGAAAGAAACATTCTCAAATTCAAGTGAGCTTCGAACCAATATAAAAAACCCAATCAACAGAACCATACTGTGAGTTCCTTGTGTTTGCTTTGTCACAGAAACTGAGAATATCATTCGGGTGGATATTCCACCCCTGGAGTGATTTGCAGACACCCCAATTATAAGGAGAAGAATAACTTGGGTCATCTGGCGAGTAGATGAGTACAAGTGCCAAGTGGTGTTTCCTCGAGTTGAAATTTGCAGGACTTCAGTCCGATATTCCAAACAGTGGGTGGGGGAGGGGTATTGTATAGACCCATCCCACACAAGACCCTATCATATCTCTAATATAGGCGTACAGTTCGTTTACAATGAACTGCCATTAAACCATGTGCACGGTGAAGTTTTTACTCTGCACACTTGAAAGTTGTTAGTTTTAATTTTCATAAATTGTCACCAGTTCTTTTGATTATTCAACTCTCTTGCTCCACATTTATGGAACAAATATGATTATTATTTATTGGTGCTGAAGGCTACATCAGAGGATTGCGCTATATTGTGGACTGAACAGGGAGGATTTTCTGCGGCAGTTTTTCAGGTAGCAATCAGTAATGTTGGCAATTACCATCTGTGCGTTTTTTGAACAACAGAAGGTGTGAATAAGCTTTGAAAACACTCCTGTCAATATACTAAGTTCCCGTTTTATGACTTCAATTTGGAAATGGGTTACTTAATAACAATTAGGTGTCAAATTTATATTTATGTTATTTTATCATCAGTGATTAAAGAATAATGATGAAGAATGATTGAAAAGAACTGATCCGGAGAAAAATCCGTTTGGGATAAAAAATTAAAATAAAAAAACTCATTTTTTCCGGCTGTTTTATTTGTTTAAAGGGATTGAAATTCCTGTCCCAAACGCTGAATTTTTTAGAAATTAAATATTTCTAAATCAACAGGTTCACCCTGTGTTCTTATATTTAAAAAAAAATCCCTGATTTTTACAAATTTATTTTGAAAACAGAATTTTTGCAAATTTCAGAGAATTTTGTTGCTTAGCGTTCTCATCTACGGAAGCCTATTAGCTTCACATTGTTTTTAGTTATTAAATTGTAGCTACAATTTAATAAATTGTACCTACAATTTAGCTAAATTGTCTCATCCCTATTGTTTACTGATAATTTTATAAGATACACTTCACTTACGGTGAGAAGGACAAGAAGAGTTGAAGATCGGGGGTGTGTGTGTGTGTGTGGGGGGGGGGGTCAAGTAAGTTGTGTTGGCTTATGACCTATTTTTAACCAGACTGCACAGGAAGGGGAAGGGCGTTTTTCAATCAACATTGAAAAATTATGGTTTATTTAGTCTTTAGACTGATATGAACAAGCGCGCCGTTTGCCAAAACAAGAACAACTACCTCCTCAAAAACCCAGCTTGTGACCACCCAGTCATTATTTCAAAATCTTGGGTGGGGGGGGGGGGGGGGGGGGGGGGGGATCGATTCGGCTAGGGGAGTCTCTGGGCGATTCCCATCGTACTGAATAGCAAGTCACGGCCTCACTGTGTTTGTTATTATTTGGTGTATCAAGTGATATGAACAAGGCCTTTTATTGGAATGAGAAGGTTTTAAATGATATTGAAAATTTGTTGCGAATTACTTGTTGAAATTCAGACGGAGACTGAGCGGTATTAACGGTATTTGGATGATTTTTTATGGTGATTTTACGAACAAATTTATCCATATTTTCCAAGTCGAACAGAGTCAGAGATATTAATTAACTGATAAAATGTTGTTGTCAAAACATTTTTATTAGGTTATTTCAAAACGATCACGTGCCAGGCTGTTCGTACATACACATCTCACACAAGTCTCGTCCCCGTGTTCATCAATAGCACGGAATAAAATCATTTAAAAGACGATTATATCCGATTTGGCAATGACTTTGATTTCACTGTCTGGGCTTCTTGTGAAAATTAAAACTGGTCATTTCGACATTTTTTCTGCGTTTTTTCATTCATTGTCACGACTAATTTACCCGGCGAACCTGATTCGAAATAATATCAACTGATGTCTGAGTCCACTTACCACACATTTCTTTTCCTAATGATATGTGTCAGAGATCGATGTTAATGACCTCGGGAATAGCGCACTACGTTCTGCGTTACATAACGCAGAAGTTATCGCATGTTTAACGAGATTTACTTGACTGTTCTGCACTAGATAGCGCATTAGCTAACGAGCGTTTTCTGCACTAGACGTGACAGGACCTCTAGTTTTAACTGTACTTCTGCACAATGGCTAATAATGACCACAACATGGAGATAAAGTCAAGGTCAGTCAATCGTTTACACCCAATGTTGCTTATTTTAGAGGACTCCCACCCCAAGCATTAGTGACTGGGTCCTATTTTACCAGTGAAACAGGACTTGTTTACCACAGTAAACAAGCACTGCTTCACTTTCTGAGGTTCCCGCAGGGGAAGGATTTGATTAAAAGAGTCCAAATTATACTTATTTCAATGGCAAGAGAAATTCTGTCCTGGTTGGGAATATTTATTTATTTATTGGTGTTATAAGGTCACATATTTCTGCACAATGGCTAACCATGACCGTGACAGTTTTACGGGTGGAGGAAGCCGGAGTACCCGGAGAGAACCACCGAGCAATGGCGAGCAACTGTGAGCTCCCCAACATACCAACTCCACACAAGCAGGGTTAGCATTGGTTGAAGACAGGTGCACCAACGTCTTACAGTACGCCTCAGTACACAGCGTCACCGTGCCCCCACGTGGGCAATGGGGGTGAAGTGTCTTGCCCAAGGACACAATGTGGTTGCTGCAGGTGTGATTCGAACCGAGGACCTCTTGGCTTGCAGCCTGCACCTCTACCAACTGAGCCACCACGCCCCCTCCTGGTTGGGAATATCTGCCAGCAGCATGCAAGGAGTTAATCCTTTACCTAATAAATCGGATGCGACCCCCCCCCCCCCCCCCCCCCCCTTGAGATGTTATATACCAAATATGAAAGAATTCTTACTAGTGGATCTGAAGAAGAAGGTTTTTAAAGAAATGTCCTCACATTGCACTAAGTTAAACTTTGGGCTATAATAGGGAGCCCAAATTAATAACCCAGGGGCTCAATTTGAACAAATTGGAATCTAACCCACCTAGAGATGTTGTATACCAAATATGAAAGGATTCTGATTGGTGGATCCGAAGAAGATTTTAAAAGAAATTCCCTCATATTGCACTAAGCTAAAATTTAGGCTCCCATAGGTAGCCCAAATTAATAACCTAGGGGCTCAATTTGAACAAATTGGAATCTGACCCTCCTGGAGATGTTGAAAACCAACTTCGAAAGGAATCTGACGGGTGGATCTGAAGAAGATTTTTAAAGAAATTTCCCATATTGCACTAAGTTAAAATTTGGGCTATGATAGGTAGTGTCATGCGAATATTCGAAAATTCGAGTCGAATTCGAGTCAACATTTAAATTTGAGTCGAGTTCGAGTCGATTTGAAACCCGAATATAACAATTTCGAATATAGCGACGAAGAACAATCTCTAATGTCGTAAATTTCCACCACGATAACGACAACAATCGCGTGCAAAATGGTGCAATATACAGGAACGTAGCCTTGATCTGTGGGTCTCAAATTTCAATTACGAAGTCAAATCCTAATCGTGAAAATGTGAAGCGTGTATGGTGTATGACCGTGTATCGGTGTATGGCTTGTTTCTTTGAACGTGTGGGTTTAATAATGTATTCTACATAAAGAGGAATTACGTTTACGCCACACACTGGCACACAGTTATGTTCCGGTTTGTGTTGAGTTACGCTATGTCGTTTCCAGGTCGGAGTTTTTTACCTACCGTCCCAAATACCGAAATACGTCATTTGGTGATTATTGTCGTCTGTATCAATAGAAAATGTCGCACTCGATAATACATTCCTACTTTTCTCTTGACAAAGTATCGGGAACCTATAAGTGTAACACATGTTCCACGATTTACAAAGTCCAATCTACTGGGACAACTAGTCACCTGTGGGTGCATTTGAAAAAACACAGAGAGCTGTACGACAAGGCAAAAGAAGATGATGAAAAAATTAGAAAAGCACAGGGACAGGGTATTAAGAGGCCTCGTCCCAGTACTATTGTCGACCATAGCCAAGCCCAAACTACAGCTACCTCAGGCTCACACTCCAAGAAACAAGCCAGTATGACCGCATTTACACGAAGAAAAATCGACGGCGATATGAAAAGTAAATATGACGCGGCTGTTCTTTCTTTTGTGGTGGCAGATGGGCGCCCATTTGAGTTAGTAGCTGGGAAAGGGTTCCAAAAACTATGCAGCACTTTAACAGACGGCAGTTACATTCCCCCGCATCCATCGTCACTATCTAGAAGGCTGGTTGATATGTGCCAAAAAGCAGAGTCTGAACTTCGAGATATTATCAAATCAGATGCAGGTGATTGTAAAAAATCGCTTACCTTCGACCATTGGAAGGCCGATAATAACACTAATTATCTGGTCATAACTATTCACGCCATTGATAAATGTTGGAGGCTAATTTCGAGGTACCTCGCGGTAGTCAACTTAGAAGACCTGGACCTCGATCATACCGTGGCTGCTACGGCTTCAGTTGTCAAAAATCAGTTAGAGAAATTTGATCTTTTACCGAAAGACATTATGTTCGTTTCTACAGACACAACCAACACTATGCCTGCCACTGCCAGAATATTGGAAGTTAAATGGCACGGTTGTGCATCCCATAAACTACAGCTGTGTATAAATTCAAATCTAAAGCAACAACCAATGGTTAAGAACCTGATAGATGCCACACACAGAATAACTACATTCTTTAATTCATCAACGGTTGGGCTGCACGCTTTACATAAACACCAGTTAGCAGCGGGCCTCTCTGAATCGGACCCACCCCTTGACGTGTCAACTCGCTTTAATAGCACGTGTACATTATTGGAATGGAGTGAGAAGAACGCATCACCCATAGCCATGGCATTGGTAGAATGTGAGCAGAACAGAAAATGTGCAAGTTCGCCACCACCGCCCATATCGTCGGCTTTAAATCAAATTAGACAGTCAGTTCTGTCACTACTGAAACCCCTTTCTGAGGCTACAACTATCCTTAGCGCGGACACTGTTGTCAGCATATCGATGATATTTCCCTGTATTCAAACCTTGAAACGAGAGCTGTCATCCCAAACTTCACATGGTACGAAGGCATTTCGTGATGGTCTAATTTCAGAATTAGAAGGGAGGTTTGATCTCAGCCAAGGCTATCTGCTAGCCTCAACATTTTTAGACCCCCGCTTTAAGACATTGATAAAGCAGGATAACTTTGACATTGCAAAGCGGTACATTGTTGATTCCGTAGCTTGTCTCAAGGATGCCAAACCGAGTGCTGATTCTTCGCATCATCACACCCAGCAAGCTAGCGTCGATGACTCGGATAAATCCCCTAAGCGCCCATCTTTGATGGATGCTATATTTAAAGACATACAAAGCTCGAGCTGTTCAACAGAGTCGGGTGCCCAGATGAATCAAGAAGCCCGTTTAACCGCCGAATTAAGTGGGTACACAGTTTGCCCTGTTGCTAACAGAAATGAGAGCCCCTTACTATTTTGGCATGAGAATGCAGGAAGTTTCCCTCTTTTATCATCTGTGGCTCGGGATTTGTTTTCCATTCAAGCAACCAACTGTTCCTCCGAAAGAGTAAATTCGGTGGGTTCTTGCACTATCACAGATAGAAGACATCGGTTATCTAGACAAAACGCCGCCACATTGATTTGGGCCAGAAAAAACGGCGATCTGATTGAATGACTTTTCTGTAGTTGAACTAAAAAAGTGACAATGGACTCATTTCGTTCCTGTTGTTGTAACAGTTGTATTGCGATTCGGCCAACTCACTTTGATTTTAAATTTATTTCAGTTTTCAGAGTCGGATCTGATGGTATATCTCTGATTCAAAGGTTCAAGTAGGGCTGTAGGAAGTGTAGGTCTAACGACTCTAACGAATCTTCTTGCAATTGTTTAATATGTTAATTAATAGTGTTAATGATTAAACCTGGTGTTAATTTATGTCAAAAATATTGTTTCTTTCTTGTATATCTATATGACAAAACGTCACAAAGCGATATGGTAATGGCGGTCTGGAAACTACCATTAGACTTATCGCTCGTAGAGTTACTTCCCTTGGACCACTGAGAGAGTGATATTGACAGTCCGCTTATGAACGAATCGCAGCCATCAATGCGTGAATCTTTTTGTGACTCACAAAAGATTCACGCATTGATGGCTGCGATTCGTTCATAAGCGGACTGTCAATATCACTCTCTCAGTGGTCCAAGGGAAGTAGTAACTCTACCAGCGATAAGTCTAATGGTAGTTTCCAGACCGCCATTACCATATCGCTGGCCAGCGAAAACGAGCAAAAAGACGCGTGTTCATTCTCAATATTTCTCATTTCCATTACATTTCCCAGAATTCCTAGATCTAGTTACAATGTTACTTATTATACTTATAGTTATGTATGAGATGAATACACCAGGGAATTAATGTAATATATACAAGAAAATCTCAAAATCAGGGTCTTGTATTTGTAACACGTTTCTTTTGTAATTATAGTATTCGAATTCGATATTCGACCGAATCGAACATTCAAAGGGGAAATTCGAGTCGATGTTCGAGTCGAAAAAAATTTCATATTCGCATGACACTAATGATAGGGAGCCCAAATATCAACCCAGAGATCCTATTTCAACAAACTTGAATCTGACCTTTCCTGAGATGTTGTATCTCAAATATCAGATGATTCTAATTGATGATTCTGGAGAAGATTTTTAAGAAAGTTTCTCATACTGCACTAAGTTGAAATTCAAATATCAACCCAGGGACCAGATTTGAACAAACTTGAATCTGACCCTCCTAGAGATGATGTATACCAAATATGAAATGATTCTGACTGGTGGATCTGAAGAAAAAGATTTTTAAAGAACATTCCTTATATTGCACTAAGTTAAACACTGGGCTCCAATAGTGAGCCCCAATATTAACCCAGGGACCCAATTTGAACAAACTTCAACCTGACCCCCCTAGAGATGTTGTATCTCAAATACCAAAAGATTTCAACTGGTGGATCTGAAGAATAAGATTTTTAAAGAATATTCCACACATTGCACTAAGACCAAAAAAAAAATAAAGGTTTGGTTCCGGCTACCCGAATGACCCCAATTTTGCGGCCCGACCCTAACGATTTTTATATTATTATTGAAAAAGAAAAAAAACACACAAACGCCAACTTTTACAACAACACAAATAGTGCTGAGCGGTTTTTTGGTAAGCCAATTTATATATATAATCAGTACCATGTTCAGAACTGTCATCGGCAAATTAAATCATAACTGGTAATTGTATACTGAAGTTGTTTTAATGCAAATTTCAACTTGTTTATCATGGTTTACAAGAAGTGAATTTACTTCACTGGTGCGGATTACTGTTGGTCTAAATTCGGGTCTTTCCCTTTTTACCACCCTGTCTAACCATGCAGACCATGGGACCTTTCTTTATTACTTTTCATTCCAAACTGTTCAAAAGGTTTGTTTCTACAATCACCATTATTACGAAAATGATACAACATTGTTTACCTCTAATTTGTCAGAAACAAGTTGAGGTGAAAATCCACAACCACGTGTACTGCATTACACAAAAGTTGCAAAGTCAGTCACATTGGCATTCAACCAATCGCATTCCTGCTATTTAAAAGCAGGAAATTTTTCTTGTAAAACTCCAAGGGATTCCCTAAAGTTTTACACTTGTACTTCAAAGTGACTGGCTGTTTGCACACGGTGACGTCAATTATAGCATCTTGCCTTCAAAATAGTGTGCATGCAAGTGTTTGATACAAGACCTAGCAAGGTACATTGTTTTCAAATAAACAAAAGCAAGTAATTTGTGCTTCCTCAGCCAAGATAAATACGGTGATACTTGACTAGTCTATTACCACAATAACTTAAAATTTCAATTTATTGCATGTGCTGAGGTGCGCTAATTTTAACACATCCCATGATAAAGTGAGACATGCGAATGCACACTTCACTTCAGAATCTGAGGACAGCTGATGATAATATTATCAAGACACCTCTGAGTCAGTTTCATCTTGAAGTTGCGGAATTACTCCCAAATGTCAGCTGCAATCATGAACAAGAGGCCCAGGGACTTGGCTTTAACAAACTTGAATCTCACCCCCCTAAGGATGCTGCACACCAAATATCAAAACATTCCGACTGCTGGATCTGAAGAAGATTTTTAAAGAAAATTCCTCATTTTGAACTAAGTTACAATTCGAGCTCCCAAAATGAGCCCAAATATGGACCTAGGGACATGGCTTGAACAAACTTGAATCTTACCCCTCCTAAGGATGCTGCATAAAAAATATCAAAAGCATTCATCTGCTGGATCTGAAGAAGATTTTTAAAGAATATTTCTCATTTTGAACTAAGTTGTCATTCGGGCTCCCCTAGTGAGCCCAAATATGAACCAAGGGACTTGGCTTGAACAAACTTGAATCTCAGCCCCCTAAGGTTGCTGCATGCCAAATATCAAAACATTCCGACTGCTGAATCTGAAGAAGATTTTTAAAGAAAAATTCCTCATATTGACTAAGTTATAATTCGGGTTCCCACAGGGAGCCCAAATAGGGACCCAGGGACTTGGCTTTAACAAACTTGAACCCCCCCCCCCCCCACCCCCCCAAGGATGCTACACACCACATATCAAAACATTCAGAAGTTACAATTCAAGCTCCCACAGTGAGCCCAAATATGGACCTAGGAACATGGCTTGAACAAACTTAAATCTCACCCCCCTAAGGATGCTACAAACCAAGTATCAAAACATTCCGACTGCTGGATCTGAAGAAGATTTTTAAAGATAATTCCTCATTTTGAACCAAGTTATAATTTGGGCTCCCACAGTGAGCCCAAATATGAACCCAGGGACTTGGCTTGAACAAAATTGAATCCCCTCCCCCCCCCCCCCCCCACCCCCAAGCATGGTGCATACGCAATATCAAAAGATTCTGCCTGCTGGATCTTGAGAAGAAGATTTTCAAAGAAATTTGCCTGAAATGCACTAAGTTCAAATTTGGGCTCCTATACTGAGCCCAAATATAAACCCAGGGGGCCGATTTGAACAAACTTGAATCAGATCCACCCCACAATGTTGCATACCAAATATCAAAAGATTCTGCCTGCTGGATCTGGAGAAGAAGATTTTTTAAGAAATTTGCCTGAAATGCACCAAGTTCAAATTCGGGCTTCTATAGTGAGCCCAAATATGAATCCAGGGGGCCGATTTGAACACACTTGAATCAGATCCACCCCACAATGTTCATACCAAATATCAAAAGATTCTGCCTGCTGGATCTGGAGATGAAGATTTTTAAAGAAATTTGCCTGAAATGCACTAAGTTCCAATTCAAGCTTCTATAGTGAGCCCAAATATGAATCCAGGGGGCCGATTTGAACAAACTTGAATCAGATCCACCCCACAATGTTGCATACCAAATATCAAAAGATTCTGCTGGATCTGGAGAAGAAGATTTTTGACTGTTTTTCCCATTGCTTACAGTGTTAATAAGTGCTGACTCAACACTTTTTCAAAGTCCCGAAACTGTACCCTATGATAAAACCGATGGCAATTTTTTTTACCAATCCTTTCTGTTGGTCCTAAGGAAGCTTCACACCAAATGAAAAGTCTCGGTGCCATGCAGTTTTGGAGATATGAGCGTTTTAATTTTTTCTATTTTTTAAATTTTTGGGCATAAATCAAGTACTTATAACCCCATAATAAATACTTCATATTAAATTTGGTTCAAATCGGCCTCTGGGTTCAGAAAATAGAAATTTTGGGCGGGGCAAAAATTCTTGCCCCTCTCAGAACAAAGGTAAATATTGCCTGTCAAACTTCTCTTGAACAAACTTGAGTCTACACCTCAAATGGAAGCTACATACCAAATATCAAGTCTCTGCTATGGCTGGTTCATGAGAAGATTTTTTTAAATTTTGTGCATTTTGGCCCCACTCCACTCCACAATATGAGCAGAAATCTAATTTGAAGAAAAACCCAAATGCCCCTATATAACCACTACTTACATGAAATTTAATTAAAATGTGGCCAGTTCACGTTTAAAATGTAGTAAATCTCCCACTTCTCCTTTGTGATATATTACACATCGAAGCGACGTTGTATATATTGAGAAAAAATCGACCTTGGCATTCAAAACTTTGTTAATGAAAACATCAAAGACACTGTAGCTTAACTTGTCTGTGTGTTGTGTTTGATGAAAAGGATAATGTTCAATGTTTATGAAAGGATTATGAAATAAGACAAGAATTGTGATAATTGGGAATATGTTAATTTCTGTTCCCTGTATGCTATGTTTTCAATAAAAATAATTTGAGGTGTAGACTGTACTAAAGAATTGAGGGGTGGGTTAATGTGGTCCTCACAGTTAATGTATGTGGCCCTAACAGTTAATGTATGTCAACCAAAGTTACCAAGATACAGTGAAATTATTCCAAAATGAGTCATTCTATCAAGTTACAATGAAATCCCTTCATAAATACGGCCTGTAGACTGTGCTACAGCTTTTCGGGCTTTGGGTGCGTGTAGCCACCATGGTTGACCAATCGCAACCAAAAGGGGAAGTCCTCCTCATCTCGACATTATACAAAGTCATCCTACCAAGTTACAATGAAATCCCTTCATAAATACGACCTGGAATCTGTGCTAAAGTTTTTTGGGTTTGGGGCTCGGGCAGCCATCATGGTTGAATGATCACGACCAAAAGGGGACGTTCTCATTTGGGCATGATCTGGAGTGATCTTACCAAGTTACAATGAAATCCTTTCATAAATATGACCTGTAGACTGTGCTAAAGGTTTTCGGGCTTCGGGCCCCTGTGGCCATCATAGTTGACCAATCACGACCAAATGAGCTAATGATCGACAGTTTCCATGAGTAATCGCAGAAACTATTCTGTAGTGTGTATACAAACGAACGTTGTCGAATACTTGACAACGTTCATTTGTATACACACTACGGAATAGTTTGAGAATACTGCTTTCCAATTCCTTTAATTTTGATCCCATATTCGGTGAAATAATGGCCATGGATAACCGGATATTAATTGGTTATAGCTCTTGGTTAGTCGGTTACGAAAATGAGCCAACCATTTCAGCCCTAGTGAACATCCAGTCAAAACTCTCTGTCTATTTTTGTAACAACGGTATGCTTACATGTTCAATGAATTAAAGAAAATTGTTTGCAAGGTCCGAATTTCGAAAAATTCTGCAGGAATCAAAATGACACAATGACCATTCTATTCCACTATTCAGATATAAATCCACAATAATCTTTAGGAGAAACAAATTCAGATTCCATGGAATAAGAAACTAACATATTTGCTAGTTACAACAAGTTTACTTAAGACTATTAAAAAAATGTTTTTGTTTCTCGGGCACCTTGCTTGTTTACGACACTGTCAATGCAGATTGCTTTCCACAGGGGGACTCTATGATGTTCTAAACTTATTTATCAGTTGCTTCCGACCATTTTGACAGATAAGCACTAAACCATATTGTATGCTTTGGGAAACATTACCAATTAGGCAAAACACTGCAGAACATGGTCAAAATGTTTTTGAACACACGACAGAATTTGGGCACTATCTGGGCACATTGCTTGCCACAGCTAATTTGGGGGGTGTAAACATCTGATACCTTGAAACATCACAAATGTACAAAAAAATAGGAAATACCTTATATATGGACTCCATGAATCGAAGATCGGACTTTCCGAACAATTCCAAAACCACTCCAGATATCAACTCTGCCACACTGTGACTGTACTGTGTAAAGGCATAATTATATATAGATAGATATGCTGATGGCACTCCATGGGTTAAACTGAAAAAAAATACAAATAAAAACGTTTTTATATTAACTGGTTGAGGGTTAATTTTTCGAGGGATTTGAAACATGGACATTTTTTCAAAGATAACAAACTACAATCAAAAGAAGCCTTAGTTCAGCAAGATTTTATTCATAAAATAGTTATTCTGTTACAATGTATTGGATAGTGCCAAGGCACTCTCCAAAAATTGCAGACAAACAATTTTGTATAATTTTCTTCTACTGCTGAACGAACATCTAGCTAATCATACAGCGTAAAGCCACTAAAGTGAGCCACGTTAGTGACTTCTAGCACCCAACAGTTAATCAGGTTGGTGTCTTTGGTGAGAGATTTCACATATTTTAATCTTTTTTAAAACTTCAGTTCAGACTTGGGATTTCAACATCATTCTGAAACTTCAAAAGTTATGGTGTAAAGTTTAACAATCAAGTAAAATAATTTATTTTTGTATCGCCATTTGCATGATCTTCAATCAAGACCACACAAAAGATTTAAACTCCAAACATTCACCGAAAATAAATCTGCATCTTGAAAATAAGACTGTTTCACAAGCAAGTTAATCCTTTCGTGACTCAGCCAAACCGGCCCAACAGACTTTGGATACTGGGGTTAATTTCGGGATCATCTCATCTGTAAGTATGATAAAGGTTTAAAAAGTCCCATTCCTTTGGATTGTCAGGTAAGTCAAGATTTATCTTTCCAGCTTCAGAACATGGGATATCTAGTGGAACAAAATCTGTGCATTTTTCCCATTGAAAAATTGGACCAATTCCTCGACCACGCCCACTCCCTAGTATTCTGCCATGTCCCTGACCAGCACTTCTTTTTCTGCCATGTCCCCTCCCACTGGACAGTCCTATTCCAGACACTGAAGGACTCTCTCCGTCATCTGGATTATTACTGGCAACATCATCTGAATGTTCAGCACTCATAGTAGTGTCATGGGTGTCAGCTTGATTTGAGCCAGACTGTAGTGCAGAATCCTGTTCCACGTTGCTATCATTAGAGTCATATTCGCCCGTTAATTACTATGATTCTGGTGCAATTTGTGCTAAAACTGTAGCCAAGCAACTAAAGGGAAACAATTCCAAATTCATTCGGACAAGGAAATTACTTTTTAGGACTGATAGAGATAGCACACATGGACTAAGGTAAGAGTAGATGCATTACTGTGCCATTGGTGAGCAGCGCTCCGACTGGTTTGTAGTGTCAGTTTACGTCCGGCGTGGTGCGCGCCGATGAGGCATGAAAGGGTTAATGAAATGTCAATGACTAACTGTAGCTCAACTTGACAAATTTGAACTTGGTAAGTTATAAGTGAAATGGCAAAATTGAAGATCATTGGTTTCAATGTTATTTGATGAAACTTCAACAAAACAGCA
Organism: Pictodentalium vernedei; assembly: GCA_031216915.1. NCBI lineage: Eukaryota > Metazoa > Mollusca > Scaphopoda > Dentaliida > Dentaliidae > Pictodentalium > Pictodentalium vernedei. The sequence continues at coordinate 844,123,790 of CM062297.1, forward strand.
CAGAGAAATCCATTCATCTTTAACTGGTAGAGTGCTAAATTATTTTTGACCATGCAAATTTGATCAGTTGTCTTTGCCTTGTTACAATTCATGGGAGAGTGCCTGTGGGCCCTCTCCCATAAATTGCAACAAGGCAAATCCTCAGACTAAATAAAATCTCTTCAAAGATAATATGAAACATAGTCACAGAATTCGAAGCCTTCAAGTTGTGATACCTGCACTTCAGAATCGAGCCCAAACATGGGCTTCCAGCACTCTACCAGTTAAATGTAAACTGTGAAGTGGCTAAAGGAAGAATGTTGATACACAAATGCAGTAAGTTTAAAGGTCATTGTAAATGACAACTTTTTTTCACAGAAATGAATGCTAACTGATAGCTCTTATCTTGAGGTCTCGCCTAATGAGCAAGTTAATAAACAATCCTGCGATAAATGTGCCCTGTGGACCATGTCAAAGAAGAATGTTGATGCACAAATGCAATAAATTCATTTAGTTGTTGCTAACAGAAACAGTTTTTCATGGAAATGAAAAGATAATCAATAGCTCCAATCTTGGTCACCCTGAATACGCATAGCAAGTCTCAAAGGTGGTGTGCCAAAGGGAGATGTTAATGCACAAAAAGAGCTGTGGTAATTGTAAATGGTAATTGTAATTAATTACTTTTTCTCAAGTAATTGAAAGTAATGTGTAATATTGGAAAATTCCTAATTATTTGTAATTGTAATTAAAAATCATGTAATTGTGTCATGTAATTGTGTCATGTAATTGCAATTACTTTCCATTTCATATCAATTACATAACAAATATTTTATCTCAAGTTTAGCTGGAAAGAATTTCCAATACCATTGTGATCTTTTACTCCGAAAGATTCTTCACTTGGTTATGCGATGTGCATCCCAAAAGTGGATGTGAATTGTCGTGTTCTTTGGCTATCGGCTCACTTACTTACCGCCTCTTACTTCCTTTGCTTCTTCCTTTCTTTCTTTTGTGGTGGCAGTGGAGGTGGGGATTCCTTGACTTTTGATGGTGATGGCCGTGGTACCATGTTGATCTTTGGGTGCTGAGCCTGATTGGAGAGTTGGGAACATAGTTCGTCTCTGTTCTTCCTTAGCTCCGCCACTTGGTTGTCTAGGGCATCCTTGATCTCTTTGAACTTCTTTTCAAACATGAGCAGAGCAGTTTCCTGAAGCTCTGTGGTTAGCTTGGTTTCCGTGGGAGAGCTGTCAGTTGACTCTTCCATGCCCACGATCTGTTGTTCCAGTTCATGGGAGAGCTTGCTTAGATCTTCATCTTCCTCTCTAGCATGGGGATCCTAGCTAGAGATGGTGCTGGAGAGAGAGGCATTGGGTGATTTGGTGGTGTCTGTTGGTGTTTCCTGGTTTGTTTGATCCAAGCAGGTAGGAGATTCAAATGTGACTTCAATTTTCTCTACCACTTCCGTCTCACTGCCTTCCGATTTCTTCAGTGGAGAGGTTGGGGTTGGCGTGGGAAGAGAAGGTGGTGGTGATTCAATCTGAGTCTCCCTCACCACCTCCTGTTTCTCTGTTCCTGCTCTTTTCTTTGCAAGCCATGCCTCCCGGCGCCAGGCATCCCTGCATCTGGAGGATGGATTCTTCTTCTTTCTCTTCTTCTCCGATGAACCAGCCACCAGGTGAGGACTAGTGTGAATGGGAATCCTCTCACCAAAGGTACTGCCTCTCCCCGATGGTAGTGGGGAAGTCTCCTGCGCTTTGAATTCCAAAGTCAGGTGGATGCTCTTGCCTCTCATTTGGAGAGTCCAGTTTAGAGAACAAGAGACATCCTGAGGTGACAGGGCATTCTTCAGCTTGATTGAGATTTCCAGATTTGCCATAGCGGTTGGTCAATCAATCCGTCTTCACACTTCGGAGTGATACCACAATGTGATCTTTCACATTGTTAATATTGATATATATACTGAGTGACTGGTTCGTATGTGTTGGGCTAAACTGATTAAGTGACACTGTTAACTGCCAATTAGTCTCATTTGTGAATTGATTTTATGTCTGTTAATTAACAATTGAAATAGTGGCCATTATGCATGTGACACACATGGGTATAAGTCTGTATGTGGAGTACTGCCCTTCCTAATTACATGTATATGGCATGGCCTACACAGATACTAAGTATAAAAGGTCCATGCAGCAAAGGGAACCATATTCTCAAACCTCATCATGTCTAAAATCAACTTTGTTATTCATGAAAATTTTGAATTGCCCCCTGACTTCAACAGGTTAGAGTCAGTGAAGGCAAAGTGTAAACTCTGTTCGTCGACCATATTTGAGTCAGCTAAAGTGACATCAAATTTCATCACACATCTCAAGACAAGCACTTTATAATTCATATATACATACTTTTTTGAGCTTGATGCCATTTTTATGTGCTGATGAGAAAACTTCCAATTTCTATAAAAGCACATTATACTACCAGTAATATCTCAGCATAAAAGAGATATTGTTTAATATTTTGAGTTTTCTGTTTGGGTACTGGTTTATACAGTGGAGACCACTTAATTGGATATCACTTTAATGAATAACCCTGTTAATTGAACATAATTTCTGAACACAAAACCATTTACCACACCTCCAGTTCAAATTTGGCCTGTTAATTGAATATAGGTTAAAAAGTAAACTCCTGTTAATTGAATAAAAAATCTTGTAACCTGTCGAGAAATTACCCTGACTCTCCACAGTTTTCCTTTCTTTGTAGACCTATTTGGCTTCAGTACAACCAATACAGGCATTTAATCTATTATATCTTGTTTGACAGAGCTCATGGAGCTCTGTCAAACAAGATATAATAAAATAAATGCTAAGTTTATCTCTAGAATACAGGAAAGTGACACAATCACTGTTAATTGAATACTCCTGTTAATTGAATAATATTCATTGGCAAAGTGGCTATTCAATTAACAGGGTTCTGCTGTATTTTTCTTCATCCGTAAAACAGTTGAAGATAGTTGCATTCACTTAATTTCACAGTTTCTCAAATTCCTGGAGCCTCTAGCAAAAGGCATTTGAACAAACAAATTAATCATGTCACTTGGCTTTTCTCCACCTGAGAAGTGTCAAAACAAGCTTAGTCACTGATTGTGTGTTTTCTTTGCAGCAGCTGTTAAGCTGAACAATTGATATTAATCAACCAACTGCCCGAGTGTGTGCTTTGCTTATACAAATAGGTATGAAAGTTTTAATGCATTCCAGTTACCTGTCCTGATTACGTAGTAGATAGATATAGATAGGTATTTTATTTTGCAATATATGTAAAAAACAGATTATAATGAATTATTTATGTACTTGTAAACACAATGTTAACAATAACAAAATGTAGATGCATATTATTAAGTACTGTATGTATAAAAATACATATATTGCAGGGTGATCATATATCTAGATTGACTGATGATGATCTGATGTAATGAGGATAGGTGAATAATTACAGGGATTGCAGTTTCACAAATTGAAATTTGTTATTTGCTGGTACAGTGGAGCCCACTTAATTGGATATCTCTTATTTGTATATCCCTGTTAATCAAATATAATTTTCAAACACAAAACCATTTACCATACCTTTAGTACAAATTTGATCTGTTAATTGCATATGGGTTGTAGAGTAAACTCCTGTTAATTGTATATAAATTTTTGTAATATGTCGAAAAAATTACTGTGACACGCACCAAATTCCCCTTATTTATCAACCTTTTTGGCCTCATTACATCCAATACAGGAATTTATTCTATTATATCTTGTTTGACAGAGCTCTATGATAATAAATAATAAATCCTCAGTTTACCTCCAGAACACAGGAAACTGACCAAATCCCTGTTAATTGTATACTCCTGTTAATTGAATAATTTTCACTGGCAAAATGGATATTCAATTAAGAGGATTCTGCTGTACTTATATATTAGTTGGGAGTGTGGTGGCTCAGTGGAAGACTGTTGGACTTCTATGCTAGAGGTCCCGAATTTAATCCCCGTCCGGGATGACTTGCGTTGTGTCTTTGGGCAAGGCACTTTATCCCAGTTGGCTACATGGGGGCACGATGATGCTGTGTGCTAAGGCGTACTGCACATCGATGGTGCATATGTCTTCAACCGCTGTAATCCTGCTTGAGTGGAGCTTGAGTTAGAATGTTGAGGAGCTGACAGTTGCTCGTCGATGCTCGGTGGTTCTCTCTGGGTACTCCAGCTTCCTCCACCCATAAAACTGTTACGGTCACGATTAACCATTGTGCATAAGTATATGACCTTAAACACCAATAAATAAATAATATATTAGTTGTTTATGCTATATTTGTTGTTGCACACATCCCGTAATAAAAAATAAAACCAGATATTATTGTCCCATTTCTGATTTCTCCATACTAAGTTTGAAGGTCATTGCTAGTGGCAATGTTTTGTTTTTTTCTTTTTTTCTGGAAATTCATAAATATGCCCTATAGAGAGTGCAAAAGGGAAAAGTTGCTGCACAAATGAACTGAGTTCAAAGGCTGGTTCAAACAACATTTTTTTATGGAAATGAAAGAAACACAATAGCCCCCATCTAGAGGTCACCCGGAATATGCATACCAAGATCCGATCATAAATGTGTCCTGTAGGGCATGTCAGAGGAATATATTTGTGCCTATTAAATTAAGTTCTAAGGTTGTTGACAAGTTAATGCCAATGACAACTTTTTTGACGGAAATAGAAGAAAATTGAAAGCTCCCATCTAGAGGTCACCCTAAATAAGCATACCAAGTTTCAAAGCAATCTGATCATAAATGTTCCCTGTAGGGTGTGCAAATGGAAATATTGATGCTTAACTAAACTAAGTTCAAAGGTCATTGCCAATGACAACTTTTTTTATGGAAATGGATGAATATTGATAGCTCCTATCTAAAGGTCACCCCAATCAAGCATACCAAGTTTCAAAGCTATCCAAGCATAAATGTGCTCTGTAGGTGTGCCAAAGGGAAATATCGATGCCTAACTAAACTAAGTTCAAAGGTTGTTACCAATCAGGCTTGTCATTTTGAGGCTGGCGATCGCCGCGGGCCACAGTCACCCGCCTGAGTTCTAAATTTCGTGGACAGTAAACGTGCACCTAACCCCAATTTCTGCGGCCCATTAATTCAGTCGAAGGCACCTCAAAATCGGCTGCCTCAAACAGCAATTTTCGCACATTGAAGGAGGTACATATAACAAAAGCGCAATTTGTGAAGTTTGTAGTGTGTCATCAATGCAGTCACCCAGAGACAGTAAGTAACTTTCCAAATATGAGCGGGAGGTCTATCAATTCCAAAGTTGCAATTAGTTATTACATTGTACATCAGACTGAAACAACTCTCATGTCACGTGCGATTACAGGATGTATCATTCCCAAGCCAGATCGACCCCTGACGGTTTGCCTGGGACGTTTCGTCCCAAAATCATAGCTGGGACGATTCGTCCCCCAAATCTGACTGATTCATCCCAAGTTATCGGCATCTGGCGGTGAGCACAGTGCACTGGTTTTTACAGTTATGTAATGTATAGATACGGGCTTGGTTATTTGGATGCAAGATAACTATAACAAACACTCACTGTTACTGAGTGTCATGGGTAACCTGGTATCCTGCATCCAAATATTCAAGCCTGCATCTATACATTACGTGATGACATACATCATAATTACACAAATCATGTACCTTAAAATGATATTAGTTGTCTACCCAAATGGCCTCCGCAAATCATAAATGACCCTCCTGGGGTCATTTTAAGTGAACCCAAAATGGCCCACCTGGGGAGATTTGAGGCGACCATAATGGCCCTCCTGCAATTTTCAAAATGACAAGCCTGGCCAATTGCAACATTTTTGGATGGGAAAAGGAAGGAAATCGATAGCTCCCATCTAGAGGTCACCCCAAACAAGCATACCAAGTTTCAAAGCGATCCGATCATAAATGCGACCTGTGCGGTGTGCCAAAGGAAATTGTGGACGTACATACATACGTACAGATGTATGTACGCCGATGGATGAGAAGTGACAGCAATAGCTCAGCTTGACTTTGTCAAGTGGAGATAAAAATGATTCTTTAGACATGAATTTACAGACCCTTAAGAGTGGTGTTACCAATGGGCAGGTTGGTCGTCAACATGAACAACTAAACAAAACAAGAGGCCCCACAGAGCCTTAATCACTCACCGGCCAAAGTGGTTCAAAGAAGTATTTGGGGTCACATTCAGTTAGACATGGTTCATCAACACTACAAAGGAATGAAGTCATGAGAGACAAATTTTATGGAACTAGGGACATGGCTTGAACAAACTTGAATCTTATCCCCCTAAGGATGCTGCATACCAAATATCAAAAGCATTCATCTGCTGGATCTGAAGAAGATTTTTAAAGAAAATTCCTCATTTTGAACTAAGTCATCATTCGGGCTCCCACGGTGAGCCCAAATATGAACCCAGGGACTTGGCTTGAACAAACTTGAATCTCACCCCCTAAGGATGCTGCATGTCAAATATCAAAACATTTTGACTGCTAAATCTGAAGATGATTTGTAAAGAAAAATTGCTCGTATTGACTACGTTATAATTCAAGCTCCCACAGGGAGCCCAAATATGGACCCAGGGACTTGGCTTTAACAAACTTGAATCTCACCCCCCTAAGGATGCTACACACCACATATCAAAACATTTTGACTGATGGATCTGAAGAAGAAGATTTTTTAAGAAAATTCCTCATTTCAAACTAAGTTACAATTCAAGCTCTCACAGTGAGCCCAAATATGGACCTAGGAACATGGCTTGAACAAATTTGAATCTCATCCCCCTAAGGATGCAGTATACCAAATATCAAAACATTCTGACTGCTAGATCTGAAGAAGAAGATTTTTAAAGAAAATTCCTCATTTTGAACTAAGCTTTCATTCGGGCTCCCATAGTGTGCCCAAATATGGACCTAGGAACATGGCTTGAACAAACTTGAATCTCACCCCTCTAAGGATGCTGTATACCAAATATCAAAACATTCTGACTGCAAGATCTGAAGAGGAAGATTTTTAAAGAAAATTCCTCATTTTGAACTAAGTTATCATTCGGGCTCTCATAGTGTGCCTAAATATGGACCTAGGAACATGGATTGAACAAACTTGAACCTCACCCCCCTAAGGATGCTGCATACCAAATATCAAAACATTCCAACTGCTGGATCTGAAGAAGAAGATTTTTAAAGAAAATTCCTCATTTTGAACTAAGTTATCATTCGGGCTCTCATAGTGAGCCCAAATAGGAACCCAGGGAGTTAGCATGAACAAATTTGAATCTCACCCCCCTAAGCATGCTGCATACCCAATATCAAAAGATTCTGCCTGCTGGATCTTGAGAAGAAGATTTTTAAAGAAAATTGCCTGAAATGCACTAAGTTCAAATTTGGGCTCCTATACTGAGCCCAAATATAAACCCAGGGGGCCGATTTGAACAAACTTGAATCCAATATACCGCACAATGTTGCATACCAAATATCAAAAGATTCTGCCCGCTGGATCTGGAGAAGATGATTTTTTAAGAAATTTGCCTGAAATGCACTAAGTTCGAATTCGAGCTTCTATAGTGAGCCCAAATACGAATCCAGGGGGCCGATTTGAACAAACTTGAATCAGATCCACCCCACAATGTTGCATACCAAATATCAAAAGATTCTGCCTGCTGGATCTTGAGAAGATTTTTTAAGAAATTTGCCTGAAATGCACTAAGTTCAAATTCGGGCTTCTATACTGAGCCCAAATGTGAATCCAGGAAGCCGATTTGAACAAACTTGAATCAGATCCACCCCACAATGTTGCATACCAAATATCAAAAAGATTCTGCCTGCTGGATCTTGAGAAGATTTTTAAAGAAATTTGCCTGAAATGCACTAAGTTTGAATTCAGGCTCCTATACTGAGCCCAAATATGAACCCAGGGGGCCGATTTGTACAAACTTGAATTAGATCCACTCCACAATGTTGCATACCAAATATCAAAAGATTCTGCCTGCTGGATCTGGAGAAGAAGATTTTTTACGAAATTTGCCTGAAATGTACTACCGGTTAAGTTCCAATTCGGGCTTCTATAGTGAGCCCAAATATGAATCCAGGGAGCCGATTTGAACAAACTTGAATCCCCCCCCCTCCCCTCCCCCCCCCCCCCCCCCCCTAGAGATGATGTATACCAAATAGGAAAAAATTCTGCCTGGTGGATCTGAAGAAGAAGATTTTTTTGAATTTTGGAAAGAAATTCATGGGTGCTATCAGAGTTATGCCCCTTGTGGTGACCCCTGTGGGGGCGGTAAGTTTATTTGTACAAGTTTGAATTGACATATGATGGGGAACATGCACACCAAATTTGGTTCAATTTGATCCAGTAGTTTGGGAGGAGTAGTCGATAATGTAAAGTTCACGACGGATGACGACAAAGACGGACAACGGATGGCAAGTGATAAGTTAAGCTCCCTTCGGTGAGCTAATGAAGACTTTCCCAGATGCTTTAACTCTTAACCCGCAGAGTATTTTCAAGATATTTTTCCTCAAATCTAGTCATGGCTGTTATGAAGCAACCATGACTAGATTTGATGGAAAATTCATCTAAATTTAACTCTTGAAATCATTGGTCAAAAAGTTGATTCAATTTACTGGAGGTTAATATGGTTAAATGTGCCCAGATTTGACTTATTTTAGAGGCAGGCCATTTCCCAGCCTGGGCAGGAATATCTGCTGGCAGCATACAAGGAGTTAAGCTAGCCAAAGTGATTTCCTTCTTTATCTTTGTTGGAAGCATACAGTAAATGGAAAGTGAATTACCACTAAAACACCCATGGGGTGTAGTTTCTACACAGACAGTAATGCCTTGTCTGTTAAAAAACATAAGATTAACCCGGTACAGTGGAATCCTGTTAATTGAATAGCCACTTTACCAGAAAAAAATATTCAATTAACAGGAGTATACAATTAACATGAATTTGGGCATTTTACTATCTTCCAGCTATAAACAGAGCATTTATTCTATTATATCTTGTTTGACAGAGCTCAATGAGCTCTGTCAAACAGGATTTAATAGAATAAATGCCTATATTTGATGTATTAGACTAAAAATGTCTATAAATGTGCAGAATTCAGTAGAAATCGGACTAATTCTTCAACAAATTGCAAGATTTTTTATTCAATTAACAAGAGTGTACTCTATACTCCATATGCAATTAACAGGTCAAATTTGTAAGTATGGTAAATGGTTTTGTGTTTGGAAGTTATATTCAATTAACAGGGTTATTCAGTTGAGAGATATTCAATTAAGTGGGCTCCACTGTAGTACATTCACTGAAACCTTGCTTGGTGTTCTTATGCATTATAACAGGAATCAACAGTTACTGTAAACATGAGAATCCCACTTCACAGGTGCTGTAGCAAGCCACTCTCCCCATACTCTATCTCAACTATGATCAAGATTCAAATGCTCTTCAGTTCACCCAGTCTGGCCCAATGCTATAACCTCAAAATTCTCTGACATGGTGGGTTTTCTGACAGTGTTCTTTTGTTTTCAAAATTTTGATTTGGGGTTTTCTCCCCCTCCAGGAACATTGATTAGCAATTGGTATAAACTGATTCGTAGTTTTAGGCCAACATTAGTTAATTTTCAGTTTATTGTTATCCAACCCATTTTGTTTTAATTTTGTTCGAAATACCATGCTGTGCACATTTCTTTATCACAGACACCTAAATACAATTTTCCTTTCTGTAACAGTTTGCTGTAGCAAATTTCATGGGCTAAACAGTGACTACAGCATTATAATGCAGTTCAACATGCATTCTTTTTTATGGGTTCGAATCACTGACAAACTAATAAAGCAGTAAGTTCGCTTACCTCGATTTACTTATTCCCTCAAATCAATTTGTGTCACTCTTTTGTGGCTGAAACTTCAAAGTTTTCGTTTCAGGGCAGTTTGCGCCATACACATGAGCAGTTGTATTTATGTTGGATTTTCCTGAACGTGTTCACGTGTAGGAAAATCCAAGATAAATACAACAACTGCACATGTGTGCGGCTCAAATTGTTTCTAGAGGGGTAACAGTATGAAAAACCAATGACATTGATATAATGCATGAGTCAGTGACATGGTGACCTCAAAAGTGTGATGTGCCTTAATGGGATAACCCAATCAGTTGTCCCTACATTGGTGGTTCTGTAATAGTAATCTTAGCGATTAAAGAGAATGTCTGACAGTCATGCTGGCAGAAATCTTAGAAAGGCTTTGTATTGCAGTGTGCGAATCATTTTTTGATATTGGTTCGCAACCAGAAGATATTGCTTCACAAACGGTGATGCGAAAACCAAATAACAGATACCCTGGTGTTTCTGAGACATATAGCATAGATACGACTTGAAACCGTACTCAATATACTTTCTTTGAAACAATAATAAACAAAACAGGTTGGAAACATTTGTTGATCATTATTATTTTAAAGAATTACTTTCCCTTAACCTTTAACCTATTTCGACTATGGACAATTTTTACTGTATTAAAACAGGTGTTCCAACTTGCTGCATTTGGGTAAACTTGCAAGGTACAGTCTAAGTACACTGGCAGTTTATTCCTATATATAGGCAGCCAAGACTTGCGTAGACACAACTGCAAAGTTCAAAGAGCATTAAATGTCACAGTGTGGCAAAAATGTATGAAAAATCTCCAGGCCTTCAAGGGTTCACAAAAGTAATTATTAAATTACTTGTGTACACTAATTATTTATTTATTGGGGTTTAACTGCACTTTCGACAGCCAGGGTCACCTCGTGACGGACAGTTTTATGGGTGGAGGAAGCTGGAGTACACAGAGAACCACTGAGCAACAGCGAGCAATTGTCAGGCTCCCCAACATACTAACTCCACACAAGCAGGGTTAGCATTGGTTGAAGACTAGTGCATCATCGACTTGTAGTACGCCTTAGTACACAACACCACTGTGCCACCACGTGGGCAATGGTGGTGAAGTGTCTTGTCCAAGGACACAACACAGTAGCCGCAGGTGGGATTCTTGCAGCCTGCATCTCTACCTACTGAGCCACCACGCCCCCACTTTGTGTATATGAGTACTTGATTATCATATATTTATAACAAGCAGTTTCTTTAAAAGAATATTTGAAACAAAAGTATTTTTGCATAATGAAAATTGTTGTTTTGCAAAATGTTTTTTTTTTTTTTTTTTTTAAATTAGTGGCTTTCAGAGAAAATGATGGCATTCAGACCACCAATCAATTTTTCGGACAGATCTCAAAATCTCTCTTTACAGAGAGGGTTATGGTGGGCAAACCATCCAACCTACCAGCTTCGGGCCTGCACAGTGTGATTTGTTATCGTTCCAGTAAGGGAAAACATGATATGGGTTTGCTGATATTTTGTGAAAATAAAATGTTTTTCAACTGCTCAATTTGTTAATTTCATTACACAGGTGGAAGCGGATGATTTTTTAGGCAAATGATTACCAGAAATAAAAAGTGAAAATCAGCCCAGTGTACGCTCCGTCAAATGAAACTGGTGCATGGAGGTTTTTTTCCAGGTTCGGTTTCAGTTTTATTTTTTTTAAAACCTATGTTTCGGTTTGGTTTTTCGGTATTATTTCCAGGCCCTTCAATTAATTTAAATCTCTATTGTTTTACTAGATAAGACCATAGAAATGTCACGCAAGAGCTATTTAAAGTATGCTATGTCCTACTGGCAGTACTGGGACATCGCTCATTTCAGTAGCACTCAGCTGACGAAGAGTTTGAATTTTGGTAAATGCTATACATCAGTGGCAGTGCCATAGGGGAGCCGACCCTCCCCTCTCCCCACTTTTCCCTTGGGGACCCAAACCAAACTTCAAATTGCTATTGGACACAATCTGGGAGCCTTTGAAGACCACACCAGGTATTGTAAAAACACTCAGATATCACTCCCATGGCGTCGAAATTATACAAATATGAAAGTTTTTCCAGGGGCAGGGGTCCCAGGATCCCAAACCAACAGGTAAGGGACACATCCTCCCATACACACACCTAGCTCAGGCCTACGGTCTTCAGAAGATGACTTTGGCATCTCGACATTGGACCCTCACATCTTACTATCTTACTCCCCCCCCCCCCCTCCTCTCCGCTCCCAAATCGAAATCCACGCACCACTACTGCTATACATTATACACCTGTTTTGTTATTTTGTGCTTAGTTTTAATTTCGATAGAATAAAATAATTTGGACTTTTGTAACTTTTCTATTATGTTTAACATCGACATAATACAGTGACTCCATTCACTGTCCTGTTTCTCGATCCCACACCGGACCTCTCACCTTCTTTCGAAGTCCTGAGTATGATCTTTCCCACATATCATTATGTGCAAAATAAAATGGAATTATGGCATCAACAAGTATCACATAGGGAATAAATGGTCAAAGTAAATAACACCATATAATTTTTATTATTATTTTATTTGATGCATTTAACATGAGATAAATATGACTGAAATGAAAAAAATAATAAAAAAAAAACATTCATGTGTTCCGAAACTCACCTAATTTTGTGCTGTAAAAGCCAACACCCAATGGCCATAGTCATTCTTGTATAGGCCCCACTGGCTATTCTCACAGTTGGGGTGCGACTTATACAACAGCAATAGCTGCAGGGGAAGTATTTTGGGTGAAAATATTGAGTGCGACGTATACATGGGAGCGACATGGATATATGAAAATAATCGCTTCTGGATTTGCCTGTTCTGCTGACGTTCGCTGTCATTTTCAAAATGAGATTATGCGGGGGCTGTTGCAAATTTTGAAGTTTAAAGTCAAACTATCCAAAAACTGTGTGGCCGGTGTTTTTTGGGCGCCTGTCAGTTCTGTTTTCGGTTTGCCACCAAAACCGAAACCAAACCGAAAAACCTCATTGCTCTAAACTTATTTATCTGTTACATTGCTTTGATCAACAGATAGGCTCTAAACAATATTTTGCACACAGTGGGGAAGCTTGACAAACTATATATATGGCCAAAACACTGTCTGTTAAATAAATTTTCAATTGATTCCGGACACTTATGTTTTAGGCCTCATAATCTACAAATAGTCGGAGCAATGGTGTATTTTATCCATAATTTAGACTCAATTACATTTTTGGGGCACAGCATTTAGCGTCACTATTTGGAGGAATTTAAAGGTCTGTATCTGCTTGTTGACCAGAAACAACAGCTACTTCACAATTTTTTATTTTTCAGTTTGTACGAGTAGTTTACATTTTCAACTTTGTGCAGTATCTACCATGCTTTATTAGGCCTCACAAAGTGGAAATTCTGTTTCTCAGGCCATTTTTGCTAAACTGCATGTGGGCGGGTGGTTTTTTATTTTATTTTTATAATTGATTCTTTACCATCAAAAGTTCTATTCTTGGTTTGTTTTATGCTTTAGGCCTCATAATCTACAGAATAGCATGGGTGGCGGTGTATTTCAAAATGGAGTGCAAAGCCTTGTTGCACTCAAGGGGAAAATTTATCAATTTTATTAACTTAGGTAAAATATCTGACTCAGACATAAACCATTTAATTTTTCTTTTTAAGCTTGCATTGGTTATAAAAAGAGAGCATGTGGCATCCAAAATGACAATGCCAGAAGCAGATTTTTAACTTTTTTTGCCTTATCAAGGGTTTAGCAATTTACCCTATATACACAGTATATTATTTGGTATTACAGTGGGTTCTATTATATATAAGTTAGATTTTATATGGTCAGAATTGAGAAAATATACTCCAAAGCATTATTGGAAATGTGGATGATATTTGGGCCCTGTTACACTCTTGATTGATTCCTAACTGTACAACCTACCCAGCAACATCAAGTGGTTCTGGATACTTTATGCTTTTCACTTCTGCTTGAAGTTTCTTGAGATTGTTTTTCAAGTCACCAGTCGACATCTGAAAATTGAAACATATGTTCTTATTATACACTACGAGTCGGAAGTAGTTGTAGGAACAACCGCGGTATAACCAGGAATCGAAACGCGGTTGTAAACTTTCAATAAACGCGTTCATCGTTTTTTTCGCGGTTATTCTCCAGGAGTATCGTTTGACAGTTCGTTTCTGTTCCCGGTTGTAAACGAAGATAAACGCGTTTATCCTTTTTTCTGGTTATCCTCCAGGGATATCATGTAACAGTTCGTTTCTGTTCCCGATTGTAAACGAAGATAAACATTCATCCGTTCGGCAAATAACGAGCATTGGCACATGTGCTTCAACTTGAATGTACAAGAGCAAACTAAAAGAAAGACAGCAGCACAGAAATCGCATGCATAGCATGTACATGTAGCTATTTTATCTCACAAAAATTCTCTCCAAACATCTCTCCCCATTTATCACTTAACACCATCCCCCGCCCCTTACAAAAACCACCACTTTGCGATGTGCCCCCCCCCCCAGGCCCCCTCCATCCCCAGCCCCCCAAAATGCCAATTGCCTACCTATTAGTTATATTCACGGACGAGGTCACCTGAACCACTTGCTGGCTAAAAAATAGCTAGCGCAAGCGCAATATGGAAAATTCGCCATTCAAATTCAAAACGACATGAACATAGTTATCCATCAACTGTCCCTCCCACCAACTCCCAATACCCCATTTCACGAGTCTTCTCCGGCCTCTATTGCGCCATTCACCAAAACTCTGGCGATGAAATGCCCTGAAGTTTCCAATTTGATAGAAAAAAATACTTTCTATTTCATCGCCGCAGTCTTGTCTTAAATGACTTGATGCCGATATACGCTTAGCTACGTCGGATGTCATTTACCACTTAATAAAGGCTTCGGTGCCCCTGTATATGATACCCCACCCCTCTCCTCTCCATGCACACCCCACCCCTCTCATTCTGAACTCTGAAGGACTAAGGACAGTTCCAAACATAACACATGCATGTGCAAACCCCAGGTTTTTTACATGTACCTCCCCTATCATATGGATGTCAATTTGAGGTAAATTGATATTCTGTTTGCTTTTCTTCATTGGACGAAGATGTTTATGTGATAAAAAAAAAAAAAAAACATAATGAGTTTTAGTTATTTATTCGCCATAATATTTAAAAAATGTGCCAATTTCTAAGGGTAGAGATTGCCAAAAAAAATAACGCACATGTCGATTGAACGTGACAAGATCGTTGCTCGACACATGCGCCTGGGAACAAAGACAATTCGTCCCTATTCAGTTTGACCCATATTCTGCAAGGCTTTCACTTGAATTTTTCATTTGAAATAATGAAACAAACTGAGTTTCTTCATCTAGAGAACTTGTCCCCTCCTCCCACTCTCCCTGAAAATTTTGCCATTGCATATTGCGAGCGTAGTGGCACCCTTTTGTCAGATTCCACCCCAAACATGCACAGAATAAGGGTGTTTGGGTTGAGGAGTCAGTATTGTCGTTTCATCCCATTTTCTGTAACACTTGTTTGCAGAGTTTCTCATTTGGATCGTAGATTTATCAGTGAAAATAACATGGTCGACGTTTTCTGAGTTTTTATACAATACTTCCATTGTACATTATACAAAATGTTTCAATGTCTGAGTGCATTTAGATTTTTAACGCCAACATTTTAAAAAAATGTCAATCATTTAAATGCAGCAGATCTCCTTTTGCCATTCAAATAGTGCAAATAGTGGGTAGTTCAGATAAAAAGGAAAAAAAAACAATGGAAAAAAGCAATCTTGAATAGCAGTAAGCGTCCCTCTTTCGTGTTTCCACAGGTGGTTAATTACAGTAGTTTGTTTTGTAATTAAACTGGTGGCAATTAGACACTCACCGAAATTGGATTAAGAGCCGGGCATACAAATCAATCAGCTTCCTTTTATTGTGCAGGCCTTCTGAAGTTATTGTTTACAAAAAAACAATGCTCTGGATCTCACAATGCACCCCGAAAAGTAATTAAGTATTCATGCAAATTGAATTAAATATTTTGAGAATGGCATTAATTAATCCATTCCCGACTTGTGTATTGTTTCCGACGCACTGCCTTTCTTCAGTTCAGTGTACTTACAGTGACATTTTATTCTTTTCACATTCAATAGCAGCCATACCTTTATTCTGAATTCATGACACATTTGAATATTGAAATTCCATTGCATCTTAATACGAACGCTTATCATTTCGAAGTCTGAGGATTTTGCTGGATGAGCGTGGTGAGAGAAGGGGAGCCCATCGGGAAGAATAACATTGTTGAGCCTTTTACCCGATCCAGGTATCGACGAGATGGGGGCGAGTACAAGAGGAAGCACCCCTCACTGTGATGTGTGTGTGGGGGGGGGGGGGGGGGGGGGGGGGGGGGGGGTGGTTGCCCCTGAAACAAATGTGAAATTCAAGACAAAAAAACTCAATTTCCTTGACTGAGTCTGCTTGTGTCCATAATTTATAAGTCGTGAAGGGCATCAATAATTAAGCCACATGACGGAATGGGGGGGGACGACTAAAATGGGGGGGGGGGGGGGGGGTATGTACTCCCCCCTGGCTACACCACTGAAATGCCCTCACGAAATATATTTTTTTAAATTATTTAAAAAAAAAATGTTGCATCCCTCTCGACAATGAGCCTGTGGAGGAAGTTTCAGTATGCCCACTCTCACCCCGCAATCTCTTTGGTGCAATAGATAAATGTCTACATCTGTAGAGCAGCACGCTTTGCTTCCAAGGGTTCCCGACAAGGATGTGTATTTATTTAAAATCATGGTGTGTGTATGTACTCCTCTAAGGTTTCTCTTGGAATGGAGTATTTTAAATGGAACTTGGTTTCAACTGCATGCAGGTCCGAACTTAGGTGGGCAGAAGATGTCTCGTGTTTTGTACAGAGCATGTGTTCAGACGAGAATTAGCATTTTCGTGTTTAGCACACAAATAAACAAATTAAGGCTGGAACCATTCTTCGTTGTTTTTTTTCTGTTCGATGATCATTTAATTTTTAACGTGCATTATCCCAACAAAACATATTTCCTTAGATTAAATGGTCATTCGCACATTTCTTCAAATGTTTATTCACCACAAAACAACCGCCTCACAAACATTTAATTCGAGTATATTTGGCTTTTGCACTGGTGAAAAACACAGTAGCCCACACGTTATTCATTTGAATTTCCTTGTTACCTGGCATGCCAATTAATGTATTAGTAAAAAGTTTGCCCATGTAGTGGAGATTCAGGAACCAATGCATCAGTGAACTTAACCCACGCCTGGGAAACTCTTAGTTGAATAACGTTTAATTTTGGAGTTCTGTATTTTTCTTGGATGTGGTTCAGACAGTAGATGTGTACGGGTTAGTATGGTAACACTGGGTGGGCAGTAAAAAATTACGAAACATTACTTCTGCTTTATGCTAAGGTGTTGTTCATGACTCCAGTGGTGAAGATAAAGGGGATGGGGGGGAGGGGGGGGGGGGCGGAGGCCCCCCACCAGAAGTTTTGTCGGAGAATTTTTTGGGGACCATTTTTAGGCGAATTTATGCCTAATAACATTAAAATGCTGGCTTTGGGGATAAAAACATGCCATTTTGGGTAAAAAAGACCAATTTTCAGTACATTTGCAGTAAACAACAGATTCTTTCTGTTTGTTTGGGTTTTTGTTGTTGTTACACTGTCGGAAAATTTTCGGTCTGTCGGAAAAATTTGGGCTTGCCCCTCCGCCAGTGAAAAGCTGTCTACGCCACTGCATCACTCATCGGTCACTCAGATACGCTTTGGAAAGTGAAAGTGGTGTTTTGATAGAGGATAATTTTTTACGTGTGTTGGAAAAACGTGTTATTCTCTTCCATTAAACTGTGACAGATTATTGGGCATGAGAGGCAAAGAATACTGGGTAGTGGGACAGAATTTTTCATCAAGAAATAAAGCCCAACAATGTGTTGTTGAATTTGTAGTTTGTTGTGATCCAGATGCAGCGGTATTGAGATTTTGAAGGCTTTCTTTGCCTTTGGTGGGCCGACTTAAAAACTCGCGACCGACAATAACACTGGAAAAATATTTTCAATTTGACTTTTAACTTGTTCAAATATACAATGGATTATGCATTATATTCACATCAGATGATTTTGCAAGATAATTTGGGCCACTCGTTGTCGCAGTGATCAGATCCATACGTTATTTATTAAATATTTGACAGTCTGCAGTATGACTTGCGAAATTGGAAATTTAGTACTAAAAGGCAGACAATGGACAATATTTTGAATGGAATGACGTTCTAAATTTTTGATTGCTCGACTTGAGCATTGCAAACG
Source organism: Pictodentalium vernedei (assembly GCA_031216915.1). Lineage (NCBI taxonomy): Eukaryota > Metazoa > Mollusca > Scaphopoda > Dentaliida > Dentaliidae > Pictodentalium > Pictodentalium vernedei. The sequence goes on from CM062297.1 coordinate 844,142,060, forward strand.
CCAACAACAGATTTTGGATTTTTGCTTTACATGTGCATAGATCGTATCATAAGTGATTGTTGGTATCGTTTGTTTGCGTTTATGACTGAATGCCACAATGCAGTTTCATCAAAGCTCACGTCTCGTTTCTTCCCACAAGACTAACACTATCGTTTATTTACGTTTCGCACTCCGGTCGCAAACGATCGGCAACCGCGGTTATCGTTTTTATTAGTGGCACGGAAACGAAACTCACGTTTTTGTGTAGTTTATAACCGCGCACAAAACCGCGAGATAATTGCGGTTTACCTACAACTACTTCTGACTTGTAGTGTAGATAACATATAACAAAAGGTCTCAAGGATTGAAAACTCTCACATGACAAAGGCTCATTGATTCTTCACAAAGATATGGTGGGGTGCTACACCAACCATGTTTTTTTTTTACATCGTAACGGGATTTCTGCCAATAAAAGGCCACTTGGCCACATGTCCCCCGAAAAAACAAGTCGAACAAGAGCACCGCTGGGCATTGCATCATACGCCCGTGAACTGTTCAAATTGTACCATTTTAACACATTTGCAATTTTTTTAGAGTGCGAGAAATTTATACTGGCATATATATATATATGTTACGGTCATTTGAGAAAAAGACTAACAAGTTTGAAGCCAATCGAAAAACAAATACTAAAGTTATCATCCGGAAACCAAATATTTGACGAAGAATTCTAAGTCCAACAGGGGCCATAATTCAGGCAAAAATTGTTCAGACCGACCCCATATTCGAACCTGACCTGTATTTTGTTGTGATTAAACCACATACCAAGTTTGGAGCCGATCGGAAAACAAATACTAAAGTTATCATCCGGAAACCAAATATTTGACGAATTCTAAGTCCAACAGGGGCCATAATTCAGGCAAAAATTGTTCAGACCGACCCCATATTCGAACTTGACCTGTATTTTGTTGTGATTAAACCACATACCAAATTTGGAGCCGATCGGAAAACAAATACTAAAGTTATCATCCGGAAACCAAATATTTGACGAATTCTAAGTCCAACAGGGGCCATAATTCAGGCGAAAAATGTTCGGACCGACCCCATATTCGAACTTGATCTGTATTTTGTTGTGATTAAACCACATACCAAATTTGGAGCCGATCGGAAAACAAATACTAAAGTTATCATCCGGAAACCAAATATTTGATGAATTCTAAGTCCAACTGGGCCATAATTCAGGCGAAAAATGTTCGGACCGACCCCATATTCGAACTTGACCTGTATTTTGTTGTGATTAAACCACATACCACATTTGGAGCCGATCGGAAAACAAATACTAAAGTTATCATCCGGAAACCAAGTATTTGACGAATTCTAAGTCCAACTGGGGCCATAATTCAGGCGAAAAATGTTCGGACCGACCCCATATTCGAACTTGACCTGTATTTTGTTGTGATTAAACCACATACCACATTTGGAGCCGCTCGGAAAACAAATACTAAAGTTATTGTTCGGAAACCAAACGGACGGACGGACAGACGGACGGACAATGCCATAACATAATACGTCCCGTTTTTTCAAACGGGCGTATAAAAAGGGGCATAACTCTAGTAAAAATGATCAGGCCAAACCCATATTCGAACTTGACCTGTATTTTTACCCCAAAAAGTCACATACCAAAATTCTTTCCAATCAAATAATCCTAACTGGAGTTATCATCCGGACACCACAAATCGTAAAATTTCTAAGTCAAAAAAGGGGTATAACTCTAATAAAAATAATCTGGCCGAACCCATATTCGAACTTGACCTGTGGTTTGGGCTAAGAAGGTCACATACCAAAATTGGTTCCAATCAAATGATCCAAACTGAAGTTATCATGGGGACACCAAGTGGGACGGACGGACGGACACCCCTGATTTCTATAGTCCCCCGAATATGAACAACTAACGTGCAACCTCGCTTTTGAGAAACTGCAAGTTAGTTGTTGCTATTTATTTGGGCGAAAATTCTTTTAAGATGGAAACAGCGTGCCTTTCCATTCAAATGTGGATGCAACACTCAACCTTTGGAGTCGATATAGTTCCAAAGGATTACCAAGTCGTTCTGGTAAAACATGCAAGATTAGTAATTAAATAAAATTATGTTGTGCAGTGGAATCCTGTTAACCCTTTACCTAACGAATCGCCTGCATCCGCCCGCATAATATGCAAACTGAGCAGTTGAAAAAATTAAATTTTTCAAAATATTTCAACAAAACCATATCATGTGAATGAGGGGTAACATGATATGGTTTTGTTGAAATGTTTGGAAATTTTTTTTCAAAATTATATTTAAAATAATAAATTTTGAAATCGTCTGCGTTGGGTAAAGGGTTAATTGAATAGCAACTTTGCAAAAAAAAATTATTCAATTAACAGGTGTATTCAATTAACAGGGATTGTGTCACTTTCCTGTATTCTAATTTCTAGATATAAACTTAGCATTCATCCTATTATATCTTGTTTGACAGAGCTCCGTGAGCTCTGCCAAACAAGATATAATAGATTAAATGTCTGTATTCAATTAACAGGTCAAATTTGTACTAGTGGTGTTGTAAATGTTTTTTTGTGTTGGGAAATTATATTCAATTAACAGGGTTATTCAGTTAAGAGATATCCAATTAAGTGGGCCCCACTGTATCACTTTGTCGTAACTTGTAGTTAGTTTGCGTGTTTTACAACTGACGTAACCCACACATGACCTAAAAGGTAGTTCACAGGTTATTTCCAGGTCTGTGAACATACAACCAATTTTCACGATATATTGAGTAATTAAGTTGAAAGGGTTAAAATGACTAAAGTAAGAACTTCATTGAACCTGAACCAACTAAGGAACCTCCATACCAAATATTAAAAATTCTGATTGGTACATTGTAGATCTGAATGAGAAGACTTAGAATTTTCCTCACATAGCACGGAATTAAAATTTGGGCTCTCATAAGAAGCCCAAACTTGAAACCAGGAACTTAACTGGAACAAACTTGAATACAACTCCATCAAGGATGCTGCATACCAAATAAAGATTCTGAATGGTGGATCTGAAAAAGAAGATTTCAAAATAATTTTCCTCTTATTGCACAAAGTTAAAATGTTAAGAAGTCCAGGCATGAAGACAAGGACATCATTATTATTATTATTATTACTATAATTTATTGGTGTTTAAGGTCACATATTTTTGCACAATGGCTAATCATGACCACAACATGAGTATCAACTCAAGACCAGGGGTGAGCATTAATAAGACATGTTGCCCATATTAGAGAGGGTTTTCACCTCCCAAGCATTGGTGACTGGGTCCTATTTTACCAGTAAAACAGAGCCTGTTTACTGCAGTGAAAGGACCTCATTTGAACAAACTTGTATCTGACCCCCTCCCCCCCCCCCCCCCACCCCCATAAGGATACTATATACCAAATATTAAAAGATTCTGACTGGTGGATCTGAAGATTTCTAAAGAACATCCCTTAAATATTGCATGAAGCTAACATTCAGGCTTCCCCGGGGAGCTTAAATATGAACCCATTGACTTGATTTTGCGACTTTAATCTGGCATAATAAATAATTAAAGCTCATTCTACTGTGTTTTATTACACATCTATTAAACTTTAAACCCTTGTATTTAACGAACTTGCCGCTATGACATAAATGTTTCTGTATACAACTGGTGATGTACAAGCGGAAACTTTTTTCCCAGCACAATTTATACCAGTTACTTTACTTTCCCATCGAGTCATCAGTCAAGCTTCGAAAAGTTTCCAAATTTCGTTATACAATTATCGATCATCTGTCGCATAGTGTGAAAATGAAAACGTCCAAAGCAAAATAAAGTCGGTTCACAAAAAAAATTAGTTAACCAAAAATGAGATAATATTAAAAAAAAAACCTATCATTTCCGACCACAACATTAACTCAGTCATGTGGACGTCTCATCTGCGGATCACGTTATACCTAAATTGGTCAACTTTACTTCAGTAAATCTTTGGACATCTTGACATGCTTCAAATTTCTTGTAAAAAAAAGTTTCTCCCAGAAGGTTTGCCAATCTGTCCAAATTTGTACTTATATTTTTAATATCAGTAAGAACCACCAAATAGTTAGGCGTGAATGGAACTAAGCAACCACAAACAGCAGGACTGAAAATAAGCTGTCTGACATTTGCAGAATGAGGTCCCCAGAGGGTGAATTTGATTTTGCTATCCCATACAGTGGGCCAATTTAGTCTGTGGGTACCTCTTTCTGTTTAGTTTTCAGGCCCTGATTCAGATTGAAGTTAACAGAGGGTAAATTTAGTGATGCAACCCTGCTGTGCAGGGTAGCATCATTAAATGAACCCTCTGGGGACCTCATTTTGCAGATGACAGTCTGCTTATTTTCTGGCTTGACAAACAGCAACATGAATTTTAACAAACATGCCCAATAGGAAAGATAACGAATGAAATTATTTAACCTGGTTCCCAAAAGGTTGTTTTGATTTTTTATTGATCCTTCTGATCAGTTTAGCTTCAAACAAAAAAAATGAACTCTTCACCTTTGGGTGTAAACATCGGAATTAAAATTTGTTTATTTAACTGAATTTTAATGCAAGAGATGTGTAATAAACACAGAATGTGATGTGTGTTTGAATAGGTGGGTGTTTTACATAACTCATTGGAATGGCATTGTCATACTTCGCTAATGCCTACACCCACCTATTCAAACACACATCATGATCTGTCTATATCTGTCATTTAAATATGCTATTAAATTCCAGTGAGTGAAAGAGAACAGGATATTAATATAGGCCTACACAAACTGAGATCCATACAATGTGGGAATCCAAAACCTGGGCTATTAAATTTAAGCATTTATTCATTCATTCCTCAACAAGTGTAATCAGAAGGGTAGGGTATCATAGACCAGCCCTCACATCTTTATTTAGTGGTAAATGACACCTGGTGTAACATAGTGTGAACAGGCAGGGGAAATTGGACATTCTAGGGCGACCATATGGCAAACCTATTTTACCAAGGCAGAGAATTTTCTAGGGGCATTGGGAATGGGGCCAGGGGCCCATACAATTGGGAAAAAAGCCATCTTATTGGACCAAATTTGGAACTCTGGTGACACTGCAGAGTGGAGAAAAATGCACATTTCTTCTCTACAGGTACATTAATGAAAGAGTCAATGACTCTGTTGCTCAACTTGGATATGACAGGAATTAGTACTTGCTGTGACCAAGACAACTGAATAATGAATATGACAGGAATTAGTATTTGTTTTGGCCCAGTCAACAATAATAAAAGAATTACAAGGTGACTGTAATGGACTACAGATTAAGACCAATCATTGTAGATTATTATTTTTGTGTGGAAATTTTCAGTCTCAAACAAAATATTTTCAGACTAAAATTTTTTCTTCTTCTTCTTAAAATTGACCAAAATGCATCAAAACACAAAAAACTAATTTCCGGATTTTGGTCCAAAATTTTTTAAGTCCCACCCGAACCCCAAATTTTCAGTGTAAAAAAAATTTATTTTTTTTTGTCTTAAAATTGACCAAAACGCATAAAAAACCAAAAAACTAATTTCCGGATTTTGGGCCAAAATTTTCTAAGTCCCACCCGGACCCCTAATTTGCATAATTTATTCACGAGAAAAACTCTGTATTATATGTAATGTATCCCATGGTACTAAACATTCATACAAAAATTTATTCAAATCAGATCTTTCATTTGGAAGTTCTGCGCAAAAATCTGATTGCACTTAATTTTGAACAAAATGGCTGCTAGCGGCCATCTTGAATTTCAGACTGGACCCAAAAACACTCCTTCTCGTCCCACAGTGATAACAAAGGTACCCAAGACGTTTCGTGAAGATCGGTTCATAAATACGGCCTCTAGCCCGAGCCGTATTGGGATTTGCACTCACAGTGCTGAAAGTAACACTAAATAAATCAAAGTTAGCCTAATTTGCATAATTTACGCACAAGAAAAAAACCTGTAATAAATGTAATGTATCCCATGGTACTAAACATTCAAACAAAAAATTATTCAAATCAGAGCTTTCATATGGAAGTTCTGTACAAAAAACAGATTTCGGCATCGTCGGTACAAAATGGCTGCTGGCAGCCATCTGGAATTTGGGACTACACCCAAAAACACTCGTTCTCGTCCCACGGTCATAACAAAGGTACCCAAGAAGTTTCGTAAAGATTGGTTCATAAATACGGCCTCTAGCCCGAGCCATAGCAGCTTGGCACTTACAGCTCTGAAAGTAACACTAAATAAATCAAAGTTAGTCTAATTTGCATAATTTACGCACGAGAAAAAAACCTGTATTATATGTGATGTATCCCATTGTACTATACATTTATACAAAACTTTATTCAAATCAGAACTTTCATACAGAAGTTCTGTACAAAAAACTGATTTTTGCATCATCGGTACAAAATGGCCACTGGCAGCCATCTTGAATTCCGGACCACACCCAAAAACACTTGTTCCCATCCCAGGGTCATAACAAAGGTACCCAAGAAGTTTCGTAAAGATTGGTTCATAAATACGGCCTCTAGCCCGAGCCATAGCAGCTTGGCACTTACAGCTCTGAAAGTAACACTAAATAAATCAAAGTCAGTCTAATTTGCATAATTTACGCACGAGAAAAAAACCCGTATTATATGTGATGTATCCCATGGTACTAAACATTTATACAAAACTTTATTCAAATCAGAACTTTCATACAGAAGTTCTGTACAAAAAACTGATTTTTGCATCATCGATACAAAATGGCCGCTGGCAGCCATCTTGAATTTCGGACCACACCTAAAAACACTCGTTCCCGTCCCAGGGTCATAACAAAGGTACACAAGAAGTTTCGTAAAGATCGGTTCATAAATACGACCTCTAGCCCGAGCCATAGCCAATTGTTGACGTACGGACAGACGGACAGACGGCCAGATGGACGACGGGCCATGACAATAGCTCAAATTTGACTTCGTCAAAGTTGAGCTAAAAATGAAGAAGTTGATTTTATTATTTGAAATTATGGTTTTACAGTTCTTTTATCAGCATAATAAGGCCTACTTTCACAGTAAATAATCGCAAATATTATGACCAAGTTGACACTGGCTACCAATTGGGAATTTAATGTTAGAAATTGGGAAAAATCATGCCTAAATCTCATTGGGAATAGGGCCTATATTCGGCCCGTCATCACCTAGAAATATCCCTGCAAGGTCTCAAAGTTTATGCTGAAATTAATTTTTCGGTGAATGCAACTCAAGAGCCTGGTGAAAGATGAGATGATGTGTACACCTATGAGGACACATGGTCCACGTTTAGAGAAACGTGCTGGTTTTTCATTTATATCGGGAGCTGGTGGGAGTGACCTGTGATGCATAACTATATGTCTATAGCTTTTCATCTTTTCTTTTCAATTTTTCCAGGAGGGGGATGGGGAACGTTTCCAACAGCCAGTAAATAATAGGGATATACCCTACTAATTTAATTACAGGCCTTCTCCCATCAATATATTGTCACAAATGTGTACCAATAGGCCTTATCTTTTGTTTCTCAGATGCAGTTCTATTAATTAGCTTTCTGCTATACAATTAACTAGCAGGTATCCTCATTTTTTTTATTTACGTGAAGCTTAACATCATTTACAACCAGGACTAGAAATAAACTAATCAACGATTTTCCACCAGAGTAACGACAAAAAGAAAAGAAAAAGATGTGGTGTTGTTAATTGCAGATTATAATTAGTGTTGGGAGGTTATGAAATTTTTCCATGGTTTCGGTTTCTACTCATTTTGTTCCAAAAAAGAGTGGAGTCCGGTTTAGGTCTTTTTCCATATTAGTTTTAATAAAAGTTCAAAGTGCAAGTACCTTCCCCTTTCTCTAAAATTATGAGATTATATATAGCGCAGCACATGTGCAGTGAACCATTAATCCAGAAGACAACTAGAAAGTGTTTTAGCACACTAAAATATATGTCTCCCCTTCCTTTTGAGGTCAGAGGTCAATGTCACATGCAGTTATTCAAGGTAGCGGACATGCGGTTTCATGGTGACACATCCACATGTCAAAAAAAAAAATTCTGGTCGGGACAATTACTCACTATTAAAAGTACACAAATTTGACCTTGAGGTCAAGGTCACATGAAGGTCATGATGACATGTGGTCTCATTGTGATACATCCACATGTCAATCATCTAAGTCCTAGATCAAAAAAACAAAAAAGTTCTGATCTGGACAATTATTCCCTATTTGAAGTACATAAATTTAACCTTGAGGTCAGAGGTCAAGGTCACATGCAGTTCATCAAGGTAGCGGACATGCGGTTTCATGGTGACACATCCACATGTTCCAAAAAAAAAAAAATCTGGTCTGGACAATTACTCCCTATTTAAAGTACATAAATTTGACCTTGAGGTCAAGGTCACATGAAGGTCATGATTACATGTGACATGCGGTCTAATTGCGATACATCCACATGTCAAATATCTAAGTCCTAGGTCAAAAAACAAAAAAGTTCTGGTCTGGATAATTATTCCCTATTTGAAGTACATAAATTTGACCTTAAGGTCAGAGGTCAAGGTCACATGAGGGTCATCAAGGTAGACAACATGCGGTCTCATGGTGACACATCCACATGTCAAATAACCAAGTCCTAGGTCAAAAAACCAAAAAATTCTGGTCTGGACAATTACTCCCTATTTGAAGTACATAAATTTGACCTTGAGGTCAAGGTCACATAAAGGTCACGACATGCGATCTCATGGTGACACATCCACATGTCAAATAACCAAGTCCTAGGTCAAAAAACAAAAAAATTCTGGTCTGGACAATTTCTTCCTATTTGAAGTACAAACATTTGACCTTGAGGTCAAGGTCACATGACGGTCACAATGGTATGCGACACACCGGCCCATGGTGATACATCCACGTGCCAAATATCTAAGGCCTGGCTCAAAAGACAAGCAAGTTTTGGTCCGGACAAAGTTTCCTTGAAAAAAGCACAAATCTGTCCTTCAGATCAAATGTCATGGTCACACGAAGGTCACAATGGTACGCTACACACCGGCTCATGGTGATACATCCACATGCCAAATATCTAAAGCCTGACTCAAAATACAAAAAAGTTCTGGTCCAGACAGTTTACCTTAAAAAAGCGCATAAATATGACCTTAAGGTCAAAGGTCAAGGTCACATGAAGGTCACTATGGTACACTGCACACCGGTTCATGATGATACATCCACATGCCAAGTATCTAAGGTGTAGGTCAAAAGACAAAACAGTTATGGCCCGGACAAAGTTTGTGTGATGTTTCCCTTAAAAAAACACATAAATCTGACCTCCAGGTCAAAGGACAAGGTCACATGAAGGTCACTATGGTACACTGCACACCGGCTCATGGTGATACATCCACATGCCAAGTATCTGAGGTGTAGGTCAAAAGACAAAAAAGTTATGGCCCGGACAAAGTTTGTATGAGAAGAAGAAGAAGAAGAAGAAGAAGAAGGAGAAGAAGAATATGCACTAAAACAATGTCTCCCTTCTGGGAAGGGGAGACATAATAAAGATTGTTCACAGAACCCTGGATATACAGTGAATAGCATTGGCAGCCCCCACACACATTGTAGGCAAATGTAAACATGTAACTGTTTGTAACATTTGTCTAAGCAGAGAACAGAAAAAGATAATCAGAAAATTAGGAGTACATATTCACCCTATGATCACATCAAATTCTAGTCACTCAAGGTAAGAAGCCCTTTGGTAAATACAGTCAACTATGCTTAACTACAATTTACAAACTGGTTGGAAAAATTGTACCCAATATCAACGACAATTGTCCCTTACCCAGTGCTCAAAATAACATTTTTTCTATGCGTAGCAAAATGCTACACATTTCCAAAAAATGAATAGCATTTTGTAAAAATTGCACAGCTATTTTTGTATACCGGAGTTATGTTATGCTGTTTTGTATTGAATTCTTCTAAGTAGATAGAATAGTTTCCATCCATTTCAGGGCATTTCCAAATGATCTGCAACACATGAAACATTTACTATGTTTTTTTTAACTGAACTGCCTTTAATGGTTGCATGGACTTGGATATTTTCAAATGACGTCGTGGTTGTTTAACAGAGTTCTCAAAATGGAAGTTGGGATTTTTAATTTGATGGGCTTGTAGTTATTTTTAATGGACATTTTATGCAAAATGTTGTAAAAACAGGAAGAATGTAAACCAATAGAATTCATCTTACATATGAAGTTGCTAATGATACTTGATGGAGAGTTAATCTGAGTTATGCCTGGAATGTTTCACAATCAGAAGTAAAGCATCAGTGAACTAGTTTTCAAATTTGTTTGCAAATTTTGATTTACATTTTGCGATGCAAGATAATCAACTGCAGCCTAATAGGCTGCAGTTGATTATCTTGTATCGCAAAATGCTGTACATAATTGAACATTGTGTAGCTTTTTGCAAGTTTTGCATAGCAAAAAGCGACGTGACACTGCTTATTTTGAGCCCTGCCCTCACCTCAAATGCACGCCCATGGGAACAAATGGCACATGCAAACTTTTGTTTCAGGTGCGCAGATTGCCGTGTGCCTGTGATTTTCAAATGGTTTTGAGACCAGGCAATGCAGGGTGACCACAGTTACGATGTATCATCACTATTATGTGGGACCTTTGCAGTCATATAAATTGTTAACGGTCATTTGCACATTGGTGATTCCCGTTGGCACTCGATGGTGTTCGTTTTTTGCGGAAGTCAGGTGGCAATGTTTTCTTGCCATTCCTTACTCATTTTGCATCATAGGCAATGCAATGATACCAGCGGTTAAAATTAACAGATATTCGGTTGAAATCCGGTTATGTCCACGGTTAGCCGTTTTCAATGAAAGTGTCAATGACACTGTAGCTTAACTCGTCTGTGTGTTGTGTTTGATGAAAAGGATAATGTTCAATGTTTATGAAAGGATTATGAAATAAGACAAGAATTGTGATAATTGGAAATACGTTAATTTCTGTTCCCTGTATGCTATGTTTTTAATACAAATAATATGAGGTGTAGACTGTACCAGGGACCAGCCGTGAGGGCGACTAGGGCGATTAAGTCGCCCTTCTAAGCCCAAAGTCGCCTAGAAAAATAGGCGGGGCGATTACAAGTCGCCCTCTAAAAATTGGACAAAATGAGAAAAGGCTGAACTGAGGTTTACATGAAAACGAGTATTTTCAAAAATCGAATGTGCTCGAGTGTGATAAATGGGCATTTTAATTCGTCAAATAATCGTCCATTTATTTGAAATCACACGACAAGCAATTGTCCATTGTCGCTTTTGGCGGATTTTTTTATTTCTATTTTGTTGCGTTCCAGTCGGAGCTTCAAGTGTCGAAACGAAAATAGGTGACTTACGCGACTCAACAAACAACCCAGTTTGAAAGTAGGTTACGTCGCTTAGGATGCCGAAAATGTATACACAACGGACGTATTTTATAACACATTATTTTCATTTCGATTTGCTGACGACTGTTAACTGTTGGGCTGTCTATTCCCAGAAAAACACGAATGGAATTGAAACACATGAAAAAAAGCTTTAGTGATGTCAAGAAAAGCTTTGTACAGGACACAAGTGTGCATGTGGACGATCTTGAAAAAGGGTCCTCCTAAACATCGGAATGACATGAAATGACGCGGCATGACACTGGAATGCCATAAAAATGATGCGGAATGACATTTCTTTTACAAAATACTCGACCCCAGAATGTATTTTGTTTATTAACTAACAAAGTACCTCCCAAGCAACCTTCTTACATCTGGTCCTGTTCACACTTTCAGACTTAGGAAATTATTAGCTTAGTAGACTTTGTTGAAAGGCAACCACAGGAGGGTGATGTGGGATTGGCACGAAGAAGAGGTGAGGGGTCATGAAGGAGAAGGTAGCAGTGGGGGATTTTCAGTCAATAATTACATTGTGATTTTTTAACCTGGCACAGATGCATCATAGACAACTGGACCTGGATTATTTGTACGTTAATGGAGGATCATAAATTGAAAGTATGAAGGGGCGGCGGGGGTGGTACATGAATATTCTTAATTTTCCCCACTTGCCTATGAAGTCTCCCTACATTACACTGCAGTCTCCCTATTTTTTCTGGAGGGAGACTTCAAGTCTCCCTAAAATTCCCCCCTAGGCTGGTCCCTGGACTGTACTAAAGAACTGAGGGGTGGGTTAATGTGGCCCTCACAGTTAATGTATGTGGCCCTCACAGTTAACGTATGTCAACGAAAGTTACCAAGTTACAGTGAAACTATTCCAAAATGAGTCATCCTATCAAGTTACATTGAAATCCCTTCATAAATATGGCCTGTAGACTGTGCTAAAGGTTTTCGGGCTTCAGGCCTGTGTAGCCATCATGGTTGACCGATTGCAACTCAAAGGGGATGTCCTCATCTTGACATTATGCCGAGTCATTCTACCAAGTTACAATGAAATCCCTTCACAAATATGACATGAAGTCTGTATTCAAGTTTTTCGGGTTTTGAGCTCAGGCAGCCATCATGGTTGAATGATCGTGACCAAAAGGGGACGTTCTCATCTGGGCATTATCTGGAGTGATCCTACAAAGTTACAATGAAATCCCTTCATAAATATGACCTGTAGACTGTGCTCAAGGTTTTCGGGCTTCGGGCTCCTGCAGCCGTCACAGCTGCCCAATCACGTCCAAAACGGGACATTCTCATTGTTATAGCCCCCATATTATATTGAGATTGATATATCCTTAGTTGATAATTCTATGAGATTGACATTTTTCTGCATATTCTGGCTGGTCTGACACATTTGCACTGAGTGATCTTTGTTTACATCTTTGTTACACTAATCTATTTTTAAATCATTGCACATATAGCTGTTGATTGTTTAATTGTTTAAGTACCGGTAGGTCAAGGATCTTGTTTACATAAATTAAGACAGAATCACCTAGAAACTTATAGAAAACAGAACTTTGGAGAAACTTCATCTTCTAGGACATTCTATCTGGGTACTATATATATAGGTTTGTCAACAGAATGCAAGAATCCCAGAATATGCAGAAAAATGTCAATCTCATAGAATTATCAACTAAGGGTATATCAATCGCGATATAATATGGGGGCTATAACAATGAGAACGTTCCCTTTTGGACACAATTGAGCACCTGTGATGGCTACAGGGGCCCGAAGCCCGAAAACCCTTAGCACAGTCTACAGGTCATATTTACATGTATGAAGGGATTTCATTGTAACTTGGTAGGATGACTCCAAGTAATGTCTAGATGAGAACGTCCCCTTCTGGTCACCATCATTCAGCCTTGATGACTGCCCAAACCCAAAACCTTAAAACCTTTAGCAAAGTCTTTGTGGAAGGATTTCATTGTAACTTGTTAGGTTGACTCCATATAATGCCTAGATGATGACATCCCCTTTTGGTCGTGATTGGTCAACTGTGATATGTATAGGGGCCCGAAGCCCGAGAACCTTGGGCACAGTCTACAGGTCATATTTATGAAGGGATTTCATTGTAACTTCGTAGGATCACTCCAGATAATGCCCAGATGAGAACGTCCCCTTTTGGTCATGATCATTCAACCATGATGGCTGCCCAAGCCCGAAACCCAAAAACTTTTAGCACACTCTGCAGGTCATATTTAATATGGAGGGATTTCATTGTAACTTGGTAGGGTGACTCCGTATGATGTCTAGATGAGAACTTCCCCATTTGGTCGCGATTTGGTCAGATTCCAAAAGAGAATTTTGAAGAGAACTTATTCATCTTGTGAAAGAGAATTTGTACTTTCTGTGAAACAGAATATAATTTTATGAAAAGCCAGGATTCTGCTGGATTATTTGGAAATTACCTGTGGCGCCAATACTTATTGGATTTTTACTCCATTTGAATTTTGCTGAGCATTTTATTATATTTTATTGGAGACTGCTGAAATTTCTAAGTGAACATTTTATAACAAATCTACAGGATACTGTTTCTGAAGACACATTCTTGGATTTAATACTACCAGCTGGAAACTTTCTTCACAAGATTCTTCACAACTGGATTCTGTCAAACTGTATTTTGGACTAATTCAATAATTGATAATTACCACTGTTTTTATTTTCTGTAAACCAATTAGTGTAAAAGATCTTTGTATCATTGATTTTTATATTATTTTTTTTTAATTAAATTTCAGAATAATTAAATTCATAGTTATTGCTGCTGATTCTCAGATTTCTTTCTGTTACCAATATCATTAATATTTCCACACCGTAACATCATCTAGACATTACATGAAGTCAACCTACCAAGTTACAATGAAATCCCTCCATAAATATGACCTGTAGACTGTGCTAAAGGTTTTCGGGTTTTGGGCTCGGGTAGTCGTCACGGTTGACAGATCGGGACCAAATGAGGAAGTTCTCATCTAGACATCATACAGAGTCACCCTACCAAGTTACAATGAAATCCCTCCATATCAAATATGACCTGCAGAGTGTGTTAAAAGTTTTTGGGTTTCGGGCTTAGGCAGCCATCACGGTTGACTGGTCAAGACCAAAAGGGGATGTTCTCATCTAGACATTATTTGGAGTCATCCTACCAAGTTACAATGAAATCCCTTTATAAATATGACCTGTAGACTGTGCTAAAGGTTTTAGGGCTTTGGGCCCCTGTAGCCGTCACAGCTGCCCAATTGTGTCCAAAAGTGAAAAAGGGGATGTTCTCATCTAGACATTACATGAAGTCAACCCACCAAGTTTACAATGAAATCCCTCCATAAATATGACCTGCAGACTGTGCTAAAGGTTTTTGGGTTTTGGACTTGGGCAGTCGTCACGGTTGACAGATCGCGACCAAATGGAGAAGTTCTCATCTAGACATCATACGGAGTCACCCTACCAAGTTACAATGAAATCCCTCAGTAATAAATATGACCTGCAGACTGTGCTAAAAGTTTTGGGGTTTCGGGCTTGGGCAGCCATCACGGTTGACTGATCATGACCAAAAAGGGACGTTCTCATCTCATACAGCTCAAGGCATCCTACCAAATTACAATGAAATCCCTTCATAAATACAACCTGTAGACTGTGCTAATAGTTTTCAGGTTTTGTGCTCGGGCAGCCATACCGGTTGACCGATTGCGACCAAAAGGGGACATTCTCATCTAGACATGACCCCAAACCTGCATATGAAATTTTGTGATGATCAAACAAGAACTATGGGGTGTAGCCTGTGCTAAAGGAAAATGTGAACAGACTCACAGACTAACAGACTTCTGCACGTGTGATAGCAATATCTTATCTTGACTTTGTCAAGTTAAGCTAAAAATGGGCCAACCGTTTCAGCACTACATTGCACAACTCTGTCAGTGTTAGATGTTTGGATTTAGCAATCAGTGTCAACAAACATTCAGGCATTTCTGTACCAATACATCAGCCAAGGTGTTAAAATTGTATATCTTGCATGTGCCATTTTTCTCTTAAGCTGTCACGCCTTGGTGTCATTACCGGAAAAATGTTTTGGAATGGACATTAAAAACATGTTTTAATTAATTTTAAAGGCACCTCAGAGTTCATTTCTCAGTAAAGTGCTAAAGATATATGTTTGGGATTAATTTTGGTTTCATTAATTTAAGAGTGCCGTGTGTGTGAATTTTCTGTTCTGTTGTTAGTGTGATCTACATTTTAAAAGTTGATTTAATATTCTTTAGATCAAAGCAGTATCATCATTGCTTGTCACCATTTGTACTAGTTCAGCAATCTGAATGTAGTGACTATGTTCAGATTCCTCTCATTCAAATCTGTGGTAAAATTCCCCATCAAGTTTTAATGGGAACTCAAAACTCGAAAATATGATTATATATCAAGCTTTTGCACTTATAATCGACTGCATTCGATAGAACACGTATTTGCTTACAATTGTGCAGAGTAAATTGATCAAAACTTTGTATTATCCTTTATTTATTGTGATTTGAACACTGCAAAGTCTCAACCATCACTTCGATACCGTCCATGTTTTCTGCGCAACCCGGAGTTACTGCCGAAATGAATATCGATGTGGAAATGGTAACTCTTAATAAAATGCCTCTGTGCAATGATCACAATCGACCTTCTCCGCGTGAATGTGACTGTACTTCCATTTCTGCATCGATATTTGTTTAGGCACAACTTTGGGTTATTATTTTAGAGCCCATACAGGCAGAAAGCAACATGGACGACAATGAAGTGATTGTTGACACTTCTCCCATGTTCATATCTCGATAAATAAAGGATAACATATAGTTTGGATCCATTTACTCTGTAAGGAAATACGTGTACTATCAAATGCAGCCAGTGATACAGGCGAAAGCCTGATATTTATTCGTATTTTCGAGTTTTGAGTTCCCACTAAAAATTAATGGGGAATTTTACCACAGATTTTAATGGGAGGAATCTGAACTTAGAGGGGTAGCCACTATGTTCAGGTCGCTGAACTATATTTGTACGAAAATCGTTTTACTTATTTTGGAACTCTTTTGTTTTTGTCCATTTGGGGAAATAGACCATTTTTACATAGCGCCATCTTACATCCGGGACTTGATATGCCCCCTCGAAACCAGTCATTCAGATTTGTTACTAAAAATGGCACCCACATCTGCTGTACTGTACTGAATGCTGCACTGATATCATTTGTCTCCACTTGATATTTTTTGTTATTGCGGTCGTTCTTTTCAAACAAAAATCAATTGTGTGCTTGTCTGCCGTTCTTCGAATGAAACATTTTAGCTTTAAAGAAGCCGAAGGTACATTGTAGTTGAGAGTTGTGATGAACGTCGGAATGAACATGAAGGATGGTAACATGAAAATTATAAGTATGGAATATAACATCGTAAAATACACAAATTTCTAACACCCAACCATTGTTAGAACAAATGCAGATTAGGTAAATTGTCGAATGTTAATTGATAAACGGGGACGAAACATGAAGCTTTCAATGCCAATCAGTAGTTCAGTACACATGACTGCAATGTTGATAAATAAGGCTGGTTTGTGGGGGCAAATGGAGTCCCGGATGCAAGATGGCACTATGTAAAAATGGTCTATTCACCAGTTTCTATAGACCTTACGAAGGCGCAGTGCTAAAATTGTCTATTTCGGCAAATAGATTGATAAAATGTGATTGTGTGTGTAATTTGTGGTATTTCGACAGACCTGGTCTTTGAAGTTTGAGAGCAGACACGTCCCAGTGAAATCAAATACAGCAGATGGGAAAGCGTTGAGAGGTCAAATTAGTCAAAATGGTGCAGGCCGGTTCGAACTGAATGGAAGGGACAGATGACTGTGTGCCATTCTGACAACTTGGCACAGTTGGGGCGTATCAGTCAAAGTCCAACTTGATAAACTGAATTTGAAGGAATTTGACAAGTCCAAAAATCCCAATTGGCCGAACTTCAACGACAAAACATTTCCAGCTTGAAGAACTACGATACCTTGAAAATGAAAAATGGTCATGTGCTCTAAATGAAATAAATGGCGACTTGTTCTATGAAATATTCAACGTGTCAGTTGATCTCAGATTATGTTCAAGTTGAACACACATGCTTGTCGATCCTTTTGTCGTTGTCAATGAAGCGGCAAAATGCGTCACGGCGAATTTCTGTCTTGTATCCTGGATATCGACAGAGAGAAGAGAAAGAAAAACGAATTTTCTCACTCTGTGAGGGGGTTGGACAAAACATCCGATCCAAAAATGTCCTGGACAAAATTCTGATTTTCTGGACGAAATGTCCAATTTTTTGGACGAAATGTCCGATTTTTTGGATATAATGTCCAATCGTTGGACAAAATGTACCATTTTTTAGACCTAATGTCTTATTTGTTGTGCTGTTTTCCCGCCTAGGGAAAATGGATATAACAATAAAACCTTTACTAACTTCATTGGCTGTCTCTTGAGGTAGGAATTAATGTTAAGTACAGGTTGTCACTAAAAAGTGTACTCCGACCCCGACTCCAAAAATATTTCTTTTGTTAACTCTTTTATTAAGGTATTTTCAATGGTAAAAAAACAATACTACATTTTCTCATACATGTCCATAATTATTCTATTCATTATGACGAAATACTGTGATATTATTTAAAGAATAGGTGATAAGGCACTCGATATTTTTACCATTGGAAATACCAGTACATAACATCACTTGTTAGAAAACTCTATGGGCTTTTACGGAATTAATGTTACGTACCGGTCCCTCTTAATATCGGAGGTCCCGTCAAACACCGGAGGTCCCTACAAATATATGAAAATAAAATTTAGTTTATGACTTTCAATGATTTCTTTCCTCCAAATCTGTACATCCATAAAAGAAGGACAACAGTGAACAGTACAAACAATCATTCCTTGTTAAAACTGCAATCAACTGGAACCATCTGCCAGAAGAAGTAGTCCGTGCTCCAACTATTGAGGGATTTAGATCTGCCCTCATAAACAACCAGAAACAACAATAAGCCGCCTACACCCGTCGTACAATACCAGTAGTGGGTCTTACGACGTAAACCATACAGATACAGAACAGTATGTGTGAATTCCACCTTCTGTATTTTTTTGACACTCACACACATTAAAGTCCGTAGATGAATAATGAATAAGTATTAAAAAATAATAATTCCTCGTTAGAATCCATACGTTTTTTATCAATAACACTCAGGTTCAACAAAATCCATGGATGAAACTACAAATGAAAGTGTCAATGACACTGTAGCTTAACTTGTGTGTTGTGTTTGATGAAAAGGATAATGTTCAATGTTTATGAAAGGATTATGAAATAAGACAAGAATTGTGATAATTGGGAATATGTTCATTTCTGTTCCCTGTATGCTATGTTTATGATAAAAATAACATGAGGTGTACACTGTACTAAAGAGCTGAGGGGTGGGTTAATATGACCTCACAGTTAACGTATGTGGCCCTCACAGGTAATGTATATCAACAAAAGTTACCAAGTTACAGTGAAATTATTCCAAAACGAGTCATACTATCAAGTTACATTAAAATCCCTTCATAAATATGGCCTGTAGACTGTGCTAAAGGCTTTCGGGCTTCGGGCTCTGGCAGTCATCATGGTTGAATGATCGCAACCAAAAGGGGACATTCTCATCTGGGCATCATCTGGAGTGATCCTACAGAGTTACAATGAAATCCCTTCATAAATATGACCTGTATACTGTGCTCAAGGTTTTTGGGCTTCGGGCCCCTGAAGCCGTCACAGTTGACCAATCACGACCAAAATGGGATGTCATCATCTAGACATTATATGGAGTCAAACTTACGGGTTATAATGAAGTCCTTCCATAAATATGACCAATAGATTATGCTAAATGTTTTGGGGATTTGTGATCGGGCAGCCATCTTGGCTGAATGATCGCGACCAAAAGGGGACGTTCTCATCTAGACATTATTTAGAGTCATCCTACCAAGGTACAATGAAATCCCTTCATAAATATCACCTGTAGACTGTGCCAAAGATTTTCGGGCTTTGGGCCCCTGTAGCCAACACAGTTGCCTAATGGTGTCCAAAAGGGGCTGTTCTCATCTAGACATTACATGAAGTCAACCTACCAAGTTACAATGAAATCCATTCATAAATATGATCTGAAGACAGTGCTAAAGGTTTTCGGGCTTCAGGCTTGGGCAGCCATCATGGTTGAATGATCGCAACCAAAAGGGGACATTCTCATCTGGACATCATCTGAAGTGATCCTATGAAGTTACAATGAAATCCCTTCATAAATATGACCTGTAGACTGTGCTCAAGATTTTCGGGCTTCAGGCACCTGTAGCCATCACAGTTGACCAACCACGACCAAAAGGGGATGTCATCATCTAGGCATTATATGGAGTCAACCTAACAAGTTACAATGAAATCCTTCCATAAATACGACCTACAGATATGCTAAGGGCTAAAGGTTTTTGGGCTCGGGCAGCCATCAAGGCCGAATGATCGTGACCAAAAGGGGACGTTCTCATCTGGACACTATTTGGGGTCATCCTACCAAGTTACAATGAAATCCCTTCATTATTTAGAGTCATCCTACCAAGGTACAATGAAATCCCTTCATAAATATCACCTGTAGACTGTGCCAAAGATTTTCGGGCTTTGGGCCCCTGTAGCCAACACAGTTGTCTAATGGTGTCCAAAAGGGGCTGTTCTCATCTAGACATTACATGAAGTCAACCTACCAAGTTACAATGAAATCCCTTCATAAATATGATCTGAAGACAGTGCTAAAGGTTTTCGGGCTTCGGGCTCGGGCAGCCATCATGGTTGAATGATCGCAACCAAAGGGGACAATCTCATCTGGGCATCATCTGGAGTGATCCTGCGAAGTTACAATGAAATCCCTTCATAAATATGACCTGTAGACTGTGCTCAAGGTTTTGGGCTTCGGGCACCTGTAGCCATCACAGTTGACCAATCACGACCAAAAGGGGATGTCATCATCTAGGCATTATATGGAGTCCACCTAACAGGTTACAATGAAATCCTTCTATAAATATAACCTTTTGCCTATGCTAAAGGTTTTTGGGTTCGGGCACCCATCAAGGCTGAATGATCACGGCCAAAATGGGACGTTCTTATCTAGACATTATTCGGAGTCATCCTACCAAGATACAATGAAATCCCTTCATAAATATGACCTGTAGACAGTACTAAAGTTTTTCGGGCTTCAGGCACCTTTAGCCGTCAAAGTTGCCCAATCATGTCCAAAATGGGACGTTCTCATCCAGACATTATATGAAGTCAACCTACCAAGTTACAATGAAATCCCTTCATAAATATGACCTGTAGACTGTGCTTAAGGTTTTGGGGCTTCGGGCAGCCATCATGGTTGAATGATCGCAACCATAGGGGACAATCTCATCTGGGCATCATCTGGAGTGGTCGTACGAAGTTACAATGAAAGCCCTTCATAAATATGACCTGTAAACTGTGCTCAAGGTTTTTGGGCTTCGGGCACTTGTAGCCATCACAGCTGACCAATCACGACCAAAAGCGGACGTCATCATCTTGGCATATGGAGTCAACCTAATACATTACAATGAAATCCTTCCATAAATAAGACCTTTTACCTATGCTAAAGGTTTTTGGGCTCGGGCACCCATCAAGGCTGAATGATCGCGATCAAAATGGGACGTTCTCATCTAGACATTATTTGGAGTCATCCTACCAAGTTACAATGAAATTCCCTCATAAATATGACCTGTAGACTGTGCTAAAGGTTTTCGGGCTTCGGGCACCTTTAGCCGTCACAGTTGCCCAATCATGTCCAAAAGGGGACGTTCTCATCTAGACATATGAAGTTAACCTACCAAGTTACAATGGAATCCATTCATAAATATGACCTGTAGACTATGCTAAAGGTTTTCGGGCACGGGTAGCCATCATGGCTGAATGATCGCAACCATAGGGGACAATCTCATCTGGGCATCATCTGGAGTGATCCTAAGAAGTTACAATGAAATCCCTTCATAAATATGACCTGTAGACTGTGCTCAAGGTTTTCGGGCTTCGGGCACTTGTAGCCATCACAACTGACCAATCACGACCAAAAGGGGATGTCATCATCTAGGCATTATATGGAGTCAACCTAACAGGTTACAATGAAATCCTTCCATAAATATGACCTTTTGCCTATGCTAAAGGTTTTTGGGCTCGGGCACCCATCAAGGCTGCATGATCGCGATCAAAATGGGACCTTCTCATCTAGACATTATTTGGAGTCATCCTACCAAGTTACAATGAAATCCCTTCATAAATATGACCTCTAGACTGTGCTAAAGGTTTTCGGGCTTCAGGCCCCTGTAGCCGTCACAGTTGCCCAATCACGTCCAAAAGGGGAGTTTCTCATCTAGGCATTGTCTGAAGTCAACCCACCAAGTTACAATGAAATTCCTCAAAAAATATGACCTGTAGACTATGCTAAAGGTTTTCGGGTTTTGGGCTCGGGCAGTTGTCACGGTTGGCAGATCATAGCCAAATGGGGAAATTCTCATCTAGACATCATAAGGAGTCATCCTACCAAGTTACAATGAAATCCCTCCACATTAAACATGACCTGCAGACTGTGCTAAAAGTTTTTGGGTTTCGGGCTTGGGCAGCCATCACAGCTGATAGATCATGTCCAAAAGGGGACGTTCTCATCTAGGCATTATACAGAGGCATCCTACTAAGTTAAATGAAATCCCTTCATAAATACGACCTGTAGACTGTGCTAATGGTTTTCGGGTTTTGGGTTCGGGCAGCCATACCGATTGCCCGATCGCGACCAAAAGGGGACGTTCTCATCTAGACATGACCCCAAACCTGCATATGAAATTTTGTGACGATCAGACAAGAACTGCGGGGTGTAGCCCGTGCTAAAGGAAAATGTGAACAGACGTCACAGACTCACAGACTAACAGACTTCCGCACGCGTGATGGCAATAGCTTATCTTGACTATGTCAAGTTAAGCTAATAAAAAACATAACGAATGGACATCTAAGTTTTTTCCTACTGACCCTGACTAGCCAGGGAAAAAAGTGAAAATCACAACCACCTAAGTAAGCTTAAACAAACATGGGGTCTCGAAACTTCTTGATTGGTTATCATGGAAAGTTGTTAGCATTTCCATTCATGGGTGATCACTCATAACCAACTTCAATCCAGTTCTTTAACTCACATAATTGATTATAATCAGATTCATAATTACTTATAATCAAACTCATGAACGTGCACACGATTACGGTTAATCGTTCATGAAATCCGTGTGCACACTAAATGGGTGGGCAGAGATGTTATATGTTTGGCTACAAGTGCCGTGACATCAGAGGGTATTTCTTCATATTGCCCTCCGTTGTTGAATAATTTTTCTTTGTTACATTTCTAAGGGACCTCCGGTGTTTGACGGGACCTCTGGTGATCTCCGATGTTAAGCGGGACCCTTAATTACGTGCTGGTATTTTCAGAGGTCAAAAAACAATACTACATTTTCTCATACTTCTCCATAATTATTCTATTCATTATGAAGAACTACTGTGATATCATTTGAAGAACAGGTGATAAGGTACTCGGTACTTTTATCATTGAAAATACCAGTAAGTCACATCACTTGTTATAAAACTCTATGGGCTTTCTGGGAAAGAATATTACCGACTGGTATCTACAGTGGTAAAAAAGCAAGATTACATTTTCTCATACATCTCCATAATTATCCCCGCATTTTAAACTAGATCGAGTTATTTTTGTGCAAAGCACACAATGGTGTATCCTCGCATTTCCTTAGCAACACCTTAGCATAGTTTTAACATTTCGAATTAAATACCCAATGAGCCTTTCGATGAAAACTGATTTTCTAACGTTAAAAGTGGTTCCACTGGAACCACATGGAGCCAAATCAAAATTCCGAAACCTTCATGCACATCTAGTGATGCTACCTGAACACCTTAGCATAGTTTAAAAGTTTCGAGTTAAATACCCTAGGAGCCTTTCGATGAAAACTGACTTTCTAACGATAAAAGTGGTTCCACTGGAACCACTTGGGGCAAAATCAAAATTCCGAAACCTTCATGCACATCAAGAAATGTTACCTGAACACATTAGCATAGTTTAAAGATTCGAATTAAATACCCTAGGAGCCTTTCGATGAAAACTGATTTTCTAACGATAAAAGTGGTTCCACTGGAACCACCTGGGGCCAAATCAAAATTCCGAAACCCTCATGCACATCTAGAGATGCAAACTGAACATCTTAGCATAGTTTAAATGTTTCAACTTAAATACCCCAGGAGCCTTTCAATGAAAACTGACTTTCTAACGATAAAAGTGGTTCCACTGGAACCACTTGGGGCAAAATCAAAATTCCGAAACCTTCATGCACATCTAGAGATGCTACCTGAACACCTTAGCATAGTTTAAAAGTTTCGAATTAAATACCCTAGGAGCCTTTCGAGGAAAACTGATTTTCTAATGATAAAAGTGGTTCCACTGGAACCACCTGGAGCCAAATAAAAATTCCGAAACCTTCATGCACATCTAGAGATGCAAACTGAACATCCTAGCATAGTTTAAATGTTTCAACTTAAATACCCCAGGAGCCTTTCAATGAAAACTGACTTTCTAATGATAAAAGTGGTTCCACTGGAACCACATGGGGCAAAATCAAAATTCCGAAACCTTCATGCACATCTAGAAATGTTACCTGAACACATTAGCATAGTTTAAAGATTCGAATTAAATACCCTAGGAGCCTTTCGATGAAAACTGATTTTCTAACGATAAAAGTGGTTCCACTGGAACCACCTGGGGCCAAATCAAAATTCCGAAACCTTCATGCACATCTAGAGATGCTACCTGAACACCTTAGCATAGTTTAAAAGTTTCGAATTAAATACCCTAGGAGCCTTTCGAGGAAAACTGATTTTCTAATGATAAAAGTGGTTCCACTGGAACCACCTGGAGCCAAATAAAAATTCCGAAACCTTCATGCACATCTAGAGATGCAAACTGAAATCTTAGCATAGTTTAAATGTTTCAACTTAAATACCCCAGGACCCTTTCAATGAAAACTGACTTTCTAACGATAAAAGTGGTTCCACTGGAACCACTTGGGACAAAATTAAAATTCCGAAACCTTCATGCACATCTAAAGATGCTACCTGAACACTTTAGCATAGTTTAAAAGTTTCGAATTAAATACTCTAGGAGCCTTTCGAGGAAAACTGATTTTCTAACAATAAAAGTGGTTCCACTGGAACCACCTGGAGCCAAATAAAAATTCCGAAACCTTCATGCACATCTAGAGATGTTACCTGAACACATTAGCATAGTTTATACATTTCGAATTAAATACCCTAGGAGCCTTTCGATGAAAACTGATTTTCTAATGATAAAAGTGGTTCCACTGGAACCACATGGGGCCAAATCAAAATTCCGAAACCTTCATGCACATCTAGTGATGCTACCTGAACACCTTAGCATAGTTTAAAAGTTTCGAATTAAATACCCTAGGAGCCTTTTGATGAAAACAAATTTTCTAACGATAAAAGTGGTTCCACTGGAACCACCTGGGGCCAAATAAAAATTCTGAAACCTTCATGCACATCTAGTGATGCTAGCTGAACAGATTAGCATAGTTTAAAAGTTTCGAATTAAATACCCTAGGAGCCTTTCGATGAAAACAGATTTTCTAACAATAAAAGTGGTTTAACTGGAACCACCATGGGCCAAATCAAAATTCTGAAAACATTCATGTACATCTAGAGATGGTATCTGAACACCTTAGCATAGTTTAAACGTTTTGAATTAAATACCCTAGGAGCCTTTCAATGAAAACTGATTTTCTAATGATAAAAGTGGTTCCACTGGAACCACCTGGGGCCAAATCAAAATTCCGAAACCTTCATGCACATCTAGAGATGGTACCTGAACACTTTAGCATAGCTTAAACATTTCGAATTAAATACCCCAGGAGCCTTTGAATGAAAACTGATTTTCTAACAATAAAAGTGATTCTACTGGAACCACCTAGAGCCAAATCAAAATTCCGAAATCTTCATGCACATCTGGAGTTGCTACCTGAACACATTAGCATAGTTTAAACCTTTCGAATTAAATACCCTAGGAGCCTTACAGGTTGTGACGGACGGACGGACGGACGGCCGGACGGAGATCACAACTATATCCCCGCATTTTTGAAAATATAGTGATGATCCCCGTCCGTTCATCCCTCTTTTGAGCTATAATTTTGAAACTTATCATACTTATTAAGTATGGTATAGAGATGACAAAATAGGTTCGGTTTGAATTTCTGTCAGCAGGTGGTGCCAGCGGCGCCACTTAAAGACTGAGCTAAAATACTGCTTTCAGTCGAAAGGCTCATAGGATATATAATTTCGGTTGTTCAAGGTGTGTTTATATGTTCCTGTAGGGTGTCTAGATGTGCATAAAGGTTTCGTATTTTTGATTCGACCCCATGTGGCGCCCGTAGCTCCACTTGTTGTTAAGAATCGGTTCCCGGCGAAAGGCTCCTAGTGATTTTAATTCGAAACGCTGAAAGTGTGTTCATATTCTCCGGTAGGGTATCTAGATGTGCATAAAGGTTTGGGATTTTTTATTCGATCCCATGTGGTGCCCGTAGCGCCACTTTTGTTGTTAGAGAATCGGTTTCCGGCGAAAGGCTCCTAGGGGTTTGAATTCGAAACGCCGAAAGTGTGTTCATATGTTCCGTTGAGGTCTCAAGATGTGCATAAATGTTTTGGATTTTTTATTCGGCCCCATGTGGTGCCCGGAGCACCACATTTGTCATTAGAGAATCGGTTTCCGGCAAAAGGCTCTTAGGGCTTTCAATTCGAAACGCGGAAAGTGTGTTCATATGTTCCGTGGGGTCTCTGGATGTGCAAAACGGTTTTTGATTTTTTATTCGGCTCCATGTGGTGCCCGTAGCGCCACTTTTGTCATTAGAGAATCGGTTTCGGGCAAAAGGCTCCTAATGGTTTTTATTTTGAAATGCTGAAGTTGTGTTCATTTGCTGCAATAGAGTCTCTAGATGTGCATAAAGGTTTCGGATTTTTTATTCGGCCCCACATGGTCCCCGTAGCGCCACTTTTGTCATTAGGGAATCGGTTTCTAGCGAAAGGCTCCTAGGGGCTTTAATTCAAAATGCCGAAAGAGTATTCATATGTTCCGGTAGGGTCTCTAGATGTGCTTAAAGGTTTCGGATTTTTTATTCGGTCCCATGTGGCGCCCGTAGCAGCACTTTTGGAGAATCGGTTTCCGGCGAAAGGCTCCGAGGGTTTTTAATTCGAAACGCTGAAAGTGTGTTCATATCTTCCGGTAGGGTCTCTAGATGAGCATAAAGGTTTCGGATTTTTTATTCGGCCCCATGTCGCGCCCGTAGCATCACTTATGTCGTTAGAGAATCAGTTTCCGGCGAAGGGCTCCAAGGGGTTTTAATTCGAAGCGCTGGAAGTGTGTTCATATGTTCTGGTAGGGTCTCTTGATGTGCATAAAGGTTTCAGATTTTTGAGCGCCACTTTTGTCATTAGAAATCGGTTTCTGGCGAAAGGCAGCGTGATGTTTTAATTTGAAACGCTAAAAGTGTGTTCATATGTTCCGGTAGGGTCTCTAGATGAGCATAAAGGTTTCTGATTTTTTTATTTGGCCGCATGTGGTGCCTTTGGCGCCACTTTTGTAGCGAGAGAATCGGTTTCCAGCGAAAGACTCCTAGGGGTTTTAATTCGAAACGCTGAAAGTGTGTTCATATGTACCGTTGGGTCTCTAGACGTGCATAAAGGTTTCGGATTTTTTATTTGGCCCCATGTTGTGCGCGTAGCGCCACTTTTGTCATTAGAGAATGTGAATTGATTTGTGACCATCGTGATGGCATACTAAAAATGCAGAGATACACCTTAGTGTGATTTGCACACAAATGATACCGTTCTAGTTTTTCTATTTTGTGATCGTCATTACGACGAAATGGTGTGATATTATTAGTTACACAGTTTGTTGGTGGCCTAATATGGTATATATGGTTTCAGTTAATTTCATATTGGACTCGAGCGAAGCTCGAGTCAAATATAGAATCAACTGACACCATATATACCATATTAAGCCACCAACAAACTGTGTAACTAATATATCTTACCGACTGCTGCATCGATGCACAAAACTAATAACAACAGCGATCAAAATTAAATGAGAGAATTCTCACAATGTGTTCACGTGTCTTTGCCTTGTTACAATTTATGGGAGAGTTCCTACAGGCACTCTCCCATAAACTGTAACAAGGCAAATTCATAC
Organism: Pictodentalium vernedei; assembly: GCA_031216915.1. NCBI lineage: Eukaryota > Metazoa > Mollusca > Scaphopoda > Dentaliida > Dentaliidae > Pictodentalium > Pictodentalium vernedei. The sequence goes on from CM062297.1 coordinate 844,169,905, forward strand.
ATACCAAACAGTTTCATTTCGAAGGTAACATGGCACACATCCACAGAATATGAAGCCTTTTAATTTGTCTGACCTGCACTTCAGACCAAATATGGGTTTCCAACACTCAATCTTTCAACTTGAAGCGCTTATCGGCTGCCGTCATCTTGAATAATCAATGAACAAAGGGGAGATTACCCATAGCTGTCAGCGCATATTGATGTTGACAGGTGGAATATGATTTTATATGCAGTCTGTATGTGACGTCTTTGAACCAATGAAATTCACAGATACTTGTAGGAGTTAATATATAATTACAAGTCAAGTAAACAACAAGCGATACAGTTACAGAGTTACATATATTTTTATTGTATCATCAATATTTTCCGTTTTCGTCTATTGATATCGCTTATTTTTATAATCTTAATTAATTGATGGAAAGCACTGTTCCGTTGTCATTTTTCTCCTTTGAAACCCCCCAAAACTCTATATGCCACTCAGCCAACAGAAGTCACCTTACGTATTGTCCCTGGCCGAAACTCTTCTTCCACCACCCCTGCAAGAACATCTGACCACATGAACCTGCTCTCGACCTTTCTCGGGGGAACAGGTTTTATGTGCTTATGTGAAAAGGCACAATGTAACACAATATGCCCTATCACATAGGCACATGCTTTATGTGCCGATATGTGCTTATGTGAAAAGGCACAATGTGACACAATATGCCCTATCACATAGGCACATACGGGTATTCGAGGATACCTATGGCCTGGTATTGTATTATTTGAGGATACCTATCGAGGATACCTACTGGAGAATCCCTTTTTGTCATATGTGCTTAAGTGAAAAGGCACAATGTGCCCTATCACATAGGCAAATACGGGTATTTGAGGATACCTATGGCCTGGTATTGTATTATTTGAGGATACCTATTGAGGATACCTATCGAGGATACCTTTTGGAGAATCCCTTTTTTTGTCGCATTAGGCTATGTAAAAGCCCTCAATGGGTCTAATGTAGTCTTACCAACCGCTTCCATCTTGTCGCCAAAGCTCCAAGGCCGTTACAGATCTATGGCCTATCTGTCCTATCATTAGCTTCTACAACAGTCTTGTTCCATTGCGGCCTTGTACCAGTACTATTGGCTTCTGTTATTCTGCCCCATATCTCATCCATTACTTCCTAGCTAGACCTATCTCAGTCTCAACTATAACATTGATCAAGGTTGAATCAGATTTCCCCTGTATACATATAAGGCATTCCGTTATTGAGATTCCTAGCCGAGTCCGTAAAATTTGGATTCCGTGTTTTGACATCAGGCATTACACTTACCCACAATACCCCTTGGCCTAGCATTACATACTACCTATACAAGTCATAGGATAACATGAAGCATTAGGCGGATTAATAGTACTAAGGACTAACATGGGACCTGTATGGGGAGAACGCGTACATCCTACACTACCACACTAGGCAACCATGCATTACACCCACCCACCCACAATAACGTCTGGCCCCACATTACATTCTACCTATATTAGTTATGGGGTGACATAAAGCATTAAGTCGATTAGTAGTATCAACGGCTGTCGGGGACCCACAGAGCTATATATTGTCCATACTATACTGTTGTTCTATACTGCCAGGCATTACCCCCACCCCCACAAAATCACTAGATCTATCATAACGCACTACATATACCAGCCATATAATAAAACAAAGCAATCGGTTGGTTAATAGTACCAAGCACTAACAGGGGGCCTATAGGTGTATATACAGCCCATACTATAGTACCGTTCTAAACTACCAGGCAGTACCCCTACCCACAATACCCCTATGCCTAGCATTGCATACTACCTATACCAGTCATAAAATAACATGAAGCATCAGGTGAATTAATAGTCCTAAGGGCTAACATAGGACCTGCAGGGGCCCACAGAGGTATATATCGTCCATACTATACCGCAGTTCTATACTGCCAGGCATTATCCCCACCCCCACCCCACAATACCACTTGACCTGCCATAACGTACTCCCTATACCAGTCATTGAATAGTACACAGCAATCGGCTGGTTAATAATATCGAGGACTGGACCTACAGGGGTATATACCATGCATCCTATGCCAACCGTTCTAAACAACCTAGTATAATACTGCCTGGCCTAACACTAAACTACCAATACCAGCCATAAGATAATACAAAGGATTCGGTAGGTTAATAGTACAAAGGGGGTAATAGACCAACAGATCATTCATCCTGTACTGCCAATCTAAACCACCAATGACTATCTCGCAATACCACACTACCACCCACCCACCCTACTGCTTGACTTAGCTATAGCAGACATAGGATAATATGAAGCATACGGTGGATTAATAGTACTAAGGGCTAACTTGGGACCTACATGGATATATACCACCACTACCATATCGCCGCCACCCCATACGAGAAGTCTGACATCCACTGACCGAATAACGTTATGTCAGATTGTATACTGGACAATAATAGCGGTCAGCATTTCTATGACTTCGCGCGCGTATCATGACGTCACGACGTCAATAGCAACGTCAACCGTTTCGCGGGAAAAACTTTCAAGAAAACCCAATTTTCCCATCATCTTTCCACCACTTACCCATAATATATACCTATAGCCCCATGCGTACATATATCACTATACATGCCATAGTATACTATATATGCAGTACGTACACCATTTACCAGATTTAGATGTATGGTGCCGACATTTTGCGCCCCCAAAGTTGCACCCCCAAAAGTCCGGTTCCTATGGGAATTTAACACTAGCTGCACCCCCAAAAGTCCGGGTAATGAGGCACGATTCATACGTGCTATACTACTCATACATGCTTATTGTCCCTGTGTGTCTTCGACGCGCTGAAACTTTCATTCATTCTATTTCTTGCCTGGAAACTGTACAGGAAACAGCTTGAAATGGTAAATGCCTTGTTATCTTGCTTTCTGAGTGTGTGACGTTTTGACCAAATGTATGTGACGCTTTGACCAAGATGTGTGTGATGTTTTGATAAAAACTATGTGACGTTTTAACCATTTTGAAATGTGACGTTTTGGTCGTGTGACGTTTTGACCAGCACCTTTTCTCAGCATTTTATTTCATCAAATGACAAGGATCAGGTTCCTGAGATCGGACGTTAAAAATGGAACGTTTAGTAAAAAAAATCGGACGTTTCGTCCAGAAAATACTCTCTCTCTCTCTCTCTCTCTCTCTCTGTGTTCCGGGTGAACTCCTCCGTTTCTCGACCGATCGATCTCAGCCGTGCCCGTGCGGGGTGACCTTGACCTTGAAATTGATGACCTTGACCTTTTATTTCGAAAACGGCTGGGCCGATCAGGCTAGGATTTCATATGTGCGGGTATATTGACCCATCGATCATTTTGACTTGGGAGCGCGGTGGCTCAGTAGGTAGAGGTGCCGGCTGCAAGCCGAGAGGTCCTCGGTTCGAATCCCACCTGCGGCAACCGCGTTGTGTCCTTGGGCAAGACACTTCATCTTCATTGCCCACGTGGGGGCACGATGACGCCGTGTACTAAGGCGTACTGCACGTCGATGGTACGCATGTCTTCAACCAATCTATCCCTGCCTGTGCTGCAGCGCGGAGTTACGATGTTGGGGAGCTGTTGGGGAGCTGGCAGCTGCTCGTCGTTGCTCGGTGGTTCTCTCCGGGTACTCCAGCTTCCTCCACCCGTAACACTGTCACGGTCATGATTAGCCATTGTGCATAAATATGTGACCTTAAACATCAATAAATAAATAAATCATTTTGACTTTCATCAAATGACAAGGATCAGGTTCCTGAGATCGGACGTTTTGTCCCCAAAAAATAGAACGTTTAGTAACAAAAATCGGACGTTTCGTCCAGAAAATGGGACGTTTTTGTTCTTACCCAACAATCCACTAAAATATATCAGAGGGGTAATCTAATATATAAATGCGAATGTCTCTCTCTCTCTCTCTCTCTCTCTCTCTCTCTCTCTCTCTCTCTCTCTGTTCCGGGTGAACTCCTCCGTTTCTCGACCGATCGATCTCAGCCGTGCCCGTGCGGGGTGACCTTGACCTTGAAATTGATGACCTTGACCTTTTATTTCGAAAATGGCTGTGCCGATCGGGCTAAAATTCCATATGTGCGGGTATATTGACCCATCGATCATTTTGACTTTATCGGGGTGCCCGTGTGGGGTGACCTTGACCTTGAAATTCGTGACCTTGACCTATTTCGAAAACGGCTGAGCCGATCATATCTGAGGGTTTTTTGATATAACCATCTTCTCCCGTGCAACGCCGGGTAACACCCGCTAGTATTTAATAATAATATGTCACATTTTTGCTTTCCATCCGTATTTATGAACGAAGCTTCGGAGTTTTGAACTGTAGCATTTTTAGATATTTGATGCCATTAAAGATAACATGTCACCTATTTTCAAGCTAAATTTCCCAAGACACAGGCCCAACGGGCTAAACCCCCATAGTGCAAACGCCCCATTGGGCAAAACCACCATAGCAAAAAAAAACAAAAAAACATAGGACAAAATCCTCATAAAAAAGTCACATAGGGCAAAAACTCCACAGTAAAGTTGAAAAGGTGACAAACTCCACAGTTTCAAATTCACAAGGAATGTTTTCATCAACAACATCCCTCTCATTCAAATTCATTTCATTTATTAATCTTTTAAGTGGAGAGCAAGTTAAAAACATCACTATTAACACAATTACAGGGCCTATAAATGAATTTATATACTGACGGGTTTAAACTAGACTAAACTATCTTGTATGAATAAGAGACAACAACTGATTATAATTTATATATACTATTAAAAAAAAGTAGAGAATATTTGATAAAAGTGAGATATATGAAGAAATATATTTATATTTTCATCCAAAGACAGTTGAGGTATTGCACTGTGACATCTGGTGAATGGGTGTCGTCTGACAAGCACACATTCCACGCACTGAGATGTAGAAGACATGGGCGGTCAGTCAGAGAATTTACCACATTCAGTCCTCAATACCTTGTAAACCCTCCTTGGTTCGCGAAACAAGCGCGGATCCGACTTGGCATACTCCGCACCAAAAGTCCAATATCAGCTTGACTGATGTTATTCCATTCTTCCTGCAGTGCAGCGGCGAGTTCCTTGGTAGGGGTTGTTGGCGTTGTCGGAGGCGCCTGCCAAGCATATCCCAGACGTGCTCAATTGGTGAAAGGTATGGACTTAGTGCTGGCCAAGGTAGTGTAGTGATGATCTGCTCCTGGAGAAACTCCGTAGCGACACGGGACCTGTGTGCTCTTGCATTGTCATCTTGGAAAATGAATCGACGGCCGTGATGTCGCGCAAATGGTACCACATGATCTGCTAACATGTTGTCACGGCAGTACTGCCCTGTGACACGCCCTTAGATGACATGCTGTCTTCTTGCTATGGTTATGCCTCCCCACACCATAACCGATCCACCACCAAAACGATCGAGCTGCTTAACGGTTACGTCATGGTATCGTTCGTTCCGCGGCAGCCACACTCTGTTTCGACTGTCGTGGAAGTCGAGAGTGATCCTCGATTCATCAGAAAACATGACGTTGCTCCACAGACGATTGATTCAGCGCTGTTGTGCTCCACATTAATTACGCCTTGCTGCGATGTGACGTTCAGTCAAACGTGGAATTATTCGAGGTCGTCGAGCGCACAAATTCCAGATGTGTAAGCGATTTCGGATAGATCTGACCACTGACACGCACATCTGTTGCTCGGTGCAGCTGCTGTCCAATTTCTGAGGCACTTTGATAGCGGTTGCGTAATGCTGTGGTTCGGATGAAATGATCCTGGTTAGCAGTTGTCGCCCTTGGACGACTTGACCGACGCCTGTCATCAACATTGCCTGTCTGGCGGTAGCGTGACCACAATAAGCTAATCACCGATTGCGTAACGTTGTGAATTTGAGCCATTGCAGTTTGTCTGTTGCCAGCTTCCAACATGCCAACGTTCGCCACGTGTCTGTCTTCGCATACCTCAAAAGTTACGTTCCAACCAGAAACTATTGATGAACGAGTTTATACCCAGAAAGAACGACGAGACCTTTGAAAAAGCCCGTCTAGTACAAATGAAAATTTCAAGACGTACCCCACAGACATTAACGCGACGCTCGTGTGAAAAACCTGCACAAAGTTTTCGTGAGCTGGTGACATTCATGATCCACCCTAAACTTGGTAACATATTGATTTGTCCAATCACGCGTATCCAACACTATTTTCTGAAAATATCAACATCAATTTGGATATCCCCTACTTTTTTGAGTAATATATTGCAATGTAATTTTGCTCATTTTTACTACTTGTCAGTTACATGTGCTGAACACATTCTCTACAAAATGATTATCCCTATCAAGCTATTAGAAAATGATTTGACATGTTGTTTTGTAAGCCATCTTCATGATAAGTTGTTTAAATAAAACAATTGCAGATTAATCCAAGTTCAAGAGAATTGAAAGCGATGTAAATATATTAGCCCGTGAAGTGATTGGAATCTGGTACACTGCACAAAGAAATTCAGTTGTACACATTTTCTTATTTTTTTTAAATTTTGACATGTAAGCTTTGCAATTTCTACATGTTAGCTTTGCAATTTCTCTTGCATTTTTTACATGAGAGTTTTACTCGTTTTAAATGCTGAAAAAACACTTCAGACATACGTTGTCTCATTAAAGTTATTATTATTCTTTCATTATGTGCACAATGGGAAAAGATTTTAACAGCCATTCAGTGTTTTACCATTGGTCTTTTCAAACTTTGTCACTTTTTCAACTTTACAATGGGGTTTTGAGCTATGGTTCATTTTTGCTGCGTAGGTTTTATCCTATGGGATTTTTTTTTGCTATGGGGCTTTTGCCCAATGGGGATTTTTTTACTATGAGGATTTCGTCGTATGGGGCTTTTGTCAGTCCCCCATTTATATATAGGGGGTTCTTATGAAATTAAGGTGCTATAACACCTTAACTCCTAAGAACCCCCAATGTGAAATTTCTATAACTCAACTAAATAGACAAGCACAGGCCCTTTGAGTAGCACATCCAAATTGCAAGTTCCTGAGAATATGTATACTGGCAACCCTTTGAGGTCAGTTTAATGACTATTTGAACATATTGTTATAGTCAAGTTTACATTTAATTGACTGCAACAAGTTGCAGCTGTGCTATTGCTTACTAAACTCCTAAAAATCTCGTATGTGTGATTCCTGTAACTCAGCTATATGGATAAGCACTAGTCATTTGGGAAGCACATCCTAAACATTACAACTCCCTGAGAATATGTACATCGGCAACTTGTTGAGGCCAGTTTAATGACTGCTTGACCATGTTGTTACAGTCGAGTTTACATTAAATTGACAGCAACAAGTTATAGCTGTGCCTTTACTTACTCAGCTCCAAAGAATCCCCCATGTGTGATATCAAAAACTCAACTAAATGGACAAGCACGAGTCATTTGAGTGGCACACCCCAATCACAGTTTTCCGAGAATATGTACAGTGGCAACTTGTTAAGGTCTATTTAATGCCAACTTGACCATGTTTTGTTATGGTCGAACTTTCGTTAAATTGACTGCAACATGTTGTACCTGTATTATTACTTAATAAACTTCTAAGAACCCAACATGTTACAGTTCATTATAATTGATACAACTCAACTAACATTTAATGTAGGGACTTGTGCCTATTATTTTGACTGTATTTGTATTGACAGTGCGAGGTACGCAAGCGCCATTTAAGATATAAAAAGGGATGCCCGAATTCCCGAGCTATCTTCCCCCCCCCCCCCCACTCCCCCCCCCCCCCTCTCTCTCTCTCTCTCTCTCTCTCTCTCTTCTGTTCACTTAGAAAGTTTAGATTTACAAGAGGTAGCTGTATGTTTTAGTTGTCCCTTTTTCTGTGTGAATATATAAACAAATCCATCACTTTACGTGTCGTTTGTGACAAGTTTTTCAAAGGTCTGAGGGGATCTCAGGGTGACACTCTACATTTGGTGGCAAGAGGTGGGATTAGACTAAGAAATGGATAAGGAACAATTGGGAGACGTCGTCCCAAAAGTAGCGCTGGAACACCACGAAGAAGTGTCGTCGATTAAGGGTAATACACTTACCGTCCTTTTTACCGGATACCGTTCTCTTTACCGGCAAAAAGTATTACCCCTTTTGAATGACAAACCCGACCGATGTACACGAAAGACGGCCTGGTTTGATTATAGAGCCCATTTCAAGTGCTGTGCATAAATAAACGAGTGGACATCATCTGAGAAATGTCATTATTTAGCGGCAGCGCTAGCCGATGACTCTCAACAAGTTCTCAGTGAATTTATGAGGGGTAAGGAAATTACATACGGTCAGCTTGTAGGGAAATTGGACCAGCCAAATGCCCAGGAGGTCAAGTTGAAATGTTCCTAACAGAATGAAGAAACATATCCAGATTTAGTGGTTCCCGATTCAGGAACTTGGCTGTGCAGTATGACGACTTACTGCACTTGCATACCCGGAGATACCTAAATCCTCCAGAGAGAGGCTTTCAAAAGGATGTTTTATCGACGCCGTCACAGATCCATACTTACAAATGAGAATATTTCAAGCAAAGCCGAGAGATTTAGACGAAGGTTTGCACGTGGCGTTGGAGTTAGAATCGTTTGCAAGGGCAAAACAACAAAAGTTTGTTAAACTTATGAAAACAATATGGTCAGCAGACTACGAGGACGCAGAACAAATTAATCCATTTTAGAAGGACGAAATGCAAAGGGAACTGGAGAACCATCATAAAAAGATGGATAAGAATCACGAGAAGTATGAAAATGACATGAAAGTGATCCATGAGCGGATAATGGGGATGGAACAATTGGTGAGAGCAACTGCGAGTCCTCAGACGCTGTCAGATACAGGACGAGATCAATTTCCATCACAGAAGAAGCATAACAAGTTCCCAAGTGACGGATGCTTTGAAAGTGGAGATACGTAACATTTTAGACGGAATTGTCCATTTGAACGAAGAAATCAAGCTTGAAATGAGAACTGATCGATTGTAGGGGGGTGGGGGTGGGGGGGGGGGGGCAGTCGGTCGTTTCAGAATGGCCCCACAGTCCATTAGTTCAACTGCTTATGCAAGACACGACCAAAAATAAGAAAGGAAAAGATAAACTTAAATCAGGCATTTTTGTATTAGTGAAAATTGGAGAGACATCAGTTAATTTGTTAATTAGCCTCTCTTACAGTAATTTCGAAAAAAGCATTTATGCAAGCGTCACGCTTGGGAGAGCTGAAATTCGAAAAGGGAGAAATTAAAATGGGGACTTCCAATGGATAAAGTCTTGACGTGTTAGGTAATTGTCAAGTAATTTTGCAGATTGGAGAAACCAAGAGACAATGGAATGTGATTGTTCAGCAAATTATTGGTGATGATGTTTTGGGAGTTGACTTTTTAAGAGCCACAAAGTGCCACCTGAACTTGGGAAATTCATGTTTAAAAATAGGAAGCAAGATCAACGTACAAACACAAAGGCAAAGTTGGTTTGCTGTCATATTTCTGTAAACAGTACTACTTCTATCCCAGGAGGACATGAGCAAATAATCTCCGAACATATTGAAAAGCGAAATGGAATGGGTAAATATTGACTTATTGAAGCAAGTAGTAATGCCAAACTGCATGAAAAGGGTCCTTTGTTAGGGAAAACGTTGGTTAAAACCGATTCAGATACGGTTCCGATAAGAATGTTGAACACAGGAACTGACAGCATATTATTACACGCGGGTACTACAGTTGGCATCATAAGTCCTGCAAGTGACATAAAATCGGACCACCCCAAGAGAAAGAGGTGATACATCTTATCAATAGCGATGTGAATGCAGAACTTAGTCACACTGAGAAACATTTGGAAGATCTGTATGAGAAAAGTGCTTCCCACCTCACAGTCCAGAATGCCGACCAAGTTAAAACAATGTTGAACAAAAATGCTGATATATTTGCACAGAATGATTATGAGTTTGGAAGGACAGACTTAGTAGAACATAAGGTATCAACATATGATGAAATTCCCATAAGGCAACATCCCAGACGTGTGCCCATAGCTTTCCAGAATGAATCCAAGAGTTTGTTGGTAGAAATGATAAGTAAAAGAATTATCGAACTGAGTTGGAAGTCCTTGGTCAAGTCCAATCATGCTCGAACGTCACAAAGATGGGAAGCTATCTAAGATTCTGCGTGGATTATCGTCAGCTGAACCAGAAAACTATTAAAGATGCGTATCACATACCAAATATTTCTGAATCATTAGATTGTTTGGGAAATGCTAAATGGTTGTCAACTTTGGATTTTTTGGCTGGGTATTATGAAGTTCCGCTGAGTGAGGTGGAATCCAAATTAAAATCTGCCTTTAGTACTAGTGAAGGCCTATTTCAATGGACTGTTATGCTCCCTTCCTCGTTTGAGCTAAAGAGTACTGTTAGGGCTACGGGGTGACATTTGCTTTGCCTATCTTGGTGATATTATTGTTTTCAGACAAACTGTGACAGAACACTAAGAACAGCTACAGTTGGTGTTCGACAGATTATGAAATGCCGGACTTACTCTCATACCAAAGAAGTGTAATGTTTTCCAGAAGCAGGTGAAATATCTTGGGCATGTTGTCTCTGAGAATGGAGTCCACACCAATCCCTGTAAAATCAGTGCTGTTAGAGACTGGCCAAGTGAACATGGGTCCCTACAGTGGTTGCTTAACTTCAAGAACCCCGAGGGACAAATTGCCAGATGGAAAGAGACTCCAAGTGTTGCGAAGTTCACCAACACGGGTTAATCAAGCTCGATAGAAGAGCTATAGCTCTTCTAGGCTCTTTTAGGGTCCTGATAGTTTTCTGTTTGGTAAAGTGGACTCAGATTTTATTAATAGATTGATTCAGAGTTAAATTACATGGAATTGTAGTAACTGGCAATCAGAGTACAGGCGTACTTTGTGTATCCACATAGGAGTGGATGCCAGATGTTCAGTTGACAATATTAGGCATAGCTTTGCAGGCCAATATTGTCAACAAACAGTAATATTGTAGGATTTGTTGATAGATAGTACAATAACATTCTGCAGTAACTCCTGGGATGGTATTGTCCGAGCTGTCACCAAATCATAGCATGCACCTGGTGGAACATCACCAGATATCAGGTGATGCTTAGTTGCAAATTATGCAATCCACTAGGACATTCCACTGGTTAACAGGTACCCGGTGGAATACTAATTGCATGTTCAAGTTCCATGGACTGCATGCAGACTAACCGACAGTCTGCATGGCGGGCTAAGAGTCCACAAAATGGCGACCGCCACGTCAGGGGACTTTCCATAAAATTCCGCTGACTGGTCGTTGCGTGATTAGGTATTGCGTCAGAAAATTGGTGAATATAAGCACCGTTTTCTGGGTGATCGAGACATGTTGTCTCATGGCTCATCACGGGTACATTACCTTATCGAAGTATTAAGATGGATGCCGCCACATCAGATCAGGTTTGAACTTTATCATTTTGACTTTTATTATAATTTTGTTGTAAATTATTGCAAGGAGATGATGACGGTTAGTCGGTAGTTTTTTATTAAAATTATAGGTAATCGCTTGAACTGTTCGCTCAGTTAAATCATTTTTTATACACTACACGATTCATGAGCACACGGAAAACTGAACATTATCTGGAACCTCTGTTTCAGGTTCATCTGTAAAAACTCTAAACGCCATGGGCTGGTGGAACTTCGCGGTTGTATCAGCTACACAATAATAGTCCTAGCTTACGATAGTAGATCCATGGGCATTTCGTTACATAAGTGCCCTCAATTATAAAACAGAACATCATCTCGGGTGTCGGCACGGCAGTGCAGATGGCCTATCTCGTCGTCCTGGCATGCAGTGCGGCCGCACGCAACAGGAACCTTCACAACACAAAGATTTAGATAAACCCGAATCAATGGAAGCAATGAAAACCATTGTTTTAATTCCAGCACGGGATAGTGAATTTTTGGCCAAAGCACAGGACTCAGATCCAGATGTTGGGCATATGAATAAATTAAAAGAAAAGGGCTTAGATCGACCACCATTTGAAGAAATCACCAGATCTTTCGTTGTCAAACAACCTACTGGAATCAGTGGAATAGTTTAGAAATATGAAATGTTTTTTTGTGAAGGAAATTCGAGCACATCCACCCCAACAAAGTCACATGACAATTACTGCTACACCAGAGTCCATTTTAACAGACTTACAAGATTTTCAGACTGCCAGCCATCTTGGTTTCAAGAAAACACTACACAAAGTCAGACAACGATTTTATTGGTACACCTTAGCCAGAGATGTAAGAGCTCACTGTAAAAAAGTGCCCCAAATGCCCACAAAGAAAAACAGAAAGCAAGAAAAGAAGAGCTGCTCTTCGACAAAACCCCTTTGGTGAACCGTGCCAACGAATTGCTTGCAGAGTATTTTTTTAACATTATCACTGGGCGACAGAATGTCGCCCAGTAATGAATATTTGTCTCCCAGTAACAGCAGTTTTCGAGGTACTGGGCGACAAATTATGTACACATGCAGTACACGACTACACTCACATCACCCATGTTTGAGTTTGAATTTAAAAATTCAACAACCAGTGTAGTACACTGGTTGTTGAATTTTTAAATTCAAACTCAAACATGGGTGATGTTTTTGTACATGTAAGAGTGTGTGATTTCATTTTGTTATTTGTAATGATATTTATGCAGCTATCAGTATTATTTCTTTTCAAAAATATTGGTAATATTAAATTTTGTATTTAGACTGAAATGCATGACCAATTTTGAATCAGTTGAGAACTTACCATTTTTGAGAAACCATAATGTAATGAGTGGGTGCCTATTAGAGATCTATGTCGCCCAGTAGAAATTGCTTAAAAACACTCTAATTGCTTGTGATATGATGGGTCCTTTGCCGGAGACAACGAAAAGGAACAAATAGTCAAATACATTCTAGTCATGGAGATTATTTCACCAAATGTACAGAGGCAATTGGTGTTCTAGATTTTGCAGCCATAACAGTAGCTGATGTACTCGTAAGATAGTTTGTCTGTAGATTCGGCGTTCCCAGAGAGCTACACACAGACCAAAACACCAATTTCGAGTCACAAGTATTTCAGGAAATGTGTGAGATACTCGGCATAAAGAAGACACGAACGACAGCATACCATCCTCATTCGGATGGTATGATCGAACGCTTTAATCGTACTCTTGAGAATATGTTGGCTCTAACAGTTAGTAAGAATCAACGAGACTGTGATGAGCAATTGCAATTTGCAATGATGGCATATCGCACTTCCGTGCACGAATCTACCAACGAAACACCCGATGCAATGATGCTTGGTAGGGAGATAACTGTACCCCTACCAAAGACTTACCTAACCGATTAAGAATTTCTCATGAAAATGCACGATTTTGTTTGGAAGGAACCCAACGAAGACAGAAGCGGGGACACGCCCAAATTGTTTTGGGAAGACCTTTGCAGTAGGACGCGTTGTATGGTTACATAGCCCAGCCAAGAAGAAGGGACGATCCACTTAATTCGACCAAGTTGCATTGTCCATGAGAGGGTCCTTTTGTGGTCACTAATATATTGAATGACGTCATCTATCGCACCCAGAAGCGACTCGGAACCAAGTCAAGAATCGTTCATTATCATAGGCTGAAGCCCTGTTTGACTGAATATGACAACAAATGGGTGTTCCCATCAACTTCAGAATTTAAGGAGACAGGGGTACAGACCGCAGATGGCCCTTTATGGGAACCTTGTTGTTGGGTCTCCCAACAACTAGAGACAATTGAATGGCCAAAAGGGGATAGAGCAAGCCCAGTTGTAGTTGAAATAGAAGATATTCCTGATTCGCCCATAAACAGATTGTATGGGGATGCTACGTCCACCGAAAACGGCTCAAACTCGGAAAGGAAACTCAAGTATTCCCTTCGTAAGCAAAGACCTGTGCCCAAACTTTTAGGGTGGGACTAATGTTAGGAAGCAGAATTTGTTATTTTAAAATGTGAAGTGTTGTTTCTTCATTGGTATTTGTGCTATTGTGAAAAACTAAAACTTGATAGCATTTGCAGAGATGGCGAGAACTAACAAGATATCGAAAAAGGAGCCGAGACAGAAGCTTCCGGGAAGCTACCTCAAGTTCCAAAGGGATCCTCTGAGATCAGCTGAGATAAGTGAGATGCATCAGTGTGAGCAGTGTGGACGTTCACAAGGAAGTTTGATTGTGAATGCAACATAGAACTTAAGCAAGGAACCAAAGTTGTTGCTTGGCGCCGTTATCACAGGACATCTCCATCAGCCTTTTTAGCCAGTGCTCCTGTTTTGACGACTTCTAAACCTTTACCCAACATAACAGCCAAAACCGGACAGCGTTATTCTAAAAAATCTCCAATTACATCTCATTATTTTTTCCATTTTTTGTCCCAAAAACAGGGGTTATGATCCCTCGTTTGAACGAGTTCGTTACAACGAGGGGGTCATAACCTATGTTTTTGAGACAAAAATTAGTTATTCAAAAATAGTTTTTGCAAGTGTCGTCTGCTTTTCATGTTAGGTAAAGGGCTAAGAGACCTGTTTTGGACTCATCTGAGAGTGAGAATGAGAAGAGTCACTGATCGATCTAATCCTGGTCAGCAATGATCTCTCAAGTGTCACTGTGGAAGTTGGTGACCTGTTCCTAGGGAATTATATTAGATACCACTGTCCAGAGCAGTAATCAACCTATGCAAGAAAGCATCCAAACCTTACACCCGTCTGGTTTGTTTTTACTATAAGGGTGACTTCCTCGACATGAATAAGGAACTGCGTAGAGTCAACTGGTCTGATTTGCTCACTAGCTGTGACATCACGTCAGCTGTGGGCGAACTCTTGAACATAATATTAAGTAAAGCATATATATGTATATATGTGTATTCCCCACAAAACGGCCGATCAGCCTAAATGCTCCACAATAATATTAGGAGGCTGATTCATCAGAGAAAACGTCTCCACCGTATAGCCAAAATAAAAAATAGTCCACAATCAAGAGGAGTAAATAGAAAGAAAAGAAATGAAGCTGTTAGCGCGGTTCGGTAATCTACACAGAATTAAATTTGATAACACCCTAAACTCCCCGAGTACATCCCAATCTGAGTGGCGGAGAGCACTTAAGCTAGCTCTTTTAAAGAGTCAAGTGCCCGTCCATGACTACCCCATAAGTGACAAAGCAGCGTCATCAGATGGAGAGAAAGCCGACATTCTAAACGATTATTTCTGTAACATTTCATCTGTAAATGACGCAGGCCTCTCCCTTTCCTGTGCGTTCTTTGGTTCCGGGTCAAGTCGGCCCCGGGTCAAGTCAGCCCCCACAATTTTCCTGGGTCAAGTCGGCCCACCGAATGGGCCGAGTTGACCTGGCTTTGTGGGCCGAGTTGACCCACCAAGGTTTTTTTAAATTTTCCACAATCTATCGACTTTTACTCAGCTGTTTAAGCAAGTCCTCGAAAGATGCATTTTCAAACATATTCCAACCTTCTTGCAAATAAACTCTCCACTGACACCCCCCCCCCCCCCCCCTTCAATCTGGGTTCCTCCCTTTTGACACAACTGTCCTGCAGCTACTGAGATATGTCACTTCTTCAGTTCAGCTCTTGATGAGAATAAAGAAATTCAAGTGGCTTTCTGCGACATTAGCAAAGCTTTCAACAAAGTTTGGCACGCATGACTCTTATATAAACTTGAACGTATTGGTATCACTGCCCACTCCCCACTTCTGCAATGGTTCGGTAGCTTCTTGATGGATAGACAAAAACGAGTGTGCATAAACTCTGTATTTTCATCCTGGAAATATGTAACTGCCGGCGTTCCCCACAATAAAGAAATATAAAAAAAATAAATGACTTTGTCTGCCAAAGACTCCCTCCTCCCAAATTTAGGACATAACTTAAAAAAAAAACAAACAAAAAAACACAGAGGCAACCCAAAGAATGGCTCGGACTTGGAAGTCCTTCAGCGGGAGTTTGGTTTCGAACCTGGAGGTTCTTTAGCCAAACACGAAGTCATTTATTTTTTTTTAAATTTCTTTATTTTTCTGGCCTCTTTGGATGAGTGGATAACTTGACTGTTTCATCTATAAATTTTTGTTGTCTTCAGAATTTTGGGAACAGTAGTAGACCCACTTGAGTTATGGTAGTATACTAGGGTTATTGATGACCCATTTGAGTTACAGTAGTATACTAAGGCTGTTGTAGGCCCACTTGAGTTATGGTAGTATACTAGGGTTATTGATGACCCATTTGAGTTACAGTAGTATACTGAGGCTGTTGTAGATCCACTTGAGTTGTGGCAGTATACTAGGGTTATTGTTGACTCATTTGAGTCACAGTAGTATACTAAGGCTGTTGTAGACCCATTTGACTTATGGTAGCATACTAAGGCTGTTGTAGACCCATTTGAGTTATGGTAATATACTAGGGTTATTGTTGACACATTTGAGTCACAGCAGTATATTAAGGCTGTTGTAGACCCACTTGAGTTATGGTAGGATACTAGGGTTATTGTTGACCCATCTGAGTTACAGTAGTATATTAAGGCTGTTGTTGACCCATTTGACTTATAGTAGTATACTAAGATTGCTGTTGGTTCTTTTTTATATATAGAGGTATTTTTATTTAGGATTCTTTGATTATGGGGGAATGAGTGTTCTCAAATTAGAGTTTTAACAGATTAAGGTGAGCAAATTTTCGGGTGACTGACAGTTTATATAATTAAATCTGAGCATCGACTTCCTCAAATTAGGTTCGTCATATCTCCTCCCCAAATCTTCATCTTTGTAAAATAAAATAACAGTGACTTGGAGAATTAAAGAAAGTGAACTCCATTTTTTTGTCTTCTTGTATTTTAGCATGTGAGAAGCAATAGTCCAAATATCTTTGAACCGAGGTGTGGCATCACAAGGATTGGGTTCTAGGGCAATTAGAAGAATTGTGAGGTGACCTAGACCCACTTCCCATTACAATTTGGCACTGCGAGCAGGATTTTTAAAGTTCTTAAGCCATTTTTAACAAAGCATGGTCCCTAACTACAAAAGGCCTTCCCCACATAAAATGTCTATATTGCTTTATAAAAGTAATCACAGCTAGTAACTCCCTGTATGTTGTGCAATATGGAGCTTGATGCTTGTTGAGGGTATGGTTTGTGTAAGCAATAACCTTTTCCTCTCCATTCTGTATTTGTGACAAAACTGCCCCCAAACATGTCAAACTCGCATCTGTGTTCAAAATGAATTCACCATTAGGATCAGGATATGATAAAATTGGAGAAGAAACCAATAATGTCTTGAGTTGGTTGAAAGCATTTTGGCTTTCTTCTACCCACTCAAATTTCTTCCCTTTTCTAGTAAATTGGGTAAGGGGAGCAACTACTGTGGAAAAATCAGGTCCAAAACACCTATAGTAACCTGCCAAACCAAGGAAACTACGCACCTCAGAGACGTTCTTAGGGACTGGCCAATCTTTATAGTTTTAATCTTATCGGAATCACATTGATTTCCTTGTTCTGATACAACATGACCAAGGAACTGTACTTCTTTCTGAAAGAGTACACACTTAGAAGGCTTTAATGTCAAATTTGCTACCCTAAGGCATTGAAACACCGATCCTATATTCTGCAGGGCTTCATCAAAGTTTTAACCATATACTATAATACCATCTATATAACACAGGCATTCTTTCCAAGTTAATCCTTGTAGAACCAATTCCATGAGCCTGTCATAGCAACTAGGTGCATTACAAAGGCCAAATGCCATAACTTTGAACTGAAAAAGCCCTAAAGGTGTAGAAAAGGCTGTTTTAGGTTGAACTGCCTCTTCCATTTCACACTGCCAATACCATGACACTACATCTAAAATGCTAAACCACTTAGAACCAGCCAATGCATCCAATGATTCATCAGTTCTGGGCAAGGGATATGCATCTTTCTTTGTAACCTCATTGAGCCTTCTATAGTCCACACAAAATCTTCATGTATTGTCCTTTTTACAGACAAGTAATAATGGAGCAGACCAAGGACTATCACTTGGCTCAATGATATTACCTTCCAGCATTTTAGCAATTTGTTTTTCAACTATGGCCTTCTGGGCATACGGTATTCTGCAAGGGGGAATCTTAATAGGCTTCACACTACCTGTATCAATAGTGTGCTTAACTAGATTAGTTCTCGCTAACCTACCATCATCTGACGTGAAAACATCTCGATATTGCACTAGAAAACTATAAAGTTGTGACATCTGTTCTTCATTCAAATTAGTAGATGACCTTTGAAACAAATCTAACAAAGAGCCAGAAAGGTCAGAACTACATAGTTCACTGCCCTTGCTATCACTTTCAAATATTTCGGCAGATTGTAAACTAGGTATTACAGTATGTTTTTTTAAGTTGATTAGGTTTATTTGTAAGATTTAGTATAGAAAAGTTTCGGCTGATTGTAGACTAGCCATTATAGTATGTTTTTAAGATGAATATATTTATTTGTAAGATTTAGTATAGAAAAGTTGACCTTGGAAGGTTCAACTAATGTCCTAGCTATCAACAAGCCCTTTCTATTCAAATATTTAAATGGTTACATTAAGCTGTTTTCAAAATCAGACTTATCACCTTCAACATAACCCTTCACCACCAGTTCTGCATCTGCCAGAATTTTGACACTACTCGCTAATCTTACGCGAGCACAAAGGGGACTCATTTCTTGTTCCAATTTAACAAACCTTCCTGCTACAATCAAAGAATTCTTGGAAACACTGATGAGTACATCATTTTGTTCCAAAAAGTCCATTCCCAAAATTCCATCAAGATCCTCCAAATCAGCAATCACAAAATCATGGCAAAACATGAATCATCCAAAGAAAATGGCAAACTAACTTTTTCCAAAACATCCAAAGTCCTACCATTAACATTGATTAAAGATATATCAACAGCTGTCAAATCCAAAACACCTAAACTTATTTTATTAAATATCTTTTCAAACTGCAAGCTGAACCAGTATCTACTAAAAACTCTCATTTTTGATCACCCAAGAATAAAGTGGCAAACATACAAGACGCTCTTATTGTCTGTATGATAAAAGTTGACCCTGTATTCATCTGTCCATTTTGGGTTACACTACGGATCACTTGTGTAACCCTTTCTAGTTTCCCTGATCGAAACATCAGAATCCTTCTTATCTGATAACTGAGAGAGGGAGCATGGTGGCTCAGTGGTAGACTGTTGGACTTCTGTGCTAGAGGTTCCAAGTTCGATCCCCGTTTGGGACGACCCACGTTGTGTCATTGGGCAAGGCACTTTATCCCAGTTGCCTATGTGGGGGGACGATGATGCCGTGTACTAAGGCGTACTGGACATTGATGGTGCACATATCTTCAGCCACTGTAACCCTGCTTGAGTGGAGCTTGAACAGGGTTAGAATGTTGAGGAGCTGACAGTTGCTCGTCGATGATCGGTGGTTCTCTCCGGGTACTCCGGCTTCCTCCACCTGTAAAACTGTCATGGTGCAATAAGCCATTGTGCATAAGTATGTGACCTTACAAACACCAATAAAAAAAATAGATAACTGAGAGGGCTTGAGAGGACAATCATAAGAACGATGCCCAATTTCATGACATCTATAACATTCAACAGATGACAAATCAATAGGAGCTCTTTTCTTTCTTCTTCTGGCTTTGAAACCTAATTAATATAAATGATTCTTTTTGAAAATATTAGAAGCAACACAAGACTATTTGCTGATGCAACAATGCTGTTTCTCATTGTCGAAGACCCCTGGGCAGCAGCAGAAATTATTAATAATGACATCAGTAGCAGAGAAGACGGGGCAAAGGTTTGGCTAGTCAAATTCAACCAGAACAAAACTGAAACAATGTTAATTGGTCGAAAAATCTGTAAACCAACACATCCCCCATTGGCCCAAAACATAAGCCACGTCAAAAAGCACAAACACCTAGGCCTTACCTTTAATGACCATGGCAGCCAGTCAGCTAATATTACTGATGTTACAACTAAAGGGTGGCGAAGGCTGGGCACAATTAGGGACTTAAAATATAAACTTGACCGCAGAGAACTCAAAAAAATATATTTTGCATTCATATGGCCTGTTTGGGAATATGCTGATGTAGTGTGGGACAACTGAAGTACGAACAATCCCATTTTCTTAAAAAAATACAAATTGTCTCCAATGTTTCCCATCCAGTCCCTGTATATATCTACTATTTGCTTGCACAAAAAGTGCAAGCAAATAGTAGATATATACAGGGTCTGGATGGGAAACATTGGAGACAAGATGTAAAATACACAATCTCACACAATATTTTAAAATGTACCACAGTTAGCACCCCTCTCCCTACATTTCATTGATGATACCAACCGCCCCATCTGAAACGCAGAGTTACAACCTTCAGACCACGTCAAGCATGAATATTCCATCGTGCCAAATGAGTCACCACCAGTCGTCTTTTCTTCCACAACTAAACTTTGGAAAGAGTTATCAAATGACGCAAGAGAAAACCCTAATCTTCTAAATTTTAAAACTTATCTCAACAATGGCAAACTAATTATTCCCAAATTATACATGAATCACAAATCACGAGAAGCCCAAATCCCCAACTGAAGACTCCGTCTAGAATGTAGCAACCTAAAAGATCACCTATTTAAAAATCACCTGTCTGATACTACCTCCTGCAGCTGTGGCGATAGTGAAATGACTGAACACTTCCTGTTGTTCTGCCCTCTTTTCAATAGTGTAAGTGACTAGACCATAGTTGGTCTGAATTTCGAAATCAATGTTGAAACCCTTATTTACGGAAGTGAACTTTTATCAGAGTCACAAAATCAAGCAATCTTCAAGATGGTACATTAATTCATTCTGCTGTCGAAAAAGTTCTAGATTTAGTACCAATGGAGGTTCAGGGTGGAAGTGACCCAACTCTACACGAAAGCCAAGATAGTGCCTTTCTGTTTAGCTCGCCTTCCCATTCTGACCCCGCAAACGCACATCGTTGCTGCAGCATTATGTATCGTTCTTACAGTGCAAACAATGTTGTGCCAGCATTTCATGGCATTGTAGCGGCGGTGTGTGCTTGCGGGGAGGTGCCCCACTACCAAGCCATGCTTTATTGAACTATCCATCATGTCTACCAATGACACCTCTGTTTTGAACGTTTCACATTGCACACTTCATTACTCCACAAACAGCCTCCATTCTCTGTCACTCTTTCACACTCTCGTGTTTTTTGTTTTATTTACCACTTCAAACATAGCCAATATGTAATAACAGTACAACACATGGGACCCATCACTCGATGATAACGTGGCCAACAATTACCCAAAATGGAAAAACGTAGAAGAAAACAATAATCATACCCTCTCCCTTCCTGTGCCGGGTCCCGCTCATGCGAGTGAAACTGTGCGTGCATAACTATTAGCTGCATATGATATATGTTTAACTAAATGTCGAACTGGAAACAGCCGAGTATTAGCTTTTAGCTTGCTTCTGAATCCATTTCCTTATTAGTTGTATGCTTTATTGTACTGTATAAGTTGTACTTTCACACTTTGGAAATAAATACAGTTTAAACACTTGACCATGTTGTTACAGTCAAGTTTACATTAAATTGACAGCAACCAGTTGTAGCTGTGCTTTTACTTACTCTACTCCTAAGAATCCCTCAAGTGTGATTTCAAAAACTCAACTAAATGGTCAAGCACACCCTAATCACAGTCTCCTGAGAATATTATGACTGGGCCATCTGTAGACATTTGCTAATATTACTATACTCGTATTGCATGTATTCCAAAATTTATGTTTTAAATGTAAGGTATAATTAGTTGGCTTTCAATCGAATGCTGTTCACTGTGAGGCGCCAGGGTTCCAAAACTCAATAATGGAACATTGTTTTATTTGAGCTACAAGCCGCCTGTGTGACTCACACCTCACGTAGCGACCACAGTGAAGTGCTAATTATCTTTAGAAAGTTTAACTCAGCTCCCACAGCTAAGACTTGCACCAACATTTGTAAATCAACGTCCTTGCTTACCACTATTAATATTCTTAGCTAATTTGCTGTATTAGCTGGGGGGGGGGGGGGGGGAGGGAGGGGCAGTAGAAAATTTGCAGACATCGTCATATTTTTTGGTTTAGCCCTTTTTTTCACACCCGCCCACCACCTTGTTCAATTTTTCTACTGCCATTTTCAGACACTCACCCTCGCTTTCCCATTGAAATTACAAATTTCTTTGACAAACAGCATAATAGGTTTGGAAAGAAGTATAGTTCGCTGATTAGTTTGATTCCACCAGTGATTCCATGCACTTGTTACAACTTTTTACTACCCAGACAGCTCATTGTCCATGAAAGTATGAATGATGGCCTAAGATATGCCCAACCCCATTCCTCCGATTTGACGTAAATAAAATGTTCAAATTATTCCCTTGATTTGTACTATAGGAGGAAGCTGAACATTACAAAAAAAAAATTCAATCCATTCTGATCATTTTTTTCTTGATTCTGGCAGGAGTCTGCATTATTTATTTCATAAGTGGCTCCAAGTACTAACCTTGTTAATCATCATAAAATCTAATGTGATGTTAGGCAATTTTGTAACAGTGAGTTGGGCACAGAGTTTTATTTAGGTTTATTCAGCTGGTTTATTTGAAAATTCTGCTTTATCCTGCTTTATCGCAGACAATGCGACACGCTGCAACACAGTGATTGGTATCGAAAGATAATATAGCTCTGTGTGCTGCTTCCATCTGTATTTTCAAAATGCATATGTGGTACTCATCAATGTACCAGTGACTAGTTTTGAGGTTTTATTAGCATGCTGTTCTATTATTTATTTATTTATTTATTTATTTATTTATTAGTGTTTAAGGTCACATACTTATGCACATTGGCTAATCGTGACCATGACAGTTTTACGGGTGGAGGAAGCCGGAGTACCTGCAGAGAACTACCGAGCATCGACAAGCAACTGTCAGCTCCTCAACATTCTAACTCTGTTCAAACTCCGCTCAAGCAGGGTTACAGTAGTTGAAGACATGTGCACCATCGACGTGCAGTACGCCTTAGTACACTGCGTCATCGTGCCCCCATGTAGGCAACCAGGACAAAGTGCCTTGCCCAAGGACACAACGTGGGTCGACACGGACGGGGATCAAACTAGGGTCCTCCAGCATAGAAGTCCAATAGTCTACCACTGAGCCACCATGCTCTCATGCTGTTCTATAATATAACTTCAATTTAGTACAGCCAGATGAACACAGGACACTCAAATCACTTCGTCGACCATGGCTCAGCGGCATGGTTATAGGTATAGTTGGGGGCACATTGGCTCAGTAGGTGGAGTTGCAGGCTGCAAGCCGAGATGTCCTCAGTTTGAATCCCGCCTGCGGCAACCGCATTGTGTCCTTGGGCAAAACATTTCACCCCCATTGCCCATGTGGGGGCATGGTGGCTTTGTGTACTAAGGCGTACTACACGATGGTGCACTTGTCTTCAACCAATGTTAACACTGCTTGTGTCGAGTTAGTATGTTGGGGAGCCTGACAGTTGCATGTCGTTGTTTGGTGGTTCTCTCCAGGTACTCCGGCTTCCTCCACCCATAAGCCTGTCCGACACCAGGTGACCATTGCAGCCGAAAGTGTCGTTAAACCCCAATAAATAAATAAATAAATAAATAAATAAATAAATAAATAAATAAATAAATAGGTGTAGTCAATATTGTGCACAAGACCTGTGCATTAGATCCTAGTTTGAAAATGAGGTTTATTTCATGATATGTTTGAAACTTATTGCACAACTATTAAAATCATGTACAAACCTTCACTGATATTTTGTTACATGTTTAAAGTCAGGGGCGGCGGAAGCTCGATAAAAGTGGAGGGGCACTGATTTACAATGCTACCATGGTTCAACCCAGTGTGAGAAAGGTTACAATCGTATATCACTAAATGTACCATGACTCGCTATAGTCTCTCGTTTAGATGAATATGCCGCTCTTTGGTCACTGTCTTGTCCGTTTGTTCTTCTTCAACCATCTTCCAACCCGAATGTCAGCCTTCGGGTTGGTAGATAGTTGAAGTAAAGGAAATGGGACGGAGCGACCGAAAGTGGGATTCTTTGACTAAATATTGTTTGGATTTGCAAATAATGTTACAGGAATGCCCATAATTATATTGATGCGTTTGCATGCGCCCATTTTAACTCATTGTGTAATGGCGAAACATATCTGTGGAAACAAAGTGAAGGGGCACGTGCCCCTCTGTCTCCGCCACCTCTGTTTAAAGCTTCTTTATATTTATTTTGTTTAGTTTCAGTTTAGTTTATCTTACGTTGAATTTGCTTTACACGAGCAGTTTGGGACCATTTTATTTTTTGAGTGTGAGGAAATCCGGGTACTACAGTATGGGAGCTCGATAATCGTTGGGGAATTAGCTGGATCTGATAAAGAAGAAAACAACAATTATTCTAGAAATCTAACAAGTGTGTATTATATATCATAATTGGTCAATACAATTACAATTTTGTATTTGTACCTATAACATCATATCAATAGTTATAGCATAAATATATTTAAATCACGATAACACTTATAAATTAAACCTCCCTCCGAAAGATTCTTCACTTGGGGATGCGATGTGCATCCCAAAAGTAGATGTGAATTGTCGGTGTGCTTTGGCTGTCGGCTCGCTTACTTTCCACTTCTTACTTCATTTGCTTCTTCCCTTTTTTCTTTTGTGGTGGCAGTGGAGGTGGGGATTCCTTGACTTCTGATGGCGAGGGCCGTGGTACCATGTTGGTCTTTGGATGTTGAACCCGATTGGCGAGTTGGGAACGTAGTTCGTCTCTGTTCTTTATGAGCCCAGCCACTTGGTTATTTAGGGCATCCTTGGTCTCTTTGAACATCTTTTCAAACATGAGCAGAGCATTTTCCTGAAGCTGTGTGGTTAGCTTGGTTTCCGTGGGAGAGGTATCAGTCAACTCTTCTGTGTCCACGATCTGTTGTTCCAGTTGGTGGGCGAGCTTGCTAAGATCTTCATCTTCCTCTCTGATGTGGAAGTCCAAGCTAGAGATGGTGCTCGGGAGAGGGGCATTGGGTGATCTGGTGGTGTCAGTTGGAGTTTCCTGGCTTGCTTGATCCAAGCACGTAGGAGATTCAGATGTGGTTTGGGTGACCTCCATCTCCTCTTCCACCTTCTTCGTTTCCCTGCCTTCCGACTTCTCCAGTGGAGAGGTTGGGTTGGCGTAAGAAGAGAAGGTGGTGGTGATTCAATGGGAGTATCTCTCACCGCCTCCTCTTCCTGCTCTTTTCTTCGCAAGCCATGCCTTCCGGCGCCGGGCATCCCTGCTTCTGGTGGATGGATTCTTCTTCTTTTTCTTCTTCTCCGAAGAAACTTCCACCGGGTGAGGACCAGAGTGAGGGGGAATCCTCTCACCAAAGGTATTACCTCTCCCCGATGGTAGAGTGGTGGTCTGATGCGCTTCGAAATCCAAAGTCAGGTGGATGCTCTTGCCTCTCATCTGGAGAGTCCAGTTAAGAGGACAAGAGCCGTCCAGAGCAGATAGGGAACATTTAAGTTTGATTGGTTGGTCGATCAATCCATCTTCACACTTGGGAGTCCAACGTGCGAATCTAATCTAAGCTGGATCGGATAAAGAAGGAAACAACAATTATTCTAGAGATCTAACAAGTGTGTATTATATATCATAATTGGTCAATACAATTACAATTCTGTATATGTACCTATAACATCATATCAATAGTTATTACATAAATATATTTAAATCACGATAACACTTATAAATGAAACCTTGCATTTCAGTGACTCTTATAATTACTACCAGCGATATTCGCGGCATTATGACCAGAGACACCGTCAAAAACTTCAGACACCTATTTACACCACTTACACGATAATTCGGTAACAAAGTCAATAATCTGATGAGCCCACCAATGCCAGTTCTAAGATATTATTCACCGCAAGAAGCCGTGAATAATATCTTAGAATGTAGCCGTTGATGGACACACGGACATATCGACAAACGTTAATAGAAGGTGAATAATTAACTGCAGACAGTCCGACATACCGAACTATCGACCGACAGGCCGTGGAATATCAATTGAAGTGTTAAAATTGCAAGTGACGATTTCTACACGCGATTTCGCATTATGGCTATTCAAGAAACATGAACTAATTGCTACACTATGATATGGAGAAAATCCCTACGGACATAACTACGCCTTTAGGCGCTATTCCTGCTTAAGAATACTTTTTTTTTCAAGCAAAGTACAATAAGATATTTACAACGATAATATATATATAAAGCATCATAGTGGCTATCTGAGAACATCTAATATTTTTAGGGGCGGCAACAAATCGCAGCGCAAGACTTAGGCATTCAGCAGTACAGGAGTCGGTCTGTGTATGCTCTTGAATACATAAGTAGAGGGCGTCGATCTGAAACTTAACCCATTTTTTTGTAACTCGACAATGATTGCTTGTCGGAAGTGATGGCAAAATATTGTGGGAGATTATCGACCTGTGTTCCGTGTTACTTAGAAGCATTTACTGGCATTGAAAATTTTAGAATTTCAAAGAGATTGAGAGGTAATGTCAAAGTTGATTAGGGGAGTCTGTTGCTAACATAAATATCAACATTGTGTTGAAGAAATGAGAACTGCAAGACATTATAGAATTGTGCAGTTTGGATGTGAAAAAGCCTAAATTGTGACTTCTGTGTTTGTAACAATGCTGATAGTGGAACACAGCCCGTAACCCCTCTGGGGGAAACAATTATAGGTGACAATTTTCCATGTAACATTTCAAGTATATCTAAATACATTTCCTCAAAGGCTAGTCGAATCTGCATATTTCGGGAAATTTGTTTGAGCATTAAGTTATTAATATTATCTTCGGAAAACCTTTATATCACCCAGAGATTGCTTTACTGTCTTATAAACAGAAACAATTGTTTCATGGTTATCTTTGATGGCATCAAAACTCTACCATCAGTGGTTTCCATAAATAACGTATAGGACCTTAGTTCATGCTGAAACGTTTTAGCAAGCTTGATATTTTGTTGTTAAATTCCCGCAACGCGACGCGATAACGCACGCATTTCCTCTTCCGTTGCAGTGCCGAATAAAGTCTTACGCAAGCCCCCTATAAAAGGAAACCAGGATCCCCTGCATCTCCTTGGTGCAATGGAATGATGGGGTAAGAGTTCCTTTATGTTATTTATAGTTTGCTTAAGTTTCTGAAATGTTTCCTCTTGCATGGCAACGAGACCTTTTGCAGATGTAGGGAACCAATTTTTAGGCGAATCACCATTGGCAATTTTGAACTTGGGAAGATCTGGTATTGACACAATAAAGCCGTGCGTCCAGTGATGGGCCATTGGATATAATTCACCTTTATCCTTGAAAACTACGCCATAATTTAACCCTTTGCCTAACACGAAAAGCAGACGACACTTGCAAATAAAATTCTTGAAGCACTAATTGTTTTGATTTTTTACGTCAAAAACATAGCTTATGACCCCTCATTGGAACGAGCTCGTTGAGCTTGTCCTAATGAGTGGTCAGAAGCTATGTTTTTGTGACAAAAATGAAAAAGTAATAAAAATTGAATGGTGAATTTTGTGAATAGTGCTGGTTGGTATTTGCCCGTTACGCGGTGTAACGGGTTAATCGTTGTTCCAGGTGACGTGACGGAGAGGTGAAGATGGTGATTATGAAGGTGATGAGAAACATGGTGCTGGTTTTGAAGAGGCAGATCCCTACAAAGAGAAAAAATGAATGAGTAACTATAAACGGCCCATTTGTGGAGTGATCAGTTCTACCTGAACTGCTAAAGTAACCCAGGAGAAAGGTGAGTGAAAGTAAGATATGTGGGAACAACCCCCCAAAACACCATGTTTCTCCGAATGGATTCACCTAAACGGAATCTTATTTTCAAGGTATTTAAATGTTTCAAATCCTTATTAAAGGATTACCAACAATGATCTAAGACCCCTTTGCCATGTAAATTTCAAGATCTTGCTGGCTGCAATTTGGTCAGTCAATTATAGCTGATTGTTAATGGATCTTAGCATGCCAACATTGTTGCGTGCATTGAAAATTGAAGTCTATACATAATTTTGGAACCAGTGCTTCTAAAACCTACCAATGGTGGTGTATTCAACAGAAAGTCGCCAATCCTGTTTGAATCTTACCAAGGACAGAATTTGGTCACACTGAAAGTTTGCTGGATAAATCGAGTCACTATAGCCGACATGTCGTGTGTTTACAGAACTCACTGTAAACAACATGCGACCACGAAACCACGGGTCTTACATGAAATAAATAGTCCTTTATCATCACTTACAGATTCGACTTTTGCCCCAAAGGTTACAATAATTTTATAGTACCAACAAGTTACAATGACATCATCATTTCACCTTTTACCGTAGATTTGTCAATGACATGACTGTTCTTTACGACGATCTGACCATCTTATGCTTTGTAGAGGTTGTAGGCAGAGTCGGAAACAAAGAAATGCAGTAGCCTAATGATTGAAACAAGGTGTTCCTCTTTCTCCGCTTACCTTTCCTGGTGTGGGTTTGAAAATAATTTTGAAGTAAATCGGGAGTAATTTCATTCTCCTCTACCCAGGAAGGTGGATCACTGCTTTCCCATTCAACTTTGAATTTCAGTTTGCCATTTGACGGTATTGAAGTTAGTATTTTCTCGACCTTGAAGTCCTGATTTGGGGAAATTGGCAATGACTTCTCATCATTCAGAGATTTACAGTCTGTTTTACTATAAACCTGTGTGTGGGTCGAAATTGGCTGCCACTACTTGAACTTTCCTGCAAACCAGTGGGAATGCTTTCAGGAACTACAAACTTGTCACGTTGTTTAGGGTTATGATAACGCTTCAACCTATTTGCATTGATAGGTGGTAATGCTTTATTTGTTGCATGGGCGAATTTAAGATAAATGTTCACGATATAATATTGCCCCAACCATTTGTCTTGAAGTTTCATTGAAAGACCCTGAGTAAATTTGTCCTTTGCGAGCCTAACCTTATCTCCTATTTTGTAGGTTGGGTTCTGAACCTTATTGGACTTGTCATAGTACTCTTTTAGTTTCCCCTGGGCTTCCCGGATCTTTTCTGCTGTGCATTTCTCCAGACATTTCAAGTCCTTTTGTAAATCTTCCATTTATTTCCTAACACCTTTGAGAAGTGTTTCTTTTGGGGTCATTAAAGTGTCTATTACCATCCCCATGTCCTGTCCAAAGACTAGTTCAAAGAGGAAAAATTCAGTTGTTTTACTTGGACCTCTTCTTAGAGCCATCATGATACCTGGTCCACTTCTGGGCCAATTAGAATGCTTTTCATCAACCATGGTTCTAAGGCATTGCCCAATTGTAGAATTTACCTTTTCACATGCTGCATTCGTTTGAGGATGATATGGACTAGTTATATTTTAATCCTTTACCTAACATGAAAAGCAGACGACACTTGAAAAAATAATTCTTGAAACACTAATTTTTTTCATTTTTTGTCACAACAACATAGGTTATGACCCCCTCATTGGAACGAGCTCGACGAGCTCGTTCTAAAGAGGGGTCATAACCTATGTTTTTGAGACAAAAAATGAAAACATAATGAAATTAATTGGCGATTTTTGAGAATAGAGCTGGCAAGTTTTAGGTCGTTACGTTGGGTAAAGGGTTAAAATGATATCACAACTTACCACTTACGTTCATCAGATAACTTTCGTGAAATACAGTGTCGCACCAGATCCTTTTCTGATTCATTTCTGCCTTCGGCCGTGAAATTGTGGAACAGCCTGGGCGCGGACGCGCGGTACTGTGATTCTCCAGAGTCTCTGAAAAATTCCCTTCGAAGAAATGACAGGTTGGTTCCAGAGTATTACTATGCTGGCTGTAGATGAAGTCAAATACTCCATAGTAAACTTAGAATGAGATGCTGTGACTTGAATGCTCATAAAGCCGAACGCTTCTTAACAAACGACCCTAACTAAATGTTCTTGTGGAAACGATTATGAGGATGCAGCTCACTTCATCTCATCGTGTCCTAACTTTCGTATCCAGCGTCAATCTTTTCAGCTAAACATTGAGAACCTAACAAACAATATCAGTCATATACTGTACGGCAATCCAGCATGGCCTAATGCAGTTAATCAAAGAGTCTTTGTGGCCTTCCAAAGTTCATCGAAGAAACGAAGAAATTTGAGAAGAGGCTATCTCCAACCCATGGGATAAGATATAATAAGTGAGTAAGACATAATAAGTTTATACAGTCACAAAAGCATCATACATTAAGTAATCACAGAAGACAGTTGTCCGCGCACAATGCACCAGTTCAAGCACCATTATTGTGGTAATTTCGTCAATGTAACAGTGAGGTATTCAAACAGCCTTAGCCTGTTTACCAAATCATTTTGATTTCGAAATAAAATATGTGTATGCATAAGCACATATCGACACATCCATCATGCGCCTATGTGCTACATGTAATGTGTACATTGTGCACTAGCACACAATCACATGCTGGGTGTATCGAAATGTGCTTGTGTGCTTATGCACACAATGTGCACACTTCACCATAAAACCTAACTTCCCAATCAATTTTCCATCACATACCCATACTATATACCCATGGCCCTGTGTGTACATATATCATTATACATACCACAGCATATCAGATATGTAGCGCGTACACCACTTTCCGGATCTAGATGGGTGGAGACGAAGTTTCGCACCAGAAAAAGTTGCTCCCCAAAGCTCCTATTCCAGTGGGAATTTAACACTAGCTGCTCCACCAAGGCACCTGGTAATAAGGCCCGATTCATACATGCTATACTACTATTGTGGACGAACCATTACCACACGTATGATACCGAATGATTGTGTGCGTCGAAACTGGATAGCAGAGAGGTTACAGCACATAGAGTGATTTCGAGAACACCTGCCGAGTGGAAGTATACCCAACTGTGAACTCATCAATTCCGAAACATTAATGTAGAAGGATGGATTATTTGGTCTTGCCGGGACATTCAACGGCTAAGCTCATATTGTGTCGTTGACAGTTTTACGAGACCGCCCCATCAACCCGCGCGACATTTTTAACGTCTCACTAGCTTTCAATAAATAATAATTGCAAACGAAATAAAGGCAAGATAACAAACAAGAAAAACAAGAGGCCCCATGAGGCCTGGACGCTCGCCTACAGAACAGAAACCGATATAAACAGAGGACAAGAATATTAACCCAGGCACTCAATTTGAACAAAGTTGAATCTGACCACCTAGAGATGTTGTATACCAAATATGAAAACATTCTGACTGTTGAATCTGAAGTAGAAAAATTATAAAGAAATTTCTTCATATTGCACTAAGTTAAAATTTGGGCTACCACAGTGAGCCCAGCCTAAAGACCTGATTTGAACAAACTTGAATCTGCCCCCCCCCCCCCCCCCCCACCCCCAGAGATGTTGTATACCAAATATGAAAGCATTTTGACTAGTGGATCTGAAAAAGAATATTTTAAAGAAATGCCCTCATATTGCACCAAGTTATAATTTGGGCTACCATAGCGAGCCCAAATATTAACTAAGGGACCCGATTTGAACAAACCTGAATCTGACCCCCCTAAAGATGTTGCATACCAAATATGAAAGCATTCTGACAGATGGATCTGAAGAAGATTTTTTAATATCATTCCCCATATTAGCCGAAGTTAAAAGTTCAAGCTGTGGTATAAGGAAATTTTTCGGGGCATAAATCAAGTATTTATGACTCAATAATACCACATATCAAATTTGGTTCAAATCGGACCATCGGTTCAGAAAATAGAAATTTCAGACGGGGCTAAAAAACTTGCCCCTTCCATTACAAAGGCAAATATTGATCCTCGAACTTCGTTTGAACAAATTTGATTCTACACCTCAGATGGGAGCTCCATACCAAATATCAAGTCACTGGTTTATGAGATTTTTTAATAATTGTGGTGGATTTCCCCCACCCCCTCCCTATGAGGTAGGACAAGTTGATTTGAAAAAATAAACAAAATGCGATGTCAGAACAAGCAATCACCTCAAATATAACTCAAATTGGCTCAGCGGTTTATGAGGGGCAGGTGCAAACACCATGTTCACAGACATCGGACGCCGGTCGGTGGGTGATCACTAAAGCTCATCCTGACTTTAAGTCAGGTGAGCTAAAAAGTGGTGTGATTGGAGTTATACAGGACTGGATACAAAATTTCAACCCCTTTATGCACACCTTATGATTTGTGAATATCAACAATTTTAGTCGAGTTGTGACGAAGTCAAATTCTACTAATAGTTTGATGAATGTCGGGCGGGCGGGCGGTTGGGCGGACGGGCGGGCGTAAACAATTGGTTTCCGGACGATAACTTGATAATGATTCGACCCACGTTCATGAAACTTCATAGGTAGGTTGGCCTCGGTGAGAAGAAGAATCCTATTTATTTTGGACTCACTAGGTCAAAGGTGAAGGTCACAGTGACCTTGAATATACTAAATCATAAACAATTGGTTTCAGGATAACTTGACTATGGTTGAACCCACAATCGTGAAACTTCATATGTGGCTTGGCCTTGGTGGTAGGAAGATCCCTATCTATATTGGATGCGCTAGGTCAAAAGTCAAGGTCACAGTGACCTTCAACATAGTAAATCGTAAACAATTGGTTTCCGGATTGTAACTTGATAACGGTTTGACCCACATTCATGAAACTTCATAGGTAAGTTGACTTAGGTGAGTGGAAGACCGCTATTTATTTTGGGCTCGCTAGGTCAAAGGTCAAGGTCACATTGATCTTGAACATTATAAATCGTAAACAATTGGTTTCCAGATGAAAATTTGACTATGGTTGAACCCACACTCATGAAACTTCATATGTAGCTTGGCCTTGGTGGGCGGAAGAACCCTATTTATTTTGGACTCACTAGGTCAATGGTGAAAGTCACAGTGACCTTGAACATACTGAATCATAAACAATTGGTTTCCGGATGATAACTTGACTATGGTTGGACCCACATTCATGAAACTTCATATGTAGCTTGGCCTTGGTGGGAGGAAGAACCCTGTTTATCTTGGACTCGCTAGGTCAAAGGTCAAGGTCACATTGATCTTGAACATTATAAATCGTAAACAATTGGTTTCCAGATGAAAATTTGACTATGGTTGAACCCACACTCATGAAACTTCATACGTAGCTTGGCCTTGGTGGGGAAGAACCCTATTTATTTTGGACTCACTAGGTCAATGGTGAAGGTCACATTGACCTTGAACATACCAAATCATAAACAATTGTTTTCCTAATGATAACTTGACTGTGGTTTAACCCACATTCATGAAACTTCATAGGTGGGTTGGTCTTCATGAGAGGAAGAACCCTATTTATTCTGAACTCACTAGGTTAAAGGTCAAGGTCACAGTGTCCCTGAACATAGTAAATCAAAACAATTAGTTTCCGGATGATAACTTGATAATGGCTCGACCCACGTTCATGAAACTTCATTGGTAGGTTGGTATCAGAGAGACGAGGAACCCTATTTATCTTGGACTCGCTGGGTGAAAGGGCAAGGTCACAGTGACCTTCAACATAGTAAATTGTAAACAATTGGTTTCCGGATTGTAACTTG
The DNA here is from genome assembly GCA_031216915.1 of Pictodentalium vernedei. Classification (NCBI taxonomy): domain Eukaryota; kingdom Metazoa; phylum Mollusca; class Scaphopoda; order Dentaliida; family Dentaliidae; genus Pictodentalium; species Pictodentalium vernedei. Next base: position 844,203,676 of record CM062297.1, read on the forward strand.
ATAATGGTTTGACCACATTCATGAAACTTCATAGGTAAGTTGACCTACGTGAGTGGAAGACCCCTATTTATTTTGGGCTTGCTAGGTCAAAGGTCAAGGTCACATTGTCCTTGAACATTATAAATCGTAAACAATTGGTTTCCAGATGAAAATTTGACAATGGTTCCACCCACAGTAATGAAACTTCATAGGTAGTTGGCATTGGTGCAAGAAAGAGCCCTATTTATTTTGGAATCACTAGGTCAAAGGTCAAGGTCTCAGTGACCATTCACATAGTAAATTGTAAACAATTGGTGTCCGGATGATAAGTTGATAATGATTAAACCCACTTTTGTGCTGTCACAACTCGACTTTGGTTCGGCGATCCTATTGGCATTTTTTTTTATTATTACATCAACGCAAAACTCTTCCTTAAATTAGATGAAGGGAAAGAGTATATTGAGGCTTTTTTTAATGTCTGATATTAAATATTCAATATTCATATTGAGCATCTGAACACACTTTCAACGTTTCAAATTAAAACCCCCAGGAGCCTTTTGCCGAATCAGAAATCCAAAACCTTTATGCACATCTAGAGACCCGATCTGAACATATACATGTAATCACACTTTCAACGTTTCCAATTAAAACCCCTTGGAGTCTTTCACCGGAAACCGATTCTCAAATGGCAAAAGTGGAGTTATGGATGTGACATGGTGCCAGATAAAAAATCTGAAACCTTTATGCACCTTTAGAGACCCTACTTGAACATATGAACACACTTAAAACAATCAAAATTACATATCCATTAAGCCTATCGTTGGAAAAGCAGTACTTTTGGTCAGTCTTTAAGTGGTGCCAAAAGCACCACTTGGTGGCAAGCATTCAAAATAAAACTATTTTTGTCACCTCTATACCATACTTAAGAAGTATGGTAAGATTCAAAATTATAGCTCAAAAAAGGACGTACAGACTTACGGACATACCAACAGAGATCATCACTATATCCCTGCATTTTTTAAAATACGGGGATAAAAATGCTCTCAGTGACTCCTAGTTGACCCCAGCGAGTCAGTGACCTTGACCCATATTTTGAACCTCCATTGAATTTCAACTCATTTGGCTTGGGACTTTGGGTTCCAGGTCCAAAGGTCATAGCATTCTTCAAATATAAGCGTGACCCACTATCTAAATGTTTGGCTCCCGCCCTTCATTTACTGTAAAAATACATGAAGAATGAACTTTAGGAGTGCATTAGGGGTCATAAAATGCGATTTCTCGCAATTCTGAAAAATGCACTCAATGCTCCTTTGGTAACCCTGCCCCATATTTTGAACTTTGAGTTTCGACTCATTTGGTTTTTGGTACATAGGTCATACCATTCTTCAGATATGAGCACGACATACTTTGTAAATTCTGAAGGTCATGCCATGCTTGAGATATGACCAACTTTCAAGACCCCCTTAGGGACATCCCCATTACCCCATAAGCCTGAAAAACAGATGGCGGAAAGAATGAAAGTGTCAATGACACTGTAGCTTAACTTGTCTGTGTGTTGTGTTTGATGAAAAGGATAATGTTCAATGTTTATGAAAGGATTATGAAATAAGACAAGAATTGTGATAATTGGGAATATGTTAATTTCTGTTCCCTGTATGCTATGTTTTTAATAAAAATAATATAATGTGTACACTGTACTAAAGAGCTGAGGGGTGGGTTAATATGACCTCACATGGAATGTGTGGCCCTCACAGTTAACGTATGTCAACGAAAGTAACAAGTTACAGTGAAATTATTCCAAAGCAAGTCATCCTATCAAGTTACATTGAATTCCTTTAATAAATATGGCCTGTAGACTGCTAAAGGTTTTCAGGCTTCAGGCCTGTGTAGCCATGGCGGTAGACCGATTGCAACTAAAAGGGGACGTCCTTATCTCGACATTATACTGAGTCATTCTACTAAGTAACAATGAAATCCCTTCACAAATACAACCTATAGTCTGTACTAAAGTTTTTCGGATTTTGGGTTCGGGCAGCCATCATGGCTAAATGATCGTGGTCAAAAGGGGGCGTTATCATCTGGGCATAACCTGGAGAAATCCTTCGAAGTTACAATGAAATCCCTTCATATATATGACCTGTAGACTCTGTTCAAGGTTTTCGGGCTTCGGGCCCCTGAAGCTGTCACAGTTGACCAAACACGACCAAAAGAGGATGTCATCATCTAGGCATTATATGGAGTCAACCTAACAAGTTACAATGAAATCCTTCTATAAATACGACCTATAGACTATGCTGAAGGTTTTGGGGTTTTGGGCTCGGGCAGCCACCAAGGCAGAATGATCGCGACCAAAAGGGGATGTTCTCATCTAGACATTATTTGGAGTCATCCTACCAAGTTACATTGAAATCCCTTCATAAATATGGTCTATAGACCGTGCTAGAGGTTTTTGGGCTTCGGGCCCCTGTAGCCGTCAGTTGCCCAATTGCATCCAAAAGGGAACGTTCTCATCTAGACATTATATGAAGTCAACCTATCAAGTTACAATGAAATTCCTTCATAAATATGACCTGTAGACTGCGCTAAAGGTTTTTGGGCTTTGGGCTCGGGCGGCCATCCTGGTTGAAGGAGCGCAACCACAAGTGGACATTCTCATCTGGGCATCATCTGGATTGATCCTACGAAGTTACAATCGAATACCTTCTTAAATATGACCTGTAGACTGTGCTCAATGTTTTTGGGCTTGGGCCCCTGTAGCTGTCACAGTTGACCAATCACGATCAAAAGGGGATGTCATCATCTAGGCATCATATGGAGTCAACCTAACAAGTTACAATGAAATCCTTCCATAAATACGACTTATAGACTATGCTAAAGGTTTTTGGGCTCGGGCAGCCATCAAGGTCGAATGATCGTGACCAAAAGGGGACGTTCTCATCTAGACATTATTTGGAGTCATCCTACCAAGGTACAATGAAATCCCTTCATACATATGACCTGTAGACTGTGCTGAAGGTTTTCGGGCTTCGGGCCCCTGTAGCCGTCACAGTTGCCCAATCGTGTCCGAAAGGGGATGTTCTCATCTAGACATTATATGAAGTCAACCAAATTACAATGAAATCCCTTCATAAATATGACATGAAGACTGTGCTAAAGGTTTTCGGGCTCGGGCAGCCATAATGGTTGAATGATCGCAACCAAAAGGGGACATTCTCATCTGGGCATCATCTGGAGTGATCCTACGAAGCTACAATGAAATCCCTTCATAAATATGACCTTTAGACTGTGCTAAAGGTTTTCGGGCTTTGGGCCCCTGTAACCGTCACAGTTGCCCAATCATGTCCAAAAGGGGATGTTCTCATCCAGATATTATATGAAGTCAACCTACCAAGTTACAATGAAATCCCTTCATAAATATGACCTGTAGACTGTGCTAAAGGTTTTCGGGCTCGGGCAGCCATCATGATTGAATGATCGCAACCAAAAGGGGACATTCTCATCTGGGCATCATCTGGAGTGATCCCACGAAGTTACAATGAGATCCCTTCATAAATATGACATGTAGACTGTGCTCAAGGTTTTCGGGCTTCGGGCACCTGTAGCCATCACAGTTGACCAATCGCAACCAAAAAGGGTATGTCATCATCTAAGCATTATATGGAGTCAACCTAACAAGTTACAATGAAATCCTTCCATAAATACGACCTACAGACTATGTTAAAGGTTTTTGGGCTCGGGCAGCCATCAAGGCTGAATCATCGCGATCAAAATGGGACGTTCTCATTTAGACATTATTTGGAGTCATCCTACCAAGTTACAATGAAATCCCTTCATAAATATGACCTGTAGACTGTGCTAAAGGTTTTCGGGCTCCGGGCTCCTGTAGCCGTCACAGTTGCCCAACCACGTTCAAAAGGGGACTTTCTCATCTAGACATTATACAATGAAATCCCTCCATAAATATGACCTGTAGACTGTGCTAAATGTTTTCGGGTTTGGGGCTCGGGTAGTCGTCACGGTTGACAGATCGCAACCAAATGGGGAAGTTCTCATCTGGACATCACACGGAGTCATCATACCAAGTTACAATGAAATCCCTCCATATTAAACATGACCTGCAGACTGTGCTAAAAGTTTTTTGGTTTTGAGCTTGGGCAGCCATCAGGGTTGACAAGTCATGACCAAAAGGGGACGTTCTCATCTAGGCATTATATAGAGGCATCCTACCAAGTTACAATGAAATCCCTTCATAAATACATGTAGACTGTTCTAATGGTTTTCGGCTCGGGCAGCCATACCGGTTGACCGATCACGACCAAAAGGGGACGTTCTCATCTCGACATGACCCCAAACCTGCATATGAAATTCCGTGACGATCAGACAAGAACTACGGGGTGTAGCCTGTGCTAAAGGAAAATGTGAACAGACTCACAGACTCAAAGACTAACAGACTTCCGCACGCATGGTGGCAATAGCTTATCTTGACTTCGTCAAGTTAAGCTAAAAAGAAACCATATAAAAACAATAGTCTGTGTGTATTTCACACAGACTAACAAGTAAGTCAGCGTGCTCGAGCAAACAAGAGGCCACAAGGGGCCTTAATCGCTCTCCTGACAAAGTGGATCAAAGACGTATTACAAGGTCACATTCATTTAGTCATGGAAATTATTCATAACTCTGGTGTCCATGTCAGATGATTATTATCATGGGTCTTGCTGACTGCCTCCACTTCTATTAGCTGTAGAAAAGCACTGCCAAACTTCCAAGGGTTGTTAGGTCACTGCAGTTTGAAAGGTAAATTTTATGAAAAAACACTAAGGAATGGATTTGACAACCTTCAACCTAACCTTCCTGATTTGAACAAACTTCAATCTGATCCCCCCAGAGATGTCATATATACCAAATATGAAAGCATTCTGACTGGTGGATCTGAAGAAGATTTGTGAAGAAATTTCCTCATATTGCACTAAGTTAGAATTTGGACTCCCATATGGATATTAACCCAGGGACTCGATTTGAACAGGCTTGAAATCTGCCTCCCCCTCCCCCTACACAATTTGAACAAACTTGAATCTGACCCCCTAGTGACTGTTGCATACCAAATATAAAAAAAATTCCCTGGTGGATATGATGAAGAAGTCTTTTAAAGGATATTCCTCATAATACACGAAGTTAAACTTTGAGCTACCATGAGGGCCCAAATATTAAGCCAGGGGCTCGATTTGAACAAACTTGAATCTGACACCCCTAGAAATGTCACATACCAAATATGAAAGGATTCTGATGGTGGATCTGAAGAAGATTTTTAAAGAAATTTTCTCATATTGCTTGAAGTTAAACTTTGGGCTCTTATAAAGAGACCAAATATTAACTTAGGGACCAGATCTGAACAAACTTGAATCTGACCTCCCTTGAGATGCTGTATAAGAAATACGAAAGCATTCTGACTGGTGAGTCTGAAGAAGAAGATTTTAAAGAAATTTTCTCATATTGCCTTAAGTTAAAATTTAGCTGCCCATAAGAAGCCCAAATATTAACCCTGGAACTTGATTTGAATAAACTTGAATCTTGAATCTGAGATGGTGTATACCAAATATCAAAAGATTCTGACTGGTGGAAGATTTTTTTAAGATTATTCCCTAAATTGCACTAAGTTAAAATTCCCATAGGAAGCCCAAATATTAACTGAGGGACTTGATTTGAACAAATCAGAATCTAACCCACAAAACAATGAGGTATACCAAATATTAAACGATTCTGACTAGTAGTGGTTCCAAAGAAGAAGATTTTTAAAGCTTATTCCCCATATTGCCCTAAATTAAGATTCAGGCTCCTGTATTGAGTCCAAATATGAACCGAGGGGTTTAATTTGAACACTGCTGTGCCCCGCACCCCTCCACCTGGTTCTGGGAAAGAAATTTCTTTCAAGTTTTGCAAATATGCTGACTCAGCAGTTTTTCAATGCGCCCCCCCCCCTTCCCTCCCCAACAACCTGACACAACCGATGGCAATTATTGTTTTAACAATCCATTCTATTGGTCCTAAGGATGCTCCATACCAAATAACAGTTCTCTATTTTGTGTGGTTTGGGAAATATAGGCGTTTGAAAATATTTCTATTTTTAGATCCTGTGGTTCCCACAGGGCACACAGGAATATTTTTTTTCATGAATCTAGTACATAATTATTACACAATAATACAAATTGGACCATCGGTTCAGAAAACAGAAATTTTGGGTAGGCCAAAAATCTTGCCCTTCCCATTACGAAGGCAAATATTGGTCCACGAACTTCATTTGAACAAACTTGATTCTACATCTCAATAGGAAGCTCCATATCAAATATCATATCATTGTATGCACTGGTTCATGAGAACATTTTAAAAACAATTTGGAGCATTTCCCCCACCGACTCCCAAAGGAGTGTGGCAAGTCTATTTGAACAAGAGGGACAATGCAAAGCATGGGCCAATGCCCCCCGACCTGCCAAAAAATTTTTATGTCAAAAGAGAGAAAAAAGGCTATAACTCCAGCTGATAACTCTGGAAAAAAATGTGTGGAAGAAACCATATCTTTTAAAATGCTAATGATTCATTTTAGTCAGTTATATCAATAAATAGAAAATACAATTCTGGAAAATACAATTGTACCAGTTTTATAGTATAGGGGGAATTTTGCATAATGAAAATTGTAGTTTCACAAAATGGTCAACTTTATTTTCTAATTAACAGGTTTCTGACAAAATGCTGGGTTTTGAACACAAAAATGTTGGGTTTTGAACAATTTTTCTGATGGATACAATTTATGTATTGGTGTTTATCATGAACATAAAGTCAAGCGTAGCAAATTGTTTATATTCTCATTTTACATGATCTTTCTACCCCAGGTCCTAAATTGCCAGTAAAACAGATATTGTTTACCATTGTAAACAAACACTATTTCACTTCCCTGGGTTCCCAAGGGGAGACAGACAACAAAAATTTCTGATTGAGAGGATGGGAATAGCAACCAACCCCCCCCCCCCCCACCCCCACCCACTACAAGTAATACTGGCCTTGGATTTGGAGATAGCTGCAGTGGAAAATATACGAAACACATAAATTATGTAATTTATACATGCACAAAAAACTAATTTGATCATAAGCATTTTTTAATTTTAAAAACAGAAACCGGTATCAGCATGTAAAGTTTAACATAGAATATGGAATGACATTCAGTATACATGTTTACACTACACATTTAGTCCTTTACCTCTCATAACAGCAATAATCAGCCAGTGCTATTCACAAAAATCAGTAATCAAATTTTAGTATTTTTTTCAATATTTGCCTAAAAAAATTACTTTGTCCCTCATTTGAATGATCTCATATGACACTTTATTTTGTTGAGCTAATTCTATGACTCCAATGAATAATAATCATTAGCTATTTCGGAAGAAAAAAGAAAAACTTTTTTGAAAAATGAAATTGTGGTGTGTTGCATTGGAAGGATTTGACCGATTTGCTCTGTAAGGCCATTAAAAAACAAGAGGCCCCAAGGGGCATTAATCACTCACCTGACAAAGTGGTTCAAAGAAGTATTTGGGGTCACATTCAGTTAGTCATGGTTCAACAACACTACAGAGGAATGAAGTCATGAAAGGCAAATTTTTATAGAAAAACACTAAGGAATGGATTTGAACAAACTTGAACCTAACCTGCTCCTCCCCCCCCCCCCCCCCACCCACCCTTACTGAGAGCACAAATATTAAGCCAGAGACTCAAATTGAACAAACCTGAATAATCTGATCCCTTCAGAGATGTTATGTACCAAATATGAATGAATTCTCACTGGTGGATCTGAAGAAGAAGATTTTCAAAGAAATTCCCTCATATTCCACTATAAAGTTAAAATTCAGGCTTCAATAGAGAGCCAGGGACCCGATTTTTACAAATTTGAACCTGACCCTCCTAGAGATGTTGTTTATGAAATATGAAAGCATTCTGACTGGTGGGTCTAAAGAAGATTTTAAAAAAGCTTTCCTCATATTGCAATAAGTTAATATTAGGACTCGCATAGGGAGCCCAAATATTTACCAGGAACCAGATTTGAACAAACCTGAAACTGACCCACCTGGAGATGTTGAATACCAAATATGAAAGGATTCTGACTAGTGGATCTGAAGAATGAGATTTTTAAAGAAATTCCCTCATACTGCACAAAGTTAAAACTCAGGCACCCATGACCCATGGGGATCCCAAATATAAACCCAGGAATTCAATTTGAACAAACTTGAATCTGACCCCCCTACAGATGTTGTATACCAAATATGACAGGATTCTGACTAGTGTATCTGGAGAAGATAATTTTTAAATATTGCACTAAATTAAACTTTGGGCCCCAATAGAGAGCCCCAATATTAACCCAAGGGCCCCATTTGAACAAACTTGAATCTGCTTGAATACTAGAGATACTAAAGTGGTAATAATACACCATTAAGCTCTCGAAACTTTTTGTTATATTAGTGACAGTATTATTGTCCGTATAGCTGCCCCATATGCAGACTGATGGTCAATGGATTCAATTACAGGGGTTCTGGGATGCATGATGCCAATAAAAAATAATCTTGAGGTTGGCCAAAATATGGGGGTGGGTGCCAATGATAATCTAAGTATTTTATAAATTTAGGTAAATCAAAAACTATAATAACTTGAGGGGCGTCATTTGTGTGCAAACACACTATGGTGTATCCCCGCATTTTCTTTCTTGACTTTGTATGAATGCTTGATACAAAGATGAAATTTATTATATGACACACTAAAATCATACTGAGTGGCACAGGTGACACAGCTTCGTGTGCATCTACAGACTCCACTGCAACATTTGAGCATGGTTTTAGCGTTTCGAATTACATACCCTAGGAGCCATTCACCGGGAACAGTCTAAGAAAACAGGAAAGTGGCAACGCTGGCACAGCCACGTGGCACCTGAAAAATCCAAACCTTCGTGCACATCTACAGACCCTACTGCAATATTTGAGCATGATTTTAGTGTTTTGAATTACATACCCTAGAAGCCTTTTGACGGAAACGGTCAAAGAAAACATATAAGTGGCAACGGTGGCACATCGAGGAGGCACCTGAAAAATCTGAAACCTTCATGCGCATCTACAGACCCTACTGCAACATTTGAGCATGGTTTTAGCATTTCTAATTACATACCCTAGGAGCCTTTCGCCGGAAATGGTCTAAGAAAACACGAAAGTGGCAATGGTGGCACCCAAAAATCCAAAACCTTCGTGCGCATCTACAGAACCTACTGCAACATCTGAGCATGCTTTTAGCATTTCGAATTACATACTCTAGGAGCCTTTCGCCGGAAACGGTCTAAGAAAACATGAAGGTGGCACAGCCACATGGCACCTGAAAAATCCGAAACCTTTGTGTGCAACTACAGAACCCACTGCAACATTTGAGCATGATTTTAGAGTTTCAAATTACATGCCCTAGGAGCCTTTCGCCAGAAACGGTCTAAGAAAACACGAAAGTGGCAACAGTGGCACAGCCACGTGGCAGCTGAAAAATCTGAAACCTTCGTGCACATCTACAGACCCCACTGCAACATTTGAGCATGCTTTTAGCATTTCGAATTACATACTCTAGGAGCCTTTCGCCGGAAACGGTCTAAGAAAACATGAAAGTGGCACAGCCACATGGCACTTGAAAAATCCAAAATCTTTGTGCACATCTACTGACCCTACTGCAACATTTGAGCATGGTTTTAGCATTTCAAATTACATACCCTAGGAGCCTTTCGCTGGAATCGGTCTAAGAAAACACGAAAGTGGCAATGGTGGCACAGCCATGTGGCAGCTGAAAAATCCGAAACCTTTATGCACATCTACAGACCCCACTGCAACATTTGAGCATGGCTTTAGCATTTTGAATTACATACCCTAGGAGCCTTTCGCCGGAAATGGTCTCAGAAAACATGAAAGTGGCAATGGTGGCACAGCCACATGGCAGCTGAAAAATCTGAAACTTTCATGCACATCTACAGATCACATTGCAACATTTGAGCATGGTTTTAGCATTTCGAATTACATACCCTAGGAGCCTTTCGCCGGAAACGGTCTAAGAAAACACGAAAGTGGCAATGGTGGCACAGCCACATGGCACCCAAAAAATCCAAAACCTTTGTGCGCATCTGCAAACCCTACTGTAACATCTGAGCGTGCTTTTAGCATTTCGAATTACATACTCTAGGAGCCTTTCGCCGAAAAAGGTCTAAGAAAACATGAAAGTGGCAACAGTGGCACAGCCACGTGGCACCTGAAAAATCCAAAACCTTCGTGCGCATCTACAGACCCTACTGCAACATTTGAGCAGGGTTTTAGCATTTCGAATTACATACCCTAGGAGCCTTTCGCCGGAAACGGTCTAAGAAAACACGAAAGTGGCAACAGTGGCACAGCTACGTGGCAGCTGAAAAATCTGAAACCTTGGTGCGCATCTACAGACCCCACCGCAACCTTTGAGCATGCTTTTAGCATTTCGAATTACATACCCTAGGAGCCTTTCGCCAGAAACGGTCTAAGAAAACCCGAAAGTGGCAACGGTGGCACAGCCACATGGCACCTGAAAAATCTGAAACCTTCGTGCACATCTACAGATCATTTAGCAACACCCTAGTGCAGTTATAGAACTCTGAATTACATAGGTTGGGATTATTCAAAAGAAAAGTGAAAAATTAGCGCATTTTTCAAGTGGCTCCACAGAAGCCACCTGGTGGCGCAAAACTTTAAAAGTGGTATTTTGGGATTGCACAGACCCTATTGAACAACTGGAGAAAATTACAGTGTTTCGAATTACAAAACCGGACATGTGGACATAAGGAAGTATGGACATAAGGACGGAGATCACAACAATATCCCTGCATTTTTTAACCCTTTACCCAAAGCAGACGATATCAAAATTTATTATTTTAAATATAATTTTTTTAAATTTTTCAAAAAATTTCAACAAAATCATATTATGTGACCCCTCACTGGAATGAGCTCAATGAGCTCATTCCAATAAGGGGTCACATGATATGGTTTTGTTAAAATATTTTGAAAAATTTAATTTTTTCAACTGCTCAATTTGCATAATACGCGGGGGGATACAGGGGATTTGTTAGGTAAAGGGTTAAAATACGGGGATAAAAATAAGATTTTGATTTTTAAATATGACATTGATGATTTATTAGTTTAAATTTTAGCTTTTGCCAATTTGCTAGTACTGTGGAACAAACTTAACTGGTTACCTCTTAACTTAATAACCCTGTTAATTGAACAGAACTTTCAACTTTCAAACACAAAACCATTTGCCATACTTTCACTACAAACAGCGAAAACTGTTAATGAATGAAACATCTTGTATTATGTCAAAACATTACCTTGACAAATTTCACTTGTTTATTGACCTACTTATTTATTTATTTGTGTTCAAGGTCACATATTTCTGCACAATGGCTAAACGTGACCACAACATGGAGATAAAGTCAAATTTAGTCAATCGTTTTTAACCATATTGCCCATTTTAGAGGACTTCCACCCCCAAGCATTGGTGACTGGGACCTATTTTATAAGGAAAAATTTTGCAGTAATCAAGCAATGCTTCACTTCCCGGGTTCCTGGGGGATATTGACCTATTTGGCCTCAGTGCATCCAATGTAATAATTTAATCTGTTATATATTGTTTGACAGAGCTTCATGAGCTCTGTCAAACAAGATATAATAGATTTATTAATTAACTGGTGTTTAAGGTCATACATACTTCTGCACAGTGCAGGGACCGACCTGGGCATGCGCCAGTGCTTATTTGGTTCTGAAACATCAGGACCTGGCTCTTAAATCTCAGAAATAGGCTTCTCAGTTGGCACGTAACTTCTCAGATCATATTTTGATATTCTTTCGATGGATAATCGAGAGAGACACTCTTACATGTATTATATATATGATTATCATTTATCATTGTTGTAGAGTGCTTAAGTTAATACTTCAAGTCTTAATTACCAAGCATTAATCTTCACTGTGGTTTCTGATCAAGTCTTGGCTGCCTAAATAGGCAGCCAAGACTTGATCAGAAACCACAGTGAAGATTAATGTTTGCTATAGTGTACTAAATAAAAATGATGAGAGCTATTACATACTTGCTATGTGTGTTACAAACAGCATTGTGACTCCGTAAATTGAAATCTGGCGCATGAATTGAAAAAATAGGCTCCGAGGCTAGAGCGTATTTTAAATAGTCCTGATCGGTCCCTGACAGTGGCTAATTGTGACTGCAACATGGAGATAAAGCCAAGCCCAGCCAATCGTTTATACCCATTTTACCCATTTTAGACGACTTCTACCTCAGGCTTTGGAGACAAGGTCCTATTTTACGAGTAAAACACAGCTTGTTCACCACAGTAAACAAGCACGGAGTCACTTTCCAAGGTTCCCACAGGGAAAGATATAACAGAATAAATTATCAGTTTAGCTCCTGACTACAGCAAAGTGACCTCTGTTAACTGAATACTCTTGTTAGTTGAATAATTTTCATTGACAAAGTGGCTATTCAATTAACAGGGTTCCACTGTATTATTGTCCCCATAACTGCTCCATTTTCAGAATGATACACATATGATGGTCAGCTCATACCCAAACTGATTCAATTACTAGGGGTTCTGAGGTGCATGATATCAACAAAACAAAAATTCTGAGGCTGACCTAAATACGGGGGTGGGTACCAATGATAATCTACAGAACAATTTTTTATGGCATAAGAACTTAAAAATTTAGCTATATCAAAAACTATAATAAAAATAGTGACATAAAAAATATTTTGATTTAAAAGTCTGAGATTGATGATTTCTAATAAAATTCTTCTTAACCTTTAGGGGACTGGAGATTTTTATAAATATTTTGCTACACTTTGACAGTCTGCGTATACTGTACGTGGAGAGTGGATTGTAACTAAAACACCCACAGAGTGGAATATCACCCAAAGTATCACTTTCAATTTCTGTACATATGGACAAAAAACACAAGCAAAGTTTCAGCCAATGGACCTCCGGGTTTAACCCGGAGGTCCATTGGCTGGAACTTTGCTTGTGATGGTTATGCTTTGCAACAAATTTGCAATTATTGCTCAGATGGAATCTCCACTCTGCGGGTGATTTAATGATAACACACTCTCCACGTACTGTACATCCTGTGGCTTTATGGCTCTTTTAGGCAGGTCTTGGCTGCCTATAATATAGGCAGCCAAGACTTGCAAAAAAAAAAACAACTGCCAAAAAATTAGAATTTAACCTGTGAGATAACCGTGAGACAGCATGTTGGGACACCTGTTCTGTTGCAGTAAAAGTGATGAAAGTCGGAATTAGGCTCTTAAGGTTAACAGCTATTGGTTTTTAGCTATTGCCAATTTGCTAGTTCAGTAGAATCCACTGATTTGGATATCTCTCAACTGAATAACCACATTAATTGAATATAACTTCCAAACTCAAAACAATTTACCATACATGTACAGTTAAAACTAGAAGTCCTATCACAAACTGTGCGCTTATCTAGGCTTAATTGTGCGCAGGAATTGCGCACAATTGCCATATCGAATGGCATCGAAAGCACAGCAAGTTTTCCTGGTTACTCATAGCAAACACAGGCAATGTTTCTGCCAATGGACCTCCGGGTTACCCGGAGGTCCATTGGCTGACACATTGCTTGTGCACAGGCCTTATGTACAGAATATGATGGCCTTACTATTGTCATAACGCGTAGATTAACGTGCAGATCGACATGCTATTTCATGACAGGACTTCTAGTTTTAACTGTAACTCTGTACAATTCTACACTAACAAGTAGAGAATATTGACATCATTCCTTACCTTTACTAGGATACATGTAGTCATGTACGTGTTATTTATTTTTTTATTGGCGCGTGCCACCACATCAGCAGCTAAGGCTATATCAAGGTGAGAAAATGATAGAAATTAAAATGTCAGTTATGAAGTAAAAAAAATAGAATAAAAATATGAAATACAGTTAAAACTAGAAGTCCTGTCATGAAATGCGCACAAATAGCACATCGATTTGCACGTTAATCTACCCGTTATGACCATAGTAAGGCTATCAAATTCTGTACATATGGCCTGTGCACAAGCAATGTTTCAGCCAATGGACCTCCGGGTAACCCGGAGGTCCATTGGCAGAAACATTGCTTGTGTTTGCTATGAGTAACCAGGAGAACCTGCTGTGCTTTGGATGCCATTCGATATGGTAATTGCGCGCAATTCCTACGCGCTATTAAGCCTAGATAAGCACACATTTCGTGACAGGACTTCTAGTTTTAACTGTAAGTACAATAGAAATGTTGCTAAGACAAGAGTGGTCTGTATGGTAATGAGTGATGAAAAGTGAAACAATATAAATCAACCTGATGAGTCTTGGTTTTAAAAAGAATAAAAACTCTTTTACAATTACATGTAACAACGTAAATAGATATTAAAATCCGACTGCATATACAAAATCAAGAGAGTAGATTACTACTTAATCACAGCACCATATATTCTTCATCCGAACACTATTTATAATTGTTCATAACCGCACAAGAAACCCTTGCAAACTTTCATCTCATGGTCCACCGGGTGCCACCCAGTGATCCACGTGATGAAAGTTTACAAGTGCTTCTTGTGTTTTGTTCTCAGAAATTGTTAATAATTACTAAGTGAAAAATCTATCCCATAGCGATTTAGTAGTAATACACCCTCCACATACTGTAGTATCAATATATTGTTTCGGTTTGATCGGTGCAGTTCGTGATTTCACTACCGACCTCACTAATAGCGCATCACATTTTATATTGTACATCGCAAATGCTCTTCAGTCTTGTGTATTTCAGATTACTTCATCTGAAGTAAAGAGCATGTTAAGTAATGGACATTTTCTGCACTAATTGTGATAGGATGTCTTCTTTCAACTGTACATCCCCTCAACATTGCACTGGAATTGCGGGAGTTGGACTGAAAGGCCAATTGAAAATAAAAAATATAAATGACAGCATTTGAGTCCAAGTTTGAACCATCCTGGGAGCTGCATGTACATGTAGTTACCTATACATGTAGGCAAGCAAATTGCTCTTGGGAACTGTTTTTCATTGTTTTGCTTCACAAACGTTCTCTAAATGTCTTGTATATGTACATGTAAATGGCGTGTTTTCTCCATAGAATGCTTCTAAGCCAATCGGTGCCAATAAACTGTTGTTGATCCTGTGTTCTTTTTTGCAAATACCTCTACAACAGTATGGGCAGATTGAGAAAGAAGTCCTTCCTAGATTCCAGGCAGAACTTAGATGCCATTCGATATGGCAATTGCGCACAATTCCTACGTGCAACTCAGCCTAGATAAGCACACAGTTTGAGATAGGACTTCTTGTTTTAACTGTAGGCACATTGTTTTTCTACAGGAATTGAGTTACGTTAACGGTTTAGTTGACAAGGACAAAAGTGCACTAACTCGGCATGCCATTACTTCAAAATAATGTGCAATACAGTGACAGTACTTCTAGTTTCAACTGTGCTCTATAACCTATCGAAAATGAACAGGTCAAATTTGTACTGAAGGAATGGAAAATATTTTGGTATTTGTAAATCATATACTGTTAACAGGTTAACAGGATAATCCTTTATCCAACGAATCGGCCCACGTACATGTAATATGCAAATTCAGCAGTTGAAAAAATATTATGTTTCAAAAAATTTCAACAAAACCATACCATGTGACCCCTCGTTGGAACGAGCTCAATGAGCTCATTCCAACGAGGGGTCACATGTTATGGTTTTGTTGAAATTTTTTGAAAAAATGATGTTTAAAATAATAAATTTTGATATCGTCTGCGTTGGGTAAAGGGTTAATGTAATTAAATAAGTTGGGCTCCAGTGTATACATACATGTATGTATTTCAGCTTGAACATCATCCTCTTAACTTGCCTTCTTTCATGTAAAACTCCTATTTTCTATCGTGAAGGTTAAACTGTATTTCAGTACCAAGTACAGAAAATCTGTACTAACAGCATGACTAGGTGTCATTTATTGTTGACACGACACATCGTCCCCTGAGTTCCAATGTGTTCTATGTGCTTACTGGCACATAGAACACATTGGAACTCAGGGGACGACATGTCAACATCACTAAAATAACTCAAGTGACAGGGAGCGTGGTGGATCAGGGTTTATGGCGTGGGACCTGAAAGCGAAAGATACATGGTTCGATCACCACCAGAAGGAATTGCACTGTATCCTTGGGCAAGGCACTTAATCTCGATTGCCCACGTGAGGGCAGTAAGGAGTACTGTACTTCAATCATTGCTAACCCAGGACAAAAGCGCACTAACTCGGCGCACCATTACTTCCAAATAGTGAACAATACAGTGAGAGGACTTTTAGTTTGAACGGAATGTGTAATGATCACAAGTCTCAACTCTGATATCACAAACTATCAGTCTCCTCATTATTATTTCTTCACGAGAAGTTTTCAACTTCATCATTAAGAACAAGCCATAAAATAAGCAGATTGTCATCTGCAAAATGAGGTCCCCAGAGGGTGAATTTAGTGATGCTACCCTGCACAGCAGGGTAGCATCCCTAAATTTACCCTCTGTGAACCTTAATCTGAATCAGGGTCTCAAAACTAAACAGAAATAGGTACCTAGAGGATAAATTGGCCGACTGTATGGGATAGCATCATCAAATTCAGCCTCTGGGGACCTCATTCTGCAAATGTCAGACTGCTTATTTTCAGGCCTGATGAAGAACAGAATTTCATTCTTTCTCTTTGTTTGTTTAAAGGAATCATTATGTCATTGGCTGATGCAACACACAAGAGTTCTGTGAGCCAATTTATTTATTGGTGTTTTAGATCACATATTTCTGCACAATGGCTAATCGAGACAGGAACATGGAGATAAAGTCAAGTTAAATCAACTGTTTATACCCATGTTGCCCATTGTCAGGGCTCAATGTAACTGGATTCGCATGGAGATTTTCGAATCAACTTTCAACCATAGCTAATCAATTTCACGTGACAAAAACATATAAATAATAGTAAATGCTAATCAAATTTATCCAAGTTAGTAAACTACATGTACTATTAAATTTAAAAAAATTAAATCTACCCCTGCCCATTGTAGAGGATTTCCACCCCAAGCAATGGTGGCTGGGTCTTATTTTACCAGTAAAACAGCTTGTTTTCCAAAGTAAACAAGCTCTGCTTCACTTAGAGGTGTCTGGTTAACAAAAAAATCTATTTGATGTAGGTTGTTGCAAAAAAAACCCAAAGTCACAACCCTGCAGGTCTCAAAATACCGTACTGCAGTTAAAACTAGAAGTCCTGTCACGAACTGTGCGCTAATCTAGGCTTAATTGCACGTAGGAATTGCGTGCAATTGCCATATTGAATGGCATCCAAAGCATGGCAGGTTCTCCTGGTTACTCATAGCAAACACAGGCAATGTTTCTGCCAATGGACCTCCGGTTTACCCGGAGGTCCATTGGCTGAAACATTGCTTGTGCACAGGCCATATGTACAGAATTTGATAGCCTTACTATGGTCATAACGCGTAGATTAATGTGCAGATCGATGTGCTATTTGTGTGCATTTCATGACAGGACTTCTAGTTTTAACTGTATCAGTTTCCGTATTTACATGTAATTCTCAGCCAAAGCCGAGAAAATTGTGCCTACCAATGATGAAACCTAACATGCTGGAAAGGATGATAAAAGTCCTGAATGGATATACTTTGAAAATAGAGTTAAAAAGAGAAATGCACAGGCCTGCGACTTTCAAAATTTTGTGTAACCCATTTATCGTTTAGCTGGTCTGAGCTTTGCTAACCTATCGTTCATTCCCCTGTACTTGATTGAAGTTGATTCAGATACAGTTACAACTAGAAGTCCTGTCACGAATAGTGCGCTTTTCTAGGCTTAATTGCGCGTTGGAATTGCGCGCAATTGCCATATCGAATGGCATCCACAGCACGGCAGGTTCTCCTGTTTACTCATAGCAAACACAAGCAATGTTTCTGCCAATGGACCTCCGGGTTACCCGGAGGTCCATTGGCTGAAACTTTGCTTGTACACAGGCCATATGTACAGAATTTGATAGCTTTACTTGGGTCATAACGCGTACATTAACGCGCATATCAACGTGCTATTTGTGCGCATTTCATGACAGGACTTCTAGTTTTAACTGTAACCTATTAGGTAACCAGAATATATATGTATCGCAACTATGCCAATATACTTGTATGAACTGTTGTATTATAATCAAGTTCTTGCTCCTGCAGGCAATATCCTGATGAAAAAAAGACGAGTCCTTGGGAACAATAATAATGAGGCTGTTTTGCAGCAATTCAGATACAAATTAGTTGCAATTATAGCCTAATCTTGGCATGGGCTAGCATGCTGCAGAAGAGTACGGCATCCATAAACACCATTTGTGGCAGACACATGAATTATTCCCATTTCCTGATTTTGTATCTGTGCTACATCTTAAGATGATCAACAATTTAAAATGATGTTGAGCATCAACCAATGATCAGCATAGGTGTTTGCATCAGCATAGGTGTTTGCATCTGTTGGCCAATAATTCGCCAACAGAGCGGATATACTTCAGGCAGACCCATTTATCGTTCGCATGTGTTTTTCATTTTAGGTAACCTCCACGTGACCCAAATGGCAGTTCGCATCAAATTGACAGGCCTGAATACACCACTAGAGCTGTAGGTTTTTAAATTTCTTGTTCGGTTTCGGTTTTGGTTTTTCAGGTGGAGTAAACCCTCGGTTCGGTTCGGTTTTCGGTTTGTTCATGAGGCCAAGTAAAATTCAATGGTAGTGAAATTGAGTGAAACTCAATGAATGCCCTGAAATAAGCTATAATACATGAAGAATCAGGAAGGCCAATATAATAATTACCTAAATATACAGAACTTTTATTGTGCTTGGCCATTTTTCGAGGTCTGACACCTACACGCAACTTAAGGAAAGCTGCAAACACAACTAAACTGAAATGTCGGAAATTCACAGAATGTAGCCTTCCCAGAGTAGTGAGAGTACCCACACACTGCCATTGGCAGTGTCTGGGTACTCTCACTACTCTGGGATGGCTACATTCTGTGAATTTCTGCTGCAAGAGAGTATTTAATAAAAAACGAAAAACCTTAGATTACGGGATGTCGAAGGTTTCGGTTTCGGTTTTTTGAAAAAACTAAAAACCTCGGTTCGGTTTCAGTTAACCTACAGCTCTATACACCACATGTAAACTCTGTAAGAAGAAGATTACAACAGAATACAGAAACATTATTAAGTTGAAACAGAATGTTGAATTGAGGCACGATGTTGATTATGTAGACCTGAAGTGTTTGGAAGTGGAGATGGCTTCAAAAAGCAGACTGATGGTGAATATGGGATTTTCCCAAATGCCACTTCCCTATCTTGATGTATACCAGTACTGACCCATTAGTTTCAGTACACACTGACTGGGCTAGGGTGATCGTTTGATTCCATTCATGTAATCTGAGCTAGACTGCTCAATGTTTACATTATTGACACTTTGAACTGTGAGATTATCCCATTAAAAGTGTACAAGTGGATGAAATTTCCTGTTGACTCTGACTCTGTTGTAGTTCCCAATTAGATATTCAGAACATGTGTGACCATCAGTATTTCACTGACAATTAAGCCCGAGGATTTGGGGAATCAAATACAAGGGTGAAATCATACACCCTTGGGAGGCAATGCTGTGAGATTGCAAGGTATCATTTGCGGTATGTGCATATCAAAACAAGTCAAACACAAAATGAAACATGAGATGTGGGGTTGGGGGTGAAGAGTGGACCCACACTATTAGGGAATGTTGACTGTCCTGTATGCTATCATGTACATGTACATATAACATCTATGCTATCATGTACATGTACATATAACATCAAATCACAGGTCATACGGACTCAAAAAAAGCCTTTCTTCGGTTTCAAAAGGGGGCTTTTGTTACAGTTTCATTATTTCATTGCGTTTTCCTGTTTGTTTAAATCAAAAGAAATAAATACCAAAACCAAGACTCGACTCTTTTATCACAACTGACATCAAAACCCAGGTAAACTTTCACAACCAAACAGCTTTAGTTTTACTTTCAAGGGTTCAGGGATTATTCTGCCCTCTTTGGGAAAGGGTCCGGGGCCCAGGCAATTAAGAAAATACGCATCCTGAAAGCTCCAATTGGGAATTTATTTGGGAGAAGAAACACAAAGAAGAAATGTTACCTTCATATTGAACTGAGAAAATTAATACAGAAGCTACTACATCTGCATGTATAATACATGTTGAAAGTTTTATAACAAACAGTTGCATGGAATTATGATCAGTCTCTGTAATTTCTATTAAATAAATTGTTTCTTGTACTATTAAATAATAAGATATTTATACATTTTGCTATCCTTTAACAGTTGACATTCTGTGGCTTTGCAGATGTGTCTAGGCAAGTCTTGGCTGCCTATATAGGCAGCCAAGACTTGCCTAGAAACAACTCACAAGGTTCTTTGGATGTAACTTGTAAATGTATCTAAAAACTACCTGTTGAGGTGTCTGTTTTGTTGCAGTAAAAAGTGACGAAAGTCAAAATTAAGCCTTCAAGAGTTAAAGGATTAAATTTTTGTTTGAAAGTGGACAGATTGGGAAATTTTGGGTTTGAATTGGGAAAAAGCATGACAAACTGCCATTGGGAATGGGTCCCATATTCGGCCCCTGCAGACACCCAAAAGAATCCTGGGGTTCCTATGGGCCTGTGAGCCAATTCCTTCCTTTTGTAAACAAACAAAGAGAAAGAATGAAATTCTGTTTTGATGATAAGTGTGTTGAAAACTAATTAAGAAATAATAATGAGCAGGCCGATATTTTTTAGTATCGAAGTTGAGACTTATAATTATACCTCTTTCGATGACCACTGAACTAGCATGAGGATAAGCTGTATTGTTCTGATAAGGGTAAAGTAGATGGTCATCATGGAAACATGAAACATACATGCACTCAACAATGCAATGCTATTGAGAGAATTGGACTGAAAGGCCATATTGAAAATACAAAAATATAAATAACGACCTTTAAGTCGTAGTCTGGACTACTTCCAGGAGAGCAATTTTTTGCCACACTAGATTTTTTAAAAAGCCAAGCATGCTTGGAGATCCATTGGCAAAATCTTTGCTTGGGGTTCTTATGCTTTTTTCGTACACATGGCAGAAGCATATAGTGTTCAACCGATGATCGGATTCGGCCACCCCCGGGGACAGATCAGGACTATTTAAAATACGCTCTAGCCTTGGAGCCTATTTTTTCAATTCATGCGCCAGATTTCAATTTACGGAGTCACACTGCTGTTTGTAACACACACTGCAAGTATGTAATAGCTCTCATCATTTTCATTGAAGATTAATGCTTGGTAATTAAGACTTGAAGTATTAACTTAAGCACTCTACAACAATGATAAATGATAATCATATATATAATACATGCAAGAGTGTCTCTCTCGATTATCCATCAAAGAATATCAAAATGTGATCTGAGAAGTTACGTGCCAACTGAGAAGTCTATTTCTGAGATTTAAGAGCCAGGTCCTGATGTTTCAGAACCAAATATGCACTGGCGCATGCCCAGGTCGGTCCCTGCACCCCAATCGGCTGATTGTGGGCAATCGGTTGACAACATCAACGGCTCCTGGAACACTGGTTCAACAGATTGTTGCCAAGCAGTTTTTGTGATGATTCATTAACCACTTTTTATTACAATTGTTAAATTGTTAATGTAAAATAATGTCAATAATACCATTCAATAAAGTTGAGAAACAACCACAATGTGTATTCTAAATTTCTAAATTCTATAGACACCCATTTATGGGATATACAAGTTAAACGACATGTACATGTAAAGCTTACAACTGAGCGTACTATGGCAATCTCCAGTTCATATACCGGAAAAAGTGAAGGTTGCACTCCACCGACTCAGGTTGCAGTAAAATTACCAGTTGCATACACTTGGGCAGTGCACTGGCTCTGAGAGTCACGTATACTGCCCAAGTGTCCGCATCTGGTCATTTCACTCCGACCTGAGTCAAAGATGTTTAACACTGCAAAATATGTTCATTTTAAAATAGTTCTTTCAAGCCTGGACTCGTCTAGTAGTGAACTGTATTACAATCGGAATGGGCAGAGAGTGAGCTCAAATAACCGGTAATCGGCCAGCAGCCATTTTTGGTAATCAGTTGAACACTAGAAGCATATGAACTACAATGTAATTGTCTGGGTGGAAACTTGACTTGGTGAGTCCTTTGGTGATAATCTACTCTTTGTGTACAGTATAAGTTCTCAGTCAAAGTCTGGCAAGATTGGAAAGGGAGTTGTCACTTGTTTTGTTGACTTTTTAACTTTGTAGATAGCTTCTGTCAAATCTGACATAGTTATTGCACGAAGCCTGCTGGAGCTATTTTGTTCACTTGAAAGATCATCTGAAATAAATTCATGCAAAGTTGTCAGAGCAGCAACTCTGCAAACTTCACGAATATCACTACCAGAATAACCATTTGTTAAGTCTGCCAGTTTATTGAACTCTAAACTTTCTTCAGTGTCTTCATTGCTCAGTATCAATTGAAAGAGATCTTCTCTTTGATTTTTTTCAGGTAGACCAATATAAAATGTACTTGGCATTCTGCGGAGAATTGCTGCATCAACATCCTGTGGTCGATTTGTGGCACCCATAATGATCACATAACAAGAGGGGTCAGTTATAAGTCCATCCCAGAAACTCATGAACTGAGTTTTTATCATTGCTGTGGCCTCATGGTCACTTGAAGAACGTGACCTTAAGAAAGAATCTATTTCATCAATGAATATAATTGTTGGCTGCAGCTTTAAGGCCAATGAGAAAACAGCTTCGGCTCGCTTTTGTGATTCCCCATACCACTTATCAACCAATGCTGATACTTGTAAATTTATAAACCTTGCACCAGCAGCTTTAGCAGTTGCTTTTGCAATCATTGTTTTACCACACCCTGGGGGACCATAGAGCAAAACTCCTTTGGGTGGTTGTAAAAGTGTTGATCTGGAAAATAATGCCCTCTTTTCCAAGGGTAAAATGACAGTTCTTTTAATTTCTTCAATAACACTTCGGAGCCCTGCAATATCTTCCCACGATATGTTCACATCTTGAGGATTAACTAAATTTGTCGCAATACATAACTCGTAGTCAGAAAGTTTTACATTTTTCACTCCGATTTTTTTCAAAAGTTCCTGAGCCCGTGTTTGCGCTGCTTGCTTCTCCTTTCGGGTTGGGTCCATAGCATTTGTGAGCCATTTTATTCCGAAATAGGTTACGGCAAAAGATGCGCTCAGTCCAATTAACGTTGAAATAATTTTTGTTACCAATTCATGCTTGGCAAGTGTCCTTGTGGGTTCATTGAAATCAGACATACTCGGACTCGGATTTCTTCGAATCACAAATTGTTACAAAGAACAAAAAATAATAACAATACACACTTCTGCCAGGACGTCCGCTGATTTGTCGGGGGATGCCTTGATTACTCTTGTGATCATCAAGACTGCCAAATCTATTTACTTATTTGTGCCACAGGTGCAACAAAACTTTGACCTGTCATCATACAGGAAACTATGGAGATTATCCCCCTTTTTCAAAGTCATTTGAATGCAAGTGGAACGTCCTAGATCTCACAGGGACCCACTAAAGGTTGTGGATAGAAACCGAGCCAAGAACATGTGTAAACGAGATTATTTTCAAATTCATTTATCTTCGATTTTGTGAATTGTATTTAAACGAATTGTGTTCTATATGTAGTATTGGAATTACTGCTTATAATGATATTCCAATTATATCCATGACGTGTATATTTTGAGTTTTACAGTCATTTTTCCGCTCTCGTGAGCCCACTAAAAGTTGGAGAAGGATTCGGCTCCGAGTCGCAGAGTCAATTTGCAAAAGGATTAGCAGGTGCTAATTAGATTGTATTCTGTGGATGATAAAAGGATAGGCCTAATACTGACGGAAATATGGAGAATTTAGAAAAAGTGAGAGTAACTAATCTTTCCGCAAGAGAGGTTGAAGATGGTCAAGAAGGCATCAAGAAAAATTATAAGGGTAGGCCTAACGTAGTGGGTCAGGGTCTTTTCGGCCTCGGGAACATTCGGCCCCAGGTATTCTTCCGAGAACATTCGGCCTCAGTCGAGGCCGAATGTTCCCACTTTTGAGGCCGAATGTTCCCACTTTCGGTAGAAAATTTCTGAGTTTGGGAGTTAAAAATAACTTTAAAAAATATTTTTTTAGTTCATTTTGTTGTGTTTTTTCTAAAGAATAATATTTTCGGCGTACCTACCTTTATTGAAATATAAAATCCATTGTATAAAATCCACTGTATTGAATAACAGAACAGAATGAAAATATATACATCAAAGTAACTTTTACATAGTGAAGAATATAATTCACTATACGTAAACGTGATAAGCTAATCACACTTGTTATTACAGCAGCTTTTTGACCAAAACACAGATGAATTTCATAACAAAATTTTAAGTTACGCTTGAATGAAGTAATAACGGTGTAAAGATAAGGACAAACAAATCATATCGCATTTATAAAATGGTACAATAGTTCATTTTTGTTAAATATTTGTTAATTATCATCATTTTATGTATTCATTTGTCTATTATCATTAGATTAATTTATTATTTATTTGTGAACCTTTATTAGAATATCTACCAATAAATAATTTCTGCTACCTAAACCGCGTCTATCTTAGTCTTTTAACCCGACCCAGGGCCGAATGTTCCCGGGGGCCGAATGTTCCCAGGCCGAAAATTCCCGAGGCCGAATGTTCCCGTTCCCAACGTAATCAGACTCCCCGACAACAGATGCCCGAAAGAATTTGACAGAAAGCTCTTCCATCTGAAGGAACCCAGTAACAAGAGAGAGGACATCGATATTGTACGACATAAGGATCGCATTGAAAGATTCCTGATCGAGGATGAAATATTATGTTGTGAAATAAGTCTGTTCGACGAATTGTTTGTTTCCGATATCTGTATCTGTATGGATATGTCCTAAAGTGCCTGGTGTGCTAAAACGTGACGGAAAGGAGGGTGGATCTATCTTGATGATCCTCAAAGGCAGATTTGAAGCCCTCTATTGTGCTATAACTACTGCAGCGCTTTTTCGTCCAAGTGGTTGCTGTGCGCACAAAGAACGATTGTTTGTGTTGGTCTGTTTTAGAAGCTGATACAGTTATGGATCTACTGTTGTTTCTTACTGAAGATGATACGATGTTGATGGTTATACAATTGTAGAATTTTGGGCCCGGATCTGCCGCTTTTGGATCTGGAACTTGTTCAATTTATCTAGGGGCACTGCTGATACCCCCCCCCCCCCACCCTTCTTTGTATGTTTTGTAGTTCTGTGATATCTTGCTTTGTGTATGTGTCCCAGCCTCCCAGATGATAGATCCATATTCCATTATCGTCTCCATTGCCTTGCGCGATTCGGCCCCAATAATTTTCGTGTGCAATTCGGCCTAATTTTGAGCCCAAAAGCGCAGCTTTCGAGGCCGAATGGCGTCCCAAATAAATTATTTGACTTCAACTTTTTGACAATTATTTGCTTATTTTTTATAATGTTCAGTGCGTGACTATTCGCAGTTATTTTTTTGTTTTTATATATGCATTTAATGAATTTTTCACATCGACAATTTTTCTCCCTGTGCATTTTCCATTAAACTGTTTTCTGAAGATGAATGAAAAGTTTCAGCTTGCCGAAGGCGCACAGGGACGATGTGGGATTTAAATAGTCTGCGACACAAATAACTTTATTTGCTTTAAAACTATATTTGCTTATGAATCCACGAGAGTCAATTAATAAATAATTTACAACTTAAAGTGAAAGCTAAGTCACCATAAAGTAGTTCCTTAGTAGTAGAATTATTTTCTGTAAAGCACCAATTTGTGTTTTCCAGTAAATAATTGCAAAATAATTTTATAGATTCAAGTGCTAAGGCTAAATAGTCATCAGACAGTGCTTTAGTAGCATTATTATTTTGCAATTTACTGTAAAGCACTAATTTGTGTTTTCCAGTAAATAACTGCAAATTCTTTTTATAGTTTAAAGTGCTAAGGCTAAATAGTCTTATTACAAACTATTACTACTTCTTTTAGTGTTATGCTACATGCATATGCGTCTGAAGTTTGTCCGATTGTCCAGTTACGCTTGGGGACAAAATCCCTGGTTATTGGAACCAAAATTTAATTATAATGTGACCACAGTTGTCTCGGTGATTGACAGAGTTTTTTATTTAACACTTTAGGCTCCCATTCTCGCCATAACATTACTATTGCTGGTGTTACTTTTATTATCGGGCGATATTGAGTTGGACCCAGGCCCAAATCATACAGACTCAAATAAGAGAGTAAATATATTGAAAATATGCCATTTGAATGTACAAAGCGTAGATGTCCAAACGAAATTAGACATTATAAAATGTGAATCGCTGGACCATGATATTCTGGCTCTCACCGACACGTGGCTAACTGATAACATTCCGATATCTAATATACTTCTGCCTACCTTCTAGGAGCCACTACGTAAGTACCGTCCGACGAGGGGCGGTGGTGTGGCAATATATTTGAAGGACGGCATTGCCTTCAGACATAGACCTGATATTGAATTTGTAAATATTGAGTGTCTTTAGACCGAAGTAGTTACAAAACATGTTAAGCCACTGCTACCGGGTGTGTTTTACCGCCAACTCAATAGTCCACCCGAAATATGGAATATTATTTCTTCCTCCATTGAAAAAGCCAAAGATACCCAAATTTATGGTCTTATTGTTACTGGTGATTTTAACGATAATCAACTTGTGCCACTAGGAAACAAATTTTTAGAAATTGCCAGGTGTTTTAACTTGGCCCAGCTTGTCTATGATCCGATATGCATAACCGAAACTTCAGTGACGCTGCTCGCTCTCAGACAGTGAACGTGGTGTCGTGTGAAGTTTTAGATCCTCTTTCCCAGACATGATCCGCTATCATAAACCAATTGTTATCGAAACTGACTTCGCAAAATCTGTTCATGTTGCTTTCAAGAGACGTGTCTGGGTTTATGCATTAGGAAACTACACCGATCTAAATAATACAATCGTTAACGAACAATGGGACGAAATGTTTGATAATCCTGACCTGGACACTATTGTATCTGATTTTACCAATAAATACTCCATCTGGCATCAAAGTATATCCCAGATAAATACATAACCTCGATAACAACAACCCATATGGTTTCATAATAACATAAGACTACTTATCAGAAAAATCGGGCAGCCAAACAGAGTGGCCTTCCTCGAGCATGGTATAAATACAGAAGCAAGAAGAATGAGGTTGTTTCAGCGATACGGAAGGCCAAAACGTTCCATTTAACTAAAGTCCAAAACGTGCTGAAAAGCAAAGAGACTTCACCCTTAAATCTTTCATAGGAAATAATACTTCATCAGAGATCCCAACTATAATTCACCAAAACAGAACGTATTTGTCGAACACCGAGAAAGCCGATGTGCTCAACTATTATTTCTGTACTATTTCTTGCCTAGATTATTTTAAAGCTTCGTTGTCAGCGTCTATTCCGTCATCCGACGAAATACTTGATAACATAACGCTCCACTGCCGCGATGTTTATGAAGCACTGAAACCAATAAATGCGTCCAAAGCCTCTGGTCCGGATTTGGTCAGCCCTCGTCTACTCGAGAAGTGTAAAACGTCCTTGTGTGAACCACTGTCGACCCTGCTTAACATCCTATTGAATAACTGTTATTGCCCATCTGCATGGAAAGAAGCTAATGTATCTCCAATTCTTTCTAACTTTCAGTCGGATCCACCATCAACTATGTAAAAAATGTTGAATAAATATTGTTTAAACTAAATAGTCATAAAGTAGTGGTTTAGTAGCAGAATTATTTTGCAATTACTTACTGTAAAGCACCAATTGGTGTTTTCCAGTAAGCAGATGAAATAGTTTCGCGCGGCGAAGGCGCGCAGGGACGGCGTGAGGCAAGCCCCTTTCAACCCTCTTTAACTGTAGAATATAGTTTCTAAACAGACGCGTCAAAGGAGGAAAAGGGTGGGGTACTCAGTAGATGTCCAGGATTATGGTGTTCTTGGAAGTTGTGGTGGTCTTCTGATGTTCTTTTGGTCTAAACTCTCGGGTGAGGACCAGTGCGAGAGGGGGGGGGGGGGGGGGGGGTCCTCTCAGCAGAGATGCTACATCTCCCCGAGGGTGCAATGATGATATATTCAGGCAAGTATAATCTGCCATTTATGGGATGGTCTTGTTGTGGTTGGACGTCATTGGCAAGTATGGTCTGCTTCAGGCAATCGATGGTGGCTGTGTTGGCTTCTGTGTTGGGTTCTGTTTTTAGGATAGCATCAGATAGTGGAGAAAAAACAAGAACGGCCCCTTTCGGGGACCACGCAGAGAAAGACACGAACTTCCCTGGTTCGAGGGCAGGTCTGCATGGTAACCTGGTTGGCCGGGGCAAGAATGCACGGTACTGGCGCTAACAAAAAGGGACAATAAGTGGGACGCAGGACCAACGCTCGCCTCCCAGGAGGTGGATGCCCACTTCTATGGATGGAGTGAAGGGTGTTCAAAGTCCATAGCGGTTACTATGTTCCATAGCGGTTAGAATTAACCCATAGCGGTTATTGGGAGGTGGATGATTCTAAGAAAAACATCTGTCGGTACCTGCTTAAAATTTAAAAAAAAAACAGAATTAGTAGGTTGTATACAGTAGAGTAAGAGGCTAACGCAGTAAAGGGGCCATCTTTGGTAGAGTGGATTGTTTTTAAGTTAAAAGGGACGAGAGCAGACTATGACGCTTATATGCCGCACCCGAGGGTGTTTCCTGCTCCTTGCCCCCGTGGACTGATTCCTACTTGACTTTATCTGCGTCATCTTGATAGGTTGAAATCGAGATTATGATTAAGGGAGGAAAGCAGGCCATACAATCATGTGCCATACCCGAGGGTGTTAATCCTGCTCTTTACCTAGCCGGTTTGATTCCTACTTTAGTTTATATGGGCGTTTTAATTAGATAGGTTGGGATCAGGATTAAGATTAAGGGAGGGAAGCGGTGATACTAGAAACCGGAATCCCCCGGAATCTCCTTTAAAGACCGGAATCACCCGGAATCCCGGAATCCCCTCATATTTTACTACATTTTCGGCATATTTAGCACTTTTAGTAATAAAAAATCAACATCGGGGGTTTCCAATCATAGTTTTTTTTTCAAATATAGATCAGCTGAAAGATACAGATTGTACAACAACGATGGAAACATATGGAATAGGACTTCCATCCAGAAAAACGTCTTTGGGCATGATGGAAGTAGACACGACTTCACGAGAGATATTGCACAAGTTCCACCCGGTCATCCTTCAAGATGTAAATCCTACAATAGTGCATGGCGACGGGAACTGTTTGTATCGCGCAGTTTCCCGGGGTTTGTTTGGTAATGAAGATTTCCATCTTCTAATAACTTTATTGACTGCAATTGAGATTCTAGGTAATCAGAATTAGTATGACTATGAGAGCCCTAGCTGTGTAGATTTAATTCAGAGTGGTGAATGAACGAATGAATATGTTATATATACCCGATTATAATTGTTATTCATTTTAATTTTGCAATGAACGGCAATAGACTTTACAGCAGAGAGGGCATGCAGTCACGGACCTTCTTTTCCGGACCCCGCCCATTTTTCCACGATCCTGGCTGACTTTCCCCGACTTCAGGGCTTATCTCTGAGAGAGCGTAGAGTTGAGTTCTGTGCGGGTTTTGTTTTTGAACAGTCATGATCTAACCAAGATGATGATTCGCTAAAGTTCTCATTCAAATTGAGCAAATTATAATCTTCATTAGTTCGAGTTTTTTCCTGCCCTTAACCCCCCCCCCCCCCCCCCCCACACACACACACACACTCCCCCCCTCCCCCTACACACACTCATTCCAGTGAGCTTCAAGTCTGATAGAAAATTCTCGCTTCTCGGGCTATGATGTTTGTGTTGTATTGGCGATGCGTGATAAAACATCGAGTTTAAAATGACGAAAATGTAGTAAAATATGAGGGGCTTCCGGGTGATTCCGGTCTTTAAAGGGGATTCCGGGTGACTCCAGTTTCTAGTAGGACCCGAGGGAAGCAGGCCATTCGATTATGTGCCACACCCGAGTGTTATTCCTGCTCATTACCTCCTAAATAACTGCAAATTAATTGTATAGTTTCAAGTGATCCAGTCAGGGTGCTAATGTATAGTAGTAATTGCTTTCCAGTAAATAATTTACAACTTAAAGTCACTGCTAAGTAACCATAAAGTAGTGCTTTAGCAGTAGAATTATTTTTCTGAACAGTCTATTAAATATACAACTCAAAGTTTGCTAAGCACCAAATATTTGACACATCATTGTGAAATTTGCTTGTGACATATTTGCGATATTTTTGGTGGATATGATTGAGGAATATATTGAGATGGTCCCCAGTGTTTACATTAGCTCTCTTGACAGGCAGACTTTTCGTAACAGTCATTGAAAGCATGCACCCCTTGATTTTCATGATGTTTTCGTGTACTGTCTCCATGTACATGACATGTGTAGGGTATTCAATCTTCTCTTCAACACAAACCTTTGTGATTTAATTATTAAATATGGCAAATGCAAATGTAAGAAGACATTTGTCTGAAGCAGAAATATGGCGGGCTGTAGAGATGGTGGAGCAAGGGCTATCCATCGTCAGGTTGGGGAAGCTCTTGGTGTGTACCATACGGTGATCACCAGAGGCCGGGCAAGATTTCAGCAGTATGGCACACCAGTAAAGGGGCATGGTGGTGGCAGAGACAGTGTAACATCTGCAGCTGAAGACCGGTTTTTGATCATTCAGGCCCGTAGGAACAGCTTTGCCACAGCAACCCAGCTTCGCAATGACATTCAGAATGCATCCCGGGTAAATGTTTCGACACAGACTATCCGGGCAAGGTTGCACGAATGTGGTGTCCGATCGAGAAGATCATGTATTCGCATTCCGCTGTCCCCGAACCACCGCCAGGCACGATACGAATGAGCCATGGACCACGTTGGATGGACCAGAGAAGATTGTCGACCTGTTCTTTCTACAGATGAGTCAAGGCACTGCCTAGACAACACAGATTGGCGGTCATGGGTATGGAAAAGACCAGGAGAGTGATTCCATGCAACCAACATTGCTGAGCGTGACCGCCAGTCATTCTAATGGATGATAATGCCTGTCCTCATGTTGCCCATGTTGTCGGGGAGTACCGACAGAGGAAATGGATTGAGCGTATGGACTGGACAGCAAGATCCCCTGACCTCAATCCAATCGAACACTTTCTGGAGTGAGTTGCAGCTCGCAATTTCAGCCAGTCCAGTCCAGCCAAGAAGTGTCCAGGAGCTTGGTGCCATGCTGGTCCAAGAATGAAACAACATCCCACAAATGACCACCAGGAGCCTGATTGGAAGCATGAGAATGCGTTGTCAAGCTGTAATTAACAGTAATGGGTCTCATACTCGACATTGAACCCAACCAGTTCGCTCCGTCAACATTTTGGCAAATTGAAAAATTTTCTATTTTACCAATAATATCCATTTTCCATGATTATCGTATTCAAAAGCTGAAAAATAATGTCAAACACAAATAAAATCATAATTTCTGTACTTAAATCATTAAAGATATAATTAAATAAAAAAATATATACACTTTTCATTACAATATTTCAACTAAACCGAAAAACAGGTAGTTGGATATACAAGGTGCTTAGCAAACTTTGAGTAGTATACTTTGTTTTCCAAACAATGTGTGTATTCTTTGCAATTTCAATCACCTGCTTGTTTGAAAACCAATGTATGTCTAGATTGCTTGGAAAGCAATTCATGCTAAAGATTGCTCAAAAAACAACTTATTGCACCTTCGTCACGTAATCAAATTATTATAAGCTCATAACAATGTTCATACCTCTTTGTAGCGAAACGTCATATCTGTGTAAATGTAGTTAAGTAAGGCCTACAATTTTGTCGATTTCATAGAAAATATAATAAAAAATGAAACCTGTAAAATGTTTTTATTTTTTTTTCTTGCCCATCAACATGGAAAAAACCTCATTGAAAGAACCTAAATAATCCCCGAGCCCGAAAAGCGCCAAACCCCGAGGCCGAAAAGCGTTGGGCCGAAAATCACAGGGCGAAATGCGCGAGGCCGAAAAACGTGAGGACGAAATTCAATGATCCCCCCCCCCCCCCACCCCCCGTCATTGCTTCTATGGATGGTCTTGCACTAGACATTATTTTCATTATTTTAAAGGAAGCCCTAAGGGCTCTATTACAAGTCTTGTCTACCCTGAGTGAATATACCACTAGCTTGAAAGACAAGACCTAAGTATTTATATTTTTGAACACATTCAATATTCTGATTTTTTATATATAAATGTTTGTGAAAATGAATGACCACCTTTGTTGAAGATAATAATTTGGGTTTTATTAGTATTCACGGTGAGACACCAGTCACTACAGTATTGCTCAAGAAAATTTAGTTTTTGATGCAACCCATTTGATGTAGGCGATATGAGGATAAGATCGTCTGCATATAGTAGACAGTCAATTTCTTTCTAAAATAACTTTACTTTTCCCTCTGACTGTGAGAGATATGTACATAGGTCATTCACATAAACGTTCAAAACTGCCGGGCTCAAAGTAACCCCTTGTTTAACTCCAATTTCAGAGCCAAAACAGGAACTGAGAGACCCGTCAATTTTCACTGTTAGATCTCCCTTGGAATGCATGCTATTATTGATATTATAGAACTTCCCACCAACGTTTGATTGTAAAAGTTTTATGAAAAGACCATGATGATTAATAGTGTCAAATGTTTTCCTAAGATCCACAAAGCAGCAGAAGAGTTTCTGACCTCTGCCTCTACTATATTTATCTATGAGACTTTTCAAAATAAACATATGATCTGTTGTTGTTCTAAAGTTCTTCCTAAAACCAGCTTGACTATATGAATCAGTAGATTGTTTTGTTTTTTTTTAATTTTAAGAACACTTAATTCTGTTCTATTGTGCCTCCAAAATCAATTTACCAGCGTATTTTAGGGGGGTGGGGGTCTGGACATTTTGTCTAGTAATCTATTTTAGGACACTACTACGATGCGCCATGCTACATGTATTTTATATAAGCGCATTCGGTCTAAATTGGGGCCGTTCAATATTTATGACGTAGGCCTAATCAGTATTTTTGATGTAAGAAGTCTTCATCTTATTTAGTACCCAAGAGTCCAAACAATATTTGGATTAGGGTCCAGTTCACCCAAAGGAGGGGTCCGAATCCACTAAGGTCCGAATTCTCCAAGATCATCCGAATTCTCCAACGGCCAAACCCTCGAATCCGCTTGTATTCCAATTTTGGGGGATCTGGACTATTCGACGAGAAGACAATTCGACGGAAGACAACTTCGACGATTTTTTTTTAAAAGGGTAAATTTGAAGAATATATTTTTAAAAATGATATTAAAGACACAATTGGCCAAGCAATTTGTTTTTTGCCTTTTGTTAAACCTCTCTTTGAAGAACAGTTTCCCAACGTCATTATACAGGGTTGCGTCTTTCATTGGACGCAGGCAGTCTGGCGAAAAGTGCAACAATGTGGTCTTTCAGAGACATATAGAAAACGCATGAACACATACAAGTTTATTCGACGTTTGTTATGTCTTGCATTTCTACCATCAACTCACGTTGTTAGTTACTTTAATTCAATGAAAGAGCTTTGTAAACGCTATCTTACAACATACTCTACTCAACGTTATATCTATCTACATCTACATCATACTCCTAGCCTTCAAAGAATTGAAGATTATAAGGAGGCGCATGAATGATTTTTTTTTTTTTTTTTTTTTTTGTAAACTGATAAAAGATTTGTTTAGATGACTATTTGACTTTGAAAAAGTACTTGTAGTAGGTGGATTTGAACTCATCTAGATCTGTTAAGCTTGCCATTGAGTATGGGATCTTATTCCATGCATTGATAGTTCGAGGATAGAAGGAATTTGAGATATATTTGGGCACTGCATGGGGTTTAACATACTTGTGATCTCTAGTAGGAGTAAGAGGAGCAGTGTCTTTTATTTTTACAAGGCCATGGTGAGTTTTATACAGTAAGACCATGGATGTATATAATCGGCGCTGCTCAAGAGTCGGCCAATTTAGGATGGTAAGCATGTCAGTAACACTACTAGGGTGTTTATATATGTTCATTACATAGCGTGCTGCACGATGTTGGACCATCTCAATGTGGTGTGCGAGATCTTTTTGCCAAGGATGCCACACAGGTGAGCAGTATTCAAGTTGTGGCCGAACATATGTCTGATATGCAAATGCTTTGA
The DNA here is from genome assembly GCA_031216915.1 of Pictodentalium vernedei. NCBI lineage: Eukaryota > Metazoa > Mollusca > Scaphopoda > Dentaliida > Dentaliidae > Pictodentalium > Pictodentalium vernedei. Next base: position 844,238,189 of record CM062297.1, read on the forward strand.
TGTTTCTATTACTTGTTCTTATGTTTCTTTTGATGAATCTTAGCGAGGTGTTCGCTTTATTTACTATATTATTTACATGACATTTCCATGAGAGATCTTTTGTTAGCGTTACACCGAGGTATTTGGCTTTATTTGTATTTTTGAGGATTTTATTGTGCAGTCTGTATTCATGTTTGATGGGGTTTTGTTTTCGAGAGATACTTATTATTTCGCATTTGTCAGGATTAAAAGCCATTTGCCATGCATGTTCCCATTTTTCAAGTTTGTTTCGGTCTTGTTGGAGAGTACTGCAGTCAGAGGCTGAAGTTATGGTGCAGTATACGATAGTATCATCAGCAAACAGGCGGGCTGGGCATTCCAAGTTTGCTGCGAGGTCATTAATGTATATCAGGAAGAGACAGGGGCCAAGGACAGAACCATGAGGCACTCCAGAGAGGACAGGACAGGAATCTGATTGGACACCATTTACAATGACTCTCTGAGATCTGCCTGCAAGAAAGGAACCTATCCAGTCTACAGTTCTATTGTTTATGCCGATACGGCGAAGTTTCAAGAGTAGCCGAGAGTGATCAACCTTATCAAAGGCTTTGGAAAAGTCCATTACCGCTATATCCGTTTGTTTACCCTGACCCATATTGTTTAGGACATCTTAGTAGTAGGAGAGCGACGACACGTGCCTCATTGGCAGGATCTCATGCAGGATCTCATATGTGACGTCATAGTCACGTGACCTGGTGACGTCATGTTGTGTTGTCATGGTAACCCGCGTGAGCGGCCATGTTGTGACGTCATCTCCATAGTGATACGTGGTGTTAGTGCGCATGCGCAGCGCGTGTTGTTAGGGTGATACGTGTTTCCGTCGTCCATTTTGTATACTGGAGGTCGCCATCTTGGTTTCTATGGTAGCACGTGATTGCTATGTTACCAATGGCTTCTAACAAGACAGGGGTATGTTCGGGGGTGTGTTCCTTTGTAGAAGGGTAAATCTTATTACCACAAACAACCCGACAATCCCCCAAATCACCAAAACCCACCCAAAATCACCGAAATTGACTTTATTTCTCCAATTTATCGGCTTAGCACGTAGTGCTATAGTACTAAGGGGGTACAAAGGGGTGCGTTCGATTGAACATGAGTAATGTTCTGGCTTAGAATTCCCCCAGAATCCCTTTTTGGATCCTTATCCCATGACGTTTTTCCTTATTAAGAATAGCACGTAGTGCTATAGGACAAATTTACCCAGAATTCTCTGCTTCTTTCTATATAAGCAACAGTTTTCGTCTATCTGGCCATGTTCCTTTGTTTTATAGTATACTCCAGTAGCGTAGAAGAGCCTATTAGTTGGAACAGTTTTGCTTATTATTACTATAATTAGCTATTCTAGTCTATTCTTGTTAGTTCTGACCCTATTCCGTGTACTCTTGTTGTTTCCTTTATCTAGATCATTTATATAAATTATAACTAACCAATCAGATTGCTTGATTTCCCATAACCTGTATGCAGAGTTATCTCCCCTGTGTATAATAAAAGCCTATATCCAATGGCAATATCCCCGGGCACCCCAATTTAGGCACCCCTTTTTGAAAAACATATGACCTTCGGCACCCCTTTTTTGTCATATGTGCTTATGCGAAAAAGCACAATGTGACACAATGTGCCCTAGCACATAGGCACATGATTTATGTGCCGATATGTGCTTATGTGAAAAGGCACAATGTGACACAATGTGCCCTAGCACATAGGCACATACGGGTATTTGAGGATACCTATTGCCTGGTATTGTATTATTCGAGGATACCTACTAGAGAATCCCTTTTTGTCATATGTGCTTATGTGAAAAGGCACAATGTGACACAATATGCCCTATCACATAGGCACATACGGATATTTGAGGATACCTATAGCCTAGTATTGTATTATTTGAGGATACCTATCTAGGATACCTTCTGGAGAATCCCTTTTTGTCATATGTGCTTATGTGAAAAAGCACAATGTGACACAATGTGACCTAGCACATAAGCACATGCTTTATGTGCCGATATGTGCTTATGTGAAAAGGCACAATGTGGCACAATGTGCCCTATCACATAGGCACATACGACCAAAATGGGATTCCATAGCCACAGGCGTTTTCGAAAAAGGGATTCCACAAATGGGATTCCAAAAAGGGATTCCACAAATGGGATTCCGTTTCCATCTTGTCTCCAAAGCTCCAAAACCACTACAGGTCTATGGTCGATCTGTCCTATCATTAGCTTCAACAACAGTCTTGTTCCATTGCGGCCTTGTACCAGTACTATTGGCTAAACTACCATCAATTACTTCCTAGCTATACCTTCGCTGAAGCTTTCAAAATGTTTCATCTGATTTCTCCTGTATACATATAAGGCATTCCGTAAGTGGTCCAGTCCGTAAAATTTGGATGTTTTAACATCGTCCACTCGAGGGTATGGAAAGGGTTTGATAACACCCAATTCAACAATGACTACAAGACTCTGAACAGAGACAACCAACCACTACAAAACAATAAAGGTACAGATCCAACATAACCAAGATCGAAATAAACATAACAAAGTGAAAGAATGTCAAACTAGTCGGATTGATCGAACACGTTTGACAGACTTAACAGAACAAAGTGAACAAAGATCCAACACAACTAAGATCGAAGTGATCAAAACAAAGTGAACGAAGACCCAATGAAGGTATCGAAGTGAATTGACCATAACAAATTGAACAAAGTTCTGAACTATAACCCTAATGAAGGTATATATAATTAACCTTCTTGAACTGAACAAACCTGAATGAACCCTTTGAACTGAACAAAGTTTTCAACTGAATGAACTTTATGTAATTAAAACCCCTTTGAAGTCCAGAAAGTTTTTAACTATAACCCTAATGAATGTATATATAATTAACCCCTTGAACTGAATGAACTCTATTTTTTAACCATATCCCAATATTACCACCTTTGACCAGAATAACATTTAACTGAATAAATTTTAAACTTAATGAACTACAACCAGGTGAACTGAATTTTTCTAATAGGGAAGGGAAATACCCTCGAGTGGACGATGTTAAAACACGGAATCCAAATTTTACGGACTGGGCCACTTACGGAATGCCTTATATGTATACAGGGGAAATCAGATGAAACATTTTGAAAGCTTCAGCGAAGGTATAGCTAGGAAATAATTGATGGTAGTTTAGCCAATAGTACTGGTACAAGGCCGCAATGGAACAAGACTGTTGTTGAAGCTAATGATAGGACAGATCGACCATAGACCTGTAGTGGTTTTGGAGCTTTGGAGGCAAGATGGAAACGGAATCCCATTTGTGGAATCCCTTTTTGGAATCCCATTTGTGGAATCCCTTTTTCGAAAACGCCTGTGGCTATGGAATCCCATTTTGGTCGTATGTGCCTATGTGATAGGGCACATTGTGTCACATTGTGCCTTTTCACATAAGCACATATCGGCACATAAAGCATGTGCTTATGTGCTAGGGCATATTGTGTCACATTGTGCTTTTTCACATAAGCACATATGACAAAAAGGGATTCTGCAGTAGGTATCCTCGATAGGTATCCTCAAATAATACAATACCAGGCCAAAGGTATCCTCAAATACCCGTATGTGCCTATGTGATAGGGCACATTGTGTCACATTGTGCTTTTTCACATAAACACATATCGGCACATAAAGCATGTGCCTTTGTGCTAGGGCACATTGTGTCACATTGTGCTTTTTCACATAAGCACATTTGACAAAAAAGGGATTCTCTAGTAGGTATCCTCGAATAATACAATACCAGGCAATAGGTATCCTCATTTACCCGTATGTGCCTATCTGCTAGGGCACATCGTGTCACATTGTGCCTTTTCACATAAGCACATATCGGCACATAAATCATGTGCCTATGTGCTAGGACACATTGTGTCACATTGTGCTTTTTCACATAAGCACATATGACAAAAAAGGGGTGCCGAAGGTCATATGTTTTTCAAAAAGGGGTGCCTAAATTGGGGTGCCCGGGGATATTGCCATTGGATATAGGCTTTTATTATACACAGGGGAGATAACTCTGCATACAGGTTATGGGAAATCAAGCAATCTGATTGGTTAGTTATAATTTATATAAATGGTCTAGATAAAGGAAACAACAAGAGTACACGGAATAGGGTCAGAACTAACAAGAATAGACTAGAATAGCTAATTATAGTAATAATAAGCAAAACTGTTCCAACTAATAGGCTCTTCTGCGCTACTGGAGTATACTCTAGAACAAAGGAACATGGCCAGATAGACAAAAACTGTTGCATATATAGATAGAAGCAGAGAATTCTGGGTAAATTTGTCCTATAGCACTACGTGCTATTCTTAATAGGGAAAAACGTCATGGGATAAGGATCCAAAAAGGGATTCTGGGGGAATTCTAAGCCAGAACATTACTCATGTTCAATCGAACGCACCCCTTTGTACCCCCTTAGTACTATAGCACTACGTGCTAAGCCGATAAATTGGGGAAATAAAGTCAATTTCGGTGATTTTGGGTGGATTTTGGTGATTTGGGGGATTGTCGGGTTGTTTGTGGTAATAAGATTTACACTTCTACAAAGGAACACACCCCCGAACATACCCCTGTCTTGTTAGAAGCCATTGGTAACATAGCAATCACGTGCTACCATAGAAACCAAGATGGCGACCTCCAGTATACAAAATGGACGACGGAAACACGTATCACCCTAACAACACGCGCTGCGCATGCGCACTAACACCACGTATCACTATGGAGATGACGTCACAACATGGCCGCTCACGCGGGTTACCATGACAACACAACATGACGTCACCAGGTCACGTGACTATGACGTCACATATGAGATCCTGCATGAGATCCTGCCAATGAGGCACGTTTCATCGCTCTCCTCCTACTCATCTTGAGTTAAGTATAAGAGTTGAGTTTCACAACTCAGTTTCGAGCGGAAGCCATGTTGGTTTGGGGTATGGTGTAAAAATAACTTCTTTTAATCCGCTGGGGGAAATAAAAGGTTTTCGTCGAACTTGTACTTTTTTATCGTCGAACAGTCCAAAGTTTCGTCGAATCGTCCAAAGTTTCGTCAAATCGTCTAAAGTTTCGTCTAATTTGTTCAGAAGTTTCGTCGAATCGTCCTAAAAAAAATCGTCGAATTTGTCTTTCGTCGAATAGTCCATAACCCCAAGTTGCAGACCCAAACCGAGTCCGTGCCGAGAAATTATGTGAATGAGATTTTCAAATTCGTTTATGTTCGTTTTTGTGCATTGTATTATAATGGATATTCTGATATATGCAGTATTAAAATTACAGATTATAATGACATGAAAATTATATCCATAAAGTGTACTTTTTCAGTTTTAAAGTATTTTTTCCGCTTCCGAGCCCACAAAAAACGAACAAAAACCAATTTGAAAATCTCATTCACATAATTTCTCGGCACGGACTCGGTTTGGGTCTACAACTTGTAGTGGGGTAATTTTCTGGTACTCGAACCATCGATCTTGGTGCAAGCATTCCCCAGAAAGAAATGCCCGTATGTAAACATGGAACATTGATCAAAAGAGTTTTTTAATTATTTGACAAAACCAGAAACATAATAATATGGCTTCCAGTTCGAAACCTGAATCTTTTTATGATCCCGAATCAATAGTTATCAACAAAGGAAGAGAATCAAAACAACAGAAAATGCGATCTAGTTACAGAACTGTCATTTCAAATGGACAAGAAGCCACACGCATCCCAAACCAAACACGAAATGTTCAAGTTGTCGATAATGACACCACGACCAGTAATATCAACAATATTGTTCTATATAACGCTGACCATGAATCGGTTAAAAAATCACAGGCTTCCGGGTATACAGCTAACATAAATAGTAGCTTAGATCTTTTTATACTGGGCTCTTTTTATCGTCGATTTACCCAAATATAATATATGTACATGTAGGTATGCGGCGTCGAATTTTGAGGGTACCCCAGTCCTTCAAGTTCAACTTTGAAAACCCAGGTGCGCATTCAGTTGCTCCTGCTTTTGAAATTTAGTCTCCCATGTTTTTTGGGGGGTGGGGGGGGGGGGTTGGGTTGGTGCTACATGAGGAACTGGACACGTATTGACATAAGCTAGTTGAATTTCTTGAAACTAGAACTTAGTAGAAGTTGAGAAGTGGGCGTTTTTTACGGTGCGTCGATTTACCACATAGAACTACATAGAAGCACAAAGAAGCACATAGAAGCACAAAGAAGCACATAGAAGCACAAAGAAGCACATAGAACTATATAGATAAGATTTGGAGACAAATTACTAAAGACTGCTGCAAAAAAACCGAGAGAAGTAGGGTTTTTTTGTCCGATCCAGTGGTGGATTAATTGAGAAATTGGACTCGGAGAAACTTCGGATCGACGGACCAACTTTAAAGCTCATTTTCGGCTATCGACCGGTGCATTAGTTTTTATGTTTTTATGATTCATACAGACAATTGAATCCTTTCCCCCCCCCCCCCCCCCCCAAAAAAAAAACAAAACAAATTAACCCTTTACCCAAAGTCGATAGAAGACGACACTTGAAAGATAAATTCTAAAATAGTTTATTTGTTGAAGTCGCCCTTTTAAATATAGCTTATGACCTCAGCTTCTGAACAGTCTGATGTAACGCTGGGTTGGGGGGGCGGCTTATCAGGTAAAAGGGCGTTAGGCCCGATACTCTTCTATGGGGTATCTATGAGATAACTGTGATGTTCTATGGGGTTCTCTTATGGGGTATCTATGGGGTAAATCGTCGAATCGCCTTGTGGTTTTATGCAACTTTGGAGGATGCTACTGTAAACTTCAAGATGATTGTAGGAGTGTACATGCTAGTACGGCCACATCCCCCATAGAGAACACCAGACCTTGAATCTGAGTAAATTGTTTGTCTTAAAAACATAGCTTATGACCTCTCGTTGAGAGGTCATAAGCTATATTTAAAAGGGCGACTTCAACAAATAAACTATTTTAGAATTTATCTTTCAAGTGTCGTCTTCTATCGACTTTGGGTAAAGGGTTAATTTGTTTTGTTTTTGTTTTTTTTAGTGGGGGGGGGGGGGGGGATTCGATTGTCTGTATGAATCATAAAAACTAATGCACCGGTCGATAGTCGAAAATGAGCTTTAAAGTTGGTCCGTCGATCCGAAGTTTCTCCGAGTCCAATTTTTCGATTAATCCACCACTGGATCGGACAAAAAAAACCTTACTTCTCTCTGTTCTTTTGCAGCAGTCTTTAGTAATTTGTCTCCAAATCTTATCTATATAGTTCTATGTGCTTCTTTGTGCTTCTATGTGCTTCTATGTAGTTCTATGTGGTAAATCGACGCACCCCGTTTTTTATTTTATTTTTAGCTCAACTTGACAAATTCAGGCTGAACTAATCCCTTCGCTCTCTGGCCATCCGTCGTCCGTCAACACCATATTTTGGTCTCCTCCTCTAAAGCCACTAGGCCAATTCAAGTGAATGTTCGTGTGAGTGATGGTCCCGAAGGGGCATTGCATTTTTGTTCAACTCAGCATGCCCTGCCCCATAGGGAGGGAGTGGGGAAAAATGCTCCAAAATATTTTTAAAATCTTCTTCTCATGAACCAGTGTTTACAATGACTTGATATTTGCTATGGAGCTTCCTTTTGAGGTGTCGAATCAAGTTTGTTCAAACGAAGTTCGTGAAGCCATATTTGGCTTTGTAATGGGAAGGGTAAGATTTTTGGCCCCGCCCCAAATTTCTGTTTTCTGAACCCATGGTCTGGTTTGAACCAAATTTGGTATGTGGTATTATTGGGTCATAAGTACTTGACTCATGCAAAAAACCCCAAAATTCCTGCGTCCCCATGGGCACCCTCGGAGCTAAAAATAGAAATATTTTCAAATGCCCATATTTCCCAAACCACACAGAACAGAGAGCTGTTATTTGGTATGAAATATCCTTAGGACCTGTAGAATTGAATGGTAAACAAATTGACATCGGTTATGTTAGGGTGTTCTGTAATGGGCATCGAAAAAATGCTGAATCGGCATATTTGCAAAAATTTTAAAAAATCTTTTCTCCAGCACTAATCATCAGAATCTTTTGATATTCAGAATACAGCATTCATAGGGGGGTCAGATACAAGTTTGTTAAAATAAAGCCCATTCATGCATATTTGGGCACAATACAGCAGGGTTGGGGCGAATACACTGTAAATGTATTGAATACGAATACGAATACTTTGAAATTTTATGAATACGAATACGAATACACAAATTTCAAATGTATTGAATACGAATACGAATACTTTACAATGTATTCATGAATACAAAAATGAATACTTTTCAAAATTTTTTCTTGTAAATGGATGATAATTTGATCATTCTTATTGGGATTAAGGGTATAAGGGATTATAGGTGAAGATTTAGTTTTTCAGAGGGTGGATCTCTTAATCCTTCAGATTCCAATCAACAGACATAAGTTGGTATTAATGACAAACAAAAGAAATAAAAAAAAAATTTCAAATATCAATTTATTTAGAAAACAATTAGCAAAATGTGCGCAGTACTCATCCAATGTTTTGTTGTTTAGTGCGTACACAGTAATCATTAAATAGAGAACTGTGAGAAATTTACACAATTTTTTAGGTATTTTTTAAAGTTTTTTTCTTGTAAACTGCATTTTATGACCCCCAATAATGTCTATTAATTGTGGCTTCTTTGCTTCATGCCTTTTATTAATATTTAAACATACATTGCTGGTGAGAATAAAAAAACTGGCCAGTGCTATTCACAAAAATCAATTAAGCAATTACTGCACTATTGGAAAAATGTTGTAATTCAAGCACAATAATTTTACAGATCTACTAGTCTACACCTTATTTCTACTATTACTGTAGAAAAATATTAGATTAGTATTAATTGGATAATGGAGTTGTTTATGGATTAAAAATCACTACTTTGGCCAGACTGATATCCTTTGTCCAAAGAATAATCTGTACAATTACATTGTTCAGTTTACAATGAAACAAATTTTGAACAATATAGAGTTTGCTATCAAAAGGCAGATAAATAATTGAACTTACCTTCATGTGTAGTATGAAGTTTGATGTACTATTTGATGGACCTGATATGTGCACTTCAAAAGTATTAGTTTAATTCTTTACTACTTTCTAATAGAGATAACCACAATATTTTTTTTACAAATACTCAAATACTGTATACATGTGTATTAAAAACAAGAAAAGTATTCAAAAAGTATTCATGAATACACCTCAAATTTGACTGTATTCGAATACAAATACGAATACGAATACTTTAAAATTGCATGAATACTGAATACATTTGAATACTTGATAAAATGTATTGAATACGACTGAATACCGAATACAAATACGAATACCCCAACCCTGCAATACAGGAACATGAATTTTTAACATATGGTAATATGGGGAATATTCTTAAAAAATCTTCTTCAGAACCACCGGTCAGAATCTTTTAATGTTTGGTATACATCATTGTTATGAGGGTCAGATTTAAGATTGTTCAAACCAAGTCCCTAGGTTAATATTTGGGGTTCCTACGGAAGCCCAAATTTTAACTTTGTTCAGTATGGGGGCAATTTTAAAAAATCTTCTTCAGATCCACCAGTCAGAATGCTTTCATATTTGGTATGCAACATCTCTGGTAACAGGACAAAACCCCCTCAGGACAAAACCCCATCAGACAAAACCCCCTCATTTTTTGCATCGTAGGACAAAAACCCCTCAGGGAAAAAACCCCTCAGGACAAAACCCCCTCAGAAATTATATATATACTAACTTGTGTCTTGTGTTTCAGTAACACCATTTTGCAAGTCATCTGTACTTAACCATTAAAAGTACGGATGGCTGTTGTTGTTGTTATAACAACAAATCTCAAAGTTAAACTTCAGAAGAAACTTGTAAAACTGTGTGAGGATAGGCGTGAGGGTAAACTCAATGTGGCAGACTTCTTGAAATATGTTGGTTATTGTATTCGGTTTTAGAAACTTCACTCATATATATGAAACAGTTTTAAAAATATAGTGCTTCAGCTATACGTCCGTCCGTCAATACAGTAAAAACATTACATGGTATCCATATCACAGGTTAGATTTGTGTAATAAATAGAGGATCTACAACGGGTTCCCATTTTATAGCTCTATTTACAAAACGAGTTCAGTAAATTAGGTACTGGCAGAGCTTTAGCGAGGCCAAGACCTAATTTACTGGACGAGTTTTGTAAATAGAGCTACAAAATAGGGATCCGTTGTAGATTCTATTTATTACATGATCCAGGGTAACTCAAAAACACAACTTGAACCACATTGAATTTTTGTGAGTGTCAATTAGATTTATTATCATTGGATAATTACTTTATAGATGTTGTAATTTGTAAGGCAAGATGATCCTAATTAATATAATATTTGTATGTTCTATAGTTCTGTGTGAAAAAGATCGCTAGCTGTTACATGTTGTCAGTATTATATATATATATGTCATTAAATATTATTTACAATCACCTGCAAACAAATTTAATAAAACTCTATATTTGTTTAAATATTCTTTTTATTTATTCACTTCAACATTTATCACCTCATTTTTTAGCTTAACTTGACATAGTCAAGATAAGCTATTGCCATCACGCGTGCGGAAGTCTGTTAGTCTGTGAGTCTGTTAGTCTGTGAGTCTGTGTCTGTGAGTCTGTTAGTCTGTGACGTCTGTTCACATTTTCCTTTAGCACGGGCACACCCCGCAGTTCTTGTCTGATCGTCACGAAATTTCATATGCAGGTTTGGGGTCATGTCTAGATGAGAACGTCCCCTTTTGGTCGCGATCGGGCAACTGGTATGGCTGCCCGAGCCCAAAACCCGAAAACCATTAGCACAGTCTACAGGTCGTATTTATGAAGGGATTTCATTGTAACTTGGTAGGATGCCTCTGTATAATGCCTAGATGAGAACGTCCCCTTTTGGGCATGATCTATCAACCGTGATGGCTGCCCAAGCCCAAAACCCAAAAACTTTTAGCACAGTCTGCAGGTCATGTTTAATGTGGAGGGATTTCATTGTAACTTGGTAGGATGACTCCTTATGATGTCTAGACGAGAATTTCCCCATTTGGGCATGATCTGCCAACCGTGAGGACTGCCCGAGCCCAAAACCCGAAAACCTTTACCACAGTCTACAGGTCATATTTATTGAGGAATTTCATTGTAACTTGGTGGGTTGACGTCATACAATGTCTAGATGAGAAAGTCACCTTTTGGGCATGATTGGGCAACTGTGACGGCTACAGGGGCCCAAAGCCCGAAAACCTTTAGCACAGTCTATAGGTCATATTTATGAAGGGATTTCATTGTAACTTGGTAGGATGACTCCAAATAATGTCTAGATGAGAACGTCCCATTTTGATCGCGATCATGCAGCCTTGATGGGTGCCCGAGCCCAAAAACCTTTAGCATAGGCAAAAGGTCATATTTATGGAAGGATTTCATTGTAACCTGTTAGGTTGACTCCATGTAATGCCTAGATGATGACATCCCCTTTTGGTCGTGATTGGTCAGTTGTGATGGCTACTAGTGCCCGAAGCCCGAAAACCTTGAGCACAGTCTACAGGTCATATTTATGAAGGGATTTCATTGTAACTTCTTAGGATCACTCCAGATGATGCCCAGATGAGATTGTCCCCTATGGTTGCGATCATTCAGCCATGATGGCTGCCCGAGCCCGAAGCCCGAAAACCTTTAGCACAGTCTACAGGTCATATTTATGAAGGGATTTCATTGTAACTTGGTAGGTTAACTTCATATAATGTCTAGATGATAACGTCTCCTTTTGGACATGATTGGGCTACTGTGACGGCTAAAGGTGCCCGAAGCCTGAAAACCTTTAGCACAGTCTACAGGTCATATTTATGAGGGGGTTTCATTGTAACTTGGTAGGATGACTCCAAATAATGTCTAGACGAGAACGTCCCATTTTGGCCATGATCATTCAGCCTTGATGGGTGCCCAAGCCCAAAAACCTTTAGCATAGGCAAAAGGTTATATTTATAGAAGGATTTCATTGTAACCTGTAAGGTTGACTCCATATAATGCCTAGATGATGACATCCCCTTTTGGTCGTGATTGGTCAACTGTGATGGCTACAGGTGCCCGAAGCCCGAAAACCTTGAGCACAGTCTACAGGTCATATTTATGAAGGGATTTCATTGTAACTTTGCAGGATCACTCCAGATGATGCCCAGATGAGATTGTCCCCTTTGGTTGCGATCATTCAACCATGATGGCTGCCCGAGCCCAAAGCCCAAAAACCTTAAGCACAGTCTACAGGTCATATTTATGAAGGGATTTCATTGTAACTTGGTTGGTTGACTTCATATAATGTCTAGATGAGAACGTCCCCTTTTGGACATGATTGGGCAACTTTGACGGCTAAAGGTGCCCGAAGCCCGAAAACCTATTGCACTGTCTACAGGTCATATTTATGAAGGGATTTCATTGTAACTTGGTAGGATGACTCCAAATAATGTCTAGATGAGAATGTCCCATTTTGGCCGTGATCATTCAGCCTTGATGGGTGCCCGAGCCCCAAACCTTTAGCATAGGCAAAAGGTTATATTTATAGAAGGATTTCATTGTAACCTGTTAGGTTGACTCCATATAATGCCTAGATGAAGACATCCCCTTTGGTCATGATTGGTCAACTGTGATGGCTACAGGTGCCCGAAGCCCGAAAACCTTGAGCACAGTCTACAGGTCATATTTATGAAGGGATTTCATTGTAACTTCACAGGATCACTCCAGATGATGCCCAGATGAGATTGTCCCCTTTGGTTGCGATCATTCAACCATGATGGCTACCCGAGCCCGAAGCCCGAAAACCTTTAGCACAGTCTACAGGTCATATTTATGAAGGGATTTAATTGTAACTTGGTAGGTTAACTTCGTATAATGTCTAGATGAGAACGTCCCCTTTTGGACATGATTGGGCTACTGTGACGGCTAAAGGTGCCCGAAGCCCGAAAACCTCTAGCACAGTCTTCAGGTCATATTTATGAGGGGATTTCATTGTAACTTGGTAGGATGACTCCAAATAATGTCTAGATGAGAATATCCCATTTTGGTCGCGATCATTCAGCCTTTGATGGGTGCCCGAGCCCAAAAACCTTTAGTATAGGTAAAAGGTCATATTTATGGAAGGATTTCATTGTAACCTATTAGGTTGACTCCATATAATGCCTAGATGATGACATCCCCTTTTGGTCGTGATTGGTCAACTGTGATGGCTACAAGTGCCCGAAGCCCAAAAACCTTGAGCACAATCTACAGGTCATATTTATGAAGGGATTTCATTGTAACTTCGTAGGATCACTCCAGATGATGCCCAGATGAGATTGTCCCCTTTGGTTGCGATCATTCAAACATGATGGCTGCCCAAGCCCGAAGCCCGAAAACCTTAAGCACAGTCTACAGGTCATATTTATGAAGGAATTTCATTATAACTTGGTAGGTTGACTTCATATAATGTCTAGATGAGGACGTCCCCTTTGGGCACAATTGGGAAACTGACGGCTACAGGGGGCCGAAGCCTGAAAACCTTTAGCAAAGTCTACAGGCCATATTTATGAGGGGATTTTAATGTAACTTGATAGGATGACTCGTTTTGGAATAATTTCACTGTAACTTGGTAACTTTTGTTGATATACGTTAACCGTGAGGGCCACATACATTAACTGTGAGGTCATATTAACCCACCCCTCAGATCTTTAGTACAGTGTACACCTCATATTATTTTTATCAAAAACATAGCATACAGGGAACAGAAATGAACATATTCCCAATTATCACAATTCTTGTCTTATTTCATAATCCTTTCATAAACATTGAACATTATCCTTTTCATCAAACACAACACACAAGTTAAGCTACAGTGTCATTGACACTTTCATTTCATCATCATTTTTTTCTCAAGTGAGGGGGTTTTGTCCATTTTGTCAGTAACAGTGAGGGGTTTTGTCCGAGGGTGTTTTGTCCTGAGGGGGTTTTGTTCGAGGGTGTTTTGTCCGAGGGGGTTTTGTCCTATATTCAACATCTCTGGGGGGTCAGATTCAAGTTTGTTCAAATTAGAACCCTAGGTATATATTTGGACTCGCTATGGCAGCCCAAATTTTACTTAGTGCGATATGAGGAAATTACTTTAAAAATCTTCTTCAGATCCACCAGTCGGAATGCTTTCATATTTGGTATACAACATCTCTAGGGGGTCAGATTCAAATTCGTTCAATTCGAGTGCCTGGGTTAATATTTGGGCTCCATATGGGAACCTGAAATTTAACTTAATACAATATGAGGGAATTTCTTCAAAAATCTTCTTCTTCAGATCCACAAGTTAGAATGCTTTCATATTTGGTATACAACATGTTTACGGGGGTCAGATTCAAGTTTGTTCATTTCGAGTGCCTGGGTTAATATTTGGGCTCCATATGGGAACCTGAAATTTAACTTAATACAATATGAGGGAATTTCTTCAAAAATCTTCTTCTTCAGATCCACTAGTTAGAATGCTTTCATATTTGGTATACAACATCTCCAAGGGGATGGGACGGCAGATTCAAGTTTGTTCAAATTGGATCCATAGGTTAATATTTGGGCTCGCTATGGTAGTCCAAATTTTAACTTGGTGCAATATGAAGAAATTTCTTTAAAATTTTTCTTCTTAAGATCCAACAGTCAGAATGCCTTCATATTTTGGTACACAACATCTCTTGGGAAGTCAGATTCAACTGTGTTCAAATCGAGAGAGAGCCTGGGTTAATATTTGGGCTCCCTATGGGAGCCGGAATTAGCCATGTTGCTGAAGAATTAAAAAGTTTGTATTAAGAACCCTCTAGAGGTGTGTAACTAAGATTAATCCACAAAGGTTGTATCAAGGGGCTTCATAGGGGAGCTGTACATTTTACATTATGATCAACTGAAGAAGAGGCATGATGCCCGGATTATTTTTGTCACTCCTGCAGGACTCAAGGATTGACAGTGTATCCTATGGAAATGGATTGCTTAATGTAGACTCATTCTTGGACTCTGTTTATATTGTGTTCTGTTCAAGATGAACACTTCAGGCCCCATGGGGCCTCTTGTTTCTCTATTTTACTGAACAGCAGACGTACATATGTGCGAATGTTCTTTTGTTTACATGAGCATCGGTGGGCAGTATTTCCGTTGTCAATTTTATCGCCTAAACAAAATGGAAAACAAAACGTAGCCTTTTTCATTTTAATAACATAACAATATACTATTTCAAGTTATGGGTGCTTTTATTAACATGAGACAATGCGTGTTTGTTAATTTTTGGCATCTTATGAGGTAAACCCATTTAGAAACGTAATAAATAATTGCCACTTTCATTTCACTATTCGTGGGGTGATGTGCGATAAATATGTCACCAAAGGTCAACTTGGATGTAGTTCTACTGTAGGTGTAAATTTTTACTATTGAAATCCCATTACTGACATGTTCACCACGGTTGGTGTATAAAGCTAAAATGTATATCATAGGCTTTTCATATATACTTGTAGTAGAATAGGTTATCATGGTATAAATACAGATTATAGTATAAGTCAAACAATTGCATTTTAACCCTTTGAGACTTTAATTATCCTGATGTTCAAACGTCACTGGGAATTCTGTTTCTTCAACGTTTTTCAAAATGCGACGTCAAACGTCGAAAATACCAATAACAAGATATTTTTCACATTAGTGTTTATCTGATTGAGGGCTAGAATATTTTTGGTGATCTGAATTTGTAATTCAAAACTTGTTTTATTGGCTCACCAACGTTAGTTGTGTGAGCCTATGGCATAGCCCTCATGTCGGCGTCGGCGTCCGCTCTCAAATATTTTGAACTTTTGTGTACAGGTTTTGATTTTTTGGCTTTTCAAATTTTTTTTTAGTTTCAGCATATTGCTATAGTGGTTCACTATAACATTTAACTCTTTTCCAGGGTATTTTGTCGTAATTTTAACCCTTTGAATCAAATTTTAGACTTATTTTGATGTTTGCGTGCAGGTTTTGATGTTTTTTTTTTTCCTTTCTTTCAAGTCGAGATTTACCTTGCAGCATATGTCCATGCTTTCTCTTGTATGTAAACATGCATCTTAGGGCTATGTTTGTATTATTTAACCCTTTTCCTGCTGAATTACTTCAACTTTGGACTTTTATGTACAGCTTTTGGACATAGGCTTACAGCTTCTTACTTTTATGTACAGGTTGTGATAAAAAAAAATAATTTCAAGTGAGGTTGACCGCACTGCATATTGCAGTGGTGGTTATTATAACATTGATATCTTTCCAGTGCATTTTTAAAAGTTTTTTAACCCCTTCAATAGATTTTTAGACTTATTTTGACGTTTGCGTGCAGGTTTTCATGGTTTTTTTTTTTTTTTCCTTTCTTCCAAGTGTAGAGTTTCTGCATATTGCTATGGTGGTTCACTATAACATTTAACTCTTTTCCAGGGTATTTTGTCTTCATTTTAACCCTTTGAATCAAATTTTAGACTTATTTTGATGTTTGCGTGCAGGTTTTGATGTTGTTTTTTTTTCCTTTCTTCCAAGTGGAGATTTACCTTGCAGTATATGTCCATGCTTTCTATTGTATGTATACATGCATCTTAGGGCTATGTTTGTATTATTTAACCCTTTTCCTGCTGTATTGCTTCAATTTTGGACTTTTATGTATAGCTTTTTAGACTTATTTTGACGTTTGCGTGCAGGTTTCATGGTTTTTTTTTTCCCTTTCTTCCAAGTGTAGATTTACCTTGTAGCATATGTCCATGCTTTCTATTGTATGTAAACATGCATCTTAGGGCTACGTTGTATTCTTTAACCCTTTTCCTGCTTAATTACTTCAATTTTGGACTTTTGTTTACAGGTTTGGATTTTTGTGCTTTTTAAAAAAAAATTTCTTCTTTGCATATTGCTTTGGGGGTTCACGATAACATTTAACTCTTTTCCAGGGTACTTTGTCTTAATTTTAACCCTATGAATCAAATTTTGGACTTATTTTGACGTTTGTGTGCAGGTTTTGATGTTTTTTTTACTTTCATGTGTAGGTTTTGAGGTTTGTCTTTCTTCTCTTCCAAGTGGTGACTTACCTTGTAGCATATTGCCATGGTTCCTATTTTATGTTAGGATGCTTCTTGGGGCTATTTTTATATTATTTAACCCTTCAGCTGCTTATTTACTTTAATTTTGGACTTTTGCGTGCAGGTTTTGTACTTTTGTGTGCAGGTTTCGATATTTTTTTTTAAGTGGAGTTCACC
The DNA here is from genome assembly GCA_031216915.1 of Pictodentalium vernedei. Taxonomy (NCBI): domain Eukaryota; kingdom Metazoa; phylum Mollusca; class Scaphopoda; order Dentaliida; family Dentaliidae; genus Pictodentalium; species Pictodentalium vernedei. Next base: position 844,255,551 of record CM062297.1, read on the forward strand.
ATTGCCATGGTGGTTACTGTAACATATTCAGAGTATTTTTCTAAATTTTAACCCTTTGAAACAAATGTGATACTTGTTTTACTTTTATGTGCAGGTTTTGAGGTTTTTCTTTCTTTTCTTCCAAGAGGATATTTTTCAGTTAGGGTTTCACCTTACAGGCATATTGCCATGGTGGTTACTGTGACATTATCAGTGTAATTTTCTCAATTTTAACCCATTGAAACAAATGTGATACTTTTTTTTTTTCTTTTATGTGCAGGTTTTGAGGTTTGTCTTTCTGTTTTTCAAAGTGGAGACTTACCTTGTAGCATATTGCCATGGTTCCTATTTTATGTTAGCATGCTTCTTAGGGGTTATTATTATATTATTTAACCCTTTAGCTGCTTATTTTCTTTAATTTTGGACTTTTGTGTGCAGGTTTTGGAATTTTTTTCTTACTCCAGCCACCCCTTTACATTGGCCACCTGTTGGTGAGCCACGGGGTACTGATACCCCCTCTAGTTACAAATTATTGTAGCAGTCCACATTATTGTAACAGTCCACAGGTCGTATTTATGGAGGGATTTCATTGCAACTTGGTAGGATGACTCCATATAATGTCTAGATGAGAACGACCCCTTTTGATCGTAATTAGTCAATTGTGACGGCTACAGGGGCCTGAATCCCGAACATATTTATGAAGGGATTTCATCGTAACTTGGTAGGATGACTCCAGATAATGTCAAGATGAGAACATTCCCTTTTGGGCACGATCATTCAGCCATGATGGCTGCCCGAGCCCAAAACCCCAAAACATTTAGCACAGATTACAGGTCGTATTTATGAAGGGATTTCATTGTAACTTGGTAGGATGACTCAGTATAATGTCTAGATGAGGACATCCCATTTTGGTCGCAATCGGTCAACCATGATGGCTGCCCGAGCCCAAAACACAAAAACCTTTAGCACAGTCTACAGGTCTTTTTATGATGGGATTTCATGGAAACTTGGACGGATGACCCTGTATAATATCTAGATAAGAACGTCCCCTTTTGATCATGATCTGTCAACTGTGACGGCTGCCCAAGCCCAAAACCCAAAAACTTTTAGCACAGTCTACAGGTCATATTTAATATGGAGGGATTTCATTGTAACTTAGTAGGATGACTCTGTATTATCTAGATAAGGACATCCCCTTTTGGTTGCGATTGGTCAACCGTGATCGCCACACAGGCCAGAAGCCCGAAAACATTTAGTGCAGTCTACAGGCCGTATTTATAAAGGGATTTCATCGTAACTTGATAGGATGACTTGTTTTGGAATAATTTCATTGTAACTTGATAACTTTGGTTGACATACGTTAACTGTGAGGGCCACATACACTAACTGTGAGGGCCACATTAACCCACCCCTCAATTCTTTAGTACAGTCTACACCTCAAATTATTTTTATTGAAAACAGCATACATGGAACAGAAATTAACATATTCCCAATTATCACAATTCTTGTCTTATTTCATAATCCTTTCATAAACATTGAATATTATCCTTTTCATCAAAAACAACATATAATCATGTTAAACGACAGTGTCATTGACACTTTCATTTGTAAAATTGCATGTGAGCGGGTAGTTTTTTAATTTATTTTTGTCCCCCGACAAAGACATTTTGTCAGAGGACTATTGAAATCAGCTGTGTCCATCCATCTGTCCGTGTGTGTCTGTACATCTGGAGTGATAACTAAAGTTTAGCTCAACGAATCAAAACCAAATTTGATGTATATATTCCTTACCCCAATAATTAGGTGAATTCCGGATATCGGCTGGATCTGATAATTTTTGTTGGGGTTATGCCCACTTTTCGATGCTTTTTTTTCGCCCAATTTCTAAACCTTGGAAATTGGATGTCTGGGTGATAACTTCAGTTTGAGTTATTGAGTCAACACCAAGAATACGCAGGTCAAGTTCGAATTTGGGTTCAGTCTGACCAATATTTGGATGAGTTATGGCCCTTTTTCCATTTTTTTTTACTTTGAAAATTTGTTGCCTGGAAATATGTCCAATGTAAGAACTTGCTTTCGAGAGATAGAGCCCATGCCTGGCGGTGGCCTTGTTTATCTTTGTAATTATTTCTTTGCCATCAGAGTTCATGTTCTTGGTTTGTTTTATGTTTTAGGCCTCATTATCTACAGAATAGCATGGGTGGTGGTGTATTTCATCCCTTGAGTGCAAGAAAGCATTGCAAAACCTTGCTGCACTCAAGGGACAAATTTATCAATTTTATTAACATGGGTAAAATATCAGGCATAAACCATTTAATTTTTATTATTTTTTTATTTAAGTTTGCATTGGTTATAAAAAGAGAGCATGCGGCAGCCAAAAGGACCTTGCAGGAGGGCCTGAGAAACAGATTTTTTAGTTTTTGAGGCCTTAGGTTGATTATTTTGTCGGAACCTGTAGTTCGTTTGCGTATTTCACAATTGAGGTAGCCAGCACATCATCTAAATGATCGTTTGTGGGTTATTACCAGGCCTGTGCTCAAAGTATTGTGTACATGTACAGTTAAAACTAGAAGTCATGTCATGAAATGCGCACAAATAGGGCGTCGATCTGTGCGTTAATCTGCGCGTTATGACCATAGTAAGGCTATCAAATTATGTACATATGGCCTGTGCACAAGCGATGTTTCAGCCAATGGACCTCTGGGTAACCCGAAGGCCCATTGGCAGAAACATTGCCTGTGTTTGCTATGAGTAACTAGGAGAACCTGCCATGCTTTGGATGCCATTCGATATGGCAATTGCACACAATTCCTACGCACAATTAACCCTACGTCTTATGACATACAAAATCAAACAGCGGGGTGATTCTTGTGTACGTCTTATGACGTACAGAATCAAACAGCGCCTTGATACTTTGTGGACATTTGTTTTGTTATATTTTTCGATTTTTACCTGCGTCGCCAGCGACAGACCAGGTCTAGTAACCGCTCGACTCTGTACGTCAGTCCGTCCATCCGTCCATCCGTCCGAAACACTTTTTCCGTCAAAGTTTTCTTGGCTTCTATGAAAGGGAATGATTTTATATTTGGTCTGCTGCTTTATAATAATGAGTTGTATCGTGTAAGCAATTTTCAGATCTGCCGTGCAGCCACTTCCTCTTTGCTGATACTTTGAAGTTTTACTGTACCCACTGAACATTGAAATTTTCCGTCAAGGTTTTCTCTGCTTCTATGCAAGGGATTGAATTTATATTTGGTCTGCTGCTTCATAATGATGAGTTGTATCGTGTATGCAATTTTCAGGTCTGCTGTGCAGCCACTTCCTGTTTGCCGATACTTTGAAATTTTACAGTACCCACTGAACATTGAAATTTTCCGTCAAGGTTTTCTCAGCTTCTATGCAAGGGATTGATTTTATATTTGGTCTGCTACTTCATAATGATGAGTTGTATCATGTAAGCAATTTTTAGATCTGCCGTGCAGCCACTTCCTGTTTGCCGATACTTTCAAATTTTACTGTACCCACTGAACATTGAAATTTTTCGTCAAACTTTTCTCGGCTTCTGTGCAAGGGATTGATTTTATATTTCATCTGGAGCCTGATAATGATCAGTTGTATCGTGTATGCAATTTTCAGATCTGCCGTGCAGCCACTTCCTGTTTGCCGATTCAATTGCATGCAGCGACGCAGGTCCAGACCCGGTATTGGTGTTGTTTAAAGTTTTAACCTCAATTCCTATTTACCCCCCGAATAGTGCTCGGTGACAACTGTTGAGCCCAATGTTATCGCATTTTACTAATATAATCCTGCAGTCAAGACTTGGTTGAGTGCTAGAAGCCACTATAAGGACTTTTAAAAAATGAGGATACCAGAGCAAAAGCCAACACTCTCCTTGCTTATATTTCATATTCAGTTAAACACAAATAATATTTTGTTTTTATAAATTTGTTTTATTACAAATTATTGGAGAGTGCCTGTGGGCACTCTACACTAAATTGTAATAAAACCAGTTTTGAATAACAAATTCGGACCACCAAAAATAATCTAACCCTTAACCAGTTAATCACTAATGTGAAAAATATCTTGTTATTTGTACTTTCCGACGTTTGGCGTCGCATTTTGAAAAACGTTGAAGTAACTGAATTCCCAGTGACGTTTGAACGTCAGGATAATTAAAGTCTCAAAGGGTTAAGCCTAGATAAGCGCACAGTTCATGATAGGATTTCTAGTTTTAACTGTTTGTCCATGACTAAGAGTAAGTACAGTAGAATCCTCTTAATTGAATATCCATTTTGCTAGTGAAAATTATTCAATTAACAGGAGTATACAATTAACAGGGACTTGGTCAGTTTCTTGTGTTCTGGAAGTAAACTGAGCATTTATTCTATTATTCTTGATTGACAGACAGGGCTTATATTTCGTCTAAATTTGTGAGAATCCATTTGGATTCTCGTGAAAATGGTTGCGAGAATCCATACCACTATGAGTGTCCCAGGATCCCATGACGCCACCATGGTTCAACTTCAACCACTGTTGTATACTGATAACACATGTTAACCTTTTACCCAACACACCTTTTTAATTTTTAAAACTAAATTTGATAATTTTTAAACAATAAATAATAAATAAATGATAAAATAATTAAATGAACAATATTTACCAATAAAATCTTACAAATATGGCTGTCGTTGGAACCGGCTCAATGAGCCGGTTCCAATGACAGCCATATTTGTGCAATTTTATTGACAAAGTGTCAGGATATTTCAGGTCATGTTAGCCTTCTATTGGTTACCGGTAATTTGTTGCCGCTGTGTTAGATAAAGGGTTAAATTGACTCAATTCTTTTCACGCGAATCCTAGCAGAGGTGCAGCGAGTATCTACATGGATTCTCGTCAGTTTTATTGCGCGAATCTTTGTGCGAATTGATTCTTGGATTCTCGTCGAAATATAAGCCCTGACAGAGCTCATAGAGCTCTATCAAACAACATATATTGCCTATATTGGATGTAGTGGGGCCAAAAAGATTGATAAATAAGGGGAATTTGGTGCCTGTCACAGTAATATTTTTATACTGTACCAATGACCCAGACTTAGCTGGTGCTAACTCTAACAAAACCAGGGCCAAACACAAATTTTGCCCCCCAATCCCCAAAATTTGCATCCAAAACCAAAAGAAATCATGTCCTATAGGACCTCCATACTTCGCCCCTACTGCGTATGCGCAGTGTCAAGGACGTCCCGAAATTGGCGCCAATTATCATTCTCTGTTTGGCCCTTCATCAGTCAACATCTCACTGATCTTTGTGCTTGTAAATCTCAGTTTAAAGGATGCCAGACACATAATTTTTGGAGAAATGGTGATTCTAAGGAGGATATAGAAGGAGGAGAGGAAAAAGGAGTGACAAAAAATAATCAGGGCTGTACTTAAAATTTTTTATGAAATTATGTTAAGTTGCCTATTTTCGAGGCATGGGCCTCTTGTTGTCATTCTTGCTAAAATGTTGCACTGCTTATTCAGTGTTTCCTCTCCCCTGGCCTTCTAAGTCCCCCCTTGCAATTCTCCCATGCTTTTGGCATATTTTTGAGAAAGTTCATTTCTAAAATTCTCTTGGGAGAGTTGCTTGGTTACAGAATGTTTTCTGTTATTTTCCCCATAGTTACGTTTTCACCCATGGGTGTATAAACGTTGTGTTCTGCATCTTCCATCTGATGTTCTGCAGATTCTCCCCTGGGAGTCTCTGTCTTGCATCAGATAGAGTGTAATTTTGATGACTGATTTCGGGCCAGTTTTTTCAGTGCCTGGAGTCATGTTTTCTGGTGTTTTACACTGTTTGTTTACATTGGCAACAGCCTTTTTTGAGGGGGGCTGTTTGCCTTTGGTGTAGTTTATCTCACTATAAGATACATTTCTATTATCCGTAAGTGTCTCATTAATTATTTAATATAAATTTAAAATTTTTGACCACACTTAGCCATCGGATCCATCGGGGCTCAATGTTACTTTTCAGAAACTTGGGCTTCGCTGAAAAAATTATTTTTTCAAAATTCTTTTGATTTGCAATTGTTTTTTCATTATTAATGGATCATGTTATTATGTATCTTTGTGTCAGGGGTTTGTGCGAGTAACTAGGACTTGTTGTTGACTTTTCACAATGAAAGGATATTGTTCAAATTGTAATGGGAAGAAATCTTCCTCTGACTTTCATGATCATTGCATTAATTGTAGTCAGTGTTCTCGCACTAATCCCTGTTCTATATGTCAATATTGGGATGACAAACATTGGAAACGTGTGTCACGGTATGTTGTTACTGGAGAAAGGGCTATGCCGGCTCTTTCTCTGCAAGGTCACTCTACTCTCTCAGTTTCTATTTCAGAGGAACAAGAACAGGGTGATGTTTCCATGTTATCTTCCGCAAGTGCGCTTCCGTCATCACAAATGAATTCAGAGCTAGCGGCAAAAGTGCTCATGGAGATTAAACAAATGTCGTCCGCTAGCTCGCCCGGTGTAGCGTCCATTCACCGAATGGTTCGGCAGCCGGGTTCATCCGATGCAGTCCAGGAGGAAATGTTGGGTGATGCGAGCACTATAAACATTCAATGTGCACACCCAGTGACGGCGGATAGTAAGCGAGATCGGAGGAAGCCTTTGAGTCCAGTTCCTAGCTCGTCCAGGTCCAGCCGGGCCGCGAGCGAGAGAGGCCCCTCTCGTACAACAACATCTGGGACCAGATGTTGTGGTACATAATGTGTCGCAAGCGGAGCATACATCCGTCGCTCGGGACGCTCCGTTGTATAGGCAGTCCGCGGAGACTGCTCAGGCTTCTTCTCGTCAGCGCACACGACCGCACCTTGGCTGCGTGACCGCCGATATCTTACCAGCTTCGCCGATCAGGGATTCTTCGGCGACCAGGTCACACCATCCGGCAGCCAGGGACACGAGGCCGATGGACTCCGGACGTTCGCATAGAAAAAGTATGCAGGAGCCATCTGATGCGGAGCTGCCCTCGGCGAAGCAGCGAAAGACTGCGCCTCTGCAGGTCTCGATGCCGGACATACTTGTGCAGATAGCACAACTCATCGCAGCATCCCAGCAGCCGACAGAAACGGTGTCGGATCGGGAATTATCCGACGGCGCTGGGTCGGTACGCTCCGCCGAAGCATCGGGGGCGGACGACCGGGAGCATCATGAGGTCCGACCGGATGGTGAAAGGGATACGGACGATTTGGAGCTATCCCTTTCGGAACAACATAAAGCTGCCGTGGACTTCATCCGGCACTTTCTCCCTCAAGTTGTTCCGTCGGGCCAGACTGCTGCGGTTCCGGACAAGAGGATTATAGCGTTATTGGACTCTGAATTTTTTGAGCGGTTCAGGGACATCGCTCCCGAGTTTCCGTCGCAGTCCAATAATGTTGCAAGAACATTTGAATTATTGAACGACGCTATATTTAAACTTGCTTCCAAAACGGGGAAAGCAGGTTTCTTGTCCGCCAATACTCTCAACCTGCCTTTCATTAATGCAAGGAATAAATTTGACACGGCAGGACAGGGTATTCCGAGAGTTCCTCTGCGTATGAACGACGAGGCGGAAGACTTAGAGCTATCATTACCGTCGTCGGCTTCTATTCCAACCGCGGTGTTGGAAACAGCTATTTCGTCTAACAGAGCCAATTTAGATGCCTTATCTTACGCAGATCACCTTACTAAGGCGTTATCACTGCGCCTTCAAGGGAAAGAATTTCAGGATATACAATCCTCTTTAAGACTTCTTTCAAGGGCAGTAGCTTATTCCACGTGTAACTCCGCCCTTTCAGTGGCAAACCTGGAGTTGGTTAGACGTGACGCAGCCCTAGCTACATCCACACTCGTGGATACTAAGGTGAAGAACTCTCTCAGAGTCGCTTCGGTCTCCGGAGAACTTCTCTTTGACGGCAAGCTTTCTGCTATTTATGATAAAATTAGAAAGAAAGCTTCAGATTCTCTGTTGTTCAAATCTGCTTCTAAGAAGTCGGATACGGCAGACAAGAATAAGACAGGCACTTCTGGGTCTAATGCGCCCAAGAGAGGTTCCTATAGAGGTTCTGGTGCGTCCTCTTGGTCTTATTCGAGAGACCGTCAGGGTAGCGACTCTCGTTCGGGACGTCCTTCGGGCCGGGACAACCGGGCGGACGCCCCGAGGTCGACGGGAGGAGGTGCGGGTCATGGAGGACGTGGTTTCTCCTACCGCAGGCCTCGCATGTCCAGGAGGTGATGGCTTAAACCTCTATCGCGTACCGGTTGGCGGAAGGTTGTCGAGCTTTTCACAAGAATGGGCGTCGATTACGGACGACCCTTGGGTGAGAGGAGTGACTTCGGAAGGTCTAAAGGTATCCTTCAAACGAAAGCCTCCATTAACTCGAAGTCCAAAGTGGACTCAACTTCCGTCAAATCCGCAGAAAAGAGACGCTCTATTATCAGAGGTGCAGTCTCTTTTAATGAAGAACGCGGTAGAGGTCGTAGAAAACCAGGAGACTCCGGGATTCTACAGCCATCTGTTTCTGGTTCCGAAACCAGACGGCTCGTTCCGTCCAGTCATAGATTTGAGCTGGATAAACAAGCTGATCGTCGCTCCGAAGTTTTATATGGAGACGATTCGGTCGGTCAGAGCGAGTATTCGGGTGAACGATTATGCAACAAGCATAGATCTCAAAGATGCGTACTTTCACGTCATGGTACATTCGACATTCAGAAAGTATCTACGCTTCGCAGTCCTAGGAGTGGTGTATCAATTCCGGGCGATGTGCTTCGGACTGAATCTAGCACCCTGGGCTTTCACTCGGGTAATGAACTCGGTAATGATCTATTTCCGAGCTCATTCGTCCGCGGTAACGTCGGCCTACCTGGACGACATTCTTCAGAGGTACGGCAACGAGTTAACGCTTCAGAACGATGTTCAGAATCTACTTCTATTGCTCCGACGTCTCGGTTTTATAGTAAACGAGGAGAAGTCGGATCTGGTGCCGTCCAAGTCATTCACACATCTGGGAATGAGCTTCGAGACGCACAACAATCTCGTTCATCTGCCGTTAACCAGAGCGAAATTAGTCAGTTGTTACGCTCGCTATTGTCTGCACGCAGACAAAGTCACAGCGAGAGAATTTATGAGACTGATAGGTCTGTGCGGAGCCGCTGCGGATCTCATTCCGATGGGGCGGTTACCGTCCTCTCCAAATTTTCTTGACTCAGAATTGGAGTGTGAAAATTCATTCGCTCGACGTAGACGTTCTCTTGTCAGATCAAGTGAAACAAGAGATTCAGACTTGGGCAAACATTCAGTGGTTAACTCAGGGAGTTCCGCTGCAGTTGCCGGATCCGAGTTTTACCATTATGACGGATGCCAGTCAAACAGGTTGGGGTGCATCATTGATCCCAACGGATTCGAGATGCCAGGGTCTTTGGGATCCACAATTCCTGGGCAAGCACATAAACATCAAGGAAATGATGTCAATTTGGCTTGTGTTACGTCATTGGATGGACATTATTCACAATGCTCATGTCCAAATCCTATCCGACAATACGACAGTAGTGGCGTATATACGGAATCAGGGAGGCACTCATTCAGTTCCGTTGTTCAATCTAACGGAAAGAATCCTTCTGTTTGCGCTAGAACATCAGGTTCTTCTTTCGGTCCGTCACATACCGGGTCGTCTGAATGTGCTAGCAGACTCCCTTTCACGAAAGGGTCGCTTGTTGCCGTCGGAGTGGACTCTCAACAAACAAGTATTCAATCAGATTTGCTACCAATGGGAACGGCCAATGATAGACTTATTTGCGACACATCTCAACAATCAGTTGCAGACGTATGTGTCTCCGTGTCCGGATCCAAGAGCATTTGCAGTAGATGCTCTGTCGATCCCTTGGGACGGAATGATAGGATATGCGTATCCTCCAGCGCCGTTAATTCAACAAGTATTGCTAAAGATAAAACAATCTCAATGCAAGATTCTGTTGGTAGCATCTCTGTCGCCACAGAGACCGTGGATAAATCTACTCAGGTGTCTGTTGTGGGACCTACCGCGGAAGCTTCCTCCACGGGAGGATCTTCTTTCGCAGGGGAAATCGCGTCAACTCCATCACAACCCGCAAGGTCTCAACCTTCACGTTTTTCTGTTGTGCGGTCCTTCTTGCATGGCAAGCACTTTACAGGACGAGCAGTGGACGCGATTTCTAACTGTAGGAGGACCTCCTCTTCGCTAAACTATGCGGCTAAGTGGAAGGTTTTTCGTCGTTGGTGTAGGGATCATTCTGTAGATATTTTTGATCCTTCTATACCAGACATTGCAAACTTTCTAGTATACTTGTTTGACGAAATCAAACTGCAGCCTGTTACTATTAAGGGTTATAGGTCTATGTTATCTGATACCTATGCAAATCATGATAGTTTACAAATTGGATCTAATGTCTCTTTATCTAAGTTGGTTAGAAACTTCTCGATAAATAGACCCAGAACTCTTAGATTAATTCCTAAATGGAATTTAGCTTGGGTTCTTCTTAAATTGAAGGAAAAGCCATTTGAACCTCTTGGGACAGTCGATTTCAAATTCTTATCTTATAAGACAGCTTTTCTCTTAGCTTTCTCTTCTGCTAGAAGAGTCAGTGAGCTTCATGCACTGTCGGTGGATGATTCTCACTATCGTAGTGTTGGGAACACTATCACCTTCACTACTAATGTGGGATTTTTAGCTAAGAATCAGGCTCCTAGTAAATATCCGGAACCTATTGTTATTAAGGCTCTTCCGTCTTCAGACAGGCGTAGGCCTTTACTCTGTCCTGTTAGAGCGTTACGTATCTATAAACAGAGATCTCAGTTTATCAGAAAGGGACGGAAACGTTTCTTTCTGTCTTTGATGCCTAATAGAAGGGACATTTCGGTCCATTGTATTGCTAGATGGATTTAATTAACTATCCGTACTGCTTATGAGAGTTTATCTTCTTCTCAGCAGTCTGTGCTTAAGATTTCCGCTCATGAAGTAAGAGCTCTTGCTACTTCTCGGGCTTATGCTAATAGTATTGCTATTACAGATTTAATGAAGGCTGCTTATTGGTCTCAGCCATCCACATTCACGAATTTTTATCTCAGAAATATTGAGTCCATTTCTGGAGACCTGCATTGTTTAGGTGCGTTATCTGTTGCTCAGAATGTCGTCCACTAAACAGTTGCAACTATAGTTATGCAGGCTTTCTGTTCCGGCAGTGACTCCGTCCGGCTGCCCTCTTCGCTCTGGGCTATTTGACCCAGGGCAAGGGGAAGGGGGGGGGGGGGGGGTGTTCCCTTGGGTCACCTGCTTTATAGTGAAAAGCAAGGGAATGCCTCCTCCAAAGTCAGTATTTCTGAGTCGCTTCCGGGATGGTTTTAAAGTGTAATATTAATGTTAAAATTCATTCATGTCATATTTTTAAAGTGTAGCTCGCTGTGAAGCATTTGTATATGTCAAGTGTCAAACGGGCTTTAATATACAATACTTGGACACTTTTAAAAGATTATAAAGAGTCTCAATTCTCTGGACTACTTTATTTATTGGCTTACTTTAAAAATAATTAGTATAAGGGTTATACCGGATGTTAATAGAGAACATGAATGTTATTGTGCTCAATTATAAAGGGTATTGTATCTTTCTAATTTAATATTAAATAAGAAAGATACATGTAAAGCCTAATACTCCTTTTCTCCTTAAGGGGTTACCTCTTTATTATATAGTTGAGCTTATTGGATTTTCCTCTATGTCCTAGGCCCTCCAGCCTTTTTACTATTCAGCTAAGTCTGGGTCATTGGTACAGTATAAAAGTGTTAAAAAATTTATAGTAATTTATATATTTTTTATACTTACCAATGACCCAGACGGGGATGGCCCTCCCAGGAGTTGGGAACTCTTGCCTCCCTGCTGAGTACATAGCGCTGACCAGGCACTGCCAGTAAGAATGATAATTGGCGCCAATTTCGGGACGTCCTTGACACTGCGCATGCGCAGTAGGGGCGAAGAATGGAGGTCCTATAGGACATGATTTCTTTTGGTTTTGGATGCAAATTTTGGGGATTGGGGGGCAAAATTTGTGTTTGACCCTGGTTTTGTTAGAGTTAGCACCAGCTAAGTCTGGGTCATTGGTAAGTATAAAAAAATATATAAATTACTATAAATTTTTTAACTTTTTCGACATATTACAAAAATTTATATACAATTAACAGGAGTTTACTCTACCACCCATATGCAATTAACAGATCAAATTTGTACTGAAGGTATGGTAAATGGTTTTGTGTTTGAAAATTATATTCAATTAACAGGGATATACAATTAAAAGATATCCAATTAAGTGGGCTCCACTGTACTAGTATTTTCTTCTCTTTTGTAGACAACGCCTCAACAGTGAGAAGCCTACTTCCAAAAAGAGAATAAATATGTTATATATGGGTGAGGACAAATGTGCTTCTAATGGACAAGACTTATCTGATATTCAAGGGCATTCAAAGAATACATATATAAAGAATATTCAGAATAATGCACATGACTTACAAAAGAGTATCAGCTCATCAACATCTAAAGTGAAATCTCAAAAACCGAATTCTTCTCCAAAGCTGAATCAGAATGGTTCCATCATTATGAATACAAATTTATCTGAACAGGAAGCAAAATCATCATCTTTTGTTGAGAGAATTGCAAATGTTACATCTTCAGTTTGCAGCAAAGATAAAGAACCACCAGACAAGTGTTTTGATGATGGTTCGAAAGGTGGTAGACATTCCTTAAAGTATGTTACATTGTCAAATGGTGATGTTGCAACATCAAATCGGACAAGTAGCAATGCCAGTGCCAGTCAAGGGCGATCTTTACCAGAACGTCCAGTTACAAATTGTGATATTGTAAATAGTAGATCAAAAAGAGTTGTTTCTTCTAACGATTCAAGTGATTATTCCACTAAAACAACTGATAAACCCAAAAGACCATTACCAGTGCCATTTTCTGAAAAGCAAAATACCCAGCCTTATTCTCAAAAGACCAGTGCATCCCTGAGAGTATCTAAGACTAATGAACCATCTAATTCTTCTGTGCTATCTCACGAACACAATCGTACAAACAGTGATCATCGCAATCATCAAAATCCATCCTCCATTACAGATTCTAGACAGTTTTATACTTCTCATGGAAAAGCCGGTGTTTTAGCTTCTCAAGACAGTTCACATTTGACAAATTTTCTGCACTCCACTCCCAATTTTGCCGTTTCACCAAAGGCTCCCAGGTCAGGTGTGAAATCTGAAGCTGAGAGGATCAAATATGTTTCATTGTTGCCAAACTTGACAGAAAAATCTGAACATACTCAGTTGTCAGGCATTGCATTGTGTGAACAGCTTTTTGGGATCATTTTGTGCCATTACAATAGCAAATCATCATGTACGTTTAAAGGAAGTGCCATGGATAAAGTTTACAAAGATAGAAAAGTAATTGTAAGAGACATTGTGCTTGGGTCAGTTGCAGAAAAATGCAATCAGATCCACAGGGGTAAGTACAGTACAAGTCAAAATAAGTTGTAGGATAACCACTATAAACTATGTAGCTTTCTACACTGATAAGACCAGAAACTGACATCATTTTCTGGAAAGCTCTCAGTGAGAGCTTTCCAGAAGATGATATCAGATTCTGATCTTATCAGTGCAGGAGCAGTTGTATACTTAGTTTATTGTGGTTACTTATTTTAACTTGTACTCAGGGCTGGGAGCAGTTAACGTTTCAAACGTTAATGTGTTAAATTATTTTTAACGTTAAATAAACTTTAACCAAGTTAATAACGTTTAACTTTGAAGATTATAATTGTATAATATGTAGCATTCTGTCGTTATCTTGTGTTTACCCAAGCCGGATTGTGCGTGCCGATGACGTCAAATTTTGCATCATTTGGCGAAATTGAAGAACACTCATTCAGATGTCTGTCAATTATAGATGACCCATTGATTTGGCAGAGAGACCATGAAGCCCTCCTACCAACGTTGGCGAAGTTGGCCCGCCGATATTTGATGATACAGCAATATCAGCTTCATCCGAACGCCTATTTTCCATGTAAGGACGGTATTTGAACAACGGCGGATGTCTCTAAGGATACGGCAGCAGCGATTGTATTCTTAAATGAAAACATCGCTGAATGTTAGAATTTACAATAACCTGAGAGAACTATCTTAACTACTCGTTCCCTGAGTTCCAATGTGTTCTATGTGCCAGTAGGCTGCCAGTAGGCACATAGAACACATTGGAACTCAAGAGACGAACTGTACATATGTTCAATTATATTGAAATTCAAATCAATAAAAATGGCCAAAGTTATTAACATTTTGTTCATTTTAACATTTAACATAATTTGACTCGTTAACGCAGAATTATTTAACACGTTAACGTGTTAAGGAAAATTTGAACTCCTCCCAGCCCTTCTTGTACTGTAAAAGTGTTCACATCTTCACTTTCCGACAGTTGAAACTAGAAGTCTTGTGACTGTATTGTGCACTAATTTGACGTAATATCATGCTGAATATGTGCACTGTTGTCACTGTAAAACTGCATCGTTAGCATACCACGATTCCTGTAGAAAAAACGTGACCAACTCTACAGCTCTCTACTAGTAAATTGAGATCATTAGAATCATTCCTCACCTCTCCTAACCTTACAGCACAGCTGAAATTTTCTTCAATGAACTCTGTATTGGCAGTGAATTCCCAGGTGATGTTATCAACACAAACAACTTTCTGTTTTCTCGATTGAATGAGGTCTCAGAATGAAGTCACTTTGGTGATAACCAACAAGCAGAAGTGTTTCTGTTAAAATAATGATATGTTTCGACTATAAATTGGTGTGTCTTTTCTTATCAGTTATGCTTTTCTGCCATGCAATTTGCTGAAACGTATCGTTGCGTGAAGCGGTGATGCAATTATTTTGATGAAATAGACAACTGGATACAAGCACTCGCTTCGATCAAACTTTGAATCAGAAAATGCATACATTTTCACAAATTTTAAAAAATAAGAGCAAAAAAAATACATTTTCTCTTCTCAAAATAACAAAAACATTTTCAAGGAAACTTCATGACGTGACCCCTCAATGGAATGAGCTCCTTCCAGTAGTGCTGCACGGTATATCAATAAACCGATATATACCTGTATTCAAACCAATATCGACTGAATACCGGTGTAATTACAAAAATATCGATTTATCATCATTATTTATTTACACACAATTTAATTTTCAAGATGTCTTGAGTTTTTTAACTGTAGCCCCAAATGAATAATACTATCTCTTTATCCAAGGAATCGTCTGCTTGTGCCCTCATAATATACAAATTCAGCAGTTGAAAAAATAATATTTTTATACTGTACCAATGACCCAGACTTAGCTGGTGCTAACTCTAACAAAACCAGGGCCAAACACAAATTTTGCCCCCCAATCCCCAAAATTTGCATCCAAAACCAAAAGAAATCATTTCCTATAGGACCTCCATACTTCACCCCTACTGCACATGCGCAGTGTCAAGGACGTCCCGAAATTGGCGCCAATTATCATTCTCTGTTTGGCCCTTCATCAGTCAACATCTCACTGATCTTTGTACTTGTAAATCTCAGTTTAAAGGATGCCAGACACGTAATTATTGGAGAAATGGTGATTCTAAGGAGGATATAGAAGGAGGAGAGGAAAAAGGAGTGACAAAAAATAATCAGGGCTGTACTTAAAATTTTTTATGAAATTATGTTAAGTTGCCTATTTTCGAGGCATGGGCCTCTTGTTGTCATTCTTGCTAAAAAGTTGCACTGCTTATTCAGTGTTTCCTCTCCCCTGGCCTTCTAAGTCCCCCCTTGCAATTCTCCCATGCTTTTGGCATATTTTTGAGAAAGTTCATTTCTAAAATTCTCTTGGGAGAGTTGCTTGGTTACAGAATGTTTTCTGTTATTTTCCCCATAGTTACGCTTTCACCCATGGGTGTATAAACGTTGTGTTCTGCATCTTCCATCTGATGTTCTGCAGATTCTCCCCTGGGAGTCTCTGTCTTGCATCAGATAGAGTGTAAATTCTGATTTCGGGCCAGTTTTTTCAGTGCCTGGAGTCATGTTTTCTAGTGTTTTACACTGTTTGTTTACATTGGCAACAGCCTTTTTTGAGGGGGGCTGTTTGCCTTTGGTGTAGTTTATCTCACTATAAGATACATTTCTATTATCCGTAAGTGTCGCATTAATTATTTAATATAAATTAAAAATTTTTGACCACACTTAGCCATCGGATCCATCGGGGCTCAACGTTACTTTTCAGAAACTTGGGCTTCGCTGAAAAAATATTTTTTTCAAAATTATTTTGATTTGCAATTGTTTTTTCATTATTAATGGATCATGTTATTATGTATCTTTGTGTCAGGGGTTTGTGCGAGTAACTAGGACTTGTTGTTGACTTTTCACAATGAAAGGATATTGTTCAAATTGTAATAGGAAGAAATCTTCCTCTGACTTTCATGATCATTGTATTAATTGTAGTCAGTGTTCTCGCACTAATCCCTGTTCTATATGTCAATATTGGGATGACAAACATTGGAAACGTGTGTCATGGTATGTTGTTACTGGAGAAAGGGCTATGCCGGCTCTTTCTCCGCAAGGTCACTCTACTCTCTCAGTTTCTATTTCAGAGGAACAAGAACAGGGTGATGTTTCCATGTTATCTTCTGCAAGTGCGCTTCCGTCGTCACAAATGAATACAGAGCTAGCGGCAAAAGTGCTCATGGAGATTAAACAAATGTCATCCGCTAGCTCGCCCGGTGTAGCGTCCATTCACCGAATGGTTCGGCAGCCGGGTTCATCCGATGCGGTCCAGGAGGAAATGTTGGGTGATGCGAGCACTATAAACATTCAATGTGCACACCCAGTGACGGCGGATAGTAGGCGAGATCGGAGGAAGCCTTTGAGTCTGGTTCCTAGCTCGTCCAGGTCCAGCCGGGCCACGAGTGAGAGAGGCCCCTCTCTCGTACAACAACATCTGGGACCAGATGTTGTGGTACAAAATGTGTCGCAAGCGGAGCATACGTCCGTCGCTCGGGATGTATAGGCAGTCCGCGGAGACTGCTCAGGCTTCTTCTTCTCATCAGCGCACACGACCGCACCTTGGCTGCGTGACCGCCGATATCTTACCAGCTTCGCCGATCAGGGATTCTTCGGCGACCAGGTCACACCATCCGGCAGCCAGGGACATGAGGCCGATGGACTCCGGACGTTCGCATAGAGAAAGTATGCGGGAGCCATCAGATGCGGAGCTGCCCTCGGCGAAGCAGCGAAAGACTGCGCCTCCGCAGGTCTCGATGCCGGACGTACTTGTGCAGATAGCACAACTTATCGCAGCATCCCAGCAGCCGACAGAAACAGTGTCGGATCGGGAATTATCCGACGGCGCTGGGTCGGTTCGCTGCGCCGAAGCATCGGGGGCGGACGACCGGGAGCATCATGAGGTCCGACTGGATGGTGAAAGGGATACGGATGATTTGGAGCTATCCCTTTCGGAACAACATAAAGCTGCCGTCGACTTCATCTGGCACTTTCTAACTCAAGTTGTTCCGTCGGGCCAGACTGCTGCGGTTCCGGACAAGAGGATTATAGCGTCATTGGACTCTGAATTTTTTGAGCGGTTCAGGGACATCGCTCCCGAGTTTCCGTCGCAGTCCAATAATGTTGCAAGAACATTTGAATTATTGAACGACGCTATATTTAAACTTGCTTCCAAAACGGGGAAAGCAGGTTTCTTGTCCGCCAATACTCTCAACCTGCCTTTCATTAATGCAAGGAATAAATTCGACACGGCAGGACAGGGTATTCCGAGAGTTCCTCTGCGTATGGACGACGAGGCGGAAGACTTAGAGCTATCATTACCGTCGTCGGCTTCTATTCCAACCGCGGTGTTGGAAACAGCTATTTCGTCTAACAGAGCCTATTTAGATGCCTTATCTTACGCAGATCACCTTACTAAGGCGTTATCACTGCGCCTTCAAGGGAAAGAATTTCAGTATATACAATCCTCTTTAAGACTTCTTTCAAGGGCAGTAGCTTATTCCACGTGTAACTCCGCCCTTTCAGTGGCAAACCTGGAGTTGGTTAGACGTGACGCAGTCCTAGCTACATCCACACTCGTGGATACTAAGGTGAAGAACTCTCTCAGAGTCGCTTCGGTCTCCGGAGAACTTCTCTTTGACGGCAAGCTTTCTGCTATTTATGATAAAATTACAAAGAAAGCTTCGGATTCTCTGTTGTTCAAATCTGCTTCTAAGAAGTCGGATACGGCAGACAAGAATAAGACAGGCACTTCTGGGTCTAATGCGCCCAAGAGAGGTTCCTATAGAGGTTCCAGTGCGTCCTCTTGGTCTTATTCGAGAGACCGTCAAGGTAGCGACTCACGTTCGGGACGTCCTTCGGGCCGGGACAACCAGTCGGACGCTCCGAGGTCGACGGGATGAGGTGCGGGTCGTGGAGGACGTGGTTTCTCCTACCGCAGGCCTCGCAGGTCCAGGAGGTGATGGCTTAAACCTCTATCGCGTACCGGTTGGCGGAAGGTTGTCGAGCTTTTCACAAGAATGGGCGTCGATTACGGACGACCCTTGGGTGAGAGGAGTGACTTCGGAAGGTCTAAAGATATCCTTCAAACGAAAGCCTCCATTAACTCGAAGTCCAAAGTGGACTCAACTTCCGTCAAACCCGCAGAAAAGAGACGCTCTATTATCAGAGGTGCAGTCTCTTTTAATGAAGAACACGGTAGAGGTCGTAGAAAACCAGGAGACTCCGGGATTCTACAGCCATCTGTTTCTGGTTCCGAAACCAGACGGCTCGTTCCGTCCAGTCATAGATTTGAGCTGGATAAACAAGCTGATCGTCGCTCCGAAGTTTTATATGGAGACGATTCGGTCGGTCAGAGCGAGTATTCGGGGTGAACGATTATGCAACAAGCATAGATCTCAAAGATGCGTACTTTCACGTCATGGTACATCCGACATTCAGAAAGTATCTACGCTTCGCAGTCCTAGGAGTGGTGTATCAATTCCGGGCGATGTGCTTCGGACTGAATCTAGCACCCTGGGCTTTCACTCGGGTAATGAACTCAGTAATGATCTATTTCCGAGCTCATTCGTCTGCGGTAACGTCGGCCTACCTGGACGACATTCTTCAGAGGTACGGCAACGAGTTAACGCTTCAGAACGATGTTCAGAATCTACTTCTATTGCTCCGACGTCTCAGTTTTATAGTAAACGAGGAGAAGTCGGATCTGGTGCCGTCCAAGTCATTCACACATCTGGGAATGAGCTTCGAGACGCACAACAATCTCGTTCGTCTGCCGTTAACCAGAGCGAAATTAGTCAGTTGTTACGCTCGCTATTGTCTGCACGCAGACAAAGTCACAGCGAGAGAATTTATGAGACTGATAGGTCTGTGCGGAGCCGCTGCGGATCTCATTCCGATGGGGCAGTTACGCACGCGTCCTCTCCAAATTTTCTTGACTCAGAATTGGAGTGTGAAAATTCATTCGCTCGACGTAGACGTTCTCTTGTCAGATCAAGTGAAACAAGAGATTCAGACTTGGGCAAACATTCAGTGGTTAACTCAGGGAGTTCCGCTGCAGTTGCCGGATCCGAGTTTTACCATTATGACGGATGCCAGTCAAACAGGTTGGGGTGCATCATTGATCCCAACGGATTCGAGATGCCAGGGTCTTTGGGATCCACAATTCCTGGGCAAGCACATAAACATCAAGGAAATGATGTCAATTTGGCTTGTGTTACGTCATTGGATGGACATTATTCACAATGCTCATGTCCAAATCCTATCCGACAATACGACAGTAGTGGCGTATATACGGAATCAGGGAGGCACTCATTCAGTTCCGTTGTTCAATCTAACGGAAAGAATCCTTCTGTTTGCGCTAGAACATCAGGTTCTTCTTTCGGTCCGTCACATACCGGGTCGTCTGAATGTGCTAGCAGACTCCCTTTCACGAAAGGGTCGCTTGTTGCCGTCGGAGTGGACTCTCAACAAACAAGTATTCAATCAGATTTGCTACCAATGGGAACGGCCAATGATAGACTTATTTGCGACACATCTCAACAATCAGTTGCAGACGTATGTGTCTCCGTGTCCGGATCCAAGAGCATTTGCAGTAGACGCTCTGTCGATCCCTTGGGACGGAATGATAGGATATGCGTATCCTCCAGCGCCGTTAATTCAGCAAGTATTGCTAAAGATAAAACAATCTCAATGCAAGATTCTGTTGGTAGCATCTCTGTCTCCACAGAGACCGTGGATAAATCTACTCAGTTGTCTGTTGTGGGACCTACCGCGAAAGCTTCCTCCACGGGAGGATCTTCTTTCGCAGGGGAAATCGCGTCAACTCCATCACAACCCGCAAGGTCTCAACCTTCACGTTTTTCCATTGTGCGGTCCTTCTTGCATGGCAAGCACTTTACAGGACGAGCAGTGGACGCGATTTCTAACTGTAGGAGGACCTCCTCTTCGCTAAACTATGCGGCTAAGTGGAAGGTTTTTCGTCGTTGGTGTAGGGATCATTCTGTAGAT
Organism: Pictodentalium vernedei; assembly: GCA_031216915.1. NCBI lineage: Eukaryota > Metazoa > Mollusca > Scaphopoda > Dentaliida > Dentaliidae > Pictodentalium > Pictodentalium vernedei. The sequence goes on from CM062297.1 coordinate 844,276,132, forward strand.
ATTTTCGATCCTTCTATACCAGACATTGCAAACTTTCTAGTATACTTGTTTGACGAAATCAAACTGCAGCCTGTTACTATTAAGGGTTATAGGTCTATGTTATCTGATACCTATGCACATCATGATAGTTTACAAATTGGATCTAATGTCTCTTTATCTAAGTTGGTTAGAAACTTCTCGATAAATAGACCCAGAACTCTTAGATTAATTCCTAAATGGAATTTAGCTTGGGTTCTTCTTAAATTGAAGGAAAAGCCATTTGAACCTCTTGGGACAGTAGATTTCAAATTCTTATCTTATAAGACAGCTTTTCTCTTAGCTTTCTCTTCTGCTAGAAGAGTCAGTGAGCTTCATGCACTGTCGGTGGATGATTCTCACTATCGTAGTGTCGGGAACACTATCACCTTCACTACTAATGTGGGTTTTTTAGCTAAGAATCAGGCTCCTAATAAATATCCGGAACCTATTGTTATTAAGGCTCTTCCGTCTTCAGACGGGCGTAGGCCTTTACTCTGTCCTGTTAGAGCGTTACGTATCTATAAACAGAGATCTCAGTTTATCAGAAAGGGACGGAAACGTTTCTTTCTGTCTTTGATGCCTAATAGAAGGGACATTTCGGTCCATTCTATTGCTAGATGGATTCATTTAACTATCCGTACTGCTTATGAGAGTTTATCTTCTTCTCAGCAGTCTGTGCTTAAGATTTCCGCTCATGAAGTAAGAGCTCTTGCTACTTCTTGGGCTTATGCTAATAGTATTGCTATTACAGATTTAATGAAGGCTGCTTATTGGTCTCAGCCATCCACATTCACAAATTTTTATCTCAGAAATATTGAGTCCATTTCTGGAGACCTGCATTGTTTAGGTCCGTTATCTGTTGCTCAGAATGTCGTCCACTAAACAGTTGCAACTATAGTTATGCAGGCTTTCTGTTCCGGCAGTGACTCCGTCCGGCTGCCCTCTTCGCTCTGGGCTATTTGACCCAGGGCAAGGGGAAGGGGGGGGGGAGGGTGTTCCCTTAGGTCACCTGCTTTATAGTGAAAAGCAAGGGAATGCCTCCTCCAAAGTCAGTATTTCTGAGTCGCTTCCGGGATGGTTTTAAAGTGTAATATTAATGTTAAAATTCATTCATGTCATATTTTTAAAGTGTAGCTCGGTGTGAAGCATTTGTATATGTCAAGTGTCAAACGGGCTTTAATATACAATACTCGGACACTTTTAAAAGATTATAAAGAGTCTCAATTCTCTGGACTACTTTATTTATTGGCTTACTTTAAAAATAATTAGTATAAGGGTTATACTGGATGTTAATAGAGAACATGAATGTTATTGTGCTCAATTATAAAGGGTATTGTATCTTTCTAATTTAATATTAAATAAGAAAGATACATGTAAAGCCTAATACTCCTTTTCTCCTTAAGGGGTTGCCTCTTTATTATATAGTTGAGCTTATTGAATTTTCCTCTATGTCCTAGGCCCTCCAGCCTTTTTACTATTCAGCTAAGTCTGGGTCATTGGTACAGTATAAAAATGTTAAAAAATTTATAGTAATTTATATATTTTTTATACTTACCAATGACCCAGATGGGGATGGCCCTCCCAGGAGTTGGGAACTCTTGCCTCCCCGCTGAGTACATAGCACTGACCAGGCACTGCCAGTAAGAATGATAATTGGCGCCAATTTCGGGACGTCCTTGACACTGCGCATGCGCAGTAGGGGCGAAGTATGGAGGTCCTATAGGACATGATTTCTTTTGGTTTTGGATGCAAATTTTGGGGATTGGGGAGCAAAATTTGTGTTTGGCCCTGGTTTTGTTAGAGTTAGCACCAGCTAAGTCTGGGTCATTGGTAAGTATAAAAAATATATAAATTACTATAAATTTTTTAACTTTCAAAAATTTCAACAAAACTATATCATGTAACCCCTCATTGGAACGAGCTCGTTGAGCTCGTTCCAATGAGGGGTCACATGATATAGTTTTGTTGAAATCTGGGGAAAATCTGATAAACTAATTTTGAAAATAATAAATTTTGATATCGTCTGCGTTGGGTAAAGTTTTTCGAATCGCATCATCAAGGCATGCTAATTCGTTCCGACTGTGATGTCTCGATTGTGGTACCTGTGTTCATATATCTGAACAGTTTTCGATATACCGGTATACCGCGGTATTTTTTTGAATACCGATACCGGTATTCAGTTTTGAATACTGTGCAACCCTACCTTCCAGTAAGGAGTCATCATTATGGCTTTGCTGCCAATGCTGGAATATTTTAATTACAGTTTTTTTCAACTTCTCACTGAGCTTCATTCTGTAAATTATGAAGTCATATGCAACCGTTTCATTATTTCAAGAGTTAACAGGTATTTTAGTTTCATGAAATCTGTAAAAATGTCAAGTACAGTAGAACCCTGTTAATTGAATAGCAACTTTGCCAGTGAAAATTATTCATTTAACAAGAGTATTCAATTAACCCTTTACCCAACGGAGACGATTTCAAAATTCATTATTTTAAATATCATTTTTTAAAAATTTAAAAAAAAATTTCAACAAGACCATATCATGTGACTCCTCTTTGGAACGAGCTCGTCGAGCTCGTTCCAAAGAGGGGTCACGTGATATCGTTTTGCTGAAATTTTTCGAAAAATAATATTTTTTCAGCAGCTGTATTTGCATATTACGCGGGCAATTCGTTGGGCAAAAGGTTAAGAGGGATTTTGTTACTGTGCTGTATTCTAGAGATAAACTGAGCATTTATTCTATTATACCATGTTTGACAGAGCTCATAGAGCTCTGTCAAACAAGATATAATCGATTAAATGCCTATAATGGATGTTCTGAGGCCAAGTATGTCTATAAACAAGGAGAATTTGGTCATTTTCCCAGTATTCCTACAACCTATTTCACGATTTCTTATTCATTTAACAGGGGTTTTCGTCCATAACCCTATGAATTTAACTGGGCAAAGTAGCATTGAAAGTATGGTAAATGGTTTGGTGTTTGGAAATTATTTTCAATTAACAGGGTTATTCACTTAAGAGATATACAATTAAGTGGTCTTATTGTAATAGAAAAATGGGAGAATAACAAAATTGTCAGAAAAAAATGTGTCTTACAAATGAAGGAAATTACAAAATTGAGTGATGCAATGCTGTGCTTAATATTTAGGCTCTGTTTAAAACTAGAAACAAATATTAGGCACAAATACATAATTTATTTTATAAGCTCGTAAATAAATAATCATTTTTTGTTCATTAATATTATTTTATTACAATTCATTGGAGTGCATATTTGTGAACCCCAGTAAGGTGTGAGAAAATAATGTCTCAATATATGAATAATTGACTAATACGGCAAATTAAAATTGTGTAACAAACTTCACAGAAAGATGTAATTTTCTTTTAAATTGTTGTTTATTTATTATGGACATGCATTATTTTGGGAAAGGCAGACTTGGCTCTTTATTTTCAAACTCCCATCTTTCATAAATGATCTTTCCACTTCCACCAATAAATGTTTTAGTAGCAGTTAATGAATTATAGATATTTATACAGTGGAGCCCACTTAATTGTCTCCCGCTTTTTGAAAAAAAATGGGAGATATTAAACTTGGGGTGTTCTTCTGTCCTCCCGTCCTTCCGTGTTTTTCGGTTCCAGACTCTAACTTTCCTGACAGTGACCAGATTTCGATGAAATTTGGGTAGTAGATCACTTTAATCAATTGTGGGTCCAAGTCCGAATATGGGCATTTTCCACGCATATTTAATTAGGTTGCTGAAATTTGATTGGCTGACGGTTTCCAGACTCTAACTTTTCTTAAAATCAACCGATTTCGATGAAATTTCATATATGGATTACTTTTATCAATACCCAGGTCAGGTTTGAATGTGGGAAATTTTGTACCGAAAATCTGTCCGTCTGCCCTGTGCGGCAACGCACCTCGGACTAAAAGCCGTAGTTATGAACAGATCTTTAAGAAACTTCTTGGGTATCTTTGTTATCATTGTGAGACCAGAATATGTGTTTTGGGGTGTGGTCCAAAATTCAAGATGGCCACCAGTGGCCATTTTGTTCCGAAATTGGGTGTAATCAGTTTTTTGTACAGAACTTGTATATGGAAGTTCGGATTTGAATAAATTTTTGTATGAATGTTTAGTAACATGCAATACATCACATATAATACGGGTTTTGTTCTTGTGCAAAAATTATGCAAATTAGGGAAACTTTGATTTATTCAGTGCTACTACTAATACACAGTAAGTGCACACCTTCCATGTTTTTCGTTTCCAGACTCTAACTTTCCTTATAATCAGTCGATTTCGATGAAATTTGGGTAGTAGATCACTTTCATCAATTGTGGGCCCAAGTTCGAACATGGGCATTTTCTGCGCATATTTAATTAGGTTGCTTAAATTTGATTGGCTGATGGTTTCCAGACTCTAACTTTCCTTAGAGTCAACCGATTTCAATGAAATTTCATATATGGATTACTTTTCACATCAGTTTAATGTAATATGTCTTATCATACAGTCTTAATTTTTAGTGATTCTCACAGTTATACTCCACATCACTTTACTTTCTTTGACAGTGACCTCCGTGAAAATAAATCTGATAACCACTGTCTGAAGCACTGTCTGTTCTGTCTCTTCTAAATAACTTCCACTTGCAACTCAACTATATTCCACTGGATGCATTAATTCCCCTTGAAACTGCTGCCCAGTGGGAGACATGAATTCACTGAATTTGCTTGTTGGATATCTCTTAATTGTATATCCCTGTTAATTGAATATAATTTCCCAACACAAAACCATTTACCATATCCCCAGTACAAATTTGACCTGTTAATTGGATATGAGTTATAGAGTAAACTCCTGTTAATTGAATAAAAAATCTTGTAATCTGTTGAGAAATTACCATTACTCTTCCCAGTTTTCCTTTGTTTATAAACCTATTTGGCCTCAGTACATCCAATACAGGTATTTATCTTGTTTGACAAGAGCTCATGGAGCTCTATCAACCAAGATATAATAGAATAAAGGCTAAGTTTCTCTCTAGAATACAAGAAAATAACACAATCCCAGTTAATTGAATACTCCTATTAATTGAATAATTTTCATTGACAAAGTGGCTATTCAATTAACAGGGTTCCACTATACAGGTAATACCTGAAAATTACTTACAGTTAAAACTAGAAGTCCTGTCATGAAATGCGCACAAATAGCACGTTGATATGCACGTTAACGTACAAGTTATGGACCAAGTAAAGCTATTAAATTATGTACATATGGCCTGTGCACAAGCAATGTTTCAGCCAATGGACCTCCGGGTAACCCGGAGGTCCATTGGCAGAAACATTGCATGTGTTTGCAATGAGTAACCAGGAGAACCTGCCGTGCTATGGATGCCATTCGATATGGCAATTGCGCGCAATTCCAACGCGCAGTTAAGCCTAGATAAGCGCACTATTCATGACAGGACTTCTAGTTTTAACTGTAACCTTGTTTGAAAATGATATTCAGCACATTAGGACATAAATATAAGATGTGTTATGTCTATTGTGGTAAATATGTCTTGTATTGTCTATTAGAATTAAAGTTTATGTTTGAAAGTCAACAGTGAAAATGGTGTGCTTTCCTTCCCCTTGAATTTAAATTGTGATATGGTATAGATGGGAAAAAATCTATAATGCTGTCCTCCCTCAGCTCAATTTCAAGAATGGCAAAGTGAGAAACACTTACTTATTCCCTCAGATGATGGGGTGGTAGGTACATTTGTAAGAGACAAATTTTGCTCATTGATAATATTTTAACCCCCATTTTACTGAAAAATATTCTAAGAAACCTACACAGAAAAATTAAATTATTTGTTCACCTCTCTTTATAACACATCCTGTTAACATAATAACACATTCTACTTTTGTAATCATAATCCCCCCCCCCCTCCCCCCCCCCTCCCCCCCCCCCCCCCCCCCCAGAAACATTATTTATATACATGCTTCAAAACTTTGCAATTCACTGAAAGACATTTACCTGACAATGCTGATGGATGTTTTTGAACATTAAAAGTTATTTGTAAATTTTCAGTTTCATTCAATTATTTGGATCAGTTAGGAGCTACTTAACCAACTCTGAACCAAAAATCTTATGGGTGTAACAGCTGTTATTTATTTAGTTATTTAATTTTTTGGTGGGTGGGGTGGGGGGGGGGGGGTGATTTACAAAAGTATTTTTCAAGATATTAAACAGTTCAGTTTCCAGTATTACAGTATGTGGAGAGTGTATTATCACTAAATCACCCGCAGAGTGGAGACTCCACCCAAGCAATAATTGCAAATTTGTTGCAAAGCATAAGCAGCACAAGCAAAGTTTCAGCCAATGGACCTCCGGATTAAACCCGGAGGTCCATTGGCTGAAACAATGCTTTTATTTTTTGTTGATATGTACAAAGTTTGAAAGTTATAGCTTTGGTGATAACTCCACTCCGTGGGTGATTTAGTTACAATCCACTCTCCATGTACTGTATGTGACCTTATGTATCCACACAAAATCCTGCAAAATAGAATATAATATCAGTCATGGAATTCTGACTCAAGCGATTTTTAGCTTGCCTTAACTCAAACTGCTCACGCAATTTAATCTGGCATAAGCCTTTTTTTGCTCACCTACTTTCAGCTATTTTTGACGGTGACAGACCATGGAACGTGTGTACAGAATATGCTGGGTACATGTGTGTGTCGGCCACTACATGTAGTCCCCCTGAACTTCTTGATCGATCTGACCACACTGGGGTGGAGGGGATAGTAAAAAATGAATACAGGTTCATTCATTAACATTTTATTAATTCATTTAAAATTGATTGGCTTGAATGCAATCGAAGGAGAAATTACCCAACCCGGTATTAACTAAGTCTTTAGAAGATCTTTGTGAAGCAAAAAAGTGAAAAAGATTTCAGGAGAGCAATTTGCTCGCCTTAGTAGGTTCCAGGTGAGCCTTTTATTGCCACCCTGGATTTTTCAGGAATTCGAAGCCTGTAATATCATCAACAAGCATAATATGTTGGAACACAAATGTAAAATGCAAGAGAATCATCTCTGTTCTATTCTAGCTGACTACACCACATCCAAATATTCATAATATTCATTATCTGACTTAAATCTTATTTGGACTCATAATATTTGCTCATTCCAATCAGAGGCATCAATATAAATTTCTGTTTTGTGATACTAATGACTTATTTAGTTGATACCGATAAAGTCACTGAGAATGTCAAGTCTATCATAGCATATAGAAATCTTGTTTCTTTGAAGTTCGAGTATTGAACAATGGTAATGGTGATGGAAACGGGTCATAATGTTCATAATGTTAACATGGAAACCAACAACTGTTCATGTGTGGTATGTCAGGGTTCCCACGCCTCCTTGAATTCCTTGAAAGTCCTTGAATTTCAAAACCCCCACCCAAGGACCTGGAAACTCCTTCAATTTTGAAGCACCTCCTGGAAACTCCTGGAATTTTGGAGAAAATTGGAGTCGGTTGCTCACTGGATTAATTCAACTCCTAACATTTTCCTTCTTCCCAACACATGGTCGCTTTATACTCCTTGAAAACCCTTGAATTTCACCCAGCTGACTCCTGGAAACTCCTTGAAAAATTGATCTGAACCTCCTGGAAACTCCTGGAATTCACTTCTCAATTTGGTACAGGAACCATGTATGTGTATGACTGAGATTGATGCGTGAAATGGTGGGATAGGGGCTTAAATTTAAAGTAAAGAACACCTTACCTTGCATTAAGTTGCAAATTGCATCTATGATCTAGATTCGAGGTAGTGTCGCTATTACACTAAGGCTAGAAATGTTACAATTTACAAATTTTCTCCGATGAAGATTGTTTTGTCAATTTTTGAACATGGACTTCACAGTACATGGAGAGTGAATTGTAACTAAATCACCCGTGGAGTGGAGTTACATGTATCACCAAAGCTATAACTTTCAAATTTTGTACATATCAACAAAAAACACCAGCAATGTTTCAACCAATGGACCTCCGGGTTTAACCCGGAGGTCCATTGGCTGAAACTTTGCTTGTGCTGGTTATGCTTGCAACAAATTTGTAATTATTGCCTGGGTGGAATCTCCACTCTGTGGGTGATTTAGTTATAATACACTCTCCACGTACTGTAAGTGAACAAAACCCTATTTCTATTCGAAATCATCATTTCCAGAAAATGTGATTAATTTCCTTTACAAAACGAACTTGCTAGAAACTAGCAGAAGCAAACTTATCGATCTTGATTCTTTGCTTCGAGACACAATCAGGATTCAAGTCTATTTTTAGCCTTCTGCAATTGCATGGCCTTCAAACTATTATTTGAGCAATTGTCATAAACATATATATTTTCTACAGTATACTTTATTACTCAAGCTATTTTGGTTTCAATATGTGGCAATAGAGAATATTTTAAACGTTACACTGTTTTGTTTGCAGGAACTATTCTCTGCCAGATGCTACAATGTACAATGTTTTATTTCCTTTTTAACCCTTTACCCAACATAACGGCCAAAACCGGTCAGTGCGATTCTCTAAAATAGCCAATAAATTTTCATTCTTTTTTCATTTTTTCTCTCAAAAACGTAGGTTATGACCTCTCATTGGAACAAGCTTGTTGAGCTCATTCCAATGAGGGTTCATAACCTATGTTTTTGAGACAAAAAATGAAAAAAATGAATTATTCAAGAATTTGTTTTGCAAGTGTTGTCTGCTTTTCATGTTAGGTAAAGGGTTAAGAATAGAGCTTGACCGAATTATGGCTACCAGAACCGGTGCTTTGCGAATGAGCTCACTAATTATCCTATCCTGGAATAAAATAATTCTGTTTTATCAAGCGATTAAACATAAGATTCGTGGTTCCTGGAATTTGCATGTGATCAACTTGTTTCATCACCTCGTAGATTTTGTTCTTAAGTAATGTTGTAAATATATATTAAATTCAACTCCATATACAGAATGAAGAGAGTGGATTACTACTTAATCTCAGCGCCATATATTCTCCACTTGAAAGGTATTTATGATTGTTCATAACTGCACAAGAAACACTTCCCACCCGGTGGTCCATGTGATGGAAGTTTGCACGTGCTTCTTGTGTTTGTCCTCAGAAATTGTAAATAATTACTAAGTTAAAAATCTATCCCACCGCAACTTAGTAGTAATCCACCCCTCCACATACTGTAGTCTCAATATTTTCTTTCTGTTTGCTCGGTTCCGTGGTGGCTCAGTAGGTAAAGGTGCAGGCTGCAAGCCGAGAAGTCCTCGGTTCGAATCCCACCTGCGGCAACCGCGTTGTGTCCTTGGGCAAGACACTTCACCCCCATTGCTCATCTGGGGGCACGGTGACGTTGTGTAATAAGGCGTACTGCATGTCGATGGTGCACTTGTCTTCAACCAATGCTAACCCTGCTTGTGTGGAGTTAGTATGTTGGGGAGCTGACACTTGCTTGCCATTGCTTGGTGGTTCTCTCCGGGTACTCCGGCTTCCTCCACCCATAAAACTGTCATGGTCATGATTAGCCATTGTGCAGAAATATGTGACCTTAAACCTCAATAAATAAATAATAAATAATAAATTGAACGGTTCACTATTGACCTCGCTAACAGTACATAACATTTGCATTGCACAGTGCAAATGCTCATGTGCATTTCAGAATACTTCATTCTTCTGCAGTAAAGAGTGTGTTAACTAATGAGCATTTTCTGCGTTAATTATGACAAGACTTCCAGATTAAACAGCAGACCTTTTTGGCTCACCACATCAATACACGAATTCAATCTGTTATAATTATCTTGTTTCCAGTGAGCTCTGTCAGACAACATATGATAGAATAGGAATGTTTAGTTTATCTCTAGAATACAGAGAAGTGCCCAGATCACTGTTAATTGAATACTCTTGTAAATTTCTTCATTTTCATTGGCAAAGGCACTGTTCAATTAGCCCTTTACCTAACGAGTCATCTGCATCCGCCTGCATAATTTACATATTACGCAGTTGAAAAAATAAATTTTTTAAAACCTTTCAACAAAACTATATCATGTGACCCTCATTGGAATGAGCTTGTTCCAATGAGAACTCACATGATCTGATTTTGGAGAAATGTTTTAAAAAATTTTTTAAAAAAAATAATTAAAATAATTTATTTTGATAGGGTTCCAATGTAATACAGTGGAACCCTCTTAATTGAAGAGCCACTTTGCCAGTGAAAATTATTCAATTAACAGGAGTATTCAATTAACAGGGTTTGTGTCACTTTGCTGTATTCCAGAGATAAATTTACAGTTAAAACTAGAAGTCCTGTCATGAAATGCGCACAAATAGCACGTCGAACTGCATGTTAATCTATGCGCTATGACCATAGTAAGGCTAGCAAATTCTGTACATATGGCCTGTGTACAAGCAATGTTTGAGCCAATGGACCTCCGGGTAACACAGAGGTCCATTTGCAGAAACTTTGCCTGTGTTTGCCATGAGTAACCTGGAGAACCTGCCGTGCTTTGGATGTCATTCGATATGGAAATTGCACGCAAATTCCTATGCGCAATGAAGCCTAGAAAAGTGCACAGTTTGTGACAGGACTTCTAGTTTTAACTGTAGCATTTATTCTGTCAAACAAGATACAGTAGATTAAATGCCTGTATTGGATGTACTGAGGCCAAATTGGTCTATAACCAAAGGTAAACTGGGAAGAGTCGGGGAAATTTCTTGACACGTTACAAGATTTTTTATTCAATTAACAGGAGATTACTGTATAACCTATATTCAATTAACAGATCAAATTTGTACTTGAGGCATGGTAAATGGTTTTGTGTTGGGAAATTATATTCAATTAACAGGGATATACAATTACGAGATATCCAATTAAGTGGGCTCCAGTGTACAATTGAAACCAGAAGTCCTTTGAGTGTATTGTGCACTTTTTCATCCCTATTAAACTCAAACTGCCCCATTAATATAACTTAATTCCTATAGAAAACAGCATGCCCAGCAATTCTGTACTAGTAAAGAGAGATCATTAACATCATTCCTAACCTCTACTGAGATACAGTTGAAACTAGATGTACTATGACTGTATTGAGCACTATTTTGAAACTAGAAGTCCTGTCATGAACTGTGCGCTTATCTAGGCTTAATTGCACATAGGAATTGCACGCAATTGTCATATCGAATGGCATCCAAAGCATGGCAGGTTCTCCTGGTTACTCTTAGCAAACACAGGCAATGTTTCTGCCAATGGACCTCCGGGTTTTCCGGAGGTCCATTGGCTGAAACATTGCTTGTGCACAGGCCATATGTATAGAATTTGATAGCTTTACTATGGTCATAATGCGTAGATTAACGCACAGATCGACATGCTATCTGTGTGCATTTCATGAAAGGACTTCTAGTTTTAACTGTAGCATGCTGAGTTTGTGCACTTTTATTCCTTTCAAACTACACCATTAGCATAACTCAACTCAGAACAATTCTATACTAATAAACAGAGATTGTTAACATCATTCCATACCTGTACTGGTATATCATGTACATGTAATCACATAAATAGATATTAAAATTTGACTACATATACAGAATGAAGAGAGTGGATTACTACTTAATCACAGCACCTTCATAACATCACAAGAAACACATACAAACTTTCTTCTCATGGACCATTGGGTGCAACCCAGAGGTCCATGTGATGGAAGTTTGCAAGTGCTTCTTGTGTTTTGTCTTCAGAAATTTTAAATAATTACTAAGTGAAAAATCTATCCCACAGCGATTTAGTAGTAATTCACCCCCACATACTGTGGTCTCAATATTTTCTTTGTTTATCGGTTCAGTTCGTGATTTCACAACCGACCTTGCTAGTAGCGTATTGCATTTTGTGTTGCACAGAGCAGATGCTCTTGTGTATTTCAGACTGCTGCATTCTTCTGCACTAAAGAGCGTGTTAACTAACGAGCATCTTCTGCATTAATTGTGACAGGACTTCTAGTTTCAAATGTACATATATAATGATGTAAACAGATATTAAAATTTGACTATATGTACAGAATGAAGAAGGTGGATTACTATTTAATTGCAGTGCCATATACATGTATTTTCCACTTGAAAAGTATTTATATTGTTCATAACATCACAAGAAACACTTGCAAACTTTCATCAAGTGGTCTAGGACTTAAAGTTTCAACTGTATATTTGTTTGTATATCTGTTTGAAATATGTCATCTGACGTGTTTGTTTTGTTTACAGGAGATATGTTGATTTCAGTGAATGATATAGAAGTTTCATGGCTGAACTTACAGGATATTTTGAGTGCAATTGGATCTAAAGTGGTGAGTAGATTCACAGTACAGTACGGTCACCTTGAACTGGTCACTTTCCACGATTAGGTATGAACGCAATAGGTACAGCCCAATGCTTCATTAATTAAAATTTTGCTGATGATGATTTTTAGCTTAACTTGACAAAGTCAAGATAAGCTATTGCCATCACGCGTGCGGAAGTCTGTGAGTCTGTTCAGATTTTCCTTTAGCACAGGCTACACCCCGTAGTTCTTGTCTGATCGTCACGAAATTTCTTATGCAGGTTTGGGGTCATGTCTAGATAAGAACTTCCCCTTTCGGTCGCGATTGATCAGCCGGTATGGCTGCCCGAGCCCAAAACCTGAAAACCATTATAACAGTCTACAGGTCGTATTTATGAAGGGTTTTCATTGTAACTTGGTAGGATGCCCCTGTATAATGTTTAGATGAGAACGTCCCGTTTTGGTGATGATCTGTCAACCGTGATGGCTACCCAAGCCCAAAACCCAAAAACTTTTAGCACAGTCTGCAGGTCATATTTAATATGGAGGGATTTCATTGTAACTTGGTAGGATGACTCCGTATGATGTCTAGATGAGAACTTCCCCATTTGGTCGCCATCTGTGAACCGTGATGACTGCCCGAGGCCAAAACCAGAAAACCTTTAGCACAGTCTACAGGTCATATTTATGGAGGGTTTCATTGTAACTTGGTAGGTTGACTTCATATAATGTCTAGATGAAAATGTCCCCTTTTGGACGCAATTGGGCAACTGTGATGGTTTCTTGTGTCCTAAGCCCGAAAACCTTTGGCACAGTCTACAAGTCATATTTATGAAGGGATTTCATTGTAAGTTGGTAGAATGACTCCAAATAATGTCTAGATGAGAAAGTCCCCTTTTGGTCGCGATCATTCAGCCTTTATGGCTGCCTGAGCCCAAAACCCTTTAGCGTTGTCTGTAGGTCGTATTTATGGAAGGATTTCATAGTAACTTGTTAGGTTTACTCCATATAATGCCTAGATGATAACATCCCTTTTGGTCGTGACAGGCCCAAAGCCTGAAAACCTTGAGCACAGTCTACAGGTCATATTTATTTAGAGATTTCATTGTAACTTCGTAGGATCACTCCAGATGATGCCCAGATGAGAACATCTCCGTTTGGTTGCGATCATTCAACCATGATGGCTGCCCAAGCCCAAAACCTGAAAAACTTTAGCACAGTGTACAGGTCATATTTATGGAGGGATTTCATTGTAACTTGGTAGATTGTCTTCAAATAATGTCTAGATGAGAACGTCCCCTTTTGGATGCGATTGGGCAGCTGTGATGGCTACAGAGGCCCGAAGCCCAAAAACCTTTAGCACAGTCTACAGGTCACATTTATGAAGGAATTTCATTGTAACTTGGTAGGATGACTCCAAATAATGTCTAGATGAGAAAGTCCCCTTTTGGTCGCGATCATTCAGCCTTTATGGCTGCCCGAGCCCAAAACCTTTAGCATAGTCTATAGGTCGTATTTAGGTTGACTCCATATAATGCCTAGATGATGACATCCCCTTTTGGTCATGATTGGTCAACTGTGACGGCAACAGGGGCCCGAAGCACGAAAACCTTGAGCACAGTCTACAGGTCATTCTTATGAACGGATTTCATTGTAACTTCATAGGATCACTCCAGATGATGCTCAGATGACAATGTCCCCTTTTGGCTGCAATCATTCAACCATCATGGCTGCCCGAGCCCAAAACCCAAAAAACTTTAGTACAGACTACAGGTCGTATTTATGAAGGGATTTCATTGTAACTTAGTAGAATGACTCAGTATGATGTCGAGATGAGGACATCCCCTTTTAGTTGCAATCGGTCAACCGTCATGGCTATACAGGCCTGAAGCCCGAAAACCTTTAGCACAGTCTACAGGCCATATTTTCGAAGGGATTTCAATGTAACTTGATAGGATGACTCGTTTTGGAATAATTTCACTGTAACTTGGTAACTTCCGTTGACATACTTTAACTGTGAGGGCCACATACATTAACTGTGAGGTCCACATTAACCCACCCCTCAGCTGTTTAGTACAGTCTACACCTCATATTATTTTTATTAAAAACATAGCATACAGGGAACAGAAATTAACATATTCCCAATAATCACAATTCTTGTCTTATTTCATAATCCTTTCTTAAACATTGAACATTATCCTTTTCATCAAGCACAACACACAGACAAGTTAAGCTACAGTGTCATTGACACTTTCATTATTATTTGGTAAACACAAACTCCATATACAGAATGAAGAGAGTGGATTACTACTTAATCTCAGGGCCATATATTCTCCACTTGAAAGGTATTTCTAATTGTTCATAACTGCATTGCAAAGCCTTCTTGAACTCAAGGGACGAAATACACCACCACCCATGCTATTCTGTAGATTATTGGGTCTAAAACATAAAACAAACCAAGAGTATGGACTTTTTATGGCAAAGAAATAATTACAAAAATAAAAAATGAAATAAAAAGCTGCCCACCCACATGCAATTTTACAAAAAAATATCCTGAGAAACAGATGATCTACTTTTTGGGGCCTAATACTTGTTTAATTATAAACTAATGCATTGAACGACACAAATCAGATTTGCATAACTAACTTTGTATCCAAATGCTGACAGTCAAGTGCAGTTTTTTTTCTGTGTGGGCATCATCGAACACATGTCTGTCTGGAGTGACTTTCTCTTTTATGAAGTGCTTTTAGTTGCAGATTGTAACGCCGAAAAAATCCCTCAGTGTGAGTAATGCTGCTTTCAGAATAAATTGACTATTCATGGCACTTCACCAAAGTGTTTTGTATGAAAACCAATAAACCATGTTCTGGTTTTATTGAACTGCTTAAAACTTTGAATGTATGTCATAAAAAAAACCTTATTTTAAAATCAAATGTTAAAATTTGTATTTCCCTGGTGACTGTCAATGAGGGGTTGTTAGTAACTAATGGTGCATATAATAATTTCTTACGACACTCTTTGCATGACTTGAAATGTATTCCTGCCAGAAATCCTCATTGTGTGGAATTGGTAAACATCAAACTGTTTGTGACATTTATCTTAGCAGTGAATAGAAAAAAAATTAGGAGTACATCATCATCACGGGATCACATCAAACTCAAGGTAAGAGACTCTTTACATTTAAATATGTCAAATTACAAACCCGTTGGAGAATTTTTAACTAATATAAATAAATCGGCCCTCACTTCGAATGCGTGCCTGTGGAAACAAATCGTGCACACAAATTTTGTTTTAGTTGCATGGCATACCAAGCACCAGTGTTTTTTTTTTAAATGGCAAGGCCTGCAGTGTAATCAGTACCACTTTTGTTGTTTTTCTCTCATACATAATGGCCCAAATACATTGTGATATTATTTGATCAAATATTCGAATACGAATCGAATATAGTCTGTGAATATTCAAATACAAAAATTTGGTACACATTTTAGCATTACATTTGGTGAGGGGTAAATATAGCATTAGGAGGGATTCTTTTGGAAAAGTCAATTGGCCATGACTTTTCCCCAGTTCACAACCTCAAATTCCCAATTCTCAGCCTACACTTGAACAATAATTTAATGCACAATCGGTGTCCGGAATTGGGTAGTCATAAGATCTCAGAAAACCATTGGTTTTCTTAAGCTTTATGACCACCTGATTGAATGCATCAATTGTGCATTGAATTTAAATAATTGCTTACCTGATTTAAATTTAAATTGCTTTCTTAACGAAGCTTAGAAAGTGTCTAAATTGAAAGGCAAATGACAACTTCTTGAATCGAATAAAAACAGTTTAACCCTTTACCCAACGAATCGCCCGCATCCGCTCTGCATAACATGCAATTTCAACAGCTGAAAAAAATATTATTTTTCAAAAACTTTTAACAAAACCATATCATGTGACCCCTCTTTGGAACGAGCTCGTCGAGCTCGTTCCAAAGAGGGGTCATATGATGTGGTTCTGTTGAAATTTTTTGAAAAAAATTTAAAAATGATATTTAAAATAATAAATTTTGAAATTGTCTGCATTGGGTAAAGGGTTAGTAGAGGCTACAGAGACTGGGGTGAACATGATTCCTTGTTCCTTGTGACTGTTCATAATAAATTTTGTATTTTGTATACATGCAGTTGCTTACATTTGTAGCTATTGGTCTTAATATTCTCTTTTCATTTCACATGTAATTTTTGTTAGTCTTTTCATGTTTCTTCCCTTCCAGAACAAATTTCCAAACGGAGCCTGTGTGACACAAATTTTCCCAATGACATGGGCACCGAACCCTTTCCCAAAGAGAGCAGAAGAATCCCCAAGCATATGTGTTTTTCCTATATAAGCTATCTGTCTCATGGCAAATGATACTCATACTTGGGCATATACTATCAGTTGTATTTGGATACAAGTTGTCGCTTCTCAAAAGTGGAGATATTGTTTTAAAGAAGGTGCTATTTTCCTCTTTTTTATATTGCAGGTCAAATTAACATTTCAAGAACCGGTGCTAGTGGGTCCAGGAAAGCATTCCTTGCTGCAACACAATGTGCCAACAAAAGACAGTCTAGTTTATCTTCTTCTGAAGCAAAATGTCACAGATATTCTTCCTCCTCCAGAAAAATATCTTTACACAGCTATGTACTTATCTCTGGAGAGTATCTCATCCAGTGATGGAGAACTGACTGTAAGTTAATTTTTGTTGAGGCAATAATTTGTGATCAGCAGTCAATCTTTCATTCGGCTTTAGTTTTTAAGCCTATGAAGTTAAAAGTTCTCCAAATTATATTGATGCCTCTTCATGGGCTGATTTTATGGGATGACCTTTGAAGCACAAAACTCAAAAACTGTTGGGTCTCCAGCCCTGAAACTTTTCACAGTTATAAAGGACAATGGGAGGGGGGGGCGGTGCAGTAGGGAGGGAGGGAGGAGGAGAATGTGTCGCACACTATAGCTGGGTCCATAACTTTCATGTCAAGGTCACATTTCAAGGGAATGCTTAAAATCTCAATAATCATAATCATCTGTCGTCTGTGGTCCATCGTACGTTAGCTTTTACAAAACAATCATCTCCTCACAAACCAATGACCCAATTGAAACATATATGGGCCACATCATCTTGGGGGTATTCTGTTTTAGTTTTGTTCAAATGGGGTCTCCACCCTTTTTAGGCGTGGTCTTATGCCCAAATATGATGAAATTCTTTAAAAATCTTCTTCTCATGAACCACAAGTGGGACTCCTTTGATATTTGGTATGAAACTTCCTCTGGTGTTCAAGATTAAAAGTTGTTCAAAGAAAGTTGATAGGTCCATATTTGGGCTCTCCAGGGGATGGGCTCATTTTTGAGCTCCACTGAAAATTTCTGTTTCAAGAACCAATTGAGCGATTTGAACCAAATTTTATATGTGGCATTGGTTGACCCTAAGTACTTCATTCATGCCCCCAAAATCTTTCACAGTTCCCCATGGGAACCCTTGGAGCTAAAAATAGAACAAAAATGAAAAGTCCAATATTTCCCAAACTGCACGGACTAGAGATTTTGTATTTGGTATGAAGCTTTCTTCTGAGCAGTTGAAACAATTGGACAAAAAAAAATTGCTGGGAATCTGTCATATGGTCTGTTTTTCGTGTTATGAAAATATGATGACTCAGCATTTTTAGCTCACCTGACTGAAAGTCAGGGTGAGCTTTTCTTATCACTCTTCATCCGTCGTCCGTCCGTCGTCCTGCGTGAAGGTGGTGTTTGAGCCTCTTTCTCCTAAACCACTGGCCACATTTTAATTAAATGTCATGTAAGTAGTGGTAAAATAGGGGCGTTTTGATTTTTATGCAAATTAGGTTTCGGCTCATATTGAGCAGAGGTGTGGGGAAAAAATGGCCAATTTTTTGGAAAATCTTCTTCTAATGAACCACCAGTAGCAGAGACTTGATATGTGGTATACAGAGTCCTTTTGAGGTTTAGAATCAAGGTTGTTCAAGAGAAGTTTGTCTGGCATTATTTGCCTTCGTTATGGGAGGGTCAAGAATTTTTGCCAGTCCCAAAATTTCTATATTTTTATACTGTACCAATGACCCAGACATAGCTGGTGCTAACTCTTAAAATATAGGGCCAAACACAAATTTTGCCCCCCAATCCCCAAAATTTGCATTTAAAATCAAAGAAAACATGTCCTGAAAGGCCCTCCACACTTCGCCCCCACTGCGCATGCGCAGTGTCAAGGACGTTCCGAAATTGGCGCCATTAATCATTCTAAGTTTGGCCCTTCATCAGTTAACATCTGACTGATCTTTGTGCTTATAAATCTCAGTTTAAATGATGCCAGACACATAAATATTAGTGAAATGGTGATTCTAAGGAGGATAGAGAAGGAGGAGAGGAAAAAAATGTGTGACAGAATATTATCAGGGCTGTAACTTAAAATTTTTTAATGAAATTATGTTAAGTTACCTATTTTCGAGGCAGCAGCCATTTTGTTGTCATTCTGATTATTTAGTTACACTGTTTTTTAAGTGTTTTCCTCTCTCCCTGTCCTTTAAGTCCCCCCTTGCTATTCTCCCATGCTTTTGGCATAGTTTTTGTAATTATTATTACTAAATTTTCTTGGGAGTTTTAGCTGAATAACAGAATGAATTCTGTTCTTTTCCCATGTTTACGTCTTCACCTACGGGTGGTTAGGCGTTGTGTTCTGCATCTACCATCTGATGTTCTGCAGTTTCTTCCCTGGAAGTCTCTGTTTTGCATCAGATAGTGTATTTTTGGTAACTGATTTCGGGCCTGGGTGCCTGGAGTCTTATTTTAGTGTTTTTACACTCATTGTTTACATTTTCAACAGCCCTCTGTGTGAGGGGGGGGATTTCTAAAAAATAATATCTTGATGTTATTTTAATCATAACTAGATACATTATTATTGTTCGTAAGTGTTGAATAAATTGTTTAAAATATTTTTAAAATTTTTGTCCACACTTAGGCTTGGGATCCATTGGGGCTCAACGTTACTTTTCAGAAACTTGGGCTGTTCTGAAAAAATATTTTTTCAAAATATTTTGATTTCAATTATTTTTTCTATATTAATGGATCATATTATTATTATGTATTTTGATTGCCAGGGGTTAGTGCGAGTACCAGGACTTGTTTTCTTTTCACATTGAAAGGATATTGATCATTTGTTTTAAGAAGAAGTCTTCCTCTGACTTTATTATCATTCTATATGTGGTCAGTGTACTCGCATTAACTCCTGTTCTGTATCGTATGATTTCGATGACAATATGGGAAGCGTATGTCACGGTATGTTATTGGGGATTTGGACACTCCGGTCCTTTCCCCGCAGGGTCACTCTACTTTATCAATTTCTATTTCAGACGATCAAGATTAGGGTGATGTATCCGTGATGTCTTCCAACAGTGTGCCTCCGTCGTCACAATTAATGAAGGGCTAGCGGAAAAGTGCTCATGTAAATACGCCAATTGCCTAAGAGGACCCTAGTAGGTTCGACGGCCTTTGAAGTCCGCTAGCTCGCCCAGTGTAGCGTCCATTCACCGAATGGTTCGGCAGCCGGGTTCGTCCGTTGCGGTCTAGAAGGAATTTTGGGGTGATGCGAGCACTATAAATTAACTTAATGCACACCCAGTGACGGCGGATCGGAGGGAGAACGGAGGAAGCCTTTTAGTCCGGTTCATAGCTCGTTCCGGTCCATCCGGACGGCAAGCGAGAGAGGCCCCTCTCTCGTTCAACAACATCTGGCCCCAGATGTTGTGGTACAAAATGTGTCGCAAGCGGAGCATACGTCCGTCGCTCGGGACGCTCCGTTGTATAGGCAGTCCGCGGAGACTGCTAAGGCTTCCTCTTCTCGTCAGCGCACACGACCGCACCTTGGCTGCGTGACCGCCGATATATTACCAGCTTCGCTGATCAAGGATTCTTCGGCGACCAGGTCACACCATCCGGTAGCCAGGGACACGAGGCCTGCAGACTCCGGACGTTCGCATAGGAAGTGTGCGGGAGTCAACGTACACGGAGCTTCCGGCGGCAATGCATCGTAAGACCGCTACTGCACAGGCCTTGGGAACGGACGTGCTTTCCTTAATAGCACAGTTTATCGCAGCATCCCAGCATCAACTGAATCTGTCGCATATATTTTATCCGACGATGCTGGGTCGGGACGCTCCGCGGAAGCGGGTACGGACGTCCTAAAGTTTCATCCGGTCCGACGGGATACAGAAAGGGATTCGGAGGATTTCGAGCTTTCCCTTTCGGAACAACATATGCTGTTGTGTATGTCATCTGACTTGGTCTTCTACAGCTTCTTTCGTCGGACCAGAATGCTGCGATGCCGGATAAGAAACTGATAGCGTCGGTGGACTTAGAAATTTTTGGTTCGGTTCAGGGACATCGTCCCTCAGTTCCGACATAGTCCAATAATGTCACACAAACTTTCGAATTATTGAACGACGCTATATATATTATTATTTTATGCTTGCTAACCAAGCATTTCTGGTTTCTTGTTCGAAGAGTTATGGAGATGTCTTTCAAAAGTGTGCCTCTGTCGTCATAGTTAATGAAGAGCTAGCGGCAATAAGTGCTCATGGAATATGTCTATTGCCTACGGAGTGACATTCGCTAGCTCACCTGGTGTAGCGTACATTCATCGAATGGTTCGGCTGCCGGGTTCGTCCGTTGCGGTCTAGGAAGGAGATTTGGGTGATGCGAGCACTTTAATTACTTTAGTACTCACGCAGTGACGGCAGATTGAGGACAGATCGGAGGAAGCCTGTTAGTCCGGTTCCTGGCTTGTCCAGGTCCGTCCGGGCTGTGAGCGAGAGAGGTCCCTCTCTCGTCCAACAACATAGGGGACCGCATGTTGTGGTTCAGATATTTTACATTCGGAGCATATGTCCGTCGGTCGGGACGCTCCGTTATATTGACAGTCCGAGAGACTGTCCTTGATGCTTCCTCATCCTCACAGCAGGGCACACGACCGCACATTGGCTACGTGACCTCGAGTTTCCGATCAGTTTCGGCATTCAGTGATTCCACGGCGAATAGGTCGCGCCATCCGGTAGCCGAGGGACACGAGGCCTATACACTCCGTTCGCTCGCATATTGGTAGTATGCACGGGGTAACGATCACGGAGCTTCCAGCGGCAATGCATCGTAAGACCGCTTCTCCTCAGGCCTCAGTGACGGACGTGCTATCCGAGTTAGCACAGTTGTTTCGCAGCATCCCAGCAATGGACTGTTTCTCGGTCGAATCAGGAATTATCCAACGGCGCTGGGTCGGTGCGGTCTGCGGTTGCATCAGGTACGGACGACCGAACGCTTTATAGGGTCCGACAGGATGGCGAAAGGGATTCGAAAGATTTCGAGTTTTCCCTTTAGTAGTATCGGAAGATGCCTTTCATATCTTCTGGCATTATCTTCCAGTGATTGTTATTTCGGACTTCATTTCTGCGATCTTGGATAAGAGACTTATAGCGTCATTGGACTCGGATTTTTCGATCGGTTCAGGGACATTGTCCCTGACTTACCGACGCAGTCCAATATTGTCATTACAACATGTGTTTTATATTTTTATACTGTACCAATGACCCAGACATAGCTGGTGCTAACTCTTAAAATATAGGGCCAAACACAAATTTTGCCCCCCAATCCCCAAAATTTGCATCTAAAACCAAAGAAAACATGTCCTGAAAAGCCCTCCACACTTCGCCCCTACTGCGCATGCGCAGTGTCAAGGACGTTCCGAAATTGGCGCCATTAATCATTCTAAGTTTGGCCCTTCATCAGTTAACATCTGACTGATCTTTGTGCTTATAAATCTCAGTTTAAATGATGCCAGACACATAAATATTAGTGAAATGGTGATTCTAAGGAGGATAGAGAAGGAGGAGAGGAAAAAAATGTGTGACAGAATATTATCAGGGCTGTAACTTAAAATTTTTTAATGAAATTATGTTAAGTTACCTATTTTCGAGGCAGCAGCCATTTTGTTGTCATTCTGATTATTTAGTTACACTGTTTTTTAAGTGTTTTCCTCTCTCCCTGTCCTTTAAGTCCCCCCTTGCTATTCTCCCATGCTTTTGGCATAGTTTTTGTAATTATTATTACTAAATTTTCTTGGGAGTTTTAGCTGAATAACAGAATGAATTCTGTTCTTTTCCCCATGTTTACGTCTTCACCTACGGGTGGTTAGGCGTTGTGTTCTGCATCTACCATCTGATGTTCTGCAGTTTCTTCCCTGGAAGTCTCTGTTTTGCATCAGATAGTGTATTTTTGGTAACTGATTTCGGGCCTGGGTGCCTGGAGTCTTATTTTAGTGTTTTTACACTCATTGTTTACATTTACAACAGCCCTCTGTTTGAGGGGGGGATTTCTGGAAAATAATATCTTGATGTTATTTTAATCATAACTAGATACATTATTATTGTTCGTAAGTGTTGAATAAATTGTTTAAAATATTTTTAAAATTTTTGTCCACACTTAGGCTTGGGATCCATTGGGGCTCAACGTTACTTTTCAGAAACTTGGGCTGTTCTGAAAAAATATTTTTTCAAAATATTTTGATTTCAATTATTTTTTCTATATTAATGGATCATATTATTATTATGTATTTTGATTGCCAGGGGTTAGTGCGAGTACCAGGACTTGTTTTCTTTTCACATTGAAAGGATATTGATCAATTGTATTAAGAGGAAGTCTTCCTCTGACTTTATAATCATTCTATATGTGGTCAGTGTACTCGCATTAACTCCTGTTCTGTATCGTATGATTTCGATGACAATATGGGAAGCGTATGTCACGGTATGTTATTGGGGATTTGGACACTCCGGTCCTTTCCCCGCAGGGTCACTCTACTTTATCAATTTCTATTTCAGACGATCAAGATTAGGGTGATGTATCTGTGATGTCTTCCAACAGTGTGCCTCCGTCGTCACAATTAATGAAGGGCTAGCGGAAAAGTGCTCATGTAAATACGCCAATTGCCTAAGAGGACACTAGTAGGTTCGACGGCCTTTGACGTCCGCTAGCTCGCCCGGTGTAGCGTCCATTCACCGAATGGTTCGGCAGCCGGGTTCGTCCGTTGCGGTCTAGAAGGAATTTTGGGGTGATGCGAGCACTATAAATTAACCTAATGCACACCCAGTGACGGCGGATCGGAGGGAGAACGGAGGAAGCCTTTTAGTCCGGTTCATAGCTCGTTCCGGTCCATCCGGACGGCAAGCGAGAGAGGCCCCTCTCTCGTTCAACAACATCTGGCCCCAGATGTTGTGGTACAAAATGTGTCGCAAGCGGAGCATACGTCCGTCGCTCGGGACGCTCCGTTGTATAGGCAGTCTGCGGAGACTGCTAAGGCTTCCTCTTCTCATCAGCGCACACGACCGCACCTTGGCTGCGTGACCGCCGATATATTACCAGCTTCGCCGATCAAGGATTCTTCGGCGACCAAGTCACACCATCCGGTAGCCAGGGACACGAGGCCTGCAGACTCCAGACGTTCGCATAGGAAGTGTGCGGGAGTCAACGTTCACGGAGCTTCCGGCGGCAATGCATCGTAAGACCGCTACTGCACAGGCCTCGGGAACGGACGTGCTTTCCTTAATAGCACAGTTTATCGCAGCATCCCAGCATCAACTGAATCTGTCGCATATATTTTATCCGACGATGCTGGGGCGGGACGCTCCGCGGAAGCGGGTACGGACGTCCGAAAGTTTCATCCGGTCCGACGGGATACCGAAAGGGATTTGGAGGATTTCGAGCTTTCCCTTTCGGAACAACTTATGCTGTTGTGTATGTCATCTGACTTGGTCTTCTACAGCTTCTTTCGTCGGACCAGAATGCTGCGATGCCGGATAAGAAACTGATAGCGTCGGTGGACTTAGAAATTTTTGGTTCGGTTCAGGGACATCGTCCCTCAGTTCCGACATAGTCCAATAATGTCACACAAACTTTCGAATTATTGCACGACGCTATATATATTATTATTTTATGCTTGCTATAACCAAGCATTTCTGGTTTCTTGTTCGCAGAGTTATGGAGATGTCTTTCATAAGTGTGCCTCTGTCGTCATAGTTAATGAAGAGCTAGCGGCAATAAGTGCTCATGGAATATGTCTATCGCCTACGGAGTGACATTCGCTAGCTCACCCGGTGTATCGTACATTCATCGAATGGTTTGGCTGCCGGGTTTGTCCGTTGCGGTCTAGGAAGGAGATTTGGGTGATGCGAGCACTTTAATTACTTTAGTACTCACCCAGTGACGGCAGATTGAGGACAGATTGGAGGAAGCCTGTTAGTCCGGTTCCTGGCTTGTCCAGGTCCGTCCGGGCTGTGAGCGAGAGAGGTCCCTCTCTCGTCCAACAACATATGGGACCGCATGTTGTGGTTCAGATATTTTACATTCGGAGCATATGTCCGTCGGTCGGGACGCTCCGTTATATTGACAGTCCTAGAGACTGTCCTTAATGCTTCCTCATCCTCACAGCAGGGCACACGACCGCACATTGGCTACGTGACCTCGAGTATCCGATCAGTTTCGTCATTCAGTGATTCCACAGCGAATAGGTCGCGCCATCCGGTAGCCAAGGGACACGAGGCCTATACACTCCGTTCGCTCGCATATTGGTAGTATGCACGGGGTAACGATCATGGAGCTTCCAGCGGCAATGCATCGTAAGACCGCTTCTCCTCAGGCCTCAGTGACGGACGTGCTATCCGAGTTAGCACAGTTGTTTCGCAGCATCCCAGCAATTGACAGTTTCTCGGTCGAATCAGGAATTATCCGACGGCGCTGGGTCGGTGCGGTCCACGGTTGCATCAGCTACGGACGACCGAATGCTTTATAGGGTCCGACAGGATGGCGAAAGAGATTCGAAAGATTTCGAGTTTTCCCTTTAGTAGTATCGGAAGCTGCCTTTCATATCTTCTGGCATTATCTTCCAGTGATTGTTATTTCGGACTTCATTGCTGCGATCTTGGATAAGAGACTTATAGCGTCATTGGACTCGGATTTTTCGATCGGTTCAGGGACATTGTCCCTGACTTACCGACGCAGTCCAATATTGTCATTACAACATGTGTTTTATTTTTCGACGCTATATATATATATATATACAAGCCTGCTACCAAGCATGATAGTTTAGTTTCTTGTCCGCGTTGCTCATTTCTGCCATTTTATCTTTTATACGAATAGTTTATTTTGGCAGAGCAGGGCATACCGAGAGTTCTTATACGTCTAGACGGTGTGGTTAAAGACTGCATATATTCTTTTTCGCCGTTTATGTCTTTTCCAATTTCAATGTTGGAAACGACATGATGTATAGTAGACTTAACTTAGACGCTTTATCATACGTAATCCGCCTTACTGAGGCGTTATCATTACGTCTTCAAGAAAAGATTTACGGGATATTATTCTCAATGTAATTTCTTTTGAGGGCAGTAGTTTGTTCACGTATAACTCCGCCCTTCAGTGGCTGATTGGAGTTGGTTAGACGTGACGCAGCCCTAGCTACATCCACACGCGTGGATAGTAAGGTTAAGAACTCTCTCAGAGTCGCTTCGTTCTCGGAGGAGCTTCTCTTCGACGGCAACTTTTCGGCAATCCATGATTTGCTCGATTTACACGTTCTCTTGTCTATCTAGTGTTACAAGAGATTCAGACTGGGGCAAACATTCGGTGGTTGACTCAGAGAGTGCCACCGCAGTTGCCGGACCCGAGTGTGGCTGTTATGACGGTTGCCAGTCAAACAGATTGGGATATAATACTGATCCCTACGGATTCGAAGTGCCAGGGTCTTTGGGTTCCGCAGTCTCTTAGCAATCAGTTTTCTTCCGCGGAATAATGTTTTTTAGGCTTGCTTTATGTCATTGCATGAACATTATTCAGAAACGCATGCCCAAATCCTGTCCTTTAATTCGACAGTAGTGGTGTATCTCCGGAACCAGGGAGGCACTCTTTCGTTTCCGTTATTCAATTTAATGGAAAGAATCCGTCTGTTGGTTATAGTACACCAAGTTCTGTTTTGGTCCGTCATATTCCGGGTAGTCTGATTGTTTTACCGGACTCCCGTTCTCTTACGGGTCGCTTGTTGCTGTCAGAATGGACTCTCAACAAACAAGTATTCAATCAGATTTGCTATCTATGGGAGCGCCCAATGATGATTTATTTACGACACAGTTTGCTAATCAATTGCAGACGTATGTGTTAGCTTGTCCAGATCTCTGAGCTAATGTTGTTAACGCTCTATTGATCTATAGGACGGAATGATAGGATACGCGTATCCTCCGGCGCTGTTGTTTCAGCACGTATTGCTAAGATGAACAACTACAATACATTTCTGTTGATAGCATCTCTATCTTCACAGAGATCATGGGTAATTTACTCTCTTGTCTACTGTGGGTCTTAACGTGAAATCTTCCTCTATGTGAGGATCTTTTTTCACTGGGTAAATCGTGTCATCTTTATCACAACCCGCAAGGTCGCAACCTTCATGTATTCCGTTGTGTGGTCCGTATTGCATTGTATGCACTGTACTGGACGAGCTTTGGACGCGATTTCTTACTATAGGAGATCCTCTTCTTCGCTATTCTATGCGGCTAAAGTGGAGGCTCTTCCGTCGTGGTGTAGGGATCATTATGTTCATATTGTTGATCCCTCCATACTACTCATTGCAATTTTTTAGTATACTTGTTTCATAAGATCTACTGCAGCCTGTTATTATTTAGGTTATAGGTTTATGTTACCTCATACCTATGCACTCTACGATAGTTTACAATTGAGTCTTTTGTCTCTTTATCTAAGTCAGTTAGTAACTTGTTGATAAATAGACTTAGAATCTTTAGATTAAATTCCTATATGGATTTTAACTTCGGTTCTTATTTAGCTAAGTAATCATTTGAGCCTCTGGAAACAGTAGTTTTCAAATTCTGACCTTTTAGACAGTAATTCTGTTGGTTTCTCTTTTACTGTAGAGTCAGTGAGTTTCATGCACTATCGATGGATGATTTTCACTTTCGTAGTTTCGGAATCACTACTTCCGTTACTATTTAGGTTGGATTTTTGCATAAGAGTTAGGCTCCTATTATTTTAAGGTCCTTCCGTCTTCGTATGGGCATAGGCCTTTACTCTTTCCGGGTACAGTTTATGTATTTATAAACAGATATCTGTTTATTACTATGGGCGTAAGCTTCTTCTGTCTTTGATGCCTGGTAGAAGGACGTTACGCTCCATTTTATTGTTAATGGATTCTATTTACTATCGGTACTGCTTATGGTATATCATTGACTTAGCAGTTGTGCTTAAGATTTCGGCTCATGAAGTAAGAGCTCTTCTACTTCTTGGGCTTACATTAATAGTGTCGCTATTATAGATTTTTGAAGGCCGCTCATTGCGCTCAGCCATCCACATTCATGAATTTTATCTCAGAAATATCGAGTCCATTTCTGGAGGCCTCTATTGTTAGGTCTATTATCTACTGCTCAGAATGTCATTCACTTAACAGTTGCTACTGTAGCTAGGTCGGCTGTCTGTTTCGGCAGTGTCTCCGTTCTGCTGCCCTCTTCGCTCTGGGCTATTTGACCCAGGGCAAGAAAAAGGGGGGGGGGGGGGAGGGTGTTCCCTTGGGTCACCTGTTTTACTATGAAAACAAGGGGATACCTCCTCCGGAGTTAGTTATTCTGAGCTGTTATTGGGATGGTTGTTTAGTGAGAAGTTTAGGTTTTTAAAATTCATTCAAGTCTTAGTTTTTAAAGTATAGCTTTTGAATATTGCATATGTCAACGGACATGATTATGCAATCCTCAGACACTTTTAGGAGTATAAGAGTCTCTATTCTATAGACTTACTTTATTTATTGGCTTACTTTAAAAATTATTAGTATAAGGATTATATTGGATATTAATAGAGTACATGGATGTATTAAGCTCAATTTTGGAAGGTGTTGTATCTTTCTAATTTATCATAAATAAGAAAGATACATGTAAGGCCTATTACTTCTTTTTCCCTACAGGGGATGACTCTATTTTATTTTATTGAGCGTATTCCATTTTGCTCTATGTCCTTGGCCCTCCAGCCTTTTTACTATTCAGCTATGTCTGGGTCATTGGTACAGTATAAAAATGTTAAAAAATTTATAGTAATTTATATATTTTTTATACTTACCAATGACCCAGACGGGGATGGCCCTCCCAGGAGTTGGGAACTCTTGCCTCCCCGCTGAGTACATAGCGCTTACCAGGCACTGGTTATTAGAATGATTAATGGCGCCAATTTCGGAACGTCCTTGACACTGCGCATGCGCAGTAGGGGCGAAGTGTGGAGGGCCTTTCAGGACATGTTTTCTTTGGTTTTAGATGCAAATTTTGGGGATTGGGGGGCAAAATTTGTGTTTGGCCCTATATTTTAAGAGTTAGCACCAGCTATGTCTGGGTCATTGGTAAGTATAAAAAATATATAAATTACTATAAATTTTTTAACTTTCCAAAGCGAGAGGCAGATTTGAACCAAATTTGATATGAGGGCTTATTGGGTCATAAGTACTTAATTTATGCCCAAATTTTTTTCCCGTCGCCCCATGGGAACCGCAGGAGCTAAAAATAGAAAAAAAATTAAAACGCCCATATCTCCAAAACTACACGGCACTGAGAATTTCTTATTTGGTGTGAAGCGTCCTTAGGACCAACAGAATGGAATGGTCAAAAAAAATTGCTATTGGTTTTATCATGGGGTACTTTTTGGGGACTTTGAAAAAGTGCTGAGTGAGCATTTTTTAACACTGTGGGTAATGGGAAAAACATGTAAGACTACTTTTCTCCCAAACCACTGTTCCAAAAGCTTTCAAATTTCATATATAACATCTTTGGAAGATTGTTTCACATGTTTATTGAAATCAGTTCCCTGGGTCCATATTTGGGCTCTCTGTTGGAGCCCAAATATTTAAATTAGTGCAGTAGAAGGAATATTGTTTAAAAATCTTCTTCTTCACATCTACCAATAAGAATCTTTTGATATTTGGTATGCAGCATCCTTAGGGGGTGAGATTCAAGTTTGTTCAAGCCAAGTCCCTGGGTTCATATTTAGGCTGAAAATTTGGGGCCTCGTTGCGGACTTAGAAATTTTTGACCAAAATCCGGAAATTTTTTTTTGTTGTTTTTTATGCGTTTCAGTCAATTTTAAGAGAAAAAAAATTTTTTTTTTTTTTACACTGAAAATTTGGGGTCCGGGTGTGACAGAAAATTTTGGACCAAAATCCAGAATTTTTTGTTTGTTTTTTATGCCTTTCAGTCAATTTTAAGACAAAAAAATTTATTTTTTTTTACACTGAAAATTTGGGGTTCGGGTGCGACTTGGAAAATTTTTCTCTATGGGAGCCCAAATGTTTAAATTAGTGCAGTATGAGGAATATTCTTTAAAAATCTTCTTCAGATCTACGAATAAGAATCTTTTGATATTTGGTATGCAGCATCCTTAGGGGGGTGAGATTCAAGTTTGTTCAAGCCAAGTCCCTGGGTTCATATTTAGGCTGAAAATTTGGGGCCCCGTTGCGGACTTAGAAATTTTGGACCAAAATCCAGAATTTTTTTTTTGTTTTTTATGCGTTTCGGTCAATTTTAAGACAAAAAAAAATTATTTTTTTTACACTGAAAATTTGGGGTCCGGTTGCGACTTAGAAAATTTTGGACCAAAATCCGGAAATTTTTATTTGTGTTTTATGCGTTTCGGTTAATTTTAAGACAAAATTTTTTTTTTTTTTACACTGAAAATTTGGGGGCCGGGTGCTACTTAGAAAATTTTGGACCAAAATCTGGAAATTTTTTTTGGTTTTTTATGTGTTTTGGTCAATTTTAAGACAAAAAAATTTTTTTTTTATTCTGAAAATTTGGGGTCCTGGTGGGACTAAAAACAGGAAATTAGTTTTTGGGTTTTTTATGCGTTTTAAGAAGAAAAAAAAAAATTAGGCTGAAAATATTTTGTTTTGAAAAAAAATCTGTTTTTTATGCGTTTATCTCAATTTTGGGACGTAAAAGTGCAGGAACTGAAAATAGAAGGAAAATTCTGTGTATTGTGTGGGCACAATCGCTTCATCTAGTTGGTATATGCTTTTCTTAGGAGGGGTGTATGCAGCTTATTCAAGTCAAGTCCTTGGTTTGATATTTAGACTACCATGCCAGATGAGTGCCCTTGGGTCCCCTGGGGCATCTTGTTTAACACTGAAGTCAATGGGAAAATATTACATGTTTACCTTTTTAGAAATATTTTCTCCTCACAAACCAGTGGCCCAAATTGAAACATATATGGGCCACATCATCTTGGGGGTATTCTGTTGTAGTTTTGTTCAAATGGGGTCTCCACCCTTTTTTATGATGAAATTCTTTTAAAATCTTCTTCTCATGAACCACAAGTGGGAATGCTTTGATATTTGGTATGAAAATTCCTCTGGTGTTCAAGATTAAAAGTTGTTCAAAGAAAGTTGATAGGTCCATATTTGGGCTCTCCAGGGGATGGGCTTGTTACAACCGATAATGTTACAACGCCACATAATGTTACACCAACGCATAATGTTACAAAAAATGTAGTAAACAACTGATAACGTTATAAACTCTGCATAATGTTATAACTTTTTTCAACCCGTTATGTTTCAACAAATTAACCGATAATGTTATAACTTCTGTATACTAATTCCAGTTACAGCTATTGTAGATGGACTTTACCACTTACCATTTATTGCCTCATAAAGGTATGTGATATTTATACTAAAGATTTCTGCTCTGGTTAAGGCGAGGAGATACCCCCCCCAATTCCCGGGGATTTATCATAGAATGACCTAGTCACGTTACATAGATGCGGATTATCCTGGTAACTCAATTGTGTGATGTCATTACCATGACCATCCAGTGCCCAACATGGTAAAGGCGGGAGTGGTGGGTGAGGGGTGCTATTTTATCCGGTTGGTATGTTTACCAACATGCATAGTCTCCGCTTCCTGAAATGTAGTGTACCATAGTCCCCTGACGTCTTTGGGGGTGGGCAAATGCCTCTGTTTCTGCTTGTTTTGGGCATCTAAAACTCATTTGTCGCATATTTTTTAGTCATAACAATATCTTATTGTTCATTAATTTGACATTTTAACAACTAACAGTGAACAAAAATGAGGTGGAATTAAAAGAGGTCAAAAAGTTGGATGGAGCGAGGTACATATGGTGGATGTGGCAGGTTGGTAGTGTCGCACGGAACAAGAATAAGATGCGATACTGGGTGGGAAGAGGAATGGGGTTTAGGAGGACTGGAAGGGGTGGTCAGGGATTAGGCTGAGGAAGAGAGGAGGCCATGAATTAGTACATCAGGGTGATTGTGCAAAGAAGGCTATCTGAGAATGCTATGAGGGAGTAGTACTAGACGGTATGATAATATAGATGGTGGAGATGTTGGAAGAAGTAGAAGTGATGAATTTGGGATTACAGGTTCTGGAAAAGGCGGAATCACTAGAACAGGCAGTATAGGGAGAAGGTGGAGGCTGTGGAGGAGGAGTTGTGTTGATGTTGGTGTTGTGGCAGTGTTGGTGATGGTGTTGAGTAGTTATGTATGTTGAAAATGAGCCATTTTGTAGGACCCCAGGGCAGGACCGGGGGAAGTGACGTCATGTCACGTGGCTGGGCGGTCATGTTGGGTTTTTATCATAGTGCACGTGGGTGGCCATGTTGTGACCTCATTGTCATGATAATAGGTGGTAGGAGTGCGTATGCGCAGTGCGTGTTGTTATGGGAACACGTGCTCCGTCTCACCCCCTAACAACCCGACAATAGATATCGAATTAATCCAAACAACCCGGCAGTCTTCAGAAAACTGACCCAAACACTCCAGAAAACACTCCCAAATAAACGTAGGATAGTATCCTTAATGAGGGTATGAGACGTATGAAAAGGTACTCATTGCGCTCATTTTCATAGCTTTCATTTTGAGATGTATGATTTTGTGCGCATCGTGGTCATTTCCATAGCTTTCATTGCTTCATACGATGAAAAAGGGGATTCCGTGGGTTTAGTATCCTTAAAATATAGGATAGTATCCTTACCTAATGTGCGACCATATAATGGATGCGTAATTTATCACAGAAATGGGTTTATTACAATAATGGTATATATTATTTAAAGTCAGAATGGTCCAATTCTACACTGGGAACTGAAGAGTTCCCTTAAATACAGACCGACGGTCTCCATCTGAAACTGATGCCATGACAGTATAAATTACCAAAGATATGTTTATTTGAAGTTATAACATTATTGTTTAATTTGTTGTAACATTATGGGTTGAAAAAAGTTATAACATTATGCGTCGATTTTTATAACGTAACAGGTTGAAAAAAGTTATAACATTATGCGGAGTTTATAACATTATCGGTTGTTTACTACATTTTTTGTAACATTATGCATTGGTGTAACATTATGCGGTGTTGTAACATTATCGGTTGTAACAGGGCTCACTTTTGAGCTCCCCTGAAAATTTCTATTTCAAGAACCAATGGAGCAATTTGAACCAAATTTTATATGTGGCATTGGTTTTTTTGTTTTTTTATGTGTTTTTTTTTTTTTACACTGAAAATTTGGGGTCCGGGTGGGACTTGAACAACAATTTTGGGCCAAAATCCAGAAATTTGTTTTTTGTTTTTTTTATGCGTTTTGGTCAATTTTAAGAAGAAAAAAAAATTTTAGTCTGAAAATATTTTGTTTGGGACTACAAAAATTTCCGAACAAAAATAAAAAAAAATCTGTTTTTATGCGTTTATCTCAATTTTGGGACGTAAAAGTGCAGGAACTGAAAATAGAAGGAAAATCCTGTGTATTGTGTGGGCACAATCGCTTCAGCTAGTTGGTATATGCTTTCCTTAGGAGGGGCGTACGCAGCTTATTCAAGTCAAGTCCCTGGTTTGATATTTAGACTACCATGTCAGGTGAGTGCCCTAAGGCCCCCTGGAGTCTCTTGTTTAGAATAGCACTGGCCGGTTTTGGCCCTTACGTTGGGTAACGGATTAATAAAGAAATAGAGGATGTGGAATGAGTGTTTTGTTCACTCAATATTTCAGAAACATGTTTTCCGTTTTAGTTGAGCCACTGGCGAGCAAAACAAGAAATTCATAGATGAGTTTCATAAATGTCGAGTTACCAGATCACAAATTTCATATTCTGTTTATCATATAACACCACAGTTACCAAACACACATCTTTTAGATAGAAAAGGATTAAAGAATAGAATTTCACCTTGAACAATTTATTAACCCTTTACCCAACGTAACGGCCAAAACCGGCCAGCGCTATTCTAAAAAATCGGCAATTAATTTTCATTACTTTTTCATTTTTTGTCTCAAAAACATAGGTTATGACTCCTCACTGGAATGAACTCATCGAGCTCTTTCCAATGAGGGGTCATAACTTATGTTTTTGAGACAAAAAAATGAGTTATTCAAGAATTTTTTTTGCAAGTGTCGTCTGCTTTTCGTGTTAGGTAAAGGGTTAAAAAATAAAATATCTCAAGCAACATTGACTTCTTTATTTTTTATTGTCCAATTGTTTCAACTGCTCAGAAGAAAGCTTCATACCAAATACAAAATCTCTAGTCCGTGCAGTTTGGGAAATATTGGACTTTTCATTTTTGTTCTATTTTTAGCTCCAGGAGTTCCCGTCGTATGCTTTTCATGTTAGGTAAAGGGTTAAGTAAAAGCTTACTATTACTTCTCAAAAGCAATTTCCAAACAGTCTCAATTTTAAAAATCATTTTTTAAATCAAGTAGTATATTCAAAACATTAACGCCCCTGTGCAGCTGTAACTCATTTATAAAAGACAATGAGTAATCTGCACATGGGCGTTAATGTTTTGAATATACTACTTGTGTCCCTCTTTTGAACAATGGTTGACAGTGAATTTTGGAAATTGGTTGTTTTATTATATGCTAGAGACATACTGTCAGGTTGTTTTGCAGTATAATTCACGGGCTTTTCCTGAGATCCATTTACTAAGAATCCTCTTAGATTACCCCAAAATTTGGCAGCAATTTGAACCTGGGATTCGAGAACAAGTGCTATCCACTCAATGATCCCTGCCTCCATATTTTAATTTTGACATTCATAAACATTGATTTCTAATTATTTAATATGCATTTGTATTAACTTTCTGTTATGAACTCTTTTTGTATGTAGAAAGATGTTATCTACCAGTTCCCTACAGAGAGCAGTAAACTTACAGAACTTAAAGGACTGTACTTAACATTAAATAGCATACTGAAGGATATCACAAATGACAGTGTTCAACAGTAAGTATACGATCTTTGTTTGATCTTTGTATTTGAATGGTTCAAGGGATATAATGGCCAGCATGGCATTTGTCTGTCCCTCTGTTTATACATGTGTAGATGGAAAGTTAACTCTTCATAACTTTTGAAGTATGCAGTATAAATTGATAAATTGCTATTTAAGTATTAACTCTTAAAGCAGGATACTTATGGTCATGGAAAACTGGAAAAGTCATGGAAAACTAAAATATTTTTTCCAGGTCTGGAAGTTTTAGAAAAATGTCTTTATCCCCCGCCAAAACGAAGTTTGTGGGGGATATAGAAATGTGTTCTGTCCTTCCGTACCTCTGTGCCTCCATCTGTTTGTCTGCTCGTTGGTCTGTCCATTCGTCTGCCCACCCACCCGTCCGTCCATCCGCAACAACTTTGGACCTTCATATCTCGGTCAGTGGATGTTGAATTTAAATGATCTTTGGTATGCTGATAGACCACCATGGGGAAAGGATAGTCATAAGTAACAGGTTTGTCCATTTTTGTTAGCTTAACTTGACATAGTCAATATAAGCTATTGCCATCACGTGTGCGGAAGTCTGTGAGTCTGTTAGTCTGTGAGTCTGTGCACATTTTCCTTTAGCATGGGCTACACCCCGCAGTTCTTGTCTGATTGTCACGAAATTTCATATGCAGGTTTGGGGTCATGTCTAGATGAGAATGTCCCCTTTTGGTCGCGATCGGGCAACCGGTATGGCTGCCCAAGCCCGAAAACCATTAGCACAGTCTACAGGTCGTATTTATGAAGGGATTTCATTGTAACTTGGTAGCATGCCTTTGTATAATGCCTAGATGAGAAAGTCCTCTTTTGGGCATGATCTATCAACCGTGATGGCTGCCCAAGCCCGAAACCCCAAAACTTTTAGCACAGTCTGCAGGTCATGTTTAATATGGAGGTATTTCATTGTAACTTGGTAGGATGACTCCTTATGATGTCTAGATGAGAATTTCCCCATTTGAGCGTGATCTGCCAATCGTGACGACTGCCTGAGCCCAAAACCCGAAAACCTTTTGCACAGTCTACGGGTCATATTTATTGAGGAATTTCATTGTAACTTGGTGAGTTGACTTCATATAATGTCTAGATGAGAAAGTCCCCTTTTGGACGTGATTGGGCAACTGTGACGGCTACAGGGGCCCGAAGCCCAAAAACCTTTAGCACAGTCTGGAGGTCATATTTATGAAGGGATTTCATTGTGACTTGGTAGGATGACTCCAAATAATGTCTAGATGAGAACGTCCCATTTTGATCGCGATCATTCAGCATTGATGGGTGCCCGAGCCCAAAAACCTTTAGCATAGGCAACAGGTCATATTTATGGAAGGATTTCATTGTAACCTGTTAGGTTGACTCCATATAATGCCTAGATGATGACATCCCCTTTTGGTTGCGATTGATCAGCTGTGATGGCTACAAGTGCTCGAAGCCCAAAAACCTTAAGCACAGTCTACAGGTCATATTTATGAAGGAATTTCATTGTAACTTTGTAGGATCACTCCAGATGATGCCCATATGAGATTGTCCCCTTTGGTTGCGATCATTCAACCATGATGGCTGCCTGAGCCCGAAAACCTTTAGCACAGTCTACAGGTCATATTTATGAAGGGATTTCATTGTAACTTGGTAGGTTTGACTTCATATAATGTCTAGATGAGAACGTCCCCTTTTGGACATCATTGGGCAACTCTGATGGCTAAAGGGGCTCGAAGCCCAAAAACCTTTAGCACAGTCTACAGGTCATATTTATGAAGGGATTTCATTGTAACTTGGTAGGATGACTCCAAATAATGTCTAGATGAGAACGTCCCATTTTGGTTGTGATCATTCAGCCTTGATAGGTGCCCGAGCCCAAAAAACCTTTACCATAGGCAAAAGGTCATATTTATAGAAGGATTTCATTGTAACCTGTTAGGGTGACTCCATATAATGCCTAGATGATGACATCCCCTTTTGGTTGCGATTGATCAGCTGTGATGGCTACAAGTGCTCGAAGCCCAAAAACCTTAAGCACAGTCTACAGGTCATATTTATGAAGGAATTTCATTGTAACTTTGTAGGATCACTCCAGATGATGCCCATATGAGATTGTCCCCTTTGGTTGCGATCATTCAACCATGATGGCTGCCTGAGCCCGAAAACCTTTAGCACAGTCTACAGGTCATATTTATGAAGGGATTTCATTGTAACTTGGTAGGTTTGACTTCATATAATGTCTAGATGAGAACGTCCCCTTTTGGACATCATTGGGCAACTCTGATGGCTAAAGGGGCTCGAAGCCCAAAAACCTTTAGCACAGTCTACAGGTCATATTTATGAAGGGATTTCATTGTAACTTGGTAGGATGACTCCAAATAATGTCTAGATGAGAACGTCCCATTTTGGTTGTGATCATTCAGCCTTGATAGGTGCCCGAGCCCAAAAAACCTTTACCATAGGCAAAAGGTCATATTTATAGAAGGATTTCATTGTAACCTGTTAGGGTGACTCCATATAATGCCTAGATGATGACATCCCCTTTTGGTCGTGATTGGTGAGCTGTGATGGCTACAGGTGCCCGAAGCCCAAAAACCTTGAGCACATTCTACAGGTCATATTTATGGAGGGATTTCATTGTAACTTCGTTGGATCACTCCAGATGATGCCCAGATGAGATTGTCCCCTTTGGTTGCGATCATTCAACCATGATGCTGCCCGAGCCCGAAAACCTTTAGCACAGTCTACAGGTCATATTTATGAAGGGATTTCATTCTAACTTGGTAGGTTGACTTCATATAATGTCTAGATGAGTACGTCTTCTTTTGGACACGATTGGGCAACTGTGATGGCTACAGGGGCCCAAAGCCAGAAAACCTTTAGAACAGTCTACAGGTCATAATTATGAAGGGATTTCATTGTAGCTTGGTAGGATGACTCCAAATAATGTCTAGATGAGAACGTCCCCTTTTGGTCGCGATCATTCAGACTTGATGGCTGACGGAGCCCAAAAACCTTTAGCATGTCTGTTGGTCGTATTTATGGAAGGATTTCATTGTAACTTGTTAGGTTGACTCCATATAATGCCTAGATGATGACATCCCATTTTGGTCATGGTTGGTCAACTGTGATGGCTACAGGTGCCCGAAGCCCGAAAATCTTGAGCACAGTCTACAGGTCATATTTATGAAGGGATTTCATTGTAAGTTGGTAGGTTGACTTCATATAATGTCTAGATGAGAACAGCCCCTTTTGGACACCATTAGGCAACTGTGACGGCTACAGGGGCCTGAAGCCCGAAAACCTTTAGCACAGTCTACAGGTGATATGTATGAAGGGATTTCATGGTACCTTGGTAGGATGACTCCAAATAATGTCTAGATGAGAACGTCCCCTTTTGGTCACAATCATTCAGCCTTGATGTCTGCCCGAGCCCAAAACCCCAAGACCTTTAGCATAGTCTATTGATCATATTTATGGAAGGATTTCATTGTAACCCGTAAGTTTGACTCCATATAATGCCTAGATGATGACATCCCCTTTTGGTTGTGATTGGTCACCTGTGACGGCTTCAAGGGCCTGAAGCCCAAAAACCTTGAGCACAGTCTACAGGTCATATTTATGAAGGGATTTCATTGTAACTTGGTAGGTTGACTTCATATAATGTCTAGATGAGAACGTCCCCTTTGGATGCAATTGGGAAACTGACGGCTATAGGGGCCCGAAGCCCAAAAACCTTTAGCACAGTCTACAGGCCATATTTATGAAGGGATTTCTATGTAACTTGATAGGATGACTCGTTTTGGAATAATTTCACTGTAACTTGGTAACTTTCGTTGATATACGTTAACTGTGAGGGCCACATACATTAACTGTGAGGTCATATTAACCCACCCCTCAGCTCTTTAGTACAGTGTACACCTCATATTATTTTTATCAAAAACATAGCATACAGGGAACAGAAGTGAAGATATTCCCAATTATCACAATTCTTGTCTTATTTCATAATCCTTTCATAAACATTGAACATTATCCTTTTCATCAAACACAACCCACAAGTTAAGCTACAGTGTCATTGACACTTTCATTTTCTAGTGTTATTGGCCTTTTCCCCCTTTTTTCAACTTAGAAACCCTACAACTTAGAAACCCTTGGCAGAAGATACCAGTGGCATTGCTCCTTGTTTTAATTTTTTTAGTTGTTTTAGTCTGGAAAAGTCATGGAAATTTGTTGTGATAACGATACAGTATGCCATTTCCCTGAAAAATGCCGCTTAAAAATCCTGAAAAAGATAATGTGGTGGTCATACTAATGAGGGAAAGGTCATGGAATTTGATTCTCAAAAAAGTGTACGAACCCTGTTAGACCTAATTTCTACTCTGATCACATTTGCAACAGAACAGGTGCACCCACATGCAGTGTCTAGGTAAATGCAAAAGTTACATTCTTAGTACCATAACAATTGTTTCTAGGCAAGCATTGGCTCCCTATAAAGCAGCCAAGTCTTGCTTAGAAATAACTGCAAAGCCACAGGATGTAGACTGCAGAAGTGTATTAAAAATGTACAAAAATCTCCAGGCCTATGAGCATTAAATATACAGGTCAGTGTTATTATTTCTAACTATTCATGCAGGCCTTAGTACCCCTTTTTGACTTGGAATTTATGAGCATTTCAGGACTGAGGTTAACACTAACTTTTGAAAGACTGGACCTGCTGGAATGAAATTTGGTGAATCTATTGTAAGGAATGATGGTTCGGTCCAGTTAAAGTTGAAATTTTGTTCTGCCATTCCAGGACATGTATGCCTGTATGAACTATAGAATTGGGCTCCCACTTACTGAATAGTGAAGTGGGGTCTTATTTATACTTATTTATTGGTGTTTAAGGTCATAAACTTATGCACAATGGCTAATCATGACCGTGACAGTTTTACGGGTGGAGGAAGCCGGAGTACCCAGTGAGAACCACCAAGCAATGACAAGCAGCTACCAGCTCCCCAACATCATAACTCTGCACTGCAGCACAGGCAGGGTTAGTTTGGTTGAAGACATGCGTACCATCGACGTGCAGTATGCCTTAGTGCACGGCGTCATCGTGCCCCCATGTGTACAATCGGGGTTAAGTGCCTTGCCCAAGGACACAATGCGGGAGTCCGAATTGATCACTCAGACGGTCACCCATCCAATGATTAACCGGGCTCGACTTTGCTTAACTTCGGTGATCTGACGAGAACCGGTTACCACAATGCCACCATGCCCCCAAAGTGGGGTCTTAGCACCCAACCACATGACATGATTTAGTCATTTTGTATTCTGTATTTAGATGCATGGAAATAATAATTATGCTTGCTAATAATTGTGGGTGATACAGACATTTAATTTATTTTAGATGTAAAAGTCATTTGAAAAAAAATAAAGTATTGTGAATGAATAGAAAAACAAGATGATTTT
The DNA here is from genome assembly GCA_031216915.1 of Pictodentalium vernedei. NCBI lineage: Eukaryota > Metazoa > Mollusca > Scaphopoda > Dentaliida > Dentaliidae > Pictodentalium > Pictodentalium vernedei. The sequence goes on from CM062297.1 coordinate 844,316,240, forward strand.
AAATGAAGCAACAATGTAGTTTGAATATTTTCTCGTGTGTGACATATGATTCGCCAACCCAGCGGTGTCATTTTATCTGGCAATGAACAGATATGGATTATCACAGTTTTCTCTTCAGTCAGAAAAAAATCAATACAAAATATATTCTTTATATTAGAAAACTCTCACCTCCTTTGAAAAAATTATTGAAAATCATTGCAGTTCTGTGGTCGATTTGTTTTATTCTGTCCATTATTCACTAAATCGAGCAAAAATGTAAGATACCACAAATTCAACACCGCCTTTTTCAACTCAGTTAATATTAATCATCACTCCATTTTGTTAACAGACAATTTAGAATTAGTAAAATGTGAGCATAATAAGTGTTTGACAAGAACAATTATTATGAACACTACATTAAATCATTAATGCAGATGAACTTCCAAAATACATGACTCACCCATCACCTTCTCAAGTCAGGTGTAAAATGACACTTAAAGTTTTCTCCCCACAAATAGCAGTCGCAAAATTCAGAATTTACAACTTTGCTCTTAACTCCTTGCATGCTGCTTGCGGATATTCCAGCCCAGGACAGGAAATCTCTTTTCTCCCACCACTAAGGTACTGAGATATATATAAAGTCATGTGGGAGAGATATGCCTGTCTCACCCCACCCACGTGACAGCTATCTCACCCCACCCATGTGACAGCTATCTCACCCCACCCACATGACAAACCTATTTACATATTTAATTGGCACCGGAACTATTTAATCATCGCAAATCACGCCTGCACATGTATAAACAAACAAAATGAACAAACAAAATGGAAGGCCATTTTGCTTCGTTAAATACGGCTGACTTTATAGACATAAATCGAAATCAGAACACTCAAAGAAATACTTCAGCATACCTCAGATTGCTCTATCAGTTTATTGGAGAGAAACATATATCCGATATCATTGCGCACTGTCAAACTGAAGTACAAGTCTGGTAATGACGTGTGCAGTCATGTCGATTTCATTTGAGTTCGCTTCAGTGCATCAACGCTCAACATGCGGTGGTAGTCTGCGTGTTTTGTAGTACATACCTGTGGTATATACTACACTTCTCGACAAGCTCTCCGAATATCTTATTTGTTTTCTCCTGGATTGAATGCACGAAGAAATATTTTTTCCTGGAAAATATGGTATTCTCTTATTAATGGCATTGAACCCCTAAAATGGTGGGAGAAAAATCATCCCGGATGGGTATCGTGCCTGGCTCAAATATCTTGCTCCTCCGGTGAGATTTCCATATCCCACCCAGATACCCATCGTGGATAATACATTTTTAGTCACTGAAATGAGTAAAATCTGAGTACATGTAACCAAATTTTCCCTTGGAAACTGTTTCAGCTTTCGACCAGTGATGTCTCAAGTCAACTGTTCATAGCCATGACTGGATTTGATGAAAAATATTTTAAAAATACTAAGAATTATTTAGTGTTTATACCTGACCACATTTGGGGAGGATATACACCCATTTCCTCATCCATTATAATTATATTATACGCTGAACTAAATATTTGAATTAGAATTACCTGCCTTGAAATATTGCACTTGGAAATGATGCAATCTCTAAAAATAAACAGCCTTTGGAAAATATATTGTTTCAATAAACGTTTGAAACATTCTATTGACATCTTGCATTAATTTATTGTTGAATATTCCTGATAAAAAAGAGGGCAATTTGATTTTCATCACACAGGCGCTGGAATTACGACACAAATGGGTAAGTAATCATCTGACAATCATGACAACAAACCTTACCAAATACGTATAAAAAAGCTGGAGTACCCTGGTCCTGTAGGTTGGCAATGAAAAATAAATATATCTGTGATTAAGACATGCTCTTGCAGTTCATGGTTCTACTTCCACTTTGCAATTTTCAAATCGATTCACCCGAACAAAAAAAGTCATGGAAGATGATTACAAAGAATAACTGGTGCACATTAAGAGGGCTAATTAATAGGCACCAACATCGTAGAAAACATGAGTGTAGTTTTGTCAGCTGATTTGAAAACGCCTGTAAAATGGTGGTTAAAAATTTAGAATTCGCATAACCAACAGAGATTCATAATAAATTGGTTTATTGTTACACTGTTTATCTGTAGTTTTACCATTTTTGAAATGGAAAGTTGGATGAGCGCATGAAATATTGAATCACACCATGCAAGCAAAATTTCGGTGATTAGATCGCACCAGGAAGATCTTGCTTTGCAAACAGCAATGCAAGCTCAAACAAAAAATGGCCTGATTAATAATTGATATTCTGGTGTTCCCCGGTGTTCTATTCTGAATCGCGGGGGGAATTTGAGTTGGCCAAATCACCCAAGCCTAAAATGTGATGTGTTGAATGTATTGACAGTGAAATAGTTGAATTTTAAGATTAGTGACCATCCTATATAATGGTATTGCGATAAGACAAAATTTGGACATCTGCACCGGCACCCGTATCATGGGTTGCTGTATAGGTACGTATCAGAGTACCGGGATATCATCCCAAGCCTAGGTAGTACCTCAGCCCAGTCGGGCTCTGGTCCACACCCAGAGGACCCTGAAAAGGTTAAGTTCAAGAGGAAGAAGAAAAGCCCATCCACTAAGCGCCGGGACGCCAAGTGCCTAGAGGCCTGGAGGAGAAAGTCTGAAGAAAACCGCAAAGAGAAGGAAGAGGAAATGAAAGTCCACTCCCCCATCTAGATGGAAAAAGCAGCACCAGATACCACCCAGTCATCAAATGCTTCCACCTCCAGTTCCATCTCAAGCTTGGACCTCCACGCTAAGGAGGAACATGATGAAGAACTAAGTAAGCTCGACCACAAACTGGAGCAACAGATCGTGGGCACAGAAGAGTCAACTGACAGCTCTCCCATGCACACCGAACTAATCACACTCCAGGAAGAAGCGATGCTTAGGTTAGAAAAGAAGCTTGAAGAAACCAAGGGTGTCCTTGATAACAAAGTGGCAGACCAAATGAAGAACAGAGACGAACTGCTTTCCCATCTCGCCAATCATGCTCAACATCAAAACAACATGGCACCATGGCCCTCACCATGAAAAGTTAAGGAATCCCCACCTCCACTGCCAAAGAAGAAACGGAAGAAACAAAAGAGATGGGAAGCAAGACCAGCCGAGCAGCCACCAGTCCACTACAGGCCATCCTCGTATGAGCAACAAAAGACCAACACTCATCCACATATGGGATGCACTTCGCATCCCCAAGTGCAGATTCTTTTGGAGCTTGATATCAAATTGATGAACTCGCTTGCAACGTCCAGGATTACAATTTGCAGACTCTGGGATAGAGACACCTCTCCCCCAGAAGTATGTGGTAGGGGGAGTCTCTTATCTGAACCATTTTTATCTCAGAAAATCTTTTCCCACTAGGTGAACACCTACTGAGAGACCATCAAATTGTTTGGGTATTGATTTAGAACAAAACTGAATAAAAAATAATTCATTTTTTTAGCGTAACTTGACAAAGTCAAGATAAGTTGTTGCCGTCACGCATGTGGAAGTCTGAGAATGTTCACATTTTTTATAGCAGAGGCTACACCCCGTACTTCTTGTCTGATCATCACGAAATTTCATATGCTTGATTCGAGATCATGTCTGGATGAGAACATCCCCTTTTGGTCGCGATCGGTCAACTGTGATGGCAGCAAGAGCCCCAAACCAGAAACTTTTAGCACAGTCTACAGCTCATATTTATGAAGAGATTTCATTGTAACTTGGTAGGATAACTGTCTAGATGAAGACGTCCTCTTTTGGTGTGGTGATCGGTCAATTGTGATGGTTGTGAGAGCCCAAAAACCTTTAGCACAGTCTACAGATTGTATTTATGAAGGGATTTCATTGTAACTTGGTAGGATGACTCCATATAATGTCTAGATTAGAACTACCCTTTTTGGTTGCGATTGTTCAACCATGGCGACTATGCGGGCCCAAAGCCCAAAAAGCTGTATTACAGTCTACAGGTCGAATTTATGAAGGGATTTTATTGTAACTTCATAGGTTGACTCTGTGTGATGTCTAGATGAAAACGTCCTTTTTTGGTCGCTTCAGTCAACTATGACAGCCTCAGGAGTATGTTACCTAGATTCTGTTAGCACAGTCTGCAACTTGCATGTATAAAGGGATTTCATTGCAAATTTGTAGGATTGCTTAGTATGATGTCTAGATGAGAACATCCTATTTTGGTTGTGATCGGTGAACCGTGACAGCCACACAAGCAGGTGACCTAGATTTGTTTAGCACAGTCTACAGTTCATATTTATGAAGCAGTTTCATTGTAACTTGGAAGGATAACTCGGTATGATGTCTAGGTGAAACTGTCATATTTTGGTCATGCCTAGTCACTTGACCTAGATTCCGGTAACACTACTTAAACGTTGTTTTTATGAAGGGATTTCATTGTAACTTGATAGGATAACTTCGTATGATATCTAGATGAGACTTTCCTATTTTGGTTATGATCGGTCAACCATGACTACCGAACCGTCACATGACCTAGATCCTTTAGCAAAGTCTGCAAGTTATATTTATGAAGGGATTTCATAGTAACTTGGTAGGTAAACTTGCTTTGGAATGATTTTAATGGTAACTTTGGTTGACATATGTTAACTGTTGGGGCCACATCAACACAGGTCTTAATTCTTCAGTACAGTCTTCACCTCAAATTATTCTTATTGAAAACAGCATACAAGGAACAGAAATTAATATATTCACAATTATCACAATTCTTGTCTTATTTCCTAATCCTTTCATGAACATTGAACATTATCCTTTTCATTTTTCCAAACCATAGCTTATGATCCATCAAGCTTGTTCCAATAAGGGGTCATAATCCATGGTTTGGCAGAAAAAATTAAAAATTAATGAGATGATAGTGTGACTTTTGCACATATTATGGGCAGACTTTGGCCATTATGTTTGGTAAAGGGTTAAACCATGTAAGAAAATCCATAAATTATAAGGCTTGGTGCAGGAGTTTCTGAGGCGACTTGGAATAATGACCAGCTGGTAGGAATCTGCTATTTCACCTCTATATTTCATAACTTTGAAATACAAAGAGAAAATGGCTAATTCTCTAGCTTTGCAGCAGCCTTGAGCCCAGGGCCTGCTCTGGACTTAGTCTATCTCCCTACCCCACCACCCCTAAATAATGGGATTGATAGTCAGCCCATTCAGTGAAATCATAAGAATCACTGTCATTGGAAAAAGTTCTATAAACCAGTCTAAATGGCTCCCATATTTTTATGTTACTGTATTGAATATTTTTCTTTTGAAAATTAAATCTATTTTTTCTAGAGCAAAATACATTTCATGGATAATATTATTTATTTATTTATTGGGGTTAAGGTCACATACTCATGCACAATGGCTAATCGTGATCGTGATAGTTTTACGGGTGGAGGAAGCCGGAGAGAACCACCAAGCATCGACGAGCAACGGTCAGCTCCTCAACATGCTCTGTTCAAGCTCCGCTCAAGCAGGGTTACAGCGGTTGAAGACATGTGTACCATCGACGTGCAGTACACCTTTGTACACGGCATCATTGTGCCCCCATGTAGGCAACCGGGATAAAGTGCCTTGTCCAAGGACACAACGCGGGTCGTCCCAGATGGGGATCAAACTCGGGACCTCTAGCATAGAAGTCCAACAGTCTACCACTGAGCCACTGCGCTCCCTCATGGATAATTGGAATTGGGTGGTAAAATGGTTAATGTTTGTATCATTCCATGAAAATTAAACAAACATTATCACTGAAGTCATTTATAGGTGAGAGAGAATGATACAGTGGAGCCCACTTAATTGGATATCTCTTAACTGAATAACTCTGTTAATTAAATATAATTTCTCAACACAAAACCATTTACCATACCTCTAGTACAAATTTGACCTGTTAATTGAATATAGGTTATAGAGTCAACTCTTGTTAATTGAATAAAAAATCTTGTAACCTGTAGAGAAATTACGACTCACCACAGTTTCCCTTTGTTTATAGACCTTTTTGGCCTCAGTACATCCAATACAGGCATTTAATCTATTATATCTTGTTTGACAGAGCTCATGGAGAATACATTATGTGCTGCTCAAGAATGTAATAACATGATGTCATGATCTTCATTCATAAAAAATCAATTCATAGACACTGTATGATTGTCAATATACATAGACAAAACTACATGTATGTTTCAATGAGTTGTTTTGTATTCAATGAGTCAGATGTGTGTAGGAAGAAAACGTCGAGACCTTTGTCTACCTACGCACATCTGACGAACATGTGGTTTTGTATTTATTACATGACCCAAGCACCTACTGACCTAATTTTCTTTTCTATCAACAGTGGTAAACACCATGCACTTCATGCAGTCGCATTGCATAAAAAAAGTCCCGGTTGGAACAGGTTGGTGTGCAATACGGAATTCCGTATTGCACAGCCGTATTGCATAAGAGAGACTGCATGGGCATGTAATAAATATGTGAACACGTCAAGAAAGGGATTAATATTGTAAGATGAATTGGTTATTACCACCAAGTGGGTTTCCAAAATAGAGTTTTGAAGGTTCAACCTAGACCCTGGGTCATATATCGACTCTTCCTAACAGCCTTGTTGATAAATGCCTGGAGACAAGGTCTTAACTTCAATACACCATCTCGGAAACTCACATGGTGGTACAGTGAAACCCTGTTAATTGAATAGCCACTTTGCCAATGAAAATTATTCATTTAACAGGAGTATTTAATTAACAGGCATTGTGTCACTTTCCTGTATTCTAGAGATGAACTTGGTATTTATTCTATTATATCTTGTTTGACAGAGCTCCATGAGCTCTGTCAAACAAGATATAATAGATTTAATGCCTGTATTGGATGTACTGAGGCCAAATAGATCAATAAACAAAGGAAAACTGGGGCGAGTCAGGGTAATTTCTCGACAGGATACAAAATATTTTATTCAATTAACAGGAGTTTACTCTATAACCTATATTCAATTAACAGGTCAAATATGTACTGGATGTATGGTAAATGGTTTTGTGTTGGGAAATTATATTCAATTAACAGGGTTATTCAGTTAAGAGATATCCAATTAAGTGGGCTCCACTGTATTAACCTATATGTAGAATGATTTTCATCTGGTATTGTTCTTATCATTTTTACTGACCATTTTTTTTTTCATGAAGCAACATAAAAAGCAAGTCATTGAACAAAATATTTTGCACAATATCTTGATATTTCTTTATGAACAATGTATTTTGTTATCTGTCAAAATGGGTTGCAGTGTGACCTTAAAAAACTATTCTGGTTTTATGTTAGTCTGATATTAACCCAGATGGGAAATTTGAAAAGTATTGGTAGTTTTTTTGTAACTTCATTAAACTTGAATGCATGAAACACATTATTATACCCCACGCAACGAAGTTGCTGGGTTATAATGTTTTTGACTGGTCCGTCCGTCAGTCGGTCAGTCCGTCCGTCAGTCCATCAGTCCGTCAGTCCTACTTGTTTTCCGGACTTTTTTTCTACACGCATCCAGATATTGAGCTGATTTTTGGTATGTGAGTCTAACATGGTGGCCTACAGATCAAGTTTGCATTTTTTTCTGCTCCACTGATTTTTACCAAAATTACGGCCCTTGGACTTTGAAAAATTCATCAAAATTAATTTTTCCGGACTTTTTTTCTACACGCTTCCAGATATTGAGCTGATTTTTGGTATGCGAGTCTAACATGGTGGCCTACAGATCAAGTTTGCATTTTTTTCCGCTCCACTGATTTTTACCGAAATTACGGCCCTTGGACTCTGAAAAATTCATCAAAATTACAGTTTTCCAGACTTTTTTTCTACACGCTTCCAGATATTGAGCTGATTTTTGGTATGTTAGTCTAACATGGTGGCCTACAGATCAAGTTTGCCTTTTGTTCCGCTCCACTGATTTTTACCGAAATTACGGCCCTTGAACTTTAAAAAGTTCATCAAAATTACAGTTTTCCAGACTTTTTTTCTACACGCTTCCAGATATTGAGCTGTTTTTGGGTATGTTAGTCTAACATGGTGGCCTACAGATCAAGTTTGCATTTTGTTCCGCTCCACTGATTTTTACTGAAATTACAGCCCTTGAACTTTGCAAAGTTCATCAAAATTACATTTTTGCAGACTTTTTTCCTACCCGCTTCCAGATATTGAGATGATTTTTGGTATGTTAGTCTAACATGGTGGCCTACAGAACAAGTTTGCGTTTTGTTCCGCTCCACTGATTTTTACCAAAATTACGACCCTTGGACTCTGAAAAATGCATTAAAATTACAGTTTTCCAGACTTTTTTTATACACACTTCCAGATATTGAGCTGATGTTTGGTATCTTAGTCTGACATGGTGGCCTACAGATCAAGTTTGCATTTTGTTCTGCCCCACTGATTTTTACCGAAATTACGGCCCTTGAACTGTGAAAAGTTCATCAAAATTACAGTTTTACAGACTTTTTTCCTACACGCTACCAGATATTGAGCTGATTTTTGATATGTTAGTCTAACATGGTGGCCTACAGAACAAGTTTTGGTTTTGTTCTGCTCCACTGATTTTTACCAAAATTACAGCCCCATAGACTTTGAAAAGTTCATCAAAATTACAGTTTTCTGGGCTTTTTCTCTGCTTGAATTCTTTCAATACTGTTGAAACTACAGAACACTGTTTTCTGCAGTATTCCTAGAATCTATGTTTATTTTTAAAAAATGATTAGAGCTTGAAATATCGGGGCGCGTGGGGTATGTGAGCGTGCTCACTAAGGTTCTATATTTTAGAATGAGTGCAGAAGAACAGTGTATAACTGTAAGGTATACAAGTCTTGCATAGGCCAAAAGACAAGTTGTGTTCTCAGGCATTTTTGCTCTGAAAAATAGACAAACGAGGGAGGTTTGGGGGGCTTTTTTCTTCTCAATACTATGAATTTAAAATCATAAGTTAATTCTTATAGTTATAAGTCTTTTGACCTGTTGTACACTCATATGGCTCTTTGAAACTGACCATATTTTAAGACTGTGAAGTTGTCCAAACAAGATCAAGCCTTATTAAAAAAAATTCTTGTTTCTCAGGCAAAGTTTCTCTCAATTTCCTGATGAGGAAAGAAGGCTTTTTATTTTATTTTTTATTTTTGTTAATCTACAAATAGTCCTGGTAGTTGGAATTAGAAATTTATCTACTTACACTATTAAGTGGAAACTTTTTTTTTTCTTCACTGAAAATTGCCTATAGTGCAGTTGCAAATTTCCCTAAGCTATGAATTGTTTGACAGAGCTCTGTGAGCTCTGTCAAACAAGATATAAATCAGATAGTTGCATCTAAGTACTTAATTCTACGAACTGCACCTCAGAAGAAAATCAGCGACACTTATCTTTTTCAAATTTCTCGGATGCCATAGAATTAAGAAAGGACACTGGTTTTGTCTACATTGGCATGGCTGGGTTCAAACCCACGCCGAGAGAGTTTCCTTCGGCACCAACCACTTAGCGAAACTATACTGAACCACACACGCCACTCGGCCACCGACAGACCCACTGTCGGTGGCCGAGTGGTGTGCGTGGTTCAGTATAGTTTCGCTAGGCGGTTGGTGCCAGAGGAAACTCTCTCGACATGGGTTCAAACCTCCGCCATGCCAATGTAAACAAGATATAGTTGGTCAAATTTTTATCCTACAAGAGCAAAATAGTGAAGAGATTTGCAGGTATTAAAAAAGAAGCGATGAGGCAGCTTTTCAGTGACGAGAGAGGTGCCTGAGAACCCAGTATTTTTTTTTAATAGCCATATTAAAAATATTTTTCTTTGCATAATTTTTGTTTTATTCCTTTTCTTATAGTTCATCCTTTTATTACAAAAACAATGTGATCAACACGATTTATTATAAAGAAGAAAGAGATGTACTTGTCCTGTGTTTACCAGACAACAGGTATGGCCCATAAAATAGTAGCTATGATTCTTAGGCCCACTTGAATTGTCATTTCTGCTGCCCAGTATCAGTATATCAACTTTTGTTACTTCCAACAAATAAAAAAACATAAATTGATACTTTTCACATACATTACCTCTAAATATTAACCCTTTGAGACTTTAATTATCTTGACATTTAAAAGTCACTGGGAATTCAGTTTCTTCAAAGATTTTCAAAATGCGACTTCAAACGTCGGAAAGTACATATAACAAGATATTTTTCACATTATTGATCTGGTTGAGGGCTAGATTATTTTTGGTGGTCTGAATTTGTTATTCAAAACTTGTTTTGTTACAAATTATTGGAGAATGCCCAGACATTTAAACAAATTATTTGTGATTGACTAATTATGAAATATGAGCAAGGAAAGTGTTGGCTTTTGCTTTGGTATCCTCATTTTTTGAAAGTCCTGATAGTGGCTTCTTGCACTCAACCAGTTAAGAAGTCTTGACAGCAGGATTATATTAGTATTTTGGCTCAACAGTTGTCACTGAGCACTATTCGGGAGAAAATAGGAATTGAGGTTAAAACCTTTAAAAAATCGAAAAATAATAAACAAATGACCACAAAGTATCAATGCACTGTTTGATTTTGTACGTCATAAGTATCAAACGGTTAAAGATGGATTAATATATACATATCACATCTTTGTTCACATCCTGTTGTGCTGATTATGTGACCTAAAACATAAAACATACCCAAGTTATGAACCTTTGCATGAAAATATATTTAAAATTGAATAAATAAAAATAAATTAAAAACCATCTGTCACATGATATACTTTGTCGAATTAAAAAAAAAAATTTCTACTGCCCTATTTGTATATTACATGGCGAATGCAGCCAATTTGTTAGTTAAGGGTTAACCCCTTGCTAGGTGGAATGGGGGTGCACTCTTATCTACTTGTAAAAAGTAAAGAAAAGACTGCACAAATGTTTTATGCATTCGATTGTACTCTCCTTGCCTACCGCATCCATTCCCCTCCCAGACAAACTTGTACCATCATAGTTTTTCAACAAGCACAGAATGAGACTGTTGTTTTTCTCGCTAATCAGCGCTAACAATTCATTCTTTAACCCTTTACCTTATAAAACATCACAAGCCACAGTGGCTCATTTTTAGAGCATTGGACTGAAAGGTCAATGGTTAAATCCCAACCAGTGTCATCTGCATTGTGTCCTTGAGAAAGACACTTCATCGTGATTACCTACATGGGGGTACAATGGCATTGTGAACTGAGAGATACTGCTAGGGCTGTCACGATTTTTTAATTTAGGAATCAATTAATCATCGCAAATAATCGATTAATCATACCTAGATGACCCTCTCCCCCTATTTGAAGTTGTTAAAAATGAAGTTCAAGTCAGTTGACCTACCTCAAGTTAACAACGAAGACGATCCTCTTTTAGGTACATTCAAAGCTTTGATGTTCTGAACTTTTGAACTGTCAGTGTAATAATCAAGACCGATCGCTAGTTGCGAACTTCTTGATTATTACGGGGGCACGGTGGCTCAGTAGGTAGAGGTGCAGGCTGCAAGCCGAGAGGTCCTCGGTTCGAATCCCACCTGCGGCAACCGCGTTGTGTCCTTGGGCAAGACACTTCACCCCCATTGCCCATGTGGGGGCACGATGACGCCGTGTACTAAGGCGTACTGCACGTCGATGGTACACATGTCTTCAACCAATCTAACCCTGCCTGTACTGCAGTGCGGAGTTACGATGTTGGGGAGCTGGCAGCTGCTCGTCGTTGCTTGGTGGTTCTCTCTGGGTACTCCGGCTTCCTCCACCCGTAAAACTGTCATGGTCATGATTAGCCATTGTGCATAAATATGTGACCTTAAACATCAATAAATAAATACTTGATTATTACACTGACGGTTCAAAAGTTCAGAACATCAAAGCTTTGAATGTACCTAAAAGACAAATGCTGCTAACGGCTTCTGAAGTTTAACGTCGACGTTCTTGACCTTTTACCTTTAGAAACAATAGTTTTTTCATTTAATTTTTTTTAATTATTAAATGTCTAAAACGGGGTAAAATTTACCGATTCTTCGACAACGAAAAATTCCAATCGATTTTGGCGTGACCGATCGACAATCGATTAATCGTGACAGCCCTAGATACTGCACGTTGGTAGTGCACATACTTAAGGGTTCCCACAGGGTCTTGGATTTAAGGAATGGATTTCAATTTGACTAAGGATCATTCAAGGCCTTCCAATCCTGGGAAATGTGCCAGAAGGCCTTGTAAAGTATTGAATATTCACAAAATATAAATGCTGACGAAGTGCCTAATCCTAACTATATGGTATTATATGCTAGAGTTTGTAAAGTGTAGTCCTAACTAGGACCCTCCAGTCATTGCTTCCTCCTCCCACTTAACCATATAGTTATATTTCCCTGAGTTTCTGAAGGCATAGTCCTAAATAGGACTTTCGTTCATTTCCCTCTCCTCCCACTTCCCTTGTAGGGAAATGGGAGGAGGGGGTAATTACCAGAAGCCCTAGTAAACACTGGTGGGGGCACAGTTGCTCAGTAGGTAGAGGTGCAGGCTGCAAGCCGAGAGGTCCTCAGTTCGAATCCCACCTGCAGCAACTGTGTTATGTCCTTGAGCAAGGCAATTCACCTGCCATTGCCTTCGTTGGGGCACGGTGGCATTGTCTACTAAGGCATACTGTACATTGATGGTGCACCTGTCTTCAACCAATGCTAACCCTGCTTGTGTGGAGTTAGTATGTTGGGGAGCTGACGTGAAGTTAGTATGTTGGGGAGCTGACAGTTGCTTGCCATTGCATGGTGGTTCTCTCTGGGTACTCTGGCTTCCTCCAACTGTCGTCATGATTAGCCATTGTGTGCAGAAATATGTAACCTTAAACACCAATAAATAAATAAATACGTAGTAAGCACTAGTGAAGGCAGGGCATTGAAAATCCTTGAATTTGGCTATTGCAGGGCCTTGAAAAATGCTGAAATATATCGAGAAACAGCCTTGAATAGCCTTGAATTATGACAGTCTTTTCTCACAGGAACCCTGTAACTTCAACCTCTGCTAACTCTGCTTGTGCCATGTTAGTAAGTCACTGCTCGAGGGGGTTGGGGGGGCGTGGTGGCATTGCGGTAACCAGTTCTCGTCAGATCACCCAAGTTAAGCAATATCAAGCCCAGTTAATCCACGGATGGGTGACCGTCTGAGCAATCTATTCAGACTCCTGCATTGTGTCCTTGGGCAAGGCACTTAACCCCGATTATCCACATGGGGGACACAATGACGCCATGTACTGAGGCATACTGCCTGTTAATGGTGCACATGTCTTCAACCAATCTAACCCTGCCTGTGCTGCAGTGGAGAGTTACAATGTTGGGGAGTTGGCAGCTGCTCGGTGGTTCTCTCTGGGTACTTCGGCTTCCTCCACTCGTAAACTGTCACAGTCATGATTAGCCATTGTGCATAAGTATGTGACCTTAAACACCAATAAATAAATAAGTTACTGTTTAGTGGTTGTATCTAGGTACTCTGGCTTCATCCATAAAACTGTCTGTGTCAATATGACCCTGGCTATTCAAAGAGCAATTAAACCCCAATAAGCCCACACAAAATAAATTAATTGATTCTCAGGCAATTTTCTTTTCAAATCGGTGAGGGAAGGTTTTATTTTTATTTTTCTTTTGCAAAAAATGAGTCTTTTACACAGAAATATAGAAAGTACATATTTATATATTCCTCTAAAAACAAACTGTAGGTACTGCAATTCAAAGACTATTCTTTCAATGCTCTCCATATTATCTTTGAAGTAAGAGTATTTAAATCTATGGGGCTTTGCCTCGTTACAATTTATGGAAGAGTGCCTATTGGCACTCTCCCATAAATATTACAAAGCAAACATATTGGAGACGCAACTTAAAATAAATATACATCAATCAAAAAATGTAAAAAGTTTCGGGTCTCCCCTATTTTGTACTAATATTGGAGAACACTGAAACGCAATAAAGATGTCCAATGAGGGGATTCAAATTTAATGAGGGATTGCCTGAGAATCGAAACAATTTTTTTAGTCTTATTTTTTCAGTTTCTGTCTCAAAATCATGCAAGTGTTTGTGATTCAGTTCGATGAAAGGTTAATAAAAATCTCCACATTTTCAAACAATGTATGCAAGTATGAAAAATGAGATGTATACATCTGGGACCGAGTTCAAAATGAGTAAGAGAAAGTAGTATATGTACAGTGAGCACAAATATACTTGACATAGAATGCAGTTGATGCAAGACACAGCCATTATGTAAACAAACAATGTCTTGTCTAGTTGAAAAACTTGTGGTTGGTGAGAGTATTTAGGTGTTTACATCACTCATTTCATACGGGACGGATGTGGAGAAAGATTTTTAGCTCAACTTGACAAAGTCAAGCTGAGCTATTGCCATCACTTCTCGTCCGTCGGCGTACGTACGTCCACAATTTCCTTTGGCACACCTCACAGGTCGCATTTATGATCAGATTTCTTTAAAACTTGGTACGCTTATTTAGGGTGACCTCTAGATGGGAGCTATCGATTTTCTTCAATTTCCGGCAAAAAATGTTGCCACGGCCAATGTTCGTAGAACTTAGTTTAGTCAGACCTCAATATTTCCCTTTGGCACACCCTACAGGACACATTTATGATCAGATTGCTTTGAAACCTGGTGTGCTTGTTTGGGGAGACCTCTAGACGGGAGCTATCGATTTTCTTCAATTTCTGTCAAAAATGTTGCCGTGGCCAACGTTCTTAAAACTTAGTTTAGTCAGAAGACTCAATATTTCCCTTTGGCACACCCTACAGGGTACATTTATGATCGGATTGCTTTGAAACCTGGCATGCTTGTTTGGGATGACCTCTAGATGGGAGATATTGATTTTCTTCAATTTCCGTCAAAAAATGTTGCCGCGGCCAACGTTTTTAGAACTTGGTTTAGTCAGACCACAATATTTCCCTTTGGCACACCCTACAGGGCACATTTATGATTGGATTGCTTTGAAACCCGGTATGCTTGTTTGGGGAGACCTCTAGATGGGAGCTGTCGATTTTCTTCAATTTCCGTCAAAAAATGTTGCCGCGGCCAACGTTCTTAGAACTTAGCTTAGTCAGAAGACTCAACATTTCCCTTTGGCACACCCTACAGGGAACATTTATGATCGGATTGCTTTGAAACCTGGCATGCTTGTTTGGGGTGACCTCTAGATGGGAGCTATCGATTTTCTTCAATTTCCATAAAAAAATGTTGCTGCAGCCAACATTCTTAGAACTTAGTCAGACCACAATATTTCCCTTTGGCTCACCCTATAGGGCACATTTATGATTAGATTGCTTTGAAACCTGGTATGCTTATTTACGGTGACCTCTAGATGGGAGCTATCGATTTTCTTCCATTTCTGTTGTTCCGGGTGAACTCCTCTGTTTCTTGACCGAGCGATCTCAAATTTTGTACACAGGAGTAATTCGTACCTGTGAGTAACATGGGGTGGGTGACCTTGACCTTGAAATTGATGACCTTGACCTTTTATTTCAAAAACGGCTGGGCCGATCAGGCTAAAATTTCATATGTGTGGGTATATTGACCCATCGATCATTTTGACTTTATCGGGGTGACCTTGACCTTGAAATTGATGACCATGACCTTTTATTTCGAAAACGGCTGGGCCGATCGGGCTAAAATTTCATATGTGTGGGTATATTGACCCATCGATCATTTTGACTTTATCAGGGTGCCTGTGCGGGGTGACCTTGAAATTGGTGCCCTTGACCCTTTATTTTGAAAACGGCTGGCCCGATCGGGGTAACATTTCATGTGTGCGGGTATATTGGCCCATCGATCATTTTTACTTTATCGGGGTGTCCGTGCGGTGTGACCTTGACCTTCAAACTGGTGACCTTGGTATATTCCTCCATTTCTCGACCGATCTGATATAACCATCTTCTCCCATGCAAAGCTGGGTATTCACCCGCTAGTGTATATGTATATATGATGTCTGACAGAAAGTAGCTCATATACTGGCTTTGTTATAAATTTTCTTGTTAAGCCCATTTTTGGGTTCCAATGATAAATGTCGAGACATCAATTAACCCTTTATCCAATGCACAAAATATAAAAATTTATTATTTTAATTATGGTTTTTTAAAAAAAAATTCTGATTCGTTAAAGGTTAAAGAGGCACTTGTTCGTACCCCATGGACTTTTGGATTGCACTCTGTCTGTCAGTCTGTCTGTCTGTCTGTCTGTACATCTTGCCAGTTACCACCTGTATAACCAAGATGGTTGAATGTTGGCATTTCAAATTTTCAACATTGATCAGACATTTATGGAAAGATGGTGCACGTCAGTTTTTTTCAAAAAAATTAAAGATGGCTGACTGGCGGCCATTTTTGTTGAAAATTGGTTGTAATCAGTTTTCTATCTAGCACTTTTAAATGACCTTTTCAGTCATTTTTGGTATGGAGGTGTAGAGCATAAGATAAATAACATATCATACAGGTTTTTTTTACAACCTAGATGCTTTGACACTTTTGTTTAAAATTTTCAGTAGTGATAAGACATTATGTAAAATTGCTGCACATAAATTTTTTTTAAACAAAAATTCAGGATGGCCGACTGGTGGCCATTTTTGTTGAAAATTGTGTGTAATTACTTTTCTGCCTAGAACTTCTAAATGACATCCCCGATTTCAATGATTTTTGGCATGTCCTGTGGGGGACTTTTGTCTGATCGCTAGCGATCAGCTTTGTGCTCGTTCTATGTATGAGCATTCTAATTTGTAAAAGCAGAAAAACTTTGTTTTAAATAGTTTGTTGTGTCACAGTTTTGTGGGTTTTGTGCTACTGTGTACTGAGTCTTCTTGCAGGTCAATGGGGAAATATGCACTCTCCATTAAATTTCCCAAAACAAACCTGAACTTCCAACTATAATATAACACTCAACCAGTTAAGTCTATAGTAACTTATTATGTGATAGGAAAGGAGATTGTCCTGTGACTGAATTAAATATTGTTGGGTCTTTTTCACTTTTTTCAGAATTCAAATGTGTGCTTGCAGAATTATTATGAAAGATTTAGCTTGTTTAATAAAAGTGCTATTTGGATCATTGAGTTGGTAAGTATATTCACTTTTAACCCTTAAAGGCCTATTTCCGACTTATGACCTCAGAACAGTTAACTCCTATGAATTTATTATTGGTTTTTCAAGCGTAACATTCAGAGGTGCATTCTAATAATCTGGAAGGGGTGAAAATAATCACCTTTAGTGATAGTTCTAGTATATGATTTATTGGAATAACCCTGTTAGTTATGTATTTTTTTTCAATCAGTATTTTATTTCTTTAAAGTGAAATGGGTTCAGCTAACAGGCTAAGCCTATAAGCAGCCTCACCCTACAGTAATTATCATTACAGCATTTTAAAAGAGAATGTTATGTATAGGATAACAACAAACCTTTTACCATCACTTCAGTAAAATTTGACATGTCACTGAGCTCTGTCAAGCAAAATTTAACAGAATGAATACCCAAGTTATAACTAGAAGATAGAAGCCCCAATTCCTGTTAACCCTTTACCCAACAAATTGCCTGCATCCGCCTGCGTAATATGCTAATTCTGCAGCTGAAAAAATATTATTTTTCAAAACTTTTCAACAAAATCATATCATGTGACCCCTCTTTGGAATGAGCTCATCGTGCTCTTTCCAAAGAAGGGTCACATGATATGCTTTTGTTGAAATTTTTGAAAAAATGTAAAAAATGATCTTTAAAATAATTAATTTTGAAAATCATCTGCGTTGTGTAAAGGGTTAATTGTATCCTCCTGTTATTTAAATATTTTTCTTTGACAAAGGTGCTATTCTGTTTACAGCCAGTCTGGAAATAAGCAATCTGTCATTTGCAGAATGAGGTTCCCAGAGGGTGAATTTTCTGAAGCTATCCCATACAGTGGGCTAGAATCCCTCCATTTATCCTCTGGGTGCCTCTTTCTGTTTGGGCCTGAGACCTTGGTTCAGATTGAGGTTCACAGAGGGTAAATTTAGTAATGCTATCCTGCTGTGCAGGGTAACATCACTAAATTCACCCTACTTCTGCAGATGACAGTCTGCTTATTAACAGGGTTCCGTTGTATACTTTTATAGCACATCTTTACGAATTAGAACATGAACTGATTTGAAGCACAATAAACCATGACACAGAATAAAGGACAGAAAGTACTAAAATGCATTTGTTAGGGCCCTGCCGAGAGGCGGACGCCCTATAGTGATCGCTCTGTCCGTCCGTCCGTCCTTCCGTCCATCCATCCGTCCGGCCATCCGTCCGTCCATAATCTTTCTCTCTTAATAGATAAGGTTTTGATATTTGACATGTGGGTATATTATCTCAAGACGATGTGTCGCGTACCACGGTTGCCATGCTTTGACCTTGAACTTTGACCTCAAGGTCAAATTATTCCAAATTCGGGGTTCTTTTCTGACAAGTTCGTGTCCGGGCTGTAACTTTTTTCCCTTAATAGATAGGGTTTTGATATTTGGTATGTGGATAGATTATCTCAAGACAATGTGTCGCGTACCAAGGTTGCCATGCTTTGACCTTGAAGTTTGACCTCAAGGTCAAATTATTCCGAATTTGGGGTTCTTTTCTGACCAGTTCGTGTCCGGGCTGTAACTTTTTTCCCTTAATAGATAGGGTTTTGATATTTGGTATGTGGGTAGATTATCTCAAGACGATGTATTGTGTACCACGCTTGCCATGCATCTGTCCTTGAACTTTGACCTCAAGGTCAAATTATTCTGAATTCGTGGTTCTTTTCTGACAAGTTCGTGTCCGGGCTGTAACTTTTTCCTCTTAATAGATAGGGTTTTGATATTTGGTATGTGGATAGATTATGTCAAGACGACGTGATCGCATACCAAGGTTGCCATGCTTTGACCTTGAACTTTGACCTCAAGGTCAAATTATTCAGATTTTTTTTTTCTGACAAGTTCGTGTCCGGGCTGTAACTTTTTTCCCTTAATAGATAGGGTTTTGATATTTGGTATGTGGGTAGATTATCTCAGGACGATGTGTCGCATACCACAGTTGCCATGCTTTGACCTTGAACTTTGACCTCAAGGTCAAATTATTCCGAATTCGTGGTTCTTTTCTGACAAGTTCGTGTCCGGGCTGTAACTTTTTCCTCTTAATAGATAGGGTTTTGATATTTGGTATGTGGATAGATTATCTCAATACGACGTGTTGCGTACCAAGGTTGCCATGCTTTGACCTTGAACTTTGACCTCAAGGTCAAATTATTCAGATTTTTTTTTTTTCTGACAAGTTCGTGTCCGG
This sequence comes from Pictodentalium vernedei, assembly GCA_031216915.1. Taxonomy (NCBI): domain Eukaryota; kingdom Metazoa; phylum Mollusca; class Scaphopoda; order Dentaliida; family Dentaliidae; genus Pictodentalium; species Pictodentalium vernedei. The sequence goes on from CM062297.1 coordinate 844,335,581, forward strand.
GCTGTAACTTTTTTCCCTTAATAGATAGGGTTTTGATATTTGGTATGTGGATAGATTATCTCAAGACGACGTGTCGTGTACCAAGGTTGCATGCTTTGACCTTGAAGTTTGACCTCAAGGTCAAATTATTCAGAATTTGGGTTTTTTTTCTGACAAGTTCATGTCCGGGAAGGGATTTTAATCAGATTTTACCTATTGCTTGAAATATTTTAGTATTACGATTCACATCAGTTTATATCTAACATTGGTTAGTTGCTGCGCGGCCCGCAGAGATGGATTCTATCTCCGTGATATCTAGTTTGATCTCTTCTGGAATAAGTCTGATGAAATAATGATGTTAGGTATAAAGCTTGTGACAGTATTCAAATTTTGTTATAGGATATTTATTTATTTATTTATTTATTTATTTATTTATTTATTTATTCATTATATCCCCCACAATGAGTTGTGGGGGGGGAATATACTGGAATCACCTTGTCCATCCATCCATCCTGTCTGTCCATTCATCTCGCCGTCTGTCCAGGCTTGGCAGAGGTATATTGTGGGGGTTTACAATTTGGGGTCAGTGGTAGTTGTGAGGCTGGGTTAGTACAGTGGCAACTTTGTACTTGTATGATAAACATCTCGAGGCCCCTAGCCTCTCGTTCTATCCTTCTGCGCTGGCACTCGTGCCATATCGATTAACCCATTCAGACGCGTGTGTCATTCTATGTATTTATGGGTGGAGGAAGCCAGAGTACCCAGAGAGAACCACCGAGCAATGGTGAATATCTTCCAGACTCCCCTGCATACTAACACCACACAAGCAGGATTAGCATTGGTTGAAGGTTAAAGACAAGTGCACCATCGACATGCAGTACTCTTAACTCCCTTCATTCTGATGTCAAAATATCCAAATTTCAAGTAGCCATTTTTCCCATAATGCAATTGGGAATTTAACCAATTCAATCTTGTTTGACAGAGCTCAATGAGCTCTGTCAAACAAGATTGAATTGGGTAAATTTCTAGTTGCATTATGGGAAAAATTTGTACTTTGAACTTTAGATATTCCGACATCAGTGTGCAGGGGGTTAATACATAACACCACTTAATTCTGGATTAAGTACCTTGCCCAGGGACACAACACAATTACCCCTGGCAGGGATCGAACTGTGGACCTTGCGGTTTCAAGTCCAATTCCGTAACCAATGAGCCACCAGTCATAGTATAAGCTAACAGATTAACCCTCTGTACACTTGTGTTAAAATATCACAATTTGAAGCTGCAAATCTTTCCCAAAAGGCTATTAAAAAAAATACTGGATTCTCAGGCATCTCCCTTGTCTCTGAAAAGCTGCTTCATAACTCATTTTTTATTACCTGGAAATCTCTTCACTATTTTGCACTTGTATGATAAACATCTGACCAGCTGTATCTTTTTTGACTGAGCTCACAAGATGTGTTTATTTATTTATTTATTTATTTATTTATTTATTTATTTATTTATTTATTTATTTATTAGGATTTAATGACACATTAACAGCCAAGGTCATGTCGTGTAGGTGCCAGTTTTGTGGGTGGAGGAAGCTGGAGTGCCCGGAGAGAACCACCGAGCAACAACAAGCAGCTTCCAGCTCCCCAACATCATAACTCCGCACTGCAGCACAGGCAGGGTTAGATTGGTTGAAGACACGCACACCATCGATGTGCAGTACGCCTTAGTACACAGCGTCATCGTGCCCCCATGTGGACAATCAGGTTGAAGTGCAAGGGCACAATGTGGGAGTCCAAATCAATCACACAAGGAAAACAAAAATATTTTTCCAGGCCTGGAAGATTTGGAAAAATATGGGGTTTTTTGCTGCAGTCTGGAAAAGTCATAGAAATTTGTCATCATGACGATGCAGTATGTCATTTGCCCCGAAAAAAAAGTGTTTAAAAATTTAAAAAAGAGAGCGTAGTAGTCATACTAACGAGGGAAAGGTGATGAAAATTGGGTAGAAAGTTTTGGAAAAGTTATGGAAAAGTCATGGAATTTGATTCTCAAAAAAGTGTACGAACCCTGTGAGAACAATTATCCTTGAGGTTGTTTAGAAAACAATTCACCAACCCATATGAGGAGTGTCTCGGAATTAAAACACATTCAAGATTACTTGAATTCCAGTTTCAAGCGCACACTGTTCCAACAGGGTTCCTGCCGGCAATGGATTCAAGGAACAGCCTCAAATCTGACTAAGGGTCATTCAAAGTCTTGAAATCCGGGAAAATGTGCCGGGAGGCCTTGAAAAGCCTTGAATATTGAGGAATTAAAAATACACATACATTCTCTCACAGATACATTGATACATGGATCACTATTATCATTTATTGGTGCCCTATGCCACATCAGCAACCGAGGCTATATCATGGCAATAAGCGACAGAACCTAAAAGAAAAAGGGTATTGAATTAAAACAAAATAAAAAAAAACAAAACAAACTACAACACAAACTACAACTTTATCAAAACAAGTATGTTAGTGTAACTTGACGAGTAATGAGGCAACCCTCTCTGACTCAGTCACACCCACTCACCTGGTAATGTCAGTTTATGACCAAAATTAAAAGACCACTGAAGGAAATGGCTTTCGAAAAAGGTAGGTTTTTGTACCAGACTTGAATGATTCAAATGATTTACTATTTTTTATGTCGATTGGAAGAGAGTTCCAAAGCCTTGGGCCAGCAATTGCAAAGGCCCTATCACCAGCACCAGTAAATTTAGATACGGGCTGAACCAGAGTTGACCTGATGACCTAAGAGACCTCGGTTTGTGGATGGTAAGCATTCTTAGGACCCTCCAGTCATTACCCCCTCCTCCCACTTACCTTGAAGGGAAGTGTGAGGAGAGGATAATGACCGGAGGGTCCTAGTTAGAACTGGTCAAGGCAGGCCTTGAAAATTCCTTGAATTTGGCTATTGTAAGGCCTTGAAAAATGCTAAAATATATCAAGAACTGGCCCTGAAAAGCTTTGAATTTTATCAGTCCTTGCCTGCAGGAACCCTGTCCAATGATGTATCACAGTTGGAATGAAAAGCAGCAAGTGGAAATGGGGAAAAAATAATTATTACATGCCTGTTCTATGAAATCCCCATCTTCAACAACACTAAACCATGCGGATAATAAAAATCTGTTCTGCACATATGTGCGGAACAGAAGTTGTTAACAGACTACTTTTAAATAGAAGCAAAATTTCACTGGAATTTTCTACAAATCCTGCAACGCAATTACAATTTGAATCTCTAGCGATAGTTGAAAATCGTCCCCTGAGTTCCAATGTGTTCTATGTGCCAATAGGCACATAGAACACATTGGAATTCAGGGGACGAAATAGTAACACGGGTTCCCCTTGCAAATTTGGTAGGCGATAAAATGTGTTCTTTTTGTTGACAGTTGTCAAATGAATTGCTGAGTGTCCTGATAGTTTTTTTTACAGTCGTGAAGGCATGTAATAAACACAGAATGACACACGTGTGTGAATGGGTTAACCGATATGGCACTTGTGCCATCGCGGAAGGATAAAACTCGAGGCCTGTGGCCTCTCGTTCTATCCTTCCGTGTTGGCACTCGTGCCATAACGATTAACCCATTCACATACGTGTGTCATTCTGTGTATCGAACTTGAACCTGAAATAAAATTTTCAAGACCTGTTCCTGAAAATAAGAATGGGAATTCATCTTTTTTTCCACAAAACGTGTAGAGAAATGATTGCATGGTGAAATGTCCAACCATCAATGGATTGGAACCTTTTCAATGGAGAAATGTCTGCACACCATTGCCAATTGCTTTTCCTATTTCAACTTTGAAAAACAGATTTTATGTTGGAAAATACTGGATAATTGAATTTACCTGTTATTTCAATATTTTCTTTGGATAAATCACATGTTTAAGAATTCCATTTTTGAAAAAGTACTTAATGTTATTTATTTTCTATTTCAGTGCTTTTAGAGAATCTGTCAACAGAGAACATTTGAATGAATTATTTGCTTTGACTTTCTATAGACTATTTGAAACACATGATTCTTCATTTGCTAAAATCCCAAATGAAATAGAAACAAAACTTTTTCTGGACAGCTTGACTGGAATTCAGTGGCTGAAATTAACAGAGGAAAATAAAGTGAGTGACGATTCTGAAGATGAATAACTTGAGTATTCCCCTCAAACTGGTTTTAGAAGTTGAGGCATGTGACAGCCAAGCTTTTTTTTATTGGTGTTTACTGACACTTGACAGCCAAGGTCATCTCATGTCAGATGGTTTTACAAGTGGAGGAAGCCTGAGTATCCAAAGAGAACCACCAAGTGCTGACAAGCAACTGTCAGACCTTCCAAGATACTAACTCTGCACAAGCAGGGTTAGCATTGTTTGAAGACAAGTGCACCATCTTAGTGCAGTATGCTTTAGTACACAGTGCCCCCAACATAGGCAATCAGGATCAAGTGTCCTGCTCAAGGACACAACGCATTTACCCTTGGTGGGGATCAAACCATGAACCTTTGAGTTTTTGAAGTCCAGTGCTGTAACCACTGAGAGGGGGGATCAGGGATCAGATTAAAAGTGTGTTCGAATTAAGCCCCTCGGTTTATATTTGGGCTCAATACAGCATCTGTAGTTGGTCAGATTCAATTTTGTTCAAATCGAGTCTTCGGGTTAATTAATATTCAGGCTCTCTATTGGAGCCCAAAGTTTAACTTAGGGCAATATGAGGAAATTTCTTTAAAAAATCTTCTTCTTCAGATCCACCTGTCAGACTCCTTGAATCCTTTCATATTTGGTATACAACATCCCTCTGTGGAGAGGAGTGGGGGGTGCTTAGATTCAAGTTTGTTCAAATCAAGTCCCTGGATTAATATTTGGGCTCTCTATTGGAGCTCAAAGTTTAACTTAGTGCAATATGAGTAGATTTCTTTAAAAATCTTCTTCAGATCCAATGACTTCATTCCTCTGTAGTGTTGATGAACCATGACTAAGTGAATGTGACCCAAAATACTTCTTTGAATCACTTTATCAGATGAGTGAATAAGGCCTCTTCGAGCCTCTTGTTTTACATGCTTTTTCACATGAAATGAAAATCTGAGAGTTGGTATTTTTTTCAAATTATTTGCTTATTGTCACTTCGATGAGTTTATTGTTTCTTCAAACCTTAGGGTTATTCCATTTTCCATTGTTTTTTTCTTTCACCATCCATTGATTTGACAATTTTTTTTTTTATTTTAGTGTCCCCATTTTGTATAAAATTTAGTAAGTGTCTAACGTTTTATCTGTACCAGTTATATAAAAGTTGCAACCTTTTTTCAGTTCATCTTCTGCATCCTTTTTCATGAATACGTTTCAGGTGACCTGACTGCCACAAACCCATCAGTCAGAATCAAGAGTTCTGTTTGCCATATGTGCACAGTGATAACGTGGGGTTGTTCAGTATCCCTTGCAACCAAGGAATTTTTTTTATGTGTGTCGCATTAGAGAATTGATGGTGGTCTACGGAACAAACACTCAGAGCAGAGCTACTGATAACTATTCCTAGCATGGAGGAGAGATTCATGTACCCCACCCCCTCCCAACCCCCTCTCCAACTGATCGTTCAGGGTGATATAAAAAACATTTCAGTTTGGTCAAGAGCCCCCAGATAATTAGTCAAAATGGCATGTCAATATTTTGTGGTATGGTTCACTCATTTCTTTCAGAAAGTCATTAGTTTGACATGTCATTGCGCAGGCTTATCTAAAAGCATGTTCGCAGCATAACGTACCTATCAGGTTTTGTAAATAGGGAGAGTATTTGACAAAAATATTCACCATTTTTAGCTCAACTTTGGCGAAGCCAAATTTGAGCTTATGCCATGGCCAGTTGTCCGCCGTCCGTCCGTCTGTCCGTCAACAATTCAATACGGCTCAGGCTAGAGGCCGTATTTATGAACCGATCTTTACGAAACTTCTTTGGTACCTTTGTTATGACTGTGGGACAAGAACGAGTGTTCTGGGGTCTGATCCGAAATCCAAGTTGGCCGCCACCCGCCATTTTGTACCGACGATGCAGAAATCTGTTTTTTGTACAGAACTTCCATATGAAAGCGCTGATTTGAATAATTTTTTGTATGAATGTTTAGTACCATGGGATACATCACATATAATACGGACGGGGTTTTTTCTCGTACGTAAATTATGCAAAATAGACTAACTTTGATGTATTTAGTGTTACTTTCAGCTTTGTAAGTGCAAATGCCATTACAGCTCGGGCTAGAGGCCGTATTTATAAACCGATCTTTTCGAAACTTCTTGGGTACCTTTGGTATCACTGTGGGACGAGAATGAGTGTTTTGGGGTGCGGTCCTAAATTCAAGATGACCGATAGTAGCCATTTTGTACAAAATTAGGTGCAATCAGATTTTTCCACAGAACCTCCATATGAAAGTGCTGACTTGAATAATTTTTTGTGTGAATGTTTAGTACCATGGGATACATCACATATAATACAGGTTTTTTTCTCGTGCTGAAATTATGCAAATTAGATGAACTTTGATTTTTTCAGTGCTACTTACATACAGAAAGTGCACATGTCAATACGGCTCGGGCTAGTGGCTTTATTTATCAATCAATCTTCATGAAACTTCTTGGGTTCCACTGTTATCACCTTGGGATGAGAACGAATGTTTCTGAGTGCGGTCCAAAATTCAAGATGGCTGCCAGTTGCCATTTCGTACCGAAATTAGGTCTAATCAGTTTTTTGTACACAACTTCTATTCGGCTCAGGCTAGAGGCCGTATTTATGAACCGATCTTTACGAAACTTCTTGGGAACCTTTGTTATCACCGTGGGATGAGAACGAGTGTTTTGGGGTATGGTCCGAAATTCAGGATCGCCACCAGCAGCCATTTTGTACCAAAATTAGTGCAATCAGTCTTTTGTACAGAACTTCTGTATGAAAGTTCTGATTTGAATAAATTTTTGTATGAATGTTTAGTAAAATGGAATACATCACATACAGTACAAGTTTTTTTCTCGTGCAGAAATTATGCAAATTAGATGAATTTTGATTTATTTAGTGCTACTTATACACTGTAAGTGCACATGTCAATACGGCTCGGGCTAGAGGCTGTATTTATGAACCGATCTTCACGAAACTTCTTGGGTACCTTTGTTATCACCTTGGGACGAGAACGAGTGTTTCTGAGTGTGGTCCAAAATTCAAGATGGCTGCCAGTGGCCATTTTGTACCGAAATTAGGTCCAATCAGTTTTTTGTCACAACTTCTATACAGCTCATATTTATGAACTGATCTTCACGAAACTTCTTGGGTACCTTTGTTTTCACTTTTCACCTTGGGACAGGAATGAGTGTGTTTTGGGGTGCCTTTGTTATCACTGTGCTATGAGAACAAATATTTTGGGGTTCAGTCAGACCCACTCTGGGACTCAAAAGATTTCTTTTCTATTTAGCATCTGACTGTCACCCACCTTTACAATACTTTACCTATACATTTGTTACAGGCTACGGCCAGTATTTATGTACAGACCGTTACAATACTTTATATGTACATTTGTTATGTTTGTCATTGCTGTGTCACATACTATACATGTACATGTCTTGACAAGTTGAGCTGCAGTGTCATTGACACTTTCATTATAAATTCTCCTCTCAGGTTTTCCCCTTCTCTGATATTTGTAATTGGAATGTTTTGCATGTAGAATTTTAAAGGAGATTTATGGAAAATGTCTTCTTTTCTTCTCTTCCAGTTGATCTGTGATGAAATTTTAAGTGATTTTGAAGCTGCAGATTTTGATAACCTGGTGAGTAAGGCCTAAGAAAATTAAAAATCTGTTTTTCAGGCCATCCAACATAGTCCTTTTGGCTGCTGCAGGCTCTCTTTTTATAACTAGTGCAAACTTAGAAAAATAAAAATTAAATGGTTTATATCTGATATTTTACCCAAGTTAATAAAATTGATAAATTTGTCCCTTGAGTGCAACAAGGCTTTGCAGTGCTTTAATATTACAAAGCTTTCTTACACTCCATGGACAAAATACACCTCCACCCATGCTATTCTATAGATTATGAGGCCTAAAACATAAAACTAACCAATGACATGAACGTTTGATGACAAAGAAATAATTCCAAAAATAAAACAAAAAAAATGTTTGGCCATGTGCAATTTTACAAAAAGTGGCCTGAAAAACAGAAGATCTACTTTGTGGGGCCTAACACTGTGACTTTCCATTTCGAAAGATAACTATTGAATGGTCATCTGATGTATAATGTAATTAGATTTGCTCTATATAAGCTTCCCACAATTTATCAGTTTTCAATAGTTTTATGTGTGCCATGGATGATACAAAAGATGGTGCATCTTGTTTTGGGGTGCAAAAATTTGAAAAGTTTGATACGGTCAAGATCCACCACCATTTCACAAACTATTTATGCACCATTGATTATTGTTTTCAGCAGTGAAAATTTCCCATAATGTAGTTGAAAATTTAACTAACTATATCTATAGGTACAGTTGGTTAAATATTTGTCCTACAGTAACAAGTGCAAAATAGTGTAACACAAGAGATTTCCAGGTGAAAAAAAGGGTGATCAGGCAGTTTTTCTATGATGAGGGAGGTGCCTAAGAAACAAAAATCTTTTTTTATAGCCCAAGTTATGCCTTATCAACTTCTTGAGGTATAACTTTCACGACACCATAACCTGTTTATCTAACACCATGGCCATGATTTCTAGTCAAGTTTGGCTGCCTGTATAGGCAACCAAAACTTGACTTGAAAACACTGAAAGTATAAGCTTGTTACAGTTTGAAAAAAAATTCTCATTTTGTGATATCTGTTCTGGGGCCACAAGGTTTTAGAATGTCCAAAATAGGTCCATAAGAATAAAACTGAAAGTTGAGCATTGAAAAATCAGTTCTTACATTCTCATAATGTGTACTCTGTGAGAATATGGAATAGAATTTAAAAACATTATTCCACTGTTGTTGTCCTTTTTTTAGCTCACCAACGAAGTTGTGTGACCTTTTGTCATGACCCAAGGCACGTCAGAATCAGCGTCAACACTTATGTTAAAGTTATTGTAAGAGTCCACTTTGACTTTCCCACCTGTTACTATGCACCTCATACTGTTTCTATGGCTTACAATTACCCACAGACCCTTACCCAGTGATATATTTTCGATTTTTAGAGTGTTTTTGCAATGTTAGGCTTTTTGTAAGTATGGACTATTGCTATACATGATTGGAGGCTACCACCGGTATGCTGAAGCTTTTATATTTCATATATGTGTTAAATGCATCAATATAAGATGACATTAACCCTGGCTGAGGTGAGCTAATGGGGATGGACACCCCCTCTTGTTGTTCTTTTGTGATAACAGGCAACTCATATTTATTCATAATGTCATAATGACCATATCTGGTCAGCACTATGTCCAAGAATGACAATTCAGAGTCTATCATATTTTTATACAACAACCAATGGCCCAGACTAGCTGGTGCTAACTCAAAAATTAATCCAGGGTCAAACACAAATTTTGCCCCCCAATCCCCAAAATTTGCATGCAAAACCAAAAAATTCAAGTCCTTTCTGGTCCTCCATACTTTTGAGATCTGCACATGCGCAGTATCCAGGAAGGTACCGAAATTGGCACCAACCATCATTCTTTGTTTGGCCGGAAAGTCAGCAACATTGAACTGACATCTGTGCTTTTAAATCTCATTTTTGAGGATTCCAGACACAAATCAATGGTAAAATTGGTGGATCCAAGGACATGATTGGATGATGGAGGTGAACAACGGTGGTTAGGAATGTTCAGGACTGTAACTTTATAAATTTTTATACTGTACCAATGACCCAGACTTAGCTGGTGCTAACTCTAACAAAACCAGGGCCAAACACAAATTTTGCCCCCCAATCCCCAAAATTTGCATCCAAAACAAAAAGAAATCATGTCCTAAAGGACCTCCATACTACGCCTCTACTGCGCATGCGCAGTGACGCAGACGTCCCGAAATTGGCGCCAATTATCATTCTCTGTTTGGCCCTTCATCAGTCAACATCTCACTGATCTTTGTGCTTGTAAATCTCAGTTTAAAGGATGCCAGACACGTAATTTTTGGAGAAATGGTGATTCTAAGGAGGATATAGAAGGAGGAGAGGAAAAAGAAGTGACAAAAAATAATCAGGGCTGTACTTAAAATTTTTTGATGAAATTATGTTAAGTTGCCTATTTTCGAGGCATGGGCCTCTTGTTGTCATTCTTGCTAAATTGCTTATTCAGTGTTTCCTCTCCCCTAGCCTTCTAAAGTCCCCCCTTGCAATTCTCCCATGCTTTTGGCATATTTTTGAGAAAGTTCATTTCTAAAATTTCCCTGGGAGAGTTGCTTGGATACAGAATGTTTTCTGTTATTTTCCCCATAGTTACGTTTTCACCCATGGGTGTATAAACGTTGTGTTCTGCATCTTCCATCTGATGTTCTGCAGATTCTCCCCTGGGAGTCTCTGTCTTGCATCAGATAGAGTGTAATTTGGATGACTGATTTCAGGCCAGTTTTGTCAGTGCCTGGAGTCATGTTTTCTGGTATTTTACACTGTTTGTTTACATTGGCAACAGCCTTTTTTGAGGGGGGCTGTTTGCCTTTGGTGTAGTTTATCTCACTATTAGATACATTTATATTGTCCGTAAGTGTCTCATTAATTATTTAATATAAATTTAAAATTTTTGACCACATTTTGCCATCGGATCCATTGGGGCTCAACGTTACTTTTCAGCAACTTGGGCTTCGCTGAAAAAATATTTTTTCAAAATTATTTTGATTTGCAATTGTTTTTTCATTTATTAATGGATCATGTTATTATGTATCTTTGTGTCAGGGGTTTGTGCGAGTAACTAGGACTTGTTGTTGTCCTTTCACAATGAAGGGACATTGTTCAAATTGTAATGGGAAGAAATCTTCCTCTGACTTTCATGATCATTGTATTAATTGTAGTCAGTGTTCTCGCATTAATCCCTGTCCTATATGTGAATATTGGGATGAGAAACATTGGAAACGTGTGTCACGATATGTTGTTTCTGGAGAAAGGGCTATGCCGGCTCTTTCTCCGCAAGGTCACTCTACTCTCTCAGTTTCTATTTCAGAGGAACAAGAACAGGGTGATGTTTCCATGTTATCTTCTACAAGTGTGCGTCCGTCGTCACAAATGAATTCAGAGCTAGCGGCAAAAGTGCTCATGGAGATTAGACAAATGTCGTCCGCTAGCTCGCCCGGTGTAGCGTCCATTCACCGAATGGTTCGGCGACCGGGTTCGTCCGATGCGGTCCAGGAGGAAATTTTGGGTGATGCGTGCACTATAAACATAATAGATGCACACCCAGTGATGGCGGATAGTAAGCGAGAACGGAGGAAGCCTTTGAGTCTGGTTCCTAGCTCGTCCAGGTCCAGCCGGGCCGCGAGCGAGAGAGGACCCTCTCTCGTACAACAACATCTGGGACCAGATGTTGTGGTACAAAATGTGTCTTTAGCGGAGCATACGTCCGTCGCTCGGGACGCTCCGTTGTATAGGCAGTCCGCGGAGACTGCTAAGGCTTCTTCTCGTCAGCGCACACGACCGCACCTTGGCTGCGTGACCGCCGATATATTACCAGCTTCGCCGATCAAGGATGTTACGGCGACCAGGTCACACCATCCGGCAGCCAGGGATTCGAGACCGATGGACTCCGGACGTTCGCATAGAAAAAGTATGCGGGAGCCATCTGATGCGGAGCTGCCCTCGGCGAAGCAGCGGAAGACTGCGCCTCCGCAGGTCTCGACGCCGGACATTCTTGTGCAGATAGCACAGCTTATCGCAGCATCCCAGCAGCCGACAGAAACGGTGTCGGATCGAGAATTATCCGATGGCGCTGGGTCGGTACGCTCCGCCGAAGCATCAGGGGCGGACGACCGGGAACATCATGAGGTCCGACCGGATGGTGAAAGGGATACGGATGAATTGGAGCTATCCCTTTCGGAACAACATAAAGCTGCCGTGGACTTCATCCGGCACTTTCTCCCTCAAGTTGTTCTGTCGGGCCAGACTGCTGCGGTTCCGGACAAGAGGATTATAGCATCATTGGACTCTGAATTTTTTGAGCGGTTCAGGGACATTGCTCCCGAGTTTCCGTCGCAGTCCAATAATGTTGCAAGAACATTTGAATTATTGAACGACGCTATATTTAAACTTGCTTCCAAGACGGGGAAAGCAGGTTTCTTGTCCGCTAATACTCTCAACCTGCCTTTCATTAATGCAAGGAATAAATTCGATACGGCAGGACAGGGTATCCCGAGAGTTCCTCTGCGTATGGACGACGAGGCGGAAGACTTGGAGCTATCATTACCGTCGTCGGCTTCTATTCCAACCGCAGTGTTGGAAACAGCTATTGCGTCTAACAGAGCCAATTTAGATGCCTTATCTTACGCAGATCACCTTACTAAGGCGTTATCACTGCGCCTTCAAGGGAAAGAGTTTCAGGATATACAATCCTCTTTAAGACTTCTTTCAAAGGCAGTAGCTTATTCCACGTGTAACTCCGCCCTTTCAGTGGCAAATCTGGAGTTGGTTAGACGTGACGCAGCCCTAGCTACATCCACACTTGTGGATTCTAAGGTGAAGAACTCTCTTAGAGTCGCTTCGGTCTCCGGAGAACTTCTCTTTGACGGCAAGCTTTCTGCTATTTATGATAAAATTACAAAGAAAGCTTCGGATTCTCTGTTGTTCAAATCTGCCTCTAAGAAGCCGGATACAGCAGACAAGAATAAGACAGACACTTCTGGGTCTAATGCGCCCAAGAGAGGTTCCTATAGAGGTTCCGGTGGGTCCTCTTGGTCTTATTCGAGAGACCGTCAGGGTAGCGACTCTCGTACGGGACGTCCTTCGGGCCGGGACAATCGGTCGGACGCCCCGAGGTCGACGGGGTGAGGTGCGGGTCGTGGAGGACGTGGTTTCTCCTACCGCAGGCCTCGCAGGTCCAGGAGGTGATGGCTTAAACCTCTATCGCGTACCGGTTGGCGGAAGATTGTCGAGCTTTTCACAAGAATGGGCGTCGATTACGGATGACCCTTGGGTGAGAGGAGTGACTTCGGAAGGTCTAAAGATATCCTTCAAACGAAAGCCTCCATTAACTCGCAGTCCAAAGTGGACTCAACTTCCGTCAAATCCACAGAAAAGAGACGCTCTGTTATCAGAGGTGCAGTCTCTTTTAATGAAGAACGCGGTAGAGGTCGTAGAAAACCAGGAAACTCCGGAATTCTACAGCCATCTGTTTCTGGTTCCGAAACCAGACGGCTCGTTCCGTCTAGTCATAGATTTGAGCTGGATAAACAAGCTGATTGTCGCTCCGAAATTTTATATGAAGACGATTCGGTCGGTCAGAGCGAGTATTCGGGTGAACGATTATGCAACAAGCATAGATCTCAAAGATGCGTACTTTCACGTCATGGTACATCCGACATTTCGAAAGTATCTACGCTTCGCAGTCCTAGGAGTGGTGTATCAATTCCGGGCGATGTGCTTCGGATTGAATCTAGCACCCTGGGCTTTCACTCGGGTAATGAACTCGGTAATGATCTATTTCCGAGCTCATTCGTCTGCGGTAACGTCGGCCTACCTGGACGACATTCTTCAGAGGTACGGCAACGAGTTAACGCTTCAGAACGATGTTCAGAATCTACTTCTATTGCTCCGACGTCTCGGTTTTATAGTAAACGAGGAGAAGTCGGATCTGGTGCCGTCCAAGTCATTCACTCATCTGGGAATGAGCTTCGAGACGCACAACAATCTCGTTCGTCTGCCGTTAACCAGTGCGAAATTAGTCAGTTGTTACGCTCGCTATTGTCTGCACGCAGACAAAGTCACAGCGAGAGAATTTATGAGACTGATAGGTCTGTGCAGAGCCGCTGCGGATCTCATTCCGATGGGGCGGTTACGCACACGTCCTCTTCAAATTTTCTTGACTCAGAATTGGAGTGTGAAAATTCATTCGCTCGACGTAGACGTTCTCTTGTCAGATCAAGTGAAACAAGAGATTCAGACTTGGGCAAACATTCAGTGGTTAACTCAGGGAGTTCCGCTGCAGTTGCCGGATCCGAGTTTTACCATTATGACGGATGCCAGTCAAACAGGCTGAGGTGCATCATTAATCCCAACGGATTCGAGATGCCAGGGTCTTTGGGATCCGCAATTCCTGTGCAAGCACATAAACATCAAGGAAATGATGTCAATTTGGCTTGCGTTACGTCACTGGATGGACATTATTCACAATGCTCATGTCCAAATCCTATCCGACAATACGACAGTAGTGGCGTATATACGGAATCAGGGAGGCACTCATTCAGTTCCGTTGTTCAATCTAACGGAAAGAATCCTGTTTGCGCTAGAACATCACGTTCTTCTTTCGGTTCATCACATACCGGGCCGTCTGAATGTGCTAGCAGACTCCCTTTCACGAAAGGGTCGCTTGTTGCCGTCGGAGTGGACTCTCAACAAACAAGTATTCAGTCAGATTTGCTACCAATGGGAACGGCCAATGATAGATTTATTTGCGACACATCTCAACAATCAGTTGCAGACGTATGTGTCTCCGTGTCCGGATCCAAGAGCATTTGCAGTAGACGCTCTGTCGATCCCCTGGGACGGAATGATAGGATATGCGTATCCTCCAGCGCCGTTAATTCAACAAGTATTGCTAAAGATAAAACAATCTCAATGCAAGATTCTGTTGGTAGCATCTCTGTCGCCACAGAGACCGTGGATAAATCTACTCAGGTGTCTGTTGTGGGACCTACCGCGAAAGCTTCCTCCGCGGGAGGATCTTCTTTCGCAGGGGAAATCGCGCCAACTTCATCACAACCCGCAAGGTCTCAACCTTCACGTTTTTCCGTTGTGCGGTCCTTCTTGCATGGCAAGCACTTTACAGGACGAGCAGTGGACGCGATTTCTAACTGTAGGAGGACCTCCTCTTCGCTAAACTATGCGGCTAAGTGGAAGGTTTTTCATCGTTGGTGTAGGGATCATTCTGTAGATGTATTCGATCCCTCTATACCAGACATTGCAAACTTTCTAGTATACTTGTTTGACGAAATCAAACTGCAGCCTGTTACTATAAAGGGTTATAGGTCTATGTTATCTGATACCTATGCACATCATGATAGTTTACAAATTGGATCTAATGTCTCTTTATCTAAGTTAGTTAGAAACTTCTTGATAAATAGACCCAGAACTCTTAGATTAATTCCTAAATGGAATTTAGCTTGGGTTCTTCTTAAATTGAAGGAAAAGCCATTTGAACCTCTTGGGACAGTAGATTTCAAATTCTTATCTTATAAGACAGCTTTTCTCTTAGCTTTCTCTTCTGCTAGAAGAGTCAGTGAGCTTCATGCACTGTCGGTGGATGATTCTCACTATCGTAGTGTCGGGAACACTATCACCTTCACTACTAATGTGGGTTTTTTAGCTAAGAATCAGGCTCCTAATAAATATCCGGAACCTATTGTTATTAAGGCTCTTCTGTCTTCAGACGGGCGTAGGCCTTTACTCTGTCCTGTTAGTGCGTATCTATAAACAGAGATCTCAGTTCATCAGAAAGGGACGAAAACGTTTCTTTCTTTGATGCCTAATAGAAAGGACATTTCGGTCCATTCTATTGCTAGATGGATTCAATTAACTATCCATACTGCTTATGAGAGTTTATCTTCTTCTCAGCAGTCTGTGCTTAAGATTTCCGCTCATGAAGTAAGAGCTCTTGCTACTTCTTGGGCTTATGCTAATAGTGTTGCTATTACAGATTTAATGAAGGCTGCTTATTGGTCTCAGCCATCCACATTCACAAATTTTTATCTCAGAAATATTGAGTCCATTTCTGGAGACCTGCATTGTTTAGGTCCGTTATCTGTTGCTCAGAATGTCGTCCACTAAACAGTTGCAACTATAGTTATGCAGGCTTTCTGTTCCGGCAGTGACTCCGTCCGGCTGCCCTCTTCGCTCTGGGCTATTTGACCCAGGGCAAGGGGAAGGGGGGGGGGGGGTGGGGGGGGCGGCGGGTGTTCCCTTAGGTCACCTGCTTTATAGTGAAAAGCAAGGGAATGCCTCCTCCAAGTCAGTATTTCTGAGTCGCTTCCGGGATGGTTTTAAAGTGTAATATTAATATTAAAATTCATTCATGTCTTATTTTTAAAGTGTAGCTCGGTGTGAAGCATTTGTATATGTCAAGTGTCAAACGGGCTTTAATATACAATACTCGGACATTTAAATGACTATAAAGAGTCTCAGTTCTCTGGACTACTTTATTTATTGGCTTACTTTAAAAATAATTAGTATAAGGGATATACTGGATGTTAATAGAGAACATGAATATTATGGTGCTCAATTATTAAGGGTATTGTATCTTTCTAATTTAATATTAAATAAGAAAGATACATGTAAAGCCTAATACTCCTTTTCTCCTTAAGGGGTTATCTCTTTATTATATAGTTGAGCTTATTGGATTTTCCTCTATGTCCTAGGCCCTCCAGCCTGTTTACTATTCAGCTAAGTCTGGGTCATTGGTACAGTATAAAAATGTTAAAAAATTTATAGTAATTTATATATTTTTTATACTTACCAATGACCCAGACGGGAATGGCCCTCCCAGGAGTTGGGAACTCTTGCCTCCCCGCTGAGTACATAGCGCTGACCAGGCACTGCCAGTAAGAATGATAATTGGCACCAATTTCGGGACGTCTGCGTCACTGCGCATGCGCAGTAGAGTCGTAGTATGGAGGTCCTTTAGGACATGATTTCTTTTTGTTTTGGATGCAAATTTTGGGGATTGGGGGGCAAAATTTGTGTTTGGCCCTGGTTTTGTTAGAGTTAGCACCAGCTAAGTCTGGGTCATTGGTGAGTATAAAAAATATATAAATTACTATAAATTTTTTAACTTTTTATCAAAATTATTTCATGTTTCCCAATTTTGGGACATGTGCCTGACGTCATCTTTCTTGCTTATGAATTATCCACTGTTTGTTAAGTGTTCCTTCCCTATCCTTCCTTGCAGCCCTCCTGTTAAACTCCCAAGGTTTTTGGCTTATTTTTATTGAAATTTTTTATTAAATTTCATGGAAGTTTAACATGTATTACAGAATGTTTATTCTGTTTATCCCCATGGTTACGTCGTCGCCCTAGGGTGTTTTCGGTCATTTGGATCATGCATCTTCTATTCAATGTATCGTTTTTTCTTCGTTGAAGATCTTGCTTTACATCTGGTAGCTTTAAAAATCTGTTACTGACTTTGGGCCTTTTTTCAGTGCCTGATGTCTTGTTTCCTTTTTTTTCCTTGAGGTTGTTTACGTTGACAACGTCCTTAAATATATGTAGTATTTAGTTATTGTTACTGTAGGATTGTTGTACGATACATTATTTAATATTCCGGTAGTGTAGCAATAATTTTTGGAATTTTGTCCACACTTAAGCTCTATCATGATACCCTTGGGCTCTTCATGTTCCCTATTCAATTTTGATTTTGATTGTTGATTATTATGTATCTTTATCATATATTTATTGTGGAGTTTGTGGGAGTACGATCGACTTAGTTTTGATTAATCATGAAAGCTTATTGCTCAAAATGCAAGCGAGGAAGTCTTCCTCAGATTTACATGCGTGTTGCCTTGCCTGTAGTCGATATACTCCTATGAATTCTTGCCCAACATGTGTTGATTGGGATGTCAAACGTTGGATGTGGTGTCACGGTATGTTGTTAGCGGTGAGAGGCCGATGCTGGTACTCTCGCCACAAGGTCATTCAAGTTTTTCAGTTTTTTTTGCAGAGGAACAAGAACATGGTGATGGTAATGTGATACCCACCAAAAGTGTGCTGCTGTCGTCGCGCCCTGATGAGCAAACAGAGCTAGCTGCTAAGGTCCTCTTGAATATTAGGCAAGGGATAAGGCCACTGGACGGTGGTCTTAATCCTTTGCCAGAAGCTAGCTCGACCGGTGAAGCATTTACTCAGTCCGTGGGAGCTGTGGCACCGGATATGTCCTTTGCAGTCAAAGGAAGTGTAGGGGGTAGAACGAGCACCTTAAAAACAAAACAAGCTCACCCAGCGATGACGGAACTAGGGAGGAAGCCAGCAAGTTTCTTGTTGGGAAGCTCGGTGAGGTCTGAAAAGGCTGCGAGCGGGAGAGGTCCTTCTCTAACCCAGCAACATCTGGGACCAGATGTTATGAAAAACTTGCATGTGCCAGAGCATATGTCCACACCTGCCGCTCAGGACGCTCCATCGAGACTGCAGCCAGCCTCATCTACAGTCAGGCTTCTTCTGCTACGATCATTACGCACACACGACCACATCCTAGCTACCTGACTTTGGATATCCAGCCTGCTACACAAAGAAGGAGCCACTCTTCGCTCTTGAAGTCGGACCATGCGGTACCTAAGGAGCTGAGGCCTTGATCATTGGGACGTTTGGAGAAGAGATCCATCTCTGGAATGCCTCCCAGGAGCAGCAAGTGGCTAAGAAACAGAAAACCGCTGCTCCTCAGGCCTCGATGACGGACTTACTGTTGCAGATTGCGCAGCTGATCGCAGCATCCCAGCAAGTGTGAGAGCAGCCTCCCTCAGAGTCAGAACTTGAGCTGTCGGACAGTGCTGGATCGGTCCAGTCGTCTGTTCACGCAGATGTAATGAAGCGAGATCCTCAACTGATTCACTCTGATGGTGAAAGGGATAAGGAAGAGGATTACCCTTCCCTTTCGGAACAACACATGGTTGCGATGGATTTTATCCATCAATACTACTCTGAGTTTGTTCCACCGAATCAGCAAGCTGTGACAACAAGAGAGAAACTGCTGGCGTCTCTAGACACAGACTTTATATGGAGGAAGGAAGAAGTTCTTTCTTTCCCGGTTCAGTCTAGGCAGGTGTTGCAGGCCTTCAGCCATGTAGACAAAGAGGCGGCTTCTTGTCAACGTCTTCCATAAATAGGCCGTTCCTTGGACCACGTTAATTTAAAACTGTTGGAGAAGATGTGCTGAGAGCTCCACTATGTTTGGATGAACAGGCTGGGGATTTAGATATATCCTTACCTGTATCATTCAGCATTCGCTCAGATGTAATGGAAACTGCAATTTCATCGGGTAGAGCGAATTTGGACGCAATGTCCTACGCAGATCACCTTAACAGAGCTATGGCGCAACGTCTCAACGGTAAGGAATTTGAGGTTGTGTGTACCTTGCTTAGAGTTCTTTCCAGGGCAATCATGTATGCCACGTATAACTCTGCCCTGACAGTGGCTAATATGGACTTAATTAGAAGTGATGCTGCCCTTGCATCGTCATCACTTATAGATGACAAGATGAAAAGCTCTCTCCGGTCTCCAGACATACTAACAAGCTACTAAGAAAGCGTCCAGTGCTCTGCTATTGAAATCGGCATCTCAACAACCCGTTTCAGCAGACCAGAGTAAGTGAAGGCGTTCCAAATCAAAATCATCAAAAGGGATCTCCTCGCGAGGGTTCAAGAAACCCTCATACAATTACTCCGGAGGTCGTCAAAAGGACTCTGGAAAGGGGCGTAAGTCTGATTGGGACTATCGGTCAGATGCCCCTAAGCCGACAGGGCGAGGATCTTCGCGGGGAGGATGTAGATTCTCCTCCTGTAAGCCTCACAATTCCTACAGGTGATGTTCAAGACCCCTATTGCCTGCCAGTTGGTGGAAGGTTATCAAACTTCGCGAGAATCTGGATAGCAGTCAAGGAAGATCAGTGGGTGGGAAGTGTAGTCTTGGATGGCTATCATTCCCGAGCAAAATCCCCACTAACAAGATGTCTGCTATGGACAAATCTTCCGGCAGATCCTTTCAAAGCAGAGTCTCTCCTAGCAGAGGTACAGACTCTCTTATTAAAGGAAGCAATAGAGGTCGTCGAGAATTGAAATTCTCAGGGTTTTTACAGTCACTTGTTCCTCGTACCAAAGCCACATGCCTCGATCCGACCAATAATAGACTTGAGCTGGATAAATAAGCTTATTGTGGCTCCAAAGTTCTATATGGAGACCATTTGGTCGGTAAGAGCAAGCATTCGAGTGAACGACTATGCAGCAAGCATAGATTTAAAGGACGCTTACTTTCATGTCGTTGTACATATGGCATTAAGAAAGTACCTGCGGCATTCAGAAAGTACCTGCGGCTCGCTGTACAAGGGAAGGTTTATCAGTTCAGAGCAATGTGCTTTGGTCTGAACCTGACTCTCTGGACATTCACTCAAATAATGAACTCAGTAATGCCATACTTGCGAGCTCGTTCATCTGCGGTAAACGTCGGCTTCCATGGAAAACATTCTGCAGAGATACGGCAACAGAATTATACTTCAGAACGATGTTCAGAGTTGGCTTCTAATACTCCGACATCTCGGTTTCATTGTAAATGAGAAAAAGTCGGATCTAGCTCCATCCAATTCGTTCACTCACTTGGGATGAGCTTCGAGCCTCACAACAATCTGGTTTGTCTGCCGTTATCCAGAGCGAAATTAGTCAGTTGTTATGATCGCTTTTGTCTACACTCAGATGCATTAACAGATAGGGCATTCATGCGACTGATGAGGCTGTGCAGATCTTATTCCGATGGGCCGTCTGCGTACTGCGTACACATCCCCTCCAGATATTCTTTACTCAGAACTGGAGTGTGAAGACGCATTCGCTCGAAATCAGTATTGTTTTAACGGACCTAGTAAAACAAAAAGTTCAGATTTGGGCAGATCTACAGTGGTTAACGCTGCAACTGCTGGATCCGGCTTTCACGATTATGACGGACGCGAGTCAGACAGGCTGGGGCACGACCCTAAGTCCTGCAGACTTGAAGTGTCAGGGTCTTTGGGACTCTTGGTTCCTAAAGAAGCACATAAACATCAAAAAGATGATGTCAATATGCCTAGCACTTCAACATTGGATTTGCCTAATAGCAAACGTCCATGTCCAAATTCTGTCGGACAATTCGACAGTAGCTGCTTACCTCAGGAACCAAGGCGGCACTCATTCGATTCCATTATGTGAATTAATGGAGTGGATTCTCCTATATGTCATGAATCATGGCATTCATCTCTCTGTCCGTCATATACCGGGTCGTCTGAACGTACTAGCAGACTTGCTTTCTTGGAAAGGTCGCCTGTTGCCATCGGAATGGACTATCAAGCAAATATTCAGACAGATTTGCTACAGTTGGATCGTCCCATGATAGATCTTTTTGCAACACACCTGAACAATCAGTTACCGCCATTCGTGTTACCATGTCCAGATCATCGAGCGTACGCAGTAGACGCTCTTTCAATTTAATGTGACGGAATGATAGGGTATGCATATCCTCCAACTCCATTGATTCAGCAGATTCTGTTGAAGATCAAACAGTCTCATTGCAAAATTCTGCTAGTAGCACCTCTGTCGTCACAGAAACCTTGGATCAATCTTCTCAGGTGTCTGTTATGGGACATTCCCCGGAAGCTTCCTCCACGAGAGGACCTTCTTTATCAGGGGAAGTCACGTGCACTGCATCACAACCCGGAAGGTCTCAACCTTCACGTATTTCCATTGTGCAGTCCTTCTTGCATGGAAAACAGTTTACAAGATGCACAGTGGACGCAATTTCTAACTGCAGAGGTCCTCCTCTTCGCTGAACTACGCAGCGAAGTGAAGGGTTTTCTTCCATTGTTGTAAGGATCAGTCGATAGACGTATACAATCCGTCCATACCAAATATTGCTGATTTCCTGGTCTACTTGTTTGACGATCTCAAACTACAGCCTGTCACTATTAAGGGCTATAGGTCTATGTTATCAGATACTTACGGTCATCATGATAACTTGGCTATTGGATCAAATATGTCATTATCCAAGCTAGTTAGAAATTTTTCTGTCAGTAGACCTAGCAAACTCAGATTAATTCCTAAGTGGAATTTGGCTTGGGTTCTGTTGAAGCTCAAAGAAGCTCCTTTTGAGCCGTTGGACGTTGTAGAGTTCAAATTCTTGACCTATAAAATGGCGTTTCTCTTATCCTTTGCATCTGCTAGAAGAGTCAGTGAACTTCATGCTTTATCTGTTGATGAATCTCACTATCGTAGTGTTGGTAATACCATTACCCTCACTACGGAAGTAGGGTTTTTGGCTAAGAATCAGATTCCAGACAAGCGGCCGGAGCCTATTGTCATTAAGGCTTTATTGTCCTCTGATAACCGTAGACCTTTGCTGTGTCCAGTCAGAGCTATGTGCATTTATAAATGACGATCAGATTTCGTTAGAAAGGGAAGAAAAAGTTTCTTTTATTTCTTTGATTCCTAACAGAAAGGATATTTTTGTTCATGCTGTCACTAGATGGATTCAGTTGGCAATACGCATTGCCTGTGAAAATCTCTCTTTGGATCAACGTTCTGTTAATAAGATATCAGCGCACAAGGTAAGAGCACTGTCCACTTCTTGGGCTTATTCCAACAGAAAAGCCATTACTGATCTCATGAAGGCTGCATACTGGACACAGCCCTCTTCATTTACCAAGTTTTACCTGAGAAATTTAGAGTCCATCTCCAGTGACCTTAGATCTTTGGGTCCTCTTTCTGTTGATCAGAATGTCGTCCACTAATAGTTACATCTATAAGGTATTTAGGCAACCCACTCCCGCACTGACACTGTTCCGCTGCCCTCTTTGTTCTGAGGGCAGTTCACCTCAGAACAAGGGGGAAGCAGGGGGGGGGGGGCCCGTATCATCATCTGGCTTTATAGTGAAAAGCAGTTGAAGACCTCCTCCGGTGTCAGTAATCCTGAGACGGTGCTGGGGTGGTTTTAATGTGTAGCTCGGTGTGAAGCAATAACTATGTCTCATTTATGTATGGTTTTTAAAGTGTAGCTCACTGTGAAGCATTTGTATATGTCACGTGTCAAATGGGCATTAATATACAATCCTCGGACACTTTTAATTGAGTATAAAGAGTCTCATTCTCTGGACTATGTAATACTCAATTACATTGTTGGTGTTAGGCCTTTCTCTTTTCTCGTAAAGGAGAAAGACATATATAATTCCTATCTTCTCCTATTCTCCTGTAGGAGCTAACCTTTACTGAAGTAATTGAGAGATTGGATTTTCCTTCAAGTCCTAGGCCCTCCAGTCTTTTCACGATTCAGCTAGTCTGTGCCATTGGTTGTTGTATAAAAATATGATGAATTTTAAGTAATTGGTTTTCTTACCAATGGCCCAGATGGATATGGCCCTCCCATGAGTGGGCACTCATACCTCCCTGCTGTTTATAACATTTAACAAGCAATCTGTAGAAAGAATGATGGTTGGCGCCAATTTCGGTACCTTCCTGGATACTGCGCATGCGCAGATCTCAAAAGTATGGAGGACCAGATAGGACTTGAATTTTTCGGTTTTTCATGCAAATTTTGGGGATTGGGGGGCAAAATTTGTGTTTGGCCCTGGATTAATTTTTGAGTTGGCACCATCTAGTCTGGGCCATTGGTAAGTATAAAAAACGTACAAATTATTTGAAATTTATCATTTTTAGCGGAGGCGTGGCATTACTACTACTGACTGACCGATTGATTAACCAGTGGCCATTGAAAATTGGCTATTACTGTTAGCCATTGAAGATAATTTTATGAACAATATATGAGGATATACACCACCATGACTGGGTATACCACTATCAAAACCATACCACCTGGTTGAAGGTCAAGGTTGCCATTACTGTAAATAGATTCTCACTTGCGAGGTTAAGTTTTCTGTTAAAGGTACAATTCACAGGGCTTATATTTCGTCTAAATTTGTGAGAATCCATTTGGATTCTCGTGAAAATGGTTGCGAGAATCCATACCACTATGAGTGTCCCAGGATCCCATGACACCACCATGGTTCAACCACTGCTGTATACTGATAACACATGTTAACCTTTTACCCAACACACCTTTTTAATTTTTAAAACTAAATTTGATAATTTTTAAACAATAAATAATAAATAAATGATAAAATAATTAAATGAACAATATTGACCAATAAAATCTTACAAATATGGCTGTCGTTGGAACCGGCTCAATGAGCCGGTTCCAATGACAGCCATATTTGTGCAATTTTATTGACAAAGTGTCAGGATATTTCAGGTCATGTTAGCCTTCTATTGGTTAATTTGTTGCCGCTGTGTTAGATAAAGGGTTAAATTGACTCAATTCTTTTCACGCGAATCCTAGCAGAGGTGCAGCGAGAATCTACATGGATTCTCGTCGGTTTTATTCTGCGAATCTTAGTGCGAATCGATTCTCAGATTCTCGTCGAAATATAAGCCCTGATTCACACAATAGTCATTTGTGGCCTCACACAATTGCTAATCATGAAGTTATAAGAAGACACTGATGCAGAATGTAAACGACACCCTTTGTCAGCTGTCGTCAAGGTGGTTTACACAGATATACAAGACTTGATTAGAAATCATTTTCATGCTACAGTAGAATCCTGTTAATTGAGTATCCATTTTGCCATTGAAAATTATTCAATTAACAGGAGTATACAATTAACAGGAATTTGTTCAGTTTCCTCTGTTCTGGGGGTAAACTGAGCATTTATTCTATTGTATCTTGTTTGACAGAGCTCATAGAGCTCTGTCAAACAAGATATAATTGAATGAAGGCCTTATTGGATGTAGTGAGGCCAAAAAGGTTGATAAATAAGGGGAATTTGGTGCGTGTCACAGTAATTGTTTTGACAAATTACAAAAAATTAAATACAATTAACAGGAGCTTACTCTACAACCCATATGCAATTAACAGATCAAACTTGTACTGAAGGTATGGTAAATGGTTTTGTGTTTTAAAATTATATTCAATTAACAGGGATATACAATTAAGAGATATCCAATTAAGTGGGTTCCACTGTATTAGAATTACAGCTGATGCTGTAGTACAGTGGAGTCCCTTTGATTGGATATCTCTGAACTGAATAACCCTGATAATTGAATATAATTTCCCAACACAAAACCATTTACCATGCCTCCAGTACAAATTTGACCTGTTAATTGAATATAGGTTATAGAGTAAAATCCTGTTAATTGAATAAAAAATCTTGTATCCTGTCGAGAAATTACCCCGACTCTCCCCAGTTTTCCTTTGTTTATCGACCTATTTGGCCTCAGTACATCCAATACAGGCATTTAATCTATTATATCTTGTTTGACAGAGCTCATGAAGCTCTGTCAAACAAGTTATAATAGAATAAATGCTAAGTTTATCTCTAGAATACAGGAAAGTGATATAATCCCTGTTAATTGAATACTCCTGTTAATTGAATAATTTTCATTGGCAAAGTGGCTATTCCATTAAGAGGGTTCCACTGTATACTAATGAAAATTGACAATCCTCAAGTATTAACCCTTATGTCCCCATACAGCCACAAACTTCCCCTTTTATCAGAGCTGGACTGGCCATATGGGCCTCCAGGAACTTCCTGGTGGCTCCCATTGGGAGCCCCAGGTCCCCCAAAATTTACGCAGCCCAACACCTGTTGGCACATGAAATTTCGTGAAAATGACCAAAAGCCAAAATAGATCTGATTGCATAGACTGTCGTTTTATCAAAATTCCTTCTGTTTGGACTGCCATTGGCAGTACACATAGAGGGCATTTCGATATACCAGCAGTTCAGTCTGCCATTGATCAGTCAGATTTAAGGAAACAGCATTCGAAAAATCAAAATTTTATCCCATTTGGCCGAATTATGGTCAGCCTGATGAGTCCTTGGCCCCCGTTTGGTGCAACCATTTTTGCCAAATGAGCAACAAAGATGATACAAGGATGCTATTAACTGGTAGAGTGCTAAATTATGTTTGGTCATCCGAATTTGTTCACAGGCCTTTGCCTTGTTGCAATTTATGGGAGAGTGCCCACAGGCACTCTCCCATAAATTATAACAAGGCAACTCCTTACAGACTAAATAATATCACTTCAAAGATAATATGAACGATGTCCATTGAATATGAAGCCTTTTATTAGGGGTCGCCATAGTTCGTATTAAAGCCCAAATATGGGCTTCCAGCACTCTACCAGTTAAAAATGCCCTTGGTGTGGACTGCCATTGATTGCTCAGATGCAAGGAAGCAGCATTCTCTCAGTTCAAAAATCCCAATTTTGCCTGGGTCCTGGGCACAGTTGGTGCATTTCTGGCAACATTTTTTTTACCTAGTCCTCCCCTTCCTTTTATATTGCTCTGAAAAAGTTGTCCCAAGTGTATTCTTCCTTAAGAACTCCAGTGGTAGACTGCATTTATCTTGACATTGTCTTTACATCATTGTTGGCTGCAGATGCTGGCAACCAACAATAATATAGAAACACTGTTAAGTCATCTGCTGATGTGTACGTGCATCTACGGTAGTTATTAATATAAAATTAATCTGGGGGTCTAAGTGTTGATTCATTCACTTTCTTGTTTACTTTATGCTTCGTTATAAATAAATTTTACCATTTGTTTGTTTACAGGAATCATCTTATGAAAGAAGAAGATTTAATATCATTGCATCTAGTTTATTTTACAAGGTATGTGAAGAGAATTCTCAATGGAATTAAATGTGATGAGCTTTTTGTTTTGACTTTTGATAAATGGTATTTTTTTGTTGTTATCCTTTATTGAATTTTGAGCTACACTGCTGAAAAACAACCATTTTTAACTTTTAACCCATGTGGTTGAGGTTAAATATGGTATTGAGAGTTCCTTATTTTATCTTGGAGGATCTATTTCCAACTGGATAATTTTTGTGGCCTAAGAAATGAAAAACTTGAGACTGGAAGAATACAGTAGAATCCTGTTAATTGAATATCCATTTTGCCAGTGAAAATTATTCAATTAACAGGAATTTGTTCAGTTTCCTCTGTTCTGGTGGTAAACTGAGCATTTATTCTATTATATCTTGTTTGACAGAGCTCATAGAGCTGTCAAACAAGATATAATTGAATAAAGGCCTTATTGGATGTAGTGAGGCCAAAAAGGTTGATAAATAAGGGGAATTTGGTGCGTGTCACAGTAATTGTTTTGACATATTACAAAAAATTATATACAATTAACAGGAGTTTACTCTACAACCCATATGCAGATCAAATTTGTACTGAAGGTATGGTAAATGGTTTTGTGTTTTAAAATTATATTCAATTAACAGGGATATACAATTAAGAGATATCCAGTTAAGTGGGTTCCACTGTACTTCCTGTATAAGATGCCAAGACTTGATGAGAAACCCATGCCTTGCAACTGAAGAGCCTTTTATGGTGTTGTGGAAATTCTTGCATATTTTATTTAGAAGAGTGCAAGATTAATTTTAGCTGTAAACATTTGCTTATCAAATCATTAAATGTTGTTTTACACATTTTAGCAAGTGTCTACATGCTCAAAAATGTCAAAAAGTGTTATGAAACTAATCTACATCAGCAAACTGTGAATGAAGAATAAACCCAGAAGTCCATTGGCTGAAACATTGCTTGTGCATAGGGTATATGTACAAAATTTGATAGCCTTACTATCATCATAGCATGTAGATCAACATACTGAGTGGTATGCTATTTGTTTGCAGTTCTTGACAGGATTCCAGGTTTTATCTATATAATGCTTACATATTCATTGTGTTTACTTCCTATTAAGTGTGAAGCTACAATGTTTTCTTTATGTAGATTTGTGTTGATACATTTTTAGCTCAACTTGACAAAGTCAAGCTGAGCTGTTGCCATCACTTCTCGTCTGTTGGCATACATACATCCACAGTTTCCTTAGACAGACAGCACTGGGCGCATTTATGATCAGATCTCTTTGAAACTTGGTACACTTGTTTGGGGTGACCTCTAGATGGGTGCTATCGACTTTCTTCCATTTCCGTCAAAAAATGTTCTTTGAACTTAGTTTAGACAGGCCTCAATATTTCCTTTTTGCACACCCTAGGCCTGCAGGGCACATTTATGATCGGCTTGCTTTGAAACCTGGCATGCTTTGTGTGACCTCTAGATGAGAGATATCGATTTTCTTCCATTTCAATCAAAAATGTTGCTGCTGACAACAACCATTGTACTTGGTTTAGTCAGGCATCAATATATTCCTTTGGCACACTCTATAGGGCACATTTATGATCAGATCGGTTTGGAACTTGGTATGCTTGTCACGGTTACCTCTAGATGGTAGTTATCGATTTTATTCCATTTCCAGCAAAAAAATGTTGCCGCTGGCAACGTTCATAGAACTCAGTTAACTCAGACCTCAATATTTCCCTTTGGCACACACTACAGGGCACATTTATGATCAGATTGCTTTGAAACCTGGCATGCTTGTTTGGGGTGACCTCTAGATGGGAGCTATTAATTTTCTTCCATTTCCATCAAAAAATGTTGGCAACGACCTTTGAACTTAGATTAGTCAGGCATCAATATATTCCTTTGGCCTGCCTACAGGGCACATTTATGATCGATCGGTTTGAAACTTGGTATATGTGTTTGGGGTTATCATTAGGTTGGTGATATCGATTTTTTTCAATTTCTATCTAAAAATGTTGCCGCTGGCAACGACCCTCAATGAACTTAGTGCAGTTATGCATCAATATTTCCCTTTGGTGCACCCTGGCGTGCACATTTTTGACCGGATCACTTGGTGTGCTTGTTTGGGGTGACCTCCAGATGGGAGCTTTCGATTTTCTTCTATTCCCATAAAAAAATTTTGCAGCTGGCAATGACCTTTGAACTTAGTTTAGTCAGACCTCAATATTTCCCTTCGGTAAACCCTTCAGGGCACATTTATGATCAGATCACTGTGAAACTTGGTATGTGTGTTCGGGGTGACCTCTAGATGTGAGCTTTTGATTTTGTTTCATTTCCATAAAACATTATTGTTGTTATCACCAGCCTTTGAACTTACTGCATTTGTGCAGCAACTTATCCCTTTTGCACTCTCTGCAGGGTATATTTATGAATTTCCATAAAAAAAAACCAACATTGCCACAAGCAATGACCTTCAAACTTAGTGCATTTGTGCATTAACATCTTCCTTTGGCATGCCTCAGAGGGTGCATTCATTATCAGGTTGTTTTGAAACTTTGTATGCAAGTGCAAGGTGACAAAGATAGGAGCTATCGATTTTCTTTTCATTTCCATCAAAAACTGTTGCTGTTAGCAACAATCTTTGAATTTAGTGCATTTGTGCATCAACATTCTTCCTTGACATGGCCTACAGGGCTAATTTATCATAGGATTGTTTTTATACCCCCCGCAAAGTTTGGGGGGGGGGGTATATAGGAATCACCCTGTCCATCCATCCGTCTGTCTGTCCGTCTGTCCATCCTTATAAGTGCAACTCCTCCTAAACCGTTTGAAGAATTTTCATGAAACTTTACACAATGGAAGAACTCCATATGAAGATGTGCATGAAGCAATATAATTCCGTTCTGACAGGCGCAGGGGGTATCACTTTGTGAGCTTGCTCATAGTACCTCTAGTTGAACTTGGTGTGGTCATTAGGCGAGACCTCTAGATAAGAGCTATTGATTAGAATTCATTTCTGTGAAAAAAGTTGTTGTTTACAATTACCTCTGAACTTACTGCATTTATGTATGAACATTCTTCCTTTAGCCAGCCTTACAGTTTACATTTAAAAATGCATGGATTACTCTGACGTTGTGCACACACAATGCTTTTATGTTTAAATTTCACCAAATAACATTGGTACCAGTGATCTTTAATTTTGCCATTTCAATTAAATTACCAAGTTCATGTTTGTCAAGTTGAGCTACAGTGTCATTGACACCTTCATTAAAGTTTCTACACACTTTCAAATAAACATGACTATTTTTATGAAGATATGAAAATTGGCAAAGCAGAAATATTTTTTTTGCAAACTTGTTTCTTCATGGATACACCTGGCCATAGAAATTAAAGATGTTTATCCAGAGTTTGAAGAAGCATTTGAAAAAGCGTGAATTCCTTGGTACAAAATAAACTTCAAAATACCAGGTGATGTTCTTTGAGTTGTAACTTTGAATCTCTGTTATAAGTACCTGTTCTCTATTTCCAGGACTACCTCGTGACATCACATTTGCCAACAGAATACCTTAGGAGCCTGCACTTATTTCTCAAATACCACTGTGTACTGCACACATCAAAACAACCATTAGAAGATATTATTATATGGAGACAAGTTTACTTGACAAAAACAACAATTACATCAGAACCACAATTAATGGGCTATATGGCTCCTAGAGAGAAAACTTTTTTGTTGCTGGTATCTATGGTGAGTGTAGGTTTTGTATGCTACTCCTGGAAAAATATGGCATTATATATGTAGCACTGGCTGCACACTGTGCACATTTCGAGTTACACCATTTCTGTTCTCTTCTGATGAATGCAATTAACCCCCTTGAAGGTCTAATTCTGACTTCAGTCACTTTTAATTACAACAAAACAACTTGCCCCAATAGGCAGTTTTGGGGTAAACTTGCAAGTTACATTCTATATGCCTTGGCAGTAGTTTCTAGTCAAGTTTTGGCTGCCTATTTAGACTTGCCTAGAGCTACTGCAAAGCCAGAAGATGTAAACTGTCAAAAGTGTAGCAAAATAGAACAAAAGTCTCCAAGCCTTCAATTGCCTTCAGTGGTTAATTGAAAGCATTTTGGGATTAACCCTTTACCTAACACGAAAGACAGACGGCACATGTAAATAAAATTCTTGAATAACTAATTATTTTGATATTTTTATACTGTACCAATGACCCAGACTTAGCTGGTGCTAACTCCAACAAAACCAGGGCCAAACACAAATTTTGCCCCCCAATCCCCAAAATTTGCATCCAAAACAAAAAGAAATCATGTCCTAAAGGACCTCCATAGTACGCCTCTACTGCGCAGTGACGCAGTCGTCCCGAAATTGGCGCCAATTATCATTCTCTGTTTGGCCCTTCATCAGTCAACATCTCACTGATCTTTGTGCTTGTAAATCTCAGTTTAAAGGATGCCAGACACGTAATTTTTGGAGAAAATGTGATTCTAAGGAGGATAGAAGGAGGAGAGGAAAAAGAAGTGGCAAAAAATAATCAGGGCTGTACTTAAAATTTTTTGATGAAATTATGTTAAGTTGCCTATTTTCGAGGCATGGGCCTCTTGTTGTCATTCTTGCTAATTGTTGCACTGCTTATTCAGTGTTTCCTCTCCCCTAGCCTTCTAAAGTCCCCCCTGGCAATTCTCCCATGCTTTTGGCATATTTTTGAGAAATTTCATTTCTAAAATTTCCTGGGAGAGTTGCTTGGTTACAGAATGTTTTCTGTTATTTTCCCCATAGTTACGTTTTCACCCATGGGTGTATAACGTTTGTGTTCTGCATCTTCCATCTGATGTTCTACAGATTCTCCCCTGGGAGTCTCTGTTTTGCATCAGATAGAGTGTAATTGATGACTGATTCCGGGCCAGTTTTTTCAGTGCCTGGAGTCATGTTTTCTAGTGTGTTTACACTGTTTGTTTTCATTGGCAACAGCCTTTTTTGAGGGGGGCTGTTTGCCTTTGTGGTAGTTTATCTCATTATAAGATACATTTATATTATCCGAAAGTGTCTCATTAATTATTTTATATAAATTTAAAATTTTTGACCACACTTTGCCATCGGATCCATCGGGGCTCAACGTTACTTTTCAGCAACTTGGGCTTTTCTGAAAAAATATTTTTTCAAAATTATTTTGTTTTGCAATTGTTTTTTCATTTATTAATGGATCATGTTATTATGTGTCTTTGTGTCAGGGGTTTTTGCGAGTAACTAGGACTTATTGTTGTTCTTTCACAATGAAGGGACATTGTTCAAATTGTAATAGGAAGAAATCTTCCTCTGACTTTCATGATCATTGTATTAATTGTAGTCAGTGTTCTCGCATTAATCCCTGTCCTATATGTGAACATTGGGATGAGAAACATTGGAAACGTGTGTCACGATATGTTGTTTCTGGAGAAAGAGCGATGCCGGCTCTTTCTCCACAAGGTCACTCTACTCTCTCAGTTTCTATTTCAGAGGAACCAGAACAGGGTGATGTTTCCATGTTATCTTCTTCAAGTGTGCGTCCGTCATCACAAATGAATTCAGAGCTAGCGGCAAAAGTGCTCATGGAGATTAGACAAATGTCGTCCGCTAGCTCGCCCGGTGTAGCGTCCATTCACCGAATGGTTCGGCAGCCGGGTTCGTCCGATGCGGTCCAAGAGGAAATTTTGGGTGATGCGAGCACTATAAACATAATAGATGCACACCCAGTGACAGCGGATAGTAAGCGAGAACGGAGGAAGCCTTTTAGTCCGGTTCCTAGCTCGTCCAGGTCCAGCCGGGCCGCGAGCGAGAGAGGTCCCTCTCTCGTACAACAACATCTGGGACCAGATGTTGTGGTACAAAATGTGTCTTTAGCGGAGCATACGTCCGTCGCTCGGGACGCTCCGTTGTATAAGCAGTCCGCAGAGACTGTTAAGGCTTCCTCTTCTCTCCAGCGCACACGACCGCACCTTGGCTGCATGACCGCCGATATTTTACCAGCTTCGCCGATGAAGGATTCTTCGGCGACCAGGTCACACCATCCGGCAGCCAGGGATTCGAGACCGATGGACTCCGGACGTTCGCATAGGAAAAGTATGCGGGAGCCATCTGATGCGGAGCTGCCCTCGGCGAAGCAGCGAAAGACTGCGCCTCCGCAGGTCTCGACGTCGGACATTCTTGTGCAGATAGCACAGCTTATCGCAGCATCCCAGCAGCCGACAGAAACGGTGTCGGATCGAGAATTATCCGACGGCGCTGGGTCGGTACGCTCCGCCGAAGCATCGGGGGCGGACGACCGGGAACATCGGGAGGTCCGACCGGATGGTGAAAGGGATACGGATGAATTGGAGCTATCCCTTTCGGAACAACATAAAGCTGCCGTGGACTTCATCCGGCACTTTCTCCCTCAAGTTGTTCCGTCGGGCCAGACTGCTGCGCTTCCGGACAAGAGAATTATAGCGTCATTGGACTCTGAATTTTTTGAGCGGTTCAGGGACATCGCTCCCGAGTTTCCGTCGCAGTCCAATAATGTTGCAAGAACATTTGAATTAATGAACGACGCTATATTTAAACTTGCTTCCAGGACGGGGAAAGCAGGTTTCTTGTCCGCTAATACTCTTAACCTGCCTTTCATTAATGCAAGGAATAAATTCGATACGGCAGGACAGGGTATACCGAGAGTTCCTCTGCGTATGGACGACGAGGCGGAAGACTTAGAGCTATCATTACCGTCGTCAGCTTCTATTCCAACCGCGGTGTTGGAAACAGCTATAGCGTCTAACAGAGCCAATTTAGATGCCTTATCTTACGCAGATCACCTTACTAAGGCGTTATCACTGCGCCTTCAAGGGGAAGAGTTTCAGGATATACAATCCTCTTTAAGACTTCTTTCAAGGGCAGTAGCTTATTCCACGTGTAACTCCGCCCTTTCAGTGGCAAATCTGGAGTTGGTTAGACGTGACGCAGCCCTAGCTACATCCACACTAGTGGATTCTAAGGTGAAGAACTCTCTTAGAGTCGCTTCGGTCTCAGGAGAACTTCTCTTTGACGGCAAGCTTTCCGCTATTTATGATAAAATTAAAAAGAAAGCTAATGATTCTCTGTTGTTCAGATCGGCTCCTAAAAAGTCGGATACAGCAGACACGAATAAGACAGGCACTTCTGGGTCTAATGCGCCCAAGAGAGGTTCCTATAGAGGTTCCGGTGCGTCCTCTTGGTCTTATTCGAGAGACCGTCAGGCTAGCGACTCTCGCTCGGGACGTCCTTCAGGCCGGGACAATTGGTCGGACGCCCCGAGGTCGACGAGGCGAGGTGCGGGTCGTGGAAGACGTGGTTTCTCCTACCGCAGGCCTCGCAGGTCCAGGAGGTGATGGCTTAAACCTCTATCGCGTTCCGGTTGGCGGAAGGTTGTCGAGTTTTTCACAAGAGTGGGCGTCGATTACGGACGACCCTTGGGTGAGAGGAGTGACTTCGGAAGGTCTAAAGATATCCTTCAAACGAAAGCCTCCATTAACTCGAAGTCCAAAGTGGACTCATCTTCCGTCAAATCCACAGAAAAGAGACGCTCTGTTATCAGAGGTGCAGTCTCTTTTAATGAAGAACGCGGTAGAGGTCGTAGAAAACCAGGAATCTCTGGGATTCTACAGCCATCTGTTTCTGGTTCCGAAACCAGACGGCTCGTTCCGTCCAGTCATAGATTTGAGCTGGATAAACAAGCTGATCGTCGCTCCGAAGTTTTATATGGAGACGATTTGATCGGTCAGAGCGAGTATTCGGGTGAACGATTATGCAACGAGCATAGATCTCAAAGATGCGTACTTTCACGTCATGGTACATCCGACATTCCGAAAGTATCTACGCTTCGCAGTCCTAGGAGTGGTGTATCAGTTCCGGGCCATGTGCTTCGGATTGAATCTAGCACCCTGGGCTTTCACTCGGGTAATGAACTCGGTAATGATCTACTTCCGAGCTCATTCGTCTGCGGTAACGTCGGCCTACCTGGACGACATTCTTCAGAGGTACGGCAACGAGTTAACACTTCAGAACGATGTTCAGAATCTTCTTCTATTGCTCCGAGGTCTCGGTTTTATAGTAAACGAGGAGAAGTCGGATCTGGTGCCGTCCAAGTCATTCACTCATCTGGGAATGAGCTTCGAGACGCACAACAATCTCGTTCGTCTGCCGTTAACCAGAGCGAAATTAGTCAGTTGTTACGCTCGCTATTGTCTGCACGCAGACAAAGTCACGGCGAGAGAATTTATGAGACTGATAGGTCTGTGCGGAGCCGCCGCGGATCTCATTCCGATGGGGCGGCTACGCACACGTCCTCTTCAAATTTTCCTGACTCAGAATTGGAGTGTGAAAATTCATTCGCTCGATGTAGACGTTCTCTTGTCAGATCAAGTGAAACAAGAGATTCAGACTTGGGCAAACATTCAGTGGTTAACTCAAGGAGTTCCGCTGCAGTTGCCGGATCCGAGTTTTACCGTTATGACGGATGCCAGTCAAACAGGTTGGGGTGCATCATTAATCCCAACGGATTCGAGATGCCAGGGTCTTTGGGATCTGCAATTCCTGTGCAAGCACATAAACATCAAGGAAATGATGTCAATTTGGCTTGCGTTACGTCACTGGATGGACATTATTCACGATGCTCATGTCCAAATCCTATCCGACAATACGACAGTAGTGGCGTATATACGGAATCAGGGAGGCACTCATTCAGTTCCGTTGTTCAATCTAACGGAAAGAATCCTTCTGTTTGCGTTAGAACATCACGTTCTTCTTTCGGTCCGTCACATACCGGGTCGTCTGAATGTGCTAGCAGACTCCCTTTCATGAAAGGGTCGCTTGTTGCCGTCGGAGTGGACTCTCAACAAACAAGTATTCAATCAGATTTGCTACCAATGGGAACGGCCAATGATAGACTTATTTGCGACACATCTCAACAATCAGTTGCAGACGTATGTGTCTCCGTGTCCGGATCCAAGAGCATTTGCAGTAGACGCTCTGTCGATCCCTTGGGACGGAATGATAGGATATGCGTATCCTCCAGCGCCGTTAATTCAACAAGTATTGCTAAAGATAAAACAATCTCAATGCAAGATTCTGTTGGTAGCATCTCTGTCGCCACAGAGACCGTGGATAAATCTACTCAGGTGTCTGTTGTGGGACCTACCACGGAAGCTTCCTCCACGAGAGGATCTTCTTTCGCAGTGGAAATCGCGCCAACTCCATCACAACCCGCAAGGTCTCAACCTTCACGTTTTTCCGTTGTGCGGTCCTTCTTGCATGGCAAGCACTTTACAGGACGAGCAGTGGACGCGATTTCTAACTGTAGGAGGACCTCCTCTTCGCTAAACTATGCGGCTAAGTGGAAGGTTTTTCGTCGTTGGTGTAGGGATCATTCTGTAGATATATTTGATCCCTCTATACCAGACATTGCAAACTTTCTAGTATACTTGTTTGACGAAATCA
Source organism: Pictodentalium vernedei (assembly GCA_031216915.1). Lineage (NCBI taxonomy): Eukaryota > Metazoa > Mollusca > Scaphopoda > Dentaliida > Dentaliidae > Pictodentalium > Pictodentalium vernedei. The sequence goes on from CM062297.1 coordinate 844,371,611, forward strand.
AACTGCAGCCTGTTACTATAAAGGGTTATAGATCTATGTTATCTGATACCTATGCACATCATGATAGTTTACAAATTGGATCTAATGTCTCTTTATCGAAATTGGTTAGAAACTTTTCGATAAATAGACCCAGAACTCTTAGATTAATTCCTAAGTGGAATTTAGCTTGGGTTCTCCTTAAATTGAAGGAAAAGCCATTTGAACCTCTTGGGACAGTAGATTTCAAATTCTTATCTTATAAGACAGCTTTTCTCTTAGCTTTCTCTTCTGCCAGAAGAGTCAGTGAGCTTCATGCACTATCGGTGGATGATTCTCATTATCGTAGTGTTGGGAACACTATCACCTTCACTACTAATGTGGGTTTTTTTAGCTAAGAATCAGGCTCCTAATAAATATCCGGAACCTATTGTTATTAAGGCTCTTCCGTCTTCAGACGGGCGTAGGCCTTTACTCTGTCCTGTTAGAGCACTACGTATCTATAAACAGAGATCTCAGTTTATCAGAAAGGGACGGAAACGTTTCTTTCTGTCTTTGATGCCTAATAGAAAGGACATTTCAGTCCATTCTATTGCTAGATGGATCCAGTTAACTATCCGTACTGCTTATGAAGATTTATCTTCTTCTCAGCAGTCTGTGCTTAAGATTTCTGCTCATGAAGTAAGAGCTCTTTCTACTTCCTGGGCTTATGCTAATAGTGTTGCTATTACAGATTTAATGAAGGCTGCTTATTGGTCTCAGCCATCCACATTTACGAATTTTTATCTCAGAAATATTGAGTCCATTTCTGGAGACCTGCATTGTTTAGGTCCGTTATCTGTTGCTCAGAATGTCGTCCACTAAACAGTTGCAACTATAGTTATGCAGGCTTTCTGTTCCGGCAGTGACTCCGTCCGGCTGCCCTCTTCGCTCTGGGCTATTTGACCCAGGGCAAGGGGGAAGGGGGGGGGGGGGGGGGGCGGGTGTTCCCTTAGGTCACCTGCTTTATAGTGAAAAGCAAGGGAATGCCTCCTCCAAGTCAGTATTTCTGAGTCGCTTCCGGGATGGTTTTAAAGTGTAATATTAATGTTTAAATTCATTCATGTCTTATTTTTAAAGTGTAGCTCGGTGTGAAGCATTTGTATATGTCAAGTGTCAAACGGGCTTTAATATACAATACTCGGACACTTTTAAATGATTATAAAGAGTCTCAATTCTCTGGACTACTTTATTTATTGGCTTGCTTTAAAAATAATTAGTATAAGGGTTATACTGGATGTTAATAGAGAACATGAATGTTATTGTGCTCAATTATTAAGGGTAGTGTATCTTTCTAATTTAATATTAAATAAGAAAGATACATGTAAAGCCTAATACCCCTTTTCTCCTTAAGGGGTTACCTCTTTACTATATAATTGAGCTTATTGGATTTTCCTCTATGTCCTAGGCCCTCCAGCCTGTTTACTATTCAGCTAAGTCTGGGTCATTGGTACAGTATAAAAATGTTAAAAAATTTATAGTAATTTATATATTTTTTATACTTACCAATGACCCAGACGGGGATGGCCCTCCCTGGAGTTGGGAACTCTTGCCTCCCCGCTGAGTACATAGCGCTGACCAGGCACTGCCAGTAAGAATGATAATTGGCGCCAATTTCGGGACGACTGCGTCACTGCGCATGCGCAGTAGAGGCGTACTATGGAGGTCCTTTAGGACATGATTTCTTTTTGTTTTGGATGCAAATTTTGGGGATTGGGGGGCAAAATTTGTGTTTGGCCCTGGTTTTGTTGGAGTTAGCACCAGCTAAGTCTGGGTCATTGGTAAGTATAAAAAATATATAAATTACTATAAATTTTTTAACTTTTTGCATCAAAAACATAGCTTATGACTCCTCATTGGAATAAGCTGAATGAGCACGTTCCAGTGAGTGGTCATAAGCTATGTTTTTGAGACAAAAAAATGAAAAAATAATGAAAATTGAAAGGTGATTTTTGTGAATATCGCTGGCCGGTTTTGGCCGTAATGTTGGTTAAATGGGCCACACAAAGAATCAGATGTTTTAATTGCAAGGGAATCATGCTGTCAGTATGCAAAGAGTGTGTTTTCCAATATTCGGTATTAGAGAAGCCCGAGTTTAGTGCTTTGTTGGCTCTTTTTTTTTCTTCAGAACTTATGCCTATTAGTTTGTTTTATTGTTTGAATTTCCGACTTGTGTGTGGTGTCAGCACGATTGTTCTGATTGTTGGGTTGAGGGAAGGTGAGATACAAGGTCAAGCATTTTTTCCTACCCACCCTACCATGTTTTCATTCCACTTCTAATCTATTGTTTGATGAAGCTTGCATACAACAAGAATAAAACCACTAACTTTATTTAAATAATAAGACAAAACACTATAAGGGTGGTGTACAATGGATAAAAAACCACGACCTGATTCAGCGTTTTTCAGGTCGTTGATGAGCACCGTAGGTGCAAGTCAAATATAGCAAAAACTCCCAACAAAAGTCATTGGTTCCTGGCCTCCATCCTCTACTTGAGTTGCATTCTGTATTTATACAGTAGAATCCTGTTAATTGAATATCCATTTTGCCAGTGAAAATTATTCAATTAACAGGAGTATACAATTAACAGGAATTTGTTCAGTTTCCTCTGTTCTGGGGGTAAACTGAGCATTTATTCTATTATATCTTGTTTGACAGAGTAAGGCTTCCACGTTTACACGTGTAAACGTGAACGTTTCGTTTATGGGCATTAAACGTTTACAGTTCTGGTAAACGTGTACACGGAATGAAGTTTTAATAGAGTAATTTCAGAATTGCAGATTAATGCAGAAAGTCAAAGAAAAAGAAACCAAAAAATAATTTCCAACTTTGTAATGCAATATTTTGGTAATGCTTCAGAAAAACTGTGTACTGGTTCCGACTGGCGCCGCCACCACAGTAACCGAACGAAGTCATCTTCAAATCATGTGATATCATATGTGACACAGTCACGTGAGCCGCATGGCACGTGCTTATCTTTGGTGTTTCCTTCGAAACATGTGTGGAATGTTTTAGTTTATTCGGATTTACATGTATATTCCCAAAGTGATACACAGTTGTTCTCGATGATTTCGTTCACCTGACATGGATTATTAATTTATTATTCACACATGGGATGATCTTAGGATCGATTTATGGAGTTTGACAGACAGACTGGCACTTGCGGTGTTTGAAAATTTGGATTCCCCTGCATGGTTTGTAGACTTTGTTTATTTTTGCGACATTGCATTCCACTCTCAAGTCCGGGCAACTCGCTCCAACATTACTGTTTGAAAAAATACAAGGAATTTCACCCCGAACCCACCAGAATGAGCTCAGAGACCCCCATAAATTTCAAAATTTACCTGGGGGAGAATCCCCCAGACCCCCCCCCCCCCCCCCCCCCCCCCCCCCCCCCGGGACCGAGCGACTTCGCCTTCAGCATCTGCATGCTGTGATCGTTCGTCTACGTCGTTTTTGGACGAACTGTAAATCGGCTGTCTCAATAACATAAATTGTATGCCCTGTACGCAAAGATATGATGAACTTACTGTGTATTATTACACACTTCTATCAAATATTGACTACTTGCATTGTTACTGTTAGTACGTGTAAACGTTTACGTTTCGTTTACAGACAGTCGTTTAAACGTTTACAATTTTGTCTAAACGTGGAAGCCTTATGACAGAGCTCATAGAGCTCTGTCAAACAAGATATAATTGAATAAAGGCCTTATTGGATGTAGTGAGGCCAAAAAGGTTGATAAATAAGGGAAATTTGGTGCGTGTCACAGTAATTGTTTTGACATATTACAAAAAATTATATACAATTAACAGGACTTTACTCTACAACCCATATGCAATTAATAGATCAAATTTGTACTGAAGGTATGGTAAATGGTTTTGTGTTTTAAAATTATATTCAGTTAACAGGGATATACAATTATTAAGAGATATCAAATTAAGTGGGTTCCACTGTATCACAATTAAACTTGTATTAAGTGAGCGAACATTAAATTTTTAAAGAATAATATAGATCTGGGTGGTTTTCCGATTTGGTCCAGTTTTTTGCAGCAAACTGGAAAACCAAACTGCAAGACCCATCAAAAACCAACCAAATGGTTTTACTATGTTAGTGCATAAACTAATCAAACTATCTTACTGGGAGTGTGTTGTACTATTGGCCCCTCTCGTAACTTAGTCTATCCAGCAAAGGGGCGAATTCGTTGTGTTCTTGTCACATTTTCTCCTTTATTGACTTGTCCCATGGACGAGTCAATAAGGGAGAAAATGTGACAATGAGAACTCAGTATCACTCAGTAGGTAGAAGAGCAGGCTGCAAGCCAAGAGGTCCTCGGTTTGAATCCTACCTGCGGCAACCGTGTTGTGTCCTTGGGCAAGACACTTCATCTCCATTGCCCGCGTGGGGGCACAGTGGCGTTGTGTACTAAGGCGTACTGCACATCGATGGTGCACTTGTCTTCAACCAATGCTAACCCTGCTTGTGTGGAATTAGTATGTTGGGGAGCTGACAGTTGCTCGCTGGTTTTCTCCGGGTATTCTGGCTTCCTCCACCCGTAAAACTGTCACGGTCATGATTAGCCATTGTGCAGAAATATGTGACCTTAAACACCAATAAATAAATAAATAAATAATAATAAATAATAGAACTCAATATCGATAAACTTTATTCGTTTGTTACCCTAATTTATGTGTTTTTATTCCCCCGAAAAAATTTCAGGGGGATATAGCCATGGCGCTGTCTGTCCATCCATCTGTCCATAGACAGAGTTGGTTTCTGCTCCCTAACTAAAATTCTTCGCACTCCCGCATTGTGTCCTTGGGCAAGGCTTTTAACCCTGATTGCCTACATGGAGGCTCGATGACGCTGTGCATGTGTATAAAGTGTGCATGTCTTTAACAATTCTAACCCTGCCTGTGCCGCGGTGCAGAGTTACAATGTTGGAGAGCTGACAGCTGCTCATCGTTGCTCAGTGGTTCTCTCCAGGTACTCCGGCTTCCTCCACCTGTAACACTGTCACGGACATGATATGACCCTGGCTGTTAATGTGCCATTAAACCCTAATAAATAAATAAATAACTAAAACTCTGCTTTGCCGACTGAAACCAAACTTGGCATGTGGGTTAGGCATGATGAGAGGAAGAACCCTATTTATTTTTTTGTGCCAAAGGTCAAAGTCACAGTGACCTTGAACATTAATTTTTATCAGTGTCCCTTTCCTCTCTGTAATTAAAGTTCTTCTTGGCTGACTGAAGCCAAACTTGGCATGTGGGTTAGGTATGATGAGAGAAAGAACCCTATTCATTTTGGGATCATTGTGCCAAAGGTCAAGTCAGTGACCTTGAACTTAAAATTTCATTGGTCCCAATCGAAAACAGACTTCACATGTCATCCAACACATGTAATGTTATCTGTATTATTTGAGTAAATAATACCAACAGTGTCTGTGTTAATTTAATGCGATATGTTACCAAGGTTACTGTATCAGGGTGATTCTTTTGGGGGGGGGGGGGGGGAGGGGGGCAATGGCAGTATTTACAGACAGCACCTTTGCATTGAGTTGTGTTGCACAAACTATGGCAAGTTTATTTTCCAAGTTAAGGAGCCGAAAGTGCTGTTTACTATATGTTCATGTTCTTAACACATAGAAAAACTTAACCGAAACCAAGGTTTTTCCTGAAACTGAACCAAAACTGAAAAGTTAACCCTTTACCCAATGAAATGGCTAAAACCGGTCAGCGCTATTGACAAAAATCACCAACTAATTTTCATTATTTTAAAAAATTTTTGTCTCAAAAACATAGGTTATGACTCCTCTTTGAAACGAGCTTGTTGAGCTCGTTCCAAAGAGGGGTCATAACCTATGTTTTTGAGACAAAAAATGAAAAAAATATATTGGTTATTCAAGAATTTTGTTTGCAAGTGTCGTCTGCTTTTCATGTTAGGTAAAGGGTTAAAGCTGTCTAGCTCTAGAATACTATCACCTCAACTGTCTGTTTACTTTCTTGTGTAACACTGTTGTTTTGTGTTGAGGCACTTCTTTGGCTCAAAGTAGCATTCCATTGTCTAACATGAAACCCTGTATGATCATCCAGAATACATAACAATCTGATGTGTTCTTACATGCTGTAGGCCAATTTCACATGGTTTTCCAATGCCTGTATTCTATCGGGTAATATTGAATACACACAACTGTCATGATATAATGTGAATTACCTTTGGTCATATGATCTTGTGGAAAGATCTCATATCAGTGGTATCTTCCTTTCGCTGCCACCCAGTCCTATTTACAATTGACACAGATGGTGGAGAGGTTGGAAAAAGATACACAAATACCAAAAATGTTGAGAATAATTGTCTTTTAGGGCCCCACAAAGTAGATCTTCTGTTCCTCTGGCCATTTTTTGTAAAGCTGCATGTGGACAGGTGATTTTTTATTTTATTTTTTATTTTTGTAATTATTTCTTTGCCATCCAAAGTTTGTGTTCTTGGTTTGTTTTATGTTTTAGGCCTCATAATGTATAGAATAGAATGGGTAGTGGTGTATTTCATCCCTTGAGTGCAAGAAGGCTTTGCAGTGCTAAAGCATTACAAAGCCTTGTTGCACTCAACTGGCAAATTTATCAATTTTATTAACTTGGGTAAAATATCAAGCATAAACCATTTCATTTTTAGTTTTTTAGGTTTGCATTGTTTATAAAAAGGGAGTATGCAGCAGCCAAAAGGACAATGCGGGAGGGCCTGAGTCATTAGGCCTAAAGAAGTTAAAAATCTGTTTCTCAGGCCCTTAGAAACAGATTTATAACTTTTTTTAGGCCTAATGAAACTCCTGAGATAATTTTATTATAAAGAAAAGTCTCGTAACGAATTCCATTTACAGAATTTTTCAATATGGTATATTTTTCATGAATGGGAGAAGATACAGAAATTATTGCTGCCAAGTAGAAGATACAGTGAAATTAAATCACACACAAGGATAGTAATGATTCAGTAATAGGATGGAATTCTTAAAGAAACTTCTCCAAATCCTTCTTCAAATGTAGAATGGATTCGCCCAATTCCTACAGGCAGTATTGTGTCCAATTATCTTATTCAGGATGAGTCCCTGTGGAGAGCCTGAGAACTGGAGCAATTCTTGTTTACCGTGATAAACAAGTTCTGTTTTTGTGGTAAAGTAAGATGTACTTCTACCCACTCCTATCCGTCCTATCTCTGCCAAAATAATGTACAAAACAGAATTTCAATATATTGAAGGAAAATAGATTTAAATTTGTCATAAATATATCAAGCTACAGATTTCAAGAGCTATTTTAACTGATAGAGTGCTGAATTATTTTTGGTTATCAAAAAGTCTTTGCCTTGTTATGCCCACAACCTCCAAAGGAGGATTCGGGGGTATCTAGTGAAGCCCTCCCTGTTAGTCCATCTGTCTGTCGGCACATCAAATCAGGTTTATGTGCTTAATTATTGGAACACAGCACTGTTATGTGTGTAGTCTGATTTATGTGATGAGCCACATAAATTTGAACTAAGAAATGGTGTTTATGTGTCTAAAAAAAGTGGGTTATGTGGCTAAAATGGTTTATGTTGCTACTAAGTGACAAAAGGTGGATATTGTATTTTCAGGGATTTTGTGTTGGAGTAAGGGTTAGAGGTTAGGGTGACAGTAAGCTGAAAGGGTTAGGGTTTGCTGCCATCCAGAAATTAGACTTAAAAAAGAGTTTTTAGTGGTTGTCCATGCGTTTTAAATTCCTCAAATATTTTAGCCACATAAACCCAGATTTTAGGGGGCGTCCATCTGTCCATACAAATGTTTTGCATTGTAATTTTAAAGCCATTTGTTGGATTTGGATCTCTTTTGGTATGCTGATAGACCTGCACAGGGAAACTGATATGCACAAGCAATGGGTTCCATCCAATAATTTTTCCCACATTTTATGGCCCTTTTTCAACTTAGATAATTTTTCTGTCCCACAATACCTTTAAGGCTGCTTTGAACATGCCTGCGGGTTGGGGGCAGTGTCCCACACTTTGCGTAGCCATTGTTACAATTCAAGGCAAATCCTAACAGATAAAATTATTTAACTTCAAAGGTAATATGAAGTTCATCTACCAAATATGATGCCTTCAAGTTGCAGCACCTGCACTTCAGAATAAAGCCCAGATATTGGCTTCCAGCACTTTACCAGTTAAATGAGTTAGTCTTTATAATTAGCTTGAGGAACCTGTCCAGTTTTGTCCTGGTAAAAAGTTGTCCCATTATCGTCTTATTATAAAAGGTCTATACACGGGGCATAATAACTGCAATTATTATTTCATCCTCCCTGCGTATTTATATTGGACTGATCCATCTCACTGTAAGTGTACACAAGGCGATACCATTCCAGGAAACGAGGGTTCAAAGGGTTAAAATTGTGTAAGTCTTAGTTTTTGAATTTCATACAAGTGCTTAAATCTTAATGTGTAAATCTCCATAGTGAAGAGAAAAGTTTTCACACCAAATTGCAATACACCTGTTTATTGCTTTGTAGAATAATTTCCTGACTGCCACTATTCTGGAAACAGGTGTTTATTCAAGTTCACTAGAAGATAATTATGAGCCAGAACAGACTTTAATTAATGAGTTGAAATCATCCATGAAGCAATTGGAATCTGAGGATGTTACTATGGCTGAATGTTGTGAGGAGAGGTAGATATATGTATATAATGTTCAAATTCAGATTCTTTTAGTTTGTGTTCAGTGTGTCACTTGACCCTTAAAAGACTAATTCCAACTTAGATAACTTTTCTAATGCAAAGGAACAGGTGCCCAAACATGCATTGTTTGGGTAAACTCAAAACTCGTTTTCCAATTGCCTTGTCAGTTGTTTCTAGGTAAGTCTTGGCTGCCTCTGTAGGCAGACAAGACTTGACTAGAAACAACTGCAAAGCCATAGGAGGTAGACTTTGAAAGTATAGTAAAAATGTATAAAAATCTCCAGTCCATGAAGGGTTAAGACCATCTGTTGTGCATAGAGTAGCTGTAGATCTTTTTGAAGGTACTGGAATTCAGCAATAAATTCTAACCCTTTGCTTCCATAATGGCTCAAACCGGCATGTGCTATTTCCACAAATCATCATTTTTTTGTCTCAAAAACATAGCTTATTACCCGTTATTGAAACAAGTTCATGAAATGAATTTAGTTATCAAAAAAATTTATAATTGATGGATTGGTTCAGGTCACATGCAATAAAAAAATAGGCTCTGTCATTTGGGAATTGTATTTTTTAGCTCACCTTGCGGAAATCAAGCTGAGCTTATCTAATCGCTCGCCGTCCATTGTCCATTCATCCGTCATCCATCAACATTACGTTTTCGACTTCTCCTCTAAAACCGCTAGGCCAATTCAATTGAAAGTTTGTGTGAGTGATGGTCTTGAAGGGGCATTTCATTTTTTTTTCCACTCAACATGCCCAGCCCCATATGGAGGGGGTGGGGGGGAAAATACTCCAAAATATTTTTAAAATCATCTCATGAACCAGTGGGTACAGTGACTTGATATTTGGTGTGGAGCTTCCTTTTGAAGTGTAGAATCAAGATTGTTCAAACGAAGTTCGTGGAGCAATATTTTTATACTGTACCAATGACCCAGACTTAGCTGGTGCTAACTCCAACAAAACCAGGGCCAAACACAAATTTTGCCCCCCAATCCCCAAAATTTGCATCCAAAACAAAAAGAAATCATGTCCTAAAGGACCTCCATACTACGGCTCTACTGCGCATGCGCAGTGACGCAGTCATCCCGAAATTGGCGCCAATTATCATTCTCTGTTTGGCCCTTCATCAGTCAACATCTCACTGATCTTTGTGCTTGTAAATCTCAGTTTAAAGGATGCCAGACACGTAATTTTTGGAGAAAATGTGATTCTAAGGAGGATAGAAGGAGGAGAGGAAAAAGAAGTGGCAAAAAATAATCAGGGCTGTACTTAAAATTTTTTGATGAAATTATGTTAAGTTGCCTATTTTCGAGGCATGGGCCTCTTGTTGTCATTCTTGCTAATTGTTGCACTGCTTATTCAGTGTTTCCTCTCCCCTAGCCTTCTAAAGTCCCCCCTGGCAATTCTCCCATGCTTTTGGCATATTTTTGAGAAATTTCATTTCTAAAATTTCCTGGGAGAGTTGCTTGGTTACAGAATGTTTTCTGTTATTTTCCCCATAGTTACGTTTTCACCCATGGGTGTATAACGTTTGTGTTCTGCATCTTCCATCTGATGTTCTACAGATTCTCCCCTGGGAGTCTCTGTTTTGCATCAGATAGAGTGTAATTGATGACTGATTCCGGGCCAGTTTTTTCAGTGCCTGGAGTCATGTTTTCTAGTGTGTTTACACTGTTTGTTTTCATTGGCAACAGCCTTTTTTGAGGGGGGCTGTTTGCCTTTGTGGTAGTTTATCTCATTATAAGATACATTTATATTATCCGAAAGTGTCTCATTAATTATTTTATATAAATTTAAAATTTTTGACCACACTTTGCCATCGGATCCATCGGGGCTCAACGTTACTTTTCAGCAACTTGGGCTTCTCTGAAAAAATATTTTTTCAAAATTATTTTGTTTTGCAATTGTTTTTTCATTTATTAATGGATCATGTTATTATGTATCTTTGTGTCAGGGGTTTTTGCAAGTAACTAGGACTTATTGTTGTTCTTTCACAATGAAGGGACATTGTTCAAATTGTAATAGGAAGAAATCTTCCTCTGACTTTCATGATCATTGTATTAATTGTAGTCAGTGTTCTCGCATTAATCCCTGTCCTATATGTGAACATTGGGATGAGAAACATTGGAAACGTGTGTCACGATATGTTGTTTCTGGAGAAAGAGCGATGCCGGCTCTTTCTCCACAAGGTCACTCTACTCTCTCAGTTTCTATTTCAGAGGAACCAGAACAGGGTGATATTTCCATGTTATCTTCTTCAAGTGTGCGTCCGTCGTCACAAATGAATTCAGAGCTAGCGGCAAAAGTGCTCATGGAGATTAGACAAATGTCGTCCGCTAGCTCGCCCGGTGTAGCGTCCATTCACCGAATGGTTCGGCAGCCGGGTTCGTCCGATGCGGTCCAAGAGGAAATTTTGGGTGATGCGAGCACTATAAACATAATAGATGCACACCCAGTGACAGCGGATAGTAAGCGAGAACGGAGGAAGCCTTTTAGTCCGGTTCCTAGCTCGTCCAGGTCCAGCCGGGCCGCGAGCGAGAGAGGTCCCTCTCTCGTACAACAACATCTGGGACCAGATGTTGTGGTACAAAATGTGTCTTTAGCGGAGCATACGTCCGTCGCTCGGGACGCTCCGTTGTATAAGCAGTCCGCAGAGACTGTTAAGGCTTCCTCTTCTCGTCAGCGCACACGACCGCACCTTGGCTGCGTGACCGCCGATATTTTACCAGCTTCGCCGATGAAGGATTCTTCGGCGACCAGGTCACACCATCCGGCAGCCAGGGATTCGAGACCGATGGACTCCGGACGTTTGCATAGGAAAAGTATGCGGGAGCCATCTGATGCGGAGCTGCCCTCGGCGAAGCAGCGAAAGACTGCACCTCCGCAGGTCTCGACGTCGGACATTCTTGTGCAGATAGCACAGCTTAGCGCAGCAGCCGACAGAAACGGTGTCGGATCGAGAATTATCCGACGGCGCTGGGTCGGTACGCTCCGCCGAAGCATCGGGGGCGGACGACCGGGAACATCGGGAGGTCCGACCGGATGGTGAAAGGGATACGGATGACTTGGAGCTATCCCTTTCGGAACAACATAAAGCTGCCGTGGACTTCATCCGGCACTTTCTCCCTCAAGTTGTTCCGTCGGGCCAGACTGCTGCGCTTCCGGACAAGAGAATTATAGCGTCATTGGACTCTGAATTTTTTGAGCGGTTCAGGGACATCGCTCCCGAGTTTCCGTCGCAGTCCAATAATGTTGCAAGAACATTTGAATTATTGAACGACGCTATATTTAAACTTGCTTCCAGGACGGGGAAAGCAGGTTTCTTGTCCGCTAATACTCTTAACCTGCCTTTCATTAATGCAAGGAATAAATTCGATACGGCAGGACAGGGTATACCGAGAGTTCCTCTGCGTATGGACGACGAGGCGGAAGACTTAGAGCTATCATTACCGTCGTCAGCTTCTATTCCAACCGCGGTGTTGGAAACAGCTATTGCGTCTAACAGAGCCAATTTAGATGCCTTATCTTACGCAGATCACCTTACTAAGGCGTTATCACTGTGCCTTCAAGGGGAAGAGTTTCAGGATATACAATCCTCTTTAAGACTTCTTTCAAGGGCAGTAGCTTATTCCACGTGTAACTCCGCCCTTTCAGTGGCAAATCTGGAGTTGGTTAGACGTGACGCAGCCCTAGCTACATCCACACTAGTGGATTCTAAGGTGAAGAACTCTCTTAGAGTCGCTTCGGTCTCAGGAGAACATCTCTTTGACGGCAAGCTTTCCGCTATTTATGATAAAATTAAAAAGAAAGCTAATGATTCTCTGTTGTTCAGATCGGCTCCTAAAAAGTCGGATACAGCAGACACGAATAAGACAGGCACTTCTGGGTCTAATGCACCCAAGAGAGGTTCCTATAGAGGTTCCGGTGCGTCCTCTTGGTCTTATTCGAGAGACCGTCAGGATAGCGACTCTCGTTCGGGACGTCCTTCAGGCCGGGACAATCGGTCGGACGCCCCGAGGTCGACGAGGCGAGGTGCGGGTCGTGGAAGACGTGGTTTCTCCTACCGCAGGCCTCGCAGGTCCAGGAGGTGATGGCTTAAACCTCTATCGCGTTCCGGTTGGCGGAAGGTTGTCGAGTTTTTCACAAGAGTGGGCGTCGATTACGGACGACCCTTGGGTGAGAGGAGTGACTTCGGAAGGTCTGAAGATATCCTTCAAACGAAAGCCTCCATTAACTCGAAGTCCAAAGTGGACTCATCTTCCGTCAAATCCACAGAAAAGAGACGCTCTGTTATCAGAGGTGCAGTCTCTTTTAATGAAGAACGCGGTAGAGGTCGTAGAAAACCAGGAATCTCTGGGATTCTACAGCCATCTGTTTCTGGTTCCGAAACCAGACGGCTCGTTCCGTCCAGTCATAGATTTGAGCTGGATAAACAAGCTGATCGTCGCTCCGAAGTTTTATATGGAGACGATTCGATCGGTCAGAGCGAGTATTCGGGTGAACAATTATGCAACGAGCATAGATCTCAAAGATGCTTACTTTCACGTCATGGTACATCCGACATTCCGAAAGTATCTACGCTTCGCAGTCCTAGGAGTGGTGTATCAATTCCGGGCGATGTGCTTCGGATTGAATCTAGCACCCTGGGCTTTCACTCGGGTAATGAATTCGGTAATGATCTACTTCCGAGCTCATTCGTCTGCGGTAACGTCGGCCTACCTGGACGACATTCTTCAGAGGTACGGCAACGAGTTAACGCTTCAGAACGATGTTCAGAATCTTCTTCTATTGCTCCGACGTCTCGGTTTTATAGTAAACGAGGAGAAGTCGGATCTGGTGCCGTCCAAGTCATTCACTCATCTGGGAATGAGCTTCGAGACGCACAACAATCTCGTTCGTCTGCCGTTAACCAGAGCGAAATTAGTCAGTTGTTACGCTCGCTATTGTCTGCACGCAGACAAAGTCACGGCGAGAGAATTTATGAGACTGATAGGTCTGTGCGGAGCCGCCGCGGATCTCATTCCGATGGGGCGGCTACGCACACGTCCTCTTCAAATTTTCCTGACTCAGAATTGGAGTGTGAAAATTCATTCGCTCGATGTAGACGTTCTCTTGTCAGATCAAGTGAAACAAGAGATTCAGACTTGGGCAAACATTCAGTGGTTAACTCAAGGAGTTCCGCTGCAGTTGCCGGATCCGAGTTTTACCATTATGACGGATGCCAGTCAAACAGGTTGGGGTGCATCATTAATCCCAACGGATTCGAGATGCCAGGGTCTTTGGGATCCGCAATTCCTGTGCAAGCACATAAACATCAAGGAAATGATGTCAATTTGGCTTGCGTTACGTCACTGGATGGACATTATTCACGATGCTCATGTCCAAATCCTATCCGACAATACGACAGTAGTGGCGTATATACGGAATCAGGGAGGCACTCATTCAGTTCCGTTGTTCAATCTAACGGAAAGAATCCTTCTGTTTGCGTTAGAACATCACGTTCTTCTTTCGGTCCGTCACATACCGGGTCGTCTGAATGTGCTAGCAGACTCCCTTTCACGAAAGGGTCGCTTGTTGCCGTCGGAGTGGACTCTCAACAAACAAGTATTCAATCAGATTTGCTACCAATGGGAACGGCCAATGATAGACTTATTTGCGACACATCTCAACAATCAGTTGCAGACGTATGTGTCTCCGTGTCCGGATCCAAGAGCATTTGCAGTAGACGCTCTGTCGATCCCTTGGGACGGAATGATAGGATATGCGTATCCTCCAGCGCCGTTAATTCAACAAGTATTGCTAAAGATAAAACAATCTCAATGCAAGATTCTGTTGGTAGCATCTCTGTCGCCACAGAGACCGTGGATAAATCTACTCAGGTGTCTGTTGTGGGACCTACCGCGGAAGCTTCCTCCACGAGAGGATCTTCTTTCGCAGGGGAAATCGCGCCAACTCCATCACAATCCGCAAGGTCTCAACCTTCACGTTTTTCCGTTGTGCGGTCCTTCTTGCATGGCAAGCACTTTACAGGATGAGCAGTGGACGCGATTTCTAACTGTAGGAGGACCTCCTCTTCGCTAAACTATGCGGCTAAGTGGAAGGTTTTTCGTCGTTGGTGTAGGGGTCATTCTGTAGATATATTTGATCCCTCTATACCAGACATTGCAAACTTTCTAGTATACTTGTTTGACGAAATCAAACTGCAGCCTGTTACTATAAAGGGTTATAGATCTATGTTATCTGATACCTATGCACATCATGATAGTTTACAAATTGGATCTAATGTCTCTTTATCGAAGTTGGTTAGAAACTTTCGATAAATAGACCCAGAACTCTTAGATTAATTCCTAAGTGGAATTTAGCTTGGGTTCTCCTTAAATTGAAGGAAAAGCCATTTGAACCTCTTGGGACAGTAGATTTCAAATTCTTATCTTATAAGACAGCTTTTCTCTTAGCTTTCTCTTCTGCCAGAAGAGTCAGTGAGCTTCATGCACTATCGGTGGATGATTCTCATTATCGTAGTGTTGGGAACACTATCACCTTCACTACTAATGTGGGTTTTTTAGCTAAGAATCAGGCTCCTAATAAATATCCGGAACCTATTGTTATTAAGGCTCTTCCGTCTTCAGACGGGCGTAGGCCTTTACTCTGTCCTGTTAGAGCACTACGTATCTATAAACAGAGATCTCAGTTTATCAGAAAGGGACGGAAACGTTTCTGTCTTTGATGCCTAATAGAAAGGACATTTCAGTCCATTCTGTTGCTAGATGGATTCAGTTAGCTATCCGTACTGCTTATGAAGATTTATCTTCTTCTCAGCAGTCTGTGCTTAAGATTTCTGCTCATGAAGTAAGAGCTCTTTCTACTTCCTGGGCTTATGCTAATAGTGTTGCTATTACAGATTTAATGAAGGCTGCTTATTGGTCTCAGCCATCCACATTTACGAATTTTTATCTCAGAAATATTGAGTCCATTTCTGGAGACCTGCATTGTTTAGGTCCGTTATCTGTTGCTCAGAATGTCGTCCACTAAACAGTTGCAACTATAGTTATGCAGGCTTTCTGTTCCGGCAGTGACTCCGTCCGGCTGCCCTCTTCGCTCTGGGCTATTTGACCCAGGGGAAGGGGAAGGGGGGGGGGGGGGGGGCGGGTGTTCCCTTAGGTCACCTGCTTTATAGTGAAAAGCAAGGGAATGCCTCCTCCAAGTCAGTATTTCTGAGTCGCTTCCGGGATGGTTTTAAAGTGTAATATTAATGTTTAAATTCATTCATGTCTTATTTTTAAAGTGTAGCTCAGTGTGAAGCATTTGTATATGTCAAGTGTCAAACGGGCTTTAATATACAATACTCGGACACTTTTAAATGATTATAAAGAGTCTCAATTCTCTGGACTACTTTATTTATTGGCTTGCTTTAAAAATAATTAGTATAAGGGTTATACTGGATGTTAATAGAGAACATGAATGTTATTGTGCTCAATTATTAAGGGTAGTGTATCTTTCTAATTTAATATTAAATAAGAAAGATACATGTAAAGCCTAATACTCCTTTTCTCCTTAAGGGGTTACCTCTTTACTATATAGTTGAGCTTATTGGATTTTCCTCTATGTCCTAGGCCCTCCAGCCTGTTTACTATTCAGCTAAGTCTGGGTCATTGGTACAGTATAAAAATGTTAAAAAATTTATAGTAATTTATATATTTTTTATACTTACCAATGACCCAGACGGGGATGGCCCTCCCTGGAGTTGGGAACTCTTGCCTCCCCGCTGAGTACATAGCGCTGACCAGGCACTGCCAGTAAGAATGATAATTGGCGCCAATTTCGGGATGACTGCGTCACTGCGCATGCGCAGTAGAGCCGTAGTATGGAGGTCCTTTAGGACATGATTTCTTTTTGTTTTGGATGCAAATTTTGGGGATTGGGGGGCAAAATTTGTGTTTGGCCCTGGTTTTGTTGGAGTTAGCACCAGCTAAGTCTGGGTCATTGGTAAGTATAAAAAATATATAAATTACTATAAATTACAGAAAAATGCTCAGCATATTTGCAAAAATTAAAAAAAAACGCCAGTCATGATCTTTTAATGTTTGATATACATCATTGTTATGAGTCAGATTCAAAATTGTTCAAACCAAGTTCTTAGACTAATATTTGGGCTGCCTATGGAAGCCCAAATTTTAAATTAGGCACTTTGGTGAATTATTAAAAAAAATCTTCTTCAGACCCACCAGTTAGAATCCTTTCATATTCATTTCAACATCTCTAAGGGTGTCTGGGGAGGGTGGGGGGGGGGGGGGGGGGGGGGGTCAGATTCCAGTTTGTTCAAATTTTAGCTTAGTGGTATATGAGGAAATTTCTTTAAAAATCTTTTTCAATCCACCAGTCAGAATACTTTGATATTTGGTGTACAACTTCTCTAGTGAGGTGAGATTCAAGTTTGTTCAAATCGTGTGCCTGGGTTAATATTTGGGCTCCCTATTACAGCTGAAATTGGCCATGTAGCTGAAGAATTAGACATTTTTTATTAGGTACCCTCTAGAAGTGTGTAACTAACATTAATCCACATAGGTTGTATCAAGGGGCACCATGGGGGAGCTTCACTTTGTACATTATGATTAACTTAAGAAAAAGCATGATGCTTGGACTAGTTTAGTCACTCCTGAGGGGCTTTTTCTCTAGTTTGAAAAATGAAATCCTATAAATGTCAAATATGCATATTATGTATGCGACATCGCATGCAATATCAATTTGATGAATAACTGTACCGATATTATCAGGTCCTTTTATGTCAGATGACAGGTGGGGAAGAGACAATTGCCCTAAGCAAAAAACTTCACCCTGCTCATGGCTCAGTTCAGAGACAATGCATGTTACTTTTCTTCCACTTAGTCAATGTTCTTTATGGATAAGAGATCATAGCATTGCTGAATTCAGTAATACCTGTACTTAATTGACAAACTGCTCTGTTGGTCAGACTCATTAAATGCCAACGAGTGGGCGAAATTTGTCGATGAATGCAAGTGTGACGTCATATGCATATTGTCGCCATTTGCTCTGCAACTATTGAAGATCAATGAAGTCACAAAAGAAAGCAGTCTGGGTGGTGGGGAGTTGTGGCGTGGGCATTGCCGGACGGGTAGGGAATGTTACTGTCAAGTATCCCGCTACATGCAATATCATAGCGCAAGCTTTTCATTTTCGAAAAGTGGGATACCTTTGGCCAGTCAGTCAAAATAAATTGTATAATTTTAGTTGTAATGAGTGAATTATCTCATTTTAATTTCACTTACTCAAACCCATTTAAATTTATCATTGAAGATAAATGAATAGAAATGTTCTTGTTATATACACCTGCATCACAAGCACCAGGAAAAGAAATGTAACCTTCTTCAGGGTAGCCCTATCACGATTTTTTAATTTAGGAATCGATTAATCATCGCAAATAATCGATAATAATCGATTACGCATACCTAGATGACCCCTCCCCTCTCCCTCTCTTTGAAGTCATCAAAAATGAAGTTCAAGTCAATTGACCTACCTCAAGTAAGCAACGAAGATGATCCTCTTTTAGGTACATTCAAAGCTTTGATGTTCTGAACTTTTGAACCGTTAGTGTAATAATCAAGACCGATCGTCAGTTGCGAACTTCGCAACTAACGACCTGTCTTGATTATTACACTGACGGTTCAAAAGTTCAGAACATCAAAGTTTTGAATGTACCTAAGACTATTGCTTCTAACGGCTTCTTGAGGTTTGACGTCGACGTTCTTGACCTTTTACCTTTAGAAACAATAGTTTTTTCATCAATTTTTTTTTTAATTATTAAACGTCTAAAACGGGGTAAAATTTACCGATTCTTCAACAACGAAAAATACTAATTGATTTCGGCATGACCGATCGACAATTGATTGATCGATTAATCGTAACAGCCCTACTTAAGCGTTCCCACTCAAATGAAAAGTTCTTGAATGAATTTGGGATAATTCCTTGAAAAGTTCTTGAATTTGTTTCTATCCCTGAAAAGTACTTGATTTTCCACCACCTTCCTTGAAAAGTACTTAAATTAAGTTTACCTGTAACTCCGGAGATTAGAAGTTTCATGACAACCCACTCCACATGCATGCAATGTCACAAAACTGGTTAGGAACCACATCTCTCTGTCCCTTGAGTGCAACAAGGATCCTGTCCCTTGTGCACAACAAGGAGCCATCTGCAGTGCTTTAGCTACAAATTGTCCCCTAGTAAGAGGGCAGTGGAACCCTGTTAATTGAATGACCATTTTGCAAATGAGCAATATTCAGTCAAAAGAATTATTCAGTTAACCGGAACCTGGTTACTTTCCTCAGGGTTCCCACTCAAATGAAAAGTCCTTGAATTTCAGCTCCTTCCTTGAAAAGTGCTTGAAAATCTTTCTAGCCTTGAAAAGTGCTTGATTTTCCATCACCTTCCTTGAAAAGTACTTGATATTCCTCCACTTTCCTTGAAAACTGCTTGAAATCAGTTTCCCTATATAACCTCTGAGGCAAGAAGTTTCAGAACAACCCACCTCAGCCTGATGTGTAGATTCTAAACCATTGCAAATTATTTCATGAGTTTCTGTCAGATCTGATAATATGTTGTGATGTAATACACCGTTGGAAATGGCTCAGCATTTCATCATTATGTCATCATGACAGTAAGTTTTATCATCAGTACAATGTTGATAACCGTTGTTGGATAGTTAACAAATGAATAAAATGGCAATTCAGGATATTTTTCAAAGATAAAAATGGTCACCTTATTTTTAGACAAACAGCAGGCAAATGAAATGATTATTTGCCCAATATGTACAGTGCTGAAATTATCGTTGAATTCCTTGAAAAGTGCTTAAATAGTGCTTGATTTTGATTCTCTGATGTCAGTGGGAACCATGTTTCTACATTCTGATATGATGGACTGAACAGTAATTCTTTTATATCTTGTTTGTGAGCCAGCCATAAAAGAAAAAAAATACCCATGCTTTGAGTTTATTTATTTAAGAAAACTAAATGATTACAGTCAAATCATATATGGAACCTAAATAGAGGATATTAAACGACTGATTGTCTCATAATTATATCGGTGTAATAGATCTAAAAATTAAAAATGTAAGATGAGTTTCATAAATATCAGTTGAAGGTGAATTTGAATGTAATATTCTATTTATCACCTGATGCATATTTTGGTTATCATCCATTGAACACAGGTTAGTTGGCAATAAAAAAACTTGTAAGAGTGCTGTATGTAGAAATTGAGACACCTTGATCAAATGTTACCTTAATTCTCTAAGGCAACTATTTTTCATGTAACCTTTTTCGGAGAGGGCGAGAGAAATGGCTAAGTAATACTGATATCTATACCATTGTCTGTGCGGGGCTGGCACCAGACTATTTTGCAATATAGGCAAGCCCTGCTATTTTCATCCCCTCCTTGCATTACATTTTGCGGAAGCTAATTGTGGACAAATGCAAATAAAGGTCCTCTCCACCTCACCTCACGTCACCTACCTAACCTTACCACCTCATCTTCACCATGGAGATGTTACACCGTGAAACACACCGCAAGCTCCGACTACAACTCAATAACACTCAGCGACTCCTGTTTTGGGAATCTGTTGCACACCATAAACACTGCATTTACCAACAATGCAATTCACAAGATGTCGTATTCACAGCTCTCCCCTCAATACCATAGAAACAGATCTTTGCCACACCATTAATGGCATACTGGAATTTGAGAACATGTCATCAGATATCGACACTCTAGCTCTCCAAACCACCTAGCATTTGACACAGCTCCTAATGCCACTGTGTGACCAGCTCACAGACAGACCTACATGTCAAATGCACATGGAAGCAGCATACACAACAAATGGAATGACAGTCTCATCTTACCACACTGGCTGACAAGGCTAGCAAGCATATTACCAACCTATCGACCTGCACTCTCAGTACACACAAGAAAATTATACTTGGCAAGGACCTGAAATTTATACCAACGCCTCCACAACCTGCCAGGTCCTTCTTCAATGAAGACAATACAGGTTCTCCACACTGCAGGAGGTGCCATTGCTAACTCTGAGCCCAGAACCTTTGATCTACTAAGGGTTGTCCTGAGGTCTATCTATGGTGACCATACATTAAAAACCTACCACAGTTACTTCCTATCAATACTCTGGCAGTGCCACTATACTGGCCCCCATCATCTAGAGCCACGTCCACACAGGTAGGGCCTCCATGCCTCCTTCGCACACAGGAAGGGCCACCATGGCCCCTCCTGTCTCGCACCACCAATAAATGTCCACATCTGAAGCATGGGGCAAATCTGGTCGCTGCTATGTCCCTTTATCATCATTTTCCTTTTATTATGTTTTTTTCTTAAAACAACTAATTTGTATAAAAGCACTGCACTCCGCTGAGGTCTGTGCCCTAGGCAGCTGCCTAGTTGGCCTTAGGGTAGTGCCTGCCCTGTGTCAGTGCAGAGGTTGATGTGAGTAACTCTGCATACTGGGGCTTGTTTCCTGAGTTTCATCCACTGGACATTCCCTTTATATCATAGTATTTAACAGTATTACACAGTCTATTTCATAGTATTACTTTGTCTATAATATATCATAGTATTACATCATAGTATGACTGAGCAGAGTAAAATGACACAAAATTTATTCATCATTATAAGATAGTTCGTTGGAAACCTTGCTATTTGACTGAGGACAAATGATGATTTTCCAATAATGGAATTAGAAAATTAACCAGTTCATTCTTGTTTGACAGAGCACATTGAGCTCTTCCCACAAGTTTGAATTATTCCTAATTGCATTATTGGAAAAATTTGTTATTTGAGATTGTGGTGTTTTGTCTTTAGTGTTCAGAGTGTTAACTAGTGTGAGTGACATAAACTTTGACTTTATAGACCAGTATTATGTACCTCTCAGAGGAATATCACATGAAAAAGGTACCTTTAACACTTTGATACTTTTGTATGTCTTATGACGTATGAAATCAAACAGCATGCTGATACTTTGTTGTCATTTGTTCTGTTATTATTTATTGATTTTTTAAAGTTTTAACCTCAAACTCCTATTTTCTCCTGATCGGTGCTTAGTGATAACCATTGAGCCAAATGATATCGCAACTTAAAATACTAATATATTCCTGCTGCCAAGACTTCTTAACTGGTTGAGTGCTGGAACCCACTATCAGGGCTTTCAGGGGGTGTGGTGGCTCAGTAGGTAGAGATGCAGGCTGCAAGCCGAGAGGTCCTCGGTTTGAATCCCACCTGCGGCAATCGCGTTGTGTCCTTAGGCAAGACACTTCACCCCCATTACCCAAGTGGGGGCACAGTGATGCTGTGTACTAAGGTGTACTGCACGTCGATTGTGCACCTGACTTCAACCAATGCTAACCCTCTTTGTGTGGAGTTAGTATGTTGGGGAGCTGACAGTTGCTCACTGTTGCTCGGTGGTTCTCTCCGGGTACTCCGGCTTCCTCCATCCGTAAAACTGTCGTGGTCATGATTAGCCATTGTGCAGAAATATGTGACCTTAAACACCAATAAATAAATAAATAATAAATAAATAAATCAGGGCTTTCAAAAAAATGAGGATACCAGAGCAAAAGCCAATACTTTCCTTGCTTATATTTCATATTCAGCCAAACACAAATAATATTTTGTTTATATTAATTTGTTTTATTACAAATTATTGGAGAGTGCCTCCGGGCACTCTCCAATAATTTGTAATAAAACAAGTTTTGAATAACAAATTCAGACCACCATAATTAACCTGGCCCTCAACCAGATAATCACTAATGTGAAAAATATCTTGCTATTTGTACTTTCCTACGTTTGACGTAGCATTTTGAAAAACGTTGAAGAAACTGAATTTCCAGTGACGTTTGAACGTCAGGATAATTAAAGTCTTAAAGGGTTAAATATAAAACTTTGGAGTTTTATTTACTGTATAAGAAACATTTTTCAAATTTTTCAGTGGTTGGGGAGCACGGTGGCTCAGTTGGTAGAGGTGCAGGCTGCAGTCCTCGGTTCGAATTCCACCTGCGGCAACCACGTTGTGTCCTTGGGCAAGACACTTCATCTCCATTGCCCGCGTGGGGGCACGATGACACCGTGTACTAAGGCGTACTGCACGTCGATGGTATGCATGTCTTCAACCAATCTAACCCAGCCTGTGCTGCAGTGCGGAGTTACAATGTTGGGGAGCTGGCAGCTGCTCGTCGTTGCTCGGTGGTTCTCTCCGGGTACTCCGGCTTCCTCCACCCGTAAAACTGTCACGGTCATGATTAGCCATTGTGCATAAATATGTGACCTTAAACATCAATAAATAAATAATAAATTTCAGTGGTTTGTCCCTTCAAAAAGCAAGAGATTTGTTCTGTATAATTTTCAGGCTGTCCATTTTATATCAATCCCTTTTCTGTCCATCAATCATCATGTCAGGCCATTGCTTGAAAATCCAACTTGAGGTGACCTTGGCTGTCAAAAGTGTTGTTAAACCCCAGTAAATATATAAATACATTGCTTGAAAATCACTGGAGGTAAGCTTGTCTACAATCAGACAAATGTTAAATTCCATAACAATGAAAAACCTGCTTTGCATGCAAAATATATCTATCTGTACCTTTGAGGATAAGGTTGAAAATGTGCAGTTTTTATGGCATCTGAAGTCGATGGTACATCAGTTGATGGTCACATTTCTTATTTAGTTGGTAATAAAATATTTTTCTGAATTCAGATTGTCATCAGAAAATTGCGGACCAAGTTTAATTTCTGCAGATATGGTAATGGTAAATCTAAAATCCAGAAGAGAAGATTTAATTCCAACTGCATCACCAATCAAGAAATCACAGACTCCATCCAAAACTTGTAAGAATTTAACAATGATGCCACAAAATTCCGGCCCTCATTTTTCCCCAACCTTCTAATCTGAAATACATTGACAAAAATATTGTTTTATTTTTTTCTGAAATAAGGCTATTAAAAGAAAAATTCTTATTTCTCAGCTCTCTCGTCATAGAAAATCTGCCCCATCAATTTTTTGTTTACCTGGAAATCTCTTCTATGACACTATTTTGCACTTGTATGCTATATTTTTAACCAACTACACCTTCTTTGACCGAGCTCATTGAACTCTGTCAAACAAAAACAAGATATAGATAGTTAATTTTCAGCTAAATTATGGGAAATCTTTACTGCTGAAAACATTGGTTTGCCACATAATTGTGTAAGTATTTAAATTTCTGCTTCCAACTATTTTCAGAACTGTGAATAAACAAAAAAAAGTCCTCCCTCCTTCATGATAAAATTGAAGAAAAATTGCCTGAAAAACAAGAAATGTTTTTAGCTGTACTTGACAATTGGGATGGGTTGTGATCTGTTGTCTGTCCATACATCCTTCTGTCCACAATTCCTTTAACACACCCTAAAAGGCCGCAGCTCTCACCCAATTAGTTCCAAATTTTATATGTGGCTTTGGGGCTTTTTTTTTAATTTTGTTGAAAAACATCTTGGATTTGGATATAAATTGTCCAACAGTTCCTTTTAGTACACCCTACAGGATGCAGCTCTAATCTGATCAGTCCCAAATTTCATATGTAGCTTTTGGGCAGTGTCTAGATGGGAGCTATCAAATTATTCTGAATTTTGTTAAAAAACGTGGCCACCAGTGGCAATCTTAAATTTGGCATATAAATTGTCAATTCATTAGCACACCCTACAGGTCGCATCTCTCACCCAATCAGTCCCATATGTGGCTTTGGGGCAATGTCTAGATGGGAGCTATCGAATTTTTCCAAATTTAATTGAAAAACATGGCTGCCAGTGGCAATCTTAGATTTGGCATATAATTTGTCAACATTTCCATTAGAACACCCTACAGGCTGCATCTCTCACCTGACCTTTTTCAAATTTCATTTGTAGCTTTGGTGTGATGTCCAGATGGGAGCTATCAAATATTTCTGAATTTTGTTGAAAAACATGGCTGCCAGCAGCATCTTGGATTTGGATATAAATTGTCAACAATTCCATTAGCACACCCTACAAGCCACATCTCTTACCTGATCTTTTTTTTATTTCATGTATAGCTTTGGTGTGATGTCTGGATGGGAGCTATCAAATTTTTCTGAATTTTGTTACAAAATATGGCCGCCAGCAGCCATCTTGGATTTGGCATATGAATTGTCAACAATTCCATTAGCACACCCTGCAGGCCGCATCTCTCACCCAATTTTTTTCAAATTTCATATGTAGTTTTGATGTGATGTTTAGATGGGAGCTTTTAAATTTTTATGAATTACATTGAAAAACATGACTGCCAGTGGCTATCTTGGATTTGGCATATAAATTGTCAATGATTCCATTAGCAGACCCTACAGGCCGCACCGCTCACTCAGTCTTTTTCAAATTTTAGATGTAATTTTGGTATGATGTCCAGATGAGAGTTAACAAATTTTTCTGCATTTTGTTGAAAAAGATGGCCTCCCCCGGCCATTTTGGATGTGACATATAAATTGTCAACAATTCCATTAGTATACCCAACAGGCCCCATTCTGCACCCGTTTTTTTCTGATTTCATGAGTAGCCTTGGTGTGATGTCTTTTCTGTAGAAACTTGAGTGAATGACTTGTCATTATTGGATCTTTCTATTTAGTTAGGCCCTTTTTGTACAAGTTGAGCTGCAATGTCATTGACACTTTCATTTTACAGGTCTGAAGTCATTATTTATTTTTCTAAAAAATTAGGTAAATTTATAGTATATCTAGCCATTTTGCTTATCACTAAATGTCACCTTCAAGTTTGGTCTGAAAATAAGCCTCAGTGAATCCTCCAAAGTAGTGGATACTGAATTTTTTAAAGTGGGAACAGACCAGATTTTTTGGTGTGGACATTACTGCAATCACAACGTGGTCTTTTGCAAATTTATTTATTATTTAATTATTTATTGGGGTTTAACAACACTTTCAACAGTCAGAGTCACCTTGTATCGGTCAGTTTTAGGGGTGGAGGAAGCCAGAGTACCCAGAGGGAACCACTGAAGAGTGGAGGGTAATGTGAGATCCCTCACTGTACCAACTCCACACAAGTGGGGTTAGCATTGGTTGAAGGCAAATGCACCATCGACATACAGTATGCCTCAGTACACAATGCCACCCTCCCCCAACGTGGGCAAGCTGGATGAAGCGCCTTGCCCAAGGACACAACGCTGTTACCCCTGATGGGGATCAATCTGTGGACCTTGCAGTTTGCAGTGCTGTAACCACTGAACTAGCTCATTCCAGTGAGGGGTCACATGATATGGTTTTGTTGAAATTTTTTTTAAATATTTTTTTTTTTTCAACTGCTTAATTTGTAAATTACACGAGTGGATGGGGCCCATTTTTAGCTCAGCTGAGCAATCTCACGGGGAGCCTTACTAATCACTTTCCATCCATCGTCCGTCCATCCGGCATTAACTTTACATTATCGACTTGTCCTCATAAGCCACTGGGCTGAATTGAACCAAATTTGATGTGCATGTTCCTTATCATATGTCAATTCAAGTTTGTTCAAATAAAGTTGCAACCCCCACAGGGGGCACCACAAGAGGCATATCTTTGATAGTAAACATATATTTGAAAAAAATGTTTTAAAAATCTTCTCCAAAACCATCACTTAGAATCTTTTGATATTTGGTACACCCCATATCTAGGGGGGGGGGGGGGGGGGGGAGAGAGAAGGGGGTGGGGGTAGATTCCAATTTGTTCAATATTTGGACTCCCTATATTAGCCCAAATTTCAACTTTGTGCAATATGAGAAAACTTCTTTAAAAATCTTTTTCTTCAGATCCACTGGTCAAAATACTTTCATATTTGGATATACATCATCTCTAGGTGTGTGTGTGTGGGGGGGGGGGGGGGATGTCAGATTCTAGTTTTTCTAATATTTGGGCTCTCTATTGGAGCCCAAATTTTAACTTCGTGCAATATGAGGAAATTTCTTCTAAGATCTTCTTCTTCAGATCCACCAGTCAGAATCCCTTCATATTTGATATACAACATCTCTTGGGGTATCAGATTCAAAGTTGTTCAAATCGAGTCCTTGAGTTAATATTTGGGCTTTCTATTGGAGCCTAAGTTTTAACTTAGTGCAATATGAGGAAATTTCTTTAAACATCTTCTTCTTCAGATCCACCAGTCAGAATGCTTTCATATTTGGGATACAACATCTCTAGGGGGGTCAGATTCAAATTTGTTCAAATTGGGTCCCTGGGTTAATATTTGGGCTTTCTATTGGAGCCTGAATTTTAACTTAGTGCAATATGAGGAAATTTCTTTAAACATCTTCTTCTTTAGATCCACCAGTCAGATTGCTTTCATATTTGGTATACAACATCTCTAGGGGGGCAGATTCAAGTTTGTTCAAATCGAGCCCCGGGTTAATATTTGAACTTCCTACGGGAGCCCAAATTTTAACTTTGTGCAATATGAGGGAATTTCTTTAAATATCTTCTTCTCCAGAACCATCAATTAGAATATTTTGGTATTTGGTATACAACATCTCTAGGCGGGTGAGATTCAAGTTTGTTCAAATTGGGTCCCTGGGTTAATATTTGGGCTCTCTATTGGAGCCCTAATTTTAACTTACTGCAATATGAGGAGATGTCTTTAAAAATATTCTTCGTATCCACCAGTCAGAATCCTTTCTTATTTGGTATATAACATCTCCAAGGGTATCAGGTTCAAGTTTGTTTTGTTCAATTCAAGTCTCTGGCTTAATATTTGGGCCCTTTTAGGAGGGGGGGGGGGGGAATGGAGGGGTGAGGTTAAGCTCAAGGTTGTTCAAATCCATTCCTTAGTATTTTACCATAAAATCTGCCTTTCAAACTGCAGTGACATAACAACCCATGGAAGTTTGGCAGTGCTTGTCTACAGCTGAAAGGATTGGAAGCAGTCAGGAAGACCTATGATAATAATCATCTGACATGGACACTAGACTTATGAATAAATTCATGACTTCATTCCTCTGTTGTGTTGATGAACCATGACCAACTGAATGTGACCCAAAATACTTCTTTGAACCACTTTGTCAGGTGAGTGATTAAGGCCTCTATTTTTAGGTAAAGAGTTAAAATCGGTATTCTCACACTAAATGTAATGGAAACATACAGTCTCTTTTAAAGCTGAAGGGACTGAGTAATATTTCCAGACTGTCCACTGCACCATACTTTGCAAGTCTAGTGGCTTCACAGGGATTTGTAGCTGCTGTTTGACTAGAAACCACTGCCAAGATATTTTGAATATTGTTAACATAACCTCTTCTTGATTGCATATGAAAGAATCCGTTCTGAGATGACTAGAGATGAGCAATATACCAGAAAAATGAACCGATACCAGTATCGTGGGGATACCAAAAACCCAGCCGAATCAATCATTGAATACTGTTACCATCTGAATTTTCAAATTTTCCTACATTCACTATTTGTAAGTCCCTGTTGAGGCTTGATAACAGTTGAAAGGTTCATTTTCATGAAAGAAGTGACTGATATTCCTTTCATTCAGTTTTGTTAACCCTCAATAGACCTGGCAACTACAGTTAAAACTAGAAGTCCTGTCATGAAATGCGCACAAATAGAACGCTGATCTGCACGTTAATCTACGCATTATGACCATAGTAAGGCTATCAAATTCTGTACATATGTCCTGTGCACAAGCAATGTTTCAGCCAATGGACCTCCGGGTAACCCGGAGGTCCATTTGCAGAAACATTGCCTGTGTTTGCTACCTGCCGGGCTTTGGATGCCATTCGATATGGTAATTGCGCGCACTTCCTACGCACAATTAAGCCTAGATAAGCGCACAGTTCGTGACAGGACTTCTAGTTTTAACTGTATCTTGAATTGTCAGTAGACCTCAGACTGTACATGTCCAATTGCTTTGCAGTGATTTCTAATTAAGTCTGGGATGCCTGTTATGATTAGAAATTGCTGCCCAGGTGTTTTGTCTATTGTCAGCAGGACCTCCAAAAGATGTCATGGTCAGGACACATGCTCTGAGATCTCAAAAGCCTGAAATAGGTGCGTTTAGAACAAGTCACAAAATTACTGTAGATATGATTTGTGATCATAAGAGGATGCCACTGTTGAGCTCATTGGCAGGGTCATTTATGCCCTTGTGGTAGAATGATAATAGAACAATTTATTCTGTTTTTCCTGATGTGAATTTCTCTTTGGTACTATCAGCAAATCTCTGTCAAGTCAGATACCGAATACCAAA
Organism: Pictodentalium vernedei; assembly: GCA_031216915.1. Taxonomy (NCBI): domain Eukaryota; kingdom Metazoa; phylum Mollusca; class Scaphopoda; order Dentaliida; family Dentaliidae; genus Pictodentalium; species Pictodentalium vernedei. The sequence continues at coordinate 844,400,603 of CM062297.1, forward strand.
CTGATAAACCCGTAAAAATTTCAAAATCAGTACTGAAGTCAAAATTCAAAATTTTTTAGGTGGGCTTATTGTCAAGATATCAAGCCTACAGGAGAATTGGGATGCAAATTGGACACAAGTTCGGTGACTCAGTCAATCCCATGACAAAGATGCATTGAGCCTTTTCCTAACAAATTGGCAGCATAAACCCATGTAAATTATAAATTGTAAAAACTTTTAAGATGTCAATGCATTTGTTTGTGCTATATAATTTTATATGCTTTGTTACATGGGGCCCAAAGTTGTATATCTCAATAACTCTGTTAATTGAATATAAGGCTAAAGAAAAAAGATTTCTTGTTTCTCGGGCAATTTTGCTCCAGTTTTATGATGAGGGAGGGAGGCTTTTTTTCTTTTTTTTATTTAATACACAACAGTCCTGTAACTACTTGGAAGTAGAAATTTTACAAATTTGCACTATTATGTGGAAAAAAACCCCAATGTTTTCAGTTGTGGAAATTTCTTATACTGCAGTTGCAAATTCTTGTTTGACATAGCCCACTGAGTTGTGTCAAACAAGATATAGTTGGATTAAATGTTTCTTCCTATAAGGGCAAAATAGCATCATCGACAAGATTTACAGGTAAAAAAATGAAGAGATGAGGCAGATTTTTATTGACGAGGAAGGTGCCTGACAAACACAATGTTTTTTTTTAACAGCTAAACATTCAAACACAAAACCATTTGCCATACCCTCAGTACAAATTGAACCTGTTAATTGCATATAGGTTATAGTGTAAACTCCTGTTAACTGAATAAGAAAATTTGTAATATGTCGAGAAATTACCTTGACAGTCATCAAACACACCTTACTTATAGATCTTTTTGGCTTCAATGCATCCAATACAGGCATTTAATCTATTATATCTTGTCTGACAGAGCTTTATGAGCTCTGTCAAACAAGATACAATAGAAAAAATACTAAATTTATCTCTAGAATACAGGAAAGTGACCAGAACTCTGTCAATTGAATACTCCTGGTAATTGAATAATTCTTACTTTCAAAGTGACTATCCAGTTAACATAGTTCCACTGTAGTGTTAAATAAAGAATTCATTCATACATACTATGGGGTTACTCGCCCTCCTGAAAAATTTCCCAGAAAAGCATTAGTCAGTCCCCAGGGTCTTTTTAAAACAACAGGCCTGCTCAAGTTTTACCACATCGTTTACGGAGAATGTTGGTGAACAAGCCTGGAAATAAACAATCAGTCATTTGCAAAATGAAGTCCCGAGAAGGTGAATTTGCTGATGCTATCCCAAAGAGTGGGCCAGTGTATCCTCTGGGTACCTCTTTCTGTTTTGGTTTAAGACCTTGATTCAGATTGAGGTTGACAGAGTGTAAATTTAGTGATGCTACCCTGCTGTGCAGGATAGCATCACCAAATTCACCCTCTGCGAACCTCATTCTGCAGATGACAGTCTGCTCATTTCCAGGCTTGTTGATTAATGTCTATCCACCTGTTGGTTGACCATGTATCAAATCACTATAGCCATATTTTATTCACAAGTTCTTGTCAAAAAGGACATATTTTTTGCAGCTTATTTGTATTTCCTTATATGTTTATATTCCCCCCCCCCCCCCCCCCCCGCAAACAAAGTTGGGGGGGGGGATATAGGAATCACCCTGTCCGTCCGTCTTGTCTAGGCCTCCGCCTGTCCATCCTTGTAAGCGCAATTCTTCCTAAACCGTTTGAAGAATTTTCATGAAACTTTACACAATGGAAGAACTCCATATGAAGATGTGCATGAAGCAATATAATTCTGTTCTGACATTTCCAAGGGGAGATAATCTAACTTATACATTTCAGGCGTGGGGGGGTATCACTTTGTGAGTTTGCTCACAGTACCTCTAGTTTTGTGATTGGAACTGTTATGTCTTTATGAGTGGTGCACCCATTAATGTAAATATTAGCTCCCCCCCCCCTCCTCCACCTCCCATCTCCTCCCCTCACCAATGTTATCGGTGGATTTTGACAAAAATTCAGAAATTTTTCAAATAGCACATCAAAATTAAACATGACTCTCTCGAAGAAAAACGGTTTGCATAGCTTTCTGCTTACAGTCTAATTTCAAATAGCTACTTTTTTATGGAATATTTGGATGATCTTTAAACCTCAATGGAAGGAGCATAGTGTCCAGTGAATGGGTAGACAATGGTTTTTATGTGTATTAATAGAAAGTTTACTTTTTTCTGCAGCAACGCCATCAAAAACGCCAACATCAGATTACAGGAAGAAAGGCAGCCCTCAAATAGATAGATCACCAGGTTAGTATAAGCCTCTAACTAACATAATAGGAAAACCCACCGAGCACTATTCACAAAAATCGGCATTCAAATAGGAAAACCTTTCCGAGTGGTATTCACAAAATTTGCCATTCAAATAGGAAAACCCTTCGAGCGCTATTCACAAAATTCGCAATTCAAACTGATTCAAATTATATTATTTAGGGGATAACTATGTTGTATTATAACAATCAAATACAAATATAGTTATCACCATTCTAATATAATTCAGCTGAAAACGGGGATAGTATTTTATCTCCCAACTATAAAACAATGCCTTGTTGAAGACAACAATTTAAATCTAAAAATAGAGTCTACGTGACGTCATTTGGGAGTTCCGAACCAAATAACAAAATATATTTTACGCAGCCACTATACAAATAGTTCCAAACATTTTAGTCATTTTATAAGCAATAACAAAATATATTTATATCTGTACTGATAACATTTATCATGTGTAAATGTTTTTGACAATCTGAAAACCAAATGCACTGCCTGGTTTCCCTGTTCAAAGTTTAAAGTTCTCCTTGTTATGTTGTTTCAGTCTGAGTCGGAAAGCACTCGAGGAATTACCATTAAAGTTAAAAATTTTGGGAGCTTTGATTGGAAACACTTGGTTGACAGTAATAATTACGTATGGTTACAGAACAGATATTCATTTCAAACTATTTCTGGGAAGTGATGGCTTGTGGAATGATGCTTCTGGTATTGACATAATTGTTGCAGAACGAATAGTTCACCTATCTCAATGGTAAACGCGTTGCTGTAGCTGTACATTTGGTGCCTTGAATTCAGGTGACAAAATTAGAAAATGAACAGACCACTTGCACTGGGAAGTCAATGTTATAACATCGCTAGCGAAATGGTCAGAAATATTTGGCCTTGAACAAATAAAATAATTATTGCCAGTTGTCAGGATTTAGGTTTTCTATTTCGCACATATCATCCATAAATTCTTCACTGTTTGAAAAAGTACTATTTATAAATTATAATATCACTAACTGGTTCCACACAGTTACCATTAAGCCTGTCGGAATTGGGTTTTTTTCAACTTCTTTCATTTCATTACCCATCACTCTGCTAAACCTCTTCCGCATTAATATTAAACTTTCCAACTTCATCCATATTAGTCAATTCATTACAAGAAAGATAGAAAACGTTTTTTTTTTACAGAAAGTCTACGTGTTAACAGCATTTATTTACCTTGGATATGGTAGTCAATAACTTCAAATGGAACAAAAATAGAACACCCACGAATACATCTTGACTTTCCTAAAATAGTTTTCGACAACACAAAATATTTTTATACGACAACCAATGGACCAGACTAGCTGGTGCAAACCTGAAATTATCAAGGGCCAAATACAAATTTTGACTCCCCCAATCCCCAAAATTTGCATACAAAAAGCGAAAATTGATAGTCCTATCTGGTCCTCCATACTTTTACTGTCTGCACTTGCGCAGTGGTCAGGAAGAGACCGGAATTGGCGCAAGCATCATTCTTTGTTTGGCCCTAAAGTCAGTAACAATGAGCTGACATCTGTGCTTTAAAATCTTTTTTTGAGGATGCCAGACACAAATCAATGCAAGAATTGGTGGATTCAAGGCTGTTAATGAATGATGGAAGTGAACTACGGTTGTTTTAGACGTTCAGGGCTGTAACTTTATAATAATTATAAAAATTATTTCATGTTTCCCATTTCGGGAACATACACCTGATGTCATCATTCTTGCTAATGATTAATCCACTGTTTGTTAAGAATTCTTTCCCTATCCTTCCATGAACCCTTCCTGTTAAACTCGTAAGCTTTTTGTCTATTTTTTATTAAAATTTTTTATTAAATGTCCTGGGAGTTTAACGTGTATTACAGAATATTTATTCTGTTTATCACCACGGTTACATCCTCACCCTAGGGGGTGTTAGGTTGTTTTAGTCTTGCATCTTCTATCCGATGTATCATTTTTTCTTCGTATGAAGATCTAGCTTTGCATCTGGTAGCATTTAAATTGGTTTCTGACTTTGTGCCTTTTTGTGCCTGATGTCTTGTTTCCGTTTTTTTCCTTGACATTGTTTACATTGGCAACGTCCTTATATATATGTAATATTTCATTTTATGTTACTGTAGAGTTACTTTAAGATACATTGATTATTATTCCAGTAGTGTTGCCCATAATATTTGGATTTTGTCCACACTTGGGCTCTATTGGGATGCCCTTGGGCTCATTAATTTCCCTTTGGGAACTTAGGCATTTTTTCAAAAAAAAATTTCGAAAATGTTTGAATTTAATTTTGATTGCGTTTATTCATGAAATTTTATCATATATTTTGTTGTGGAGTTTGTAGGAGTGCTATCGACTTTGTCTTTTGATTGTAATTATGTAAGCTTAGTGCTCTAAATGCAAGGTGAGGAAGTAATCTTCCTCAGATTTACATGCTAGTTGCCTTGCCTGTAGTAGATGTACTCCTGCAGAATCTTGTCTGCTGTGTAACATTGGCATGACAGACTTTGGAGATGGGGGTCGCGATGCGTTGTTGGCAGTGAGGTTCCTATGCTGGAACTTACACTGTAATATAATATTCAAGTTTTTCAGTTTCTATTTTCAGAGGAACATGAACATGGTGATGGTATTGTGACACCCATCCAAAGTGTGCTACCGTCGTCGCACTCTGTTGAGCAAATAGAGCAAGCTGCAAGTGCTCATGAATTAAGCAAGGGATAAGGCCTCTAGTTAGTGTTCTTAATCCCTTGCAAGCAGCTAACTTGACCAGTGAAGCAGTTACTCCAACCATGGGAGCCATGATACCGGGTATGTCCGTTGCTGTTGAAGGAAGTGTAGATTTGGGTAGAGCGAGCACCTTAAAATCAAAAGTTCACCCAGCGACGACAGAAATTGGGAGGAAGTCCGCAAGTTTCTTGTTGGGAGGCTCGGCGAGGTCTGACAAGGTCGCAAGCTGGAGAGGCCCTTCTCTAACCTAGCAACTTCTGGGGCCAGAGGTTGTTATGAGAAACTTGCACAAGCCGGAACCAAGTTTTCTTTTCGGGAGGCTCAGCGAGGTCTGATATGACCGCGAGCGGGAGAGGTCCCTCTCTAACCCATCAACATTTGGAGCCAAATGTTGTTTTCAGAAACTTGCATGAGTCGGAGCATATGTCTGCCCGCCGCTCGGGATGCTCCGTCTAGTCTGCAGCCGGGGTCGGCTTCAGTCACAGCTTCCTCCACTACTTTATAAAAGCACACAGAACCACATGCTAGCTACCCGGATATCCAACCAGTTCTGTGAAGACGGGGCCAGTCTTCGCCCATGAAGTCGGACCATCTGGTAGCTAACGATCCGAGGCTTTGTTCATCGGGACTTTCAGAGAAGAGATCTATTTCCGGATCTTAGTCCCAGGAGTAGCAAGCGGCAAAAAAACAGATAACCGCTACTCCTCAAGCCTCAGTAATGGATTTGCTGTCGCAGATTGCACAGCTGATCGCAGCATCCCAGCAAATGCAAGAGCAGCCTCCAGCAGACTCTGGTGGTGAGCTGTCGGACGGTGCTGTGTCGGTCCAATCATCTGTTCACGCATATGCAAATGACCGAATGTCACAGCTGAATCACTCGGATGGTGGAAGGGACAAGGAAGAGGATTACCCTTCCCTTTCGGAACAGTATATGGTAACAAAGAATTTTATTTATCAATACTATACTGACTTTGTTCCACCTGATCAGCAAGCTGCGACTTCTAGAGAGAAACCACTGTCGTCTTGACAGGTGTCAGAGGCCTTCAGCCATGTTATTGCCGCCATATTCACCTCTCTAGTGCTAAAAGGAAGGCAGTTTCTTATCAACATCTTCAATAATATACCGTTCCTTGGACTGCATTCATTTAAAATGGTTGGAGAAGATGTTCAGAGAGCTCCTCTATGTTTAGATGAGCAGGCCGTGGATAAATATATTGTCCTACCTGCATCATTCAATATACGCTCAGAAATGATGAAACTATTTCATCCAATAGAGCGAATCTGGACGTGATGTCCTATGCAGATCACCTCACCAGAGCTATCTTAATGGGAAGTAATTTGAGGACGTTCCTTGCTTAGAGTTCTTTCCAGGGCAGTCATGTATGCCACATACAACTCCTCCTTGACAGTGGCAAATGGGGAGTTGATCAGATGTGATGATGCCCTTGCGCCTTCATCACTTATAGATGACAAGGTGAAAAGCTCTCTCCGAATCGCTCCAGTCTCCAGATATACTCTATTTGACGATGAGCTTTCATTAGTCTATGTACAGGCTATAAGAAAGCTTCCAATACACTGCTACTGAAGTCTGCACCTCAACACGCTTCAACAGAACTGGGTAAGCGAGGTTGTTCCACTTAATCGGCTAAGGGATCTCCATGCGAGGATACAATAAACCCTTTTATACTTACTCCGGTGGTCGTCAGTATAGCGACTCAGAAAAGGGGCGTAGGTCTGATCCAGACTATTGACGATGGGACGAGGTTCTTTGCGGGGAGGATATGGTTTCTCCTTCCGTAAGCCTCGTTAGTCATACAGGTGATAAATAAGACCTCCATTGTTTACCAGAAGGTTATCAACTCAGCAAGAAACTGGATTTATGTCATGGAAGATCAGTGGGTAAAGTGTTGTCTCGGAAGGCCTACCGCTATGATTCCGAACATAACCCCCACTAACAAAATGTCTGCATTGGACAAATCATCCGACGGACCCCTTCAAAAGGGAGTCCCTCCTGGTGGAGGTACAGGCTCTCTTATTGAAGGAAGCAATAGAAATCATCGAGAATAGACTTCTGTTGCTTTCCACTTAGCGGAAGGTTATCAACCTCTCAAAAAAGTGAATGAAATTGCAGTTCAGTGGATGAGTATGTAGTCTTGGCAGACCTGCGGCTATCAGTCGAGCAAAGCTCCACTTACTACAAGTATGTGTTGGTCAAATCTTCCGGCGAATTCTTCCAAGAGAGTCTCTCCTTGCCGAGGTATAGGCTCTCCTTTTGAAGAAAAGCAATAGAGGTTGTCGAAATATATACTCCAGGTTATTTCAAATCACCTGTTTTTGTCCTGAAGTCGGACGAATAATGCATAGGTAGGCTGAGACAGCTGTCTTGTTTGGAATAGAGCCGTTAGAGGGAATAAGTATGTCTTTTCTCTTTCGTTGTTCTATTTCTTGGCGTCAAGACATTTAATGTCATTGTGGACGTCATAGTTGCCTTATGTACTGTTAAAGCGGTCTTTTCTTGTGGCTAGTGTTGTAAGTCTCCATTTAGTGAGCTTTCGAGGCCGCAAGTGACACAGATATGTCTTCAGGTAGCCAAAGACACATTACTGCGTAGCTACCTTGAGATTACTGTCTCTTTGGGAATTACAGCTTTTAGAATAGCAGCTTGTCACTCCCTACCCTGCGTGACGATGGTTGTAAGTCTCCAATTAGTGAGCTTTCAAGTCGCTTGTTACAGCAAGATATCTGTCTTCACGTAGATGAAGACTTCTAGCTACGTTATCCAGGCTATGACCGCTGTCTTTTGGGATTAAAACCAATAAGGTACAGTGCTTTTCGGTTTGTTTCCATAGGTGTCATGGACTTGAGTCTTATTGTTTACACCATAGTAGTCTAGCTAGATTCATAAGCGACTTTGTTTCAGTTATTATGCAGTGATATAACTGAATTTATTTTCTCTGGGGACTGCTGTCTCTTTGGGAATTTAGGGCTGTTAAATAGCAGCTCTTCATTCCCTACCTTGCGCGACGATAGTTGTAATAAGTCTCCATTCAGTGAGCCTTCAAGGTCGCAACTTACACCAATATATCTGTCTTCACGGAGTTTGTTGTCCTACCGGGCATGATACCGTATGTTAGAGGAGGTTATTCTCTTCCTACCGGTATGGTTGGCTGTTATTAATGACACCATCTTTACCTAGTTTGATTATGTCGATACAGTGTATTTGTTCTTAACGTCCCTCTCTGTCCTTAGTGGCATTATGGAATTAGTCAGACGCGAGGGAGTCCTGCAGATCCTACTCCATTTCATGACTAACACAAAAACGATTCAAGTAATGTGGGTGGGAGGGTTCGATTGATTTTGAATCCCCACCCCCGCCGCCAATGTGTTAAGAGGCGATTACAGGACAGGACATAGTTTTTCTCCTGTAAACCTTGTATGCATTTAGTATATACATGCCTTTCTTGGCTTTTCGATTAGCGGCTAGGTCATGTTCTAACGGCGTCCTCATGGGCACATCCACTTTTTAGTTGGTTTGTTTCCTGTGGTTGTTAGTTTATAAGTCATATACGAGCATATGATTCTTTATCAATAAAATTGCTAGCCTTCGTGTACCCGTATGGTTGACATGTCGGTTATCTGGGCAACATTCTCCAATGTAGCAATTAGTCCAGTCTGAAAAGTTTCGCTCAGGGCGGTCTGGCCTTTCTTATGACGTAAGTTTATTACTCAGTTAACACGTTCACTGCCGACTACGAGTTAACTCGTACTTTTCCAATGTTATTGAATAGGCTTCGCAATTGAACGTGTTAACTGCATATATAGTGTTGTATTATTCATTCAGTTTCCTAGTTACACTTGTATCACTCGGTCATACCATGGTTACAAGCTGTATTCAGATGAGTATATGCGGGATTTCATTGCTTGCATGCATAATATATCTATTATTAGGCAGATGCATTGTTGACAGACTGTATTAATTCTTGCTCTGCTTATAGAGCTTATGTGAATTTTGGAACTGCCAATAGGCTGTCTATGTATATGTTCTGATTCTTTGGGATCATTATTCAGAGTAATATATTCATCGAACACTCATTGGTTGTATGGACCTACGGTCCGTGACAGGTCTGTTAATTATAGCTTGTTCCATATCCTATATCCAGGTTTCTATGAAGATACGGTACACATTCTCGTATATTCAAACGGTTCATTGGAGTGTTATTATTTGAATCAATTGTACACTTGAACGTGGCCGTCTGCAGGTTGCCTTAGAAGCGTGTTAATCCTTCAGATACTGTTTAGTTGGTATTAAATTGGACAAGTGAATGGTCGTACACTTTATATTACCGGTTTCATCCTATCTACGTATTCCGACTCCGGTATACGTGAGAAGCGTGCTCTGTTAATTACCAGAATCACCTCAATAGTCTTGTCTTCTGAAGTGGCGTTAAGCACCAATAATTAATAATAATTAATAACAGGGTGCTTATTGGGAGAATATATTTGGATTATTTAGTATCGCTTTGCACTGATTCCAGAACTCTCCTCTCTTTGTTTTGAAGGATATTCCTTCAAAAAAAAAAAGGTGGGGGGGGGGGATTTTTTCTTGTAAAATCTCCTCTGGCTTGATAAGTGTGTAACTATGAGTAAAGCTGTTTTTGTCTGTAGATTATATCTGACCCCAGATACAGCTTGTTTATCTAATACTAGTGGGTGATACCCGCCGTTGCATGGGAGAAGATGATTATATCAGCCGTTTTCGAAATTGAAAGTCAAGGTCACCAATTCAAGGTTAAGGTCAACCTGCATGGGCACCCCGATAAAGTCAAAATGATCAATGGGTCAGTATACCCGCACATATGAAATTTTAGCTTGATCAGCCCAACCATTTTCGAAATAAAAGGTCAAGGTCACCAATTTCAAAGTCAAGGTCACCCGATAAAGTCAAAATGATTGATGGGTCAATATACCCGCACATATGAAATTATAGCCCGATCGGCCCAGCCTTTTTCGAAATAAAAGGTCAAGGTCACCCAGCACAGGCACGACACCCATCCCATGTTACTCCCAGGGATGAATTATCCCCGTGTAGAAAATTTGAGATCGATCAGTCGAGAAACGGAGGAGTTCACCTGGAACAAAGATAGAGAGATACAGACATTTCCATTTATATATTACTAGCGGGTGAATACCCGGCGTTGCACGGGAGAAGACCCTCAGATATGATCGGCTCAGCCGTTTTCGAAATAAAAGGTTAAGGTCACCAATTTCAAGGTCAAGGTCACCCCGCACGGCACCCCGATAAAGTCAAAATGATCGATGGGTCATTATACCCGCACATATCAAACTTTAGCCCGATCGGCCTGGCCGTTTTCAAAATAAAAGGTCAAGATCATCAATTTCAAGGTCATTTACTCACAGGGACGAATTACCCCCGTGTAGAAAATTTGAGATCGATCAGTCGAGAAACAGAGGAGTTCACTCGGAACAAAGATAGAGAGAGAGATACAGACATTCGCATTTATATATTAGACTAGCGGGTGATACCCGGCGTTGTGGGGAGAAGATGGTTATATCAGTCGATCGGTCGAGAAACGGAGGAGTTCACCCGGAACAAAGATAGAGAGAGAGAGATAGAGATTTCTCTATCTCTCTATCTTTGTTCTGGGTTAACTCCTCTGTTTCTCGACCGATCCATCTCAAATTTTGTACACTGGGGTAATTCGTCCCTGCGAGAAACATGGGATGGGTATGGTGACCTTGACCTTGAAATTGATGACCTTGGCCTTTTATTTCAAAAATGGCTGGGCCGATCGGGCTAAAATTTCATATGTGCAGGTATATTGACCCATCGTTCATTTTGACTTTATCGTGGGTGCCCGTGTAGGGTGACCTTGACCTTGAAATTGGTGACCTTGACCTTTTATTTCGAAAACAGCTGGGCCGATCGGCTAAAGTTTCAAATGTGCGGGTATATTGACCCATCGACCATTTTGACTTAATCGGGGTGCCCAGGACATTGAAATTGGTGACCTTGACCTTCTATTTCAAAAAGGGCTGAGCCGATCAAATCTGAGGGTATATTGATATAACCATCTTCTCCCGTGCAACGCCGGGTATTCACCCACTAGTTAGATATAAATGCGAATGTCTGTATCTTTTTTCTATCTCTCTATCTTTGTTCCGGTTAACCTCCTCTGTCTCTCGACTGATCGATTTCAAATTTTGTACACGGGGGTAATTTGTCCCTGCGAGTAATATGGGATGTGTGTCGTGCCCGTGCGGGGTGACTTTGACCTTGAAACTGATGACCTTGACCTTTTATTTCAAAAAAGGCTGGGCCGATCGGGCTAAAATTTCATATGTGCGAGTATATTGACCCATCGATCATTTTGACTTTTGTGGGGTGACCTTGACCTTGAAATTGGTGACCTTGACCTTTTATTTCGAAAACGGCTGGGCCGATCGGGCTACAATTTCATATGTGCGGGTATATTGACCCATCGGTCATTTTGACTTTATCGGGGTGACCGTGCGGGGTGACATTGACCTTCAAAATGGTGACCTTGATCTTTTAATTCAAAAACGGCTGGGCCGATTGGGCTGAAATTTCATATGTGCGGGTATTTTGACCCATCGATCATTTTGACTTTATCGAGGTGCCTGTGCGGGGTGACCTTGACCTTGAAACTGGTGACCATGACCTTCTATTTCGAAAATGGCTGATATAACCATCTTCTCCCGTGCAACGCCGGGTAACACCCGCTAGTCTAATATTAGTCCAATAATATTAGCCTTCGCCTGTGCTCCGAATTTATTATTTTTTGATTTTTAATATGTCGCACCGTCGAAGTCTAATCTGATCTTTCGTTTTTCCAGCAGCAAAGTTCAGCGAGAGACTCTCGCTGAACGGTTGGACCTCGATTAAAGATCAAATTTCCCCACCTGGTTCCTACTTCCAATTGACAGTTGTGTAAAACACATTTTTCTTCATTCTGGTGGTCATTTTCTTGCAAATAAATCGATATTTTGAATTATTTAGGCGTCATTTGCACTGCGATTTTTTCAACTCGAAACAAACTGTTGAACCGGAAGATGGGTTGATAGGAAAACGCGGAGTGAAAAACGGAATACCGATAATGTAGTGCACACCAAGTCAAACGACACGGCAGTCGTTGCAATACATCTCGATTTGTTCGAAACCGCTGAGGTCCGTTCCCAGAAATGGGATACGATTTTTAACAATTTTCCAACCGCTGTAACATTACCGCTTGAAAAAATGTTTTTATTTAATTATTGGTATTTAATACGTAATTCGACAGTAAGTATAGGAAATTTATACATCTAATATGAATGTGAAGGCATATTATTCTTGTCAAATGTGGGAACATGTATGGAGAATGAGTATTCATCATATTAGTGTTATGTCGCCTAATTTCGTACTTTGCTGCTGGAAAAACGAAAGATCAGATTAGACTTCGACGGTGCGACATATTAAAAATCAAAAAATAATAAATTCGGAGCACAGGCGAAGGCTAATATTATTGGACTAGTCTAATATATAAATGCGAATGTCTGTATCTATCTAATCTAATCTGATCTGATCTGATCTGATCTGATCTGATCTGATCTGATCTGATCTGATCTTTGTTCCGGGTGAATGACCGATCGATCGCAAATTTTGTACACAGGGGTAATTCATCAGGGGTAATTCATCCCTGCGAGTAACATGGGGTGGGTACCGTGCCTGTGTGGGATTTACCTTGAAATTGATGACCTTGATCTTTTATTTAGAAAATGGCTAGGCTGATCGGGCTAAAATTTCATATGTTTGGGTATATTGACCCATCGATCATTTTGACTTTATCAGGGTGACCATGCGGGGTGACCTTGACCTTGAAATTGGTGACCTTGACCTTTTATTTCAAAAACGGCTGGGCCGATCGGGCTAAAATTTCATATGTTGGGTATATTGACCCATTGATCATTTTTGGTTTTATCGGGGTGCCCATGTGGGGGTGACCTTGACCTTGAAATTGGTGACTTTGACCTTCTATCAATCATATCTGAGGGTATATTGATATAACCATCTTCTCCCGTGCAATGCCGGGTATTCACCCACTAGTCTAATATATAAATGCAAATGTCTGTATCTATCTATCTATCTCTCTATCTTTGTTCCAAGTGAACTCCTCCGTTTCTCGACTGATCGATCTCAAATTTTGTACACGGGGGTAATTCATCTCTGCAAGTAAAATGGGATGGGTGCCATTCCGATGCGGGGTGACCTTGACCTTGAAATTGAAGACCTTGACCTTTTATTTAAAAAACTTTATCGGGGTGTCTGTGCAGTGTGACCTTGACCTTCAAAGTGGTGACCTTGACCTATTTCGTTGAGCTGAACATATCTGAGGGTATATTGATATAACCATCTTCTCCTGTGCAATGCCGGGTATTCACCCACTAGTTATTTATATATGGCATATGTTTGTGGGGGTTAGTCTCTTACCCTCAAATACACCATCCTAATTTAGTCTAGACTAGCCTTAAAATTGGGGGCTCATTACACCCATTTAGCATAATCATTCATGCTAAGAATATGGAATTACTTGGAGATGGCTACTTATTTATGATATGTCTTCTCTATTATTGTATAGAGAGACATACATGTAATTCCTTTTAAATGTATTTTCCTTTCACCTTGGAATGCAGGCTTAGGAGCTATATTTGGTTTGCTAACTCTTAAGTCCTAGGCTCTCCGCCTTTTTACGGTTCAGCTAGTCTGGGCCATTGGTTGTCGTATAAACATATCATAAATTTTAAGTAATTTATATATTTTTTATACTTACTAATGGCACAGACGTGGATGGCTCTCCCATGAGTGGGCACTCATACCTCCCTGCTGAGTTATTATTAGTATGTTTACTACCATGGGATTTATCACATATAATACAGGGTTTTTTCTCCTGCGTAAATTATGCAAATTAGACTAATTTTGATTTATTTAGTGTTACTTTCAGTACTGTAAGTGCAAATGCCAATACGGCTCGGGCTAGAGGCCGTATTTATGAACTGATATTTACGAAACTTCTTGGGTACCTTTGTTATCACCGTGGGACAAGCAGGAGTGTTTTTGGGTGCGGTCCAGCGCTGGCATCCATTTTGTACAAAATTTGGTGCAATCAGATTTTTGTGCAGAACTTCCATTTGAAAGCGCTGATATGAATCATTTTTTGTGTGAATGTTTAGTACCATGGGGTACATCACATGTAATACTTATTTTTTTCTCGTGCAGAAATTATGCAAATTAGATGAACTTTGATTTTTTCAATGCTGCTTACACACAGTAAGTACACATGTCAATACGGCTCGGGCTAAAGTCTGTATTTATGAACCGATCTTCACGAAACGTCTTGGGTAACTTTGTTATCACCTTGGGACGAGAACAAGTGTTTCTGGGTGCGGTCCAAATTTCAAGATGGCTGCCAGTGGCCATTTTGTACCGAAATTAGGTCCAATAAGTTTTTTTTGTACAGAACTTCTGTATGAAAGTTCTGATTTGAATAAATTTTTGTATGAATGTTTAGTAACATGGAATACATCACATATAGTACAGGTTTTTTTCTCGTGCAGAAATTATGCAAATTAGATGAACTTTGATTTATTCAGTGCTACTTATACGCTGTAAGTGCACATGTCAATAGGGCTGGAGGCTGTATTTATGAACCGATCTTCACGAAACTTCTTGGGTACCTTTGTTATCACCTTGGGACGAGAACGAGTGTTTTTGAGTGCGGTCTGAAATTCAAGATGGCTGCCAGTGGCTGTTTTGTACTAAAATTAGTGCAATCAGTTTTTTGTACAGAACTTCTGTTTGAAAGTTCTGATTTAAATTTTTGTTTATTTGTTTAGTAACATGGAATACATCACATATAATACAGGTTTTTTCTCGAGCAGAAATTATGCAAATTAGATGAACTTTGATTTATTCAGTGCTACTTATACACAGTAAGTGCACATGTCAATACGGCTCGGCCTAGAGGCTGTATTTATGAACTGATCATCACAAAACTTCTTGGGTACCTTTGTTATCACCTTGGGATGAGAATGAGCGTTTCTAGGTGCAGTCCAAAATTGAAGATGGCTGCCAGGGCCATTTTGTACCGAAATTAGGTCCAATCAGTTTTTTGTACACAACTTCTATACGGCTCAGACTAGAGGCCGTATTTATGAACCGATCTTTTTGAAACTTCTTGGGTACCTTTGTTATCACTGTGGGACAAGAACGAGTGTTTTTGGGTGCAGTCCAAAATTCAAGATGGCCGCCAGCAGTCATTTTGTACCAAAATTAGTGCAATCAGTTTTTTGTACAGAACTTCTGTATGAATGTTCTGATTTGAATAAATTTTTGTAGGAATGTTTAGTAACATAGAATACGTCACATATAATACAGGGTTTTTTTCTCATGCAGAAATTATGCAAATTAGATGAACTTTGATTTTTTCAATGCTGCTTACACACAGTAAGTACACATGTCAATACAGCTCGGGCTAGAGTCTGTATTTATGAACCGATCTTCACGAAACTTCTTGGGGTACCTTTGTTATCACCTTGTGACAGGAACGAGTGTCTTTGGGTGCCTTTGTTATCACTGTTTGTGTGAGAACAAATATTTTGGGGTTCAGTCAGACCCACTCTGGGACTCAAAAGATTTCTTTTCTAGTTTAGCATCTAACTGTCACCCCACCTTTACAATACTTTACCTATATATTTGTTACAGAATATGGTCAGCATTTATGTACAGACCGTTACAATACTTTACATGTACCTTTGTTATCAGGTCATTACCTAGATGTTTGTCTTGCTGTGTCACATACTATGCATGTACATGTCTTAAACAAGTTGAGCTACAGTGCATTGACACTTTCATTGAAAATGCCAGTCACAAATCAGTGATGGTTTTCATGGAATCAACTGTGTAGCAGGATGTTGGAAGTGAATAATGGTGGTTTTGGATGTTCAGGGCTGTAACTTTATAATTTTAATATAAAATTTTTCATGTTTCCCATTTTCGGGATATGTGCCTGAATGTTGTCATTTTTACTATGATTCCACTGTTGTTTTGTTAGTGTTACTTCCACTTCCTCTCCTGAACTCTCCTGTTAGATTCCCAAGCTCTTTCAGCTTTTTTTTTGAGAATTTTTTTACTAAAATTATTAGGAGTTTTACTTCTACAAGATGCATTGTTTTTTCTTTCTATGAAGATCTATCTTTGCATCGGGTGATTGTTGATCGGTTACGGGCCTCTGTTGGGTCTGTTTGTTTGGTTAGTTTTCGGTTTTTCCTCTTGAAGTTGTTTTCTGTTCAATAACATTTTGAGTCCGTATTAATTCAGTGTTTAGTATAAAACAGTTATTGTCTTTATATTAGCATGCATATTAGACCTTATTCTGGTAGTTTAGCTTCAATTATGTAGTGCTTGTCCACACTTAGGCTTAATCGGGATACCCCTGGGCTCATGAGGGTCCTTTGGGGTACTTGGGCTTCTTTCAAAATTTTTCAAAAAATTTGTTCATTTCTTTTCAAAAATTTAGGTGATTGTCTATGTTATGTATCCTTGCTATGTTTTTTCTGTAGTATTATTTGGGAGTGTAGCGGACTTATGATTTTGGCTTCATAATTACAGTTAAAACTAGAAGTCCTGTCACGAATAGTGCGCTTATCTAGGCTGGAATTGCGCGCAATTGCCATATCGAATGGCATCCAAAGCACGGTAGGTTCTCCTGGTTACTCATGGCAAACACCCGCAATGTTTCTGCCAATGGACCTCCGGGTTACCCGGAGGTCCATTGGCTGAAACATTGCTTGTGCACAGGCCATATGTACAGAATTTGGTAGATTTACTTGGGCCATAACGCGCACATTAACGCACATATCAACGTGCTATTTGTGCGCATTTCATGACAGGACTTCTAGTTTTAACTGTATTGTATCTACTATGAATAATTTGGTATCTAGCATAAGTCCAGGAAGTCTGTCTAGGATTTACGTGCTTGTTGTCTTGCCTGTAGTCTCTGCACTCCTTCAATACTTGTACTATTGGGATGCGAAACGTTGGAAGCGAGTGTCAACCTGTGGTGAACTGTGAAGTTCCAATGTCTGAACTTTAATCACAGGCTAATTCTAGTCTTTCAGTCTCTTTTTCAGAGGAACAAGAACATGGTGATGGTACTTTGACACCTGTCTGCTACATGCTGCCTTCGTCGCACTCTGATGAGTAAACAAAGCTAGCTGCCAAGGTGCTCATGATTATTTGCAAGGATTGAGGTCTCTAGTCAGTTCTCTTAATCCTCTGCATGCAGCTAGCTCAACCGGTTAAGCGGTTCCCCAACTTGTGGGAGCTGGGCAAGCCCATTGCGGTTGAGAAGTGTAGACATGGGTAGAGCGAGCACCTCAAAAACAAAAGCTCACCCAGCAATGACGGCAAAGGGGAAGAAGCCTGAATGTTTCTCTACGGGATGCTTGGCGAGATCTGGGGTCAGATCGCGAGTTGGAGAACCCACTCCATCCTGTCAGGGTCGACTGTTTCCGTCGTGAGAAGCTTCAGTGAGCCTTAGCACCTGTCCTCGTTTGCGGTTTGGGACGCTCTTTCCACACTGCAGCCAGGGTCGGCTGCTGTTATGGCTTCCTCTTCTTACATGGAAGAGCACACAAAAGCAGAAATAGCCTTCAAGTTTCTCAACGGGAAACTCGGTGAGATCTGGGGTCAGATCGCGAGTTGGAGAGCCCTCTCCATCCCGTCAGCAGTCAGGGTCGACTGTTTCCATCGCGAGAAACTTCAGTGAGTTGGAGCACCTGTCCTGGCTTGCGGTTCTGGACACTCCTTCCACACTTCAGCCTGGGTCAGCTGCTGTTACGGCTTCCTTTTCTTCCATGGAAAAGCATGCTAAGGAGTAGAAGCCTGCAAGTTTCTCAACGGAATGCTCGGCGAGATCTGGGGTAAGCTCACAAGTTGGAGAACCCTCTCCCTTCCTTCCGCAGTTGGGGTCGACTGTTTCCGTGTCGAGAAACTTCAGTGAGTTGGGGCTTCCATTCACGTTTGCGGTCCGCGATGCTCCTTCCACATTTCAGCCAGGGCCGGTTGCATGTATGGCTTCTTCCTTTGCTTCATTGATGAAGCATGTTAGACCACACAATAGCTGTCCGACTTTAGATGTTCAAGCTGTTCCATGGAGGCTTTCCCTGTCTTCACCACCGAAGTCAGATTAACCCGCAGCTGGTGGTTCGAGGCATATACATATCGGATATGTGTCGAAAAGATCTGGGGTCAGATCTCCTTTCAGTGAGCAGCCTCAATCACTGACCTGTTGTCACAGATTGCATGGCTTATCGCAGCTTACCAGCAGTCGGAGGTTCAGCTGTCAACAGTCTCCGGTAGTGAGCTGTCGGACGGTGCTGGGTCGGTCCAGTCATTTGTTCATTCGGTGGCGTTGACCATGATTCTCAGATGGAACACTCAGATGGTGAGAGGGCTACGGAGGATGATTCTCCATCCCTCATGGGAATAACACATGGAGACTATGAATTTTATTCATCAGTTCTTCTGGATCTTGTTCCATCTGAACAAAATCTGTGTTTGCTAGGCGAAAAACAGCTTTCATCCCTCGAAAAGGGCACTGTGTGCAGGAAAGAGGAGGTTCTTTCCTTCTTGGGTCATTCTGCTCAGGTGTCCGAGGCATTCGGCCTGCTTGATGACACCACCCTTAGCCTAGCAAATAGTATAAGAAAGGCAGTTTCTTTTTTGCTTCTCTTCATTTTTCATTTTCGGTAGGAGAAGACGGTCTGAGAGCTCATCTGTGTTGCATGAACGGGCGTCGGAATTAGATATTTCATTGCTCGCTTTATTATATGTCCGTTCCAACATTCTGGAATCTTCTATTGATTCCAGTCATGTGGCTCTGGATGCAGTGTTGTATGCAGGCCTTATCATTAGGGATTTGGCTCAGCATCTTCACGGAAAGGATTTTGATGACATTTTTGCCGCTCAGGGTCCTTTCCACAGCTATCATGTTTGCCATGTATCACTCCACCCTTCAATGGCTAATTTGGAGAAGATTAGACATGACAGAGCTTTAGCATACTCTAAACTGATGGACATTCAGGTTAAGCTCTCTCAGAGTCGTGCTGGTTTCTGGTCATTCTTGTTTTGTGGCTAATTATCCATGTGTATGAGGAACTACCATAAGACAATTAACACCTTGTTGTTAAGGTCGGTTTCGCCGAAGCAGTCATCTGCTTAATGTGGTAGGCGAGGAGACTCATTTTCTAAGTTCTCGAAGAGGGGTTCCTCGTGTGGTTCTTGAACCCTTGTATGTCATTTCGGGAAACCATCAATCTTGCGATTCTGGTAGGGGCGTAAGTTCAGTATGGACTATAAGTCCAATGCCTCTAAGCTGACAGCTTCATGAGCTTCTCGGGGAGGATGCAGTTTCTCTTCCCATAAGCCTTGTAAGTCCTATTAGTGATATTCTAGACCTCTATTGCTCTCCTGTGGCGGAGGTTTATCGATTTTCGATTCCAACTGGATAGAGATATCAGGAGATAAGTGGATAGGAATGCAGTCGAAGAGGTCTTCAGCTGTTATTCCGATCTAAGCCTCCCCTTACTAGAAATCTCTGTTGGACAAAGCTTCCGGCATTTTTTTCAAGAGAGAGTCTCTTCTTTTAGAAGTTCCATCTCTTTTAGAAAAGGTGGCAATAGAGGTTGTAGAGAATTCCATTTGTACGGGATTCTTCATTGTTCTTGTGCCGAAGCCAGACGGCTCGTTCCAATCAGTTATAGACTTGGGCTTTCTAATCAAATTGATTATGCTTCATAGTTTCACATGAAACTATCCAGTCGGTAAGAGTGAGCCTACGAGTGATCGATTTTGCGGCAAGCATAGACCTAAGATGCGTACTTCACGTCTTGGTCCATCTGGCATACAAAAGTATCTTCGGGGGAGGTTTTCCAGTCCAGAGTGATGTATTTCAGTCTGAATCTGAACCCTTGAGCGTTCACTCGAATAATGAACTTGGTCATGTCTTATTTCCGATCTCATTCGGCAGTGATAGCATCGTTTTATCTAGACGATATTCTTCTAAATACAGCGGTGAAAGTATGCTTTAGAACGGTGTGCAGAGTCTGCTTCTGTTATTCCAATGTCTAGGTTTCTTTGTAAACAAAAGAAGTTGGATTTCATTCCGTCAATGTCCTTCATTCTTTTGGGAAAGAGTTTTGAGATTCATTGCAATCTGGTCCGACTTCCCATAACCAGGGCTAAGCTGGTCAGCTATTATGCTCATGTACTCCTAAATTCTCTTACAGTATTAGCAAGGGAGTTTATGAGATTGATGAGACTGTGCGGAGTGACTGCAGAGCTGATTCCACTAAATCCTCTCCAGTTTTTCTTCATCAGAACTGGATTGTCAAATGCATTTGCTCTAAGTCTGATTGTTTTAACAGACCTAGTTAAACAAAGGAATTTGTTGTGAGCAGACCTTTAATGGTTGATTCAGTGAGTTCTGTTTCAATTACCGGGCCTGGTCTTCACTTTTATGGCAGATGCCAGTCTATCAGGTTGCGGTGCCTCCCTGATTCCTGCAGATCTAAGTGTTAGGGTCTTTGGGACTCTTGGTTCCTGAAGAAACACATAGCCTCTATGAGATGTTGTCTATTTGGCTAGTCCTTAAGCTTGGATAGTTCACGTAGGGAACGTACATGTTCAGATTTGTTGGTCAGTTCCACAGTAGTCGCTTACCTCTGGAATCAGGGTGGTACTCATTCCTTTCCTTCTGACTGCAGGGGACCTCCTTTTCGTTTAACAATGCAGTTGGAGTTATAGAGTTATTATTGTTTCCTTTAAAGTCCTAGGCCCTCCAGGCTTTTTACTATTCACCTACGTCTGAGCCATTGGTTCTAGTATAAAAATATGAAAAAAGTAATTTGTATATTTTTTATAATTACCAATGGCCCAGACGGGGATGGCCCTCCCATGAGTGGGCACTCATACCTCCCTGCTGATTTATAACATTAGTAGGCACAACTAGGAAGAATGATGCTTGGCGCCAATTCAGGTCTCTTCCTGGTTACTGTGCATGCGCAGTACTAAAAGTAGGGAGGACCAAATAGGATTTTCAAATTTCGGATTTGTATGCACATTTTGGGGATTTTGAGGGGTTCCAAATTTGTGTTTGGCCCTTGATATTATTGAGGTTGCACCAGCTAAGTCTGGGCCATTGGTAAGTATAAAAAATATGCAAATTACTTTAAATTTTTCATATTTTTATACCAAAAGCCAATGGCCCAGACTTAGCTGGTGCAAACTCATTAATTTCCAGGGCCAAACACAAATTTTGAACCAATCCTCAAAATTTGCGTACAAAACCAAAAATTAGAAGTCCTATCTGGTCCTCCATACTTTTGCTCACTGCACATGCGCAGTAACCAGGAAGTGACGGAAACTGATGCCAACATCATTCTTCTGTTTGAGAATAGCACTGGCCGGTTTTGGCCGTTACGTTAGGTAAAGGGTTAAATAATATAATTATCGTTAATAATGAAAAGTAATAAACAGAGTAATCACTTGACTGGACTGGTTACGTGAAATAATTCATTCGAGGCGAGGGACTATATTCGCGCACTCGTGTTTGTACAACATCCCTCACCTCATGAATTATTTCTTGTAACCAATCCAGTCAAGCGATTACTCTATCTAATCATTGTCATATTTTCTCCCTTATTATGCCCCCGAAAATTTTTTTCAAGGGGTATATAGTGGAGGTCTCCATCCGTCCGTCCTTCCGGGCAGACATATGGGGTTTAGGTGGCTATTTGTTGGTACAAATGGGGGTTAGGTGACTACTGCAATTTATGTGACTAGTCACATAGTTAAATGTCATTATTCTAGGGTGGGGTTTAGAGTTGGGGTGGGGTGGGGTTAGGGTCAGTAAAGGGTAGGGTTAGGGTTTGCTACCACCTCAAAAATTTTTCATCCAAAAAGTTGTTTTAATACAATGGACATGCATTTTAGTTAAAATTGACTAGGAATATATTGATTTTTCATAAGTCTAGGGTGGGGTTAAGAATTGGGGGTGGGGTGGGTAGGGTTAGGGTCAGTAAAGGGTAGGGTCAGGGTTTGCTACCACCCCAAAAATTTTTCCCCAAATCACTTGTTTTAATATAATGGACATGCATTTTTTTGTAGTCCCATAAAAATAGCCACATAACTACCAATTGTTAGAACGTCCGTCCATCCGTCCGTCCATCCATCCGTCCGTCCATCCATCCAAATGAACATTTTGTATTATAACTCGAACATCAGTTGTCGGATTTTAATGTTCTTTGGTATGGTGATAGGGCAGCCTGGGGAACGGATGCCCTTGTACCTAGGGTTTCGTCCGACAAATATTACAGGAGTTATGTCCCTTATTTACTTTTTCCATCCGTCCGTACGAACATTTTGTATTATAACTCGAACATCAGTTGTCGGATTTTAATGTTCTTTGGTATGGTGATAGGGCAGCTTGGGGGAATGGATGCCCTTGTACCTGGGGTTTCATCCGACAAATCTTACAGGAGTTATGTCCCTTATTTACTTTTTTCGTCCGTCCGTCCGAACGTTTTGTATTATAACTCGAACATCAGTTGTCGGATTTTAATGTTCTTTGGTATAGTGATAGGGCAGCTTGGGGAACGGATGCCCTTGTACCTAGGGTTTCGTCCGACAAATATTACAGGAGTTATGTCCCTTATTTACTTTTTCCATCCGTCCGTACGAACATTTTGTATTATAACTTGAACATCAGTTGTCGGATTTTAATGTTCTTTGGTATGGTGATAGGGCAGCTTGGGGGAATGGATGCCCTTGTACCTAGGGTTTCATCCGACAAATCTTACAGGAGTTATGTCCCTTATTTACTTTGAAAATTGATAATTTTTTGGTTTCCTACCAATTGAAATTGTTTGGCTGAACCGATGAGTTTCAAATTTTATATGCTGATTACTCATGGCAAAGTACAGGTTGGTTTCTATTTGAGGTTTGACTCAGCAATTTTTGATGCAGTTATGCCCCCTTTTTCACTTGGAAAAGATGCAAGACCAGTTCTACTTTTTCACTGGTTTGAGAATTTTTAACAAAGGTATGTACTATTCCTATTTTTGCCTCTTTCAGTTATTATTCAATATGGCACTATTCAAGTCATCTGCAATTATTTTTATAACTTTTCATCTGCAATTATTTTTATAACTTTTTCTCTATTACTGACTCCTTAGTGCTGTTCTGCAATGTAGCACCAGTCAAGCTGTTGTCTGCTGTTACAAAACATATTAACAAAATATAAGTAATAATAATTTTATTGGCACTTTGCCATTCCTTACTGTTGTTCTTCAATGTAGTGTTGTTCTGCAATGTAGCAGCAGTGAAGCTGTTGTCTGATTATCCACATGTGAGTACGACTTGGCTACCTTCGGGGGCATTAGCACACGCGTTAGCGTTGCTCTTGTTGACTCATCTGCTGAGAACACGACATAGTTGCCCCTTTGCCAGATGGACGAACTGATGAAAGCACGTAGGGATCCTGCCCCAGTTCTCTCCCACTGAAGTTGTTTGATCAGTTTATGTAGAAACATAGTAAAACCATTCAGCCGTTTTTTGTTGGATATTGTGGTTGATTTTCCAGTTTGCAGCCAAAACTGGAAATGAACTGGAAAAAAAAATCACCCAGCTCTACGACAATGTTTGCTAAAGTTCGAATTAGGCCCTCTTGGTTTAATTGGTATGGTACATCTGCCGTGGACTGGTCATAATCCACATGTGGCCAGTGATGTCCACACATGCGTTTACCAGGTAATAAAATTATTATCGGCAAACTTTTAATTAATGAAGCACCTGGTACAACCAGGTGCTTCATTAATTAAATTTTTGATGATTATTCCTGTAATTAGTGTTTGAAATCTAATATTATTGCATCCTCCTTGGAAATATTGACCACCCACGGAAAGTGCCCAGTCCATGGCAGCCGTACTGTTCAATGCTGGAAGCATATGCAAACTGTTCCCTTAATCAGTTAAAATGTTACAGGCCTCACTCTTCATTAGTCTGAGGCACACCTTCCAAAACTAGTGTATGGGTTGGTTATGACTGATATTAAAATTCATAATTCTGGCAAAAATATATACACCTCTTACACAAATTTTGTGGTTTATGTGTGAATGTTGATAGTGACTTTGTCTCCGATAAATTCTTTATTGTAGCAGTTTTTGATGATGATAGTTTGGATAGAATATCTGGAGGTGGTAGTGAGACATCAACTCCAATGATGCATAGACATGGAAGTAAAATGTCTAATGGATCTAATGATTCAGGAGGGAGTGGAGGTAGCTCTGGTAATAATCGGGTAAGTTAGAGTGAATTTTAATTAGTACACTTCAAGTGTCTTTGAAAATCCTTCAGTCTGGAGACATAAAAAAGGTGTAAAGCCCCACAAAGAAAATCTGTATTTTTATACTGTACCAATGACCCAGACTTAGCTGGTGCTAACTCCAACAAAAACCAGGGCCAAACACAAATTTTGCCCCCCAATCCCCAAAATTTGCATCCAAAACAAAAAGAAATCATGTCCTAAAGGACCTCCATATTACGCCTCTACTGCGCATGCGCAGTGACGCAGTCGTCCCGAAATTGGCACCAATTATCATTCTCTGTTTGGCCCTTCATCAGTCAACATCTCACTGATCTTTGTGCTTGTAAATCTCAGTTTAAAGGATGCCAGACACGTAATTTTTGGAGAAAATGTGATTCTAAGGAGGATAGAAGGAGGAGAGGAAAAAGAAGTGGCAAAAAATAATCAGGGCTGTACTTAAAATTTTTTGTTGAAATTATGTTAAGTTGCCTATTTTCGAGGCATGGGCCTCTTGTTGTCATTCTTGCTAATTGTTGCACTGCTTATTCAGTGTTTCCTCTCCCCTAGCCTTCTAAAGTCCCCCCTTGCAATTCTCCCATGCTTTTGGCATATTTTTGAGAAGTTTCATTTCTAAAATTTCCTGGGAGAGTTGCTTGGTTACAGAATGTTTTCTGTTATTTTCCCCATAGTTACGTTTTCACCCATGGGTGTATAACGTTTGTGTTCTGCATCTTCCATCTGATGTTCTACAGATTCTCCCCTGGGAGTCTCTGTTTTGCATCAGATAGAGTGTAATTGATGACTGATTCCGGGCCAGTTTTGTCAGTGCCTGGAGTCATGTTTTCTAGTGTGTTTACACTGTTTGTTTTCATTGGCAACAGCCTTTTTTGAGGGGGGCTGTTTGCCTTTGTGGTAGTTTAACTCATTATAAGATACATTTATATTATCCGAAAGTGTCTCATTAATTATTTTATATAAATTTAAAATTTTTGACCACACTTTGCCATCGGATCCATCGGGGCTCAACGTTACTTTTCAGCAACTTGGGCTTCTCTGAAAAAATATTTTTTCAAAATTATTTTGTTTTGCAATTGTTTTTTCATTTATTAATGGATCATGTTATTATGTATCTTTGTGTCAGGGGTTTTTGCGAGTAACTAGGACTTATTGTTGTTCTTTCACAATGAAGGGACATTGTTCAAATTGTAATAGGAAGAAATCTTCCTCTGACTTTCATGATCATTGTATTAATTGTAGTCAGTGTTCTCGCATTAATCCCTGTCCTATATGTGAACATTGGGATGAGAAACATTGGAAACGTGTGTCACGATATGTTGTTTCTGGAGAAAGAGCGATGCCGGCTCTTTCTCCACAAGGTCACTCTACTCTCTCAGTTTCTATTTCAGAGGAACCAGAACAGGGTGATGTTTCCATGTTATCTTCTTCAAGTGTGCGTCCGTCGTCACAAATGAATTCAGAGCTAGCGGCAAAAGTGCTCATGGAGATTAGACAAATGTCGTCCGCTAGCTCGCCCGGTGTAGCGTCCATTCACCGAATGGTTCGGCAGCCGGGTTCGTCCGATGCGGTCCAAGAGGAAATTTTGGGTGATGCGAGCACTATAAAAATAATAGATGCACACCCAGTGACGGCGGATAGTAAACGAGAACGGAGGAAGCCTTTTAGTCCGGTTCCTAGCTCGTCTAGGTCCAGCCGGGCCGCGAGCGAGAGAGGCCCCTCTCTCGTACAACAACATCTGGGACCAGATGTTGTGGTACAAAATGTGTCTTTAGCGGAGCATACGTCCGTCGCTCGGGACGCTCCGTTGTATAAGCAGTCCGCAGAGACTGTTAAGGCTTCCTCTTCTCGTCGGCGCACACGACCGCACCTTGGCTGCGTGACCTCCGATATTTTGCCAGCTTCGCCGATGAAGGATTCTTCGGCGACCAGGTCACACCATCCGGCAGCCAGGGATTCGAGACCGATGGACTCCGGACGTTCGCATAGGAAAAGTATGCGGGAGCCATCTGATGCGGAGCTGCCCTCGGCGAAGCAGCGAAAGACCGCGCCTCCGCAGGTCTCGACGTCGGATATTCTAGTGCAGATAGCACAGCTTATCGCAGCATCCCAGCAGCCGACAGAAACGGTGTCGGATTGAGAATTATCCGACGGCGCTGGGTCGGTACGCTCCGCCGAAGCATCGGGGGCGGACGACTGGGAACATCGGGAGGTCCGACCGGATGGTGAAAGGGATACAGATGAATTGGAGCTATCCCTTTCGGAACAACATAAAGCTGCCGTGGACTTCATCCGGCACTTTCTCCCTCAAGTTGTTCCGTCGGGCCAGACTGCTGCGCTTCCGGACAAGAGAATCATAGCGTCATTGGACTCTGAATTTTTTGAGCGGTTCAGGGACATCGCTCCCGAGTTTCCGTCGCAGTCCAATAATGTTGCAAGAACATTTGAATTATTGAACGACGCTATATTTAAACTTGCTTCCAGGACGGGGAAAGCAGGTTTCTTGTCCGCTAATACTCTTAACCTGCCTTTCATTAATGCAAGGAATAAATTCGACACGGCAGGACAGGGTATACCGAGAGTTCCTCTGCGTATGGACGACGAGGCTGAAGACTTAGAGCTATCATTACCGTCGTCAGCTTCTATTCCAACCGCGGTGTTGGAAACAGCTATTGCGTCTAACAGAGCCAATTTAGATGCCTTATCTTACGCAGATCACCTTACTAAGGCGTTATCACTGCGCCTTCAAGGGGAAGAGTTTCAGGATATACAATCCTCTTTAAGACTTCTTTCAAGGGCAGTAGCTTATTCCACGTGTAACTCCGCCCTTTCAGTGGCAAATCTGGAGTTGGTTAGACGTGACGCAGCCCTAGCTACATCCACACTAGTGGATTCTAAGGTGAAGAACTCTCTTAGAGTCGCTTCGGTCTCAGGAGAACTTCTCTTTGACGGCAAGCTTTCCGCTATTTATGATAATATTAAAAAGAAAGCTAATGATTCTCTGTTGTTCAGATCTGCTTCTAAAAGGTCGGATACAGCAGACACGAATAAGGCAGGCACTTCTGTGTCTAATGCGCCCAAGAGAGGTTCCTATAGAGGTTCCGGTGCGTCCTCTTGGCCTTATCCGAGAGACCGTCAGGATAGCGACTCTCGTTCGGGACGTCCTTCAGGCCGGGACAATCGGTCGGACACCCCGAGGTCGACGAGGCGAGGTGCGGGTCGTGGAAGACGTGGTTTCTCCTACCGCAGGCCTCGCAGGTCCAGGAGGTGATGGCTTAAACCTCTATCGCGTTCCGGTTGGCGGAAGGTTGTCGAGTTTTTCACAAGAGTGGGCGTCGATTACGGACGACCCGTGGGTGAGAGGAGTGACTTCGGAAGGTCTAAAGATATCCTTCAAACGAAAGCCTCCATTAACTCGAAGTCCAAAGTGGACTCATCTTCCGTCAAATCCACAGAAAAGAGACGCTCTGTTATCAGAGGTGCAGTCTCTTTTAATGAAGAACGCGGTAGAGGTCGTAGAAAACCAGGAATCTCTGGGATTCTACAGCCATCTGTTTCTGGTTCCGAAACCAGACGGCTCGTTCCGTCCAGTCATAGATTTGAGCTGGATAAACAAGCTGATCGTCGCTCCGAAGTTTTATATGGAGACGATTCGATCGGTCAGAGCGAGTATTCGGGTGAACGATTATGCAACGAGCATAGATCTCAAAGATGCGTACTTTCACGTCATGGTACATCCGACATTCCGAAAGTATCTACGCTTCGCAGTCCTAGGAGTGGTGTATCAGTTCCGGGCCATGTGCTTCGGATTGAATCTAGCACCCTGGGCTTTCACTCGGGTAATGAACTCGGTAATGATCTACTTCCGAGCTCATTCGTCTGCGGTAACGTCGGCCTACCTGGACGACATTCTTCAGAGGTACGGCAACGAGTTAACGCTTCAGAACGATGTTCAGAATCTTCTTCTATTGCTCCGACGTCTCGGTTTCATAGTAAACGAGGAGAAGTCGGATCTGGTGCCGTCCAAGTCATTCACTCATCTGGGAATGAGCTTCGAGACGCACAACAATCTCGTTCATCTGCCGTTAACCAGAGCGAAATTAGTCAGTTGTTACGCTCGCTATTGTCTGCATGCAGACAAAGTCACGGCGAGAGAATTTATGAGACTGATAGGTCTGTGCGGAGCCGCCGCGGATCTCATTCCGATGGGGCGGCTACGCACACGTCCTCTTCAAATTTTCCTGACTCAGAATTGGAGTGTGAAAATTCATTCGCTCGATGTAGACGTTCTCTTGTCAGATCAAGTGAAGCAAGAGATTCAGACTTGGGCAAACATTCAGTGGTTAACTCAAGGAGTTACGCTGCAGTTGCCGGATCCGAGTTTTACCATTATGACAGATGCCAGTCAAACAGGTTGGGGTGCATCATTAATCCCAACGGATTCGAGATGCCAGGGTCTTTGGGATCCGCAATTCCTGTGCAAGCACATAAACATCAAGGAAATGATGTCAATTTGGCTTGCGTTACGTCACTGGATGGACATTATTCACGATGCTCATGTCCAAATCCTATCCGACAATACGACAGTAGTGGCGTATATACGGAATCAGGGAGGCACTCATTCAGTTCCGTTGTTCAATCTAACGGAAAGAATCCTTCTGTTTGCGTTGGAACATCACGTTCTTCTTTCGGTCCGTCACATACCGGGTCGTCTGAATGTGCTAGCAGACTCCCTTTCACGAAAGGGTCGCTTGTTGCCGTCGGAGTGGACTCTCAACAAACAAGTATTCAATCAGATTTGCTACCAATGGGAACGGCCAATGATAGACTTATTTGCGACACATCTCAACAATCAGTTGCAGACGTATGTGTCCCCGTGTCCGGATCCAAGAGCATTTGCAGTAGACGCTCTGTCGATCCCTTGGGACGGAATGATAGGATATGCGTATCCTCCAGCGCCGTTAATTCAACAAGTATTGCTAAAGATAAAACAATCTCAATGCAAGATTCTGTTGGTAGCATCTCTGTCGCCACAGAGACTGTGGATAAATCTACTCAGGTGTCTGTTGTGGGACCTACCGCGGAAGCTTCCTCCACGAGAGGATCTTCTTTCGCAGGGGAAATCGCGCCAACTCCATCACAACCCGCAAGGTCTCAACCTTCACGTTTTTCCGTTGTGCGGTCCTTCTTGCATGGCAAGCACTTTACAGGACGAGCAGTGGACGCGATTTCTAACTGTAGGAGGACCTCCTCTTCGCTAAACTATGCGGCTAAGTGGAAGGTTTTTCGTCGTTGGTGTAGGGATCATTCTGTAGATATATTTGATCCCTCTATACCAGACATTGCAAACTTTCTAGTATACTTGTTTGACGAAATCAAACTGCAGCCTGTTACTATAAAGGGTTATAGATCTATGTTATCTGATACCTATGCACATCATGATAGTTTACAAATTGGATCTAATGTCTCTTTATCGAAATTGGTTAGAAACTTTTCGATAAATAGACCCAGAACTCTTAGATTAATTCCTAAGTGGAATTTAGCTTGGGTTCTCCTTAAATTGAAGGAAAAGCCATTTGAACCTCTTGGGACAGTAGATTTCAAATTCTTATCTTATAAGACAGCTTTTCTCTTAGCTTTCTCTTCTGCCAGAAGAGTCAGTGAGCTTCATGCACTATCGGTGGATGATTCTCATTATCGTAGTGTTGGGAACACTATCACCTTCACTACTAATGTGGGTTTTTTAGCTAAGAATCAGGCTCCTAATAAATATCCGGAACCTATTGTTATTAAGGCTCTTCCGTCTTCAGACGGGCGTAGGCCTTTACTCTGTCCTGTTAGAGCACTACGTATCTATAAACAGAGATCTCAGTTCATCAGAAAGGGACGGAAACGTTTCTTTCTGTCTTTGATGCCTAATAGAAAGGACATTTCAGTCCATTCTATTGCTAGATGGATTCAGTTAACTATCCGTACTGCTTATGAAGATTTATCTTCTTCTCAGCAGTCTGTGCTTAAGATTTCTGCTCATGAAGTAAGAGCTCTTTCTACTTCCTGGGCTTATGCTAATAGTGTTGCTATTACAGATTTAATGAAGGCTGCTTATTGGTCTCAGCCATCCACATTTACTAATTTCTATCTCAGAAATATTGAGTCCATTTCTGGAGACCTGCATTGTTTAGGTCCGTTATCTGTTGCTCAGAATGTCGTCCACTAAACAGTTGCAACTATAGTTATGCAGGCTTTCTGTTCCGGCAGTGACTCCGTCCGGCTGCCCTCTTCGCTCTGGGCTATTTGACCCAGGGCAAGGTGAAGGGGGGGGGGCGGGTGTTCCCTTAGGTCACCTGCTTTATAGTGAAAAGCAAGGGAATGCCTCCTCCAAGACAGTATTTCTGAGTCGCTTCCGGGATGGTTTTAAAGTGTAATATTAATGTTTAATTTCATTCATGTCTTATTTTTAAAGTGTAGCTCGGTGTGAAGCATTTGTATATGTCAAGTGTCAAACGGGCTTTAATATACAATACTCGGACACTTTTAAATGATTATAAAGAGTCTCAATTCTCTGGACTACTTTATTTATTGGCTTGCTTTAAAAATAATTAGTATAAGGGTTATACTGGATGTTAATAGAGAACATGAATGTTATTGTGCTCAATTATTAAGGGTAGTGTATCTTTCTAATTTAATATTAAGTAAGAAAGATACATGTAAAGCCTAATACTCCTTTTCTCCTTAAGGGGTTACCTCTTTACTATATAATTGAGCTTATTGGATTTTCCTCTATGTCCTAGGCCCTCCAGCCTGTTTACTATTCAGCTAAGTCTGGGTCATTGGTACAGTATAAAAATGTTAAAAAATTTATAGTAATTTATATATTTTTTATACTTACCAATGACCCAGACGGGGATGGCCCTCCCTGAGTTGGGAACTCTTGCCTCCCCGCTGAGTACATAGCGCTGACCAGGCACTGCCAGTAAGAATGATAATTGGCGCCAATTTCGGGACGACTGCGTCACTGCGCATGCGCAGTAGAGGCGTACTATGGAGGTCCTTTAGGACATGATTTCTTTTTGTTTTGGATGCAAATTTTGGGGATTGGGGGGCAAAATTTGTGTTTGGCCCTGGTTTTTGTTGGAGTTAGCACCAGCTAAGTCTGGGTCATTGGTAAGTATAAAAAATATATAAATTACTATAAATTTTTTAACTTCTTGGGCCATTTTTGTAAAATTGTATGTGGGTGGGAGGTTTTTTATTTTATTTTTTATTTTTATACGTCCGTTTGAAGAATGGGACGTATTATGTAAATGGTCTCACCCGTCTGTCTGTCCGTCTGTCTGTCTGTACGTCTGTGGACACATTTCGTTTCCAGATGATAACTTTAGTTGTAATGGTTTGAGCTGAGTTAAATTTGGCTCATGGATTTGGTACAACAAAATACAGGTTGGGTTCGATTTCCATCTTTAGCGGCCTATTTTTAGTAGAGTTATGGCCCTTTATTTATGAGAATTTTGCCCAAGTTCTTGTTTCCGGATGATAACTCTTTAGTTGTAATCGTTTGAGATGAGTTAAATTTGGCGTGTGGATTTAGTACAACAAAATACAGGTTGGGTTTGATTTCCATCATTAGGGGCCCATTTTTAGTAGAGTTATGGCCCTTTATACATGCTATATTGTTCAAACTTTGCACACATGTTGATCACCAATTGCCATTGTGCATGTGACAAGAGCAGGTAACTCTGTTTTGTATTTCCAGAGTTATGCCCCCTTTTAGTACTTAAAACGTTACAGTAATGTGTTGCCTACTCCTTCAACATTTTACATTCTATATTGTTCAAACTTTGCACACATAGTGATCATCACGGGTGTATGTTGCCCTGCTAGACGGTGCTCTTGTTCTAATTATTTCTTTGCCATCAAAAGTTTGTGTTCTTGGTTTGTTTTATGTTTTAGGCCTCATACAGAGTAACATGGGTGGTGGTGTATTTCGCCCCTTGAGAGCAAGAAGGCTTTGCAATGCTAAGGCAATACATAGCCTTGTTGCCCTCATGGAACAAAGTTATAAATTTTATTATCTTGGGCAAAATATCAGATGTAAAATATTTAATTTTTATATTTTTATACTGTACCAATGACTCAGACATAGCTGGTGCTAACTCTTAAAATATAGGGCCAAACACAAATTTTGCCCCCCAATCCCCAAAATTTGCATCCAAAACCAAAGAAAACATGTCCTGAATGGCCCTCCACACTTCACCTCTACTGCGCATGCGCAGTGTCAAGGACATTCCGAAATTGGCGCCATTAATCATTCTAAGTTTGGCCCTTCATCAGTTAACATCTGACTGATCTTTGTGCTTGTAAATCTCAGTTTAAATGATGCCAGACACATAAATATTAGTGAAATGGTGTTTCTAAGGAGGATAGAGAAGGAGGAGAGGAAAAATGTGTGACAGAATATTATCAGGGCTGTAACTTAAAATTTTTTAATGAAATTATGTTAAGTTACCTATTTTCGAGGCAGCAGCCATTTTGTTGTCATTCTTGTTATTTAGTTACACTGATTTATCAGTGTTTTCCTCTCTCCCTTTCCTTTAAGTCCCCTCTTGCTATTCTCCCATGCTTTTGGCATAGTTTCTGTAATTATTATTACTAAAATTTCTTGGGAGTTTTAGCTGAATAACAGAATGAATTGTGTTCTTTTTCCCATGTTTACGTCTTCACCTATGGGTGGTTAGGCGTTGTGTTCTGCATCTACCATCTGATGTTCAGCAGTTTCTTCCCTGGAAGTCTCTGTTTTGCATCAGATAGTGTATTTTTGGTAACTGATTTCGGGCCTGGGTGCCTGGAGTCTTATTTTAGTGTTTTTACACTCATTGTTTACATTTACAACAGCCCTCTGTGTGAGGGGGGGATTTCTTGAAAATAATATCTTGATGTTAATTTAATCATATCTAGATACATTATTATTGTTCGTAAGTGTTGCATAAATTGTTTAAAATATTTTTAAATTTTTTGTCCACACTTAGGCTTGGGATCCATTGGGGCTCAACGTTACTTTTCAGAAACTTGGGCTGTTCTGAAAAAATATTTTTTCAAAATATTTTGATTTCAATTATTTTTTCTATGTTAATGGATCATATTATTATTATGTATTTTGATTGTCAGGGGTTGGTGCGAGTACCAGGACTTTGTTTTCTTTTCACATTGAAAGGATTTTGATCAATTGTAATAAGAGGAAGTCTTCCTGACTTTTATAATCATTCTATATGTGGTCAGTGTACTCGCATTAACTCCTGTTCTGTATCTGATGATTTCGATGACAACATGGGAAGCGTATGTCACGGTATGTTAGTGGGGAATTGTACATTCCGGTCCTTTCCCCGCAGGGTCACTCTACTTTATCAATTTCTATTTCAGACGATCAAGATTAGGGTGATGTATCTGTGATGTCTTCCAACAGTGTGCCTCCGTCGTCACAATTAATGAAGGCCTAGCGGAAAAGTGCTCATGTAAATACGCCAATTGCCTAAGAGGACCCTAGTAGGTTCGACGGCCTTTGACGTCCGCTAGCTCGCCCGGTGTAGCATCCATTCATCGAATGGTTCGGCAGCCGGGTTCGTCCGTTGCGGTCTAGAAGGAGTTTTGGGGTGATGCGAGCACTATAAAACAACCAAATGCACACCCAGTGACGGCGGATTAGAGGGAGAACGGAGGAAGCCTTTTAGTCTGGTTCATAGCTCGTTCTGGTCCATCCGGACGGCGAGCGAGAGAGGCCCCTCTCTCGTACAACAACATCTGGCCCCAGATGTTGTGGTACAAAATGTTTCGCATTCGGAGCATACGTCCACCGCTCGGGACGCTCCGACATATAGTCAGTCCGGAGAGACTGTCAATAAGGCTTCCTCATTCTCATGGTAGCGCACACGACCGCTCTTGGCTACGTGACCTCGGATATCCAGTCAGCTTCGCCAGTCAGAGAATCATCGGCGACCAGGTCACACCATCCGGTAGCCAGGGACACGAGGCCTGCAGACTCCGGACGTTCGCATAGGAAAGTGTGCGGGAGTCAACGTACACGGAGCTTCCGGCGGCAATGCATCGTAAGACCGCTACTGCACAGGCCTCGGGGACGGACGTGCTATCCTAAATAGCACAGCTTATCGCAGCATCCCAGCAACAACTGAATCGGTCGCATAATGTTTTATCCGACGATGCTGGGTCGGGACGCTCCGCGGAAGCGGGTACGGACGTCCGAAAATTTCATCCGGTCCGACGGGATACCGAAAGGGATTCGGAGGATTTTGAGCTTTCCCTCTCGGAACAACATATGCTGTTGTGTATGTCATATGACTTGATCTTCTACAGGTTCTTTCGTCGGACCAGAATGCTGCGATGCCGGATAAGAAACTGATAGCGTCGGTGGACTTAGAAATTTTTGGTTCGGTTCAGGGACTTCGTCCCTCAGTTCCGACATAATCCAATAATGTCACACAAACTTTCGAATTATTGAACGACGCTATATATTTATTATTATATGCTTGCTATTACCCAGCATTTCTGGTTTCTTGTTCGCAAAGTTACGGAGATGTCTTTCAAAAGTGTGCCTCTGTCGTCATAGTTAATGAAGAGCTAGCGGCAATAAGTGCTCATGGATTATGTCTATCGCCTAAGAGGTCCCTTGTAGGATCGACGGAGTGACATTCGCTAGCTCACCTGGTGTAGCGTACATTCATCGAATGGTTCGGCTGCTGGGTTCGTCCGTTGCGGTCTAGGAAGGAGATTTGGGTGATGCGAGCACTATAATTATTTTAGTACTCACCCAGTGATGGTGGATTGAGGACAGATCGGAGGAAGCCTGTTAGTCCGGTTCCTGGCTTGTCCAGGTCCGTCCGGGCTGTGAGCGAGAGAGGTCCCTTTCTCGTCCAACAACATAGGGGACCGCATGTTGTGGTTCAGATATTTTGCATTCGGAGCATATGTCCGTCGCTCGGGACGCTCCGTTATATTGACAGTCCGAGAGACTGTCGATAATGCTTCCTCATCCTCACAGCAGTGCACACGACCGCACATTGGCTACGTGACCTCGAGTATCCGATCAGTTTCGTCATTCAGTGATTCCACGGCGAACAGGTCACGCCATCCGGTAGCCAAGGGACACGAGGCCTGCAGACTCCGGATGTTCGTGCATATTAGTAGTATGCACGGGGTA
Source organism: Pictodentalium vernedei (assembly GCA_031216915.1). Classification (NCBI taxonomy): domain Eukaryota; kingdom Metazoa; phylum Mollusca; class Scaphopoda; order Dentaliida; family Dentaliidae; genus Pictodentalium; species Pictodentalium vernedei. The sequence continues at coordinate 844,436,318 of CM062297.1, forward strand.
ACGATCACGGAGCTTCCAGCGGCAATGCATCGTAGGACCGCTTCTCCACAGGCCTCAGTGACGGACGTGCTATCCGAGTTAGCACAGTTTTTTCGCAGCATCCCAGCAATCGACAGTTTCTTGGTCGAGTCAGGAATTATCTGACGGCGCTGGGTCGGTGCGGTCCGCGGTTGCATCAGGTACGGACGACCGAACGCTTTATAGGGTCCGACAGGATGGCGAAAGGGATTCGAAAGATTTCGAGTTTTCCCTTTCGTAGCATCGGAAGCTGCCATACATATCTTCCGGCATTATCTTCCAGTGATTGTTATTCTTGACTACATTGCTGCGATGTTGGATAAGAGACTTATAGCGTCATTGGACACGGAATTTTGGATCGGTTCAGGGACATTGTCCCTGACTTACCGACACAGTCCAATTATGTCATTAGAACATGTGTATTATTTATCGACGCTATATATATATATAAGCCTGCTACCAAGCATGATAGTTTAGTTTCTTGTCCGCAATGCTCATTTCTGCCTTTTATCATTTATACGATTAATTTATTTTGGCAGAACAGGGCATACCGAGAGTTCATATGCGTCTAGACGGCGTGGTTAAAGACTGGAAATAATCTTTTTCGCCATCTATGTCTTTTCCAACCACAATGTTGGAAACGACAATGATGTGTAATAGACTTAACTTAGACGCTTTATCATACATAATCCACCTTACTGAGGCGTTATCATTATGTCTTCAAGAGAAAGAATTCCGAGATATAATCCTCAATGTGATTTCTTGTGAGGGCAGTAGTTTGTTCACGTATAACTCAGTGGCTGCTTGGAGTTGGTTAGACGTGACGCAGCCCTAGCTACATCCACGCGCGTGGATAGTAAGGTGAAGAACTCTCTCAGAGTGGCTTCGTTCTCTGAGAAGCTTCTCTTCGACGGCAACTTTTCAGCAATCCATGAATTGCTCGATTTACACGTTCTCTTGTCTATCTAGTGTAGCAAGAGATTCAGACTGGGGCAAACATTCGGTGGTTAACTCAAAGAGTGCCACTGCAGTTGCTGGATCCGAGTTTTATAATTATGACGGTTGCCAGTCAAACAGGTTGGGATATAATATTGATCCCAACGGATTCGAAGTGCCAGGGTCTTTGGGTTCCGCAGTCTCTAAGCAAGCACTTATCTTCCACGCAATAATGTTTTTTTAGGCTTGCTTTATGTCATTGGATGAACATTATTCAGAAACGCATGTCCAAATCCTGTCCGTTAATTCGACAGTAGTGGCGTATCTCCGGAACCAGGGAGGCACTCATTCGTTTCCGTTATTCAATTTAATGGAAAGAATCCTTCTGTTTGTTATAGTACACCAAGTTCTGCTTCGGTCCGTCATATTCCGGGTCGTCTGATTGTATTACCGGACTCCCGTTCACTTATGGGTCGCTTGTTGCTGTCAGAATGGACTCTCAACAAACAAGTATTCAATCAGATTTGCTATCATTGGGATCGCCCAATGATAATTTATTTACGACACAACTTGCTTGTCAATTGCAGACGTATATGTTTGCTTGTACGGATCGCTGAGCTTATGTTGTTAACGCTCTATTGATCTAATAGGACGGAATGATAGGATATGCGTATCCCCCTGCGCTGTTGTTTCAGCAAGTATTGCTAAGATAAACAACCACAATACATTTCTGTTGATAGCATCTCTGTCTTCATTGAGACCGTGGGTAATTTTACTCTGATGTCTACTGTGGGACTTAACGCGAAATCTTCCTCCATGAGAGGATCTTTTTCGCTGGGTAAAATCGTGTCATCTTTATCACAACCCGCAAGGTCTCAACCTTCACGTATTCCGTTGTGTGGTCCTTATTGCATTGTAAGCATTGTACTGGACGAGCTTTGGACGCGATTTCTTACTATAGGAGAACCTTTTCTTCACCATACTATGCGGCTAAAGTGGAGGCTCTTCCGTCGTTGGTGTAGGGATCACTATGTTGATATTGTTGATCCCTCCATACTAGTCATTGCAACTTTTTAGTATACTTGTTTGACAAGATCTACTGCAGCCTGTTATTATTAAGGTTATAGGTTTATGTTACCTCATACCTATGCACTCTATGATAGTTTACAATTGAGTCTAATGTCTCTTTATCTAAGTCAGTAACTTTTCGATAAATAGACTTAGAATCATTAGATTAAATTCCTATATGGAATTTAACTTCGGTTCTTATTTAGCTAAGTAATCATTTGAGCCTCTGGAAACAGTAGTTTTCAAATTCTGACCTTTTAGACAGTAATTCTGTTGGCTTCTCTTTTACTGAAGAGTCAGTGAGTTTCATGCACTATCGGTGGATGATTCTCACTTTCGTAGTTTTGGAATCACTACCTCCTTTACTATTTAGGTTGGATTTTTGCATAAGAGGCAGGCTCCTAATTAATATCCGGAACCTATTGTTATTAAGGTCCTTCCGTCTTCGTACGGGCATAGGCCTTTACTCTGTCCGGTTAGAGTTTATGTATTTATAAACAGATATCTGTTTATTACTACGGGCGTAAGCTTCTTCTGTCTTTGATGCCTAATAGAAGGACGTTACGCTCCATTCTATTGCTAATGGATTCAATTAACTGTCGATACTGCTTATGGTATATCATTGACTCAGCAGTTGTGTTTGAGATTTCGGCTCATGAAGTAAGAGTTCTTCTACATCTTGGGCTTACATTAATAGTGTCGCTATTATAGATTTTTGAAGGCTGCTCATTGCGCTCAGCCATCCACATTCATGAATTTTTATCTCAGAAATATTGAGTCCACTTCTGGAGGCCTCCATTGTTAGGTCTATTATCTACTGCTCAGAATGTCATTCACTTAACAGTTGCTACTATAGCTAGGTAGGCTGTCTGTTTCGGCAGTGACTCCGTTCTGCTGCCCTCTTCGCTCTGGGCTATTTGACCGAGGGCAAGAAAAAGGGGGGGGGGGGGGGGTAGGGTGTTCCCTTGGGTCACCTGTTTTACTATGAAAACAAGGGGATACCTCCTCCGGAGTTAGTAATTCTGAGCTGTTATTGGGATGGTTGTTTAGTGAGAAGTTTATGTTCTAAAAATTCATTCAGGTCTTAGTTTTTAAAGTATAGCTTTTGAATATAGCACGTGTCAACGGACATTATTATACAATCCTCAGACACTTTTAAGGAGTATAAAGAGTCTCTGTTCTCTAGACTTACTTTATTTATTGGCTTACTTTAAAAATTATTAGTATAAGGATTATACTAGATATTAATAGAGTACATGGATGTATGATGCTCAATTTTGGAAGGTGTTGTATCTTTCTAATTTATCATAAATAAGAAAGATACATGTAAGGCCTAATACTTCTTTTTCCCTAGAGGGGATGACTCTATTTTATATAATTGAGCGTATTCCATCTTGCTCTATGTCCTTGGCCCTCCAGCCTTTTTACTATTCAGCTATGTCTGGGTCATTGGTACAGAATAAAAATGTTAAAAAATTTATAGTAATTTATATATTTTTTATACTTACCAATGACCCAGACGGGGATGGCCCTCCCAGGAGTTGGGAACTCTTACCTCCCCGCTGAGTACATAGCGCTTACCAGGCACTGGTTATTAGAATGATTAATGGCGCCAATTTCGGAACGTCCTTGACACTGCGCATGCGCAGTAGAGGTGAAGTGTGGAGGGCCATTCAGGACATGTTTTCTTTGGTTTTAGATGCAAATTTTGGGGATTGGGGGGCAAAATTTGTGTTTGGCCCTATATTTTAAGAGTTAGCACCAGCTATGTCTGGGTCATTGGTAAGTATAAAAAATATATAAATTACTATAAATTTTTTAACTTTTTTTAAGTTTGCATTGGTCATAAAAAGAGAGCATGCAGCAGCCAAAAGATACAAGTGGGAGGGCCTGAGAAACAGATTTTTAACCTTTTTATGCCTAACTGGATTAGATAAATTTGATTTACCTAATATGAAAAGCAGAGACGACACTTGCAAAAAAATTCTTGAATAGCTATTATATTTTTATACTGTACCAATGACCCAGACTTAGCTGGTGCTAACTCTTAAATATTTAGGGCCAAACACAAATTTTACCCCCAGTCCCCAAAATTTGCATCAAAAACCGAAAATTACATGTCCTATATGGTCCTCCATACTTTTACTCCACTGCGCATGCGCAGTGTCAAGGAGGTCTCGAAATTGGCGCAATTATCATTCTTTGTTTGGCCCTCACATCAGTTACATCTCACTGATATTTGTGCTTGTAAATCTCAGTTTAAATGATGCCAGACACATAATTATGAGAGAAATGGTGGATCTATGGTGAAAATAGAAGGATGAGAGGAAGAAACAGTGACAGGAAATGTTCAGGGCTGTAACTTACAATTTTTTTACAAAATTATTTCATGTTGCCTATTTTTGAGGCATGGCTCTTATGTTGTCATTCTTGCTATGAATGTACCATTGTTGTTCAGTGTTTCCTCTCTCCCTTTCGTTTATTCCCCCCTAGCTATTCTTCCATGCATTTGGTATATTTTTTGTAATGTTGATTACTAAAATTTCTTGGGAGTTTTGGCTTGGTAACAGAATAATATTCTGTTTTTTCCCCATGTTTACGTCCTCACCCTTGGGTGTTTAGGCGTTTTTGGTCTGCATCTACCATCTGATGTTCTGCAGTTTCTTCGCTGGAAGTCTCTGTTTTGCATCAGATAGTGTTTAAATTGGTAACTGATTTCGGGCCATGTTTATCAGTGCCTGGAGTCATGTTTCCGGTTTGTTTACACTTTTTGTTTATGTTGACAACGGTTGCTTCTGATAGTGATTACTTGTCTTCTGCTTAGTTCAGTTCATAACAAGATACATTAATATTGTCTGTAAGTGTTACATTAATTTTTTGAAATGGTTTTAAAATTTTTGTCCACACTTAGGCTTTTTTGGGATCCATTTGGGCTCATTGTTCCCATTGGGAACCATTGGGAACTTGGGCTCTTCTGAAATTTTTTTTTTTTTAAATTATTTTCTTTCGAAATGTTATAATGGATTATATTATATTATGTATCTTTGTTTCAAGGGTTAGTGCGAGTACTATGACTGTGTATATTTTTTCTTGATGAAAAAATATTGTTCAAATTGTAATGCAAGGAAATCTTCCTCTAATTCTCAGGTTCATTGTGTTTCTTATAGTCAATGTATTTGCACTAATTCTTGCTCTGTGTGTGTTGATTGGAATGACAATGTTGGAGATGTGTGTCACGGTATTTTGTTAGCGGTGAGGGGTCCATTCCGGTCCTCTCTCCGCAGGGTCACTCTACTTTATCAGTCTCTTTTTCAGAAGAACAAGAACAGGGTGATGTTTCCGTGATGTCTTCAACAAAACAAGTGTGTCTCCATCGTTGCAATATTAGGGCTAGCGGCTAAGTGCTCAAGGTAATACGACAATTTCCCAAGAGTTCCCTAGTAGGATCGAAGGCATTGATCGTCCACTAGCCTGTGTCGAATGGCTCGGCAGCCGGGTTTGTCAGTTTCGGTCCAGGGAAGCAGTTTGGGTGATGCGAGCACTATAAAACATCGAATGTGCACACCCAGCAACGACGGATCCAAGGATAGTACGGAGGAAGCCTGTCATTACGGTAGCTAGCTCGTCCAGGTCCACCCGGACCATGAGCGGGAGAGGCCTCCTCTCTCTTACATCAACATCTGCGCCGCGATGTTGTTGTATGTTCGTTCGTTAGTCAGAGCTTATGTCCACTCCTCCTGCTCGGGACGCTGCGTCGCATAGACAGTCCGACGCGGCTGTTATATTGGCTTCCTCATCCTCACGTCAACACACACGACCGCACCTTGGCTATGTGACCACAGATTTCCAGGGAACGTTCGCATATTATATAAATGCAGGAATGAACGTCCCTGGTGCTCCTGCTTCGCTGACCAGGGAATACACGTCGACCAGGTCACTCCATCTGCTAGCCAAGGACAAGAGACCTTTCCAGTTGGGACGTTCGTATATATAAATGCAGGAATGAACATCCCTGGAGCTTCCAGCGGATAATTATGTAGGACCGCGGCTCCACAGACCTCATTGAGGAACATGAACAGGGTGATGTCACCGTGATGTCTTTGAAAAGTGTGCTTCTGTCGTCACAGTCAAATGAAGAGCTAGCAGTAAAAGTGCTCATGCAGATACGTCAATTGCCTAAGAGGTCCCAAGTAGGATCGACAGCGTTGGCGTCCGCTAGCTCGCCCGGTGTAGTGACCATTCATCGAATGGCTCAGCAGCCGGGTTCATCCATTGCGGTCCAGGAAGGAGATTTGGGTGATGCGAGCACTATAAAAATACAGTGTGAAAACCCTGTGACGACGGATACGAGGATGGTACGGAGGAAGCCTATTAGTCTGGTTCCTAGTTCGTCCAGGTCCATCTGGGCTGCGAGTGAGGGGCCGCTTTTTGCCGTCAGAATGGACTTTCAACAAACGAGTATTCAGTCAGATTTGCTACCAATGAGAGTGGCCAATGATGGACTTTTTTGCGACGCATCTCAGCAATCAGTTGCAGACATATGTATCACCATGTTGAAATCCTTGAGCGCTTGCAATGGACGCTCTATCGATCTTGTGAGATGGAATGATAGGATATGTGTATCCTCCAGCGCCGTTGATTCAGCAGATATTACTCAAGTTAAAAAGTCTCAATGCAATTCTGTTGGTAGCATCTCTATCTCCACAGAGACCGTGGAATAATCTACTCAGGTGTCTGTTGTGGGACATGCCATGGAAGCTTCCTCCACATTTCAGTCCATTCTATTGCTAGATGGATTCAATTAACTATCCGTACTACTTATGATATATATCTTCAACTCAGCAGTCTGTGCTTAAGATTTCAGCTCATGAAGTAAGAGTTCTTTCTACATCTTGGGGTTACGCTAATAGTGTTGCTATTACAAATCTAATGAGGGCTGCATATTGGTCTCAGCTTTCCACTTTCATGAATTTGTATCTTAGAAATATTGAGTCCATTTCTGGAGATCTGCATTGTTCAGGTCTGTTATCTGTTGTTCAGAATGTCGTCCACTGAACAGTTGCAACTATAGTTATGCAGGCTTTCTGTTCTGGCAGTGACTCTGTCCTGCTTGCCTCTTTGCTCTGGAGTATTTGATCCAGGGCAAGGGGAAGGGGGGGGGGGAGGGTGTTCCCTTAGGTCACCTACTTTATAGTGTAAAGCAAGGGAATACCTCTCCTGGAGTCAGTAATTCCGAGTCGGAACCGGGATGATTTTAAAGTGTAAAGCTAATGTTTACTCATCCATGTAATATTTTTAAAGTGTAGCTCGTTGTGAAGCATTTGTATATGTCACGTGTCATACAGGCATTAATATACAATCCTTGGACACTTTTAATGAGTATAAAGAGTCTCATTTCTCTGGACTTTCTTTATTTATTGGCTTTCCTTTAAAAATATTAAAAATATTAAGCATAATAGGTTATACTGGAGGTTAATAGATATCATTCATGTTATTGTGCTCAATTACAGAATGGTGTTGTGTCTTTCTCATTTTAATGCAAATAAGAAAGATACATGTAAAGCCTATTTCTCCTTTCTCCTCGAGGGGATAATTCTGTTATATGTAGTTGAGCCTATTGGATTTTCCTTATGTCCTAGGCCCCCCAACCTTTTTACTATTCAGCTAAGTCTGGGTCATTGGTACAGTATAAAAATGTTAAAAAATTTATAGTAATTTATATATTTTTTATACTTACCAATGACCCAGACGGGGATGGCCCTCCCATGAGTTGGGAATTCATACCTCCCTGCTGAGTACATAATGCTTACCAGGTACTGGTTGTAAGAATGATAATTGCGCCAATATTTTTATACTGTACCAATGACCCAGACATAGCTGGTGCTAACTCTTAAAATATAGGGCCAAACACAAATTTTGCCCCCCAATCCCCAAAATTTGCATCTAAAACTAAAGAAAAACATGTCCTGAGAGGCCCTCCACACCTCGCCCCTACTGCGCATGCGCAGTGTCAAGGACGTTCCGAAATTGGCGCCATTAATCATTCTAAGTTTGGCCCTTCATCAGTTAACATCTGACTGATCTTTGTGCTTTTAAATCTCAGTTTAAATGATGCCAGACACATAAATATTACTGAAATGGTGATTCTAAGGAGGATAGAAAAGGAGGAGAGGAAAAGAATGTGTGACAGAATATTATCAGGGCTGTAACTTAAAATTTTTTAATGAAATTATGTTAAGTTACCTATTTTCAAGGCAGCAGCCATTTTGTTGTCATTCTGATTATTTAGTTACACTGTTTTTTCAAGTGTTTTTCCTCTCTCCCTGTCCTTTAAGTTCCCCCTTGCTATTCTCCCATGCTTTTGGCATAGTTTCTGTAATTATTATTATTAAAATTTCTTGGGAGTTTTAGCTTAATAACAGAATGAATTCTGTTCTTTCCCCATGTTTACGTCTTCACCTACGGGTGGTTAGGCGTTGTGTTCTGCATCTACCATCTGATGTTCTGCAGTTTCTTCCCTGGAAGTCTCTGTTTTGCATCAGATGGTGTATTTTTGGTAACTGATTTCGGGCCTGGGTGCCTGGAGTCTTATTTTAGTGTTTTTACACTCATTGTTTACATTTACAACAGTCCTCTGTGTGAGGGGGGGATTTCTAAATAATAATATCTTTATGTTATTTTAATCATAACTAGATACATTATTATTGTTCGTAAGTGTTGAATAAATTGTTTAAAATATTTTTAAAATTTTTGTCCACACTTGGGCTTGGGATCCATTGGGGCTCAACGTTACTTTTCAGAAACTTGGGCTGTTCTGAAAAAATATTTTTTCAAAATATTTTGATTTCAATTATTTTTTCTATATTAATGGATCATATTATTATTATGTATTTGATTGCCAGGGGTTAGTGCGAGTACCAGGACTTGTTTTCTTTTCTCATTGAAAGGATATTGATCAATTGTTTTAGGAGGAAGTCTTCCTCTGACCTTATTATCATTCTATATGTGGTCAGTGTACTCGCATTAACTCCTGTTCTGTATCGTATGATTTCGATGACAATATGGGAAGCGTATGTCACGGTATGTTGTTGGGGATTTGGACACTCCGGTCCTTTCCCCGCAGGGTCACTCTACTTTATCAATTTCTATTTCAGACGATCAAGATTAGGGTGATGTATCTGTGATGTCTTCCAACAGTGTGCCTCCGTCGTCACAATTAATGAAGGGCTAGCGGAAAAGTGCTCATGTAATACGCCAATTGCCTAAGAGGACCCTAGTAGGTTCGACGGCCTTTGACGTCCGCTAGCTCGCCCGGTGTAGCGTCCATTCACCGAATGGTTCGGCAGCCGGGTTCGTCCGTTGCGGTCTAGAAGGAATTTTGGGGTGATGCGAGCACTATAAAATTAACTTAATGCACACCCAGTGACGGCGGATCGGAGGGAGAACGGAGGAAGCCTTTTAGTCCGGTTCATAGCTCGTTCCGGTCCATCCGGACGGCAAGCGAGAGAGGCCCCTCTCTCGTTCAACAACATCTGGCCCCAGATGTTGTGGTACAAATGTGTTGTTAGCGGAGCATACGTCCGTCGCTCGGGACGCTCCGTTGTATAGGCAGTCCGCTGAGACTGCTAAGGCTTCCTCTTCTCATCAGCGCACACGACCGCACCTTGGCTGCGTGACCGCCGATATATTACCAGCTTCGCCGATCAAGGATTCTTCGGCGACCAGGTCACACCATCCGGCAGCCAGGGATTCGAGACCGATGGACTCCGGACGTTCGCATAGGAAGTATGCGGGAGCCATCTGATGCGGAGCTGCCCTCGGTGAAGCACCGATAGACTGCGCCTCCGCAGGTCTCGACGCCGGACATTCTTGTGCACATAGCACAGCTTATCGCAGCATCCCAGCAGCCGACAGAAACGGTGTCGGATCGAGAATTATCCGACAGCGCTGGGTCGGTAGCCGGGGACTCGAGGCCTGCAGACTCCGGACGTTCGCATAGGAAGTGTGCGGGAGTCAACGTACACGGAGCTTCCAGCGGCAATGCATCGTAAGTCCGCTACGGCACAGGCCTCGGGAACGGACGTGCTTTCCTTAATAGCACAGTTTATCGCAGCATCCCAGCATCAACTGAATCTGTCGCATATATTTTATCCGACGATGCTGGGTCGGGACGCTCCGCGGAAGCGGGTACGGACGTCCGAAAGTTTCATCCGGTCCGACGGGATACCGAAAGGGATTCGGTGGATTTCAAGCTTTCCCTTTCGGAACAACATATGCTGCGATGCCGGATAAGAAACTGATAGCGTCGGTGGACTTAGAAATTTTTGGTTCGGTTCAGGGACATCGTCCCTCAGTTCCGACATAGTCCAATAATGTCACACAAACTTTCGAATTATTGAACGACGCTATATATATTATTATTTTATGCTTGCTATCCAAGCATTTCTGGTTTCTTGTTCGAAGAGTTATGGAGATGTCTTTCAAAAGTGTGCCTCTGTCGTCATAGTTAATGAAGAGTTAGCGGCAATAAGTGCTCATGGAATATGTCTATCGCTTACGGAATGACATTCGCTAGCTCACCCGGTGTAGCATACATTCATCGAATGGTTCGGCTACCGGGTTCGTCCGTTGCGGTCTAGGAAGGAGATTTGGGTGATGCGAGCACTTTAATTACTTTAGTACTCACCCAGTGACGGCAGATTGAGGACAGATCGGAGGAAGCCAACAACATAGGGGACCGCATGTTGTGGTTCAGATATTTTACATTCGGAGCATATGTCCGTTGCTCGGGACGCTCCGTTATATTGACAGTCCGAGAGACTGTCTTTAATGCTTCCTCATCCTCACAGCAGGGCACACGACCGCACATTGGCTACGTGACCTCGAGTATCCGATCAGTTTCGGCATTCAGTGATTCCACAGCGAATAGGTCGCGCCATCCGGTAGCCAAGGGACACGAGGCCTATACACTCCGTTCGCTCGCATATTGGAAGTATGCACGGGGTATCGATCTCGGAGCTTCCTGCGGCAATGCATCGTAAGACCGCTGCTCCTCAGGCCTCGGTGACGGACGTGCTATCCGAGTTAGCACAGTTGTTTCGCAGCATCCCAGCAATTGACGGTTTCTCGGTCGAATCAGGAATTATCCGACGGCGCTGGGTCGGTGCGGTCCGCGGTTGCATCAAGCTACGGACGACCGAACGCTTTATAGGGTCCGACAGGATGGCGAAAGGGATTCGAAAGATTTCGAGTTTTCCCTTTAGTAGTATCGGAAGATGCCTTTCATATCTTCTGGCATTTCTTCCAGTGATTATTTTTCGGACTTCATTGCTGCGATCTTGGATAAGAGACTTATAGCGTCATTGGACTCGGATTTTTCGATCGGTACAGGGACTTTGTCCCTGACTTACCGACGCAGTCCAATATTGTCATTACAACATGTGTTTTATTTTTCGACGCTATATATTATATATATATATACAAGCCTGCTACTAAGCATGATAGTTTAGTTTCTTGTCCGCGTGGCTCATTTCTGCCATTTTATCTTTTTTACATATAGTTTATTTTGGCAGAGCAGGGCAAACCGAGAGTTCATATGCGTCTAGACGGTGTGATTAAAGACTGCATATATTCTTTTTCGCCGTTTATGTCTTTTCCAATTTCAATATTGGGAACGACATTATGTATAGTAGACTTAACTTAGACGCTTTATTATACGTAATCCGCCTTACTGAGGCGTTATCATTACGTCTTCAAGAAAAGATTTACGGGATATTATTCCCAATGTAATTTCTTTTGAGGGCGGTATTTTGTTCACGTATAACTCCGCCCTTCAGTGGCTGATTGGAGTGTTTAGACGTGATGCAGCCCTAGCTACATCCACGCGTGGATAGTAGGTTAAGAACTCTCTCAGAGTCGCTTCGTTCTCGGAGGAGCTTCTCTTCGACGGCAACTTTCCGGCAATCCATGAATTGCTTGGTTTATACATTCTCTTGTCTATCTAGTGTTACAAGAGATTCAGACTGGGGCAAACATTCGGTGGTTGACTCAGAGAGTGCCGCCGTAGTTGCCGGACCCTAGTGTGGCTGTTATGACGGTTGCCAGTCAAACAGATTGGGATATATACTGATCCCTACGGATTCGAAGTGCCAGGGTCTTTGGGTTCCGCAGTCTTTTAGCTATCAGTTTAACTTCCGCGGAATAATGTTTTTTAGGCTTGCTTTATGTCATTGCATGAACATTATTCAGAAATGCATGCCCAAATTCCTGTCCTTTAATTCGACAGTAGTGGCGTATCTCCGGAACCAGGGAGGCACTCTTTCGTTTCCGTTATTCAATTTAATGGAAAGAATCCGTCTGTTGGTTATAGTACACCAAGTTCAGTTTTGGTCCGTCATATTCGGGGTCGTCTGATTGTTTTATCGCACTCCCGTTCTCTTACGGGTCGCTTGTTGCTGTCAGAATGGACTCTCAACAAACAAGTATTTAATCAGATTTGCTATCTATGGGAGCGCCCAATGATGTTTTATTATGACACAGCTTGCTAATCAATTGCAGACGTATGTGTTGGCTTGTCCAGATCTCTGAGCTAATTCTGTTAACGCTCTATTGATCTATAGGACGCAATGATAGGATACGTGTATCCTCCGGCGCTGTTGTTTTAGCAGGTATTGCTATGATAAACAACCACAATACATTTCTGTTGATAGCATCTCTATCTTCACAGAGATCATGAGTAATTTACTCTCTTGTCTACTGTGGATCTTAACGTGAAATCTTCCTCTATGTGAGGATCTTTTTTCACTGGGTAAATCGTGTCATCTTTATCACAACCAGCAAGGTCGCAACCTTCATGTATTCCGTTGTGTGGTCCGTATTGCATTGTAAGCACTGTACTGGACGAGCTTTGGACGCGATTTCTTACTATAGGAGATCCTCTTCTTCGCTATTCTATGCGACTAAAGTGGAGGCTCTTCCGTCGTGGTGTAGGGATCATTATGTTCATATGGTTGATCCCTCCATACTACGCATTGCTAGTTTTTAGTATACTTGTTTCACAAGATCTACTGCAGCCTGTTGTTATTTAGGTTATAGGTTTATGTTACCTCATACCTATGCACTCTACGATAGTTTACAATTGAGTCTTTTGTCTCTTTATCTAAGTCAGTTAGTAACTTTTTGATAAATAGACTTAGAATCTTTAGATTAAATTCCTATACGGATTTTAACTTCGGTTCTTATTTAGCTAAGTAATCATTTGAGCCTCTGGAAACAGTAGTTTTCAAATTCTGACCTTTTAGACAGCTCTTTTACTGTAGAGTCAGTGAGTTTCATGCACTATCGATGGATGATTTTCACTTTCATAGTTTCGGAATCAATACTTCCGTTACTATTTAGGTTGGATTGTTGCATAAGAGTTAGGCTCCTATTATCCGGAACCTATTATTTTAAGGTCCTTCCGTCTTCGTATGGGCATAGGCCTTTACTCTTTCCGGGTACAGTTTATGTATTTATAAACAGATATCTGTTTATTACATGGGCGTAAGCTTCTTCTGTCTTTGATGTCTAGTAGAAGGACGTTACGCTCCATTTTATTGTTAATCGATTCTATTAACTAGCGTACTGCTTATGGTATATCATTGGCTTAGCAGTTGTGCTTAAGATTTCGGCTCTTGAAGTAAGAGTTCTTCTACTTCTTGGGCTTACATTAATAGTGTTGCTATTATAGATTTTTGAAGGCTGCTCATTGCGCTCAGCCATCCATTCATGAATTTTATCTCAGAAATATCGAGTCCATTTCTGGAGGCCTCTATTGTTAGGTCTATTATCTACTGCTCAGAATGTCATTCACTTAACAGTTGCTACTATAGCTAGGTAGGCTGTCTGTTTCGGCAGTGTCTCCGTTCGGCTGCCCTCTTCGCTCTGGGCTATTTGACCCAGGGCAAGAAAAAGGGGGGGGGGGAGGGTGTTCCCTTGGGTCACCTGTTTTTACTATGAAAACAAGGGGATACCTCCTCCGGAGTTAGTAATTCTGAGCTGTTATTGGGATGGTTGTTTAGTGAGAAGTTTAAGTTTATAAAATTCATTCAAGTCTTAGTTTTTAAAGTATAGCTTTTGAATATTGCATATGTCAACGGACATGATTATGCAATTCTCACACACTTTTAGGAGTATAAGAGTCTCTATTCTCTAGACTTACTTTATTATTGGCTTACTTTAAAAATTATTAGTATAAGGATTATTGGATATTAATAGAGTACATGGATGTATGAAGCTCAATTTTTGGAAGGTGTTGTATCTTTCTAATTTATCATAAATAAGAAAGATACATGTAAGGCCTATTACTTCTTTTCCCTACAGGGGATGACTCTATTTTATTTTATTGAGCGTATTCCATTTTGCTCTATGTCCTTGGCCCTCCAGCCTTTTTACTATTCAGCTATGTCTGGGTCATTGGTACAGTATAAAAATGTTAAAAAATTTATAGTAATTTATATATTTTTTATACTTACCAATGACCCAGACGGGGATGGCCCTCCCAGGAGTTGGGAACTCTTGCCTCCCCGCTGAGTACATAGCGCTTACCAGGCACTGGTTATTAGAATGATTAATGGCGCCAATTTCGGAACGTCCTTGACACTGCGCATGCGCAGTAGGGGCGAGGTGTGGAGGGCCTCTCAGGACATGTTTTTCTTTAGTTTTAGATGCAAATTTTGGGGATTGGGGGGCAAAATTTGTGTTTGGCCCTATATTTTAAGAGTTAGCACCAGCTATGTCTGGGTCATTGGTAAGTATAAAAAATATATAAATTACTATAAATTTTTTAACTTTCGAGACCTCATTGACACTGCGCATGCACAGTGGAGTAAAAGTATGGACATGTAATTTTCGGTTTTAGATGCAAATTTTGGGGATTGGGGGGTAAAATTTGTGTTTGGCCCTAAATATTTAAGAGTAAGCACCAGCTGAGTCTGGGTCAGTGGTAAGTATAAAAAATATATAAATTACTATAAATTTTTTAACTTTCATTTTTTGTCTCAAAAACATAGGTTATGACACCTCATTGGAATGAGCTCGACGAGCTCATAACTTATGTATTTTTATACTGTACCAATGACCCAGACTTAGCTGGTGCTAACTCCAAACACAAATTTTACCCCCAATCCCCAAAGTTTGCATCTAAAACTGAAAATTACATGTCCTATATGGTCCTCCATACCTTTCCTCCACTGCGCATGCGCAGTGTCAAGGAGGTCTCGAAATTGGCGCCAAAAGTCATTCTTTGTTTGGCCCTTCATCAGTTCACATCTGACTGATATTTGTGCTTGTAAATCTCAGTTTAAATGATGCCAGACACATAAATATGAGAGAAATGGTGGATCTAAAGAGGAAATAGAAGGATGAGAGGAAAATTCAGTGGCAGGAAATAATTAGGGCTGTAACTTAAATTTTTTACGAAATTATGTTATGTTCCCTAATTTCGAGGCATGAGCCTGTTGTTATCATTCTTTCTATGAAAGTTCCACTGCTTGATCAGTGTTGCCTCTCTCCCTTTCCTTTATTCCCCCCTTGCTATTCTCTCATGCTTTTGGCATATTTTCTGTAATAATTATTACTAAAATTTCTTGGGAGTTTTGGCTTCATAACAGAATGAATTTCTGTTCTTTTCCCCATGTTGACGTCCTCACCCTTAGGTGTTTAGGCGTTGTGATCTGCATCTACCATCTGATGTTCTGCAGTTTCTTCTATGGAAATCTCTGTTTTTAATCAGATAGTGTTTAAATTGGTAACTGATTTCGGGCCATGTTTATCAGTGCCTGGAGTCATGTTTCTGGTTTTTGTACAACTTCTTGTTTACATTGACAACGGTTACTGCTGATAGTGATTTCTTGTCTTTACATTAGTTTAGACATAGCAAGATACATTAATATTGTATGTAAGTGTTGCATTAATTTTTTTAAATGTTTTAAAAAATTTTGTCCACACTTAGGCTTTTTTGGGACCCATTTGGGCTCGGTATTCCCATTGGGAACTTGGGCTCTTCTGAAAAATTTAAAAAAAATTTTTTTTTTTTTTTTTTTTTTTTGAAAATTATTTTCTTTCAAAGATTATAATGGATTATGTTATATTATGTATCTTTATTTCAAGGGATAGTGCGACTAATATGACTGTGTATTTTTTTATTGATAAAAAAAAAAATATTTTTTATTTATAATGCTAGGATATCTTCCTCTAATTCTCAGGTTCAATGTTTTCGCACTAATTCCTGCTCTGTGTGTGTTGATTGAAATGACAACGTTGGAGACGTGTGTCACGATATTGTGTTTGCGGGGAGGGGTCCATAATGGTCCTCTCTCCGTAGGGTCACTCTATATTATCATTTTATTTTTCAGAATTCAGAGTGATGTTTTCATGATGTCTTCAACAAGTGTGTCTCCATTGTTGCAGTGTTAGGGCTAGCGGCTAAGTGCTCAGGGTAATACAACAATTGCCGAAGAGGTCCCTAGTAGGATCGAAGGCATTGATCGTCTGCTAGTCCGCCCGGTGTAGCGACCATTCATCGAATCGGCAGCCGGGTTTTTCCGTTATGGTTCTGGGAAGCAGTGTGGGTGACGCGAGCACTATAAACTTGGAACGTGCACACCCAGCAACGACGGATCTGAGGATAGTACGGAGGAAACCTGTCAGTTTAGTAGCTAGCTCGTCCAGGTCTATCCGGACTACGAGCGAGAGAGGCCACCTCTCTCTTACAACTACATTTGAGCCGCAATGTTGTTGTATGTTTGTTTGTTAGTCGGAACATACGTCCAATCCTCCTGTTCGGGACTTTCCGTCACATACACAGTCCGAACTGGCTGTGTTATGGGCTTCCTCATCCCCATGTCAACACACACCACCGCACCTTGGCTTGTGACCACAGAGTTTCAGGGGACGTTCGCATATTATATAAATGCAGGAATGAACGTTCCTAGAGCTCCTGCTTTGCCGACCAGGGAATATTGTCGACCAGGTTACTTCATCTGTTAGCCAAGGATATGAGGGCTTTCCTGATGGGACGTTCGCATATTATATAAATGCAGGAATGAACGTCCCTGGAGCTGACAGTGGATATTATGTAAGTCACGGCTCCACAGGCCTCATTCAGGAATAAGAATGCGGTGATTTTCTGTGATGTCTTCAAAAGTGTGCTTCTGTCGTCACAGTCAAATGAAGAGCTAGCGGATAAGTGCTCATGATATTACGTCAATTGCCTAAAATGTCCCTAGTAGGATCGACGACATTGGCGTCCGCTAGCTCGCCCGGTGTAGTGACCATTCATCGAATGGCTCGGCAGCCGGGTTCGTCCGTTGCGGTCCAGGAAGGAGATTTGGGTGATGCGAGCACTATAATAAGACAAAGTGCACACCCAGTGACGACGGATCAGAGGAGAGAACAGAGGAAGCCTATTAGTCCGGTTCCTAGCTCGTCCAGGTCCATCCTGGCTGCGAGCGAGAGAGGTCCCTCTCTTGTACAACGACATCTGGGACCAGATGTTGTGGTACAAAACGTTTCGCATTCGGAGCATACGTCTGCCGCTCGGGACGCTCCATTATATAGACAGTCTGGAGAGACTGTCGATGTGGCTTCCTCATCCTCACGGCAGCGCACACGACTGCACCTTGGCTATGTGACCACGGATATCCAGCCAGCTTCGCCGATCAGGGATTCCACGGCGACCAGGTCATGCCATCCGGTAGCCAGGGACACAAGGCCTGTAGACTCCGGACGTTCGCATAAAAGAAGTATGCAGGAGTCAACGTACACAGAGCTTCCAGCGGCAAAGCAACGTAAGACCGCTACTCCACAGGCCTCAGTGACGGACGTGCTATCCCAAATAGCACAACTTATCCCAGCAGACGACAAAATCTCTGTCGGATCAGGAATTATCCGACGACGCTGGGTCGGTACGCTCTGCTGAAGCATCAGGTACGGACGACCGATAACTTCATAGGGTTCGACAGGATGGCGAAAGGGATTCAAAGGATTTGGAGCTTTCCCTTTCGGAACAACATAAAGCTACCGTAGATTTTATCCGGCATTATCTTCCAGAGGTTGTTCCGTCGGACCAGAATGCTGCGATGCCGGATAAGAGATTGATAGTGTCATTGGACACAGAATTTTTTGATCGGTTCAGGGACATCGTCCCTGAGTTTCCGACACAGTCCAATAATGTCACAAGAACTTGAATTATTGAATGACGCTATATATAAGCTTGCTACAAAACCTAGCAAGGCTGGTTTCTTGTCCGCAAATGCTCTAAATCTGCCTTTCATCAATTCAAGGAATTAATTCGAAACGGCAGGACAGGGCATACCGAGAGTTCCTCTGCGTCTAGACGACCAGGCTGAAGACTTAGAATTGTCTATACCGTCATCTATGTCAATTCCAACCACGACGTTGGAAATGACAATAATGACTAACAGAGTTAACTTAGACGCTTTATCATATGCAGATCACCTTACTAAGATGTTATCATTACGTCTTCAAGGGAAAGAATTCCAGGATATACAATCCTCATTAAGAGTTCTTTCAAGGGCAATAGCTTATTCCACGTATAACTCCGCCCTTTCAGTGGCAAACCTGGAGTTGGTTAGATGTGACGCAGCCCTAGCTACATCCACGTGCATGGATGGTAAGGTGAAAAACTCTCTCAGAGTCGCTTCGGTCTCCGGAGAGCTTCTCTTCGACGGCAAGCTTTCAGCAATCTATGATAAGATAACTAAGAAAGCTTCGGATTCTCTGCTATTCAAATCCGCTTCTAAAAAGTCGGATACAGCAGAAAAGAGTAAGACAGGCATTTCTGGGACAAGTACGCCCAAGAGAAGTTCCTGTAGAGGTTCCTATGCGTCCTCTAGGTCTTATTCTAGTGACCGTCAAGACAGCGACTCACGTGGGGGACGTTATTCTGGCCGTGTTCTGGTAGGCAGAATATTATCGAGTTTTATAAACGATTGGGCGTCAATTACGGACGACCCCTGGGTTCGAGGGGTAATTTCGGAAGGACTAAGAATATCCTTCAAACGAAAGCCTCCATTAACTCGAAGTCCAAAATGGACTCAGCTTCCGTAAAATCCGCAGAAAAGAGACGCTCTTTTATCTGAAGTACAGTCTCTTCTGAAGAAGATCGCGGTAGAGGTCGTAGAAGACCAGGAATCACCGGGTTTCTACAGCCATCTGTTTCTGGTTCCAAAACCAGATGGCTCGTCCGTCCAGTCATAGATTTGAGCTGGATAAATAAGCTGATCGTTGCTCCGAAGTTCTATATGGAAACAATTTGATCAGTCAGAGCGAGTATTCGGGTGAACGACTATGCTACAAGCATAGATCTCAAGGATGCGTACTTTCACGTTATGGTACATCCGACATTCAGAAAGTATCTACGCTTCGCAGTCCTAGGAGTTGTATATCAGTTCCGAGCGATGTGCTTCGGTTTGAACCTAGCGCCCTGGGCTTTCACTCGAATAATGAACTCGGTAATGATATATTTCCGAGCTCATTCGTCTGCGGTAACGTCGGCCGACCTGGACAACATTCTTCAGAGATACGGCAACGAGTTAACGCTTCAGATCGATGTACAGAATCTGCTTCTATTACTCTGACGTCTCGGTTTTATAATAACAGCCATAAAGAGACTGATAACGTCATTGGATAAGAGACTGATAGCGTCATTGGACACAGAATTTTTTGATCGGTTCAGGGACATCGTCCCTGAGTTTCCGACACAGTCCAATAATGTCACAAGAACATTTGAATTATTGAATGACGCTATATATAAGCTTGCTACCAAACCTAGCAAGGCTGGTTTCTTGTCCGCAAATGCTCTAAATCTGCCTTTCATCAATTCAAGGAATAAATTCGAAACGGCAGGACAGGGCATACCGAGAGTTCCTCTGCGTCTAGACGACCAGGCTGAAGACTTAGAATTGTCTATACCGTCGTCTATGTCAATTCCAACCACAACGTTGGAAACGACAATAATGTCTAACAGAGTTAACTTAGACGCTTTATCATATGCAGATCACCTTACTATGACGTTATCATTACGTCTTCAAGGGAAAGAATTCCAGGATATACAATCCTCATTAAGAGTTCTTTCAAGGGCAATAGCTTATTCCACGTATAACTCCGCCCTTTCAGTGGCAAACCTGGAGTTGGTTAGACGTGACGCAGCCCTAGCTACATCCACGCGCGTGGATGGTAAGGTGAAAAACTCTCTCAGAGTCGCTTCGGTCTTCGGAGAGCTTCTCTTCGACGGCAAGCTTTCAGCAATCTATGATAAGATAACTAAGAAAGCTTCGGATTCTCTGCTATTCAAATCCGCTTCTAAAAAGTCGGATACAGCAGAAAAGAGTAAGACAGGCATTTCTGGGACAAGTACGCCCAAGAGAAGTTCCTGTAGAGGTTCCTATGCGTCCTCTAGGTCTTATTCTAGTGACCGTCAAGACAGCGACTCACATGGGGGACGTTATTCTGGCCGAGATAACCGGTCAGACGTCCCTAGGTCGACGGGGCGAAGTGCGGGTCGTGGAGGACGTAGTTTTTCCTTCCGCAAGCCTCGCAGGTCCAGGAGGTGATGGTTTGAACCTCTATCGTGTTCTGGTAGGCGGAATATTATCAAGTTTTATAAACGATTGGGCATCAATTACGGACTACCCCTGGGTTCGAGGGGTAATTTCAGAAGGACTAAGAATATCCTTCAGACGAAAGCCTCCATTAACTCGAAGTCCAAAATGGACTCAGCTTCAGTAAAATCCGCAGAAAAGAGACGCTCTTTTATCTGAAGTACAGTCTCTTCTGAAGAAGAACGCGGTAGAGGTCGTAGAAGACCAGGAATCACCTGGTTTCTACAGCCATCTGTTTCTGGTTCCGAAACCAGATGGCTCGTTCCGTCCAGTCATAGATTTGAGCTGGATAAACAAGCTGATCGTTGCTCCGAAGTTCTATATGGAAACAATTTGATCAGTCAGAGCGAGTATTCGGGGTGAACGACTATGCTACAAGCATAGATCTCAAGGATGCGTACTTTCACGTCATGGTACATCCGACATTCAGAAAGTATCTACGCTTCGCAGTCCTAGGAGTTGTATATCAGTTCCGAGCGATGTGCTTCAGTTTGAACCTAGCGCCCTTGGCTTTCACTCAAATAATGAACTCGGTAATGATATATTTTCGAGCTCATTCGTCTGCGGTAACTTCGGCCGACCTGGACGACATTCTTCAGAGATACGGCAACGAGTTAATGCTTCAGATCGATGTGCAGAATCTGCTTCTATTACTCCGACGTCTTGGTTTTATAATAAACGAGGAGAAGTCGGTTCTGGTGCCGTCCAAGTTATTCACTCATCTGGGAATGAGCTTCGAGACGCACAACAATCTCGTTCGTCTGCCGTTAACCAGAGCGAATTTAATCAGTTGTTACGCTCGCTATTGTCTTCACTCAGACAAAGTTACAGCGAGAGAATTCATCAGACTGATAGGGTTGTGTGGAGCTACCGCAGATTTTATTCCAATGGGGCGGCTACGCACTTGTCCTCTCCAAATCTTTTTGACTCAAAAAGAACAGAGTTGGAGGGTGAAGATTCTTTCGCTCGTTACGTACATACTCTTGTAAGTCAAGTGAAACAGATTCAGACTTGGGCAGATATTCGGTGGTTTATTCAGGGAAATAACTTCCACTGCAATTGCCGGATCCGAGTTTTACAGTTTTGACGGATGCCAGTTAAATAGGTTGGGACCCAACATTGAGCCCAACAGTTTTTAAGTGCCAGGGTCCTTGGGATCCGTAGTTCCTAATCAAGCACATGAACATCAGGAATTGCTGTTATTTTGGCTTGCGTTACGTCATTGCATGAATGTTATACAGATTGCCCACAGGCAATTCTGTCTGACAATTCGACGGTATAAGCGTATTTTCGGAACTAGGGAGGTACTCATTCCATTCTGTTATTCACTGTAACGGAATGAATCCTTCTGTTGGTACTAGAACATCAAGTTCTCCTATCGGTCCGTCGTATTCCGGGTCGTCTGAATGTATTAGCGGACTCCCTTTCACAAAAGGGCCGCTTGTTGCAGTCAAATGGACTTTTAACAACGAATATTTATATCAGATTTGCTACCTATGAGAGCGGCCTATGATGGACTTTTTTGCGACGCATCTCAACAATCAGTTGCAAGTGTATGTGTCAACATGTTTGGATCCTCGAGCGTTTGCAGTTGACGCTCTATCCATCTCGTGAGACGGGATAATGGGATATGGGTATCCTCCAGCGCCGTTGATTCAGCAGATATTGCTTAAGTTAAATAATCTCCATGCAATTCTGTTGGTGGCACCTCTGTCGCCACAAAGACCGTGCATTAATCTATTTAGGTGTCTGTTGTGGCTTATGCTGTGGAACCTTCCTCCACATTTCGGTCCATTCTATAGCTAGATGGATTCTATTAGCTTTCAGTACTGCTTATGATAATATCTTCAACACAGCAGTCTGCGATTAAGATTTTAGCTCTTGAAGTAAGAGTTCTTAATACTTCAGAGGCTTATGCTAATAGCGTTGCTATTACAGTTCTAATGACTGCTGCGTATTGGTTTTAGCCTTTCACTTGCACGAGTTTATACCTCAGAAATATTGAGTCCATTTCTAGAGACCGGCATTGTTTAGTTTCGTTATCTGTTGCTCAGAATGTCGTCCACTAAACAGTTGCAACTATAGTTGTGTAGGCAGTGACTCTGTGCTGCCGCCCTCTTCGCTCTGGGGTATTTGACCCAGGGGAAGGGGGGGGGGGGGGGGGGGGGGGGGGGGGGCGGGTGTTCCCTTAGGTCACCTACTTTATAGTGAAAAGCAAGGGAATACCTCCCCTAGAGTCAGTAATTCTAGTCGGTACCGGGATGATTTTTAAAGTGTAAAGATAATTTTTTACTCATCCATGTAATATTTTTAAGTGTACCTCGGTGTGTAGTATTTGTATCTGTCACATATCATGCAGACGTTAATATACAATTATCGGTCACTTTTAATGAATTTAAGAGTCTCATTTATCTGGACTACTTTATTTATCGGCTTTCCTTTAAAAATAATTACCATAATGGATTATACTGGAGGTTAATAGACATCAGTGATGTTATTATGCTGAAGTACAGAATGGTGTTGTGTCTTTCTCGTTTTGATGCAGAATAGAAAGATACATGTAAAGCCTATTTCTCCTTTCTCCTTGAGGGGATAATTCTGTATATATATAGTTGAGTTATTGGATTGCTTTATGTCCTAGGCCTTCCAACCTTTTTACTATTCAGCTAAGTCTGGGTCATTGGTACAGTATAAAAATGTTAAAAAATTTATAGTAATTTATATATTTTTTATACTTACCAATGACCCAGACGGGGATGGCCCTCCCATGAGTTGGGAACTCATACCTCCCCGCTGAGTACATAACGCTTTTCCAGGCACTGCTTGTAAGAATGACTTTTGGCGCCAATTTCGAGACCTCCTTGACACTGCGCATGCGCAGTGGAGGAAAGGTATGGAGGACCATATAGGACATGTAATTT
This sequence comes from Pictodentalium vernedei, assembly GCA_031216915.1. Classification (NCBI taxonomy): domain Eukaryota; kingdom Metazoa; phylum Mollusca; class Scaphopoda; order Dentaliida; family Dentaliidae; genus Pictodentalium; species Pictodentalium vernedei. The sequence goes on from CM062297.1 coordinate 844,459,923, forward strand.
TCGTTTTTAGATGCAAATTTTGGGGATTGGGGGTAAAATTTGTGTTTGGCCCTAGAATTTAAGAGTTAGCACCAGCTAAGTCTGGTTCATTGGTAAGTATAAAAAATATATAAATTACTATAAATTTTTTAACTTTTGAGACAAAAAATGAAAAAATAATGAAAATTAATTGGCGATTTTTGAGAAAAAAATGCTTGCCATTACATTAGGTAAAGGGTTAAATAATATAATTATCGTTAATAATGAAAGTAATAAACAGATTAATTGCCTGACTGGACTGGTTACGTGAAATAATTCATTTGAGGCGAGGGATTATATTGTAAAACACTTGTGCACATTCACGCAGTTGTGTTTGTACAATGTCCCTCACCTCTCATGAATTATTTCACGTAACCAGTCCAGTCAAGCGATTACTCTCTATATATTTATACGGATACTCCATCATTGCTCTGAATTTATTAAGAGATAATCTTTCATTCAACTACAGTCACGTTTGAAATTCATGTTATTTCTTATTCTGTTATTAAGTAATTAGTGAACATTTTAACTGTTTCAGGCCAAGATTAGTAGATCATTGTTTGATATGTCCAGTATTGGAAAAAGTTTATTTGGTCTACATGGAGAAGACGGAAATACTGGTTCTAGTCATACAAAGTATGTATTGCGATTTACCTATTCTACTATATATGAAAAGCCTATGACATAAATTTTAGTTTTATACACCAACTGTGGTGAACATGCCAGCAATGGGACTTCAGTAGTTAAAATTTACACCAACAGTGGAATTACATCAAAGATGACCTTTGGTGATGTCGACCTGAATGCGAACTTGTCTAAATTTATTGCCTGTTGCCTCACGAAGAGTGAAATGAAAGTGGCAGTTATTTATTACGTTTTTAAATGAGTTTACCCCATAAAATGCCAAAAATTAACAAACATGCGTTGTCTCATGTTAATAAAGAATCCATAACTCAAAATAGTTTCGGTAAAATAATGGACGGTGGAAGTACTGCCAACCGATGCTCATGTAAACAAAACAGATTCTCACGTGTGTACGTCTGCTGCTCAGTAAAATCGAGAAAAAATAATAGCGACTCTTAATAATCTGACGGTCATGGTGTAAATAAAATATACACAAAGTAGCTTGGTGTATCAAATGTTCACCACTCCTGGTAAAGTAGTGTTAACCACACGCCAAAGGCTCGCGGTTAACACCACTTCACCACTCGTGAACATTTGGTACACCAAGCTACTATGTGTATATTCTATATGTGCACTTTTTTTCTGTTGACCCAACAAAGTTTGTTGAAGTCAAAATTAGTGTGAAATTTTTTCACATTTCTTGAACCACCAAAGATGGCATTTCAGTCTGAATCTGTTAATATATATACTACTCAAAGTGTGCTAAGCACCACATATTTGACACATCATAGTGAAGTTTTCATGTGACACATTTGCGATATTTTTGGTGGATATGATTGAGGAATGTATTGACATGGTCCCCAGTGTTTACATTAGCTCTCTTGACAGGCAGACTTTTCGTGACAGTCATGAAAGGCATGTACCCCTTGATTCCCAAGATGTTTTTGATGTACTGTCAACATGTACATGAGATGTGTAGGGTATTCAGTCTTCATTTCAACACAAACACTTGTGATTTAATGATTGAATATGGCAAATGCAATTGTAAGAAGACATTTGTCTGAAGCAGAAATGTGGTGGGCTGTAGGGATGGTGGAACGAGGGGCTACACATCGTCAGGATGGTGAAGCCCTTGGTGTGCACCATACGGTGATCACCAGAGCCTGGGCAAGATTTCAGCAGTATGGCACTCCAGTCAGACGACATGGTGGTAACAGAGACGGCAACCTCTGCAGCTGAAGACACGTTTTTGATCATTCAGGCCCATAGGAACCACTTTGACACAGCAACCCAGCTTCGCAGCGACCTTCAGAATGCATCCGGGGTAAATGTTGCGACGCAGACTATCCATGCAAGGTTGCACGAAGGTGGTCTCCGATCAAGAATGCCATGTATTCGCATTCAGCTGTCCCAGAACCACTGCCAGGCATGATACGAATGGGCCATGGACCAGAGAAGATTGATGACCTGTCCTTTTTACAGATGAGTCAAGGTACTGCCTTGACAACAAAGATAGGCGTTCTAGGGTATGGAGAAGACCAGGAGAGCGATTCTATGCAGCCAACATTGCTGAGCATGACTGCTATGGTGGAGGGTCAATAATGGTCTGTGGCAGCATCAGCTGAGATGGACGTACAGAGCTCTGTGTCCTTGACCGTGGTACATTGACTGCACAGCGGTATATTGATGAGATCCTGGATGCCCACGTCAGATTGTGTCCAGGAGCTTGGTGCCATGCTGGTCCAAGAATGGAACAACATCCCACAAAGGACCATCTGGAACCTGATTGGGAGCATGAGAAGGCATTGTCAAGCTGTAATTAACAATAATGGGTCTCATACTCGACATTGAACCCATATCAGTTCGCTCCGTCAACGTTTTGGCAAATTTGAAAAATTTCCTTTTTACCTTTAATATTCATTTTCCATGGTTATCATATTCAAAAGCTAAAAAATAATGTCAAACACAAACAAAATCTTCATTTCTGTGCTTACATCATTAAAGATGTAATTAAATATAAAATATATACACTTTTCATAACAATATTTCAACTAAAACGTAAAACAGGTAGTTGGATATACTTGGTGCGTACAAACTTTGAGTAGTATATTTGAATTTCTCATAAATTCAAGTCATGGCTTGATTTGATTTTATGAAAAAATCTCTGAATTGAGATATTTATGTAAAAAAATCAATTTATACAAAATATATCAACTGGAAGAGGGCTTTGGTTATAGAGTGGAACCATGTTAATTGAATATAATTTCCTGACACAAAACCAATTACCATACCTCTAGTAAAAATTTGACCTGTTCATTGAATATAGGTTATAGAGTAAACTCCTGTTAATTGAATAAAAATCTTGTAACCTTTCGCGAAATTTCCCTGACTCCCCCCCAGTTTTTCTTTCTTTATAGACCTATTTGGCCTCAATACATCCAATACAGGCATTTAATCTATTATATCTTGTTTGACAGAGCCCATGGAGTTCTGTCAAATGGGATATAATAGAAAATAAATGCTAAGTTTATCTCTAGAATACAGGAAAGTGACACAATTCCTATTAATTGAATACTCCTCCTGTTAATTGAATAATTTTCATTGGCAAAGTGGCTACAGTAGAACCTGTCTTGAGAGACTGCCCTTTGGGCCACACAAAAGTGGTCTCAAAAGACAGGTGGTCTCTCATAACAGGTTTCAAGTTTTCTCAAGTCCGTGAATAACCAACCACAAAATTCTGAAATAGAGAATGGATTTTTGTAATTACTTTGTAGTTCTTTTTTATGAAGTTTTTGTAACAAATTGAAATGGACTGTTATAAAAATTATAAAAATAAATTAGTTTTGAAAATCTTCATTGAAGATTTTCAACACTAATTGATTTTTATAATTTTTATAACAGTCCATTTCATTTTGTTACAAAAAAGATTTTCAACAAAAATTCATTTTTATTCCTGTCTGTCACATTTCAGGTATGTATGAAATTGTTTATTCAGCAATAATCCTAATCTTTTCACAGGGGTCTTATAAAAACATCTCAATCTTTAATGAGTTAGCAATTGAAACCCAATTAAGAGCTTTTAAAACTTTTACTTATGTTAGTATAAGCACAATGGATTTTCCAATTCCAGAACAAGTAAAAAGTTTTAGTCATGGTTTCAGTCTTCAAAGGGGCGGTCTCTCAAGACAGGTCCATTATGGCATAAAAATACAAGTTGGTACCAGGTCACAGTGGTCTCTCAAGACAGGTGGTCTCCCATAGCAGGTCCCTTATAGAATAAAACCAATCGGTGCCTGGCAGATGTGGTCTCTCAAGACAGGTGGTCTCTCAAGACAGGTTTTACTGTATTCATTTAACAGGGTCCATTGTACCAGCACAAGAGATTAACCCTTTAAACCCTGGTGGTATCTTCCATGTCATTTTAATAGCAGCAATAGGAAGAGTCCATATGTATTATTTGGGGGTAGACCAAGTAATATTTTCAATGTGCAGCCTAAAATATTGATCGGTCTACACCACACATTTACTTGCAGCCATCATACTTATTGAAATGATGATGTATTATGCTCCTGGGCCAGAAATGTGGTCTCTTGGGTTCAAATTTACTGTTTTAACTCTGTTTTTGCAAATCCTCAAAAAGGATAAAAGCGTGGAAGTAACTGAAATTTGACACTGAAATTGTGGTGTATTGAAAGTGCATGAAACAGGGTTCAAGTCTGGAAGTCTGGAATTTTTAAAAACATTTTCCAGGCCTGGAAAAGGTATGGAAAATGACGTTTTCATATAAATGGTATGGAAAAAGTATGGAAATTTAATTAAATATATTCAGAATCACTTTCGCTGTCCATGAAATTCAAATTTCATACTCAATTTCTTTTTATTTTAGTTTTTATTTCATTTTGATTCAGATTTCATGAAATTTAGGTCTTTGTAACACAACACAGAAATAACCAATCTGACACAGACATTAACGACCATTAATTGATCCATATATTGCCATGATCAAAATGGCTGCGCCCAGTGATAACGTGTTTACGTTGTGAACGTCAAGAAAAACAACACGCAAACATCAAAGTTTAATCTGCTAAGTTGAGGTATTGTGTAATACTGTCAACAAATTAACGTGAAAGGAAATGTGGAAATGTTTGTTTTCAGAAACGTGGTTGGAAAATCCAAATACACACTCTGGATTAGCAGGAACACAAAATTCAAAACAAAGTCAGGGGCAAAATGCCTCGTCTGTGACAAGTCTTTTGACGTCTCAGATATAGGGGAAGTGGCATTAACAAGACATAAGGCCTCAAGAAAACATACTATTTTGGATCAAAAATGCTCAAAAACACACACAAAAAAACCGCAGCACATCCAACAGTTGTTGTTTGACTTGTTACTAAAGAATTTAAATAGTTTTGGTTCACAACATTAATTGTGATGATTGGTGGTAAAACTCAAGAGATCTGGCAGTAAGATTAAACTCCAACACATTCCATGTACATGTAAGTGTTTTGTAAGATATATTTTTGATTTATCTGGTCACCCTAGTGGTTAAAAAAATGACACTGCAATGGCTGCGAAGGGTATGAAAAAACAGAGGAAGGTCTTGAAAAAGTCTCAAAATTTTTTTTCTTGGTAGGTATGGGAACCCTGATGAAAATTGGACTTCAGGTGGAAAAGTCATCATAAAGTCCTTCAAAAAATATCTAGGTAATTGCATGGTTCAAGATGTGTACTTAAGCATTTGTATACTGTTATTGCGGAAACTGGGTCTTCAAAGCATTGAAATAATAATAATTGCACTTGACTGGAGTCCTTGGGAAGCTCTCTCAGTACATTAATGGTTTGGCCAACAGAGCAGCTCTGTACATTAATGGTTTGGCCAACAGAGCAGCTATACTTCAGGCAGATGCAAACTCCTGTGCAACTGATAATTGGTTGATGTTCAACATCATTCCTCCATTCATACTAGATTGTTCAACTTGTGCTAGTGCTGACCAGATATGGCAAGTACATTACGTAAAGGGTTAATGCTGATGAACATGACAGAAAGGGTTTAGTTATTGCTACTTTAGCACTTAAGGGCCTGGAGGTTCCAACTTATTGTTTACTCTCTCATTAGGCCTAAAAAAAGTTGAAAATCTGTTTCTCAGGCCCTCCTGCATGGTCATTTTGACTGCCGCATGCTCTCTTTTTATAACCAATGCAAACTTAAAAAAAAATAAAAATTAAATGATTTATGTCTGATATTTTACCCAAGTTAATAAAAATTCAAAAATTTGTCCCTAAAGCATTGCAAAGCCTTCTTGCACCCAAGGTTTGGAAATACACCACCACCCGTACTATTTTATAGATTTTGAGGCCTAAAACATAACCCAAACCAAGAACATGAACTTTTGATGGCAAAGAAATAATTACAAAAATAAAAAATAAAATGAATAACCTACCACCCACATGTCATTTTACAAAATATGGCCTGAGAAACAGAAAATCTACTTTGTGGGGCCTAATGAGGTAGAGCTGGGCAGTTTATCGGTTTGGTTCGGGTTTTTTTTCAAAACTGAAACCGAACTTCCACCTTAACAAAACACTAAGACTTTCGGTTTCAACAAATTTCTCAGAATTAGTAAGCTCATGCCTTCTCAATCTCATGCGTTCCACACGCCAAAGGCTATCGTGTCAGGTAAAGGTAAATGCTGTACCATTTATGCTTACTTCAAGAGGATTGACAACAAAATAGTGGTACAGTAGAATCCTCTTAATTGAATACCGGTATCCATTTTGCCACTGAAAATTATTCAATTAACAGGAGTATACAATTAACAGGGATTTGGTCAGTTTCCTGTGTTCTGGAGGTAAACTGAGCATTTATTCTACTATATCTTGTTTGACAGAGCTCATAAAGCTCTGTCAAACAAGATATAATAGAATAAATGCCTGTATTGGATGTAGTAGGGCCAAAAAGGTTGATAAATAAGGAGAATTTGGTGCGTGTCACAGTAATATTTTTATACTGTACCAATGACCCAGACATAGCTGGTGCTAACTCTTAAAATATAGGGCCAAACACAAATTTTGCCCCCCAATCCCCAAAATTTGCATCTAAAACTAAAGAAAACATGTCCTGAAAGGCCCTCCACACCTCGCCCCTACTGCGCATGCGCAGTGTCAAGGACGTTCCGAAATTGGCGCCATTTATCATTCTAAGTTTGGCCCTTCATCAGTTAACATCTGACTGATCTTTGTGCTTTTAAATCTCAGTTTAAATGATGCCAGACACATAAATATTAGTGAAATGGTGATTCTAAGGAGGATAGAAAAGGAGGAGAGGAAAAGAATGTGTGACAGAATATTATCAGGGCTGTAACTTAAAATTTTTTAATGAAATTATGTTAAGTTACCTATTTTCAAGGCAGCAGCCATTTTGTTGTCATTCTGATTATTTAGTTACACTGTTTTTTCAAGTGTTTTTCCTCTCTCCCTGTCCTTTAAGTTCCCCCTTGCTATTCTCCCATGCTTTTGGCATAGTTTCTGTAATTATTATTACTAAAATTTCTTGGGAGTTTTAGCTTAATAACAGAATGAATTCTGTTCTTTCCCCATGTTTACGTCTTCACCTACGGGTGGTTAGGCGTTGTGTTCTGCATCTACCATCTGATGTTCTGCAGTTTCTTCCCTGGAAGTCTCTGTTTTGCATCAGATGGTGTATTTTTGGTAACTGATTTCGGGCCTGGGTGCCTGGAGTCTATTTTAGTGTTTTTACACTCATTGTTTACATTTACAACAGCCCTCTGTGTGAGGGGGGGATTTCTAAATAATAATATCTTTATGTTATTTTAATCATAACTAGATACATTATTATTGTTCGTAAGTGTTGAATAAATTGTTTAAAATATTTTTAAAATTTTTGTCCACACTTAGGCTTGGGATCCATTGGGGCTCAACGTTACTTTTCAGAAACTTGGGCTGTTCTGAAAAAATATTTTTTCAAAATATTTTGATTTCAATTATTTTTTCTATATTAATGGATCATATTATTATTATGTATTTTGATTGCCAGGGGTTAGTGCGAGTACCAGGACTTGTTTTCTTTTCACATTGAAAGGATATTGATCAATTGTTTTAGGAGGAAGTCTTCCTCTGACCTTATTATCATTCTATATGTGGTCAGTGTACTCGCATTAACTCCTGTTCTGTATCGTATGATTTCGATGACAATATGGGAAGCGTATGTCACGGTATGTTGTTGGGGATTGGGACACTCCGGTCCTTTCCCCGCAGGGTCACTCTACTTTATCAATTTCTATTTCAGACGATCAAGATTAGGGTGATGTATCTGTGATGTCTTCCAACAGTGTGCCTCCGTCGTCACAATTAATGAAGGGCTAGCGGAAAAGTGCTCATGTAATACGCCAATTGCCTAAGAGGACCCTAGTAGGTTCGACGGCCTTTGACGTCCGCTAGCTCGCCCGGTGTAGCGTCCATTCACCGAATGGTTCGGCAGCCGGGTTCGTCCGTTGCGGTCTAGAAGGAATTTTGGGGTGATGCGAGCACTATAAAATTAACTTAATGCACACCCAGTGACGGCGGATCGGAGGGAGAACGGAGGAAGCCTTTAGTCCGGTTCATAGCTCGTTCCGGTCCATCCGGACGGCAAGCGAGAGAGGCCCCTCTCTCGTTCAACAACATCTGGCCCCAGATGTTGTGGTACAAATGTGTCGTTAGCGGAGCATACGTCCGTCGCTCGGGACGCTCAGTTGTATAGGCAGTCCGCTGAGACTGCTAAGGCTTCCTCTTCTCGTCAGCGCACACGACCGCACCTTGGCTGCGTGACCGCCGATATATTACCAGCTTCGCCGATCAAGGATTCTTCGGCGACCAGGTCACACCATCCGGCAGCCAGGGATTCGAGACCGATGGACTCCGGACGTTCGCATAGGAAGTATGCGGGAGCCATCTGATGCGGAGCTGCCCTCGGCGAAGCACCGATAGACTGCGCCTCCGCAGGTCTCGACGCCGGACATTCTTGTGCACATAGCACAGCTTATCGCAGCATCCCAGCAGCCGACAGAAACGGTGTCGGATCGAGAATTATCCGACAGCGCTGGGTCGGTAGCCGGGGACTCGAGGCCTGCAGACTCCGGACGTTCGCATAGGAAGTGTGCGGGAGTCAACGTACACGGAGCTTCCAGCGGCAATGCATCGTAAGTCCGCTACTGCACAGGCCTCGGGAACGGACGTGCTTTCCTTAATAGCACAGTTTATCGCAGCATCCCAGCATCAACTGAATCTGTCGCATATATTTTATCCGACGATGCTGGGTCGGGACGCTCCGCGGAAGCGGGTACGGATGTCCGAAAGTTTCATCCGGTCCGACGGGATACCGAAAGGGATTCGGTGGATTTCAAGCTTTCCCTTTCGGAACAACATATGCTGCGATGCCGGATAAGAAACTGATAGCGTCGGTGGACTTTGAAATTTTTGGTTCGGTTCAGGGACATCGTCCCTCAGTTCCGACATAGTCCAATAATGTCACACAAACTTTCGAATTATTGAACGACGCTATATATATATTATTATTTTATGCTTGCTATCCAAGCATTTCTGGTTTCTTGTTCGAAGAGTTATGGAGATGTCTTTCAAAAGTGTGCCTCTGTCGTCATAGTTAATGAAGAGTTAGCGGCAATAAGTGCTCATGGAATATGTCTATCGCTTACGGAATGACATTCGCTAGCTCACCCGGTGTAGCGTACATTCATCGAATGGTTCGGCTGCCGGGTTCGTCCGTTGCGGTCTAGGAAGGAGATTTGGGTGATGCGAGCACTTTAATTACTTTAGTACTCACCCAGTGACGGCAGATTGAGGACAGATCGGAGGAAGCCAACAACATAGGGGACCGCATGTTGTGGTTCAGATATTTTACATTCGGAGCATATGTCCGTTGCTCGGGACGCTCCGTTATATTGACAGTCCGAGAGACTGTCTTTAATGCTTCCTCATCCTCACAGCAGGGCACACGACCGCACATTGGCTACGTGACCTCGAGTATCCGATCAGTTTCGGCATTCAGTGATTCCACGGCGAATAGGTCGCGCCATCCGGTAGCCAAGGGACACGAGGCCTATACACTCCGTTCGCTCGCATATTGGAAGTATGCACGGGGTAACGATCTCGGAGCTTCCTGTGGCAATGCATCGTAAGACCGCTGCTCCTCAGGCCTCAGTGACGGACGTGCTATCCGAGTTAGCACAGTTGTTTCGCAGCAGCCCAGCAATTGACGGTTTCTCGGTCGAATCAGGAATTATCCGACGGCGCTGGGTCGGTGCGGTCCGCGGTTGCATCAAGCTACGGACGACCGAACGCTTTATAGGGTCCGACAGGATGGCGAAAGGGATTCGAAAGATTTCGAGTTTTCCCTTTAGTAGTATCGGAAGATGCCTTTCATATCTTCTGGCATTTCTTCCAGTGATTATTTTTCGGACTTCATTGCTGCGATCTTGGATAAGAGACTTATAGCGTCATTGGACTCGGATTTTTCGATCGGTACAGGGACTTTGTCCCTGACTTACCGACGCAGTCCAATATTGTCATTACAACATGTGTTTTATTTTTCGACGCTATATATTATATATATATATACAAACCTGCTACTAAGCATGATAGTTTAGTTTCTTGTCCGCGTGGCTCATTTCTGCCATTTTATCTTTTTTACATATAGTTTATTTTGGCAGAGCAGGGCATACCGAGAGTTCATATGCGTCTAGACGGTGTGATTAAAGACTGCATATATTCTTTTTCGCCGTTTATGTCTTTTCCAATTTCAATGTTGGGAACGACATTATGTATAGTAGACTTAACTTAGACGCTTTATTATACGTAATCCGCCTTACTGAGGCGTTATCATTACGTCTTCAAGAAAAGATTTACGGGATATTATTCTCAATGTAATTTCTTTGAGGGCAGTAGTTTGTTCACGTATAACTCCGCCCTTCAGTGGCTGATTGGAGTTGGTTAGACGTGATGCAGCCCTAGCTACATCCACGCGTGGATAGTAGGTTAAGAACTCTCTCAGAGTCGCTTCGTTCTCGGAGGAGCTTCTCTTCGACGGCAACTTTCCGGCAATCCATGAATTGCTTGATTTATACATTCTCTTGTCTATCTAGTGTTACAAGAGATTCAAACTGGGGCAAACATTCGGTGGTTGACTCAGAGAGTGCCGCCGCAGTTGCCGGACCCTAGTGTGGCTGTTATGACGGTTGCCAGTCAAACAGATTGGGATATATACTGATCCCTACGGATTCGAAGTGCCAGGGTCTTTGGGTTCCGCTGTCTTTTAGCTATCAGTTTAACTTCCGCGGAATAATGTTTTTTAGGCTTGCTTTATGTCATTGCATGAACATTATTCAGAAACGCATGCCCAAATTCCTGTCCTTTAATTCGACAGTAGTGGCGTATCTCCGGAACCAGGGAGGCACTCTTTCGTTTCCGTTATTCAATTTAATGGAAAGAATCCGTCTGTTGGTTATAGTACACCAAGTTCAGTTTTGGTCCGTCATATTCTGGGTCGTCTGATTGTTTTATCGCACTCCCGTTCTCTTACGGGTCGCTTGTTGCTGTCAGAATGGACTCTCAACAAACAAGTATTTAATCAGATTTGCTATCTATGGGAGCGCCCAATGATGTTTTATTATGACACAGCTTGCTAATCAATTGCAGACGTATGTGTTGGCTTGTCCAGATCTCTGAGCTAATACTGTTAACGCTCTATTGATCTATAGGACGCAATGATAGGATACGCGTATCCTCCGGCGCTGTTGTTTTAGCAGGTATTGCTAAGATAAACAACCACAATACATTTCTGTTGATAGCATCTCTATCTTCACAGAGATCATGAGTAATTTACTCTCTTGTCTACTGTGGATCTTAACGTGAAATCTTCCTCTATGTGAGGATCTTTTTTCACTGGGTAAATCGTGTCATCTTTATCACAACCAGCAAGGTCGCAACCTTCATGTATTCTGTTGTGTGGTCCGTATTGCATTGTAAGCACTGTACTGGACGAGCTTTGGACGCGATTTCTTACTATAGGAGATCCTCTTCTTCGCTATTCTATGCGACTAAAGTGGAGGCTCTTCCGTCGTGGTGTAGGGATCATTATGTTCATATGGTTGATCCCTCCATACTACGCATTGCTAGTTTTTAGTATACTTGTTTCACAAGATCTACTGCAGCCTGTTGTTATTTAGGTTATAGGTTTATGTTACCTCATACCTATGCACTCTACGATAGTTTACAATTGAGTCTTTTGTCTCTTTATCTAAGTCAGTTAGTAACTTTTTGATAAATAGACTTAGAATCTTTAGATTAAATTCCTATACGGATTTTAACTTCGGTTCTTATTTAGCTAAGTAATCATTTGAGCCTCTGGAAACAGTAGTTTTCAAATTCTGACCTTTTAGACAGTAATTCTGTTGGTTTCTCTTTTACTGTAGAGTCAGTGAGTTTCATGCACTATCGATGGATGATTTTCACTTTCATAGTTTCGGAATCAATACTTCCGTTACTATTTAGGTTGGATTGTTGCATAAGAGTTAGGCTCCTATTATCCGGAACCTATTATTTTAAGGTCCTTCCGTCTTCGTATGGGCATAGGCCTTTACTCTTTCCGGGTACAGTTTATGTATTTATAAACAGATATCTGTTTATTACAAGGGCGTAAGCTTCTTCTGTCTTTGATGTCTAGTAGAAGGACGTTACGCTCCATTTTATTGTTAATCGATTCTATTAACTAGCGTACTGCTTATGGTATATCATTGGCTTAGCAGTTGTGCTTAAGATTTCGGCTCATGAAGTAAGAGTTCTTCTACTTCTTGGGCTTACATTAATAGTGTTGCTATTATAGATTTTTGAAGGCTGCTCATTGCGCTCAGCCATCCATTCATGAATTTTATCTCAGAAATATCGAGTCCATTTCTGGAGGCCTCTATTGTTAGGTCTATTATCTACTGCTCAGAATGTCATTCACTTAACAGTTGCTACTATAGCTAGGTAGGCTGTCTGTTTCGGCAGTGTCTCCGTTCGGCTGCCCTCTTCGCTCTGGGCTATTTGACCCAGGGCAAGAAAAAGGGGGGGGGGAGGGTGTTCCCTTGGGTCACCTGTTTTTACTATGAAAACAAGGGGATACCTCCTCCGGAGTTAGTAATTCTGAGCTGTTATTGGGATGGTTGTTTAGTGAGAAGTTTAAGTTTATAAAATTCATTCAAGTCTTAGTTTTTAAAGTATAGCTTTTGAATATTGCATATGTCAACGGACATGATTATGCAATTCTCACACACTTTTAGGAGTATAAGAGTCTCTATTCTCTAGACTTACTTTATTATTGGCTTACTTTAAAAATTATTAGTATAAGGATTATTGGATATTAATAGAGTACATGGATGTATGAAGCTCAATTTTTGGAAGGTGTTGTATCTTTCTAATTTATCATAAATAAGAAAGATACATGTAAGGCCTATTACTTCTTTTCCCTACAGGGGATGACTCTATTTTATTTTATTGAGCGTATTCCATTTTGCTCTATGTCCTTGGCCCTCCAGCCTTTTTACTATTCAGCTATGTCTGGGTCATTGGTACAGTATAAAAATGTTAAAAAATTTATAGTAATTTATATATTTTTTATACTTACCAATGACCCAGACGGGGATGGCCCTCCCAGGAGTTGGGAACTCTTGCCTCCCCGCTGAGTACATAGCGCTTACCAGGCACTGGTTATTAGAATGATAAATGGCGCCAATTTCGGAACGTCCTTGACACTGCGCATGCGCAGTAGGGGCGAGGTGTGGAGGGCCTTTCAGGACATGTTTTCTTTAGTTTTAGATGCAAATTTTGGGGATTGGGGGGCAAAATTTGTGTTTGGCCCTATATTTTAAGAGTTAGCACCAGCTATGTCTGGGTCATTGGTAAGTATAAAAAATATATAAATTACTATAAATTTTTTAACTTTTTCGACATATTACAAAAATTTATATACAATTAACAGGAGTTTACTTTACAACCCATATGCAATTAACAGATCAAATTTGTACTGAAGGTATGGTAAATGGTTTTGTGTTTGAAAATTATATTCAATTAACAGGGATATACAATTAAGAGATATCCAATTAAGTGGGCTCCACTGTAGTAAATTTCTTATATCGTAAACGATATCTACATCATCACCAGAAGGAATATGAAAAATTAAAAAGTCTTACATAAGAATCCATAAATGTGATTCAAGAATCGTTAAGTAAATTTAATGAACCTGCACATCCTCAGACTCACACATATTCAACCAAATAGGTATTAAAAGTTACCTGACAATATATGGTGTAAAAGTAATATAAATTATCTTTGACCGAAAATCATCTGTGCAAGGCGCCTAGTAAATTAGATTGGAGGTAAACATAAAATTTTTTGAGTTTTGAAACCTCAAAGTTTGCGTGGAAAAAACGACGGGTAAATTATGTTAATTAGGCAACTTCTGGCACGTTCTCTGAAGTCACATGTTCAGAGATAATGTTGCACATTGGCAGTTCTGTTTTTTGCCAGCAATAAAATGGTTAAATCAAAATAGAACATAAATGTTAAATGGATGGCAGGGAACTATTGAAAGTTTTTTAACCCTTTACCCAACAAATCGCCCACATCCGCCCACGTAATATGCAAATTCAGCAGTTGAAAAAATATTATTTTTCAAAAAATTTCAACAAAACCATATCATGTGACCCCTCGTTGGAACGAGCTCGTCGAGCTCGTTCCAACGAGGGGTCACATGATATGGTTTTGTTGAAATTTTTTGAAAAATTTGAAAAATGATATTTAAAATAATAAATTTTGAGATCGCCTGCATTGGGTAAAGGGTTAAAACTTATTGCGAATTGTTTGTATACTATTTTAGGGCTGGGCAGTTTATCAGTTTTTCGGTTTTAGTTCGTTTTTTTTTCAAAACCAAAACCAAACCGCAACCTTAACAAAAAAACGAGACTTTCAGTTTCAAAAAATTTCCCAGAATTGGTAAGTTTAAGACCTCTCAATCAAATGCTTTTCGCACGCCAAAGGCTAAAATGTCGGGCAAAGGTAAATTATGTGCCATTTATGCTTACTTCAAGAGGACTGACAACAAACCCCCCCCAAAAACAGTGGTAGCAAATTTCTTAAACGATATCTAAAGAACCAACACCAGAGGAATATGAAAAATTAAAAAGTCTTATGTAAGAATCCACACATGCGATTCAAGAATCGTTAAGTAAATTTAATGAACCGGGGCACAGCCTCCGGCTCACTCAATCGCCCAAATAGGTACATGTATTAAAAGTTACCTGACAATATATGGAGTAGAAGTAATATAAATTATCTTTGACCCCAAATCATCTGCATGCGTGTATTAAATTAGATTGGAGGTAAACATAAAATTTATTGAGTTTTAAAACCTCAAAAGTTCATGCGGGAAAAATGGCGTGTAAATTATGTTAATTAACCGACTTCTGGCACGTTCTCTGAAGTCACATGCTCAGAGATAATGCTGCGCATTGGCAGTTCTGTTTTTTGTCAACAGTAAAATGGTTAAATTAAAATAAAACATATCCTGTTAAATGGATGGCAGGTAACATTGAAAGTTTTTTTTAAACTTATTGCGAATTGTTTGTACACTATTTGAACTTACTTTAAGAAATCACGCAGAACTGCAGGTCTGTCAGGTATAAACTGTCAAATGTCAAGTTAATGCTGCATTTCCAATATGCAGTTGTTATAATAAACACGTGTTTTCCCATATGTATTTTGTATACACAACGAATCCCAGGATGCAATATTGCAAACTTCCAAATCCCATTATGCAGCTGTCTCCCTTCAAAAACATCAATCGCCTGTCTTGACTGATATGAAATCAATGCAGGGATCAGCCAAGAGGGTGAAGTGAAGTTGGCAATATCTTCACCGTGGCACTACAGTCGAAATTAGGAGAGATATCGTGAAAACATTGACATGAGTGAGTTACCAATAAAAATGATTCATATATCACGACTTACTTCAATAATAGTTATCAAAATCACAAGAAATATGATTTGTGTTCCTTTTATTCCATATGAAGCAGGAACCATTAAGAAACACAGGGCAGTCTATTTTGAAGCGATGTGATAATTACTGAAATAAGCACAACAATTGCATATTATCCACCCAAACCAGGGTGAGAGCTTAGCGACTCCTTAAAAAATAAGGAAATGTTGCTAAAATGTAGCTTTTCTTGTAAATTTTTGCATTTTGACAAGGCCTCAAATCTCACTGACAGAACAAGGCAGATCCCACCAGTGGTGGAGCCATGGTTTGAAATCCCGGGGGACCATGCTGGTGAAGAGTTTGGTGGGTGGGTGTGAATCTCAGGACTGAGGGTACTGTACTTGTACTGAGGGCAGGGAATCAAAAAGAATCTTTTCAAATTTGGGGATGGGAGGAGCAAGTGGGATTGGGGGAGGGGTGGGGCAGGTCTCTCTAGATACACCATGGCTCCACCACTGTAGCCCACTGCAGTAGCCCACCACAATATATCCATCAGCTAAGAAGAGTGGTGAATACTTGAGTAACCTGGAGGACTCAACATGCTGTATGAGCCTCATGACTTGGATGACAAACACAGACACATTTTATGTGTACATCACCCTCTAAAATGTGGATTTCTACAATATATTTTGAAAAACCGAACCGAAAACTGAGTTTTTGTACAAAACCGAACCGAACCGAAATGCAAATTTCAAAACCGCCCAGCCCTATACTATTTGAACTTACTTTAAGAAATCGTGCAGTACTGCAGGTCTGTCAGGTATAAACTGTCAAGTGTCAAGTTAATGTTGCATTCCCAATATGCAGTTGTAAAAATCAATATGTGTTTTCCCCATGTGTATTTTGTGTACACAACAAATCCCACAATGCAATATTGCAAACTTTCAAATCCCATCATACAGCAGTCTCCCTTCAAAAACATCAATCGCCTGTCTTGACTGAGATGAAAAATCAATGAGCCAAGAGGGCAAAGTGAAGTTATCAATATCTTTGCCTTGGCAATGCTCACTTCACCCAATTTCTATGTTTGGCCAAAAACGAACCTCTAGAGTCAAAATTAGGAGAGATATTGTGAAAACGTTGAAGTGAGTGAGTTACCAATAAAAGTGATTTGTATATCACGACTCACTTCAATAATAGTTATCAAAATCACAAGAAATATAATCAGTGTTCTTTTTATTGCACTGTAATTTGAAGCAAGAGCCATTAAGAAACCGTGGCTGTCTATTTTGAAGCGATGTGATAATTACCGAAATAAGCACAACAATTGCATATTCACCCAAACCAGGGTGAGAGCTTAACGACTCCTTAAAAAAATAAGGAGGTGTTGATTTTTGCTAAAATGTAGCTTTTCTTGTAAATTTTTGCATCTTGACAAGGCCTCAAATCTCACCGACAGAACAAGGCAGATCCCACTAGTGGTGGAGCCATGGTTTGAAATCCTGGTGGACCATGCTGGTGAAAAGGTTAGGGGGAAGTGGGGGAAATCTCAGCACTGAGGGTACTGTACTTGTACTGAAGGCAGATTCAAAAAGAATCTTTTCAAATTTGGGGATGGGAGGAGCAAGTGGGATTGTGGGTGGGGGAGGACAGGTCTCGCTACATACCCCATGGCTCCACCTCTGTAGCCACTACAGTACCCCACGCCAATATGTTCATTAGCTGAGAAGGGTTGAGAGCACTGAGTAACCCGGGTCACTCAACAAGCTGCAGGAGCCTCATGAACAGGATGACAAATACAGACACATTTTATGTGTACATTACCCTCTAAAATGTGGATTTCTACAATATATTTTGAAAAACCGAAAATCAAACCAAAAACCGAGATTTTTATACTGTACCAATGACCCAGACATAGCTGGTGCTAACTCTTAAAATATAGGGCCAAACACAAATTTTGCCCCCCAATCCCCAAAATTTGCATCTAAAACTAAAGAAAACATGTCCTGAAAGGCCCTCCACACCTCGCCCCCACTGCGCATGCGCAGTGTCAAGGACGTTCCGAAATTGGCGCCATTTATCATTCTAAGTTTGGCCCTTCATCAGTTAACATCTGACTGATCTTTGTGCTTTTAAATCTCAGTTTAAATGATGCCAGACACATAAATATTAGTGAAATGGTGATTCTAAGGAGGATAGAAAAGGAGGAGAGGAAAAGAATGTGTGACAGAATATTATCAGGGCTGTAACTTAAAATTTTTTAATGAAATTATGTTAAGTTACCTATTTTCAAGGCAGCAGCCATTTTGTTGTCATTCTGATTATTTAGTTACACTGTTTTTTCAAGTGTTTTTCCTCTCTCCCTGTCCTTTAAGTTCCCCCTTGCTATTCTCCCATGCTTTTGGCATAGTTTCTGTAATTATTATTACTAAAATTTCTTGGGAGTTTTAGCTTAATAACAGAATGAATTCTGTTCTTTCCCCATGTTTACGTCTTCACCTACGGGTGGTTAGGCGTTGTGTTCTGCATCTACCATCTGATGTTCTGCAGTTTCTTCCCTGGAAGTCTCTGTTTTGCATCAGATGGTGTATTTTTGGTAACTGATTTCGGGCCTGGGTGCCTGGAGTCTTATTTTAGTGTTTTTACACTCATTGTTTACATTTACAACAGCCCTCTGTGTGAGGGGGGGATTTCTAAATAATAATATCTTTATGTTATTTTAATCATAATTAGATACATTATTATTGTTCGTAAGTGTTGAATAAATTGTTTAAAATATTTTTAAAATTTTTGTCCACACTTAGGCTTGGGATCCATTGGGGCTCAACGTTACTTTTCAGAAACTTGGGCTGTTCTGAAAAAATATTTTTTCAAAATATTTTGATTTCAATTATTTTTTCTATATTAATGGGTCATATTATTATTATGTATTTTGATTGCCAGGGGTTAGTGCGAGTACCAGGACTTGTTTTCTTTTCACATTGAAAGGATATTGATCAATTGTTTTAAGAGGAAGTCTTCCTCTGACCTTATTATCATTCTATATGTGGTCAGTGTACTCGCATTAACTCCTGTTCTGTATCGTATGATTTCGATGACAATATGGGAAGCGTATGTCACGGTATGTTGTTGGGGATTTGGACACTCCGGTCCTTTCCCCGCAGGGTCACTCTACTTTATCAATTTCTATTTCAGACGATCAAGATTAGGGTGATGTTTCTGTGATGTCTTCCAACAGTGTGCCTCCGTCGTCACAATTAATGAAGGGCTAGCGGAAAAGTGCTCATGTAATACGCCAATTGCCTAAGAGGACCCTAGTAGGTTCGACGGCCTTTGACGTCCGCTAGCTCGCCCGGTGTAGCGTCCATTCACCGAATGGTTCGGCAGCCGGGTTCGTCCGTTGCGGTCTAGAAGGAATTTTGGGGTGATGCGAGCACTATAAAATTAACTTAATGCACACCCAGTGACGGCGGATCGGAGGGAAAACGGAGGAAGCCTTTAGTCCGGTTCATAGCTCGTTCCGGTCCATCCGGACGGCAAGCGAGAGAGGCCCCTCTCTCGTTCAACAACATCTGGCCCCAGATGTTGTGGTACAATGTGTCGTTAGCGGAGCATACGTCCGTCGCACGGGACGCTCCGTTGTATAGGCAGTCCGCTGAGACTGCTAAGGCTTCCTCTTCTCGTCAGCGCACACGACCGCACCTTGGCTGCGTGACCGCCGATATATTACCAGCTTCGCCGATCAAGGATTCTTCGGCGACCAGGTCACACCATCCGGCAGCCAGGGATTCGAGACCGATGGACTCCGGACGTTCGCATAGGAAGTATGCGGGAGCCATCTGATGCGGAGCTGCCCTCGGCGAAGCACCGATAGACTGCGCCTCCGCAGGTCTCGACGCCGGACATTCTTGTGCACATAGCACAGCTTATCGCAGCATCCCAGCAGCCGACAGAAACGGTGTCGGATCGAGAATTATCCGACAGCGCTGGGTCGGTAGCCGGGGACTCGAGGCCTGCAGACTCCGGACGTTCGCATAGGAAGTGTGCGGGAGTCAACGTACACGGAGCTTCCAGCGGCAATGCATCGTAAGTCCGCTACTGCACAGGCCTCGGGAACGGACGTGCTTTCCTTAATAGCACAGTTTATCGCAGCATCCCAGCATCAACTGAATCTGTCGCATATATTTTATCCGACGATGCTGGGTCGGGACGCTCCGCGGAAGCGGGTACGGACGTCCGAAAGTTTCATCCGGTCCGACGGGATACCGAAAGGGATTCGGTGGATTTCAAGCTTTCCCTTTCGGAACAACATATGCTGCGATGCCGGATAAGAAACTGATAGCGTCGGTGGACTTAGAAATTTTTGGTTCGGTTCAGGGACATCGTCCCTCAGTTCCGACATAGTCCAATAATGTCACACAAACTTTCGAATTATTGAACGACGCTATATATATTATTATTTTATGCTTGCTATCCAAGCATTTCTGGTTTCTTGTTCGAAGAGTTATGGAGATGTCTTTCAAAAGTGTGCCTCTGTCGTCATAGTTAATGAAGAGTTAGCGGCAATAAGTGCTCATGGAATATGTCTATCGCTTACGGAGTGACATTCGCTAGCTCACCCGGTGTAGCGTACATTCATCGAATGGTTCGGCTGCCGGGTTCGTCCGTTGCGGTCTAGGAAGGAGATTTGGGTGATGCAAGCACTTTAATTACTTTAGTACTCACCCAGTGACGGCAGATTGAGGACAGATCGGAGGAAGCCAACAACATAGGGGACCGCATGTTGTGGTTCAGATATTTTACATTCGGAGCATATGTCCGTTGCTCGGCGCGCTCCGTTATATTGACAGTCCGAGAGACTGCCTTTAATGCTTCCTCATCCTCACAGCAGGGCACACGACCGCACATTGGCTACGTGACCTCGAGTATCCGATCAGTTTCGGCATTCAGTGATTCCACAGCGAATAGGTCGCGCCATCCGGTAGCCAAGGGACACGAGGCCTATACACTCCGTTCGCTCGCATATTGGAAGTATGCACGGGGTAACGATCTCGGAGCTTCCTGCGGCAATGCATCGTAAGACCGCTGCTCCTCAGGCCTCAGTGACGGACGTGCTATCCGAGTTAGCACAGTTGTTTCGCAGCATCCCAGCAATTGACGGTTTCTCGGTCGAATCAGGAATTATCCGACGGCGCTGGGTCGGTGCGGTCCGCGGTTGCATCAAGCTACGGACGACCGAACGCTTTATAGGGTCCGACAGGATGGCGAAAGGGATTCGAAAGATTTCGAGTTTTCCCTTTAGTAGTATCGGAAGATGCCTTTCATATCTTCTGGCATTTCTTCCAGTGATTATTTTTCGGACTTCATTGCTGCGATCTTGGATAAGAGACTTATAGCGTCATTGGACTCGGATTTTTCGATCGGTACAGGGACTTTGTCTCTGACTTACCGACGCAGTCCAATATTGTCATTACAACATGTGTTTTATTTTTCGACGCTATATATTATATATATATATATACAAGCCTGCTACTAAGCATGATAGTTTAGTTTCTTGTCCGCGTGGCTCATTTCTGCCATTTTATCTTTTTTACATATAGTTTATTTTGGCAGAGCAGGGCATACCGAGAGTTCATATGCGTCTAGACGGTGTGATTAAAGACTGCATATATTCTTTTTCGCCGTTTATGTCTTTTCCAATTTCAATGTTGGGAACGACATTATGTATAGTAGACTTAACTTAGACGCTTTATTATTCGTAATCCGCCTTACTGAGGCGTTATCATTACGTCTTCAAGAAAAGATTTACGGGATATTATTCTCAATGTAATTTCTTTTGAGGGCAGTAGTTTGTTCACGTATAACTCCGCCCTTCAGTGGCTGATTGGAGTTGGTTAGACGTGATGCAGCCCTAGCTACATCCACGCGTGGATAGTAGGTTAAGAACTCTCTCAGAGTCGCTTCGTTCTCGGAGGAGCTTCTCTTCGACGGCAACTTTCCGGCAATCCATGAATTGCTTGATTTATACATTCTCTTGTCTATCTAGTGTTACAGGAGATTCAGACTGGGGCAAACATTCGGTGGTTGACTCAGAGAGTGCCGCCGCAGTTGCCGGACCCTAGTGTGACTGTTATGACGGTTGCCAGTCAAACAGATTGGGATATATACTGATCCCTACGGATTCGAAGTGCCAGGGTCTTTGGGTTCCGCAGTCTTTTAGCTATCAGTTTAACTTCCGCGGAATAATGTTTTTTAGGCTTGCTTTTTGTCATTGCATGAACATTATTCAGAAACGCATGCCCAGATTCCTGTCCTTTAATTCGACAGTAGTGGCGTATCTCCGGAACCAGGGAGGCACTCTTTCGTTTCCGTTATTCAATTTAATGGAAAGAATCCGTCTGTTGGTTTTAGTACACCAAGTTCAGTTTTGGTCCGTCATATTCTGGGTCGTCTGATTGTTTTATCGCACTCCCGTTCTCTTACGGGTCGCTTGTTGCTGTCAGAATGGACTCTCAACAAACAAGTATTTAATCAGATTTGCTATCTATGGGAGCGCCCAATGATGTTTTATTTATGACACAGCTTGCTAATCAATTGCAGACGTATGTGTTGGCTTGTCCAGATCTCTGAGCTAATACTGTTAACGCTCTATTGATCTATAGGACGGAATGATAGGATACGCGTATCCTGCGGCGCTGTTGTTTTAGCAGGTATTGCTAAGATAAACAACCACAATACATTTCTGTTGATAGCATCTCTATCTTCACAGAGATCATGAGTAATTTACTCTCTTGTCTACTGTGGATCTTAACGTGAAATCTTCCTCTATGTGAGGATCTTTTTTCACTGGGTAAATCGTGTCATCTTTATCACAACCAGCAAGGTCGCAACCTTCATGTATTCCGTTGTGTGGTCCGTATTGCATTGTAAGCACTGTACTGGACGAGCTTTGGACGCGATTTCTTACTATAGGAGATCCTCTTCTTCGCTATTCTATGCGACTAAAGTGGAGGCTCTTCCGTCGTGGTGTAGGGATCATTATGTTCATATGGTTGATCCCTCCATACTACGCATTGCTAGTTTTTAGTATACTTGTTTCACAAGATCTACTGCAGCCTGTTGTTATTTAGGTTATAGGTTTATGTTACCTCATACCTATGCACTCTACGATAGTTTACAATTGAGTCTTTTGTCTCTTTATCTAAGTCAGTTAGTAACTTTTTGATAAATAGACTTAGAATCTTTAGATTAAATTCCTATACGGATTTTAACTTCGGTTCTTATTTAGCTAAGTAATCATTTGAGCCTCTGGAAACAGTAGTTTTCAAATTCTGACCTTTTAGACAGTAATTCTGTTGGTTTCTCTTTTACTGTAGAGTCAGTGAGTTTCATGCACTATCGATGGATGATTTTCACTTTCATAGTTTCGGAATCAATATTTCCGTTACTATTTAGGTTGGATTGTTGCATAAGAGTTAGGCTCCTATTATCCGGAACCTATTATTTTAAGGTCCTTCCGTCTTCGTATGGCCATAGGCCTTTACTCTTTCCGGGTACAGTTTATGTATTTATAAACAGATATCTGTTTATTACAAGGGCGTAAGCTTCTTCTGTCTTTGATGTCTAGTAGAAGGACGTTACGCTCCATTTTATTGTTAATGGATTCTATTAACTAGCGTACTGCTTATGGTATATCATTGGCTTAGCAGTTGTGCTTAAGATTTCGGCTCATGAAGTAAGAGTTCTTCTACTTCTTGGGCTTACATTAATAGTGTTGCTATTATAGATTTTTGAAGGCTGCTCATTGCGCTCAGCCATCCATTCATGAATTTTATCTCAGAAATATCGAGTCCATTTCTGGAGGCCTCTATTGTTAGGTCTATTATCTACTGCTCAGAATGTCATTCACTTAACAGTTGCTACTATAGCTAGGTAGGCTGTCTGTTTCGGCAGTGTCTCCGTTCGGCTGCCCTCTTCGCTCTGGGCTATTTGACCCAGGGCAAGAAAAAGGGGGGGGGGGGGGAGGGTGTTCCCTTGGGTCACCTGTTTTTACTATGAAAACAAGGGGATACCTCCTCCGGAGTTAGTAATTCTGAGCTGTTATTGGGATGGTTGTTTAGTGAGAAGTTTAAGTTTATAAAATTCATTCAAGTCTTAGTTTTTAAAGTATAGCCTTTGAATATTGCATATGTCAACGGACATGATTATGCAATTCTCACACACTTTTAGAAGTATAAGAGTCTCTATTCTCTAGACTTTCTTTATTATTGGCTTACTTTAAAAATTATTAGTATAAGGATTATTGGATATTAATAGAGTACATGGATGTATGAAGCTCAATTTTTGGAAGGTGTTGTATCTTTCTAATTTATCATAAATAAGAAAGATACATGTAAGGCCTATTACTTCTTTTCCCTACAGGGGATGACTCTATTTTATTTTATTGAGCGTATTCCATTTTGCTCTATGTCCTTGGCCCTCCAGCCTTTCTACTATTCAGCTATGTCTGGGTCATTGGTACAGTATAAAAATGTTAAAAAATTTATAGTAATTTATATATTTTTTATACTTACCAATGACCCAGACGGGGATGGCCCTCCCAGGAGTTGGGAACTCTTGCCTCCCCGCTGAGTACATAGCGCTTACCAGGCACTGGTTATTAGAATGATAAATGGCGCCAATTTCGGAACGTCCTTGACACTGCGCATGCGCAGTGGGGGCGAGGTGTGGAGGGCCTTTCAGGACATGTTTTCTTTAGTTTTAGATGCAAATTTTGGGGATTGGGGGGCAAAATTTGTGTTTGGCCCTATATTTTAAGAGTTAGCACCAGCTATGTCTGGGTCATTGGTAAGTATAAAAAATATATAAATTACTATAAATTTTTTAACTTTTTGTACAAAACCAAAACCGAAATGAAAATTTCGAAACCCTATAATGAGGTAACACTTTTGCATAGATTTGGTGTGTAGTGAAGTCTTCGCTGCCAAATACAGTAGAACCTGTGTTGAGAGACCACCCTTTGGGCCACACAAAAGTGGTCTCTCAAGACAGGTGGTCTCTCATA
Source organism: Pictodentalium vernedei (assembly GCA_031216915.1). Classification (NCBI taxonomy): domain Eukaryota; kingdom Metazoa; phylum Mollusca; class Scaphopoda; order Dentaliida; family Dentaliidae; genus Pictodentalium; species Pictodentalium vernedei. The sequence goes on from CM062297.1 coordinate 844,484,656, forward strand.
ACAGGTTTCAGGTTTTCTCAAGTCAGTGAATAACCAACCACAAATTCAGAAATAGAGAAGAATAGATTTTTGTAATTACTTTGTAGTTCTTTTTTATGAAGTTTTTGTAACAAATTGAAATGGACTGTTATAAAAATTATAAAAATAAATTAGTGTTGAAAATCTTCATTGAAGATTTTCAACACTAATTTATTTTTATAATTTTTATAACAGTCCATTTTAGTTTGTTACAAAAAGATTTTCAACACAAATTTATTTTTATTCCTATCTGTCACATTTCAGGTGTGTATGAAATTGTTTATTCAGCATTAATCCTAATCTTTTCACAGGGGTCTTATAAAAACATCTCAGTCTTTAATGAGTTAGCAATTGAAACCCAATTAAGAGGTTTTAATACTTTTAATTGTGTTAGTATAACACAATGGATTTTCCAATTCCAGAAAAGGTAAGAAGTTTTTATCATGGTTTCAGTCTTCAAAGGGGCGGTCTCTCAAGACAGGTCAATTATGGCATAAAAATACAAGTTGGTACCAGGTTACAGTGGTCTCTCAAGACAGGTGGTCTCTCAAGACAGGTGGTCTCCCATAGCTGGTCCATCATAGAGTAAAACCAATCGGTACCTGGCAGATGTGGTCTCTCAAGACAGGTGGTCTCTCAAGACAGTGGTCTCTCAAGACAGGTTTTACTGTATAGGTATCCAAGACTTCACTAGAAATCACGATTAAGGTATTAAAATTTCCTTTCCAAGACCACTGGAAGGCGGCATGTTGGAAAATGTGTTCTAAGATGAAAAAACTCCCCAAACTTTGGACTAGATTGTAAAAGTACACAGCATTTCTTTTGAGCCTGTCTTAATGCATGTTTATGATGTATAAATACTTGTTCTCCATAATATAATTTCAGTAACTTACCAGTCACCTAACATTGCTTCCACTGTTTTCCTTTGGTTGAAGAGGGAAGCAGCTATTTCCTCTCTGGGATATTTTAGAACATTTTTGTTGGTTGTATATTTTTCTAGCATTTTCGCCCACGTTTATGAAAAAAATCAGCTGAGAGAAGAGAAGTAAACAGTAATATGTTTACTCAAGACCAAAAAGGGATTGGAGTCTGGGTGGGAAGGTTGGTAGCTCTGAGACTTTTGTGCATGTACAGATGCTCATCTATAGAGGACCATACAGGACATTCTTAGTGGATTTGGCTTAATTTCAGGGTTGGGGGGGGGGGGGGGAATTGAGCATTTGGAGACTTGTCAGTATGAGGAGATTGCTATAAATTTGGAAATTACTCGAAATTTTTGATATTTGTCTATGTCCTCTAGACTTACTAGGTAAGTTTAGAATATAAGATTGAACTTTTTGTTAATTGAACAAAAAGTAATACGGTAGGTGTGAAGAACTTATGTAAGTTGGAAGTGAACGTAATTAGAATATTGTTTTTGATCCAACATTGATCACTTCACAGGGAGGAAGAGTTTGTGCTTGAATAATTTTCTTCTTATTATGCCCCGAAGACCCTCTCGGGGGCATTATGTTTTCACCACGTCTGTCCGTCCGTCCATCATTCTGCATCAACAAATCAGTTTATATGTCCAGTTGTTGGTACACAGCACTGTTGTGTGCCTAGTCAGATCTATGTGACTAGGCACATAAATTTGAACTAACAATTGGTGTTTATGTGTCTATGGGTTTTAGTATTTCACAGTACATATTCCATGATATTTTTTTCAGAATATTTAGTGGTGCAGAGAACTGTTTATTCCATTATATCTCATTTGAAATGTTTGAAGGTGTATATATAGGACCAACAATTCATGAAGTGAACTTAGTTAATGGTGCAATACATAAAGACTTGTTGTGTAATTTCCATAGATGTTGTTTGCTTCTACATGATGATTTTTTACGTTCACAAGTGTGCCAAGTAAGTTTCTAACAAATCTGAACCCTTAAAGGCCTATTTCCAACTTTTACGACCTCAGAACAGGTGCTCTTAATATGCCATCATGAGGTTGTCCTGTTGACAACAGACAAATCAGGTGGGCAATGGTTTCTAGTCAAGTCTTGGCAGCCTGTTAAGGTAGCCAAACCTTGACTAGAAATCACTGCTAAGAGCTGCTGGACATATAGAAGCTGTGGGCTGGAGAGAATTTAGGACACTTGTCGAGGCCCATAAGGGTTAAAGGCCTAGAAAATTTTAGAAATTTTTGCTACACCTTGACAGTCTACATCCTGTGACTTTGCGGCTGTTTTTTGGCAAGTCTTGGCTGCCAATGTAGGCAGTCAAGACTAGCTAAAAACAACTACCAGGGTGCTTAGAATGTAACTTGTGAATTAAACCAAAGATTGCATGTTGAGGCACCTGTTATGTTGCCAAAAATGTGATCAGAGTCGGAATTAGTCCCTTAAGGGTTAAATTTATCATATAGAACTGCAGTACAGGACATATGTTACTTAGTTTGGGAATCCCCCTTGTGAGGGTGTATAGAGTGAAGATCTGCATTACATCCGTATGTTTGTATGTTACAGATTTATGTCCGTCCAACATGTTTACTGCTTTAGCTCCACCACTGGTGGTTGGATTCAAATAATTTTTGCTTGCATCTTGCTAATCATGAGGGAAAGATTGTGTGGCCAAAAAATGCCCCCACTTTTATATTTATGGCCTAAAATAATTAAAAAGGACCTTATAGGAGGGCCTGAGAATCAGATTTTTAACTTTTTAACTAATCTGACTGCAAGTCAGTGGGAGCTCATGCCTATATAACTTTTGGAAACTTCTCTTCTTCTCCACAAGCTCTGGGCCAAATTCCAACATATATTGCAAAGACCATCCATGGAGTATACCCTTTCTGTTTTGTTCAAATGAAGTAGCTGCCATCCGTTCAGATGAAGCAGCTGCCACCAAAAGCTTAAAAATCTTTTAAAATCTTCTCATGAACCACCAGAGAGAATGCCTTGAAATTTGGAACATGGAACATTCTTTGGTGTTGAAGATTAAAGTTTGTTCAAGGGAAGTTGGTAGGTCAATATTTGGGCTCTCTGTGGGAGCATATTCATTTTGGGCCCTGCCCAAAATTTGTATTTCAAGAGTCGGTGGGCCAATTTTAACCAAACTTGGCATGCCGTATAAGTAGGGCCAGAAATTTTCACAACCCCGAGCTAAAAATAGAAAAACATTCAAAAGCCCATATTTCCCAAACCACATTGAACAGAGAACTGTTATTTGGTATGAAGCATCTTTAGGACTAGTAGAATGGAGTGGTAAAAAAAATTGCAATGGTTGTATCAGGGTGTTCTATTTCATGTAATGTCAGAATATGATAACCCTTTCCATGCTCGCATTACTGCTCTAAACATCATTCAGATAAGTGGCAGAGCCAAAATGTCCATTTCTGATTCCTTGCTCGAACCTATTCAGTGCTGTGCACATTTATATTTTTTCTGGTTTCTTGGAAAGATTTATCTGATTTCTGTATGAAAATCTTTAATTTAACTCTCTCAAGACTTCCTTGTGGGTTCCAAAGGTTTGATTTTTCATGTAATGTGAGAATAATGATAGCCCTTTCCATACTCACATTACTGCTTTAAACATGCAGATAAGAGGTAGAGCCAAAATTGTCCATTTCTGATTTCTTGATCGAACCCTTTCGATGATGTTTTTTCTGGTTTCTTTGAAAAAATTATCTGACTCCTGTTAGGGCTGCATGATATGCAGATTTGAATACTGGTGACGAAATCGAAAAAAATATTGCGATATAACGGTATATCGTTACAAGTTTGTTCAAAGTTGAGAAAGTGGTCAGATATCACCGCTATTATGATACTATAGAAAATTGTTTTTTTTCTATATTATTATAATAGAGGGTTACATGTTTATTGTTATTGGTTGGAAGAGTTCTGTATATTTCTGGAAACGGGTAGCTGTTGTTAGATGGCAAGTCCATTCAAAACATTTCATGCAATTGAAAATGGCTTACAATTGTCTTGATTCAAGTATGCCTAAGGGGGACAGCTGTGTCGCTTGCGTTACTGAAATGACAGTTGATGGATAATTCATTTAAATTAGCTGTCACATTTACATGTAGTGTTGACTGTTGACAGCCACAATGCAGTAAATGTAGCAGATAACTTAAATAAATTTTTGTTGTCAAGCGTGAGTAAAAATGGTCCTTGAAATATGGAGGAGAGGGGGGGGGGGGGGTTGTTACCTGCGTCGCCGGCAGCAGAGCAGGTCTAGTAACCGCTCAACTCTGTCTGTCCGTCAGTCCGTCCTTCCATCCATCAGTCCATCCAAAACACTTCTTCCATCAAAGTTTTCTTGGCTTCTATGAAAGGGAATAATTTTGTATTTGGTCTGCTGCTTCATAATGATGAGTTGTATCGTGTATCTAATTTTCAGATCAGTTGCATGCAGCGACGGTATTGGTCTTGGCTTGTTAACAGATGGAGTGGGAAGGGTTTACAGGGCAATATTTTGAAAACACAAATTTTTGAAGAACCTAATTTATTTTGTATCTTTCTTTTTACTTGTAATACGTCTATGTTATGCATATGTGTATATTTGTCAATAAAACATAGCTAACTTTGTATTGAATAACAGTCAACAAACCCACGAACATTTGTGTTCAACTCGTTCGCTTTTCTTGAGCCTTATTGTTATTTCCAGTTAACTTAGCACTTGTAGAATTATACCACAATCTGGTTATTTCAGAAGAAATAATGATTCTGGTATCATTTGTTGGAAAGCCCCCAACAAGCTTTCCAACAACTGATAACAGAATGTAGCTTTATCAGCTTTCCAACATATGTTTTCAGCAGCAGACTGATCATTAATCAATTCATGCACTTTGTGCTGGGAGAAGCCTATAGCACTCGTTGAATTATACCATAATCTTATTTCATTACTGATAAAATCGTGATTCCATTATCATTTGTTGGAAAGCTTGTTGGGAGCTTTCCAACAAACGATACCAGAATCGCGATTTCATCAATAATTACCAGACTGATAACAGAATTTAGTTTCATCATCATTCAGCAGAAACTTATTTCCTGTGACATGTTAATCCTATTCCTAAGTAGCACTGAGCATTCTTCAAACAAATATCACTTGACTGGAGTTACGTTTGAATATTTAGCAATCTAGTAATTATTACTGATAAAATCACTATTCCGTTATCCTTTGTTGCACACAGGAAACTTACAAAGAATAGTTATTACAGCAATAGCATGGCTTAGTGAGTACTAAGTTACCCACATCGACTGACAGTGTTTTTACAGCAGTTTAATGGACAGTGGGGATTTGTTGTGTTTCAAACTGTCTGTACAATGAAAGCCGGTAATCCAAGCACTTGGAAGTATGTTGGCTAATAATATATGTTGAGAATATTTCTTGTACCATATATGAAGTTTATAGACAAAAGCAAAAAAATCTAATATTTCTTGCATGTCTTGAAAATCATGTCTGTTTGTCAATACATGGCATAGTTCAAAGGTCAGAAGCCAACTTCAGGTAATATCTCACTGTTCATCATTTGTCCGAGGAGCAAAAAAAAAAAAACCCATCCTCTTTCTCCGATCAAGTGTTAGATTGAAGCAATTTTGGGGAGGGGGGCGGGGGGGGGGGGGGGGGGGGGGGAACAAACACTACTGTGTTTTATATCGCGTGCTAAAAATTAATATCGTTCGAGACGCTATACCAGTTTTCCCACAGGATGAACAAAATTTCAACCAGTGAAGATTTCAATATTGATATTACCGGTATATCGAAATATGTAACCTTAAATCCTGTATGAATATCTTTAATTTAACCCTCTCAAGACTTCAATATGGATTCCAAAGATTTTATTTCATGTAATGTGAGAATAATGATAACCCCTTCAATACTCACATTACTGCTCTAAACATCATTCAGATAAGTGGCAAAACTAAATATGTCCATTTCTGATTCCTTGATTGAACCCTTTTAATGTTGTGCACATATATGTTTTTTCTGGTTTCTTAGAAAAATTTATCACTCCTGAAAACCTATTTCTGATTTCTTTAAAAATATTTTACCCCCAAATATAAGCCTCCATAAATTCCCTTTCTATTTTGTTTATTTCTGATGATTTAACCATTTTCACACAGACTTCTTTTTACTGGTGGCAGTAAATTATGTTTCTCTAGTTAGAAATTTTTCTTATTCTTTAAAACCACTGGGCCAAATTCATTCTTTTATGGTACAGTCCATCTTTGGAGTATACCTTTTCTATATATATATACCACTTAATTAAAAGTCCTTTCTGTTCAGGCCAAATGGTTGTAGTGTTTTGAGTGTGAATATCCAATGGACTTCACTTAATCGGCGCTGGTCCGTATTTTTAGAAGATTCCGGGTCGGAGTGTAGTACCTGTATAATACGGTAGCGAATGTCGGAATGACGAGTTCTCCAATCAGAACGAAACCGGTTAGGCATACCTATCAGACTCATTCATGGGATTTCTATGCACAGGTCCCCTTGAACTCTATTGAGTTGTTTTATTTGGTATACCTTTTCTACTTTGTTCAAATGAAGCTGCTGCCATCTTCAGGCTGGTGGAGTTTTACTCTTCTGATTTTTTTCCCCCAAAAATTACTATATCCCTTGGGGTGGGGTTAATGCTCTTTTAGCCTAAAATGCTTTAAAAATCCTTTTTTCATAAGCCACTTGCAATAATGCTTAGATTTCTGTTATGGAACTTTAGTGAGGCAAAATTCACTTTTTTCAAAGAAACTCAGTAGGTCAAAATTTGGGCTCCAATCAAAATTTCTATATTTTTATACTGTACCAATGACCCAGACATAGCTGGTGCTAACTCTTAAAATATAGGGCCAAACACAAATTTTGCCCCCCAATCCCCAAAATTTGCATCTAAAACCAAAGAAAACATGTCCTGAAAGGCCCTCCACACTTCGCCCCTACTGCGCATGCGCAGTGTCAAGGACGTTCCGAAATTGGCGCCATTAATCATTCTAAGTTTGGCCCTTCATCAGTTAACATCTGACTGATCTTTGTGCTTATAAATCTCAGTTTAAATGATGCCAGACACATAAATATTAGTGAAATGGTGATTCTAAGGAGGATAGAGAAGGAGGAGAGGAAAAAAATGTGTGACAGAATATTATCAGGGCTGTAACTTAAAATTTTTTAATGAAATTATGTTAAGTTACCTATTTTCGAGGCAGCAGCCATTTTGTTGTCATTCTGATTATTTAGTTACACTGTTTTTTAAGTGTTTTCCTATCTCCCTGTCCTTTAAGTCCCCCCTTGCTATTCTCCCATGCTTTTGGCATAGTTTTTGTAATTATTATTACTAAATTTTCTTGGGAGTTTTAGCTGAATAACAGAATGAATTCTGTTCTTTTCCCCATGTTTACGTCTTCACCTACGGGTGGTTAGGCATTGTGTTCTGCATCTACCATCTGATGTTCTGCAGTTTCTTCCCTGGAAGTCTCTGTTTTGCATCAGATAGTGTATTTTTGGTAACTGATTTCGGGCCTGGGTGCCTGGAGTCTTATTTAAGTGTTTTTACACTCATTGTTTACATTTACAACAGCCCTCTGTGTGAGGGGGGGTTTCTAAAAAATAATATCTTGATGTTATTTTAATCATAACTAGATACATTATTATTGTTCGTAAGTGTTGAATAAATTGTTTAAAATATTTTTTAAAATTTTTGTCCACACTTAGGCTTGGGATCCATTGGGGCTCAACGTTACTTTTCAGAAACTTGGGTTGTTCTGAAAAAATATTTTTTCAAAATATTTTGATTTCAATTATTTTTTCTATATTAATGGATCATATTATTATTATGTATTTTGATTGCCAGGGGTTAGTGCGAGTACCAGGACTTGTTTTCTTTTCACATTGAAAGGATATTGATCAATTGTTTTAAGAGGAAGTCTTCCTCTGACTTTATTATCATTCTATATGTGGTCAGTGTACTCGCATTAACTCCTGTTCTGTATCGTATGATTTCGATGACAATATGGGAAGCGTATGTCACGGTATGTTATTGGGGATTTGGACACTCCGGTCCTTTCCCCGCAGGGTCACTCTACTTTATCAATTTCTATTTCAGACGATCAAGATTAGGGTGATGTATCTGTGATGTCTTCCAACAGTGTGCCTCCGTCGTCACAATTAATGAAGGGCTAGCGGAAAAGTGCTCATGTAAATACGCCAATTGCCTAAGAGGACCCTAGTAGGTTCGACGGCCTTTGACGTCCGCTAGCTCGCCCGGTGTAGCGTCCATTCACCGAATGGTTCGGCAGCCGGGTTCGTCCGTTGCGGTCTAGAAGGAATTTTGGGGTGATGCGAGCACTATAAATTAACCTAATGCACACCCAGTGACGGCGGATCGGAGGGAGAACGGAGGAAGCCTTTTAGTCCGGTTCATAGCTCGTTCCGGTCCATCCGGACGGCAAGCGAGAGAGGCCCCTCCCTCGTTCAGCAACATCTGGCCCCAGATGTTGTGGTACAAAATGTGTCGCAAGCGGAGCATACGTCCGTCGCTCGGGACGCTCCGTTGTATAGGCAGTCCGCGGAGACTGCTAAGGCTTCCTCTTCTCGTCAGCGCACACGACCGCACCTTGGCTGCGTGACCGCCAATATATTACCAGCTTCGCCGATCAAGGATTCTTCGGCGACCAGGTCACACCATCCGGTAGCCAAGGACACGAGGCCTGCAGACTCCGGACGTTCGCATAGGAAGTGTGTGGGAGTCAACGTACACGGAGCTTCCGGCGGCAATGCATCGTAAGACCGCTACTGCACAGGCCTCGGGAACGGACGTGCTTTCCTTAATAGCACAGTTTATCGCAGCATCCCAGCATCAACTGAATCTGTCGCATATATTTTATCCGACGATGCTGGGTCGGGACGCTCCGCGGAAGCGGGTACGGACGTCCGAAAGTTTCATCCGGTCCGACGGGATACCGAAAGGGATTTGGAGGATTTCGAGCTTTCCCTTTCGGAACAACATATGCTGTTGTGTATGTCATCTGACTTGGTCTTCTACAGCTTCTTTCGTTCGCTCGCATATTGGTAGTATGCACGGGGTAACGATCACAGAGCTTCCAGCGGCAATGCATCGTAAGACCGCTTCTCCTCAGGCCTCAGTGACGGACGTGCTATCCGAGTTAGCACAGTTGTTTCGCAGCATCCCAGCAATAGACAGTTTCTCGGTCGAATCAGGAATTATCCGACGGCTCTGGGTCGGTGCGGTCCGTGGTTGCATCAGGTACGGACGACCAAACGCTTTATAGGGTCTGACAGGATGGCGAAAGGGATTCGAAAGATTTCGAGTTTTCCCTTTAGTAGTATCGGAAGATGCCTTTCATATCTTCTGGCATTATCTTCCAGTGATTGTTATTTCGGACTTCATTGCTGCGATCTTGGATAAGAGACTTATAGATTTTTCGATCGGTTCAGGGACATTGTCCCTGACTTACCGACGCAGTCCAATATTGTCATTACAACATGTGTTTTATTTTTTGACGCTATATATATATATATACAAGCCTGCTACCAAGCATGATAGTTTAGTTTCTTGTCCGCGTTGCTCATTTCTGCCATTTTATCATTTATACGAATAGTTTATTTTGGCAGAGCAGGGCATACCGAGAGTTCATATGCGTCTAGACGGTGTGATTAAAGACTGCATATATTCTTTTTCGCCGTTTATGTCTTTTCCAATTTCAATGTTGGAAACGACATGATGTATAGTAGACTTAACTTAGACGCTTTATCATACGTAATCCGCCTTACTGAGGCGTTATCATTACGTCTTCAAGAAAAGATTTACGGGATATTATTCTCAATGTAATTTCTTTTGAGGGCAGTAGTTTGTTCACGTATAACTCCGCCCTTCAGTGGCTGATTGGAGTTGGTTAGATGTGACGCAGCCCTAGCTACATCCACACGCGTGGATAGTAAGGTTAAGAACTCTCTCAGAGTCGCTTCGTTCTCGGAGGAGCTTCTCTTCGACGGCAACTTTTCGGCAATCCATGAATTGCTCGATTTACACGTTCTCTTGTCTATCTAGTGTTACAAGAGATTCAGACTGGGGCAAACATTCGGTGGTTGACTCAGAGAGTGCCACCGCAGTTGCCGGACCCGAGTGTGGCTGTTATGACGGTTGCCAGTCAAACAGATTGGGATATAATACTGATCCCTACGGATTCGAAGTGCCAGGGTCTTTGGGTTCCGCAGTCTCTTAGCAATCAGTTTTCTTCCGCGGAATAATGTTTTTTAGGCTTGCTTTATGTCATTGCATTAACATTATTCAGAAACACATGCCCAAATTCCTGTCCTTTAATTCAACAGTAGTGGCGTATCTCCGGAACCAGGGAGGCACTCTTTCGTTTCTGTTATTCAATTTAATGGAAAGAATCCGTCTGTTGGTTATAGTACACCAAGTTCAGTTTTGGTCCGTCATATTCCGGGTCATCTGATTGTTTTATTGGACTCCCGTTCTCTTACGGGTCGCTTGTTGCTGTCAGAATGGACTCTCAACAAACAAGTATTCAATCAGATTTGCTATCTATGGGAGCACCCAATGATGATTTATTTATGACACAGCTTGCTAATCAATTGCAGACGTATGTGTTGGCTTGTCCAGATCTCTGAGCTAATGTTGTTAACGCTCTATTGATCTATAGGACGGAATGATAGGATACGCGTATCCTCCGGCGCTGTTGTTTCAGCAGGTATTGCTAAGATAAACAACCACAATACATTTCTGTTGATAGCATCTCTATCTTCACAGAGATCATGGGTAATTTACTCTCTTGTCTACTGTGGGTCTTAACGTGAAATCTTCCTCTATGTGAGGATCTTTTTTCACTGGGTAAATCGTGTCATCTTTATCACAACCCGCAAGGTCGCAACCTTCATGTATTCTGTTGTGTGGTCCGTATTGCATTGTAAGCACTGTACTGGACGAGCTTTGGACGCGATTTCTTACTATAGGAGATCCTCTTCTTCGCTATTCTATGCTGCTAAAGTGGAGGCTCTTCCGTCGTGGTGTAGGGATCATTATGTTCATATTGTTGATCCCTCCATACTACTCATTGCAATTTTTTAGTATACTTGTTTCACAAGATCTACTGCAGCCTGTTATTATTTAGGTTATAGGTTTATGTTACCTCATACCTATGCACTCTACGATAGTTTACAATTGAGTCTTTTGTCTCTTTATCTAAGTCAGTTAGTAACTTTTTGATAAATAGACTTAGAATCTTTAGATTAAATTCCTATATGGATTTTAACTTCGGTTCTTATTTAGCTAAGTAATCATTTGAGCCTCTGGAAACAGTAGTTTTCAAATTCTGACCTTTTAGACAGTAATTCTGTTGGTTTCTCTTTTACTGTAGAGTCAGTGAGTTTCATGCACTATCGATGGATGATTTTCACTTTCGTAGTTTCGGAATCACTACTTCCGTTACTATTTAGGTTGGATTGTTGCATAAGAGTTAGGCTCCTATTATCCGGAACCTATTATTTTAAGGTCCTTCCGTCTTCGTATGGGCATAGGCCTTTACTCTTTCCGGGTACAGTTTATGTATTTATAAACAGATATCTGTTTATTACTATGGGCGTAAGCTTCTTCTGTCTTTGATGTCTAGTAGAAGGACGTTACGCTCCATTTTATTGTTAATGGATTCTATTAACTATCGGTACTGCTTATGGTATATCATTGACTTAGCAGTTGTGCTTAAGATTTCGGCTCATGAAGTAAGAGTTCTTCTACTTCTTGGGCTTACATTAATAGTGTTGCTATTATAGATTTTTGAAGGCCGCTCATTGCGCTCAGCCATCCACATTCATGAATTTTATCTCAGAAATATTGAGTCCATTTCTGGAGGCCTCTATTGTTAGGTCTATTATCTACTGCTCAGAATGTCATTCACTTAACAGTTGCTACTATAGCTAGGTAGGCTGTCTGTTTCGGCAGTGTCTCCGTTCGGCTGCCCTCTTCGCTCTGGGCTATTTGACCCAGGGCAAGAAAAAGGGGGGGGGGGAGGGTGTTCCCTTGGGTCACCTGTTTTACTATGAAAACAAGGGGATACCTCCTCCGGAGTTAGTAATTCTGAGCTGTTATTGGGATGGTTGTTTAGTGAGAAGTTTAGGTTTTTAAAATTCATTCAAGTCTTAGTTTTTAAAGTATAGCTTTTGAATATTGCATATGTCAACGGACATGATTATGCAATCCTCAGACACTTTTAGGAGTATAAGAGTCTCTATTCTCTAGACTTACTTTATTTATTGGCTTACTTTAAAAATTATTAGTATAAGGATTATATTGGATATTAATAGAGTACATGGATGTATGAAGCTCAATTTTGGAAGGTGTTGTATCTTTCTAATTTATCATAAATAGATACATGTAAGGCCTATTACTTCTTTTTCCCTACAGGGGATGACTCTATTTTATTTTATTGAGCGTATTCCATTTTGCTCTATGTCCTTGGTCCTCCAGCCTTTTTACTATTCAGCTATGTCTGGGTCATTGGTGCAGTATAAAAATGTTAAAAAATTTATAGTAATTTATATATTTTTTATACTTACCAATGACCCAGACGGGGATGGCCCTCCCAGGAGTTGGGAACTCTTGCCTCCCCGCTGAGTACATAGCGCTTACCAGGCACTGGTTATTAGAATGATTAATGGTGCTAATTTCGGAACGTCCTTGACACTGCACATGCGCAGTAGGGGCGAAGTGTGGAGGGCCTTTCAGGACATGTTTTCTTTGGTTTTAGATGCAAATTTTGGGGATTGGGGGGCAAAATTTGTGTTTGGCCCTATATTTTAAGAGTTAGCACCACCTATGTCTGGGTCATTGGTAAGTATAAAAAATATATAAATTACTATAAATTTTTTAACTTTCAGAACCAATGGGCAGATGTGAATATATACTATATATAGTATATAACTGGGTCATAGTACTTCATTTATGCCAGATTTTTTTTTGTGGGGGAGTGGGGGGGGTTAGTGAGAACCACAGGAGAAAAATTCTGTTTGGTTGTTTTTTAATACAAAACAGAGGGGGCGTGGTGGCGTTGCGGTAACCAGTTCTCATCAGATCACTGAAGTTAAGCAACGTCGAGCCCAGTTAGTCCTCGGATGGGTGACCATCTGAGCGATCGATTCAGACTCCTGCATTGTGTCCTTGGGCAAGGCACTTAACCCTGATTGTCCACATGGGGGCACGATGACGCTGTGTACTAAGGCGTACTGCACGTCGATGGTGAGCATGTCTTCAACCAATCTAACCCTGCCTGTGCTGCTGTGCGGAGTTACAATGTTGGGGAACTGGCAGCTGCTCGTCGTTGCTCAGTGATTCTCTCCGGGTACTCCGGCTTCCTCCACCCGTAAAACTGTCTCTGTCATGATTAGCCATTGTGCATAAGTATGTGACCTAAAACACCAATAAATAAATAAATAAATAAATAAATAAATAAATAATACTTCATAGAGCAGAGCTTGTTAGGAAGCTTTCCTAGGAGCAGCAGAAATGAATGGCCAAAAAAGTTGCCTTTGGTTGTGTCATAGCAAATCAAAAAATTGCTCTTTCTGCTGATCACTTACTGATACACTCATCTCTTTTGATAACTTGAGTCAAGTGAGCATTTTAGGCTCACTTGAGCCTCTGGTTCTGGCCTTACAAATGCTTTAATGTAATGATGTGTTTTTGTATTACTTTCATCTCCATTTATACTTTCTTTGTTTTAGGATGCTCAAACTAATTCCAAGTTTGGAGAGAAATCTACTCAGCAATTCCATGAACAGGGTGTATTGTTTCAGTGTTCTACACATACATTTTCTCCTGAACATAGGAAGTCTCATCCACCAGTCTTAAAATATTGGGTTTTAGGGTGAGTAATTAGTTGAATTCTTTCAATTTGTTATACAGAATTTCCACAGATTTTTTCCTTTAAACCCAATTCCCGTAGCTCTGTTGATTAAATTCTTATTGATTCACAGACTATGTGTTATCGCAGCTCATTGACTGCCTTATTTTACTTCTTCACGGGTCTCAAAATGTTTATTTATTGTTTTTTTTTACACTGCCCCCCCCCCCCCCACCCCTACACACACACCACCACCTGGTTATAATTTGGCCAAAGTGCACAGTCATATAATTCCCTTCTGGAATGGGCAGTAAAGTGTTGCACACAATTTAATCCAACTTCCCCTTATTTAGTGTTGTTTGTGGTGTTTCTTTGTATTGACCAATTTCTGTGAGGGGACGTTTCGGCCTTTGAGGAACAAGATTTTTTCTCATCATCAGTAATTCATAATACTGCTTTGAACTGTGCAAATACCATTCAGAGCTTTCTGGGAATAGATGTCTGAACTGTGGCTCGTGAAGCAGAACAATGATCAGTGTTATTGACTATTAAAAAATACATCCTTTGTGTATCGATTTTAACCTGTAATTTTTTGGCATATCACGGAAGCAAGGTGAATTTCTCCAAGCAAATTGTCCCATTTTAAACTGTATTCTTCTACTTTGCCGAAGTAGATCACAAATCGAGTGGATAATCCTCCTCTCATCCTAGCTATGCGCTGGATTCTTTTTAACATGAAGATAACAAGTTTGAGGGTTAACTAGCACTTTGCTGATTGAGTGACACACGCTGGTCTCGCTTTGAAGTATTTAAAGAATTTAATTCAGTTGATATGCACAGACTGAGTCTGATACAGTATAAAAGCCTCACTGTGGCAAAAATGAATCATATTTTTAAAAAAAAATCAGATGGTGAACAACAACATAAATGAATTGAGCCCTCAGAACAGGGCTGGGTAGTTACCTCTCAAACTTGTTATCTTTTATGTTAAAAAGAATCCATCTCATCCACCACATAGCTAGGATGAGAAGGGGATTCTTTCCCACATAATTCTCCCAAGTTTGAGGGTTAACTAGCACCAGTTTAAAGAAAAAATTGAGAATCATATGAAGGGAGTTTCGACAAAACTCAAAAGTAGAAAGAATTTGATAAGAAAATTTAATTATGCTATATCTGAACCCATGTCTATTGGATTCCAATAAATAAAAAGGAGTCTGGATATCTGAGAAAAAACAGTCTCTGAATCAAAATCCATGAAAACGAGTAGTCACTGTTCCAATACTGCTTTTGAAAAGTCTTCTTTAACTGAAGCACTGTTCCTGAAATTAAATTGATAAAAAGTTTTAGACGACCAATTGGCAGTTTTTAGGATAGATTGAAGTGTACATCCTGCATGAAATCCTGCTGAAGTGGAGGTGGCTTGTGTAGAATGAGGTTTGAAAGTCGAAGTGTCCATACCAGCACTGGTCATTGAATCACAAATCCATCGAGCTAATGTGGTAGTCGTAACAGCTGTAAAAGTTTTGAAAGATATAATATAAATAATTTAGAAGATTGACAATCAGTTCAGGTTTGTGAAAGATACTCTCTAAGTGTGTAACTGACACACAAGTTGCTATTCTTGAATTCATATAAATTTAATGTGGAATTGACCTTTCCAGGTTTTGAAGTTTTTAGAAGTTCCTGGATGGAGAATTCCACAGACCCATTCTTAAAACTCATAAACTTAATATCTAGAGCAACTAAAGTTTGAGCTCTTTGAGCTGTAGTCAGGGCTACCAGACAGACTAATTTCTTTGTTAGTAAATAAAGAGGTAAAGAACTGTGTGGATAAAGGATGGGTAGGTATGAAAATAAAATTGAAACATTCCATGTAACGGTGTATTTGGGTATTGGAGGACAGGTATTGAAAGTACCTCTCATAAGCCTGTTAATTAATGTTGAGTTCGAAAATGACACCCCAGTAGTGATAAGAATTGTTTGAAATAATAAATTCCAAATCATGACCGCTGATGTTATTCAAAATCCATTTGTCATCTGTGATAGATTTCCAGGTTGTAATGTGGCGTTTCAAATTTCCAGCCATTTTGTAGTTATGAACCATTACAGGAAAACTTACCTTTACTTTTGTGGTGTGAAATCTTTGTCGGCAGCAAAGGACTTCTTGGTGTCTTACCAATTTCTTCCCTTCAGGTAATGTCGGTTCTGCCGTTGTCCCCTTTGAGGTGAGCGACTGAACCCTTGCTGGTATGGTCGAGTGAAAGGGGGCCGCAGACATGTTAACTCTCCCGGAATGCCCGGGAAAATCCCGAAATTTCAGTGCAGTCCTGGTAAACAACAGTCGAATATTTCTTTCCCGTTGTAACTTATGTAAAACATTCGGAGTCAAATCACATGCATTTCAAACTCTGGTAAAAACTCACGAAGCAGTAAAATATGGATTTAAGTTAAATTTATTTAAGAAAAGGGTATTTTATGATATATATTTCAACTGTGTTCATGTTTATTTCTGTTGTTAGCTCACCTGACTGAAAGTCAGGGTAAGCTTTTCTGATCACTTTTTGTCTGTCGTACGTCATGAAGGTGGTTTTTGGGTCATTTTCTCCCAAGCCACTGGCTGCAGATCAATGAAAATTCACATGAGTAGCGATTATATAGGGGCATTTGGGTTTTTCCTCAAATTGGGTTTCTGCTCATATTGAGGAGGGGGGTGGGGCCAAAATGCACAAAATTTTTTAAAATCTTCTCATGAACCAGCCGTAGCAGAGACTTGATATTTGGTATGCAGCTTCTATTTGAGGTGTAGACTCAAGTTTGTTCAAGAGAAGGTTGACGGGCAATATTTGCCTTTGTTTTGGGAGGTGCAGGAATTTTTGTCCCGCCCAGCATTTCTATTTTCTGAACCGAGAGGCCAATTTGAACCAAATTTAATATGAGGTATTATTGGGTTATAAGTACTTGATTTATGCAAAAAAAAATTTCCTGCAGCCCCGTGGGTACCTCAGGAGCCAAAAATAGAAAAAAATGAAAACGTCCATATCTCCAAAACTGCATGGCACTGAGAATTTTTATTTGGTGTGAGGCTTCCTTGGGACCAACAGAAAGGAATGGTAAAAAAAAATTGCCATCGGTTTTGTCATAAGGTACTTTTTCGGGACTTTGAAAAAATGCGGAGTCAGCATTTTTTAACACTGTGGGCAAGGGGAAAAAATCAAAGAATCGTTTGCTTTCAAACCACTGCTCCAAAAGCTTTCATATTTTACATATAACATCTTTGGAACATCGATTCACATATTTGTTGAAATCAAATCCCTCTGTCCATATTTGGGTTCCCTATGGGAGCCCAAATGTTCAGATTAGTGCAATATGAGGAATATTCTTTAAAAAAATCTTCTTCTTCGGATCCACAAATCAGAATTGTTTGATATTTGGTATGCAGCATGCTTAGGGGGTTGAGATTCAAGTTTATTCAAGCCAAGTCCTTGGGTTCATATTTAGGCTGAAAATTTGGGGTCCTGGTCCGGACTTAGAAATTTTGGACCAAAATCCGCAAATGAGTTTTTGGGGTTTTTTTTTATGCATTTCAGTCAATTGTAAGACAAAAAAAAATTTTTTTTTACACTGAAAATTTGTGGTCCGGGTGGGACTTGGAAATTTTGGACCAAAATCCGGAAATTATTTTTTTGTTTTTTATGTGTTTTGGTCAATTTTAAGACAAAATTTATTTTTTTGTACACTGAAAATTTGGGGTCCGGGTGGGAACTTTTGGACCAAAATCCAGAAATTAGTTTTTTTTAGCTCACCGAAGGGAGCTAAACTTATCACTTGCCGTCTGTCGTCGTCGTTGTCCTTCATCGTCCATCGTGAACTTTACATTATCGACTTCTCCTCCCAAACTACTTGACCAAATTGAATTTGGTATTCATGTTCCTTATCATATGTCAATTCAAGCTTGTACAAATAAACTTTCCACGCCCACAGGGGGCACCACAAGGGGCATTAATCTGATAGCACCCATAATTTTTTTTTTTAAATTAAAAAAATCTTCTTCCCCAGAACCATCATTTAAAATCTTTTGATATTTGCTATATAACATCTCTACTGGGGTCAGATTCAAGTCTGTTCAAATCAAATCCCTGGGTTAATAATTGGGCTCCCTGTAGGAGCCCGAATTTTAACTTAGTGAAATAGGTGGAAATTTCTTTAAAAATCTTCTTCTTCAGATCCACCAGTCAGAATGCCTTCAAATTTGGTATACAACATCTATAGGGGGGTCAGATTCAAGTTTGTACAAATCGGGTCCCTGAGTGAGTATTTGGGCTCTCTATTGGCGCCCAAAGTTTAACTTCATGCAATTTGAGGAAATTTCTTTAAAAATCTTCTTCTTCAGATGCACCAGTCAGAATGCTTTCACATTTGGTACATAACCTCTATAAATGGGTCAGATTCCAGTCTGTACAAATCGTGTCCCTGAGTGAGTATTTGGGCTCTCTATTGGAGCCCAAAGTTTAACTTCGTGCAATTTGAGAAAATTTCTTTAAAAATCTTCTTCTTCAGCTCCACCAATCAGAATTGTTTGGTGTACAACATCTATAGGGGGAGTCAGAATCAAGTTTGTTCAAATCGAGTCCCTGGGTTTATATTTGGGCTCTCATAGGGAGCCCAAATATAAACCCAGGGACTGGATTTGAACAAACTGAATTTTAACTTAGTGAAATATGAGGAAATTTCTTTAAAAGTCTTCTTCTTCAGATCCACCAGTCAGAATGCATTCATATTTGGTATACAACATCTTGAGGTGGTTCAGTTTTAGGTTTGTTCAAATTGCTTACCTGGGTAAATTTTTGGGCTCCTTATGGGAGCCCAAATATCAACTTAGTGCAATATATGGATTTTTTTTTTAAATCCTCTTCTTTAGACCCTGTAGTCAGATTGTTTTCATATTTGGTATACAACATCTCTATGAGGGTCCGATTCAAGTTTGTTCAAATCTGGTCTATGGGTTGATATTTGGCTTCCTATGGGAGCCCGAATTTTAACTTAGTGCAATATGAGGAAATTTCTTTTAAAAGTCTTCTTCTTCAGATCCACCAATCAGAATCCTTTCATATTTGGTATACAACATCTCTAGGTGGGTCAGATTCAAGTTTGTTCAAATCAGGTCCCTGGGTTAATATTTTGGCTCCCTATTTGAGCCCAAGGTTTAACTTAATGCAATGAGGACATTTCTTTAAAAACCTCCTTGTTCAGATCCACCAGTCAGAACTCTTTCATATTTGGTATATACATTTGTAACATCTCAAGAGGGATCAGATTCAAGTTTGTTCAATTTGAGTCCCTGGCTTATTATTTGGGCTCTCTATGGGCAGGGTTGGGGGGGTGGGGGGAGGGGGGGGCAGGGGAACATGTTAGGGTTCAGGTTTGTTCAGATCCATATCCATAAAATTTACCTTTGCATGGCTTCATTCCTTTGTAGTGTTGATGAACCATGTCTAACTGAATGTGACCCCAAACACTTTGAACCACTTTGGCCGGGGAGCAATTAAGGCCCCTCAGGGCCTCTTGTTGTTTTTTATGCGTTTTGATCAATTTTAAGAAGAAAAAAAAATTTTAGTCTGAAAATATTTTGTTAGGGACTTCGAAAATTTCCGAACCAAAATAAAAAAAAAGATATTTTTATATGTTTATCTCAATTTTGGGATGTAAAAGTGCAGGACCTGAAAATAGAAGGAAAATCCTGTGTATTGTGTGGGCATAATCACTTCATCTAGTCGGTATATGCTTTTCTTAGGAGGGGTGTATGCAGCTTATTCAAGTCAAGTCCCTGGTTTGATATTTAGACTACCATGTCAGGCCCCCTTGGGGCCTCTTGCTTTCTTTGTAATCGGAGATTTGTGATCAATGTGCAAGTGTCGAAGTGAAAGTAGGTGACTTACTTTCAAAAAAGGGGGAGGGGCATGAAGAAGAGGATGGCGGGTGGGTGGGAGGGGTTTCAAATCAACAATTATTTTATGATTGTTAAACATAGCATAAATGCATCAGCATAATTGACAACTAGATCTGAATATAACCTTGTGTTATTGGTGGTCCATGACCTGAAAATTTTTTTCTTTTGTTTTGTCCCTGCGCAAACTTTTCCCTGAAATCCATCCCATTTCAATGAAAATCACCCTCAGGTTCCCTGAAAAATTATTCTGGAGGTTAACATGTCGGGGGGCCTTCCCCAACCTACTCCTAAAAAAGAATCCTAAAATGACCTAGCGTTGGCTGTTTTTTTTAATCTCATTAATTTCTTTGATATTTTTTTAAAATATCATCACCAAATAGAAGAGAAGTGATTTTATTGTCTGCAGAGAAAACCCCTTTGTAATTATTTTTAAGAACTGGCCTTAGGAAATTACGTCTCATGATTGAGAGCTCAAACTGAGAGGATGACATGAGTAATAAATTGTAAACAGATAATTTTTTAACGATTGATAGATCAGGATGACCTTTTCTTAGTTCTTCTGTAATATGTAGGTTATCTGACATAGCCCCTGCTAGCATTTTTTGAATCTTTTGAAAATTGTAATCTTTGTCCCTAATTTGTGTGAATTTTGAATCTGTGACCAAATATCTGGATTAACCCTTGGGGGTTGAATGAGAGAAGCATTCTCGGGTATATCGGTCCAACCTAGGACTTTATCTACTTTACTTTTATCATTTTGAGTTGTACAATTTATGTTAATGTATTGGGCCATTGGGTCATTGATTTGAGGTCCGATTTTCAGTGCAGTGGAATCTAGGCTTATTAGATCAAAAGGACATACATCAGTGTCTAGTAAAAATAAATTGTCAACATCCGTGTACTGTGTAATGAAGGAAATTCAAATTCCGTGTCAATTTGGGTCTTTAGATTCTGATAATCATTACCCAAGAAACATTTTTCTGGTAATTGTGTGTGAAGGCTTGGTTTGGTTGTGCTCGACTTTATCGAGTCTGTCACCCAAATTGGTAACTTTCGAAAGAATCTGATCAAGAACATCATTCGATTCCACATTATGCAAAACAGGCACCGCTTGTACGACACTTACTAATTTTTAGCCCGTCTGTTTATAGTGAGGGCTATAGTCATGACTTTCGTCTGTCTGTCTGTCTGTCTGTTAACATTTAGAGTTTTGGTTAAAGTTTGTGGTTAAGGTTTTTTACTGAAGGTTCAAGTGGGGTTTTTTTTTTTCTGTTTAGTTAACTTTTGGAGTTTGGATTAAAGTTTATGGTTAAAGTTTTTTACTCAACTTTAAAGTTTTTTGGGTTTCTTTTCTTTTAAATTAATATTACTATTGATTGTATTATTCTCATTATGTTTTTTTTTGTGTTTCATGTTATTTTGGGAAATTTTTAACCCTTTTTGGTATGGCTGTTTAACTTACAACTTCCAGGTTAAAGTTTTTGGTTACAGTTTTGTTTTTTTCTTGGGGGGGGAGGGGGGGTGGCTTAAAATTACACCTTTAATTCTTCAAACAGTTTAGTGGAATGTCACTGTTTCTTATTTGGAACATTGTCTACTATCTACTGAACATTTCTACAGTGATTTTCATTAATATCGGCATGATTTTAACCCCTTTTAAACATGTTTTCAGACTTACTTTCTTTGTATTTGAAATTAGACTTTGCCACATACTTTCTTACTGTAATTCTTGCACAGTCAATACAACTTAATGATTTCATTTACATCAATGATTTCTTTTATCGGTTTAGGAAATGTTTAACCCTTTTTTGCCAATCAATTTTACTTAGTATTTCCAGCTTAAAGTTTTGGATTATTAGTTCTGATTTTCAAGGTTCTACCTTTCATTCTCCAAACACTCTGTTACAATGTCATTTCTTTTTTTCATTTTGGGCAAGGTCTACTGAAGCTGTACACAGTGGTTTCAAATAATATTGGTATTAATTGAACCCTTTTCACAACGCTTTTCGAACTTAGTTTCTCTAAATTTCAAATTAGGCTTCAACCACATACTTTGTTACTTTTTATCCATTCCACAAGGGAGGGATACAGCATAGAGCTCGCTTCATCCATCTGTCCGTCCATCCATTCGTCCCTCCGTCTGTCCGAACTTTCTTTATGCCATAACTTAACAAAAGTTAATGGATTTCAATTCTTTTCAGTACATGTCTCTAGGTCAAGTTTGATGACCACAATTATTCAATGAAAATTGAAGTTATTGCCCTGCCCAGCCCCTGCCAATTATGTTTGTTTTTTTTCCTTCCTCCAATATACATTTTGAACTATTTACAGTCACTACATGCAGAACTTTTTTTAAACTCACGCACACCCCCCCCCCCCCCCCCCCCCCCGGTGCCAGTTAGGCAAAAAAAACCCAAACAAAACACACACACCTCCCACCCCCCCACCCCCACTCCCCGCCAGTTAGGCAAAAATGTGGACATAAGTGAAATATTTATATTAAAGGACTCTTTTATTAAATATAATTCACTTGTATGCATATTTTGTTTTATTTCATTATGATAAAAGATTCGAAGTCCTATGGTTTGACACTGAACATCTGAAAATGGAAAAAGTTTCGACTACAATTTTCCAGGATTTTTGTCTGAAACTGATTGCCTTCCAGGAGGCCGGGAAGTACACTTAATTTACAGGATTTTCCAGGGCATTCCAGTAGAGTTTACATGTCTGCCGTGGCCCCATCTGGGCAACTGGGATGAAGTGCCTTGCTCAAGGACACAACACAGTTACACCTGGCATAGGAGCCTGGGCAACAGGGGGGGGGGGGGGGGGGGGGGGGGGGGGCAATTGCATCCCCCCCCCCCCCCTGGATTCGTGAAAAACAGCTTTAAAAATCCAGGCAAGGAACGACAGAGAGAGAGAGAGAGAAAAGGTCATGTATATTTGTATTCCATCCATGCAGGATTTCGGGCAAATCAAAAGGTTTGTCCCCCGTATATCACAAAAGCCCCGTACGCCCGTGCTGGCAGTAATGAGAACCATGCCACGGCATCAGACAGTACCCTCGCCCAGTGGTTTGACATGCACATACATGCACGGGTCTCAGGAGTAGAATTTAATTCAATAGATATGTATTAAGAAATTTTCTGTTAAAAATAAGGCCATGTTCCCCTTCTGAAAATGCCTTGATAGAGTACTTAGGAAGCCTCAAAATTGCCCTCAGTGGCACAAATTTTTCACAGTTTTACTGGGGGACTCCCCCCTGCCCCACCTGGACCCCCACCAATGTGAGGGGGACACCCTCTCTCATGCCTACCCCCATCTCAGGCCTCCAGCTCTCGGGAGATGTCTTCAGCATCTCGTTGTCAATTTTTTGGGCAATTCTGTATTGGACCCCCCCCCCCCCCCCCCCCCCAAATTCTACCTCCCGTACGCCTATGACACCTGGTGTGGATTGAACTCAGGATCTTTGGGTTTGAAGTCCAAATCTGTTACCACGCTCCCCTCAAAATATTTATAAGAAGTTCTCATCACACGTGACTGATAAAAATATTAACTACAGTGGAGCCCACTTAATTAGATATCTGTCGCTTGAATAATCCCAGGGACCGACCTGGGCATGCGCCAGTGCGTATTTGGTTCTGAAACATCAGGACCTGGCTCTTAAATCTCAGAAATAGGCTTCTCAGTTGGCGCGTAACTTCTCAGATCATATTTTGATATTCTTTCGATGGATAATCGAGAGAGACACTCTTACATGTATTATATATATGATTATCATTTATCATCGTTGTAGAGTGCTTAAGTTAATACTTCAAGCCTTAATTACCAAGCATTAATCTTCACTGTGGTTTCTGATCAATTCTTGGCTGCCTAAATAGGCAACAAAGACTTGATCAGAAACCACAGTGAAGATTAATATTTGCTATAGTGTACTAAATGAAAATGATGAGAGCTATTACATACTTGCAGTGTGTGTTACAAACAGCAGTGTGACTCCGTAAATTGAAATCTGGCGCATGAATTGAAAAAATAGGCTCCGAGGCTAGAGCGTATTTTAAATAGTCCTGATCGGTCCCCGAATCCTGTAAATTGAATATAGCATCCAATTACAAAACCATTTTCCATCCCTTCTTTACAATTTTGATCTGTTAATTTCTATGGGTCATAGATTAAAATCATGTTAATTGATAAAAAATATGTCGAGAAGTTACATTGACAGTCACCAAATTCCCCTTATTTATTGATCTATTTATCCTCAGAACTTTCAATACAGACTTTTAATTTATTTTATCTAACAGTCACATAGATTTTAGCCTGAAAACCACGAGAAACGGTACATATTACATAATATGTTCCGAGTCCATATCATATAGACAACTCATTCTGATTCCGTATCATATAGATGACTCGTTTCCGGTAATATGACGGACTATCATAACATGCGCATGAATACATTTTATGTGCATTTTAGTGATCTACTCAATTGATCGCTTACAAAACAAAACAAAATTCCTTACAGTTAGAGACAGAACTATTAATAGCTAATGAACTTCATTTTGGCGGGGGATAAAAAAGGTGTCACAAGCTATATTTTCTGAGGGAGAAGAAATGAAAAAAAACAATAACATTGGAATGGCATTTTTTGTGAATAGTGCTGCTAGTAAGTTTTGTTTGTTAAAGGGTTAAATAAACAAATTATATTTTCTTCATTTTGATATTTTTCTTTCATTTTAGGAGATACATACCTCCACCATGCATCAGAGAATTCTACATCTGTGTTCATGAGTCTATCCATCAAGATCTGATAGAAGCGGCCTTCAAGTTTCATTTTGGATACTGAATTAAATTTTTTCCTATTCATGTAACACATCTTTATGTTATCACATATTGTTTATGTTCGCAGTTGCAAAATTACAGTTAATACTAGAAGTCCTGTCACATCTAGTGCAGAAAACACTTGTTAGTTAATGCGCTATCTAGTGCAGAACAGTCAAGTAAACCTAGATAAACATGTGATAACTTCTGTGCTATGTAAGGCAAAATGTAGTGTGCGTTTATGAAGTCGTTAACTTTGATCTGCGACACATATCATTAGGAAAAGAAATGTGTTGTAACTGGACTCGAAACATCTGTCGATATCATTTTGAATCAGGTTTGCCTGGTAAATTAGCGGTGACAATAAAAGTAAAATGCCGAAAAAATTGTCGACAAGATCAGTTTTAATTTACACAAGAAGCCCAGACATTGAAATCAAAGGTGCTGCCAAATCAGATAATCGTCTTTTAAATGATTTATTTGGTGCTATTGTTGAACGCAGGTACGAGACTTGTGTGAGATGTGTATGTACAAATAGCCCAGCACATGATCATTTTGAAATAGCCTAACAAAAAATGTTTTGACACCATTATTTTATCAATTAATATCTGTGACTTCGTTCGACTTGGAAAACATGGATTAATTTGTTCGTAAAATCACCGTAAAAAATCCTAATACCGATAATACCGCTCAGTCTCCGACTGAATTTTTAACGAGCAATTCACAGCAAATTTTTAATCTCATTTAAAACCTTCTCATTCATTTATGAGGGCTTGTTCATATCACTAGCTTCACCCAGTAATAAAAAATACAGTGAGGCTGCGACTTGCTATCAAGCCTGAAAATAAGCAGACTGTCATCTGCAAAATGAGGTCCCCAGAGGGTGAATTTAGTGATGCTACCCTGCACAGTAGGGTAGCATCACTAAATTTACCCTCTGTGAACCTCAATCTGAATCAGGGTCTCAAAACTAAACAGGAAGAGGTACCCAGCAGATAAATTGGCCCACTGTATGGAATAGCATCATCAAATTCACCCTCTGGGGATCTCATTTTGCAAATGTCAGACTGCTTATTTTCAGGCCTGCTTGCTGTTCAGTGTGATGGGTATCGCCCAGAGTGTCCCCTGGCCAAATCGACCCCCATTGTTTTGATCCGAACCGTCTCCGCTGTTAGCCTAAGGGTTAAATAAGCAATAATTATTTAATGTTGATTGAAAAATGCCCCCCTCCCTTCCAGTGCAGAGTGGTTAAGAGTAGGCCTACATGACTTTAAAGACACCCATCCCCACTCCGCCTTCCCAGTTTCGATCACCAGACCTACTGCTTTTATTTCCAGGTCATCTGTTCAAAAGAGTACTGTCAGACACTTTGGGATAAATTCTTCTGAAGCTCAGTGAGTTTTTGTAATTCTGATTAGTGTAACTTGTCTAAGTTTGCTGTTCAACTTTTCCGAACATTCTTGTCATCACTGTGAGCTAATCATATCTTATAACATTATCAGTAAACAACAGGGATGAGAATTTGTAAAAATTCCCTTATTTTCAAAATAAATTTGTGAAAATCAGGGTTTTTTTTTTTAAAAATCGAAGAACAAAGACTGAACGTTTTGGTTTAGAAATACTTAATTTCTATAAAGTTTCAGCATTTTAGGCATGAATTCACTGAAATCAGCGAATTTGCTGAAAAAATCCCATCCCTGCAGGAAAAAAATGAGTTTGGTTTTTTATTTTAATTTTTTATCCCAAACTGGTTTTTCTCCAGATCAGGTCTTTTCAATCACTCTTCGTCATTAACCCTTTAACCAACGAATCGGCCACATCCGTCCACGTAATGTGCAAATTTAGCAGTTGAAAAAATAATATTGTTCAAAAAATTTCAACAAAACCATATCATGTGACCCCTCGTTGGAACGAGCTCGACAAGCTCATTCCAACAAGGGGTCACATGATAAGTTTGTTTAAATTTTTTTTTAAATTTAAAAAAAATGATATTTAAAGTAATAAATGTTGATATCGTCTGTGTTGGGTAAAGGGTTAATCCTTAATCACTGATGATAAAAGAACATAAGACCCATGAAAATGTAAATTTTACACCTAATCGTTGTAAAATAACCCATTTTCTAATTGAGGTCATAAAACAGGAGCTTTGTATATTGACAGGACTGTTTTCAAAGCTTATTCACACCTTTTACTGTCCAAAAACCACACAAATGGTGATTGCCCATATTACTGATTGCTACCTGAAAAACTGCTGCAAATAGAGAAAAATCTTCTCTGTTCAGGCAGGATGAGTCCACAAAAACCGCTCCCAGTACGTTTAGATCGAGAAGGATAGCGATCATCAACCATATTTATTAGTGCTTTACGCCACATGTGCGGCTGTCACCACAATATAGCCTCACGGACCGATCAGGACTATTTAAAATACGCTCTAGCCTCGGAGCCTATTTTTTCAATTCATGCACCAGATTTCAATTTACGGAGTCACACTGCAGTTTGTAACACACACTGCAAGTATGTAATAGCTCTCATCATTTTCATTTAGTACACTATAGCAAACATTAATCTTCACTGGGGTTTCTGATCAAGTCTCGGCTGCCTATTTAGGCAGCCAAGTCTTGATCAGAAACCACAGTGAAGATTAATGCTTGGCAATTAAGACTTGAAGTATTAACTTAAGCACTCTACAACAATGATAAATGATAATCATATATATAATACATGTAAGAGTGTCTCTCTCGATTATCCATCGAAAGAATATCAAAATATGATCTGAGAAGTTACGCGCCAACTGAGAAGCCTATTTCTGAGATTTAAGAGCCAGGTCCTGATGTTTCAGAACCAAATATGCACTGGCGCATGCCCAGGTCGGTCCCAGAGCCTAAGCTGCTGATGTAGCCTTCAGCATCAGTAAATAATACTCATATTTGTTCCATAAATGAGGAGCTAGAAAGTAGAATATTCAAAGGAACAACAGTCTAGTGACAATTTTTGAAAATTAAAACCTGACAAGACTTCTCTCCCAGAAGTGAAAATATAATAACTTGCGCTTATGTGTTGGCCTACATCCACAGTTCGTTGAAGAAAAAAAGTATTTACGACACGGACAAATGAACAAGGAGAAACACACAGCAGTCTGTTTGAGGACAGCTTGGGGACTAAATGTCTTTGCATCAACTCTCAAGTGTTTGGGATAAAAACTTCACCTTGCAGGTGATTTAATGGCAATCCACTCTAAACGAACTGCATGCCTATATTGGAGATATGATGGGGTCTTATGTGGAATGGGTCTATAAAATTCCCATCCCCACCCAGTGTTTGGGATATCGGACTGAAGTCTTGCAAATTTCCGCTTGAGGAAACTCCATCCGCACGCATCTACTCACCCGATGACCAGAGTTATTCTTCAAAGTTTGCTAAATTCTGAATACTCTACCCAATGCTTCCCAGTTTCACATAGGGCCCAAAAATGATTTTCAATATAGGACTCTGCATGCAGAGCACTGAATTTAGCAAAACGTTTACCTCCTCATCATGGCTTTCCAAATACCCCCCCCCCCCCCCCAAAAAAAAATAAATAAATAAAATAAAAAATAAAACCCTAATTGAGCACTATAGAATCTTGACGTGGCAACCATATACAGAACTCCCTATCATATAATTGGGGTATCTGCAAATCACTCCACGGGTGGAAAATTTTCCAGATATAATGTTTTGCCTCCCCTCTCACACAGACTCACACAGGCACCCGTGATGGATAAAATAATTACACATCAATATTTTTAATACAACGTTCCTCTATAACTAATAATGTTAACCTTATTTAACCCTCATTGATCGAAGATGACATTGGCCACCCACACAACTTGAGAATACTTTTTTTTACCTTTTACTTGATAAAAAAACGAAGCTAGCGGTGGGGAAGAAGGGTTTTGGTGTCTGAGGAATTAGCAGTTTGCTACCCATGCTTCCCTTTAGGTAGGGATACAGATGCATGAGGACTTGAGGGTTCTGCTAAGGGAAGGGAGTGTGTGTGTGGGGGGAGGGGGGGTGTCTTTTGTTGTCTGATTTTCTAAATTCCTGGTGAATAATTAATTTCTTGTTCAGCTTTCCCCCAAATGCATATTTTTTTTTACAGAACACCAACTATCTCTTGAAATTGAAACTTTCTTTATAAATAGCTGAGCATTCCAAATTCGTAATTCACTCACAACACTTTTGATACACTGTCAGGCCGGTATTATGTGGAGAACGTTCTTTGATTCCAACCACACTTGACTCTCCCATAGTTCCTTCATACGAATGGCTGCGATTGATAGTAGCCTAAAAATTCTCGAAATGAAAACATCATTACTTCTGCCTTCTCAATGTTTAGCAGTCTTCAATCAACCTGCATGATCTTCTCATCAGTCTTCGAAATTGAAAATCATGCAATACGTGTTTTTAAGTACTTCTTGTATTGTCACAAATTGAATTGATAAAAGGGGGAAAAACAGATGAATGAACATCATCTCGTCCTCTGAGTATCTGCATTCTAATATTTAATTGCCACCTTATGTCAGTAGAAGGTGCAACTTAATTATTGTTGATTGCCTGTTACAAATAATGAATATCAATCAACTGCAGAAACACTACCATGCATCAGATGCGATCCTCTTGATTTGCTGCGCTAACCTAATGCACTATTATTTCAAATTAGTTCAGAATACGGGACAAAACTTCCAGCTTTAACTGTAGAGGAGTTTTAAAAATTCACAATCTACTTATTAATGAGATACTAAAGCTTACTGCCATCACGCTGCACTGGTGACATTCAGCAGTTGGCTTACCTCTAACAAGGTTGAAATAGGGATGAAATCAGTTAATAACAAATGAGTAACTTGTGGAACTTCTGAAATTTTCAGGCTCAGGAATCAAAGAGGCTTCCAAATTCCATTTGATTCAAATCATGCCAATTTGAAATATTTTGAATCATCGAAATGTTCTTAAAATCATACCAAGTGTCTCATCTTGAAATCTTCTTCAATCATCAGGTCTCCTGTACAGGAGACCTGATGGTAGAAGAAGAGTTCAAGTAGGTTCCGCTTCCGAAACTACTTTGATTCCGACCTGGAATATTCCACCTTTTTGAAGGATTTGCCAATCTCCTATACAGGAGACCTGATGATAGAAGAAGAATTCAAGTAGGTTCCGCTTCAGAAACTACTTTGATTCCGACCTGGAATATTCCGCCTTTTTGAAGGATTTGCCCCTCTCCTATACAGGAGACCTGATGATAGAAGAAGAATTCAAGTAGGTTCCGCTTCCGAAACTGCTTTGATTCTGACCTGGAATATTCCGCCTTTTTGAAGGATTTGCCCCTCTCCTATACAGGAGACCTGATGATAGAAGAAGAATTCAAGTAGGTTCCGCTTCCGAAACTACTTTGATTTCGACCTGGAATATTCCGCCTTTTTGAAGGATTTGCCCCTCTCCTATACAGGAGACCTGATGATAGAAGAGTTTAAGTAGGTTCCGCTTCCGAAACTACTTTGATTCCAACCTGGACTATTCCGCCTTTTTGAAGGATTTGCCCCTCTCCTATACAGGAGACCTGATGATAGAAGAAGAATTCAAGTAGGTTCCGCTTCCGAAACTACTTTGATTCCGACCTGGAATATTCCGCCTTTTTGAAGGATTTGCCCCTGCCCTGTAATGGAGACCTGATGATAGAAGAAGAGTTCAAGTAGGTTCTGCTTCAGAAACTACTTTGATTCCGACCTGGAATATTCCACCTTTTTGAAGGATTTGCCCCTCTCCTGTACAGGGAGATAGAAGAAGAATTCAAGTAGGTTCCGCTTCAGAAACTACTTTGATTCCGACCTGGAATATTCCGCCCTTTTGAAGGATTTGCCCCTCTCCTGTACAGGAGATCTGATGATAGAAGAAGATTTAAAGAAGGTTCCGCTTCCGAAACTACTTTGATTCCGACCTGGAATATTCCACCTTTTTTGTTATTAACTTTGCAAAACAGATGAGTCACCATTAAATGCAGTACTTGGGGATACATTAACAATATTTACAATTTGAAGAGTTGTGAGATTCAGTTCGATTCAAAATTTTCTGCCTGACCCAATTCGACTGTAGCGTTGAAATTTGTAGAGGCCTATTCAGGCCCTCACACCCTTGGTAGAGTTGTTCAAACTGATCTATCTGCATTGTCAGGTCAAATTTATGTATTCATTTTCAATCCTACTTGTCTTCAGAAAAGAAACACTATCAACAGACTAGCAACAACTTTCTCATCTTTGCAGTTCAGATTGTTCCAATGGCGTCAGTCGAGTGTACTAGTCCAGAGATTTTATTTACTTGGCAGTCTGCAGTAACTCCCCAAATCGCAAATTATTCAAATGGTACACCATTTTATCTTACAATCAACATGTATTTTGTCTGTATTAACTCTGCAACTGCTGTGTATCCGACCCCCTGATACAGTTGTTTGTATCAGGGGGTTGGATACAAGCATGTTCCTTTCACATGAGTTCCATTTTTTTTCTTTTTGTTCATCCGTATGAATAAATAATTCGTTATATATTCGTCTACATTCTTGACTTATCCCCAATGTATTGTAAGATAAAATGATTATTACCATTACTCGTCGTGATCTGCCCTTAGAACCCGGAGCTCGACTCCGATACATATTTTGTATATCCACATAATGGTAATAATCTCTATTGAATGATGCTCTTTAGTACTGATTAACAGAGTGTTATGTATACAAAGGGAGTGCGGTGGCTCAGTAGGTAGAGGTGCAGGCTGCAAGCCGAGAGGTCCTCGGTTCGAATCCCACCTGCGGCAACCGCTTTGTGTCCTTGGGCAAGACACTTCATCTCCATTGCCCGCGTGGGTGCACGATGACGCCGTGTACTGCATGTCGATGGTACGCATGTCTCCAACCAATCTAACCCTGCCTGTGCTGCAGTGCAGAGTTACGATGTTGGGGAGCTGGCAGCTGCTCGTCGTTGCTCGGTGGTTCTCTGCGGGTATTCCGGCTTCCTCCACCCGTAAAACTGTCACGGTCATGATTAGCCATTGTGTATAAATATGTGACCTTAAACATCAATAAATAAATATAAATATTATGTATACAAAACCACTACTCAGTTATTCAGTACTTAAATTTCCAATTACTGTATGTACAATAGTGCGGAAAACAAAGGTCATTGGATATTACAAGTAACTATGGCTAGACATTTGAAAGGTTATTAATCTAACTGCTCATTCATCTCATTGTACAGTGCAATTTAAAACCGACTTGTGCCACTTTGAAAATGAACGACAGCAACTAAAGACCATTGACTACCACAATAGTCGACGGTTAGTCGACTAATCAAATAATCACAACAGTCCTGGTAGTAAGTTTAAAATAGTCACACGAAATCACAATCAGTTCAGGCTTTGTAATTTCTATTAAACTGTTTTTATATACATAACTCTTTACCTAACATGAAAAGCAGACGACACTTGCAAACAAAATTCTTCAGTAACTAATTTTTTTCATTTTTAATGTTTGCTATAGTGTACTAAATGAAAATGATGAGAGCTATTACATACTTGCAGTGTGTGTTTTACAAACAGCAGTGTGACTCCGTAAATTGAAATCTGGTGCATGAATTGAAAAAATAGGCTCCGAGGCTAGAGTGTATTTTAAATAGTCCTGATCGGTCCCCGAATCCTGTAAATTGAATATAGCATCCAATCACAAAACCATTTTCCATCCCTTCCTTACAATTTTGACCTGTTAATTTCTATGGGTCATAGATTAAATTCATGTTCATTGATAAAAAATATGTCGAGAAGTTACATTGACAGTCACCAAATTCTCCTTATTTATAGATCTATTTGTCCTCAGAACTTTCAATACAGACTTTTAATTTATTTTATCTAACAGTCACATATCTAAAACATAGGTTATGACCCCTCGTTGGAACGAGCTCAATGAGCTCGTTCCAACGAGGGGTCATAACCTATGTTTTTGAGACAAAAATGAAAACATAATGAAAATTAATTGGCGATTTTTTAGAATAGCGCTGGCCGGTTTTGGCTTTTACGTTGGGTAAAGGGTTAACACTTAAAAGACCAGAGATATTTATGCAGTTTTGATTTTTGTTACCCTTTGATAGTTTATATTCTGTGGCTTTACAGCTGTATCTAGGCAAGTCTTGGCTGCCTATATAGGCGGCCAAGACTTGCCTATAAACAACTGACAAGGTTCTCAGACTGTAACTTCCAAGTGTATCTGAGAACTACCTATTGGTGTACAGTGGAACCCTGTTAATTGAATAGCCACTTTGCCAATGAAAATTATTCAGTTAACAGGAGTATTCAATTAACAGGGATTGTGTCTCTTTCCTGTATTCTTGAGATAAACTTAGCTTTTATTCTATTATATCTTGTTTGGCAGAGCTCCATGAGCAAGATATAATAGATTAAATGCCTGTATTGGTTGTATTGAGGCCAAATAGGTCCATAAACAAAGGAAAACTGATGAAAGGCAGGGTAACTGTTTGACAGGTTACCAGATTTTTTATTCAATTAACAGGAGATTACTCTATAAACTATATTCAATTAACAGGGCAAATTTGTACTGGAGGTATGGTAAATGGCTTAGTGTTGGGAAATTATATTCAATTTACAGGGTAATTCAATTAAGTGGGCTCCACTGTACTTGTTTTATTGCAGTAAAATATGATCCAAGTCATAATTGTGCCTTAAGGATTACCTGGTATCAATGGCTTTAATATGAAGAGCAGGTACCCCAGCCTGAAGGTGTCATATTCTGTGGATGTGCTTCACATTATCTTCGAAGCAAAATTACTTAGTCTTTATGGGTTTGCCTTGTTACAATTTATGGGAGAGTGCCTCTTGGCACTCTCCCATAAATTGTAACAAGTCAAAGACACATGAACAAATTTTGATAACCAAAAATAACTTAGCACTCTACCAGTTAAAGAAGAACCTATTGTTTGCCTTTGACTTCAGACACTTTCTATACTTCTTTAGGTTGGTAATTATTGGTTTTCTGAGAGCTTGTAACCACACATTTCAGAACACCAATAGTGAAAAAATTTTGTTTGAATGGGGACTGAGAATGGGAAATTTTGATTTGGGAATTGTGAAAAAACTAGGAATCTGCGAACCTCCGATTTCAGCTTGAGTCGAATCTCGAATCGGATCTCTGCTAAGGTTTCGAATCGAATCGAATCTCGAATCCTGATTTCAACCAGTAGAGTGAACTGATATAGGTAGACACACTCCAGCACACGCGTGGCGGTATAAATCAGACGTGCCCAAAACTGTTGGAATCGTGGTGGGAACTGTGAGAAATTACAATGTAATCTGTTGCTTTTGGTGATCGAAAGTTCTCTGTTTGAGCCTCCTTGATCCGTGCAAGCTAGAAATAGTAAGTAATAACGTAAACGTTATTTTCTATCATGAAAGCGGCGGGGATTTCGCACGTATTAACTCCTTGCATGCTGCTGGCCGATATTATTGCCAAGGAGCGGATTTCTCTTGCCACTGATATAAGTATAATTTGGGCACATTTAATCAAATTGTCCCTCTGTAAATGGCATGAATGTTTTCACTGATGATTTCTTGAGTTAAATTTAGTTGAATTTTTCATCAAATCTAATAGTCATAGCTGCTTCACTGCACCCTGACTATATTTGATGAAAAATATTTTGGAAACACTCAGCGGCTTAAAAGTTAACAATATTCATATCGAATATGATGGATGTACAGTTTTTTTTTAACCCTTTTACCTAACATGTAAAGCAGATGACACTTGCAAAAAAAATTTTTGAATAACTATTTTTTTTTATTTTTCGTCTCAAAAACATAGGTTATGACCCCTCTTTGGAATGAGCTCGTTCCAAACAGGGGTCATAACCTATGTTTTTGAGACAAAAATAAAAAAAATAAAGAAAATTAATTGGCGATTTTTGTGAATAGCGCTGGCCTGTTTTGTCCGTTACGTTGGGTAGAGGATTAAATGGAAGTCGACTTGGCTCGAAAATGTCGAAGGTCGATGATTGGTTTCGAGCCGAATCGAATCATCCCCTCAGTTTTGAGCCGAATCGAATCTCGAACCGTTCGCAGGTCCCTAGAAAAAACGTGCCTAACTTGCATTAGAGAAGGGTCCCGTATTTGGCTCATGTAGGCACCCAAATGAATCCCTGTAAATTATATGAAATGTGGCTCTTATTTCTTGTTCTGTCTTTGCTGCCTGTATTATCTGTGGAGAAATGACTACAAACCATTCCTTAGGTACCTGTTTTTCTGATATCTCAAAATTTGTTTAGTTGTAATTAGGCATTGTAAAGCTTAATTCCTGGCATGGTACAGTTAAAACTAGAAGTCCTGTCATGAAATGCGTACAAATAGCACGTCGATCTGCGTGTTAATCTACGCATTATGACCATAGTAAGGCAATCAAATTCTGTACATATGGCCTCTGCACAAGCAATGTTTCAGCCAATGGACCTCTGGGTAACCCGGAGGTCCATTGGCAGAAACATTGCCTGTGTTTGCTATGAGTGACCAGGAGAACTTGCTGTGCTTTGGATGCCATTCGATATGGCAATTGCACGCAATCCCTACGCGTAATTAAGCCTAGATAAGCGCAAACATCGTGACAGGACTTCTAGTTTTAACTGTATTTATAGATGGACAGCTATGTGCTGGTTAGAGTTCTGCAATTAACCAATATTTCAGTTTGGTTTTCGTGTTTCTTCCAGAACAAAAATAACAGACTATCACGATCACAAAATACCTTGCTTTCAGGAATTTGAAAATTTTCCCCCGTTCCAGATGCTATTTTTACACTATTGTCAAATCAGAATGACCTGGATCACTTGAATACACCAAAGGGTGCTTTTAAAAACCAAAATAATACCAAACAGATCACAGATAAATTAAAGGTATTGAATATTTGAAACAGTTTTAATTTCATCGATCGAAGTGGTGACGCATTGCAATTTTCAACTAGAAACTATGAATAAAAGTTCAAACTGCGTACCAAATAACAATGAGAAGATTAATTTGGATTTTGTCTTATTTTATTTCCTTAATGTCAACGAAGTATTGGTTAATTCTTACTTTGTATTACAGTAATTTGTCTGCTCAAGAAATTTGCAAACGTGTAGTAAATACAGAACCGCACAAGTGTTTCAGTTTGTTAATTTTTATCACACTTGAATTGTTTGGCACTGAATACTTCTCGAGGCTTCATCTCTCGTGTTATTCTTGTGCCCAACCAAACTCATGCGATAAACATCAACCCATTCAAACACTTGTCGTGTTCTGTCTACTTACCTAATGAATTGGCGGCACCCACCATAATCTACAAATTGTGCAGCAGCAAAAAAATTCAGCAAAACCATACCATATCATGTGACCCCTTATTGAGCTCTTTCCATTGAGGGTCACATGATATTGTTTTGTTATCCCCCGCCAAAATAAAGTTTGCTGAAGATATAGAAATGAGTTCTGTTCGTTATTCACAAGTAACAGGTTTTGACCATTTTTTAGTTAGTAAACCACTTCTTGATGGGGGATACCGGTGGCATTGCACTTTGTTGAATTTTTGTAATAATTGGCTGAAAAAATTAAAATAAATTTTGATATGTGTTTTCTGTAAAGAGTTAAAATTTATTCGTAGACAAGTAGGCCAAATAATACAATACATGCATAAAAATGTGAACAGTGCATCATGAATTATAAGATGTAGAATTCCACGGCTTCAGATTAACCTTTTGAACACAAGAGGCCGCTTTACCGGTCCAGGAACTTGGTACGTCATACTTTTATTAAGTAGGATGCCTGCTAAGTTAAGGGTGGGGTAGACCAATCGATATTTTCAATGTGCAGCCTTAGGGCTGCACGTTGAAAATATTGATTGGTCTGCCCCCAAATAATGAATATGGACTCTTCTAATTGCTGCATATGAAGTGTCATGGAAGATACCAACAGTGTTCAAAGGGTTAATCACACTTCACTTTCCAAGAATTAGCATGTAAACAATTTAGCAAACTTCAAAGTCCAGTAATGCTAGAAACTCCCCCATGGGTACCCAGGAAATGAAGCAGTGCTTGCTTTCTATGGTAAACACGCTCTGCTGAACTGGTAAAATAGGACCCAGTCACATGGGCTTGGGGTGAAAGCCCTCTAAAATGGGCAGCATGGATATAAACGATTGACTAAACTTGACTTTATCTCCATGTTGCGGTCATGATTAGCCATTGTGCAGAAGTATGTGACCTTAAACACCAATAAATAAATAAATGCTACTGACTGTCTTTTCGCTCATGCATTCCGTGGAGAATCATCAGATTGACTTACAATTGCTCCATTGAAATTATATTTAATGTATTAAAACCAAACTCCAAATAAATTTGATTATTGCTGTGAAAAGCTTGTTTGAAAAATCGGGTAATATTTTTGGAATTCCTGCTTACTGTGCACCAGTGGAGTGAGTGGTGTGCAGATGTTTTTCTTGAAAATATTTTCCTGATGCCGCGACTCAACAATAGTATGCTTCACTTTAAATGGAAGCAAGCAATATACAGTGCACCTTCCCTTTTCAAAATTGAAAGTGTGAACTTTGCAATGAGGGACTTCCCCTCAGGTTCATAAACTACTGTTTTAAAAAAAAATATCGGTTAACTGGTAGAATTCTAAATTATTTTTGTCATCAAAATTTGTTCACATACATTTGCTTTGTTTTAATTTATGGGAGAGTGCAGGCACTCTCCCATAAATTGTAACAAGGCAAATCTCAACAGACTAAATAATTTGATTTTGAAGATAATCAGAAGTTCTTCCACTGAATATGAAGTCTATAAGCTGCAGTGTACCCATGCATCAGAGTAAAGCCCAAATATGGGCTTCCAGCACTCTACCAGTTAAAAATGAAAATTGGACAAATACTTTTGCACCACTACAAGGAAATTGTTCTGGAGAAGGGTTAATTTTCTTTTTGTCATTTTTTCATCTATTAAAAACTAATTTATCATCTTGTCAGTTTGGCATATTAATTAACTGTATCATCTTTGATGAACTGACTGTTGTTAAGGTTCATGAGTGTGTTCACTCAAGTCATGGGGTTTCTATAGAAATGCAGTCATTCATTTTGTAAATACTCTTATACAATTTTTGAAGTTTCTCAGTGTTCTCATCAATTCATTCCCCTTTCACCTTCAATTCCATCAAGATTCAACAGGTGAAATGAGCCATTGGAAGAATTAATTTTATTTTTTTTATCAGATCACCCATCTTGAAATAGTTTGGACCCACAAGCCTTATCATTGAATTGCCGTTAAATGGTTGTATGTATTTGAGTGTTACTTCACACATTATAGCTATGTCAAACACGGTTGAAATTGTGAAATAAGTAGTTGCATTATGGGACAAATTTGCAGATTGATATTTTTATATTAGCACATCATTGTGCAGGGGTTAAATTTGGTTTTATCAGCTGAAATAATGCCTGCACCCTACACTGATCAAGGCTGGATATAAGCACACTGTCATCTGCAGAATGAGGTCCCTGGGGGAGGGGCGATTTGGTGATGCTACTCTTCACTAAATTTACCCTCTGTGAACCTCAGTCTGAATCAAGGTCTCAAGCCCAAACAGAATGAGGTACCCAGAGGATTAATTGGCCCACTGTATGGGATATTTATTTATTGGTGTTTAAGGGCACATACTTATGCACAATGGCTAATCATGACCGTGACAGTTTTATGGGTGGAGTACCCAGAGAGAACAATCGAGCATCGATGAGCAAATAACTATGGGATAGCATCAGCAAATTCACTCTCATGGGACCTCAATCTGCAAATAACAGATTATTCATATATTTATTTATTTATTTGGGTTTAACGACACTTTCGACAGCCAGGGTCACCACATGTTGGACAGTTTTATGGGTGTAGAAAGCCGAAGTATCTTGAGAGAACCATTGATCAATGGTGAGCAACTGTCAGACTCCCCAAGGTACTAATTCAGCACAAGAAGGGTTAGCATTGGTTGAAGACAAGTGCACCATTGGCATGCAGCATGCCTTAGTACACAGCACCAACTTGCTCCCACGTGGGCATTCGTGATTAAGTGCCTTGCCCAAGGACACAACAAAGCCCTGACGTGGATCGAACCATGAACCTTTGGGTTTGAAGTCCATTGTTTATTTCCAGGCTTGACACCAATCCTTGGGAAGGTTTCTTGAAGTGATTTCCAAGGATCACTGTTAGATGTATATGTTATTGGTTTGCTGGATCATGAGCTTAAAATCTGCAAGTGCTTCTGCTTTTTTAAAAAATTGTAAATATTTGTCAGATAAAAAATACACCTCATCATGACTTAGTAGTGATCCACCCTCCATATGTTGTAGCATACCTTAATAACAGGGTATTAATTTGTGCCTTCACCACAATCTTTCTTTCTACAAGCCTTAACCCTTTACCCAACGCAGACGATATCAAAATTTATTATTTTAAATATTTTTTAATTTTTTTCAAAAAATTTTAACAAAACCATATCATGTGACCCCTCGTTGGAACGAGCTCATCGAGCTCGTTCCAACTAGGGGTCACATGATATGGTTTTGTTGAAATTTTTTGAAAAATAATATTTTTTCAACTGCTGAATTTGCATATTACGCGGGCGGATGCGGGCGATTTGTTGGGTAAAGGGTTAAGATCTGTCTCAATTAACGAGAATTGCTTTTGTTTCCCGCAATCTCCTGCTGCAAGAATTAATTTTGAGTTTTTTTAATAATGTAGAATAGGCCTAAAAAGATTAAAAATCTTTTTGCAGGCCCTCCCACAAGGTCCTTTTGGCTGCTGCATGCTCTCTTTTTATAACCAATGTAAACTTTAAAAAAATAGATATTAAATGGTTTATGTCTGATATTTTACTCAAGTTAAAAAAATTCATAAATATGTCCCTTGAGTGCAAGAAGGCTTTGCAATGCTTTAGCATTGCAAAGCCTTCTTGCTCTCAAGGGATGAAATACACCACCACCCATGCTATTCCGTAGATTATGAGGCCTAAAACATAAACCAAGAACATGAACTTTTGATGGCAAAGAAATAATTACAGAAATAAAAAATAAAATAAAAAAACGCTTTCCCACATGCAATTTTACAAATAATGGCCTGAGAAACAGAAAATCTACTTTGTGTGGCCTTATGAAAATACTCTTATACAGTTGCGAGTGTAACTAGTGCATTTTCCACGGTTAAAATCAAACCTCATATTTATATATTTTGCTACAGTTTAAACCCTTAAGTGCCTTGGTCCACTTTTGGTGAGTTTCTTGTCTTTTATTACACGCCTGTTCTATGAAATCTCTATCTACAGCAACACTAAACCATGTGGAAAATGAAAATCCGTTCTGCACATGTGTGCCAAACAGAAATCGCTGAGCCGAAACTGAACCAATTGCAAAATAACTAAATAAAATGTCTAAAATTGAAGGATATGGCAAATTTAATGTGTCCAAAAATACCGAAGGAGAAATAAAGTCGATATATGAAGGGGATAATGAATATCCAGAAGAAAAAGAGTATGAGTATGCAAATTTGGTTGACGATAAAATGTATTCTTTTTAATTGCTGGGTGTCCAAATAATTGCTTTGATAGACATGAAGGCATGGATTAAACACAGTACAGCACACGCATGTGAATGGGTTAATCAATTGTCCGTGTAGAACACTGTTCCCACATAGAGGATTCTGGTGGTCTTGCTAGTGGGTGGTAGTTCCAGTACCTTGATAGTGGTTATTAGTTAACCCTTTGACCAACGAATCGCCCGCATCTGCCCACGTAATATGCAAATTCAGCAGCTGAAAAAATATTATATTTCGAAAAATTTCAACAAAACCATATCATGTGACCCCTCTTTGGAACGAGCTCGTTCCAAAGAGGGGTCATGACATGGTTTTGTTGAAAATTTTTGAAAAAATTTAAAAAATGATATTTTAAATAATATCGTCTGCGTTGGGTAAAGGGTTAAGTCTTGGCTGCCTGTTTCACCCACCAAGACGTCACGAGACACCACTTCTAAGGCACAGAGTTAACCTTATTTTGAAGGAGTAAAAAATAAGGAGAATTCTCCAGGCCTTTAAGGACAATTTAAGAACCTGTGATGAGAATCAAATGAATATTTTGCAAGAATAAAAGTTGATTCTTATTATTTTATTTACGAGAATCCTTTGCAAGAATTGATTCCGATTTACGCATGAATTTTTTTTACGTCCTGTGCTATGTACTTATATTGTAATAAATGTGATATTAAACGCTTGTAACATATAATTTCAACTTTATTTTTGTAAACTTTGTTTTTGAAATGTAAATTTGAGGAGATGAGGTAATTGGTACAGTTATAAACCAAGTAACTTCACATGGTTTCTCAGGGTGTGTTTTGTTCTAAAAATTTTAATTTTCAAATTTGTATTTAAAAATTGTGCATGGCAATTCCCAAAATATCTGTAATATGGCTCATGGCTTTCACCTCAGTATATAATTGTTTTTGATGTTTCCTGACTCAGTATTTTCAGATATGTTTCGTGCTATAATTATACCCCTCAC
The DNA here is from genome assembly GCA_031216915.1 of Pictodentalium vernedei. NCBI lineage: Eukaryota > Metazoa > Mollusca > Scaphopoda > Dentaliida > Dentaliidae > Pictodentalium > Pictodentalium vernedei. Next base: position 844,525,921 of record CM062297.1, read on the forward strand.
AATGAGTTGGGGGGTGAGGGGGTATACTGGAATCACCTAGTACATCTGTCTGACCTTCTATCCATCTGTCGTTCCATCTGTCTGTCCATCTGGCCGTTCGTTCATCCATGCATAGACATAATTTTGTCCAGAGATTTTCTCAGACATTTAAGGACCTAAATGGGTCATAATTCTGGCAAAATAATCTGACCGGAACTATAATCACAGGTTCCCATGGTGGTGAATAGTCATACCAACTTGAAAAAGCAGGCCTATAATTTTGACTGGAGGTTTTCTCAGATATTTATGTGTTGATTCTTTTGAAACTTGGTATGGATGTTTACTACAATGGGAACCTGTGCACCTGTGATTATAGTTTCTATCGGACTTTTTTGCTAGAGTTATGCCCCTTTTCATCTTAAAACAATCATGGGGCAAGGGGTATGGTGGAGGCAAGGGCATAGCCAGGCTAAATAAAGTTGTGGGGACAAAATATTTTTCTGTTGCCATGGGCAGCAGAAAAATATTTTGTCCTCTCCACCTCATTTCAATGGCTGCAGAAAAATAGTTTTTTTCTCCACTTCATATGACTTTGTATTGAGTCAAAAGTGTATACCCCAATGATGATCCAGAGTCTTCCATGGGGACAAAAAATTAACTTTTCATCTCAGATAGGTACTTTTTTAAACGCTTTAGTACTCAGAAAGTACTTTTTATGCTCCCCCCAAAAGTTTCGAGGAGCATATAGTCGCCACATTGTCCGTCTGTCCATCTATCCAAAACACATGATTTCCAGATGATAACTCCAGTTTGCTTTGGTGTATGACCTTATTATTTTGCACCGTTACTACCTACAATGAAATATAGGTCAAGATAGATTTTCACCATTATGACATTTCCTGTTTCAGAGTTATACCCCTTGAAAAGCCACAGAATGATAAAATCAGTGGTTTCTGGATCATAACGCCAGTTTGTTTTGATGTATGACTTTATTATTTTGCAACATTACTGCCTACAGTAAAACCTGTCTTGAGAGACCACTGTCTTGAGAGACCACCTGTCTTGAGAGACCACATCTGTCAGGCACTGATTGGTTTTACTCTATAATGGACCTGCTATGGGAGACCACCTGTCTTGAGAGACCACTGTGACCTGGTACCAACTTGTATTTTTATGCCATAATGGACCTGTCTTGAGAGACCGCTCCTTTGAAGACTGAAACCATGACAAAAGCTTTTTACCTGTTCTGGAATTGGAAAATCCATTGTGGTTATACTAACATAATTAAAAGCTTTTAATTGGGTTTCAATTGCTAACTCATTAAAGATTGAGATGTTCTTATAAGACCCCTGTGAAAAGATTAGGATTATTGCTGAATAAACAATTTCATACATACCTGAATTGTGACAGGAATAAAAAATAAATTTATGTTGAAAATCTTTTTGTAACAAATTGAAATGGACTGTTATAAAAATTATAAAAATAAATTAGTGTTGAAAATCTTCAATGAAGATTTTCAACACTAATTTATTTTTATAATTTTTATAACAGTCAATTTCAGTTTGTTAAAAAAGATTCATAAAAAAGAACAACTACAAAGTAATTACAAAAATCCATTCTTCTCCATTTCTGAATTTTGTGGTTGGTTATTCACTGACTTGACAAAACCTGAAACCTGTTATGAGAGACCACCTGTCGTGAGAGACCACTTTTGTGTGGCCCAAGCGGCGGTCTCTCAAGACAGGTTCTACAGTACTATAAAATGCATGTCAGGTTTGATTTTCACCATTATTGTACTTTCTGTTCCAGAGTTATACCCTTGAAAAGCCACAAAATGATAAAATCAGTGGTTTCTGGATCATAACTCCAGTTTGCTTTGATGTATGACCTTATTATTTTGCAACATTACTGCCTACCATAAAATGCAGGTGAAGTTCGATTTTCATTGATATAGGATTTCCCGTTCCAGAGTTATGCCCTTTGAAAAGTTGCAAAATGGTAAAATTGATGGTTTCCGGGTGATAACTCCAGTTTGCTTTGATGTATGACCTTTACCTTTTTTTGTATTTAACGTGTTCTGTCCGATATATTTGTCTGTTTGCACTTTCAGGGAGCATCAGTTGGCTGTGCCAACTTTTTACTTGTTTTAAAGACTTTAGTACTCGGAAAATGAAAGCACAACTGTACCAAAATGCCCCAAGAAATATCAGGCTGTGGGAACATGAACAAGTTTTGGGATTTCAGGCATCTATGTATATGGTTCCCCCATAGGAACACTGGGAAGTGAAGCAGTGCTTGTTTGCTGTTGTAACAAGCTCTGTTCTACTGGTAAAATAGGACCCATTCACTATTGCTTGGGTAGAAGTCCTCCAAAATGGGCAACATGGGTATAAATGTTTTTATCCATGTTATGGTCACAATAGCCATTGTGCAGAAATATTTGACCTTAAACACCAATATATAAATGTATAAGGTTGAAATATATAAGAAAAGTGTGTAGAGGGAGAGGGCAGGTCCCCCCCCCCCCCCTCCACCCCCATGGTGACTGTGACTCTGGATGGAGGTGATTGATTTTGCATCATAAAATGTGAATCAGTGTTATGATATTGTATCACAGCCAACCATATTAAGCATATTACAAATAAATATGAACAAAACACACCCTGACTCGCCTATGTTGGAGTGTGTACTACTGTCTGAAGAGTCACAGATATGGACAACTTCGGGCTCCATTGTTACAATGGTAAAAAAATTCTGCTTTACGGGTAAAATAGGCCATGGTCACCAATACCTGAATTGGAAGTCCTATAAAGGTGGCAGTATAGGTATGAATGATTGGCTGAACTTGACTGAAATGCTGAAAGTAACCTTAAACTTCAATAAATAGTGTCCCCCAATTTTGAAAGTTAAACTGAAATCAATACCATCTTTTTTGCACAAAAATTGTATTAAATTCAAAAGTTGCTCTGTTCCGCTGATCTTGCTATGTCAACATATGGTACACTTTTGGGAGACAGCATAACACATTGAAAGCACATAAATCCTTTTATTTTCTGTACTATTTTTTCTGTGATTCAGATTTGTTTTCTATTCCTTTGATTTTTAAACTTGAGAGACTGGTTATCTAAGATGTTTTGGGCTTTTTCTGATTTACAAAATGCTTCTTGTACAGTACGGCCACTGTGAACTGGTCACTTTCCACGGATGGACAATATTTCCACCATGGACACAATAACATTAGATTCCAAACACTAATTATAAGAATAATCATCAAAAATTTAATCAATGAAGCACCGGGTACAACCCGGTGCTTCATTAATTAAAATTTTGCTGATGATGTTTTTTATTACCTGGTAGCCGCATGCATGGACATGTACCCTACTTTTTTCCCAGGTTTCCCCAAACACAGGTATTTATTTTTTGGCCTTATTGAGGTACAGTTGAAAATATTCCAAACAATGGAGAAATAAAAAAAAAACTTATCTTATTGAAGGGAGTGAATGTAAAGGGTGAAGCTGAAGAACAGGGGACTTTTCCTTTTATGTAAAAACAACGCATTTTTCTCACCTTTTTTCTACATTTTCCTGTTACTAGTCATGTTTTTGATAAAATAACCTAATAATATTCACTTTTGACTGAGATTAGAGATAATTTAAACCCTTTTAATATTACGGTGCCAGAGATTCTTCTGCATTCTCGCCATTTTGATGTGTGCGCTTACATAAATTTCATTTTCTCTTTGGCTGGCGATTGTAAGTCTAGGGTCAGTGTAGTGAGGGTTAGGGTTAGCTTACCGGTAAGCTAACCCTAGCCCTCACTACACTGACCCTAGACCATGTCGGGAACAGAAGAAACAAGCGTACCAAAAACAACCAATACACAGAGCAGACGACGAAAAACACAAAAAACATGGAGGAAAGATGAATGTGAATGTCACAAATCGCACAGGTAAAAACAATTGTTGAGCGGTTATAATTGTCAGTGAAAGTGAATATCTTTCGGTCATTTTATCGAAAACATGACTAGTAATAGGAAAATACAGAAAAAGGTGAGAAAAATGCGTTGTTTTTACGTAAATGGAAAAGTCCCCTATTCTTCAGCTTTACCATGTAAAGGTATGTGACCACCTTTCCTATTTCCAGGGTTTTTTTTCTTTTCCTGACTTCATCTCGTAATATCTGGATTTGTAATTCCTGTTTTGTGTGAAAATTTTGTATAAATTTATTTATTGCCTTTTTGATTGGACCAATTGTCACATGTACTTGTGACCAACTTACCAAATCCAGTAACAAATACTCCTGTGATTGTTATTTATTACTTGTTATATTTGTTAATTTATGATAGATTTATGATAGGTCAATTATTATCTCTATAATTATGTATAGATACACACAGCTTTATATTAATATTTATCTTTGAAATATAATTAACAAGCTGTTAATTGAAAATAGAATATGTTTTCATTTCTGGAATTCACTTAAAAAAGACAATGAGGGGTCTTAAGCTCAGTTTGAGTAGTACTGGTTGGTTTTGGACATTATGTTGGGTTGATTCAGATGAAATTTACACAAAGGCTGTACACTGTACATGGTTAGTTATCTGTTAAAAATGAAAAATTGTTTATAACCAGAAAGTATGACAAACCCTGTGCATTGCACATGGTTCGTCATATTTTATGGTTTTAAAAAATTGGTAATGGTCATTTCACACACTACATAAAAATATACACGGACTAAGGCTGTACAAATTTACAGGGTTAGTTGGTTTCATGTTGTTTCATAGGGTACAGGATTCAAGGAACATTTTTATATCCCCGCAGTCCATCCGTTCATAGACATGATTGTGTCTGGAGATTTTCTCATATGATGGACCGATGGACACTGAATTGAGGACTCGGACTCGGACTCAAAACACATACTGAATCGAGGACTCGGACTCAAGTTTAGTGTTCAGTGCTAGGCAATTTAACCGTTTATTAACAACTGAATAAACTATTTGTAAACTGGCTACATTTTTTTTCTACATCCCCCCCCCCCCCTCACACACCCAACACACAAACACACATACAGGTGAATGGACCAGAAATATATTATATGAAAATGTACTGAGGGCGTTGGTACGTACTGAGAAATTATATGAAAACGCACCAAGGCAGGGCTTGCATTTTCACCAGGCCTATCAGCCCAGTAATGTACACAACAGTAACGGAGTTCATACTTCGGTATATTGTACGGAAAGCGAAACGCTTGCAGAAATAGTGGTCGCTCAGATTGTCGAATTGACAGATATACATGGTGTGAACAGTGGATGTACGTTTAACAGATACCACGAGCAAATGGTTAAATGAAACAACGTGGATAAAGGCGTCGATAGATAGTTCTTATGAAATCTATTAATTCTAACTTTATAATTACTTAACAAACTCTAGGGCACTCCCCCAAGTACGGCATCCACCGGCAAAATGTCACGGCAGTTTGACGTGTTAACACTCTGGGCTGACCTCACAGGGATGGTTAATTTTTATTTTCGGCACAATGATCAATAAAGATCGCTATAACGTGGTAAATCACTGGTAATTCAACAAAAAACTAAGCACTTAACTTGAGTCCGAGTCCTTGATTCAGTATGTGTTTTGAGTCCGAGTCCGTGTCCTCAATTCATATTTAAACTGATGGACCAGTCTGCTCGAAACTGGGTACGAATGTTCACCACCATGGGAACCTGTGTACATGAAATTGTAGTTGCGGTCGGCTTATTTTGGCCAGAATTATGCCCCTTTTCGACTTGTAAAAGCAGGCCTATAATTTTGTCTGGAGATTTTCTCAGATGTTTATGGGGTGATTCCTTTGAAACTTGATATGAATGTTCACTATCATGGGAACCTGTACACCTGCGATTATAATTTCGATCAGACTTTTTTGCCAGCGTTATGCCCTTTTTAGTCTTAGAATAATCATGGTAGCAGGGGTATGGACAGGTAGGGCTGCACGGTATATCGATAAACCGATATATACCGGTATTCAATCCAATATCGATTGAATACCGGTGTAATTACAAAAATATCAGTTTATCGTCATTATTTATTTACCTACAATTTAATTTTCAAGATGACTTGAGTTTTATAACTGTAGCCCCGAGAGAATAACATTGTCCCTTTACCCAAGGAATCGTCTGTATGTGGTCCACGTAATATACAAATTCCTCAGTTGAAAAAATAATATTCAACAATTTCAACAGCACTATATCATGAGACCCCTCATTGGAACGAGCTCAACGAGCTCGTTCCAATGAGGGGTCACTTGATATAGTTTTGTAGAAGTTTTGGGGGAAATCTGATAAACTGATTTTTAAAATAATAAATTTTGATACCGTCTGCGTTGGGTATATGTTTTTCGAACCGCATCACCAAGGCATGCTGATTCGTTCCGACTGTGATACCTTCAGTCTCGATTGTGGTACCTATGTTCATATATCTGAGGAGGTTTCTATATACCGATATACCGCGGTATGTTGTTGAATACCGATACCGGTATTCAGTTTTGAATATCGTGCAGCCCTATGGACAGGCCCATCTGGGACAGTCACACCTCTAGTATAAAGTGAATTCCAAAAATAAAAACACATTCTATTTTCAATTAAAAGCTTGTTAACCCTTTACCTAACGTGAAAAGCAGACGACACTTGCAAAAAAATTCTTGAATAACAAATTTTTTTCATTTTTTGTCTCAAAAACATAGGTTATGACCCCTCGTTGGAACGAGCTCGACGAGCTCATTCCAACGAGGGGTCATAACCTATGTTTTTGAGACAAAAAATGAAAAAAATAGTGAAAATTAATTGGCGATTTTTGAGAATAGCGCTGGCCGGTTTTGGCCGTTACGTTGGGTAAAGGGTTAATTGCATATGTTTTACAATGTATGTAACTGTTCATTGGTGGGAGTGGGGGAAGGAACTATATTCCTGTATATTTAGAAGTTTGAGGTTTTATCAAAATATCACTGCTCTCTGGCTTCGGGATGGTCTGAAATAAACATTCAAACAGAATATAAGTTTTGTTCCATGATTTTTTCTCCCTTGAACATTTAGTCCAAAAACAAACTTCTGGAGGGAATGCAGCAGACTGTGTGCCAGCTTCAGGAATATTTCTGAAAATTTTATTCATTGTTTCTACTTACCTGTAAGTAATTTCTCTTGAAGTTCTCTCGGGGACCTTTCAAACAAATTGGTATTACTGGCTGAAATTTACTGGGATACAAGATGGCACAGGTCGGGATCGAACTATCACCCGGTCTCCAGCCGGAAAAGGTGTGGGACAGTATTTTTCTGGGACATTAGTATGGCCCAATGCCATGACATTACTCGAGTTCCATTCCCCCTTTATATATCGTACATGATCTGCTGCATGTAAAACTTCTGTAACAATTTTGATCACTGTCTGTTTGCAATTCTAAGGGGGGTGACAGGTAGACAGCCAATCTGGCTATGTCACCTCCCTCAGTATGCATACCAACAATCTTAAAAAATATATTTGTAATCGCTTTTTTATGTATACTGAAATAAAGAATATCTATCTTAATAATACATCAACTGGCCACTGATTTGTCGCAGTTCTCAGGTGAGAAAATACTCGTCATTCATACTTCCTTTTTGGATAATTTTGCACGAGATTTCTCTGCTGTACAGGATTCATACAGGTTATGGAAAGGTATGGAAAGTCTTGGAATACAGTAAATTGATTTTCCTGGCTCGAAAAGTATGGAAAATTGGGGTGGGTTTTGGAAAAGTTATGGAAAACAAACATATATTTGTAACATTAGTATTTCTCCTGTGTAATGTATTCAAAAAAATATTTGTACTCCCAATTTTTAGGGTTCACCAAGAATCGCTTCTTGGGTATTTTTTAGTGTTTGGGGCTTCTTAACTCTTAACTGGTAGAATGCTAAATTATTTCTGGTCATCAAAATTAATTCCCCATTCTTTGCCATGTTGCTATTTATGGGAGAGTGCCTTTTGGCACTCTCCCATAAATTGCAACAAGGCAAATCCATACAGTTGAAATAATTTCATTTCAAAGATAATATGAAGCACAAGTATGAGGCCTTTGAAAAGTTGTACCTGCACTTCAGAATAAAGCCCAAATATGGGCTTGCAGCACTCTACCAGTTAAAGGCCAGATGGTTTGCATACATTTTTGCCACACTTTGATAGAATATATCTGATGTCCTTGCAGCCAAGACTTGCCTGGAAACAGCAGCCAAGGCACATAGAAGGTAACTTAAAGGTTTACCTAAAGCCTCAATGTTCAAGCCTAGGTTTTGCTGCAGTACAAAGTGATCAAAGTGGACTTGGGTTCTTTTAGGGTTAAAAGAGTTGTCAATGGGGAGGAAACAATAGAATTTATATTGAGTTACATCTAACTTTTGGGATTATGGAAAAGGTATGGAAAAATTATGGAAAAACAAATTGACTAGTCTGTATGAACCCAGGCTGTCTTGATTATGTTTACTTTCTCCTTTTAGGGAATGGCAGTAAGACAGGTTGGCTGTGTTGTGTATGGGTGAAGTTATCAAGCAGAAACCTAAATCTTGAAAACTCTCTGAAAACAAAATGGCAATGTCTCCAGGGTTCCCACTCAAATGAAAAGTCCTTGAGTTGTGGGCCATTCCTTGAATAGCGCTTTAATTTGTTTCTATCCTTGACAAGTACTGTTTTTTCCGCCAACCTTAATGAAAAGTACTTAAATTCAGTTTAATTAAAACCTCTAAGGCAAGTAGTTTCATGATACAGTACGTGGAGAGTGTATTATCACTAAATCACCCGCAGCGTAGAGATTCCACCCAAGCAATAACTGCAAATTTGTTGCAAACCATAACAAGCACAAGCAAAGTTTCAGCCAATGGACTTCCTGGTTAAACCCGGAGGTCCATTGGCTGAAACATTGTTTGCGTTTTTAGTCGATATATACAACATTTGAAAGTTATAGTTTGGGTGATAACACCACTCCACGGGTGATTTTGTTACAATCCACTCTCCACGTACTGTAACTCACCCCACAGACATGCGATACCACAAAATCAGTCGGGAACACATCTTTGATCTCTCCATTGTCCCTTGAGTGCAACAAGTCACCATCTGCAATGCTTAAGCATTGCAGATGGTGCCTTATTGCACTCAAGGTCAAGGAACAATATGTATCAAGCTAGTTTGGTTCTCCATAATCGGATTCTCGCGGCAGAAATTCTTTGTGTTCATGGTGTCGTAAGTGCATATGAGCATTATAATAGTCCATGAAAATCATGGTCCGAGTCCTTGAAAAGTGCTTAAATAGTACTTGAATTAGATTTTCTGATGTCAGTGGGGACCTTGGACTCCTCAATGAAAATTGACAAATTCGAATTTGGTCATCATTTTCTGGGAATAATGCCATATCCCAAATTTGGATTGGGTGTGTCAATTATGACTGAAGTTTGTATCGGGAAACATCGTGGAAATCTAAGAAAATGATGGCCAATTAGTCCACAACCGAATGTTACACAAACGTTATCATCAAACATGATATACATTCTATGCGTATGCGTAAGGTTGTGTTAGGGGCGAAGAGGGGGCATAATTTTTAGTGAGGGTTTGGGGGCTCCCCCGAACCCCCACCAATGGGAGGGCAATACCATCATATCTCGGTCCTACGGTATCCCCCTCCCATTAGTAGGGGTTTGGGGGAGGGGGGGGTGCAAAAAAAATTTCAAAATGTAATACCTTCAGAGTGAATCTGGGACCCTCTGGTGCTTTAATTTTCCAATTTTGAGGGGACATTGCACTTCTAGGCCTTCCCTTGGCTACGCCTCTGGGTTGTGTGCTAAAAATGGATTGGCTATGTTGTGCACAGCTGGAGTTATTGTCCAAAAACCTAAAATCATGGAAATTCAAGTCACTAGAGAGCAGGCCTGGGAGCAGTTAACGTTTCAAACGTTAACGTGTTAAATTATTTTAACAACGTTAAAAAATTTAGCCAAGTTAGTAACGTTTAACTTTGAAGATTATAATTGTATAATATGTAATATTGCGTCGTTATCTTGTGTTTAGAAAATAAAGCGCAATAACTCCACTGTACAATGTCGCACAAACGTCAAAATCCAATGTTATCCACCTCTTACTCTAGTACGTTCGTGTACTCAAAATGGACTTTCTATGTCGAGTACAGCAAGAGATATCATTCGAGAAAAGGAAACCTTAAATCGTGAGAACAAATCATGGAAATTCCAAGGAAATATACACCTGAAACTAAATTAAGCACACCCTTTTTTTCGCAGTGGTGCTAATAGAAACTGTCATTACTTTCATGCTATCTTTCAGATAGCCAACAGTGATTGTTTGCGGAAAGAATGATTTGCTGGCAAATGAAAGACAACACAATGATAAAAATATGCAGTATTTTAATGGCGTTAATTACACATCATCTGTCACTAGTGTTTTTGATGGAAAATGTTCTATCGATAAGTATGGTGCTGGTAATTACTGGCAAAAAATGTATATGTGACCTTTACATTTGACGTACTGAATTCCAAATAACTCGTTCCAACGAGGGGTCATAACCTATGTTTTTGAGACAAAAAATGAAAAAAATAGTGAAAATTAATTGGCGATTTTTGAGAATAGCGCTGGCCGGTTTTGGCCATTACGTTGGGTAAAGGGTTAATTGCATATGTTTTACAATATATGTAACTCATCATTGGTGGGAGTGGGGGAAGGAACTATATTCCTGTATATTTAGAAGCTTGAGGTTTTATCAAAATATCACTGCTCTGTGGCCTCGGGATGGTCTGAAATAAACATTCAAACAGAATATAAGTTTTGTTCCGTGATTTTTTCTCCCTTGAACATTTAGTCCAAAAACAAACTTCTGGAGGGATTGCAGCAGACTGTGTGCCAGCTTCAGGAATGTTTCTGAAAATTTTATTCATTGTTTCTACTTACCTGTAAGTAATTTCTCTTGAAGTTCTCTCAGGGACCTTTCAAACAAATTGGTATTACTGGCTGAAATTTTCCGGGATACAAGATGGCACAGGTCGGGATCGAACCATCAACCGGTCTCCAGCCGGAAAAGGTGTGGGACAGTATTTTTCTGGGACATTAGTATGACCCAATGCCATGACATTACTCGAGTTCCATTCCCCCTTTATATATCGTACATGATCTGCTGCATGTAAAACTTCTGTAACAATTTTGATCACAGTCTGTTTGCAATTTTAAGGGGGGTGACAGGTAGACAGCCAATCTGGCTATGTCACCTCCCTCAGTATGCATACCAACAATCTTAAAAAATATATTTGTAATCGCTTTTTTATGTATACTGAAATAAAGAATATCTATCTTAATAATACATCAACTGGCCACTGATTTGTCGCAGTTCGCAGGTGAGAAAATACTCGTCATTTTTACTTCCTTTTTTGGATAATTTTGCACAAGATTTCTCTGCTGTCCAGGATTCATGCAGGTTATGGAAAGGTATGGAAAGTCTTGGAAAACAGTAAATTGATTTTCCAGGCTCGAAAAGTATGGAAAATTGGGGTGGGTTTTGAAGAGTTATGGAAAACAAACATATATTTGTAACATTAGTATTTCTCCTGTGTAATGTATTCAAAAACTATTTGTACTCCCAATTTTTAGGGTTCACCAAGAATCGCTTCTTGGGTATTTTTTAGTGTTTGGGGCTTCTTAACTCTTAACTGGTAGAATGCTAAATTATTTCTGGTCATCAAAATTAATTCCCCATTCTTTGCCATGTTGCTATTTATGGGAGAGTGCCTTTTGGCACTCTCCCATAAATTGCAACAAGGCAAATCCATACAGTTGAAATAATTTCATTTCAAAGATAATATGAAGCACAAGTATGAGGCCTTTGAAAAGTTGTACCTGCACTTCAGAATAAAGCCCAAATATGGGCTTGCAGCACTCTACCAGTTAAAGGCCAGATGGTTTGCATACATTTTTGCCACACTTTGATAGAATATATCTGATGTCCTTGCAGCCAAGACTTGCCTGGAAACAACAGCCAAGGCACATAGAAGGTAACTTAAAGGTTTACCTAAAGCCTCAATGTTCAAGCCTAGGTTTTGTTGCAGTACAAAGTGATCAAAGTGGACTTGGGTTCCTTTAGGGTTAAAAGAGTTGTCAATGGGGAGGAAACCATAGAATTTATATTGAGTTACATCTAACTTTTGGGATTATGGAAAAGGTATGGAAAAATTATGGAAAAACAAATTGACTAGTCTGTATGAACCCTGGCTGTCTTGATTATGTTTACTTTCACCTTTTTAGGGAATGGCAGTAAAACAGCCTTTTTTGGCTATGCAATTTCCTTTCAGAGTATTTCTTGTATATTTTCTAGTATTCAAAAGCTGCAGTTGATTTCCTGCAAAATAAAGATCTGATTTGATTTGATATTTCGCAGTGTATTTTAAAAAAAGTAAAATAAGTATACTTGGACCCAGGGGCGTTCATAGGATTTGCTATTGAGGTGGGGAGGGGGAGGGCATAATTCTTTGAGGGTGCCAGGTCGATACATGCCACAGGCATATCCAAAGGCCATAGGCCTGAGGTGGAGGTGGGTATGGCCCTCCCACCTCACCTCAGGTCTATGGTATCCCCTCCAATTGGTGGGGGATGGGGAGGGCTCCCCTGAGAAAATTTTGAAAATTAAAAAATTCAATGCCCTGAGACTGAATCTGGGGCCCTCTGGTTCTTTAATTTTCTCACTTTGAGAAGGGATACTGTAATTTTGGGGGATGCTCCCCCATGACCCCTCCCCCTGCCTATGCCACTGGTATACTTGGATCAAAGTATGTCTTGTATTGTGCCGATCTAATTCAATGCCACTGGAATAGATTCATATTATCTTGATCTGTTTTCTTGTTTTGAAATAAAAATATTTAATGAGAGATATGTAATGATGAACGAGATCACAGGACCTTTGTCCCAGATTGACACCCAAGTAAGTAGATTGGGTGTGTTGCCTTCAGAGATTAATTTCCATATTCTGCAGACTCACAATCCTCACCAACTCGAGGTTTTTTAGTCGAGTTGTGACGAAGTCAAACTCGACTTATAGTTTGGTGAATGGCGGGCGGGCGGGCGGGCGGGCGGGCGGCCGTAAACAATTGGTTTCCGGATGATAACTTGATAGTGGTTCAACTCACATTCATTAAACTTCATACGTAGGTTGGTGTTGGTGGGAGGAAAAACCCAATTGATTTTGGACATGCTACGTCGAAGGTCAAGGTCACAATGACCTTGACCGTAGTAAATCTTAAACAATTGGTTTCCGGATGATAACTTGATAATGGTTCAACTCACATTCATGAAACTTCATAGGTAGATTGGCCTTGGTGAGGGGAAGAACCCTGTTGATTTTGGACTCGCTACGTCAAAGGTCAAGGTCAACGTGACCTTGAACATAGTAAATCGCAACAATTCCTTTCCGGATGATAACTTGATAGTAGTTCAACCTACATTCATGAAACTTCATAGGTGGGTTGGCCTTGGTGCGAGGAAGAACTCTATTGATCTTGGACTCACCAGATCAAAGGTCAAGGTCACAGTGACCTTTAACATAGTATATCGCAACAATTGGTTTCCGGATGATAACTTGATAGTGGTTCAACCTAGAGTCATGAAACTTCATAGGTGTGTTGGCCTTGGTGCGAGGAAGAACCCTATTGATTTTGGACTCACCAGATCAAAGGTCAAGGTCACAGTGACCTTGAACATAGTATATCGCAACAATTAGTTTCCGGATGATAACTTGATAGTGGTTCAACCTAGAGTCATGAAACTTTACAGGCGTGTTGGCCTTGGTGCGAGGAAGAACCCTATTGATGTTGGACTCACCAGGTCAAAGGTCAAGGTCATAGTGACCTTGAACATAGTATATCGCAACAATTGGTTTCCGGATGAGAACTTGATAGTGGTTCAACCTAGAGTCATGAAACTTCATAGGTGTGTTGGCCTTGGTGCGAGGAAGAACCCTATTGACCTTGGACTCGCCAGGTCAAAGGTCAAGGTCACAGTGACCAAATTGCAACAATTGGTTTCCAGACAATAACTTGACAGTGGTTCAGCCTATAGTCATGAAACTTAATAGCTGCATTGGCCTTGCTGTGAGGAAGAACCCTACTGATCTTGAACTCGCCAGGTCAAAGGTCAAGGTCACAGTGACCTTGAGCATAGTAAATCGCAACAATTAGTTTGTGGACGATAAATTCATAGTGTCTTAACCTACATTCATGAAGCTCCATAGGTGGGTTGACTTCTTGCAAGGAAAAACCCTATTGATATTGGACTCGCCAGTTCAAAGGTCAAGGTCACAGTGACCTTGAACATAGTAAATCACAACAATTGGTTTCCGGATGATAACTTGATAGTGGTTCAGCTTACATTCAATAAACTTCATAGGTAAGTTTATCTGGGTGGGACGAAGAACCCTATTGATTTTGATTTCTTCACTATACAAGGGGACATAATTAGGATTGAGGTGTGCATACTTTTGACATCTTACTGCAGCAAGTTAACAGAACAAATGATATTTCCATGTCGAATAATATTGTTAACTATTAACCCTTCTTCACGGCAAGCTTTTAGTCCCTTGCATAGTCATCAATTCTACAATTGTTATCTTCTTTCAGACAGAGGGTTATTTCACTTTTGTCAAGCAAGATATAAATTGTTGAACTCTGCACTCCATTGGTTTCTACACAATAACATGAAAATCGTTCAACCCTCGTCTGTCATTCTTCATAGGAACTCAATTTATTTGGAATTCAGTACGTCAAATGTAAAGGTCACAGACCCAGCACACACTCAATAATTCATTTGCAGACAATAACTTCATAATGATCAAACCCACCTTTTCTGTTGTCACAACTCGACATTGGATCGGTGATCCTGAGCGGCATTTTTTTAATTATATTTTTGAGTTTAGTAGGTTGGCTGTGTTGTGTATGGGTGAAGTTATCAAGTAGAAACCTAAATCTTGAAAACTCTCTGAAAACAAAATGGCAATGACTCTAGGGTTCCCACTCAAATGAAAAGCCCTTGAGTTGTGGGCCATTCCTTGAATAGCGCTTTAATTTGTTTCTGTCCTTGAAGAGTACTGTTTTTTCCGCCTACCTTAATGAAAAGTACTTAAATTCAGTTTAATTAAAGGAGATTCCACCCAAGCAATAACTGCAAATTTGTTGCAAACCACAAGCACAAGCAAAGTTTCAGCCAATGGACTTTCGAGTTAAACCCGGAGGTCCATTGGCTGAAACATTGTTTGCGTTTTTAGTCGATATATGCAACATTTGAAAGCTATAGTTTGGGTGATAACACCACTCCACGGGTGATTTAGTTACAATCCACTCTCCACGTTCTGTAACTCACCCCACAGACACGCGATACCACAAAATCAGCCGGGAACACATCTCTGATCTCTCCATTGCCCCTTGAGTGCAACAAGTCACCACCTGCAATGCTTTAGCATTGCAGATGGTGCCTTATTGCACTCAAGGGACAATATGTATCAAGCTAGTTTGGTTCTCCATAATCGGATTCTCGCGGCAGAAATTCTTTGTGCTCATGGTGTCGTAAGTACATATGAGCATTATAATAGTCCATGAAAATCATGGTCCGAGTCCTTGAAAAGTGCTTTAATTAGATTTTTTGATGTCAGTGGGGACCTTGGACTCCACAATGAAAATTAACAAAATCGAATTTGGTCATCATTTTCTGGGAATAATGCCATATCCCAAATTTGGATTGGGTGTGTCAAGTATGACTGACGTTTTTATCGGGAAACATCGTGGAAATCTAAGAAAATGATGGCCAATTAGTCCACAACCGAATGTTACACAAACGTTATCATCAAACATGATATACATTCTATGCGTATGCGTAAGGTTGTGTTAGGGGCGAAGCTTGGATTTCCTATTGGGAGGGGGCATAATTATTCCCCCGAAAAAAATTCGGGGGAATCTAGCCGTGACGTCGTCCGTCTGTCTGTCTGTCCGTCTGTCCGTCCGTCCGCCCGGGCGTAGACGGAATTCGTGTCCGCTCCATAACCTCTTACAGCCTTCAAGGATATTAATGATACTTGGTATTATTATTGCCCACAGCCAGAGGGTGTGTCGCGAATAAGGTTGGAATGGCTATCAAGGCTTTTTTCGGGGGAATCAGCCACCCTTTGGTGGCCATCCTCTAATTTTGGTGAGGGTTTGGGGGCTCCCCCGAACCCCCACCAATGGGAGGGCAATACCATCATATCTCGGTCCTACGGTATCCCCCTCCCATTAGTAGTGTTTTTGGGGGGGGGGGGGGTGCAGAAAATTTTTCAAAATGTAATACCCTCAGAGTGAGTCTGGGACCCTCTGGTGCTTTAATTTTCCAATTTTGAGGGGGCATTGCCCTCCTAGGCCTCCCTTGGCTACGCCACTGTGTTGTGTGCTAAAAATGGATTGGCTATGTTGTGCACAGCTGGAGTTATTGTCCAAAAACCTAAAATCATGGAAATTCAAGTCAATAGAGAGCAGGTCTGGGAGCAGTTAACGTTTCAAACATTAACGTGTTAAATTATTTTAACAACGTTAAAAAATTTAGCCAAGTTAGTAACGTTTAACTTTGAAGATTATAATTGTATAATATGTAACATTGCGTCATTATCTTGTGTTTACCCAAGCCGGATCGCACGTGTCGATGACGTCGAATTTTGCGCCATTTGATGAAATTGAAGAACACGAATAATTTAGATGTTCGCGGCCCTCCTACCAACGTTGGCGAAGTTGGCCCGCCGATATTTGACGATACAGTAACGTCAGCTTCATCCGAATGCCTATTTTCCATGTAAGGACTGGTATTCGAGCAACGGCGGATGTCTCTTTCTAGGTATACGGCCGCAGCGATTGTATTCTTAAATGAAAACATCGCTGAATGTTAGAATTTACGATAACCTGAGAGAACTATCTTAACTACTCGTCCCCTGAGTTCCAATGTGTTCTATGTGCCAGTAGGCTGCCAGTAGGCACATAGAGCACATTGGAACTCAAGAGACGAACTGTGCGTAAGTTCAATTATATTCAAATTCAAATCAATAAAAATGGCCGAAGTATTAAAAAAAAATTCATTTTAACATTTAACGTCATTTAACTCGTTAACGCAGAATTATTTAACACGTTAACGTGTTAAGGAAAATTTTAACTCTTCCCAGCCCTGATAGAGAGTAATAACTTCGCAATGAAATGTTGATCCAATGTCAAATCTAAATTTTATTTGCATTTTCTCAAGATTTATTTATTTTGGTTTTAATGACACTGGATAGCCAGGGTTCAACCTCCGGTCAGACATTTTACGGATGAAGGCGGAGAAAACCACTGAGAGCGCGGAGCAATTGACTGACTCCTCAACGTACTAACTCTGCAGAAGCTGGTTCAGCATTGGGGGACGGCAAGTACAGCATCGACGAGCAGTACGCCTTAGTACACAGTATCACCGTGCCCCCACGTGTGCAATCAGGATTGGATGCCTTGCCCGCGGATATATCGCAGTTACTGGTGGGCAGGATGAAACCGTGGATCTGTCCAGTGCTCTAACCACCACCCCTTCTCTGGGCAAGATCATATACCATAGTCAGACCCTGTTAATATGGATGGGCTATATCAAGTTGGCTTGGGTTACCACCGAAAAACTTAAAATAATGGTAATTCCAAGAAAATAAAGGGCAGTGCCTTCACTATAGAATATCAAAATTTCAAAATGAAACTTGATCTGTTTTTTACTTGAGTAAGGTCGTATGCCACAAATGGATTGGCTATTTATTATACGCCTGTTCTATGTAATCCCCATCTAGAGCAACACTAAACCATGCGGAAAATAAAAATCTGTTCCGCACATATGTGCGGAACGGAAAACATTGACGGACTATTTTTAAATTGAAGCGAAATTTCACTGGAATTTTTTACAAATCATGCATCGCAATTACAATTTGAATCCCTAGCGATAGCTAAAAATCGTCCCCTGAGTTCCAATGTGTTCTATGTGCCAGTAGGCACAAAGAACACATTGAAACTCAGGGGACGAAATAGTAACACGGGGTTCCCCTCGCAAATTTGGTTGGCGATAAAATGTGTTCTTTTTGTTGCATGATAATTGTCAAATGAATCGCGGAGTGTCCTTCTAATAATTTTTAATAGCCGTGATGGCGTGTAATAAACACAGAACAACACGCATGTGTGAATGGGTTAATCGATATTTCACTTGTGCCATCTCGGAAGGATAAAACTCGAGGCTTGTGGCCTCTCGTTATATCCTTCCGCGCTGGCACTCGTGCCATATCGATTAACCCATTCACACACGCGTGTCGTTCTGTATATGTCTGGTATGGATAGAGTTACCATCTGAAAACCAAAAATAGTTAAAATGTAAAGAAAATAAAGCGCAATAACTCCACTGTACAATGTCGCACAAACGTCAAAATCCAATGTTATCCACCTCTTACTCTAGTACGTTCGTGTACTCAAACTGGACTTGCTATGTCGAGTACAGCAAGAGATATCATTCGAGAAAAGGAACCTTAAATCGTGAGAACAAATCATGGAAATTCCAAGGAAATATACTCCTGAAACTAAATTAAGCACATCCTGTTTTTTTCGCAGTGGTGCTAATAGAAACTGTCATTACTTTCATGCTATCTTTCAGATAGCCAACAGTGATTGTTTGCGGAAAGAATGATTTGCTGGCAAATGAAAGACAACACAATGATAAAAATATGCAGTATTTTAATGGCGTTAATTACACATCATCTGTCACTAATGTTTTTGATGGAAAATGTTCTATCGATAAGTATGGTGCTGGAACGGTCCATGATGAAACACTGCCGGTAATTACTGGCAAAAAATGTAACCTGTGATCACCTGAACACAATAGCTGTGTCTGATGACAGTAGCGAATGTATCCATCACGTGCCCGGATGACATCCTAAACCATTCTAATGCTACCAGTGAGCCTTCTGATACGGCCCAGGGGCAACGGCTGCCACTCATGCAATGCAGCTTCTAAATCAGCCAAATTCTGTACAGGCGGATCCCTTGCTTGCACACGACGTCCACGAAAGTCCCAGATGTGTTCTAAGGGATTCAAATCGGAGCTCATTGCAGGCCAAGGTAGTGTTGTAATAGTATTGTTCTGAAAGAATGCTCTCACAGCATGGGAATGATGTGGCCTTGCATTGTCGTCAATGAATACAGGGCGTGTATCCAACGGGTGGTTGTCAAAATCAGTCACGACAACCGGATTGAGAATGTCCCGGATGTACTGATGACCATTGAGATTCCCACGTACAGTACACGTAATACAGTGATGTTCCTGGGCACGTAAGTAGTATTTCTATGCCTCCACACTGTCATGCGACCATCTGTGAGGTGAAGCAGGAACCTGCTCTCGTCTGACCAATGGACTCTCTTCCACGTCCTGAAATTCCAATATTGTCGTGCCATACACCATTCCAAACGTCGTCTTTGATGCTGATAGGGCAGAGCTGGATGCTTGATGACCCTTCTGGACCTCATACCCAGTGCTTTAAGACGGTTTCGGAAGTTCTGTTGCACAAACGCATGTTGGAGAGAAAGGCGTTTCAAAATCCAACTTGAAGAAAAGGGTTCACGTCCAACGAGGCCTGCCAGACTCCGATCTTTCAGAGGAGAGGTCTTTTGAGGTTGTCCAGGCCTTGGTCGGCCCTTAACATCGTTGGTTTGTGGATGTGTTCGGACAAGTCAGCTGATGACAGAATGACTATATTCAAGTTGCTTTCCGATAGCATTGAATGATATGCCAACGATTTGCCATCTTAGTGCCTCTGACAGTCTTCTCCTTGCCACGTCAACATTTATTGATAAAAGAAGTGACAAATTTTCTTGTTTTGTACCCAGATATTGCATGTGGATGATAGTATTTGTGTGACATTCGTGGGTAGAATGCTTCAAGTGGACGAGGGTTGTGTTTGGGGTACGCTATCAACCAGAAGCATCATGTTTCACTAGATGCAAGATATAGCAATCATTAAAACATAATAATCAGTAACAGCAACTTCACTGTTATGAAACATTTCAGTGGGTGCTTAATTAAATTCCAGATGTATAGAAATAAAGGACAATAACTCCACTATAGAATGTCACACAAACATCCAAACTGAACATGATCTGCCTTTTACTTGAGTAAATTTGTATGTTAAAACTAGGGCTGCAGGGAATATACCGATACATACCGGTATTCAAACCAGTATCAATCGAATACCGGTGTTATCACAAAAAAATATCGGTTTATCGTCATTATTTATTTCACCAACAAATTAATTTTCGAGTTGTCTTGAGTTTTAACTATAGTCCCGAATGAATAATATTAGCCTTTTCAGTACCCAACGAATCGACCGCATCCACCCGCGTAATATACAAATTCAGCAGCTGAAAACATATTTTTCAAAAAAATTCCCCAAAACTATATTATGTGACCCCTCATTGGAATGAGCTCATCGAGATCGTCCCAAAGATGGGTCACATGATATTGTTTTGTTGAATTGTTTTTAAATTCGATAAACTAATATTTAAAATAATAAATTTTGATATCGTCTGCGTTGGGTAAAGGGTTAATCGAACTGCATCATCAAGGCATGCTCATTCTTCCCACTGTGATGGCTCAAGTCCCGATTGTGGTAAGTATGCTCAGACATGAACAGTCTTTCGATATACCGGTATACCGCAACAGTTTTTGAATACCGATACCAGTATTCAGTTTAGAATATCATGCTGAATATCTAACTAAAACCGATTGGTTGCGTCACGGTTGAGTACAACTGGGGTTAGCATCTAGAAGTCGTAAATCTGATCTCAAATCATGGTAATTATAAGAAAATAAAGGGCAATAACCACAGAACAGAATGCCACACAAACGTCAAGATCAAACCAGATCTGCATTTTACTTGAGCAAAGCTGTATGCCAAAATTGGATTGGCTGTGCCGAGCATAGCTGGAGTTATCGCCCAGAAAGCAATGAACCCTGGGAATCAAGAAAATAACGGGCCATGACTCCCCCAACGAAATGTCGAATGAACGTGAAATTCGAACTTGATCTTGCATTTTCTGGGTATGCAAAACATATACCAAATATGGATTAGATGTGATATGTATAACACAATCGCCTGGAAACCAATAAGTGTGTGTGTGTGTGGGGGGGGGGGGGGGGGGGGGGGGCACGATGACGCCGTGTACTAAGGCGTACTGCACGTCGATGGTATGCATGTCTTCAACCAATCTAACCCTGCCTGTGCTGCAGTGCGGAGTTACGATGTTGGCGAGCTGCTCGTCGTTGCTCGGTGGTTCTCTCCGGGTACTCCGGCTTCCTCCACCCGTAAAACTGTCACGGTCATGATTAGCCATTGTGCATAAATATGTGACCTTAAACATCAATAAATAAATAACCAATAAATGAACGGGCGGACGGACGGACAATGCCATACCATAATACTACACTCCGTTCGCATGGACGTATAATAAAAATCGGAATATCATCAGAACATCTCCATCGAGAGGTGTTGGCTACCTCGTTCGTAGATCCTGTGATGCGAAAGAGGTAATGGAGGGTATATGTTCTCTTCATCTTTGTTGGGGACAGTCTTTGTAATCCCTCCAACTATGGGTTATGTATACGTCAAGTCGCAGAACGCCAAAAACTTTCGCGGCTAGTCATCGAATACTGTCTGTATTCAAGTTTATGTTTTATCACATGATCTGACTCCCTTTTCTATTGTTAAATTTATACTTTAACCCTTTACTGCCACGCCCACTTTAACCATATATGGAGGACCTCTATGTACGCTTGTATTCGAGGAAGATTAATAAGATTATGACAAACTTGAAACTCTATCATCTGATTAATTGTTAGAAAGGGCTCTCTGAGCCCTTTCTAACAATTAATCAGATAGTAGGTTTGATCTGCGCATGCCGGAATCTACAGATAACAGAAAAAATAAAAATAATGAAATAAAAACACTTGAATGAGTTTGAACTGTTATTTCAATAAATATCAATTATTGAATGGTTCTAAATGGTTCTAAATATTTGTAACATTTGGGACTATTTTTTAGAACGAAGTCAAACAGCGCGTCATTTTTAACAGCGTAGTTTGGGGAGCCAATCGTTCCAACGAGGGGCCATAACCTATGTGATATTTTTAGATATGGCTTTTATTGAAGATTAAATTTTTAGAATTTCAAAAGATACGTTTAAAAATGAGCCCGAATTTAAAATCTTTTAAAAAACTTATAAAATTCGACTCTTTCCAATTGAGGGACGAAACTACCAAAAATAAAAACGGATGGAACAATTTCAGATAATCGAAAGTCAGTGAGCGAAGTTTTGAATGGAATGTATGTTTTAACAGTTATGGAGCGGCGTGTGTGACTCCTCAATTATGGGGTTTGATGATGACTGTCCAAAACAGCCTATAATTTGAAGTGAAGATAAAAAAAATACTAAAGAGAACCCAGCTATCTCCTAATTTTGGAGATAAACCAAGATGGCGGCCTCCAGTATACAAAATGGACGACGGAAACGCGTATCACCCTAACAACATGCGCTGCGCATGCGCACTCACACCACGTATCACTATGGGGATGACGTCACAACATGGCCGCTCACGCGGGTTACCATGACAACACAACACTGGGTCACGTGACATGACGTCACTTCCGGGGTCATCCACCGGGGTCATCCAAACTAGACCTCAAACATACGAGACATACTACTGCTGGGGATTCAAACTGTAATTGCGGTGCATGATTTGTAGAAAATTAAAGTGAGGGTTCGCTTCTATGCAAAAATAGTCCGTCAACGATTTTTTTCCGCACATATGTGCGGAACGGATTTTCATTTTCCGCATGGTTTAGAGTTGCTGTAGATTAGATTTCATAGAACAGGCGTGTAATAAAACGTGAAAACGTCAAAAAAGCTTACAAATGAGATGCAAATTACAATCTTTAAAGAAAAATCCTTAACATCCGGGTCTTCCCAATCTAGGATCTAAAAGTCAAAAAAAAATTAAAAACTGATGGAACAACTTCAGATATCCAGAAGTCGAATTGGGAAGTTACAAAGCTATATATTTTAGAAGTATGGAACAGCGCGTGTCACTAAATTAGGCGTTTTGATTATGAATGTTCAAAAACAGTCTATAATTGAAGGGGCGTAGAAACATTAAAATGTCGATCAATCAAAAATAAAAAAACAGCCTTGTCCTAATATTTTGAGCTCAACAATGCACTAAAATTTCAAACAAAACCGACGCATTTTAATTTTTGATCCCCTCCCGACCTCAGCTCCAAGTTCGACCCTAACGGTTGGGAATTTCCAAGGACGGCACCATATTTTTTATTATTGTACACATTATAAATAACCGCATTTCTATTGGCTGAATCTTATACACGTGACTGGTACTCAAAAATCCATGTACACTGGTTTTCTAGTGAATATCAAGTTTCTAAATATAGCTTTTGGAAATCCCCTCCCTAGTTCTATTTCAGTCGACGTAATCTCTATAACATTGTTTATTTTTATGTTATTCTACAGATGATAACTATTTTATTGTTAAATGAAAGTATTTCTGGTTGATATAATTGAACTTTTAATTGACAAATAGAACTGTTTTTTAGGATGGTGTATATAATAAAACAGTTATGGACTTTTGTGGTGGTAAATATGATGTGATATGAACCTAAAAACTTACATTGACCTCGGCTAACGCCTCGGTCAATATAAGTTTTTTAGGTTCATATCACATCATATTCACCACCACAAAAGTCCATAATTGTCTAATATTGTTTTGATTGGAGATTAAATTTCCGAAAGATAGGCTTAAAAATGAGCTGAAAATTAAAAAATCTGTCAGAAAATCCTTATCATTCGGCTCCTTCCAATTAAGGGTCTAAATATCAAAAATTAGAAACGGATGAAACAGTTTTAGATAACCGAAAGTCGATGTGTGAAGTTTCAAAGCTGTATCTTTAACAATTATGGAGCGCTGCGTGTCAGTAAATTGGGCGTTTTAATGATAAATGTTCAGGGCACCTTATTGTTTGAGCGCCGTAAAACGTAAATACTTCAAAAAGGCTTTAAAATGAGCTTCAAATTAAAATCTTTAAAAAAAAATCCATCACACGCGGCTCCTTCCAATCAAGGGTCAAATTGTCAAAAATTAAAAACGGAAGGAATAGCTTCAGATAACTGGAAGTCGATGTGTGAAGTTTCAAAACTGTTATCTTTTAAGATCTGTCGAGAGGCACGTGTCACTAAATTAGGGGTTTTAATGACAAATGTCCAAAACAGCGTATGATATTTGAAGTGACGTAAAACATCAAAAATGGCGATAAATAAAAAACAGCTATTTCTTTATTTTTTCAGCAGTAGAACATACTAAAATTTCAAAACAATTCAACTCATTTTAATTTTTGCCCCTATGAACACTCCTTATCACCTCGGAGTTCGGCCATAACGGAAATTATAGCGAACGCAACGAAGTGAGCTCTATTGATAACTCGTGAGATTTTTCAGTATTTCCATCAGAAATTTCTTTTGGCAATGAAATAAAAAAAATAGTGTTTTTTATGCCGGCGGCCATGTTGAATCTCTCCAGAAGTCGGGTGCGAGAGTTTCAAAAAGTAGCTTTTCGTATATTCTACTAATCTTTGAAAATAAAAATCATTTAAAAGTAAATATAAAACACGTGTTAATTATCCATTTGTTTTGGGTTTTTTTTTTTGAACGCAAAATTTTTGTTTGCTTTAACAAGAGTTTACGAGAAATGCAAATTGCAAACCAGTGACCCAAGTGGGAGGAGCGTCAATCTAACGTTTGAGCCTGCTAAATGGGCGGAGATATTTGATATTTACGTCAGTAGTAGGAGAGTAATGGATCGGCCCACATTGGCCGGAGGGAGAGCCGGAGGGGGAAGTGGCGTCATAGTTACGTGACTCAGTGGCGCCATGTTATGTTGTCATGGTAACCCGCGTGAGCGGCCATCTTGTGACGTCATCTCCATAGTGATACGTGTTCCCAGTGCGCAGGCACAGCGCGTGTTGTTAGTGTGATACGTGTTTCCGTCGGCCATTTTGTCTACTGGAGGGTACCATCTTGGTTTTAACACGGAATCCAAATTTTACGGTGTCGGATAATCTTAATTACGGAATGCCTTATATATCCCGTTTATATGTATACAAGGGAAACGAAGCAATATGATTCAACCTTGATCGATGTTATAGTCGAGACTGAGATAGGTATAGGTAGGAAGTAGTGTTACAAGTCAATATTAATGGATGATAGTATAGTCATTAGTACTGGTACAAGGCCACAATGGCACAAGTCTGGTGTAGAAGCTAATGATAGGGCAGATAGACCATAGACAAGTAGTGTCATTGGAGCTTTGGAGATAAGATGGAAGCCGTTGGCAAGACTACCTGTATAGGAACTGTATAGGAGCCATATAGGAATGTATAAGCTGTATAGGAGCTAAGAGGGCTGGTAAATTAGACCTCGTTGGGGGATTTTTTCATGGCCCTCGTGGCCTCAACAGAAATGCGACTAAGAGGGATAGTAGAATAGACCTCAATGAGGGCTTTTCTCATAGCCCTCATGGCCTCGTACGACTAAAAATGGGTGCCGAAGGCCAGACGTTTTTTTTCAAAAAGGGGTACTGAAATTGGGGTCCCAGGGACTATGGCTGTTAAATACCGAGATGAGGCTAAGAGGGATAGTAAATTAGAGGGATTTCTCAAGGCCCTCATAGCCTCAAACGAAATGAGGCTAAGAGGGATAGTAAATTAGGCCTCATTGAGGGATTTTTTCTGGCCCTCGTGGCCTCAAAAGAAATGAGGTTAAGAGGGATAGTATATTGGACCTCATTGAGGGATTTTCTCATAGCCCTCATGGCCTCATGCGACTAAAAAGGGGTGTTGAGGCCAGAAGTTTTTTAAAAAAGGGGGTGCTGAAATTGGGGTCCCAGGGGCTATGGTTGTTAAATACCGAGATGAGGCTAAGAGGGATAGTAAATTAGGCCTTACTGAGGAATTGTTTCATGGCCCTCATGCCCTGAAAAGAAATGAGGTTAAGAGGGATAGTAAATTAGACCTCATTGGGGGATTTTCTCATGGCCCTCATGGCCTCATAAGACAAAAAGGGATTCTCCAGAAAATATACTCGATAGATATCCTCGAATAATACAATACCAGACCAGAGGTATCCTCAAATACCGAAATGAGGCTAAGAGGGATAGTAAATTAGGCCTCATTGTGGGATTTTTTCTGTTCCTCGTGGCCTCAAAAGAAATGAGGTTAAGAGGGATAGTATATTGGACCTCTCTGAGGGATTTTCTCATGGCCTTCATGGCCTCATACGACAAAAAATGGATTCTCCAGAAGTTATCCTCGATAGGTATCCTCAAATAATACAATGCCAGATCATAGGTATCCTCAAATACCGAAATGAGGCTAAGAGTCGTATGAGCGAGTCACTCGTTCGAGTGAATACACTATGGCTTATTTGCTCGGTGGGA
Organism: Pictodentalium vernedei; assembly: GCA_031216915.1. Taxonomy (NCBI): domain Eukaryota; kingdom Metazoa; phylum Mollusca; class Scaphopoda; order Dentaliida; family Dentaliidae; genus Pictodentalium; species Pictodentalium vernedei. Next base: position 844,552,519 of record CM062297.1, read on the forward strand.
TTCCAGTAGTTCGAGTAATGACTTATCACTAACTACTCGATAGATTCTTGGCATTAGGAATGATATAGGCTTTCATGGAGGTTGTCTATCAGTTGGCTATAATTCAAAGGGCCCCTCAGTTATATAGCACTATGTGCTACTATTATAAGCCATGGTATGGCGGTCCTAAAAAGGATTCTATGGGAAATCCGAACCAGAAAAAAACTACTCTAGTTCAATCGAACTTACCCCTGGAGGCCTTCCAGGTACACAGGGGCCTCTCGGTACCATGGTATGGCAGTCCTAAATAGAATTCTGGGGAAAATCCATATCAAATAAAGTCAATTTCGGTAGTTTGGGTGGATTTTGGTGATTTGGAGGGATTGTCGGTTTGTTTGTGGTAATTTCACGAATCGGGAAATTGCTCCTGTTCAATCGAACACACCCTCCGAACATACCCCTGTCCTATAAGAAGGTTTTAGGTAACACCGCAACCACGTGCTACCATAGAAACCAAGATGGTGGCCTCCAGTATACAAAATGGCCGACGGAAACACGTATCTCCCTAACAACACGCGCTGCGCATGCGCACTAGAACCACGTATCACTATGAGGATGACGTCACAAGATGGCCGCTCATGCGGGTTACCATGACAATACAACGTGGCGCCATTGAGTCACGTGACTATGACGTCACTTCCCCGGCCAATGTGGGCCGATCCATCGCTCTCCTTCTACTTACGTCACGATAACATATGACCAAACCGCATTGATACAGAAAAGTGTTTCCATGGGAAGATGTACGGTTTCTACAGTCCTATAGTTATTAAAATAATAAAAAATAGCCACGATTTTATCTGCATTTTCATAAAAAAGCTTTGCTGATTGTAAGTATGTATTTGAGAGGGAATGAGAGAGATGGAGAGTGAGAGCGAGAGGGAGGGGGTACGTATACCGTACAGTGTTCTCCAAAACTGCGTTAGCTTGTTGGTTGTACCTATTTTCATATTATTTCCAAGCCTTCAGAAAGATAGGCTTATAAATGAGATGGAAACTAAAATCTGTAAGAACAAGCTTAAAATCCGGCTCCTTCCAATGGACTGTCTAAATGACAAAAAGTCAAACCGGATGGATCAACTTCAGATAACCGGACATGGATGTGCGAAGTACAGATTCGGATGTGTATCTTTCATAAGTATGGAACTCTGCGTGTCACAAAATCAGTATTTTCGTGGTATTATTTATTTATTTATTGGTGTTTAAGGTCACATACTTATGCACAATGGCTAATCGTGACCGTGACAGTTTTACGGGTGGAGGAAGCCGGAGTACCCGGAGAGAACCACCGAGCAACGACGAGCAGCTGTCAGCTCTCCAACATCGTAACTCTGAACTCTGCACCGCAGCACAGGCAGGGTTAGATTGGTTGAAGACATGCGCACCATCGACGTGCAGTACGCCTCAGTACACAGCGTCATCGTGCCCCCATGTAGGCAATGGGGTATTTTCGTGGTAACTTCCATGCCAGTTCAATGGCAGCAATTCGAAGAGTCCATATTCATTATTTGGAGTTGACCAATAAATATTTTCAACGTGCAGCCACGAGGCTACTGAACAACCATCCTATTTAATGACTGAACAGCCATCCTATTTAATGACTTTTTGGCGTATCATGTTCTTGACCGGAAAAGCGGCCTCTCGGATTCAAAGGGTTAAAAACAGTAGTATCTCAAGAAACGAAGAAACAGGTGTCTCCTATTTTCTGTACTCCACAACATAATAAAACTTCATGAAAGTCAGACGACGTCGAATTTTTAAGACACATGACTCCGATGACGTCATCGGAGGAGTTGAGAATTTCCCATGACGGCAACACATTTTTAGATGTGTTTTTTATTGGAGATGGGATAGGCAAAGTATGGAAGAGGGGCGTGATAAAGCCGTTGATATTAAAAGATATTGAGAAAAATAAAATTTAAAATCCGCATCACACTCAAGGTGGGTTGAATTGCGGGAAACGAATAGTTGTCCTATGTATTTCACGTTTCCGACCAGTATGCCAAATTTCATGATAGTGTGTGTAGGGAAAGTACGTGGAATATTGGTCTGACGAAAAAGAATGAAAACAAGAATTACGATCGTTAACCCTTTATCTAAGATAACGTCTAAAAACGGCAAGAAAAAATGGTTAATTAACCAGAACAAGCCTATCACAGCCTGAAATATCTCGGAGATTTCTCAATAAGACCAAGGAAATATAGATATCATTAGAACCAGCTCGTCGAGCTGGTTCTAATGATAACCATATTTGTATGGTTTTATTGAAAAATTGTGAAATTTGTTTTCGAAAAATCTGAAATTTAATTTAATTTTTAAAAATACTGTGTTGGGTAAAGGGTTAAGTCATTTCAACTTCGTTGAACGACTTCACCATAATGTTAAAAAGTAAAGACTGAGTGTAATTTCTGCTATATTGACATAAATAGCATCGGCACTTATACCACCACTCATGCTAATTTCAGTCTCACTGGTCCCTACCACTGATGAAAACAAATTTAAACTTTCAAAGCCATGTCAACGATAAGCTGTTGCAAGCTAGCCCTGTGTGGTGCCTTGGACCTGTAACTCTCGCACCTGTTTCATGCTCCTGTGGCATTGGGAAGGTACCTATGGGTGTTCGAAAAGTGGGTTACGCTCATACCTCAAGTATGATATGACTTATGGACCAACACCAAATAAGTCGAAACTCAATGAAGGTTTAAAATATGATCAAGGATACTGAGGTCACCCAGGGAGGAGAAAAAACTTTTTAAAGTGGGTCACGTTCACGCCTCAAGCATGGTATGACCTATCGACCTAGGATCACCACCAAATCAGTCGGAACTCGCTGGAAGTTCAAAATTTCGGTTCCAAGTCACTGGGGTTACCCAGGGGTTATCAACTGCATTTTTTCGGAATTGCTGGAAATTGCATTTTGAAATTCATACGTGTATATCTTCAAAAAGTGGCGAGCCAAAAATATCCATTTCATTTCTGATTCCTTTATAGAACACGCTGAAGGCTGTGCGCAGATGTTACTTCTGGTCTCTTGAACAACTTTATCTGATTTCTGTATGAAATTCTTAAAACCCTGTTTACGAAATCCCATTTCTAACTTCATTCAAGATATTTAACTGCCGAAAATAAGTCTCCATAAATCCACTTTCTTTATAGTTTTGTTCTGATGCTTTCGACATTTTCACATAGATTCGAATTTACTGATCATAGTAAATTATGTTTCTCTTGTATTCCAACTACATCTTCAAGGGATGCGTTCGATTCCAATCGGAAATGTGTGATTCGCAGGACCCTATTTTGTTTTATATTTTGTGTTCGGGTGGGGTGGGGGTGGCCATTGTACCCTGAACAAGACCCACTGTAGGTCTTAATCTAGCTCGGTGCGTTTCTTTTTATTGGGTATTCAAAATTAAAATATTATCAATAATATAAAATCAGTAAGTGACAAAACAGACCGTCGTATTTATGTGTTTTGCCCAAACTTTGAACTGATCGTAAAATCCATCGATAGGATAAACGTCACGTAGGATGGGGGTGGGGGGTGGGGGTGGAGGTCGTAAAATGCTGTGAATGTTCTTTAAATCCAAACTACATGCCTGATTCAACGGTCGTGGCAGTGGACCAATGGTAAACTGAATCCACTACCTGATATGTATAAGCGTGTGACGTTCTCTCCGAAAGATACTCATCGTATGTCGTAACATGTACATTTTTGGTAACTTTGTTTATTTCCAAACAAAACAGAATACTACATTTTGAGTGGCTGAGGGCTAGCTACGATGTAACTTGCAATCCAATCTGGCTATTTTTACACCGTGGTTAACCATGGTGTAAAAACAAGAATATACAATAGCAGGCTATATGGCGAAAAAAGTACCCATTTTTAATTATTAATTCATACCTTCTGCTCGGTTATGTTAGAACAAAAATAATAAAACAAGAAATTTAATATTTACGTACAATACAATATATTGAGCCAGTTCCAATGACATCCATATTTGTCTGGTTTTATTGAGAAACTTACAAAGTACAAATTTTCTGTCAGTTTTTGCCCACAATGTAGGTTAAAGTATTAAGTACACCAAAATTCTTGTAAATAAAACTGTTATTTTTGTGTATTCTAGGGTGTATGGGAGTTTACACCGGTCTGGGAACTCATACACCCTTCGGCTTCGCCTCATGGTGTATGGGTTTCCAAACCGGTGTAAATTCCCGTACACCCTGGAAAACACAAGGATAACTAATAGTATTTCCTGTGCTCACATTCGCCCGGGAATAAAACATTAATTTCCCCCAGCTTCCTCAAACGATTGAAATACGATAGGAGGAACAATAAGAACTATATAATTTAATGCAAGTTTTATTTGAGAAGTTCAGTATTTATAGTAAAGAACTTTGTTATCTCTTTTATGTATTTATTGTTATAAATTTATGGAAAGGTAAGGCTTGAGTACATCTCTTAACCCTTTACCTAACCTGAAAAGCAGACGACACTTGCAAAAATAATTCTTGAATAACTAATTTTTTTCATTTTTTGTCTCAAAAACATAGGTTATGACCCCTCGTTGGAACGAGCTCGACGAGCTCGTTCCAACGAGGGGTCATAACCTATGTTTTTGAGACAAAAAATGAAAAAATAATGAAAATTAATTGGCGATTTTTGAGAATAGCGCTGGCCGGTTTTGGCCGTTACGTTAGGTAAAGGGTTAAAGAGAGCTGTGGATAAGATAACATTCTCATAATAAAAAAAATGTCACTAAACGGTCTAACAAAAATTGTCGTTTAACTTTGTCGTCACGTGTTTCCCCTCGTCGCATGGGTGAAGAGTTTGCCATTTTATTTAAACACTACACCGGCTATGATTTCTGAACTGAGCATGAAATAGGTTACATATTTCAGGGACTCTGAAGCATTTGTGGCCCGGGGTAAATAGAGGACATGAATTTGGTCCCACAGGGCGTTATAAAATTTGTAGAGTTGCTCGCCTAAAATGTATAACGTCCCCTTGGATCACTTTTGGACAACATGTTGACATTCATACATAAAACAAACCTTTTTTCTCAAGTGTGTAGAAATTGTATGTTGTCGAGCTTATGACCGGAATTAGACATAATAATATTAACATTGTCTGTCGGGCAATTTCATCTAGTCGTCTGATGAGTTTGTTACACCAGTATTGTGGACAAGTTACGACTGATGCTATATCTGTGCTTTCTAGATAGGTATGGACATGCTTACTGTTAACGAGAAGCACACACTTAGTATGGATGATTTAGCAAAGTTGACTTGCTAATGCAGAAGAGGTTTTCACCTGGAGGAAAAGACTTGCAGCATTTGAAAGAAAGGTTGCATTTATACAACCAGAACAAAGATTTTGAAAACAAATACCAGTAGCACTGTATAGTATATATAAAGTAGAATTTAACCCTTCACTTAACACGAAAAGCAGACGACACTTGCAAAAAAATTCTTGAAGCACTAATTTGTTTTGATGTTTTGCGTCAAAAACATAGATTATGACCCCTCATTGGAACGAGCTCGTTGAGCTCGTTCCAATGAGGGGTCATAAGCTATGTTTTTGTGACAAAAAAAATGAAAAAGTAATAAAAATTGAATGGTGAATTTTGTGAATAGCGCTGGCAGGTTTTGGCCGCTACGTTGGGTAAAGGGTTAAATGAACTATCTGGCGTTTTATCGGAGTACGAATGTATTATTGGTTTGTTACGTTTTGGTCCAGGTGAGCTTCAGCCCCTCACTTTTTTGGCCATCAATGCTCACAAATTTTAAAATTGTAAATGAAATGAGCTTATGATATGTTGATCCATCACAATGCATTGTCCATATTAGGGACAGACTAGTAGAAATTACAATAATAATAATAACGTTCATTTGTCGCAAAGCTTTCGGCCCCTGTCCCTCAGTGATATATTCAATAAAAAGTTTCAACTAAACTTTTTTAATAGTAAAATAATAGTCCATAAACATGGGACTCCATGTCAATGTAATAGTTTAATAAAATCGCTCAACCAGTTCCAACGTTTCGGCCCCATGGCCTTCATCAGGGTGAAAATAACAAGAGATTTACATATCACACATTCACAATAATTAACTGTAACAAGAGATTTACATATCACACATTCACAATAATTAACTGTAATTATTGTGAATGTGTGATATGTAAATCTCTTGTTATTTTCACCCTGATGAAGGCCATGGGGCCGAAACGTTGGAACCGGTTGAGCGATTTTATTAAACTATTACATAAACTTTTTTACACGGTAATCACCACAGATCGTACTGATAGCATACATATGTACTGGTGCTTTATAGCTTGCTTTGTCTAAGCCCGACGTAATAGTGTCTCTTCATCGTCACTCTACAATATTGTCTTCCTGTGTGTTATCAGTACGACACTTGTGTCTGTAGGTTCTCAAAGATGGTCTTCAGGACATCATTTTCAAAACATGCTCAACGATTTACATTGATTTGTTTTATATCTATACATAGGAAAAGAAAAACAAATTATTTAATTAAAAGAAAAACAGAAATGGCAGTCGATAAACTTGGAAGAAGTGAAGAAAGTTCTACGGAAAAGACAAAAACTGGCATCGACGGTGGTGGAATATCTGAGATTTACGTGAACGATCATTTTGTCAGAAATACAAACCTCTACTAGAATCGTTGAACATGAATTCTCCCAAGCTTCATAATCTTACCGAACCAATAGATCTCAGCGTTTCAACCACTAAAAATAATGCGGATAAGAGAGATGCAGATTTCGAGAGATGCTTAAGCGAGAATTACGTGGATAGAAAAATGAACGTTGATCTGGACTTGAAATCGAAACGATTGGTGAACATTGGCCATCTAGGGGACCTGACTTATAGGCTCACGAAACGTTAAGCAGATGATTCTCACGCTCGTTTCTTTCACCATCTGAGAAAACATTACGCAAACAAGGCAAAGAATTCGGAACTGAACGCGAATGAGCATAAGATATCAAGTCTAGCTGAACTCACGGATCCCATCGATGTGGCATCAAAGATATACTTAGACGCTAGAGGATGAAAGATTATTGAGGCAATGGTCAAGAAGGAGTTGAAGACCAATTTGGATGCTGAATTGAATAAGATCGTCAATCTATGAAAATTCGAGGACGAAGATTTGCAATCGACCATGGTCAATAAAGGCTACGTGGTTTCTGCCCTGTCAAAATCTCAGACGTATTTCAAAATGCACGTGCACCAATTATATCCGTACAAAAAATCAGGAGGAATGATGGAGGCCGTAATCAACAAGGGCAGTCACAAACTATTCAGTCTGGAGCCCGACCCAGAATTTGGATCGAGTGCTGCCAGCCAAGATTGTGTGGACGACACTAAATTGTGGAATACCGCCAACAAGATGAAAGGTAGACTAGACATGGGAAGTCATAGAATCACGAATCTACCAAATAGTGTACTCATGACAGATGCCAACACTTTGATCACGGAGGTGGAAAAATTATAGATTATACCCATAGTAGCTTGGTGTACTAAATGGTCAACTAAGTGAAGTGGTGTTAAGCGCGCCGAAGGAGTGGTGAACATTTGGTACACAAAGCTACTTTGGGTATATTTTATTTATACCATGATCGTCAGATTATTAAGAGTCGCTATTATTTTTTCTCGATTTTACTGAGTACCAGACGTACAAACGTGCGAATCTGTTTTTGTTTACACGAGCATCGGTGGGCTGTACTTCCGCTGTCAATTTTATCGCCGAAATGAAATGAAAAAAAAAGAAACTAAACCTTTTTCGTTTTAGTAACATAATAACGTACTATTTCGTGTTATGTATGCTTTATTAACATGAGACAATGCACGTTTGTTAATTTTTGGTATCTTATAAGGTAAACCCATTCAAAAACGCAATAAATAATTGCCACTTCCATTTCACTCTTCGCGGGGCGACGTGCGATCAATTTAGACAAGTTTGCATTCAGGTCGACGTCATCAAAGGTCAACGTGGATGTAGTTCTACTGCAGGTGTAAATTTTTACTATTGAAATCCCATTGCTGGCATGTTCACCACGGTTGGTGTGTAAAGCTAAAATTTATGTCATAGGCTTTTCCTATATTGTAGAATAGGTAATCATGGTATAAATAAAATACACAAAACAGTTGATAATCATGTGGGCCAAGGAGAGCAGTGCATTAGATTCTGGCAAATTGGAATGGTCCTTCGGAAATGGAGGAAGTGGACCTTTGAACGGCGAGATAGGTTATAGGTTATTCTATGCTAATTCGAGGAAAGACCATTCGAATGTGTTTGACTTCTACCAACAAGGTGAACTATGCTAAAGTCAACGTCGTGGTGAACGGTGTACAGAATGAAATCTATAACATCAAGAAACCGAAGAATCAATATTCCATTTCTAACCTATTCACCATGCCTTTGCAAGTCAAAATAGGAGATAGAATTAATTTCAAGACTGTTTTGTCTAATCCCAAAGCTGTAACTTCTGTGGTGTCTCTGTTGATGGAATGCAGTCATTTGAATGAATAAAAAGTACGCCCTCTGTCCGTGCACCCCTCCCCTCACTCTCTCACACATGTTGCCTGCGAAGGGGAAAAGTGGGTGCACACATAAAAAAAAGTAATTTACTTTTTTGTAAACCTGCTCCCCCCCCCCCCCCCCCAAAAAAAAACAAACACGAATTTTCGATCTTATTTAATTTAATTTTGTAAAAAAAAACTCTATTTTTTATTTTAATTCAGTAGTTTTTAATTTATATTTATTTACTTATTTTTTTTTTTTTGTCTGTTGGAAATAACGCTTCTGTTTAGGATAGAGTTGGGACTAGTTTTCGGATTGCACATCAATTTGTCCTTGCGATGATATATTGATCTGAAGTCCGCTGCATTGCCGTACATTCTACAGAACTCGTTCTTCTCGAACGAGGCGTTTTAATTAATTGCAGGATATCTTGTGGCATTAGGTATCACGTGCATGTTTCTCCCTTTAAAATGATCAAATAGGGGTGGATTCTTTTCTTGTGAACCGTCCTTGTTAGTTTGAAAGCCTATTATTATGTAATACGGTCGTTCCGAAGATTTCACTATCAGTCTCCAACCGAAGGTTCTCATTCTGGGGATGCTCACTGCATCACTGCATCACTGCATCGCACTGTCTCATTCTGAATCCCGCCGGTAAACGAGTTTTCCATTCGATGGTCTGATAGAGTTTGATTTTTTCCATCTCGGCTGGCTTCGTATGCGGCATGAACCACGATATCTTGCTTAGTTTCTCTCTTCCGACATCCACGTCGGCCGCTCTCACGATGGTGGCATCATAGTCCCCCCTTGTGCAATAGGGTGAGGTTGTGTTTGAATCCGTATAGGATTTTGTAATCTTTGGCGAATCCAAAAATGTATTTTAAAGGTATTCTGAAAGAAAACGTTCCTTTGGGATCTGTCTCATTCCCGCACCCACGTTGTTGACAGTTGCTTTGGGCGTGGTGTCTTTCACCCATAGCTGATTGAATCCTCTAGATTTGGAATAGTCATTGGGATATTTCAAGAGTCCTAACATGGCTTGACCAGGATGAAGCAGAGATTCCATCTCTTGACTGGACAGGCGATATTTTATGTTTCCAAATAGATGCATTATACGATTGGTGACGTAATCGACGGCGTATTCGCTACCTTTTGCTGCATTCACCAATTATCCATGAGCCTCGAGATAACTCTCACTGGGGTGAATGAAGAGATCTTGCATCTCTTTATTGATTCATATCTCCCGCATTATTGAGATTTGTGTCTGTCATGGGTGCGTATTCATGTATTTCATATTCTTTAATACTCTTATCCCTTACTATTCCTTCCGTTATGTTTAATGTGTTCATTTTAGTGTTAAATGAGTACAAAAAAAAATCTTTATTTTTTTTTTCTTGAAAAAACCCAGTCTTTTGCAATTGTTGTTCGTAAAACTTTCCTTTGATCTCTTTGCCGTCCAGTGTTCCTATCTCATAAATGACAGGATCAATGTTAAAAAAAAACTCGAACTGTAACAAAGATTTTTTCGCTCTATCTAGGCGTGTAGCTTTTTTCAAAAAGTGTGTGATAACTATAATTTCTCACTCGATCACCCACGGAAAATATATGCGTTTTTCGTATTATCACCCGCATACAGGGCTGGGAGTAGTTAATGTTTCAAACGTTAACGTGTTAAATTATTTTAACAACGTTAACAAAATTTAACCAAGTTAATAACGTTTAACTTTGAAGATTATAATTGTGTAATATGTAGCAATGCGTCGTTATCTTGTGTTTACCCAAGCCGGATCGCGCGTGCCGATGACGTCGAATTTTTGTGCCATTTGACGAAATTGAAGAACACGAATAATTTAGATGTCCGTAGCCTTCCTACCAACGTTGGCGAAGTTGGCCCGCCGATATTTGACGATACAGCAACATCAGCTTCATCCGAACGCCTATTTTCCATGTGAGGACTGGTATTCGAGCAACGGCGGATGTCTCTTTCTAAGAATGCGGCCGCAGTGATTGTATTCTAAAATGAAAACATCGCTGAATGTTAGAATTTACGATAACCTGAGAGAACTATCTTATCTACACTGTGAGTAAGTTCAATGATATTCAAATCAATAAAAATGGCCGAAGTTATTGAAATTTTGTTCATTTTAACATTTAACGTCATTTAACTCGTTAACGCAGAATTATTTAACACGTTAACGTGTTAAGGAAAATTTAACTCCTCCCAGCCCTGTCCGCATGGACTTTCTTTTCATTTCATGTTTCTTACATGAAGACCATCCAGATCGAATGGTGTGGTTATAATTGTCGACCAGATCATCCAGAATGTCTAAGTATTTCTTGGTCGATTTGGCCATGAATACATTTGAACATTCCTTCCTTCGTGGTTCTATTCCATAGTTCAACCGCGCTCACTTTCTCCAGGGACGTGGCTAGAGGTTTCCAGTTGGGGGTGGGTCCGTAGCTGGAAATTCACTTCCGAGATTTTGAAATTGAAGCCATGAAAGGGGGCATAAAATTGATTCTAGTAACTGAAATGCCAACACATTTATGACAGAATTATAATAATAAATAATAATAATTAATTTTATATAGCGTGAAACCACCTAGGGTGCTCTAAAACGCTTAACAGATTGTGTTAACTGGATTCTGGGAACTGAATATGTGCTAAACAAATGCTCAAGCAGAGAACTTTGAGCAACTCACACTGTCCTAACATTAAGTCAGATCTTATGCAGGAATGATCAGTTTTCGATGTTTCATCATTTTGTAACTGTGAATGATGGAATTAACTCGGGATAACGATTTTACAATATGTAATTTTCTTGAAGTGCATTTCAAGGATTTTTAGCTCAACTTGACAAAGTCAGGCTGAGCTATTGCCATCACTTCTCGTCCGTCGGCTTACGTACGTACGTACGTAAGTTAGTATGTACAAACGTTAGTTCGTACGTACACGGCCAACATTCTTAGAACTTAGTTTAGTCAGACCTCAATATTTCCCTTTGGCACACCCTACAGGGCACATTTATGATCGGATTTTTTTTAAACATGGTATGCTTGTTTGCGAAGACCTCTAGATGGGAGCTATTAATTTTCTTCCAATTCCGTCAAAAAATGTTGCCGCGGGCAACGTTCTTAGAATTTAGTTTAGTCAGACCTCAATATTTCCCTTTGGCACACCCTACAGGGAACATTTATGATTGGATTGCTTTGAAACATGGCATGCTTGTTTGGGGTGACCTCTAGATGGGAGCTATCGATTTTCTTCCATTTCCGTCCGTCAAAAAATGTTGCCGCTGGCAACAATCTTTGAACTTAGTTTAGTCAGGCATCAATATATTCCTTTGGCTTGCCCTACAGGGCACACATATGATCAGATCGGTTTGAAACGTTGTATGCTTGTTTGGGTTACCTCTATATGGGAGCTATCGATTTTCTTCGATTTCCATCAAAAAATGTTGCCACTGGCAATGACCTTTGATGAACTTAGTAAAAACTTAGTGCAGTTGAGCATCAATATTTCCCTTTGACACTCCCTGCAGGGCACATTTATGATTGGATCGCTTGCAAACTTGTTGTGGTTGTGTGGGGTGACATCTATATGGGAGCCGTCGATTTTCTTCCATTTCTGTCAAAAAATGTTGCAGCTGACCTTTGAACTTAGTTTAGTCAGACCTCAATATTTCCCTTTAACACACCCTTCAGGGCACATTTATGATTGGATCACTTTGAAACATGGTATGTGTGTTCGGGGTGACCTCTAGATGTGAGCTTTTGCTTTTTTTTCATTTCCATAAAAAATTATTGTCGTTATCACCAGCCTTTGAACTTACTGCATTTGTGCATCAACTTATCCCTTTGCACTCTCTTCGGGGTATATTTATGAATTTCCATAACCCCCCCCCCCCCCCCAAAAAAAAAACATTGCCACAAGCAATGACCTTCTACTTAGTGCATTTGTGCATTAACATCTTCCTTTGGCATGCCTCAGAGGGCACATTCATTTTCAGGTTGTTTTGAAACTTTACATGCTTATGCAGGATGACAAAGATTGGAGCTAATGATTTTCTTTTCATTTCCATCATAAACTGTTGCTGTTAGCAACAATCTTTGAATTTATTGCATTTGTGCATCAACATTCTTTGACATGGCCTACAGGCCACATTTGTCAAAGGATTGTTTTTGAACTTGGTGTGCTTATTAGGCAAGATCTTTAGATAAGAGCTATTGATTAGCATTCATTTCTGTGAAAAAAGTTGCCATTTACAATAACCTCTGAACATACCGCATTTGTGTATCAACATTCTTCCTTTAGGCAGTCTTACAGTTTACATTTAAAAGTGCATTGATTACTCTGACATTGTGTACACACAATGCTGTTATGTTGAAATTTCATCAAATAACATTGGTACCAATGATCTTCAATTTTGCCATTTCCTTTATAACTTACCAAGTTCAAGTTTGTCAAATTGAGCTACAGTGTTATTGACACTTTCATTTTTATTACGATAAGTAAACGTACTATAGAAATCTTGTACCGATTGACATCATGCATACTTATGAAGCTCGATATTGCGTACACTGTAGTTGTAAATAGTAAAAGTTGGAATTTTTGCCGATTTGAAACCGAGTTGGAATTTTGGGAAGTAAAGGAGATATCAGCATCACTAAAGAAGCTCTAAAATTCAGAAAGATGGAATTTCCTGCTACTCATTACTTGCCCTCTGAATTTCCAACTGTAGGAAATTTTGGTCAGGATTGGGGGTGACACCCCCCCCCCCCCCAACACACACACCCTGTCGCCACGTCCCTGACTTTCTCTGGAATAGATGTCGATCAATCGACGCACGTGAACGTTGTAAAATTCTTGACTTTTGTCCACCCACAATATCTCACATTTCGAGAGGATTAGAAGATGTTCTGGAGAGCTTCTATCACACTCGAGCCCGATTTATTCTTCAGTGGTCCAAACGTATTTGGATAACACCTCTGTCACTGACAGTGTGTATTTCACGCCTTCGTTGTGTCTGGAAAGCGAATGTGTGTCCACAAGATCTGCTGCCCGCGTTTTTCCAATCCCTTGACGTACACTCTTCTCTTGCGAAATTTATGAACCACGGGTTTGTGTAATTCGTCTGCTAGTGCATTAGTGATTTTGTTTTATTTCCCATTCCGAATCGACATTTCGTACCGATGATCTTGCCAACCACAGAATGTTAGAATTTCTCTCTTGACGTGGGATTCACTGTGTTTAAATCTCTCAACATCTTCTTATCGCACACGTCGGGGCGCGGTGGCTCAGTTGGTAGAGGTGCAGGCTGCAAGCCGAGAGGTCCTCGGTTCGAATCCCACCTGCGGCAACCGCGTTGTGTCCTTGGGCAAGACACTTCACCCCGATTGCCTACATGGGGGGCACCATGACGCTGTGTACTGAGGCGTACTGCACGTCGATGGTGCGCATGTCTTCAACCAATCTAACCCTGCCTGTGCTGCGGTGCAGAGTTCAGGGTTACGATGTTGGAGAGCTGACAGCTGCTCGTCGTTGCTCGGTGGTTCTCTCCGGGTACTCCGGCTTCCTCCACCCGTAAAACTGTCACGGTCACGATTAGCCATTGTGCATAAGTATGTGACCTTAAACACCAATAAATAAATAAATAATTTATCGCACACGTCAATTAGAGTTTCATGTCGGGATATCTCGAATAACAGTGATCGTGACTGTTAGCCACTCGGTCCACTCTATTAACCCTTTACCCAACGTAACGGCCAAAACCGGCCAACGCTATTCTCAAAAATCGCCTATTAATTTTAATTATTTTTTCATTTTTTGTCTCAAAAACATAGGTTATGACCCCCTCATTGGAACGAGCTCGTCGAGCTCGTTCCAATGAGGGGTCATAACCTATGTTTTTGAGACAAAAAATGAAAAAAAATAGTTATTCAAGAATTTTCTTTGCAAGTGTCGTCTGCTTTTCATGTTGGGTAAAGGGTTAATGGGTTTGCCGTTCGATTTCGGCGTCAGATTGGGATTCAATCTTTTGTTCAATTTCGAAACGGGTCCCATGAATCGATGTTCCGGCAGATGGATTTCGAAAGGAAATTTTTTTCCGGGTCTGTTGGCCACGCCCACACACTTTTTAACAAACCAAGTTTTTGTCGAACCACACCACACACCTAACAGATGCCTCAAAGCACCTGTTTGTTATATTGTGTGTTCTCTCTGCGCATATTAACCGTGTCCTTAGACTTCTTACATTTTATGAAATACATTTTTTATATTTATATTTTTTTTATTATTTATATGTATTATTTTTTTTTATTACTTTCCAAAGTGTGATTTACTGGGATTTCCGGGTTTGATTATAAACGATGATTTCACAAGTGAATTGTGCTATCAACAATTGTGTCATGCGCGCAAACGATGACGCTTTGCCGTGGATGTAATGGAGACTTCATTGTTTTTGTGTGATTTTTTTTACCCTTTACCTAACATGAAATAATATATAATAAATATTCTTGAATAGCTATTATTTTCCTTTTTTGTCTCAAAAACATGGGTTATGACCCTCATTGGAACGAGCTTGACGGGCTCGTTCCAATGAGGGGTCATAACCTATGTTTTAGAGACTAAAAATAAAAAAATAATGAAAATTAAAATTAATTGGCGATTTCTTAGAATAGCGCTGACCGTTACGTCAGGTAAAGGGTTAAATAATATAATTATTGTTAATAATGAAAAGTAATAAACAGAGTAATCGCTTGGCTGGACTGGTTACGTGAAATAATTCATTCGAGGCGAGGGACTATATTATAAAACACTCGTGCACATTCGCGCACTCGTGTTTGTACAACGTCTCTCACCTCTCATGAATTATTTCACGTAACCAGTCCAGTCTGGCGATTACTCTCTATTTCACATCCGTTCCCAACAGTTTACAGAATGATTCGTTAGCTTCTTGTAAACCCTTTTCTATTAGGTCATTTTTCATCTTCTCTTTTAGAATCGGACGCGTCTTGATTCTTATGCCTTCTTTCATAGCGTCAAATTGATCCTTTTCCCTGAGAAAGTGAAGATACTCATCGGAAATCCACCCGTCTTTCAATGCTTTTGATATAATGTCGAATATGGAATGGAGTTTCACATTGGATGACGCTTTGATCTTTTCGTGTTTGTTGGCTTTCGATGATATGTTTTTCTGAAGAATTCAGCAGCAATGGCTATACTTTCCATGACGATCACTGCCAGAATGCTCGCTATAGCGGAAATGGGATTCACTTTGCCAACTCCAAAATCTCATAGTCATGGTTATGAGAGCTACGTCCATCGCGTCGACGATTTTTATAACCTAGGCATAATTTTGTGAATCACGAAGTCTTGACAATTGTCTCGTTCCGCCATCAAATCTTTGTGAATCTTGTTGATTTGATTCATGCGAAATTTGATCCCTTTATCATCTCCCATTACGAGAAACAGTGGTACAGTTGAAACTAGAAGTCCTGTTATGAAATGCGCAAAATAGCACGTCGATCTGCGCGTTAATGTACGCGTTATGACCATAGTAAGGCTATCAAATTATGTACATATGGCCTGTGCACGAGCAATGTTTCAGCCAATGGGCCTCCGGGTAACCCGGAGGTCCATTGGCAGAAACATTGCCTGTGTTTGCTGTGAGTAACCTGGAGAACCTGCCGTGCTTTGGATGTCATTCGATATGGCAATTGCGCGCAATCCCTACGCGCATTAAGCGTAGATAAGCGCACAGTTCGTGACAGGACTTCTAGTTTTAACAGTAGTTATTGCAGAAGGAGCTGATGATATTTTCGGATAAATATTTGCCACTTCTTAATTCCATTTTTTCTTTATTTTTTTTTAAATCTTCCTACTTAGAATAATAACAAAAATAACGATGGTACCACACTTGTTAATTTTATTTCAAATTTAATTAATTTATAACAACATCACAAGAATGGGCATATTTTTTAACCCTTTACCTAACATGAACAGACGACACTTGCAAACAAAATTCTTGAATAACTAATTTTTTTAATTTTTTGTCTCAAAAACATAGGTTATGACCCCTCATTGGAACGAGCTCGCCGAATTTCAATTTCAACTGGCATATTTTGCTACAAATATTCATCACACCTTCAGTTATCACTGTTCCTACCAATATTTAACATCTTTTCGCCCCTTTCATGCCGGAAAACCGTTCAATGTTTGAAAGCAATACCCCTAAATATGCATTTTTCATAACGATATGTCAGTTGATAAAGATAAGACGGTCTGGGGAGGAATGATTGGTCGGCCTGATCTATCCAATTTAAGATCTTCCAACCAGGCCGACTTTTCCTTCTCCTCAATACCCACTGCACCTTATGAAAAATTCAGAATTGAAGATTCAAGATTGAAAATTTAAACGTTTCGTGGTCATGGAAGTGTCCCGTAGATGCCAGACATTGAAGGGGGTATTAGTTGATGGCGGTTTACTAATTATTTTTGGACAAATATGCCGGTTGAAACGGAAATTCGTGGATAAAAAATGAGCAGTCAGAGATTCTCGCGGAGATAATTCCCTTGGCTCAATAAATTAGGGGTGAAAATGAAAATATTTACGTAGAATGAACACTTACCGACTCAGAACGTCCGTTTGCTTCACTCTCTTCCGCCATTTTCTCCGTCAAATAACTTTTAAACAAACATGTATCTAACGCGCGCGCGAAACTACGAAAAAGGCCGACTTATCTTCCGGCAGGCCGAGTTGCCGGGATATCCGGTGTGGACCACTTCCCATTATTTTCTGCGCACCCGAACAAGCTAGCGCCAAAAGAGCACCGATACCCAAAGCCGGTAAAACGGTTTTCGTGAGGATGGGTAATGCTTTTGTGCCCACCCCCAACAATTCTAAGAAACCGACTTTCATTTTTAAATGATATCTCAGTTGAGCGGGGCTCAGTCTCGCAGTCAATCCTCTGTTATTTCGATGCGTTTTTCGGCATCCTATTGATATGCGTTTGAGTCCAAGTGATTTCGTCTCTGCCGCCGTTCACAGACAGATCTTCGTGACTTAATTTTATTTTCACCGCTTCGCCTCGATTTTCTAATGCCCTGCGAATTTTAGCTTTCTGTCCTTCGGATATGTTTACTTTTTTCGGTATGTATCTCATTGTTTTTTTGTTTCTTATATATACTAATTTTAATTTTAAGGATTTATTTTTTACTTTTATATATACATGTAATATATAAAAAAAAAATAGTTCCTAATCTTGTATTTAAAATTTCGCTCATATGAAATCGTATCGTCACATATTCTCCTCTAAGATCTAATAACACACCATTTTGATCCGACATTTTAACCCTTTGAACACGAGCGACCGATTTTCCGGCCCAACAATATGATACGTCATAATTTCTTTATGTCAGATGGTTGCAAAGTGATTGCGTGGGTAGACCAATCAATATTTTCAACGTGCAGCCGCGTTGAAAGTATTAATTGGTCTATCCCAAATAATGAATATATGGACTCTCCCAATTAGTGTTATTAAACAGACATGGACGGTACCATCAGTGTTCAAAAGGTTAACTTCGATACTACACTCTAAAATCAGTTGGGTTAAAAATTAACCCAAATCGACTGGGTTGAGTGAATATGAACCCAATTGGGTTCATATTCACTCAACCCAGTCGATTTGGGTTAATTTTTAACCCAACTGATTTTAGAGTGTTGATATCGTGTGTAATGTCACGGGTAAATAGATAAGATTTCTAGGTTGCTATACGATCTTATAGCTCGCCGAAAGGTACGGAAAAATAAATAGATCGTCGGCTGCAAGCTACCGTTTATGAAACTTCCGTCGATCACGCCCTTGTTCACTAAAATGCTATTCACAGTGAGAATTTCGACCGCCAAAGAAACTTGATATCTTTCTTTTTTACGGGAATGACAGGAAGACAGCCTTATAGGCTATGCCATTTCCATGCTGCATACTAGCTTATGTTCCTGTTTGTTGTAATGTTATTTTGTAATCAATGTACTAGTATACTGCAAAATAAAGATCTATTACGGGCACTGCGAGCACCGAAGGCGCAAAGCTATTGGTCTGGTGGTTTTCCCTCAGAAAAGGGTTTTAAATTGGTGCTAGGAGAAGAATTCTCCTGCATTTTCTTGACAGTATCTACTCAATTAATTCCTTACAATTTGAATAATTTATTACCTGTATTTCCGTGTGTATGGTGCATTTTTTCTCCAAAGATAATCGTGTCCACCACGATGCAGGAAAGACCGGTAGAAAACCAACAAACTGGAACATGTGGGTTTTTTTTATATGAATGGAACCTGATCAGTAATGCAACTACGTACTCTTGCCACCTGCACGAGCGCCAGGGCCCGTACCAAAACCTTCCCATGACTTTCAGCTCAGACGCATGGATAGGTCAACTTACACTTTTTAAAACACCAAAATTACCGGGGCAGTTACCGCCCTTACCCACCCTACCATCTCGCCACCAGTGGGCAGGGTGGAAGTTAGTTACCAACCTCACTGACGGTATATCATGAATTAGAACAAGCTGTCTCGTGTTGTAATACCTAGCCACTACGCGGCTCGGTGTTCCTCAACGCACGGGACAGGTTGTTCAAACTCATGAAATAATTCGGTAAGTAACTATTACCCAAGCGGGCCATCGATCGTTCCCAGTGTTAAACAAAGAGGGTAAAAAGCTCTACTGTTATACTCCCATAGTACTCTACTATGAACAGAGGCGGTGGTGCCAGGGGAGGGCGCAGTGGCGCGTGCCTCTCAACTTTTTTCCACAGATATGTTTCGCAGTTACACAATGAGTTAAAATGGGCACATGCAAACGTGTCAGTATACAGGCATTCCTGTTACATTTGCAAATCCAAACAATATTTAGCCAAAGAATCCCACTTTCGGTCGATTCGTTCCGTTTCTTCTACTTTAACTATCTTCCAACCCGAAGGCTGGCCTTCGGGTTGGAAGATGGTTGAAGATGAAGAAATGACAAGACAGTGACAACACAGCGGCATATTCATCTAAACGAGAGACTATTGCGAGACATGGTACATTTCGAGCCTTTCCCACACTGGGTCGAATCATTGTGGCATTGTAAATTTGTGCCCCTCCAGTTTTATCGAGCTTCCGCCGCCCCTCACTATGAACATAGACTTATAACATGCTTTACTCTATGCCGACCCATTCCCCCTTGCAGCAAGTGCTCATTGAATCAAGGGCTGCAAATTACATAAATGCTGAACCCCACCCCTCCCTCACACGCCAGAAATGAAAAATGGATCCCCCATCGCTGTAGATAGTGCTGCAGCTCCAGAAACACAGCGTCATGGGGGTGGGGGGTAGATGTTCCATCAGTATTGTGACCAATGTATCAAGCTTCGGATTGTTATTTGATATTCAATGAGCATTTTGTTTCATCATGTGGGTTGGCGTATGGACGTCATTTAGTAATTGAAAAGACACCCCTCGCTTGACAGAAATACGTCTATGTTTCTTTGTTTGCGTTAATCAATCATCTTCACCACAGAGGGTATCATATTCAGTAAAAAGATAGATCGCTTCGTTTCATTAAAGAGGAATTTCAAGTGTGTTAACCCATTATTTCTCATTAGGTAAGCACGGCCTTCGTCGTCTTTTGTCGGGGATAAAAAAAACTCGTTGAACCTGTACTCTCCGTCATCTCCAAGTGGTTGTCATTTTCTCGTGATATAACCACTGTACTGAGGGCTCACTAAAACGGAGTGCGATGCATGTTAGAAACTGGACAAGACTGCGATATAGTAGTCCCGTCAACTGTTGGTTATGTATTTTTGGTACTTAACTGTAATCGAATGTCGGTAATTTAAGGTGTTTTGTAACGAGGTGTTTAAATCTCATTGCACTGTTTAGGTTGTACTTTTCAAAGGTTCACGTCACAGACGGTGGGAGTGGAAGCCCAATAAAAATGGGGGTGGGGGCACAAATTTTCAAAGCTATCATGGTTCGATCAGTGGCAGGAAAAGTGCTACAATCGTATATCTGTCGTATATCGGTAAATATACCACGACACACTATAGTCAAACGTTTAGATGAGCATGCCGGGGTGTGGTCCCTGTCCGTGCCATTTCTTCTACTCCAGTCACCCCCCAAACCGAAGTCTTGCCTTCGGGTTGGAAGATGGTTGGATTAGAAGAAACGGACCGAAGCGATCGAAGATGGGAATCTTTGGCCAAATGTTGTTTGTTTTTGCAAATGATATATTATAGGAATGCCTTATATTCACATGTTTGCAAGCGCCCATTTTCACCCACTAACCGCGCGACATGTCTGTGGAAAAAAAGTGTCCCTTGTATCCTCTGGCTCCGCAGCTCTGGTTCATGTAACATATTCAAGATGGCATCTGTGAGAAAGTGTACATGGTACCACAAATTTAAGTGTCATATCTTCTGAATGAAGTTCTCTAAATCCTCCCAAGTGCATCTTCTTGAACTTTTCTTCTACCATCAGGTTTCCTGTACGGGAGGGATGGAGGAGGGAGGGGGTCCTGTACAGGAGACCTGATGATAGAAGAAGAGTGCAAGGAGGATCCGCTTTTGAATCTACTCTTATTCCGCCCCGGAATATTCCGCTTTTGTGGGTAGTCGTACCCAAGCAGATGTGTCACCGCCGAATACAATACTTGAGTGGAGACACACGTCGCAACTGAATGATGTCGTTCCCCAAACATTATCTCGTCCGTATGACCGACATCGACATCAGATAGTCCTCAGTTTCCATATTTATCTTTCATCAAATAAAACCAACAGTAAATAGGCTGGAGCGAACATATATTATGTAGTCGGGTGGGAAGGGACAGAGCCACGGATGTTGGGATGGGGTGGGGGTGTCTCACCCCGATCCGACCCGACTCGACCCCCACCATTCGTCAAATTTACGGTAAGAAAGTTCAAAGTTTTGTGCGTGTGTCCGATCGTCGGTATTTACACCCCCCCCCCATCCACACACACACACACAGACGTATACACAATCACAGAAACAGGTGGAATTGATTCGAATGTGTAATCTCTTGTCATTTACGAAATTTCATTCATTTAGATAAAAGAGAAAGCATATAGCGCCCAGTCGTCTGTTTTGGCCAAATGAGCCCTGTCGGTACATTACAAGTAAGTGTGTGTGTGTGATGTTTGTGTGTGGGCGAGGAACAAGCAAGAGGAGATGGGAGCACGAGCCCCTTACCCTGTGCCCAGAGGACACAGTTGCACTTTCCAACCGGGATGTACCATATTCCAACTTTCTCATAGGGACGTTACATGCTTCAGTAAATACCACAGAGCGTCGTTTACCGGTTGTTAAATTGTACCCCAAATGTTCTGTTATGGTGTCAGAGTTTCATTCGATGCCCATAAAACATTGGCACGGAGTATCAGCCTTTTGAGACTCTATAGACACACAAACTCGTCGTAACAATCAGTGCAATAAATCGTAACTTTGTCTGACCTCATAGAGCTCTGTGTCCATTTATTACTCGGTAGGATCGAGTTGCCCTCAAACTCTGTATGCCCGACTCCCCTTTCCATCTTCCGGCGCAATTTGTTCTTTGGGAGAGCTGTTTTCTCCGACTCGCACTTGAGTTTGGGTGTGCTTTGTGTCATTCTGTGCTGTTTGTGGTTCAATTGCTCCAGGCAAATATATACAGGATATCTACGCTGTTTTAGTGAATATCGGGAATTATCTCATGAGTGTGGAACTGAAAGTTTTATTTTTCACAAGCGCTTTTTTCTTTTTATTATATGCTACGTGACATTTTACTGCGCAATATTCAGCCTAATTCGACTGCAAACAGTTTCAAGACAATAACAAAGATCTGTTGATCGTCCCCTCGAGGCGACGTTCAAGGCGACGTCGTGCGCCGAAGCGTAACGTCATTTAGGTAGCTACTGAAAAAATTCATCGTGTGGACCTGAAAGTTTTATTTTTCACTGGCGCTTGCGCAAGCATGCGCTCGTGAAAAATAAAACTTTCATGGTCCACACTCGTGAGATAATTCCAGATACTGACCAAAATAGAGTAGATTTTCTTATACTATTTATTGCACAATATTCAGCCCAATTCGACGAGAAATGCTTAAGTTTTGAAGCAATAACAAAGATCAGCTGATCGTTCCTCCAAGGCGACGTGATGCGGCTTAGCGTGCCGTCATTTAGGAAGCTACCGAGGGATATTATAAGTTACAGGACGTTCAGTTGGCGGATACGGTATCATATGAGGCTCGGCAAAAACAATATTGGACTCGGCGGTACGCCGAGTCCAATATTGTTTTTGCCGAGCCTCATATGATACCGTATCCGCCACCTGAACGTCCTGTAACGTATTTATTATGCCAGCGAAAACAAAATAACAATCAAATTTGAACGCCGGCACATTTTCAAAACTGGTGCAAAACGCTATGTAAGTTGTAACAAACGTGCACAGTAATGTTGTCTCCCTGTTTGTGTATAATTTCCTTGACAACACAGACAACAGCGATAGACGCTTTTCTTCGTACTGTCACTTTGTCTTGAGGGTGCAGAAAATGTCCGAAACGTCCGATTTTATAGAATTCGAACAAAATAAATGTATCTCGCATCTTTTCCCATTGACTTTCATTCATTTTCCTACAATTTCATCATTGTGCAATCTTATAATTATTCAATGAAATTAAATCCATTTTCAAAGCGACGTTATCCATTTACCACAACAGAGACTACAGAATGAGCTCAACGAGAAAAAATGAAATTAATCTATTCCCGGGATAAGACAATTTTTTTCTCAGTTTATTTATTCACCTTATATATATTTTTCAACTTTCTAACAACGCATTTATGGGTTATATATTTTTTCTAAAGCTTTTAAAATATCGAGGCGAACACCGTACCCAAACTGTTGTGTGTTAGCCTCAATAAGCTTAGACCCTATCCGTTATCGGTAGATCGAATACAGTAGTATTTCTCACTTCAAATAATTAAATTTACATTTAGAAAATAAAGTTCACATAAAATTTATTATAAAACGAGAGAAAATGAGACATATAGACACGGAGGGACGTTTGATTGTACTGCAATTTCTTCAATATGGATATGAAAGCACCGCGAGGTGAGGAATTTCCACGTCGAAACAAAATGGCGGTACTGACCTAAGACCTAATACGAGTTTCGTATTAGGTCACCTCGGGCTGCAGGTGACCCAATACGGCCCAGTACAGTCCCACTATTCGGGGGCTGTGATTGGCGAATTTCATTAGCTGGCATAATAATCCTCGATATCCATCGAGTCGATGGATATCGAGAAATATCTTTCAGATAATCTGCGATAATTCACAGTCTGGCATATAATAAAATAATATTAAAAAATAATAATAATTATTAATTTTATATAGTGTGAAACCACCAATGGTGCTCCAAAACGCTTTACAGATTGGAGAAAACAAGCTATGAAATAAATGATTTGAATGGATGAGTTTTAAGCTGTTTCTTGAAAGCAAGTAAGCTTGGTTGTGACCAAATATGTGGGGGCAATGCATTGCCATTCTAGAATCTCGGACAAGCAACAAAGAAAGCCCGCTCGCTCGCCAACACAGAACGCGCAAAAGGTACGGTCAGTGACAAATGGCCAGAAGAACGAAGACTGCACCTAGATATGCGACGAGAGAGAATATAGTTTTTCAGATATTTTACTTCGAGTTATGTGTTTTTCAGACTGGTTGGAGAATTGGGCCGATTTCGCGAACGAAACAGGATGAGAGATCATGGTGAGTCTTCAATACCCATCGCGTGGCTCATATGATTGCACAATACAATGCGACAACGAGCACACCATACAATGTTGTGACTCACAAAACTATCCTTTTCGCGAGCTGATAGCGATCTCACGACCGATATACTGCGAGAATCAATGCCGCATCAAGAAAATATATGAGATAGCATCTCAAAAATATCATCTCAGAGTCATCACCTCTCACATTTATTATACGGCAGGTGCGATCTACAGACCTGCAGGGCCGGAAAGAGGAAATTCGGACCCCTGGGTTAATTCTGTGACGTGTCCTCTCCGAAAGTGTCTGGATACTGATCTAGATACCCAAAGCACGAGCGCTGATAGAGGGTTGGGTTGGGTTCTGCCGCCAAGAAAATTTTGAAATCAGTTATAAACTGGAGACTTCTGGTGGCTTTGGGGGATGACAAATCACGTTATTTTCTGGTCGTCAAAATTATGAAGAAGAGAAGCGAGTATCCAATGACCCACAGTTATAGCTTTTGTCTAAACAATTCTTGAAGTGATAACTTTATTACGTCAAGTTGATTTAATAAAGCTATCACTTCAAGAATCGAGCTACAGATTGAGCATCTCCACGGGGCACTCCCATTCCTTCTTTACACGAGTGGCAACTAGTATTCCAATACGACGAGCAACTTATCTTGCTGATTCTCGCCCGGGGATCGGGGAGCCCAGGCAAGGCACATGAGTCAGAACTTTGGGCGCCCAGACCTTATCCAAGAATCCTGGACTCCAAGGCCAAGCTCGGGCTCCCAAAGTTCCGGGCCCCGGAGTTACTACCCCGGCCATCTCACCCTCTCCCCGGCACTGTATATTTGTGGGGATTACAGAGAACAGAGGATGTTCCGTCCGAAATTCTCTGTCCACTACGGTTATATCAGTACTGGACAAGAAGTGTTCAAAACAGAGCATCTGTCCTCTACGGTTATCTTAGTACTGGACAAGAAGTGTTCAAAACAGAGCAGTTATACCCAAGGGCGGACTGGACCAGAAGTCACCGGGAAATGAACCAAGGCGAACTCCGGACCCAGAGAAAATTTAGTTTTTTTCAAACGGAAGGAACGCTGCTTCCTTGCATCTTGGTGATTAATGGCAGTTCACACAATGAACATTTTGATGGCATTTTTGTTTCATCTTCATCACTCATTCGGCAAGAATGGTATCAACAGGAGGTTGGGGTGCGCGGAACCATCGGGCCGGCCATAGTTCGGCTCAATGAGAGAAAAATTTTGATTTTTCAAATTAAAAGAACGCTGTTTTCTTACATCTGAGCTATCAGTGACAGACTAAAGTGCTGGTATGTCGAAATGTTCTCTATGTGGATTGGCAGTCCACATGGAGAATATTTCAATATACCAGCATTCCATGCTATCAAATCCATTTCGCCTGTTGGGCGTTTTCACGAAATTTCAGACAACAACAGGTGCTGGGCTGCATCAATTTTTGGGGGCCCAGAGGCCGCCCAATAGGGGGCTCACTGGGAGTTTGCCTGGTGCACCACACGGCCAGTCCGCCTCTGGTTATACCGAATTGGCCATTTGAACTCAGTCCCAACTCGATATTGTCCTTTAATAATGTCTTTTTAGTGGGGAAATATGACCCCGCAGAGTTTTTCTATGAAAACGTCCATACTTGGAACACCAATTCACCACCCCAATTAAAAATGACATCTGCCAACTGTTCCGACACTCGATAATAATAATATTTCGTTGGTCAACCGTGGTTTAATTTTAGAGAGGAAGGCCATCAATATGAAAATCTCCTACTGATACTCAACTCCTATGAAAAGAAATCTAAAATTTGGTGAAAACAATGCATAAATAATTAAACATAAATGAAAGCTACAGTTGCAAAATCTAAAAGAATGTATTTTATTTGCAAAAATAAAACATTTTCAGCATATAACAGTTTGAGCACAAGAATCTAGGCTGGGATAATTCTGTCCCTCCTGTTGGCATAGTAACCCAAAACATTTATATTTTTACAGATTTAAGTTTGTTTGTTTTTCTTTTGACACCCATTACAAACCACCCTTAAAATAGTCTATAATTAGTCGGTGCCCCGAAAGTACACTATTGAAGGTTGAAGAAGTATTCGGATTGTTTTTTTTTATTTCTTTGGGTTTTTTCAGTTTTCTTTATCTTTGTATTTTTAACCAGAACCTTTGAACCGTCAATATTAACCCTGTGGTATCTTCTATGTCAGTTCAACTGCAGCAGTTGGAAGAGTCCATGTTAATTATTTGAGAGTAGACCCATTAATATTTTCAACGCGCAGCCCTAAGGCTGCACGTTGAAAATATTGATTGGTCTTCCTCACAATTCACTGAGCAGCCATCCTACTTGATTAGATTATGACGTGTCATGTTCTTGGTCAGAAAAAGCGCCCCTCGTGTTCAAAGGGTTAATTCTTTTGACTCGAAAATAAATATAATTGATGAGCGCTCGGGATATTTTATGCCAACAAAAGACATATTCTCACGACTAAGCCGATTAACCATTGAACTAATATAAGTATTTCTGCAGAGAGCAGCATCAGTGAGAGGTTGGGTGAGACTTTTGTTAACGTCCTGGACCAGCAGCATAACTTTATCAGTGAATTGCAATAAAAGTAGCCAGACAATTATACACGAAATGGGGGCGCGGCGGCTCAGTAGGTAGAGGTGCAGACTGCAAGCCGAGAGGTCTTCGGTTCGAATCCCATGGGCGACAACCACATTGTGTCCTTGGGCAAGACACTTCACTATCATTGCCCACGTGGGGGTACGATGGCGTTGTGTACTAAGGCACACCGCACGTCGACGGTGCTCTTGTCTTCAACCAATGCTAACCCTGCTTGTGTGGAGTTAGTTTGTTGGGGAGCCTGGCAGTTGCTCGCCGTTGCTCGGTGGTTCTCTACAGGTACTTCGGCTTCCTCCGCCCGTAAAACTGTCCGACATGAGGTGGCCCTGGCTGTCGAAAGTGTCATTAAACCCCAATAAATAAATAATAAATATTATACTCGAAATCTGTGGGCTTCGTTGTGACGGTCAATCTGTTTTTGCGTCGGGATCACAGGCCCTAGTCGTTTGATCAATTTTCTTGAATACGGGTACCATCATCAAATTTCAATATAAAAAAAAACACAAGGTATGAAACTTCCTGGAACATTATATTTACAAAAAAAAAAAAAAATATAGCAAATACGGTGCCGAATTTGATCAAATAAATGGCACTCATTGGTCAAAATGAAAAATATTAACGCTATTTTTCAGGAATTTCCACACTTCAAATATAGTAACTAGTCATTAACCAATGAGAGAGCGACGAAAAATTCGCCGTATTGTAACAACTAAACAACGAGTCGTCGATCGTGACTTACATCGACTGAAGTTATAAAGTTGACGAAATTATGTGAAAAAAGCATATTTAGATAAAATGTCGTTAAAGTTGTTAGGATGTGATTTCTGAAAATGAGTGTCGTTTATTTGATCAAAATCGGTACAGTATTTGTTATTTTGTGGTTTTCTAAAAATATCGTTTCGGGAAGTGTCATACCTTGTTTTTTTTTATTGTATTGATATTTGATGATGGTGCCTGTATTTAATAATATTCGTCAAACTGCGAGGGCTTATGGTCAGGGTTCGAGGAAATGGCGACTTGTGGTGTCGAAAGTCTCAAAATTTACGGCGAAACATCAGAGGCGGACTGGCCGTATACTCCATCGGGAAATTCCCGGTGGGCCCTCTACCGGGCAGTGGTGGCGTCAGGGGGGGGGGGGGGGGCTACAGCCCGGGGGGGGGGCAGTCCAGCCCCCCTCCCCCTCCCCCGAGGGAGATTTTTAGTCAATCCATCGGAGAGTCTTGAAAACCCGACTTCACGAGAAATTTCCGACAAAAAATGTAGATATCTCGTCTTGTCAGTCTCGAACCCGTGCAGCACTGGAACTTTGATAGAGAATAGTGATTCTCACGAAATTCCTTAATGTCGTTCGTCAAACTGGCTTTTTGATGAAATATTTCCCGACCTTATTATAATATGTTTACTTTAACCATTTACCTAAGGTTACGACCATAAACCGGCCAGCGCTATTCTCAAACATCGCCAATTAATGTTCATTATTTTTTTTCATTTTTTGTCTCAAAACATAGGTTATGACCCCTCGTTGGAACGAGCTCGTCGAGCTCGTTCCAACGAGGCATCATAACCCATGTTTTTGAGACAAAAAATGAAAAAAATTAGTTATTCAAGAATTATTTTTTGCAAGTGTCGTCTGCTTTTCAGGTTAGGTAAAGGGTTAAATAATCAACAAACATACTCAATTTGCTTCTATTTTGGTTCCCCAATTTACCAATTTTCACTCATTTTCCTTCGTTTGGGAGGTCAAATGTTATAGCCCCCTGTCGGAGAGGTCAGCCCCCTGTCGAGAAATCCCTGGCGCCACCCCTGCTACCGGGTGGCACCTCAAGCCCTCAAAATTGATTCAGCAAGAAATTTCGTGAAAACACCCAACAGGCAAAATGGATCTGATTCCATAGAATGCCGATGTATTGAAATGTTCTCTATGTGGACATGCCAATGGCAGTCCAGAGAGAACATTTCGATATACCAGCAGTCCAGTATGCCACTGATCGCTCAGATGCAAGGAAACAGCGTTCTTTGAATTTGAAAAATCAAAATTTCCTCCCGTTTTCTCCCATTGGACCGAACTATGGTCGGCCCGATGGCACACCCTGTTGATGCCATTCTTGGCGAATGAAGATGAAACAAAAATGGCACCGAAATGTCTTCTGTGTGAACTGCCATTGATCGCTCAGATGCACGGAAGCGACCTTCGTTCAGTTCGTAATATCAAAGCGGGGCTGGCAACGACCGTAGGGTCCTAGTTAGAACTAGGCGAGGCCTCCGAAACCTCACACAACGGCCTTTCAAATATCATCTTTGCCCGCACCCCCCCCCCCCCCAAAAAAAAAAATCCAAATCTGGCTAGGGCACTCCCTATTCTAGAATTCTAGAATCCTGGCCACGCGCCTGGTTCCAGTCGGGATATTTAAGGAATTAGCCGCGCTGAAAATTTTCCAAGCGCCTAAATCGGCAATCGAAAAACTATTATCATTCCACGAACACCCCCATAAAAACTTGAGTATTCACTTCATTGCAGGAAGCTTTGTATTTTTAGCATCCAAAACGTTTATTTCAAACTTCACCAGAGCAGGTATGGGCGGATCAGTATCGGGATGGCATGACCCACTTCTTATGATCCGCTTCTCTTTTGAATCACAGCACTTCGGGGTTTTTTTTTTTCAAAACAGACATCGTGGGTCTTGTTTGTGAGAACGTGTGATCGTTGCAGTAAAGTGCAATAAGTTTTGCCAAAGACAGCTTATAATGGCTGCTTGAAGCGAAACTGCTGTCATATAATTCTAAGTGGGAATAATTTTGGATAAGACTGAACCCAAATTGTTTTTGGTTTTTTTTGCCGAAAAACACAGAAGGCTGACAATGGAATTGATTTACAGGAAAGTTAGCTCTCCTTATTAATCTTGTAAAGCTGTCCGTAAATTTAACACTATGGGTATGCGAATTTCATATAAAAATTGAAATTTTGAAATGTTAGCGAATTTGTATCATAGGTGTGCGCACCATTTCATAAACCTCGGGCATTAGATTAGTATAAAAATACAGAAGCTGGCTTTTTACAATTTTTTTCTGTCAGTTTGAAGGTTTGACTGTTATATTCTAAAATTTAATTATATTTAAAAATAAGAACACGGCGTTTTCACCATCTTTTGATGTCCTATACAAATGTTTCTGTACCTTATATCAACAGTGTGCGCATCATGACCTTAACCCTTTACCCAACGAATCGGCCGCATCCGCCCGCGTAATATGCAAATTCAGCAGTTGAAAAAATATTATTTTTCAAAAAATTTCAACAAAACCTTATCATGTGACCCCTCGTTGGAACGAGCTCGTCGAGCTCGTTCCAACGAGGGGTCACATGATATGGTTTTGTTGAAATTTTGTGAAAACATTTTTAAAATGATATTTAAAATAATAGATTTTGATATCGTCTGCGTTGGGTAAAGGGTTAAATACAAACGCTTTCCTTTCCATTAATATAAAAGTCAAGGACACACTAAAAACTAAAGTGTTAAAACTGACACTTTCAAGGTGTTAAACCCATTCTAACTCTTAGGGTTTGATTTTAACACTCAACGTGCAATGCTTTAAGCACTCAGACATTAAAATCGTCAGACATCTGAAACTTGAATGGGTGGCACTTCCCATGTGTCTAGCATTGGTGGTTCTTCTAGAATCGTCCATAATTTGATTTGCGCTTGGTGGGTACATAATTAAAAGAACACAACGCAGATGACGCGGATCAGGCTCGAGAGTTCGAACCTGATCCGCGTCATCTGCGTTGTTTCCTTTTAAGTGTCGCGACATTACATTTGCCAAATGCTATTATTGTAACACCTGTCAAGTTCTAGGATATCTACACTTGAACAAAGTGCTAGTTCAGCACTTAGTAAGTGTTAAATACAGCACTTCTAGTGTAGTTTTTAACTCTTTAGTTTTTAGCGCGGAGGTAAGATTTATTAACTTTTTTACCCTGAAGAATGAAACCTTGCAAATTTCACATTCGCTAAACAAACAGCCAAAGTGGACGCTTTCTTAGTGTTGATAAGTGTGATACTGATAGATTTTCTTCATGACGGATTATCTGTAAAGTAGTTACTTAAACAATAACATGATTTTGGAGGGCATTATGGTTCGTGAGCGGCCCTGCATCGATGTTGAACATCCCGAGGGTTTATTAAAGGCCCGAGACGAAGTCGAGGACCGTTAATAAGCCCAAGGGCTGTTCAACATCGATGCAGGGCCGCTCACGAACCATTATGCCCGACAACAATCATGTTATTACTATTATTACCACTACGTAATTTGTAATTTTACACTTTTCCAAAATGATATCCCAGCAATCAAAAGACACAAAATTTAATAAAACAGAAACATTTTATTTGGGACCACGTAACTCAAAGAACGTTTTTACATTGTAGAAACTGATTACATCGAGACGATGAGAGAGTTTAAAAAAATTCCGTCTTCCACTTCCAGCGAGGGAGGTAATGCACGCAATAAAGATGACGAATCAGTTGCCATGGAAAATGGCTACAACTGACAACATGGCCACGTGTCATTTGTTTCTGTTGCTGTCGATCAACAAGACCGCAACATGGCGAAAGCATCAACTTTTCCTTGCGAGTTCTCGCCTCATTTCTAAATTTTTAATTCTAAAAGACGTCACGTGACAAGAGGGCCGATAATGAATTTTGTTTTCCATTAGCGGCCCTCCTATTACGTGACTACCGAGCAATAGAGGATATGATTGCCCGTTAAATCGACATTAATGCAATAGGAAACGCCCTGCAAAGTGGTAATAATGATAGATATTCTTAATAACGGGTTATCTGTAAAGTAGTTACTTCTAATTAGCTTGCTATAAAAAAGCCAAGTTTCCTTTTGTAACTTTTAATAAAAGAAAACAACTGACAGTTCCCTGAGCTATCTGCCTTTTCGTTTATTAAAAGTAATAAGGAGAAACTTGATTTTATTTTCTTCTGGTGTCATAGGTGTTTTCTAAAAAATTGTTTGCTTCTCAATGGGACCTTCCTCGCCCGTCTGATAAATTCAAGGAAGATAACTTCATCGAAAGTCGATTTTCATGACGATATAATTCAGGAATGGCTCATAACCACTCATTGCAACGAGCGCAAATAGCGCAACGAGCTCGTTCCAATGTGTGCTCAAAAACAATCTTTATGAGAGAAAATATTAAAAAATAAAATTTAAATGGTAACTTTTTGCTTGACGCTGACCGTCTTTAGTCATCACGTTAAGGAAAGGGTTTGATAAAAACGAAAGGGGATGCAACGTAGCTATTATGCGGAAAAAGTCAGAAAACTTCTAAGTTTTCAAAAAAATTATAATTTATACACAATATACAGGAGAGTTTATTCAAACAATGCCGAAAGAGAAACGGCAATTTCAGTTTGTCAGTTTAACCAAATGACTCGCGTCACTTACTTTTGAATAAACAACAAAATATACCCAGTTGTAAACGAGAATAACGCATTTTTATTAAATAAAGTAAACGCAAACAGACTTCCGCATTTAAGTCTGAAACATTCAAAGACGTAAATCAGAGGAAGAAAATTCGGATTTCAAATAGCAAAGGGAAGATAATTCTAAAGAAAGCGTTTTTATAATATAATTTTCATTCGCCCCCCCCCCCCCCCCCCCCCAAAGAAATTGTATTCCCACTCCCACAAACTAAAAACTAAAGTGTTAAAACTGACACTTTCAAGGTGTTAAACCCATTCTGACTCGTAGGGTTTGATTTTAACACTCAAAGTGCACTGCTTTAAGCACTTAGACATTACAATCGTCAGACATCTGAAACTTGAATGGATGGCACTTCCCATGTGTCTAGCATTGGTAGTTCTTCCATAATCGTCCATAATTTGATTTGCGCTTGGTGGGTACATAATTAAAAAGACACAACGCAGATGACACGGATCAGGCTCGAGAGTTCCAGCCTGATCCGCGTCATCTGCGTTGTTTCCTTTTAATTGTCTCGACATTACACTTGTCAAGTGGTATTATTGTAACACCTGTCAAGTTCTGGGATATCTACACTTGAACAAAGTGCTAGTTCAGCACTTAGTAAGTGTTAAATACAGCACTTCAAGTGTACTTTTTAACACTTTAGTTTTTAGCATGCACTCCCACTCGCAGAAAATTGTATTCCACTCCCAGCATCGTATTCCAGTCTCAACGATGATGGGCTATTTTTTTTAATTTTTTTTTTGTTTGACATGTTTTGAAAGTAACCACGGAATCAATTATAAAGGATTGTTTTTCAAAAACAAATAAGAAGAAAATAAAATAAATACAAACGTTCACTGCTCGGATTCGAGTGCGATTTTATCCTCCTGTGGGTCGGTCGCGCGGATTATTATTTCTCCCCCCACTGCATGTGTAACATACGTCTGTCCAGGGTGAGATAGCAGGGAGAGACATATGTATCCCACCCCACTCACGTGACGTTATACATTTATAACGTTATTATGACGTTATGCACATCGTATCAGTTTCTTGCTACCAACTAATTCATAATGACGTCATCAGAATGCCGTATGATCAAAGTTTGATGCTCTAAAACTCTTTAAACCCCAAGATGCCGCCGTTCCTAATCGATTTCGTGGTATGTACCTTTGGTATATACATAACTTGTGCATGCTCTTTCCGATGGTGTTATTAGTTTTTCAAAACAACGAATACAAATTGAGTTGATTATATCAGCACGTGACCGCCGATTAACTCTGGCTAACGTAACCGCTGTATGGTGGGGGAGAAAAATAATCCCTGATGGGTACGGGTGTGGGATGGGAAAATCTCACCCTCGGGACAAGATATTTGGTCCAGACACTCGGCGAGTGTCTGGGCCAAATATCTTGTCCCGAGGGTGAGATTTTCCCATTCCACACCCGTACCCATCAGGGATTATAATAGTATTATAATGATCCCCCGCGCACCCCACTCGAGGATAAAATGCATACTCGAATCCGAGCAGTGAACTATTGTCTATATTCGGTGTAAACTACGCGCACGAACTGCATCAGGGGGCATAATATCAGTTACATGATTTGCTAGTGGCCTAATACAGTCACTAACAAACTGCGTAATGAATATAATTTGCGGACTATTTGTTTTAAAATACTAAAAATGCAATTGCAATGAAAAATAAATTATACAATTCTTATCTCTTTAAAGTGGAGACTGGAGAGATTATCGTCTGCCATGATTTTGAAAGGTGAATAAGCAAGGAGGAGATCACTCTGACCGTTAGCCGTGTGTTATAAGTTATGGGATGTTTTGGCGAGGCTTTAGCCGAATCTAATATTGTTCTCGCTGAGCCTTATGAGGCTTTACCGAATCTAATATTGTTCTCTCTGAACCCCATGTAACACCTTAACCGCCAACTAAATGTCCCGTAACGTATTTATTATGCCTTTTTTCTCCGAAATTCCAACACCAGCTGCAAACTCTTTCATATTTTCGTTCAATATTCCTAACAGCATTCATTTGTTTACAAAAGTATGTGATGCAATGCAGGGGATAATCCAACAACTCATTTAGAGCAAGCGATAAAATTATTGATTTATTATCTTCGACATTTTTGTGAGCATTTACATTTCTATCTGCTTTCCGACGCTTAGAACAGAAAATAACGTTTGTAAGGTGCCAAGTGTCTGAATTCAGACTGCGAATGTTTGCAATAAAAATAAAATGGCGGACAGTGACAATTAATATACTGCCATTGTCGGAATATTGAATTAATATGAGGTCAGTGTTGACGAAAATTGCAGGTATATTCCACAGTCCTTGGTCGTAGTAATCGCCGGTAGTGGCCATTCTATCTATTATTGTGTAATAAGGCAAAAAACCCACTCTGCGTAATGGTCAAACCTTGACAGAACAGCAAAGAAAGTGTAACCATGAAGATGTTTATACACTGCTTTTTTACTCATGACGTATTAAATCTAATGAAATTCTCAGAAGTTTGCGGAGGGTAAATATGGAATATACCCATAGCAGCTTGGTGTACCAAATGTTCACCACTCGTGGTGAAGTGGTGTTAACCGCGAGCCTTTGGCGCGCGGTTAACACCACTTCACCACGAGTGGTAAACATTTGGTGCACCAAGCTACTTTGGGTATATTTTATTTATACCATGAACGTCAGATTATTAAGAGTTGCTATTATTTTTTCTCGACTTCACTGAGCAGCATCCGTACATACGCGCGAATTTGTTTTTGTTTACATGAGCATCAGTGGGTGGTACTTCCGCTGTCAGTTTTATCACAGAAACGAAATAGAAAAAGAAAGAGGGCCCTTTTCATTTTAATAACATAATAACATACGATTTTGAGTTATGGATGCTTTTTTAACATGAGACAATGCATGTTTGTTAATTTTTGGTGTTTTATGGGGTAAACCCATTTAAAAACGTAATAAATAATTGCCACTTTCATTTCACTCTTCGCGAGACGACATGCGATAAATGTGGACAAGTTCGCATTCTGGTCATCGTCACCAAAGGTCAAGGCTGTAGTTCCACTTTTGGTGTAAATTTTAACTATTGAAATCCCATTATTGCTGGCGTGTTCACCACAGTTGGTGTATAAAGCTAAAATTTATGTCACAGGCTTTTCATATATAGTAGAATATATAACCATGGTATTAAATACATTACAGGCCTAATATGCGGACATCGACTATAAAATGATGCAAGGTGGTTTTTGGCCCTCTTTCTTAGAAGGACGCGGGCACGGTTGGAATTATTTTTAACATTTTGGCATTTGGCGAAATATTTATTCACAATTTATCTTTTAAAAATGTGAAAAGGAGATTTTTCTTTGGAAAACGGAATACTCACCGAAAACAAGAGAACGTCAAAGACCAGATGTTAAATTCAATATTGGGTTTCTGCCAAGCGCCATACGCCTTAGATTTCTTAGTCCTCTGACATTAGCTGAGACTAGCGACTGCCGATTGACTCGTATGGCATAAAATTATAAGCGGCATAGTCGATCAGTGGACCGGGGTGCCCTGGTATTTTATTTTAATGTGCTCAAGCGTATCGTTCTTTTCCGCGCGCCAACATACTACACAACGCATTTCCTCAACTGATTACGCCCCTCCCCAGTCCATGTCCCTTCGTGCTCTTGTCTAGAGATGTTGCTTAAAAGTTCCATCCGCCGGGGGGGGGGGGGTGCATAAAGATGTTAGTTTTAACGCATTTCATTTAACTGCAGAAATTGGCGATTTGCATCCTCAGTTTCAACTGGAAATCCAAAAACACACACCTTCAGAAAAAATATTCACGCCCGAAGTACAGAATGTTGTTTTCTCCTCATATTTGGAGGACTCCGCTGGAGTCCTCCAAATCTGAGTTGAACACTGCATTTCCCACTACTCACACCATCGTATCTTCCAATTCCATATTTTCGTTGCTATTAATTTTGTCCCTAACCAAACACGAAAACGTAATAAAAGGACTGCAACGCTTTTAACACCGTTTAGTAGTTTTCTTTCATCTTTTGTTAAATCTTCAAATGCATTTTCTGGGTTCTGCGTATATGTAAACAAAATAAAATTACAACAAAGATGTCCTGTTTGATTATATAATATGATGGTAGACTGAAGATTGGCTTTTTATAATCTGTTCGGGATGAATCTAAACATGACATACATTAATGTCAATCTGAACACACAAACATTCTATGAAGACGTGATCTTCGGCACTTTGACGACAGTACGCTCAATCCCCTCATGGTAATAAATCCGCTGTATCTGTTCACTGTCACGCAACATGGAGATGTTATTTATTTATTTATTTATTTATTTATTTATTTATTTATTTATTTATTTTTATTTATTTACTGGGTTTAATGACACTTTCGACAGCCAGGGTCACCTCGTGTCGGACAGTTTTACGGGTGAAGGAAGCCGGAGTACTCGTAGAGAACCACCGAGCCGGCGAGCAATTGTAAGACTCCCCAACGTAGCCTACTATCTCCACACAAGAAGAGTTGAAAACAGGTGCACCATCGACGCGCAGTACGCCTTAGTACACAGCGCCACCTTTCTCCCACGTGAGCAATCGGGATGGAGTGCCTTGCCCAAGGACACAACGCAGTTACCCCTGGAGGGGATCGAACAGTGGATCTTTCGGTTTGAAGTTCAATGCCGTAACCACCGAACCACCACGCTCCCAACATGGAGATATAACACGCGGCACAGTGACGGCAGCTCTTCATTTGGCCTGTTATCTATCTAACGTTGTAAACTCCGTTTTATACCCTGATTACCTATTCTACTATATATAAAAGCCTATGACATAACTTTTAGCTTTACACACCAACCGTGGTGAACACGTGCGTCTGTGGTGAACACGCCAGCAAAGGATTTCAATAGTTAACATTTACATCTACAGTGGAACTACATCAAAGTTGACCTTTGGTGATCTCGACCTGAATGCAAACTTGTCTAAATTTATCGCTCGTCGCCTTGCGAAGAGTGAAATGAAAGCGGCAATTATTTATTACGTTTTTAAATGAGTTTACCTCATAAGATACCAAAAATTAACAAACGTGCGTTGTTTCGTGTTAATAAAGCACCCATAACTTGAAATAGTATGTTATTAAAATCAAAAGGCCCCGTGATTTGCCAGTTTCTTTTTCCATTTCGTTTCGGCGATAAAATTGACAGCGGAACTTCCGAAGTACCGCCCACCGGTGCTCGTGTAAACAAAAACAGACTCGCTCGTGTGTACGTCTGCTGCTCAGTAAAATCGAGAAAACATAATAGCGACTCTTAATAATCTGACGATCATGGTATAAATAAAATATACACAAAGTGGTTTTGTATACCAAATATTCACCATTCGTGGTGAAGTGGTGTTAACCGCTCGCCAAAGGTTCCCGGGTAACAACACTTCACCAATCGTGGTGAACAGCTGGTACACCAAACTACTGTGGGTGTATTCTATATGTATCTCGTTCACAGCTACGCATCAATGATACGTAATGTGACGAGGTAGTGAAAGGGTTAAAGATGTTTTTCATTAACATTTTAAGTAACTTAATGGCCAAAACCTGCCAATGCTATTCACAATATTGTAATTCCAATTTGTTATATTTTCACTTTTGCCTCAAAACATACAGTACGTGGAGAGTGTATTATCACTAAATCGCCCGCAGAGTGGAGATTACACCCGAGCAATAATTGCAAATTTGTTGCAAAGCACAACGAGCACCAGCAAAGTTTCAGCCAATGGACCTCCGGGTTAAACCCGGAGGTCCATTGGCTGAAACATTGTTTGTGTTTTTTGTCGATTTATACAAAATTTGAAAGTTATAGCTTGGGTGATAACTCCACTCCGCGGGTGATTTAGTTACAATCCACTCTCCACGTACTGAAGCTTATGACCTCTCATTGGGTGTAATAATCTATGTGTTTTAGACAAAAAATTAGTTATTCAAGAATTCC
The DNA here is from genome assembly GCA_031216915.1 of Pictodentalium vernedei. Lineage (NCBI taxonomy): Eukaryota > Metazoa > Mollusca > Scaphopoda > Dentaliida > Dentaliidae > Pictodentalium > Pictodentalium vernedei. The sequence goes on from CM062297.1 coordinate 844,591,013, forward strand.
CCTTTTTGTCTGCCTTTCTGTTTGGAAAAGGGTTAAATCCAACCAGTACGTTTTTATGCGAAAATTCAGGACAAATACTTGGCAGATAAACATTTATACTTCTTCAACTTCTTCAGTTCGGTGATGGTGGTGGTGGAACATGTAAATTGGCATCATCGTGGTAGACGGAATACTGTCACTCGATCCATAACTAGCTGAATTCCAAAGACTTTCTGTAGTGTCCGTTGCCTCGCTCAAATCAATAAACAAGTCAACGAAATTGTCTTCAAGATTAGCTATGCTAGCTCTTCGTAATCGCCTTAGCCTTGCCGGAAAACCGTCGTAATCAGGATTCAGAAGAGAACCGGGATTTGTAGCGTTGGTGTATGGTGGGGGCGTGTCATCACCTTTATAGAACACGCTGTCCTTCTTTTTCACAAACTTCCCCTTTATGTTTTCTTTCTTTTCTTTTTGATCGTCTTTATCACCGCCTTTATCTTTGTCACCTTTTTCACCCTGTTCGGATTTACTTTTGTCATGCGTATCGCTGTCTTCATTGTTCTCTTCATCTACCGTTTCTGGAGTGGGGTAGTTCGTTTCTATAACCATGTCATTGATTGGCCAGTTTTGTTTGTAGTCAGCAATAGCTTCGTCCAACTGACCTTTGAAACTGAGAGTTTTCAGATTCACTGTTACCGACTTTGTAGACAACACGTTTCGAAGTAACATAGGAACGAATCCACCGGCCATTGTGGCCAGAGTCTGATTTGTTGAAGACATACCAGTGGCATTTCCGAATGCCATCACAACTATCATAACGAAAGCAAGAAAAATTACAATCACAAGAAATTTGTAAGTAGCGCGTAATAAATTTAAGTAAACGGGCCCGGGTGACCCAAAAACACGCACATCACACATTTTCTTGAATAAATTTAATGGAATTCTTGGCGTGTCAAGGGAATCTAGAAAGAGGAGAAGATGTCCAATTTTCCATCTGGTTTCCATCGTCTTAAAGTTCAGCGTGGGTTTGATCTCGTCCGCCTCTTCAATTGGTTTGAGTTGGAATGCAACGTTCTCCTGTACGCTAGATGGTAAACTAGCGATCATTTTAAGATCGTCTGTTCTATCCATAATATTTTCTACAATTGTATTACCAAAGGTTTGGTATGTTGAATAAACATTATTGTAACAGTTGTTCATATAGACAAACACTAATACCACCATACTTACATATCGTAACGTCGCACCAGCATTAACTATGATACCCATCATTGTAAAAGCCAATGCTTCTATAATAAGGCTTATACTTTCTACAATAATAAGAACAATACCATGTAATACCATTACACAAAGTAGAGCAACAGCAATCTGTAATACAAAAGCCTTAAATTTACCACAAAAACCCTTCTGCTCTGTATGTTTCTTCATTGGTATGGGATCAGGACCCATCCTTCTAAAATGCACCTTTTTATCCCATTGTTTCGCCTTGTGTTTCACTTTTAGTGCAGCTCGCTGTGCCTTTGTTAACTTCTTATCCTTGTCTTCCTCCACACTGCCTACACCTGGTACACCATATACTTTCCTTGCTTGATAGAATAATCTGTACGTTAAATATACAGTAGGCACACAGTATACTCCAATGAGAAATGCGTATACGGGAGATGTGATAGCCCAATATAATGGAGCAATAAGTATTCCAAGAAGTCCACACTTCATGAATGGATGGAGCGCTATTCGTAATATAATCTGTAATACGCCAACCCGTGACACATGTGACATGTCTTGGAATGCATTTCTCACAACAGTTTTTATCTTTTCCCTTATTTTCGGAGTGGCAAAACCAAGTGAAATTCCAGAAAGAAAATAGAGAATATAAATTACTATGAATACTGGATGCACCGGTGTGAAATACTGTATAAGGTTGGAGCGAAACATATTAAACTTTTCTTCAAGACCGACACCATTTATAGCTTGTCTCCGTAGTGTAAGTTCTGTTTCCTCAAAGAAATAATATACAATAAGACGAACATAGAATGGTAGTGGAATCAATAGAAGTACTAATAGCTTGACTAAGTATTGCACACACGCATGCCACGTAAAATCGTGACTTATGAAAGGTTCTAGAGACGAATACACACTTAAATCACAACATGCCCGGAATGGATTAATTGATTTTATTTTGCATCTGATTAGATTGTCATAGATCGTTCTCAGTAATCCTGTCGGGGGTTCATTACCTGTTATAATTCTCTTCCCTTTAACTTTGATACGAAGCTCCGAAACTTTGACAGGAATAATCTTATCGTATGGAAGTTCATCTAAACATTGACGAAAGCGTGACCACTCACTGATATCATCTTTAGTAACTCTATCTTTGTAACGTATTGAAGTATCTTTACTGTCGGTAATGAATATTTTCATGTTAATTTCTTTTTTCAGGTACACTACATATTCTGCCGCAACATACATGGCGCTGTACATTGACTCGGGCACAAAAAGCGGGCACAAACAAAACACGGCAACTCGAACGAGAGTAAGACTAACATACAACACAGTTATCCATCTATCTTGTGAAGTGTCTGTACATTTGATTTCTCCCGAGCCGTCATCATCACAGCATCTATTTTGGAGAGTTCCATAACCATCTCCAACGTTCTTGACAATCATATTACATATAGACACACCAAATTCGATCTGGCGTGGTGAATTCACGTCGTGAAACTTTCCAAAATTAAGGAAAAGTAACCTTCGTATAAGATTAATTTGCTTTTTGAAAGTAAATGTTTGAAAACACCTGGGTGGTTTGTCCACAATGTCAATAGGTAATTTCTCTACTCCAATAGAAAGAATGGTCATTGAGAGAATGTCGTAGTGGAATGACAACATCAGGAGAGTTTTGCCGTGTTGGCTTCTCAACCAGTTCCACAGCCAGGGTTTGTAGTTCTCTGTAAAATTTTTGCTCCTGAAAGGGTCATTTGTATAGTTGAACATACGTACTTCAAACTCGAATAAACTTACAGAATAAGTACCCAGTAAATTGCGAAACTTTTGAAGAGATTTTTCATCTGGAGATATTTTACACCCATTTTCGATTATATCTTTTGGTGGTTCATAGTAGCCGTGGTGGGTTTCATTCCTCGAGCGTGTGGAATAATACAATGGTAGTTGAGCGAACGTAAATCCGATAAATAGGAAGTGAATTAAAATCAGGAGCTGTGTGTTCATCTTCAATGTTTATTTGAGTTCAACGTGGTAATGGCTCTTTCAAATTTACTGCAAAAAAAAAAAACACGTTAGTAAAAATTTTAGAAAATACGATATTGATTCTTTATTTAACCCTTTACCCAACGCAGACAATATAAAAATTTATTATTTTAAATATCACTTTTTTAAAGTTTTCAAAAAAATTCAACAAAACCATATCATGTGACCCCTAGTTGGAATGAGCTCGACGAGCTCCTTCCAACTGGGGGTCACATGATATGGTTTTGTTGAATTTTTTTGAAAAATAATATTTTTTCAACTGCTGAATTTCCATATTACGCGGGAGGATGCGGGCGATTTGTTGGGTAAAGGGTTAATGGGGCGTAACCTTAAGCTCCCCTTACAGACCCAAACTGCCACCTTTGTTATTGCTTTGAAAATGTACAGTACGTGGAGAGTGGATTGTAACTAAATCACCCGCGGAGTGGAGTTATCATCCAAAGTATCACTATCAAATTCTGTACATATGGACAAAAAAAACCCACAAGCAATGTTTCAGCCAATGGACCTCCGGGTTTAACCCGGAGGTCCATTGGCTGGAACTTTGCTTGTGCTTGTTATGCTTTGCAACAAGTTTACAATTATTGCTCCGGTGGAATCTCCACTCTGCGGGTAATTTAATGATAATACACTCTCCACGTACTGTACACCCTAGGTTTATTTTCTCTTGCGAACTCAGCTGGTAGGCTGCATTTATCTTAGCAGAGTTTTTACATCATTGTTGGCTGCCTACCTGGGCGGATTCAGAAAGGGGCGCACCTGGCGCCCACCCCTCTTATTTTTGTAATTCACTTCTTTACATGAACCGATACCAAGGGGTACACAATATTATCGGCGATAGCGCATGTACATTCACTAACTTTGGTATTGGATGCCCACGCGTTACCGCCGATAATATCTTACTCCATGAACACAACGATAGGCCTAGCTCCTACGCCAGTCTCATGTGAACCGATATAAACTGCCTTCTTTTCTTCAAAAGTTGAATGCACCAATACTTTGATTGGCAGACATTGCGGTCATGTGCAAAGAAGCCAGCATAGGGCATTATTATGCCAGCTAATGAAACTCGCCAATCACAGCCCCTGAATAGTGGGACGGTACTGAGCCGTATTGGGTCACCTGCAGCCCGAGGTGACCTAATACGAAACTCGTATTAGGTCAGTACCGCCATTTTGTTTCGACGTGAAAATTCCTCACCTCACGGTGCTTTTATATCCATATTGAAGAAATTGCAGTACAATCAAACGTCCCTCCGTGTCTATATGTCTCATTTTTTCTCGTTTTATAATAAATTTATTGTGAAATTTATTTTCTAAATGTAAATTTAATTATTTGAAGTGAGAAATACTTCTGTATTCGATCTACCAATAACGGATAAGTCGGTCTGGCCCTAACTTGACATAGGGTCTAAGCTTATTGAGGCTAACACACAACAGTTTGGGTACAGAACAGTTTGGGTACGGTGTTCGCCTCGATATTTTAAAAGCTTTAGAAAAAATATATAACCCATAAATGCGTTGTTAGAAAGTTGAAAAATATATATAGTGTGAATAAATAAACTGAGAAAAAAATTGTCTTATCCCGGGAATAGATTAATTTCATTTTTTTCTCGTTGAGGTCATTCTGTAGTCTCTGTTGTGGTAAATGGATAACGTCGCTTCGAAAATGGATAAAATATAAATAGCGACTGCACTAATGAAATTGTAAGAAATGAATCACAGCTATGAAGGAAAAGATGCGAGATACATTTATTTTGTTCGAATTCTATAAAATCGGACGTTTCGGACATTTTCTGCACACTCAAGACAAAGTGACAGTACGAAGAAAAGCGTCTATCGCTGTTGTCTGTGTTGTCCAGTGTTGTCAAGGAAATTATACACAAACAGGGAGACAACTGTGCACGTTTGTTACAACTGACATAGCGTTTTGCACCAGTTTTGAAAATGTACCGGCGTTCAAATTTGATTGTTATTTTGTTTTCGCTGGCATAATAAATACGTTACAGGACGTTCAGGTGGCGGATACGGTATCATATGAGGCTCGGCAAAAACAATATTGGACTCGGCGTACCGCCTCGTCCAATATTGTTTTCACCTCGCCTCATATGATACCGTATCCGCCACCTGAACGTCCTGTAACTTATAATACTGACCTTCCAAATTCCAATATTTTCTCACGAGATCCCCCGAATCTCCCAACAAGAGTGGGCTATCCCCTCCTCTCATGTCCGTCCCAAACTTGCCGCTATGATCGTCGAGTGAAGCTTCGCATCATGCCCCATGATTGAAATGTGGCGCCGCTTTAAACTCAGAATCCCGTGTCCGCCCTATACAAGCTGCCCACAATGATGTAGAAACACTATTAGGTCACCTGCCCCTGTGTACATGTGAACGTGGTGGTTATTATCGTATAATCAATTTGAGCCTTCGTTCGTTAGCCCCAAACCAACATCCAATGCTTTTTCGTGTCGAAAGTGACACAAAAAATGCAAAATACCATATATGCCGACAGAGGTTCCGTTTTGGCAGTAGTTCTTTTAGCATCAAAGGAAAGAAATTCTAGAATTAACTAAATGCAGTTCCAAGCGAGATGGGGGTAATAGAAGACATTGCAAGTGTGTTAACTCCTAGCACTCTGCTAGTATTTCAAATTTCCCATTATTGACTCCATACTGTCCATATAGAATGAAACATTTAACAAAATATATCTTGTTTGACAGAGCTCAGTGAGCTCTGTCAAACAAGATAGAATTTATTAAATTTCCAGCTGTATTGTGGGAAAAATTTGCTGCTGAAAACTATGGCATTTTGACATCAGAGTGCAGAGAGTTAAAGCATGTCTCAGTTCTCAATGGTTCCAACCTGTGTAAATGCAATGGTGATTGTGTTCGAGATTAATCTGCAAGTGACTGGAGTTTAAACGGAGAACGGCAATTTTCCTGTTCTCGTTTTTGAAAGTCAGTCACGATACCGGAAATTTTCCGGTTCTGTTTTCTCAATATCAGCCCCGATACCCTTGAAATGTATAGGGAAGAACTGGGAATGAAAGGTTGCGTCTAGCAACCTTGTGAATCCCGATTCTAGTCTATGAATTTCCCGGGTATTTTAGCACAGATTTTCAGAACCGTTCAGTGGAAAATTCCCGTTCGCGAGATTAAACCATAGCTCCAATGGCGATGCTGGTCTCGGAAGAAATTTATATTCGCCGTAATCTCATAAACTACATGTATAATACGTCTTTGATATCATGGTCTATGAATTTCCCGGGTACCGTGATTGGTATTCAGAACTGAAAGCCAAAGAGCCTTAAAATTCCTGTTCCCGGTTTTAAACCTTCCAATATATTCTAATATATTTATAATATAGATCTCCATAATATCTGAAAATTCCATGCTTGTTACAAAATCGTACAATTCATGTAAAAATATTTACAATTTTCTTGTGGGAACGGACCTTTCACGGAAAGGGAAGTCAACCTCCACCTTACAACATTCCAGCGCATTAGTCCATGCAAAGGTACGGAAAGACTATAGGTAATTGGAAGTGTCAATCATACCATCAACAGAACACACTTGTTTTGGGTGCACATATGAGTAGCCATGTAAAGTGTTTCACGTGTGCGCATCCGAGTCAAACGAGTATTCTGGATGTGGGGAAAAATTGTATGTCTTCCGTGCTGCATGGGAGGTAGACGGGGCTAGCAAAAAATGAACATTTCTGTATCATTTGATTCAATGGTTGGGGGGGGGGGGGGGGTCTGGGTGTTTTAGAACGGTACGTAATTACCAACCACCAGATTCATTACTAGAATTAAAATTGGAATCAGCTCACCGTTGGTGAGAGAGAAAACATTACTTTATCGTATTTTTTCAACGTTGTCTGTCTAAGCCATTCAGTGTCTGTATGTTTTTATACACTAGTCAGACTCTTTAATTCTGCAAGCATTGCATCGTGACCCCTCGGAGCAATAGCATGTCACTAGTGTCTTATATATTTTATCTCCAAAATGTACTACTCTTTTCATTTATCTACATTCAACCACCTTTTTACACTTCTTTTTTCTGGGAAGCGACTGGAAACGGCCTCATGGGAAGTGTCGCCTCCTGGCGATGCTAATAACTATCTTTATTTCCAAGTGCAACAAAATACTGCATTTTGATTGGCTGAGAGGAGGTACGGTGTAACTTGCAATCCACAGTAGCTTTTTTTTTACACCGTGGTTAACCACGGTGTAAAAACAAGAATACACAATAGCAGTGTATATGGCTAAAAAAGTACCCATTTTTAATTATTAATTCATATCTTCTGCTCGGTTATGTTAGAACAAAAATAAAAATTCAGGAAATTTAATATTTATGTGTAATAAAATATTACAGATATGGATGTCATTGGAACTGGCTCATTGAGCCAGTTCCAATGAAATCCATATTTGTCTGGTTTTATTAAGAAACTTACAAAGTACAAATTTTCGGTTAGTTTTTCACACAATTTAGGTTAAAGTATTAAGTACACCAAAATTCTTGGAAATAAATCTTCGCCTCAGAGTGTATGAGTTCCCAAACCGGTGTAAATTCCCATACACCCTGGAAAACACAAGGATAACTAATCGTATCATTCTGTATTCATTGAGTTCATTATACTTATCCATAACTGCTTTCTTCGATTAAAGTTCTGTCTTAACCCTAACTCAGCGTAACGACCAAAAACGGTCAGCACTATTCACAAAATTCGCCATTCAATTTTCATTATTTTTTAATTTTTTTAGCTCGTTCCAACAAAGGTCATAAACAATGTTTTTGACGCAAAAATGAGAAAACATTAATTATTCAAGAAAGTTTTCATTTTACACAGCACGTTTTCAATTCGTGGTCTTAACTCATACCTAGAGTCGAGCGTCCTTTTTGACACCTCGACCCTCTTGCCCCCAGATACTTTCGCTGCTCTTGCTTGTTTCCATAAGACATGATTTATTGCGTGGGTAAAACACCCACTCCGCGGGATGTTCAATGATCGGTACGATTTTATGAAACAGGTTTATAACTTTTAAAAAAAATCAAATCTCACCCCAAATCTAATTTAAAAATAAGAATTCCCCCGTAACAAATATTTAAATTATTACTCCGCTTACGGTTGGGGAATATGAACACATTATCCAAAATTATTTGGGTAGAGTGTTTATGACCTTGTCAACAGGTGTTGGGTGTCGTGTTTGATAAATTGTGTCGCAGCGTGAAATGACGTCACGAACAAGACGTTATAATTATCCTATTGTGAACTGATACGGGCGTGAGATATCTGCGTTATGAATTATGATTTATATTCCCATTACTTTCACATCAAGCAGGTTTTAGAAGTTTGAATCTCGCTTGTCACAGTTTGAGGGATATTTGGCCTTTTAAAATCTCATTCATAGGCAAATCACGAGCTATTAAATCTAGAAATAGAGACGTGGAAGCGGATGGAGGAGGGAAAAAGGAAAAATAAGTGCTACCGACCGTTTTAAAGAAGTTTTTAGTAACGTCAAGAAATACATGAAACACTGAAGGGAACATTCTGTTCTGTTTGTGATTTTTACAGTACAGTCGCCGTGGACTTGTCGTGATCCACCCTTGGACAGTGATGTCCACGAATAGTGTTTGCGATCTTTTTTAAACATATATTTTATTTCGAAATCAAAATGGTTTGGTAAACAGACTAAGCCTATTTGAATACCTCACCGTTGCATTAAAGAATTGCAAATAATAATGGTGCTTGAACGGGTGCATTGTGTGGAGCCAACTGTCAGTTGTGATTACTTGATGTATGACGTATTTGTGACTGTATAAACTTATCATATCTTACCCGATGGGATGGAGATGGCCTCCACTCAAATCTCTTCTTTTCTTCAATATACTTTTAGAAGGCGACAAAGACTCCTTGATTAACTGCATTAGGCCATGCTGAATTGCCGTACAGTATACAGTACGTGGAGAGTGTATTATCACTAAATCACCCGCAGAGTGGAGATTCCACCCAAGCAATAATTGCAAATTTGTTGCAAAGCATAACAAGCACAAGCAAAGTTTCAGCCAATGGACCTCCGGGTTAAACCCGGAGGTTCATGGGCTGAAACATTGCTTGTATTTTTTGTCGATATGTACAAAATTTGAAAGTTATAGGTTGGGTGACAACTCCACTCCACGGGTTATTTAGTTACAATCCACTCTCCACATACTGTATATATCTGATATTGTTTGTTAGGTTTTCAATGTTTAGATGAAAAGATTGACGCTGGATGCGAAAGTTAGGGCACGATGTGATGAAGTGAGCTGCATCCTAATAATCGTTTCCACACGAACATTTAGGGTCGTTTGTTAAGAAGCAATCTAATATTATTGCGTCCATGGAAATATTGCCCACTCCGTGGAAAGTCACCAGTCCACGGCGTTCGTACTGTAAACTCAGATGATTTACAGTTATAGTCCGATCATTATAAAAATGGACAGACTATTTCGATCGGATTGCGACATGTGTGTTAGTTTAAACAATATTTATTTCCAATTATCAGAGAAAAAGACATGCAACAATGAAATGTGTGTGGATTCGATAGTAAGCTGGAAGCTTATAAAGGTCGTTTCCACTAAAGGTACATTTACAACTGTGATGGTACGAGATGTTAATTAAATGACTTCTATAACCCAAACATTTACCATACATACCTTCTGCTTTGTCGAGTGCGTTCTTTTCAATATGATATCAGAATGCAGTCATTTTGGAAACAAATATTACTACATTGGTTTTAAAGTTGAAAAGTGTAAAGAAGTTAGAACAGGTGAAAGAGATAGTACTGATGGACTACAATTTTAAGATGCCTCAACAGTTCACCGAGTTGAAGGCGAGCAAGGAGAGCCCAGGACAGATTCTAAGGGTGTATATGACCAGCGGGATGAGTAGTGGTGGGACAGTCGTCGATAACTGTTTATCGGTATCGGTCGGATACTTGTATGCATTTATAAAGGCAATAGTAGTGATCGTCAACCAAGGAACCCATTTTAAGTTGCAGAACCGTCGTGGTATGCATATTAATTCTATAGTCGACGGAAAAACACTACAAGTTATTGTATAGTTGAATTGAGTCTTGGTGGGAAGACGGTGTCAACTGCAATATTAGGATATTGCAGCTGAGATCGACATGTCTCCAAGGATCATGGTAGTGCTATTCCTTGGAGGTTCCATAATGTCCAGAACTTACACCGAATCACAGCTGCTCGGTATTTATCTTTAAGTATCGGTAGCAACACCAAGGTATTGCTAGGTATATGTGAAGATTTTATGCTAAACGCCATAGCTGCCCGCCAGGAAAGAGACGTGTCAGTAGGACCTGGTCGAGTGCCTACAACATATGGTGCAGCTTCGAAGAGTAACAGGTAGAGGATCGGCGTTGGAATAACGCCAACAACTCGGAGGAGACAGGTATGACCTCATTAGCACCAAACTTATAAAACGGTCCGGTGCTACCACAGTACATGTAGAGTGTGTGTTACAATCGAGAATTAATTTGCACGAATCTTTAATGACATTACAATACTATTAGATATGACTGTAATTTATGAATAAATCTGGAGGTGGGTGGTATTAGAATTTTGAGCTCGGTATCGGTGTCGGTATGTTTTTGTTTTTTTGTTTTTTTTTTTGGGGGGGGGGGGGGGATATACCGCTCTATCGGTTCGGTATTTGGTATCTGACTTGACTGTGAGATATGTTGATAGTACCAAAGGGGAATTCAGATCAGAAAAATACATAAGTTATTCTTATACCATTCTACCACAGCGCTACAGATGCAACTGCCAATAACCTCAACACTGGCTTTCTTTTGCCACACAACACAAATCATATCTACAGTAATTTTGTGACATGTTCCAAACACACCTCAACCTTTAAAGGCCTATTTCAGGCTTTTGCGACCCGGAGCGTGCGCCCTTTACTTGCCACCAATAGGAGGTCCTGCTGACAGTAGATAAATCAGCTGGTCAGTGATTTCTAGTCAAGTCTTGCCTGCCTCAACAGGCAGCCAAGACTTGACTAGAAATCACTGCTGAGCAACTAGATAAGTACAGGTTGTAGTCTAGTGGGAATTAGGAAGAATTATCCAGGCCTTTATAGGTTAACAAAACTGAAAAGAAAAAAAGAAAATCAGTCACTTCTTTTATAAAAACGAACACTCCAGCTGCTATCAAGCCACAACAAGGTCTTATAAGTAGCAAGGGGTCCGTGGCCCAGTAGACAGAGGTGCAGGCTGTAAGCCGAGAGGTCCTCGGTTCGAATCTCACCTGTGGCAACCGCGTTGTGTCCTTGGGCAAGACACTTCACCCCCATTGCCCACGTGGAGGCACGGCGGCGTTGTGTACTAAGGCGTACTGCACGTCGATGGTGCACCTATCTTCAACCAATGCTAACCCTGCTTGCGTGGAGTTGGTATGAAAAAGGCCCGTAAATATTGATTTATTTAACATTTAAACTCTTATTAATCTGACGATCATGGTGTAAATAAAATATACCCAAAGTAGCTTGTTGTACCAAACGTTCACCACTCGTGGTGAAGTGGTGTTAAACGCGCGCCAAAGCCTCGCGGTTAACACCACTTCACCACTCGTGGTGAACATTTGGTACACCAAGCTACTATGGGTATATTTTATTTACACCATGATCGTCAGATTATTCTATATAACCACTACAGCTACAACACTAACTACTACAATTATTACTTCAACAACTATAATACCAACTAGTCAAAAACCAACCACTACAACCACGACACCAGAGACTACAACTACTACACCAACCACAGCACCCCCCCCCCCCCGCCCCAGCAAAACAACTCCTCTTGCACAAAGAGCCATAGCCACAATATCAAACAGGCCCAATCGTACTAACCATGGCAATTACTCCCCCAAAATCACTATTCTAGTCCTTACTAAGCTAACTATGACACCAACCAACACAGCTACAATGCTAGCCACCAGCAACCACTACAGCTATTACACCAGCTACTGAAATACCTTCCAGTACAACAACTACAGAAACCAAAAGAACTCCCGCAAAACACCAACCATTATGACACCAAGAACCACAACTACAACAACAACCTCTACTACCATATCGCCGCTACTACTTATACGCCGGCAACCACAACATCCGCAACTACAAGTACTATACCGACCTCTACTGGAACAATTACAAATACTACATCAAGCACTGTAGATACAACGTTAACCATTACACCTACTACACCATCTACAGTATAGTCGCCGTGAACTGGTCGTAATCCACGCGTGGGGGAATGATTGCCACGCATGCGTTTACCAGGTAATGAAAATCATCATCAGCAAAATTTTAATTAATGAAGCACCGGGTTGTACCCGGTGCTTCATTAATTAAATTTTTGATGATTATTCCTATAATTAGTGTTTGGAATCTAATATTATTGCGTCCATGGAAATATTGCCTACCCGTAAAAAGTGACCAGTCCATGGCGGCCGTATTGTACTACTAAAATATATACCAACCATTACAGGTTAAACATCCAAAGGTTCAAACCAACCACTTCAAATATGACACAAACAACCACAACAGCAACCGCGATAACCACTACACCATATATTGCCCATTACAACCACTATATCGTACACTACAACTACTAAACCAACTAAAGCACAAACCACTACAACTACTACACTAAGGCCCGCAACAACTTCTACAACAGCAACCACCATTTTCAGTCCTAAAGTCCACCCCCCCCCCCCCCCTAAAAAAAGACCACAGACACTATTATTTTCAGTTCAAAAACTCCCCAATAGACACAAAACCACTATCTCTAGTTCCAACAGCTCTCGAGAGTTCCAATACTATCAACATCAGTCCATAATAGTCCCAGTACCACTATCTTTTGAAACCATTATTTCCCAATAGACCGAAAATCTCCAAAAGTTCCCAAACCATATTCCCTTGAATAGTCCTCAAATATACATAAAAGTCCAGACTAATCCACATGAGTCATAAAAGGCTGTGGTCTCGGAGCTATGGAGGCTCTTCTACTCTACTGGAGTGCACTCCATATTAATGTAGTTGAAGGAAAGTAGCAGTATTAAAGTAGTTGAAGGAAAGTAGCAGAGTGTCCACATTATGGCACATTACAGAACTTCAGAAAGCAACAGATGTCCCCAAGGCTAAAAGGGCTCGGGTGGGTACAGGCATTTCATATTCTATTACCGTACTAATCAATCAACCATATTTCACAACATCACATAATCAAACATTGTGTGTCACCCACAGCTACCATTTGATGGTAAAAAGCATCAGGTGAATAAGTTGTACCAAGTGTTAACAGTAGACCCACAGGGTACAGACAGTCGATGCTATTGTACCGTACTAGAGCTTGCTATGGGGACCGGTTTTTCATTGGTAAAGTTAAATTGTATTTTCAAGTTATTATTTTGTAATTACAAATTATTATTTTGCAATTACAGTGTTATTTATTCGTAATTACAAGTTATTGTTTCGCAATCACAAATGATTATTTCGTACTTATAAGTTCTTATTTAGTTTAAACAATATTTTATTCAATGAATATGCTATACGTTACAGAATTGAACACCAAAAAAGTAACAGTATATATATTGAACACCAAAAAATATAACATATATTTAACGAATAACAATTATTATTTCGTAATTACAAGTTATTAATTTGTAATTACACGTTAGTTATTTCGTAATTACAAGTTATTGTTTCGTAATTACAAGTTGGCCATTTCGTAATGACAAGTTTTTATTTCATATTTACAAGTTTTTAATTAGTTATTACGAAGTATCTTTTTAACTGGGTTTGGTGCAATGACATCAGTATTGATTTGGTATAATTGCAACAATTATATGCATATACGTGTTATTAAAAATCCTGACCACATTTAGCCTTTGTTAGGCCTTAAAAAGGTTAAAAATTTGTTTCTTAGGACCTCACGCATGATCCTTTTGGCTGCCGCATGCTCTCTTTTTATAACCAATTTAAACTTAAAAAAATAAAAATAAAATGGTTGTATGTCTGATATTTTACCCTAGTTAATAAAATTGATAAATTTGTCCCTTAAGTGCAATAAGGCTTTGTAATGCTTTAGCATTGCAAGCCTTCTTGCATTCAAGGGACGAAATACAACATCACCCATGCTATTCTGCAGACTGCGAGACCTAATACATAAAACAAGCCAAGAACAAGAATTTTGAAATAATTAAAAAAATAAAATAGAAAACGCTCGCCCACATGCAATTTTACAAAAATGGCCTGCGAAACAGAGGATCTACTTTGTGGGGCCTTAAATATGCAGATTACATGTTAGTAAGCTTATTGGTAATTAAGTCTATTGTCAACATTTAATAATGAAGTCTAGTGTCTTCATTTGAGAATTAAGTGTAGTGTCTACATTCAATTCATAAATTAAATGTCAGGTACCGAGGAGGTGTTGTTGGTAATGATAGGGCTTAGCAATGTATACATAACAATAGGGGTAAGGCAGTCATTAGTATTGACACAAGACTTTTCTATTAAAATAGGTTGATCTTTTAAATAATCACTAAATAAATAAATGATTTAATTTATCCTTATCTTCTTTTACTATTCACGGGCGTGGAAGAGAACATATTTTATATCATGGTTACCTTTTCTACTATATATCACAAGCCTATGACATAAATTTTAGCTTTACACACCAACCGTGGTGAACATGTGCCTGTGGTGAACACGCCAGCAATGGGATTTCAATAGTTAAACTTTACACCTACAGTGGAACTACATCCAAGTTGATCTTTGGTGACCTCGGCCTGAATGCTAAGTTGTCTAAATTTATTGTTCGTCGCCTCACGAAGAGTGAAATGAAAGCGGCAATTATTTATTAAGTTTTTGAATGAGTTTACCCCATAAGATACCCCAAATTAACAAACATGCGTCGTCTCATGTTAATAAAGCACCCATAACTCGAAATAATATGTTATTAAAATGACAAAGGCCCCGTGATTTGCGCGTTTCTTTTTCCATTTCGTTTCGGCGATAAAATTAACAGCGGAAGTACCGCGCACCGGAGCTCATGTAAACAAAAAGAGATTCGCACGTGTGTACGTCTGCTGCTCAGTAAAATCGAGAAAACATAATAGTGACTCGTAATAATCGACTATCATGTTATAAATAAAATATACCCAAAGTAGCTTGGTGTACCAAATGTTCACCACTCGTGGTGAACATTTGGTACACCAAGCTTCCATGGGTATGTTATATATTTAAACAATATCAGTCTGAAAACTTTGAAGTTAAAACTGTGAGTCTGTTTTCAAAATGTATTCAAACTGGATTCACGAATACAACACAAATTTCAATGTTCTTGGATACGATTTCCTCAGTTTACTTGTATTGATAAAATTCGATGACAATAACTACCGAATGCACGTGAATATTCAAAATATAGAATAAATAAGTACTGGGGTCGGTGAGTGCCTATTTGTTTAATTTATACCATGCTCTTAGTAAATAATCGACTTTATCACTTAAAATTGAGAAAAAACGACACTTTCTATCGCAAACACATGTGTTTGTTTTGTTTACATTTGCGCCAGTTGGCAGTACCCCATATTCCCGAATAAGGGGACATTGAGTGAATAAATTGAATTGAACTGAATTGAATTGGCTGCACGTGAATACTTGATTGACAGTCAGACACATCATCAAAGTTGATTGAATTTACCTTGCTTTTTCAGTCAAATTATTATTGACAAGTCTTAAATTTTATTTTAAATATTTTATTGTAGGTATTATTTTAAACTTAATAGGTCATTGCACGTAGTAGACAAACCTCGCGAAGATACTACTATATGTGTAAACTGTTGTAATGGAATTCTCATTGAAAACGTTTTAACCGCAGTAGAAGCTTTACATCGGTTGTGGGGTTAAAAGCTAAAATTTAATATACAGGCCTTTTACAGGTAGTAACATAGGTGAGCATGGTATAAAAGTATATATTCAAATAGACTGATTACGACTACTCAGTATGAATACCCAAAACCATAAGTTCAACTCATTGCTGGACGTTAATCCATACGCTTGTTTTTTTTACTCCAATTGAACATATAGGTCTCAACGCGAAAGTTGTATATCACAATTTTGATCTCGAGCTTTTAACATCATGATCTAAATACAGCAGTTGGTAAGATAGAATAAACAGAAAAGCTAAAAACAGGAAATGAAGAACAGAAAAGAGTAACAGGAAAAGAATTAACGGACACAAAGCAACACCACATTTCCTGTAAAGAATCTTAATGCCCTCACCCACCCTCACACGTACACACAAATGCCTCGGGAAAAAATTATTTTTTATATTTCTATGCTTTTTTGAAGCAATTTTATACTTTTTTATAACAAAAAATGAAGAATGATAATGAGGAAAATATTCATACATACAAAGGGCACATATTAACTAATATGATTTACTAAACCATTTTTTATGCAAATTTATTTCCGTAGATCTCCATGAAAATGGTCTTTCAGACCATTTTTATGCAAATTTATAGGAATGAATTTTTGGGTTTGAATTCCACCAAAACTGAAATCAGTCTTTTAACTGAAAATTCATGTAACTTTCATGTAAATTTATAGAAATGAATTTTTGGATTTGAATTCCTCCAAAACTAAAATCAGTCTTTCAACTGAAAATTCATACCCATATCCTCCGTCTAACTTTCAGGCAAATTTATAGAAAAGAATTTTTGGATTTGAATTCCTCCAAAACTGAGATCAGGCTTTTAGCTGAAAATTCATACCCATATTACTTGTATTATTATGTTATTATTGATCTCGTGTTTCTGTTTTATATTTTGCTGTTACTTTTCATGCAAAAAAGAGTTTCTTTGTTTCCGTTTCATTTTTCCTGTTTCTCTCTTACCCGTTCACCAAATTGGCACTGTTCAAGGACAACCGAGCTGTGTCATACGCTCCAACAATAACAAAACAATTGTATATTATATCAACAAAGCAAAGAAAATACCGAGAAAACGTTCATGGAATGTGTCAACACTAATACGTGCAGCAAGAGGAAGGAGAGTTGTCCTCTGTTTCCATTTGGTTTGACCAGGTGTTGTGGTCTTAAAAATTAGATAAAAGTACCATTTGCATTATGTCATTGTATAGGTTCAGTGTTTTAAATTAGCTATCCGTTCACGTGATTCACGGTGATAAATTGTCAAGAACAGCTTTCTTCTTTCTTTATTTATAAATAAAAACGAGGAACAGAATAATGAAGCAGTTAATATTGCAAACTGATGTCTTATGAATCTGTGTTATAAAAATATATATATGCGTAGGAACCTGCGAATTGCCGTTTTTGATCGAATAGAATATCGAATCGAATTGGTGAAAACGAATAGATCTTCGAATCGAATCACGGCTGATGGATACGTCATCAAAAGAAAAGAAAAGGTTTTTTTCTAATATAACCCCGATTATTAAAAAAAACACACAGTTATATGGAGTGCATATTTCGGCTCACCACTTCCCACACTATAAATTGAGATATAAAGATATAAACCAATATATTAGCTATTGATTGAAACTATTTCAATTGTTGACTCTGTAGCTTCGAAACTGCAGCAACAAACATATTTAAACGAACCTGTCTGATAGTGCTGATACTTAACTTTTATCACATGTTTTGTTGGAAACAAAAACTTGTTTCAAATCGGATCGACTCCATTCAGTCGTGCGGGCATTTGTTTTTAAATGCGGAATGACGAAAACGAAATGATAATTCAACGCCCAATGGAGACGATCCGCTTGTAAATTAAAGCCTTCTCTACTTCTGTCTGTATAATAATCAGGGGTATTCTTTCAGAAAACCGTTGCTTTTGACGATGTATCCAGTAACTGTGATCTATGAGAACAATACTCAATATAAAATAAAGTGATCATGTTGTGGAACAAATCATTTATTGAAGTTAAACAGCTGAATAACTTTTCAAAGTTCAAAACTCTTCATAAATGGTCACTGGTCATACTGTAGAAACGTCTAGCATTCCTGGGGTTCTCCCCTTGCAGACAACAGTGCCCTGTTTTTATCGTCTTTCGAGGTAAGGGTTTATTTAGCCCATTACCTCTTTTTGAAAGTGCACTCTGCAAGGAGAGAAGCAAATCGGGTGAATGCTGCACGTGGTACGTTCTCGAGAGCACATACTGCATACTGATTTCTACAATATAAATGTTTTTTCTAAAATCATGGGTACGTCATGAGTATTTATAAATTGTGTTCTGCTAAAATGCACTTGGGCATTGATCCTAAAGGATGGAAATAGGAGAGAGGGTGGAAGGGGAGGGAGGGAGAGGATGAAGAGGAAGGAGGGAGGGAGGGAGGGAGAGCCGAGGGAGCAATCGACAAAAGTTGATAATGATATTATCTTGTATGGATACACCAACTCCAGCATGCTTCTAATTTTTACATGTTTTGTATATTTATTATTACTTTACCCCATATTACATGGGAATAAGTTCAAAAATAAACTGTAATCTGTAAACTGTCATAATGCACAATACGTTGAAATAAACAGTTCTAGCGGTAATAGTGTTTATAGTAATGTAGCTACAACTGTTGTACAGTTGTAGCTACATCGCTACAAACACTGTTACCGCTACAAGTCAGTTACGTTTCTACTCAGAACAATACTCAATATAAAATAATGTGATCATCAATTACAATCTGTAAACATTCACGGTTATGGCCGATGTATATTCGAAAATATTCGAATTTCCGATTTCCAATCGAACCGAATCGAATATTGACATTGGAATCGAATTTTCGCAAGACCCTACTATTGCGCTATTTTGTGACCATCCTGCACTTTATTTCGATTTGTTCTGTATGAAATATTATACCTATTACTTTACGTCAACGTGTACAAATCTTTCAAATTCCGGACTTGTCACTTTCCACGGGTGGACAATATTTCCACGGACACAAGAATATTAGATTCCAAACACTAATTACAGGAATAATCGTCAAAAATTTAATTAATGAAGCATTGGATACAGCCCGGTGCTTTAAAATTTTGCTGCGGATGATTTTCGTTACCAGGTAAACGCATGCGTGGACATCACTGCCACGCGTGAATTACGACAAGTCCACAGCGGCTGTACAGTACAGTTTAATAAATGTTTGTAGTTGACTTTGCCGGAATATAGAGGATTTCAGCATCTTTCATGTTATGACATATGCTCCCTCATTGAGTTTGTTTTCCAGACAAAGCACACGTGGAACATTAGCAGTGCCTTGTCAAAAATGGTTGACGTGAACCCGACTAAAAGTTAATAAACAGATATTGCTATATTAACCCTTTACCTAACCCGAAAAGCAGACGACACCTGCAAACAAAATTCTTGAATAACTAAATATTTTCATTTTTTGTCTCGTCGAGCTCGTTCCAATGAGGGGTCATAAGCTATGTTTTTGAGACAAAAAATTTAAAAAATAATGAAAATTGAATGGCGATTTTTATAAATAGCGCTTGCCGGTTTTGGCTTTTACATTGCATAAAGGGTTAAGCGCTATACCATTTGTGTTAAAAGTAACTTTTCTAGCAGTATCAACTGTAATATTAATATTATGGTAAATTGGGGTTAAAAGTGAAACTTTAGAAAAAGAACACACTGAAATGTGATCGCGCCTAGTCTTCATCAAGTAACATATTTAGTTGCTTTGCAAAATGCAACTACGAACTACCAATACTAAAATATGACATTCTAGACGCGTTGATGTATATATATTGTGCATGTATTGTCAATGTTAGCAATTTTGCAGTACGCATAGTTGGGTTATATGATAGGAAATATGTGGAATGTGGCGCGATTGACTTTACTCGTCATCGTTGTCTCTCTGTTTTGCTTCACATCTGCAGGCCTTTAGATTATCCCAATTTCAAACCGTTTACATGTGTGCCCCAATTAGAAAGGGTGTCAAGGCATCAAGAAAAATATATAAATTCTCTGTGCCTTTTCAATGTTTGAGAATAAGTTCCATCATATTATTACAATAGAAACACAAAGAAAGGCATGGAAATAAAACATAACAGGATAAGGCTGTTATTTCTGGTTTTAATGTGCCCAAATTAGGGCAAAAGGGTGCGCACAAAATAAATGAATTTAAAGGCGTGATCTGCTTAATGCTTTGTAAATAAAGGACACGTGAGTGTGCAAACGTCATCACTATGGGAAACGCTGAGAAAATTTATTACACGACGAGAAAGAATAGTGCAAGTACCTCTGGCGTGTGTACTATCCCACACCACTGTGTAGTATTCGGGTAGAGTCAACGACTTTTCGTGCAATATTTATATGCATAACATGGAGAAAAACTTGTCAATCACGTGGTCAGTTGTATTCTATGTTAAAGTTAGGGCCCTGCGAATGACACATTTACTATTCGAATCGAATCGAGATATTATTCGGAATAGAATCGATCCTTGAATCGAATACAGGCGTCTTCAAGTTCCAACTGATAAAATATTCCAACTACATTATCACGGCATGCCTTCGTCAGAGAAAGGGTCATGGAGGATTGTAACCGTAATTGGCGAGAGGGGTTCAAATCAAAGAGGTCTTTGGGTGGCCTGCGTGATAAAGAGAAGCCAGGTTTTGAAGAGTACCTTGATGGCACCTTTGGGGGGTCACTGTTGTTCAAGCTGAGGTCGCGATCCCTGGAGCTGAGGGGAAAAATTGGGAAAGACGGTGAAAGGGAGTGCCAGATGTGTAACTTGGACATGATGGATACCCTGGAACACTTTCTTCTAGAATGCCCAAAGTATCAGCCTAAACGAATGAGATTCACTGGGAGTATAATGGGGAAGTGGGATGGGAGAATGAAGGACATGTGGTTAGGGGGAGACTCAAAGGAGAGGGTTAATATGCTAATCGGAGAGATTGGGAAGAATGGGACAAGGGATATCATCAAGCAGTTCGTCTCCGAGTGTTGGGAGGAGAGGAGAAGCGTAGGAATAGGGAGGCAGTTGGGAGTACAGGGGTAACCATGGCCTTCTCGTCCGAGAACCGCGACAAATCAGCGGCTGGCCAAAGTGTTATTATATTATCATGGAAGGCATGCCTTGATGATGTAGTTGGAATATTACCCAGTAAGGATTTTTGTTCAAAAACAGAAGCAGGTGCGAGAATTCTGCACTGGGAACAGCACGGAGTTAGTCGATAGCAACCGTGAGCTAATTGCCGATATTTCTTGGGAACTTTAAATTTGCTTTCAGCAGTGGCAGTAATTACTGAAACTTTAAATAGCATGGATGGTGGCATAGGTATAGATGCTTTTTTTGTTAATATAGCGGAAATTACACCCAGTCTTCATTTTCAACATGATTTATCTACATTTTTTATCTCGGCTATACGGGTTGCGAGACGACAAAGATGACAGGTACCAGGCGAAATTCCAGTGAAAAGATTCGAAGAAAAACGAATAGGAAAGCCGATTTCAAATCGAACCGAATACCAATTTAAGATTCGATATCGAATCGAATCTTAAAGTATAAGAAAATGTACAAACAGGGATCATGGAGAGGCCTCAAAATTTGTCGGTATTCGTGCGAATGGGTTTTGAGTTTCGCGGACGCCTGTTGCGGAAATCAATTTCCACTTCTTTACTCCTTAAACCCGAGAGGCCGCCTTTTCGGCCCAGAAATATGATACGTCTTAATTTTATTAAACTGGGTGGTTGCTAAGTGAAAATGGACGGTAGACTAATTAATATTTTCAACGTGCAGCCCCAAGGCTGCACGTTGAAAATATTAATTGGTCTACGTCAAATAATGAATGTAGACTCTTCCAACTGCTGCCATTGAACTGACATGGAAGATACCACCAGTGTTCAAACGGGTAAATAATTTAGAGAGTACTCTTGTGAGTGCAATCAGTAAATATTTCATGGTGAAAAACAAACATCGTATTAAAAAAATACTACAGTTTAAGAACTAGTTTTTGTTTAGATTCTTGTCTCACATCTACACGTAGAACTCATGTTCCAACAAATGGGTTTTTGATGGCCTTGCTAATATAACAATAACATGATTTTGGAGGGCATTATGGTTCATGAGCGGCCCTGCAGCAGTGATGAACAGCCCGAGGTTTATTAAAGGTCCGAGACGAAGTCGGGGGCCGTTAATAAGCCTAAAGGCTGTTCATCATTGCTGCAGGGTCGCTAATGAATCAATATGCCTGACAACAATCATGTTATTACTATTATTACCACTCCCTGTTACAGCTTACCGCACGAGGGAATTGCTGGAAGAAATAATCACTAAAGTCGGTTCGATATTTCTGTTTCGATCGTGCGTTCGACTTCAGTTCAGAAATAATAAGAGACGTCATCCGAATGGGAGTAATTCATTAGTCCATGGAATCTAAAAATAGCCGGACCGCGGGCCGCTAATGGCTATTTATACCATTATCGCCCGCTGCCAGGCTCCGTCGAATGACGTCACTGAAATTATGGAGTTTTAACGGCGCTCCAAAATCATGTTAATCGACTAGTAACTTATAGATTGAGTGGTAATAATGGATATCACAGTATCTTGACAATGCTTTTTAGTGTCGGCAGGCAAGAATTCATTCGACACCACTGCAAGCCGATGCGTTACCTTGTCACGAGGAAGCAAAATATGTATAGAAATCTAATTAGATTGTTTTCCTTATGAGAATCGTGTGCGAGAATTGATTCTGATTCTCGAATAAATTTTAGGCAACAGCTGGTAGGGAACTGACACTTCAGTTGTTAAAAAATTTAAACATTTTTCTCGCATGCGTTCGATTGGTTCTAACAGCACTGTTACTCCCAATCCCTTGTTCACTCTACCTAAAAATCCTAAATACAAACTTGTTCTATTTATTTATTAGGGTTTAACGACACTTTCGACAGTCAGGATCACCTCGTGTCGGAACAAACCTCTTCTAAATGAATGAATGATTAGAAATTGTACACTGAAAATTGGAGTTTCAGAAATAATAGGAAGACACACTTGGTTATTAAATCACCTCAAAACAATGTTAAAAAATATAATTCCACTGAACATAATACATATTTTACGCGAAAGTACGTCAAACCCTTTTAATTCAACTCATCAAGTGTGTTTGCGAACTGGATTACTTGATAGTTTGTGTTCGCATTCTCATCCTTCGAATTCCTCAATGACAGCCTCCGATATCTATAATTATACGCAATAGGTTTGTCTTATTCGATTTACGTGTATCAATTGTGTTGCATTTTACAAACATAAGCAACACAGAGATTGCGAATTGCTTTGGCTGCACATATGTCAAGTCGAGTTTCCATAACAGGGTCCGCAGCAATGGCATAGCGGATGTGAGGGCGGGGCAGGGGGTTATGCCCCCTGAAAATTACAGTACCCTCCTCAAAATGGGAAAATTAAAAAACCAAAGGGACCCTCAGTGCATTGAATGTTCAACGTTTTCTCGGGGAAGCTCCCGAACCCCTACCAATGGGAGGGGGATACCGTACGCCTGAGATGGGGTGGGTATGGCCCTCCCATTGGTGGGGTTTCGGGGAAGCCTCCCCGAATCCCGACCAATGTGAGGGGCATGCCCCACCTCAGGCGTAAGGGCTTCGGATATGCCTGTGGCATATATCGACCTAGCATCCGCAGAAAAATATGGCACCCTCAACCTGAAACCCTAGCTACACCCCTGGTCTGAGAAGCGATTTTGAATGTGTGTTGGGGGGGGGGGGGGGTCGTGAATCGTGTGAAGATTTGCGACCTAAGACTCGATCTGGGAAATATTAAGGTATTTGCGGACTGCCGATACCGACTGCAGGACCCGGACACTGCGACAGACAATAAGTGCATTACACAATGAAATTTACAGCGCGACAACGATCGATATCCATTGAAACTAGGATCCAATGGATACCAAATTTCCGAGTGAATCGAATCTCATCAGGCAGAGGATTCAAATTGAATCGAATCTCAGGTGCGTAGCCGGGGTTGGTGCGACAGGTGCGAACGCACCTCTTCACGAAAGTGGAATTCCACTTGAGTATCTCCTAAATTTGAATTTTTTTATATAATGGTGCGACCTCACTTACTCGGATACTTCGCATTCCCTCTGACTCAACCCCAGAGAGTACGATGCATCGGTGTAAGTTATTTTAAAACATAAATGTTCTCGTTTGCGGGTAGTTCCTGTCAAACACCTTGGCACCACTTTAAAACTTTTTTATAGACTCTGCTATTAAGACAGTATCAAAGTGCCTAGACTTTTCACATAAATTAATTGCATGGTCTTGGTGTTTAATTTCTGCCCGGATCACACATTAACCCCTTGCCTGACATAAAAATCAGACGACACTTGCAAAAAAAATTCGTGAATAACTAATTTTTTTCATTTTTTGTCTAAAAAAATTGGTTATGAACCCTCATTAGAACGAGCGCGACGAAAAGCTTCTCGAACATCTGGAAAATAAAATATGCCTGTCAACTTTATTAGTCTATTTTATATGTAAATTGGCACATACAATTTCTTCTACAATGCCCAAAATACCAGTCTTACAGAATAAGATTCACTGGGAGTATAAATGGGGACGTGGGAAGTGAGAATGAAGGACATGTGGTTAGTGGGAGACTCGAAGGAGAGGGTTAATATGCTAATCGGAGAGATTGGGAAGAATGGGGTATGGGATGTCATCAAGCAGTTCGTCTCCGAGTGTTGGGAGGAGAAAAGACGCGTGGGAATAGGGAGGCAGTTGGGAGTACAGGGGTAACCAAGGCCTTCTCATTAGAGAAACGCGACAAATCAGCGGCCGGCCAAAGTGTTATTATTATTAATAGTGCAAAAGTGCCTATATTTTAGATCCAAAATTTCACGTGTACACAGAACGACAGTAGTAAGGGATGCCACTTGGGCGAATTGACTTAACATTGAAATTCCCATAGACATTTGTTCGCTAGAGAAAATCCACGGCCGTGTGCACTCTGGCGAATACTGAAAATTCCTGTAGACATTTTTTCGCCAGAGCGCCATCGTCCGATGGCACTCTGGTGAAAAAATGTCTATGAGAATTTTCAGTGTTAAATCTGTTCGCCAGTGTACACACGAAAAAATGACACTCTGGCGAAAACATATCTATGGGAATTTTCAGAATTAAATCAGTTCGCCAGAGTACACACGAAAAGATGGCACCCTGGTGAAAAATTGTCTCTGGGAATTTTCAGTGTTAAATCCATTCGCCAGAGTACACACGAAAAGATGGCACCCTGGTGAAAAATGTCTACGGGAATTTTCAGTGTTAAATCTGTTCGCCAGAGTACATACGACCTCTGGCGAACAAATATCTATGGGAATTTCCGTGTTAAATCAGTTCGCCCAAGTGGCGTCACTTACCACTAACGACACACATAGATGTAGGGATTGATATTGCCATTTTTGCTGAAGTAGTTGTCGGTGTTGTCGAGATTGGTGCCGTAGTGGTTGGTGTAACTACACGTACTACATAAACCAAATGACACCAACCACCATAACTCTATGACACCGAGAACCACAGATACAACACCAACTTCTACAGTATCAACCACTACAAATACTACACGAAAACCAACAACCACATCACCAACCAATAGAAATAATACACCATCCACTAACCACTGCTTCGTTAACCACTACAATACGGCCGCCGTCGACTGGTGATCAAAATTATGCCACGGACGCTATAATATTAGATTTGTAACACTAATTATAGAAATAATTAGCAAAAATGTAATTACAGAAGCACCGGGTACAACCCATGGCTTCATTAATCAAAATTTTGCTGCTGAAGATTATTTTACCTGGTAAACGCACGTTTGGACATCACTGCCCACGTGTGGATTAAGACCAGTCCACGACGACTGCACTCTCATGGACGTGGAGACAGGGGGTGTCACCCCCTCCCCCTCCCATCCTGACCAAAATTTCCTATAGTTGGAAATTCAGAGGGCAAGTTATGAGTAGTTGGAAATTCCATCTATCTGAATTTTAGAGCTTCTTTAGTGATGCTGATGTCTCCTTTACTTCCCAAAATTCTAACTCGGTTTCAAATCGGCAAAAATTCCTACTGTTTCTATTAACAACTACAGTGTACGCAATATCGAGCTTCATAAGTACGCATGATGTCAATCGGTACGAGAATTCTATAGTACGTATACTTATCGTAATAAAAAAATCCTCGAAATGCACTTCAAGAAAATCACATCATGTAAAATCGTTATCCTGATTTAATTCCACCATTCACAGTTACAAAATGATGAAACATCGGAAACTGATCGTTCCTGCATAAGATCTGATTTAATGTTAGGACAGTGTGATTTGCTCAAAGTTCTCAGCTTGAGCATTTGTTTAGCACACATTCAATTCCCAGAATAATACCAAATAATGATAACCTGATAATTCTATCATAATTTGTTGGCATTTCAGTTACTAGAATCAGTTTTATGCCCCTTTCGTGTCTTCATTTTCAAAAACTTTCTCGGTAGTGAATTTCCAACTAGGGGGAGGGCCCGGGAGGGGTTCCCCCTTCCCGGTCCCTCCCCCTAGTTGGAAATTAAGTACGCTACACAAAGGGAAACCTCTAGCCACGTCCTAGTGTACTGTATAACCATAAAACCAACCACTACAAGTATTACATCAGTGTTCGAAATTGAATTAGCACCGGGCCCTGATATTATTCTCACCCGACCTGGATATTGCAGACCATGCCCAGTAACTGAATGCCTTCTGAACTACCACTGATGAATGGTTATAGAATGGAGCAGAAAAAAGGACTGACACCTTTTGGGGAAACTACGAATATAACTTTCTTGCGACTCCTTGTAATCTTCATTTCGTTACCAAAGCATGTCAAATGTGTTCTATAGGCTCTATCGGTAAATAGGTTATCTCCACCTGATACAGTGAACTCTTCTGTGCTGTGGAGACTAATATGAATTACTTCCGGTTGGTATGCGAAATTCTTTATTTCTGAGTTTTCGTCTGTTTACATTGTGATTCAATTGAATAACGTTGGCAAAACTGCGATCACCCTAGAGTGCAAAGGTCTACCGTGTAATTGTGTGTCATTATTACAGTGCAGTCGCCATGGGCTGGTCGTAATCCACGCGTGGGCAGTGATATCCACGCATGCGTTTACCGGGTAATAAAAATCATCACCAGCAAAATTTTAATTAATTGAATTTTAATTAATTAAGCACCGGGTTGTACCTGATGCTTCATTAATTAAATGTAAGATGATTATTCCATAATTAGTGTTTGAAATCTAATAGTATTGCGTCCGTGGAAATACTACCCCCTCCGTGGAAAGTGACCAGGCCACGGCGGCCGTACTGTACAACAACAAAGTTTTCAATGGTCATGTCGTTGATTTGTGTGATGTGCAGAGTACCAGCCAATGTTGATTGTGAAGTCATTTTGATTGCCATGCACATTTTGCCTCGGGAGGAACACCTCGGGACCCCAGTCCACCAATCCATTCCCGACTGGGATGAGTTCATGTAGGGGGTACCAAGGTATTTCGTGGTATTCTCCCTTAGGTGAAATTTGACAATGTGCTAATCAGCGCTAACAATTCGAGTCGTAATGTTTACAATACCGCAAATACCAACCAGCAGTGATTAGTGCAAGAACGACAACTCATTTTACGATAGTCGCTATTGCAACGAGGTCAGCTCATTGGTCCCAATTCACTGAATATGACGGGCTTTGCTTTCGTGGTAAAAATTGAAAAAACTGTTTATTTTCATACAATACACATTTTTGTGCCAAATTTGTAGAGTGCATTATATAACGAATGTACATATCTGGGCGGGATTTCAAATAGCCTGTGTCCCGGTGATAACAGATTTAAATATATCAGAATGGTTATAGCGCTCTGGAATTGAAGTTAACAGGACCTATTAGGACATTGCTAAATTAAATAAAGAGTAATCGCTTGGCTGGACTGGTTACGTGAAATAATTCATGAGAAGTGGGAGACGTTGTACAAACACGAGTGCGCGAATGCGCACGAGTGTTTTACAATATAGTCCCTCGCCTCGAATGAATTATTTCACGTAACCAGTCCAGTCAAGCGATTACTCTGTTTATTACTTTTCATTATCAACGATAATAATATTATTTAACCCTTTACCTAACGTAACGGCCAAAAACGGCCAGCGCTATTCTCAAAACTCGCCAATTAATTTTCATTATTTTTTTCATTTTTGTCTCTAAAAAATGAAAATATTAGTTATTCAAGAATTTTTTTTGCAAGTGTCGTCTGCTTTTCATGTTAGGTAAATGGTTAAAAAAACAATGAAGTCCCCATTACACCCACGGCAAAGCGTTTTCGTTTGCGCGCACGGATACATGACACATTTGTTGATTGCATAATTCACTTGGGAAATTATCGTTTATAATCAAACCCGGAAATCCCAGTATATCACACTTTGGAAAGTAATAAATTTTCTCCAATATTCACTACAGAGTATAGGTACGTTCTACCACACTCGCTTCTAGGCACAGTAGATCTGGGAGTTGATCACAGCAGGAAACCAATACAGGACGAGAAAAGCAAACACTGGCAAAGATTTACGACTTACATAACACACACAGAGGAGCATACTGATGATGTCCGCCATGTTTAGATAGTAAAGTCCGGATAATATGGATTGCTACACTGAACATTTTCCAGTTCGGAGAAATGGCAAAGGTTGGAATAAGTTACATAATAACGTTACATGTTCGAGGTTTGAACGCCGCCAACCCCAGCCCATCTGGCAGTACAGTTCAGTTTTGATTTTTTGTTGGTTTTTTGTGGGGCGGGGGTGAGGTGTGGGGGTATTTTTGGCTTTGACAGAAATTTGCTTGAAGCGCAAAAATGTAAAGAGCATGTTGCTCAGATTTTGTGAGAGGGCACCTTTGTAAACTTAATTGGTATGCAACACTTACAATAACCTAGCTATAATATTTGTAGGGCACACTTATGGCTAGGTCAGTGACTCAGTTGCGTAAATAGTCCTCTCAACTCACTAGCTGAAGAACAGGGTGGGGCTTCCAACATGCTCCCCTTGGGAGCTGTTTACGCTATGGATAGTTTTAGATAATGAGCGTCCTTCAATCGCGGACAAAACGACAATTGTATTGGATAATAAAGTCCAGATGTACACAGCTGATGTTTATGAAACTACAATAGTGATTAATCCATTTTCTTCTGGTTTGTTTGAGCTGGTTTCGAACCAACGCGAACTGGTTTGTTCAAAAATGTTCTTGGTTATAAGCACTAACTAGTTTGTTCAAAAGTTGCCTTGATTGTAATTGACGCTGAAGCAATAACAGAGCAATATACGCCTGTCTGGGTCCTGTTTTGTCGGTAGATTGGTCACAAATGTAGAACACATATAAATGTTGACGAGTTTTTTGTGAGAAATACATACTCAAGATTTCCATGTGTCGTCTTCAAAGGATACTGTCATTCAAAATTCTTGGATTGTGATTTAGCACGTTTGATATTGTTCAAACAAATCATTGTTGCTGATTTTGTGAATGTATGTTGTACTTATTTTTCTGTTTTCATTAGCCCTCAAGTCCCATACGGCCAAAAAAGCCCGTTTGATATTGCACTGTAAAAGTTGTCCCAAGTGTATTCGTCCTTGAGAACTCTACTGGTAAGATGCATTTATCCTGACAGTGTTTTTACATTGTTTGCTGACTTACAGGCAGCCAACAATAATGTAGGAACACTATTAATCCATCTACAGCTGTGTACACGTGTATACGGTAGTTATTAATGGACAATTAATCTGAGGGCTTAAGGGTTAAGGGTGAATTACTTATCCGATCAAATTTGACCAAGGATTCAGGAAAGATGGTCGTGTGATGTGAACCAGATTTCTACTGACAATGATAACAAAAGATCTAAATGATAAAATATACAGAACCTCACATACATTTGAACGGGTTAAGAATTATCGCGCGAGATTGCTTTGGCCCAGGATATCACGAGAGCCGAAGGCTCTCGTGATATCCTGGGCCAAAGAAATCTCGCGTGATAATTCTTAACCCATTGAAACGCAGTGCAGTTCTGTATTTATCACACACCTTCCATGTAACAACCAGTCTACACGAAAATTGAACTAAAAACACCCTTCAATGGGATAATTGCCGCGTTTTCTTCGTTGCTAACGAGACATCACTGTTAGTTGGCCGGGTACCACCCTTAATTTGCTTTTTAATTTTTACGGCATTGAATTGGTCGAAACCAATAGATACCGATCAGTGTCACTGTCATGATGATCGAACTTCAAATATTGCTAAACTGTAGGGAATAACACAACAAAAAAGTTTTTAAATAGCAAATAGGTTTAGCACACTCCATCATTATATGACCAGTTGTGGAAAGTATTTGTCAAGGAACAAGCAGTCAGAATGTTATTTTTATTTTGTAAATTTTTGACTCGAATCAGATTGTTTTAAACATCCCGGTTAAACAAATCTAAATGAGGAACTTGGAATTTCCAAGCGATCTTGACTCAGGTGCATTCGACCAATGATTGGCGTGATTTATTTAGACAGGTTCCTCCTTCTCTGTTTACGTTGGAAACAAAATCGAACGTGTTTTTTTATCTAACAATCATATAGATTTTGGCCTGAAAACCACGAGAAAGGGTACGTATCACATAATGTGTTCCAATTCCGTATCATATAGACGTCTCAATCTGATTCCGTATCATATAGATTCAACTTCCGGTAATCACCGCGCTTTGACAAATAATATCATCATATGCATTGTTATTACGCACGAAAATATGAAATTCAGAATTTTGACCAATTCCAACCCAATTTAAACTGAGAAACGGAAAAACAGGCTTTATGTAACGGTATTGTTAGAGAAATGTATTATCACGACCAAATGCGTGTCCTGTAATTCTCGGTCGTGTTTACAATCGGATCACAACTCGCCCTGATGGGTTCGTTGCGATCTGATTGTAAACACGACCTCGAATCTGATACAAATTACAGGACATGCAAATGGTCATGATAATGTATATGTATCACCACATGTGCGGCACAACTTTATTTTTATCGTACGAGCAGAACAATGGAAATCCCAAGTTTTACGTTAATAGGTGTGTGATAAAATATTCAAATACATCATCAAGACATGCAGTTGGAATATATTGGTCTGTCGGTGTTATCGTTAAAAAGTTCTTGGGAATTTATTTGTGGATAACTACCTTTAGTAATCGTGCTGCATGGATTTCTCAACTTCTTATTTAACCCTTTGAACCCTCGTTTCGTGGAATGGTATCGCCTTTGTGTACACTTACAGTGGGTTGTGTCAGTCCAATATCAAAAAACAGGGACGATAAAATAATAAAGAGTTTTCAAAGCTTCAGGTGGCAGTGTATTGCTTGCTCTGTTGACTCGGGTAAAAAATAGGACAAACTTGTTTTCAAACTCGATCGACATTATTGAAGCATCCAAAATGTACCTAAATTGTTTTCATATAGGTGACAGACGAACAACCAAATAATCTTTGGAAGAACAAAATTAGGTATGGTTGTAAACACCTGTTTGCAGTGAAATAAAAAAAATTCGAATGGAAAAGGGTTCAATTTTATAATTAACAATTAATATGAAAGTACACCCTTAACCTATTTTGTTCTACAAGTTGCGTCAAATGTCCGACATTTTATACTTTACTTCAGCAAATAAGAAATGATTCGCTCCCCCCCCCCCCCCCCCTCCCGATATCATTCCACGGGGTTACTTTTTTGTAGTACGGCCAGGGCATTTCATCTGAGCAGACCATGTTTGTTTCATGCATCATATAATTTTCGATATTCCGTCGAATGTTATAATGAAGTCAAACGCGGGGAGAATTCTTATTTATCCAGGAATTATAATTTGCGTTCCGATAAAGAAAATGGAGGCTAAACACGTTTTTTATAGTACAAAATGTAAGATATTATCTTCCCATGGGATCTGTTTCTATGTGATGAATCATTCGACTATTCCAGAGCACGTTATTGGACTTAATCAAGCGTGTCTTTATTCACAACGGGATGAAATACTCAAATGATTGGACAGATAATCGGCAACTAATGATCGGTAGATTTCGCAACTGACCGGACAGTTAGAGGTTGTGACTTCACAAACTGGCGTATTATTTCACTCCGAGCGAGTTAATAACGTTTGTTCAAACTCATTATTGTTAGGTAATCGTGTATCTTCAAAT
This sequence comes from Pictodentalium vernedei, assembly GCA_031216915.1. Lineage (NCBI taxonomy): Eukaryota > Metazoa > Mollusca > Scaphopoda > Dentaliida > Dentaliidae > Pictodentalium > Pictodentalium vernedei. The sequence continues at coordinate 844,623,578 of CM062297.1, forward strand.
ACGCACATCGTTTGATACTTGAAACTGTTCGAAAATGTACATAAACGACATCTGAATCCGAATTGTCTGAGCAATAAGCGGTTTCCAGAGCGGATCGGGACGTCGTTTTATGCATCCGAGACCAAAGAGGGACTTAATGCTACGTGGTTGGGACTGGAAATGAAATTGTTGGCATATTTATATACGTTGTGTGTACGGTGATGTCTGTATTTTGTGGTTTTGTAAAGGTTTTACTCCCTTGAACCCTGGTGGTATCTTCCATGTAAGTTCAATGGAAGAAATTGGAAGAGTCCATGTTCATTATTTGGGGTAGACCACTCAATATTTTCAACGTGCAGCCCCAAGGCTTCACGTTGAAAATATTGATTGCTCTAGTCCACACTTTAACTTAGCAGCCATCACACTTAACGCAAGTATGGCGTATCCTGTTCCTAGGCCGGAAAAGCGGCCTCTCGTGTTCAAAGGGTTAATGTAAAAAAAGCTCGTGCGATAAAACTTGCATCGAAATTTAGAAATGCGTTGCCACTTCCTAAAAGGCGATTCGTCCGATTATCCACTGTATTTCAGTCGGTAAAACAAATGTAATATTCGAAGAGCAGACGACAGAATGACGGATTACTGGAACTCAGCCCTGGAAACCTTTGAGACAATCTTTCGAAATGTCCGTCTGCTTCAACAGCTAACTGTAATTGTAAACCATGTATTTTTTTTTTTTTAGAAAAAAAGATGTTCTCATCTGAAGGACGTCACAAAGTATTAGAATTGAAGGACGAGTGGTTGTGTGTGGAGTTGTATAATAGCTTCAATTTCATGCACAATTTGAATGGCCAATTTTGATGAGTGATTCCGACAGAGAAACTTCAATAGACATTACATGAGACGGATCGCGACGCATTTGTTAAGAGCAATGGGTATAAAGCACTTCATTAACGCCATTTGACAAACATTTTGATATTCATCTTTGGAAAAATTATTTTACGATGTTAGAAAAAAAGTTGTACAACTTTATTTTAACCTTCTGCCCACATATGTCAAAAGATCGAAATTCCCGAAGAAAATTATATCCCATAATGCAATAGGAATTTAACCAATTTAATCTTGTTTGACAGAGCTCATAGAGTTCTGTCAAACAAAATTTAATTGGTCAAGTTACTTGCTGCATTTTGGGAACGTTTTTCTTTTGACATCCGTGTGCTCTATGTCGGGGAGCCTGACAGTTTCTCTCCGTTACTCGGTGATTCTCTCCGGGTACTCCGGATTCCTCCACCGGTAACCGTAAAACTGTCCGACACGAAGTGACCCTGGTTGTCGAAAGAGTGATTAACCCCCACTAAATACATAAATACATCCGTGTCTAAGGGTTAAGAATAGTGCTGAAGAACAGTACACCCGAAAATTATAAAGATGTCTTTTAACCCTTCGAACCCGAGTGGCCAGGAACATGATACATCATAAGGTCATTAAACAGGATGGCTGTTCAGCAAATGTGTTGGGTAGACCAATCAATATTTTCAACGTGCAGCCTCGAGAGTGCACTTTGAAAATGTTGATTGGTCTACCCCAAATAATGAATATGGCCTCTTCTGTTTGCTGCCACTGAATTGGCATGGAAGATACCACTTGAGTTCAATGGGTTAAAGAAAATTACCTGTTTAACTCCTAACATTCTGTTAGTATTTCATAGTTTCCATTGACTCCATATTGCCCATTTAGCATGAAAAATTTAACAAATTATATCTTGTTTTTATTTAATTTATTAAATTCTTTGTTGCATTGTGGGAAAAAATCGATGCCGAATTTTGACATCAGTGTTAGAGGGTTAACTCGAGGTTTTTTTTATTGTTTTATTGGTGTTTAACGACATTTTCGACAACAAGGGTAAGTTTTACAGGTGGGGGAGGCCGGAATACCCGTAGAGAACCACCGAGCAACGGCAGGTAACAGTCAGACTCCCAACATACAGTTAACACTTGTCTTGTCACGAACTGTGTGCTTATCTAGGCTTAATTGCGCGTAGGAACTGCGCGCAGTTGCCATTTCGAATGGCATCCAAAGCACGGCAAGTTCTCCTGGTTACTCATAGCAAACACAGGTAATGTTTACCCGGAGGTCCATTGGCTGAAACAATGCTTGTGCACAGGCCATATGTACAGAATTTGATAGCCTTACTATGGTCATAACACGTTGATTAACGCGCAGATAGACGTGCTATTTGTGCGCATTTCATGACAGGACTTCTAGTTTTAACTGTACTAACTCAACAGAAGTAGGGTTAGCATTGGTTGAAAACAGGTGCACCATCGACGTGCAGTACGCCTTAGGACACTGCGCCACGTGTCCTCATGTGGGCAGTCGATATTAAGTGCCTTGCTCAAGGGCACAACGCAGTTAGCCCTAACGGGGATCGAACCGTGGACCTTTCGGTTTGAAGTCCAATGCCGTACCCACTGAGTCACCGGACTCCCTACGTCGGGTTGATTTTGGCATAGGCACATAGGGCAGCTATTATACTTTTCAACTGTATACCCAGGCTTTGGCACTGGAAAAGTATGTTAAACTTGTGTTTGGCGAACATATTTTGGCTGAAGAAGTTAACAATCGAAAACTATTCACGAGTTCTCGTGCACAACTGATTCGAAACTTGGTGAACTTGGAGATATTACCATAATTTACACCCATAACCGTTTTAATGTTTGAAGATCAGCTCCGCATGGTTGGTAAACAAATATTTAATGAACCTATACGTACCATTAATACTTTGAGGAAGACGGTATTTTTTCAGTTCATTAGGTTTTATTGCTCGTAAACGTGTCCCTTCTTGAAAAAGATGGGTTATAAAAATCTTCTCTGCTTTATTAAACCACTCAGAAGGTTTAATAAAATATTAGGAACTGTTTGCGGTTCATTGCATGTTATCTTAAATGCAAAATTTATGATTGCACTGATGTGGACTCTCCAAACTTGTCAACCGGGAAGGTTGTGTTTTCAGCTCATTTAAACTGATATGTATATGTCGTTTTGTGTGAAGAGGATCCCCAGTAGGTTCCCCCACCACCCCCTCTAGGTTCACTCTTTTCCTGCTGCAGGTAGCTTTTGGTACCCACTACAGAAATATTCTGTTTTATTTAATGCTCAGGCATCAATTCACGCTGAAAAATTAAGTCATATTCCCCTGTCGGTCGGCAAAACGAAATATCAAAATGATATTTAGAAATCGATATTTCATCGTAGGTTCGGATGACGAATCACATGTACTTTAAACGAGTCAGCACATCAGTAATGAATTCCAGAGTCCCAAATACAAACGAATTCGAATAATTGATAGTGACAGTGACTAAATCAATTCATTAAATCAGCGGTTTCAAAGTTTGACTTTCTCATTCACCTTCCAGCGAAAAGCCGAAATCACTTTCAAATTTCTTCAGTTCAACTTCACACGTCTTCAGTGCATTGAGTTCAAAAAACATAAAATGACGTGTCTTGTTATTGAAAATAAGAAAGTGGTGTTTTTTGTTATTGTTCTATTTCTTCGAAACACATTGCGATTATTTCAATTCGCCAGACTTGGTAAATCGTAAAGTTAGGGGAGAAATAAGACGGGACTACTTTTTGTGCGGATATTCACACATTCCAATGGTTGGAGTTTGGTTGTTGTAATTTTTGTATGGACGCCGGTTCGGCACATAAATTTTGCGCCTTAATGGCAAATAAAGGCCACAAATTGGAGAGTTTGTAGTCGTAGAGCATTAAATAAAAAGAAAATTCACGAAAGTTCGTGGCTACAAGAAATATGAGGATCTTCACTCGCGACTGCGTCGCTCGTGAAGATCCTCATATTTCTTTGTAGCCACTCACGAGATATTTTCGGTATTCATCAAATTTTCGTGAATATCCTCTATATCTTGGAGAGGTATGTTAAAGGTACAGCAGTACTAAATATTTTCCAAAAGACGACAATTATCAGAGAAGCACGGGGGCAGAGGGGGTGGCTGTGGCTGTCTTTCCTGCCTCCAGAAAACGGGTGAGGGGGAAGGGACCGAGGGGACAGACATTGCCCTTCCCAGGTTAGTCACTCTTTTTTTTCAATGATTTATTCTCGAAATAAAGCCAAAATACACCCCAATCTGTTCTGGGAGCTTTTAAATTCAATCGGGAAATTGGAGGAGTTGCCCCCCTCCCATGATTGGTGGGGACACCTCCTCCCAAACTCCCCCATCTCGGGCATTCGGCCTTCGAGATATGATTGTTTCGGCGTGTCATGGGGGGCTGCTAGTGCGAGTAAATGCCTTTTTCTCGGGGTCTGATCTGATTAAGTGCCTTGCCCAAGGACACAACGAAGTTACCCCTGACGGCATTAAAATATCTTTGACCCTCCAGGCAACATTGTTTTGAAAACAGGGGGTACTACAACAAATAAGAGACGAAACTAACAGGGAGGAAAGTACTGGTCATTTGTTTCCGGTAATTCCCATCGAAAACACAACAATAGTCAATTGTATTTGTTAGACCGCCAGATTCATCAAATCACAATCTTTATTTCTCTGTGTATTCGGCAATAATGCAGGATGTCAGAAAAATGCTTCCAGAGTTTATTAAGACAATATTATTTTATTCCAAGGCTGCTTAGTATCGGATATTGCATCATTTTCGAGTAACAATTCAAGACAGGTAACTTTTATTGAAATATTTAGTACTTCTATACTTATAGGTTACTGTCTATGAGCTATACTCCTATAAATAATAGTCCCATTATAATTGATTTCTTGATGCAAGACTCACGTGAATGTGCTTTGCCCTCCAGCAATGACTTGATTTTATGAAAAATTCAAAAATTCCTAATCATGCACATTAAGAGTTCAAGGATCTGTCTTGACCTCATTCATTGAACTCGCTTCATAAATAATACGGTAAATTATACAATAAATTTGGAATGTGTTGAAAATTTTATTTATGGCGTAATCCAAAACCAGATAAAAGATGCATAAATGAATCTAGAAATAAACAGCACTTCCTATAAGGCCTCATATTTCATTTTTAAAATGATGTAGTTCAGCATTCAGTCACAAACTTGTATTGAAACAATGGTTTAAAACTCATCAAATCGTATCACTGGAATTGTCTTTATTCCATTCCGCGTCTCCGCGTGTCAACGATTATTATATTACGCAAGAATACAAGTGTGTAAAGCCCTGTCTACTCCCGGAATGTTATTGAATGATTGTGAGTTACCGTTTTTAAAGTACGGGTTTGAGGGTTGGAGCCAATCTACGTGATAAGGGGCGCTACAATCTACGACAATTTGGCAAATGGGGCCAGATCAAAGATTCGACCAAACCCACTATGTGCTATGTTCAAAATCTTCATGTCTGGCTTCTTTTCCCCTTTTTATCCATTTAACCCATTACCGAACGTAACGGCCAAAACCGGCCAGCGCTATTCTCAAAAATCGACAATTAATTTTCATTATTTTTTTCATTTTTGTCTCTAAAACATAGGTTATGGCCCTAAGGTTAGGATCATAACCTATGTTTTTGAGACAAAAAATGAAAACATTTCGTTATTCAAGAATTTTGTTTGCTTTTCATGTTTGGTAAAGGGTGCGTACACTGAAGTCAAAATACTGGAATTTCGTGCAGCAATTTTTTTGCATTATGCAACTAGAAATTTAACCAATTCAGTCTTGTTTGACAAGACAAACAAAATTTCGAAATATTAGCGAAGTTGTGCGCATCATTTCCGAAACTTGGGGCATTTTCAGGTAGAGTTGTAAAAAAGTACAGAAGTTGGCTTTTTACCTTTTTTTCCACAATACAGTTTGAACGTTTGACTGTTATTCTCTGTTTAAAACCATTTAAAAGTAAGAAAACAGTGCTTTCAACATCTTTGATGTTCTGTAATTTTTTTTCTGTGCATTATATCAACAATGTGCGTAGTGATATATAATACAGGCACTATCGTTTCTGTTAATATAAAATGTTTAGGAGGTTAGATTTGCTAATGTTCTCCTGGGAACAATAAAAATGAGCTCTGTCAAGCACAATGTAATATTATTTAAATTCCTGGATGCATTATGGGAGAAATCTGCAAGTTGAAATTTTGATATTTCGACATTAGCGTGCTGAAGGTTATATCGATGATTTTCACCTGTAACTACAACGAATTATATAGTAAATTAACCAATCACGTCGTGTTACGCTGTATCATCATCATTCCATCAGCTTATTTTGCCGTTTCTGAGGATATTGACCCCCCCCCCCCCCCCCCCCGCGTCTTAAGTTCACAAATTAGAAAACCCGTAGCCATATTGTTTTTGTGCTCATTTGTTATCTTTCCACATAGTAGATATCAGCTAATTCAGAATTGAGGCAATATTACTGTCCTGGAGAAAATGACGAAAACCTAAAAATATATATGCCGGTTATCTGGGGGCGCGGTGGCGTTGCGGTAACCGGTTCTCGTCAGATCACCGAAGTTAAGCAACGTCGAGCCCGGTTAGTCCTCGGATGGGTGACCGTCTGAGCGATCGAGTAGAACTCCCGCGTTGTGTCCTTGGGCAAGGCACTTACCCCGATTGTCCACAAGGGGGCACGATGACGCCGTGTACTAAGGCGTACTGCACGTCGATTGTGCGCATGTCTTCAACCAATCTAACCCTGCCTATGCTGCAGTGCGGAGTTACGATGTTGGGGAGATGGCAGCTGCTCGTGGTTGCTCGGTGGTTCTCTCCGGGTGCTCCGGCTTCCTCCACCCGTAATAATGTCACGGTCATGATTAGCCATTGTGTATAAGTATGTGACCTTTAAACACCAATAAATAAATAAATAATAATGCCGGTCATCTACACTTTCACCCTCAGTTACCTAACAGGAAAGGCAGACGACACTTGTAAACAAAATTCTTGAACTAATCAAGTTTGTTTTTTTTTAATTTTTTTGCGTTAAAAACATCGCTTATGACCACTCATTGGAACGAGCTCAACGAGCTCGTTCTAATGAGGGGTCATAAGCTATGTTTTTGTGACAAAAAAGTAAAAAATAATGAAACTTGAATGGCGATTTTTGTGAATAGCGCTGGCCCGTTTTATCAGTTACATTGGATAAAGGGTTAACTCTGCTCGGGAAATACGGTTAAATATGACGTCAGCGTTAATGTGGATGAGGACTTCCTGCCTCTTTAAAGCACCTACATGTTTATGAATAGACCAGATTGTAACAAGTCAACGATTGTTTCAATTTAGAGCCAGATTTGGAGGCACTGAACGTGTCAGGGCTGGCAGAAACGATGATTTCCAAAAGAGTCGATAACAGTCAAGCGAAATCAATAATAATCAATTTAATCCTTCAGCCCAACAAGGCTGCAGGATTATTAATACCCTTTGTTTATAGACTCCAGATTTTAGCCTGGTGATAGTAGTAAAAAATACAGAAGCTGGCTTTTTATACTTTTTCCCAATTAGTTATTTATTTATTTATTGATGTTTAAGGTCACATATTTATGCACAATGGCTAATCATGACTGTGGCAGTTTTACGGCTGGAGGAAGCCGGAGTACCCGGAGAGAACCACCGAGCAACGACGAGCAGCTGCCAGCTCCCCAACACCGTAACACCGCACTGCAGCACAGGCAGGGTTAGATTGGTTGAAGACATGCGTACCATCGACGTGCAGTACGCCTTAGTACACGGCGTCATCGTGCCCCCACGCGGGCAATGGAGATGAAGTGTCTTGCCCAAGGACACAACGCGGTTGCCGCAGGTGGGATTCGAACCGAGGACCTCTCGGCTTGCAGCCTGCACCTCTACTTACTGAGCCACCGCGCTCCCCTCCCAATTAGTTTGAACCTTTAACTATTATTCTCGGGTTTAAAACATGAAACGGCCCTTTCAACATCTTTGATTTTTCTGTAACTTTTTTCTGTTCATCATATCAACACTGTGCGCATCGTGACATATAATACAGACACTATTATTTCCATTAATCCTTTAACCAACGCAGACGATTTCAAAATTTATTATTCTAAATATCATTTTTTATTTTTTTTCAAAAACTTTCATCAAGACCATATCATGTGACCCCTCTTTAGAACGAGCTCGTTCCAAAGAGAGGTCACATGATATAGTTTTGTTGAAATTTTTCGAAAAATAATATTTTTTCAGCTGCTGAATTTGCATATTACGCGGGCGATTCGTTGGGTAAAGGGTTAATATAAAAAGTTTAGGGGGTTAGATTTGCTAATATTTTCTGGGAAGAATAAAAACCTGCAAATTACTGTAAAAAACAAAATCGCTAAACAAAGACCCAATATGGACAGTTACTCAGTTGCTTCTTATTTGCTTACTATAAAATCTAAGTTTCCTTTTGTAACTTTGAATAAACGAAAACAACAGAGGACTCCGAGAGCTGTCTGTTGTTTTCGTTTATTAAAAGTAACAGAAGGAAACTTTCTTTATTTTCTGCTCATGTCATAGGTGTTTTCTTAATAATTACATTCTTTTTAATTGGACCTTCCTCGCTAGTCTAATAATTTCGGTGTGGGGGCACAGTAGCTCAGTGGTTACGGCATTGGACTTCGAACCGAATGGTCCATGGTTTGATCCCCACCAGGGGGTAACTGCGTTGTGTCCTTGGGCAAGGAACTTAATCCCGATTACCCACGTGGGGATATGGTGGCGCTGTGTACTAATGCGTAATGCACGTCGATGGTGCACTTGTGATGAACCAATGCTAACTCTGCTCATGTGGAGTTAATACGTTGGGGGGGGGGGGGGGGGGGGGGGGGGCTGGCAACTGCTCCTCGTTGCTTGGTTCGGTGCTTCTTTCTGGGTATTCCGTAAAAAGATAAGACTGGCTGTGGAAAGTGTCATTAATTAATTAATTAATTAATTAATTAATTAATTAATTAATTAATTAATTAATTAATTAATTAATTAATTAATTAATTAATTAATACTTTCAAGGAATAACTTTATCGAAAGTCGATTTTCATGAAGACATAAGTTAGGGATGCCTCCCCATCCCACCCCACCCCAACACACACAATCACTTTCCAGTCAGGGACTAATACTATAAAACTTTTACAATTGTATTTTCTAGAATTGTATTTTCTAGTTATGACTTTAAGTGGGTTGAAATGAATCATTAGCATTTTCAAAGATCTGGCAATTTATTTATTTTCCAGTTGGCAAATTGCAAGATCTTTGAAAATGCTAATGATTCATTTTAGTCAGTTATATTAGTAAGTAGAAAATACAATTCTAGAAAATACAATCGTAAACGTTTTATTGTATTGGCTCTAGGACATTGTTATCAGGATTGGAGTCTAAAATATCGACTCGCTAACCGTGTACTTTCTTACGAGAGAATACTTGCTACTTGTACTTGTATCACACACACAGTCCGTCATACGAATTGGTGTCTACAGTAGCTGGGCTATAGGGTTCCCAGTATGACTAATGTAGAGTACGATACGTGCTAATTAATCCTTTAACCCAACGTAACGGTCAAAACCGGCCAGCGTTTTTCTCAAAAATCGCCAATTAATTTTCATTATATTTTCATTTTTTGTCTCAAAAGCATAGGGTATAACCCCTCGCTGAAACGAGCTCAACGAGCTCGTTCCATCGAGGGGTCATAACCTATGTTTTCGAGACAAAAAATTTAAAAAAATAGTTATTCAAGATTTTTTTTTACAAGTGTCGTCTGCTTTTCATGTTAGGTAAAGGGTTAAATCAGAAGTTGAGAGATCAGTGCGTCAAGAAAATTACATGTATTTATCCACAAATAAACTTCCAAGAAGTCGGTGGTTTTTAATTTTAATCCCCAGTGACTAATAGGAGTTGGTGATGCAGTTGAAATATCTTATCAGGCGGAAGGAAGTCTGGCAGTTGCTCGTCGTTGCTCTGTGGTTCTCTCAGTCTCCGAGTACTACGGCTTCATCCACCCGTAAAACTGTCCGACACGAGTTGACCCTGGCTGTCGAAAGTGTTGTTAAATCCCAATAAATAAATATCAGTCGGAACTTGAGCCCTCAGTTTTTCATCATTTCTGCTTGTTTTATTATTTATTTATTTTATTGGTGTTTAAGATCACATACTTATGCACAATGGCTAATCATGACCGTGACTGTTTTACGGGTGGAGGAAGCCGGAGTACCCGGAGAGAACCACCGAGCAACGACGAGCAGCTGCCAGCTCCCCAACGTCATAACTCCGCACTGTAGCACAGGCAGGGTTAGATTGGTTGAAGACATACGCACCATCGACGTGCAGAACGCCTTAGTACACGGCGTCATCGTGCCCCCATGTGGACAATCGGGGTTAAGTGCCTTGCCCAAGGACACAACGTGGGGGTCCGAATCGATCGCTCAGACGGTCACCCATCCGAGGACTAATCGGGCTCGACGTTCTTAACTTCGGTCACCTGACGAGAACCGGTTACCGCAACACCACCGCGCCCCCTGCTTGTTAAAGAAAGCCAAATTCTGTGTAGAATCCCAATGCAACATCGACAGCAGATAAATCGTGTAATTGGGCAGGGGGCGCTGAATTAAAGAATACGTGGTGTATTTAGCATATAGGAGAAAATGCGATCTGGAAACTGGTCTGTTGCTCAGTGGCAATTCCGCCCTTGTTTCAATCGACAGTCTGACAGAACTGATAGAATGAAACACAGAAATATTGAGAAACATTACCATATTACCTGTATGGTATGCAGGTGAATCAGTCGAGAAGTGCGGATAACACTAATAGTCACATTTCTTCAAATAATTTTCTTGATAAACTGTGTTCGTTAATTTCATCCTCTTTTCGTCGTTGCGTTCCTGCTTTGTTCAGCCACTACTGTAAAAAATAGAAAAACACTAGAATTACGTCACTCCCCCAGAAGATTAAAAAAACTGGAACACAACTCTTTATTAACCTTCCCATCACGCAAGTAGGAATTTCACCAATTCAATCTTGTTTGACAGAGCTCATAGAGCTCTGTCAAACAAGATTGAATTGGTTCAATTTATGAATGTATCTTGGGAAAAAATTTTGCTTTTAAATTTTTATTTTCCAAATCAGTTTGCAAAGAGTTAATTTACCCGAATGCAAAATCGACTTCATTGATTGCTAATTGTTTCGTTATATTTTATTTTAGAGTTAATCAGTGTGAAAAAATATTGCTTCTAATTTTAAATGAAGCACCAGCAGAGATTCTAAATCATTTATCTCTGTTATGGGGCAGTTGAATGGATCACAAGTAGTGGCTTGCTGAACTGAGTCATTTGATGAAATAATACACAGGAAATCCCTCAGTTTGCAACCGAGTTTTTCGTTAATTTTACAAAAATAAGGAATTCCAGCGCCTGATACAATACAGTTGCCGTTGACTGGTCGAAATCCACGCGGGGGCAGTTATGTCCACGTATTGGTTTACCAGGTAATAAAAATTATCATATGACTATGACATTTTTACCCTAAATATCACTATTGTTTGACGATGTTTTCCAAACTGTTGTATCACACCGGGTGAGATTTTTCCGTATCAAAAGTCCATATCACACTCTTACGGAAATCAAAAATCCATATCACACTCCCACGGAAATATCCGAGAGTTTCCGTGAATAGTTTTCGTAACTAGGGAAGTCGTTGTTGTTTCGTCTGCTATTTTGTAACCGGCTTTTCACCGCATATTAATTAAAATGGCAAATTTGGGTGAATTTGACATCGAAACAATGTCATATGATAAACATATCATCATAACAGTGTGTTGATCCGTGTCGTCGCATCACGTCGAGTTGAGGTGGCCAGATTTTCGGATCCGAAAATTTGGCCACCTCAACTCGACGTGATACTACGACACGGATCAACACACTGTTATGATAATATCTATTTATCAGAAAAATTTTAATTAATGAAGCACTGGGTTGTATCAAGTGTTCCACTGATTAAATTTTTGATGATTATTTCTATAATCAGTCTTTGGATTCTTATATTATTGCGTTCGTGGAAATATTGTCCACCTGCGGAATTGACCAGTCCACGGCAGCCGTACTGTATTTAAAATTACCATCCACCGTAGGTGTTTTACTACTTGGAAAAATACTTTCTGCTGTATATTTAATAGAGAGTAATCGCTTGATTGGACTGGTTACGTGAAATAATTCATGAGAGGTGAGGGATGCTGTACAAACACGAGTGCGCGAATGCGCACGAGTGTTTTACAATATAGTCCCTCGCCTCGAATGAATTATTTCACGTAACCAGTCCAGTCAAGCGATTACTCTGTTTATTACTTTTCATTATTAACGATAATTATATTATTTAACCTGCCAGTGCTATTCTCAAAAATCGCCAATTAATTTTCATTATTTTTTCATTTTTTGTCTCCAAAACATAGGTTATGACCCTCATTGGAACGAACTCGTTCCAATGAGGGATCATAACCTATGTTTTTGAGACAAAAAATGAAAATAATAGCTATTCAAGAATTTATTTTGCAAGTGTCGTCTGCTTTTCATCTTAGATAAAGGGTTAAAAAAACAAAATAACAATGAAGTCCCCATTACATCCACGGCAAAAGCGCTTCCTTTTGAATGCACGGATACATGACACAATTGCTTATTGCATAATTCACTTGTGAAATTATCGTTTATAATCAAACCCGGAAATCCCAGTAAATCACACTTTGGAAAGCAATAAGTTATTTATTTATTGGTGTTTAAGGTCACATACTTATGCACAATGGCTAATCGTGACCGTGACAGTTTTGCGGGTGGAGGAAGCCGAAGTACCCGGAGAGAACCACCGAGCATCGACGAGCAAACTGTCAGCTCCTCAACATTTTAACTCTGTTCAAGCTCCATTCAAGCAGGGTTACAGCGGTTAAAGACATGTGCACCGTCGTGTGCCCTACCCCTTAGTTGACGGCGTCATCGTACCCCCATGTAGGCAACCGGGACAAAGTGCCCTGCCCAAGGACATAACGCGGGTCGTCCCGGATTGGGATCGAATTCTGCTGTGTATGCCACCACAAAAGCGAACACAATTCCAGAAGGAAAACGGTCTATTCGTTTTGTATACAGGATGTTTTATTTTAGGAAATATTTTCAAATGATCATATTTTTGCATATTCATATTTCTACATCGAGCTGGAGAAGGATGCTAATAATCAAAAACCGTGAGGACAATATTATTATTCCTGTCATACGATTCAGCCAATCAAATCACAACAGTTCGTTGTGCCAGGAATCTTTCTTGAAGGGAATTTTCTCTATTTTCCCCTCACCTTACACTTCTCGCCAGTCATGAGTAATATTCAACTCCTGTTGTTGGGAGGAAAGAAGAAAAATCAATATAATCAGTGATGGCGAAGAGAGTTCATTTCATTCAAAGGATTAACATGACGTCACATGGGCCCCAGCAGACGTTTAACGTGCTTTATAACATTCTCACCAATTTATGCTACTACCTGTGAAAAGCCCTTATGTTAAATTTTAGCTTTTAACCCCACTACTGATGTAAAGCTTCTACCGCGGTAAAAACGTTTTCAATGGGAATTCCATTACAAAAATTTACACCTATAGTAGTACACTTCGCGATGTTTAATTCAAACGTACGACGTTTTGCGATACTATCTACTACGTACTATGGCTTATTAAGTTTAAAATGCCTACAATTAAAAATTTAAAATAAAATTTAAGAATTGTTAATAATAATTTTACTGAAAACGCAAGGTAAATACCATCAACTTTGACCATGTGTCTAACTGTCAATCAAGCATTCACGTGCAGCCGTAGTACTGCCCACCGGCTCAGATGTAAACAAAACAAACACACGTGTTTGCGATAGAAAATATAGTTTTTTCTCCATTTTAAGTGGCAAAGTCGATTATTATTAAGAGCATGGAATAATTAAAACAAATAGGCACTAGGGCCGGTAATCAGATTTAAACCACTCCTAGAATAAGGGTTTTAACCACTCCGCAGAGCCTCGTGGCAAAAGCCCTTATCCTACACGTAGTTTAAATCGGATTACCGACCCTTGTACCTATTTCTTCTATATCTAAACACCAGTCTGGTATGTTTAGTCTTTACGCTTTTACCTGCAATTTCCACTTTTCTACCACAGAGCAGGAAATAAACATAATAATTTACTGAGATTAATATAATCCACCAAGACCTGATGTGTGGGATGGGAAAACCTCCCCAGGTCTGGGGGGTGGGGGTGCAGATTTGTGAGCCGGACGTGACACCAAAATCTAAGGTTTTTCCATCTCACACTTTAGGTCATGATGGATCATTTTTTCCCGCTCCCATCGCCTCGTTTTCATCCTCCAATCAAGCAGGGCTGTATACGACAAGTTTATAACTTCTAAACCGTCGTTCTCATCTCAACAATAATGCGCTAATCCGTTTTTTTCGGGTGATGTTTCATCCAAACCATGGCTCGTTCTCGTAGGGTTAATCTGTTTATCGCTATCGAAAGAGTTGACCTCTTTCATCAAGTGTGCAAGTGTCCTGGAATGCGCGGAGTGATCGTAGCAACGTCAACATGTACGGTTATTGGGTCAATCGACCCACGGACGCCGGAACGGCCCAAACATTGGCCCGGCCATAACACCCAGATCCCTGTTTTTTCGAATTGTTGCCATCGATTATGTGGGGGAGAAAAAAAAATGACAGTGCATGCAGTTCGTCTTTCGAGAAACATAATATGACAAAATTCCCTGTCAAATTGCCAAAGGCAATTTGGCAGGGAATTTTGTCGTATTATGTTCCTCGAAGACGAACTTCACTTTGAAGGCCTCCACAAATGTGGGGGCCCTGGGCGTCCGCCCAGTCTGCTCATTCGTAAATCGGGCCCTGTCCCCAGAAAATGTTTCAAAAATGACATCTCTCAGACCCATTTTGGGGCTACTTCTTTAGTATTCCAACCGCTTCCGAAGCGGTTGGAATACTAAAGAAGTAGCCCCCAAAATCTCCTCATCTTACGTTAACTCGTCATTAATAGCCACCTTTGTGTGCCCAATATTAAAGAATCAAGACGATCTATGCGCGCACTATTTTCGGATATCCACCAGAACAAAATTTTAAAAAAATCGTAGCCTAGTTATTTGATATGAATGACGTTCGGCTGAAGGTCGATCACAAAAATATCATGATAGACAAATTTTTTGCCCGACACTGGTCGGGGTGGTCGGGGCGGCTCCGGTGCCCCTGAGACCTGCTGTTTTCCTCAGTGGTTTTAGTTTCGTTTGCTTCGATGAATTCGGTCGTATCCATAGACAAGACAAGAGAAGTGGTAGACATTGTTTTTGTTTACAATTGCGATTTTAAATGTTTTAAATAGTTCCGTAATCAAGCATGCAATTTTATCATGAGAGGTATATGATACAGTATTCAAGTGGGAAATTTGAGATGCGGAAATCTTCCATGACTTTCTTACATAGACTGCGTGTACAAAATAGGGTAGGGTGTGGGTGAGGGTATCCGGACAAAATACCCTCGGACAAAATACCCTTAGGACATAATACCCTAAAAAAAATACCCTTAAGACATAATACCCTCAATGGGTAGGACAAAATACCCTCGGACAAAATACCCTCAGACCAAATGTATGTAAAGTTGGATTTTTGGTGTTGGGGGGGGGGGGGGGGGTGGGGGCGGGGTAATTGCATCTAAGGCACTAGCCGGTGTTTTGTTTGAAATAACAAGTACCAATATTTCTATTTTTTTTATTAACCCTTTACCTAACGTAACGGCCAAAACCGGCCAGCACAATTCTCAAAAATCGCCAATTAATTTTCACTGCTTTTTCATTTTTTGTCTCAAAAACATAGGTTATGACACCTCGTTGGAACGAGCTCGTCGAGCTCGTTCCAACGAGGGGTCATAACCTATGTTTTTGAGACAAAAAATTAGTTATTCAAGAATTATTTTTGCAAGTGTCGTCTGCTTTTCAGGTTAGGTAAAGGGTTAAACTAAATAGATATGAAGCACAATACCAATGGCAGATGGCAATTGAATATGAAGCACAATATAAATGGCAGATAGCACAGAACATGAAACAAATATGAGGGTATTTTGTCCGAGGGTATTTTGTCCTACCCATTGAGGGTATTATGTCCTAAGGGTATTTTTTTTAGGGTATTATGTCCTAAGGGTATTTTGTCCGAGGGTATTTTATCCTACAATCTGGGTGAGTGCGTTTTTGTGAATTGAAAATCGACGAGTATTGTTTTTCTCGACTGAAGCAACACATTCTACCTGGTCGCGTTTGTCTTTTCTTTCTATAAAATTACAATGTTTTTTTTATGAAAAAAACTCTCGGCAAATTGAGTGAAAAAAAGAATGACACATCACGGTCATTTGGACATGGTACATTAACTTCAAAAAAAAGTTTTTATTAACTGAATCACGTTGGGCGTTGGACAGAGCAAAGAATTGCTGAAATACCCGCAGAATGTAAATACTGGAGGCTGAAGTGAGATAAAAACGTACACATGGTTCTTGCTTGTTATCTGCATAGAATAGAGGGTTGGTGGGGAGTCGTAACCGGGGAGGGGTGAGAGCTTTTCCTTGGTTTTGTTTTTTCAGAATAAAAATCTTCTTAAAACTGTTTAATCAAGGCTGACAATTTTTATCATTTCATCATTGGAAGAGATTTACGGGAAAGCTAGCTTCCTTTAATTATCTAAAGCTGTCAGTAAACTTAATACTAAGGATATGGAAATTTCATATAAAAATTGAAATTTCGAAATGTTAACCAATTTGTACTACCGATATGCGCATCATTTTAAAAAAGCTAGGCATTTTCCTGTAGAATAGTATAAAAAATACAGAGGCTGGCATTTTACTATTTTTTTCACAATCCGTTTATTTGTTTATTTATTTATTTATTTAATTATTTATTTATTTATTGATGTTTAAGGTCACATATTTATGCAGAATGGCTAATCATGACCGTGACAGTTTTACGGGTGGAGGAAGCCGGAGTACCCGGAGAGAACCACCGAGCAACGACGAGCAGCTGCCAGCTCCCCAACATCGTAACTCCGCACTGCAGCACAGACAGGGTTAGACTGGTTGAAGACATGCGTAACATCGACGTGCAGTACGCCTTAGTACACGGCGTCATCGTGCCCCCACGCGGGCAATGGAGATGAAGTGTCTTGCCCAAGGACACAACGCGGTTGCAGCAGGTGGGATTCGAACCGATGACCTCCCGGCTTGCAGCCTGCACCTCTACCTACTGAGCCACCGTGCTCCCCCCCCACACAATCCGTTTAAACATTTGACAAATATTCTCTATTGAAGCGCATTTAAAAACACAGTGCGGTAGCCGTGGACTGGTCATATTCCTCAGGTGGATTATATTTCAACGGACGCAATAATAGTAGATTCCAAACACTAATTATAGGAATAATCATCACAAAATTAATTAATGAAGCACCGGGTACAACTCGGTGCTTCATTAATTAAAATTTTGCTGATGATGATTTTTATTACCTGGTGAACGCATGCGTGTACATCACTGCCCGTGTGTGGATTACGACCAATTCACGGCAACTGTATTGTAAGAAAACGGCGTTTTCACCATCTTTTGATGTTCTGTAACTTTTCATCTGTTCATTATATCAACAGCATCTCCACATATACTACAGACACTGCCTTTTCCATCAATATATTTTTTTACTGGGAAAAATAAAAACTTGCAAATTAATGTAAAAACCAATTCGCTCAACAAAGAGGTGAAGTGGACTCTTAGTGGTGGTTGGTGTGCTACTGATAGATATTCTTAATTCCTTGCATGCTGTTGGCAGATATTCCTGCCTAGGACACGATTTCTCTTGCCACTGATATAAGTATAATTTGGAAACATTTATTGAAATTTTCCCTTATAAATGGCATGGATATTTTTCACCAATGATTTCTTGAGTTAAATTAAGTTGAATTTTTCATCAAATCTAACCTAGACCAGCTCTGATGAAAAATATTTTGGAAATACTCAGCGGGTTAAGGGTTAATGTCGGATTATCTGTGGACTAGTTGCTTCTAATTGGTTTGCCATAAAGAAACTAAGTTTCCTTTTGTTACTTTTAAAAATAAAAGGAAACCTGGCTTTATTTTCCACTAATGTCGTAGGTGTTTCCTCAACAATTACTTAATCCCCAGTCACGCAGACAATGCGACCGCGATGCAACCTTTCGGCGATCGCTGAGACCGGTGCAACCACTTCTGCCCATATTTGGAAGTAGGGTATGATCACCAATCAATCAGCGATAGGTTTTGAAACTTGTCAGTTATTGATCGGCAACTTATCGGCAAATGTTCATCGCAGATACGACGATAGGCTTGCAACTGCATGGTTGAAACCGATCGGTGACTAGTCAGCGAATTTTTAGTGGCTGGTTGCATCTGAAAGGGGACTGGTCGGTGACCAGTTGTCGATCCATCACCGCATAGAAAGGGTGTTTTTCAGAATCAAATCATTTCTCTGCAAGTTGTCAAGATGTGAACAGCAGAACCGTTGTAGTTGCTGCGCCCGCAAAGAATAGAGGAAAATGCTGCAGTTGCTGCCTTGATGGTGTACAGAAGAATGACAAGGAGAAGGCGAAGGCAATATTAGATAAGACCTTGGATCGAACCAGAGATGTAAGTGAAAGTCGTTGAGAAATCCTGAAACTGCCTATCTACCCTCAAAATAGGGTTCTTACAAGGGTATAGTGCCAGTACACAGAGAGCCATACTTTTCTTGAGTTTGTTGTTAAATCAAGCCATGGCTAGCAGCCATGGCTTGATTTGACAACAAACTCAAGAATTTTTTTTTGTTTTGAATGGTGTACATTTAAAATTAAAAAATCTTGGAAATAAGCCTTTGGGTTTTGGAAGAGTATGCAAGGCTTGTTATAAATTTACATAAAATCCTGAACTGGCGGATCAATTTTCGTGAAAAATCCTGAATTCAGGAAAAATCCTGAAAACTTACATCTCTGTCGAACTCTGTGAATACTTGTGACAAAATGATGCTGTAATCCGCAGACAGGTCTTTTTATAGACGGTGACATGTTGCAAACCCAACGGCGAATGATCGGCGCACACTTGGAAACCACTTAGCAACCGATCGACAACCAGTCGACGATGACGCGCCGGTAGATCACCGCCTCATCACTGATCATTCATAGATAGGTCGCCACTAGGTGGCAAAGAGTCAATACACTTGTCTAGACGAAACCGATCGCCGCACAATCTGCGATTAAAATAAACCGCTTGGAGACCTCTAGGAGACCAATGAAACCCGAGCGACCAAATCGGTCGCAGTCAGTCTTTTGTGCGTGCTCAAAAGACTGGTTGCGATCGAATGGGGTTTGCGACCGCTTTGAAACCTTGTAGCGACCTCCGTGACACCTTTCAGAGACCTTTGAAACCTCTTTGCGATTGTAAAATTTTTTGGTCGCCAAGAGGTTGCATCGCGGCCGCATTGTCTGTGTGACTGGGGCTTTACTTCTGAACTGAACCTTCCTCACTCATCTAATAATTTCAAGGGAGATAACTTTATCGAAAATCGATTTTCATGACGAGATGAGTGAGGGGTACTCGTTCTCACGAGGACACTCAAACAAAAAGACAAATATCTGCCGCATACAGCTTACACAATATGGGCATTTGAAATTCTTTTCTATTTTTAGCCACAGGTTTTCCGAGGACGTACGGAAAATTTCTTTTGCATGGATTAAGTACGTTTAGATGATGTCGGTTAATCATTTGCAAAAGTTAAAAAATAGGGACAGGATTGTGAACTTCGCCCCCTTGGAATAAGCCCAAATTATACTTGAGAAACATCTTATCCATTTATTTAGGAATTCAGTGCATAAAATGTTTTCTGGGTGAATAAATGGATGTGGAACAAATAGCTGGAACTCAATGTGGTGTCTTCCCACTAGACCAATTCCTTTTAGACCAACTGCATAGTGTTTCTGATTAAGGGTTGATTAATCATGAAAACAATTCTTTATAAAAATCTGCCCAGCATCTATAAAATATCAACAAGCCAGAAAATGAGCAGACTATCATTTGAAACATGAGGTCCCCAGAGGGTGAATTTGGTGATGCTACCCTGCACAGCAGGGTAGCATCACTACATTTACCCTCTGTGAACCTCAACCTGAATCAAGGTCTCAAACATAATCAGAAAGAGGTACCCAGAGGATAAACTGGCCAACTGTATGGGATAGCATCAGCAAATTCACCCTCTGGGGACCTCTATCTACAAATGACAGACTGCTTATTTTCAGGATTGAATATCAATAACATTAAATACATTTATAAATATTTATAAATATATCAAATTATTGATATAGAATTATTTTTAAAGTAGAACACACCAGTTGGTCTAAGGGGAATTGGTCTTTTGTGAATTGGCCTCGTGGGAGTTGGTCTAAAGGGAATTGGTCTAGTGGGAATGAACCCTCAATGTGCATCTGGATCTAAAATATTTTATCAAACAATTTGTTAAGTGGAGGGATATTTAGCCCAATCCGTAAAGTTCTTGAGAAGAACATCATATACACCTGGAACTTAATTAAGCACCCCCTGCCTTTTCGCAGTGGTGTTAATAGAAACTGCCATTACTTTCATGTCATCTTTCAGATAACCAGAAGTGAATGTTTGCGGAAAGAATGGTCTGACAAATGAAAGACAACACAATGATGAAAATATGCAGTATTTTAATGGCGCCAATGACACATATCTGCCACTAATGTTTTTGCTGGAAAAATGATCTTTCGGCAAGTATGGTGTTGGAACGGTCTGTGATGAAATAACGCCGGTAATTACTGACTAAAAAATGTAACTTGTGATTTCTTGAACACAATAGCAGTGTCTGACGTCAGCAGCGAGTGTATCCACCACGTGCCCGGATGACAGCCCCTTCTCCTAATGCTACCAGTGATCCTTTTGATACGGTCCACAGGCAACTGCTGCCACCCCTTATGCAATGCAGCTTCCAAATCGGCTAAATCCTGCACAGCCGGATCCATTGTTTGCAGACGACGTCCAAGAAAGTCCGAGATGTGTTCAGTGGGATGCAAATTGGGGCTCATTGCAGGCCAAGGTAGTGATGCAATAGCGTTGTTCTGGAGGAATGTTCTTACAGCATGGGAACGATGTGGCCAACGGGTGGTTGTCAAAATGAGGCACGACAACCGGATTGAGGATGTGCCGGATGTACCGATGACCATTGAGACATCTCGGAGCTGTCTGTTGTTTTCGTTTATTAAAAGTTACAAAAGGAAACGGGAGCGGGTGGTTCAGTGGGTAGAGATGCAGCCTGCAAGCCGAGAGGTCCTCGGTTCGAATCCCACCTGCGGCAACTGTGTTGTGTCCTTGGGCAAGACACTTAATCCCCATTGCCAATGCGGGGGCACAGTGGCATTGTGTACTAAGGCGTACTGCACGTCAATGGTGCACAACCAATGCTAACCCTGCTTGTGTGGAGTTACACACTAAAAACTAAAGTGTTAAAACTGACACTTTTAAGGTGTTAAACCCATTCTAACTCTTAGGGTTTGATTTTAACACTCAAAGTGCAATGCTTTAAGCACTTAGACATTACAATCGTCAGACATTTGAAACTTGAATGGATGGCACTTCCCATGCGTCTTGCATTGGTGGTTCTTCCAGAAATCGTCCATAATTTGATTTGCGCTTGGTGGGTACATAATTAAAAGGACACAACGCAGATGACGCGGATCAGGCTCGAGAGGGATCCGCGCCATCTGCGTTGTTTCCTTTCAAGTGTCGCGACATTACACTTGTCAAGTGGTATTATTGTCAAAACCTGTCAAGTTCTGGGATATCTACACTTGAACAAAGTGCTAGTTCAGTACTTAGTAAGTGTTAAATACAGCACTTCAAGTGTAGTTTTTAACACTTTAGTTTTTAGCGTGTA
The DNA here is from genome assembly GCA_031216915.1 of Pictodentalium vernedei. NCBI lineage: Eukaryota > Metazoa > Mollusca > Scaphopoda > Dentaliida > Dentaliidae > Pictodentalium > Pictodentalium vernedei. Next base: position 844,645,509 of record CM062297.1, read on the forward strand.
GTACGTTTTTAGTTTTAGCGTGTAGTACGTTGGGGGAGTCGAGCTCGTTCCAACGAGGGTCATAACCTATGTTTTTGAGACAAAAAATTAAAAAAAAATTAGTTATTCAAGAATTTTTTTTGCAAGTGTCGTCTGCTTTTCATGTTAGGTAACGTCGCACTTACGTGTCTGAGTGTCGTTATGGCGTGAATGAAATGCTTCGACACAAAACAGTGTCAAGCATGAAAGTTATCGGCCCGCCGAAGGTGATATTTTTCTTTACAAATATCAGCTTCATCACTGAATTCGAGTTTAATCGAGGTATAAATACAGAACACACCCAGCGTAGAGTACGGGGAACAGGAATCAACGACTCTAGGTGGAGTTTTTTCTTGTATTTCACGCGCGCGAAGGCGCGCCTAAAATACAGGAAAAACTCCGCCTAGGGTCTTGATTCCAACCCCCCGTACTCCACCCTCACTGTGGTCTGTCAGTAGTAAGGGAAGGCACTACGGCGTAAAGATTTAACACTGAAATTGGCACTCTGGTGAAAAAAATGTCTATGGGAAATTTCAGTGTTAAATTTTTACGCATTATTCCTTTTACGCCAATTTTTATGCCAAATTCAAAACCCTATGGGACTTTTCAGTGTTGAAATTTTACGCCATAGTACACACGATCGTAAATTTTCTCTGGCGAACCGATGTCTCTGGAGATTTCAGTGTTAAATTTTTACGCCATAGTGCCTTCCCTTTCTGCTTCTGTCTTATTTTTTCACCAAATAGTGTACTGAAGTTAATCGACGATCAATGTTTATTTTACGCTGATAAAGGTGAAAGCCTTCTTAACACAAGAAATCTCCCACTCGTTACGAAACTGTGCTATAAAATTTTTTTTATCTTTTTTGGTGTATATCTCATCACTATCTAGAAATGTGTTAAATATTGAACTTAAGTCCTTCATAGAACAGTTCTTTGAGGTTTTTGTCTGAAATTTGGGGAATGAATCAACTGCAGAATGGATGTTAAAACCGTGAACTCGGAATTCCATAATTGTTCTTCTGAACTGTATGGATTTTACTACAGGTGAACTTCCTAAGAGCTAAACAAAAGAAAAATTAAAGAATAACTGTAGTACAGTGGAGCCCACTTAATTGGATATCTCTTAATTGTATATCCCTGTTAATTGAATATAATTTTCAAACACAAAACCATTTACCATATCTTCAGTACAAATTTGATCTGTTAATTACATATGGGTTGTAGAGTAAACTCCTGTTAATTGTACATACATTTTTGTAAAATGTCAAAAAAATTACTGTGACACGCACCAAATTCCCCTTATTTATCAACCTTTTTGGCCTCACTACATCCAATACAGGCAATTATTCTGTTATATCTTATTTGACAGAGCTCTATGAGCTCTGTCAAACAAGATATAATAGAATAAATGCTCAGTTTACCTCCCGAACACAGGAAACTGACCAAATCCCTGTTAATTGTATACTCCTGTTAATTGAATAATTTTCACTGGCAAAATGGATATTCAATTAAGAGGATTCTACTGTATTACTATACTCGTTTGGGGTTCGGAGTGACGAATCAACCGCGCAGTGTTTATACTGTGCATGTGTGTTAAAATACTTCTGAAATGTGTTCCAGTGTTTCGATTGACAAAATTGTGGAAATTTCAGACCGACTGCGTATGTGATCCCCCAACTGGGTTCACCTGTGATTCTTGCTTTGAGATATGCCATTTAAGGTCAGTGTTCGTACATTTTAATGTGATGTGTAGAAACGGAGGGTGGGAATAATCGATGCGGTGGGGGAGATCGTAGCATTGGTAAAAATATGCTAATTATGAAAACGTTGCTGTATGAAGCATTAGAAGTAAAAATATTTTATCCAAACATAATGTTAGCAATATGGTTCGGCGATGAAAGTTAGAAGTATGCGAGATACTACCAATAATCAGCGGGTGACATTTTATTATTCTGAAAAAAACACTTGAAGGTTTCAAAACATCTCTCATGTGTAACTCGATACGTTAATTAGGTATCCAAATTAATTATCCATCATGCAGGTACAACAACAGACAAAATAATTAACCAATTCATTCTAATCTTCATTATAGCTTACTTTTACAATCTTTTCATCTTACTCTGGAATCAACCATCATGGGAAGCATAATTACCTCAGATATTGAAACTACAGTTGAAACTAGAAGTCCTGTCACGGTATTGTGCACTATTTTTGAAGTAATGGCGCGCTGAGTAAGTGCTCCTTTGTCTCTGTCAAACTGCACCATTACATGTAGCGTAACTCACTTCATTTCGAAAAACAGCGTGCTCAACTCTGTATAATTCTATACCAGTAAATAGAGAACACTGACATCATTCCTAACCTTTACTGGGATATATGTGCATGTAATGACGTAAATAGATATTAAAATTAGACTCCATATACAGACTGAAAAGAGTGAATTACTTCTAATCGCAGCGCCATATATTCTCCACTCGAAAAGTGTTTATAATTGTTCATAACAGCACAAGAAAACTTGCAAACGTCCATCAACATGGACCACCGGGTTGCACCCGGTGGTCCATGTTGATGGAAGTTTGCAAATGCTTCTGGTGTTTTGTCCTCCAAAACTGTAAATGATTACTAAGTGAAAAGTCTATCCCAGAGCGATTTAGTTGTAATTCAGCCTTCACATATTGTAGTCTCAACATTTTCTTTCTGTTTGATCGGTTCAGGTCGTGATTTCTCTACCAACCTCGCTAATAGCGCATTATATTTTGCATTGCACAGCGCAAACGCTCTTGTGTATTTCAGACTACTTCATTCTTCTGCAGTAAAGTGCGCGTTAACTAACGAGCATTTTCTGCCTAATTGTGACAAGACTTCTCGTTTCAACTGTATGTTACGGACCTGAACTTGGACCAACTTCAGCTGACAAGTGGACTTCAGGAAGAAACCCATGGAACCCATCTTACATTTAATGTGGCGGAAACCATCAACAAAATTCAGAAAAAATCAAAGTCAAATTTGTGGAGAGACAGGAGACGGTTGGAACAATTCATTTAGGAAATAACAGGAATAAGTCACTACCTTTAATAACATAGGGCTGTGAAATTCATTTTTTAACACAGAGAATAAATGTCGGAAAACTTTGACATCCTAGTTTCTGGCCAGATAATTCTAAATTTCCTTAACCTTCGTACGTGAAAACATTTCTGGTGCAGCAAGAACGCAATATCAACGACGTGTTTTCTTTTTATCGTATGACAACCCACAGAGTTGTTCATAGAAAGTTCTTTTAGCATTTTCCTCAAACAGTCACAAACAACTAAGATGGACATCTCAAAAGCACAATGACTTTAATATGAAAGTTCCCAAAATTTGTAATCTAACCATCTTATCAAAATAACCCAAATCTGGGAGCTCTCAGGCACGTATTTCGACATGCCCCTTACTACTGTGAGGCTTATGATAAGATGTTGGTTACAGGACAAATTTGTATATCTTATTAACAACTGCTGACAGTTTCAAACTATCTGATGAAGCAAAGGCAAGGATTCTCTTTCTGTTATTTGCATCGTTGTCAAAATTTTACAGATCATCCAATTGTGGTTACATCTGGCAAAACACAAGTCCCATTACTGAACTCAAATCTACGAGATTTTCATACTACAAATCTTTTTCAAAGTTTCCTCTGCAACCACCGCTAAGCATCTTGGCACATTTTGATACATTTTAGTTTTCTGGGACAAAGCTCAGTCTTCGTATGACTCAGATAGCACATATTCTGTCTGATTATCTCTGTACGTTTGGGCTTCATGTTGGTAGACAATTCCTCTTTATTCTTTCAATCAGCATCAGTTGGGGATAAGTAAGATGTGTTTAAAAGAATATTTTTAATTTTTTGTTAATATTAGTTAAAAAATATATCTTCAATTAAAATAGGCTTTTCCTGTGGTTTATTCCAGTGGATTGTTTCTTGTGAATCCTTGTGTGACACTCTCATCAATTCCTTCCCGCAATCGATTGAGCCGCTAGTTTGTCAGTCGGAGATATATATTTTATACTCATATTATATTTATCCAAAATATCATCCCTGACTTATCTGCGTCATGGAATTCGACTTTCGATAAAGTTACTTCCCCTGAAATTATTAGACGGTCGAGGACGGTCAAATTAAGAAGAATGTAATTGTTGAGAAAACATGACATCAGTAGAAAATAAAGCGAAGTTTCCTTTTGTTACTTTTAATAAACGAAAGCAACAGACAGCTCTAGGAGCTGTCTGTTGTTTTTGTTTATCAAAAGTTACAAAAGGAAATTTGGCTTTTTGTTGTAAGCTAATTGCAAGCAACTAAGTAAGTAATCGTCCACTTTGGCTCTTTGTTTTGCGAATGTGTTTTACAGTAATTTGCAGGTTCGGTTCATTCCCACTAGACCAATTCCCTTTAGACCAATTCCCACTAGGCCAATTCCCAAAAGACCAATTCCCCTTAGACCAACTGATGTCTTCTATTTTTAAAATAATTCTATATCAATAAATTGATATATTTATAAATATTTATAAATGTATTTAATGTTATTGATATTCAAGCCTGAAAATAAGCAGTCATTTGCAGAATGAGGTTCCCAGAGGGTAAATTTGCTGATGCTATCCCAAACACTGGGCCAGTTTATCCTCTGGGTACCTCTTTCTGTTTATGTTTGAGACCTTGATTCAGGTTGAGGTTCACAGAGGGTAAATTTAGTGATGCTACCCTGCTGTGCAGGGTAGCATCACTACATTCACCCTCTGGGGACCTCATTCTTTGTAAAATGTTATATGTACTGAGCTATGCTGAAATGTTATAAACCCATATTTTTTGTATGTTATGCATATAAATATTTTTTTTTATCAAATAAAGTGCTTATCAGTAAATAAATGTTTTCTTAATTATCCTTAATCAACCCTTAATCAATAACAGTATGCAGTTGGTCTAAGGGGAATTGGTCTTTTTGGAACTGGCCCAAAGGGAATTGGTCTAAAGGGAATTGGTCTAGTGGGAAGACACCGCAGGTTCCTATTCTTCACATGAAAAACATTAGCAAATCTTATCTCCTGGACTTTTATATTGATGGAAAGGACAGTGTATGTATTATATGTCACGATGCGAACACAGTTGAGATAATCAACAGAACAAAGTAATAATACATCAAAAGATGGTGAAAACGCCATTTTCTTTTTTTAAAGAGTTCAAACAGAGAATAATATTCAAACGTTCAAAACTGATGGGGAAAAAATGTGAAAAGCCAGTTTCTGTATCTTCATACTACTGTACGGGAAAAATGATAGAAGGTTGTGAAATGATGCGCACATCGATGATGCAACTTTGCCAACATTTCGAAATTTCAATTTTTATATGAAACTCGCAAACCCCTGGTGTTAAATTTACTGACGACTTTAGAAAATTAAAGGGAGCTAACTTTCCTGTAAGTCTCTTCCATTGACGAAAATTGTCAACCATGTTTCGATTACTAATATTTTGAAAATAAATTTAATAAATATTTTATTTTATCTTATTTGTCAAAGTTTATTTTATGGATGTCGGAACGTATCAATCACATCCGGCAAAGAATAATCGTGACCGCTTTGACTGAAAGTTCTTTTTTAAAAGAAGCTTTTGAATTCTCTTAAAGAAAATGAAGATTACTTATCTTCTTAAAATACCTCATTAAAAAACCCTCACATCTTCAGGGGCGAACTGGGCCAACAAAAGTTACCGGGAAATGATCCGGGGTTGGACCAGGAGGAAATTACATTTTTCGAACTGAGAGAACGCAGCTTCCTATCATCTGAGCGATCAATGACAGTCCACATGGCGGGCATTTCGATGGCAATTTTGTATCAGCTTCGTCGCTAATTCGGCAAAAATGGTTGCAACAAAGGTGTGGGGGGGGGGGGGGGGTCTATTGTGCCAATCTTTGTTCGGATAAATGGGAGAAAATTTTGATTTTTTGAACTGAATGAACGCTGTTTCCTTATATTTGAGCAGTGGCAGGCGAGACTGCTAGTATATCGAAATGCCCTGTGCGTGGACTGCCATTGGCAGTCCACATAGAGGGCATTTCGATATACTGGTAGTTTATACAACCAGATCCATTTTGCTTTTGGGTCATTTTCACGAAATGTCATGCACCAACAGTTGTTGGACTGCGTCAATTTTGGAGGGCCAACAGCCCCCCCCCCCCCCCCCCCCCCCCCCCCCCACCTTCCAATGGGGGCCACCGGGAAATTTCCCGGTGGACTATACGTCCAGTCCACCTCGGCACATCACTTTTTCTGCACAAGATTTGTGTCCACATAAATCTCGAACTGGGTAACAGAGGTTACAAAAAGCGACGGGGTCTGTCACAGTACTATTTTGCATTCAGCTTTATTTGATGTTTGTTAATAAACATCGGGATGAATAGAGATCAAAACACCTGAAATCGAGAACTATTCATGGCTGGAATTTTCAAACACACACCTCATGTTTCATAATTACACGCGATGAATTGATTTACCTTTGAGCAGAATATTATAATTTAATACACATATTAATTTATGTATGGACTTTTAATCTTACAGCGAGACAAAAATACACAGATAACTAAACAAACCCAAACTGTACATAAAGGAGGGGATTATTATAACCCAAATCCAATTATCTACTCTACCTTAATATATACATACTTACATTAACCATACGAACACGAGGGTCCTTTTCCTGTCCAGGTACACGATACGTTATAATTACGTTACGTAGGTTGTCTGCTTATTGGATGTGTAGAGCAGACCAATCAATATTTTCAACGTGCAGCCCAGAGTTGACAATATTAATTGATCTACCCCCATATAACTAATATGAACTCTTCCAATTGCAGCCTTTGAACTGACATGGAAGATACCACCAGGGTTCAAAGGGTTAATTTCTCTTGAGATCTTATGTAAAGTTTTTACATTCGTGAAATTCGGTCAACATCATTTTCCTGAAGCATATTTCAAACTTGTGCCCGGTAAATATATAGAGGATATCTACGCTATTTTAGTGAATATAGGGAATTATCTATTGACTAAAGTGAATTTTTTGATTTGATTGGTTGATAGATACGTGGTATGAGACCATATTCATTGAAACCCACGATACGTCCGCCCAGCCACTGACAAATTCCCCATGCCCAGGGGAAGCCTCGTTCCGAAATCTACTAATTGTCCATACCCCGTAGAAGACGCGTCATTCCAGTTTTACAGTGTACATGTATTATATTTTAATTTTTTATCTCCAAAATATAGCTCATGACCCCTTATTGGAATGAGCTTGTCGAGTACCCTCCAATGTGGGCTTCATAAGCTATGTTTTTGAGATAAAAAATAAATTCAATAATTTTTTTATACTAGTCATATCGGCATATTTTCACAAAAACTCTTTTGCACAAAAATTCCACAGAAACCTGTATGGCTCAACAGTGGAAGATAAAAGATCTCATGCTGTGTGTGTTCACACATGAAATAGATTGTACTTCTAAAACGGAAAGTCAATAGATAAATACGTTACCCCGTGTTCAGCCGAATGGGATACGGCTGGCTTCGGGTAGGTACAAACCCGTACCACGTGATCAGACACGGGGTAACTAATATTATCTCAAGAGTGTGGAACTGAAAGTTTTATTTTTCACGAGCTCTTGCGCAGGAAAAAAAAAATTTCAGGTCTACACGAATGATATAATTTCTGATATTCCTTGAAATATTTATTTATTTATTTATTTATTGGTGTTTACGGTCACATACTTATGCACAATGGCTAATCATGACCGTGACAGTTTTACGGGTGGAGGAAGCCGGAGTACCCGGAGAGAACCACCGAGCAACGACGAGCAGCTGTCAGCTCTCCAACATCGTAACTCTGAACTCTGCACCGCAGCACAGGGTTAGATTGGTTGAAGACATGCGCACGATCGACGTGCAGTACGCCTCAGTACACAGCGTCATCGTGCCCCCATGTAGGCAATCGGGGTGAAGTGTCTTGCCCAAGGACACAACGCGGTTGCCGCAGGTGGGATTCGAACCGAGGACCTCTCGGCTTGCAGCCGGCACCTCTACCAACTGAGCCACCGCGCCCCTATTCCTTGAAATAGCATTCATTTTCTTTTTATCATCTGCTACGTGACATTATACTGTGCAATATTCAACCAAATCCGACTGCAAACACGCGCGTTTCAAAACAATAACCAAGATCAGCTGATCTTTCTTTCAAGCGTGTACCAGCCAAATCACTCATACATAAAAAAATAGTCCCACTTTCCCGCGATAATTTAACCAACTAATTGTTCAACTCACATATGAAATTTAATAACTATAATACTACAAATCAAATGAGAATATTCTCCTGTTTTTCATTAATGTTAATTTATAGAACATTTTAAATGTCAATATACAACAAGGAATTTGGAATTGAATGCGCCGTCTCATCCAAAAAAAAAGAGATCTTTCTGGGTGAATCGATTAACAAGGTTTTTTTGGAAAAGTTACCCAGTTCGAGGATCAATATCACTCTCGGAGTTAGTTTCTATACATCTAATTATTTTACTTTTATTATGTTATTATTATTATAATCTAATTTTCCAATCATAGTACGGCTTGTAATAGCATGAACTTCTTTCTGGTACTGCTGAATCGCTTGTAACAGTATCGAAGGCTTAGTGATGCGCTGAAGCGTGGAGTCCTTTAGGAAGCTGCTGAGGGATATTCCTCGTTATCCATCAAGTCGATGGATACTGAGAAATATCTTTTAGTTAATTTGCGATAATTTACAGGATTGCATATAATAAATAGAGGATATCTAATGTTTTCTTGTGAATACCGGGATTTATCTCATGAGTGAGTGAGAGAATTCGTATTTTCACGAGCAGCTTGCTGCGAGTGAAAATACAAATTCTCTCACTCACGAATGAGATTAATCCCGGTATTCACAAGAAAACATTAGATTTTCTTTTTATTATACCCCTTTCATTTGAAGCTTCAACTGAAACGATTCAAACCGACGCCCATACCACGCAAGAAATCTGTCTACACAATCAGCTGATCGCTGTTTCCGCTGACACAGATCACATTGGATGTTGTGTACATCGACACAAAATAGTTTTCGGGATTGTTGGCGAAATGACGTAATTATGACGTCTTGTTATACTCACTCGTGGAGCGAGAACAACTTTTGTTTTGCGTTTGTGAAAATTCATTTGTAAATTTCAAGTTCACACGAAATGTTAATCACCGAGGTGTTTGATCTCACTAGTGAGGGGAAAACGCAATTTATTTTTTACCGATTCCTATTATAATTAGACGTTTGGGGTGTAATACATATCTAGAAGATGCTCGCGAAAAATAGCCTGGCATTTGTCGCAGTCAAGATTGAGATAATTTTGCTATCCACTCAAAAACACTGGATTTTCTTTTTATTATACGCGTTTCATGAGAAGTTGGTAGATTTCGGCGATAAATGGGCGGTATTCACCTCGAAACACGAACGCCCACAGCTGACTGTTGCCCTTTTCCGCATTAATAGTCTGTCGTGATAAAATATATTTCCCATATACTTTCGTTGATATACCTCATAAATGTATCAAATAGTATATTTAATATAACTATAATAATAATAATAATAATAATAATAATAATAGTTAACCCTTTATTCAACGTAACGGCCAAAGCCGGCCAGCGCTATTCACAACAATTGCCATTCAATTTTCATTATTTTTTTCACTTTTTGACTCAAAAACATAGCTTACAACCCTCCTTGGAACGAGCTCATTGAGCTCGTTCCAAGGACGGATTATAAGCTATGTTTTTGAATCCAAAAATGAGAAAAAATAGTTATTCAATAATTTTGTTTGCAAGTGTCGTCTGCTTTACATGTTAGGTAAAGGGTTAACATATTTCATCATTTATAAACAACAAGAGAATTGAAATACGGATGTGATTCGTAACGTTCTCGATGCAGTGGAAGAGAAAATTTGTATATATTCACACAGGCAATACGACAGCGACAGTTCCAGCTTGCCGCTCGAGACGCCCAAGCGGCACTCATATTTTGCCAAGCCATCTCCGAAATCGACATCCATCTCGATTTTAATTGAAGAAGTCAGTCAAAAAATGTTGCGGGCCGGGCTGGCACCATTGGTTTCAATGGAAAATATTTGGCATTTAATAGTTTACCCAATTCACCAGATCCACGCTATATACATAAAACTTTAATACAAAGATGAGAATATAGTCAATATAAATATCTTGGTGTCTACTTTAAGCTGTTTGGTAAAATTGACGCTGACGTATTTGTCAATAAAGCACAAAAAACCCTCTACCTATTGCGACAGAGAATACTCTTGGGCGAGATTGGTGTCCACACGAGTTAAAGAAGCTCATTGACAGTCTAATACGCCCCATCCTCACGTACGGGTACGAAGTATGGGGTGTTGATAAGCTCAACCTTTCGGAAATAGACATTAATCGGGATTTATGCCTTTCCCTAACAAGAAAAGCAGACAGCACTTGCAAACAAAATTATTGAATAACTAAATTGTTTTCATTTTTTGCCTCAAAGCATAGCTTATGACTCCTCATTGGAACGAGCTCAACGAGATCGTCCAAACGAGGGTCATAAGCTATGTTTTTGAGGCAAAAAATTAATAAATACGTAATGAAAATTAAATGGCAATTTTTGTGAATAGCGCTGACCTGATTTGACCGTTACGTGGGTAAAGTGAACAATACGATAAATGTAAATATGCGCACATCCAGACTAAGTTCTTCAAACAAATATTTGGTGTAAGAAGGCACTCCAGCACATCGGCTATAAGGGATGAAGTAGGTGCATACCCTCTTGATAGTTTCATCATCAAGCAGACTATCAGCTACTGGTTTCGCCTACATGACATGACCAGTGAGTCTCTGTCATCCGCAACGTAAGTGAAGTGATGACTGCACGCTGAAAATACGCTTAAAATTCGCTCATTTCGAATAGCGAATATTGGCAGGGCCCGAGCTTGAACGGTCATTGATTATGTATAGGAAAGGTGTGCCATTTGCCTACTCCTTAGTAGGGGGAGGACCTACTTTGTTGCTATGAATTAACAATGCTCAATAACAAAAAAAAATTCTCGTAAGTTTTCAGTTCTCGGACACCTCGTAATCGTCTATCACTTTTAAAGCAATATACCTTGATGTGTGTGGAAAATGAATGTGTTGATGATATGCCCATTTTTACGACAATATAAATTGAATTTTTACAATACGATTTAGTTATTACAGACAAAATACAAGAGCCGAGATTGGAAAGTTGGTGCCGTTGACTAGTTTTCGTGTTAGGGCTTTCAATTGATGTTTGATTATGTAAAAGTTGTTAATGGATAACCACAGTCAGGCGATAATAACTTTTACGTCATTAGACGTCATGGGAGGAATTAGCGCGTTGATTGACTTGACGCCGCCGGGTGGGGGGGGGGGGGGTCATTAAGTTAGGACCACTTTCGCTGACGTTCCAACAATCCAACTGTACACATATCAGTGGTCGAAACTCAACCTGCCCTCCTCAAAATGGCATCAGGTCAATCAACACAGTAATTCCTCCCTTCAGGGGCGGCTGACGACGTTAGAATTGTTACGCTGTGATTGCAGTCACAGCGTAACAATTTTCACATCATCAAACATCAAACGTAATCCCAGCACGAAAACTATCAACACGGTGCCAACTTTCATATCTCGGCCAGTCTCGGCACTTATTTTCTGCCAATAGTAACAATAATCTAATTATTTAATTTCTACTGCAGCCAAAAATGTGTTCATCATTATTATTATTCATTTTTCACAAGCATCAAAGTATATTCTTCAATCCTTTATCTAACCTGAAAAGCAGACGACACTTGCAAACAAAATTCTTGAATAACTATTTTTTTTTCATTTTTTATCTCAAAAACATAGGTTATGACCCCTCATTGGAACGAGCTCGTTCCAAAGAGGGGTCATAACCTATGTTTTTGAGACAAAAAATGAAAAAAATAATGAAAATTAATTGACGACTTTTGTGAAACGAGCTGGCCGGTTTTGGCCGTTACGTTGGGTAAAGGGTTAAAACACGATGGGTATCGGAAAATGGAAAATCTCCGATAAATATTTTGGTCAAATGGTGAATTGTCATTACCTTGTCAATACTTTCCTCTGAAAGTTAGTGAAAAAAAGAATTTTCCACTAGGCGAACAGTAACTTTTCATGTCATCTATTTCAATGGTAAATTGTGTCGGGTGGGAAAGCAAATTTATACATAAAACGCGTCTCACATCGTATATGTGAGCTTCCAAATCCATTTTTTTCTGGTGAGAATCGACTTCAACTTGGACTCCATCACCCTCCTACATCCACCTTTCTATTACATGTATCCGAGCCTCTTCTATTACATGTATCCGACCCTTATTAGTTTATTAGTCTCCTCATCGCGAACTTGATCGAACGCACCGTGTCGTACCACGCTTAATAGAAATAGTACACAAAAGTTATTGGTAATGGTCGGCGTCATTGAAATGATGTTGATATAGCTTGCCTTGTAAAACGTGTTGCACGACCATTCTCACATCGTGTCGATCAATGCAATGGGCAGTGGGGAGCTGGAGTGTGTGGAGTGAATCAAACGACAACAGAACATAGTTGTCAGTGATGTGAACTTACTAGCTAGTCAAGACCTTACGTTTCTGTGCCGCTGTTATCCATTGGAACTCAAAAAAGAGCTTTTCCGACACAGGGTCGTGATACGGCAGGAGTTCATAAAGTTGATAGTTGCTAATTTTAAGGCCCTGTCACACTAGGGCGTGTTTCCCGACGTGCGCCGACGTATTGGGAATGTTGGGGACACGTCCATACACGTTGAAATAAGTTCTAAGTGCGACGGGAATAAGTTCCAGTAACGCTGAAACACGGTATATTTCCTCGACGTACTTGGGCACACGCCGACGTGTCCAGAAAGTTTTGTGCATGCACAAAATTTCTCGACGTGTGTCAACGTGTTGCTAACACGCCCGCTATGCGCTAAAAGTAAGTTGAAGTAAGTTACGCACAAGTTAGGCCCCCGTTAGGCTCAAGTTCAACACACTTAGACATGTTCCCAGGCCACAGAACGCTCATAGAGCGTGTGTCTAACCTGTATTCGGCGAGTTCGGAACGGCTGAGGAACTTGTGTCTAACTTACATCTAACTTACGTTGATCTTATCTCCAACGTGTATCAACTTATGTAGAACGTACATAACGTCCACAGAACATTCTTCTGACGTACAACTTTAACTGCCTATATAAAAGATCCCCCACATATGGAAACCAGTTGCGATTGAGATTCCAGAGTGTGCACAGCTCAAGAAGATATCCTGATATAGAAGGATAACCTGATTTTCCTTGAAGAACTTGAAGTATCTGGAGATGTCAGATCCTGAGAATGTCCAGTGCTACTTTGCTGCCCTCCAGCATCATGTAAACCTCGTCAAGTTGACATTGCACCATTATCGTGAAATGAAGAAGACGAACAGCAGAAGAAAACATGCCCAGAAGAGAAGACACTGGGTCAGAGTCTGGATTGCCAGGCGCCATAACTTTGGCCTCTATGACCAGTTGATGATCAAGCTGAGAAATGAAGACCAGGCCTCATTCAAGAATTTCATGCGCATACCATCAGAAATGTTTGATGAGCTGCTGGAAAGAGCTAGCCCAAGAATAACCAAGCAACACACACCGTTCAGAGAGCCACTGCCACCAGGTATGAAGCTGGCGATCACATGGCGACATCTGGCCTCCGGCAACAAGTATGCCTCCCTGAAATTTGGCTGGAGGGTCCCTCACAACTCACAGTCCGTGCTGGTGAGAGAAGTTTGCCAAGCTATTGTGGATGAGTATGTAGATGAACTGATGGTATGTCCAAGTACCCCTGAAGTTTGGCGTGAAATTGCAGAGAAGTTCCGAGACAGATGGAACTTTCCACATGTCTGTGAAGCTCTGGATGGAAAACAAGTGGCCTGCCGAGCACCTCCGAACAGTGGATCGCTGTATTACAACTACAAGGGTTTCTATTCTATTGTCCTGCTGGCTCTTGTGGATGCAGACTACAAATTCAACTGGGCAGATATAGGGGGCCTAGGGTCGGCATCGGATGCGCAAACCTACAATGAAAGTGAACTAAAAAGGTGTGTGGAAGATGGAACAATTGGCTTCCCTGACCCAGAACCTCTCGCACATGATACCCAAGACATACCTTACTTCTTTGTTGGTGATGATGCGTTTGCCCTGAGAAAGACAATGATGAAGCCCTACAGTCTCCGAGGTGTCAGCAATGATGAAAGAATGTTTAACTACAGACTCACCAGGACAAGAAGAGTTGATGAAAACGCATTTGGAATCCTAGAGAACAGATTCCAATTGTTGCTGACCACCATGCAACACAAGCCAGAGACTGTGAAGCTCAATGTGAAGACATGCTTGATCCTTCACAACTTGATGCGAACCAGGTATCCAGGTCTGCAGAACCAGCAGCTTGACATAACAGAAGATGACATAGAAGAGTTTGTTCCAGGGGTCTGGCGTAGCAGTTGTAACCTGAAGGACGCCAAGGTTGTTAGTGCACCCAACACTGCATCAAAAGAAGGAACGAAGCAGAGAAACCTTCTGAAACACTGGCTCAATTCACCTGTTGGAGCGGTGGCGTGGCAGAATAAGATGATTTAGTGTCCACAAGAAGCCATACTGTTATTTAAATGTACACATTTTAATTGTGGCAGGAATTGTAATAAAATGTTGACATTGCAATAAAGTTGGTATGTAAACGTTGTAATGAAGTCGTATATTGTAAAATGTATCTTTAAAAAAAAGCCTTCTGTAATACGTAGTAAGAATAAGAAAATATTTTTCTTACCATACAATACACGTGTTATTATTCACTTCAAAACTCTATTATTATATTTCTTTTTTTTTTCAATAAATTAATCAAAAAATGATGAAACAAATATGAAAAGATAATAAATTTAATAATAGTAACGTGTTGACGTGGAAGAAAAAAGACGTGTATTGTGCAGTAAGATGAATAAAATACTGTTCGTACAACTCTTTATTTTTCTCAGAAACAAAAATAACAATATTCCACTATCTCTGTGCTAGAGTCTATGATTTCCATGGGGGAATATATCTGACATGCCACCTGTTGAAATTCCTGAAAGTCCTGAGATTGACAAGTTCAAAAGTCCCTGACCACCATCCTCGTTTGTAACGACTGCTGCTGGACTGGTGGTGCGTTGGCCAAGATCGATAACCTGGTGGGCCGCACTGATAACAGATGATACTCCAGGACAAATGCTGGCCTGTGACTGTCTCTCTGACGCAGGTGCTGCTGCAGGGCGGTGTCGGTTGACTGTGGGCTGATATCTAAGCGGCTGCGTGGACTGTGTTGACTCTTGTGGCTGCTGCAGGGACTGCTGCTGGAACGCCGGTAAGACGGGTTCTTCAGAGTAATTCTGAACATAGTCAGATGACTGTGACTGCCAAACAGAAGCTGCAGGGGCACGATGCCGCCACATGTGGGGAGGAGGCTGATAAAGTTCACTCTTGCTACTAGTGAGGAAGTAGGTAGGAGGCGGAGGAGCGGATTTGCAACGAGCAGGATTGACAACTGCAGACATTGTAGGCAAGTCTTCATCACCACTGTCTTCCTCCTATAGGTCAGTGAGCACCTTGTTAATCTGAGATCTTGCTTTCTTGAATTTGTCCTTTGACATAGAAATCAAACTGTCCCTGACATAATTGGCGAAAGCAGTAGTTGCAGTCATTTTCTTCGGCTGTGACAAGCCCCCTGAGTATCTCACTAGACTTCTCTACCTGCTCCTGGAGACTAACAAGCAACACATCATCATCTTCTGCCTTGCCTCTCTCCTTCCCTGTCTGCATGGAGGAGGAGGTGGATGCCGACTGGTCTTCCATGGATGGGACTGCCATCTCTGAAGCCACCAAGTCATCATCATCAGGAAGCTCCACCCTAATAGGACGCACAGGCTCGGACCGATGTCAGACAACCCCCTTCAGAAACTCGAACGACTTCTTAATCCACTGGTCACGTTCTGTTAGCTCAGGCAAGCCTGCCCCTGACTTCTTCTTGTCCAAACGAGTGTGTGCATCACGCAGCGACTTGAACCAGCCTTTCAGGTGGTCCACAGTCTTCTCCAGTTTGGTGGCCTGGTCTTCCCATAGCTTTGACTTCATGTCAGTGCGTCGGTAGTTGGTCAACTTGGTGTCCCACAAGATGGCGTTCTCATGTAGGAACTCACACTTGGCCTTCTCTTGTTCAGCGTTCAGGGTAAACTCGGTTTTCTTGGCCCGCTTCTTCTTCTGCTGTTGACTTGGTGGTCGGCTGGGTGATTGACTGGTGGCTGCGGAGGCACCAGAGGCTGCAGAGGATGACCGTGGGGACTGTCTGTCAAGGCTGGCTTCCTGGCTGGCTTCAGGCTGCATCACAACTTCAGGATTCTCAGGGGTCTCTTCAGGTGGCGGCATCTTCTGCCGGCACCGACCACGCCTTCCATCTGTAGGCTTTCTTACACCTCTCGCTCTCGGCATGACGAAGATTATATACTAGTATTATAATAATAATATACTTCTTGAAATGATGTTCGTGGAGATGTGATCTCTCGGACTGCTGAACGTGTTGTGCTTGCTACGTTCCGCTGCACGCCCCTTTAATACATAAGTCACGTGCATGCTACTAGCCTGCTGCACACTCTGCGCACTCGTTATGCACACGCTACAAGAACGCTCCAGACAAGCTCGACGCGATCTGCACACGCCATACTAGCATTCCCCAAACGCTGACAGTTGTGTAATACGCTGAGATATCTTGCACACGTTCCGTACACGCTATGCACACGTTCCCAATACGCTCACCTGAGTTCAACTTTTAGGGTACACGTTGCAACACGCTGACCAATACGTTATGAATAAGTTATGAGTAAGTTATGCACACGACCCCAACACGTCCAAGAAATGAGCGTGCATGTATTTTCAGAGACGTTTCGCGACGTGTTTACCACTTTTCATACGTTGGTGATCACGCTTTAATGTGACAGGGCCTTAGTGAATTTGTGTGATAGACGAATTAAGACGCAAGGCTGCACGTTGAAAATATTAATTGGTCTTCTCCCAAATAACGAAAAAATACTGTACCAGTTGGTGGCTCTGAACTGACATGGGATATACCATCAGCGGCCAAAGGGTTAAAGAATTCATGGAATCTACTACGGAATAGGGGTAGCTTTTAAATATTCTATCAGAGAACTTGTCAATGACATTTGGTCAACCCCAAAACGCATAAACAGTCAGAATTTTCTCTGGTGGTTATCGCCTGGAGATCGAGTTCACTCACGTTCCATGTTTATGCTTTAGGGCAAAGTTCGCAAAGCAACAATTTAAGGGCTCTATGTCTTGAGAGATTCCACAGAAGCTCCCTCAAGACACCAATCACTGGGGCTGATTTATCACTCAGCAGTGGTGAAATTTCTCTCACGAACTTTGTCTTGCAGAATATGATTACTTCCTGTTTGAGCCATTTCGAACTGCTACTTAAGTATGTTAGTTTGTGCATATGTCTCGAAAATACAGAAAGTGCTATAAAAAACGAACGAGCGAGCGAGTCACGTGACCCCATAAATATACAAATCTTAATTAATTCGAGACATAGTATATATATGTGTGTGTGTGTGCTATAATTTGGAAAATGACTTCTTTCATTATTCGGAAAGTGCGATCGACCGGCTTAAGTCATTTAACTGTTTTGGCGCGACAAGCGACTAAAGTCGACAGACGGCAGACCGCGGAAAGGTACTGTAGTAGCCATTTTAGCCAATTGTGTGTGTCCATTTCCAAGTGCTTTTAACCCTTTTCCCAAGGCAGACGATATCAAAATTTATTATTTTAAATATCATTTTTTCTAATTTTTCAATAAATTTCAACAAAACCATATCATGTGACCCCTCGCTGGAACGAGCTCGAGGAGCTCGTTCCAACGAGGGGTCAAATGATATGGTTTTGTTGGAATGATTTGAAAAATAATATTTTTTCAACTGTTGAAGTTGCATATTACGCGGGGGGGGGGGGGGGTGCGGCCGATTCGTTGGGTAAAGGGTTGAATAAACATGCGTATTCCTATGTTTCATGCACCATTTATGTCCTATCCATGAACAACGATACCGTCCCTTGAAAGTATAAAGGTGCCATTTAAATATTTTCAGGAAATAATTGGAAAAACTGTCAATGAGATCATTAGAACATCTTTTAAAATAATAACGCTTTAGTCTAAACTTTAGTCTAAACCTAAACTTTTTGTAAAATTCCTGATGAATATTAGGCGCAAAGAATTCTGATTCTCAGATTATTCTGCGCGAAAAAAGTCAAGGCGAAAACAGACCAAACACGTGCGTGCGATTTTTTTTCATGCGAATTTGAACCGACGGCAGAATTAATTGCCGCAGATAAATAAAACAATGTCTCGTAGAGTGAGTGACAACATCGAGTGCGATTTTTTCGTGCGGTGAACCGAAAATGAATCTTGTTCTACTTTTTGACGCACACGGCTCATATCATCATGACGGACCAAATGGAGAAGTTGATAATGGAGGTGCAGTAATTTAAATACCTGTTATCTCCGTCAAGAATATCAACAATAAAATCAACAAGCGGTCATGGGATAGCCAAAGATGCTGAAAGTGGACCTTAAACACCAATCAAATAAATAAACAAATTTCGGCGCTCGAAGTCTCTCCTTTGCTTAAGTCCTTGCAAACTCCACAGTCGGTTCTGGCTGTTCTCCAGGTGCTTTTATACTGACACTGAAACTACTAGTCAGTGTGGTCACAAAAAGTCGAAAAACCAGCGCAATTGTTTCTAGTCAATAGTCGTCTGCCTAAATAGGCTAAATAGGCAGACGACCCTTGCCTAGAAACAAATAATAGTCAATAGCTTTGGGAAAAAAAATTATATTCATAAAAATAACTTTAATTCTCCGTGTGTGCACGAGTTAAATAAAGCTTTTGTGAGTTTGAGAATTGCAAATGTGTGGGCGTTCGCTGGTTCACTGCGTCTACGCACGAACTCACAAAATATTGTTTACTGATGTACTCAAGTGAATCAGTGTAATCAACCTTCATTAACTGGGTGGAGTGTTTATTTAGTTTGTAACTATGTCCATATATGTCCTCACACACACGTTCTTTTTATAACCTGGCCAGAATAGTCGATTAAATTTGTCTCTTTTATGACCAATATTTCAGTCACGAATCCAACGTGAGATCTGAACTGTTTGACCCCAACCGCCAAATAAATCAGCCTTCATTCAACACCTTCCGGCATCTAGATTTTCTTGATCAATTTGAGTACGTCTTTAACAAGAAACGATTAAAAATTTTCACACAAGTGGAATATCGAAATAACTGAGCTGCGACAAAACCTCGTGCAAATTTGTCGTTCAGCAATCTACAGGCGAACAAAGAATATAGAACAAGAACCTTTTGCTGCGCCGTAAGAATAAAAAAGAGGATGCTTTGTCCTTTCTGGTTCCTTTTATCGTTATAACCTTGTTTCTAGTATGTGTAATAGTGTCCACTTAAGACTACAGCATCTTTATATTCGCAAATGAAATAATAATCTGCTTCTGTATTTGATTTTTCTAAGATATAGAAATGCCAACCCTAACAAAGTCTGAAACCTAAAGTTAAAACTAGAAGTCCTCTCACGAACTGTGCACTTATCTGGGTTTAAATGCGCGTGGGAATTGCGCATAATTGCCATATCGAATGGCATCCAAAGCACGGCAGGTTCTCCTGGTTACTCATAGCAAACACAGGCAATGTTTCTGACAATGGACCTCCGGGTTACCCGGAGGTCCATTGGCTGACATATTGCTTGTGAACAGGCCATATGTACATATTTTGATAGCCTTACTATGGTCATAACGCGTAGATTAATGCGCAGACCAATGTGCTATTTGTGCAAATTTGTGCGCATTTCATGACAGACTTCTAGTTTTAACTGTAACGTTACTTTAGAAATAGGGATATAGGAGACGAAAATAGGTCCGTACTCAACAAAACGTCCCACTTAAACAGTTCTTTTGCAACTTCTCACAAATGTTAAGGAGTCGTTCAACCTAACTTTGGTCATATTTCGAGAAATTTGCGCCAAAGTTCAACAATGGTCACAAAGAAATAATCCTAGTAAAATTATATACCAAAAAGTTTGGAAAGAAACATAGAACATGAGGAAACTGAAATTTGCCAACGAATTGCTGCCATGTGGTTGAGAGCACTGCCTGGAAGTATGCATATGGCATAAGTGAGAGACCACAATTTTGACAATAAACTACATTAAAATAACTGAATAGTTTTATTGTGCAATCCTTCTAGTACAAACTCGGAGAAACATTTTTGTTATTCGTGATAAAATTGGCAATAAGACTAATTCCAGTCCATGGTATCTACTAATTCCCAAATCCTGACATTATAAGTTATTGTGATGAATTGGCGTTAACATGGTATGAGATTATATTCAACCAAGACACGAAGCATCGAGGTTGAACATACGCTCCGGGCCGCAAGCCGCAGACCATGTTAGCGTGAATTCATCACAATAACGTATATGTTCCAATAGACACTACCCAGTGCCCAGAACCTTCATCGTGAAACACGAGAGGCGTATTTATTAAACTTGTGATCGTCAAAAGTTGCCTTGTTCAAGGCAACTTTTAACGATCACGGGTTTAGTAAATAAACCTCTCGTGTATCCACGACGGCACTGGATAAATAATCAATAAACCAGATAAACTCATTCCATCTTCCTTCAAATCGCAAATCAGTTTGTAATTTAAACACTTCATCCGGAACACCGTCTGCTGCACCACTGAAACATCCAGAAAAATGAAGCGGCTTGCTAGTCACTCCGTTGATGAAGCAGTTTCGAAACGGACGACGTCATTGCAAAATTTCGCGTTGTGACGTCAGACGGTAACATTTGCCACTTGAGCCGTAAACATAGAATATACTAAGCGAGCTCTGGTCCAATCAGAGGAGGTGGGTTTTAGACTCGTTGGAACATTATAAGTTATTGTGATGAATTGACGGTAACATGGTCTGAGGTTTGCGGCTCGGATCTTACGTTCAACCAAGACATGAAGCGTCGAGGTTCAACATACGCTCCGAGTCGCAAACCACAGACCATGTTACCGTCAACTCATCACAATAACGTAAATATTCCAATAGGACACTACACACAGCCCAAAACCTACATCGTGGACATGAGAGGCTTATTTACTAAACTTGTGATCGTTAAAAGTTGCCTTGTTCAAAGCACCTTTGAACGATCAAAGGTTTAGTAAATAAACCTCTCGTGTAACACACGACGGCACTGGATAAATAATCAATAAACCAGATAAACTCATTCCATCTCAGTTCAAATCGGTTTGCAATTTAAATAAGAGTTCATCCGTAACACCATCTGCTACACGTGTGAAAAATCCAGAAAATGAATCAGCTTGCTAGTCACTCCGTTGATGAAGCAATTACGAAAGTGCCGACGTCATTTCAAATATTTCGCGTGGTGACATCAGACGGTAACATTTGCTTCTGGAGCCGTAAATATAAACAACTTTAAAAGAAAGTGCCTTCCGTCTGTTTCGGTCTACCTAAAACTATTCAACATCTTGATAAAACCCATCCTCTGAGACGGCAGTTAATTATGGGCCACGGAAATCAACGATATTAATATTGATAAATCGCCATGTGAAACCGTTCATATTCATTTCTGTAAGTTAGTCCTGGGTGTGAACAATAGATCATCGAACCATGCAGTGAGAGATGAACTTGGACAGTATCCACTGCACATAGATGCCAAAATCCAGTTGGCTAAGTTTGTATCAAAATTATATGATCTCCAAACCCATTCCTTGCTATCAGAGGCTAGAACTGAATCCGAGAATTACACTATGCCGGACTCAATGTTGGTTAAATATCAGCAGCTTATAGCCTATTATAATCCTGAAAATAAATCTGAACAGAAAATTCAGTTTCAACCTGTGAAATACATAACAATGAGAGAAAATCTGGAAGAGACCCGTTTAAATAATTTTTATAATGCGATATTTGATGACAACATGAAATCTGGAAAAAATAAACTCAGAACGTATCGAGAGTTTAAGAACAAATATCACCTGGAGCCTTATTTGACCTATACAACATCCCCCAAAGCGAGAAACATATTTACTCGTTTGCGTTTAAGTAACCACAAACTTATGATAGAAAAGGGGAGGCATATGCAACCACCTACCACCCGTAAGTGAACGCTTATGCACGGTGTGTGACTCAGGTGCAGTGGATGTGAATATTTCGGAGTAATTGTACCTTTTATAGTAATTATACCTCATAATTCTGTTGAAGATGGTTTAATATTCTTGTCAAATTCACAAAAATCATTTCATTGATAAACTAAGAAAAAAACTATCCTCATTCATTTATTTGGTATCATGTGGGTTATTTCTGGTATTTAATTATGACAATTGCCATCTGAATGTTCAACTAAAGTGGACTATCGCAACAAAGCTTGGAAAACACATCAAAACTAATAGTCCCCACATTAAGAAAATTTGTGTCAACTAACTTGGTTTAGAGTGTGTGAATGTTCATTCTATGTTTTACTTTGCATAATTTGTTTTGAAACTATCGCCCTCATGTAGTTGCTTTCTGGAAAGGTTTACCATAACCGTCCGATTTTACAACAATAATAGCTTATTCGTTGACTGAATCTAATTTGATAGGCAGTCAAAGAAAGACGTGAACAAAAACCACCATTATTTCGATTAATGAGTTCTTTATCTGTAATTTCATGCGCGATCGGGTCTCTTTTCGGCAATTTCACTTCACAATGTTCCAAAATTTCAATTCAGGTGGACAGCTAAAAGCGTTGATGTTCTCGTATTTTGAACATTACAAGTTACAAAGTTAATTTTACGATGTTCCAAAATTCCACTGCAGATGGACAAAAGCGTTATCATTTTTTATAGCATATTTATCTCAACTTTGTCGGCACCAAAATGCCCCCAAATACCGTAAACATACGCATTTTATTTCTTTTTTTATTAATTTCCCATCTAATTAATGCAAAAAACGTTTTGGCTTTGTTGGGATTCGTCTTGTTGGGATCGTCTGGTTGGGTATTTTACCCATTCGTCTTGTTGGGATTCGTCTTGTTGGGATTCGTCTTATTGGGATTCGTCTGATTGGAATTTGTCTTGTTGGGATTCATCTCATTGGGGTTCGTCTTGTTGGGATTCGTCTTGTTGGGATATTTTGCCCATTCATCTTGTTGGGATTCGTCTTGTTGGGATTCATCTTGTTGGGATTCATCTCGTTAGGATTCGTCTTGTTAGGATTCGTCTTGTTGGGATGCATCTCGCCTTGTTGGGATTCGTCTTGTTGGGATTCTTGGGATTCGTCTTGTTGGGATTCGTCTTGTTGGGATTCATCTCATTAGGATTCGTCTTGTTGGGATTCGTCTTGGTGGGATATTTTACCCATTTGTCTTTTGAGGATTCGTCTTGTTGGGATTCGTCTTGTTGGGATTCATCTCGTTAGGATTCGTCTTGTTGGGATTCGTCTTGTTGGGATCGTCTTGGTGGGATATTTTACCCATTCGTCTTGTTGGGATTCATCTCGTTAGGATTCGTCTTGTTGGGATTCGTCTTGTTGGGATCGTCTTGATGGGATATTTTACCCATTCGTCTGTTGGGATTCGTCTCTTTGGGATTTGTCTTGTTGGGATTCATCTCATTGGGAATCGCCTTGTTGGGATTCGTCTGGTTGGAATTCGTCTTGTTGGGATATTTTACCCATTCGTCTTGTTGTGATTCGTCTGGTTAGGATTCGTCTTGTTGGGATATTTTACCCATTCGTCTTGTTGGAATTCGTCTTGTTTGGATTCGTCTTGTTGTGATTCGTCTTGTTGGGGTTCGTCTTGTTGGGGTTCGTCTTGTTGGGATTCGTCTTGTTGGGATTTTATCCATTCGTCTTGTTGGGATTCGTCTTGTTGGGGTTCGTCTTGTTGGGGTTCGTCTTGTTGGATTCGTCTTGTTGGGATTTTATCCATTCGTCTTGTTGGGATTCTTCTTTTTGGAATTCGTCTTGTTGAGATTCATCTCGTTGGGATTCGTCTTGTTGGGATTCGTCTTGTTGAGATTCATCTCGTTGGGATTCGTCTTGTTGGGATTCGTCTTGCTGGGTTTCGTCTTGGTGGGTAGTTTACCTATTTGTCTTGTTGGAATTCGTCTTGTTGAGATTCATCTCGTTGGGATTCGTCTTGTTGGGATTCGTCTTGTTGAGATTCATCTCGTTGGGATTCGTCTTGTTGGGATTCGTCTTGCTGGGTTTCGTCTTGGTGGGTATTTTACCTATTTGTCTTGTTGGGATTCGTCTTGTTGGAATTCGTCTTATTAGGATTCGTCTTGACGAGCTCGTTCCAACGAGGAGTCATAACCTATCTTTTGAGACAAAAAAAGAAAAAATAATGAAAATCAATTGGCGATTTTTCAGGAATGGCGCTGGCCGGTTTTGGCCGTTACGTTGGGTAAAGGGTTAAAACCCAATAAACAAACAAACGAATGAACAAACAAACAAACAAACACGAAGAGAAGACGGGGGCGCGGCGGCTCAGTAGGTAGAGGTGCGGGCTGCAAGCCGAGAGGTCCTCGGTTCGAATCTCACCTGCGGCAACTGCGTTGTGTCCTTGGGCAAGACACTTCATCTCCATTGCCCACGTGGGGTCACGGTGGCGTTGTGTCCTAAGGCGTACTGCACGTCGATGGTGCACTTGTCTTCAACCAATGCTAACCCTGCTTGTGTGGAGTTAGTATGTTGGGGAGCTGACAGTTGCTCTGTGGTTCTCTCCGGGTACTCCGGCTTCCTCCACCCGTAAAACTGTCACGGTCATGATTAGCCATTGTGCATAACTATGTGACCTTAAACACCAATAAATAATAATAATACGAAGAGAAGACAACAATTCATAAAAAATATTCTCGACGAGTGGCAACAGGGATTAAGAGTGCATTTTTGCGCGAGGTGGAAACAGAGAACACAATTCTCACCCAGTCTCGCTTTCCGCCGCCACTGCTTTTATATCCCATGAACGTGACTATATTATTATTATTGGTGTTTTAACCCTTTACCTAACGAATCGCCCGTACCCGCCCGCGTAATATGCAAATTGAGCAGTTGAAAAAATAATTTTTTTCAAAATATTTCAACAAAAACCATATCGTGTGACCCTCATCGGAACGAGCTCATTGAGCTCGTTCCAATGAGGGGTCACGTGATATGGTTTTGTTGAAATTTTTTGAAAAATATAAAAAAAATGATATTTAAAATAATAAATTTTGATATCGTCTGCGTTGGGTAAAGGGTTAATTAATATTTGTCGCTACAAAAAGAACACTTGGCATCTCGACACTGTATCTAACCTTAAATTGGCGTTATTGGTAATATTTTCCACCTGCGTAAGCTGACAAGTGAAAACATTCGCGATTGTTCCGTTCAATGAACTTTGTAAAAAGTGTCACCCATTATAATGAAAAGATGTCTAATTTAATTTTTCGATAGGTAAGTTTGGATAATTAACATGACAAACAAAAAGAAAAGAAAAATGCCCACTTTATGAAAACGGTTGGATATTTAGCGTGTCACGTAATTTGAGGGCTTCATATTTTGAAGGATGGTTATCCATTTACCTAGCAGGAAAGGCAGACGACACTTGCAAATAAAATTCATGAATAACCCATATTTTCAATTTTTTGCATCAAAAATATTGCTTATGACTCCACATTGGAATGAGCTCAACAAGCCCGTTCCAATGAGGGTTATAAGCTTTGAGATAAAAGATGATAACATAATAAAGGCTGAATGATGATTTTTGTGAATAGCGCTGGCTGGTTTTATGCCGTTACATTGAGTAAAGGGTTAGGGAATTTTAACCCTTCAACAAACGCAGACGATATCAAAACTGGTTGTACATTTTTTCTCCCTCAAATTTTAAAAAAAATTTCAACAAAACCATATCATATTCTTCGTCTCGTCAAACAGTGGCAGGGCATTATGCCTTTGTTCAATAAATAGCATGTTGAAAAACCTGCCCATAGTCATAAAACTGTTACAGGTTGTTCATAGTTTGATGATCTGCGAGCCTTGTCCTGGAACTTAGCTATGGCAATTGTCAATATCCCGGTAAAGCCGTGACTGACTCACTCACTGACTCACCCTCTCTCTCTCTCTCTCTCTCTCTCTCTCTCTCTCTCTCTCTCTCTCTCTCTCTCTCTCTCTCTCTCTCTCTCTCTCTCTCTCTCTCTCTCTCTCTCTCTCTCTCTCTCTCTCTCTCTCTCTCACTCTCTCAATTCCTGCCACTAAATATTTCAAGGATTTGTTAAATCTTTACCAAACGTAACGGTTCCAATGAAGGGGCGGTCATAATCTATGTTTTTGATGCCAAAAATTAAAACTATTTAGTTAATTAGGAATTTTGTTTGCAAGTGTCGTCTTCTTTTCGTGTTAGTTAAAGGGTTAAAAATACCATACCTTTTCACCCCTTTAGCTGTTAACTCTAGCGTACTGACCATAGCCAGCTAACGCTGTTCACAAAAATGGTTATTCAATTTCTTTTTTCATTTGCGCCTCAAGAACACAACTTCTTGTTCCTCGATCTAAAGATGGAAAGTGTTCAGTTAACCGGGAATATTTTGGGGCGAGTTTCAAGCTCAATTCGTTTTAGGTGAAGAGATAATCTTTCAAATTCCTAAGAAGTCAAGCTTCCTTTTATTTATTTCAATACACGACAATAACAGCATGCTCTTATGTATAACATGTTCACCTATGTTAATACCCGTGAAAAGCCCGTATGTTGAATTTTAGCTTGTAACCCCATTACCGATGTAAAGCTTCTACTGCGGGTTAAACCATTTTCAATGGGAATTTTCATTACACAAATTAACACCTATAGTAGGAATTACATCCAACTTGACCTTTGACATGACCCAGTTTGCTGACTTCGATACATTCACACTTCGCGATGTTTCATTCAAACATACGAGGTTTTGCGGTACTATCTACTACGTGCAATGACTTATTAAGTTTAAAATACCTACAATTAAATACTTAAAATAAAATTTAAGAATTGTTAAAAATAATTTGACTGAAAAAGCAAGGTAAATTCAATAAACTTTGACTAGCTGTCAATCAAGCATTCACGTGCAGCCGGAGGTACTGCCCACCGGCGCAGATGTAAACAAAACCAACCATGTGTTCGTTTGAGTGCTAATCGAAAATATCGTGTTTTCTCCATTTTAAGTGACAAAGGCGATTATTTATTAAGAGCATTGTATAAATAAAACAAATAGGTACTTGGGCCGGTAATCAGATTTAAACCACTCGTAGAATAAGGGTTTTAACCACGAGGCTATGCCGAGTGGTTAAAACCCTTACCCTACTCGTGGTTTAAATCTGATTACCGACCCCAGTAACCATTTATTCAAAATGTGTATGATAAGCCGATTGGATTAACTAGTTTAACAGATAATCGATAATTAGATTGTACCTATCACACTTACAAACAGTTCTGCCAACACCGAGTGTCCATGTTTGCTCTTTGCTAAATAAATGTTTTTTTCAGTAAATTTGTATTCTTCACAGGAAAAAAATTGACAAATCTCCCCCCATTAAATTTTGTATTAATTGGAAGAACAATGTCTGTATTTTATGTCATGATGCGTACACTGTTAATGTAATGAAGGGAAAGCAAGTTACAAAACATCAGGAAAATGTTATTTTTTTACTTTTTAAATGGCTTTCTATACGGAATACTAGAGAAATGTTCAAACTGATCGGGAATTTATTTTTAAAAAAACTTATTTCTATACCCCTCTACAAGAAAATGTCTGCAGTTTGTGAAATGATTT
Organism: Pictodentalium vernedei; assembly: GCA_031216915.1. Classification (NCBI taxonomy): domain Eukaryota; kingdom Metazoa; phylum Mollusca; class Scaphopoda; order Dentaliida; family Dentaliidae; genus Pictodentalium; species Pictodentalium vernedei. The sequence continues at coordinate 844,673,575 of CM062297.1, forward strand.
TCTTATCGATGGTATTTGCAAAAGTTTAAATATTTGAATTTTTATATGAAGTTCCCACACATTCAGTGTTAACTTCACTGACAACTAGCAACTTAGTGGGAGATAATTTTAGGAAAAGTCGCTCCAGTGTTGAAAATTGTCAGCCATCACATGTGCGTTCTCCTTGTCAGTTGTCATGTTTACGTTCCCTTTTATATTTGTTTATAGTAGGTAACTGCAATTTAACGGTTACCTGGAGCCAGCACTCTTAAACATTTACAATTGTACTTTCTGGAATTGTATTTTCTATTAATATAAACGACTAAAATGAACCATTAGCATTTTAAAAGATATGACAATTTGCCAAATGGCAAATTGCCACATCTTTGAAAGTGCTAATGATCCAGTTCAACCCATTTAAAGCCATAACTAGAAATACAATTCAGGAAAATACAACTGTAAAAGTTTTATAGTATTGGCTCCTGGTATAAACCTAATAGTCATAAAATAACAGACAGAATCGGATATTCATTCCATTTTCCAATTGTTGATGAGTCGTTCAGCGGGGTCTATTGACATCCATTCACAAAGCTGCCCTTTCGGAGGTTTGAAACACGGACGACCAGAAACTGCTAAATGCTAAAATGTAGAAGTAATTTTTAAAAATTTTTATTCTTCATATAAATAACAATCGTAATCGAGTATTCTTTTTAGTTTCCAATTGTTGATGAGTCGACTACTCTCGACGCGATATTTTATTTAATTAACTCTTTCCATACCTCTTCTCAATATTGATCATTTTGGGCCCCCAAGTTTGCCCCACGTGCCGTACTGGTTCTCAATATTGATCATTTTGAGCCCCCGAGTTTGCTCCACGTGCCGTACTTTTTCTCAATATTGATCATTTTGGGCCCCCAGGTTTGCCCCACGTGCCGTACTGGTTCTCCATATTGATCATTTTGGGCCCCCAAGTTTGCCTCACGTGCCGTACTGGTTCTTAATATTGATCATTTTGGTCCCCCAAGTTTGCCCCACGTTCCGTACTGGTTCTCCATATTCATCATTTTGGTCCCCCAAGTTTGCCCCAACAGCCTGAATCAGGTACTACAGATCTGTATAACCGACTCTGTGTGTAACACAAACCCAATAATAAAATCTAGTCTGTTAAGAAAGTACATGAATACTATTAAGGTCTAAAAAAGTTAAAAATCTGTTTCTCATGCCACCCCGCATGGTCATTTTGGTTGCCGCATGCTCTCTTTTTATAATCAATGCAAACTTTAAAAAATAATAATTAATTGGTTTATGTCTGATATTTTACCCAATTTAATAAAATTGATAAATTTGTCCTTTGAGTGAAAGAAGGCTTTGCAGTACTTTAACATTGCAAAGTCTTCTAACACTCAAGGGACGAAATACACCATCACCCATGCTATTCAGTAGAGGTTTGAAACATAAAACAAACCAAGAACTTGAACGTTTGATGGCAAAGAAATAATTACAAAAATAAAATAAAAAAAACACCCACCACATTCAGTGTTACAAAAACAAAATGGCCTGAGAAACAGAACATCCACTTTGTTGGGCCTAAGGTAGAATTGATATCTTAGACTAATCCTGACTAAAATGTCGCGATTGGAAAAACTAAATCTTCTATCCCCATCGCATAGTTGTAAAGGAAACCTCTTGGTCTCTCCCCCACCGCTAACAAACCAAATAAAACCATTGTAAAAGTCCATATATTGGACGAAACCCGTGGTTATCTTCAAAGATGAATGGATCCAAGCAACACATTCTATATGGACTCTTCCAGCGCGCGTTACTTAAGAAGTATGGGGCCTCAATTTCCGCAAAACAAATTCGCTTTTTCAGGTTGCATAAACAACCGTGAACCATAGAATGGGCATTCAGTTTGATGAGAATATGTGATTTATGCACCGAGGGTTTCCGTTTTATGTATATTAGCAGCTTTCTTCAACAACGAAATGAACATTTGCAGAACAGGCAGTCGGCAGAACGGAGCATGTCCAAAGCGAGGTCTCATGTCTTATGTCTAAAGCGATAGTCCTTAACGATAACAGGGAAGCAAAAATAGGGAAAAATCCAAATTAAATGGAGGATGCAAGGACTTCATTAACAGTTTTTATTACTTTCTAAAGTGTGATTTACTGTGATTTCCGGGTTTGATTATAAACGATAACTTCACAAGTGAATTATGCAATCAACAATTGTGTCATGTATCCGTGCGCGCAAACGAAGGGTGTAATGGGGACTTCATTGTTTGTATTTTTTTTTTTTTTTTGCTTTTTTAACCCTTTACCTAACATGAAAAGCAGACGACACTTGCAAAAAAAAAATTTTTGAATAACTATTATTTTAATTTTTTGTCTCAAAAACAAAGGTCATGACCCCTCATTGGAACGAGCTCGTTCCAATGAGGGACCATAATCTATGTTTTAGAGACAAAAAATTAAAAAAATAATGAAAATTAATTGGCGAGTTTTGAGAATAGCGCTGGCCTTTTTTGGCGGTTACGTTAGGTGAAGGGTTAAATAATATAATTATCGTTAATAATGAAAAGTAATAAACAGAGTAATCGCTTGACTGGACTGGTTACGTGAAGTAATTCATTCGAGGCGAGGCACTATATTGTAAAACATTCAGGCGCATTCGCGCACTCGTGTTTGTACAACGTCTCTCACCTCTCATGAATTATTTAACTTAACCAGCCCAGTCAAACGATAACTCTCTATAGACCTAACGGGGTTAATGCGTGTGAAGCGGAGATGACTTCGCATATTCGTAGCGCAACAACAATTCCACCGCATATCTGTTTATTTGCAATTTCTAACTCGTCATTGTAAAACAATTAATTTAATTGACGAAACAGAAAAAGTAAATATTAAAATAGTTAATTTCAGTTGACATTTCAAACAGCCCACAAAGACGAAATGTCGAATCTGACACAATTCAATGACATTCGTTTTTTTGCACACAGCTTTGAAATTGTTAACTAACTCCTCTATTCCTAACACTCTCAGTTTTTCAATCGTCATTTTTTTTGTAAACATGAGTTCACATTCAACTTTATACCACGATTGATATGTGTTTTCAACGTTACACCAGGGGCGTCTGAACAGCCCAAACATTGGCCCGACCCAGATCCCTGTTTTTCGAATTGTTGCCATCGATTATGTGGGGGAGAAAAAAATGACAGTGCATGCAGTTCGTCTTTCGCATGCACCTTGAAAGACGGACTTCACTGTGGAGGCCCCCACAAATGTGGGGGCCCTGAGCGTACGTCCAGTCTGCCCATTCGTAAATCCGACCCTGCCCCCAGAAAATGTTTCAAATATGACATCTCTCAGACCCATTTTGGGGCTACTTCTTTAGTATTCCAACCGCTTCCGAAGCGGTTGGAATACTAAAGACGTAGCCCCCAAAATCTCCACATCGTACGTTAACTCGTCATTAATAGCCGCCAGTGTGTGCCCACTATTAAAGAAACGAGACGATCTGTGCGCGCACTATTTTCGGATATCCGCCAGAACAAAATTAAAAAATCATAGCCTAGATATTTGATATGAATGACGTTCGGCTGAAGGTTGATCACAAAAATATCATGATCGGAAATTTTTTTGCCCCGACTCCGGCGCCCCTGTACACGGTAGAATACAGGCGTTGAAAATATGTTATGTGAACCACGCGTGGAATACAGTCTACAACAATACTGAGCATGTAAGAAAGGATCTCACTGGGCGCGACGCATCTGCACGATTGGCGTTATGGCGTGAATGAAAGGTGTCGACGCAAAACAACAGTGTCACCCAAAAAAGTAAACAGTCCCGAAGGTGATATTCACTCTATTCAAATTTTATCGTGGTATAAATACGAACATAGCTCATGTAGGGGACGTGGCAAGAGTGAAATATAGCAGAAACACCAATAGGGGGCGTAGATTTCTGTCCTCCGCACTCCGCCCTCCGCCCTCGTTGAGTCTTGTCTTATTCCTAAAGCGTGAGCTGAAAAAATATATCTCATTGACCAGTAAACGATATAGGTAAAGTAAATGTGTGAGTGTTTTCACCAGAGACGCTGGTATGATGGAACATGACTTGAGAGGCGGCGGGTCCTACACAGGGGCTACGGCCACCCCCACCCCCACCACCACACACACGAAAACATACACACTTTCACCACAAACATGCTACAGGGTCAAACAATGGGTGTAAAGGTTTGATATTATGCAATGCATATTCTGATACTACCGTTAGCTGTTATCTGAAAATGTAAACCATTTGCCAGTGCACTCCAACTTCAACCTGTTCAGATTTTTTGTTCAACTCCAACCATCTTCCAACCTGAAGACAAGCCTTTGGGTTGGAAGATGAATGAAGGAGTGGAAATAGATCTAATCATAACATGGGCGTGACATCACTGGCATGCACACGATAATGAAACACTGGCGGGTATTTGAACATTTAGTAGTATACAGTTAGGCCATACAAAATAAGGCATTTTCTTTTCAAATCAATGAGGGAGGGAGGGAGGGAGGGTTTTATTTTTAATTTTTCTAGGTTTTTTTGCAAAAAGTGAGCAAAAATGGAGAGGATTTTGGCTGTCTTTTTTACACACAGAAATATAGAAAATGCATATTTATACAAATAAATTCATTTTTAATTTGAAAAATAAAACATTTCTCTAAAAACAAACTATAAGTATTGCAATTCAAAGGCTTCATATTCTTTAGATGCTCTCCATATTATCTTTGAAGTAAAAGTATTTAATCTATGGGGATTTGCGTCGTTACAATTTATGGGAGAGTGCCTACAGGCACTCTCCCATAAATTGTAACAAAGCAAACATATTGGACACGCAACTAAATAAATATGCATCAAGCCAAAAATGTAAAAAAAAAATCCGGTCTCCCTGAGTTTGTACTAATATTGGAAGACACTGAAAGGCAATAAAAATGTCCAATGACGGGTTCAAATTCTATGAGGGATTGCCTGAGAATCAAAACACTTTTCTTTTTTTAGCCTTATTTTATGGCCGGAAGATCTCGACGTGAATTTTTACAACGCTAGGACGTAGGCCCAATTGTTCTGAAATCACACAACGAATTTTGTCATTTTTATTCGGATTGGGTATTGCTTGCTAAGAATTCCGAACTGGCTAAAAAAAAACAAGGCATTTAGATTGTTTCCACACTATGTGCAAAATGATTGTGTGCAAAATCTCTGATCCATGTCTGCATTTATAGTCTGCTGTTTAGTCTTTTCTAGCTCTTTGAAAGATTAAGTTGTTTCGTAATAATAGTATAAAAAGTAACTTTAACTTCGGAGAAGAGAAAGTCAAGGTAAGGAAACACCACGCTGATAGTTTGGCCATAAAATCTGGGATAAGACGTAATATTCTAGGGGGAGCTGTTGTCTTGGTAGATATACATAAAATTGAAAGTGACAGAGATAACTGTCAGATGCCATTTAGCACCAAAGATATTGTGTCCTTTGGACAACCATTTATAAAAAAAATCGCCTACGTTAGAGGAGGATACACCCTCACTTAATACGAGGGTCAAAACTATAAAACTTCCGACACGTGGCACAAAACGATAAATATGTGTGCGATAAATGTATGTCGGGAGATTGCGTAAATATCCCAAACCGTGGTTCGACACTACGGAAGAAAATTACCAGATCTTTTATGAGTGCGACGGAGGGTGTTAAACGTCTTGTGGATGTGTTGTGGTGGGGACACCATGAACGTCCATTGGCACCTAAGCCAACTTATTGCAGACGTGCATGTATGTGAAGTGTCACTCAACATTCAGAAATTGCGGAGATCTGTGCCGTTGTATCGATGCAATGAGAAAAATTTCTGCGTTGACAACTGATCTAAACTGGTCAGATGGATTACAGGAAAGCTCATTGACCACATTTGGAAATGTGTCTCACATGCAGCTATCTTAGGATGTGGGTGGGGTTTGTTGTTGCAATGAATAAACGATGGTCAGCCAAAAAAACGGCCTTGTGAAAGCTACCAGCTTACTGCCGAATCCAAATCATGCTAGTTTTTTTTTTAATTTGATGTACAATTGTGAATTTTTAAATAAATATTGTTTAAACTGCAAAAAAAAAAAAAAATCTCCAAGGTTTTCAGTTTTTTGACATCTCTCAATCGTGGGTATCTTTTTGAACAATAGAATATACTTTAATGTCTGTGGAAAATCAACATTATGAATTATTGTGATGAGTTGACGGTGACATGGTCTGAGGTTTGCGGCCCGGAGGTTATGTTCAGCCGAGAAGCAAAGCGTCGAGGTTGAACATACGCTCCGAGCCGCAAACCTCAGCCCATGTTACCGTCAACTCATCACAATAACGTATATGTCCCAGTAAGGCACCACCCATAGCCCAAACCATACATCGTGAAACACGAGAGGCTTATTTACTAAACTTGTGATCGTTAAAAGTTGCCTTGTTCAAGGCAACTTTTAACAATCACAGGTTTAGTAAATAAACCTCTCGTGTACCCCATGAATGCACTGGATAAATAATGAATAAACCAGATAAACTCATTCCATCTCAGGAAAATGAAGCAGCTTGCTAGTCACTCCGTTGAAGAAACAATTACGAAACGGGCGACGTCATTTCAAATATTGCGCGTGGTGACGTCTGACGGTAATATTTGCTACTGGAGCCGTGAACATAAAAGAAACTATGCCAGCTCTCATCCAATCAGAGAGCGAGGATTTTACTCCTTTTGGAACATATACTGATGGTGTGCACATTTTCACGACAATACAAATATATTTACATAGAATACATTAGTTATTAACGACGAAAAAAACAATTGGATTGGAAAATCGATAATGTGTTACCAGTTTTCGTGCAAGAATTTCGTTTAATGTTGGATGATGTGAAAGTTGTTACGTTGTGACTACAGTCACAGTGCAACATCTTTCGCATCATCAAACGTCATTGATTGGGGGAGTTAGCCCTTTGACTGATGTGACGCTACCTTGGGGGCAAGATTGAGTAGGGACGTTTTTCGCCGACGTTCTAGCTTCACAATGGTATAGAGATCGGTGACATTGTTTTTAGCATTTATAAGATAAATTGCAATTGTCATGCCGAATAGAGTTAAAATTGATTATGAAAGAGGAACTCAACCCGGTTTCCAAGTGGTTTCTTACTGTGTGAAAGTGTTGTGTTTTTGTTCCGCTTTGGAAGTGGTGAATCAAACCTTGAGACTTACTAATCCATTTTACCCTGGGTGAAAAAAACTGCTGATCAAAATTTTGAGAACAAAACACGAACTACTCAACTCTGAGGACCCTTCCCAACAGTCTGTCCATTATAGGGAATATTTAATGAGTCCCAAGTTAAACGTGACGTTTACAAACTCGTTCAGTATAGTTTTGGTTGAATTCGAGGTTCAAACCAAATTTACTGAACAAGTTTCGTACATTTTAATATTAAATGGAGATAGTCTGAAGATTCTATTCAGCGCAAAATATTTACAATGGGTAGTTTTGTTTTAACCTCTTCGACAAATAAGACCGCTTTTTCGGGCCAGGATCACAATGTGTCTCAATCACATAAAGTAAGTGGTTGCTCAGTGAATTTGTGGGAGTTGACCAAACAATTATTTCAACGTGCAACCCCAAGTCTGCACGTTGAAAATCTTAATTGATCTACCACCAAAATATGAATATGGCCTCTCCCAAAACTTTGCTTCACTGCACTGTTACTTTGATGCACATATTATTATTTAAAAGTGAACCCTCGGTAAACGCTTTCCATAAAAATACAGATCGTGTAGTCCCATTCCAGGATGACACGCAACTGACACGCATTAAATGTGAACGATTTTGACATGGGAAGTAAACGCATTGTAGCGTCACGTCTGAAATGGAGGACTTCGTGGAATTTATTATATTGAAAAGATAATTAAAGCAGAAATTAGGTGAAAAACAAGTATTTACCCACAAAGGCGACGGGCAATATCTTTTAACCCATTACCCAGCGTAGTAGAACAAACCGTCCCATGTGATTCACAGAAATCGTCATTTAATTATTAGTATTATTATTATTATTATTATTATTATTATTATTATTATTATTATTATTATTATTATTATTATTGTTGTTGTTATTATTATTATTTGAGGGTGAATATCCAATGTATTTCACAGGTGCGGCGCTGGGTTGTCACATCGGGTTTTTCATGGTCTCGGCAGAGGACACGTATTATACTATAGTGGGATATGATGGCCTGCGATTATCTTGGTTAAAGTGGATACCTGCAGGGATGTCCCTTTTTTGTCTGTTGTCTGCAATATGTTCACGGATACGGCTGTTGGAGTGTTTTTTCAGTTTCGCAAGCATACTGGTTACATATCAATTGGCCGAGTGTTATACATCCACCAAACTGCACTGCATTACGCATCCGCGAAAATTTTATCCGCCAAAACCTGCATTCGCCAAATGAGGGTGCATTTATTTACTTATTGGGGTTTAATGACACTTTCGACAGCCAAGGTTACCTCGTGCCGGATAGTTTTACGGGTGGAGGAAGCCAGAGTACCCGGAGAGAACCATCGAGCAACGGTGAGAAACTGTCAGACAAGTGCCCTATCGACGTGCAGTACACCTTAGTACATAACGCCACCGTGCTCCCACGTGGATAAGGGGGTGAAGTGTCTTACCCAAGGACACAACGTGGTTGCCGCAGGTAGGTTTCGAACCGAAGACCTCTCGGCTTGCAGCCTGCACCTCTACCTACTGAACCACCGCTCCCCCAATGAGGGTGTATAAAACAGAGCCAAAGTATATACCTCTGACGAAGTCCACATACTGGGTGAAACCGGTTATGCTAAACACATCAAGCAACCATATACGGGGTTACCGCAGGTTGAGATTCTCTCGAACTCTTCAATGTTGTTGTTTTCATAAAGGTTAAAATTCTCAAATATGTCGCTTCATTAGAACAGGTGCAGAACTATTTTCTGCACAGTGGTCTGATTACACAGAAGGCGGATTATAGGTTAACGGGGGATAATTTACGACATAATACTCTATGATTTTTTTTATATTTGATTCAAATGTGTAAATAAATGGTAAATGCCCAATATTCCAGTTTATCACTAACTTATATCGTCATGAGAATCGAGTTTCGATAAAATTATCTCCCTTGATTTTTTTAGACTGATGAGGAAGATCCAATTAGGAAGTATGTAATTGTTGAGAGAATACCTATGACATCAGTAGAAAATGAAGCCACGTTTCCTATTGTTGCTTTTCATAAACAAAAACAACAGACAGCTCTCGCGGCTGTCTGTTGTTTTCGTTTATTAAAAGTTCCACAAGGAAACTTTTTAATTAGCTAATTCGTAGCAACTATTTCATAGATAACCCCTCATTAAGAATATCTATCAGTATTTCACCCACCAACACAAAACAGTCCACTATGGCTCATTGTTTAGCGAATGTGTTTTTACAGTGATTTGCACGTTTTTATTCTTCCTAGGAAAAAAATAGCAAATCTCACCTCCACGACTTTTTTATATTAATGGAAGAACAGTGTCTGTATTATATGTCACGATGTGTACACTGTTGATACAGTAAAATCACAGAACATCAAAAGATGGTGAAAACGCCGTTTTCTATATTTAACCCTTTACCCAACGAATCGCCCACATCCGCCCGCGTGATATGCAAAATTTCAACAAAACCATATTATGTGACCCCTCGTTGGAACGAGCTCGTTCCAACGAGCGGTCACATGATATGATTTTGTTGAAATTTTTTGAAAAATTTGAAAAAATGATATTTGAAATAATCAATTTTGATATCGTCTGCGTTGGGTAAAGGGTTAAATGGGTTTCAACGGAGAATAATAGTGAAACGTTCAAACTGTATACAAAATGGACGACGGAAACAGGTATCACCTTAACAACACACGCTGCGCACGCGCACTGATAACACGTAGCACTATGGTAATGACGTCACAGCATGGCCGCTCACGCGAACTACCTTGACAACCAAACATGTCACCAATGGATCCCATGACAATGACGTCACATAAGATTTCCCGATGAGATCCCCCAAATCTTGGTCGAAACGTGCATGACATACTACTGACATCTTTCGGAAATTAAGAGGAGCTAACTTTCCTTTAGATCTCTTCCTATATTTATTTATTTATTTATTTATTTATTTATTTATTGTTGTTGTTTAAGGTCACATACTTATGCACAATGGCTAATCATGACCGTGACAGTTTTACGGGTGGAGGAAGCCGGAGTACCCGGAGAGAACCACCGAGCAACGACGAGCAGCTGCCAGCTCCCCAACATCGTAACTACGCACTGCAGCACAGGCAGGGTTAGATTGGTTGAAGACATGCGCACCATCGACGTGCAGTACGCCTTAGTACACGGCTACATCGTGCCCCCATGTGGACAATCGGGGTTAAATGCCTTGCCCAAGGACACATCACCCATCCGAGGACTAACCGGGCTCGACGTTGCTTAACTTCGGTGATCTGACGAGAACCGGTTACCGCAACGCCACCGAAATCTCTTCCAATGACGATAATTGTCAACCGTAAAAAGTAGGTGGATTATGGGTTAACCCCTTGCATGCTACAGGGGATAGTCCTGCCAAAACACAAAATCTCTTGCCACTGAAATAGGTGTAATTTGGTAACATTTAACCAAATTTCCAACTGTAAATTGAAGAGACTTTTCGACCTATGATTTTTTTTAGATAACTTTAGATGGATTTTTCATCAAATCTAGCCATGGCTGCTTCACAGCAGCCATGACTAGATTTGATGAAAAATATTTTGAAAATACTCTGCGGCTTAAGAGTTAACAGAAATAATTTATGACTGAATTCCATAAGAGTTTTTTTTTATATTTCATTCAAATGTGTAAATGAACAGTAAAAGCCAAGTATTCGAGTTTATCAAAAACTACTCGAGGTAATACGCCGTTGAGGATTCAATTTGTAAGTATATAAAGTCATCCAAGCAAAGATAGGTGGGGGATGAATGAATTATGTTGGTATTTGTTTATTGTATATTTAGGCACAATATACTGTAATTAACATATTTACCATTGATACATGCACAATACAGAATATGCTCTTTTTGCTGTGTATTGACACTAAAGAATCGTTATTCCCTTTAATTATTTTCTTACAACAAGTTTATGACAGTTTGTAGAGCCGTCTTGGTGACCGCATCTCATTATGTATACTGTCCAAAACAAGTTAAGCACCACCCCCCCCCCCCCCCCCTCATAATACCTGTGGTTGGGTATACGAATAGCTCATATTGTGACGTTCTGCATTCCTCTATCGGATCGGGCATACATCCTTAAAACTGGTGAAAATTTGCTGGCTATTGACCTCTTCACTGCCGTGTGCTTATAGAGAAATGAGACAACATCACAGTGAGAGAAATTCGGAAGGTCATGGACAGCATGCCACGTCGAATAACCCTTTACCCAACGTAACGGAAAAAACCGGTCAGCGCTATTCTCAAAAATCGCCAATTCATTTTCATTATTTTTTTATTTTTTGTCTCAAAAACATAGGTTATGACCCCTCGTTGGAACGAGCTCGTCGAGCTCGTTCCAACGAGGGGTCATAACCTATGTTTTTGAGGCAAAAAATAAAAAAAAAATTAGTTATTCAAGAATTTTGTTTGCAAGTGTCGTCTGCTGTTCATGTTAGGTAGAGGGTTAAGATGTGTTAGATATTCTCGAGGCTGTTCCAGCAGGTACTGAACAACGTGACGTTTTTTAAAGTTGTGATGACGTCCGCGGTGCCTAATATTCATTCAGTAAAAAAGAAAGCTCAAGAAGAAACCCTTGATTCACTAATAAGGCATATTCCGCCCTACTGCAAATAGCAGGTTTTGGAGGCGCGGTGGCTCAGCTGGTAGAGGTGCAGGCTGCTAGCCGAGAAGTCCTCGGTTCGAATCCCACCTGCGGCAACCGCGTTGTGTCCTTGGGCAAGACACTCCACCCCATTGCCCACGTGGGGGCACGGTGACGCTGTGTACTAAGGCGTACTGCACGTCGATGGTGCACGTGTCTTCAACCAATGCTAATCCTGCTTGTATGGAGTTAGTATGTTGGGGAGCTGACAGTTGCTCGCCGTTGCTCGGTGGTTCTCTCCGGGTACTCCGGCTTCCTCCACCCGTAAAACTGTCGTGGTCATGATTAGCCATTGTGCAGAAATATGTGACCTTAAACACCAGTAAATAAATAAATAAATAAATAGCAGGTTTTCTCGGGAGAATTTACCCATTTACAGTGCGGTGGTTCACTGGTATTATAGGGAGATGGTGGGGTGGGGTGGGGGTAACTTTTTTTGGACAGTATATTACTTTACATTGATTCTACACTAAGAGATAGGTCACCTATTTTCCTTCTTAACATCTAAATTTTTTATCGAACTGCATATATGAACAGCGAAATTTCGAAAAACCAAGTGATATCTCTGCGTGATTCAGAAAAAATAAAACTGGATACCATCTTTATTTAGTTTACCTAAGATGTTTACTTACCATTTGCTCTGGTAATCTGTCAATCGAAAGAATAAGCTCATGTTTTTTCAACATTCGCATTGCGTTGTTTTTTTAACCCTTTACCCAACGAACCGTCAAAACCGGCCAGCGCTATTCACAAAAATCGGTTATTAATTTTCATCATTTTTTTCATTTTTTGTCTCAAAAACATAGGTTATGACCCCTCTTTGGAACGAGCTCGTTGAGCTCGTTCCAATGAGGGGTCATAACCTATGTTTTTGAGACAAAAAATGAAAAAAATTAGTTATTCAAGAATTTTGTTTGCAAGTGTCGTCTGCTTTTCATGTTAGGTAAAGGGTTAAATCCAGTGAACAAAGTTGGATTGGAAATGAGCCCCTTCACATTTAAATTAATTTATAGCAGTCATGTGGGACCCTTTGAACGCTTTCAGCGTTTTATTATTTGGACATCTTGAACGTATATTAGATGTACTGGTTATCACAATGATATCATTTCAGCCCCGTACCAAGGGTTTTCATATAGACTTGCGTATATCAGGCCATCATACATTCATACTTCTATATTTACTGCGTAATTGTGTTTTAATTTAATAGTAATTACGCCAAATGGAATTTCTTGCACTTATGCATCCCTGATTTATCTCATGATTATCGGTTTTCGATAAGTTATCTCCCCTGAAATTATTAGACTGGCGAGGAACATCCAATTAAAAAGCATGTAAATGTTGAGAAAAACGCCTATGGCAGTAGAATATAAAGTGAACTTTCCTTTTGTTACTTTTAATAAACAAAACCAACAGACAGCTCTGAGAGTTGTCTGTTGTTTTCGTTTATTGAAAGTTACAAAGGGAAACTTGGCTCTTTATGGTAAACTAGTTAGAAGCAACTTGGTAACTGTCCACTTTGCTCTTTGTTTAGCGACTGTGTTGTAATGTAGCTGTAATATTTTTTCAGTCGGCCCTTAAATCATGAACGTCGAGATAAATTGGGTTTACACACGCCCCCCCCCCCCCCCCCCAATCAAGTCATGGAATAAGCAGACTGTCATTATCTGCAGAATGGGGTCCTCAGAGGGTGAATTTGGTGATGCAACCCTGCACAGTAGGGTAGCTTTAATAAATTTATCCTCTGTGAACCTCAGTTTGAATCAAGGTCTTAGATCTAAACAGAAAAAGATACCCAAAGGATTAATTGAGGGATGTATGGAATAGCATCTGCAAATTCGCCGCCTGGGGACTTCATTCTGTAAATGACACATTGCTAACTTCCAAGCTTGCCTCCATCAATCGATCATCTTCGCAGCGCCACCTGGTGGTTATCAGTTACAGTGATTCTCGCTGTTCGACAGCTTCTTAAGTCTAAGATTATTGGCCCTCATCTTGGCTTGACAAAATGGGTTTGGTTGTTGTATGATTCTTTATAGTCTATTAGTTTATACTTATAAAAGTGCCTGTTTATCGTTTTTAGATGATAGATATTCGCTGACACTTAGTAGTAGTATTGAAAACAGTGGTATAAAAAAATGGCCCAAAACGATATAAATTACTCGTTGTCATTCATCCAAAGGCGAACAAAGCTAAGATAGTAATTCTGCCTCGTCCATTACGAATTTTTATTATGCCAAGATGATGAACCATAAAAGTCAGTATTTTTAAGACGCAATGCTAGAGGCTTGTGTCGTAAAATTGTATCTATCACGCAGACTATCTGCCTTTTCATTAGTGTTTAACCCTCTATCAAATCTGAATAGCAGACGACACTTGTAAAAAAATATTCTTCAATAACTAAAATAGTTTCATTTTTTGCCTACAAAACATTGCGTTTGACTTCTCATGGGGCGTCAGTCTTAGTGAGGGGCTATAAGTTGTGTTTTTGAGGCAAGAAATAAAAAAGTAATAACATTCGAATATCGATATATGAACCCTTTGAACACTGGTGGTATCTTTCACGCCAGTTAAATGGCAGAAATTGGAAGAGTCCATATCCATTATTTGGAGGTAGAGCAATTATTATTTTCAACGTGCAGCCTAAAGGCTGCACGTTGAAAATATTAATTGTTCTACCATACACGTTCACTTAGAAGCCATCCTACTTAATGAAATTATGACGTGTCGTGTTGCTGGACCGGAAAAGGCGGACCTTTAGTGTTGAAAGAATTAAATTATCGCGCTGACCGGCTTTCGTAGTTACCGTACGTCATGCAAATGATTAACTGCTTATAACTCAACACAATTCTAAACCAGACGTCTGAAAAAAGGCTTCTGTTTTTATTAATATAATATTTGATACGGCCTGTATATTCGAGATCACATTCTAATCACGACATGGCCTCTGTTTAAGGAAGCATGGTACAACATGACATTTGTGCACTTTGCAGTGCACTTTAAATATGTTTTACGCTCTATAATTATTAACGTAATTGCAGGCAATGCAATGTACGTGACAAAAATTTGATCAAACCGGAACATTAGGGCCATGCGAAACTTCGAAATTAGATTCGATTCGAAATTGTCCCGATTATTCAGTTCGAGTCGTGTCTCGTAGATTTGGAACTTTTATGACAACCCAACTATGTGTCACATGGCCAAGAAAATGTTTCCCTTGATGCGATATTCTATAACATTACCTCCCCTTAATTTGGTAAAGCTGTTCAGGCATTTAACACTGAGAGAGGTGGGAACTTCAGATAAAAACTTATTTTTTTTAATATTCGTGTATTTTTATCATCGATGTGCGCATCATATCGCAAACTACAGTTCATTTCCTGAGGCGTAGTATAAGCAAATAAAAGCTCTCTTGTTACACTTTTTCCCCCAATCAATTTGAACATTGGACTATTGTTCCCAGTAGAAACCCATTTAAAAAATAGAAAACTGCCTTTTCAGACCCTTTTGGTGATCTATAACTTTTTTTATATTCATTTTATCAACAGTGTGCGCATTGTTGCATAAAATACAGACACTGTTCTTTTTAATAATCTAAAAGTCTGTCAGATGTGGTTTTCCAATTTTTTTCTTCTGATGAATTAAAACTTACAAATTGCTATGAAAACACATTCTCGGACTGCACAATAACGCAGAGATGGATGAGAAATTACATAGTAATTTCACACCTCACCACCCACATCCACTGCCTTCTTAATTGGATTTCGTCTCGCAAAGTTCAGTAATCTCAAGGGAGATAATTTTCGCGTAAGATATTATTTTAATCAACATTGTTGGGTATGCGTCTTGAACTCTTCTTCTATCATCAGGTCTCCTGTACAGGAGACCTGATGAGAGAAGATGAGTTCTAGGAGGTTCCGCTTCCGAAACTACTCAGATTCCATTCTCGGCAGAGATGGAGGCAGGTCCTCAATTTGAATCCCATCTGCGGCAACCGCGTTGTGTCCTTGGTCAAGACACTTAATCCCGATTTCCCACGTGGGGGCACGGTGGCGTTGTGTACTAAGGCGTACTGCACGTCGATGGCGCACTTGTCTTCAACCAATGCTAACTCTGCTTGTGTGGAGTTAGTACGTTGGGGAGCCTGACAGTTGCCCGCAGTTGCGCGGTGGTTCTCTCCGGCTACTCCGGCTTCCTCCACCCGTGAAACTGTTCGATACGAGGCGACCCTGGCTGTCAAAAATGTCGTTAAAACTCCAATCAATAAATAATTAAATTCCATTCTGAAATACACCACTTTTTGTCATTGACTTACCCAAACAGTCCATTTGTCTTTTGAAAAAAATACTTGAGTGGAGACTGACAACAATATTTTCGATTATAAGAAGGTTCAACGTTTAGATTTTGACGAAGCGTGATATTCCATTCGAGATTCGATCATTCGAAATCCTCTGGATGATTCGATTCGGGATTCGATTCGTTCTGAAATTTGCTATTCGCGGGGATTTTCGAAACTTATTGCTGAACGACACTCCGACACAATGATGACCAAAGACACCCCTGACTAATCTCGTCATGAAAATCCACTTTTGAAAAAGTTATCTCCCCTGAAAATATTAGACGGGCGAAGAAGGTCCAATTGGGAAGCATGTAATTGTTGAGCAATACTTATGACATCGGTAGAAAATAAAACGAAGTTTCCTTTTGTTACTTTTAATGACAGAAAACAACACACAGCTCTCGGGGCTGTCTGTTGTTCTCGTTTACTAAAAGTTATAAAAGGAAACTTGGCTTTTCAAACTAATTGGAAGCAATTAAGTAGTCGTCCACTTTGGCTCTCTGTTTAGCGAATGTGATTTTCTGTAATTTGCAAGTTTTTATTCTTCCCATGAAGAGATCATACCTCTAAGGTCTCGTTTCTTATTAAAAGGTCATTTCCGAGGTTATTGGATATCCTCAGCCAAATGGCTATTTTGAGCTATAGTTTTAGTTTATGGTGGCGTGGATTTAGTAAATAATTCTCATTAATGGTGATATGGCCAAAAATAATCTGTTGATGGTCCTGATAGGGTCACATGGAAGTGTTAAATGACTAACCCAGACCTGTTTGGGACCAGACAATTTGCAGTTTACAAATGGGACAATTTTTGTGTAAATTTGCTTTGAGAAAGCCTTCTGAAAAAATGAATAAGAAACCCATTTGTTTTTTATTTGTCAGAATGATCATGTTATGCTGTAAAATCCTCAGTGGAGGAATGAGGAATTCCTATAACACAGTTTTATCACTATCGATGCACAAAAATTGGAGATTTATCCCCAAAATGAGAAAATTTTGACCATTTTGAGCCATTTTTTTTAGCCATTAGCTGTGTCATTCGGCTGAGTGTATTTGAGTGATATTGTAAGATTTTTGTTGTGTACAGTTGTCTCCAGAAAGTGCCATATTGAGAGCTTCCAGAAGCTATATACATTGTGAGTATTGTGAATAGGGAAGGTAATTTAAATGCGAAATATCCTCGGCCGTGTTAATCAGAAGCTGCACATTTCTTGAAAAGCCGACATTTTCACCCGAATAACTGTAACGAGACCCTAGACTTTGATATTAATGGAGAGGACAGTGTCTGTATCACATGTTACGAATACACACACAATTGATATAAGGAAGAGACAACACATTACAGAACATCGAAAGATAATGAAAGCGTCGGTTTGTTTTTTTTAAATGGGTTTAAACTGATAATAATAGTATAATAGTCAAACGTTTTAACTGATTGGGAAAAAATTGTAAAAAAACAGCTTCCGTATTTTTATACTGCTCTATAGGAAAATGCCTGACGTTTTGAAATGATGCGCACATTGATGATACAACATGATACGTATAATTTCATAAAGTAAAATGGCCTGCTAGGTGAATGTGTGGGATAAACCAATCAATATTTTCAACGTGCAGCCTCAAGGCTGCACGTTGAAAATATTAGTTGGTCTACCCTCAAATTATGAATATGGAATCTTCCAAAAGCTGCTTTTGAACTGTCATGGAAGGAACCACCAAGGGTTAGTTAGGCACTGTCGTAGTAAGACCTGTGGTTGTTACCGCGGCATTATCGATTCGCGTGGCTAATTTCAGGACCCGGTTGACTCACATATTACCAAACCGACAACAATCTATGTCAGTTTCATGTTTATTTTGAGGTGTTTGGATATGCCAACCATTGGGCAAAAATACTGAGACAGAGTTTTTTGTTGTGGGGGAAGTGGAAGGGTGTATGCTTAATTTCTTCGAAGAAAGAAAAACTAAAATTGCTTGCAGCTAGCGAACAGCCTATTTCATCTTCCATCGAATATGGCAGACCCCCAAGCGCGTAAAGTTTTGAGTGGTATGCATTGATGTATCATTGCCCAGTATCATAATCAACTTATATATCTGGTGAGTATGTGTTAAAACAGACATTTACTCCCCTTGGTCTACCATGATGATTTACGCTCCGGGCAAGTCATGGCGATCTTCGTCCCAGGCTCCCCGATTTTCTTGTTCAATAAAGTTTCGGAATGATCAGTTCTTCTTTTAACATTAATGTATTTCTTTCAACTGTCCAAAATTAATCAAATCCGCCTCTTCCAGTTTACATCTTTCTTGCATGTCTGCTGCCGGTGTCTGTTGAAAACTTTCCCATATACTACGTTTAATAACTGCGTAAAACTTACCGGTATTATAGAACACGTTCTGCTTCAACACAATTCAAATGAAAATGTTACAGCTCTCAGTCAGTGTGATAATGCAATTTATGATTTCAAAGTGAGCAATTCCCTCTGAATATAATACTCCGAAGGTGAAACGAAATATCGAATAAATAAACTTCTCAATACGCTATAATCCACGGGAAGATCAGATTCTCCATACCCCAAGAAAATCACGAGTTTTTAATAACGCGTGTGCCGTGTTCCTGTGGTGTATAGGTTATTCCGGGTCATAACCGTAACCACTTCGCTATTCAAATGGTAAAATCTTTTCAGGGTGGGTAAATTAAATATACAAAGGAGAAGATTCAGAAGACATGTACCACTTTTATCGAAAAAAATCTCCATATTCACATCTTTTGAAAGGGTACTAGAAAGTTACGCGATGCATTGATATAGGTACCCTTCAGGAATATTTAATGTCAGAACTGGTTGTGAGGTAACCTTGTGATGTGATTCTTTTATCGTCCACTTTCCGATGTCTTCTCGTACACTAGAAGTTGAGATTTAAATGTTTCATTCACTGTTGTCGATGTTCCTCAAATGTTTAGAACTGTGCACCGGTAGAACGACACGCACCATGATATATGGAGACCACTGCGTCCTTTAACATGGCCGGGGAGAGGAAATTCGGGCCCTAGAGTTAATTCTGTGACGGGCCCCTTTTCGAAAGAGTTGGGATACTGATGCAGATGCCGAAATTCTTGATGCAAAGAATTCTTGAAGTGATAACACCTGGTCTGGTGCATACAGTACGTGGAGAGTGCATTATCACTAAATCACCCGCAGAGTGGAGATTCCACCCAAGCAATGATTGCAAATTTGTTGCAAAGCATCACAAGCACAAGCAAAGTTTCGACCAATGGACCTCCGGGTTAAACCCGGAGGCCCATTGGCTGAAACATTGCTTGTGTTTTTAGTCGATATATACAAAATTTGAAAGTTATAGTTTGGGTGATAACTCCACTCCGCGGATGATTTCGTTACAATCCACTCTCCGCGTACTGTATGTAGACAACAGTCTATTAACCCATTAACCAACATAACGGTCACAACCGGCCAGCGCTATTCACAAAAGTTGCCATTCGATTTTAATTTTTTGCCTCAAAAACTTAGTATATGACCAATCATTGGAACGAGCGTGTTGTGCTCGTTCCAATGAGAGGTCATAAGCTATGTTTTTTGACGCAAAAAAAAGAAAAAAATATATATTCAATAATTTTGTTTGCAAGTTAACAGATTGAAATTCTCCACCGGGCACCCCCAGTTCTTCTTTACATGAGCGGCGACTAGTATTCCAATACGACGGGAAACCTATCGTGCTGATTATCGCTCGGGGGTCGGAGGGAGGGATAAAGGCTTGGCACAGGAGTCAGAACTTTCGGAGACCAAGGCCTGATCCAAGAATCCTGGCCCATGCCCGTGCCCCACAAAGTTCCGGGGTCATTACCCCGGACACCCAACACTCCTCGGCCCTGTCCTTTAATAGTGGTGTTACACAAATTCTGTTCAACGTTCTGACATCTGGAAGTCTGAAGTCGTCGAGTATCCTTGCCAACGATACTGTTATCGGGTGCTACGAAACTTGCGTGTTGCGGTACTAGTGAGGAGGAAGAGTTGAATAACCTAATCAGTTGTTTCTAATCAAAAATCGTTTGCCTGACTCAGACTGACGACACTTTAGTAGAAACCATTACTAAGCCACAAGTTTCGATATTTTTTAGGTCAAGTACCCCTTTGAATATACTGATAGTATCTTCCATATCAGTTCAATAGCACAAATAGGAAGAGTCCATCTCCATTATTTGGTGTAGACCAATCAATATTTTCAACGTGCAGCCTCAGGGCTGCACGTTGAAAATATTGATTGGTCAACACCACAAACTCTCTGAGCAGCCATTTACTTGATCAAGTTGGGACACATATAGGTTCTAGACCGGAGAAAAAGGGTCTTGTTTCCCGGGCTGGTACAAGTTAAAATTTGAAGACTATGAGTGCCCCAGCCCCTCATCGTCTGCGGCCGGTTTGATCTGGCCGATCTCATCTCATCAACTCGACGGAATACAACAACACAGATCAATTGACTGTTGTAGTAAACACAACCACATAGGCCTTCACACTTTGTTTCAGCATGACCCAAATAATGTTGTTTAGGAAAAATACCCGGTGTCTCGTATGTTGTCAAAGTAGCCCGCTTACGCAGCCATCTATGTTGTGACGTCATTGTCACAAAGATACGCCACTGGATCACATATTGGTATAATTTCGTCACTGAAAGACATGGTTATTCTGTGAGAGTAGAGAAAGCAAACGAAGATTGACATTTATATTTTACAGAGGTTTTGTTTATTTTGACAAGGGAAATATGCAACAATTGTGGATGATGCCTCTGATAAGACTCGTCTGTTTACATGGCAGTAGTTGGGGGGGGGGGGGGGGGATTGGGGGCGAAAGAGATAGTTGAACATCCATTCTCGGTGTTAGGCAATGGTATATATTCTTAATCGGTGATACTATGCTTAAATGAATTTTCACGAGTGTACATTTCGGGAAGGGGTATATATCGCTCATTACATACAAATCAGGTCTGTGTAATCACTACATTTCTCCGACCCACACCCACCTGTCTTCAATTTATGCTGGTCTAGTCTCGAAGAAGGTTAAGAATTTTCACAGTGAATTATCCAATCAATGTACTTAGTTTTATCACATACCTATTAAGGTAAAACCGGGATCCACTGTTCTGACTGTACGATAAACATAAAGTTGTATCGCACATGTGGTGATACAAAACACGTTCGATTTCGTTTCCAACGTAAACAGAGAAGGAACCCGTCTTAATATATCACGCGAATCATTGTCGAATGTACCGGAGTCGAGAACGCTTGGAAATTCCAAGTTCCTCGTTTAGATTTGTTTACCCAGGATATTTAAACAATCAGATTCGAATAAAAAGTTTACAAAATAAAAATAACGTTCTCACTGCTTGTTCCTTGACAAATAGTTTCACAGCTCGTCATATAATGATGGAGGGTGCTAAAATTATTAGCTATTTAAAAACCTTTCCTTGTGTTATTCTCCACAGTTGTCAATATCTTTAAGTTCGATCTTCGTGATTGTGACTGTGACACTGATCAGTGTCAATTGGTTTCGACCAATTGAATGCCGTAAAAATTAAAAAGCAAATTAGGGTTCGTACCCAGCCAACTAACAGTGATGTTTTGTTGGCATGTAATGAAATGCAGTAATTATCCAGTTAACCCTTTACCCAACGTAACGGCCAAAACCGGCCAGCGCTATTCTCAAAAATCGCCAATTAATTTTCAAAATATTTTCATTTTTTGTCTCAAAAACATAGGTTATGACCCCTCGTTGGAACGAGCTCGTTGAGCTCGTTCCAATGAGGGGTCATAACCTATGTTTTTGAGACAAAAAATGAAAAAAAATAGTTATTCAAGAATTTTTTTTGCAAGTGTCGTCTGCTTTTCATGTTAGGTAAAGGGTTAAAAGGTACTTTTCGTTCAATTTTCGTGTAGACTGGTGTGTGATAAAAAGAACCGTACATACGTTTAAATGGGTTAAGAGTTAACGTACTCGATTGGTCTGGCCCAGGATACCACGAGAGCCGATTGTATGTGCGGTTCTGTATATATATTAATTACCGAAGGTTGCATCCCTTGACTCTACATACCACACATCGGAGTTTGTCCGTGGCCGAGCGGTGTAGGTAGTTCAGTATAGTTTCGGTAAGCGGTTGGTGCCGAAG
This sequence comes from Pictodentalium vernedei, assembly GCA_031216915.1. NCBI lineage: Eukaryota > Metazoa > Mollusca > Scaphopoda > Dentaliida > Dentaliidae > Pictodentalium > Pictodentalium vernedei. The sequence continues at coordinate 844,696,008 of CM062297.1, forward strand.
GAAACTTTCTCGGTGGGGATTTGAACTCTGGCAAAGTCATTTGTATTTACTTATATAAGCCGGATTGCCCGCTCCGCAGGCATTATTTTCGTATAGGAGTGATCCGTTTCTATTTTCGCCCAAGATTCGAGTTTGTCCAGTCGAACACACCTTAATCATAAAGAATCTTCCCGACCTTCTGAAAATTAAAACGTTTAAGCATACAGGCAATCTATCTTTTAAATGAATAAAATACACTGCGCATTTAGAGATATCATACAGTTTCAGTCTCGTAGCGCAAATAGTTTGGGAAAAGTTGCGAGTACATATCCCTATATTCAAACATATACTTACAATGTAGCCCGCAATATGTATAAATGCAGGTCTTGATCCCATGTTTATGATGGACAGTGCCAGTAGAGAAGTTTGTTTCTGGTATTTCGTTTGAATGGTATCCGTATGCAGAGGGCGTAGCGAAGATGACCAGGCCGGGTGAGGGAGGGATAAACCTGATTTATCCTGACTGTAATGGCTCCAGTCCTGACTGATAAAATATTCCAATTGCAGCATCAAAGCAAAGCTTTGTTGAAGGCATGCCATGACGTTGCGCAAGGAATATTAGCAAGCCAACGTAAAAGTTTCAAAACTCAAGAGTTCTGGAAAATTTATTCATCGATAAAATTACATGTCGTAGTCGTGATGAAGAAGCCACTCAGCTTCTTGTTTTGTTGCGACGCACCGTATTCCAAATTGTTCATGCCGTATCGGATACCACACACACCACCATTCAGAAAGTACCTGATTCGTAGAAAGAGCGATTTACTGTCTATGAAACTCAAAGGCAAACGAAAATGCCCCCGGCGGGAAAAAGTATTGGGTGGTGTCACATACCCTACTGGTTCCTCCTCCCCTTAGTTACGACCTATCCACACGACAGTAGGTATTGTACACATTGTGTTAGTTACAGTGCGTGGAAATATTACTCATACTCTTGCGCGATCATACTCTTGCGCGGAGTGGGGTGTCCACCAAGACAACCACATGTTTCTCTGAAAAAGCATACGAAATACAAGCAACATTTCAGGCAACAGACCTTCTGGTCTGTTGCCTGGAATTGTGCTTGCACTTCTTGCGGGTGTTTTTCAGTTATTTGAGACTTGTTTTTCCAGTTGGACACACCACTCTGCATTTATTTTTGAGGTATTCGCTCTTCGTGTACTGTATTTGATGCAACTCTTTTAGGGGTGGACAGCAATTACGTTCTAATATAATATTAGAACGTTTCTTCTCATGTTCCATCGGTCGATAGTACCTGAGTTTGTATGATTTCTGAAATAAAACCCGAAGCAGCGAAGCTGCTGAAAGTTTTATTTCAGAAACCCGAAGCAGCGAAGCTGCTGAAGGTTTTATTTCAGAAATCACACAAACTCAGGTACTATCGACCGATAGAACATGAAAAGAAACGTTCTAATTAGTTTATTGTGCCGAACAAAAAATAACTTTCATTGTTAAGCGTTAACTGCAATGTTCATGCCATCAATCTTGTAATAACAATGTAGTCGAATCCAAAAACATGACGTCATTTCGAACGAATGACGTCTCTTCGAAAATGACTCGTCACAAGTGCCGTCGCTTTGGGAGTTTCTATATCACCAAATGCCAGTGTTTACAACTGCATCATGCTGTTCATGTTATAATTCATTGTTAATGCTTGTGTGATAAGAGGTATAAATTAATGGAATATAAATTCATGTTTCTTTGACGACGACAATTGTTAGAATTAAGAGGAGTGAAACAATTTATTTTGAACTTGAGGGCTCAGGCGGAGGCTCAGTGAGGTCGAGGAGTACTAAACTTGTGGAAATAATTGATTGAATTTGAAGTCATAACTCATATTCAGGATTCACTGAAGTGGTGAACTGCACGTGAGTTTTTAATATTTCTGATTCTTTTGAATTCATTGTTTGCAGTTAAAATTAAAAACACACCCACTGAAGATGATATATTTGTTGGTAAGTTTGTGTCTTTCGGTGACGAAAAGAAGTTGCATGTAATCAGACACAGCGCCAGCGTGCGTAATCGACGCTGATCAATGGTAGTGGAGCTTACATTTTCTTTGTTCTCTTGTCTCCAGGGAAGAACGTTCCGATAGTACCCGTCTTTTGCCCCAAAACTCCAGTTCTATGACTTTTAGAAGGTATCAAATTAACCAATCACAGCTGATGTTACAAACGTGAGGCATAATAAAACATTATATATAATGGAATTTTGTAAACCCGAGTCCTTCTACTATGACAAATTGACAAATATCTACTATGCAGGTCAATGCTTTGAATTTCATACCCCCAGCCATGATGTTCAACAACATTTTACCTTCATTAAATACTCAGTGTAAATTGTTACCGACAGCTTAACTATATACTCTTGAGTGAAATTGGTAGGTAAAAAGTAGATCTCTGCAGGTCCAACTATGACTTTGCGGCTCTCACTCGTTTGATACAATGTACATAGACTATAATTTGCCACCTACGAACATTCGCCCAAGCTACAAACAGATCAGACAGCCAAGCCATTATTATCGCTCTGTTTTATGACCATCGTGTCACTGGTCAAAGGTGTGATGTCGGACGTTTGCTTCCAGTGTCCTGCAGAAAACAGTTGCGACTAACAACCTTCTGAGGAATACAAAGTAAGTTACCAGGAGATAGTTTTCGCTCTCTAATTTGCTTGTGTGAAGGTAAAAATATGGTTCAAGTATATCAGTCGAAGGAAAAGTCGTAACCAGTGAGTAGATGCATTAGGTTCTCATCTTGTTACATAATACTTAAGTCATAACCTCGTTGTAATTCTGAAAACGTGTTCAGTCCTGTTATACCAAAAGGAAAAAGCCATCGTACATCATGTATGACAGCGAGCGGTGGAACGTTTGCCCTTAAGTACAGTGTAAACAAGTGGTGGATAACTGGTAAATTATTGTGAAGGATGAAAGACAACTGATCCCTGTTTCAGACTGCCGATATTCTACTAAGACTGAACATCTCCATGTAATAATAACGTTAGGGCGTGAAATTGCTTTTCAGCAGTCAACCTACACAGACTCAACCAAACGGGATGAGAGATGGAAAGTGAAGCCACTAGTAGAGCTGGGTGATTTTAGTTTTTCGGTTTCAGGAAAAACATCGGTTTTGGTTCAGTTTTTCTCTGTGTTATGAACATGAACACAGTAAACAACACTTCGTGCTCATTAACCCTTTATTCAACGTAACGGCCAGAACCGGCCAGCGCTATTCTCAAAAATCGCCAATTAATTTTCATTATCGTTTTCATTTCTTGTCTCAAAAACATAGGTTATGACGCCTCGTTGGAACGAGGGGTCATAACCTATGTTTTTGAGACAAAAAATGAAAAAAATTAGTTATTCAAAAATTTGTTTGGCAAGTGTCGTCTGCTTTTCATGTTAGGTAAAGGGTTAAATCTGCAGATTATCTTTTGGGAATGCTGAAAGCCGGTTTGTCCAATCGGTGGTCTGTACTGATTTGCTTTTGAGGTTCGCGAACTTCTACTGGTCTAGCGAGTATAGGTAGGTCGACCTTCCAAGTAGTCGAGTAACGAATTACCCTTTATGTTTTATAGCTACCATTTACCATTTACCTAACATTACTACGAAATTACACTTGCATAAAAGACAATTCTAGAAGAACTAAAATGTCTGATTTTTTCTGCCCTGTTCCAGGATGAGGTGGTAAGCTGATGTTTTGAAGGCAAAAACAGAGCGAAGAAAAAACTCAGTAAAATTTGAATGTTCTTGGTGAATATGTTTGTTTATTTGTATCTAACGACACTTTCAACAGCAGGGGTAATATCGTGACGGGCAGTTTTACGGGTGGAGGAAGCCGGAGTACCCGGAGAGAACCATCGAGAAACGGCGAGCAACTGTCAGACTCCCCAAAGTATTAACTCCACACATGCAGGGTAGCATTGGTTGAAGACAAGTGCACCATCGACGTGCGGTATGCCTTAGTACACAACGCCAACGTGCCGCCATGTGGCAATCCGGATTAAGTGCCTTGTTCCCTGTTTATTGAATAGCCACTGTGCCAGTGATATTTATATTCATTGGAGTATTCAATTATCAGAGATTTGGTCACTATCCTGTATTCTATAGATGAAGTGAGCATTTATTCTATTACATCTTGTTTGACAGAGATCATAGATCTCTGTCAAACAAGATAAAATAGATTAAATGTCTGTATTGGACGTACTGAGGCAAAACAAGTCTGTAAACAAGGGGAATTTGGTGTTTGTCAGGGTAATTTATCAGCATATTAAAATACTTTTTATTCAATGAACAGGAATTTACTCTATAGCCTATATGCAATTAACAGGTCAAATTCCTACTGAAAGTATGGTAAATGGTTTTGTGTTTGGAAGTTATATTAAATTAAAAGGGTTAAGGAAGCCGGAGTACTTGAAGAGAATCATCGGACAGCGACAATCAACTGTCAGACTCTACAACTTACTAATCCTACACATGCCGAGTTAGAAAGAGTTGAAAGTAAGTGTACCGTTAACGTGCTACACGTCTTATTACAGAGCGCCACCATGCCACATGCGGGCAATCGGGATGAAGTGCTTTGCCCATGGGAACATACCGCTTATGGCGCGGGTCATGATCGAGTCGTCAACCATTCGTTTGAACCCTTTGAGACTTTAATTATCCTGACGTTCACACGTCACTGGGAATTCAGTTTCTTCACCGTTTTTCAAAATGCGACGTCAAACGCGGAAAGTACAAATAACAAGATATTTTTCACATTAGTGATTAACTGGTTGAGGGCTAGATTTTTTTGGTGGTCTGAATTCGTTATTCAAAACTTGTTTTATTACAAATCATTGGAGAGTGCCCACAGGCACTCTCCAATGATTTTCAATAAAACAAATTTAGGTAAACAAAATATTATTTGTGTTTGACTGAATATGAAATTTAAGCAAGGGAAGTGTTGGCTTTTGCTCTGATATCCTCATTTTTTGAAAGCCCTGATAGTGGCTTCTAGCACTTACCCAAGTAAGAAGTCTTGACAGTAGGATTATATTAGAGTTTTAAGCTGCGATAACATTTGGCTCAACGGTTGTCATTGAGCACTATTCGGGAAGAAATAGGAATTGAGGTTAAAACTTTTAAAAAAATCGAAAAATGATTACAAAACAAATGACCACAAAGTATCAACGCGCTGTTTGATTTCGTATGTCATATGACGTACAAAAGTATCAAGGGTTAAAGTTCATTGTTTTAACCAGTGAACCACAGCGCTCTGTCCAAGTGAATACCCCTGTTCAGTTGTAGAAATAACGTAAGTTAAATCGTTAACTCCCTGTAAAACAAAATTTTAAAACGCCCATGCAGTTATATTTATCAAACCACCAAGATTGTTTCTTTTTTCTGATTTATAACTCCAATTCATACCGCTAATATGCTTACACAGCCGTTATTACGAGTGGTTGACGAGGAACAAAATCATTCTCTTTTTATTTGAACAGCTTGTCATGATTTTGTAACGGTAACTCTATTACTGCGAACCACAACTTTACTGCTCCGATAGCAACACTTGGTTGTGATCAAGTTCAGTAAACACAGAGAAATTTTGGTTCCAACAGGAACCGAAGATGGTTCTTCAGTGTGTCCTGATAGGGGAACCAAATTTGGTTACATGGATCCAAACATACACATGCTTTGGTTCTTCAGTCTTTTACATTAACTGGGCATTGCATAAATTGTGAAATATAAAGCCGTGCCAAGTTTTAAAATGGCGACGAAGCAACCTCAGAAAAACGTTTTCAGTTGTTCCATCGCGCATGCGTTAACCATTTTCCCTAAAAATTTTCAAAGAACGTCAGCAAAACCATATCATGTGACCGCTCATTGGAACGAGCTCAATGAGCTCGTTCTAATGCGGGGGTCACGTGGTATATTTTTGTTTGAATAATTTGACGAATATAATGTTTAATTTGAATTTTACGCTGGCATATGCGGCCGATTCGTTGGGTAAAGGATTAAGTTGTGCGACAACGGCAATTTTTTATATAGACAAGACAGGCAAATGTATATGAAATATTCTTTGGTTTTAGATCACATGAAGACTCATTTGATTTGGTGTTCGTTGAGTTTTGGTTCTACTTGGAACCAAATTTGGCGTGGATTTCTCTGAGTGTACACGTCTGTTCTATGAAATCCCCATTTACAGCAATTCTAAACCATACGGAAAATGAAAATCCGTTCCGCACACATGTGCCGAACAGAAATCGTCGAGCAGACGATTGATCATCCAGAACTGAACTGATTGCGTAATAATTAAATAAAATGTCTAAAATTGAAGGATTTGGCGAGTTTGATGTGTGCGAAAATAACGAAGAAGAAATAGAATCAATATTTGAAGGGGATAATGAATATCCAGAAGAAGAAGAAGAGTATGAGTACGCAAATTTGGTTGGCGATAAAATGTGTTCTTTTTGTTGATAGTTGTCAAATGAATTGCTGAGTGTCCTTATAATAATTGTTTTTATAGTCATGAAGGAGTGTAATAAACACAAAACGACACGAGTGTGTGAACGGGTTAATCGATATGGCACTAGTGGCATCGCGGAAGGATAAAACCCGAGGCCTGCGGCCTCTCGTTTTATCCTTCCGCGCTGGCACTCGTACTATATCGAGTAACCCATTCACAATCGCGGATCGAGTTGATCGCGACACGCTTACACGAGTGGGTCGAGATTTCCTAAATAAAATGCTGCGAACATCAAGACAGCATTGAAGAAACACAAACGAAAATAGTATCGCAGCTTCAGTGTTCTTACATTTCCTTTTCGACAGGTGAGGCTTAATGAACTCTTTAACGTTGCGAACAGAGAATAGCGATACGGTCGAATTTCTGTATCCGCCTTGCGTGACCACAGCACTGTGTTGTGTTAAATTCCTAAGAGTTACAAAGTTCTGAGGATTGTGTCAAGAATAATACAGAACACAACGAGGGTGCAGTACGGAGGACTGGAATCAACGACTCTCAGGTGGAGTTTTTCTTGTATTTTACTAGCGTCAAAGGCGGGCGTGAAATACAGGAACAACTCCACCAAGGGTCGCTGAGTCCTGTTCTTCGTACTCTACTTGAGTCGGGTTCTATATTTACAGCACGCTTAAACTTGAATAAAGTGAATGAAGCAGATATGTTTAAAGAAAAATATCACCCTCGGCGGGCTGATGACTTTCTTACTTGAAACCGTTTTGTGACGAAGCATTTCATTCACGTTATAACGTCACTCAGACGCGCAACTTCCAATCAGTTCTTACCTGACGTTCTTACGCTTAATGTGGATTCAACACGTGGTGTACCTAAAACATTTCCAATGTCTGTATTGCGCAACGTTGAAACCACACAACAGTAACGGTATAAAATGTTTTACCCGCTTTTCTGTGTTTAATTCCAAATCGTGTTGTTGGGTTCATATTCACTCAACCCAGTTGAATTGGGTTGATTTTTAAGCCAATCGATTTTAGAGTGTAGCAAATCGTTCAAACACGTGTGGCGATATATCAGAAATCCATGAACATGCTTTCACTTTTTCTTTCGTTCAAAGCATAGCTCGTCAATTCTGATTGGAAGACTCGATGGTCCCATCAATTTAATACGCTCTTGAAATTTGTTCCAAGAAGTGCAGCGTGTGATACTTTGGAAGAGGACATTACGCCACTGTCGTCTGCAAATTACCTTTCGTAAATATCCTATCTCCAAACAAACAAAACAGGTAATCGCCCCCTGCCCAGTGTGGTCATGACCGATTTGTCTTATGATTTGTCTTATGATTCCTCCTAAAAGTGATCAAATTGCCATTTAAACAAGGGACTATTTTGTTGTGCAGAAACCATAACAGCCTTGTTGTCAGGAGTGAATCGCTAGATTAAAACAGATGTCTCAATCAATGGTGTGCCCATTTCAATATAGCGTATAATAATTGATTTTCAAGTGCGCTTGGCGTTATTATGCATATTAAATCAGCCTGCTTTATTATCCATTTGTATCCTGGTGGTATCTTCCATGTCAGTTCAATGGCAGCAATTAGAAGAGTCCATATTCATTATTTGGGGGAAGACCTATTAATATTTTCAACGTGCAGCCTCGGGCTGCACGTTGAAAATATTGATCCTCTACCCCACACTTTTACTTAGTAGCCACCCTACTTAATGGGATGATGACGTATTATCTTTGTGACCTGGAAAAGCGTCCCCTTGAGCTCAAAAGTTTAACTTAATAATTAGAATTACCAAAAACAGTAATCTAAATATGTGTACAAATTGTAGTGTTAGTTTACATTCGCACGCAGCCTCACAGATTGTCAAGGCGATAGCTTAAAGATGCGGTTTTCTTGTTTAAAACTGTAAATGGTTTCGATAATCTTTCTCACTCGGGCTAAAGATATGTATATGACCGACCCCGAAAACCGATTCGTCACTTAAACAGACCACCAATAATTCAAGCGCTGCTAATTAAGCATTGAATTTTATGTCCATTACCGCATTTTTGTTTAACGCCATAATGGGCGGTCTGATAAGAGATTAAAAGAAAGAGAGATCAGTCGTCTCCTGCAGTCATTTTCTGTGTAATTATGGTCAGTTAATAGGTTATTGTTGTAAAAACAGTACATCGCAGAGGTTCTGGCCACATACCCATATTACGCATCTGGCCTGTATATACCAAAATGCGAGTCTTTCAAAGGAATATACCAAAATGCGAGTCTTTCAAAGGAACTTTAAAGCGAATATATTAAATTAAGATAGATCTGAGCGGCCCAGTTCAAGAGAAGCAATTAAACTGAGAATTGATGTTCTGGCTATCGAAATAAAAGTCGGGGGTTTCTCGAACAGTTCATTCCAGACTGAAGGTGGATAGGACTGTGGGTCTCAGGCGAGGATATGGGGATGTACCATGCTATAAGTTAGAGGAGGTGCCGCATCGGTGCGAAAGTATAGGCACGTTGTAGTGTAGAGGAGCCGCAGAGCTCATATTTTGAATAGGAACAGTCGCAGGCCAAGTCGGTGGCCATATCTGAGTGTAGGATCTGAAATTGAGAATGCGAGCTCAGGGAGCTATTAGTATTTAGGAATACGGCATACCTGCAGAGTAGGCTTGCCTGAATGAACATTATTCTGAGATAAACGTAGGGGAGAGTTTAACCCAACTGATGGCGACTGCTTCAGTGAAAAGCGTTCAGTAAACTGACAATACGTTAGTGGCCGTGCGACGACAGTGGTAGAGTGCCACTCGGTCACTTGTCAGAGGGACAGCGATATAGTAAAGTGACTATACGTTAGTGTCGTGCGACGGCAATGGTACAGTGACATTCCGTCACATGTTAGAGCAAAGGCGTCCGTCCTGTGAAGTGACAATATGTTAGTGGCCGTGCGACGGCAGTGAAAGAGTGAAGTGAAGAAGCGACCAAAGAACAGATATCAGCGAGAAGGAGGAAGAACCAGCGAAAACGGAGAATGCGGGCCGGCAAGTGACTCAAAAACTGTGTGGGTAGGGGGTGATTGACGTTTCGTTTTCTGATTCATTGGATTTAATGTAAGTCACAAATTACTATATTTATTTATTTCTTTCTATATATATATATATGTATTAAAATTGTTGTTTACAGTGAACCCCTGTTGATTTATGCTTTTCGAAGAAAAGTCATTGACCCCTTCAGGAAGAGAACCACCCCAATAAAAACGAAGGCGGGCGGTTTCGTTACGACGAGACATAGATACGTTCACGCACGAGTTCAGACAACACTCCTTGAGTTTTGGCTGAAAACGCGGTCTGAATCTATTTCCCCCATCAACGACAAAGCCCGATTTCCGACACAAATTCATTTTTATTTTAACTCTACGTTTGTACTTGTATTGGAGAAAGCACATGCTTGGCGTAACATAAATAACTATATTTGACTATTTGAATACAAACATCATGGTCATTTCAAAATGTTTCAAACTGGCGAATGAAGTCAAACATTACGGCACATGATCGTCTCCCTTTAATTTCAATGCATATAACTCCAAATTGCAACCAGCACCACGCAGGTATTGACTCTTGGCGGGCAATTGAGCGTAAACATGTTAAAAGTCCAGTTAAGGGTGTTTTTGTTACATCTGGCAGTAAAAAGTGCTGGAGTTCCTTGCAAATCAGGTAACGTGAGTTCATCACCTTTACGGCAAAGGTGGGGGTTTTCTACCTACTTTAGGAACGTTTTCAATTAACACTCCTAAGCATCATGAGAGTTAACCCTTTCTGACTGGATGGTAGGGCCTTGCGAATCACATATTTTCAATTCGAATCGAACCGAATCTATTATTCAAAATCGAATCGAACATCGAATCGAATACAGGTGTCTTGAAGCCCGGCTTATAAAATATTCCAACTACATCATCAGGCATGCCTTCTTCGAAGGCATGCCTTGATGGTGTAATTGATGATGTGAATGTGATCACCCCCTAATATTAACCCTTTACCCAACGTAACAGCCAAAACCGGCCAGCGCTATTCTCAAAAATCTCCAATTAATTTTCATTATTTTTTTCATTTTTTGTCTCAAAAACATAGGTTATGACCCCTCGTTGGAACGATCTCGTTCCAACGAGGGGTCATAACCTATGTTTTTGAGACAAAAAATGAAAAAAATTAGTTATTCAAGAATTATTTTTGCAAGTGTCGTCTGCTTTTCAGGTTAGGTAAAGGGTTAACCAGTAAGGATTTTTGTTCAAAAACAGTAACAGGTGCGAGGATTTTATACTGGGCACTGCACGGGACTATCCTCTAGCAACCGTGAGCTCATCGTCGATACTTGGGAACTTTAAATTTGCTTTCAGCAGTGGTAGTGGCTAGTGAAACTGGAATTAGCATGGATGGTGGCATGGGTACAGATGCATTTTATATTAATATTGAAGAACTTACACTTAGTCTTTATTTTCAGCATTATTTATGTACAATTTCTATCTCAGCCATACGTTTTGTGAGACGACTATGATGGCTGATACCAAGCGAAATTCCAGTGAAAAGATTCGATGGAAAACGAATCGGACAGCCGATTTCGAATCGAACCGAATTCCAACTTAAGATTTGAAATTGAATCGATATGGATACAATGAAGAACTTGCAAATAAAAGTCTAAACAAATAAATCATAACATTCGTCATCCTACGATGATGATGCAGCTAACGTAGACACCACGCCCAAACATCATGACCAACCTCCTTGTCGCAGTCTAAACGATACGAACTTCACGACTTGTTGCCGCCCTCATGTGTTATGATAAGTAGTGGAGGGAGTCCTATAGGCAGGTTGCTTCTTGCCTACCTTGAATCACCGTCTTTCCGCTGGCGAAAATGAAACACTAATACTCTAATCTCAGAAAAGTAATGATTCGATCGTCATTCTCCATCATGTTTCACGTAATTGGCTCTCAGTTCATTCTTTCAGTCACAGTCTGTTTACAATCACCCCATTTTCTTCCAGGGGGTGGGAGGTAGACAGCCAATCTGGCTATGCCACTTCCCACGGTATACTTCTCATTCCATTTGTGCAATATGTTTATTTGTAACAATTTTACATGTATGTGTACCGTGAATAAAGAATCTGAATCTGAATCGAATCTCGAAGCTTCGCAGGGTCATACTGGATGGGTTTAGCAAAATAAATAAATCTGTGTGCAGATGGTCCAGTGTTAAACAAGGATTAGAAATAATTTAACCCTACGGCCCAAAGTGACTGCAGGGTTAAATTATTTCATATCCTTATTTGTTTGTCATTGTGTCGACTGCTCGCCGACTGCCAATTTTCTCTCACGATAAAATGTGTTCATGTTCAAAAGGGTGAAGCAATCGAAAACATACTTTCGTGCTTCTCCATGAGGTCATTGGATTTTCTCTTTAATTTCTGCTATCATAAACATAGTTTTTGTCTTGATTGTTGTCAGTACGTGGGCGCGATAAAAGAAAAATTGGTCTGGCGGAGGTGTTCTTATCAAGAAAAAACAACAGCAAGATTAAGCAATATATTTCTCAAATAAGCAGAGTATGACAGGTTACTAGCATTCAGTTGTATCAACGAAACTCTCTTGTCACGTTAGATCTGCATTTTAAATATTAATCTGTTCAAAGTATCGGTGGGTGGGGGGCTTTTGAAGTGATGGGGATTCAAGAAGACTGGATTACCAAGAATCTTTGAAAAAGCGGAAGTAAACTGACCGACTAGGATTGAACGTAAAATTGATTCGATCGCAAATAGTGGGGACTCGTAGGGCCGATTTTTTTTTGTTTTTAACCCTTTACCCAACGCAGACGATATCCAAATTTATTATTTTAAATATAATTATTTTTAAATGTTTCAAAAAAAATTCAACAAAACCATATCATGTGACCTCTCATTGGAACGAGCTCGTCAAGCTCGTTCCAAAGAGGGGTCACATGATATGGTTTTGTTGACATTGTTTGAAAAATAATATTTTTTCAGCTACTGAAGTTGTCATATTACGCGGGCGAATGTGGTCGATTCGTTGGGTAATGGGTTAAAGCGTATTTCAGTCGTCATATATCAATGTTTTGGTTAACGACTTTTAAAACATTTGCATTAAATTAGTTTCGCTTGCATTTTGTTAGAGAGGCGTCTTACAAATACGATTCCTGCTAATGAGCAGGAATTGTCGGCCTTTTGTGTTGTGCTCTGCTCGACTCGTATCTTTTTAATTCGATATTTACAAGTTTACAATGACACGGGTGGTGTAGAGCCTAATAGGGGTTCTAAGGCCTGTCTTAATAGCAGACATTTGTGGCAGGACGGTCCCTGGAATAAATATCAAAGCAGACAACATCAGGGGACTTACTTTTGAGTGATGTGTTGAGATCGGGATACTCTACATGCCACTCGGGCGGATGTATTTAATACTTTCTGCACGCGAGAGTACTGGTACTGTGGAAGGTTGAACAGTAAGGCATTACATTACAATAACCCAAATGTGAAGTTACAGTTTTTGTGGAGTCTTTTGTAAGGAACTGTTTTATCTCTTTAGTTTTGTATAGACCTCTGGAAACCTTGTCGCATATATTTGTAACATGTTTTTGTCCATAGGCACGTTTGAGTCGAAGAAGGCACCAAGATTACGTACACTATCAGTTGCCCTGATGGAGGAATCTACTACCTCCTCTGAGCTGATGTCAATTTTAGTGAGTTGCTGATGTGAACCATTTATTAGGAATTCAGTCTTATCATCAGTTATCATTAATTTGTTTGAAATCATCCAAGTGCGAATGTCCGAAATACATGATTCAATAATTTCTTGAGCTTTGGTTTGATCCATGGTTCATGGTCGAAAATGACCATGAACTGCAGGCAGGTGCGATTCAATGATGGCGAACATTTTTTAAATATAGAATAGAAACAGGACAGGCCCAATGTTACTGCCCTGTGAGACTCCACATTCCAGATGGAAGTCTTTTGACAGGATACCGTTTATTGATACACGATTCTGTCTGTTCTTCGGGTATGATGATAGCCAGCTTGCGGCTACACCACTAAGACAACAATCAGAGTTCATTGTCTCTAGTAGTGTTTTATGACAAACAGTGTCAAAAGCAGCACAAAGGTCTAAAAGAACAAGCAAGGGTACCCTTTATTATTTGGGCGGTAGACCAAATAATATTTTCAACGTGCAGCCTGAAGGCTGCACGTTGAAAATATTGATTGGTGTATCCCACACATTCACTTTGCAGCCATCCTGCTTAATGAAATTATGACGTGTCATGATCCTGGGTCGGAACAGTGGCCTCTCGGGTTTTTTTCTCTCGTTTTGTCCAGTTTTGTTGTAAAAATCATTTTACCACAATCCCTTACCTTATTCTACTTGGTAATGAGAATTAAATAATTTATGACTCCTCTTCAAGCTCGTTTCAATGGAGGAGCATAATCTCTGCTTTGGAGACAAAGAGTGAAAAAGAAATCTGAATGGAGAGCTTAGTGAAAAGAGTTGGTTGAATAACTCTGGGGGGTTTTGTTGGGGGAGTTGTTGTTTGCTTTTTATTGGGGTTCGACACATTCAACAGCCAGGGTCACCTCGTGTCGGACAGGCTTTCAGGTGGAGAGAACCGAGGCACCACCGAGTCTCGGAGAGCAACTGTCATACTTCCCAAAGTTCCAACTCCGCACATGGAGGGTTAGCATTGGTTGAAGGAAAGTGCACAATCGACGTGCAATACGCCAACGTACCCCATGTGGGCAATCGGGATTAACTGGTCGAGTGCTAAATTATTTTTGGTCAGCCAAATTTGTCCACGTCTCTTTGTCTTGTTACAATTTATGGGAGAGTGCCACTTGGCACTCTCCCATAAATTGTAACAAGTCAAACCCTCACAGACTAAATAATTTTAATTCCAAACTAATATGAAGCATATCCACAGAATATGAAGGCATCAAGTTGCGACACCTGCACTTCAGATTAAAGCCCAAATATGGGCTTCCAGCACTCAACCAGTTAAGTGCCTTGGCCCCCTGCAACAAGGCAGTTACCTCGGATCGGGATCTACCGTGGATCTTTTGGTTTGAAGTCCAATGCCACCAGGCTCCCTGGATAAATCTGTTACTTTATGTAAAGGGCCCACCTACAGTGCTCCCGCATTTGGAGGAAAAAAGTACTGTGGACAACTACTATGTTTCGACAGCAAATAGTGATGGGGAGCATTGTGGCGTGTCACAACATTAATGGCACGTGAGGTTGCATGCTGTCCTAATTACTGTCGGTTATTTTCTGGTATCGTCGTACTTCCTATTAACATGAAAAAAAACCGCTGAGAGGTGGATGGTTAAACGGTTTAGTAACTTGATGTTAACTGAAAATTGGAACTTTTTGTAGTATGAATGGGGTGTGACAGGAATGGAAGTCCGTAGGAAAATTAGTCCCTCTGGACTATTATTCCCCGGAATTATAGTCCTAGGTCTAACATTTCTAGGAATAGTAGTCCGCCGGACTACTATTCCTAGAAATGTTAGACCTAGGACTATAATTCCGCGGAATAATAGTCCAGAGGGACAAACATTCCTACGGACTTCCATTCCTTTTACAGGGACATCATGACCGTGAAACAAATTTGAGAAAACTTTAAATTTCCGACAAAACCCTTGGTGTGGTAAAAAAAGCGGGTCGGTCACGGGTGAAATGAGGTTGACAAATGGTGATTTCAGATCAAGGCAACCTGTTATCGAATTACAAATGATTTTTTTCTAATTGGTTATTAGATAGTTTTGGTGGATTTAATTTTATTTCCTACATCCGGGTCACCAAAAGCGTCCACTAACGTTCGTATAGTGAGCAGGGGCGTATCTCCAAATGTGAGGGAATAGTTGTATTGTCACCCCTACCCAGGGGGTCCATCTACAGAAATATAATTTTGCTGTTGCTTCTTTGGTTTTTCTCAAAATATCTGGGTGGGTGTTTTCTCAGTAACATGCACTACTTGTATTATATGTTAAACTTATTCCACATAGCTTTCATCCAACAAAATACAATTTAACTACAAAATACATGATTCAAAAATGTTGGAATGACATTGACCTACTGGTTCGAAATTTACCACGAGCACAGTTTAAAAAAAAGATGACCAACACGTTTCTAGGCTCGTATGAAGCCTCTGTCAAATGTAGTAACAGATCATGCCACGAATGTCGGGAAGTACCGACTCCCGCGACACTACATACTCACTGAATAAGTCCGAAAAGTCCTTATTAATTAGGGTTGATTCCTGAAAACTCCAGAACACAAACTGCCAACGAGGAACTCAAATCTCTCAGCTGGCTCTGGGCAAAATATCACATTCCCATGTATGCCCCCCTTCTCAGTGCAAGAATGAAACCAAATTCCACTTATCACCAGGACTGCAGAGTTCATTCCTTACATAAATATATTTTACTTTATTTTTTCTACTCTACATGTTATTTTCAGTTGCAGCCGATTCTCCTCTCTCTCTCTCTCTCTCTCTCTCTCTCTCTCTCTCTCTCTCTCTCTCTCTCTCTCTCTCTTTCTCTCTCTCTCTTCACTTTTTTTCCCTCATTCGTTGCTTTTTTATCTCCCACTTTTTTGTTTTTCCATACTCTACATTTTCCCTTTCCCTGAGGTGGGTGGCAGTAATACAGCCAGCTGGCTATGTCACCTCCCCGCAGAAGACAAATATGTAGCTTCATAAACCCTAGATGTGATATATTATTAATACTATTTGTTGTTTCTTGGGCAATTATGTTATAAACATGTATTATAATGTCTTTTGCAAATAAAGTTATTACTTATTACTTACTTGGTCGGGCTCATGTCGGGTATGCCAGGCCGATTCCAACACCCGTGTCCATTCACGCGAAAATAATTCCAGTTCTGCACAACATTGACGTGTACTGCAAGTGCCGTGCGTCGTTACTTCGTATCGCAAATGTATGCACGAAACTTTAAGGTATCTACCTCTTAACTTAAGTGTTAGTGTTGCCCCTAATAAATTGGAAAAACTTTTTGTGAAGTGAATGTTCACAAGTTTCCAAACTCATATCTACAATTGTGAGTAAGACATAATGTATTGTGGTGATGAACCTCATGCAGCCAGGTTTGCTTATATCAATCCTTCACGGACGTGACAACCATTACTTATTCCCAGTTCCTGATTCGACATTCGTTATCAACCGACAAAGTCGGTTGATAACGAATGTCGAATTAGGAACTGGGAATAAGTAACGGTTGTCAGGTCCTTCAATCCTTATACTAAAACTCTGTTATCTGTTTCATGTAATACTATTGTACGAGTAAGTGCACATCACGAAGTGAACTCAATTTTAGAACATGTGCACCCAATAATTACTTTTTGAAGGCTATAAATCAAAAGTAATTCATTTTTTCAAAATCGACAAGTTTCTCAACGAAGCTATCGCTCCTTTATTATATAATTCTTATTGGGAAATTTTTATTTATATTCCAACATGTATGTTTTTTGGCGAACTTTCGTTTGGCAAAGATTGAGGAAGTTGATATCGCTGATTTAATCTTATGCAAACAGCGTATTTCGAACTCAGTCCTATTAAACTAATTAACTCCTTACATGCTCAGAGACGACGCAAGAGTAACCAAAAGAGGTTGGGAGCAATTAACTGTTATTTGTGCCGCCGCTAAAAGTACAGACTGAAAATCAAACGTGGCAGTTCTGAAGATTTTGTTTGAGTATTTATTCCGCGAGATTCACTTTCTCGAATCTGAGGACAGACTTTGTTTGGCTATTTGGACGGGCTTGACTGTCCAAGACCCATTTTATAATGTGATGTTGAATGATAATTGTTGAGTTTTGACCGTTCAAACCAACTACTGTGTGCCATTTAACTGGTAGAGTGCTAAATTATTTTTGACCATCAAATCTTGTACACATGTCTTTGCCTTGTTACAAATTATGGAGAGTGCCTATGGGCACTCTCCCATAAACTGTAACAAGGCAAACCCTTACAGACTAAATGATATCACTTAATACAAAATACAAAGCACATGCATTGAATGTGAGCCTTCAAGCTGTGGTACCTGCACTTCAGAATAAAGCCCAAATATGGGCTTCCAGCACTTTACCAGTTAACCAGATTATTGGAAATCGAGATTACATCTAGATAAACTAGGAGCGCGGCGGCTCAGTAGGGAGAGATGCAGACTGCAAGCCGAGATGTCCTCCGTTTGAATCCCATCTGCGTCAACTGCGTTGTGTCCTTGGGCAAGACACTTAATCCCGATTGCCCACGTGGGGACACGGTGACGTTGTGTACTAAGACGTATTGCACGTCGATGGCGCACTTGTCTTCAACCAATGCTAACCCTGCTTGTGTAGAATTAGTACGTCGTTTGGGAGCCTGACATTTGCTCGCCGTTGCTAGGTGGTTCTCTCCGGGTATACCGGCTTCCTCTACCCGAGAAACTGTCCGACACGAGGTGACCCTGGTTGTTGAAAGTGTCGTTAAACCTCCCAAAATAAATAAATAAATAAATGCAGATAAATTATATGGTGTGTCAAAAGAATGGCTTCGTTCCACGAGTAGGTTTGATTATTTAACCAGCGAGCCTTGGCCTTAGTACACCGCGCCACCGTGCCCCAACGTGGACACTAGCTGCTGTTTATTCTACCAAAAAATATTTCGGTGAAAATACCATATTAAACTTCCTTTGGCAACAAGGACCTTTTTGTTCGATCTAAGATCAAAACCGAGAAACTATATTCGTTTTTTTTTTTCTTTAAGTGGACCAATTAATGTCTTTAACCTACAGCCTTATGGCTGCAGGTTAAGGATATTAATTTGTCTACCTTAAAATTCTTTCTTCTAAAACAAATCATCTTTCGACACGGTGCCATTTTGAAAAAGTAGGAATTAAAGACCCGAATGCGCCCGTTCTAAAAAGACTTCTCTACAGCACTGTTAGTTACCCAGGGGGCGCGGTGGCGTCGCAGTAACCGGTTCTCGTCAGATCACCGAAGTAAAGCAACGTCGAGCGCGGTTAGTAGTTGAATGGGTGACCAATTCAGCGACTGATTCGTGTTCCCGCGTTATGTCCTTGGGCAAGGCACTTAACCCCGATTGCCTACATGGGGGCACGATTACGCTGTGTACTAAGGCGTACTGCACGTCGATGGTGCGCATGTCTTCAACCAATCTAACCCTGCCTGTGCTGCTGTGTGGGGAGCTGGCGGCTGTTCGTCGTTGTTCGGTAGTTCTCTGCGTGTACTCCGGCTTCCTCCACCCATAAAACTGTCACGGTCATGATTAGCCAGTGGACATAAGTATGTGACCTTAAACACCAATAAATAAATAAATAAATAAATAAATAAATAAATAAATAAATAAATAAATAAATAAATAAATAAATAGTTACCCCGTGTCTGTTCACGCAAAACAAGTTGTTATCTATTCGAAGCCAGCCGTATCCCAAGAACCCGAAAGCCGAATGGGATACGGCTGGCTGAGGGTAGGTAAAAAACCTGTACTAAATGAACAGACATGGGGTGACGATTTTATCTATTGACAACGAAGACTGTTAATGTTTGTACATACTCTGGCTCGTATTTGTTTGGTTGGGAAGCATGGTATAAACTAAAATCAATTTAATGTATTATAATAAATTAACATGGAACAAGCTTAGAACAGTCTGAAGTTTTAATCACTCCTCTCCTCCGTTCTTTGGGCTTGCAAAATACACATTAACACTGTTAACCCTTTATCCAACGAATCGGCCGCACCCGCCCGCGTAATATACAAATTCAGCAGTTGAAAAAATATTATGTTTCAAACAATTTCAACAAAACCATATCATGTGACCACTCGTTGGAACGAGCTCGTCGAGCTCGTTCCAACGAGGGGTCACATGATATGGTTTTGTTGAAATTTTTTGAAAAATTTGAAAAAAGGATATTTAAAATAATAAATTTTGATATCGTCTGCGTTGGGTAAAGGGTTAATGCAGCAATTGTTTATGCCCGACGAATTCGTGCTGATCAGTTTTCCACGTTGTTTTTACTGGATGAAATAGTGGTGATTAATTTTCCATGTCGCTTGTATGGTGAATTAGTTCCGATCCATTTCCACGTTGTTTATATTAGATGAATACACGATACGGGGAATTTTCGTGCGGGTGAGTGGAAATATCGTGAGTTTGGACGTTTTCCACACGATACGGTTTGATATCGTTTATCTCTTGACCAATCAAATTTTCGTTTTCATTACAGTCAATAGCAACGAAATCTTCAATTATCCTGACGGAAGCCATTGGTCGAAAGCTTGATGTATTGAGCATTAAATTATCTTTTGGTGACATTTTCCCCTTCTGCTTTGGGTCACCAAAGATTACAAGATTTAACAATTGTATTTTCTAGAATTGTATTTTCTGCCTATTAATATAATTGTAAAGGTTTTATAGCATTGTTCCCTAGTGGTGGGAGAAGAGTTCAAAAAGACGCTTTGAGAACAGCTTGACGACTCGAAAACTTCCGAATCAGGTCGACTCGAATCCGGTCATCAAAACCATTTCGAATCGAATTTCGTAGTTTCGCAGGGCCCTAACGGTTTGCTGACTTGAATGCTATTCCTCAATACAAGATATGGCTGTTCCCGTGAATGAACACCCGCGGGATATTCAACAAAATAACCAGTGGCTTAAGAGTTAAACTGGGTTAATGAAAAGATTTGTGTGCATTGACTGATAACAGAGTAAACAATTGTGTTTGTAAATTATAAGTTGGCAATCGGTGCTTCATTCGTACCATGCAAACAATACATTATTTTAATAAAAAATTCTTTCATCAACATGTCTGAAAAAAGGCTATTTAGTTTTTTTCTTTAGAGCAGTAGTATATGGGTGGGCTGCGCTATGACGCTTGAAAAGGAATACGGGCTTTGTGTCACGATATTATGACGGGTACAAAGCTTTCTCGTTGCCATAATATTAAATCTCAGAAACAATGCATTCATATCAGGTGGACTTCAAAACACAACCACAAGACCGAAGACTTCAATACGATACATTTATTCATGCAAACACCACGCAAAACGTATCACCAAAGGAACCAAGGGACCCAGGCAATAAATCAAGCCACCAACAGCCACACTGCGAAGGCACTCATCAGATTAAGTGCTCTCCCTAACCCTGATACCTGATCCTCCCTCAAAACCAAGCAAACGCTCTATTTATGGAATGAAATGCCAACCAACTCTCCTGTTTAGAACCAATCACCACTCATACACTTCTTTCTATGTTTTTTTACCTCATATGTTACTTGTTTTTTTTTACTATCTTCTAACTTCATCTTCCCACAGTTAGGTTCTGTTCTGTTCTGTTCTGAGATTCCTCCGTTAATTTTTCGGAGCACCCTGTGTTTGCACAGGTACATACACTTAGTGTAGGATTAGCAGTGTGGAATCCAATGTTACCACGAGGGTTGACTGCATGCTACCGGTGTGATGATTTCTATGATTTCACCGACCAGCGGATACTTTCTACACCGGCAAGCCCCATGCTCTGAGTGACGCGCCCCACTCTCAGCAACTGTCTTTCCATCGCACTATCTTGCATGGGGGGGGGGGGGGGGGGATCAGGTAATTTGCCAGACTGCAACTCTTTTGTTGCAGTAGGGTTTTTTAACGTGCACAGTAATCACTGCACACGGGCCAGCCATTTACGTCCTCACCCGATAGGACGGACATACCACCATCCCTGAACATAGCGGTAAGGAGGAGCAGTGTGGTTTTGAATCCACGCCGGTATTGCATTACGTTACGTTACGTTCCCCGGCTGGGGTTCGAACTCGCAAACCTTGGGCTCCGAGCGGTACGCGTTACGCTCTCGGCTACCGCAACCTCACCAGGACGAGGACTGGGGGCTGGCCTCTGAAACCCAAGCAAGATCCCTTTCCTGGATTTTTATATTCATTTACCTTTAAACTCATAACCGTTATGGTCTATTAAAATCAGTGCTCCGCAAACTGACTATGTTTGGGTTGTTGTTCACTCCCGGCGTAGGGCTGCACGGTATATCGATAAACCGATATATACCGGTATTCAAACCAATATCGATTGAATACCGGTGTAATTTCAAAAATATCGGTTTATCGTCATTATTTATTTACCCACAATTTAATTTTCAAGATGTCTTGAGTTTTTAAACTGTAGCCCCGAATGAATAATATTATCCCTTTATCCAAGGAATCGTCTGTTTGTGCCCTCGTAATATACAAATTCAGCAGCTGAAAAAATAAATTTAAAAAATTTCAACAAACTATATCATGTAACCCCTCAGTGGAACGAGCTCTTTGAGCTCGTTCCAATGAGGGGTCACATGATATAGTTTTGTTGAAATCTTTGGAGAAAATCTGATAAACTAATTTTGAAAATAATAAATTTTGATATCGTCTGCCTCGGGTAAGGGTTTTTCGAATAGCGCCATCAAGGCATGCTAATTCGTTCCGACTGTGATGCCTCGTGTCTCGATTGTGGTACTTGTGTTTATATATCTGAACAGTTTTCGATATACCGGTATACCGCGGTATTTTTTTGAATACCGATACCGGTATTCAGTTTTTGAATATCGTGCGACCCTATCCGGGGGTAGTTGTGTTTTGTCTGTATAACAACAATGGATTTGCTTTCTTGGATCATCAATAAAACTAACGGCTGGAAGAAGACTACACTTGCTCATGGTGGCCAAACAAACTAAAATAGGTGGCAGACTATACCATGTTTGATGATCGGCACCACACAACACGCATCATCGACACCGACGACCTGAAACAGACTATACTTGCTTATGGTGGCCCAATAAATGAAAAGTAAGCGGCAGACTATACTTGTCTGTAGATTGATAAAAAATCTCAAACCACTACACTGTGCAGACACGTCAACAAATCAAGAACAGGATCGAAAAGGTTAACCACCTGACACCGTCCTTCCTCGCCTTGTCGCGTCATTCTGTTTCGAAACTTCGAACTGAGTACTGCGCTAGAGGATTTTCTTTAGCAATTTTGTCTTAGCAAAGCTTTATGAAGATGTAGTCAGCTGCTGCAACTAATGTTGTGTCTGGTGCTGCCGAGACTGTGAGTAGAGCTTCAATGGACCAGACAACCACGACTGCCATGCACGGACAGTTTATTTGAAAGGAGAAGTTTGAATGTACCTGCTGCAGCAAAGAATACTCGAAGAAGATGCTGGACCAATATCTGACAAAATGCCCTTCCATTTAAGTCAAGACCAGAGCGTCGCTACCGATCTGTACTTGCTAAACGAAAAGCTGAACGACCCAAAATAGGACATCCAGAATAATTACAGACCACGAGACAGCCGGTACTGATGCTTGGCCGGATGAGATAATGGCCATGTTCCCAGACAACTGGAGAAACTTTCGTACCTAAAATGTGATGTGTTTAGACCGTAGAGATGATGGCCATGTACCGATATAACTGGGAAACCTTTTGTATCCACCATGCGATGAAGAGACCGATGAGACAATGGACATACACACCAAGACAACTGGAGAGCCTTTTGACATGTGATGAAGAGATCGATGAAATGCTGACCATGTATAGTACGGCCGCCGTGGACTGATCACATTTCACGGGGTGAGCAGTGTTTACTAGCAGGGAGCACGAGCGAAGCGAGACCGGTTCTCGTTAGATCACCGAAGTTAAGCAACGTTGAGCCAGGTTAATCCTTGGATGGGTGACCATTCGGTGATTGATCCGGGTGCTTTCCGTAGTAGTGACTGGTGTGCGATCAGCGAAGTTTGACTGTGTGATTCTGCGACGTTGCATCAGATGCCGGCTGTGAACGTTGGGAATGTTCACCAGTACTACGCAATCCCCACCGTACCTAGGTGAAAAATAGGGACTTGCTGAGGTGCTTGCATTGTGTGCCCGTCTGTGGAGCACCGGCCTAATGCTCCGTTGAGTCGAGCTGAGAATGTCATAAAATGAACAAAGGGTGTGAACACCTATGATACGGGGTAATAATGTAAGTCAGAGAGCACTGCGGTGGATTCTAGACGTTAAAATCGCATTATATTTCCACGGATGCAATGATATTAGATTGCAAATATTAATTATAGGAATAATCATCAAAATGTTAATTAATGAAGCACCGGATAATCATTTTTATTACCTATTAGATGCATGCGTAGACATCACTGCCCACGGATGGATTACTACCAGTTCACGCCAACTGTACCGTACCAAGACAACCAGAGAGCCTTGCGAACTCACCATGTGATGAATATAAAAGTCCAGTATCAACATAATTACCGTATTAAGGTAGAACTGATGACCACCGTGAGGAAAAAGATTAATCTCATATTTGCATTTGTCCCAAGGCGTAACGAGACTGAACAACTTAAATACTGCCATGTGCCCTTAAACAACAATCGAGCATTGGAGGCTCCACATCTTGTATTCTGCTAAGAAGATTCGAAGATTTCCTGGAAGATGTCTTAGAAGAAGGTGAGCAGGAGTGAGCGAATCTGAAATGATCAAACACCAAATGGCTAGTGGAGAGACTGACAAACGTTACGTTCCACGTGAATAATTCAAAGACCACCTGATAGGAATAATAGAAGGTCTTTCAGAATACATCCCCATAATAAAACAGCAATTGTTTTGGTGAAGGATAAGGCTGAGCACTTCGTGTATGAAGATAACATGTGCATTTTCCGATATCTGGTCTGGTGAAGTCCGTTTCATGTGCCTAGCTGAACTGGGCTCCGACCACCACTCGCATCACCAACGCATGATTTATTGGAGCTATTCTTAAAAAGAAGATAATGGGACTTTACCATGTTGCATTAGAACTTCTTCATTTTTTCTACCCCCTTCGTCTTTCTATTTCACTATATTTTCCTCTTCTATATCTCAATGCTCTTTCTCTCTCCTACATAGGGAAGGCAGGAAGACAGCCAATCTGTCTATGCCTTACCCTACCGGTATACAAATGAAGTATTGGCGGATTTGTAATATAGTGTCAACTGTATTTATATATTGTAAATGTTCTGATTTCATGTACTTTATGTTTAGTCTTTTGTACATTTGTGTGCTGGTGAATAAAATATATATCAAATATATATATCTTGTGAAAGTGACTGGTACCATTTGATTAACACGACTGATGTCATGTATGGTTGATATACTAAGACGCCAAAGAGTGGATTCTTGGTGTAACCGTAGCTGAATCACCTGACATTAATGAACATCCAATTAATTGAGCTTGTCAGGAATGATGATGATGATCATCAAGTCGCTACCAGACTGGTCCAGGGATCTCGCAGAAGTAGATATTGCGGTAGTCTTGGCCAGAAATTCAAAGAGAATTCCCCATCTCCCAAGTCTAAGCTAAAATTTACACTAGAAATTCCCGGAGACATCTGTTAGGTAAAAACCTGAGTAACACATAGATACAAAAATTCAACATTGGATTGTCCATACACATTCGGGCAATCCTTTGTTAAATGCGCATGCCTATAAATTACTCGGTTTTTGTATCTCTAACTTACAAGATGTCCATGGGAATTCAAATAGTAAATTTTGTACAGTGGAGCCCACTTAATTGGATATCTGTTAATTGTATATCCCTGTTAATTGAATATAATTTTCAAACACAAAACCATTTACCATACCTTCAGTACAAATTTGATCTGTTAATTGCATGTGGGTTGTAGAGTAAACTCCTGTTAATTGTATATAAATTTTTGTAATATGTCAAAAACATTGCTGTGACACGTACCAAATTCTCCTTATTTATCAACCTTTTTGGCCTCATACATCCAATACAGACATTTATTCCATTATATCTTGTTTGACAGAGCTCTAAGAGCTCTGTCAAACAAGATATAATGGAATAGATGCTCAGTTTACCTCCAGAACACAGGAAACTGACCAAATCCCTGTTAATTGTATACTCCTGTTAATGAATAATTTTCACTGGCAAAATGGATATTCAATTAAGAGGATTCTACTGCACCAATAGTGTCTAATCTGGGTATGGGGAATCATATGTTAAACTTTTGTCCCTATACTACCGCCATATCTACTCACAAACGATATGAAAAGACAATGTATGTCAACGTATACACGAACCACTTTAGCCACGTGCTGACCAGTAATGTAAATCATATGAAGGAAACAAGTGTGGCAACTTTTGAAAGTGTAGTGAATACCGACATAGACATGTTGATACAGGTACAGATGAAGCTTTTTACCGGAATGTCGGCGGAGCATACCATCCATTTCAGCCGGTATCTGAATTGTTTGAAAATAAAGGTGCAGAAGTACCCGAAGAGAAGATGTTCTACCCAAACTGGACAACTTCGACTTTGAACGTTACGTTTTGCAAGTCCAGCTTACTTGCCTGGAATAATAAACTGGCGTTAGAAACGGAGCATTGATCATTGAGTATGAGCATCTGCAATAATGTGCCCCAATACGGAAAATTAAGATGTTTTATTTCTAAAGGAGACGCCCAAGTACTAGTCGATGAAGTGCTTACTTGCCTTACAGATATTTTTCTCTTTGCTATCTCCTGTTGCTAAACCCGGAGGTCCATTGGCTGAAACATTGCTTGTGTTTTTAGTCGATATATACAACATTTGAAAGCTATAGTTTGGGTGATAACTCCACTCCACGGGTGATTTAGTTACAATCCACTCTCCACGTACTGTACCTTTATAAAAATGATGACCCCGACATGTTTAATCAGTTTTCCAAGAGAGTAGGTAAAAAGTTCTCTTTCTGAATCAAATGATCGCACGTGCTCGCAGAAGTTGCTGTAGCTGATACAAATTTTATCAGCGTAGACATTTTAGCTTGTATCGGGGAGAACATCGATTCACTGTAAGACAAAATCTAATATCGACCGTATTAGGCGACACATAGAAGACAGATTCAAGCTAGAACATCTCTTCAAGTTTGAAAAGATGACAAAAGGTGATGACCCAGAACCCTTCAAAATTGAAATCGAGAAAGACACCAGAGGCTGGTACATTCTGGGCTTTATACCTATAACGGTGAAGAGAATAGAAGACAAAGTTATTATTGAATCATAAAAAAACAATCTAAACTTGTCCTGGGATGAGACGGACAAATTGGCACACAAAGACCAAGCGGTGGTACGAGATCGAGTGTGGCGGATCTTCTGATCGATTTGCGTAGAAGGACGAAAGTCTTTCCAACCCATTAGATGGGAAGCTTTGGCACAATCCCCAAAAGACGTCGGAAATTCATGAGACGGGAGCTTACAGAGACTAAAGTTAACCCATCTAAACAGAAAACCCAAAGATGATTCAATGGTCATTTGAAAGCGACTAAGGAAAATGGGGATGACATCGCTCAAGAAAGGCTATAAAAGGGGAATTTCAAGTTTACTGGATAGGGTTCCAAACCATGGTAGTTAATATCTCATTCGAAAACTCATGAAGGGGTACCACCTAACACCCCCCCCCACCCCCCCACACACACACATAATCCTTCAAAGAATAAAAGATCAGCTTTCTAGATGAATCGTCCCGCTTCGAAAGTAGACATAAGAAGAAACCCCCGCACAGAGGTAGGTTTGAGAGGAAATGTCCTGGTGCCATCTCCAAGTGGTCAGTGGTGGTTCTCGAAATTCTTTTTAAAGAATTTCAAACTTATTGGGCAGGGGGAGGGGGCTACACACCACACTGGAGTTAAAATCGTCATTCGAGAAAAACTCGGAAAAGTACCTCCCACTCGAAAATTCGGGGGAAAAATTCATGCTGACAACTTATCTAATATAATTGAGGGCGGATGCATCATAACAAAAATTATTTTAAAAAGTACTTCTAATGCGGAAATACGTAATACGATATCTTAAGTCATCGCATTCGTTACCTAGGCACTAGAAGTTTCGTTCAAAGTTAATATGAGGTGGCATAACACAACACGAATACTGGCAACACTGAATACGATAAATCCCAGTTAAATGTCTATATCCGAACTCGGCAAATAAAATGTGTAACGGTGTCAAAGACTTTTCCCAGTGGAGTAGCTACAAACCTATTGTCCACAAAGATTTAATTTCTTGACATAATGAAGGAAAAAGGCTTCCTCATTATAAGAACTGGATTTTCATAGCCGAAATTCCTCCAAGGTTTTATTTGCATTTTAATTAATCGAGCAAGTTCCAAGTCTTGTTCCTGAAGTTTAACTATGATTCCTCATAAACGTTATATGGAGATATAAAGGTGAATATGGATTGGGAATTGAAATCATATGTTCAATATTGAAATAAAACAGTAAGATATATATAGAATAAACGTATAGTGTTTTCAAGTAAATATAGAATAAACGTATAGTGTTTTCAAGTAAAAAAAATTATTCTACGAGTAGGATTAAGAATGAAACCGAGGAGCCTCTGTCGACTCGGTTTCATTCTTAATTCTACGAGTAGAATAATTTTTTACTTGAAAACACTATACGTTTATTTTGTCTATCCCATAAATCTTCTACAGGACACACGCGGAAAAATCGTGCTATAATTCGCTACAAAACACAGCGAGAGGTGAGGAGCAAATAGGTCCAATTCGATCGACAAGCAAAACTGGGAAAAATAAACCAGGCGCAGTAATACATTTTGTCTAAAAATAATTCCACTACAAACTTGAGCTAAACTTGCAAAAATACTTTATTATATGAGCAGTGTGTGGTGTTTTCAACTGGCATTGTGTAATACCTTCAAAAAGATTTAAAGAAATCAACAATCGAACTATAAATTGTGCAAGACAAATGTGGTAGAGGCCAGAGGTCAACAAGTCCGTCGCTACTAGGGGAATAAATTCTTTCAGTGTTAAACCTACGGGGAAAATTTCTCACCCTACTAGGTGAATAAAGCAAAAATTTATCCAAGGCCTTTATTGTTCAAATAAACTGCCATTTATGGGATAAACATCGCCATCCGGGACAACGGAGGTTACGTCGCAGAACATGCCAATTTGAATTATTGACGAACGCCGGCGGGATCGAATTATTGAGTCAATTAATCCTTTGAACTCTGGTGGTATCTTCCGTGCCAGTTCAATGACAGCAATTAGAAGAGTCCAATTTTCATTATTTGGGGTAGACCATCACTATTTTCAACGTGATGCCTGGGGTTCAAACGGTTAAATTGTTTTTATCTGTACTTCTTCTGAATCCTGCATTTTTATGAGAGTACCGCGACTTGGTAAAAGAAAACCAAGCCAAGTGACACCGCTTTGGCTTCTAAAAATGGCGATGGGATTTTTGGGCGGAATGTTTTGCAGACATGGTTGCAAAATACTGCTGTATGATTGGGGTTAACTGATTTAGTGAAGATCAGTTGCCAAGATCCAGTCAATGAACAGTGTTCACAGTAATGTACAGTTGGTTTCTATGTGTCAATGAGATGTTAGTTTGAGAGCAATTTGAATGTGACTGAATGCAAAACTGTTTGGACGTACATTTCGACTGTGTGTCGACCTGTTTTTATTTATACTGCTGTGTGTGGTATTCTGTCTGTTATACCGTTGTGTGCGGTATGTTATCTTTTATACTGCTGCGTGTGGTATTCTGTCTGTTATACCGTTGTGTGCGGTATGCTATCTTTTATACTGCTGCGTGTGGTATTCTGTCTGTTATACTGTTGTGTGCGGTATGTTATCTTTTATACTGCTACGTGTGGTATTCTGTCTGTTATACTGTTGTGTACGGTATGCTATCTTTTATAGTGCTATGTGCGGTATTCTGTCTGTCATACCGCTGTGTGTGGTATGCTATCTTTTATACTGCTGTGTGTGGTATTCTGTCTGTTATACTGCTGTGTACGGTATGCTATCTTTTATACTGCTGCGTGTGGTATTCTGTCTGTTATACTGTTGTGTGCGGTATGTTATCTTTTATACTGCTACGTGTGGTATTCTGTCTGTTATACTGTTGTGTACGGTATGCTATCTTTTATAGTGCTGTGTGCGGTATTCTGTCTGTCATACCGCTGTGTGTGGTATGCTATCTTTTATACTGCTGTGTGTGGTATTCTGTCTGTTATACTGTTGTGTGCGGTATGTTATCTTTTATACTGCTACGTGTGGTATTCTGTCTGTTATACTGTTGTGTACGGTATGCTATCTTTTATACTGCTGCGTGTGGTATTCTGTCTGTTATACTGTTGTGTGCGGTATGTTATCTTTTATACTGCTACGTGTGGTATTCTGTCTGTTATACTGTTGTGTACGGTATGCTATCTTTTATACTGTTGTGTGTGGTATGTTATCTTTTATACTGCTACGTGTGGTATTCTGTCTGTTATACTTTTGTGTGTGGTATGCTATCTTTTATACTGCTGTGTGTGGTATTCTGTCTGTTATACTTTTGTGTGTGGTATGCTATCTTTTATACTGCTGCGTGTGGTATTCTGTCTGTTATACCGTTGTGTGCGGTATGTTATCTTTTATACTGATGCGTGTGGTATTCTGTCTGTTATACTGTTGTGTGCGGTATGCTATCTTTTATACTGTTGTGTGTGGTATTCTGTCTGTTATACTGTTGTGTGCGGTATGCTATCTTTTATACTGTTGTGTGTGGTATTCTGTCTGTTATACTGTTGTGTGTGGTATGCTATCTTTTATACTGCTGTGTGTGGTATTCTGTCTGTTACACCGTTGTGTGCGGTATGCTATCTTTTATACTGCTGTGTGTGGTATTCTGTCTGTTATACTGTTGTGTGCGGTATGCTATCTTTTATACTGCTGTGTGTGGTATTCTGTCTGTTATACTGTTGTGTGTGGTATGCTATCTTTTATACTGCTGTGTGTGGTATTCTGTCTGTTATACTGTTGTGTGTGGTATGCTATCTTTTATACCGCTGTGTGTGGTATTCTGTCTGTTATACTGTTGTGTGTGGTATGCTATCTTTTATACTGCTGTGTGTGGTATTCTGTCTGTTATACTGTTGTGTGTGGTATGCTATCTTTTATACCGCTGTGTGTGGTATTCTGTCTGTTATACTGTTGTGTGTGGTATTCTGTCTGTTATACTGCTGTGTACGATATGCTATCTTTTATACTGCTGTGTGTGGTATTCTGTCTGTTATACTGCTGTGGTTGGTATTCTGTCTGTTATACTGCTGTGTGTGGTATTCTGCCTGTTATACTGTTGTGTGTGGTATGCTATCTTTTATACTGCTGTGTGTGTTATTCTGTCTGTTATACTGTTGTGTGTGGTATGCTATCTTTTATACTGCTGTGTGTGGTATTCTGTCTGTTATACTGTTGTGTGTGGTATGCTATCTTTTATACTGCTGTGTGTAGTATTCTGTCTGTTATACTGCTGTGTGTGGTATTCTGTCTGTTATACTGTTGTGTGCGGTATGCTATCTTTTATACTGCTGTGTGTGGTATTCTGCCTGTTATACTGTTGTGTGCGGTATGCTATCTTTTATACTGCTGTGTGTGGTATTCTGCCTGTTATACTGCTGTGTGTGGTATGCTATCTTTTATACTGCTGTGTGTGGTATTCTGTCTGTTATACTGCTGCGTGTGGTATGCGGTCTTTTATACTGCTGTGTGTGGTATTCTGTCTGTTATACTGTTGTGTGTGGTATGCTATCTTTTATACTGTTGTGTGTGGTATTCTGTTTGTTATACTGCTGTGTGTGGTATGCTATCTTTTATACTGCTGTGTGTGGTATTCTGTCTGTTACACCGTTGTGTGCGATATGCTATCTTTTATACTGCTGCGTGTGGTATTCTGTCTGTTATACTGCTGTGTGCGATATGCTATCTTTTATACTGCTGTGTGTGGTATTCTGTCTGTTATACTGCTGTGTGTGGTATGCTATCTTTTATACTGCTGTGTGTGGTATTCTGTCTGTTATACTGTTGTGTGTGGTATGCTATCTTTTATACTGCTGCGTGTGGTATTCTGTCTGTCATACCGTTGTGTGTGGTACGCTATCTTTTATACTGCTGTGTGTGGTATTCTGTCTGTTATACTGCTGTGTGTGGTATGCTATCTTTTATACTGCTGTGTGTGGTATTCTGTCTGTTATACTGTTGTGTGTGGTATGCTATCTTTTATACTGCTGTGTGTGGTATTCTGTCTGTTATACTGCTGTGTGTGGTATGCTATCTTTTATACTGCTGTGTGTGGTATTCTGTCTGTTATACTGCTGTGTGTGGTATGCTATCTTCTATACTGCTGTGTGTGGTATTCTGCCTGTTATACCGTTGTGTGTGGTATGCTATCTTTTATACTGCTGTGTGTGGTATTCTGTTTGTTATACTGCTGTGTGTGGCACGCTATCTTTTATACTGCTGTGTGTGGTATTCTGTTTGTTATACTGCTGTGTGTGGCACGCTATCTTTTATACTGCTGTGTGTGGTATTCTGTTTGTTATACTGCTGTGTGTGGTATGCTATCTTTTATACTCCTGCGTGTGGTAGTCTGTTTGTTATACTGCTGTGTGTGGTATGCTATCTTTTATACTGCTGTGTGTGGTATTCTGTCTGTTATACTGTTGTGTGCGATATGCTATCTTTTATACTGCTGCGTGTGGTATTCTGCCTGTTATACTGCTGCGTGTGGTATGCGGTCTTTTATACTGCTGTGTGCGGTATTCTGTCTGTTATACTGTTGTGTGCGGTATGCTATCTTTTATACTGTTGTGTGTGGTATTCTGTCTGTTATACTGCTGTGTGTGGTATGCTATCTTTTATACTGCTGTGTGTGGTATTCTGTCTGTTACACCGTTGTGTGCGATATGCTATCTTTTATACTGCTGCGTGTGGTATTCTGTCTGTTATACTGCTGTGTGCGATATGCTATCTTTTATACTGCTGTGTGTGGTATTCTGTCTGTTATACTGCTGTGTGTGGTATGCTATCTTTTATACTGCTGTGTGTGGTATTCTGCCTGTTATACTGCTGTGTGTGGTATGCTATCTTTTATACTGCTGTGTGTGGTATTCTGTCTGTTATACTGCTGTGTGTGGTATGCTATCTTTTATACTGCTGTGTGTGGTATTCTGTCTGTTACACCGTTGTGTGCGATATGCTATCTTTTATACTGCTGTGTGTGGTATTCTGCCTGTTATACTGCTGTGTGTGGTATGCTATCTTTTATACTGCTGTGTGTGGTATTCTGTCTGTTATACTGCTGTGTGTGGTATGCTATCTTTTATACTGCTGCGTGTGGTATTCTGTTTGTTATACTGCTGTGTGTGGTATGCTATCTTTTATACTGCTGTGTGTGGTATTCTGTCTGTTACACCGTTGTGTGCGATATGCTATCTTTTATACTGCTGTGTGTGGTATTCTGTCTGTTATACTGCTGTGTGCGATATGCTATCTTTTATACTGCTGTGTGTGGTATTCTGTCTGTTATACTGTTGTGTGTGGTATGCTATCTTTTATACTGCTGTGTGTGGTATTCTGTCTGTTATACTGCTGTGTGTGGTATGCTATCTTTTATACTGCTGTGTGTGGTATTCTGTCTGTTACACCGTTGTGTGCGATATGCTATCTTTTATACTGCTGTGTGTGGTATTCTGCCTGTTATACTGCTGTGTGTGGTATGCTATCTTTTATACTGCTGTGTGTGGTATTCTGTCTGTTATACTGCTGTGTGTGGTATGCTATCTTTTATACTGCTGTGTGTGGTATTCTGTCTGTTACACCGTTGTGTGCGAAATGCTATCTTTTATACTGCTGTGTGTGGTATTCTGCCTGTTATACTGCTGTGTGTGGTATGCTATCTTTTATACTGCTGTGTGTGGTATTCTGTCTGTTATACTGCTGTGTGTGGTATGCTATCTTTTATACTGCTGCGTGTGGTATTCTGTTTGTTATACTGCTGTGTGTGGTATGCTATCTTTTATACTGCTGTGTGTGGTATTCTGTCTGTTATACTGTTGTGTGTGGTATGCTATCTTTTATACTGTTGTGTGTGGTATTCTGTTTGTTATACTGCTGTGTGTGGTATGCTATCTTTTATACTGCTGTGTGTGGTATTCTGTCTGTTACACCGTTGTGTGCGATATGCTATCTTTTATACTGCTGCGTGTGGTATTCTGTCTGTTATACTGCTGTGTGCGATATGCTATCTTTTATACTGCTGTGTGTGGTATTCTGTCTGTTATACTGCTGTGTGTGGTATGCTATCTTTTATACTGCTGTGTGTGGTATTCTGTCTGTTATACTGTTGTGTGTGGTATGCTATCTTTTATACTGCTGCGTGTGGTATTCTGTCTGTCATACCGTTGTGTGTGGTACGCTATCTTTTATACTGCTGTGTGTGGTATTCTGTCTGTTATACTGCTGTGTGTGGTATGCTATCTTTTATACTGCTGTGTGTGGTAT
Organism: Pictodentalium vernedei; assembly: GCA_031216915.1. NCBI lineage: Eukaryota > Metazoa > Mollusca > Scaphopoda > Dentaliida > Dentaliidae > Pictodentalium > Pictodentalium vernedei. Next base: position 844,729,923 of record CM062297.1, read on the forward strand.
TCTGTCTGTTATACTGTTGTGTGTGGTATGCTATCTTTTATACTGCTGCGTGTGGTATTCTGTCTGTCATACCGTTGTGTGTGGTACGCTATCTTTTATACTGCTGTGTGTGGTATTCTGTCTGTTATACTGCTGTGTGTGGTATGCTATCTTTTATACTGCTGTGTGTGGTATTCTGTCTGTTATACTGTTGTGTGTGGTATGCTATCTTTTATACTGCTGTGTGTGGTATTCTGTCTGTTATACTGCTGTGTGTGGTATGCTATCTTTTATACTGCTGTGTGTGGTATTCTGTCTGTTATACTGCTGTGTGTGGTATGCTATCTTCTATACTGCTGTGTGTGGTATTCTGCCTGTTATACCGTTGTGTGCGATATGCTATCTTTTATACTGCTGTGTGTGGTATTCTGCCTGTTATACTGCTGTGTGTGGTATTCTGTCTGTCATACCGTTGTGTGTGGTACGCTATCTTTTATACTGCTGTGTGTGGTATTCTGTCTGTTATACTGTTGTGTGTGGTATGCTATCTTTTATACTGCTGCGTGTGGTATTCTGTCTGTTATACTGCTGTGTGCGATATGCTATCTTTTATACTGCTGTGTGTGGTATTCTGTCTGTTATACTGCTGTGTGTGGTATGCTATCTTTTATACTGCTGTGTGTGGTATTCTGTCTGTTATACTGTTGTGTGTGGTATGCTATCTTTTATACTGCTGCGTGTGGTATTCTGTCTGTCATACCGTTGTGTGTGGTACGCTATCTTTTATACTGCTGTGTGTGGTATTCTGTCTGTTATACTGCTGTGTGTGGTATGCTATCTTTTATACTGCTGTGTGTGGTATTCTGTCTGTTATACTGTTGTGTGTGGTATGCTATCTTTTATACTGCTGTGTGTGGTATTCTGTCTGTTATACTGCTGTGTGTGGTATGCTATCTTTTATACTGCTGTGTGTGGTATTCTGTCTGTTATACTGCTGTGTGTGGTATGCTATCTTCTATACTGCTGTGTGTGGTATTCTGCCTGTTATACCGTTGTGTGTGGTATGCTATCTTTTATACTGCTGTGTGTGGTATTCTGTTTGTTATACTGCTGTGTGTGGCACGCTATCTTTTATACTGCTGTGTGTGGTATTCTGTTTGTTATACTGCTGTGTGTGGCACGCTATCTTTTATACTGCTGTGTGTGGTATTCTGTTTGTTATACTGCTGTGTGTGGTATGCTATCTTTTATACTCCTGCGTGTGGTAGTCTGTTTGTTATACTGCTGTGTGTGGTATGCTATCTTTTATACTGCTGTGTGTGGTATTCTGTCTGTTACACCGTTGTGTGCGATATGCTATCTTTTATACTGCTGTGTGTGGTATTCTGCCTGTTATACTGCTGTGTGTGGTATGCTATCTTTTATACTGCTGTGTGTGGTATTCTGTCTGTTATACTGCTGTGTGTGGTATGCTATCTTTTATACTGCTGCGTGTGGTATTCTGTTTGTTATACTGCTGTGTGTGGTATGCTATCTTTTATACTGCTGTGTGTGGTAATCTGTCTGTTACACCGTTGTGTGCGATATGCTATCTTTTATACTGCTGTGTGTGGTATTCTGTCTGTTATACTGCTGTGTGCGATATGCTATCTTTTATACTGCTGTGTGTGGTATTCTGTCTGTTATACTGTTGTGTGTGGTATGCTATCTTTTATACTGCTGTGTGTGGTATTCTGTCTGTTATACTGCTGTGTGTGGTATGCTATCTTTTATACTGCTGTGTGTGGTATTCTGTCTGTTACACCGTTGTGTGCGATATGCTATCTTTTATACTGCTGTGTGTGGTATTCTGCCTGTTATACTGCTGTGTGTGGTATGCTATCTTTTATACTGCTGTGTGTGGTATTCTGTCTGTTATACTGCTGTGTGTGGTATGCTATCTTTTATACTGCTGTGTGTGGTATTCTGTCTGTTACACCGTTGTGTGCGATATGCTATCTTTTATACTGCTGTGTGTGGTATTCTGCCTGTTATACTGCTGTGTGTGGTATGCTATCTTTTATACTGCTGTGTGTGGTATTCTGTCTGTTATACTGCTGTGTGTGGTATGCTATCTTTTATACTGCTGCGTGTGGTATTCTGTTTGTTATACTGCTGTGTGTGGTATGCTATCTTTTATACTGCTGTGTGTGGTATTCTGTCTGTTATACTGTTGTGTGTGGTATGCTATCTTTTATACTGTTGTGTGTGGTATTCTGTTTGTTATACTGCTGTGTGTGGTATGCTATCTTTTATACTGCTGTGTGTGGTATTCTGTCTGTTACACCGTTGTGTGCGATATGCTATCTTTTATACTGCTGCGTGTGGTATTCTGTCTGTTATACTGCTGTGTGCGATATGCTATCTTTTATACTGCTGTGTGTGGTATTCTGTCTGTTATACTGCTGTGTGTGGTATGCTATCTTTTATACTGCTGTGTGTGGTATTCTGTCTGTTATACTGTTGTGTGTGGTATGCTATCTTTTATACTGCTGCGTGTGGTATTCTGTCTGTCATACCGTTGTGTGTGGTACGCTATCTTTTATATTGCTGTGTGTGGTATTCTGTCTGTTATACTGCTGTGTGTGGTATGCTATCTTTTATACTGCTGTGTGTGGTATTCTGTCTGTTATACTGTTGTGTGTGGTATGCTATCTTTTATACTGCTGCGTGTGGTATTCTGTCTGTCATACCGTTGTGTGTGGTACGCTATCTTTTATACTGCTGTGTGTGGTATTCTGTCTGTTATACTGCTGTGTGTGGTATGCTATCTTTTATACTGCTGTGTGTGGTATTCTGTCTGTTATACTGTTGTGTGTGGTATGCTATCTTTTATACTGCTGTGTGTGGTATTCTGTCTGTTATACTGCTGTGTGTGGTATGCTATCTTTTATACTGCTGTGTGTGGTATTCTGTCTGTTATACTGCTGTGTGTGGTATGCTATCTTCTATACTGCTGTGTGTGGTATTCTGCCTGTTATACCGTTGTGTGCGATATGCTATCTTTTATACTGCTGTGTGTGGTATTCTGCCTGTTATACTGCTGTGTGTGGTATTCTGTCTGTCATACCGTTGTGTGTGGTACGCTATCTTTTATACTGCTGTGTGTGGTATTCTGTCTGTTATACTGTTGTGTGTGGTATGCTATCTTTTATACTGCTGCGTGTGGTATTCTGTCTGTTATACTGCTGTGTGCGATATGCTATCTTTTATACTGCTGTGTGTGGTATTCTGTCTGTTATACTGCTGTGTGTGGTATGCTATCTTTTATACTGCTGTGTGTGGTATTCTGTCTGTTATACTGTTGTGTGTGGTATGCTATCTTTTATACTGCTGCGTGTGGTATTCTGTCTGTCATACCGTTGTGTGTGGTACGCTATCTTTTATACTGCTGTGTGTGGTATTCTGTCTGTTATACTGCTGTGTGTGGTATGCTATCTTTTATACTGCTGTGTGTGGTATTCTGTCTGTTATACTGTTGTGTGTGGTATGCTATCTTTTATACTGCTGTGTGTGGTATTCTGTCTGTTATACTGCTGTGTGTGGTATGCTATCTTTTATACTGCTGTGTGTGGTATTCTGTCTGTTATACTGCTGTGTGTGGTATGCTATCTTCTATACTGCTGTGTGTGGTATTCTGCCTGTTATACCGTTGTGTGTGGTATGCTATCTTTTATACTGCTGTGTGTGGTATTCTGTTTGTTATACTGCTGTGTGTGGCACGCTATCTTTTATACTGCTGTGTGTGGTATTCTGTTTGTTATACTGCTGTGTGTGGCACGCTATCTTTTATACTGCTGTGTGTGGTATTCTGTTTGTTATACTGCTGTGTGTGGTATGCTATCTTTTATACTCCTGCGTGTGGTAGTCTGTTTGTTATACTGCTGTGTGTGGTATGCTATCTTTTATACTGCTGTGTGTGGTATTCTGTCTGTTATACTGTTGTGTGCGATATGCTATCTTTTATACTGCTGCGTGTGGTATTCTGCCTGTTATACTGCTGCGTGTGGTATGCGGTCTTTTATACTGCTGTGTGTGGTATTCTGTCTGTTATACTGTTGTGTGCGGTATGCTATCTTTTATACTGTTGTGTGTGGTATTCTGTCTGTTATACTGCTGTGTGTGGTATGCTATCTTTTATACTGCTGTGTGTGGTATTCTGTCTGTTACACCGTTGTGTGCGATATGCTATCTTTTATACTGCTGCGTGTGGTATTCTGTCTGTTATACTGCTGTGTGCGATATGCTATCTTTTATACTGCTGTGTGTGGTATTCTGTCTGTTATACTGCTGTGTGTGGTATGCTATCTTTTATACTGCTGTGTGTGGTATTCTGCCTGTTATACTGCTGTGTGTGGTATGCTATCTTTTATACTGCTGTGTGTGGTATTCTGTCTGTTATACTGCTGTGTGTGGTATGCTATCTTTTATACTGCTGTGTGTGGTATTCTGTCTGTTACACCGTTGTGTGCGATATGCTATCTTTTATACTGCTGTGTGTAGTATTCTGCCTGTTATACTGCTGTGTGTGGTATGCTATCTTTTATACTGCTGTGTGTGGTATTCTGTCTGTTATACTGCTGTGTGTGGTATGCTATCTTTTATACTGCTGCGTGTGGTATTCTGTTTGTTATCCTGCTGTGTGTGGTATGCTATCTTTTATACTGCTGTGTGTGGTATTCTGTCTGTTACACCGTTGTGTGCGATATGCTATCTTTTATACTGCTGTGTGTGGTATTCTGTCTGTTATACTGCTGTGTGCGATATGCTATCTTTTATACTGCTGTGTGTGGTATTCTGTCTGTTATACTGTTGTGTGTGGTATGCTATCTTTTATACTGCTGTGTGTGGTATTCTGTCTGTTATACTGCTGTGTGTGGTATGCTATCTTTTATACTGCTGTGTGTGGTATTCTGTCTGTTACACCGTTGTGTGCGATATGCTATCTTTTATACTGCTGTGTGTGGTATTCTGCCTGTTATACTGCTGTGTGTGGTATGCTATCTTTTATACTGCTGTGTGTGGTATTCTGTCTGTTATACTGCTGTGTGTGGTATGCTATCTTTTATACTGCTGTGTGTGGTATTCTGTCTGTTACACCGTTGTGTGCGATATGCTATCTTTTATACTGCTGTGTGTGGTATTCTGCCTGTTATACTGCTGTGTGTGGTATGCTATCTTTTATACTGCTGTGTGTGGTATTCTGTCTGTTATACTGCTGTGTGTGGTATGCTATCTTTTATACTGCTGCGTGTGGTATTCTGTTTGTTATACTGCTGTGTGTGGTATGCTATCTTTTATACTGCTGTGTGTGGTATTCTGTCTGTTACACCGTTGTGTGCGATATGCTATCTTTTATACTGCTGTGTGTGGTATTCTGTCTGTTATACTGCTGTGTGCGATATGCTATCTTTTATACTGCTGTGCGCGGTATTCTGTCTGTTATACTGTTGTGTGCGATATGCTATCTTTTATACTGCTGTGTGTGGTATTCTGTCTGTTATACTGTTGTGTGTGGTATGCTATCTTTTATACCGCTGTGTGTGGTATTCTGTCTGTTATACTGTTGTGTGTGGTATTCTGCCTGTTATACTGCTGTGTGCGATATGCTATCTTTTATACTGCTGTGTGTGGTATTCTGCCTGTTATACTGCTGTGTGTGGTATGCTATCTTTTATACTGCTGTGTGTGGTATTCTGTCTGTTATACTGTTGTGTACGGTATGCTATCTTTTATACTGCTGTGTGTGGTATTCTGCCTGTTATACTGCTGTGTGTGGTATGCTATCTTTTATACTGCTGTGTGTGGTATTCTGTCTGTTATACTGCTGTGTGTGGTATGCTATCTTTTATACTGCTGCGTGTGGTATTCTGTTTGTTATACTGCTGTGTGTGGTATGCTATCTTTTTATACTGCTGTGTGTGGTATTCTGTTTGTTATACTGCTGTGTGTGGCACGCTATCTTTTATACTGCTGTGTGTGGTATTCTGTCTGTCATACCGTTGTGTGTGGTATGCTATCTTTTATACTGCTGCGTGTGGTATTCTGTCTGTCATACCGTTGTGTGTGGTACGCTATCTTTTATACTGCTGTGTGTGGTATTCTGTCTGTTATACTGCTGTGTGTGGTATGCTATCTTCTATACTGCTGTGTGTGGTATTCTGTCTGTTATACTGCTGTATGCGGTATTCTGTCTGTTATACTGCTGTGTGTGGTATGCTATGTTTTATACTGCTGTGTGTGGTATTCTGTCTGTTATACTTTTGTGTGTGGTATGCTATCTTTTATACTGCTGTGTGTGGTATTCTGTCTGTTATACTGCTGTGTGTGGTATGCTATCTTTTATACTGCTGTGTGTGGTATTCAGTCTGTTATACTGTTGTGTGTGGTATGCTATCTTTTATACTGCTGTGTGTGGTATTCTGTCTGTTATACTGTTGTGTGCGGTATGCTATCTTTTATACTGCTGTGTGTGGTATTCTGTCTGTTATACTGCTGTGTGTGGTATGCTATCTTTTATACTGCTGTGTGTGGTATTCTGTCTGTTATACTGTTGTGTGCGGTATGCTATCTTTTATACTGCTGTGTGTGGTATTCTGTCTGTTATACTGCTGTGTGTGGTATGCTATCTTTTATACTGCTGTGTGTGGTATTCTGTCTGTTATACTTTTGTGTGTGGTATGCTATCTTTTATACTGCTGTATGCGGTATTCTGTCTGTTATACTGCTGTGTGTGGTATGCTATCTTTTATACTGCTGTGTGTGGTATTCTGTCTGTTATACTTTTGTGTGTGGTATGCTATCTTTTATACTGCTGTGTGTGGTATTCTGTCTGTTATACTGCTGTGTGTGGTATGCTATCTTTTATACTGCTGTGTGTGGTATTCTGTCTGTTATACTGTTGTGTGTGGTATGCTATCTTTTATACTGCTGTGTGTGGTATTCTGTCTGTTATACTGTTGTGTGCGGTATGCTATCTTTTATACTGCTGTGTGTGGTATTCTGTCTGTTATACTGCTGTGTGTGGTATGCTATCTTTTATACTGCTGTGTGTGGTATTCTGTCTGTTATACTGTTGTGTGCGGTATGCTATCTTTTATACTGCTGTGTGTGGTATTCTGTCTGTTATACTGTTGTGTACGGTATGCTATCTTTTATACTGCTGTGTGTGGTATTCTGTCTGTTATACTGCTGTGTGTGGCACGCTATCTTTTATACTGCTGTGTGTGGTATTCTGTTTGTTATACTGCTGTGTGTGGTATGCTATCTTCTATACTGCTGTGTGTGGTATTCTGTCTGTTATACTGTTGTGTGTGGTATTCTGTCTGTTATACTGCTGTGTGTGGTATGCTATCTTTTATACTGCTGTGTGTGGTATTCTGTCTGTTATACTGCTGTGTGTGGTATTCTGTCTGTTATACTGCTGTGTGTGGTATGCTATCTTTTATACTGCTGTGTGTGGTATTCTGTCTGTTATACTGTTGTGTGCGGTATTCTGTCTGTTATACTGCTGTGTGTGGTATGCTATCTTTTATACTGCTGTGTGTGGTATTCTGTCTGTTATACTGCTGTGTGTGGTATGCTATCTTTTATACTGCTGCGTGTGGTATTTTGTCTGTTATACTGTTGTGTGCTGTATGCTATATTTTATACTGCTGTGTGCGGTATTCTGCCTGTTATACTACTGTGTGCAGTATGCTATCTTTTATACCGCTGTATGCGGTATTCTGTCTGTTATACTGCTGTGTGTGGTATGCTATCTTTTATACTGCTGTGTGTGGTATTCTGTCTGTTATACTGCTGTGTGTGGTATGCTATCTTTTATACTGCTGCGTGTGGTATTTTGTCTGTTATACTGTTGTGTGCTGTATGCTATCTTTTATACTGCTGTGTGCGGTATTCTGCCTGTTATACTACTGTGTGCAGTATGCTATCTTTTATACCGCTGTATGCGGTATTCTGTCTGTTATACTGCTGTGTGTGGTATTCTGCCTGTTATACTGCAGTGTGCGGTATGCTATCTTTTATACCGCTGTATGCGGTGTTCTGTCTGTTATACGGCTGTGTGCGGTATTCTGCCCGTTATACTGCTATGTGCGGTATGCTATCTTTTATACCGCTGTATGCGATATTTACTGCTCTGTGTGTTAAGACTGTTCTAATTTTCATGTTTTTTGCAATGTTAATTCCATAAACTTAATCCAATTTCCTTAAATCATAATCAACCCTAAAAACATTGGCGTAGCCGAGTAAAACCTAAGAAACTGGGCGATTAAAAATTATTCCTCTAATTTTATTAAAAATTTCCTTCGGTTTAACCCTTTACCTAACGAATCGCCCGCATCCGCCCGCGTAATCTGAAAATTGAGCCGTTGAAAAAAAATAATTTTTTCAGAATATTTCAATAAAACCATATCATGTGACCCCTCATTGGAACGAGCTCATTGAGCTCGTTCCTATGAGGGGTCACATGATATGGTTTTGTTGAATTTTTTTTTGAAAAAGTTTACAACCAAAAGTTTAAAAAATAATAATAAAAATAAATTTTGATATTCTCTGCGTTGGGTAAAGGGTTAACATTTTATGAGTTGTGATGTTAAGGTTATTAGCTTTCATTCACAATAATAAAATCTGTTCATTTTTCACTCGATTGAAGGTTAATTGCTTTCATTGGTTGTATTATTTCGCCATCTGTTGAATTTTTAAATATTTTGTACTAGTTTTCAAAATTGTAACTCATCTCTCTATTTTCAAGCTGACGGCTGTTGGTGACTTTTGCATTTCACAAGATGTTCATGAATCCGAGACATTGTAGCCAGACACACAAACATGGAGGGGTTTAAGAATGGTGCAGTCGGTTTGTTCACTGGGAGAAGATAGTTCAATGGTTTAAATCGAGTAGGCCGAATGTCTTTGAACATCGACCAAATACGTTGTAAATTAAACGAAATTGTTGAAAATCAAGACCATCTAACAGCGATGCTAAATATCATGGGAGTGTAGGAAGAGCGCAATCAGAACCGAAGAAGCTGTTTCACGTCAAACATCAGAATGTCGATTATGACATGTCCAGTCGGACGAGGAGAATTGATGAGGAGATTAAACTGGCTCAAGACCAACTTGCAGACACTGATGAGAAACTGGCCAATCTCATGACGACACAGAAGGATGCTATTTCTTTATCATACAATACAGCTGCTGAAGCTATATGCAATTTCTGAACCATACACAGATGAGACCCAACATATAATTATCAGTTCCGAATTGTCATTGTCTGTGCCAACACAAGTCTCCTCAACCATGTCGACCCATCCAAGTGATATTAACCCTTCACAGCAAGAGCTTAACCTAGTTTATTCTTCAGTTTCACATTATCACATTCACCTCTGGACTTTATGTTGCCACTGCCAGCAAATTATTCAGTACATGAAATTAGGGACGAGAAATCTCAAAGCATCTCACCTTCAACAACTATGCGGCCATTTGCTGCATTTGGTTTTGGAAGAATGCAGTGATTATCAGTGAATGTTTAAATTTACTTTAACATCAGCAACTTCAACACATTTCACAATGACCAGACATGCGGTCATTTACTGGATCCGTTATTGATGATGAACTAGTCAATGAAAGTGCATGCGAAATTGAAGACTTGAGTAAACCCAGTAATGGCTGGGTTAAATACGACATTGGTTGTGAGTGTATTGAGCTGCCCTCTGGGGAAACTGCAGACTTGCGCCCACAGAGTGTAGTTAGTCCGGTTTTCACAAACGGAGCCGTCACCAAAGAGCAGCGCCAGATCAACAAACGGAAGGAAAATGATCACGTTTATCATACCAGAAGAATACCTCCAGATACATCACTCAATCCTCTCGGAGTAAACTTAGGCACCTTGGTGTTAATGGAAGTAAACGTGAAACTGTACATATTTTTCAAACGAATCATGTGTGGAATCGGTTGTAAAAATAACAGTCAAAGGAAAAAAGAGAAAAACGTATTTATAATTAATGAGGTTATTGACTTCATTGATTACGAGTAATTATGTTTTTAAATAAATTTTTGTCTTTTCTAGGAATTTATGAGTTCGACAGTGAGGTAATTCGCTTCATTGTTTAACTCTTAGAAGCCGAGAGTCGAGCTTTCTTGTCTGTGATGTAATACGGCAGGTAATCAGGCTGTGACGGTTCGGCTATCTTTGGGCTGGGGGAGAATTAAACACTGAGCAGGTGCTTCTAGTCAAGTGTCGTCTGCCTGAATAGGCAGACGACACTTGACTAGAAGCACCTGCTTCACTGTAAGTTTTTCGCGGTCTGTCATGTTTAATAAATTCATTCTGATTCCCCGGCTTCTAAGAGTTAACTGCTCATAGGACATGTTTTATAGTTCTTCACATAAATCTACAAATGCATTGTAGTTTTGTGATACAGTGTTCACTTGTTTGCATGTAAAAACTTGACAAATTGTTAATTAGCACTTCTGCAAGACACATAAATAACTAGTTCCATATCACACAACCTTTCACTTCTCAAATACGGCCTCACTTCAAGCACTTATACTTCTAACAAAACTTTCGTTCTTCGTGTCAGCTCTTACTTTATCACAACACACTAGATGCACTGAATTAATATTGATTCTGCTCAGATTTTGTCTGTATCTGTTGTGTTCCTGAATTGTGCAGTAATTTGAAATATTTGTTACCTGTTTGATCAGTGAGCATGTAGTTTTGTATATATATCGGTTTAAATACCTCATGGAATCACATATTTTATGAGGTATATGCTTCGAATCCTTTCATTTGAAAATAGATATATAGAATATACCCATAGTAGCTTGGTGTACCAAATGTTCACCACGAGTGGTGAAGTGGTGTTAACCGCGAGCCTTGGCGAAATATTTATTCGTCGAGCTCATTCCAAAGAGGGGTCACGCGATATGGTTTTGTTGAAATTGTTTGAAAAATAGTATTTTTTAAGCTGCTGAATTTGTATATTACGCTGGCGGATGTGGCCGATTCGTTGGGTAAAGTGTTAAATAGTCGTAAATTCTAAGTGATTTGGAAGTTTTATATCTTCAGCTAAAGTTAATTATTATTTTAATACTGTTAAAGTGACTTGTAGTAAATGACAGTGAAGAACGAAACCCGTCCTATTCTGCCATATTTTCGAGTTATTTTACGTTCGGCGGAGTGCATTCTGTGTATCTACCGAATGTTGCGTAACGCGAAGTATATCGTTAGATTGATATTGTATTTAATGGGCTTGGTTTTGTATAGATCGATGGAGTGAGTGCATAGCTGTTGGGGATTCAAGTATTAAATAATCCTCCAGTTAAGAGATGGGAATCAGAGCAGTTTAATTGACGGCTGATTCTGTTGTCATATTTTAACTCAGGAATGATTTGTGTGCCATTTTATTTTACGAGCTGTTAGAATCAGCTAACCAAAGTAATTCTATTGTTAGTAAAATAATATGGCGCTCAAAGTGAACAAACTATGCCATCGAAGGGACACTTGTCAGCACTTCGGTCATGTATATCCATTCCCTCAAAAAACGGACCATGCGAGTTGCCATTCCCGGCCCAAAATCAACCCATAACACTTACATTTACACTGGTGTAGCTGCATCTCTTGAATCAAATCATGGAAGAAGCATACATTGAAACGAGACATCAAACGAAATGGAAACAAAGGAACGAAACGTCTCCCCACATATCGAGGAGGAAGCAGCTCCAAACCTAGAAGTAGAACACAAGAGGAAAGGAACAAGTGAAGGGGTGACTCCGTGATTGAGACTATAAAAAGTGGCGCAAGAGAAAGTTTCCATTCCTGTTCGAACCTCAGAAGGGGAAGGATGTCAGAAGAACTACTCGTCACCGTTTCTTAAAAATACGGATGACGACGTCCATATCCAACTATTACTATAAAACAAGATGGAACTGAACTTTACTTGGAGATACTGTAAACATTTAACTTGTGTTGTGAAACGTCAATGTTGCTTTATTGATTCCACAGGAGTATGGTCAAATAATGAACACATGAACCAAAAAGAAACGTGTTTTGACCAAGAAGACCAAAAGAAGATTCCATCCTCAATTTTTATCGTCATAGATATTGACTCCTGTGAAAGTTATCTCCCCTTGTAAATACTGGAGTCTTGCTCTAATCCAGTTAACATTGAACCTCTGAAAGGTGTGAATGAAATCTTGATCGCCAGGGAATAGTTGTCGGAAGCGGAGAAATCAGCTGAGAATGAACCGGCCAGCGCGATACACGAAAATCGGCATTCAATTTTTTAATATTTTCATTTTTTGCTTTCAAAACATAGGTTATGACCCTTCATTGGAACGAGCGCGTCGCGCTCGTTCCAATGAGGGGTCATAACCTATGTTTTGGAAGCAAAAAAAATGAATTTTTAGTTATAAGAGGATTTTTTTTTACTGGTTGACCAGAAATTAATTAAGATGCTTAGGGGTTATACCACCTTTTCATTTGTACTCACGCGGAAACCTATCTGATATTGTGGACTGCGGTTTTAACTGATTTACTACAATAAATATAATATCACCAACTGAGAGCATATATATTGTTCTTAAAGGATTGACGCGCACAGCGAATATAACTCTCATGGGTTTTATATAATTTTGAGAAATATAAAAATTCGCCTTTCAATTAGTGTTTATTTTTGCCAGCCAATTCTTAGCAATCAGGGGAGATAACCCTTTCATAAGTCGATGTGAATAACTAGAAAAGTTGACCATGCAATAACATCTCATCTGACCAGAATCAAGAGAGACCGTAAAACAGAAGATAACACCGCCACGATCCTGCATTCCGACAAGTAGAGGGCAAAAGACCTACATACGAAGGAAACCACATAAACCGAGAAGTGTACATAATCCGGTTAGTACTGAATTGGTTAACCGGATAATCGGTTTGAAACCAGTTAGCTACCTAACCGATTAGAAAAACCATCAACCTGTTATCCGAAATATCGACAGTGATCGTCATTCCACGCGTTTAAAACGTTGTAAATCTGCCGTTTCTCTTTTGTGATAGATTACACCTCGAAGCCGCGTTGTGTGTATTGAGAAATAATCGACATTGGCGTTCAAGACTTCGTTAATGATCGGCAGTTTCCGTGAGTACTGAGTAATCGCAGAAACTATTTCGTAGTAGTATACAAACGAACGTTGTCGAGTACTCGACAACGTTCGTTTGTATACACACTACGGAACAGTTTGAGAATACTGCTTTCCAATTTTTATCGTTTTGATCCCATATTCGGCGAAATAATGGCCACGGATAACCGGATATTATCCGGTTATAGCTCTCGGTTAGTCGGCCAACCGTTTCAGCCCTAAATCCGGTTATTGATGTTTATCTTCGATCTGCCTCCACATCTATCACATGGACAGCACTTAGATTTGATGAAGAAAGGACACTTGAGATGAGAAGTCCATTTCGAAGACCCGTTGCCGACCACAATCAAAGTGCTGGCGTATGCAGAGTTCCAGAACATCATAGAAGTGGATAAGAACAGATAAATGATTTTACATTACTTGACGAACTCGATATGAACAGATCTGTTTAGAAAATGTTCACGATTCCACGTTTGATGATGATAGCGTTGAACGATTATCATTGAAACCAAGAACCAAGAAATCAATTTCTAAGAGAGTATGCAGAGAGAATGAGCGTTTCATTCGAAAAGCATTTTTGTAATGTTCTGCCACCAGTGCTGGAGAAACTTCGAGGAGGATCAGAAGGTGAGCTCTGCTTAATAACTGCATAAATGAATTCCGATCCAGCGTAGAGGCCACCGAGGCACATGAAGTATGTATTGGAAGAATATCGAGACATTCGAGGACATGTTGCCAAATGAAAGTGTGGAAACCCCGGCAGAACGAGCAAGAACTGGATCCATTTATGAGAGGAAATAAGAGAGAACTGAATGTTGTACTGTTTTTTTTAGGAAACAGAAGATAATGTCATAGAAGAACTCAGAAAATATGCTCAAGACTGTGATTACACCCACATTTTTCCTGACGAAGAAACAGAATGGAAAAAGAAAAAAGATTCTCTGTGTGCGTGCGTGCATGCGTGCGTGCGTGCGTGCGTGCGTGCGTGTGTGTGTGTGAGGGATGCGAGGGATTTCGGAAATAATATACGAACTGTACACGATATACTGTTTGTTTGTTTAGTTGACTTTAATTACACCCTTAACAACCGTGTCAGACAGTTTTAAAGGAGTTAGCAGAAGTTGAAATCAATCGCACCATCGACGTGCGGTACTCCGTAGTACATAACCCTCACCCAAGCGCACCATCGACGTGCGGTACGCCGTAGTACACAACATGGCCGTGCCTCCACTCAAGCACACCATCGACGTGCGTTACGCCGTAGTACACAACACCGCCGTACCCCCACTCAAGCGCACTATCGACGTGCGGTACGCCGTAGTACACAACACCCCGACTCCCACTCAAGCGCACCATCAACGTGCGGTACGTCGTAGTACGCAATACCGCCGTACCCCCACTCAAGCGCACCATCAACATGCGGTACGCCGCACTACACAACACCGCCGTACCCCCAGTCAAGCGCACCATCGACGTGCGATGCGCTGTAGTACACAACACCGCGGTGCCCCCACGAAAAGCACACCATCGACATGTGGTGCGCCGTAGTACACAACACCGCCGTATCCCCACTCAAGCGCACCATCGACGTGCGGTCCGCCGTAGTACACAACACTGCTGTGTCCCCACTCAAGCGCACCATCGACGTGCGGTACGCCGTAGTACACAACACCGCCGTGCCCCCCACTCAAGCGCACCATCGACATGCGGTACGCCGAAGAACACAACACAGCCGTGCCCCCACTCAAGCACACCATCGACGTGCGGTACGCCGTAGTACACAACACCGCCGGACCCCCACTCAAGCGCACCATCGACGCGTGGTACGCCGTAGTATACAACACACCGTCGCGCCCCCCCTCAAACGCACCATCGACGTGCGATACACCGTAGTACACAGCACCGTCGTACCCCCACTCGAGCACACCATCGACGTGCGGTAAGTAGTATACAATACCGTCGTGCCCCCCACTTGGGCAATCGGGAAGCAAGGACACGGCGCAGGTGGAGCGGATCAGGTTCGAACCGCCGGCCCTTCGATTTACAGTTCAATGTATTGTAATCCAGAGGAGGTAGAGGTGTGGATGGCTAAAACTATCCGCTTGATAATCGAGGTGTTAGTTATGTTTCTGCTGCAGCAGTGGATGCTGCTGCTGCAGCTACGGTTGCTGCTGTTGTTATATTTTTTTGCTATTTTTGTGCTTGTGACCCTCGTTTTGATCGTCGACGCCGTCGATATTGTTGTCATCGTCATAATCAAAGTTGTTGTTGTCGTCCTTTTTGTTGTAGTCACTGCCTCTGCCGTGACTGCTTGAAGCTCCATCTTGCTTTCAACAGACACGGTATTCACCTGTCAGTTAGATTCACAAGAAGAGAAAGTTTGAGCACCGATACTCGGATAACCTATCGAGCAAGGGCAAAAACGGTACACTTTGCAATCCGAGAACAACTAAACTTGATTAAACAGTGATTGAAAGCAAATTAATCTCCGGCTCGCCGTGTGCCATTGGACAATGAGGCACCGAGGCATCGTGTCCACGTGTCTTCTAAATTTGTCCTAAACAACAATCATAGTAATATTTATCTTTTTTATATGTCAATATTCTTCGTGTCGGTGCACTAGATAGCATTTGGACTTTGGTCGGTAGTAAAAACATTTCCACGTCAAAATGTATTCATACGTCACGTTCTATCATCAAACTAGAAAAGGAAAAGACGGCAATCATTTGTTTAAGATCGAGGGGGTTGTTTCATTGAATGGGTAGATATCCGTCTCTTGACAAGAATGATGACATTCTTGTTGGAACCGGGGGATAATAAGCAACATTTACAGGTCCACATTCTGGATCAAGGATAACAGTGTTGTCAAGGTGATAGCCAAAAGTTGCGATTTTGTTGTATAAAAGTGTAAATATTTTCGATAATATTTCTGCCTGGGTTAAATGTAAAGCAAGATAGGTATGTGACGGACCCAGAAAATAGATTTGTCAAACTCTGTTAATTAGGCATGAAATTTATGGCGCACGTGTTCAACGCTACGTGGGTAAATTATAACAGATCAATAGTAAGAGAGACAATATTCTCTTCTGAATCGTTATCTGGGTAATTAAAGCCAGTTAAAATTTAATTGTAGAATACAGTGCACCACATATGTTCTAGACATACACCCATGTTACGCATCTATCCTGTCGCCGAAATGTCAAAAGATACCAAAATGCGAGTATTTCAAAGGAACTTTAAAGCGAGTGTTAAATTAAGATAGATCTAAGCGGCCAAGTTCAAGAGAAGCGATTAACTGGGAATAAATGTTCTGGCTATCTAAATAAAAATCGGGGGATTTCTCGAAAAGTTCATCCCAGCCAATTCCAGTCGGAAGGTGTGTAAGGCTGTGGGTCGTTGCGAGGCAGTTGGTCTGAGGGCACTCAGAGAAGGTCCGAATTTAGCCTCGACCGTCGAGGGTCATAGGCACCGAAATTGAAAGTCCGCGTATTGTCGTAACCCTGTGAGGGTTGTTGTAAGGAACCGATAGTAGTTGTTAACGGTTGCGAACCGTAGTGGCATAGTAGCCAAAGAAGTAAAAGCTGTAACGGTGAGGTCTGGAAACCGTATTAAGAGCTTGAGTAAGCACTGGAATAGCTCGCGAGATAAGATAGTTTCAGGCGGTGTGAGAATTGGTGATGTTGAGAACACTTTGCAGAATATTATTATGTAAGCTTTTTTAAATATATATATCTGAAGGCGAAGAATAACTTAACTCCGTAGGAGCCAGGCAAGGCGCAAAGTGATCGTGAACTGTGGTAGACGCCGATTGAATTGTGATTGAACTGTGAGAACGCTGATAGAGTCACACAAGCAGAGCATTATATGAGTTAAGCCCGACTGACGGCGAAGTTAACCCTGCGAGGAGGAAGCAACAAGAAGTGAATAGACACTTTGTATTTGTCACAAACCGTGAGAGGATGAAGATGATGTGAGGTTGGTCAAGTGGACACAGCTAGCTGTGGGAGACGTCGAGGACCCTGAAGAATAAACTTTATCCGCGTAATTAGTGTATTCTTTTGGATAATTTTGTGAGTAATTTGTTTCATATTTTATTTCTTCGTACATGTAAATAAATAATCTTTCAGGGAATTATCGTTGATCATCCTTTGGCGTTGTAAGCCACAGGCACCTTCAGGAATCCTAAGAGTCCCAAGCGGATAAGGCATTGATAAGGTGCCAAGGTTTACGTTCGAACTGGGGTTCAGACGACAGTCGCTGGCTGTCGGCTGAGCACTGATAAGAAGATAAATTTTCCTCCATCAATTTAACCCCGTAATCCTGCGACAAGTGTATAGGTTCCTTGTTATTCTCCTTTTTTTCTTTCATGTAACCCAACACAAAAGAGGTAGTACAGTACGGCAATATTTCCACGGACGCAATAATATTAGATATCAAACACTAATTATAGGAATAATCATAAAAAATTAATTAATGAAGCACCGGGTACAACCCGGTGCTTCAGTAATTAAAATTTTTCCTGACAATGATTACTGTTCACGCGTGGATTATGGCCAGTCCACGGCGACTTTACTGTAGCAGTTAGCTGAAGTAGATGTGGTATTAGTAAAATTAATAGTATTAGCTTCAGCGGGGTGGGGGGAGGGGGCGCCCGAACATTTCTAGACACGGGGAGGGGGGGGGGGGGGTGTGGTTCGTGGCCGGACAAAGCGCGTAAATGACCAAAAATGCAATTTTTTCCTCCTCATCCAGTCACTAAGTTCTGTGCTTGTTTAACCTTTTATTATCAATTATACGGTCAACCAGACCATTTAAAACATAAAACTATTATATTATGGGTGTAGGTAAGTCGAATCCATATAAAATCCACGTTATTACCCGCTGTTAATGCTGTCCACATGGTTAGAGAGAAGCCGTTTGCAAATTTGTATCAGACAAATTGAAATACATGGCAAATATTTTCGAAGATCAACTTGAAACTACTTGAAACCGCGATTTATTTATTTATTTATTTATTTATTTATTTATTTATTTATTTATTTATTTATTTATTGGGGTTTAACGACACTTTCGACAGCCAGGGTCACCTCGTGTCTGAAATCATTCTGATTTAGTGTGCAATAATGTTTCTTGGATGTATAGGCATGGGCTTGCATCTATGCTTCCTAATCTGTCTGACCATTGCATGTTAATTGAAGGAGAAAATAGTCCAAAATAATTTCATAAAGTTTACTGATATAAACAAAAATCATAATACCACCTGATGCCACAGGTGTAAATCAATAAAGCAAAAACACATTGCCCCCGGTTTAGTTGACAAAAGTTGAACATTGGTTATTAATTAACCCTTTACCTAACGAATCGCCCCCATCTGTCCGGTTAATATGCAAATTCATCAGTTGAAAAAATATTATTTTTCAAAAAATTTCAACAAAACCATATCATGTGACCCCTCGTTGGAACGAGCTCGTCGAGCTCGTTCCAACGAGGGGTCACATGATAGGGTTTTGTTGAAATTTTTTGAAAAATTTAAAAATATGATATTTAAAATAATAAATTTTGATATCGTCTGCGTTGGGTAAAGGGTAGACAATCTGAACAAAGATGACTGCTATGCATGATCAATCAATAACCTTCATCACCCCAGCAAGATATGCAGACTTTTAGACTACGAGTGTGACTTCCCTCCCACAACAGAAATAGGGAAGGTGAATTTTTGCTATCCCTATTAATAAGCTCCAAAAAGAGGAATGAAGAGTGTTTTCAATTTAGTAGAATTGCTAAATAATCTAGTGCAGACTAGGGCATCAGGGAATGTATAACCTCAGATGCATTTATGACTTATTCTGATTTATTCAGTGACTTATTCAGACTTATTTGATAATATTTTGTTACTATTTCCATTCAAACTCATTAGAATTATCTCCCTTGCGACCTCAGAGGTTTATAAAATGCTATAAAAGTCAGTGGAATAATCTTAAATATTAAGAAACGGAACAATTCTCGGTTTGACTGGGCCAGGTCTGTATTTAATGCTTTTTTCGAAGATTTTAGGGATTGGATTCCCGACAGTGGCCCGCATAAAAATAATACAAATTGCAGTTGGGGGGGGGGGGGATGGGGGGGGGGGGGAGGGTTGTGTCTCGAGGGTGTAAAAATGTTTTTTGAATCTGTGTCAGCAAATCTTTTTCAGAACCCCCCCCCCCCCCCCCTGCTTCAGAAGTATTCTTCATTGGCAGCATTAATGGCAGTGGTAGCAAGTAGCATTTATTTATTTATAAGCGTTTAATGACACTTTCGACAGCCAGGGTCACTTCGTGTAGAACAATTACCCGGAGAGAACCATCAAGTATTGGCGAGCAACTTTCAGAGTCCACAACCTACTAACTCCACACAAGCAGGGTTAGCATTGGTTGAAGACAGGTGCATCATCGACGTGCAGTACGCCTTAGTACACAGTGCCACCGTGCCCCCACGCGGGCAATCGGGATTAAGTGCCTTGCACAAGGACACAGCGCAGTTACCCCTGGCGGGGCTCGAACCGTGCCCCCCCCCCCCCCCCAAAAGCATATCTCTTCGGGCAGTAGGATACCAGAGTACCATGGCCCGATACCCGGTAGTTAGCAGGTTCAAAGACTCCAATATAAAACTGTCGCATTCGTTTGTTAATTTTGAGATATGTAAGTTGAACCGGCCCTAAATGTTAGCTTGTGACGGTTATCAGCAAATCAGTCAGTTCTAAGTTTTTGTGCGCACCAGGCACACAGGACGATGTGGGACCATTCGACACCAAATAGGACGTCGTCGTTTAAAGAAATATCGGCTGGAAAGCCGAGAAGTCAGACAAGTCGCAGAGACTCGGACCGCAACCAGCTGGAAAAAAACAATTTATATTTCCCTATTCGCATTGTATCCATACGCCACCCACTGCCTAAATGTTGAGATGCAGCGGTCGGTTCCAGTGTATCCGACACTCCATCCCAAGAGCCCACTGAGCGCTTCGACAACGAAAGATTCAGGCAGCGCCTTTACGGATAAACGATGTTTGGGGAAAGAAGTGAAAGATGCAACGACAATGTCGCAGTGAAGACCATGGTAGTCTGCGGCGCAGGGACGTAACTAGGTGTTTTTTAATGGGGAGGGGAGGGGTGGAGGTGAATTTATGAAAATTCCAACTAGGGATGGATACTTTAAGGGGTGCCCCCCTCCCCCATGGCTGACGGCTTTTACCTTTGCCGAATGTCGTGAGCCAGTTACTGACGTCTGTCTGAATAACTTGCCTAGAAGCGTAGAATTGGTATGTGCACATAAGAACTGTCAGGTGCACTTGCGCCGAGAGGGGAGGGGTAAGGGAGGCAACTGCCCGGGATTTTTTGGTGTTTTAAAAGTGTAGGTTTACCTGTCGATGCGTCTAAGCTGAAGGTCAAGAGAAGACTTTTGGTACGGCCTCCGACGCTGGTGGAGGTGGCAAGAGTACATAGTTGCATTACTAACCAGGTTCCATTCATACAAAAAACACTTGTTCCAGTTAGTTGGTTTCCCACCGGTCTTTCGTGCATCGTGCTGGTCACAATCATCTTTGGAAAAACTAGAGTTGGTCTGTCGCCCGGTATACCCCCACCGTGGCATACCGCCTAGTGTGGGTGACTGAAAAGGGGCATTCAATTTTTCTAAATAAAAAAAATTCTAATATGGCCGCCAGTCGGCCAGCTTGAAACCGATCGGGAAAAACATTATGTCACGCACTGCTCCTTATCATGTTGATCATTTTGGTGAAGTTTTATGAAAATGCGACTAAAACTGTGGAAGTAGTTCGCTCTACAAGTATTTTGAAAAATCCAATATGGCCTTCGGTCGGCCATCTTGAATCGGATCTGGAAAAAATGTATGTCACGCACTGCTCCTCATCATGTCGATCAATTTATATTGAGTTTCATAGCAAAAATTCCGATCTGGAAAAAAATTATGTCACCCACTTCCCCCCATCGTGATGATCATTTTTGTGAAGTTTCATGAAAATGCGACTAAAACTGTGGAAGTAGTTCGCTCCACAAGTTTACATGTGCAACGGACCAACGACAGACCGACGGACAAGTTGACTCCTATATACCCACCCACCCCCCTAAACGTCGTTTTGTGGGGGTATAAAAATGCACCATACACACAGAAATACAAGTAATAAATTACCCAAATTGTAAGGAAATAATTGAGTACATATTGTGAAGAAAATGCAGGTTAAAAAAGATTTCTGGGGAGGACCCCTCGCTTATCGATTCGTGCCTTCGGCGCTCGCATGGCCCGTAACGCCCGTTCTAATATTGCCCTGGAGCCCGTCCTTGCTCTCGGCGGCCCTGGTCAGGCAAGTTCATATCATGGTTGGGAAAGCATGCCACACACATCCTCCTTTATATGAAGATTGGGGCCTGTTTGCAATGAGGGAATCAGTAAACTCCACCTCAATGAATATAATATTCTTCAAGTGGGTAAACCATACTAAATCGAGAGATTTATAAGAGTGAAAGACACTTTCATTATTTGATCAGTATATGTATATCAAAGCAATTTATTCTGTATGTATATAAAGGGTTTTTTTGTAACTGAACTTTAATTGAAGAGAATAAACGTCAAGGGTTGAATGGACAAGTATTTACTTTGATGATTGTCCCACAGTCATGCTTTAAGCTGTGTTCGATCAATGATATTAGAACTCGTCAACATGACTGTAAAAAGAGCAATTAAAATCTCTTGAAAGTGGCTATTTAGGTAATATATAGATCATGGAGTGTATACACCTTTTCCGCGAATCGCGTGCAAAAAATAATAATTCAAAGACGTACTATAGATGTCGCTTACTCAGCATGTCTGTGACAGAATTAATGTTCGAAAACCGCCGATCTCTATTCAGCTGGATTGTTGGAACGTTAGCGAAAAACGTCGCCACTCAGACTACCACCCCCTCTACACCCCACCCCTACCCTCCAAGGCACACGACGCAGTAATTCCTCCCATCGGCGACGTTTGATGATGTGAAAGCTGTTACGCTGTGACTGTGGTCACAGCGTAAATGCTTTCACTTCATCAAACATCATGATATTAACCTAACACGCAAACCAGTTACGCAGTACCAAGTTTTCAAACTCAGCACTTGTTTTTTTATGTCAATAATGATTAAAATGTGGTGAAAATATTCAATGTTCATTGCCGCGAAAAATGTACACAACATCAACATATTCGTCTTTCACAGACATCAAAGTTTATCTTCAAAAACAGATCGGCGATCGCGAGGCGTCAGAAAATTGAAAACCTTCCAGCTGAACCTTCGAGCATATTTGCTGTTGTTGGGCTTAGTCTATTTATAGCAAAACCCGCCTCTCTAAGATGCCACCGGTTGGGATATTTTTTCGAAATGCGGTCACTGAGGCTTCCAGCAATGTATCTGTGTAAACATCAGTGGCGTATACACATTTTCTGCCATTCTCGCGCAGAAAATAATAATAATTCACAGGCGAACTTTTGACATCGCCTACTCAGTATGTCTGTGACAGAATTAATGTTTGATGCCCTTGACATTGGTTCTTATCATCCTTCTCATCCTGTTGCTCTACTGTTAAGACATCGGGGAGAGGTGGGTAGTTCTCGTGCCACTTATGGAAAGATAACTTGGGTTTGCGTAAAATATAATATATAGAGTGTGTCCTATCCCTCGAATAAATACCGAGATTATTTTCTAGCGGGGTTCTTTGGCCAGATTTCCGACTTTTTAATTCTAGATAAATGTTCAAAACCATGCCCCTAAGCGATAGGTACTCACAGAGGCCTTCCATCATAAGTTTTTTTCAAAAAGGATACAAAATCAAATTAGATTTTGTGATTTGGGGAAAATCACCCGCTGCACCTATGATGTTTCCGCGCTGTTCGAACGGTGAGATAGTCTGAAAAAGGTTAGGTAACCTTGCATTCTTTTATTCAGTCCACGGTCCTAGTTCAATTCACACTGAATGTGTTTTTCTTTAGAAGTGTATTAACTGATTATTTTGATTCTTCTATTTGCGAACTTTTGGAATTCGGTTTCCCGATTGAGTTCCAAGGTTCTTTGAAGTCCAACAATAAAAGAATTAACCCTTTACCTAACCTGAAAAGAAGACGACACTTGCAAAAATAATTCTTGAATAACTAATTTTTTTCATTTTTTGTCTCAAAAACATAGGTTATGACCCCTCGTTGGAACGAGCTCGACGAGCTCGTTCCAACGAGAGGTCATAACCTATGTTTTTGAGACAAAAAATGAAAAAAATAATAAAAATTAATTTGCGAATTTTGAGAATAGCACTGGCCGGTTTTGGCCGTTACGTTTGGTAAAGGGTTAAGAGTCACAAAGGTGCTCAAAACTTTCCAAAGAATATAGATGAATATATTTTGTAGGAACTCAGTTATAGTTCCATAGTAGGTCCTTTCAAGAAACATCCATTCATTTCTAATATCAAAATCAGTCCAAAAAGGGATTCAAATGAGCGCCGAATAATCTTAGACTTAAGTTTCCCTTCTTCTGGATCAATCAGTGATGGTATTTTAAAAAATGAATACCCGGATGAAATAATCACACTCAAATATCCCTCAGTTGATAATTTGGTGAACTGTATGAAAACATTAGGTTCTAGCTGTCTGCTATTAGTAGGTAATAAAGGCGGATTTACGACCACTTTGTACATGTACGTGTACACGATGCGTTTACCAACGTGGGATTCAGTTTTAAATTGCACGCTTGTTCACAAAAATGTTCAGTGGTCTTGAATCCCTCATGTTTTTTTGTGTCTCCTAGATCGCACTTTTAACGTTCAAATACTCGTGGTGAACGTTGAATGTCACGCGTTTTTTAAAAAAAGGTGAAATAGTACATTTTCACTTTTTTCTTTTACTTTAAAAATTTTTGTCGACGATCCCATCGCAGATCAGACCATCGATCCATCGTTGGTGAACGCGAGCAAACTTCTAGGCTAGCATAAAAAAACGGTCTGCGGATTCTAGACCAGTGGTCCAGAATTCTCTATTGTTTTTGAGGCGGTGGGTTTTTCCCATTTATGACGTCATTAGGGGAATTCCCACTATGGGAATTCCCAAATTCAGCTAATCGAGCAATCCGATCGGTCGATTCTCCGCCAATTGACCGATCGGATTGCTCGATTCTCATAAACTCGATCATACAGAGTTATCTCCCCTCGTCGTGGGGTGGGGGGGAATACCCGGATTTTTTCCTCCAAAAAAACTTGACGGACAACTGTCGAACGCTTCCATTTCTGACGTGAGCGGGGGGAATACCCGAGGAAATAAATAAAAAAAAAGTGATCGATATATATAGGAGAGAGAAAAAATATATAAATAATAGTTATTTAGAAAAATAAATATATCACACTTAGGTCGGTAGTAAAAACATTTCCACGTCAAAATGTATTCATACGTCACGTTCTATCATCAAATTAGAAAAGGAAATGATGGCAATCATTTGTTTAAGATCGAGGGGGTTATTATTTCATTGAATGGGTAGATATCTGTCTCTTGACAAGAATGACGACGTTCTTGTTGGAACTGCGGAATAATAAGCAACATTTACAGGTCCACTTTCTGGAGCAAGGATAACAGTGTATAGGTTCCTTGTTGTTATTCTCAGGTTTTTTTTCTTTCATGTAACCCAACACAAAAGAGGTGGTACAGTACGGCAATATTTCCACGGACGCAATAATATTAGATATCAAACACCAATTATAGGAATAATCATCAAACATTTAATTAATGAAGCACTGGGTACAACCCGGTTCTTCAGTAATTACAATTGTTCCTGACAATGATTACTGGTCACGCGTGGATTATGGCCAGTCCACGGCGACTATACTGTAGCAGTTAGTTGAACTAGATGTGGTATTAGTAAAATTAATAGTACTAGCTTCAGCGAGGGGAGGGGGCGCCCGAAAATTTCCAGACACAGGTGGGGGGGGGGGGGGTGGTTCGTGGCCGGAGAAAGCGAGTAAATTACCAAAAATGCAATTTTTTCCTCCACATCAAATCACTAAGTTCTGTGCTTGTTTAACCTTTTCTTATCAATTATGTGGTTAATCAGATCATTTAAAACATATATTATGGGTGTAGGTTAGTCCAACCCATATAAAATCCATGTTAGTACCCGCCGCTAATGCTGTCCACATGTTTAGAGAGAAGTCGTTTGCAAATTTGTATCAGACAAATTGAAATACATGGCAAATATTTTCGAAGATCAACTTGAAACTACTTGAAACCGCGATTTATTTATTTATTTATTTATTTATTTATTTATTTATTTATTTATTTATTTATTTATTTATTGTGGTTTAACGACACTTTCGACAGCCAGGGTCACCTCGTGTCTGAAATCAGTCTGATTTAGTGTGCAATAATGTTTCTTGGATGTATAGGCATGGGCTTGCATCTATGCTTCCTAATCTATCTGACCATTGCATGTTAATTGAAGGAGAAAATAGTCCAAAATAATTTCATAAAGTTTACTGATATAAACAAAAATCATAATACCACCTGATGCCACAGGTGTAAATCAATAAAGCAAAAACACATTGCCCCCGGTTTAGTTGACATAAGTTGAACATTGGTTATTAATTAACCCTTTACCTAACGAATCGCCCCCATCCGTCCGCGTAATATGCAAATTCATCAGTTGAAAAAATATTATTTTTCAAAAAATTTCAACAAAACCATATCATGTGACACCTCGTTGGAACGAGCTCGTCGAGCTCGTTCCAACGAGGGGTCACATGATAGGGTTTTGTTGAAATTTTTTGAAAAATTTAAAAAAATGATATTTAAAATAATAAATTTTGATATCGTCTGCGTTGGGTAAAGGGTAGACAATCTGAACAAAGATGACTGCTATGCATGATCAATCAATAACCTTCATTACCCCAGCAAGATATGCAGACTTTTAGACTACGAGTGTGACTTCCCTCCCACAACAGAAATAGGGAAGGTGAATTTTTGCTATCCCTATTAATAAGCTCCAAAAAGAGGAATGAAGAGTGTTTTCAATTTAGTAGAATTGCTAAATAATCTAGTGCAGACTAGGGCATCAGGGAATGTATAACCTCAGATGTATTTATGACTTATTCTGATTTATTCAGTGACTTATTCAGACTTATTTGATAATATTTTGTTACCATTTCCATTCAAACTCATTAGAATTATCTCCCTTGCGACCTCAGAGGTTTATTTATTTATTTATTTATTGGTGTTTAAAGTCACATACTTATGCACAATGGCTAATCGTGACCGTGACAGTTTTACGGGTGGAGGAAGCCGGAGTACCCGGAGAGAACCACCGAGCAACGACGAGCAGCTGTCAGCTCCCCAACATCGTAACTCTGAACTCTGCACCGCAGCACAGGCAGGGTTAGATTGGTTGAAGACATGCGCACCATCGACGTGCAGTACGCCTCAGTACACAGCGTCATCGTGCCCCCATGTAGGCAATCGGGCAGAGGTTTATAAAATGCTAGAAAAGTCAGTGGAATAATCTTAAATATTAAGAAACGGAACAATTCTCGGTTTGACTGGGCCACGTCTGTATTTAATGTTTTTATCGAAGATTTTAGGGGTTGGATTCCCGACAGTGGCCCGCATAAAAATAATACAAATTGCAGGTGGGGGGGGGTGGGGGTGGGGGGTTGTGGTTGTGTCTCGAGGGTGTAAAAATGTTTTTTGAATCTGTGTCAGCAAATCTTTTTCAGACCCCCCCCCCCCCCCCCCCGGCTTCAGAAGTATTCTTCATTGGCAGCATTAGTGGCAGTGGTAGCAAGTAGCATTTTTTATTTATTTATAGGGGTTTAATGACACTTTCGACAGCCAGGGTCACTTCGTGTAGAACAATTACCCGGAGAGAACCATCAAGCATTGGCGAGCAACTTTCAGAGTCCACAACCTACTAACTCCACACAAGCAGGGTTAGCATTGGTTGAAGACAGGTGCACCATCGACGTGCAGTACGCATTAGTACACAGTGCCACCGTGCCCCCACGCGGGCAATCGGGATTAAGTGCCTTGCACAAGGACACAACGCAGTTACCCCTGGCGGGGCTCGAACCGTGCCCCCCCCCCACCCCCCTAAGAAAAGCATATCTCGTCGGGCAGTAGGATATCAGAGTATCATGGCCCGATACCCGGTAGTTAGCAGGTTCAAAGACTCCAACATAAAATTGTCGCATTCGTTTGTTAATTTTGAGATATGTAAGTTGGACCGGCCTTAAATGTTAGCTTGTGACGGTTATCAGCAAATCAGTCAGTTCTAAGTTTTTGTGCGCACCAGTCACACAGGACGATGTGGGACCATTCGACATCAAATGGGATGTCGTCGTTTAAAGAAATATCGGCTGGAAAACCGAGAAGTCAGACAAGTCGCAGAGACTCGGACCGCAACCAGCTGGAAAAAACAATTTATATTTCCCTATTCGCATTGTATCCATACGCCACCCACCGCCTAAGTGTTGAGATGCAGCGGTCGGTTCCAGTGTATTCGACACTCAATCCCAAGAGCCCACTGAGCGCTTCGACAACGAAAGATTCAGGCAGCACCTTTACGGATAAACGATGTTTGAGGAAAGAAGTGAAAGATGCAATGACAATGTCGCAGTGAAGACCATGGTAGTCTGCGGCGCAGGGACGTAACTAGGTGGTTTTTAATGGGGAGGGGAGGGGTGGAGGTGGATCTATGAAAATTCCAACTAGGGATGGATACTTTAAGGGGTGCCCCCCCCCCCCTCCCATGGCTGACGGCTTTTACCTTTGCCGAATGTCGTGAGCCAGTTACTGACGTCTGTCTGAATAACTTGCCTAGAAGCGTAGAATTGGTATGTGCACATAAGAACTGTCAGGTGCACTTGCGCCGAGAGGGGAGGGGTAAGGGAGGCAACTGCCCGGGATTTTTGGTGTAGGTTTACCTATCGATACGTCTAAGCTGAAGGTCAAGAGAAGACTTTTGGTACGGCCTCCGACGCTGGTGGAGGTGGCAAGAGTACATAGTTGCATTACTAACCAGGTTCCATTCATATTAAAAACACTTGTTCCAGTTAGTTGGTTTCCCACCGGTCTTTCGTGCATCGTGCTGGTCACGATTATCTTTGGATAAACTAGAGTTGGTCTGTCGCCCGGTATACCCCCACCGTGGCATACCGCCTAGTGTGGGTGACTGAAAAGAGGCATTCAATTTTTCTAAATAAAAAAAAAATCTAATATGGCCGCCAGTCGGCCAGCTTGAATCCGATCGGGAAAAACATTATGTCACGCACTGCTCCTTATCATGTTGATCATTGTGGTGAAGTTTTATGAAAATGCGACTAAAACTGTGGAAGTAGTTCGCTCTACAAGTATTTTGAAAAATCCAATATGGCCTTCGGTCGGCCATCTTGAATCGGATCTGGAAAAAATGTATGTCACGCACTGCTCCTCATCATGTCGATCAATTTATATTGAGTTTCATAGCAAAAATTCCGATCTGGAAAAAAATTATGTCACGCACTTCCCCCCATCGTGATGATCATTTTTGTGAAGTTTCATGAAAATGCGACTAAAACCGTGGAAGTAGTTCGCTCCACAAGCTTACATGTGCAACGGACCAACGACAGACCGACGGACAAGTTGACTCCTATATACCCACCCACCCCCCTAAACGTCGTTTTGTGGGGGTATAAAAATGCACCATATACACAGAAATACAGGTAATAAATTTCCAAATTGTAAGGAAATAATTGAGTATATATTGTGAAGAAAATGCAGGTTAAAAAAGATTTCTGGGGAGGACCCCTCGCTTATCGATTCGCGCCTTCGGCGCTCGCATGGCTCGTAACGCCCGTTTTAATATTGCCCTGGGGCCGTCATTGCTCTCGGCGGCCCTGGTCAGGCAAGTTAATATCATGATTGGGAAAGCATGCCATACACCTCCTCCTTTATATGAAGATTGGGGTCTGTTTGCAATGAGGGAATCAGTAAACTCCACCTCAATGAATATAATATTCTTCAAGTGGGTAAACCATACTAAATCGAGAGATTTATAAGAGTGAAAGACACTTTCATTATTTGATCAGTATATGTATATCAAAGCAATTTATTCTGTATGTATATAAAGGGTTTTTTTGTAATTGAACTTTAATTGAAGAGAATAAACGTCAAGGGTTGAATGGACAAGTATTTACTTTGATGATAGTTCCACAGTCATGCTTTAAGCTGTGTTCGATCAATGATATTAGAACTCGTCAACATGACTGTAAAAAGAGCAATTAAAATCTCTTGAAAGTGGCTATTTAGGTAATATATAGATCATGGAGTGTATACACCTTTTCCGCGAATCGGGCGCAAAAAAATAATAATTCAAAGACGTACTGTATAGATGTCTCTTACTCAGCATGTCTGTGACAGAATTAATGTTCGAAAACCGCCGATCTCTATTCAGCTGGATTGTTGGAACGTTAGCGAAAAACGTCGCCACTCAGACTACCACCTCCTCTACAGCCCACCCCTACCCTCCAAGGTGGCGTCAAGGCACACGACGCAGTAATTCCTCCCATCGGCGACGTTTGATGATGTGAAAGCTGTTACGCTGTGACTTTGGTCACAGCGTAACTGCTTTCACGTCATCAAACATCATGATATTAACCTAGCACGAAAACCAGTTACGCAGTACCAAGTTTTCAAACTCAGCACTTGGTTTTTTGTGTCAATAATAATTAAAATGTGGTGAAAATATTCAATGTTCATTGCCGCGAAAAATGTACACAACATCAACATATTCGTCTTTCACAGACATCAAAGTTTATCTTCAAAAACAGATCGGCGATCGCGAGGCGTCAGAAAATTGAAAACCTTCCAGCTGAACCTTCGAGCATATTTGCTGTTGTTGGGCTTAGTCTATTTATAGCAAAACCCGCCTCTCTAAGATGCCACCGGTTGGGATATTTTTTCGAAATGCGGTCACTGAGGCTTCCAGCAATGTATCTGTGTAAACATCAGTGGCGTATACACATTTTCTGCCATTCTCGCGCAGAAAATAATAATAATTCACAGGCGAACTTTTGACATCGCCTACTCAGTATGTCTGTGACAGAATTAATGTTTGATGCCCTTGACATTGGTTCTTATCATCCTTCTCATCCTGTTGCTCTACTGTTAAGACATCGGGGAGAGGTGGGTAGTTCTCGTGCCACTCATGGAAAGATAACTTTTGGTTTGCGTAAATATAATATATAGAGTGTGTCCTATCCCTCGAATAAATACCGAGATTATTTTCTAGTGGGGTTCTTTGGCCTGATTTCCGACTTTTTAATTCTAGATAAATGTTCAATGCCCCCAAGTTATAGGTACTCACAGAGGCCTTCTATCATAAGTTTTTTTTCAAAGAGGATATAAAATCAAATTAGATTTTGTGATTTGGGGAAAATCATCTGCTGCACCTATGATGTGTCTGCGCTGTCCGAACGGTGAAATAGTCTGAGAAAGGTTAGGTAACCTTGAATTCTTTATAAAAGAAAAACAATCGAATTTTGGTACGATTTGTGTTCATAATACGACTTCTCTGTTTTCTCGGTTTATTATGGTTTCATATTTTCAATAAATATTAATTAGTGCTTCCTAACACCTTCAGTTGGTTTGATTGGTCAATTTCAAAAAGAACGCTTTCTGATTGGTTAAATTAATGCTATTTAAAACATCAACTTATTGATCTTGACATTCTTGTACGTATCTTATACTGATTTATGACGCATGACGTTCAACGTGAAATTCCATTCTTTAACCCCCTTCCATCTAAAAGATGTGTTTTTGGTAACTGTGTTGTTATATGGTAAACAGAATATGAAATTCGTGATTTGGTTCACTCTTCTTATTTATGAAACGAGTCCAGAGGCTTGGCAAAACGGAAAATTCTTAGACTCATTTCATAAATATCGAGTGACCAAAATACTCATTCCATATCCTCTATACCTGGCTGTGAAACTGTTAGCCCTTTATTTAACATGCAAAGCAGACGACACTTGCAAACAAAATTCTTTAATAACTAATTTTTTTTATTTTTCGTCTCAAAAACATAGGTTATGACCCCTCTTTGGAACGAGCTCAACGAGCTCGTTCCAAAGAGGGGTCATCACCTATGTTTTTGAGACAAAAAATAAAAAAATAATGAAAATTAATTGCCAAAAACATTATCTTACTGATCTTGTACTTATGTTATATTGATTTATGACGCATGGCGTTCAAAGTGAAATTTCATTCTTTAACCATTTTCTATCTAAAAGATGTGTTTTTGGTAACTGTGGTGTCATATGATAAACAGAATATGAAATTCATGATTTGGTCACTCAATATTTATGAAAAGAGTCTAAGGATTTTCTGTATTGCCTCGCCTTTGTTCACTCGATATTTTTGAAACTCATCTACAAACGTTGTGTTTTGCCTCGCCAGAAGCTCGGAGAAACGGAAAGTTCTTAGACTCATTTCATAAATGTTGAGTGACCAGAAACTCGTCCCTACGGCAGGGTAGAACCGCCACACCGTAGTATATTTCCAGGGATTCTTAATCTGTTTTTACAGATTACTAATCTGTTTTTACAGATTAAGTAATCTGTATTTACAGATTACTAATCTCTTTTTACAGATTAACTAATCTGTATTTACACATTAGTAATCTGTTTAAACAGATTAACTAATCTGTATTTACAGATTACTAATCTGTTTAAACAGATTACTAATCTGTAAATACAGATTACTCATTTAATTTGTTTAAACAGATTACTAATCTGTAAATACAGAGTAGTTAATCTGTAAAAACAGATCAGTAATCTGTTTAAACAGATTAATAATCTGTAAATACAGATTAGTAATCTGTAAAAACAGATTAGGAATCTGTAAAAACAGATTAGTCAATCTGTAAAAACAGATTAGTAATCTGTTTAAACAGATTAGTAATCTGTAAAAACAGATTAGTAATCTGTTTAAACAGATTAGTAATCTGTAGAAACAGATTAGTAATCCGCAAAAACAGATTAGTAATCTGTAAAAAACAGACTAGTAATCTGTTTAAAAGATTAGTAATCTGTTTAAACAGATTAGGAATCCCTGGAAATATACTATGGTGTGGCGGTTCTACGCTGCCGTACGTTCCATAATTATCCTGTATATCTGCGTTGATTTGCCTTGCAGTTGAAAAGAAGTCATTCCTTGCTTGAAGTTGTATTTTCATTCAACGGTTGTTTCACTAATTACTGCTATGTTCTACGAAAGTTTCGTCATCAACTCGGGAAATATCGATTGAAAAATTGTCAGCTTCGAAAATGAGCCTCTTTCGGATTGTCAAAGGTAACACATTCGGTCGAAAGAGATTAAATATGTTATCGTTGCCAGGGCCGCTGAGAGCGAAGACCAGTCCTTCACACGAAGCGGTCTCGATTGAGCTTGTACTCTTATGAGCCCGTGAATGACCATTTTCAAGCTTCGTAAACTGAGCTTGTCAATTTCCGGCAAGCCGGTTGTAATTTATTCCGTGCTTTACAGCAGTCCTGGTAATTTGCCATCGCTACTTCGGCAAAAAATATGCCGATGGAAACTTCCC
This sequence comes from Pictodentalium vernedei, assembly GCA_031216915.1. NCBI lineage: Eukaryota > Metazoa > Mollusca > Scaphopoda > Dentaliida > Dentaliidae > Pictodentalium > Pictodentalium vernedei. The sequence continues at coordinate 844,762,705 of CM062297.1, forward strand.
TCCCTCGACAATTGCCAAGGGTCGTTGCATTGAAATGCCGAAAGCACTAAAGGCACCATATGGTTTCTGACAGAAATAAAACAAATATTGAATTTGCAAAATGACCGCACACTTCAATCAAATGCAATATCCACGCATCTGCTGGCCATTGTCAATAATTTCTATGTCATGATACGTTTGAATGGAATTTAAAAAACAGTTGTACAGTATACTTGCACCAATGACGTTTTCAAGACAGTAGGGCAAGTTTTGGTGTTTTCATTATCACCACACGGAACTCAACACGATATTATTCAATAATATTCGTGGCTATCAACACCAACGGTGATGCATTGTGACTATTTGAGACTCGTTCTCAAATAATATAATTACTGTCAGGGTACCAAAAGTCGAAGGGGCAAATACATACATCTGACAGTGCGTGAAAGCCTTTGATTGGTCGATAGATTTATAGCCATCTCACGTCACGTTCAGCCTGTATTTGTCCGTTTTTTACGGCTTTTGATCGGAATAATTTTGATCGGCTACGCTGATATTATTTGAGTTGAATTTTTATTTCAGTTGAATTTACTTATCGTTAATCATATTTGAAGTTGTTAACGGGAAAGTAAAATTATTCTCTCTGTTGAAGATGAATTGGTTGTGATGGAAGTGAATAACTTTTGACACAAGGGAAACTGTTTACACAAGTTTCCGTAGTTACAAACATTAATAATAGTCATTATTACGACAATTGCAAATGACTGCACGTACGCAGAGAAGAGGAGCAATTGTCAGAGACTATACTCAATGTACGAAGACTTGTCTGAAGAAACACTCAAACCAAAACAGCCAGTTAAAGTTGAATAAGAACTGACTATAGATGTTATTAACGACATTGGATCGGAAGGAGACAATAACCATAATTCCAGTGGAGATGAGAGCGAGGTTGGCGATGATGATTTGTAAGTTTTAACCCTTTACCTAACATGAAAAGCAGACGACACATGCAAAAAAAATTCTTGAATAACTAAATTTTTTCATTTTTTGTCTCAAAAACATAGGTTATGACCCCTCGTTGGAACGAGCTCGACGAGCTCGTTCCAACGAGGGGTCATAACCTATGTTTTTGAGACAAAAAATGAAAAAATTTTGAAAATTAATTGGCGATTTTTGAGAATAGCGCTGGCCGGTTTTGGCCGTTACGTTGGGTAAAGGGTTAAAGAAAGAATTGGAGGATGTAGAAGAGGAGAAGCGTAAACGACTTCTAGAAAAGAAAAGAATACAGCAGAAGATTGCTGACACAAAGAAAGAAATAGACAACTTGAAAGGTACTAAACCCAAAATTAAACGGACTTTAATACCAAAAGGTGATCACAAAGAAGTTAATAAACTGGACTTGGCTTCACTAAGAAAAATGGGACTGTTAAATAGAGAGGTTGATAAAAAGTTGAAAAAGTTAGGTGTTTTGTCTGATGTTGTTGATGGGACGGAGGATTCGAGTAAATCAAAAATATATTTAAGATCTCATAGAGCTAACAAATTGAGTGATTCGAATTCGGATACAGGTTCAGATTCATCTATCTCACCGATGGCATCCGATTCTTCATCCTCCAGTTCTACTTTGAGTAAAAGCAAAAAATTAAAGTCCAAACAGAAATTAAAATCAGGTATACAGTCCAAAGCAAGTGATAAAGTTCTCAAGCATCAAAAATGTCCACATGCTCAGTTGCAGTTCGAATATGTGGGTTCCGATATTGCATTCAAAGAGTTAACTTTCCAACAATTTATTGCTGGAGAGTTAGAAATTATTTGCGATCCTAAGATTTCTGATAGTGAGAGAAATGGAAGGTAAAAATTGCTCAAGAAAATGGTGTATTTTTACACAATCTATGATTGGAAAGCATTATTGAACTATTATAGTGATTGGCTGCGTCGAATTGAATTAGGTCAGAATTCATGGTCTGATGACTCAAGTCAAATCGAAGCAGCCATTTTGGCTAAATTTATTCGACCGAAACATGTATCTAGAGATTTTGGATCAAGTAAATTTAACCATTTACCTAACGAACCACCCGCGTAATATGCAAACTGAGCAGTTGAAAAAAATTAAATTTTTCAAATATTTCAACAAAACCATATCATGTGACACCTCTTTGGAACGAGCTCATTGAGCTCGTTCCAATGAGGGGTCACATGATATGGTTTTGTTGAATTTTTTTTGAAAAATTAAAAAAAATTCTATTTAAAATAATAAATTTTGATATAGTCTGCGTTGCGTAAAGGGTTAATACTAATTCTTCCACTGAAAAGACCAGTGATAATTGGTTTTGTTCCGCATATCAACGGAATAAATGTTCTCTAAATGGTCCACACAAAGGATCAATTAATGGTCAGACTGAACTTGTTGAGCACTTCTGTGCTTCTTGTTGGTTGAGAAACAAAGAAAAATTGTGCCATCCTAAATATTCTTCTTCACGCCCTTACCAAAAATGACTAGGGTTAGGAGCTGAGGGGCATAAGTTAAATCCAATGGCCGAGATTTTTTATCCGGAATATCTTAAAACGGAAGAGTCCATGCAGCGTAATCCAAATTTTGAACAAAATTCATCAACTTTCCAAATTTCAAACCAAAAATCTGAAGTTACTTATCTTGAAAATAATGCTCTGATATTTCAAATGACATGAGTTCAGCTGCATATATATTCAATAATGAAGATGAATAATATGAGGTGACTGATTTAAATTTGAACATAAATATTCAAACAAAAGTACAAGCTCCTGATCTTGGTCTTTCATATCAAAGCGATTCACCTGTTAGAGCAGAAACTGTTTTTTTTTTCATCTAAAGATTGTTCCAATTACACAGATTTAGTTGATACTGGTAAAGCTGAAAATTTGTTAAAATCTACCTTTAACCCTTTACCCTTTAACGGCCAAAACCGACCAGCGCTATTTACAAGAATCGCCAATTAATTTTCATTATTTTTTTCATTTTTTGTAGCAAAAACATAGGTTATGACCCCTCTTTGGAACGAACTCGTCGAGCTCGTCGAGCTCGTTCCAATGAGGTGTCATAACCTATGTTTTTGAGACCAAAAATGAAAAACATATATTCAGGAATTTTGTTTGCAAGTGTCGTCTGCTTTTCATGTTAGGTAAAGGGTTAATACCAACAAAACTAGTACATGTAACTCTTGTAATATCCCGGAGGTTGATATTAATGTGATTGATGATGCAAATGGATCTTTGCATACAGATATTGAAATAATGAAAGAAAACAATCAAAATTTGGATACATTCGTAAAAACACACGATCTCATTTTTCTTCCTGGAATGCACAATTTTGAGGGATGTGGAGTTCCAGTTCAATCCAGACTGAATGTGTCTTTCTTTAGAAGTGTATTAACTGATTTTTTTTATTCTTCTATTTGCGAACTTTTGGAATTCGGTTTCCCGATTGGGTTCCAAGGTTCTTTGAAGTTCAACAATAAAAGAATTAACCCTTTACCTAACCTGAAAAGCAGACGACACTCGCAAAAATAATTCTTGAATAACTAATTTTTTTCATTTTTGATCTCAAAAACATAGGTTATGACCCCTCGTTGGAACAAGCTCGACTGATTTATGACGCATGACGTTCAACATGAAATTCCATTCTTTAACCCCCTTCCATCTAAAAGATGTGTTTTTGGTAACTGTGTTGTTATATGGTAAACAGAATATGAAATTCGTGATTTGGTTCACTCTTCTTATTTATGAAACGAGTCCAGAGGCTTGGCAAAACAGAAAATTCTTAGACTCATTTCATAAATATCGAGTGACCAAAACACTCATTCCATATCCTCTATACCTGACTGTGAAACTGTTAGCCCTTTATTTAACATGAAAAGCAGACGACACTTGCAAACAAAATTCTTTAATAACTAATTTTTTTTCATTTTTCGTCTCAAAAACATAGGTTATGATCCCTCTTTGGAACGAGCTCGACGAGCTCGTTCCAACGAGGCGTCATAACCTATGTTTTTGAGACAAAAAATGAAAAAAATAATGAAAATTAATTTGCGATTTTTGAGAATAGCGCTGGCCGGTTTTTGCCGTTACGTTAGGTAAAGGGTTAAGAGTCACAAAGGTGCTCAAAACTTTCCAAAGAATATAGATGAATATATTTTGTAGGAACTCAGTTATAGTTCCATAGTAGGTCCTTTCAAGAAACATCCATTCATTTCTAATATCAAAATCAGTCCCAAAAGGGATTCAAATGAGCGCCGAATAATCTTAGACTTAAGTTTCCCTTCTTCTGGATAAATCAATGATGGTATTTTAAAAAAATGAATACCTGGATGAAACAATCACACTTAAATATCCCTCAGTTGATAATTTGGTGAACTGTATGAAAACATTAGATTCTAACTGTCTGCTATTCATAAAAGATCTTAAGAGAGCATACAGACAAATACCGATTGATCCTGCAGATATTCCCCTGGTAGGGTTTTCTTGGAATAACAATATATTCTTCGACAATGAGCTGTCAATGGGACTCAGGTCTGTGGCATATATTTGCCAACGACTTACAAATGCAGTAGCCTTCATTTGTTCAAAAAAATGGCCTCAGAGTTATCAACTATCTTGATGATTTTGCAGGTGCTGAACATGAAACGAAAGCTGACAATTCTTTCCACTTACATGGAGAAATTCTGGAATTTTGTGGTCTTGAGGAAGCTACGGCCAAGTCCTGCCCACCAGCTACAACAATGGTGTTCCTAGGAATTCTTTTTGATACGGTTAATTTGACCCTGGAGGTTACTCGGGACAGACTCGGGGAAATTTTAGTCCTCGTGATCTCCTTGACTGGCAAAGAAAAAGCCAGTCTACGAGATTTACAGTCATTACTTGGAAAGCTGAACTTTGTGTCCTCTTGTATTAGACCTAGTCGTCTCTTTGTCTCGGGAATTCTGCAGTGGTTACGTTCAATCAGTCCAAATATTCATGCACTTCATAAAATTCCAGATTATGTAAAGTTTGACTTATTATGGTGGAAAGAGTTTTTATATAAATATAACGGCATCTCTATGATGGTATTTGAAGAATAGTCTAGTCCAGATAGTGTTATCTCTTCAGATGCATGTCTTCAAGGTTGTGGGGGTATTTTTGGTTGTCATTATATTCACAGCTTATTTCCAGATTTCATTAAGGAATAGAAATTACACATCAGTGAACTGGAACTATTGGCTATTGTCATTAGTCTGAAATTGTGGGGATTCGGAATTAAACCTTTACCTAACAAATTGCCCGCATCCGCCCGCGTAATATGCAAATTGAGCAGTTGAAAAAATTAAATTTTTAAAAATATTTCAACAAAACCATATCATGTGACCCCTCATTGGAACGAGCTCATGGAGCTCGTTCCAATGAGGGGTCACATGATATGGTTTTGTTGAAATTTTTTGAAAAATAATATTTTTTCAACTGCTGAATTTGCATAAAAACTATATTTAAAATAATAAATTTTGATATCGTCTGCGTTGGGTAAAGGGTTAAAAAGGAAAATATTTTTATTGAACTGTTATAATTCTACATCTGTAGCAGTCATCAATAGGGGTGCAACCAGAAATTCATTCCTACAATCTTGTTTACGGGAAATCTGATTATTTCGGCATTGTTTGAATTTGAGGTCAAGGCTAAACATATAGAGGGGTGTGAAAATAGATTGGCAGATTACCTTTCTAGATGGAATGATAATGCTAAATTTCAGCTACAATTTTTTTGAGGAATTTGATCAATCGCAATTAATTGAAGAGGTCATTCCCGAAAATATTTTTCAGTTTGAACACAGTTGGTAGATATTAGGTGATTTTATTGCAGAGGCAGAACATAAATTACTAAAGCAAGAAGTTAAGTTTTCAGCCTCTAAAGCATTTGCTGCCGGAACCCAAAAGAACCATTTAATACAGAGGAAAGCTTATCTTTTGTTCTGCACTTATTTTCAGTTGACAGCGTTTCCTGCTAAATTAGAAACTTTAAAATTACAATCAATTTTTGAGTAGATCCATGAAACCTCCCCAATCAAATAGAAATTAACTGAGTGGAGTTAAAATTCTGCACATGTACTTGGATCTTCCCCATTCTGTGTTTGACAGTTTTGAATTGAAGTTGCTTTTCCGTGGTATAGGCAGGGTTAAACAACATCATGTGGAGCAAGCTCTTCCAATGACACCGACCATATTACTAGAAATTTTTCCTCATATTTTGCAAGACAATTTCATTCATGTTTCCTTTTGGTCGTTATTTTTATTGGCTTTTTTTCTTGTGATCAGGAAATCAAATCTTTTGCCAAATTCACCGTCTTCTTTTCATCCCCAGAAACAGTTGACAAGGGGAGACGTTCATGTTTCGGATGATTCACTTCTAGTAGGTATTAAATGGTCTAAAACGATTCAGTTTGCTCAGAAAATTTTACGAATCCCAGTTTTGGCAATATTTGCTCAGAAAATTTTACGAATCCCAGTTTTGGCAATACCAGGCTCTCCTTTATGTCCAGTACGTGCCAAAATAAGAATGATAGAATTTATCCCTGGGCGTTCTTCTGATCCTGTTTTTATGTATCCAAGTAAAAAGAAATATATAGAGAATATGGAATGAGTGGTTTTCTCATATAATATACTCTCCCAAAAAAGAAAGTGTGCATGCTAAAAAATAACACTAAAAAAAGATATATATCATTTTCATTCATGGAAATTTTATTCAATCACAGATGAATCAATTTGTGATCAACACGAGAAATTTTATTACGCTACGACGAATGCTCTTGGTGCCATGGAGAGTCAAAGACACTAAGGGTCAAACACAAAAGTCACACACTCAATATCTGGTATGACCTCCGTCTGCATCGACTACTGCTGTGCATCTACGCCCCATGGAAGCGAACAAGTTAGCATGGAAGTGTTGTGGGATGTTGTTCCATATTCTGATAAGCTGTCTTTGGAGTTCCACAAGCGTGGACGGTGCATGGGGAAGCCGGGGTAGCTGACGTTTCATTTCGTCCCATACGTGCTCAATGGGTGAGATATCGGGCGAATTTACGGGCCAGGGAAGAACATCCACTTGTTGTTGCTGCAGATACTGGGTCGGGCGTTGTCCTGCTGTAGAATGACGCCGGGGCCGTGACGTTGCAGAAATGGGACAACAACAGGTGTAAGCACTTCATCACGATATCTGGCTGCATTAAGATTGCCATCAATAATGACCAGCTCAGTTCTGTTACGGGCAGTGATGCCACCCCACACTACGAGAGACCCTCCCCCATAACGGTTTCGCTCCACGACACATGGTTCTGCGTAGCGTTCGTTTCGACGTCTGTACACTCTCTGGCGGCCATCTGATGATGAGAGATGGAAACGACATTCATCTGTGAATAAAACACGTCGCCACCAGTGTAAGGGATGCCTGAGATGTTGTCTACACCACTGCAGTCGAGCACGACGATGACGTAACGTCAAAATCGGACGAATTGCAGGTCACCGGGGACGTAAGCCGTATTCTCTCAGCCGGTTGATTACTGTTTGAGGATGTATCCGTCTCAGGTTAGGGATGTTCCTGGCTGTCGTCGTTGCCGTTTGTTGCTTGTTCCGGAGATGGACGACACGGATATACCGATCTTGTGCAGGGGTGGTAACTCGGGGTCTCCCGGAGCGGGGTCGGTCTCGAACGTCATCATGTTGTGCATGTCGATGGACTAGCCTGTCTACGGTGTTACGGTGGCAGTTCAAATGCTGGGCAACCTCTCTGTGTGTTCTGCCAGCTCTAATCATACCCAGGGCAAGGAGACGTTGATTCATTGTCAATCTTGGCATGCTAATGTGGAGTCGTTTTAACAGCAGCGCAAGGTTGAATGTGAACGATAGGAAGGCCTTACTTTAGTGTTTAAATACCCAAGGATTCACACTGCTGCATGAATTTTCAGACTCTCCACGTACAAAACATGCCTTTTCACAAACGTGCAGCACGTCATTTAACGTTAATGCAATTTTAACGGGGAAAGCTGTTTCTGTGTTCAATATAACTTATTAATGAACAGATTAACACTCTTTACACCTACGAAATTATTTTTTTGGAGTTTGATCAATTTCTGCAATGCACACTTTCTTTTTTGGGCGAGTATATTTATGAAACGAGTCTAAGAATTTTCCGTTTTGGCGAGCCCAAACGGAAAATTCGGACGAGTTTCATAAATATTATATGAGAAAAACACTCATTTCATATTCTATTTATCATATGACACACACGCGCACAAATTAGCCACTTAGTATGACTTTTTAACTTATCATCTAACTTCAGTTGCAGACGGCACTTGGAAAAAACATCCTCGCATAACTAAAAAATTTAATTTTTTGGTTCCAAAACATAGGTTATGACCCGTCATTGGAACGAGTTCGTCGAGCTCGTTCCAATTAGGGGTCATAACCTATGTTTTGGAAGCAAAAAGTGAAAATATAAAAAAATGAATGGCGTTTTTCTTGTAGGTAAAAGATTAATACCCAAAATAGGAGAGATAACGTAAATTCTCCCTACTGAATTTATGCAAGTGTGATCCAGTTGTATTTTGTTTAGCCAATTAAATTGTCCAGTTTTGAAATATACCAATGAAAGCTCCCAACTCTAATTATGCAAATTATGAAAATGTGGCCCAGTTGTATTTTGTTCAGCCAGTCAAATTGTCTAGTTTTGAAATTGACCAATGAAAGTGACGGAAGGCTTTATTTATCACCGATTAATATTAAAACAAAATATCAAATGTTTTAAAATGAACAAAACGGACGAGTCATATGACAAAAATCTTTAACTTATCCTAAGCTTCAAATTTTCATACGAAAAATGATATCCTTAACGGGCCGAGAACTAGGAAATTATTCATCGCATAGTTTTCGTAGAGCTGGGGCTTTTTGGGCTTTTCAAGCAGATGTTCCAGGAGAGTTAATACAACTAATGGGAGATTGGTCAAGCTATGCGTACAAACAGTACTTGCATTGTACCTTAAAAGACAAATTTCTTGTAGCTAAAATAATGAGGGATTTGATCATAACGTCTGCTGAGAGTTAGACTGAATCTCTCTTTTTCAGCCAAAAGGGACTGTCGAGTCCTTATCATTTCAGACTCTATTTGTAAATACGTTATAGACATTTACGACGCTGAAGTCAGAGCTTTCCAAGGATATACGATTGGAGGGATTTCATACCTGATTAAATCACATAATATACTACTCAAAGTTTGCTAAGTACCAAGTATATCCAACTACCTGCTTTACGTTTTAGTTGAAATATTGTAATGAAAAGTGTATATATATTTTATTTAATTATATCTTTAATGATTTAAGTACAGAAATTAAAATTTTATTTGTGTTTGGCATTATTTTTTAGCTTTTGAATACGATAACCATGGAAAATGAAAATGGATATTATTGGTAAAAGAGGAAATTTTTCAGTTTGCCAAAAAGTTGACGGAGCGAACTGGTATTGGCTCAGTATCGAGTATGAGACCCATTACTGTTAATTACAGCTTGAAAACGCCTTCTCATGCTCCCATTCAGGTTCTTGGTGGTCCTTTGTGGGGTGTTGTTCCATTCTTGGACCAGCATGGCACCAAGCTCCTTCTTGGCTGGACTGGACGGTCTGAAATTGCAAGCTGCAACTCATTCCAGACATGTTCGATTAGATGGAGTTCAGGGGATCTTGCTGGCCAGTTCATACGCTCAATACGTTCAATCCCTTCCCCACAGCACGGGCAACATGAGGACGGGCATTATCGTCCACCAGAATGAATCTATCACCCACTGCACCTGCATACAATTTAACGTGGACATCCAGGATCTCATCAATATACCGCTGTGCAGTCAATGTACCACATTCAAGGACACAGAGCTCTGTATGTCCATCCCTGCTGATCCGCCCCAGACCATGATTGACCCTCCACCATAGCGGTCATGCTCAGCAATGTTGGCTGCATGGAATCGCTCTCCTGGTCTTCTCCATACCCTAGAACGCCTATCTGTGTGGTCTGGGCAGAACCTTGGCTCATCTGTAAAAAGGACAGGTCGCCCCAATCTTCTCTGGTTTATCCAATGTGGTCCAAGGCCTAATCATATCGTGCCTGGCGGTGGTTCTGGGACAGCGGAATGTGAATACGTGGTCTTCTCGATCGGAGACCACCTTCGCGCAACCTTGTCCGGGTAGTCTGCGACGAAACATTTACCCCGGATGCATTCTGTAAGTCACTGCGAAGCTGGGTTGTTGTGGCAAAGCGGTTCCTACGGGCTTGAAAGATCAAAAACCGGTGCACACCAAGGGCTTCACCAACCTGATGATGGGTAGAACCTTGCTCCACCATCCCTACAGCCTACCACATTTCTGCTTCAGACAAATGTCTTCTTACATTTGCCATATTCAATCATTAAATCACAAGGGTTTGTGTTGAAATGAAGATTGAATACCCTACACATGTCATGTACATGTAGACAGTACACAAAAACATCACGAAAATCAAGGGGTACATGCTTTCCATGACTGTCACGAAAAGTCTGCCTGTCAAGAGAGCTAAACACTGGGGACCATCTCAATACATTCCTCAATCATATCCACCAAAACTATCGCAAATATGTTACAAGCAAATTTCAAAATGATGTGTCAAATATTTGGTGCTTAGCAAACTTTGAGTAGTATATTAATGTTTCTGCCTTTGCTCACACATTTTTTCATGTGGGTACGAATAATGTTGAGGAAAAATCTATTACTCAAATCCTGGAAGCTTATCACAATAAAATTACTATTAATACGGAAATTGCTAAGTTATTAATGTCTTCAATCTTGCCGCGTCCTGTGGATTTTGAAATTTTGGGTGGAAAAGTAATCGAGATTAATACGAAATTGAACAACATTTGTTGCCAACGAAATTTAGTCTTTTTGAAATCCTACAGACCATTTTTAAAATGGGGTAAACACATTGTTGAATTATTCACCAGTAAAGATGGTTTGCACTTGAGATTTGAAGGTACACGTCGTCTGAAGTCCTTCTTCATTCAAGTAGTTAAACATCTTAAATAATTCAGGAGATTCTTAATAGTGTTATGTATGGCGTGGTCCCCTTTCTCCTTCTGTTTGCGCTTACACATTTGGGTTCCATCTGTGGGCTCAGGCTGGACGATTGAGAGGTATAGTCGAGCCTCCATCCCACCTTTCGCCTTTCCAGAAGGGGATCGGATGACTGAGGCCTTCTTGGGACTGTTTTGATTCTTTCTGAATTTTTGGAGCCCTGAGTCTTTGGTGGCCTTGAAAAATGCCTAAAAAATCACAGTCGGTTGACGCTAATCTGATCAATTGTGATTTGAACAATTAAGTTGGATCAATATGGTGCAATACTGTGCAACTGTTGTAGGGTGAAAAAAATTCATTTATAGTTGCATGTCGGTGCATGTCTTGCATGTGCATGTTTATCTTCAAATAATTACATTGTTAATGTAGTTATACTTTTTGGGTCTAAATACTCAATTCCCATTGGTCAGCTGGATGAAAACGTCATGACCAAATGTAATTCATTTTCCAATGAATACATTTGGTCGAACTTTGACCCGCATTTACGGTAGAGTGCAGTTGACAGAATGTAATTCGGGCGGTGTTTGGGTGGGTTTTTAACTTTTAGCGCCTCTGGCAGTGATCAACTCCTCTGCTGTTTCTTTGGTGACAATTCCCAACTGTGGCATAAATCCCGTTACCATAAATACTCGTTTCCATTTCTAAAGTTGAGAAAATTAAAGCTTATTTGTCTTTGGGATATCATTTAGAATGAACAAAGGCTTGCGCTAGTTCTTGATTTCAACGACTGAAAGCCGTATGATTCAACAACGGCGAATGACGATTCGTGGGGGAAAAAAGTAGTTCGGCATTCATACATAATTTGTACCCATTCCCACACGTTCATAGTCCAATAAAGATTATAAAAATTGCATTCAATTCTTAAAAGTTTTGTAATATGTTTCATTTAGTGCTTTTTCCGATCATTACTTTCGGTGCCCAAATAAATATTTAACTTAAATCATAATGTTATAACTTGCTACTCCTACAATAATTGTAAAATCTTTATCAGTTTTTTAAAATGCGGTTTTCTTTGCCGAACTGCAACTTGCCTCTTGCGCCTCATTTATACTGTCCGATATATGTATTTCCACATGTACTTTTAAAAGCTTGAACTCCAAAATCGGCTTCAACTTCACAGTTGAAGGGACTGGTAATTTAGGGTTAAATGAGCGACTTTTACTATATCGTCAAATTTTTAGGGTCGGCATAATTTTTTAAGGTCTGTCAAGGTATTCTAAACACAGGTTTTTTTTACAGGAGCAAATATAGCTCGTAAACTATTTTACAAGAGCAACTTTTTGTTCTTGTAGTATTTCGCATATGTGAAGGACTGGAAGACGGACCCCCAGGGCAATCATATTGAACTATTTCTACTCCTGTTGTAAGGGTCAGAATTTCGAATTATCTCCCGTATTTTTTCAGGCTTCAAAGCGCGCACGATCATATTCTATATGTACATGTAATTGTCGTTGCACCGTCAGGGACCCCAACCGTCCTCCACAATAGTTCCCTGTTAACTTTTGTATCTTCTTATTTTGTGTTTTTCTAAATTTTGTTCCTACGTAATAATAAATACTATTATGTGGGAACAAAATAGATAAAAATGTTTGATTAAAAAACCCTTTACCCAACGAATCGCCCGCATCCGCCCGGGTAATATTATTTATTTATTTATTGGTGTTTAAGGTCACATACTTATGCACAATGGCTAATCGTGACCGTGACGGTTTTACGGGTGGAGGAAGCCGGAGTACCCGGAGAGAACCACCGAGCAACGACGAGCAGCTGTCAGCTCTCCAACATCGTAACTCTGAACTCTGCACCGCGGCACAGGCAGGGTTAGATTGGTTGAAGACATGCGCACCATCGACGTGCAGTACGCCTCAGCACACAGCGTCATCGTGCCCCCATGTAGGCAATCGGGGTGAAGTGTCTTGCCCAAGGACACAACACGGTTGCCGCAGGTGGGATTCGAACCGAGGACCTCTCGGCTTGCAGCCTGCACCTCTACCAACTGAGCCACCGCGCCCCCTCCGCGTAATATGCAAATTCAGCAGTTGAAAAAAATATTATTTTTCAAAAAAATTCAACAAAACCATATCATGTGACCCCTCGTTGGAACGAGCTCGTCGAGCTCGTTCCAACGAGGGGGTCACATGATATGGTTTTGTTGAATTTTTTTGAAAACATTTAAACAATGATATTTAAAATAATAAATTTTGATATCGTCTGCGCTGGGTAAAGGGTTAAATACACACATTAATAAGAATTTGAATTAGCAAGTAACTCACATTTATTTTTCCTTCTTTCTGGACAAAGGTCTTTCAACTTTATAAGTTGTGTCCAAAACTAATCTCAGAAGTAGATATTTTCATTCAATTTTCATCTTATTGATCTAAACACACATCCAAACTGTTAGCATCACACTCTATTCTCGTTAGAAATTAACCGTGCTGACTGACAGTAGGGGAGGAGAGGTATTGTCTGTCGCAAGGTCACAAAGGTAGAAAAACACCACTTTTCAACGTTAAATGGAACCATTAAGACAATAAAATATCCAAAATATGTTTATAGAACAAAGAAAATTAATTTTTGCTTTAATCATCTCTCCGTCCAAATTTTCTCATGAGGATTTAGTACACTTTTAGGACTTTGAAGTTACCCCCATCAGTCTTTATCAGTCTTTTCTTACAAATTAATGTACGATGTACGTACTGGCATAAAATGTGAAAATTTTAAACAAAATTGGATCCATTAAAAACTAATTTTAACAAAAAGTATTTGATACCATATTAAAGAGTATGTTATGAAATATTTGATCATATGTCCGTCTATTATGTAAAAAAATGAAATTTCTCGCAAATGAAAGTTTTCGTTTTTCTCCCATAGACGACCGCTAGAGTAATTTGGATTGTCATCTTCACTACTGTTTACACGCATGCGCATTCAAGGGAGTAGAAATAGTTCAATATGGTGTAGAACGGGTATAATGGGCCCTGTGAGGAGGACCGGTCTTCTCAGAATTGTTTTTTTTTAAATTAGTGCTAGGAGAAGAATTCTCCTGCATTTTATTCACAATATCTACTCAATTATTTCCTTACAATTCTGGTAATTTATTACCTGTATTTCTGTGTGTATGGTGCATTTTTTCTCCACGGATAATCGTGACCACCACGATACAGGAACGACCGGTGGAAAAACAACAAACTGGAACAAGTTGGTTTTTTTCTACGAATGGAACCTGGTCAGTAATGCAACTACGTACTCTTGCCACCTCCACCAGCGTCGGAGGCCCGTGCCAAAGGTCTTCCCACGACTTTCAGCTTTTTAAAACATCCAAAATTCCGGGCTACCCCTCTCTCGGCGCTAGTGATCGTCGCTTCCGGTACAGCACTGTGGTTACATAAAAGGACAATTACGACCAGATCGCGAATGGGGGGTGGGGGGGGGGGGAGGCGATCCGGTCGATGTTCTCTGTCCGCTCATTCCATCTCTCGTACATTGTAGAATTTCACCTGTCATCGAGGAAATACGAGAAAACTAAATATTTATTTATTGGTGTTTAAGGTCACATATTTCTGCACAATGGCTAATCATGACCACGACAGTTTTACGGGTGGAGGAAGCCGTAGTACCCGGAGAGAACCACCGGGCAACGGCGAGCAAATGTCAGCTCCCCAACATACGAACTCTCCACAAGCAGGGTTAGCATTGGTTGAAGACAGTGCACCTATCGACGTGCAGTACGCCTTAGTACACAATGTCACCGTGCCCCCACGTGGGCAATGGGGGTGCAGTGTTTTGCCCAAAGACACAACGCGGTTGCCGCAGGTGGGATTCGAACCGAGGACCTCTCGGCTTGCAGCCTGCACCTCTACCTACTGAGCCACCGCGCCCCCAGAAAACTAAATATCAGGCGCTATTTACATGTGTTCTCTGGATTCGGTTCTATTTTGGAAATATCGACCATCGGTTAAATTTTTTATGATAATTCCTATAATTAGTGTTTATTATTTATATTTATTTATTGGTGTCTATTTTTGTACATATTGTCTACCCTTTACCCAACGCAGACGATATCAAAATTTATTATTTTAAATATCATTTTTTCAAAAAATTTCAACAAAACCATATAATGTGACCCCTCGTTGTAACGAGCTCGTTCCAACGAGGGGTCACATGATATGGGTTTGTTAAAATTTTTTGAAAAATAATATTTTTTCAACTACTGAATTTGCATATTACGCGGGCGGATGCGGCCGATTCGTTGGGTAAAGGGTTAATGGCAAAAGCGAACCGTTGGTTTACTTTCCCGATGTACTGAAATATTCCAGATGAGTGAATCTAAACACAGGCGATGGATTTTTTAAGGTCTAGACAGGCCTCAGGCCATAACAGCGTCGATTTCCTAACAGTGTAAGACTGATGGCTCGAGTGTTTGATCTTCCGAGTCGATTATGCGATTTAAAAATGTTCGATCTAACTGAAACAAAAGTGATGAAAAGTTCAGATAACATTTCCAAAAACAAGTAGTGCACTGAAGAAGCTCAATTAGATATGCGAAAAAAAAATAAACTCCAAAGACAATAGAGTTACATCGAATATTATTTATTTATTGGTGTTTAAGTTCACATATTTATGCACAATGGCTAATCATGACCGCGACAGTTTTACGGGTGGAGGAAGCCGGAGTACCCGGAGAGAACCACCGAGCAACAGCGAGCAACTGTCAGCTCAGCATCCATACGAACTCTACACAAACAGGGTTAACATTGGTTGAAGACAAGTGCACCATCGACGTGTAGTATGCCTTAGTACACAACGCCACCGCGCCCCCACGCGGGCAATGGAGATGAAGTGTCTTGCCCAAGAACACAACGCGGTTGCCGCAGATGGGATTCGAACCGAGGACCTCTCGGCTTGCAGCCTGCACCTCTACCTACTGAGCCACCGCGATCCCTAACAGTGTTTAGTATCTAATATTGTTGCGTCCGTGGAAGTATTGCCCACCCTTGGAAAGTGACTAGTTCAGGGCGGCCGTACTGAAGCTAGTGTTATGTTTGTGTACTTCCGTTTTCCTTTGAATGTTAACTCTTTCCTTCCAGTAGAACTCTATGTAAAATGTTATTTATTTATTTATTTATTTATTTATTTATTTATTTATTTATTTCTGCACAATGGCTAATCGTGACCACAACATGGAGATAAAACCAAGTTTAGTCAATCGTTTAACCCTTTACCCAACGTAACGGCCAAAACCGGCCAGCGCTATTCTCAAAAATCGCCAATTAATTTTCAAAATATTTTCATTTTTTGTCTCAAAAACATAGGTTATGACCCCTCGTTGGAACGAGCTCGTCGAGCTCGTTCCAACGAGGGGTCATAACCTATGTTTTTGAGACAAAAAATGAAAAAATTTAGTTATTCAAGAATTTTTTTGGCAAGTGTCGTCTGCTTTTCACGTTAGGTAAAGGGTTAAACCCATGTTGCCCATTGATTGTTGGGAAAACACCTGTGACATAAGTAAAAAATAAAGCAGTTTGCTTTTGATTCTTTTAATAAAGGAAACCTCGGTTGCTGTCTGTTGTTTTCGTTTATTAAAAGTTCGCCTACAAAAGTAAACTTGGGTTTTTATGGCAAACTAATTAGAAGCAACTAAGTCAGTCCATTTTGACTTTTGTTCAGCGAATGTGTTTTTATAGTAATTTGCAAGTTTACATTCTTCAGTGGAAAAAATGTTGCAAATCTAACCTCGTAAAATTTTATATTAATGGAAAGGATCGTGTCTCTATTATATGGCAGCAAAAAAATTAACAAATGTTACATGTACCTCCTAATCTTTTATATTAATTCAAAGGACAGTGTCTGTCACGATGTCCACACTGTTGAGATAATGGACAGATAAAAAGCTACAGAACATCAAAAGATAGTGAAAGCGCAGTTTTCTCATTTTCAAATGATTTTCAAAAGAGAATAAAATTCAAACGTTTAAACTGATTTGGGAAAACAATTATTAGAAAACAGCTTCTGTATTTTAATAGGTCTACTACTCGACAAGAAAATACCGGAAGTTTTTGAAATGATGTGCACATCCATGATAGAACTTCACTAACAATTCGAAATTTCAATTTTTATATGAAATTCCCATACTCTTAGCGTTAAATTTACTGTCAGCTTTACAATATTGAGGGGAGCTAACTTTCCTGTTAATCTCTTCCAATGGAAATTGTCAGCCATGAAATACAGAAAGGTGAGCAATTGAAAATTGTCCTTTGTCTGATTCACTATTTGTTCGTCAATGGGTTCACACAGTTTGTTAACACAGAATGTAAAGGAAGAGGTGCGTCGGGCTTACAAAAAAACAAAATCAAACATCCGCGAGGCATATGAAAAAACGAAAACGCCCAAGGGTATGAAGCGCAAGGAGTTGCTTAGCGGATACAGGTGGGGGCGATAGTTAAAGATTAGTCATGTCTTCCCGGGTGGGTGGGTGTGTGTGTGCATTTGTCTTGTGTGTTTTACTGGATTTATAAACATTGTAAAATGAAGACACAACCTGCGCGCAAGACATTTAACCCTTTACCCAACGTAACGGCCAAAACCGGCCAGAGCTATTCTCAAAAATCGCCAATTAATTTTCATTATTTTTTTCATTTTTTGTCTCAAAAACATAGGTTATGACCCCTCATTGGAACGAGCTCGTCGAGCTCGTTCCAATGAGGGGTCATAACCTATGTTTTTGAGACAAAAAATGAAAAAAATAAGTTATTCAAGAATTTTTTTTTGCAAGTGTCGTCTGCTTTTCATGTTAGGTAAAGGGTTAACCCTTTTACTGTCACGCCCATTTTAGCCATATATGGAGGATCTCTGTGTACGCCTATGTTCGAAGAAGTTTAATAAGATTTATGACATACTTGAAACTCTATCATCTGATTAATTGTTGGAAAGGGATCTCTGATGGTAGGTTTGATATGTGCATACTAGAATGTACAGATAATCATCATAAAATAGGTGACAATAGTCGCTTTCGGCAGCGTAAGTGTTAACCTCTCAGCTGTGGCCTTCTCACAAATGAAAAGTCTCCCTCGTGGAAAATGCCACGGACGTGTAGGTACTGTAGACCAATTGTTCTTAAGTGATGGTAAAGTGACCAAACATGGCTAAAAATTGGAATTGTGTGCGAGATATATGAACACTTGAAAAAGTACATTTTTTTCATTTTCTAATAAAGTAATTTACAAAATTCAAAAATTTACATCGTGGAGGGAGTTATGAAAATAGAAAATAAAAAAAACAAATAAAAATTGGTGTTTCTGAATTACAATAAAGTTCCCCATCATGACGAAAGGCTTCTAAAGCATCCAAATGTTCTTAACAATTATGGCAGATGTGCAATAAAAGCTCAGTCATTATGAAGTCCAAAATATCAGCAAAAGTTCTTGTGTTGGTGACCTAAAAATATTGGCTGTTTTTTATATCTGGGGAATATTATAATCCCTGATGGGTACGGGTGTGGGATGGGAGTGCCACAATGCACTAGGGATGATGAAAGGCTTCTAAAGCATCCAAATGTTCTTAACAATTATGGCAGATGTGCAATAAAAGCTCAGTCATTATGAAGTCCAAAATATCAGCAAAAGTTCTTGTGTTGGTGACCTAAAAATATTGGCTGATGAAAGGCTTCTAAAGCATCCAAATGTTCTTAACAATTATGGCAGATGTGCAATAAAAGCTCAGGCATTATGAAGTCCAAAATATCAGCAAAAGTTCTTGTGTTGGTGACCTAAAAATATTGGCTGTTTTTTATATCTGGGGAATATTATAATCCCTGATGGGTGCGGGTGTGGGATGGGAAAATCTCACCCGAGGTCAAGATATTTGGGGCAGACACGAGGCTTGCCGAGTGTCTGGACCAAATATCTTGTCCCGAGGGTGAGATTTTCCCATTCCACACCCGTACCCATCAGGGATTATTTTTCTCCTCCCACCATACAGTGGTTACGTTAGCTAGAGGTAATCGGCGGTCACGTGCTGATATAATCAACTCATTTGGTATTCGTTGTTTTGAAAAACTAATGACACCATCGGAAAGAGCATGCAAAAGTTACGTATATACCAAAGGTATATACCACGAAATCAATTAGGAACGGTGGCATCTTGGGGTTTAAAGAGTTTTAGTGCATCAAACTTTGATCACACGGCATTCTGATGACGTCAATATGAATTAGTTGGAAGCAAAAAACTGATACAATATGCATAACGTCATAATAACGTTATAAATGTATAACGTCACGTGGGTGGGGTGGGATACATCTGTCTCTCCCTGCTATCTCACCCTGAACAGACGTATGTTACACATGCAGTGGGGGGAGAAAATAATAGTTGAATACAATCATTCGGAAATAATATGAAATAGGCGCTACCTAAAAGCGAGCGCAAGTAGTCTCATTCAACTTCAAGTCAATAAAATTGTGTCAACCAACATGGTTTAGATCCCTAGTGCATTGTGGGTCCATAGATTGAATTTGGTCAAAATTGACCCAACAGGTCGCCCGTTGCTAGGGAGGCACGTTGGTTGTTAGGGAAACCAACTGACACCATTTTCGATTCTTTGGTTTGGATCCCTAGTGCTTTGTGGTTCCATATATCAAATTTGATCGAAATTGGCCCAAGAGGCCGCTCGTTGCTATGGAGGCACGTTCGTTGCTAGGGAAACAAACTGACATCATTACCGACTCCTTGGTTTGGATTCCTAGTGCATTATGGGTTCATATATCAAATTTGGTCAAAACTTGCCCAACAGGTCGACCGTTGCTAGGAAAGCACGTTGGTTGGCATCATTACCGACTCCTTGGTTTGAATCACTGGTGCATTAAGGGTCCACGTATCAAATTTAGTCAAAATTGGCCCAGCAGGTCGCCCGTTGCTAGGGAGGCACGTTGGTTGTTAGGGAAACCAACTGACACCATTTTCGATTCTTTGGTTTGGATCCCTAGTGCATTGTGGTTCCATATATCAAATTTTGTCGAAATGGACCCAAGAGGCCGCTCGTTGCTAGGGAGGCACGTTCGTTGCTAGGGAAGCAAACTGACATCATTATCGACTCCTTGGTTTGGATTCCTAGTGCATTATGGGTTCATATATCAAATTTGGTCAAAACTTGCCCAATAGGTCGCCCGTTGCTAGGGAGGCACGTTGGTGGATAGGGAAACAAACTGACATCATTACCGACTCCTTGGTTTGAGTCCCTGGTGCATTAAGGGTCCACGTATCAAATTTAGTCAAAATTGGCCCAGCAGGTCGCCTGTTGCTAGGGAGGCACGTTGGTTGTTAGGGAAACCAACTGACACCATTTTCGATTCTTTGGTTTGGATTCCTAGTGCATTGTGGATCCATATATCAAATTTGGTCGAAATTGGCCCAAGAGGCCGCCCGTTGCTAGGGAGGCACGTTGGTTGCTAGGGATACCAACTGACATAATTTTCGACTCCTTGGTTTGGATTCCTCGTGCATTATGGGTTCATATATCACATTTGGTCCAACTGGCCCAATAGGTCGTCCGTTGCTAGGGAGGCACGTTGGTTGCTAGGGAAACAAACTGACATCATTACCGACTCCTTGGTTTGAATCCCTGATGCATTATGGGTCCACGAGTGAAATTTAGTCAAAATTGACCCAGTAGGTCGCCCGTTGTTAGGGAGGCACGTTAGTTGTTAGGGAAACCAACTGACACCATTTTCGATTCTTTGGTTTGCATCCCTAGTGCATTGTGCATCCATATATCAAATTTGGTCGAGATTGGCCCAAGAGGCCGCCCGTTGCTAGGGAGGCACTTTCGGTGCCAGGGAAACAAACTGACATCATTGCCGACTCCTTGGTTTGGACCCCTATTGCATTATGGGTCCATATATCAATTTTGGTCAAAATCGGTCCGATAGATCGCCTGTTGCTAGGGTTGTTACGTGTTGCTAGGAACGTCACGTGATGTAGTAAATTGTAAATTAGTCTGACTCCCGGTGTATTATGGGAGAATATCTCAATAGCATCCCCCCTCCACGCCCCTCCCCGGTTACTTCCCTCAATTGATGGTTCACTCACTTTACCCAATGGGTATCCGAATGTTCCTTTGAAAACAATTATATTGTCCCTTTTTGTTCTTGGGAAGATTCCTCGAATAAGAGCCGTTCTCGTAAAGTCTCTTCTCGGGCGTTCCTTCCAGTGAACAAACATCCTGTTGATTTTAAAATGGCAGCCGGCACGGAGACATAAATTTTGACATCAAAGCTGTAGAGGAGTTTCAGAAGAATTGACTCATTTACACGTGTTAACCTATAGAGCTCGCTACCGAACGGGCTTCGCCCGTTCTGGGGGCGCTCGCCATTAATATGAAATAGGTGCTACCTAAAAGCGAGCGCAAATAGTCTCATTCAACTTCAAGTCAACAAAATCGTGTAAACCAGCATGGTTTAGACCCCTAGTGCATTGTGGGTCCAAAGATTGAATTTGGTCAAAATTGACCCAATAGGTCGCCCGTTGCTAGGGAGGCACGTTGGATGTTAGGCAAACCAACTGACACCATTTTCGATTCTTTGGTTTGGATCCCTGATGCATTATGGCCCCACATGTCAAATTTAGTCAAAATTGGCCCAGTAGGTCGCCCGTTGCTAGGCAGGCACGTTAGTTGTTAGGGAAACCAACTGACACCATTTTCGTTCTTTGGTTTGGATCCCTAGTGCATTGTGGTTCCATATATCAAATTTGGTCGAAATTGGCCCAAAAGGCCGCACGTTGCTAGGGAGGCACGTTGGTTGCTAGGGTAACAAACTGACATCATTACCGACTCCTTGGTTTGGATTCCTAGTGCATTATGGGTTCATATATCAAATTTGGTCAAAACTTTCCCAATAGGTCGCCCGTTGCTAGAGAGGCACGTTGGTTGCTAGGGAAACAAACTGACATTATTACCGACTCCTTGGTTTGAATCCCTGGTGCATTAAGGGTCCACGTATCAAATTTAGTCAAAATTGGCCCAGTAGGTCGACCGTTGCTAGGGAGGCACGTTGGTTGTTAGGGAAACCAACTGACACCATTTTCGATTATTTTGTTTGGATCCCTAGTGCATTGTGGATCCATATATCAAATTTGGTCGAAATTGGCCCAAGAGGCCACCCGTTGCTAGGGAGGCACGTTGGTTGCTAGGGAAACCAACTTACATAATTTTCGACTCCTTGGTTTGGATTCCTAGTGCATTATGGGTTCATATATCAAATTTGGTCCAATTGGCCCAATAGGTCGTCTGTTGCTAGGGAGGCACGTTCGTTGCTAGGGAAACAGACTGACATCATTACCGACTCCTTGGATTGAATCCCTGATGCATTATAGGCCCATGAGTCAAATTTAATCAAAATTGGCCCAGTAGGTCGTCCGTTGCTAGGGAGGCACGTTCGTTGCTAGGGAAACAAACTGACATCATTGCCGACTACTTGGTTTGGACCCCTATTGCATTATGGGTCCATACATCAATTTTGGTCAAAATCGGCCCAATAGATCGCCTGTTGCTAGGGGTGTTGCGTGTTGCTAGGAACGTCACGTGATGTAGTAAATTGTAAATTAGTCTGACTCCCGGTGTATTATGGGAGAATATCTCAATAGACCTCCCCCCCCCCCCCCCATCCCCACGACCCCTCCCCTGTTACTTCAACTGATGGTTCACTCACTTTACCCATTTGGCATCCGAATGTTCCTTTGAAAACAAATATATTGTCCCTTTTTGTTCTTGGGAAGCTTCCTCGAATAAGAGCCGTTCTCGTAAAGTCTCTTCTCGGGCGTTCCTTCCGGTGAACAAACATCCTGTTGATTCCAAAATGGCAGCCGGCACGGAGACACAAATTTTGAAATCAAAGCTGTAGAGGAGTTTCAGAAGAATTGACTCAATTACACGTGTTAACCTATAGAGAGCTCGCTTCCGAACGGGCTTCGCCCGTTCTGGAGGCGCTCGCTATTACAAGTTAACTAACCAAAGCATAGGATCTGGGTTAAACAAGGGCATCACTTTTTTTGATAAGTAGGCCTCTTTACTTCCATTTTTTCCATAACGCCTTATGGTATCACAGAACTAAATATTTTCCCACAGGCAACCATGACAACGTTCAGGCGGAAAAAAATATGATCCCATCACTTTAATTTTAACATTCAAATATCTCTGTCAAGTATAGCCCTTCAGACAACTTTTTCTGATCTGAAAATAGGGGGTCATGCAACAAATAAGAGAGAAAAACCGACACAAAGGGAAGTACCGGTCACGTGCACATATTTTTCAGGGAATTGTATTTTTTAGGTCTAAAAGTCATCAGATCACCCTCTTTTTTTATCAGGAATATTCAACAATAATGCAAGATGGCAATAGAATTTCCAAACGTTTATTGAAACAATGGATTTTCCCAAGGCTGTTTATTTTTTGAGATTGCATCATTTCCGAGTGCAACATTTTAAGGCGGTTCACTCTAATTTCAATATTTAGTTCCGCAATACCTTATGCTGCTGTCAGATATTCCAACAAGACACCAATACTCTTGCCAATAGAAAGTGAACAATTTGGCTTCTGTGTAGTGGACCAATAATATCACGAATAATAGCTGGCTTCATTTGTTTGAATTTTTCATTAAATCCAGCCATGGCTGCCTCATAGCAGCCATGACTGGATTTCATGAAAAACGTCAAGCGTAATATAAAATATATAATATATAGAGGATATCTACGCTATTTTAGTGAATATCCTAAATTATCTCATGAGAGCAACCGCTCGTGAAAAATAAAATTTTCACGTCCACACGAAAATAGCGTAGATTTTCTTTTATTATATGCTACGTGACATTTTACTTTGCAATATTCAATCAAATTCGACTGCAAACACTTACGCTTCAAAACAATAACAAGGCTCAGCTAGTCGTTCCTTCAAGCCCAAAATCAATCAAACATAAACATAGTCCCACTTTCCCACGATAATTTAACCAACTAATTGTTCAACTCACAGGTGAAATTTAATAATTACAGTGCTACAAATGAGAATATTATCATATTTTTCATTAATGATAATTTTTAGAACATTTAAAATGTCAATTTACAACAAGGAATTTGGAATTGAGGGCGCTTACTCATACAAAAAAAGTTCCTGGGCGAATCGATCAACAAGGTATTTTGGAAAAAGTTACTGAGTTCAAAGCTCAATATCACTCTCATAGTCACTTCCTATACATCTAATTATTATACCTTATTATTTCATTATTATTATACATCTATTTTTGAGTCACAGAATCACCAGAACGGCTTGGAATAGCGTGAACTTCTGGTACTGCTGGTAAAGCTGGCACTAAATCGCTTGTAACAGTATCGAAGGCGAAGTGATGCGCCGAAGGGTGACGTCATTTAGGAAGGTACTGAGGAATATTCCTCGTTAACCATCAAGTCGATGGATATCGAGAAATATCTTTTAGATATTTTGCGATTTATTTTTTTTTATTTATTTTTTTATTGAGGTTTAATGACACTTTCGACACAGTTTTACGGGTAGAGGAAGTACCCGGAGAGAAGCACAGAGCAACGGCGAGCAACTGTCAGACTCCCCAACTTACTAACTCCACACAAGCAGGGTTAGCATTGGTTCAAGTCAAGTGCATGTCGACGTGCAGTACGCCTTGGTACTCAAAGCCACCGTGCCCCCACGTGGGCAATTGGGATTAAGTTCCTTGCCCAAGGACACAACGCGGTTGCCGCAGGTGGGATTCGAACCGAGGAGCTCTCGGCTTGCAGCCTGCATCTCTGACTACTGAGCCACCGAGCTCCCGATAATTTGTGATAATTCACAGGCTAACATATAATAAATCAAAATACTCAGCATGCTGAGAGGTAAAAGTGAATTACGGCCCAACTTGTGTATGTCTTTACATCAACGCGTGTGAGTTGGAGTACAGTTAAAACTAGAAATCCTGTCACGAACTGTGTACTTATCTAGGCTTAATTGCGCGTAGGAATTGCGCGCAATTTCCATATCGAATGGCATCCAAAGCACGGCAGGTTCTCCTGGTTACTCATCGCAAACACGGGCAATGTTTCTGCCAATGGACCTCCGGGTTACCCGGAGGTCCATTCGCTGAAACATTGCTTGTGCACAGGCCATATGTACAGAATTTGATAGCCTTACTATGGCCATAATGCGTAGATTAACGCGCAGATCGACGTGCTATTTGTGCGCATTTCATGACAGGACTTCTAGTTTTAACTGTAAACTCTGTCAAACTGGAACATGAACGAAAATTAAGTTCACGTCAAATTTTGACCAACAAAGCCGCACTAGATATACTTTTGAAGGCGTGTCTGGTAAATACAGTGCAATAAAATTAGTGGGTAGAGCGTATACCTTGCTGTTTTACACTACAGACGTGGTGGATTTGTCAGATCCTCGCAGGAGCAATATTATCCATGCGTGTAATTTACAGATGATCAACAATCACCCCCAGCAAAGTTTTAATTAATGAAGCACCAGGTTAAGCTGTTATTATACCCCCATTTTTTCAAAAAGTGGGGTATACTTATACTAGATTGCGTCTGTCCGTGCGTGCGTGCGTCCGTCTGTACGTCTGTCCGTCCGCACTCAGATGTCTGTTCGTGTTTTTACTTCAACATTATTGCTCAGATTTCGATGAAAAGTCATACAGAGGTAAAGAACTGGAATGAAATTTCCAGGTGTTCAAAGTACACATATCTAGGGTTAACCTTTTCGGAAAATGGCACCCTGAGATATGCACAGTCTGAACTTAGTCTTAAGGGGCTCAAGGCTCTGTGCAGTTTACAGAGCTCGTTCAAAAAGAAATGCACGCCAACTGTGGTTGTTTTTTCTAAGCTGTTTGATAAACTAATTAAGTCCATCTTATTATACGGCAGTGAAACTGGTCGACGGAGCTGAATATGAGGGATAGTGATACTGCACCGAGTGAAAGGGCTCATATCAAGTTCTGCAAACTGATCTTAAATGTAGGTAAACATTCCTCTAACTTTGCGGTACGAGCGGAGCTAGGTTGATATCCATTAGCATTAGATACTCTAGTACGATTCGCAAATTATACTGGTAAATTGCTAACTACTTCCCTGGATACCATTCTGAATGATGCTTTTGTGGGAGCTGAGAAATGTAAACTCCCTGACTCAATAAGTGAAAAGCTTAAAGGACTAGGATTTAACAGTTAGAATGAAACTTAAATTTCCAAAAGTAAAATTAATCTTCTGAAGTCCAAACTTCAATCGGACCATATTAAATTATTTAAAGAAGAAGAAGAAAAACACAATGGTAATACGAGAATAGGGAAAAAAAACTTAGAACTTATCGTACATTCAAAGAAGATTTATCAAATGGAACCGTATCTCATTCACACTTCTTCTACACTGCAAAAAATATAGGTTCTCTTTAGAATCAAAACTGGTTCTAATCTTGTCCCTGAGATGGAACCAGTTCTGTTTAAACAGTATTTATTTCAAATCAAATAAATTTATGAAGATTAACATTAAACTTTAACAGAATATTACATGAACTGAAGAAGATTCAGCAGTAAACTTGGAGTTAATTCAACGCAGTCGCCAAACATTTTGAAACAAAGGAGATATGAACAGTTGGCATATCGAACCAGTTTTGGTTCTGTAAAGAACCAAAACTGGTTCGATATGCCAAGTGTTCATATGTCCTTTGCTTAATAATGATTGAGACAACCTCGTATAAGCTCTAAACTTACGTCTGAAACCCCCTCAATTTATGTTTAATTCTGTTAATATTTAATGTTAATCTTTATAAATTTATTTGATTTGAAATAAATACTGTTTAAACAGAACTGATTCCATCTCAGTTTTGGTTCTAAAGAGAACCTATATTTTTTGCATTGTATTGAAGCTAGAAACAATTTCACGCGATTACGCATCAGCAACCATAAACTGTGTATCGAACGTGGAAGGCATTTACAACCTCCTCGTCCGATCGAACACAGAAAATGCGAAGCTTGTACAATGGGAGAGGTGGAATCGGAATGGCATTTCGTAATGGAATGTCCGCTTTATGCACCATTGAGAGAGAAATTATTTCGCGCATTTTCTGACGAAAAAATTGTCTTCCCTCTAATGGATACAATGGACAAATTTAAAGTAATAACTAGACTTTATGATTCTGGAGAATCGTGGCTTTTCCCGATGAGATTCCACGATTTGTCATGACCCCACAGTGTATGATGAATTGCTTTTGACTGACTCACTGAAGTTCCTTCATTGATGTCATGAAAAAGATGTGTATAGAAGTCTCAAATGACTGTTTCATAAAAAAAAATTGTTTAGGTAAAAACCATCATTAACGGTGAAGAGGGGTAATATCAATATCTTCGTCCAACAAGTTAATGACCGACAAAAGGAGTTATGTTTGTTTGACACATACCCACTGAGTGCTGTATCCATTTGAAAATGGTCCGTTTTATCTCAAATGTATCCAACATATTGATGTCTGGCAGCTTGTTAAGGGTTAACAAGTACTATCAGGAATATTTATTCATGCAACTTGTAATTTCACACCAAAAACTGTGAATGGCCATTTTTCCTTAAAAATCTACAAGATGTTTTCAGAGAAATCCAGGGAGAACATGAATTTTAAGCTGTTGATGGGTATAATTGTTTATCCAGCCCAAAACGGGTTAAGGGTTGTTTTTTTAATACGCTTATTACTTATAAAAATAATTCTCAGTGAATTCTACTTCTACTTTTGTTGATTTCTCCTCTTAACTTTAGGTGCTGCGGGTACGCAAACACAGCCTATTTTATCAACATTTTGATGTTTGAGAACCAGCAAGAGGGTTAACAAATGCTTACTGGAATATTTGGTACATGCAACTTGTAATTCACACTAAGATCTGAGAATGGCCATTTTCTCCGGAAAATCTACGGGATGTTTTTAAAGAAATCCTCAGATAACATGAATTTTTAACCTTTTGAGGGGTATCACCCTGTAACCAGCTCTAAACGGGTTAATGCTTGGTTTTATGAATACCTTCATTACTTACAAAAATGATTCTCGGTGAATCCCACTTCCAATGAAGGTGGTTATGTTCATCTCGCAGGTATACATTGGGTGTAATGGGTGGCCAAGTACAGCCCATTTTCTCAAAATTTGCTGTCTCTGGGGGGTTAACAAACACTTACCGGAATCTTTTGTTCAAGCGACTTGTAATGTCACTCCAAAACCTGCAAATGGTCAGTTTCTCTTGAATACTTACTAGATTCTTTGGAGAAATCTACAGAAAATGGGAATTTTAAGCTTTTAAGGGGTACATCTCCTTAACCGAGCGAAAATGGATTAAGATCTCAATTTTTGAATACCTTTACTACTTACTAAAAATTTTCCCTATCAGTTTTGTGTCCGGTAAAAGAAGTTAAGTTTCTCTGCAGCATTCCCATTTGATGTTGTTGGTGTCCAAAAACAGACTATTTTTTTCGAAATTTTGACATTTAGCAGCCCATGGAGGGTTAACAAATGCTTTCTGAATATTTTATCCATGCAACTGGTAATGTGACTCTAAGACCTATCAACGGCCATTTTCTCTTGAAACCCTACGAGACGTTTGTAAAGAAATTCAGGGAAAACATGATTTTTTAAACTTTTGATGGGAATTGCTATTAACCATCCCAAAAGGGGTTAATGCTTGGTTTTTTGAATACCCTTATTACTAACAAATTTGGTCCTCGGTGAATTCCGCTTCCAACAAAGTAGATTATGTTTAGAGAAATCCACGGAAAACACGAATTTTTTTAGCTTTATGGGGGTATTGTGTTTAACCAGCTCAAAATGGGAACGCTTGGTTTTCTGAACACCCTTATTACTGAAAAAATGATCCTCGGTGAATTCCACTCCCAATAAGGGAAGTTATGTTTATCTCTCGTGTATTGTTTGGGTGCAGTGGGGGCCTGAAACCGGCCTATTTCATCAAAATTTTGATGTTTGAAAGCCTGTGGAGGGTTACCATATGCATCGCCTGATATGTCGTGTATATCAAAGGGTGTGCCACAGACAGGTCTAGCAATGACGAATGTATAAAAAAAATCTACAAGATGTGTTTCGAGAATGTGCCGATAAATCCCAATTTTGGCAGTTTTTTGCCAATTCTGACGAAATAAGGGTTAAATCGAAAATTCCGCTTTGGTACATTTTTAGATTTTGTGCCCCTCTATGCGTGTGCAAAATTTCGTGAAAATCGGTTCGAAAATGGCTTCTGAATCGTACGGACAAAATGTGTGGAAAAAAAAAAAACCCAAAAAATAATAATCCGTAGAAAAACAATAGTCTTTTCCAGAGGGAAAAGCCTAATGACTAATGATAATCCAGTGCTATGCAATGTTATTTGTAATATAGTCCAGCTCTTCCTCCACAAGAGGGGCTTATCTGTAATATGATTTATGTATGTCATATGGAATTCGTGTGTTTTATAATTCTGTTTATGGTGATTTTGTGTGTACATAGCAATCGGCCTGTGTTCTGGTTTATTTGCTGAATAAATCTTATCTTTTCTTATCTTATCTTACAGATGTTCACTATCATGAGGTCTTTAAGGAGCATCAGCTGTTTTGCTGTTGGATTATTTTTGCTGTGAGCTATGACACTTTGAATGTACAAAATAGCCTACTTTTTGTCTGTTCGCCTCATATCTCAGGTTTGGGTTATCGGATCTCAATGAAATTTGGAATGAAGATTGTTTATGCAAAAGGCTTTCAAATGAGTCTCTAATAATATTTCTTACTTTTCATTGTTTAGACTTATCCCCATTTTAACTTTGAAAATTCGTTGTTTGCCTCGTAAAATAGCCAATTTTTGTCTGTTCACCTAATATTGCAGGTCTAGGTTATCAGATTTCAATGAAATTTGGCATGAAGATTGTTTATGGGAAATGTTTTCAAATGAGTCATATCCCTGCAGTAAAACAAAGAAAATACACGCAAATCATCTCCCCACATGTGACATTATGACCTTGTTCTCTATCTCTTATGTGGATGGTCCAATCGTCAATAAACTTCAGTAACAGGTGTTTCTGGCCTTTACAATTATTTCGGGGGGGGGAGGGGGGGTATCAATCTTTTGCTGTAAAATAAAGACAATAATATCACATCTCCCATGTCGACTGTCTGATTGACACAAACTGTTGGTAAAAGGTGTACGTGGATCTCACAATTTCTACTGGATAGGATTTCTCTCTGCTATAAAGCAAAGACAATAGACCCCTCATGTGTGTATGCCTAGTGTTGAAAATATGTCCAGCTTAGCATTTTTAGAGGAGATGGGTTGGGGTGCATACGCCATGCTTAGCATTCTCTTTTTAAAATTACTTGACCATGTAGAGTTACTTTGGTGTTTTGGGTTTTAAAATGAGTTTTGAACACTTCAAGGATTTTATGCAAAAAACTTTTTCCTCTTGAGATTTGTTACTGGGTTGGTCCATTGGGTGAGAGGTATTGTCTGTCATCCTACACAACCTTATCCTTGATACTGGTATGTCGGCACCTCTGGCATAATCTCTTGTATTAAAATCTATCTGTGTGTCCGTCCGCACTCCAATGTCTGACCGTGCTTAACTTGAACATTACTGCTCAGATTTCGATGAGATATTATATAGATGTTCACCATCATGAGATCTTTCATTTCTTATATTCTATGTTTGAATTCTAATATTATTGCATGTATGTAGATTTTGAAGGATTCACGATGACCGTACTCACCTCCGATAACCAAGTCTGGATGCTGCTGAGGATCCGACGACTACGGAGCAACCGCGCCAGAAACCTCGAGAATAACTGGTAAGAAGGGTGCGTGTTATCCGATATTAAAGGTAAAAAACTACAAACTTTTTGTACCGCATGGAAGTTATATTATTTCTCAACGCATGTGTACGTCGGGTTTCAGTTGGAGACTGATATCTTGCATGGGAATTCAAAATTTATGATTTTTACCCAGGGACGTGGCTAGAGGTTTCCGATTTGGGGGGGGGGGGGGTTGTAGGATAGTAAATTTCCAACTAAGGGGGAGGACCCGGGGGTCCCCCTCCCGGTCCCTCCCCCTAGTTGGAAATTCACTACCAAGAAAAAATTAATTTGAAATTGAAGCCATGAAAGGGGGCATAAAATTGCTTCTAGTAACTGAAATGCCAACATACTTATGATAGAATTATCAGGTTATTATTATTTCGCATTATTCTGGGAATTGAAATTGTTCTAATCAAATGTTCAAGCTGAGAACTTTGAGCAATTCACACTCTCCTAACATTAAATCAGATCTTATGCCGGAATGATCAATTTTCGATATTTCATCAGTTTTGTAACTGTGAATGATGGAATTAACTCAGGATAACTATTTTACATGATGCGATTTTCTTGAAATGCATCTCGAGTATTTTTTTTTTATTACGATAATTAAACGTACTATAGAAATCTCGTACCGATTGACATCATGCATACTTATGAAGCTCGATATTGCGTACACTATAGTATTAAATAGTAACAGTTGGAATTTTTGCCGATTTGAAACCGAGTTGGAATTTTGGGAAGTAAAGAATACATCAACATCGCCAAAGAAGCTCTAAAATCCAGATAGATGAAATTTCCAATTACTCATGACTTGCCCACCGAATTTCCAACTGTAGGAAATTTTGCTCCATACCCCCCCCCCCACCCCCCCCGCCCCACCCCCTCCCCCCCACCCTCACACACACACCCTGTCCCCACGTCTCTGTAATTTTACCACAACTGAATTTATTTCCTGAGCATTCGCGCGCCAATACACACATGTTATGAGTTTGTGTTGTTACAGGTAGATAGTCCTGAATCTTGTGTTCCAACATTCTGAACTTGAAATGTTGTGAAGCATATTGGAAAAAAAAATTGCAAACGTTAGTGCTCTTAGAGTGAATCTGAGGCATTTGTAGCGTGTGTAGCCCCCATATTGGCAATCATTTGGGGGCTCTATGTCGTGTGAAACCTGCACTGTGCAGTCCTGGTAATAAAAGCTAGTGCTTCTACGGCAATTGCTCTGAAGCCTGTTCGATTGTGTAAAAATCATTAGGGAGCAGAGCATAGTCTCAATTGTCATGTATATGTAGTATGCGGTGAAGTGAAATCTTTTAAGTAACTTTAACATGTGAAAGTAGTTCGAGATACATGTGTATATAATCACAATCAATGTGCAGAATCTTTAACTGAAATAGATCATGCCAATATCATGAACCATGTGAATGCTGAGAAAAGTCTTGGAAGTAAGCAGGCGACTTGCTCAATATGTATAGTATGAGTGAAAATAAAATGCATCATAACCACAAACTAAGTATCTCACTGCTCCTATGTTGATAACACCAGAATCTGACATCAGTTTCTGGAAAGCTCTGTAAGAGCTTTCCAGAAACTGATGTCAGATTCTGAGGTTGTCAACATAGAAGAAGCAGAACACGTAGTTTGAAGTGGTTATGCTGCAACTTGTACTGTAAATTGTAAGATTAGCAATACAGCGTAGTGCAACCCACCACTCATACACCCGCCCCGCACCCCGTAGCTACGCCACTATATTATTCTGTGTGTCATATAGATTGCCTTACATATTCAGCAGAAACGTGGCATGCTGGGATGAATATACTGGCATATTGCCTATAGTATCCTCTATAGGAAACATGGGTTGGCAGTTTTGGACATGAAGAATTGCAGAATGTGAACCAATGGGAGGGGTCGTGATAGTGTTAATATCTATATGACATTTGTTATCTGCCTAAAACATTCATGTCATTTTACTTCCTTCTCTGTAGTGTATATCTATGTAAGCCAACTTAATAGTTAATTAAAAAAAAACAGAAAAAGCAAATTACATACCTATCCTATTTTTTCGTACATGTATCCTGAAAAACGCCATTTTTGCCCTATAGAGATCTTAGAATATATCATATTTATGTTGTTGTTGGCCACAGCATACATCACCTAATTTCCTGGAGTCAGTCCGTCCTGAGTCTTATATACAAAAAGGTGACAGGTACAACCCAAACCATTATAGAGCTGCAGCTATAAAATGATTAACACGTTTCCAGATGAAAATGAACTGATAAGCGAAAACCAGTTTGGATTCAGAAAAAAGAGAACTGCGACTCACAGTGCTTTCGTTCTCAAAACCGCAATTAATAAGTACAAGTCTCTTAACCCTTTACCTAACGTAACGGTCAAAACCGGCCAGCGCTATTCTGAAAAATCGCCAATTAATTTTCATTATTTTTTTATTTTTTGTCTTCAAAACATAGGTTATGACCCCTCGTTGGAACGAGCTCGTCGAGCTCGTTCCAATGAGGGGTTATAACCTATGTTTTTGAGACAAAAAATGAAAAAAAATTAGTTATTCAAGAATTTTTTTTTGCAAGTGTCGTCTGGTTTTTCTGTTAGGTAAAGGCCGTTTTATGCTGTCTTTGTCGATTTTCGCACAGCCTTTGACACTGTTAACTGTTCTCTGCTTTTTAAAAAATTAAGTCGTCTTGGTATTCAAGGAGCAAATTTTAATATTATAAAATCTCTCTATGAACCTAGTTACTACTTCATAAAAACAAAAGTGAGAACTGGTCCACCACAACTATCTCCTATCGGCGTGCCTCAGGGGTGTATATTGTCGCCAAATTTATTTAAATTTTTTATTGATGATATTCATGAAATATCCTAAGACATGTGCGCTCCTGTGACACTGCATGATAGGAAGATGAACCATTTACTTTTTGCGGATGATTTAATATTGATATCCGACCTGCCTCTGGTCTTCAATACTGCATTTTCATACCAGAAAAATATGTTGGGTGAATAGCCTTTATGCGAACACTGAAAAACTAAATGTATGATATTTAAAACGTTGAGAAGTATTCACTCTCCGAAGTTTTACATGCATGGTATGAAACTTGAAGTAACAGCCGACTTTAATTATTTAGGCCTAGCTTTTAGTGACAATGAGAAACTACAAAAAGCTAAAAAAACTTAACTCTTAGAAGCCGGGAGTCGAGTTTTCTTGCCTGTGATGTAATACGGCAGGTAATCTGGCTGTGACGGTTCGACTATCTTTGGGCTGAGGGAGAATTAAACACTGAGCAGGTGCTTCTAATCAAGTGTCGTCTTCCTGAATAGCTCTCCCCCAAGCCGGAAAATAGGCAATCTGTCATTTGCAGAATGAGGTCCCCAGAGGGTGAATTTGCTGATGCTATCCCATACAGTGGGCAAA
The DNA here is from genome assembly GCA_031216915.1 of Pictodentalium vernedei. NCBI lineage: Eukaryota > Metazoa > Mollusca > Scaphopoda > Dentaliida > Dentaliidae > Pictodentalium > Pictodentalium vernedei. Next base: position 844,797,109 of record CM062297.1, read on the forward strand.
TTCACCCTCTGGGGACCTCATTCTGCAGAGGACAGTCTGCTTATTTTCAGGCATGCGCCCACCCACCCCCACCCCCACCCCACCCCCCCCCCCCCCACCCCCGGCTTCGTGGCCTCTGCAAATGTTACCCTCCGGTTCCTATACTTTCTCAACTATTCGATAAACTGGTTAAGCCTATTTTATTGTACGATAGTGAATTATGGGCAGATGAAATAAACTCCACCTACGAAGACCGTCAGCCGTGTGAACCGATACATATAAAATTCGGCAAATTACTTTTGAACGCTAGTACACATTCATCTAACCATGCAGTGCAAACTGAGCTGGGAGATATCCACCACTCGTAGATGTTAAGTTAGTTGCAAATGGAGTAATTCACTTCAAAGATATCCTCACTTGACGAATATTCACCTGAGAGTGGTGCTCTAGTTGAATGCAGGCAAAACAAAAAGGCGGATTCGGTCGTGAATAGAACGGAAGACCTTTGTTTCAATGAGATTAACACTATTAGCTGCGAGAAATTAAAACTCTGAAAGAAAAACTGAAAAGAGATAATTTTCAGTGGTTTGTGGCTGATATTATAAGTTATCTCCAATACTCCATCAACATGTATGGTATATGGACGTCGGTTTTTAAACATCGAGCCGCAGGCGAGGTGTTTAAATGAGACATCCAGGTATTAAATCGCCATATACCATACATGTTGGCGGGGATAACGCTTTTGTCCCATTTGAAACACAATACAAACATAGTGGAAATAAATCTGTGGAAGAATTTCTCAGCTCCACAATCACTTGGACAAAATTCGTGATAATTTTTCTGTTTTTATAATCACAGATAGAGTTACATCCCCTGGGTCTTTAAGGAAACGAGTAAACAGTATTTTGTTGACATATCGTCCCTTGAGTTCCAATGTGTTCTATGAGCCGACTGGCACATAGAACATATTGGTACTCAGGGTACGAATCATTTGCTCTTATTTTATTTTTATGATTGTATTGTCGGATGATATTTGTTACCATTTTCGGGTTTTTTGGTTCGAGTTTTATAATGAGGCGAGCGGAAGCGAAAAGCTTTCATTGAAACCATATACCCCCGATGTTTCGCGTGCGCTTATACCCTGGATGTTTTACGCTCTCGCATACGTTGGATGTTGGGCGTACCCTTTGTCATGGCTACTTGTCCAAGGCATTCTGACCAATCAAAAGACAGAATTTATCAGGATATAGGGACAAAAATAATTACGTGGTAGAATCAAGCTAAGGACCTAGACAAATATGAGCTTTAACCGTACCTAACCCATAGCAAAGCGATGGAGGCGAGGACATACTTCACAAAGCTCCGCCTCAGTAATGATAATCTTGCCATTGAGAAAGGGCGACACACTCAGCCACCTGTTCCAGATGATCAACGGGCGTGTGACGTCTGCCAATCTGATGAGATAGAAAATGAAATTCATTTCATTATGGATTGCTCCGCGTTTTCATATTTGATGAAGGAATTGTTTACTATGATTGGGAATGTAAACGAAAACATTCTTGAGATGGATAGACAACAGCAATTCCATTATATTATTCAAAATAATCAACCTGGCACATGCAGGGTCATCTACAACTTGATCTGTTAATTCTTCCAGTTAAGAGCGTCCAAGTTGACAAAATAATATTATAATATTTTTTAATATTGACCTATGTTGCGTGTAATTCTCAAGAATATTTAATTTAAATCCATGTTAAATATGAAGATGTCTATATTGTATTGCATGCTGTACTGGTTTTGTTTTTATTTTTCGATCTGTCTCACATGAGGTGTTAATTGCAATAAAACACTACTACTACTATTACATATATACTGGTAAAAATACATTTATTTTTTCAGTCCGATATCCCCAAACCTATCTACCAGAAATATTCTACATTCAACTTCGACTACTTTTGGAAGATATACTTCGCCCATTCTGATACTTTCGGATCCCCAAAACTGTATCGTGACATGTTGTCTTATCACATTAACTCTTTATCCAACGTTACGGCCAAAACCGGCCAGCGCTATTCTCAAAAATCGCCAATTAAATTTCATTATATTTTAATTTTTTGGTCTGAAAGACGTAGGTTATGACCCCTCTTTGGAACGAGCTCGTCGAGCTCGTTCCAATGAGGGTTCATAACCTATGTTTTTGAGACAAGAAATGAAAAAATAGTTATTCAAGAATTTTGTTTGCAAGTGTCGTCTGCTTTTCATGTTAAGTAAAGGGTTAAGGAATGTACAGACTTGTCCAGCCAAATGCTGGTTGCAAATATATTTTTCAATGACAGTGAAGATACAATTCTATGGGTAATTTGCTACGTTCGAGTAAATATGATTGGCTCACACTTTCCACGATGATGGGCATTATGCCTCGCCGATGAGAAGCAAAGTAAACTTTTGCAGAAGAAATGCTCGCAGCTTTTATCTGGTCGGTACATCATCCAAAACAAAGACAGTGGCGGCGCCATGGGGGTGGGTATGAGGGGTACTTACCCCTCCACTTTTTTCGCCAAGCGTAGTAAAAATATACTATCATTTTAATTTTTGTATTGAACGCACACACACATTAGCTGCAAACAACAAACAAGAGTCGAGGGACCAAATTGCAGCAAGGCGTGCCGCGTTCAAACGGTCTCGTACATACCGCTTAAGAGTATTCGAGGAATACTAGAATTGAGAGCGTGCAACGCATCCGTTTGGAATGCAGCCTACTTTCATTTTCGATTTGAGTGTCCTCGCACTTTACAACAGCGTTCTTCCGTTAAAATGTCACCATGTACGACGTTTTCTATAACTGAAAGACCTAACCAATAAGTTTCAAAAGGATAAAACTGTTTTAATATACTTGTCTGAGAATGCTCCAAAGAAAACCATTTGCAATGTAAGTTTAAAAATTTTTCTCAACTTCCGGAGGGGAAACCCCTCCGGAAACCTACCCCGGCTCGGCGCTGCGCGGCGGGCAATACCCAACTGTACCCCCTCACTTCGGTAACTCTGGCGCCGCCACTTAACGAAGATGCTATTTATTGCGCAGGTTGGGGCGTGAAAATAACGCACAGTATAAGATCGTTTTACTCACATGTTGTGTTTTGTGTTTTGGTGCGGTTGCTCAGTAGTCGTAGGATCTTCCGCTGCAATTGGATCTGGTTACCGGGGCTTGCACTGCAAGTCGGATTTGCGGGAAATAAGATGTTTTGTTTTGTATGGAACCTTTTCATATAACCACGCTATAGTCATACTTTTGAATGCGACAATCACACTTTGCCATGCTAATATCTTCAATTCAATGAGAGCGTTTTGTCAGATACAAAACAATAAATCGTGTAAATTTCAAATTTTATTCTCCGATATCACGTTGTTGGCCAATTAATAGTACGTGGATAATAGATTGCTGATTTTTAAATGAGTTTCCAATGCATCAGCATCGAGGTCAGCTACACGAGACGCGTCGGTGTCCTATTCATACATTTGCTTTTAAAAACTTAGGTGTTATTAGGGCCTACTTGCTTCGATGCTTGTAACAAAAAAAAACTACCCGGCAAATTGTTTTAGATTATGCGGAATTTCTCGATTATGACTTGATGTTTAATAGCCCCCTTATATTTTTATCTCAATTATAACGGAGAGCGTAAGTTCGAAGAAATGCGAAGGATCCTTGGCATAAAATGGTGCATGGTGATAATTGAAGATGCCCCGTAATCCTATAGTTTAGAATGGAATGTACGAGAACACCTTTGTGGGGTCTGGTCTGATCCAGAGTTTCTTGATTTTTACCATTCACCGGTAAATTTCAATAACCAATGCTGTCCAGTAGTGAAGAGGGCCGGACCGCTTGAACCGGTCTGGTCCGTAGCCCTGGGCTGGAGTGGACCGGACCACCGACACTGGGCCGCCACGGACCGGTCCAGTATTTTCCGCTCCGGTCCACCTCTCCATATACCAATTCGACAATGTTGCAAGAGCGATGGTAGAACTATGCTTTTTAAATGCGAGTCGTCATTACACTTGTGACCAGGTGTATTCTAAAGTCGACAAAATCAAAGCAAGTAACTAGCGACATGGTGTCATGTGTCACCAGGTCATGGGCCGCCATGTCCTTTGTTTCTCTGTGAGTTCGAATGCTATGCCATTCGCTCTCAGAATGCAAATATGGTGTGCGTACAGTATGCACGCATGCGTTTTCTTATACATCTGGGTAAGAAAATGACATGTGACAGGACATATCTTCCAGTTGACAGATCTATGTACTACAGTACAGCCCCCGTGGACTGGTCACTTTCCACGGGTGGGAAATATTTCCACGGATGCAATAATATTAGATTCCAAACACTAACTATAGGAAAAATCATCAAAAAGTTACTTAATGAAGCACCGGGTATCACCCGGTGCTTCATTAATTAAAATTTTGCTGATGATGATTTTTATTACCTGGAAAACGCATGCTTGGACATCACTGTCCACGCTTAGATTACGACCAGTCCACGAAGAATGTACTGTAAGATAAGATAAGATAAGATTTATTAAGCAAATACACCAGAACAAAGGCAGATTGCTTTGTATATACAAAATCATCATAAATAGAAACATAAAACAATATTAATTCCGAATTACAAACGTAAATATTAAGGCTTATAGTGGTTGTAATGTAGCCTTGCAAACAACAGAATGTGATCAGTTTTCAGATGAATTCAAAGAATCAGAATTCGTTTCCAGCCCCAGATGCGCCCCACCTCTCTGCGTTTTTTTTTTTTTTTTTTTTTTTTATTTTGTTCTGTTTTTTTATTTTTGTCACCGTGAGAAGTACAAACCGAACTGAATTACGTTTACCAGTGATAAAATACCGTGAAAGTTCGAGTGCGTGGCGAAATTCACCATCGAGATTACTTTCTTGTTCTTCCGACTGGCATCTTCGTCAACAACATTCTCTTCGCGTTTGTTGGTCTTCTGAACTGACCGAACGGTGCTCCTCGTGAGTTGGGGGAAAACGCATATATCGTTTCATTTTATTTCACGTAATTCTGAATGAAATCGGTCTGTTATTAGTGTTTTGGGGTGGGGTTTGTTTGGGGTTTTTTTTATGAACGAACCTAGCCCCATTTTGAGAGCAAATTAAAAATAAGTATTTGTAATGATTTTGTTTTAATCACGCGTGAATTGGCAACAGTTACGATCATTTTAGCTGTCGTGAGCTCTGAAAGTAATTTTGCTTAGCCCTTTCGAAAATCTCTCATTGGTGAAGATTTCAGAAATGAGAGATTTTTCAAAGGATATAAGTTATTGTAAAATTTAATTAAAATACTGAGTTTCAGGCGCATTTTGAACAAGATATAATACATATATATAGAAGAAGCTGCATAACATTTTAATCACTTTTGATCGGACCGGACCTCTTTGGATTGGACGAGGCTGCTGTACCAGACAGTGAAGGGCTGGACCGTACCGGACTGGGCCGCTTAATCAGTGGACCGGACCATCCTAGGCGGTCCGTTCCGGTCCGCATCACTAAGTGTTCAGATAGCTCCTAACTTGAGACAGCGCTGTCGTTTGCACTCTTTTATGATGGTCCTTTTCTGAAAACAACGATGATGCCTCTTCTAAAACCAACGCTTTTAACCCTTTTCTTAACCTGAAAAGCAGACGACACTTGCAAAAACAATTCTTGAATAACCAATTTTTTCATTTTTTGTCTCAAAAACATAGGTTATGACCCATCATTGGAACGAGCTCGACGAGCTCGTTTCAACGAGGGGTAATAACCTATGTTTTTGAGACAAAACAATGAAAAAATAATGAAAATTAATTGGCGATTTTTGAGAACATCGCTGGCCGGTTTTGGACGTTACGTTGGGTAAAGGCTTAATGTTAGAAATTATACTGCATACCGAATTTGTTGGTTACTGCATCCCTTATCACACTTCTCTTGTCCTCATTGTACAACTGAATTGTCGGATAGCTGCAGACTGGTGCGGCTGGTGTGGGAGTGGGGGCGCCTGAAAGATTTCTACAACTCTCGAAAGCCGGACAATAACAATTGCGGATGATTTCTTGGTCCATGAAGGATTGGTTTTATCCAGTGGTGTACGGGGTAGCAGTTTGACGGCGCTTCTCGTGGTTTAGGTTTGTGTGGATGATCTGTTGGTGCATGGCTGTCAATTTTCGTCTTCAGAAGAGACTTACAGGAAAGTTAGGTCTCCTTAATTTTCTGAAGTTTTCAGTAAATTTAACACAAACGGTAAAGGAATTTCATATAAAAATTGAAATTTTGAAATGTTGGCGAATTTGTATCATCGAACGAAATTCGGAGGGCAAGTCATAAGTAGTTGGAAATTCCATCTATCTGGAGCTTACAGCTTCTTTGGTGATGCTGATGTCTCCTTTACTTCCCAAAACCCAACTCGGTTTCAAATCGACAAAAATTCTAACTATTACTATTTACAACTGCAGTGTACGCAGTATCGAGCTTCATGAGTATGCATGATGTCAATCGATACGAGATTTCTATAGTACGTTACTTATCGTAATAAAAAAAAATCCTCGAATAGCACTTCATCAAAATCACATCATGACTGACCTTAAGCATTTGTTTAGCAGATATTCAATTCCCAGAATAATACCAAATAATAATAACCTGATAATTCTATCATAAATGTGTTGGCGTATCAGTTACTAGAATAAATTTTATGCTCCCTTTCATAGCTTCATTTTCAAAGGTTTTCTCGGTAGTGAATTTCCAACTAGGGGGAGGGACCGGGAGGGGGTTCCCCTCCCGGTCCCTCCCCCTAGTTGGAAATTCACTACCGAGAAAACTTTTGAAATAAGTTATTCCCTGGTTGGAATTCAATAGCCTACACCCCACCCCCACCCCCACCCTCCAATCGGAAACATCTAGCCACGTCCCTGGCATCATTTCACAAATTTCAGGCATTTTCCTGTACAGTAGTATGAAAATACAGAAGCTGGCTTTTTACAATTTTTTCCCTATCAGTTTGAACGTTTGACTATTATTCTCTGTTTAAACTCTTTAAAAAAAAGAAAACGTCCTTCTCACCCTCTTTTGATGTTCTGTAACTTTTTTCTTCTGTCCAATATATCCACAGTGAGGGCATCGTGATGTATATATAGAATATACCCATAGTAGCTTGGTGTACCAAATATTCACCACGAGTGGTGAAGTGGTGTTACACGCGAGCATTTAATGACCAGGATATATATAGAATATACCAATAGTAGCTTGGTGTATCAAATATTCACCACGAGTGGTGAAGTGGTGTTACCCGCGAGCCTTTAATGACCAGGATATATATAGAATATACCCATAGTAGCTTGGTGTACCAAATGTTCACCACGAGTGGTGAAGTGGTGTTACCCGCGAGCCTTTAATGACCAGGAGATATATAGAATATGCCCATAGTAGCTTGGTATACCAAATGTTCACCACGAGTGGTGAACTGGTGTTAACAGCGAGCCTTTAATATCCAGGATATATACAGAATATACCCATAGTAGCTTGGTGTACCAAATGTTCACCACGAGTGGCGAAGTGATTTTAATGATCGTCAGATTATTAAAAGTCGCTATTATTTTTTCTTGATTTTACTGAGCACCAGACTTACATACGTGCGAGTCTGTTTTTGTTTACACGAGCATCGGTGGACGGTACTTCCCCTGTCAGTTTTATCGCCGAAACGAAATGGAAAATGAGACGGGGCCTTTTTCATTTTAGTAGCATAATAACATGCTATTTCGGGTTATGGGTGCTTTATTAACATGAGACAATGCATGTTTGTTAATATTTGGTGTCTTATGGGGTAAACTCATTTAAAAACGTAATAAATAATTGTCACTTTCATGTCACTCTTCGTGAGGCGACGTGCGATAAAGACAAGTTGCATTCAGGTCGACGTTATCAAAGGTCAGCTTGGATGTAGTTCCACTATAGATGTAAATTTTAACTACTGAAATCCCATTGTTGGCGTGTTCACCACGGTTGGTGTGTAAAGCTAAAATTTATGTCACAGGATTTTTATTTTTCATATATTGTAGAATAGGTAATCATGGTATACAATACAGACCCCCACCCTTTCCATCAATATAATAGTCTGAGAGGTAAGATTTGCCAATTTGTTTCCTGGGAAGAATAAAAACTCGCAATTACTATAAAAAAATCACATTCCCTATACAAAGAGCCAAAGTGGGCTGTTATTTAGTTACTTCTAATTAAATTGCCTTGGTTGGCCATAGAACAACATACAGCTCCGAGAGTTGTCTGGTGTTTTCGTTTATTAAAAGTAACAAATGGAAACTTCGCTTTATTTTCTACTAATGTCACAGGTGTTTCTCAACAATTAATGCTTCTTAATTGGACCTTCTTCCCCGGTCCAATCATTTCAGGGGAGATACTTTATCGAAAGTCGATTTTCATGAGGCGATAAGCCAGGGATGCTTACTTTTTTATACCTGCGCTTCCAATTTTAGAGGATGTGCTCCATGGTGTCGATATGCTATTTTACTAGTTTGTGTATTTATTTGTCTATGGGTTTTAACGACCATGGCCGGGGTGAAGAAATTCGGGCCCTGGGGTTAATTCTGTGACGACCTCTTTCAAAAATGTAGAAATAATGATGCGAGTGCCGAAGGGCTTTGGGGAAGGAGTTTTTCCCCCAAGAAAATTTTGAAATCAGTTATTAAATGGAGACTTCTGGCGGCTTTTGGGATAAAAATTTACGTTATTTTTTGGTCGTCAAAATTACGTTTTTCAGCTGTTTCAATTTCCAAGTTCATCAGTGAGTAGCCAGTGACCTAGAGATTTAGCTTTTGGACTGCTTGAAGTGATAAGTATATTACGTCAACTTGATTTAATAAAGTTATTACTTGAAGAATCATGCGGTCCAAAATTACAACCGTTGATCAAGTGCAGAGCTCCATTTTCGATACAGCCCCCTTCTTAACCCTTTACGTAACATGAAAAGCAGACGACACTTGCAAAAAAAATTCTTCAATAACTATGTTTTTTCATTTTTTGTCCCAAAAACATAGGTTATGACCCCTCTTTGGAACGAGCTCGACGAGCTCGTTCCAAAGAGGGGTCATAACCTATGTTTTTGAGATAAAAAATGAAAATATAATGAAAATTAATTGGCGATTTTTGTGAATAGCGCTGGCCGGTTTTGGTCGTTACGTTGGGTAAAGGGTTAACTGTTGGAATAGGAGGCAGAACCATGGGGGTGGGGCCTAGTCCAAACATGACCTGAAAGCCAGTATTTTATTTTTTTTGGTTTGGTACGTCCTTTAAAAGGACGAACCAAATCAAGAAAATTAAAGTACAGTTTTCAGGCCATGTTTGATCGGGGGAGTGGTTGGGAACTCCTAACCTAAGAATCCCGGACTCCTGGACAAACTCTGGACCCCAAAGTTCCGAATCCATGGATTACTACCCCGGGGCTCCCACCCTCTCCCCGACCCTATCAACGACACGTTCAACAGCCACTACCATATCGTGGAGAGCAGTTTTATGGGTGGGGGAAGCTGGAGTTGCCGGAGAGAATGGCCGATAACGGCAAGCAACTGTCTGACTCTTTAACCCTTGCCCCAACGCAGACCTTTTCAAAATTTATTATTTTAAATATAATTTTTTTCAAAAAATTTCAACAAAATCACATCATGTGACCCCTCTTTGGAACGAGCTCATTCCAAAGAGGGGTCACATGATATGGTTTTGTTGACAGTTTTCGAAAATTAATATTTTTTCAGCTGCTGAATTTGCATATTACGCCGGCGGGTGCGGGCGATTCGTTGGGTAAAGGGTTAACTTACCATATTACCAGTAAAACAGAACTTGATTACTTCAGTAAACAAGTACTAGTAGTAGTAGTAAAAAGTGGTTGTTGTTGCAGTGACTGTGATAATTTTTTTTTCTTATTAGGGTTTAACGACACATTAAAAGCCAGGGTCATATCATGTCGATGAGAGTTTTACGGGTGGAGGAAGCCGGAGTACCCGGAGAGAACCACCGAGCAACGACGAGCAGCTGTCAGTTTTCCAACATCGTAACTCTGAACTCTGCACCACGGCACAGGCAGGGTTAGATTGGTTGAAGATATGCGCACCATCGACGTGCAGTACGCCTTAGTACACAGCGTCATCGTGCCCCCATGTAGGCAATCGGGGTTAAGTGCCTTGCCCAAAGTCGCTGAAATGGTCAGCCTATCCACCTGCTAACCGCGCTCGACGTAACTTTGGTGCTCTGACGAGAACCGGTTACCGCGACGCCATCGCGCCCTCGACTGTGATAATAGTAGGGAGAATAACGGTAGTACTGGCAATGGAGGCAGTAGAAAACTGATAACACTAGTATTTGGTAACACTTTGAATGCGAAATACTTTTCTGATATATTTCAAACTCCCAGCATATCACATTCAAAATAGTACGCTATACGTAAGTATCTCATTTCAAGATGACAGAAACTGTTACAGAAGTTATCAGACCTGCTTGTCCTGGTGTTTTGATCGTGAACAGGAGAAGCCTCTGAAAGTATACCTATGTAGCTCACCCACTCAACTGTCCCCATTTAACCCCCAATTTCTTTGATAGTAACATCTCAGAAGATCATTGAAATATATATAACACTTTTGCGTTTGTAGACTTATATGTGCCAATACGGTTATCTAACGGGACAGACAAGTAACGTTGCGGGCCTTTTACGTGTTTATAAACCGTTATGTAACGGGACAGACAAGTAACGGTGCGGGCCTTTTACGTGTTTATAAACAGTGATATCACACAAAAGCAACAGCCCTTGAATGTTAGCTGCTACAGTTCAATTCAATTCAATACAATTCTTTATTCACTCTGAAAATCAATAATGGTATGAAAGGTACAGATATTTACACATTTTTTACACAATGGTCATTTCGAAGAAAAACATATAAGCAGTGAACATTTTAACTGAAACTTTACCTGAGGCACTGATCCCCGATACTACACTATACACCTTACATGTTGAGTCACATGATATCGCAGTGACTAAAGTATGGATTCCATTCTGCCTAAATGCATTTAACCCTTTACCCAACGCAGACGATATCAAAATTTATTATTTTAAATATCATTTTTCAAATTTTTCAAAAAATTTCAACAAAACCATATCATGTGACGCCTCGTTGGAACGAGCTCCTCTACACCTTACATGTTGAGTCACATAATATCGCACTTGCAGTCACTAAAGCATGGATTCCATTCTGCCTAAATGTATTTAACCCTTTACCCAACGCAGACGATATCAAAATTTATTTTTTCAAATATTATTTTTTCAAATTTTTCAAACAATTTCAACAAAACCATATCATGTGAACCCTCGTGGGAACGAGCTCGTTGAGCTCGTTCCAACGAGGGGGTCACATGATATGGTTTTGCTGAAATTTTTTGAAAATATTATTTTTTCAACTTCTGAATTTGCATATTACGCGGGTGGATGCAGGCCATTCTCATGGTAAAGGGTTAAGTGGAGCCAGAAAAAATCAAAGAACAATGTTGACGGGTAAATAAAGGTGCGCACAGACAACCACGGGTTCTTTACAGCATACTTTTTTACAACAATAAAATATCTCACTCTTACAAAGAATACGGGAGTTTTATCATAAAATAATACGGCAGGAGTACTAGGGTAGTTGTCAGTCTGTTTACCGTGTTTTAAAGGTATCACTTTGCAGATTGTTAAGTAAACGGTTAGTGGTGAACACATTCTATAAGTTAAGGCACATTTAGTTGGCGGATACGGTGTCACATGAGGTGAAGTGAGAACAATATTAGGTGAGGCTTTAGCCGAGACTTATACTGTTCTCACTGACCCTCATGTGATACCGTATCCACCAACTAAACGCCCCACAATGTATTTATTACGCCAGCTTTTTTGTCTCAGAAAGTGTTTGCAAACCGGTGATGTACTCGTTAAATATTCCCATCGGCATTCATTTGTTTACAAAAGCAGACCAGTAGTGATTCAATACCATGTGAGTATTCCAAATTATCATTGATCGCCAAGAATTATTGATTTACCTCCGACAGTTTGGGAGTACATTTACAATTCTCACCGCTTCCTAGCGCATTGAACTGCAAACAACCTTCCTATTGGCATTCATTTGCTTACAAAAACAGAAGAGTAGTGATGTGATGCAAGGGAAGTAATCTCCAACATCTCACTGATCATCAAGACAATTATTGATTTATTACTATTGACATTTTGGGGAGCATTTACAATTGTGTCTGCTTTCAGGCGCTTTAAACTAAAAATAAACTTTCTAAAGTACCAATTAGCAGATTGTGATTTTTACGATAAAAACAAAATGGCGGACAGTAACAATTAATATGCCGCCAGTGTCGGTATACTGATTAATACTGGGTCAATTTTGACCATTATCGTCAGTGTATTCCACAATCCTCGGTCATCAATTATGACAGTTCATTGGTTAAACTATCCGGTTGGCGTGATAAATACGTGTCTAGTGACTGGAAAAGCCTTTTCTCTTCATGCAACCGAGTGTATTATCAAGTTAACTATATGTTCCATAGTGTCCACCCTTTATTTACTTGCTTCGCTTCATTAAAATAACTCAGCGTGATTGGCTGACCCTTTTTAATGAGAAATGAAAGACAAAATCTCAGTGTGTGTGAATTAGTCGATTGAAAGGAAGTCTGAGCATAAACGACAAACAACAAGTGGATGACCATAGAAAAGAAAGGAACGTGATTGGAGAAGGTCTGTGACACTGCGAGACGTCGATTCGGTCGCGGTACGGACGACCCTTCAGGGTCTAGATCAAATTTTTAAAATAGCGTGTCGTTTCATTGGCCAGTTTTTTAACCCTTTACCTAATGAATCGGTAGGAGACGACTCATAATTATACGCCTTAGCCTTTCTGTCGATCGCAGTCTACCTACCAACCAGGCATGTCAACAGGTACCGGTACTGGTACCGCCGGTTCCCTCGTGCTCCAACCGGTACCGATACTGAAGCTTTTGTCCAGCCGGTACCGGGACAAAATTATTTCATGCGGAAATTCCTAATTGAACGAGGGTAAACAGACTGATAATCATGTATGGCACACTTGCACGACATGCGTTCAACTTATTTGTGAATAAACATATCAAAACACTCAAAAGGCGCATGTTCTGTCTGCACAACGACCTTGATAAGGTCGACCATTTTGACTTTTCAAACGTGGCATCAAAGACAATGAAAGCGCTGTCATTGGTTACTTCAAAGAAATTATTCTGTGGCGACATCAAAGTAATCATAAAGCACGATTTTCGTGCTTTATGACTACTTTGATCTCGCCGCAGAATAATTGTACGATGTCATGTTTGTGTTTGCGATCTTGGGGACTGGGTCGGTTTAAATGCGAATTTCTCCCATCTGATTGTGATTTGTCCCGGTACCGGTTTCGGCGGGACAGGCTCTGCCCCGTGCCGGTTCCGGTTATGATGGTACCGGGGGTACTTTAACATGCCTGCTACCAACTCGATTACCACTGTTGCTGTTGTATCGTGTACTACTAGCGAAACTTTTCCACTACACTATTATACTGCTATTGAATGTATACATATAACATTATCTTGAATAAAATTGTTTAAAGTAATGAATCGATGACATTCGCCGGCGAAATTCAGAACTTAAGCAGTTAAATAAAAATATTTTTTCAAACTATTTCAACAAAAACCATATCATGTGTCTACGAGCTCGTTCCAATGAGGGTCCAAATGATATACACAGAAGGACACACGTGTGTGACAGTGGTGGCGCCGGGGGGGGGGGGGGTGACTAGAGTCCCCCCTCGTCGGAGAGGTCCACCCCCACCCCACCCCCACCCCCCCACCCCCGTCGGAGATTTTTAGTCAGTCCGTCGGAGAGTCTCGTAAACTTCACAAGAAATTTCCGACAATCGAATGTAGATATCTCGTCTTGTCTGTCTCGAACCCGTGCAGCACTGGAACTTTGATAGAGAATAGTGAGTCTCGCGAAATTCCTTAATGTCGTTCGTCAAACTGGCTTTATAGATGAAATATTTCCCGACCTTATTATAATATGTTTACTTTAACCCTTTACCTAAGGTAACGGCCAAAACCGGCCAGCGCTATTCTCAAAAATCGCCAATTAATTATCATTATTTTTTTCATATTTTGTCTCAAAAACATAGGTTGTGACCCCTCGTTGGAACGAGCTCGTTGAGCTCGTTCCAACGAGGGGTCATAACCTATGTTTTTGAGACAAAAAAATGAAAAAAATTAGTTATTCAAGAATTATTTTTGCAAGTGTCGTCTGCTTTTTAGGTTACATGTAGGTAAAGGGTTAAATAATCAGCAAACACACTCAGTTTGCTTCTATTTTGGTTCTCCAATTTACCAATTTTCACTCATTTTCCTTCGTTTGGGAGGCCAAATGTTATAGCCCCCCCCCCCCCCCCCCCCTGTCAGAGAGGCCAGCCCCCTGTCGAGAAATCCCTGGCGCCACCCTTGGTGTGTGAATGGGTTAATCGATAAAGGATAAAACGAGAGGCCGCATCACACGCGTGTGTCGTTCTGTGTTTATTACGCGCCTTCACGTCTTTAAAAGCAATTATCAGGACACCCAACAATTCATTTGACAACTCGTCCCCGGAGTTCCAATGTGTTCTGTGTGTCAACTCAGTGGACGAACTACTAACAAAAATAACACATTTTATCGTCAACCAAATTTGCGAGGGGAACCCGTGTTACTATTTTTAGCGATCGCTAGTGATTCAAATTGTAATTGCAGTGCACGATTTGTAGAAAATTCCACAGGTACTCGGCACAAGCTGGGAAATCGAAAGAAAAATGATATTTGATACCATTTTTGAATCGATGCTGACGTGCCCCTATAATGGTATATAAATATTAACAAGGTACACAACTCGCTTTTCGAAAACGATAGCACACATCTTCGTTATACCCTCCTCAAATTTGATTCACACAACGTATCCAACAGTATCCGGTATTAGTGGAAAGGGGAATGAATGCCCCTATAATGGTATATAAATATTAACAAGGTACACAACTCGCTTTTCGAAAACGATAGCACACATCTTCGTTATACCCTCCTCAAATTTGATTCACACAACGTATCCAACAGTATCCGGTATTAGTGGAAAGGGGAATGAATGCCCCTATAATGGTATATAAATATTAACAAGGTACACAACTCGCTTTTCGAAAACGATAGCACACATCTTCGTTATACCCTCCTCAAATTTGATTCACACAACGTATCCAACAGTATCCGATATTAGTGGAAAGGGGAATGAATAAGCTTTACAGTGGTGTATTACCCGACCGTTGGGTGTTCTTGCGTTTTTTCATGATAACTGGGAGAAGTCGCAGAAAAGGTCGAAAAACATTTAGTCGGACAAGATAGTGCACAGTGGAATGTGGATTACGAGCGACAATTATCCGATTTATTACAAATAATTCGAGGTCCCATTGTCTATGGATGGCAGATTCAAATATTAGCCGTATACCTTTATCAATTTTCAATCTTGGGTTGACATTTATTCATTTCTGGAGTTCACATTTACCGTTTATACACTTTTAGCCGTAACTTTGAAATAGTTTCCAAGTTGATGGCGTCCATAGATACGCGACTTGTTCAAATATTTTCCCCATTCTCCCAATGGCTTATTTTCATTGATAATATTCTCGGCATAAATAGTAGCCAATGGGATGTTTTCGTGACCATCTTCGCTTCTATGGATTGCGTTAGCTTGTTTTGTTTCCAAAGGAAGGTTAAAAAATGTATAAACGGCAAATGTGATCGCCAGAAATTAATAAATGTGGATCCGAGATTAGTAATTGATAAAGGTATACGGTTAATATTTGAATTTGCCCTCCAAAGACAATGAGACCTCGAATTATAATAATAAATCGGATAATTGTCGCTCGTA
Organism: Pictodentalium vernedei; assembly: GCA_031216915.1. Lineage (NCBI taxonomy): Eukaryota > Metazoa > Mollusca > Scaphopoda > Dentaliida > Dentaliidae > Pictodentalium > Pictodentalium vernedei. Next base: position 844,813,090 of record CM062297.1, read on the forward strand.
ATCCACATTCCACTGTGCACAATCTTGTCCGACTAAATGTTTTTCGGTCTTTTCTGCGACTTCTCCCAGTTATCATGAACAATCCAAGAGTACCCAACGGTCGTGTAATACACCACTGTAAAGCTTATTCATTCCCCTTTCCATTGATACCGGGTACTGTTGGATACGTTATGTGAATCATATTTGAGGTGGGTATAACGAAGATGAGTGCTATCGTTTTCGAAAGGCGAGTTGTGTACCTTGTTAATATTTATATACCATTATAGGGGCACGTCAGCATCGATTCAAAAATGGTATCAAATATCATTTTTCTTTCGATTTCCCAGCTTGTGCCGAGTACCTGTGGAAAATTCCAGTGAAATTTCCCGTCTATTTAAAAATTCTCCGTCGACGATTTCCGTTCCGCGCTTGTGTGCGGAACAGATTTTCATTTTCCGCATGGTTTAGTGTTGCTGTGTGGATTTCATAGAACAGGTGTGTAATAAATGGTTTTATTGAAATATTTTGAAAAATTTGAGAGAAAAAAATAATTAAAATAGCGAATCTTGATACAGTGTGTAATGCGTCATGGGTTAAAAACAAATGCTATCGTAATATGTGGATCAGCAAATTTCTTCATATCAATGCATAGCCAATACTGCGCAAGTTTTCTGTTGAAAAAGTGCAAAAAAAGTATACTATAACTGCCTGTAAAACACAATTTATGACAGATCTTGGAGAACCGATTGTGGCATCAGATGTTAATACCTGTAACATGTGCCTGGAGTGGGGTGGCTTAGCTTAGGGTAACGGCACTGGACTTCAAACCGAACGGTTCACAGTTCGATCGCCGTCAGGGGTAACTTCGGGGCACTTAATTCCGATTGTCCGTGCGAGGGCATGGTGGCGCTGTGTACTAAGGCGTACTGAACGTAGGTGATGCTCTAGTCTTCAACCAACGCTTACCCTTCTTGTGTAGAGTTGGAGTGTCTGATAGCTGCTTGAGATGTCATAAGGTACGGTCTTGGGGCAAACAATAAAAATATTTTGTTATTCAAGAATTTTTTACATGCGCCGTCGGCTGTCGTATTGTTTGCGTACGAAACGCGGTGGCTTAGGGATTACGGTGCCGGACTTCAACCCGAAAGGTCCACGGTTCGATCCCCACCAGTTAATTTGGGTTGATTTTTAACCCAAATGGTTTTAGAGTGTACATATTTTGATAACTGAAATTGGTAAGCACTGCTCCACATTCCAGCGTTCTCGTGTTAGGCAGATTAATACAGTCTATTAACGAGACACTCCGTGGAGGTTTTTATAGCAGGTTTGGGTATTTTGGGGTGAGAGTTTTCATACTGTAGAGTTGATTCAAGGAAAAAAATATGTGTACTAAGGTGTACTGCGTCGATGGTGCACTTGTCTTCAACCAATGTCAACCACGCCTATGCGGATTTAGCATGTTAGGGAGCCTAACAGCTGCTGGCACTGCTCGGTGGTTCTCTCCGGGTACTCCTGCTTCCTCCACCCCTAAAATTATCCGACACAAGGTGACCCTGGCTGTGGAAAGTGTAGTTAAAACCCAAATAAACATGAACAGTAGCCTGTGTCTTAATAATTAAATCTGTTGTGGTCACACGAACTCTTTATGGAATAATAGTACAGCACTTTCATCGCAAAAGTTGTCTATTTTCTCAGTCAGATCAAGATCTGGTCGTTACACACCAACAAATTTCATAAATAAAATATTGGGAAATCAAGAAATAAGCTAGAAAAATAAACGATTCAATGCTCTTGTATTTCTTCTTCAATTGACATCCTACCGAGGTGTGTGGAGAGACACGGATAGAGAACTCGCAACCGGTAGCGATCGACCCATTTGGGTCCCATTCCTGATTTATCTCATCATGAAAATCGCCTTTCGAAATTATCAGACTGGCGAGGAAGGTCCAATTTTGAAGCATGCAATTGTTGAGAAAACATCTATGACATCAGTAGAAAATAAAGCGAAGTTTCCGTCTGTTAATTTTAATAAACGAAAACAAAAGACAGCCCTCGGAGCTGTCTGTTGTTTTCGTTTGTTAAGAGTTACAGAAGGAAACTGAGCCTTATGGCAAGCTAATTAGAAGCAACTTACAACCGTCCACTTTGGATAGTGTCTGTGTTATATGTCACGACGCGCAAACTGTTGATTTAATATATTTCGACAGCTTTTTCCTTTGTAAATAAAAACCATATCCTACTCCCACGACCTCGAAAGTGTTATTCAACTCCCACGGTGTTATCCTACCCCCAGTCATGACGGACTACTTCTACCATTGCAGTTGTTCCGCCTCGAAATCCAGCGATAACACCCAATCCACTTCGACAAATATTCTTCTTGATATTCCAACTGACAGCGAACAATAACTATGTACACATCCACACAAAGTTATAAGAAGTTGAACATGACTAATCATTCATGGTGATTGATTGAATTATTTCTTTAAAATGTGTTGCTTTCCTTCATAAGTTCATATCTCCCGTCACTTGAATTTCCATTTGAAAATGAGCGTCATTGCATTCCTTTCTGATGACGTCATATTATCAGTTCATTCATTCATGTTTTTGTGTTCATGCGCCGATTTTTCTAACCGTCAAAACAAACTGAGCGACCTCGGGAAACTGCTCTCTCGTGGGATGCGGGGATTATTTTCACTCGGCTAGCGCCTCGTGAAAATAACCTTCCGCATCCCACTCGAGAATAAACATCGCACATTACTCCAAGCAGTAAACTATTGTCTATATATTGAACAGAAAAAGGTACAGAACATCAAAAGATGATGAAAGCTGTCTTATTTTTGAATGGGTTTGAACAGAGAACAATAGTCAAACGTTCAACCTGATTGGGGAAAAAAGCAAAGAGCCAGTTTCTGTATTTTTATACTACTCAACAGGAAAATGCCTGACGTTTAAAATGATGCGTATCTTATAAGACTTCGCTAACATTTCGAAATTTCAAATTTTTATTTGAAATTTCCATACCCTTAGCGTTATATTTGCTGACAACTTCCAATGACAACAAATGTCAGTCATGGAGTCGAAAGTCTCTGGAAATTTTTGTATGGAGAATTTTGTATGTATATGACTTCACGGTCATTGCAACACAAATTTGTAGTCAAGCCGAGCCAATTGTTCAAGTTTGTGTTGCTCATAGATTGCTGATAAATTGGACTCTTATCTTAATTATCATGTCCTATTAAACAATTAGAGAATACACTCTAAAATTAATTGGGTTAAAAATTAATCCAAATAAACTGAGTTGAGTGAATATGAATCCAATTCATATTTACTCAATCCAGTTAATTTGGGTTGATTTTTAACCCAAATGATTTTAGATTGTACATATCTTGATAACTGAAATAGGTAAGCACTGCTCCACATTCCAGCGTTCTCGTGTTAGGCAGATTAATACAGTCTATTAAAGAGACACTCCGTGGAGGTTTTTATAGCAGGTTTGGGTATTTTGGGGTGAAAGTTTTCATACTGTAGAGTTGATTCAAGGGAAAAAGAAATATGTGTTGACAATATTATGTAATGTTCCCAGCCAAATAAATGTATTCTCAAATACTGAAATGAGTCGATGAGCAATATGTGCGATTCACTCGAACGAGCAATTGCTCGATAGCTCATTCGCTCGGTAGACTTCGAGTCGTTCGAGCAGTATGTGCGAGTCACTTGAACAAGCAACTGCTCGATGGCTCATTTGCTCGATGATCTTCGAGTCGTTCGAGCAATGGTTTATCAGTAACTGCTCGATAGCTTATTGGTTTTGGGAATGATATAGGCTTTTGTTATACACAAGGGACATAACTCTGCATACAGATTATGGGGAATCAGGCAATCTGATTGGTTAGTTATAATCTATATAAATGATCTATATAGATGAAATAACAAGAGTACTTGGAAAAGGGTCAGAACTAACAAGAATAGACCAGAAATTGCTAAATATAGTAACAATAAACAAAGCTGTTCCAGTTAATATGCTCTTCTATGCTACTGGGGTATACTGCAGAACAAAGGAACATGGTCAGATAGACGAAAACTTTTACATAGATAGATAAAAGCAGAGAATTATAGCCAAGCTAAAAATTTGGTATTAATTGTCAATAGAATTAGATTATGAACAGAGTGTTAATCCCGATAAAGGTGTTTTCTATTGGACAGTCTATGAGAAAAATTATTAACAATGACCAGTTGATTGAGGCAAGTTTATACAGGTTTTGTCATAACAACTTCCTATAATTGTTTAATGTTGATAAGTTACTGTACCTATATAAGTTTGTTGTATTCTTGTGTAGAGAGACACGGATAGCCGGTTAGGAAACTTATGACGAAGGTTTGGCCACCAACCCTTGTCAATGTTTGTACTACATATTATTAAATTTGTTCAAGTGTAAAGACATTTAGTCTCAGTATTTCATAAAGCGAATTCCCCAGTTCAGAATTTATCCGTGACCAGTTCCTCGTGGTCATATATGGTGGAGAATCTGGGCATACAAGTGACTCTTTAGCTCAGTTTGAGGTATCGGAAGACATTTCCGAATCAAAAATGTGTAGTGTGATTCCCCTGAATATAGTGAACCTATTACGGAGCTTGAGCGTCGAAAGATTAGAACTGTTTTGGAATCTCCAAGTTGAAACAAACGAGACCCGTCTTTTACTTAAATGGAGGAAGCCTTCATCCTGTTTCAAGAAGCCAAAGTCAGCAGCAAGACTTGCCAGAGACAGAACGCGTCAGGAGGAGTTCATTATAAGGAAACAAAGAGAAAAGTATGTGCAAAATACCGAAGAAACTGTTCATAAGGAACGAATTGATCATATTTCTATAAAGGAGGAAAAACCTAACGTGAGTACGAAAACTTTTCTTTTATCGAAAGCTAGCTCGGATGTGTCAGTTCACCCCATTGGCACCTCTCCCGAACAAGCGGCATCTGTTACGTCATGCTCTGTGGCAGAAACATTCAATAGCCATGAGAATACCGGAGTTCAGAAACGAGAGACTATGAAATTGTGCACAATCAAATCAAAGGAGGAATCGATTAAAAAGATTAAACATTTGGAAAAGGACCCTTTTACAAAAAAGAAAATGCATTCAGCGAACAACAAAACTTTTAACCAAATCTTTCGGCACAGAAACATTCGAGGCAAGAATGACGAATCATGCATGAGCTTGAAATTAAATTCCTCGAATGAACTGAAAACTCATAATAGCAATCTGGTTCACACAGATGTGCCAAAACGTCAGAACATTAATTCTCGTGACGGCATGCTGAACTCATGTACCAAACGATTCCGAAGTTCCGGTGAATTGGTTGACATTTTATCTGGATATATATCACCTCAGGGTTTGAAAATGTTCTGTGTTGAGTACCGCGATGGTGATGTTGAGGAAATACCAATCGAAGAAGTGCCAACCGCATTAAGGGACCGGTTAGATCCTCACTGGTCAAGTTGGTTCTGTGAATAAAACGATTTGTTCTCAACAAATTGTTGTGTATAAATTTACTGTTTGTTCGTTTTTGCACATTGCTCGTGTTAGAGTGTACATATTATAGTGCTAAAAGGTTAATCCGTATTGAAATAAAAGTATTCATTACAATGCCAGAATGATGGCATCATTCTTCGGAAGGCGAGAGGTAATATAGCCAAGCTAAAAGTTTGGTATTAATTGTCAATAGAATAGATTATGAACAGAGTGTTAATCCCGATAAAGGTATTTTCTATTGGACAGTCTATGAGAAAAATTATTAACAATGACCAGTTGATTAATGCAAGTTTATACAGGTTTTGTCATAACAACTTCCTATAATTGTTTAATGTTGATAAGTTACTGTACCTATATACGTTTGTTGTATTCTTGTGTAGAGAGACACGGATAGCCGGTTAGGAAACTTATGACGAAGGTTTGGCCACCAACCCTTGTCAATGTTTGTACTATATATTATTAAATTTGTTCAAGTGTAAAGACATTTAGTCTCAGTATTTCATAAAGCGAATTCCCCAGTTTAGAATTCATCCGTGACCAGTTCCCCGTGGTTATAGAATTCTGAAAGAATTCAAAATAGTAAAAGTTGTCGGGTTGTTTGTGGTAATTCGTGATACTCCTATTCAATCGAACATACCCTCCGAACATACCCGTCTTGTTGTAGGCCTTTGAGTAACATAGCAACCACGTACTACGTGTCGGTTTGTTTGTGGTAATTCGTGATACTCCTATTCAATCGAACATACCCTCCGAACATACCCGTCTTGTTGTAGGCCTTTGAGTAACATAGCAACCACGTGCTACCATAGAAACCAAGATGGCCGCCTCCAGCATACAAAATGGACGACGGAAACACGTATCACCCTAACAACACGCGCTGTGCATGCGCACTAACACCACGTATCACTATGGAGATGACGTCACAACATGGCCGCTAACGCGGGTTACCATGACAACACAACATGGCGCCACTGGGTCACGTGACATGACGTCACTTCCGGGGTCCGGTAACTGAGAGGTGAAACATGCGAGACATACTACTCTGGTGAGGCGAAAGAGTGATCGCTGTGTTGAACACACCGAGCACTCCTTCGTCTTGCTCGCTAAACAGTGTGTAGGATATTCGTCAAGATTAAGCAAGTCTAGTTCTTTCAGTCGTGGTGGGACGACGTTCCTTTCCATAAAAAGTAGCGGAAAGGCGTTCCCCTGCGTTCCCCCAGGAAAGCATCACTGTGAGGCACCCTGACAATGTAACTTGTTGAGTGAGTGTTTCATCAAATGTAGTTTAGCCATTTTCCTAACGTACCAGCGCTATTTACAAAAATCGCAATTCAAATTTTATTTTTACAATTTTTGTTTTAAAAACGTAGTTGAGCTCGTCCAATGGGGGTCATAAGCTATTTTTAGGCAAAAACGAAACATTTTAGTTATGCAAGACTTTTTTGCAAGTGTCGTCTTCTATTCGTGTTTCAAGGGTTAACACGGTTAGAAATTTCCAGACACATAATTCCGTTGATCCAGTTTATTGAACCACATCCTCACGATAAAATATCAGTCGTAATTCGAAGGAACTTGTTTTGGCATAACCAAATATTTGTTAAGTTGCGTCACTGAATTATTTGAGACAGAGAAGATTGTCAAACTTCATGTAAATTAGCAAACGGAAGTTGTTTGATGAGTGGGGAATAATTCCTTTCAATTAACACGCCACTCCTGGTTTACAACGCGATGTATTTGTAGCGATGCGTTCTGTTTACATTTGTTATAGGATTCTGTGGATTACCGTGCAAATTCTGAAACAAATACCAGTGTATTACACTTTAACCCTTTACCTAACATGAAAAGCAGACGACACTTTCAAAAGATATTCTTGAATAACTCATTTTTTTCATTTTTTGTCTCAAAAACATAGGTCATGACCCCTCGTTGGAACGAGCTCGTCGAGGTCGTTCCAACGAGGGGTCATAACTTATGTTTTTGAGACAAAAAATGAAAAAAAATAATTAAAATTAATTGACGATTTTTGAGAATAGCGCTGGCCGGTTTTGGCCGTTACGTTGGGTAAAGGGTTAAATGATTTCTCTCCTTCACTCACACAGTACATGGATCATAAAATTAGGTTTGCAAAACGACTTTGTAGACCTGCAGGTGAGCAAAGAATGTGAAGTAAGCCGACCAAGTAGAATGCTTGAAGGGGGCCCGGTGGCTCAGTGAGATGAGGTGCAGGCTGCAAGCCGAGAGGTTCTCGGTTCGAATCCCACCTACGACAACCGCGTTGTGTCTTTGAGCAAGACACTGCACTTCCGTTGCCCACGTGGGGGCACGGTGGCGTTGTGTACTAAGGCGTACTGCACGTCGATTTGCACCTGCCTTCAACCAATGCGAACCCTGCTTGTGTAGAGTTAGTATGTTGGGGAGCTGGCAGTTGATCTCCGTTGTTCGGCGGTTCTCTTCGGGTACTCTGGCTTCCTCTACCTGTAAAACTGTCGTGGTCATGATTGAAAGCTGGAATAATATTTTGGTGCGTGGAGTTAAAAAAAAAAGTTATCAGACCGATAAAAATGGAAAAAATGAAGCGATGTGAAAAATAGTTTTCATCGGGGGTGAAGGGGGTGTGGCAAAAAGTTTTTTTCAGGAATGTATGATGTATGGGTGGTGGGAGTAGCCAGAAATCAAATTTTCCATGGTCTAAAATATTTGATTAGTTTCATTCATTTAATGATTTTATGTGCTTTTTAGGACGGGTACATCCAGAAAAATGTTGATTTTGTCATTTTTATAGATTTGAAGCAATCACTCAATGAGTCATTAGTCACTTTTTTCAACTAGTTTGAACTTTTTTAGCTTTTTATTCGACAGTGTAAGTAGTAGCGACATCTGATATATTTTTTACCCTCAAGCACAATGAGGGCGAGAATAAGAGTACCGTTTGAAAATGCCAAAATTAGCCAACTTTGGCTGCTTTTTCTATCATTTTGAAAAGAGTTAATTTTAAACACTTTTCACGTACGTATTCACAATTGACTACCGAGCATATTTGCTGTTGTAAGTTTGGTTGTAAAGTTTAACCCTATCCCTTTCTGGTTGCGTGAAAGTAGGTACCGTCCAAAAAAACTCCAATTTTTTCAGAATTTAGTAAGTTTAGGTGACGATTTACTCCATTTCTAATTGATTGAGCTCTGAATGTTTTCTACAGCTGCATGCAGCAGTCAAAGTATGACAAATTTTGTTCTATATGTTATTGTTAAAAATTTAACCCTTGGCAGATTTAAGACTTCCCATAAGAGTACTGTCGGAATAATTGTTATTTTCGCCAACTTTTACATGCAGTTTCTCAGCACTGAAGCCATATTTTCTCAAAACGTTTCCCATGAGAAGATAGGGCATACACCCAAGAACAATTTTGCTTTTATATCTTTTATTCCAAGTTTTAATCCTCACCCATTTGTCAGGCCTTGAATTGGAGTACCCTCAACTTGTACATGTTAATTCAAATACCAAGATTCAAGATTCCTCCATGTCTCTTATCAGACTGCTCAGTTTGTGATAGATGTTCACACATTTAGAGATTAATATGATACACTAAAATCACCACACAAATATTTTAAAATTAACTCCTATTGGCCACAAATGATATGAATATAGCATTTTATCTTCGAGATTGACTAATTTCAAGCGCTAATTTTTCTAATTGCAATGTTGTTGTAACAATTATTTTTGTATGCACAGATGCAACAATGCTTGCAGAAGAAAGTTACTGTTTAGTTTTTAATCCCACCTTTAACCCTCAAGTACAATGAGGGTAAGAGGGTAAGAGTTCCATTCGAAAATGCTAAAATTAGCTAACTTCGGTTTCATTTTCCTGTCATTTTGGAAAAGGTTAATTTTAAACACTTTGTTTTGCTATAGGTAGAGATGCTTAATGGACAAATCCGCTGCTGTAAGTTATGCTTTGGGGCTTAACCCAACATGTGCTTTGGCCACGTAAAGAATAGTATTGTCCGACAAAAATTGATTTTCAGTGAATTTTGGAAACATCTGTACTCATTTCCTCTAATTGCAAGGTTGTTGTAGCAATTATTTTGGTATGGATAGATGTAAAAATGATTACAGAAGAAAATTACCGTTTACTTTTTAATCTCAAGATTTAACCCCCAAGCACAATGAGGGTGAGAATAAGAGTGGCGTTATAGAAAGCCAAAAATAGCCAACTTTGGATGCTTTTTGTCTTTCATTTTGGAAATGGATAATTTCAAACACTTTGCTTTACTATATGTAGTCTGCATTTTCACATTGGAAAGTTGGGAAAGCCCGTAATTTGTCCAACAAATTACAATTCTCTAGTTTATTTATTAAGGTTTGACGACACTTCAACAGCCAAGGTCATATCGCGTCGGTGACAGTTTTTCGGGTGGGTGGAGTCGGAATACCCGGAGAGAACCACCAAGCAACGACGAGCAGGTGCCAGCTCCCCAACATCGTAACTCCGCACTGCAGCACAGGCAGGGTTAGATTGGTTGAAGACATGCACACCATCGACGTGTTGTACGCCTTAGTGAACGGCATCATCGTGCCCCCATGCGGACAATCGGGGTTAAGTGCCTTGCCCAAGGACACAACGCGGGAGTCCGAATCGATCGCTCAGACGGTCACCCGTCCAAGGACTAACCGGGCTCGATGTTGCTTAACTTCGGTGATCTGACGAGAACCGGTTACCGAAACGCCACCGCGTCCACAGATGTTTTTCAATACACCATGTTAATGAGTATGACTGTGAATATCCATCGGGGGAGGGGGTGGGAGGTGGGGGTGGCCAAAATTGGTAGGTTTAAACTGCTGGAAATGGAAAACGAAAATGGGTGGGTGGGTGGTTGGGTGGGTGGGTGGGTTTTGGGTGGTTCAACATGACGAAAGTTAAAAATCATCATAAATTCCTGGTGATTTGTCCGCCCCACCCCCCGTTTTCATACCCTTTTTCAGCACCTGCTTTTTCGGGTAACCCGTTTTGTGTTGTTTTTTTTAAGCATAAGAAATGCAGATTAACCCTTGAGTCCTCAGATTAATTTTACGTCAATAACAACTGTATATACATGTTCATTGCTGTTGATGACTTAACAGTGTTTCTACATTATTGTTGGCTGACGGCACGGCCGGTTTTGGCCGTTATGTTTTGTAAAGGGTTAACTGAAACAGTGGCAAAGATATAATTCAGGTGACCGGCCGTTTCCCTTTTCCCCTACCGATAATTTCGCCAGAACTGTCGTGTCGGATTTTTCCCTTAACCCTTTACCCAACGAATCGACCGCATCCGCCCGCGTAATATGCAAATTCTGCAGTTGAAAAAATATTATTTTTTTAAAAATTTCAACAAAACCATATCATGTGACCCCTCGTTGGAACGAGCTCGTAGAGCTCGTTCCAACGAGCGTCACATGATATGGTTTTGTAGAAATTTTTTGAAAAATTAAAAAAAAATGATATTTAAAATAATAAATTTTGATAACGTCTGCGTTGGGTAAAGGGTTAACCAATTGTCCGTTCACTCTTGAAATAATTGTTAGTACACTTTTTAACACTCGGTTAAATTGTCTGGATCAGACAGCTAAGCACCCCCCCCCCCCCCCCCCCCCACACCCACCCCCCACCCCCACCCACCCCATTAGCGTTTTGGAATCAACACATTTTGATTGGCACCAAAATATCCAGAATGGATAAAAATGTGGCACCAGACAGTTTCAGTCCAGCGTGAAGACTGGAAAAAGGCTTTGGGGGCCTATTCCATTAGTGCGTTACAAAACAAAGATTCGTCGCTACGTCGGGGCGCGGTGGCTCAGTTGGTAGATTGGTAGAGGTGCAGACTGCAAGCCTAGAGGTCCTCGGTTCGAATCCCACCTGCGGCAACCGCGTTGTGTCCTTGGGCAAGACACTTCACCCCCATTGCCCACGTGGGGGCACGGTGACGCTGTGTACTAAAGCGTACTGCACGTCGATGGTGCACCTGTCTCCAACCAATGCTAACCCTGCTTGTGTAGAGTTAGTATGTTGGGGAGCTGACAGTTGCTCGCCGTTGCTCGGTGGTTCTCTCCGGGTACTCCGGCTTCCTCCACCCGTAAACTGTCGTGGTCATGATTAGTCATTGTGCAGAAATATGTGACCTTAACCCTTTACCCAACGTAACGGCCAAAACCGGCCAGCGCTATTCTCAAAAATCGCCAATTAATTTTTTAAATATTTTCATTTTTTGTCTCAAAAACATAGGTTATGACCCCTCGTTGGAACGAGGGGTCATAACCTATGTTTTTGAGACAAAAAATGAAAAAAATTAGTTATTCAAGAATTTTTTTTGCAAGTGTCGTCTGCTTTCCATGTTAGGTAAAGGGTTAAACACCAATAAATAAATAAATAAATAACTACGTCAAGGAATAGTAAGATTTATCAGAATATTAACGATGCTGGAGTGGAGACGTGAATCAACGATCCGAGTTTGAGTTTTACAGGTGTTTCACGATCGCAATAAACTCGTGTTAAATATAGAGAAAACTCCAACAAGGCGCGTTGATTCCTGTTCTCGGAGCTTTACCTGAGATGCGTTCTGTATTTATACCACAATAAAACTTGAACTAAGTGAATAAAACGTATTTATTTAATGCTCAGGCATCAATTCACGCTGAAAAATTAAGTCATATTCCCCTGTCGGTCGGCAAAACGAAATATCAAAATGATATTTAGAAATCGATATTTCATCGTAGGTTCGGATGACGAATCACATGTACTTTAAACGAGTCAGCACATCAGTAATGAATTCCAGAGTCCCAAGTACAAACGAATTCGAATAATTGATAGTTACAGTGACTAAATCAATTCATTAAATCAGCGGTTTCAAAGTTTGACTTTCTCATTCACCTTCCAGCGAAAAGCCGAAATCACTTTCAAATTTCTTCAGTTCAACTTCACACGTCTTCAGTGCATTGAGTTCAAAAAAAATAAAATGACGTGTCTTGTTATTGAAAATAAGAAAGTGGTGGTTTTTGTTATTGTTCTATTTCTTCGAAACACATTGCGATTATTTCAATTCGCCAGCCTTGGTAAATCGTAAAGTTAGGGGAGAAATAAGACGGGACTACTTTTTGTGCGGATATTCACACATTCCAATGGTTGGAGTTTGGTTGTTGTAATTTTTGTATGGACGCCGGTTCGGCACATAAATTTTGCGCCTTAATGGCAAATAAAGGCCACAAATTGGAGAGTTTGTAGTCGTAGAGCATTAAATAAAAAGAAAATTCACGAAAATTTGATGAAAATACCGAAAATATCTCGTTCGTGGCTACAAGAAATATGAGGATCTTCACTCGCGACTGCGTCGCTCGTGAAGATCCTCATATTTCTTTGTAGCCACTCACGAGATATTTTCGGTATTCATCAAATTTTCGTGAATATCCTCTATATATTTAAAGAAAAATGTCATCTTCGACGGTCTATTTACTTCCTTACGTGACGCCGTTGTTGTGTCAAGGATTAGATACGTAATGACCAATCAGATATGTTCTTACATGTAGTTGTTACATGTAGGCCGGATTCTACGCGTGGTTTTCCTAACATATTTTTCAATGTTGAAAACACACAACAATGGTTGTATAAAAAGTAGAGCATGGTTCGGGAACAGTTAACGGATGGATACCAAGGTTAATCCGAGTGAACTCTGTTTCAGTTTGTCTGATGTCTATGCGGGCGAACGAAAAATTGGCTCTATTCCTTTTGAATTTTAAGCAAACCACGGGCGAATGAATGGCGCTCAATCCCACAATTTGTACTGTTCCTTTCCCTTTGAGCGTTTTACACTCTAAAATCAGTTGGGGTAAAAATCAACGCTAATCAACTGGGTTGGTTCATATTCACTCAACCTAGTTGATTTGGGTTGATTTTTAACCCAACTAATTGGAGGGGGGAGGTGGCTCAGTAGGTAGAGGTGCAGGCTGCAAGCCGAGACGTCCTCGGTTCAAATCCCACCTGTGGCAACCACGTTGTATCCTTGGACAAGTCACTTCATCACCATTGCCCACGTAGGGGCATGGTGATGTTGTGTGCTAAGGCGTACTGCACGTAGATGGTGCACTTGTCTTTAACCAATGCTAACCCTGCTTGTGTGGAGTTAATATGTTGTGGAGCCTGACAGTTGCTCGCCGTAGCTCGGTGGTTCTCTCAGGGTACTCCGGCTTCCTCCACCCGTAAAAATGTCCGACACAAGGTGGCCTGGCTTTCGAAAGTGTCCTTAAACCCCAATAAATAAATAAATAAATAACGCAACTAATTTTAGAGTGAAAAGAAAGTTGATGTAATAGGCCCCAAATGTCACAGTATTTTTAAACGTCTTGTTTGCTCTATCAAAGTGGCGAATATGTTACAAAGGTCGTCACTTTATTGTTGCAAGATTCACGGCGTACAAATCTGTACCTTAAATTTACTTATTACCGATTTTTTTTCAACATTAGCAGTTAGTTAAATGGTAAGAGATTGAACATTGCCTTTGAATATATTGCTTGGTAATAACAATTTTCAGTAGTAGACTGTTGGACTTCTATGCGTGAGGTCCCGAGTTTGATCCCCGTCTGGGACGACCCGCGTTGTGTCCTTGGGCAAGGCCCTTTATCCCGATTGCCTACATGGGGGCACGATGACGCCGTGTACTAAGGCGCACTGCACGTCGGTAGTGCACGTCTTCAACCGCTGTAACCCTGCTTCAACAGAGCTTGAACAGAGTTAGAATGTTGAGGAGCTGACAGTTGCGAGTCGAAGCTCGGTGGTTCTGTTCAGGTACTCCGGCTTCCCCCACCCCTAAAACTGTCACGGTCACGATTAGCCATTATGCAAAAGTATGTGACCTTAACCCTTTACCCAACGTGACGGCCAGAACCGATCAGCGCAATTAACAAAAATCACCATTCAATTTTCATTATTTCATAATTTTTTGGTCTCAAAAACATAGCTTATGACCCCTCATTGGAACGAGCGCGATGAGCTCGTTCCAATTTAGGGGTTATAAGCTATGTTTTTGAGACTAAAAATGAAAATATTTAGTTATTCAAGAATTTTGTTTGCGGGTGTAGTCCGCTTTTCGTGTTAGTTAAAGGGTTAAACACCAATAAATAAATAAATAAATAAATAAATAATAACAATTTTACGCCCTTTTAAAACAAATTAAAATTGTCTCAAACTTGGCTTCTCTGCAGTTAAGAGGTGAACAGAGAAAAAACAACACTAAAAATATGTCGATACATCATGCAAGTCAAGGAGAAAGTGAAAGCCTCAGGGTAAAATATGTTACTAAGTTAGTAACTTATTGTTCTCAAAATGACAGATTTGTAAATAAAAAATGACCCACTGACTGCCATGACACTTTGAAGATAGCCACTCCACTTGGGTGTCTCGTAAGTGACTGGACAAGAAAGATGTATAATTACAAGGACAGGTCTTGAAAAAGTCAGAAAACAGACAACCCATCAACTGGACTTCAAGGTTGGGTTTCCGAACTCAACAATGTATGTGACTGTCCATATTCTTTTACCCAACAGAGGGGCTTGGCCAGGATATTCAAACTATGGGAGGGGCACACGTATCACTACCGGTACGGGGTTCTAGAATAGCGTGCCGTTGGCATGTTCCGATGGTCATAGGTCCGAGAATGGGGAGAGTTAAAGAGAGCGTCTCCCGTCTCAGCGGAGAGAGTCAGGGGGTCTCTCTCATGAATTTTTTTTTTAATGTTTAACCCCTTGAGCTTCAGTCGTAGGCCTTTTGCGCACTCAAATTGAGCTAATTTATCATAAAGGAAACGGATTTTTTTATGACAAACGATGAGTTTTTCCCGAGTATCGCGCTTCACCAACGAGGAAAGTACCAGGTATACGTGACTGAACTTCTAGAGGGACTGAATATTTTGAAGACCCTATGTTTCAGAAATCAAATCAGACAGAAATTTACCGTTTTGGGCAGATTTGGGCGAACATTTTCTGAAGGAAAATTATGTTTGTGTTGTTTACCAGCTTGATGTCGAATAGTACTGAAATGGTTAACCGGATAATCGGTTTGAAACCAGTTAGCTACCTAACCGATTAGAAAAACCGTCAACCGGTTATCCGAAATATCGATAGTGATCGTCATTCCAGCTTTAAAACATAGTACATCTGCCGCTTCTCCTTTGTGATAGATTACACATCGAAGTCGCGTTGCATATTTTAAGAAAAAATCTGCTTTGGCGTTCAAGACTTCATTAATGCTCGGCAGTTTACGTGAGTAATGAGTAATCGCAGAAATTATGCTCGACAACGTATGTGACTGTCCATATTCTTTTACCCAACAGAGGGGCTTGGCCAGGATATTCAAACTATGGGAGTACTCGACAACATTCGTTTGTATACACACTCGGAATAGTCTGAGAATACTGCTTTCCCATTCCTATAGTTTTGATCCCATATTCGGTGAAATAATGGCCACGGATAACCGGATATTATTCGGTTATAGCTCTTGGTTGGTCGGTTACGAAAATGAGCCAACCGTTTCAGCCCTAATGTCGAATCCATGTCTCTCTATACCAGGCCTGGCATTCTTGAAAATGCAGGAGGGCTAAAAATCGCTCCCCTTGCATGACCTAGTGGAGTGATTAGCTCTCCCCAAGCTAACCAAAGCTAAAAGTGGCAACACGAAGTGTTACTATTAATGAATTCTGTCCAGCGGGCTTTGTACATTTTATTTGGTGCTACTAACAAGGTAGTCTCCTTGAGACGGCTACACTTCCCCTGCCACACCTCCGGGCCTTGGCAAGGCCCGGAGGTGTGGGAGGGGTAGTGTGGCCTTCTTACGGAGATCACTAACATAGGAGAGGTCTTAAACGATGTGGGTTTTAAGAATATAACAATAACATGATTTTGGAGGGCATTATGGTTCAGTAGCGGCCCTGCAGCAATGATGAACAGCCCGAGGGTTTATTAAAGGCCCGAGACGAAGTCGAGGGCCGTTAATAAGCCCCAGGGCTGTTCATCATTGCTGCAGGGCCTCTAATGAATCATGATGCCTGACAACAATCATGTTATTACTATTATTACCACTCCCTGTTACAGCTAACTGCTGCAGCACAGAAATAATCACTAAAGTCGGTTCGATATTTCTGTTTCGATCGTGCGTTCGACTTCAGTTCAGAAATACAAAGGGACGTCATCCGAATAGGAGTAATTCATTAGACCATGGCATCTAAAAATATTCGGGCCGCGGGCCGCTAATGGCTATTTATATCATTATCGCCCGCGGCCCGGCTCCGTCGAATGACGTCACTGAAATTATGGAGTTTTAACGGGCCTCCAAACTTATGTTAATCGACTAGTAACTTATAGACTGAGTGGTAATAATAGGCTGTTATGGTCGTCATATTATAGGCGAGCGAATAAATCGCTCTCCTGAAAATACCAGGCCTGCTATACAGTATGTCGTCTGCGTGTTTCTTTGTGAAATGTTATTTACATCTTTTTCTTCTTATGGCAACATAATTTATGTACTTTTAAACATTGTTTCCACTCAAACTATAAACTCTTCCAAGATTCACCCCTGGAATTGTTCAGATCGGAATTGCCATCGGGGCGTTAAAGTTTACATCAAAGTATAATTGCTGACAATTACATGTACATTGAAAAAGTGTTTGATGTATACAGATACAAATGTTGAAATAGACAGAGTAATAAACCTTCATTTAACATTTCAATCTCGCATTTCTTCAAAATTTTCCTCGTTTCACTCTTAGCTCAAGGCAAGTAAAGGGGACAATATGACAGAAATTCATAAATTGGTGTTCTTTGTTAACAAAACCGTGATATTTTATTTTATTTTATTTTCATAAATCATTCGCATGTTTCGTTTAGATAAATGCATTTGAGAGGAGGGCTGTTCGTTGAACTGACTTTTTATTATATGACAACGACAAAAGTTGTGGATGCTATCAGTAATAATAATAATGCGTTGGCTTTCTGTTGATTTGCCGCGGTCCTTTAACGAGGAAGCCTGCATCAACCCCGACACCAGAGCCCGACACCCACTTAGTCACTCCTCCCCCATTATCCCTCTTAATTTCCCAGCATTCTGAAACAAACTATTTATTATTTCCCGAATTGGCCCCAACTATGATGTTGACTCAAACCTCATATCACCCCTCATCATGGGCGGCGGAATGATTTTTAAAGTGTGTGTGGGGGGGGGGGGTGGGGTCGGGCGATGGATGGTCGTCGCTATGAACATTTTAAATTCCAGGGTCCCAAAACCCCCATTTCCATGCATCTGAGTGGATATTTTGAGATTTTTCAGGAGATGTATTTGAAAGATTTCACACTTTGAGAGCCGTTAAAAACGTCGGTAAAGCATACAGGTGGGGTCTATTTATCAGCTTTGGTCGTAACGACCAAAGCTGATAAACAGACCTCACCTGTACGCTTTGCCAGACGTTTACAGCAATTATACTGTCTGTGGATTATCTTGTCTGGGGTGGATTGGTTCTTGTATGTCTGTAAGATTACGATCTACTTCAGTTAACCGATTTATTAACAGACTGTATACATTTTAGCGTTTGCTGCCACTTACGGCAAAAGATGATCCGAAAGCCATCGAAGCTGAACCAGTACGAGAGAAACATAGCTGGCGAAAATATGGGGGAGGCTCTGGATCCGCCCCTTGTTTCACCAGTCATTGGTTGTGTTAAAATATATGCATACAAAAAAAAACATGGCCCGACAAAAAAGTGGAGGGGCTGACCCCCCCCCCCCCCGGCCCCCACCCCCGGTTCCGCCGCCCCTGCTCATCCACTTGTTTCTCATGCTTTCACCCCAGTTTTCCATTAGTTATTCAATGAATCTCATTATTCTTGGTAAATATTTAAAGTATTCTAAAATGAAATGTTCCAGAATCTCAGTTATCCCCAAGCTGCAATCCCCCCCCCCCTTTCCTTTCCCGTTTTCCTCCTTCAACTCGAGTGACTTTGATTTGAGTTTGAATAATAATGACCCCGCAAAGATCCATCGAGGCACTCCTCAAAAGCTGGTGCTTCTTTTTGTATTCTCATAAATCATTCGCTCGTTCCATTTAAATTGATGAATTTGAAAGTGAGACTGTGTGTTCAACTGACTTTTATTATATGACTTTAGTATGTGACCTAAACACCAATAAATAATAATAATACAATAAATATTATATGACTACCACAAAAGTACGTCCCCTGAGTTCCAATGTGTTATATGTGCCAGTAGGCACATAGAACACATTGGAACTCAGGAGACGAGTAGTCGAAGCTGTCAGCATTGGCTGGCATAGGTCTAGAATTAGAGTTCTATGGGAATGTCTATAGTGAATCCTATACACATTCTCATAGGACTATAATTCTGGACCCATGCCGCCTTAGTAAGTCTGCGGCTATAGAGTTATATTTAAAACCTTTTTCTATAGCCGGTTTGCTCTATAACATTTGGTCTATAACATTTGGCCTATAATCTTTGGTTTATGCTAACAGCTTCAGCTCTCCTCACAAATGGCTCCTCAATACTGCTGTGGTTTTCACGTGAATTCTGACTCACCGGAAAACAAAAACCTCAACCTTTCCAAGTACATTTCACGCCTTTATCAAACTGGGACACAAGGTTCACGTGACGTCACCGACGAGCTAAGATTTTCGAGTCGACAATTTTACGAAACCAAAATTCTAATGACTGCGCTGAACACCCTGGACAGACATTCAATAATTTTTCATTTACATTTCGGAAGCTTTATTCAATTTTAAATCATGCTCACCTATGTCACTACCTGTGAAAAGTCGGTATGTTAAATTTTAGCTTTTAACCCCACCACCGGTGTAAAGCTTCTACTGCGGTTAAAACGTTTTCAGTGGGAATTCCATTTAAAAAATTTACACTTATGAGGAACTACATCCAGCTCGACCTTTGACATGACCCAATTTACCGACTTCGATACATTCACACTTCGCTATGTTTCATTCAAGCATACGACGTTTATCGGTACTATCTGCTACGTGCAGTGAGTTATTATGTTTCAAATACCCACAATTAAATATTTAAAATAAAATTTAATAATTATTAATAATAATTTGACTGAAAAAGCAAGGTAAATTCAATCAACTTTGACGATGAGTCTAGCTGTCAATAAAGCTTTTACGTGCAGCCGGAAGTCCTGCCCACCGGTGCAGAGGCAAACAAAACAAACCCATGTGTTTGCGATAGAACGTATGGTTTTTTTCTCCATTTCAAGTGAAAAAGTCGATTATTCATTAAGAGCGTGGTACAAATAAAGCAAATAGGTGCTAGGGTCAGTGATCAGATTTAAACCACTCGTAGAATAAGGGTTTTAACCACGAGGCTCTGTCGTATCCAACTCCTGGTTTAAATCTGATTACCGGCCCTCGTACCTATTTATTCTATATTTAAATATGTACTCTCATAAGAAAATTGTTACACATTATTACAACAGTCTATCAATCTTGATTGTCATATTTCGTCTCGTTGACAAGATGAGATAAGTCAGATGAAACACGACGCCATAACGACGTCTCGTTTGATCTGGATGATCTTATCTCGTCAACTCAATGCAACATGACGACCAGGATTAATTTACTGTTGCGCAAAATTGTGTTTACGGCCTATTCCGCTCATTAAAAATATACTGTCTTTTCAACCGGAGAATTGGGAGTTTCTGTGCTTCATTAACCCCTTAGGTAAACAGTAACAGGGATCGCGATTTATTTGATCGTATCCTAAGTCAAAAAAGAAAGTAAAATAAACTTTGAGGAGCAATATTTTTAGTATTATCGACTTTAATCCCAAACAAATTATTGTAAATTCATATTTCGAGTCTAGCTGTATGAATTTGCATAATTTCATGTTCTTACTGTTGCCAGCGTCATGTCAGGACGTCGTAATTCAGACATGGGGTGAAATGAAAAGTTCACACATGCAGTCAATAGCGTGTATGTCCACCGTTTGCCTTTTGGATGGCAATACATCGACGGCGTATGGACCAGATAAGTCTCTGGATGTCACCCTGTGGTATTGCGTTCCACCCCTGCCTTAGAACATTACGTAAATCGCCTAACGTCTGAAGATCATGAAGTCGTACCCGACGGTGCAATTGATCCCAAAGATGCTCGATTGGCGACAAATCTGGCGAAAGTGGGAGCCATAGAAGAAGTTCGATGCTCTGCTCCTCAAGAAAGTCACGACAGATACGCGCCAAGTGACATCGTGCATCGTCTTGCTGGAATAACTGCAATCCGACGTTAGCGTTAAACAAAGGGACAACAACAGCGTGAAGAATTTCGTCCCTATATCGCTGTCCATTCAGATTACCATCGATGAAGATCAACTGCGTTCGATGGTGCAAGGAAATTCCTGCTCAAACCATTACACTACCCCCGCCGAAACGGTCGCATTCCCGCACGTAAACATCGGAAAACCGTTCTCCTCGTCGGCGATACACTCTTGCCCTACAATCAGCGCGCCGTAGACAAAATCGTGATTCATCACTAAAAAGAAGTGTGCTGCTGAGTCCAGCGAACACGCTGACGTACCCATTCCCGTTCCATTCTGACGGTACGATGACGTTGGGTAAGGATTGGTCCGTGGTATGGACGCCTACTTCGAATGCCGTGTTCAGCGAGTCTGTTGTGGACAGTTTGTGCACTGATTCTATTGTTAGTTCTACCAGGAGTAATTGCTGCTGTCCTTGTCGCCGGAAGGAAGCGATCCCGCAAGTGAGACGTCCTGATGTGTCGGTCTTGTGCAGGGGTCGTAACTCTTGGTCGATCTGAAAGCGGTCTGTCGGCAGTAGATCCAGTGGTTCTATACCTCAAAATGAGACGGTAAATAGTGGCTACAGTAACTTCGAACTCGGCAGCGAGCTCATCTGGAGGTATCCCAGCCTCATGCATACCAATGGAACGAAACCTCTGATTTCCGGTTAACCTTGGCATTTTTTAAATGTCGGAAGACAAAAACTAGCGTGTTTTCTCAATAACCCAGGCTCTCTAGCATAACATAACACAAAGAAAATCGTCTGTCACCCATTCAATTTGACATTTTCGGGAAGCACGTGCTATTTTGAAATCCGTAGCAAAATTGTATACGGTTGGGTGGACAACAACAACATGTCATTAAACTCTTTGCATGACTTCTTGTCCACAAACATGCAACATTAGAACTATTATATTTCATCCTTTATGCTATTTTTTCACATTTGTTTCTATTATACTTTCTTTTTTGACTCAGTATATAAGTGTTCATCTAGCACCGCTTGAAGATGACAGGCGAAAACATTTTCTCAAAGGTCATAAATTTCATTCTTTTTCTCACAGAAATGCATAATTTACCTCTCCCTCCTCTCACAGAAAAAAAAACAGAAAGAGGTTTCATGAAAGAAAGGCTTACTTAAAAAAATAATATGTTCCTTTTTCAGGTCGCCGTCATTTCGAATTTGTTCAGATCTTTCTATCGCATCGCACTCATCGCGTCTCGAGTTCAATAGCATTATTGTAATGTGGGATTGTATGCTATAGATTGGTACAAATAGAAATATTAATTAAAACAGTTAAAATGAGAAGTCCTGTCATGAAATGCGCATAAATAGCACGTCGATCTGCGCGTTAATCTACGCGTTATGACCATAGTAAGGCTATCAAATTCTGTACACATGGCCTGTGCACAAGCAATGTTTCAGCCAATGGACCTCCGGGTAACCCGGAGGTCCATTGGCAGAAACATTGCCTGTGTTTGCTATGAATAACCCGGAGAACCTGCCGTGCTTTGGATGCCAGTCTATATGACAATTACACGCAATTCCCACGCGCAATTAAGCCTAGATAAGAGCACAGTTCGTGACAGGACTTCCAGTTTTAACTGTATGTTCTTTAATTATGACTATTTGTTTAGTGGTCAGCATATATCAGCCATGTGTTCTTAACTATTTATTTATTGATTTTTAAGATCACATACTTATGCACACTGGCTAATCGTGACCGTGAGAGCTTTACGGGTGGAGGAAGCCGGAGTACCCGGAGAGAACCACCGAGCATCGACGAGCAACTGTCAGCTCCTCAGCATTCTAACTTTGTTCAAACTCCGCTCAAGCAGGGTTACAGCGGTTGAAGACATGTGCACTTTCGACGTGCAGTACGCCTCAGTACACGGCGCCATCGTGCCCCCATGTTGGCAACCGGGAGAAAGTGCCTTGCCCAAGGACACAATCGGGTCGTCCCGGACGAGGATCGAACTCGGGACTTCCAGCATAGAAGTCCAACAGTATACCACTGAGCCACCGCGCTCCCTGTTCATAACTACAGAGAAAGACACGTACAAACTCTATAACGATCAACTTGGGGGGGGGGGGGGGGGGGGGGGGATACGGCATGTAAAAGTATGAAAGTATAATTGATGAACACAATTTGAGTACGCCGCTTGCAGTGAATGGAGTTAGTTTTCGGGTTGGTTTATTTCTTTGAGAAAGGATTCGGAAATCTTTGATTTTAATGTCCGAGGCCCTTATGCAGTGGCGTAGCCATGGGTTGAGTCTAGGGGTGGGGGGCATGCCCTCCAAATTACAGTGCCCCCCCCCCCTCTCAAAATGGGAATATTAAAGCACCAGAGGGTCCTAGATTCAGTCTCCGGGCATTGAATTTTCAAAATTTTCCCGAACCCCCACTAATGGGAGGGCCATACCCACCCCACCTCAGGCTTACGGCCTCCGGATATGCCTGTGGCATATATCGACCTAGCACCCCCCCCCCAAAAAAAAACAAAAAAACATTATGCCCCCCTAGGAAATCCTAGCTATGTCCCTGCCCTATGGTCTATTTGTTTTCCCACTTTTCGTTGAGTCTGCTACCATTGATGGAATGTGATGTCCTTTTAATATATATAAATATCCTTTCAGGGTCAAGTAATAGATATTCCAGTCAACGAATTTTTAATTCCCCTTTAAACAACACTTTATTATCAGAATTAGTGGAACTGCGCGGAGTAATCGTAAAACTATACGGCTGTGGCGAGTCTTCGTTCCATGTGGTAATGTCACTAAAATTCGGCCAAATAAAGTCGCGCTGGATCAACAGTTCTGGCGCTGATTGAAAAAAAATAAATGTGAATGATATTTTTTTTGATTCAGTTATCTGGAATATATCAGTTAACCCTTTACCCAACGCAGACGATATCAAAATTTATTATTTTAAATATAATTTTTTTAATTTTTTCAAAAAATTTCAGCAAAACCATATCATGTGACCCCTCATTGGAACGAGCTCAATGAGCTCGTTACAATAAGGGGTCACATGATATGGTTTTGTTGAAAAATTTTGAAAAGTTTAATTTTTTCAACTTCTCAATTTGCATATTACGCGGGCGGATGCGGGCGGTTCGTTAATTAAAGGGTTAATGGCAAAATCGAACCGTTCGTTCACTTTCCCGATGTACTGAAATATTCCAGATGAGTGAATCTAAACACAGGCGATGGACTTTTTAAGGTGTAGACAGGCCTCAGGCCATAACAGCGTCGATTTCCTAACAGTGTAAGACTGATGGCTCGAGTGTTCGATCTTCCGAGTCGATTATACGACTTGAAAATGTTCGATCTACTGAAACAAAAGTGATGAAAAGTTCAGATAACATTTCCAAAAACATGTAGTGCACTGAAGAAGCGCAATTAGATATGCGAAAAAAAATAAACTCAGTCATGGAATTCTGACCCAAGCGATTTTTAGCTTGCCTTAACTGCTCACGCAATTTAATCCGGCATAAGCGTTTTTTGCTCACCTACTTTCAGCTATTTTCAATGGTGACGGACCATGGAACGTGTGTACAGAATATGCTGGGTACATGTGTGTGTCGGCCACTACATGTACCAGTCCCCCTGAACTTCTTGATCGATCTGACCACACTGGGGTGGAGGGGATAGTAAAAAATGAATACAGGTTCATTCATTAACATTTTATTAATTCGTTTAAAATTGATTGGCTTGAATGCACTCGAAGGAGATATTACCCAACCCAGTATTAACACCCTTCACTCTAATGTCAAAATACCAAAATTTCAGTAAGCTGTTTTTTTTCCGATAATGCATCTAGAAATTTACCCAATTCAATCTCGTTTGACAGAGCTCAATGAGCTCTGTCAAACGAGATTGAATTGGTTAAATTTCTAGTTGCATTATGGGAAATTTTTTCTGTCTAAAATTTAGATATTTTGACATCAGTGTGCAGGGGGTTAACTAAGTCTTTAGAAGATCGTTGTGTTGTGAAGCAAAAAAGTGAAAAAGATTTCAGGAGAGCAAAGAGCAATTTGCTCGCCTAAGTAGGTTCCAGGTGAGCGATTTATTGCCACTCTGGATTTTTCAGAAATCCAAGCCTGTAAACTCCACCAAAGATAATAGAGTAACATCGAAGGAATATTTTAAAAGTTATGGTGACTAAATTGTATTAGTACTTACCTTGCAATTTTTTAAATAGCAGCGTTTCTAATACTCCCGGACGACCTGACATTGACTAACGTTTGACACAGTGGAGGCTATACTGCGTCAATAAAAACTGGAGATAAAACTTTTGCATTATAAAGAAAACGATGCTTGACTACGGAATACACACTCCATACCGTTCAATAGTAAATCTTCACACTGAATTTGTGCACAACAACTGTTTTGTTCTGTAACGAATATTGAACCGCGTATTTCAATTCGTTCAGAGGAGGGCACTGATGTGAACCCAGTTATTAAAACGCTGTAAAAAGTTAACAAACAAAAGTTGAATATACTTTCCTTTTTGATTTGCTGATAGATCCCCTGTAGCTTGAGTGTTCAAAAGATAAGATTCAAATAAGTACACCCAACATACATGCTGTCCTACCTCTGTGTAAAAATATACAACACCGCCTTTAAAAGGTCACACAGCAAGCATTAGGTAAACTATAAAAGTCAACAGCGAATAATACAACAGTATTTTTTCACCCTCGAGTGGTGGGTGTGATTATGGCTAATTATGTCAATAAACTTTTTTTCTCTTTTTTTCTTTTCCTTGACACTTCCTATCTAACAGGACTGGAAATGCACTATTTTTTTCAAAATATCTAAATTTTGCCTGCACAGGGATGTAGCGAGAGGGTCTTTTAATCGGGGTGGGGTTGGGGGGTTGAGGTACCAGCACGACACGCGATAGGCATGTCTCGAGGGCGCACATGCGGAATTTGGGGAGAGTTTTGAGTGGGGGGCATCTCCCTCTTGATGGTAGGGAGTTTGAACCCCTAATATGGATTCTGAGGCCTCCCGCTGCCTCAAATCTAATCATTTTATCCACAAGAGAAATGCATTTCCCCAGGTAGGTCCATGAGTTTTCCCTTACACTAATCAGGCTACACAAGGACTATAGACGGACAGCTTGTCAGCCAATGCCTACTACTTCCAACTGACTGCCAGTCAGTTGGAAGGAGTAGGTATTGACTGAATAACTGTTAGTCTAGAGTGCCTGTGTAGACTTGTCATTGTGAGGGAAACCGAACGACGAATTACAAAAACCAGACGATCGCAGATACGAGTCGAAATTTCGGAAATTTTTGTCAGCTGATTTGAAAATTTGATCCAAAATTGGAAAATCGCTTTGGTTCTGCTGGTAATGACAATCGATCGCCAATCGCAGACGATAGAAACTGTGATCACGGGTTGAACATTCAAATCGACTCATCGGAAATGTCTGAAAAGTTCAGGATATGAAGGAAGTTGATTTCTTTAAATTTCCAACTATTGGAATTTATATCTTCGAATTTCCAAATATTGAATATTATGATGGTTATTGCGGGGGGGGGGGGGGGGGGGGGGGGGGGGAGACAACCCTATTGTTGCATATCTGATTACACGTACTATCTCAATACCTTGTAGAATGGGTAAAAAAATCATATTTAATGGAGTCTCAGTACAAAATTACTACAACCCTGACAAAAACTGACGCACGAACGGTATCACAAATCTCCCTTTCACCTTACATATTTATTTATTTAATGGGGTTTAACGACACTTTCGAGGGTCATCTCGTGTCGGGCAGTTTTACGAGTGGAGGAAGCTGGCGTACCCGGGGAGAACCACCGAGTAGCGGCAAGCAACTGTCACCCCAACGTACTAACTCTTGACACACAGGGTTATAATTAGTAGAGATAAGTGCACCACCGACATACACAGCGCCACTGTGCCCCACGTGTGCAATCGGGATTAAGTGCTTTGCCCAAGGACACATCCCAGTTACTCCTGGCAGGGATCGAACCGTGTACCTTCTGGTTTGAAGTACCATGCCGTATCTACTGAGCCACCGAGCTCCCTTCATCTTCCATATACTTAGTGTTCAACTGCTTGAGTGCTGGGATCACTTATTTGGGCTTTATTCCGAAGTACAGATACCCCGACTTAAAGGCTTCCCATTCTATAGAGGTGCTTCTACATATGTGCTTCAACTTATCTTTGAAGTGAAATATTTTTGCCTGTATGGCTTTGCCTTGCCAGTAGGCACTTTCCCTTAAATTGTATCAAGGCAAAGACAGGTGAAAACATTGTAACACCCTACAAAAATTTACCTCTCTTCTAGTTAACAGTGTCAACATAGATCAGTGGTCTGTCTGTCTGTCTGTCTGTCTGTCTGTCTGTCTGTCTGTCTGTCTGCTGTCTGTCTGTCTGTCTCTCTCTCTCTCTCTCTCTCTCTCTCTCTCTCTCTCTCTCTCTCTCTCTCAGCAAGGATTATTATGACCCCCGATGAGTCTGGAGGTGGGATGGGGAAATCTCACCCTCGGGGCAAGATATTTGAACCAGACCCGAGGCTTGCCGATGGTCTGGTTCAAATATCTTGCCCCGAGGGTGACATTTCCCCATTCCCACCTTCAGACTCATCGAGGATGATCCCCCCCCCCCCCCCCCCCCACCATGCAGCGATTACGTTAGCCAGAGGTAATCGGGAGTCACGTGCTGATTCAGTCAAATCATTTTGTATCCGTTGTTTTGAGAAACTGATGACACCATCGGAAAGAGCATGGTCATGTATATACCAAAGGTATATACCACGAAATCGATTAGGATCGGTGGCAGCTTGAGGGTTCAAGAGTTTTAGAGCATCGAACTTTGATCACACTGCATTCCGATGACGTCAATATGAATTAGTTGGTAGCAAGAAACTGATACGATATGCATAACGTCATAATAACGTTATAAATGTATAGCGTCACGTGGGTGAAATATCCCACCCTGCTGTCTCATTCAGGACACACACCTGTCTCTCCCTGCTATCTCACCCGGGACACACGTATGTTACACATGTAACCATCTTTATAATGCTGTATTTGATGACAACAGGAAAAAATGGAAAAAATAAACTGAGAACTTATCGAGAGTTTAAGAACAAATATCACCTTGAGCCTTATTTGATTTATACAACACCCCCCGAGGCGAGAAACATATTTACTCGTTTGCGTATAAGTAACCACAAACTTATGATAGAAAAGGGGAGGCATATGCAACCACCCATCCCCGTAAGTGAACGCTTATGCGCGGTGTGCGGCTCAGGTGCAGTGGAAACAGAATGGCACTTCGTTATGGAGTGCGGTGAATATGCATCTCTCAGAGAACGTGCATTTAACAAATTTGAACGTGAATACCAAGAGTTTGTTGAGATGGACACATCCGAGAGATTCACATTCCTGATGAGAAACAACGTGCCACAGCTGTGCGGCATCATCTGTAATATGGCCCAGCAATTCTTAAAACAAGGAGAACAAGTTTTGTCAATCTGACACCAAGAAGTGACATTAACAATATTACATTACAACCACTATAAGCCTTAATATTTACGTTTGTCATTCGGAATTAGTATTGTTTTATGTTTCTATTTATGATGATTTTGTATATACAAAGCAATCTGCCTTTGTTCTGGCGTATTTGCTTAATAAATCTTATCTTATCTTATCTGTAGTGGGGGGGGGGGGGAGAAAAGAGTGACCAAGTTATTCAGTTGATAACTAGGTGACAGTTCGCACGGATTGATAGTTAAAGAAAGATTGAGTAAAAGGCGTCAGCGACGACAAAAACACAGCACCACCCTGTATGTCGGCGGGCGACTACCCTTCCACGTCAAATTCAGGGCGCGAATAAAGATACGAAAGTTACCCCTTCCACACGGATGTCAAAACACGGACATTTCAAGCAGCCAATTACTCCCGCAATGCACCTAAGTATGTAACCAATTGAAACTTGTTTGACAGAGCTTCTTGAGATCTGACAAACACGGTTTAATTGGTTAACCCTTTACCCAACGTAACGACGAAAACCGGTAACGCTATTCTTAAAAAAATCGCCAATTAATTTTCAGTATTTTTTTGTCTCAAAAACATAGGTTATGACCCCTCATTGAAACTTGTTTGACACAGCTTCTTGAGATCAGACAAACACGGTTTAATTGGTTAACCCTTCACCCAACGTAACGACGAAAACCGGTAACGCTATTCTTAAAAAAATCGGCAATTAATTTTCATTATTTTTTCATTTTTTTTTTGTCTCAAAAACATAGGTTATGACCCCTCATTGGAACGAGCTCATCGAGCTCGTTCCAATGAGGGGTCATAACCTATGTTTTTGAGACAAAAAAATGAAAAAGACTAGTTATTCAAAAGATTTATTTGCAAGTGCCGTCTGCTTTTCATGTAAGGTAAAGGGTTGAATTCCTAGATGCATTATGGAAAAAATGTTAGATTAAAATCTTGATATTTCGTAGTCAGTGGGCAATGGGTTAATTTATTTTGTCTTCTCTTGATAACGCGAGTCGATTTACTCATGTAAATTTTACTACATGTTCTTTTTGAACTGAATATTAAATATCCGTTCAAATTATATGTCTTTAATTGTAGCAGAATTTGTAAAACAAGCTGCAGCATATAAATTGCAATCACAGCCTCTTTTTCCCTGGATGCCATTGATTCTCATATTTTATAGATTTGGTATGCGTTACAACAATGGCAATGTGATCGCTTCAATAAGAGGGTTTCCAAAGCACAGAAAAATTAAGATTCAACCAGGTTAAAAACATTCTTACCCATTTCCTGACAAATCAAATATATCCGACCAGGGCCCAATACTATAAAACTTTTACAATTGTATTTTCTAGAGTTGTATTTTTCAGTTAAGACATTAAATGTGTTGAAATGGACCCTTGGCATCTTCAACGATGTAGAAATTTGCCATTTGGCAAATTGCCATATCTTTTGAAATGCTAATGATTCATTTTAGTCAGTTATATTAATAGGTAGAAAATACAATTTTAGAAAACACAATTGTAAAAGTTTTATAGTATTTGCTCCAGGTCTATTATAAGCGCGTCAAAAGGGGGTTTAGATGGGTTGCAATCCCCCTTTGTTCAAGGTACAAAATTATTTCACAGTACTGCAGCGAAACAGGCTTTAAACATGCAAATCGGTGATTCCTTTTAGTGATTATAAATCATATATCGGTAACGACATCAAATCTATGTGGTAAGCTAAATGGGACGGGGCGACAAATAACAAGCTCCATCACTTTCGAACGACTGTTAATGATAAGTATCCGTGTATAAACCTTTGTAGGACAGATCATGTCATTCTGACACCATGTCATAATCGGACATATAAGACTTACACATTCCTTTTTGTTACAGAGTAATATGCGATCAGAATGTGTTCCTTGTCAGCAGCATTTGAAAATGGAGTTCACGCTAAAAACTAAAGTGTTAAAAACTACACTTGAAGTGCTGTTTTTAACACTTACTAAGTGCTGAACTAGCACTTTGTTCAAGTTTAGATATCCCAGAACCTGACAGGTGTTACAATAAAACCACTTGACAAGTGTAATGTCGCGACACTTAAAAGGAAACAACGCAGATAATGCGGATCAGGCTCGAACTCTCAAGCCTGATCCGCGTCATCTGCGTTGTGTCCTTTTAATTATGTACCCACCAAGTGCAAATCAAATTATGGACGATTCTGGAAGGACCACCAATGCTAGACACATGGGAAGTGCCATCCATTCAAGTTTCAGATGTCTGACGATTGTAATGTCTAAGTGTTTAAAGCATTGCGCTTTGAGTGTTAAAATCAAACCCTAAGAGTTAGAATGGGTTTAACCACCTTGAAAGTGTCAGTTTTAACACTTTAGTTTTTAGTGTGTACATCCTTTTGCACTGTACATATTTTAATCTAGTCAGACGGTTCGATACCTATTTTATGACACAAATTCTCATAAAAATCTGTTGTTCCTCAAGAAAATCAATAAATAATAAATAATAAATTTTAAATTGTCTTCATTCTTTTAAGCCCTCATCTATATAGTCATGCTAATTCAACAGGTGGATTTAGCCTACACAGCATTCTTTAAACAATTGGTCTCATTTTCTTATTACTTTGTTCACTTCTTATTTTTATTTCTCACATTTCGTTTTTATTCATTTCATGGAATATAATGACCAACTTTATAATAAATACTTTTTGTCGCCACGATATAATCTTAGCTGCTGATGTGGCGTAAAGCATCAATAAATAAACAAATAACCATTTCAAAGTCTTGGGGTGGGGTGGGGGTGGGGTGGAGGGGGGTGGGGGTCTGATTTTTTTTTGGGGGGGTGGGGGGTATTTGTTCAAAAGGGAGAATATGGCCTCATTAGCCTTTAGAAACTGGTTACGCCTAAATCTGCGTCAAATTGCACGACAAGGGGCAAGCTATCAGGCTACCAGTCTAATTTCGTAAAGAATCCGACCTGCTATGGGTAGGTTATTTGTTTACCAACGTTTCGTGGAGTTTAAGCGCAGACTATCGTTGACAATATGATGTCCCTTTATTCACAGAGATATAGATATTCTTTCGAGCTCTAGTTATAGATCTTGCAACCAATAAATATTTATTTCGCTTTGAAAACATCAAGATATTAACATGATTGGTGGAACTATGCGCCGTAATCATAAAACTGCAGCCGTGGTGAGTCTTTGTTCAAAAGTATTTTAGTTTACAATCATTTTAGCAGTATTGTAATGTCATTAAAGATTTGGTCACATCAGTTCTCGATTGGAGAAAGAAAATGTTTATGGTACTTTTAGATTCAATCGTCTGGAATATTTCAGTTGGTCGGAAAAGCTTTTCCGACCAACTGAAATATTTCAGATGATTGAATCGAAACCTTGGCGATGGACTATTTATGGAATAGACTGGTTCCAGGCCATAACAATATCGAATTCCTTTCAGAATTTTACTGGTGCATCGAGAGCGTGGGTCAGAGGATACAATAAACAAGAAATCGGGAAGGAGTTTGCCAACAGTCGAGTCACTATTGAATACAATACATCGGTGAAGATTGGCATTACACGAGAGCGCGGGGGCTCAGTGGTTACGGAATTGGACTTCAAATCGAAAGGTCGACTGTTCGATCCCCTCCAGGGGTAACTGCATTGTGTCCTTGGGCAAGGCACTTAATCCCAAATGATTAGTAACAGGAAAGGGTGGGGGTGGGGGGGATGAAGTATTTGAACCAATGATTTTTTAACATGGCACTAAGGGCATAAGCAAAATTTAGCCTATGAACTACTGGGTGCAACCTAGTGTCAGTGGAGGTCCAAGAGCTGAAATATTTTAGTTCTTATGTATATTGTTCGCGCACATACATTTCCCTGAAATTCATCCAGTTTCCCTGAAAATCACCCTCAAGTTCCCTGAAAATTTTTTTACTGAGGTTAACATGTCTGTGTATTATAGAATATACCCATAGTAGCTTGATGTACCAAATGTTCACCACGAGTGGTGAACATTTGGTACACCAAGCTACTTTGGGTATATTTTATTTATACCATGATCGTCAGATTATTAAGAGTCGCTATTATTTTTGATCGATTTTACTGAGCAGAAGATGTACACATAAAAATATATTGATGGAAAAGCAGTGTCTGTAATATATGTGGCGATGCTGTTGATATAATGAACAGATGAAAAGTTACAGAACATCAAAAGATGGTGAAAACGCCGTTTTCTTACAATACAGTTGCCGTGGACTGGTCGTAATCCACGCACGTTGCAGTGATGTACACACATGCGTTTACCAGGTAATAAAAATCATCATCGGGGGGGGGGGGGGCGCGGTGGCTCAGTTGGTAGAAGTGCAGGCGGCAAGCCGACAGGTCCTCGGTTCGAATCCCACCTGCGGCAACCGCGTTGTATCATTGGGCAAGACACTTCACCCTCATTGCCCACGTGGGGGCACGGTGACGTTGTGTACTAAGGCGTACTGCACGTCGATGGTGCACTTGTCTTCAACCAATGCTATCCCTGCTTGTGTGGAGTTGGTATGTTGAGGAGCTGACAGTTGCGCGCTGTTGCTGGGTGATTCTCCCCGGGTACTCCGTAAAACTGTCGTTGTGATGATTAGCCATTGCGCAGAAATATGTGACCTTAAACACCAATAAATAAATAAATAAATAAATAAATAAATAAATAAATAAATAACAGCCAATCATTTCCAGATTCAAACCTTGAAACGATGACTAGCAGATATATGTACCTACTGAAAAGAAGCCCAGAGAAGTGAAATACGATTATTTGAACCAAGTATACCTCATTCTAACTTGTAAATACAAACCAGAGCAACTAGAAGCGTGGCATATGCCCCCGACGACGGCCATATTGAATTGGCTAACTGGACCAAAATCGAAAGGAAGCATTGTCTAGTCATCCACAAGAAACCCCTAAAAATATGGTTTGATCAAATAAGCGTTTCTTTAGTTACTGGGCGGAAACCAAAAGTTTACGGACGGACGGACGGATATGATGAAAACATAATGCCACCGAGAATGTCGGGGGGCATAGAAAGTAGTTTATGTCTACTATATCTACGTTTAGTAACCAGACTCCCTTTGAATCGCCCTTTCGAGGAGAGTGAACGTCTTCATGTATAGGCAAGCATGTTGTTTAAAGTTGGCATCATAGGTTTATCATATGACCTGACCCTTCTTCTGGTTATTAGGCCCACTCAGTAAAAAATGGTAATACACGGTCATACATTAAGAGAAATAGCGCCGGGAGTACTTTAATGTATGTATGTGTCTTTCAGGGGTCTTGGAATATATAATAAACAGAATCTTCAACTCGCCCCCATTTGATATCGAAATTTACAAAACTCGTTGAGTAAATTAGGTCGGACCGAGCTAAAGCTAAAGCACGGTCTAGACTTAATTTATTGAACTCGTTTTGTAAATTTCGATATAAACTGGGGACGAGTTGGAGATCCTCTATATAAACGATTGGCCAAACTTGACTTTATACTTATGTTGTGATCATAGCATTGTTATAAATGTTCAAAAGGACCCATTTATTTATTTATTTATTTATTTATTTATTTATTTATTTATTTATTTATTTATTTATTTATTGGGGTTTAACGACACTTTCGAAAGCCAGGGTAATCTCGTGTCAGACAGTTTTACGGGTCGAGAAAGCCGGAGATAACCACCGAGCAGCGGCGAGCAAGTGTCCGCCTCCCCACCGTACATGTACTAACTCCGTACAAGCAGGGTTAACATTGTGTCGCTTTAGAACCAATCTGTCCTAAGTACATTTTTTATGTTTATGAGATAATCGATTTTTAAAGTTTGATTCCCTTCTATACTATCCTGGGATATGTGGACGCTGTTTTTGTACTTTCTAGTATAAAAAATACTCATCTTCCCGATAAAACCAACCCAAGAATAGTCACACTCTTCTGTTTCATTTCTGGGGATGTCGAGAGGTATCCTACCGATTTTCGTACTTAGAACAAAGTGGAATTACATGTAACTGTTTATTTAGTTACTGTTTGTGACATTCTGGAATAGAAATGTAGATTTTGAATAGAACTGTTCTGACTAACAAAATTATAGATCACATATCGACTTAGAACAACGTGTATTTGCACTTACCGCTGAAAGCTTTAATGACCTTAACATAACATAACATAACATTTATTAGCATAAAACATCCTATACAGGACAGTATGCGATAATCTACAAGTAACATGAACAAATGAACAAAAGTAGTACTCAAAACATAACAATTTCATCCACCAATTTTCCATGATCAAAGTACTATATTTTTTATTAATTTGATATGCAAAGGATCGCTGAGATGTGAACTAGAATTTCCAATACACATCACTAAACATATCATAATCGTCTGGCGAAAAAATCCCGGATCACGATGCAGATTTTATGGCATAAGCTGAGGGTTCTATTTTCAAATATTAATTTGAATTTCTCAAATTTACTCAGATCAATAAAACCGCCGATCTCAGTGTTGATCAGAACAAATAGTTCTGATCGAAGCTCTGAATAATGTGTACATTCCATAAGAAAATGATATTCGTTTTCTATTTTCTCAGAGTTAGCTTCACAGTGAGTACATATCATGTCGATAACAGGCGTCGGCGGTTGATAATGTCGCCCTTTCTCAATAGCTAACTTATGATTGCTGATACGAAGCTTAGTGAAAATTTCCCGGTCTTCCGCCGAGTTCGTTTCCACTAATTGCGTTTCCATTAAATAGTCATTTTTAAACAACCCGTAAGTTCTCAGTTTATTATCTCCATTCTTTTTGCAGTCCTCAAACATTGACTTCTTGAACGTGTTTACATGCTGCAAGCGCAAATTATACTTGAGCTTACCTATAGCATTAGTGTTAGTGATAATTGGATGTTGAGGGACAGCGAGACCGTATCTTTCCAGTAATTTGAAAGGGGATTCCGGTTTGCCTTTACGATTTCTTTGTTCAGCTACCACATTCCACATCAGGTCATTATGATTCTCAGATATTTTGATTGCGAAAGAAGCCACCCTACTTACTTTAATAACTAACTTTTTTTCTTGTTTCGATCTCGCTAACTCATAATAACGACTTAGCTAACTCGTTATTACGACTTAGCTAACTCGTTAAAACGACTTAGCTAAATAAATTTGTTCGTTGTTACCGTTCAGTAAATCCTTCCTGTGCTTTCGGATACTCGTTTAGCCAATTGGCGCCACATAGAAAATGAAAATATATTTCTGTAACTCGTTGTAGCGATTTATTTACTAACTTTTTTTCTTGTAACGATCTATAACGATTTATTAACTTACTTTTTTTCTTGCAGCGATTCAGCGAAGTCGTTATATCGACTTACTAATTTTTTTTTTTTCTTGTAACGATCTCGCTAAATCGTAAAAACGAGTTACTAACTAATTTTTTCTTGAAACGACTCAGCTAAGTCGTTATAACTACTTAGCTGAATCGTTGCATGAAAAGAAAGTTAGTTAATAACTCGCTATAACGAATTACAGAATTATAGTTTCGTCTTTTATGTGGCGCGAATGGGCTAAACGAGTATCCGAAAGCACAAGAAGGATTTATTGAACGGTAACAACGAACAGAATTATTTAGCTAAGCCGTAATAACGAATTAGCTAACTCGTAATAACGAGTTAGCTAAGTCGTTATTACGAGTTAGCGAGATCGTTAGAAGAAAAAATGTTAGTTATTAAATCGTTATAACGACTTAGCTGAATCGTTGCAAGGGAAAAAGTCAGTTACTAACTCGTTATAACGAGTTAGTAACTAAATACTGCGTGGCGCCAATACGCTACCGTAGAAGTGTGCGTGCTTGACTGTCTCTAATGTTCTATGTTAGGCTGAAATAACCAGATGTATTGTTACGGAAGCTAGCTGGAGAATACATTTTTGCAACATCTGCGTGTGACCTAGGCGGGTTGACCATCTCCTACTAGGCAGGTCCTCAGGTGGCAGATATTAGGAGGCCTACTGAGCAGGTTTGCTGCGCAATATCCAAATACGCAGCCCCGGGCCAAAATGGTACTATTCTTTTTTGCATCCTGCAGGTACCTTGTTCTCCCGTGAGGTGCGTTCCGGAGGCCTCGGAGGAAGGAGTCCTGGCAGGTGAGAACAAACAGTGACCCGGTTAGGGCAGGCTCCGTTTTGGAGATACCTGTCCAATACACTGCTTTGACCCCAACTTCGGACGCCGATATATGGTCCGAAGACCCGGTCTGACCATTCGGGAGCCCCCCAAAAGGGTGACACGTCGGGGATGCTGGCATTGGGTGGTCATTCAATCAGTTATTTCTTTTAACTCAATTTTATCATTGCTACTGTATACAGGCTTTTAAAGAATTTCGAAATTCTTGAACATATTCTGTTTTATTGCACTGTCTGCGTCAGTTATTGGTGTTAATATTCATTTATACCATGTTTACCTATTCTACAATATATGAAAAGCCTATGAAATAAATTTTAGCTTTACACACCAATCGTGATGAACACGCCAGCAATGGAATTTCAGTAGTTAAAATTTACACCTTCAGAGGAACTACATCCAAGTTGACCTTTGGTGACGTCGACCTGAATGCAACTTGTCCAAATTTATCGCACGTCGCCTCACGAAGAGTGAAATGAAAGTGACAGTTATTCATTACGTTTTTAAATGAGTTTACCCCATAAAACACTAAAACTTAACAAACATGCATTGTCTCTTGTTAATAAAGCATCCACAACTCGAAATGGTATGTTATTATGCTATTAAAATG
This sequence comes from Pictodentalium vernedei, assembly GCA_031216915.1. Classification (NCBI taxonomy): domain Eukaryota; kingdom Metazoa; phylum Mollusca; class Scaphopoda; order Dentaliida; family Dentaliidae; genus Pictodentalium; species Pictodentalium vernedei. The sequence goes on from CM062297.1 coordinate 844,850,250, forward strand.
AAAAAGGCCTCGTTTCATTTTCCATTTCGTTTCGGCGATAAAATTGACAGCAGAAGTACCGCCCACCGATGCTCGTGTAAACAGAAACAGATTCGCACTTATGTCCATCTGGTGCTCAGTAAAATCGAGAAAAAATAATAGCGACTCTTAATTCTGACGATCATGGTATAAATAAAATATACCCAAAGTAGCTTGGTGTACCAAATGTTCACCACTCGTGGTGAAGTGGTGTTAACTGCGCGCCCAAGGCTCGCGGTTAACACCACTTCACCACTCGTGGTGAACATTTGGTACACCAAGCTACTATGGGTATATTCTATATTACACTGGTTTTATAAAATAATTGGTTGGATGACCTCCTTCTGAAGACATGGCACTACCCACACACAGCGGTTCAATCGGTCAGTGGATATGATTTGCAGCATCAACGCTGCCTGAGTATGGTTTCCGTGTACTCTTAATTTTGTCTCCATCTCGTGTTGAGATGGAACATACCACCCAGGTTGGGATCAGAGTAAGGGTCAGACACATGGACTAAAGAATTAAAAAAAATGTGGAAGGAATCCTCCCCCCCCCCCCCACACACACACACACATACACACCAAAAAAAAAAAACCCAGAAACGGGATAGCGACATAAATTTTACAATATCCGATTCTGACTCAGATTCTGAAATCCCATGGATTGAAAAGAATTGACCAAAATTTGTCATTATTTACGCAGAGGAGGAAGGAAAAAAGTATCAACAGTCACTCCATTTGCTGCGGAGATCACTTTTAAGGGAATTGCTGGTTCAGTGAAGGAGGTAAAAACTTGAGATCGGGGGAGGGGGTGGAAGGATATTAGTAGAACGTTGGACGGGGTTCCAGTCAAGAAATTTATTAAAAATAGATACGATTTTAGATATGAAGGTTGTTGCTTTTTCCACTAAATACCATTAAAAGTGTAATGAGAACTAGATTTCTGTGTGGCATAGATGTTTTGGAAATAAAAAAGAACTAAAATCACAGAATATAACAGATGTAAACAGAATTGAAATACAAAAGACGGTAGCATAATTAAAACCAATATATATATATTAACATTCGGCTCCTCACGACCACCAAAATCAATTAAAGTGGGTTACATGAACATCGAAGTTGATTTTTCTATCCCAAATCCACTCCGATGCTTCGAATGTCAGAAGTATGGTCACGGGCAAAATAGCTGTCGGGGACAGGAAATCTGTTTCAAATGCTGCCAACAACACCAAGGACCATGTAATAATGTTGTAACCGTCAGGCAGTGGCGTTGCGGAAAATCTTGTGCCCCCCCCCCCCCCCCCGCGAGATAGAGACGGGGGCATGTGTCGTAGCGGAGAATCTTGTCCCCCCCCCCTCCCCCGCGAGATAGAGACGGGGGCCCTTTCATAATGGTGGTTGCCTTTAAAACGGGAGCAAATTTAGTGTTGTTACCGTGCACAGCATACAGGATTTCACGAAGCACATACGCCATAAATTAAATGAAGGTATAGCCTACAGGATCGATTCTAAAAGTACGACTCTGATCATTACATGTTTTAAGTTTCACCCCCACCATCCAACAATACACACATGCACGCCCAACATGTGTGACTTGAGAGGCACCATGTATGTATATTGTTCATTTCTCACCTCTATCAGTTACAATGATGTAGCGTTCACTTAACCCTTTACCTAACCTGAAAAGCAGACGACACTTGCAAAATAATTCTGGAATAACTAATTTTTTCCATTTTTTTGTCTCAAAAACATAGGTTATGACCCCTCGTTGGAACGAGCTCGGCGAGCTCGTTCCAATGAGGGGTCATAACCTATGTTTTTGAGATAAAAAATGAAAAAAATAATGAAAATTAATTGGCGATTTTTGAGAATAGCGCTGGCCAGTTTTGGCCGTTACGTAAAGGGTTAAAAGAATAATACATAGACTACAAAGAGTACGTCGTGTGGAAGTGAGAGTTATGTGTAGTGTAATTGGTACACAGTCTCTCTCTCTCTCTCTCTCTCTCTCTCTCTCTCTCTCTCTCTCTCTCTCTCTTTCCCTCTTTCTTCCAGCGTTGGGAGTCCTTCAAGGCGGGGCCCCCTTTCTAGCCCCCCCCCCCCCGCAATGCGGGCCCTGCGGGCCCATCCCCTACGCCACTGCCGTCAGGACAATTATACAGCCTCTTCCAAAGATAGCCCTGACTGGAAACGGGAGAAAGAAATCCAAAAAGTAAAATGTGAGAGACAAATTAGTTGTAAAGAGAAATTGAAACGTCAGCGCCTGGGATGAATATATAATCACCATCCTTTGCAACAACTTCGAAACAAAAGATGCAAACAAAATCAGTAGAGTGTCAGACACCATAGATATGGCTTAACAACAACACAATTCCGTCCCTAGTACAGGCTTTTACAATAGAGCAAATTAAGATAAGTGAACCAAACTTACCAAAGTCAACCCAAACACAACAGAATACTGCTAAAACATCAGAGGAAAAATAGACAATATACAAAGAAAAGATATATCTAAATATGAACAGAAAAAGGAACAAAACACTCTAACAGACTGGAAAAATGAGCAAACCAAACTAGACTCCAAGCCACAGCAAGTTCAAAGATCTCAGAAACAGAATCTGAGTCAGAGTCAGAAAAAGGAAACAAGAAAGAGACCAGAAGAATTTAGAAAATAAAAAATAAGAGCAATTATCAGATAGAAATCCCAAAATTCTATAAGACCCTGTTACCCCTAACAGGTTTGAGGGCTGGCACGAGATGGAAGTCGTGAGTGCATCGACGAAATGTTCTGGCAATTACGCCCGAACTACTCTAAGAAGAAGTCCTCTAGAAAAAAATCTCCCGAGAAAGCCACAGGAACTATTTCACCCATACATCCACCATCTCAGTCTCCACACAAATATGGACAATACAACCGAAAATGATATAACGCAGTGGAATTGTCGATGTTTTAGAGCGAGTATTAGCGAACTGAGCGGGGTTGCGGTGGCTCGGTAGGTAGAGGTGCAGGTTGCAAGCCGAGAGGTCCTCGGTTCGAGTCCTACCTGCGGCAACCGCGTTGTGTCCTTTGGCAAGGCACTTCACCCCCATTGCCAACGTGGGGGCACGGTGGCGTTGTGTACTAAGGCGTACTGCACGTCGATGGTGCACTTGTCTTCAACCACTGCTCGGTTGTTCTCTCCGGGTACTCCGGCTTCCTCCACCCGTAAAACTGTCCAACACGAGATGATCATGTTTTGTTCAATGTGTGTGTCACAAAATAACCCACTTCAGATAGTTGATCTTTGACAACTGATTCACCAGCTTCCAGCTCTGAACATTTTGTTGGGTGATTTTAATGCTAATAGTCCTCTGTGGGAGTGATTCCTGCAACAAAGAAGACCTAACTGGCAAAAGAGCAGAGGAATTTATTACACATTATGACTTGTGTTTGTTCAATGATGGGTCAGACATTTACCTGCATTTCACCTCTGGTTCATACTCCTCCATTGATCTTACTGTTGCCTGTCCTTCTCTCTTCCTTGATTTTTCTTGAAGGGTTGAAGATGACTTGTGTGGTAGTAACCACTTTCCAATTGTGTTCCGGCAAACGATGTGAGGGTGCACCAATGCAATTTTAAAAAAGGCTGCCTGAGACACTTAATCGATTTGTGCAGGAGAAATTTGTGGAAAGTGCTGACCAAACAGAACATTCCCTGCAGAGTTGCTTAGCATTACAAACGCGGTCATTCCTAAAATCTCGGAAAAACGTTTCACAAAACCATGGTTTGACCAAGATTGCAAGCTGGCTATAAAGGAACGCAGGAAAAGAGAACGGAAACTTATTGAATCTCCCACTACCGATAATTTGGACAAACTACGTAATAACCTAGCGAAAATCAGACGACTTATAAAACATACAGAAAAAAGGGAAAAAAAAAGACAGAAAAGCTCTTGGGAAACTTATGTTTCTAAACTTAACCAACACACACTCTTCAACAAAATTTGGAAGATGATTAAAACAATTAAAGGTTAAGAAACAAAATCAACTGTACAACACCCGGAAGATAACAACACGCTACTTACATAAAAGACATTTCAAACAAATTCCTGGGGGGGGGGGGGGGGGAGGTGCAGGTGAGCATACCCTTCTGGGCGGTGGCGGATAGAAGACAGCCTTCTCAATTGAGCAGGTTTACTGCGGAATATCCAAATACGCGACCCATAGGTTGGATCAATGGACTCTGCACAAATGTAAAAAATCCATGTGCTATCGAATGCAGTCGAAAATAATGGCGAAAGCTTGACATATATTCCTATTTTCGTGATTAGTTCCCAATAAAACTTATTGGGGACTTTTACAGCAGATTTGAATGGGAGGAATCTGAACGTAGGGGGTGGCCACAACGTTCCGATCGCTGAACTACCCCGAACCAAAATGGTACTATCCTGCTACTACATCCTGCAGGCACCTTGGTCTCCCGTGAGGTGCGTCCCGAAGTCCCCGACGGAAGGAATCCTGGCAGTTGAGAGCAAACAGTACCTCGGTTAGGGCAGTCTACATTTTGGAGATACCTGTCCAATACATTACATTAGTCCTACCTTTAGGAGTAGACAGATGGTCGGACGGCTCGTTCTGGCCAATCTGGAGCCCCCAAAGGGCGTCACTCCAATATATTTCCAAACTAATGGCTAATCCGTCAAAACCCGCTTATCATTGTGTCTCAAAATGTAGAATACTTCAACAGATACCAGAAACATATCCTTCCATTGGGAATGAGAATTAACCCTTTACCCAACGAATCAGCCGCATCCGCCCGCGTGATATGCAAATTCAGCAGTTGAAAAAATATTATTTTTAAAAAAATGTCAACAAAACCATATCATGTGACCCCTCGTTGGAACGAGCTCGTCGAGCTCGTTCCAACGAGGGGTCACATGATATGGTTTTGTTGACATTTTTTGAAAAAATTGAAAAAAATGATATTTAAAATAATAAATTTTGATATCGTCTGCGTTGGGTAAAGGGTTAAACCCATTGTGATGTCAGCCAAGCTTGCATTTGATTCGACAACAAAGAATCAAGAGCCATAGAATAATCAGTCATTTTGGTTCTTGCTTCCTCCAAAATATTCTGAGACAGATTCTGTGGAATTCACACAAAATAATGCCAAAATAAAGTCTGAACATGATGCTTATAAAAGGATCTTTTCAAATGGATCTAAAGGTGGTGACAAAGTATCGTCAGCCGCTGTTACTGGTGATCAGATCACCTCAATCAGAATACCAAACAAAAGTTCTATTTTCACAGCTGGAGTTAAAGCTTTTCAACTTGCGCTTGAACACATCGAGAATGAAGAGGGATGGGAGTCGATTATTTTTTTTCCCACTCTCTTTTCTCTTTGCTAGCTTCACTCAATCCCAAGTTGAAGAATTTTCTCATTTTGGAACTTCGTGAGACGTTGAGTACTCTCATAATATGACATCGAGTTTTGTTGGTTACCTGAACATGTTGGTATCTCCGGTAAAACCAGGGCAGACAGAGTAACCAACCCTCTCATTGATTTCAAAATTTCTTTCATTGATTTTAAACCACATATCACTAAATACATCAAATCTCTCGCATGTGGATTTCGATGGAACGAAACAGGGGCGGCGGAACGATTTTCAAAGTGTGTGTGTGGGGGGTGGGGGGGGGGGGGGGCTGGATCGGGCGGTGGATGGTCGTCGGTATGAACATTTTAAATTCCAGGGTCCCAAAACCCCCATTTCCATGCATCTGAGCGGATATTTTGAGATTTTTCAGGAGATGTATTTGAAAGATTTCACACTTTGAGAGCCGTTAAAAAACGTCGGTAAAGCATACAGGTGATGTATATTTATCAGCCTTGATCGTAACGACCAAACCTGATAAATAGACCTCACCTATATGCTTTACCAAACGTTTACAGCAATTATACTGTCTGTGGATTATCTTGTCTGGGGGTGGATTTGGTACTTGTATGTCTGTAAGATTACGATCTACTTCAGTTAACCGATTTATTAACAGACTGTATACATTTTAGCGTTTGCTGCCACTTACTGCAAAATATTATCCGAAATCCTTCGAAACTGAACCAGTACGAGAGAAATATAGCTGGCGAAAATATGGGGGAGGCTCTGGATCTGCCCTGTCAGAGCAACGCCAGCCTAAATATAGGGGCAAGGGGCCTCATATATAAAGATATTGTAAGTTCAAAAGATATTCCGCATCAAGGCGAAAAACCTACGTGAATTGCACTTCTCTGTGAAGCTGAACATGGAAAAAACACACGTGGTGTATATCCAGCTTCAGCACAGGGACCCAGGGGAGAAACGGTATGTTAGATAAGGTCTAATCTCATTTAAGTTATACGAGACGTAATCGGTTGGTGGCAGGATATCGTCACGGCCAATTGAGAAACGAGATTCTAAAAGATAGAAATGTCTGTCGTGTCGTCACCTGATCATTAGTAATAGCAATGACTGGCAGAAACGAATCGGTTCTCTCGACAAGTGAAATCACCATTAAGTCACGCGCGAGATGACTTGTATAGATTCTGCCTCGATATACGTCATCTCCCACCGTTTTGGCAGATGGACAGATGAGCGTCTGTCCACCTGACAGTTTAGGGTAAAAAGTATATATACCTTGAAGAGCAGAGCATTAGACACACACTTGGGGTCACACACACGTTGGTGAAGTCCAGGGCAGGCGGACTCTGTTTCCTGGCATAGGGGCACCTTCGATCACAGGACCCTGAAACGACTGGAATCGCCAGACAGGGCATTGCACGATTGATTTAGCTTAAGGTTGATAGGCGGCTACAGTGCCAAATTCTTTGAGAAGGAAAACCCAAGGTGAAACGTTAAAGTTTAGATTGTCGAGTAGCAGGTATCAGCCTGCAATAGTCAGAAGTGTAGGTTAATTGTATTGTGCATATTAACCCTTTGAAGCGTCAGACTGATTGCGTTGTGAGTAGTTTGTTTTGCTGTCGAAGCATCGTAATACCGACTGGAGATCGGTGTGAGTGACAATTTCGCCCTAGCACAAAAAGGGGCATTTGTGAATCGTGAATTCAACCAGGAACAGTGAACATTTCAATAGGACTTTCACGGAGGACTTTCAAAAAGCACATAAGGTATGAATAGACAATATCTGACTCAAATCAGAAGTACGGTGGCTTTATAGATGACGAACATTGCTGGTCGGAACCCTCCGACAGCCAGAGGTACAGTTACGCGCAGACGTTGACATTTGAGCCTAAGCGGGTGAAGCTCTTATGGCGAGCTCACGGTAATAACATTTCAGATTTGTGAAGCTCTTTTGGCGAGCTCACGGTAGTAACATTTCCAGTGTGTAGACTATAGTGCCAGTACAGGGCTATAAAATGACTATATAATTGTTGAGAATTGTTTAACCCTAGCAACCCATTTTCTGTGAAAAGAATCGAATTGTTGATTGTTGAAATATTGAAGCGGCTTTATTTTTATGTGTAAATAAAAGAATCGTTGTTGCTTTAAATTATTCTTTCCATTACACAGCCTGAAGTGATTAGGAATCACACCTAACGGAAATCGAACTTATTTCAGGCCAATTTGGCAGAGAAGGAATCACGGCGTCGGTCTAACTCAGCTCCCTGCGCCGAGTTCGCGACACTTGGATTCCAACCCTCCACGTTGGTCTAATTTTCCCGCAATTTCATCAGCGGGACTAAATAACCCCACGTCAGCCCAGGCCTTACGGGGCCTCAGGTGTCCTGACATGCCCCTTGTTTCACCAGTCATTGTTTGTGTTAAAATATCTGCATACCAAAAAACATGGACGGGCAAAAAAGTGGAGGGGCTGAAGCTCCCCCACCCACCACCACCCCCACCCACCCCCCACCCCCCCCCGGTTCCGCCGCCCCTGCGAATAATAACATCCATCGCTTCCGAACAAATATTTTTGATTACTACTCGTCTGGTAACCTTTGTAGAAAAGATCGTTTAGTTTGACACGATGGCATATTGGTCACACAAGACTCACACATTCCTTTTTGTTATAGGGTAATATGCAACCAGAGTGTATTCCCTACCAGCAGGTGCTATCAGTGGAGCACAATTTTTTACACGGCACTGATTTTAATCATGTCAGAGGGCAGTGTTTCGCAGTTGGATCTCAGAGGGATCTTTTTTTATCATACGAGCCCGTACAAAATTCTATCATTTCTCAAAGTAATCAACCTTTTTAATAAATTTTAAAATTGCTTTTATTCTGTTAATCTGGGCTCAAGTTTGAAATCATCGGGTAAATTTATAAGGATTACACAGTACTAGCATCATCTCTTGTTATTACTGAATTTACTCATGTCTTAGACATTTTATTGTAATTATTTCCTAATTTTTATCCATCTTTTAACTTCGTAACTGACAATGACATGTTTTACTTTGCACCGTTTTCTCACCAAGATATAACTTAGCTGCTGATGTGGCGTCAAGTACCAATAAAGAAATAAATAAATTTCATGTGAATCTATTTCCACAGGCATTATCTTGTTGGATCCATTTTGTTATAAGTGACGTAAGTCGAAATTTTTCAGTTCCCACTTGTCCGAAGTGACTGATAAATGTGTGATTTTAACAATTAGAACATGAAGGAACTAAAGAGACATGACCCAAAGTTAGATAGAATAGTCTTGAACTACGTGAATATTGCCGACAAAGTTATAGATCACATTGGATCCAACATTCATTTCACTGTACAAAATATAAACAACATAGAATGGAATACCAAATGAACAAGAAAGACATAGAACAATTCAGTTCTCACTTCGGACAAAAAAGAATCGCTTATAACGGCGCATGTTCGCCGAATACCGCCTTCAGTCTGCTTCCACACGATAGAGAATTGAATTTCGCTTCCTTTGATACCTGAACGGCCATTTCGACCAAAATTTCACTCAGGACAGATTGGTTCTAAAGCGACGAAATTTAATTTGGTTGAAGGCAAGTGCACCATCGACGTACAGTACGCACACGCGGACAATCGGGATTAAGTGACTTGTGCAAGGACACAACGCAGTTACCCCTGGTGGGGATCGAACCGTGGACTTTTTGGTTTGAAGTCCAATGTCGTAATCACTGAGCCAGCGCGCTCCCCACAAAATACCATCAACAGATTTATAAGTTAGCACGAAGGCCTTCCACTGACAGTAAAATTCAAATTAAGACAATGAAGGAAAAATGCGACTATACACGTAAAGCACTCGTGTCCCAAGACTACGACTGGACACTCATAAAGGGATTTGTCTTTGAATATTACATATGCTTGACTATTGACACTTGAAGGAGTGTGTGTTGGGCCAACATGTTGCTTGAGTGCTTGAAGGTATGAACTGCAATGCTATGGCATTGCAGTTCGTACATTTAATCATTCACGCAACGTAGTGTCTGTGCAGGTTTATCCATACAGGTGTATATGTTTGTGCACCTCTGGGTGCACGGGCATGCGATTGAGGGGTTTGAGTGTAAATGGGTGTATTGAAGCCGGTGTGACTGCATTAGAGTGTATGCATGTGTGTGTTGTGGGTGTGGGTGTAAATGTGTACATGCGTGTGGCTGTATTCGTATTCGTTGCGTGTACGAGTTTGTGCGTAAGTTGCTCTGTCTGTCTCTTTGTGTGTGTATGTAGCCCATACACAAATACTGCTATCTAGTCCTACCCCGCAGCATGTGCGCATGCTTTTCAACTCTTGTAGTCTTAGGTGACATATAGGCCAACTGGACCGGGTGCAAATTTAAATCTATCTTTCTTTTTTATTCTCTACCTTATTATAGAAAGCACATGTCACGTAAATAAACATATTAATACTACTACTAGTAGTACTATTTTCGCATCTTTGCAACGTTAATAAATCACAACCTTTCTTTTCTATGTTCAATTGTTACAACTTATAAAAAGAAAATTTATTCTTTTGTAAAGCTTATATATATGTTATATTTTTCTGAATAAAAATTAAATAACAATAAATAATAATTGTTTGATTCAAATGCTTTGTGAAAGATGGGTTTTATTGTCACTGTGGTAAGGATTGTTTAGGGATTAAGAAAAAAACAGTAAACAAGAAGAATGAGTGTAAGAAGAGGGGTGGAGGAAAACAGAGAAAGTGGCTCTGGATGGACAAACAGTACCTATAAAACAAACCATGACGCACCACAGTGCAACCCCAACAGGGGCGTCGGAACCGATGGGGGGGGGGGGGGGGGGCTGGGGAGCTTCAGCCCCTCCACTTTTTCTGCCGGGCCATGTTTTTTGTGTGCATATATTTTAACACAACCAATGACTGGTGAAACAAGGGGCGGATCCAGAGCCTCCCCCATATTTTCGCCAGCTATGTTTCTCTCGTACTGGTTCAGTTTCGATGGATTTCGGATCTTTTTTTGCAGTAAGTGGCAACAAACGCTAAAATGTATACAGTCTGTTGATAAATCGGTTAACTGAAATAGTTCGTAATCTTACAGACATACAAGTGCCAAATCCACCCCCAGACAAGATAATCCACAGACAGTATAATTGCTGTAAACGTCTGGTAAAGCAAACAGGTGAGGTCTATTTTTCAGCTTTGGTCGTTACGACCAATAAAATTTTAATAATAACATTTAGAACAAAATATGTTATACTTTGACTGTTTTGTGTGCTTGAAGGTATGAACTGCAATGCTATGCAGCTCTAGAAAACATTCAGAGCTCAATCAATTAAAAATGGAAATAAACGTACCAAATGCTGAAAAAATTGGAGTTTTTTTGGACGGTACCTACTTTTATGTTTAAAATGTTTAAAGAATGTTTAAAAATCAAAACCATGATATCAAGGACTGAATAGTCGAATACAGTGTTACCCGCTGGTTCACTAAGATACGATGTTTCTCTGAATAAAATATCCCCTTTTCTTGGGTTTTTCTTTTTTCTCTTTTTTATTTTTTAATAGTCAAAAAATAATTTTATTGATAGAATCATAACTTTGCTTGAAATATTGTATCATGTGACCATCCTATGATGCACGTCTGGAATGGCCAAATCGCATTTTGAACGACGGCCATTGACAACCAGAAGACTTTTTTTCGATGTCTCAAAGGTTATGAAAATGAACTTTAATTTTTTTTTTATCTTCCCTTTAGACTTATCTTTTTGCATTGTGTTACTTTGATATGGCCTTAAGTGTTCGCTTTCTTATGTTCGAAACGCAGCACTAACTTAGAAAGATACAGGGGCAGGGGTGGGAAAGGGACAGTTACCCCACTTGTCATGAGGTTAGAGGAGGGGCGAGATGAGGAGGCAGTGAGCGACCTTTTTTCCAGAAGTGCTCTAGTGGAAAAGACTGTAACTCAGAAACCCTCGAGTATTCTCTTCTAACGTATTTTACACGTGTCCATGTCAATTAGGGGTGTGTATCGGGTATAATGATGGCGTTTCGTTGATAATCACCAAACAAAGAAACTATACATTCGGGTTGATTTCAAAAGCTTTATATTGTCCCTTAGCAGTGCAGATGGCACCTTGTTCCTCTTAAGAGACGATATTTTTTAGTTATCTCCGCCAACATGAATGGTATATCGAGATTTAATACTTGGATGTCGGTTTTTAAACACCGAGCCGCAGGCGTGGGGTTTAAATGAGACAGAAAGGTATTAAATCTCCATATACCATACATGTTGGCGGAGATAACGTTCGTTTTTGTCCCGTTTGAAACACCATACAAACATAGTGAAAATAAATTTGTAGACGCATTTCTCACGCTCTGCAATTACTTGGACCAAATTCGTGAATATATATATTTTTTTAACGCAGAAGACAACAGATAGAGTTACATCGGGTCATTAAGGAAATGAGTAAACAGCATATTGTTGACATATCGAATTTATCGGGATATGGGGACAAATATATATATATATCGTCCCTTATACTACTACCATCATTGGCAATGTCGTCTGTTCAGTTAAATAAGGAGACCTTGAACTCTTTCAGTGAATATTCGTCAACCTATCTATACTACAGAGGCGTACCTAACCAGTGTTTTCAAAAGGGGATCACGCGTTAGGCAGATGGTGGAACGTTTTACAGGGATTCACAAACAAGAGGCACCATTTATTTGGTAGTTTTCTTACATGTGGCATTTCGCACGCAGCGCATCCTTTGATGCAAAGTCCAAGCAGTTGTTTCCCTTCGCAATGCGCGACATACCTAGCATTGCGAAGGGAGACAACTGCTTAGAGTTTGCCTTCGATAGCCACGGTTTTGTGAGTTGATCACCCATAAGCCATTGGAAGCTCCGATCACATTGGAACTATCGAAAATAACTTAACCAAATTTGATACATGTATTTATCACTACTCTGTTTTACACAACGTGCTATTCTTTAATATCGAATTCCTGTAGCGAGGAGGGGGAAGTGTGTATTACAGGTGCTTTTATCTCGGTACGACCCTGCTGTGGTTTGAACCGGGTATATAGAAGGACACATCCTATTTTACAGGGACGTACGAACCAGAGTGGCATAGGCGGCATGCCCCGCCCCAACGTTTGGCCCAATGTGGAAAATTGTTAACAACTACGGAGCCAAAAAATTTTCAGTTTTACTCAATGGAGATATGTGTGAGCCCCAACCATAGCTTTGTGTATTGTATTCCAATCATGTCATCAAGGTACAAGTGTCACCACTGTTAAATATATAGTATGGTCGTGCCCTCCACCCCAAGTTTGAAATACTTCCTACATATCTGCAGTATCGTATATACACAGAACGACACGCGCGTGTGAATTGGGTTAATCGGAATGGCCCGAGTGCCAGCAGGCCTCTCGTTTTATCCTTTCGCGATGTCACAAGTGCTGTATCAATTAACACACCCACACGTGCGTGTCGTGCCTTCATGTCTATAAAACATAATTATTAGAAGGACATTCATCAATTCATTTGACAACTATCAACAAGTTATTGTGCAATCAGTCAGTTTCAGGTAGCCAATCGTCTGCTAATGTTTACAAACACATGTGCGATTTGAGGGGTAGTTCCAGCGGGCAGATTTGTAAATAGGCCAAGCGAGTGGTGTACGTATGTTTGTTCTATCGTAGTACATGCATATTTGAGCTTGTTCTATTCAATTTGTTATCATTATACAGCTAATAATGAATGGTTTAAACTCTCCTTTCTAAACTTTAGAAGTAATTCTATACACAAAGATGTTTTTATTTAGTTTATTGTCTTTGCAATTGCTTATTAGAACGCAATCACTTCGTTTAAACAGCACGACTTCCGTGATCGTAGGTCAAACGGAAATTCCAAGTAGGCGGGGGTATGTTGAGTTTTGACAGACGACGTGATCATCCAAAAATAGTCCGTCAACGATTTTCGTTCGGCACATATATGCGGAATGGATTTTCATTTTCCGCATGGTTTGGTGTTGCTGTAGATGGGGATTTCATAGAACAGACCCATGGATAAGGGTATCAAAATGTCGGATCAAAATGTCAAGAACACTGAAAAAATCTTCTCACGACGAGTGACGACAATGATGTAATGTTTGTTTTGCAGCTTCCTTGTGTAGTTGCCTCCAATTTGTTTTAAATAATGTTCTGCAGGAATTCTTGGCGGAGGGGGAACATTTACGATTTACGCGCTTCCCTAATTACAAATTTTCCGAAGCCCTTTACCGATTTAAACAAACTTTGAACAACAGAGTCGTGGAAATTCTTTGTTTTTCAAAGATAAACAGAATGGCGGCTTTGTAGAAGAAAACGCAAGAGACGTAGAAAGGACGCGGGGGTGGGGGGGGGGGGGGCGTTGCGAAGATAACGAATTCAAAGGGATGTAAACCCGATTTGACCCGGCTGTGATTGACCAAGTCCCAACTGATAAAATATCCCACCTGTATCATTACGGCATCGAGACATTAACCGATATGAAACTGCATTCCTGGCCGGTGATTGATTAATGTGTTGGAGAACGTTCTTGTCTTTTATTTATCAGCTTAAACCCCCCCCCCCCCACCCCCACCCTCTACCTCACCCACCCAGCTCTTTTCACTTTTAACACTTTACCTAACATGAAAAGCGGACGACACTTGCAAACAAAATTCTTGAATAACTACTTTTTTTCATTTTTTGACTCAAAAACAGGTTTTCACCACTCATTGGAACGAGCTCGACGAGCTCGTTCCAAAGAGGGGTCATAACCTATGTTTTTGGACAAAAATGAAAATATAATGAAAATTAACTGGTGATTTTTAGAATAGCGCAGGCTGATTTTTACCGTTACGTTGGGTAAAGGGTTAACACACGAGATAATAACTGATACTATCTTCCTATGCGATAACCTTAGTTTCTCTTCCTTTTTGGAGGTTTTAGATGGGACGAGGTCATCCTCCCACTCTGGAGTCCTGGGGATGCAGGGTGGTATGATGGACCGACTGGTGCTTAAATTTAAACACTGGGTGCTTCATAGTTGTGCAATTGATACAGGAAGTTTGCTTTGAAGACGTCTTAATTTGCGCCTGGTTTCCGGGGGTGGGGGCAGTTCAACGTCCGCTCTGGAGCCCCGGGCTATAGAGTGTAACGATGGACTGGCCCACGGCGGAACCTTGTCTGCTGACCATTCCATAAGCATGGTCTTGGCTATTCCACTAGGCACGCCTTGATGATGTAGTTGGAATGTTAGTCAGTCAATATTATAGTTCGGAGCCTTAGAGTTCTTTGAAAATCATTTGCGGGTAAAAACATGAAGCAGTGGTGACGCATGATTACTTATTTAAGTAGAACGCGCCGTACTCCAAACTGGATTCTGCTATGGCCCCAATAGCCGGTGCCGTATACCACAGATCTCCCTCTGTATGGCCGACTACGTGTGTAACACAAGTATCAAATCTATTCTCATAAGATTACACGATTACTGTAAGAGCGAATGGATATCTAAGACTCCAGTCAAGACAAAAATGTCCAGTCTGAAAAAAAAATAATTGGGGTGTCGCCCCTTAAATATCCCCCACCACTCCCCATCCCTCCAATGGGTGGCATGTGCAATACGTTAACAATTCTTGTTTTGAGTTGCAGTCAAATAAGATGAATATTCAAATTCATTAATTTCTGGGTTTTTTTTAATTATGCGCTTTAGGCCTTTCCGCCTACGGTTATCGTGACGTTTTAACGTCACGAAGAATCAGGTATTGGCGACGTCAAACGCAATCGTTAGCCCTTTGAACCCTGGTGGTATCTCCCATATCAGTTCAATGACAGCAATAGGAAGAGTCTATATTCATTATTTGGGGGTAGGCCAATTGCTATTTGCAACGTGCAGCCTTGTGGCTGCACGTTGAAAATATTGATTGGTCTACCACACACATGCACTTAGCATCCATCCTGTTTAATGAAATTATGAAGTATCATGTTCCTGGACGAAAAAGTGGCCACTCGGGTTCAAAGTCGGAGTACATAATATTACGTACCGTAGTCACAACGCACGGCAATTTTCGTGCGTTATATTACGTACCGTAGTCGCAAAGGGTTAAACTGGGAGCCCGGTGGCTCAGTAGGTAGAGGTGCAGGCTGCAAGGCGAGAGGTCCTCGGTTCGAATCCCACCTGCGGCAATCGCGTTGTGACACTTCATTTCCATTGCCCGCGTGGGGGCACGGTGGTGTTGTGTACTAAGACGTACTGCACGTCGATGGTGCACTTGTCTTCAACCAATGCTAACCCTGCTTGTGTGGAGTTCGTACGTTGGGGAGCTGACAGTTGCTCGCCGTTGCTCGGTGGTTCTCTCCGGGTACTCCGGCTCCCTCCACCCGTAAAACTGTCGCGGTCATGATTAGCCATAGTGCATAAATATGTGACCTTAAACACCAATAAATAAATAAATAAGGTTTAAGCTGTGTTCTCACAATAGATTTTTATCGTACGATTCTTTCAGTAAACGAGAAAGTTGGGGTCGATGGACAAAAATCTATGGTGAGAACACGCAAGACGGGGACTTTCTTTAGATTTTTAACGTATACAATTTTTGTCGAAACAATCAAACGCGTTTGATTTCAACTTCCTTTATGGAAAGACTCTTTCGATTTGTGGAAGGGATTACGGCTGACCAACCTCCAGTGAAAAATCGTACGACAAAAGTCTACAGTGAGAACAGCCTTCAGATATCTGACGTTCGAGAAAAATCGATCGACAAAACACGTTCGATAAAAGACGTGCGATAAGAATCTATAGTGAGAACACGGCTTTAGTTCAGCGTTTGTTTCGGTGAGAGGGTTAAATCGTGACAAGGTAATAACGTAAGTCGTTCGTCTTAGTCATTAAAATGATGTACAACAAAACAGTTTAAAATAAAACATAAAGTGATTTTTATACGAACATTGATTCAATGGCCTTTGGCCATGTCTCTTCGAAAAAATTTTATCTTGATGTGCACTTGAAAGAATATTGATTCGTTTTATTTCCATCAATTGTTCATTGTGCAGTATTAATTTTTAAATACAGGGCACCTGTAGAAATAATTTAACCTTCAACAGACGTACCCTTCAATAAAGTAGGTAATACAGCGGTGTCATTACATATAGGCCTTGAAGGCAGGGACGGCGGTACCAACACACTAAAATCAGTTGAGCTAAAAATCAAACCAAATCAACTGGGTCAAGTGAATATGAACCCAATTAGCCTAGGTTTATTTACCCTTAACCTAGTTGATTTGGGTCGACTTTTAACCCGGATGATTTTAGAGTGTATATTATCAAGGGAGGCATCGCTTTTCCTTCAGACTATGGTATGCGGGCGCCGAAAACAGCCCTGGTAGTTGCTATATAAGGGGTGGATAAGCCTCGGTTTGGTAGATTTCATTTATGGATCTCATATCCTCATTAGGCCTACCAGGATTTTTGTCCGAGCTTTGCTGACTTTTACAGGATCCGACGAAATGTGTTTTTCACTCTACCCGACATACGTAAGGTGTGTATGAATACTACATGTTTAGCAGGCACCAGGCCTTCCTTATATAGTCTGTGTATACATGTGATAGAAGATTTGTTGAGAGAGATGCGATTTTCTTGAAACTTTCTTATGCGAAACAGTTGACGTCTCTAATAACGTGGTGACGTCATTGTGTATATGTGATGTCATAGATACATTAACTGCTCTTGCTGTCTACTGTTGAATCCGACATTACGTTTTTCGCTTCTGATAGGGGAGTGACATGGTAGTATAGGGTGAAAGGTCTGCATCCCTGTTGGTTTTATGTTATACCTTAGATCTACTATTCCACCGTATGCTTTGTACAACCCATGACTGCGATGGGTAGTACATACTGCCAGGTAATATGGTGTCATGAGGGTATGATTGGTTTCTAGTAAGGTAGTATAGCATGTACAGTCTGTAAGCCTGTTAGTCTATGGTCAGCCCTCGGTTCTACTAACCCGTCGAATGCGATATATTATCCTGTGGAGAAAAAAATTGTCCCATGTCGGCTCCGGGAAATGACTGACAAAGCTCCGGCAAAAATCAGGGTAGGCTAATGAGAATACGAGATCTACAAATGAGATCCACAAATGAAATCCACCAAGCCGACTTTTATCCGTCCTGCGCATACTACTAATCCGTTAGATAAAAAAAATAGTCAGTATTAGGGAAGAACTAGAGTTCCCACCAACCCCCACCACAGACCGACCCGGGAAATGTTTTATTAGTTGGTCCATTTGCAACCGCTAGTCGTCCCACGATCAACATTGGCCCAGTCCATCCTCAAAACTGGAACGACCCATCCTCAGTCTTGGGCCGGCCCTCAGTCACACTGGGCCAATCGGCCTGATTTCGAATTGAAGGTGGTCCAATTTTCGATTGAAAGCGATCCCATTCCATGATACAAATGTCCAAATAATCTCGTCTCCAACTTTCCTTGTATTACCCAGTAGTGGAAAAATTGCTTCGTTAAAACACCAAACTGATCATATTTAAAAACGAAACATGGGCTTCGGGACTGTCTAAAGAATTCTATTTATTTATTTATTTATTTATTTATTTATTTATTTATTTATTTATTACAGTAGCCAGTATCTCCGCCCGTTCAAACACACCAATAGGCTTCGAGGCAACTCAAAGAGTTTTATTTATTTATTTATTTATTTATTTATTTATTTATTCATTTATTTATTTATTTATTTATTTATTATTCCAGCAGCCAGTATCTCTGCCCGTTGAAACACACCAATGCTGAAAAATAGAAACACATTGCACATAGACTATTAATATGCATTTACCCTTTACCTAACGTAACGGCAATATACGCCAGCTTTATTCATAAAAATCGCCATTCAAATTTTATTATTTTTTTCATTTTTGGGCTGAAAAATATGGCTTGTGGACCCTTGAGCTCGTTACAATGAGGGGTCATAAACCTATGCTTTGGGGATAAAAATGAAAATATTTAATAATTCAAGAATTTGTTTTGCGAGTGTCGTTTTCTGTTCGGGTTGTGTAAAGGGTTAATCATTCAACCATTTAATCCCACAGTCCAACTTTATTTTGTAACGTTATTTGTAACTTTATTTGCAGCACGGGCATATATTTATATACAAATACATTGAATGCATCATAGTTTCACAGAGTACAATATTAGCAATTTATCTACCAATATAAAATGACTTACACACTAAAAACTGACACTTTCAAGGTGTTAAACCCATTCTAACTCTTAGGGTTTGATTTTAACACTCAAAGTGCAATGCTTTGAGCACTTAGACATTACAATCGTCAGAGATCTGAAACTTGAATGGATGGCACTTCCCATGTGTCAAGCATTGGTGGTTCTTCCAGAATCGTCCATAATTTGATTTGCGCTTGGTGGGTACATAATTAAAAGGACACAACGCAGATGACGCGGATCAGGCTCGAGAGTTCGAGCCTGATCCGCGTCATCTGCGTTCTTTCCTTTTAAGTGTCGAGACATTACACTTGTCAAGTGGTATTATTGTAACACCTGTCAAGTTCTGGGATATCTACACTTGAACAAAGTGCTAGTTCAGCACTTAGTAAGTGTTAAATACAGCACTTCAAGTGTAGTTTTTAAAACACTTTAGTTTTTAGCGTGTACAGGTGCTGGGGGAATGACATAGCCAGATTGGCTGTCTTCCTGCCATTCCCCGAGGATTGTTTGCTGATTGGCGGGACAGATTCAGAAGATAATTAAGTGATCAAAGAATCGTAGGTCCAATAATACATTTCAGAAGAATTATAGAATGATTATGAAAATGAAAAGACTCAAGTAACTGGTAAAAGACCGACGTCATATAGATACATATGCACACATACACACACATACACACACACCCACATACACGTATATATATACACACACACGCGTTCACACGCACACACACACACATACGCATGCATACACACACACACACATGCAGACATAATATGTATTATATAATACATGTAAATATTAGGACTTTGCATAGGTATGTATATATGTGCCCATCCGTGTACATATGTATACACATACACACA
Organism: Pictodentalium vernedei; assembly: GCA_031216915.1. Taxonomy (NCBI): domain Eukaryota; kingdom Metazoa; phylum Mollusca; class Scaphopoda; order Dentaliida; family Dentaliidae; genus Pictodentalium; species Pictodentalium vernedei. The sequence continues at coordinate 844,869,786 of CM062297.1, forward strand.
TGCTCACACGGTTCCAAGGAAACACGGGTGACATCTATGAAGAGAGTACACACTCAACACAAAGCAGTCGCCAGATACAGACCCACCCAACAACCCAACTCGATGCATCCATCTCCTGAGATATATATAAAGAGATGAATACACTTAAACGTACCAGGCAAAACCATCTCTGGCGACCATCTCGTGACAAGTGTATACACGTGGTGTATATATGAACACATATAAGACTCTGACGCCGATGTGGATCGAACCACTGCCTTGACGAGAGGACATTTCTGCGGCACCAATCGCCTAGCGAAACTGGACCAACGCCATAGACCACTTGGTCTTGTCATGTGTCTATTAAAAAGATTATTTAAGAAATAACGTAGCGAGTTATGATTAAGCTTGTGCTGAACATTTTCGGTTTATATCGCATAAACCGAAGGAAAACAACAGTTATTTCTTATAATTTATTCCGGCTATAATATCAAAATATAAACACTATGTGTACATGAATGAAAAACTTTTAATTTTCGCAAAAGACAACAGCCAAACTCAGGAAAGTGTGCCACAAACAGGTCACGTCAATCATTGTTAAATTGTTTGTTGTTTTGATTTTCGATCGCAGACGACAGATATTTAGCAAGTCACGTAACAGTGTCATTAAAAACATTTTTTTTCAAGTTCCCCCAAAATCATGTTTGGATGTATGATCTTTTATTTATCTCCCACTTCGGTATATTTTATTAAATTCAATTGTTCCCGAGAAATTATCATTATATTCTCGCTGACTGGAGGCGACGAAAAATAGATCATTGATCTTTGTTTACAAGCTCGTTATCCATCTATCAGTCTGCCGTCACGCCCTCACGGTGACAATTGGATTGAGTGGGCGGGGCTTCCAGAGTGTAGACATACCAAATCATTCCGTGATTTGGTTTATACGATTTTGACGACTTTCACGCTGTATGCTTTCAACCAATCGAACGCAGAGGCGGGGCAAATGATTAAATTATTTGATGATTGGACATAAGTCACTTCGAGAAGCTAGGAGATACTATTTATTACCTCAGCTTTCTGCTCACAGATGTCTAAATTCTGGGCTTTCAAAAAGCATATCTTTCCTATAATGCACCTCAGAATTTAACCAACTCAATCTTTATGAGATGGTTGGGTCACGTGCATAGCAAAGATTGCTCGGAGATGGACCCCACAAGGTAAGAGGCCAAAAGGCAGGCCAAAAAAGATTTGGTGCAGAACTGCGGGACAGGCCCAGATTTAGGACTGGTCAAGCTGTGCAATTGCCCAGGGGCCTCCACAACCAGGGGCCTCCACATATTACCTAAAAAATTGTAAGGAACAATGTAGGCTGACCTGAACGACACACACGTATCAATCAAACCCATGTTGCGCGCGTTTTACGACGTAAAACGCGTGCAATTTGGTTTTGATTGCTTCGGTTGTATTGTAAATAGATGTACTGTACTACACTCTTGTGATGACTGATCATGATTGATCTGCTTGCTTACTTATTCACACTCTTTCAACTTGAAAAAAATTACTTTATGCATAACTGTAGCCGTGTCTTGTCGCCTTTTAGTTTTAAATATTCTAAGGTAGGGTGGGCCTCCACTACTGAAGACTGCCCAGGGGACTCCACATGTCTAAACCCGACCCTGCTGCGGAGTCAGAACTCGGAGAGTTAGGCACACATGAACGAGGGAGTCGCCAATGTAAAAGTCTGTATTGGATGGAAGCATCTTGTAGAGACCTTATGCCCCAGAGGGAGCGTATAGGATAAGTAAGTAAGTAATCTTGTTTGACAGATTTCAATGAACTCTGCCAAACGAGATTGAATTGATTAACTTCTGAATTGCATTATGGGATAGATTTGCAGCTTCAAATTTTGGTATTTCGACATCGGTGTACAGAGAGTTAAACAGTAATATCAGCCATTTGAACTCTGGTGGTATCTTCCATATCAGTTCAATGCTAGCAAAGAAACAGTCTGTACGCCTGGAACTTAATTAAGCACCCCCTGAAATGTTTCAAGACAGTAAAGTTGCTGTTACTGATTATTATGTTTTAATGATTGCTATGTCTTGCAGTACATTTCGTCCAGTGAAACATGATGTTTCTGGTTGATAGCGTACCCCAAATAACCCCCTCATCCACGTGAAGCTTGCTTTCCACGAATGTTACAAAAACACTATTATGCACATGTAATATCTGGACATAAAACAAGAAAACTTGTCACTTCTTTTATCAATAAATGTTGACATAGCAATGAGGAAACTGTCAGAGGCACTAAGATGGCAATTCGTTGGCACGCATGCAACAGGCATGTCATTCAAAGCTATTGGAAGGCAACTTGGCTATAGTCATTCTGTCATCAGCAGACTTGTCCGAAAACATCAACAAGACAACGATGTTAAGGGTCGATCAAGGCCTGGACAACCCCAAAAGACTTCTCCGCGGGTAGATCGGAGTCTGCCACGCCTTGTAAGGCGTGAACCCTTTGCTTCAAGTAGGATTATGATACGCCTTTGGCTTCCCAACAGGCGTTTGTGCAACAGAACTGTCCGAAATCGTCTCAAAGCACTGATGTTGATGTTCAGAATGGCCATCAAGCGTCAAATTCTGTCCGATCAGCATTAAAGACGACGTTTGGAGTGGTGTATGGCACGACAACATTGGAATCTCAGGACGTGGAGGAGAGTCTATTGGTCAGACGAGAGTAGGTTCCTGCTTCACGTCACGGATGGTCGCCTGAGAGTGTGGAGGCATAGAAATACTGCTTACGTGCCCAGGAACATCAGACTTACAATTCCTTATGGTGGAGGATCAGTAATGATCAGGGGATGCCTCTCTCATGATTGAAAACTTGATATGGTAACTATTCGTGGGAATCTCAATGGTCATCAGTACATCCGGGGCATTCTCAATTCGGTTGTCGTGCCTCATTTTGACAACCACCCGTTGGATACTCGCCCTGTATTCATGGACGACAGTGCAAGGCCACATCGTTCCCATGCTGTGAGAGCATTCCCTCAGGACAACGCTATTATAACCCTACCTGGGCCTGCAATGAGCCTCGATTTGAATCCCTTAGAACACATCTGACACTTTCTTGGATGTCGTGTGCAAGCATGGGACCTGCCTGTACAGAATTTGGCCGATTTGGAAACTGCATTGCATGGGGAGTGGCAGCAGTTGCCTCTAAACCGTATCAGAAGGCTCACTGGTAGCATTAGGAGGAGGATTCAGGCTTTCATCCGGGCACGTGGTGGATACACTCGCTACTGACGTCAGACACTGCTATTGTGTTCAGGAGATCACAAGTTACATTTTTGTCAGTAATTACCGGCATTGTTTCATCATGAACCGTTCCAGCACCATACTTGTCGAGAGAACATTTTTCCATCAAAAACATTAGTGACAGATATGTGTAATTAGCGCCATTAAATTACTACATATTTTCATCATTGTGTTGTGTTTCATTTGTCAATAGACCATTCTTTCCGCAAACAATCACTTTTGGCCATCTAAAAGATAGCATGAAAATAATGACAGTTTCTATTAACACCAATGCGAAAAAAACAAGGGGGTGCTTAATTAAGTTCCAGGTGTATATATTCGATATCTGGGGCAGACCAATCAATATTTTCAACGTGCAGCCTTGGAGCTGCACGTTGAAAATATTGATTGGTCTACCCCTCATATTCACTTAGCAGACATGTTACTTAATGAAATTATGACGTATGATGTTCCTAGGCCGGAGAAGCGACCTGTCGTGTTCAAGGGGTTAACAACATACACTGACTATATGCGTGGCTCGTCACGAAAACTAAGAGAGAAAACCGAGTGCCAGACATTGTCCTTCAGAATACAACCTATCCCGTGTCAGTTTGATTTAACAAACATTTTCACAGCTAAGGCTGAAAATTTAAAGTTCCTAACTGCACAAAATAAATTTTATGACACGACAATTCTTTTATTTAAAAAAATGAATTTATCGAATTTTGAACATTTGTTCCAAACTTAACACGGATATAGGTTTGGTTTGTTTGTATTACTGCGGTTTTACGATACTTTCGACAGCCAGGGTGGCATCGTGTAGGACAGGTTTATGGGTGGAATAAGCCGGAGTACCCAGAAAGAACTACCAAGTGGCGGCGAGCATCTGTCAGTACTGTCTCTGCACAAGCAGAGTTAGCGGCGGTTGAAGGCAAGTGCTCCACCGTCGTGCAGTACGCGTTAGAACAGAGCGCCACCGTGTACTCGCGTGGATAATAATAATAATAGTATTAATAATAACACTTTGATCGGCCGATGATTTGTCGCGGTTCCCAAGTGAGAAAGCCATGATTAGCCCTGTTCTCCCAAATGCCTTCTTATCCCCACGCCTCCTCTCTCCTCCCAACACTCTGAGACGAACTGCTGTATGATATCCCGAACCCTATTCTTCCCAATGTCCCCGATAAACATACTAACCCTCTCCTTTATGTCACCCACTAACCACATTCTAATGGAAAGTGTTTCATGGTCTCCACTACGCCAAAACTACACAGTTGCACTCCTTTTCATTGTCTTTCTCAGTTTTTCCCCTAAGCTCCAGCGACCGCGACCTCATCTTGAACAACGGTGACCCACCAAAGATGCCTTCAAAGTACCCTTCTTAACGTGGCTTCTCTTTATCGCGCAGGCCACCCAAAGACCTCTTCGCTTTGACCCTCTCTCGCCAATTCAGGTTACAATCTGCCATGACTTTTTCTCTGACGATTTTTTACCCTCGTTTCTGTCCACTTCCAAGATCCAAGTCCAACATCTCCATTGAATAGTTCTCTATTAACTCCCGCATTTGGTCTTTCCACTCTGTCTTTATGTTTGAATTCCACATATTCTGGAATATTAATTACACCATCGACTGACGGGGAGATTTACCCAATAGTTAACATAGCAAAGTTTCATTAAGTCTACCCTGTCCTTAATCCTCATCCACCAAAGTCACCCCTCATAACTTCTAGTGCTGCGGCATTACTCGACCCCGTTATCCATCGGCCCGCATCGTTCTACAGAGTTTCCAAGCTGTTTAAGGTCATTTGGTTTAGAGGTATCACCTCCCTACCATATGTTATACCTGTTACACCCACCATTCCCCAAATTGTTTTCCCCTCGAAAACCATATTGAAGCTGTTTCTCCCTATAAGTTTCATTTGATTAAGGATTCGCCGCCCCCCCCCCCCCCCTTCACAGTTAGTTTATTCGTGTGGGTTTTGTAGATGTGCAAGTAGTATATTGTAGAGGTTTCGACCCTATTCTGCCGGAGAGGGGCCGAGAGGGGATGAGAGGGGTGGATGATGTCATCATAATTAAAATGTTACGTAAGGTAATTAATATTACTTAATGATTTTTTTAATCACTTTAATAATTAATGTAATTAATGACTGTTGCATAATTAATGTAATTAATGAGTGTAATTAGGGTTGATTATAATAATTAGTATATTAATAAATGAATTAATATTGACGTACTGGACATATGTGCATGCTATCGGTTGACTGACCCGCAAAGGTGAACACTGCGTGTCTGGGTGTCATTAAATCGATTTTTTCTTTTCAAACGCCAACTACTGACAGATGTTGAAGCAATTAAATCTATTGTCACACTTTAACGACCGGCCATAAATATCGTTAGACTGGACATGCTATCATGTATTTAAAAATCCTTGATGATATCACGTGACAAGATGTGTCGTGCTTTTAACTGAAGACTGTGAATGACTCCATTGTGGCTATTTTTATAGGTGTAATTGGATTTAATAACTTGGCGTGATTCTTACATATTAATAAGGCTAGTTTATTCTTATCGTTTTTATAGCTGTTGAAAAACTCTCATAGACCAAAGTATTCTGATTCTACGCCTCACGCGATAAAGTAATTTTTTAACGGTCCGATTTCTACGTTTTGACGGGTTCTCAAAAAAAAATCACAAGAGAAATCGCCATGAGACAACTGTACACGTGGGTGAGGCTATACATGGCTGTACTTTATACCCCAATACTTTGATGAATTAACGGATCATCTGAAAACCCACCAAGAAGGTGCTTTGAACTGTCAATTTTGTGTTTCAATAGCAAATTCAACAAAAGAGAGAGGCAGTGTACATCGAACAGACGTCGATGTCAAGATGTTCCAGTGGACGTTTTGTCTGAAATCCTAAAATAGGAAAGATACATTAGAAAAAACATGGAGAAATGTCAAAACTCGACATTTAACTACGCGATTTGCAGGTTTCAGCTGATTCAACTTAACCGTCATCGCGCCACAAGTAGCAGATTGACCGGTGGAGACGTTCCTCATCAAATAAGGGGGGGGGTCAAACGAGGTTATAAGGAGGGGTGAAGGAGAAAAGTGTGCGGTCATATGTTTAAAATTTTAATAACCTGAATTGCTATGACGTAATCCCCTTAATAAATAGCGTATATTCATTTAATATAATATATTAATAATTTTCGTTAAATAATTCATTTTTTATTCCACACCCCTGTATCTCCTCACAGTACCTAAAACTTTCATGAACTCCCCTCCTCCAGGTCATCTAATACTAAAAAACTTTTGGAAACTGCTCTCCCCCCCCCCCCCCCCGCCCCACCATAATCTTAAAAGAGTTGCTTTGTCACAAACACACACTTTTTCAACCAATCAGACACCTCCATTATCCCACACCCTCACCATCACACCCCTGTATCCCCTCACAGTACCTAAAACTTTCATGAACTCCCCTCCTCCAGGTCATCCAATACTAAAAAAAACTTTTGGAAACCTCTCTCCCCCACCCCCTCCCCCAGCCCTCACAATAGCTAAATTATCTCGAACCCCAGTTCAGTTCTCTAAATGTAATGGACATGTCAGGCCCCCGAATACGCCTTCCCCACAATTTTGAGCGATCAAATTACCCCGATTAGTCTCCTCTCATAACTTACCACTCTCTTAACCCGTATTTACTATGAGATTGTCGCCCTAATAAATAGCGTATGTTCATTTGATATAATATATTAATAACTTTCGTTAAATAATTCATTCCACAAGACACTTGTCGAAAAAACAAAATGGTGGATTAGTTTGACAGAAATACGCGTATCGATTTATTCAGGAATGTCTGTCGGTTGTGTCCTTGGGCAAGACACTTCATCCCTATTGACCATGTGGGGGCATGGTGACGCTGTGCACTATATATATAAGGCGTACTGCACGTCGATGGAGCTCCTGTCTTCAACCAATGCAGACCCTGTGTAGAATCTTGACAGTTGCTTGCCGTTGCTCGGTGGCTTTCTCTGGCTTTCCCCACCCATAAAACTGTCGTGGTCATGATTAGTTATTGTGCAGACCTTAAACACCAATAAATAAATATAAATAAATAGTCGGTTATCAAAACAGCCCTTAAGTGTTTAACAGTTAATTGTGGACCAGTGCGTTTAAAAATGAAAAAAATTGGGTGATCGCACTATGGACTGTGTTTAATCATAGAAAAATCACACCCGCGCTATAACTAACCTGTATGATTTATTTTTGAACGTTCACTGAAGAATAACCCACCCATCTAAGTAAAAGCATGAAAGAGCTAATATTATCTAATTACCTATGTGCAGGTGGGGTGGTCGGTAACATTGTGAACTAGGGCGTACTACCTTCCGCCAATGATAACCCTGTGTAGAACTTTGACAGTTGTTTGTCTCTGCACGATGGTTCTTTCCGGATTGCTCCAACTGTCGTTAAATAAATGAAAAAAAACTGCAATTCTATAATAACAGGCCAAGCCCCCTTCGTTTTGTCAGGGGGAAAATCAACAGTACTTTCACTCCCCCTCATTTTAATAGTTGAAAAGTGCTGTTACTCGATCAAAAAAAAAATGGTAAAAGGATATGCGACTCTGTATTAGCCACCCAAATTTGCGAGACTTGGGAAATATAACCCACCTAGAGCTGCACCAAAGCTACGTACACTATTCGAACTCCCGCATTGTGCCCTTAGGCAAGTTAATTTACCCCGATTATCCCCATGGGAGCACGATGACGGCGTGTAATAAGGTGTACTGCACGTCGGTGATACGCATATTTTAGAACAATCTAACCCTGCTTGTGCGAATTTCCAACGTTGGTGAGATGACAGTTACTCGTCGTTGCTCTGTGGTTCTCTTTGGATATTCCGGAGTCTACCTGTAAAATTGTCACGTTTAATTATAACTTGAACTTGATGTCCGGGTGTAATGAAATAGCGTATTTTCTGCAGACATTCTAAATAAACGCAGCTGGTTTACAGACCTGTATATATATTTTTTTTTCAATTGAGTAAAAATATAGGATAGTTACTGATGTAACACGCCAATTAGTATGTTTAATGAATCTAACTACGCCAGTCTGACCGACCCTTTGCCCACCATGATCACAACAAACGTTTCAATTCTCTCTCTCTCTCTCTCTCTCTCACCGATACAGTACGGGTGGAAACTAATTGCGTTCAAGCTGTTGGTTTTTTTCTAGGTTTTACCACCCTCCTTACAGCGCAAATCGAAATGAAATCTGATTCATTGAACCATACTACAGTGCATGTCAAAATTAATTTTTGAACGCCATTTTTTCTATGTGCCACTATCAGCAGCTATGACCATAGCGTAACTTTGTGGTAAAATGCTTATTTTTGTACAAAACTCCAGACCTTTCTCTGACAAATGCCTATATAAAAACAAGATAATACGCGAGAATGCGTTGTGTACCTGCATTTTGTTGATAAAATATGGCATGACCACGTTCCCGGATATTAATAATGTACCCACTTAATAACAGCCGAATTTTTATCGGATCACAGTTTTTTATTTGAATAATTGCCGATTTTTTTTATTAAATCACATTCAGTAATTTATGTAGATTTCCTGAACTGGGCGAAGGTCAAGAAAGGCACTCTGTAGTTTAGGAGACTCCACAAATAAAAACAAAATAAAAAATCTTAGATATCTTGCATTTTTTTTAATTATCCATATTAACCAGAAATCAAAACTAGTCAAATTAATTAGAATTAAATTACAAATGGATATGAAATTTGCAGTAAAATGAACACTGGTATATGCTGCTGGCCACATTTTTTAGTTGTCTGTAATGGCTGTTGTTCAGAATGTCACCCTATTGGGGTGAGTTTTCGCTTTTTCGTCCAGTTTCATGAGAGCTTCCACGAAGTCCGTTCCACATTTGCAATCTTTTCCAGGGGCCATTCTTCAAAGGCTGGTCCATCGCAGCTTTGCAGAGATATTGTTTTCGGGACGACAATGTTTAATGTGTTCTGGGTTTCCGATCAGACCCCTTGGGATATTTTGATCTTTAAGGATGTTTGCCAAAATTTTCCACCCTGTCGGTTGAAAATCTTTTCTTTTTCGCAGCAGATCATTTATTAGATCACACATATTGGAGCCCGAAATTGTAATGCTGTTATACACGAGTCGATCTTTCTTATCCCAGGATAAATTGGGTATATTCTTTATTATCTGGAGTGACAAAAGCGCCTTCTGCTGCATGGAATCTGGTATAACGGCTAACCAGTCCGGATGATTTTCCACTGAAAAACTAGTCATTAAGGAGTGTGGTTTGGTGGTTTCTTTGCGTAAATTTGATTGGCGCTGAAAGATTGTCTGGTTCAGCAGCCCTTTCTCTTCAGAACCCGATGATGAAGATTCAGGAATTGGTCTCATTCCCTGGTCTATGGGCGGGACAGCTACAGCATTCAGGGGTGTGCATATTTCCTGCAACTGTTCACTCCCCCGTGGTTCAATACACTGAATTCTGCTTGAGGGTAGGTTGGTTGAGTCATCTATAGGTTTTTCCCTCAGTGATTTCCCCATCACTAGCGATTTTACTGGCTCTAGCTTATTTGCAAGCCCCAAAATATTTCCACTTGTTAATGCATTGTTCCAACTAAAGGCTGATTTCATATGCACTGGAGGATAGGGTGGCTGGTTACAGACAGATCTGGTTGTTAACTCGTCTGTATTTGGGTTCGCTCCCCCTATAGTGTGTTTAAAATTTACATTTTTGTGTAATTGTCATCTGTGTCGATAATAATGAGTTTTATGAGAGTAAGATTTTTGACACAATTCACAGACGTAGCGTGCGTTCATCCTTTTCAGAAGCGAGTTAATAGAGTGGCAATACAGTTCCAACACTCTTCCATTTATATGTATGAATTATTACCACTAATTGGTCACTAATGGTCACTAATTGCCACTAATTAGTGACCAATTAGTGATAATTAGTGACCATTAGTGACCAATTAGTGGTAGTTAGAGACCATTGGTCACTAATTAGTGGCAATTAGTGACCATTAGTGACCAATTAGTGACCATTAGTGACCATTGGTCACTAATTAGTGGCAATTAGTGACCATTAGTGACCAATTCGTGGTAATTAGTGACCAATTGGTCATTAATTAGTGGCAATTAGTGACCATTAGTGACCAATTAGTGGTAATTAGTGACCAATTGGTCATTAATTAGTGGCAATTAGTGACCATTAGTGACCATTGGTCACTAATTAGTGGCAATTAGTGACCATTAGTGACCAATTAGTGGTAATTAGTGATCATTTTATGTGATTTAAATCACTAAAAAACGTTTTAGCGAATTGTAAAACCGATAAAAACTGATGAAAACCGATAAAAACCAATAAAAAACCAATGGAAACTGATGAAAAACCAATGAAAAACCGATATGCACATGTAATTATCTGATTAAAGGGATTATCTGATTAAACAGTGTAGAGTTGGTGGTTCAGATGTGCTACCTTGGCTTGTCATGAATGTGACTTTGATGTTTCTTTTTTTTGAAGTAAACTATATCAATTTCTGTGAAGATGAGCAAAAAACTTATTTTACCTCAGAGCTCTACCACTATAATTTCCCACAATGCACTGTGTGAGAATTTGAAGTAACCAATGATCAACAGGTTGGGGTAGAACCCACCTTATCTTGATATATAATTAACCAATCAGCGATTGACAGGTTGGGGTGGGACCCATCCTATTCATACATATAAATGGAAGCGTGTTGGAACTGTATTGCCACTCTATTAACTCGCTTCTGAAAAGGATGAACGCACGCTACGTCTGTGAATTGTGTCAAAAATCTTACTCTCATAAAACTCATTATTTTCGACACAGACAACAATTACACAAAAATGTAAATTTTAAACACACTATATGGGGAGCGAACCCAAATACAGACGAGTTAACAACCAGATCTGTCTGTAACCAGCCACCCTATCCTCCAGTGCATATGAAATCAGCCTTTAGTTGGAACAATGCATTAACAAGTGGAAATATTTTGGGGCTTGCAAATAAGCTAGAGCCAGTAAAATCGCTAGTGATGGGGGAATCACTGAGGGAAAAACCTATAGATGACTCAACCAACCTACCCTCAAGCAGAATTCAGTGTATTGAACCACGGGGGAGTGAACAGTTGCAGGAAATACGCACACCCCTGAATGCTGTAGCTGTCCCGCCCATAGACCAGGGTATGAGACCAATTCCTGAATCTTCAACATTGGGTTCTGAAGAGAAAGGGCTACTGAACCTGACAATCTTTCAGCGCCAATCAAATTTACGCAAAGAAACCACCAAACCACACTCCTTAACGACTAGTTTTTCAGTGGAAAATCATCCGGACTGGTTAGCCGTTATACCAGATTCCATGCAGCAGAAGGCGCTTTTGTTACTCCAGATAATAAAGAATATACCCAATTTATCCTGGGATGAGAAAGATCGACTCGTGTATAACGGCATTACAATTTCGGGCTCCAATATGTGTGATCTAATAAATGATCTGCTGCGAAAAAGAAAAGATTTTCAACCGACAGGGTGGAAAATTTTGGCAAACATCCTTAAAGATCAAAATATCCCAAGGGGTCTGATCGGAAACCCAGAACACATTAAACATTGTCGTCCCGAAAACAATATCTCTGCAAAGCTGCGATGGACCAGCCTTTGAAGAATGGCCCCTGGAAAAGATTGCGAATGTGGAACGGACTTCGTGGAAGCTCTCATGAAACTGGACAAAAAAGCGAAAACTCACCCCAATAGGGTGACATTCTGAACAACAGCCATTACAGACAACTAAAAAATGTGGCCAGCAGCATATACCAGTGTTCATTTTACTGCAAATTTCATATCCATTTGTAATTTAATTCTAATTAATTTGACTAGTTTTGATTTCTGGTTAATATGGATAATTAAAAAAAATGCAAGATATCTAAGATTTTTTATTTTGTTTTTATTTGTGGAGTCTCCTAAACTACAGAGTGCCTTTCTTGACCTTCGCCCAGTTCAGGAAATCTACATAAATTACTGAATGTGATTTAATAAAAAAATCGGCAATTATTCAAATCAAAAACTGTGATCCGATAAAAATTCGGCTGTTATTAAGTGGGTACATTATTAATATCCGGGAATGTGGTCATGCCATATTTTATCAACAAAATGCAGGTACACAACGCATTCTCGCGTATTATCTTGTTTTTATATAGGCATTTGTCAGAGAAAGGTCTGGAGTTTTGTACAAAAATAAGCATTTTACCACAAAGTTACGCTATGGTCATAGCTGCTGATAGTGGCACATAGAAAAAATGGCGTTCAAAAATTAATTTTGACATGCACTGTAGTATGGTTCAATGAATCAGATTTCATTTCGATTTGCGCTGTAAGGAGGGTGGTAAAACCTAGAAAAAAAAACAACAGCTTGAACGCAATTAGTTCCCACCCGTACTGTATCGGTGAGAGAGAGAGAGAGATTTGAAATGTTTGTTGTGATCATGGTGGGCAAAGGGTCGGTCGGACTGGCGTAGTTAGATTCATTAAACATACTAATTGGCGTGTTACATCAGTAACTATCCTATATTTTTACTCAATTGAAAAAAATATATATATACAGGTCTGTAAACCAGATGCGTTTATTTAGAATGTCTGCAGAAAATACGCTATTTCATTACACCCGGACATCAAGTTCAAGTTATAATTAAACGTGACAATTTTACGGGTAGACTCCGGAATATCCAAAGAGAACCACAGAGCAATGACGAGTAACTGTCATCTCACCAACGTCGAAAATCCGCACAAGCAGGGTTAGATTGTTCTAAAATATGCGTATCACCGACGTGCAGTACACCTTATTACACGCCGTCATCGTGCTCCCATGGGGATAATCGGGGTATATTAACTTGCCTAAGGACACAATGCGGGAGTTCGAATAGTGTACGTAGCTTTGGTGCAGCTCTAGGTGGGTTATATTTCCCAAGTCTCGCAAATTTGGGTGGCTAATACAGAGTCGCATATCCTTTTACCTTTTTTTTTTTGATCGAGTAACATCGCTTTTCAACTATTAAAATGAGGGGGAGTGAAAATACTGATGATTTTCCCCCTGACAAAATGAAGGGGGCTTGGCCTCTTATTATAGAATTGCAGTTTTTTTTCATTTATTTAACGACAGTTGGAGCAATCCGGAAAGAACCATCGTGCAGAGACAAACAACTGTCAAAGTTCTACACAGGGTTATCATTGGCAGAAGGTAGTACGCCCTAGTTCACAACGTTACCGACCACCCCACCCCCATATAGGTAATTAGATAATATTAGCTCTTTCATGCTTTTACTTAGATGGGTGGGTTATTCTTCAGTGAACGTTCAAAAATAAATCATACAGGTTAGTAATAGTGTGATTTTTCTATGATTAAACACAGTCCATAGTGCAATCACCCAATTTTTTTCATTTTTAAACGCACTGGTCCACAATTAACTGTTAAACACGTAAGGGCTGTTTTGATAACCGACTATTTATTTATATTTATTTATTGGTGTTTAAGGTCTGCACAATAACTAATCATGACCACGACAGTTTTACGGGTGGGGAAAGCTGGAGAAAGCCACCGAGCAATGGCAAGCAACTGTCAAGATTCTACACAGGGTCTGCATTGGTTGAAGACAGGAGCTCCATCGACGTGCAGTACGGCTTAGTGCACAGCGTCACCATGCCCCCACATGGTCAATAGGGATGAAGTGTCTTGCCCAAGGACACAACCGACAGACATTCCTGAATCAATCGATACGCGTATTTCTGTCAAACTAATCCACCATTTTGTTTTTTCGACAAGTGTCTTGTGGAATGAATTATTTAACGAAAATTATTAATATATTATATCAAATGAACATACGCTATTTATTAGGGGGACAATCTCATAGTAAATACGGGTTAAGAGAGTGGTAAGTTATGAGAGGAGACTAATCGGGGTAATTTGATCGCTCAAAATTGTGGGGAAGGCGTATTCGGGGGCCTGACATGTCCATTACATTTAGAGAACTGAACTGGGGTTCGAGATAATTTAGCTATTGTGAGGGCTGGGGGAGGGGGTGGGGGAGAGAGGTTTCCAAAAGTTTTTTTTAGTATTGGATGACCTGGAGGAGGGGAGTTCATGAAAGTTTTAGGTACTGTGAGGGGATACAGGGGTGTGACGGTGAGGGTGTGGGATAATGGAGGTGTCTGATTGGTTGAAAAAGTGTGTGTTTGTGACAAAGCAACTCTTTTTAAGATTATGGTGGGGCGGGGGGAGAGCGGTTTCCAAAAGTTTTTTAGTATTAGATGACCTGGAGGAGGGGAGTTCATGAAAGTTTTAGGTACTGTGAGGGGATACAGGGATGTGGAATAAAAAATGAATTATTTAACGAAAATTATTAATATATTATATTAAATGAATATACGCTATTTATTAAGAGGATTATGTCATAGCAATTAAGGTTATTAAAATTTTAAACACATGACCGCACACTTATCTCCTTCACCCCTCCTTATATCCTCGTTTGACCCCCTCCCCCCCCCCCCTTATTTGATGAGGAACGTCTCCACCGGTCAATCTGCTACTTGTGGCGCGATGATGGTTAAGTTGAATCAGCTGAAACCCACAAATCGCGTAGTTAAATGTCGAGTTTTGACATTTCTCCATGTTTTTTCTAATGTATCTTTCCTATTTTAGGATTTCAGACAAAACGTCCACTGGAACATCTTGACATCAACGTCTGTTCGATGTACACTGCCTCTCTCTTTTGTTGAATTTGCTATTGAAACACAAAATTGACAGTTCAAAGCACCTTCTTGGTGGGTTTTCAGATGATCCGTTAATTCATCAAAGTATTGGGGTATAAAGTACAGCCATGTATAGTCTCTCCCCCTTGTACAGTTGTCTCATGGCGATTTCTCTTGTGTTTTTTTTTTTGAGAACCCGTCAAAACGTAGAAATCGGACCATTAAAAAATTATTTTATCGCGTGAGGCGTAAAATCAGAATACTTTGGTCTATGAGAGTTTTTCAACAGCCATAAAAACGATAAGAATAAACTAGCCTTATTAATATGTAAGAATCACGCCAAGTTATTAAATCCAATTACACCTATAAAAATAGTCACAATGGAGTCGTTCACAGTCTTCAGTTAAAAGCAAGACACATCTTGTCACGTGATATCACCATTGATTTTTAAATACATGATCACATGTCCAGTCTAACGATATTTATGGCCGGTCGTTAAAGTGTGTCAATAGATTTAATTGCTTCAACATCTGTCAGTAGTTGGCGTTTGAAAAGAAAATATCGATTTAATGACACCCAGTGTTCACCTTTGCGGGTCAGTCAACCGATAGCATGCACATATGTCCAGTACGTCAATATTAATTCATTTATTAATATACTAATTATTATAATCAACCCTAATTACACTCATTAATTACATTAATTACATTAATTATGCAACAGTCATTCATTACATTAATTATTAAAGTGATTAAAAAAAAAATCATTAAGTAATATTAATTACCTTACGTAACATTTTAATTATGATGACGTCATCCACCCCTCTCATCCCCTCTCGGCCCCTCTCCGGCAGAATAGGGTCGAAAAACACATTCGCAACTACTTGTGTATTCCCGTAATGTTTATATTTACCCCCTAAATACTCGTATCCACATGTCTCACTTACACTAAGAAGTTTGCTGCTACCTTCCGGAATACATAGCTCCCCGATTCTCTTGATCGTGATTACGTGTCTTGCCCAAGGACACAACACAGTTACCACTGGGCGGGATCAGACCGTCGACCTTTCTGTTTAAAGTCCGATTCTCTAACCACTGAGCCAACGTGCTCCTCGAACATAGGTTAGCCCCTCGAATTTGGGTCCTCTTGATTTATTTTTCCGTTAAGTAGAGTATACGGAGACACTTGAAATGGATCTTCCCGGAGATGATCATGGCATATACAGGATACAGATATCAGTAGTATGTCAGAGACATACCATGCCCCCTTTTGCAGACCCTATGGTAGAGCCCTAGAAAAGGCGTCATATCACGCTACATGACGGGCACTTGTGTATTGTCATTGTAGTCATTCTTGTAATGCCATGTCCATGGTGATAAGTCGTTAGTGCTCACATGGTTAAGCGACAATTTTGATTTGGCACTAGAAAATCGTCGATTGACATAATTGTTTCGTTTATCTCAGAAAGAATTCAGACGAGATTCCGTCTGTAGTTCACAGGAGTATGAACTAAATTCAAGATGGTGGCTTTGTAATAGCAAAGGTATGGGAAATGCGGGAAGTTTTTCATTGTATGTAAACAAATTATGCTTTTTCGTGTATTATAACGGGTACACGTCTGAGCACTTTTCCCTCAAATTGCATTCTAATATTCTATGATTCGCGACTAAGCACGACTTCGGTACAATAATATAATGTCCCCATTACCTTCATATTTATGCACAAAAAGCTCTAAATAAGACTGCAAAGCTCAGTCAAGATGTCGTATAATGGCTCCTGGTGGTTAATACAATACATTCTTAGCTTCAAAATGTTGTTTAAGTTTATGCGTTCATTTGACTCTAATACTATTGGTTCCAAAAAGATGTATAGATCTTTTTTCTTCAATCTTGAAAAACCTAACTCTGTTCTGTAGTCTAATTAATATTCAAGCAACACGCGGTCGAATTATCTGCAGGATACTATGCAAAATGTCTGACGGGTGATCTACACCCTCGTTGTTATTATGTTTTTTTGTCTCCCTATAAAATTTCCAAAAATGCCGATACGAGATTTTGCACGCCCAAGGACAATATACATGTATTGTATCACCAAAAATGTTTCTTTTCACTTTTTTAGGAAAAGTCATTGCCGCAAGGAAGAGTGCGACTGATTGTGGGCAAACTTTACAGTATAAAGGGTTTATTAAATCAGATATTACTTTTTATCTACCATTCACATAAGAACGCCGTCGCAAACAGCAATATCGGAAGCGATAACACTTTGGCGACAAAGGGTCGTGTACCGCTATTGCAGTAACAGTAAAAGTTATTCGGGGTTCTCGTTTTCACGGTTTAGGTGCCAGATTGGTACGGTATTGAACCGTGGTAACACCAGCGTGTCTTGACCAGAGTAGACAATTTCTACGGTGGCACTAAGGCGTGGCTTCAGCGCCTACGGAAGATCTAAGGAAGCGCTAAGGATGTACTAAGGTTGTGCTAAGGAAGTACCAAGCTAGGATTCGCCAAGGATTATTACGGTTATGTGACGGTTTTCTCACGGTTATGCTACGGCACCACCGGAAGCGCCACGGACAAGCCAGGGTTGTCCTACGGTTTGTCCCGGTTAGCCACGGTCATGCTACGGTGTTACGGATATGCTACGGTTCTACAACGGTTCTTCTACTTGTGTCACGGTCATGTCACGGTAACATAACCGTAGACACCGGTACACAACCGTAGCATAGCCGTAGTCTATCCGGCGCTTGCCGTGGTCAATCGGGGCCCCATTTTTGACCAAGGTTAATGCCGGGTCGGCTACGGATATGCTACAGTTGTGTTCCGGTGTCTACGGTTTTCTACTGTCATTTACGGTAAAGACGGAAAAAATGAAATTTTCAAACAGTTTGAAAATCGCTCCACGGAAAAAAACAAGGCGGCGGAAGCACGAGGGTTTATCCTGAAACATCACGGTCAAGTGGCCTGGCCCGGAACGGATTTTACCAGGGATAATCACGGATTAAAACAGTGGGCTTCCTGCATCCCGAACCGTGAAAGTGACAACCTCGTTTTACATGACGTCACGAGAAACGAACGCACACGGGCCTGGCGGATTATTGCAGTGGTACTGGTAATTGAATGTCATGGTTTTGTGTTTTGTTGACTGAATGGTAGATACAAGTGCTCATTGTGCCTGTATATCTTTTATCACGACTCGACTCGTGTTCGAGGTTGTATAGCTACTAGTCGTGCAAGCTCAACTCGCAGCTTTACGTCCCCAAAACGAGTCTCGTTGTGATAAAAGATTCTGTACAAGCACAGTTTGCACATAACACATATATGTCATCGATTTGCTAAGTTGAGTGGTCCACAGTTGGTCAATGGTAATTACGTCATAACTATTTTATTATCTGAAAAAATGTGGAGCGCCACTCGACGTTAACGTGTTAACCCTTACCCAACGAATCGCCCCTATCCGCCCGCGTAATATGCAAATTCAGCAGTTGAAAAAATATTATTTTTAAAAAATTTCAACAAAACCATATCATGTGACCCCTCGTTGGAACGAGCTCGTCGAGCTCGTTCCAACGAGGGGTCACATGATATGGTTTTGTGGAAATTTTGTGAAAAAATTTAAAAAATGATATTTAAAATAATAAATTTTGAAATCATCTGCGTTGGGTAAAGGGTTAACTTGCAATTACAAAAGACAAGATACTAAAATGTAATTGAAAGATACTGAATTGATATTATAATTTACTAACTAGTAATTACAAGTTACTATAGTGTAATTACGAGTTAGTATCTTGTAATTTTAACTCAGCTAATTACGAGTTAGCTGAACTGAAACTGCAAGACACTAAATTGTAATTATAACCCACATACCTGTAATTACAATTTACAAACTTGTAATTACAATTAAGTATTTTATAATTACGAGTTAGCATCTTATAATTAGATTTTAGTATCTCGGTAATACATTTTGCACGGTAGTACATATGGACTGTCTGTACCCCTGGTGGATTTATCGAGCTCGTCCCAACCAGATATCACAAGGTACGTTTTTGAGGCAAAAAATAAAAATATTTAGTTATTCAAGATTTTTTTTTTACATCTGTAGACAGCTATCGCATTGGGTAGGAAACGCGGTGGGTTAGTGGTCACGATGTTGGATTTCAAACTGAAAGGTCCACAGTTCGACCCCCCACCAGGGGTAACTGCGTGGTGTCCTTTGGGTAAGGCACTTAATCCCGATTGCCCATGTGAGGGCACGGTGGCGTTGTGTACTAAGGTGTACTGCGTCGATGATGCACTTGTCTTCAACCAATTCTGACCCTGTTGTTTGGGAGTCTGAGAATTGCTCACACAGCTCGGTGGTCCTCTCCAGCTCCATCGGCATCCTCCACCCGTAAAAATGTCCGACACGAGGTGACCCTGCCCATCAAAAGTGTCATTAAAATCAATAATCGTATTGGTTAAAGGGTTAAAAGTGTAGTTCAATCAACGTGTCGAGTGGCGTTACGTTCAAGATTAGATCAGGACCGAAGTTAGTGGGGGCGCCCCCACCCCCCGCCTCACATGCTTTCTGTCGGAAATCTTTGCTTGGACGGTAACATTTTCTCTGAAAGCTGCAAATATAGAGAAAAGTTGACCATATGGTAATTTTCATTATACAAAATTACCCTTACGTTTAGGGGCGCGGTGGCTCAGTTGGTAGAGGTGCAGGCTGCAAGCCGAGAGGTCCTCGGTTCGAATCCCACCTGCGGCAACCGCGTTGTGTCCTTGGGCAAGACACTTAATTTCCATTGCCCACATAGGGGCACGGTGACGTTGTGCACTAAGGCGTACTGCACGTCAATGGTGCGCCTGTCTTCAGCCACTGCTAATCCTGCTTGTGTGGAGTTGCACACTAAAAACTAAAGTGTTAAAACTGACACTTTCAAGGTGTTAAACCCATTCTAACTCTTAGGGTTTGATTTTAACACTCAAAATGCAATGCTTTAAGCGCTTAGACATTACAATCGTCAGACATCTGAAACTTGAATGGATGGCACTTCCCATGTATCTAGCATTGGTGGTTCCTCCAGAATCGTCCATAATTTGATTTACATAATTAAAAGGACACAACGCAGATGACGCGGATCAGGCTCGAGAGTTCGAGCCTGATCCGCGTCGTCTGCGTTGTTTCCTTTTAATTGTCGCGACATTACACTTGTCAAGTGGTATTATTGTCAACACCTGTCAAGTTCTGGGATATCTACACTTGAACAAAGTGCTAGTTCGGCACTTAGTAAGTGTTAAATACAGCACTTCAAGTGTAGTTTTTAACACTTTAGTTTTTAGCGTGTGGTATGTTGGGGAGCTGACAGTTGCTCGCCGTTGCTCGGTGGTTCTCTCCGGGTACTCTGGCTTCCTCCACCCATAAAACTGTCACGGTCATGGTTAGCCATTGTGCAGAAATATGTGACCTTAAACACCAATAACTAACTAACTAACCCTTACGTTTCAAATATCCTTTGTATGGAAGCCCTCGATATAGGTGACCATCGACTCGTCCTGTAAATTATTCCGTGTATTATTATTGTTATAACCCTTCACCTAACATGAAAAGCAGACGACACTTGTAAACAAAATTATTGAATAACTAATTTTTTTCATTTTTGAGTCAAAATCATAGCTTATGAACCCTCATTGGAACGAGCTCGTTCCAATGAGGGTCATAAGCTATGATTTTGAGGCAAAAAATTAAAAAATAATTAAAATTGAATGGTAGTTTTTGTGCATAGTGCTGGTCGGTTTTGGGCGCTACGTGATGTAAAAAGTTAAAGAATTGCTTGCGTTAAGGTGCTATATAAACAACGAAAACTTGGCTTGAAAATTGGTGATCGGTTATATTCGATATCGTCAAAAATCTAAACAAAACAAAAATTTATCAACGACGAGCAGCTACAAGCTCCCCAAAATCGTAACTCCGCACTGCAGCACAGGCAGGGTTAGATTGGTTGAAGACATGCGCACCATAGTACGCCTTAGTACACAGCGTCATCGTGCCCCCATGTGGACAATTGGGGTGAAGTGCCTTGCCCAAGGACGCAACGCGGGAGTCCGAATCGATCGCTCAGACGGTCACCCATCCAAGGACTAACCGGTCTCGACGAGAACCGGTTACCGCAACGCCCCCACGCACCGTGCTCCTATTTTCAAGCTAAATTTTCCATTACTTGTATAGCGCCTCAAAGGAAAGTAATTCTTTAAAATAATAATAATAAACGAACGTGTCCGACCTGTTTCGTTAAATTATTGTTGTAACTCCGTGAATCTTGTAAGCCCATTTTTTTAAGTGCGGGTATCAGCACTAGCGCCGAGAGCCGGTGGGGGTTAGAGGGGGTGGGGCAACCGTTGGGGACCGGGATAATTGCTGTTTTAAAAACGGGTAGGTGGACCTATCGATACGTCTGGGCTAAAAGTCGTGGGAAGGCTTTTTGTACGGGCCTCCGACGCTGATGGAGGTGGCAAGAGTACGTAGTTGCATTACTGACCAGGTTCCATTCATATAAAAGAAACCACTTGTTCCAGTTTGCTGGTTTTCCTCCGGTCTTTCCTGCATTGTAGTGGTCACGATTATCTTCGGAGAAAAAATGCACCATACACACAGAAATACAGGTAATAAATTACCCAAAATGTTAAGGAAATAACTGAGTAGATATTGTCAAGAAAATACAGGAAAATGCTTCTCCTAGAACTCATTTAAAAACAAATTGGGGGAAACAGTACACCAGACCCTCCCCCTTCTGCTTGTCATTTCACGCCTTCGGCGCTCGCAGGATCCGTCACGCCCATTTTACACATTGCCCCGGGCCCGTCCTCGCTCTCGGCAGCCCTGGGTACCACAACTTAAAGGTTTCATATTCTGTAGATGTTATTTATGAATTCATTTCATCTGTATGGATTTGCCTTGTTACAATTTATTTCATCTGTATGGATTTGCCTTGTTACAATTTATTTCATCTGTATGGATTTGCCTTGTTACAATTTATTTCATCTGTATGGATTTGCCTTGTTACAATTTATTTCATCTGTATGGATTTGCCTTGTTACAATTTATTTCATCTGTATGGATTTGCCTTGTTACAATTTATTTCATCTGTATGGATTTGCCTGGTTACAATTTATTTCATCTGTATGGATTTGCCTTGTTACAATTTATTTCATCTGTATGGATTTGCCTTGTTACAATTTATTTCATCTGTATGGATTTGCCTTGTTACGAACTTAGGCCTAAAGGCATTCTCCCATAAATTATAACATGAGAAAGACATGTGAACAAATTTTTGCAAGCAAGAACCAGTTAAAGAAGTATATAGGGTTTAATCCCGAGAACAGGAATTCCCGAAAGCCGGCCCCAATACCCGGGAAATCTACAGCACGGAACCGGGAATGAAGCGTGGCACTGTTTGTGTATTGAACTGAACTTTTCTGAAACTTTGCAGGATTTCGTCAGCCCTTCCACGCCTGAAATGTTTACAGTCCTGATTCCTGCTGAACCATTTTCAACAAATCCCTGTAGCTCTCAACCAGTTCCGGAGGATAACCCCCCCCCCCCCCCCTCCCTTTCAACAGCAAGATCTTCTTATTCACCCGCTTCAAAGTTCAAACTCGTCTTCATTTTCAGAATTACTAGTATCACTGTTCACCACCTTCTGCAACATCAACACCCTCTTCACTGCCGTCACCAGTTTCCTCTGCTTAAAGCAGAGGAGACTGGTGACGGCAGTGAAGAGGGTGTTAATGTTGGAGAAGGTAGAGGTGATAATGCGAGTTATTCTGAAAATAAAGACGAGACTGAAGCGGTTTGTTGCACCCACTTTTGTAATAATTTGCTCGTTTGTAAGAGGTCTCCACTTTTATAAGAATTTTTTACCCCATTTGTATAGGGGTCACCACTTTTGTAAGAATTTTTTAGTCCTTTTGTAAGAGGTCCCCACTTTTGTAATAGTTTTTTAGCCCGTTTGTAATAATTTCTTCTTCTGACCTGGAAACATGATTTTAATGAGTTTCAATGTGTTTTCATAACATTGGATACCTGTCCAGAGGTTTCGAGTTGGACATAGAGAATTTTGATCAGAAAATCGAACTTGGCCAAACGTGGCGGAAAATTTCGATGTCTGTTTTTCCACGTCATTGGTTTGTTCTTAACCCGATTCGCGCTCCCTATTAGGAATTATAACGGAAATCGCCCGTTTTCTCGATTTTTCAGCCATGTAAAATATCCCACTCTTGTAAGAATGCTTTTGCCCTTTTGTAAGAGGTCCCCGCTTTTGAAAGAATTTTTTAGCCCTTTTGAAAGGGGTCCCCACTTTTGTAATAGTTTTTTAGCCCGTTTGTAATAATTTCTTCTTCTGACCTGGAAACATGATTTTAATGAGTTTCAATGTGTTTTCATAACATTTGATACCTGTCCAGAGGTTTCGAGTTGGACATAGAGAATTTTGATCAGAAAATCGAACTTGGCCAAAACTGGCGAAAAATTTCGATGTCTGTTTTTCCGCGTCATTGGCTTGTTCTTAACCCGATTCGCGCTCCCTATTATGAATTATAACGGAAATCGCCCGTTTTCTCGATTTTTCAGCTCTGTAAAATGTCCCACTTTTGTTAGAATTGTTTTGCCCTTTTGTAAGAGGTCCCCACTTTTGTAATAGTTTTTTAGCCCTTTTGTAATAATTTCTTCTTTTGACCGGGAAACGTGATTTTAATGAGTTTCGAAGTGTTTTTTATAACATTTGATACCTGCCCAGAGGTTTCGAGTTGGACATAGAGAATTTTGATCAGAAACTGGAACTAGGTCAAAACTGGCGACAAAATTCGATGTCTGTTTTTCCGCGTCACTGGCTTGTTTTCAGCCAGATTCGCGCTCCCCATTAGGAATTATAACGGAAATCGCTCTTTTCTCGATTTTTCAGCGATGTAAATTGTCCCACTTTTGTAAGAATTTTTTTGCCCTTTTGTAAGAGGTCACCACTTTTGCAAGAATTTTTTAGCCTTTTTGTAAGAGGTCCCCACTTTTGTAATAATTTGTTAGCCCTTTTGTAATAATTTCTTCTGATCGGGAAACATGATTTTATTGAGTTTCGAAGTGTTTTTCATAACATTTGATACCTGCCCAGAGGGTTCGCGTTGGGCATGGAGAATTTTAACCAGAAAATCGTATTTGTCCAGAAAATTTCGATATCTGGATGTTCGCATCAATGGCTTGTTTTGGCTCGATTTGCACATTCCAATAGTAATTAGAACGAAAATCCTGCGTTCTCACGATTTGTCATCTATATAAAAAGTCCAACTTTTATTGTTGTTTTTGGCTCTTTTGTAATGGTTTGTTGGTCTTTCTATAATAGTTTCTTCTTCTGACCGGGAAACTTGGTTTCGAATAATTTCGAAGTTGTTTTCACCCCCTCCCCCTCGACACCCCGGTGAACCGTTAAGAAGTTAAGAAAAGTATCCGACTCCTGTGAGAAAAAGTTCAGTGCCACGAGATTCGCAAAGTTACTCCCGGCTCTCGTGGATAGCGTTGGTGTTTTGGAGCTGTGGAAGACGGGCGATCTCATCAGCAAGAAAGCCCGAGATGAAGTTAAGGAGTTGCTCATTCCGAGACACTAAAAACACTTCTCAATCGTCCCCGTTCCGTTCCTGTACCATCGCCAAGACAGTGGACGACAAAACCTTTTGGTCACTATTCCTGGGCCCCTGATAGTACAAGCGTTGAACCAAGTAAAGTGGTCGTACCCGGAAAAAAATTTGGGACAAGCTGGTTTTTGTGTCGTTTTGAAGAGGAAAGTCTCCCGAAGAACATATCAAAAATCTGCAAAAATCCGCTTTGGGAAAATTTTTTTTATAGCATTTATACTGATGGTGGTGTTAGAGCGAATTTCGATCAATTTTCCGAAACCAGCATTCCAACGTTTGCGAACGTGAGGACATGGATTTATGTGAATCCAGTTTTTTTCTATTCACTAACACACAAGGAGTTGTATGATAATGTGCTGGACAGCTCGATAGCTCTTTCCGATGTTGCAAACTCAGCAGCTCTCGTAAGGGTAAACACTTGCCCCGACGAATACAAAGCCAAACTGGCTGAACAATCGCGCATTGCTAAGCTATGGATACAATATCTAGAATATGTCCAGACACTGAAAATGTTCATCAGACCTAAACGCCTTGGCGATTGGAATCTCCACCTTATTGCTATCAGTAATATGTTGAACCTCTTCGCTGCCAAGGGATATGTACACTACGCTAAGAGTTGCAGGTTGTATCTGCAAATGATGCTTGAGCTTGTATGATATGGTTGTATGATAGGTTCTTCTTTGATAGTTTCCATGCTATACGCCGGAGTTCCAGGGTTTGGGCAGGTCTTTTAAGTGACCTTGTGATTGAACAAGTCCTCATGCGCTCAATTAAAAATTCGAGGTGGACTAACGCGAGGTCGTGTGGTGACCGAATCAGAGCGTTAGGAGTGGATTTACACAATGCACAAATTCTCTGAAATACACGAAGCTATGATAACGCTGACTGACATGAAACTCAGTACCAGTGAACAACATGTAGACATGGCCACTTCTCGTCATAAACGAGACAATACCGACATGATGAAAATACTAGAGTGGTTTGACTTGTACGACCCTTTCGATGAGAATGAAAGATTGCGCTCCCTGTCCTCCGGATTGTCAGCTTCCTTGGGAGATGGTATTAACTGCGACAATACCGAGTCGGTAGGGGCGGAGATACACTCTAAACTAGACAATGTTGTTGTTTCTGATGCCTCCATCAAAAAGATTGATCAAATTTGTACTTTAGACCATTTGAACCCCGGGCGGGGTAAAGTTGGATAATCAGAGGGTATCAATAGACCTATCAGCTCTGTTCACTCGATTGATAGCTATTGCTCACAGGGAGCGTGACGTGGCACAGTTCTTCGAGTACGAACTGACTGTGATGCCAACAGCCCTCTTCAAAGACTTCTTTCTCAGAAAAGCAAACAAGGCAGACCTAGCAGCTGCAATAACAGATCGAGTAGCACTTTCGAAGCCGCCATCTGAATCCGTGTACGTGCTTGACGGAGGGGCTCTTCTCCACAGAGTCAAATGAATGGCGAAGGCTTACCTACTCAGAAGTAGCCCATCAGTATGTTGGACATGTGGCAAACAAATATGGACAGAATTGCTGTGTCGTCTTCGATGGTTATGGACAGCGACCAAACACGAAGAGGCGTGAGCATAGAAGGAGAGCTGTCAACGTGTGTGCCGATATCCGTTTGACAGACTCCATGACTGCACACAAGAACCAGGAACGGTTCTTATCGAACGAGAATAACAAAATGCAGTTCATAAGATTGCTGTCCACATTGCTGGGAGCGGGTGGACATACTGTTAACTGCAGTTCGGGCGATGCTGATACCCTGATTGTTGAAAGTGTCATCAAACTTTCATCTCAAGGGAATTCAGTTGTCATTGCCACAGATGATACTGATGTACTAGTGCTATCCGTTCACCATTGGAATCATACTTCGGCTGATGTTTATTTCCAATCAGAAGCACAGAAGTCACATAGGGGTGGGAGGCATGGAAGATCGCAGATATAATAGCGCAGATCGGAGAAACAACTAGACGACACCTCCTGTTCATACATGCATGGAGTGGGTGATGTTACTTCGGCAACGTTTGTCCATGGGAAAACACAGCTTCTCAAGAGGTTAGAAAAGTCAAGGGAGATTCAGAAGATATCAGCAACAATGCACTACAGCGCCGTATCTCAAGCAGATATTGGAAGAATCGGTGCTGAACTGTTTGTAATGCTGTACTCTGGCAAGCAGTCAGACACATTGAATGGCTTGAGATACTCAAAGTTCATGACAATGATCACTTCCAGCAAGACAGGAATCGAACCTCAGAAACTACCTCCAACTGAACGCTCGGCATACTTTCACAGCCTGCGAGTCCATCTACAAACGGTGGAATGGAAGCAATTGGATATTGATATCCTAGATCCTCGAAAATGAGTTGATACCCGTGATGACTGACCTGGTTGCAGCGCCTGAAGCTCTCCTGAAATTTATACGTTGCAAATGCAAAATGACCTCCAAACACACCTGCGGAACGAATATATGCTCTTGTACAAAGAACGCAATCAAATGTGTCTCTGCTTGTGGAGACTGTCGAGGGGAGAATTGCCTGAACTCCGAGTCGGTTGAAATTGGAGACGAAACTGCCTTGAGGAACACCGGCATGATTTCGGTCAGAACTCATCACGGGATTTAATCACTGCGAAGAAAGTTGATCAACATCATTCTTCGCCATCTCGGGAGTTATGAAAAACATCGGCAGCAGAATTATAGCTCGTTTTTTCTGTTCTATTCAGACTGAACTTCGTGTGGGTGTGAAAACTGAAGAAAATGGTATTTTGTGGCCATTTCCCTAACAATTGTGAATTTTCTCATTCATTTTTCCGCTTTATAGGATTGGAATTCGTGCTTAAAGTACGAATGACGCACAAACCTTCTCCAGATCTCACACAAAATATCAAGACTATTGAGAAATTGATGCCACTAAAGATTTTTTTTTTTCTATTTTCTATGAAACCCCTCCTTGCGGCCATCTTCAATGAAAAATTTTCCCCAATGCGGATTTTTGCGGTTTTTGGATATGTTGTTCCCAGATAAATTCCGCGTCGAATGACACCAAAATCAGCTTGTCCCAAAGTTTTTCCGGGTCAAATCATATTGCGCCTGGACTATGATCAAGGAACGGTGATAGAGGGTCTCGCCAACAGGCCTACTTGAAACGACAGAGTGATTTTGCGCAATTATCTCAGTTTTAATGTCTTCCATTGACTTTCTAACAGTCAGACGCGTTACTTCGTTGTTTAGAACTGAGACGTAGTCGGTAACCCATTTGGTGTATTTGTTACCCTGAGATGACATAATCTCTTGTGCTACTAATGCCCAGAACAGCCGCTCCGCAAGCTTACGGTTAAACCTTTCCAAAATGCCTTGCCTCCGTGGACTTCCTTCTCACCTCGTCGGACTGAGATACCTTGTTTGGTCAGCATCCTGGACACAGCCCACGGAGAAGTTTGGGTCATCGCAGAAGTGCGCGACTGTAAATACGCGACAAAGCGCAAACTACTTCAGCTGCACCGCTTAAGGTCAAAGACTTAGCGGCTTTGCAGCGACTGGCCACATCTACTATGCATGGTCAGGGCACACTTGAAAACCTTTCGACTGCGGGACAAACTGTCATGAGGTAAAAATGATATGTCAACTTGGTGTACCTCATTTGGCACACAGACGGAATGTGTCGTGGCGCCGACATGTAGATCTGTCAAATAGCTTGCCTTTTACCCCCTCCCCCACCCCCACGGCCTATGTATAGTGGTATTCTGGGACCTTGGTAGCTTAAGCAAGTTGGGCTTGTATAGCCTAGGGATCTTCTATAGCCTTGTTATGTTTCTTACGCTCGGCCTCGATACCTGAGCTTCATAAGTTGAAAAGAGGTAGTGTGATTCACCGAAGGCAAGTACGTTCACTTGGGCGCCCAGATCAGCATCACAAGAGCAGTCATTATTACTGTAACAATATACATTGTAATAGATTACTTCAATATATCGGGTGGTATAATACTCCCATCGCTATTTTGCGCGCATAGACCATGGCCAAGCCAGACACCACAGGCAAGTGGTAGGCCATATTCACTATCATATTTTCGCCTGCGCTCGGGGAAAAACATTGTTATTACCATTACTGCATATAGCGCGGGTCAGCTTTAACCTTTAAATTAACATCAGACATCAGATCCTTAACTATCATATTTTCGCCTGCGCTTGAGGAAAAAGATTGTTATTACCATTACTGCATATAGAATGTGTCAGCTTTAACCTTTAAATTAACATCATACCCCTGGTGTTTAGTAACACGTTGTGCATATGTGTTAGACTGGGGGACTGGCGACGTTCTACAAGGTGGCGATCGTTGGGTCAGCAGCCAGATGCCCTCTATAACTACCAGACCGCAAAAGATGTGTCCAGGCTTGATTGGTTTATGCCACCGTTCTTGACTCCTCACACTCTCATGTTGTTCAGACAAGTCAATATCTGCCTGCTTGCTGCTCCCGTGTATTGCAGATTTAGCCTCACGTAACCATTTTCCGCCCAGCACCCACCTTCTTGGAGTCTTTCATCCGCTTCTGCATCACCTCTGGCCAGTAGGTTCCCTTTTTAAGTTTGAGATTTTCAGACGAGGCTGTCAACCTCAGCGTCTCCCGTGCTGATGTCCCCATCTGGACTTATTGTCTGACATTATCTGGTATAGTCACGGGACAAACATGTCTTAATTGACAATGTTTGGCTGTTGTCGGGGCTGCAGTTAGCGGAGTTAGGTGTATGCCATGCTTGTGGGACAGATCAACGTCGCCGTTCTCGGCGCATGCTGAACAAATGGACAGAAACGTACTGCGCCCATCCTCCCATCCCCTGAAGCCAGCTCAGTGAGCCATTCTCGTTTTTGTTGCACTTCTGCAGACTCTCTTTTGAGTCTCCATTAGCTGACGCTCTTTTGAGCATGTCCAGAGGCGTTCTGTGTGTGAACTTCAGCGGTACTGTCACCCTCGAGAAGACGGTCTAGAAGTTAGTTCCTTGGTGTTATGTTGCAGTTGTTGAATTCCTCCAAACGGAACAGTTACACTAACTTTTTTACTTTGTGAAACGCCATGGTCACCCGCCTCCTAAGTCTAAAATTTTCGTAAAGTCCGTAACACGAAATTGTAGCCTGGCATGATGAGACAGCAAGTGTTGAAATAGCAAGCAAAAGTGCTTCACATACACTTGCTCATGATACTACGATCAAGCACCTTATAAGCGGCTGGCTGATAAGTTTTTACCTGGAGCTTAGCGTGCTCTGTTTAAAACAGTGGCTGGGGAGCTGCCGCTTGTTCTTCAAGTGAAGAAATTACATCGTTATCCCGAAGACATATGCCGAAAATATTAAGGTCTTTCCATTGAAATAAAGCACCCTATCAGATCTGTTCTCTTAGGTCTCTCGGGCTGAGTTTATTTTGGGGTCAACACCCACACACTTTCCTCTGCAGCCACTGAAAGCCAGCTCTGACAGCATGTTCAGTTTCTTAATAAAATCTTTAAGGCGGGCGGGGCAGACACGGTGAACAGGGTTGGTTCTCTTGAACTGGTTGCGGAATTCCCGCAAAAAGTCGAAGAGGCGCTCTCTGAAATACACGATATAGGTTTCGCTGTACGACCAGATTCATTAGCCCTTTACCCAACGTAACGGAAAAAACCGGCCAGCGCTATTCTTAAAAATCGCCAATTAATTTTCATTATTTTTTCATTTTTTGTCTCAAAAACATAGGTTATAACCCCTCATTGGAACGAGCTCGTCGAGCTCGTTCCAATGAGCGGTCATAACCTATGTTTTTGAGACAAAAAATGAAAAAAATTAGTTATTCAAGAATTTTTTTTGCAAGTGTCGTCTGCTTTTCATGTTAGGTAAAGGGTTAACGGGCCAGTTACGTTTTGTTATATCTGATTATTGGGTAGAGGATTATTATCTTCCTATAAGTGCCCCGGACTTGCTCACAATCAAATCTTTCTCCTCGCATCCTGTCTCGTCGCAGATGATTGCTGATTGGGATTCTGAGCGATACTTGATAGAGTCGATAAAGCGAGGTATAACGGCCTCCGTCGATGTTGAGTTGGGTGTCAATGATCAAATGTATGTAGGTGTTTAATGCGCCGTTTTTTCAGTGACCATGGTGATCTCAACTGTGACGCCCTCGCTCGTATTTTCAATCTTTCAACCTCTGGCTTGAAGCAAGTCGTCATAACTCGCCCACATGTGAAGTCACATACCGAATTTAGTGGTCAAGAACTCACCCAGGGAGACAACCGCTAGCGCCAAGTCTTTTACCACTATCGCTACCCCGGTGTGTCGTTTGCTGACTGGTGAGTCGGCAAACTATTTTTAGCTTCCTCCCAATAATGGAAGGTATCCTCTGGCCGTAGGGCTGGTTGGGTACCACCCCACCCCCCACCCCGCCCCATGACGATCTCGACCTTGGTGATCAGAAAGTTGTAGAAAGACGCAGTATCGCAAGCGTTAGCAGCACGCGTGTCAGCCGGCGGATCCTCGAAAAGCATTAAAATTCCCTTCATGCTTCTCTCTAAAATTCGTGTTGCTCTTATCCTTGGAGATTTTGCGACGTTGTAGGTTTCGGTCGAAGAGGTTGGTAAAGCGCCCTGCGTACTTGCTATGAATCAGTCTAGTCAGGCCTGAAAAGGTAACATGTCATACTCCAGACTGGTATTATCGATCCTGTCCTTGGCAACAGTATTGTCTGTGGTCGATTGTCGTCATTGAAAGTCACTTCATACTCTAACCTTCTCCCCGGGGGTGGGGGCACTCTAGTAGAAGAGCGTGGGGTCGCCATAAGTTCGAAATCCAGGATACAAAGAACCTGTTGCAGTATGTGTCAGCGCTGACCTGTGTCTGAAGCGTCCTTATCACACGAGTTGACCCACAGCTTCGTTACGCTCCCGACGTACAATTCATCGATTCCTTGGTACTGCCCATTTCTGCGTTACTGGCGACCTCCCAGACGTTGCCGTTGCAATTTACAATTTCGCTGATTTACGTTCTAATTTCTAATGAGGAGCGCGAATAGGGCAAAAAAAAAACAACTCCTTCCCATCGGGAAGAAGCATAACACAGCCGTCGAAAGCAATTCAAATCACATTTCCCTGTCAGAAGAAGATATTACAGAAGGACCAAAAAACTATTATAAAAGTTATCGGGTCAAAAACAAGTAATTGGTGCAGAAAACCAGACATAGAAATTTCTATTTTTCCGGGTGAGACTCTGTGTGTCCAACTCGAACACCCAGGGCAGAAATCAAATGTTATGAAAAACACTTCGAAACTCACTAAAAGCATGTTTCCTGGTAAGAAGAAGAAATTATTACACAAAGGCTAAAAAACTATTACAAAAGTGGGGACGTCCCTCGTACAAAAGGGATAAAAAATTCTTACAAAAGTGGTGACCTCTTACAAAAGCGCTAAAAAATTCTTACAAAAGTGGGACATTTTACATATCCGAAAAATCGAGAAAACGGGCGGTTTCTATTCTGATTCCTACTGGGGAGCGTTAATCGGGTAAAAAACAAGCCATTGACGCGGAAAAATAGACATCGAAATTTTCCGCCAGTTTTGGCCAATTTCCATTTTCTAATCAAAATTTTATGCGTCCAACTCGAAACCTCTGGGCAGGTATCAAATGTTATGAAAAACACTTCGAAACTCATTAAAAGCATGTTTCCCGGTCACCTCTTACAAAAGGGCTAAAAAATTCTTACAAAATTGGTGACCTCTTACAAAAGGCAAAAACATTTTTTACAAAAGTGGGTACCTCTTACAAAAGAGCAAATTATTACAAAAGTGGGCGCAACATTAGTTTGGGTTTTCATACTTATCTTAGGAAAAGAACTTTTCCGTTTGGAGATGGGAGTTTGCCAATGAAATATGCTCATTATCATTAAAATAAATGCGACATGTTACCCTCGTAAATTTGCTTGATATTACCCTGGAAATATCTCGGTTCCCGGTTCTGAGAGTAATTCGAAAACCAGGGAATATATACTGTCCAAAAAAAAGTTAAGCCCCCCCCCCCCCCCCTCCCCGCCACCTCCCTATAATACCAGTGGGTATACAGTAAATGGGTAAATTCTCCTGAGAAAACCTGCTATTTGCAGTAGGGGGAATATGCCTTATTGGTGAACCAAGGGTTTCTTGAGCTTCCATCACAATGTTAAAAAACGTCACGTTGTTCAGTACCTGATGGAACAGCCTCAAGCATATCTAACACACCCTAACCCTTTATCTAACATGAAAAGCAGACGACACTTGCAAACAAAATTCTTGAATAACTAATTTTTTTCATTTTTAGCTCAACTTTGACGAAGCCAAATTTGAGCTTTTGCCATGGCCCGTCGTTCGTCGGTCCCTACGTCAACAATTGGATACACGCTAAAAACTAAAGTGTTAAAAACTGACACTTTCAAGGTGTTAAACCCATTCTAACTCTTAGGGTTTGATTTTAACACTCAAAGTGCAATGCTTTAAGCACTTAGACATTACAATCGTCAGACATCTGAAACTTGAAAGGATGGCACTTCCCATGTGTCTAGCATTGGTGGTTCTTCCAGAATCGTGCATAATTTGATTTGCGCTTGGTGGGTACATAATTAAAAGGACACAACGCAGATGACGGGTATCAGGCTCGAGAGTTCGAGCCTGATCCGCGTCATCTGCGTTGTTTCCTTTTAAGTGTCGCGACATTACACTTGTCAAGTGGTATTATTGTTACACTTGTCAAGTTCTGGGATATCTACACTTGAACAAAGTGCTAGTTCAGCACGTAGTAAGTGTTAAATACAGCACTTCAAGTGTAGTTTTTAACACTTTAGTTTTTAGCGTGTACGGCTCGGGCTGGAGGCCATATTTATGAACCGATCTTTACGAAACTTCTTGGGTACCTTTGTTATGACCGTGGGACGAGAACGAGTGTTTTGGGGTGCGGTCCGAAATTCAAGATGGCTGCCAGCCGCCATTTTGTACCAACGATGCAGAAATTTGTTTTTTTTTTGTACGGAACTTCCATATGAAAGCTCTGATTTGAATAATTTTTTGTATGAATGTTTAGTACCATGGGATACATCACATATAATACGGGAGTTTTTTCTCGTGCGTAAATTATGCAAATGAGACTAACTTTGATGTTTTTTGGTGTTACTTTCAGCACTGTAAGTGCAAATGCCAATACGGCTCGGGCTGGAGGCCGTATTTATGAACCGATCTTTACGAAACTCCTTGGGTACCTTTGTTATCACCGTGGGACGAGAACGAGTGTTTTGGGGTCCGGTCCGAAATTCAAGATGGCCGATGGCAGCCATTTTGTACAAAATTTGGTGCAATCAGATTTTTGCGCAGAACTTCCATATGAAAGCGCTGATTTGAATAATTTTTTGTGTGAATGTTTAGTACCATGGAGTACATCACATACAATACGGGGTTTTTTTCTCGTGCAGAAATTATGCAAATTAGATGAACTTTGATTTTTTCAGTGCTACTTACACACAGTAAGTACACATGTCAATACGGTTCGGGCAAGAGTCTGTATTTATGAACCGATCATCACGAAACGTCTTGGGTACCTTTGTTATCACCTTGGGGCGAAAACGTGTGTTTCTGGGTGCGGTCGAAAATTCAAGATGGCTGCCAGTGGCCATTGTGTACCGAAATTAGGTCTAATCAGTTTTTTGTACACAACTTCTATACGGCTCAGGCTAGAGGCCGTATTTATGAACCGATCTTTACGAAACTTCTTGGGTACCTTTGTTATTACCGTGGGATGAGAACGAGTGTTTTTTGGGTGTGGTCCGACATTCAAAATGGCTACCAGCAGCCATTTTGTACCAAAATTGGTGAAATCAGTCTTTTGAACAGAACTTCTGTATGATTTGAACAAATTTTTGCATGAATGTTTAGTAACATGGAATACATCACATATAGTACGGGTTTTTTTCTCGTGCACAAATTATGCAAATTAGATGAACTTTGATTTATTCAGTGCTACTTATACACTGTAAGTGCACATGTCAATACGGCTCGGGCTAGAGGCTGTATTTATGAACCGATCTTCACAAAACTTCTTGGGTACCTTTGTTATCACCTTGGGACGAGAATGAGTGTTTCTGGGTGCGGTCCAAAATTCAAGATGGCTGCCAGTGGCCATTTTGTACCGAAATTAGGTCCAATCAGTTTTTTGTCACTTCTATACAGCTCGTATTTGTGAACTGATCTTCCCGAAACTTCTTGGGTACCTTTGTTTTCACCTTGGGACAGGAACGAGTGTGTTTTGGGGTGCCCTTGTTATCACTGTGCTATGAGAACAAATATTTTGGGGTTCAGTCAGACCCACTCTGGGACTCAAAGATTTCTTTTCTAGTTTAGCATCTGACTGTCACCCACCTTTACAATACTTTACCTATACATTTGTTACAGGCTACGGTCAGTATTTATGTACAGACCGTTACAATACTTTATATGTACCTTTGTTAACAGGTCATTACCTAGATGTTTGTCATTGCTGTGTCACATACTATACATGTACATGTCTTAACAAGTTGAGCTTCAGTGTCATTGACACTTTCATTTGTCTCAAAAACGTAGGTTATGACCCATCGTTGGAACGAGCTCGGCGGAATAGCGCTGGCCGGTTTTGGCCGTTACGTTGGGTAAAGGGTTAATCGGCGTGACAGGCTGCTCATGACCTTCCGAATTTCTCTCACTGTGATGTTGTCTCATTTCTCTGTAAGCACACGATAGTGAAGTGGTCAATAGCCAGCAAATATTCACCAGTTTTAAGGATATGTATGCCTGATCCGATAGAGGAATGCAGCATGACACAATATGAGCTACTCGTATACCCACAGGTATTATACGGGGGGGGGGGGGGGGGGAGGGGGGTGTGCTTAACTTGTTTTGAACAGTATATTAAACCCTAGAAGTTTATTGAGGTACAGGTTTCAAGTTTGTACATGCAGTCAACGACCCAGAAATACAGTTTGAAGCTTTTATCTCTCGCCTCACCATGTCAAAAATGCCCGAACTTCGGACCTTTATTAGATATGTCTACCGCGGTTGCAGTGAAAGGCAATTAAATTTATTCCACTCACCTTTGTCGAATCTACCGTTCTCAAAACATTAAAATTTCATCCTTGTAGCAAAACTGGGGAAGTTTTCCAGTGATGTTGTGTTCGGAACTATTAATTTAAACTTTCTACAAACTACAATTAACTGTTGTATGTTTCTGTTTCACGAGGAAGATTGTCATAGTGAAACACACTGTGTAACACGTTTGGCGAAGCACTTGTTTGTAAACAAATAAACCTTCTACACACGAGTGGCAAATTATCAGAATTTGAACCTCCATTTTTTTCTCATTTGTTTGTTTGTTTTGTTCATCTTTATTGGGGTTTAACAACACTTTCGGCAACCAGGATCACCTTGTTGCGGACAGTTTTGCGGATGGAGGAAGCCGGTGTGCCCGGTGAGGACCACCGGACAGCGCCGAGTAACTGTCAGACTACCCAACGGTTAGCATTCGTTAAAAGCAAGTGCTCCATCGACATGCAGTACATCTTAGTACACAGCATAACTGTGGCCCACGTGGTAAACTGAGATTAAGTGCCTTGGCCAAGGACACAACGCAGTTAAGCCTAGTGGGGATCGAACAGTTGACCTTTCGTTTTGAATTTTTTTCTCGCAATGCAACTTCGAATTTAACGAATTCTGTCTTGTTTGAGATTATTGAGCTCTGTCAAACAAGAGTGAATTCATTAACCCTTTACCAAACGCAGACAATATCAAAATTTATTATTTTAAATATAATTTTTTTTAATTTTTCAAAAAATTTCAACAAAACCATATCATGTGACCCCTCATTGGAACGAGCTCAATGAGCTCGTTCCAATGAGGGGTCACATGATATGGTTTTGTTGAAATATTTAGAGAAATTTAATTTTTTCAACTGCTCAATTTGCATATTACACGGGCGAATGCGGGCGATTCGTTAGGCAAAGGGTTAAATTCCAAGTTGCATTATGGGAAAGTTTTTCTGCTTGGAGTATCTCTACTTGACATCAGTGTGTAGATTTGTTAATTGTAAACAGAAATAAACAATGCATTATTTAGTTATCAATGATATGATGATATCAAATGTATATATATCTCAGTACATACTGATACATAATGGACACGATGCTAGCGATGCGATAGAATTATAATTCTGTACCTAACACTAGAATGTATGTATTTATTTGTTTATTGGTGTTTAAGGTTACTTATTTCTGCACGATGGCTAATCGTGACCACAACATGAATATAAAGTCAAATACAGCCAATCGTTTATACTCATGTTGCCCACTTTAGAGGACTTCCACCTTAACATTGTTTACCGGGACCTATGTTACCAGTAAAACAGAACCTGTTTACCACAGTAAACAAGCACTACTTTACTTCGAAGGGTTCCCAGGGGTTCCCAGGGGGCGCGGTGGCGTTGCGGTAACCGGTTCTCGTCAGATCACCGAAGTTAAGCAACGTCGAGCCCGGTTAATCACTGGATGGGTGACCGTCTGAGCGATCAATTTGGACTCCCGCGTTGTGTCCTTGGGCAAGGCACTTAACCCCGATTGTCCACATGGGGGCACGATGACGCCGTGTTCTGAGGCGTACTGCACGTCGATGGTACGCACGTCTTCAACCAATCTAACCATGCCTGTGCTGCAGTGCGGAGTTACGATGTTGGGGAGCTGGCAGCTGCTCGTCGTTGGTCGGTGGTTCTCTCCGGGTACTCCGGCTTCCTCCACCCGTAAACCGTCACGGTCATGATTAGCCATTGTGCATAAGTATATGACCTTAAACACCAACAAATAACAAATAAATACCAGGGGTTCTCATGGTGGGGTTAAGACTAAACGAAGTTTTGAATAACTACATTTTTTCATTTTTTTTTGTCCCCAAAACATAGATTGTGGCGCCGCATTAGAACGAGCTGGACGAGCATTAGTAACCACAGTCTTAAAATTGAGAAAGGGAGGCACAGACAACACCAAATCCCAGGAAACCTGCGAATATGTGGAAAATGAGGAACAAACGCGGTTGAAATCGAGAAGCATTTCATAATGCGAAGTCTGGTAAACAACTTCACACAGGAGCATTTCTTCAATGAAATTAGGAATAAAATATACCAGAGTTTGGAGATATAAATAAAAAGGATAAATTATTAATTGTCAAGCATAATGACAAGCCTGATGTATGCAGCATTATCTGTAACATGGTCTTTAAACTTAACGAAGAGAGAATAAAGGCCCCTGATAAATAGTCACTTTTTATACCATGATTACCTATTCTACTATATATGAAAAGCCTATAACCTAAATTGTAGCTTTACACATCAACCGTGGTGAACACCCAGCAATGGGATTCCAATAGTAAAAATGTATACCTATAGTGGAACTACATCCAAGTTGACCTTTGGTGACATTGCCTCAAATGTAAACTTGTCTAAATTTATCACTCGTCGCATCGTGAAGAATGAAATGAAACCGACAATTATGTATTACGTTTTTAAATACGTCTATCTCATAAGATACCAAAAATTAACAAATATGGATTGTCTCATGTTAATAGAGCATCCATAACTCGAAATAGTATGTTATGTTATTAAAATGAAAAAGGCCCCATAATTTACGCGTTTCGTTTTCTATTTCGTTTTGGCGATAGAATTCGTCCCCTGAGTTCCAATGTGTTCTATGTGCCTACTGGCACATAGAACACATTGGAACTCAGGGGACGAATTGCCAGTGGAAGTACGACCCACCGGTGCTCATGTAAACAAAAACAGATTCGCACTTGTGAATATTGATTTATTTAACATTTAAACTCTTAATAATCTGACGATCATGGTATAAATAAAATATACCCAGAGTAGCTTGGTGTATCAAATGTTTGATACACCAAGCTACTATGGGTATATTCTACATGTGTGCAGCATTATCTGTAACATGGTCTGTAAAGTTAACGAAGAAAGACTAAACGCCCCTGATAAATAGTCAATTTATTTGTTATTCGCACAAATATTGTCAAACTTATTAATGTATAAGTATTTATTTATTTATTGGTGTTTTAAGGTCACATACTTATGCACAATGGCTAATCGTGACCGTGACAGTTTTACGGGTGGAGGAAGCCGGAGTACCCGGAGAGAACCACCGAGCAACGACGAGCAACTGTCAGCTCTCCAACATCGTAACTCTGAACTCTGCACCGCAGCACAGGCAGGGTTAGATTGGTTGAAGACATGCGCACCATCGACGCGCAGTACGCCTCAGTACACAGCGTCATCGCGCCCCCATGTAGGCAATCGGGGTGAAGTGTCTTGCCCAAGGACACAACGCGGTTGCCGCAGGTGGGATTCGAACCGAGAACCTCTCGGCTTGCAGCCTGCACCTCTACCAACTGAGCCACCGCGCCCCCATTAATGTATAAGTTGTGGCATTTAAGTTTATGATTCGGCATCAGTCTCGTGTGGGTTATTGTCAATAAATTATCTTATTTTATCTAAGCCAGATCTGGAGGCAAATAACGAAAAGCTAATCAATTTTAGTGGTGATTTTTGAAAATACTGCTGGTAGGATTTTGTAGTTAACCCTTTAACAGCTTTATTCACAAAAATCACCATTCAATTTTCATTATTTTTTTCATTTTTCGTCTCAAAAACATAGCTTATGACCTCACATCGAAACGAGCTCATTGAGCTCGTTCCAATGACGGGTCATAAGCTATGTTTTTGACGAAAAAAATGAAAAAAATGTCATTCGATCATTTTGTTTGCAAGTGTCGTCTGCCTTTCGTGTTAGGTGAAGGGTTAAGTAAGATAAAGTGTGATGCTCAGAATTTGAGCCTTGTTGTGGAACAAAGACTGTAATTAAATATGTAAACTAGTCTATTGTAGAAAGTGCACAGTTTCTTTTTTGTAACATAACCCCCACCTAAATTCAGTTTGCACTCGATTTTACACTGAGCATCTATTCCATACATTTTATTTCAAAAGCTAGGAAAAATATCATAGGATATGGGTCGACTAACTCTTTTGGTTAGAAATCATC
Source organism: Pictodentalium vernedei (assembly GCA_031216915.1). Lineage (NCBI taxonomy): Eukaryota > Metazoa > Mollusca > Scaphopoda > Dentaliida > Dentaliidae > Pictodentalium > Pictodentalium vernedei. The sequence goes on from CM062297.1 coordinate 844,909,640, forward strand.
ATACTCTTAGCTTCAGAAGAATGAAAGGGAAAACGAAAACAAATATTGGATGGGTTTTTCGAGGATTTGTTTTGGAAAACGAAACAAGGCTTTACCCTGACCCTCCATCCACGTATACGATAGCAAACGTTGTTACTTGAATTATTTTTTCTTCTTGAAATTTTTCGAAAAATTTCAGCAAATCCATACCATGTGATCCCTCACTGGAATGGGCTCATCGAGATCGTTTCAATCAGGGGTCACAAAATATGTCTTTGTTGATTTTTTTTTCAACTGCTTAATTGGTAAATTTGTAAATCCGGGGGTGGTGGGGTGGGGGGGGGGCGGTCAGCAGATTCGTTAGGTAAAGGGTTACGTGTCGAGCATCTTAACACACGCTAAAAACTAAAGTGTTAAAAACTACACTTGAAGTGCTGCATTTAACACTTACAAAGTGCTGAACTAGCACTTTGTTCAAGTGTAGATATCCCAGAACTTGACAGGTGTTACAATAGTACCACTTGACAAGTGTAATGTCGCGACACTTAAAAGGAAACAACGCAGATGACGCGGATCAGGCTCGAACTCTCGAGCCTGATCCGCGTCATCTGCGTTGTGTCTTTTTAATTATGTACCCACCAAGCGCAAATCAAATTATGGACGATTCTGGAAGAACCACCAATGCTAGACACATGGGAAGTGCCATCCATTCAAGTTTCAGATGTCTGACGATTGTAATGTCTAAGTGCTTAAAGCAATGCACTTTGAGTGTTAAAATCAACCCCTAAGAGTTAGAATGGGTTTAACAACTTGAAAGTGTCAGTTTTAACACTTTAGTTTTTAGTGTGCAGCGCTTTTCACAAAAGAAATCGCTTATTGTTTCAATTTGTGACTTCAAAATAACTCGTTCCACTTAGGGATAATAAGCCACGTTTTGTAGGTAAAAAAAATTGTAGCTATTCGATAGTCTTCTTGTAGTCATAATAGTCGATGGCATATCCGGGAGGGGGGTGGCATTACCCACAAAATCCCCACGTCCTTGTAAAAATCTTAAACTCCACGGTCTACATGGGACGTCAACCAATGAAATTATGGGTGACATACCATACTTGATAAAAACCTTTTTTAAGCCTCAAAACGTACCCTGATAGCGCCGTTTGAGGCTTATTTTTCAAAATGTTCTAGGAGGTGGGAGGGGGCAAGTGCCCCCCCCCCCCCCCCCCGGGGGAACGTTTTAGACCCCCCCCCCCCCCCAGCAACCTGAGAATGATACCATCTTCATACCTTTTCCCAACTCAAGATTCCGATCTTTGGGATATGTCTTGGACATATAAAATGCCTGCCACCCCTCACACACACTCACAAACACCAAAAATAAAATTCCACTACCACATCCACGCCCTCCCCGCCCATCAATATAGACATGTCTACACGCCTAGTGTTAGTAAACAGGTTAAACAATCCATGTAAATGATTGAATGAACCATGTTTTGGAAAATTCCTCAAGTGGTTAGCATTTTTACTTTATGAATGTGGCTATATTCTATTAATTTATTTTGAGTTATCAGGATTATGTACTTCTTATCTCATTCTCTTTTCGTCGAGATCTCACATAACATACGAAATTTTACACACGCCTGTGCAACAGAACAAATTAAATGCACAAAATTATTGTGTCTATTGGTTCAATCGGGTCTGCACCTTTAATTCTTAACCCGCTGAATATTTTCAAGATATTTTTCATCAAATCTAGTCATGGCTGCTATCAGGCAGCCATGACTAGATTTGCTGAAACATTCAACTGAATTTAACTCAAGGAATCATTGGTGAAAAAAAAATCATTTAATTTACAGAGGGGAAATTTGATTAAATGTACCCAAATTATACTTATTTCAAAGAGAAATCCTTTCCTGGGAGAAAACCCCGTCAGCAGAGTTGAATCGCCTACGGCGGTATCTCGTAGCTTTACACCAATAAAGTCAAATGAAGCCAAACTTTCACGAACCTGTTTACATATAAACCCATTTGTGGACAGTTTTACGAGTCAGGGAAGCCGGAGTACCCGGGATTAACCACTGAGTGATGTCAAGTAACTAATGGCTCGAGTAGGGTTACCATCAGTTGAAGGCAAGCGTATCGTCGTTGTGCCCTCCGGGGCTTATGCATGTTGTGATCCGATAGGTGAAGGCCAGAAGATGAGACCAAAGGCTAATCAAATCACACCAAACGTCATCTGTGCCCCGCCTACTGTTATGTCAATACGAATAAGTCTAAGTGTCATTTGCGCATTAACTTGAATTCGCATCGTTCCCACGACTCGAATCTTATCGACTAAATGAGCTATCATGTAATTGCTCGAACAAGTGACTCGACATACACTACGTGTAGAGTGTATTATCACCAAATCACCCGCGGAGTGGAGATTCCACTCAAGCAATAATTGCAAATTTGATGCAAAGCATAACAAGCACAAGCAAAGTTCCAGTCAATGGACCACCGGGTTAAACCCGGAGGTCCATTGGCTGAAACATTGCTTGTGTTGTTTGTCCATATGTACAGAATTTGAAAGTGATACTTTGGGTGATAATCTCAATCCGCGGGTGATTTTGTTACAATCCACTCTCCACGTACTGTATGATTCTTCAGACACAATTCGGAAAAGGGGGCGTCGATGACAAGACGGGTATGTGATGGGGTGTCGAGAAACCTTGGGTGATTTCATCTAATGATCTATCGAGCAGTGACTGGAAAGGCTATAGAGCAATTGCTGGAAGAAGTAACTTCGCGTATGGCTCATTTTCAGATGGCCAAAGGTGATTGTTTGCGGAAAGAATGGTCTATTGACAAATGAAACACAACACAATGATGAAAATATGCAGTATTTTAATGGCGCTTATTACACATATCTGTCACTGATGTTTTTGATGGAAAAATGTTATCTCGACAAGTATGGTGCTGGAACGGTCCATGATGAAACAATGTTGGTAATTACTGACAAAAAATGTAACTTGTGACCTCCTGAACACAATAGCAGTGTCTGACGTCAGTAGCGAGTGTATCCACCACGTGCCCGGATGAAAGCCTGAACCCTCCTCCTAATGCTACAAGTGAGCCTTCTGATACGGTGTAGAGGCAACTGCTGCCACTCCTCATGCAATGCAGTTTCCAAATCGGCCAAATTCTGTACAGGCGGATCCCTTGCTTGCACACGACGTCCAGGAAAGTGTCCGATGTGTTCTAAGGGATTCAAATCGGAGCTCATTGCAGGCCCAGGTAGGGTTATAATAGTGTTTTCCTGAAGGAATGCTCTCACAGCATGGGAACGATGTGGCCTTGCATTGTCGTCCATGAATACAGGGCGAGTATCCAACGGGTGGTTGTCAAAATGAGGCACGATAACCGGATTGAGAATGTCCCGGATGTACTGACGACCATTGAGATTCCCAAGTACAGTCACCATATCAAGTTTACAAACATGAGAGAGGCATCCACAGATCATTACTGATCCTCCACCATAAGGAACAGTAGGTCTGATGTTCCTGGGCACGTAAGTACGATTTCTATGCCTCCACACTCTCATGCGGCCATCTGTGACGTGAAGCAGGAACCCACTCTCGTCTGACCAATGGACTCTCCTCCACATCCTGAGATTCCAATGTTGTCGTGCCATACACCACTCCAAACGTCGTCTTTGATGCTGATCGGACAGAGCTGACGCTTGATGACCCTTCTGGACCTCATACCCAGAGCTTTGAGATGGTGTTGGACAGTTCTGTTGCACAAACGCCTATTGGGGAGCCAAAGGGGTTTCAAAACTCCACTTGAAGTAAATGGTTCACGCCTAACGAGGAGTACCAGACTCCGATCTTCCCGAGGAGAGGTCGTTTGGGATTGTCCTGGCCTTGGTCGGTCCTTACCATCGTTGGTTTGTTGATGTTTTCGGAAAAGTCTGCTGATGACAGAATGACTATAGCCATGTTGACTTCCAATAGCGTTGAATGCATGCTTGTTACATGTATGCCGGCGATTTGCCATTTTAGTACCTCTGACAGTCTCCCCTTGCCATGTCAACATTTAGTGATAAAAGAAGTGACAAATGTTCTTGTTTTATATCTAGATAATGCATGTGGATGATAATGGGTTTTTTTGTGACGTTCGTGGAAGCATGCTTTACGTGGACGATGGGGGGGGGGGGGGTCTTTTGGGAGTATGCTATCAACCAGAAACATCATGTTTCAATAGATGGAATGTACTGCGAGACATAGGATTCATTAAAACACAATAATCAGTAACAGCAACTTCACTGTCATGAAACATTTCAGGGGATGCTTAATTAAGTTCCATGTGTATATTTTATAATACTTGTGAATATAGTGTGGTCTTATACTATTGGAGGATACCTGTTGCTGCACATCTTTTGGGGGATAGTTATCGCTCCTAACACCTGATCGGCCTCGGGTGTCTAGACCATCCCATTGCCTTTCATATAAAGAACGGAAAAAAGTCACAGAGCATCAAAAGATGGTGAAAACGTGATTTCCTTATTTTTAAATTGGTTTAACCCTTTACCCAACGTAACGACCAAAACCGGCCAGCGCTATTCACAAAAATCGTCATTTAATTTTCATTTATTCTTTTCATTTTTTGTCTCAAAAATATAGGTTATGACCCCTCATTGGAACGAGCTCACCGAGCTCGTTCCAAAGAGGGGTCATAACCTATGTTTTTGAGACAAAAAATGAAAAAAATTAGTTTTTCAAGAATTTTGTTTGCAAGTGTCGTCTGCTTTTCATGTTAGGTAAAGGGTTTAAACAGAGAATAATAGTCATATGTTCTAACTGATTGGGACAAAATTGTAAAAAACCCAGCTACTTATTTTTATACCACTCGACATGAAAATGCCTGAAGTTTGTGAAATGGTGCGCACATCGATGATACAACGTCGCTGACATTTCGAAATTTCAATTTTTAAATGAAATTCCCACACTCTTGATGTTAAATTTACAGACAACTTTAGAAAATTAAGGGGAGCTAACTTTCGTGTACATCTCTTCCGATGACAAAAATTGTCCGCAATATGGGATCAAAATATCGTGAAGTGTTTAGATTTTCGTGGGAACAGAGGCCAGTTTTACTGTTCCTGAGTTGCACGTTTCCGAACTATTTTCCTCAACCAGTCTTCGGAGATCAGATCACGAGGAATGTCACAATATGCCAGCAGGACAAACGTATTTCCAAAATAGCTGGCATCAACACAGACGTCTTTGTTATATTGGCCCATTTCTTTTGAACCATTTTATTTATATATATATATTTATTTGTTTGTTTATTTATATTTATTTATTTATATTTATTTATATTTATTTATAACTATTTATTTATTTATTTATTTATTTATTTATTTATTTATTAATTTAGTTTTAACGACACTTTCGACAGCCAGGATCACCTCGGGTCGACAGTTTTACAGGTGGAGGAAGCCGGAGTACCCGGAGAGAACCACCGAGCAACGGCGAGCAACTATCAGACTACCCAGCGTACTAACTCCACACAATCATCATTAGCATTGGTTGAAACCCATTCAATTATATATATATTTATATTTATTGGTGTTTAAGGTCACATACTTATGCACAATGGCTAATCGTGACCGGGACAGTTTTACGGGTGGTGGAAGCCGGAGTACCCGGAGAGAACCACTGAGCATCGACGAGAAAACTGTCAGCTCCTCAACATTCTAACTCTGTTCAAGCTCCGTTCAAGCAGGGTTACAGCGGTTGAAGACATGTGCACCATCGACGTACAGTACGCCTTAGTACATGCCGTCATCGTGCCCTCGTGACCCCCCCCCCCCCACCCCCCCCCCCCCCCCATTCAATTAAAAACAGAACATAAGCAGTATACTTACGATGGAATCAACAAGTTCTGACAGTAGACTGTGTGAAAACACAAAAGTTGATGCCTGATCTGTGGAGTCCTACGAATATTCGAGATTCGATTCGATATCGATACCATAAATCTGCTTCGAGATCGATCCCGAATCAGTCTCAAGATTCGATTTTTTTTTAATTTCTCGTACTAACTTCAATTTGTTACATTTCCAACAAAAATATGGATAAAATTGACATTAGACAATTCATTCATATTGGCTCAATTCATATGTAGCTGAGTGATTGACAATGTTTAATTGTTAAGTAAGTTGTCAATTTTGCCCAGAACATTATCCATAGTTTCAAGAACGTGAATAGTTACAAGTTAAGCCTTCAACAACTAAAACTATGGATAACAGGCCTTACTGTTTCAGCGACGGTGCTGCAGAGAATATTGATTTATTGGTGTTTAAGGTGTTCAGTCGGTTTTGTAAGGGTCATCACAGTGTTCTGTAACTTCCATTTGGGGCAATACGAAATAACCTGTCTATTAAGACTCGATTCGAGATTCGATTCGATATCGACATCAGAGACAAGATTCGATTCAAAAAAAAAATTGTAATTCGCAGATCCCTACTAATCTAGTTGTAGCGCACGCGGTTTCTGGTTGTGAACTTGTGACATTGTTACCCAGTTCTTTGTGAGTGGAGAAGACGACAGCTTTTAAATATTTGAGAAGCGTCACTCTGAATGTAACAGACAAATCATATGCTGATTTGGATACAGTTTGCCAACAGACGACTATGTTTATTAGTAACTATTGTGGGAGCGTGGTGGCTCAGTAGGTAGAGGTGCAGGCTGCAAGCCGAGAGGTCCTCGGTTCGAATCCCACCTGCGGCAACCGCGTTGTGTCCTTGGGCAAGACACTTCATCTCCATTGCCCGCGTGGGGGCACGATGACGCCGTGTACTAAGGCGTACTGCACGTCGATGGTACGCATGTCTTCAACCAATCTAACCCTGCCTGTGCTGCAGTGCGGGGTTACGATGTTGGGGGGCTGGCAGCTGCTCGTCGTTGCTCGGTGGTTCTCTCCGGGTACTCCGGGTTCCTCCACCCGTAAAACTGTCACGGTCATGATTAGCCATTGTGCATAAATATGTGACCTAAAACATAAATAAATAAATAAATAGTAGCTATTGTGGCTCTCCGCGAATCACATATTTGCAATTCGAATCGAATCGAATCCATTATTCGAAATCGAATCGAACCTCGAAACGAATACAGACGTCTTGAAGTCCCGACTGATAAAATATTACAACTGCATCGTCGTCGAAGGCATGCCTTGATGATGTGGTTTTAATATTACGCAGTAAGGATTTTAGTTCAAAAACAGAAACATGTTTGAGAATTCTGTATTGGGTACTGCACGGGGCTAGCCGCTACCAAACGTCAGCTCATCGTCGATATTGCTTGGACACTTTACATTTGCTTTCAGAAGTGGTAGTGACTGGTGAAACTGCCATTAGTATGGACGTTGGCATGTGTACCGATGCAGGGACCGACCTGGGCATGCGCCAGTGCGTATTTGTTTCTGAAACATCAGGACCTGGCTCTTAAATTTCAGAAATAGGCTTCTCAGTTGGCGCGTAACTTCTCAGATCATATTTTGATAATCTTTCGATGGATAATCGAGAGAGACACTCTTACATGTATTATATATATGATTATGATTTATCATTGTTGTAGAGTGCTTAAGTTAATACTTCAAGTCTTAATTACCAAGCATTAATCTTCACTGTGGTTTCTGATCAAGTCTTGGCTGCCTAAATAGGCAGCCAAGACTTGATCAGAAACCACAGTGAAGATTAATGTTTGCTATAGTGTACTAAATGAAAATGATGAGAGCTATTACATACTTGCAGTGTGTGTTACAAACAGCAGTGTGACTCCGTAAATTGAAATCTGGCGCATGAATTGAGAAAATAGGCTCCGAGGCTAGAGCGTATTTTAAATAGTCCTGATCGGTCCCTGCGATATTTATGTTAATATAGCGGAAATTACACTTTGTCTTTTTTTTAACGTTATTGTACAATTTCTATCTCTGCTATATACGTTTTGTGAGACGACTATGATGGCTGATACCAAGCGAAATTCCAGTGAAAAGATTCGACGGAAAACGAATCGGACAGCCGATTTCGCATCGAACCGAATTCCGACTTAAGATTCGAAATTGAATCGAATCTCGAAGTTCGCAGGGCCACTTGAGATGTAAGGCGTAGTCTAACAAAACCGCTAAATCACAAGGTAAATGCATAAATTATCTACTCTTCCTCCAACAAATGAAGCATTCTCAGAAAATTCCAAACGCGAACATTTTCAATCGATGCGTTGGTACGCTACTCCCTCAAGTAAACCCAATCGATGCGTTGGTACGCTACTCCCTCAAGTAAATCGACGCGTTGGTACGCTACTCCCTCAAGTAAACCCACAGAGATTGACTCAGCAATTGTTGGGTGGACTCGGGATGACCCGTCCAAGTAACTGCTCTCAATTGGCATTCCTGATGGGGCACACCCAGCATCTATGAAGGTAATTAACCCTTTATCTAATATGAAAAGCAGACGACACTTGCGAACAAAATTATTGAACAGCTATTTTTTTCAGTTTTTGGTAAAAACAAACAACATAGGTTATGGTCCCTCATTGGAACGAGCTCAACAAGATCGTTCCAATGGTGTGTCATAAGCTATATTTTTTAGACAAAAATGAAGAAATAATGAAAATTGAATGGCAATTTTGTGAATAGCGCCCTCGGTTTTTCCGTTACGCTGAGTGAAGGGTTAATGTAATGAGAAATCGCGTGAGTCTAAACGGTTTAGCTGTGCAGCAGCAAAAGTGGGTTGCAGCTATTTGTACCACCGCCGGACAGTTTTTCGGAGTGTCATAACCAGCCAAGTACCTCAATGTACCCCACCGCGACCAACTATGTACCCTATAAGGGTAACATTTATTCATAAAAATGGTGACAAAAAAGAAAGTTTTAGATAATTACAGAGGAATATCCATTAGTTGGCCTCAATCGAGGGGGGAGCATCCTGTCATAGATACTGTTCACATTGCTCTAGAAAGATTCAGAAGAGTTGATGGCGCGCGAGGAGGGGGGTTAAAGTTGGAGAGACGAAACTCAGATTGGAGACTTCTAGTATCACCGTTTGTTGGCCTTTTGACTTCCTGACGCTACCAGACACGAACAGGGGCGGATAAAGGCTCTGATAAGTTTGTTTCAATCAGCTTACTTTACAGTCATGAAAATTGAAGTCGGATTATAAACGCCAGCTTCATTAACCCTTTACCTAACGTAACGGCCAAAACCGGCCAGCGCTATTCTCAAAAATCGCCAATTAATTTTCATTATTTTGTTCATTTTTTGTCTCAAAAACATAGGTTATGACCCCTCGTTGGAACGAGCTCGTCGAGCTCGTTCCAACGAGGGGTCATAACCTATGTGTTTAAGACAAAAAATGAAAAAAATTAGTTATTCAAGAATTATTTTTGCAAGTGTCGTCTGCTTTACAGGTTAGGTAAAGGGTTAAACCAGATATCCCCGTGGCATTACAAATGTTGTTATCAACTCGTATCTGTTACGTTCAGCAATGTTTGACCAGGGCTTAATAAATCACGATGATTCCAGGAGGCTGTCAACTCCATATCTACTGAATACAATTAACTCGCAGTTTGGACAGCCATTAACGTGGCGTTGTCCCTGATTGGAACCGCTGCATCAGGGAAACATGTGGATGATTTGAAAATAAATTATGATAACAGATTTTGTCCCTATATCCCTATAAATTCTTTCTTTTGATTGGTCAGAATGCCTTCAACAAATAGCCATGGCAATGGGTGCCCCCAACATCCAAGGTATATGAGAGCGTGCAACATCCAGGGTATAAGCGCACGCGAAACATCGGGGGTATATGGTTCAAATGAAAGCTTTCCGCTTTTGCTCGCCTCTATATAAAAATCTAATAAAAAATTCTGAAAATAGTCACAAACATCATCAGATTTCCGACAATTCGATCATATTTTGCTGCTATAAATTAAGTAGTTGAATAATTAAATCAAACAACTCAAGAAAAATGAAATAAGGGCAAATCTAATAACAAAATCGCCGATATGTTCAAGCGTTTCCAAGGGGAAGGGATGTAACTCTATCTGTTGTCTTTTGTGTTTGTAAAAACAAAACAATTATCCACGCGTTTGGTCCAACTGACTACGGGGGGTCCACAAATTTGTTTCCACTATGTTTCTATTGTATTTCAGATGGGAAAAAAACGTTATCTCCACCAACATGTATGGTATATGGAGATTTAATACCTGAATGTCTCATTTAAACACCTCGCCTGCCTCTTGGTGTTTAAAAACCGACATCCAGGTATTAAATCACCATACGATACATGTTGGCGGAGATAACTTATAATAAACAATAACTGTCTAACTGAGCAGCATTGATTCCCTTTAGTCGACTTGAAGTCATGGACAGAAAAAAGACCTTCCGAAAACTCCAGACAATTAAACATAAATTCGTTCTTCTAAAAAAACAAGGATTGAAGCCACCAGAGATGAAAACTTGCCAGTCGAATCTATCATCAACAGCCAAAACGTGAATGTAGGTCTAAAGCCTGATTCTACAGATCAAGAGACTTCTCAGGAAGTAGTCGTGACGCCAGAAAACCACTAAGAGCTAGACATTGGAACGTACATGGACAGATCACAGGCCATTATCTCCAAAAGCGACGAGCTGAAAATAAAATTGCCTAACGAGCCATGGTCCCTTCCACCGGATTACAAGCTGCCATTTTCCGAGCATAACAAGAAAAGCAAGACTGAGAGACTTGAAGATACTTGTCACAAATGCACTTGCAGATGGATGAGCGCTTTTCCTACTCACACAAGCTACGAGGCGTCTTGCGTTGATATTGTGTGATGTTTAGCGTATCAATGATGGCGGAAAACAAAAGCAAACAGGACCCTGGAGCACTTGTTAAACAGCTTCTACTGAAATTTACGAAGATGACTGGAAAAGATAGGGCACTCACGTCGCACCTTCGGAAGGCATACCACAAAACGACAGTGGCATGAGTGGAGGCATTTAGAAAATATATGGCAAAACAGATATCTTCAGATGTACGAAATTTAGTGGATGCAGAAAGACGACAACAGTCTCAAGAAAACAGGAGGCGACTGCGTCTCATAGTAGAAACTACTATATTCCACGGACGACAGAATATACCTACCCGGGGGACACACAGGAAAGGGGGCACCTATAGCACGGAGTCAGATATATCTGTGCCAAAAATGACGGGAATTTCCGTGCTATCCTAATACTGAGGATCCAAACCGGCGACAAAGAACTAGAAGATCATTTGAAAAGTGCATCGTCAAAGGCTACAGATATCACCAGGCTAAAATCTGGAGTCTAGAAACAATGGGTCAATTCAGATACTTTGAGAATAACGGATTTAAAAATTAATGAATAGATGGATTAACGCATTAAGATGTTTTTCACTCATACAATCCATTACAATGTCGACGTGATTAATACAAGAGGCTACATGTTATTTTCACAGCTACCAATGTTCATTGTTTATGTTACTTGGAAATTGTACATATAAAAGGATGTTAACTCTGTAGATTTAGTAATTCGTTGGGCGGAGAGTTTGGTAACCACTCCCATCAACACTTTGTATTATCAACAACACCAATAAAACACACCATGTTGAGGTCATTATAACAGATATTTCTGGCCACTTTGCCACCTTTTATTTACAAGGCAGAGTAAATGATTTTAAAATTGATGATGTCGGTAAACCAACTTTTAAAAGATCATTTAACCGGCGAAATATTTTGAATTTCAAGAACATGTTACAAAACAGTAACTTTCATACGGTCTTGTAAACCAGTTGCCCAAACTTGGAGTACGAAAACTTTATGAAGATCTACTTAAATGCATTTGACAATGCATTCCCTTTAAAGTGTGTCACAGATAAACACAAGAAATACATCAGACGTAATCCTTGGATGACATCGGGTCTACTGCAATCATCTCTCCATAATAGTAAGCTTTACATAAATAAGTTGAAAAATCCTACAGAAAACAATGTGAAAGAATAAAATTTTTGTGTGCAATTTTTAATAAACTGGGATGCAAGAGCAAAGCACAGTATTAGAATGATATCTTGTGGAAAAGTAAACAAGACGTTAAAAGACTTGGCAAAAAAATCAAAAACATCTCAAACTGTACCACGCACGATTTTCAACAATGGTGACAGAATATACCTACCCGGGGGACACAGAGAAAAGGGGGCACCTATAGCACGGAGTCAGATATATCTGTGCCAAAAATGACGGGAATTGCCGTGCTATCCTAATACTGAGGATCCAATCCGGCGACAAAGAACTAGAAGATCATTTGAAAAGTGCATCATCAAAGGCTACAGATATCACCAGGCCAACAGGGTCTGTTGAAGTTCTTATGTCTCTTAATGGATTTTAAATAAGTTTAATAACACCCTAACTTGGATACTTCTATTCTTTTATTCATTTATTTTGGAATCAATCTTCGGTGATGGAAAATGACGGTGGCCATATTAAACAACCAAATAAGTAAGATAAAAAAAACCAATAAAATTAAGCTGGGCAAGTTTCAGAAAATAAAACAGAAAATTATTTAGATGTGGGCCGAAATGTCAAGGAACAAATTCAGTAGGGGTCGCGTGTCTGATATTTTCTAATGAAGAAAATCAGAGTCAAAAGTTGTAGGGAGAAATTTAATTAACTTGAAAATTGATGGCCGAAACTCGAAGGGACAAAATTTCCTGGGGACGATTTCGAGGACTCCCTCTAAACAACGGAAAGTTTGCCAAAAAGAGTAAAAACCAAGTTGTTACTCAAGGTCAGTGAAGATGCTTCATCTTTGAGAAATGGTTAGATTTCTGCCGAGCCACAAGAATTCTCTCCTTATATACACACAGTGAAGAAGCTCAACAATGGTCAACAATGGGTTTCACCTCATTCAGTCCGTGCAACTCGGAGTAAATAGGTGAAACCCACTGCAGGTCACTTCAACTGCCAAACAAAAGTAGCTGATTTACACAGTGCATTAAGGACAAGATAATGACAATAATTTAGTAAATGTAATTTGCAAAAGCAAAAAAAAAAGGAGGTTAAATCTTTGGCCTCTGTCACACTCCCCCCACCTCAGACATAAAATACAGAATTTTTTTTTTTCGTACAAAAGATTACATTGATTATTCTTGTTCTCGATTCCAAGTCCTCGGAGTTTTTCTTGTTTCCACGATTCTTTCTATTTACATCTGAACTCTCCCTCTTCAAACACCAACTCATGATCTCTAGGCACTGATGATACTGCATCTAGATGAAAGCTAATTGAAGATTTGGATAGTCTTTTCCTTTCATCTTTAGCTTTTTCATTCTCAAGTAGAGCATTACACTGTGATACTGTTCTTTTACGCGGGGGAAGTGTATCACTAGGATCGATAAATAGTTTGTTATCCACCTCTTTTTTACAACATTCACTAAATCTTTCCTTCACTTCCTCTCTAGAAAATCGGTGATATTTGATGAAATGTCTATGTACATCACCTTTCGTAGTGGCTGGGTATTTACACTGTTTTACACAACAAAAGAATAATGTCACTGTAGGGGTATGGAACTTCTTCCAGTGATTAGTGAATGAACTGAATTTTTTATAAAAACGGGAAAGTCCTTTCCCTGCACAGAAGTCAACTGGGTACTGCATCCCATCTTCTCTCCATATAGGTCGACTTAAAAAGTTCTTGGAAATGCTAGGATCATCCACAGTCGGCACATCATTGGCTAAACTAGCTAACTCTTTATCATCCACGTCTATGGTTAAAATATCCATATTTCTCTGGAAATAGACAGAAATAATTTTGAAACAAAACAGGCATTTCCAAAATGTTCGACTTCTCAAAAAAAAAAGAATATGAAAAATTTCACTTCAAACATGTGTACCAGGGCTCGATTGATACAGGTTCCCTAAAAACCTCCTAGAAGTGCCCAACTTCCACATAACAGAACTATTCATAGGCTGAAATATCAGTTTTCAGTTACTACAAAATTTGGGTATAACCAAAAAGAGATCCCAAATAATCTCCCTATTGCGAAACACCTCCATTTGCAGGGCAAATCCAAGCTGAATATTCAGGCATCTCTCTTACATTCAATGTTTGAAAGGATGAAAAAAAAAAATAGACACAGAGAATTTTACCCATTTAGTACTGCCTATTCTATATCAATACTTACTTCTTTCTTTATTTAATCATTCAAAAAAAACATATACCTTAACACCATACTAGTTATGCCACAAACTGAACAGTAGTTCCCCAGCACTTGCAAAAACTAGAAGCAACCAAAAAAATAAATATATATATATATTATATTTAAAATCTGAGCCCAACATCTACTTATTAAGGAGTATATTTTACAGGTGGTTTCACTGCTCGCCCTCTTCTAGTTTTTAAAGGTGAAGCAGGAGGGGTCACATTCAATGCACCACCCTTGTTAGACTCATTTAACTCATTTTGTGAAGGATCAGTTTGAGAAGTTTTATCCTTATCTGAAGGAATATTTAAATTTTGAACAGCCTGGGAACTCAAATCTCTAACAATCGGAGTATTCCAATTTTGTTCAGTTGCATCATGCCAACTTTCTGTTTCAACTAAATCATCAGATTCCCCATCATGAAAAGCTTCATCAAATTCCCATGTTCCCAAATAAGGTTTCAAGTCATCTACGTGTATTACAGCTTCTTGATCATTCAATTTCAGTTTATATGTTATAGGTGTTACTTTTTTTAGTACCAAATATGGGCCAGTCTACCCCTTACCCAACTTTTGCCTTGCTGTAGGTGGATACCATCTCCACACATATTCTCCCACTTTAAACTCTCTTGGTTTCAACCCTTTACCATAATTTTTTCTGCCTACAAACCGCAACATCCAAACGTTTATATGCAAATTCAAAATTCTCTTGGGAGGCTCTCCTCACCCATCCCACATATTTATTGGGACATGAAAAAGAAGGGAATGGCGTAGAATCTACCATAAGATCTATTGGAAAACAAATCTCACGAACATTAAAAGATTTGGTGTGCACTTTGTACTTTCATGTCTGCTGGCTCTATATGCCATTAAAACATAGGGAACATGGTCATCCAAATTTTCATGATTTTCTTCCACAAATGAGCTCAGCATCTGCAATAATGTGCGGTTAAACCGTTCTACCATACCATCTGATTGGGGATGGTAGGGAGTGGTTTTTGTTTTTGCTATTCCTAGTAGTCCACACAATTCTGAAAATAATTTAGATTCAAACTCAGGACCTTGGTCAGTGGGGATGATGGAAGGCACACCAAATCTTGAAATAAATTCAGTTACAAGTTTGTCTGCCACAGTCAGGGCTGT
This sequence comes from Pictodentalium vernedei, assembly GCA_031216915.1. Classification (NCBI taxonomy): domain Eukaryota; kingdom Metazoa; phylum Mollusca; class Scaphopoda; order Dentaliida; family Dentaliidae; genus Pictodentalium; species Pictodentalium vernedei. The sequence goes on from CM062297.1 coordinate 844,924,995, forward strand.
GTGGTCTGATAAAGCATAAGCCTCTTTCCATTTTGCGAAGTAATCACCAATGACCATAATATATTCATTACCGTCATTGGTGATGGGCCATGGATCCAAAATGTCGATAGCAATTCTTTCGAGTGGCCCCCCTACACTATCTTGCTTTAGGGCTGACTTTCCCCTTCCTGGACCAGGTTTGATCTGTGAACAAACGTCACATTCCTGGCACCATCTGCAAACATCAGATGTCATACCTGGCAAAACAAATCGTCTTTTGATGCTATGAAGGGTCCTATCTCTACCGAAATGTCCAGATATTCTCTTGGTATGCAATTGCTGAAATATCTCTGATTTTATTTTTGTAGGTGCTACCAGCACTTTTGTTATCAGCTTCCACTTCATCTATCATATAAAGTATCACATTTACAACTTTTAAAGATTCCCACCTTGCCCAAAGTGATTTTGAATTGGGTGAGAGATGACTTACAATAGTTGGTAAGGGCTTGGTAGGTGAACTTTTAATCAGGCTTAAAATCTGTGCAATTTCTGGGTCTTCCATTTGCCATGTTTTTATTTCTTCTGATGTCCATGTTTCCAACCAGTTACTTGAGTTTGAAGACCTTTCGTTTGGTCCTGATATTATAGATACTACAGATTCATTAGAATCTTTCTGTTTTCTCATCTTGTTACAATGGGAAGTACAATCTAATCTCTTACAATACTTATAGGGAATTCTAGAGAAACCATCTGCATTTTTGTGTTGAAAGCCCTTTCTGTGTTGGATCTCAAAATCATAAGTATCAAGAACTGTTAACCATCTGGCAACCATTCCATCAGCTTCCTTGAAGCGCTTAAGCCAAACCAAAGAAGCGTGGTCTGTCCTAATAATAAATTTCCTACCCCATAAATAATGTTTGAAATATTTAATAAACTTAATCACAGAATACAGTTCCCTGTATGTTATGCAATAATTTTGTTGACTTTTATTGAGGGTTTTACTTGCATATGAAATCACCTTTTCTTCCCCATTTTGAACTTGTGAGAGACACGCCCCAATTGCATACAAACTTGCATCAGTATCTAAAATGAATTGAGCATCAGATTGAGGATAACAAAGAATAGGGGCAGAAACCAATGCATGTTTGATTTTATCAAAGGCTGATTCACACTGTGGGGTCCACTGAAAAATAATAAGATTTTTATGAGTTAAATGGGTAAGAGGTTGAGCTAAACCAGAGAAATCTGAAATGTTTTTTCTATAAAATCCAGCAAACCCTAAGAAACTTTTCACTTCCCTAACACAAGAGGGAGCTGGCCATTTCAATACCGAATTAATTTTCTCAGGGTCACTTTTGACGCCTTCCTGAGTTACAATATGGCCAAGAAATTTTACTTCTTTTTGAAACAATGAACATTTCTTAGGTTTTAATTTAATATTAGTTTTTCTGAGCCTTTCAAATACTTCCTTTAAATTACATAAGGCAGATGTAAAACTTTTTCCAAATTTTATTATATCATCGATATAGCAGAGACATCGCTCCCATTGCATTCCTGAGAGTGCAAGTTCCATCAAACGCTTGAACACGGCTGGGGCATTAGCCAAACCATATGGGAGAACCTTAAATTGATACAGCCCTTTATGAGTGGCAAAAGCAGTTTTGGGCTGGTCAGATTCTTGGATTTCGCATTGCCAATACCCACTTGCCAAGTCAAGGGTAGAAAACTACCTATTTCCACCTAAGGATTCTAAACAATCATCAATACGAGGAAGTAGGTAGGCATCCTTCCAGGTGACATCATTCACCTTTCGGTAATCCACACAAAATCGGACTGTTCCATCGGGCTTTGTTACCAATAGAATGGGTGATGACCAAGGACTTGAACTTGGTTCTATAATATCTTCCTGCAACATTTTATTAATTTCCTGTTCTGCAATTTCCCTTTTTGCCAAAGGTAATCTTCTCGGAGGCTGTTTAATTGGTTTGTTATTTTCTGTATCTATAACATATTTTACTAATCCAGTGCGGCCTAATTTCCCATCAGGACCCATAAATATATCTTGATATTCTAGTAATAGAAGTCTAATTTGTTCTTTCTCATGTTCCAACAAATCATCGGAACATTGGTCCTGTATGGGTTGAAGATGTTCGGGAAATTCATTTCCCTTTTCCACAGTAACTGTGTTACTGATCTTATCTTCTAACACAGTCTGGAGAGTTCCAAGAACAGTACCTTTTGGTAATTTGATTGGGTCCTCAGTAACATTAGTAATTGATACACCATTACCATAAGAATTTGGGGAAAACAGTGCTCTTGGAATCAATAAACCTTTTGAAATTACATGTATAAAGGGTTCAAATAAACTATCCTTCTTCAAGTGACATTTATCTTTAAAGTAAGTATTAACATTGACTTCCGAATTTGCAGGAACTGTTATGCCATGAGTCACAGCTATATGTGCACATGAATCATTAAGTCTCTGAAAAAGTTTTACTTTGCATTTTGGCATTTTCAATAGATTTTTTGATAAAATAATATCAGCTTTATTTGACAATAAAAAATCCATTCCTAAAATCCCAGATAGCCCCTGAATATTTGCTATGACAAAATCGTGTTCAAATAGAACACCCCCCAATTTAAACGAGAGTGTTATCTTGCCAACAAATTCCAATGGTCTATCATCAGCAGTGCTATAATTCACTTCAACATTTCTCAAACTAGCAAAATTTATATTTAGTTTTGAAAATAAATCATAGGTTAAAACACTACAAGAGGCACCAGAATCTATCAACATTTCTGTTGTTAAACTATGGAACATGGTTTTTACATATAAACAAGACTGGCTGATTTGTGTAATTTGACACCCTTTTGTGGCCAAAATTCCAGCCACAAGTTCAGCCATGCCTAGTTTTTTTGTTTCTCACTCTCTGCTTTTTCTAACAACTTATACTGTGGGCAATCAGTCTTTCTGTGGCCCTTCTCTAAGCAAAAAAAAACAACTCAGGCTGGGACAGAATCGAGCTATGTGCCCTAACTTATGACATGTCCAGCACTTTATCTCTTGTATTGATTTTGACATTGAACCAATCTGTGAAATTTCAGTTGAGTGTTTAGGCTTATAGTTTGTTTGGCTTTTTGTAAATGCCTCATACTCTTCGGCCAGAGAAATAGCAGACTCAAGAGTAGAGGGATGATGGAATTTTATGTGCTTTCTCAAATCATCGTTATCAAAACCTTCTATAAACTGATCTATGAAATAAGTATCTCGATACATAGAAGGCAGACCAGGATAGGCAAGAGATCCTAGGCAACGAAGGGCATAGCCAAAATCAGAAACCAGTTCAAAAGGCTTTCTGCGTCTACACCGAAACTCAGCCCTAAACACTGATTCTCTTTCTGGGGGATTGTATCTTTGTTCTAAAGAGTTCTTAAGAGTCTCATAATCAGTTGATTGTAGAGGTGTTAAGTCACCCAAAGTGTTTTGGGCATTTCCCCTTAATGACATGATTAGCTGTTGTTTTTTTTCAAAATCAGTCCAGGCATTCCATTTGGCTACCATCTCAAAATGAACTACATAATCTTTTCAGTCGACAGTCTTGCCATCAAATTTATCTGGAGTGACTGCCTCATGAAGAGGGGCCATAACCCTGGAATTGGGTATTGACTGGGGAATATAAGGGGTGCTCATCATCTGCTTATCAAAAAACTGTTCTCCAAAATGTGTATCACCCTCCCCATGACGTTTCACATAGCCAGAATCAGACTTGCCTCTGTCAGAAAAAAAGAAGTCTGATTTCCACCCATTTTAGTATTACCAACCCCCCACCCAAAGTTAACATCTGGTCCAAATTGATGGGAACTATCGTCTGTGAACTTAAGTCTTTCTTGTGTACTAATTCCTGGAATCAATTTATTTTTCTGTAAAGATTCATCCTTAGTAAGATTTTTCTGTAAAGATTTATCTTTAGTAAGATTTTTCCCTGACCTCGAGTACAGGGGATCAAATTCTCCTAGCAAATCTTGGGAATCCATTATTCCAAAGAGAATCCTGTCGGCGATGCCAAAATGTAACAGGACAGGGTCTGTTGAAGTTCTTATGTCTCTTAATGGATTTTAAATAAGTTTAATAACACCCTAACTTGGATACTTCTATTCTTTTATTCATTTATTTTGGAATCAATCTTCGGTGATGGAAAATGACGGTGGCCATATTAAACAACCAAATAAGTAAGATAAAAAAACAATAAAATTAAGCTGGGCAAGTTTCAGAAAATAAAACAGAAAATTATTTAGATGTGGGCCGAAATGTCAAGGAACAAATTCAGTAGGGGTCGCAGGTCTGATATTTTCTAATGAAGAAAATCAGATCAAAAGTTGCAGGGGGAAATTTAATTAACTTGAAAATTGATGGCCGAAACACGAAGGGACAAAATTTCCTGGGGACGATTTCGAGGACTCCCTCGAAACAACGGCAAGTTTGTCAAAAAGAGTAAAAACCAAGTTGTTACTTGAGGTCAGTGAAGATGCTTCACCTTTGAGAAATGGTTAGATTTCTGCCGAGCCACAAGAATTCTCCCCTTATATACACGCAATGAAGAAGCTCAACAATGGTCAACAATGGGTTTCACCTCATTCAGTCCGTGAAACACAGAGTAAACAGGTGAAACCCACTGCCGGTCACTTCAGCTACCAAACAAAAGTAGCTGATTTACACAGTGCATTAAGGACAAGATAATGACAATAATTTAGTAAATGTAATTTGCAAAAGCCAAAAAAAAAAGAAGTTAAATCTTTGGCCTCCGTCACAAAGAGATAAGTGATCCATGTCGCTAAACCAAATCTAGAATTAAAACATTTGGCAAACATGGGAAAGACAACCAGTGACGGTGTCCCACACACCAAAACTGACTTTTCAGAACTTCTATCAGGAATCTATCCCAATATTTTTTTATTGATCCAATCAAACAAGAAATCATTTTGACAACTTATAAAATTGCGTGGAAAACTAGTACTGACTTCAATAATATTTCTATCCTTCTCATGATAGAAACATTATCCGACGTCGCAAAACCCTTATGCCACATATTTAACCAGTTATTCTCACGTGGTGTATTTCCACGTGAAATGAAAATAGCTAAAGTTGTACCGATATTCAAGAATGGCAATGCTCAAGAGATTGGAAATTATAGACCAATAAGTGTCTTACTGGTCTTCTCTAAACTACTTGAATGGATCAAGTGTCAGAGATTAACAAGTTTTTTGACCGATTTCGATATCCTCTACAAACACCAATATGGTTTTCACAAAAGGCATTCGACCATTCATCCAGTCATGCACATTCTCAATTACGTAAATGAAAGTAATGATAAATCAACAAAAGATTCTACCGTGGCCCTGTCCATTGATTTGTCGAAAGCATTCAACACAATCCGTCATGAAACTTTATTAAAAAAGATGGAATTTTACGGGATTCGTGAAATCTGCTACAAATGGTTTCAAAGTTACCTGTCCAATAGAAGTCAATATGTGGAGTATAACAAGCATCGGTTGCTGACAAATACAAATACTTGTGGTGTACCACAAGGGTCTGTACTTGAGCCTGGCTTATTTCTTGTGTACTTGAACGATATGTGCCATTATACTTCAACTTTCTTTCCTTTGCGGACGACATCTCCTCATATACATTTGACTATAATATGCATTCATTACACACTAGGGTAAATTTGGAACTAGCAAATATATTTCTATGCTGTTATTGCAGTAATCTACAAATAAATACAAAGAAGTCCAAATTTATCCTTAGACACCCTCAAAACAGACCACATGAAGTTAACGAGCTTAAACTATATCTTAATAATGAAGAATTAACGGCTATAGGAAAAGCAATGTCTGAAAAGACTGTACAACTTCTCGTGGTACACCTTGACGAAAACCTAAATTTCAATCACGGTGTATCCATTGTCTGTTCCAAAATCTTTAGCGCGATGTATTGCTTCAATAAAGTGAAAAATATACTCCCCAAAGCTTCCCTGAAATCATTATATTACGCACTTGTACACAGTCATTTGTTATAATCAAATATGGGGTCATACACCATCTACAAGTAAATTAGTTCTATTACAGAAGCGCGCATTGTGTATAATTAATGTAAAAAAATTAAATGGCCACACGGACCCATTATTTAATGCTAATAAGATTTTAAAATTTAACGGCATTTATAAATTAAATGTTTCACTTAACATGCATGATTGGCAAAATGTTGAACTACCAACATCATTTGACAACATGCATGATTGGCAAAATGTTTAACTACCAACATCATTTGACAACATATTCAACATACATACCCCTCAAAGAGCTCATACAAGACAAACTGGACAAATACGAGAAGTAAAGTCTAGGACGCAATTTTCTGCAAATCTCCCAAAGCGTAGTTTCCCTAGAATCAGGAATGGAATGGCATACACACTCAAAACAATATTGCCCAAATCATTGTTTAAAATAAAACTCACAGAAGAAGATATCATAAAGGAATATCCTTGTGCCATATCTTGTGACAACAGGCAACAGGCTGTGTCCGGATTGCAGACCACATTTAAATCCGTAGTGATCCCGTTAAGTAAATTGGGATAGTAACGGCACACTTTCATAGAGTAAATTTGATTACAGAGCTCCGCTTCTCATCCACAGGGGCCCATTGTATCGAGAGAGTGAAATCATATTAATAGGTCTCCTTCATGAACCAATGACAGTGACACCTTAACTGGAGCCAACGGCTACTCAGACAAAAATCATATGTAAGCACCATATGTGGCACCTCCAAACAATGTACCAAACCAATTATGTATACATGTTCAGTGTTATCACATTTGTTAACCCTTTACTTAACATGGAAAGCAGACGACACTTGCAAAATAAATTCTTGAATAACTGATTTTTTTCATTTTTTGTCTCAAAAACATAGGTTATGACCCCTCGTTGGAACGAGCTCGACGAGCTCGTTCCAACAAGGGGTCATAACCTATGTTTTTGAGACAAAAAATGAAAAAATAATGAAAATTAATTGGCTGTTTTTGAAAATAGCGCTGGCCGGTTTTGGCCGTTACGTTGGGTAAAGGGTTAAATCATATGTTCACCCTGTGTATTATTGACCATTTAGCGTGTTTTATAATATTGGTATATTGTTGAATATACGTTCATTCATATACGCTGCAGTCTAGTTAATAAATATGTTACATGGCGTAAAGACTTTTAGTTTCAGGAATTTGTGAAGTGAGATTTCCGGTACGAAATATCTTCGCGACCAGTTCCTCCGTCATAATTTGGTGGAGTAATTCAGGCATACGTTAACTCTTTTGCTCACCTTGAGATATCGGAAGGACATTTCTGAGTCAAAAAAGTGCGGTGTGATTCCACTAAACATTGTGAACCTACTGCGGAGCTTAAACGTGGAGAGATCAGAACTGTCTTGGGAACTTCAAGCAGAAACACAAGAACCAGTCTTGTGCTTGAGTGGAAGAAACCAGCGTCATGTGCCAAGAAACCGAGATCAGCAGCAAAACGTTCCAGAGACCCAAAGTGTCAGGAAGATTTCATTATGAAGAAACAATGGAAATAGTGGAAATGTTCATAAGGATATTTGTGCTTCTGTTCCGAATACTGAGAAGAAACCTGACGTGAGTAAACAGACGTTTTCTTTATCTGCTGTTAACTTGGATAAAAACACTCAACCAATTTGCATTAGTCGACCGACCCAAAATGTGTCGGTTACATCAGACACGTCAGCAAAAGCGTTCGTCACGCGAAGGGACACCTTGTCGGGTACATCCGAACCTAGCTCGTTCGGCACTATGACGTCAAAAAACATAGTGATGTACAGAAAAAGGACGACCAGAGAGGTAGAAACCCTTCAGAAGCTAAGAACATGTATGCTTTAGGTGACAAAACTATAGGAAAAAGAAATACTCGGAAGAAATTTAGTGTCTCACACAGGGGCTCTAAAATAAATTCTTCAAATAAAGTGGACAAAGATGATGGAAATTCGATTCCTATGGATTTACCAACAGGTCAGAAATTGAATTCTCGTCGCAGAAACTTTAACTCGAATAAAAGGTTTCGAAATCCAAATGAAATAGTGGACATTTTATGTTATGTTATATTTCACCACAGGGTTCAAAACTCTTTTGTGTGGAGTATTGTGATGGCGACATACAAGAAGTGTCTTTCGAATCGGTACCTGTTGTTATATTAAGAGACAGAATAAATCCAAACTGGTCTACCTGATTTAGTGGATAAAATTATGTGCACTGATATGTCCATCTATGTTACTTATAGAATGCAGTCAGTTTATTTGTTTCGCATATTACGGTTACTAGTGTTAAATGAGAACCACTTCTGACTACTAAATATTCAGGATCGATGTAGCCAAATGCCAGGAGGCATATTTCGGGGAAGCAGCGAGGTATTATCACCAGGCTAAAAGCTGGAATCTAGACACTATGGGTTAATTCAGATACTTTGAGAATGACGAATTAAAAATTAATGAATAGATGGATTAATACATTAAGATGTTTTTCACTCATACAATCCATTACAATGCCGACATGATTAATACAAGAAGCTACATGTTATTTTCACAGCTGCCAATGTTGATTGTTTTTATTTTAATAATGTAACTTGGAAATTGTACATATAAAAGGATGTTAACTCGGTAAATTTGGTAAACGAGGTCAGGGATGCCAGAACATTCTGGAACTCTTTCCAAACCCTCACTGGTAAAAAAAACCGAGGCAATAAAGGAGCAGTCAAACTCCTTAAAAAGGAAGATGGCTCCCTCACGCGTACCGATAAAGACAAAGCCGACACTTTCGCCAACCTCCTCAGAAAAAACCCATCGCCCATATCAAGGCTTTGACAACGATGACGTCATCATAAATGCTATTGATGACTTCATCGATGAACACCCGAATATCTACCGTGACCCTAAATTTGATACCGACCCAGAAGAAGGGTACGATGACGACCTCGTCTCTCCCATCACCAATGATGAAATCATCGATATTATAAAAAATGCAAAAATTCTTCGCCCGGCGAGGATGAAGTTAGCTGCAGAATTCTGAAACAGAGCCCAAACTCCCTAATCGTTAAACTCAACAATCGATTCAATGCATGCCTCACACATAGCTAAATGCTGGAAAACAGCCATTGGGATCATGATACCGAACCAGACAAAAACCTCTCCAATCCGGCCAGCTACCGCCCAATCAGTCTTCTCAGTTGCATTGAGAAGGTATTCGAAAGAATCCTTACCAATCGACTGAGGGGGCACCTTGAAGAAACCGACTTCTTCAATAGATGGCAAAGCCTATATGAACCGTAAAGAAAGCATTGAGCATGTCTACCGCCTTTTCAATCAAATGAAAAGCGCGATCAATAACCAGCAAATAGGCGCGGCAATCCTTCTAGAAGTAGAAAAGGCGTTCGATTCCGTTTGACACAACGGAATGCGCCTCAAACTATCTAAAATGAATCTCCCATGAAACTGCTTAGATTACTCTCCTCCTTCCTTAACGATCGCGAAATAAAAATCAGAGTCAACAACGAAATGTCCGACAGCGTCTCCCTAGAAGCAGCCCCCCCCCCCCCCAAGGATCCGTACTCAGCCCCTCCTATACATCATCAATGTCGATGACCTCAAAATCTCCGATAATCGCGTTCAAATCTCACAATTTGCGGACGAAAAGGGCCTCTGGGACTCTAATAACACCGCTAATCTAGTTCAAAAACCCCTTCAACGCGCTCTCGATGTTCTGGAGCAATGGTGTGCCAAATGGAGAATCAAGCTGAACGCCAACAAAACCCAAAGAATCACGTTCACCCGTAAGACAAACAATCGGGACTTAGACCTAAAACTACTGGACAAAGTCCTCCCTGAATGCACAGAGGCGAAATTCCCTGGCATAACCATTGACCAAAACCTATCCTTCAACAAACACACCAACGATATTGCCAGCAAAGCGACAAGACGTATTAACCTACTAAATGTGCTACGAGGCACAACCTGGGGAGCCAACCAGACAATTCTACTTAAACTATACAGAGCCTTCGTGCACCCGACTTAAACCAAACCAATATGGGGAAACTCCAAAAGGTCCAAAATCACGCGCTCAGGGTCGCCCTCCGTGCTTCCTAGGATATACCTATCAAAATACTCCACGACAGAGCCGAAATTCCAACCATAAAGGATCGCCTCTCCTCCCTAGCCGCTAAAAGTCGCGACCGGCTCACCGACAGCCAACTAATATTCGAACTCCACGACATTTGCGAGAGCCGACAAAAACCTAAAAACGCCACAATTTAAATCTAACCACCTCGTAAGTATGGAACCAAACCGCGGAGGTAAGAACAGGAAACAACACCCTCGTGTGTGGCCTGCTCCACTCCCTCTAATTCTGACGACAACTCACCTAACTAAGAGTATCTATAAGTAAGAATCAAACCGCGGAGGTAAGGGCAGGAAATAATACCCTCGGGTGTGGCACTTTGTGAAGGCCTTCCCCCATCCCTCCAATTTTAAGCGCTACATACCTAACTAAGAGTACCTAAAAGGTAGGAATCAATCCACGGAGGTTAGAGCAGGAAAAAACACTCTCGGGTGTGGCACTTTGTGAAGGCCTGCTCCCCTGCCTCCAATTATGACCACAACATACCTTACTAAGACGGCCATACCGATTTTATCAACACCACTAATAACAGATAATTAGTGCTTAGGGAAGGTGATTCAACAGGCAGAGAAATCGGCTATGCTGAGACCATTTACCAGAATGGGCTGTCTTCACATACGTAGCTATCATAATAAACCTAACCATTAATACTGGGTAACTAGGAACAGTGGAAGGTGAACAAAAGCAGTGAAATCGCTGAGCCATCTGCTGAGACTATTTACCAGAATGGGCTGTCTTCACCTATCTAGCTATAATAACCACCAATAAGCAGGAATCTAGGGGCATAGGAAAATAACGGGCTGCTCCCAGGGATCGACTACCAACTACAATGTAATTACATATTTTTGTTAATCTTAAAAACCTGACTAATTCTGTCTTTTCTCTTTTAGCAGGTACACATAGATGCTTTCTTTTTTATCTCCAGCTCCCCAATAACCGCTATGGAAAATCTCTAACCGATATGGAATACAATAACCGCTATGGACTCTATGCATTCTTCGCTCCATCCTTAGAAGTGGTCATTCACCTCCTGGGAGGCGAGCGTTGGTCCTGCGTCCCCTTTTTTACCCCTTTTTGTAAGCGTCAGCAGAGCGCACTCTGCCCTGACCAACTAGTTCACAATGCAGGCCTGCCCCCGAACCAGGGAAGTTTGGGTCTTTCTCTAGGTGGTCCTCGAAAGGGGCCGTTCTTGTTTCTTCCACGATCCAATGAAACAGAATCCAATAAAGTGAATCATCTACAGTAAGCATCGACCTCCTGAGGCAGATTATACTTGTCAATGACGGCCCCCACCACACCTTGAACAACCTCCTAAGTGGCAAACTATACCTGCCTGAAAACACATCACAGCGCCCTCGGGGAGAGGTAGCACCTTTGCGAGTGGCCCCCTCTCGCTCTGGTCCTCACCCGAGGGTTCAGACAAACAACAATCATAAAGACCAGCCAACACTCCTTAGATCATCCATCCGAGACATCTGCCGAGTATCCGACCCTTTTCCTCCTTCATCACGCCTGGACATGTTGCTACAAGATCTTATACAGTTAAACACGCCTGTACATGTTGCTACAAGATCTTATACAGTTAAAGAGGGTCGAATGGGGTTTGCCTTATAGCGTCCCTGCGCGCCTTCGGCGCGCGAAACCATTTCATCCCCGTAATTTGGTAATTCGGATGAACGGTTGCAACAACGTTGGGTGGAGAGTTTGGTACCCGCTCCTGTCAACACTTTTGTATTACATGTACGCTGCAGTACAGTTAACAAATTTGTTATAGAGCGTAAAGACTTTGGGTTTCAGTAGTTTGTGAAGTGAGATTCTCGGTACAAAATATCTTTGTGACCAGTTCCTCCGGTCATACATATATCAGCAAAACGACTCAGAACGAACAAATAGAGATAATTGGTGAACTTCGTCGAAAAGTGTTATACAAAACGTAAAGGCCGCTATTTTTTCAGTTTTGGCGGACGAAACAACGGACGTAAGTTGCCGCCAGCAGGTGAGTGTCACCTTGCGCTAGGTTGATCCAGACGAGATGAAAATAAAAGAGGAGTTTCTCGGATGTACTGACATATTCGAAGAGGTGTATGGTAGTTTGTCTTGTGGGGACCATGCACCCCAGGAACCACGCATGTCCGGACAAGCTATGGCACGGGGAATATTGAGTGTTCTAGGGAAATATTTCAGTCAAGATGAAATTGGCCATTTAATTCGGATTTGGTTTCGATGGTGCGTTTACCAAGGGCAGTGCGGTCAACGGCGCCGCATCTGGTATCCGAGGAGAACACCCCAGAGCTGCATATACACATAGTGTAAGCCACCGCCCGAACCTTGCTGCGACGAAAGCTTATACAATTCAGTCTGTTCGGAATTTCTCTGGAGTGGTTAAAGAGGCAGCTAAGTTCTTTGGTGTTTCGGCGAAGCGAACATTTGTTCTAAAGCGCGTGATTAATGACTCACGAGACGCTACTAAACAGAAGAAATAAAAACTGTTAAATCTTTGTGAAACCAGGTGGGAGGAGAGGCACAACGCAATTTATGTATTCAAAGTCCACTTTGACGGGATTGTCGAAGCGTTACTATAAAACTTTTACTCTTGTATTTTCTGGAATTGTATTTTCTATCTACTAATATAACTGACTAAAATGAATCATTAGCATTTTAAAAGATATGGCAATTTGCCAGCCGGCAAATTGCCACATCTTTGAAAATGCTAATGGTTCATTTCAACCCATTTAAAGTCATAAACAGAAATTACAATTCTAAGAAATACAATTGTAAAAGTTTTATAGTATTAGCCCCTGGAAGGACAGTGACAATGCCACACCTGCTCGATTGCTGGTGAATTCAGTCCTCGCATGTGATAATATAACAACAATGCATGCCCTGTGTGACATATTGCTGCTGACAAAGGTACTTTCCAAACAACTGCAATCTCCCGATATAGACTTTTACTACTGTATCCAAGAAATTGATGACGTGATAAGTAGTTTGAAGAAAGAACGGGAAAATGCTGAAGCGACGTTTATGAGTTTTTACAAGGTATCTGGAGAAATGTGTAAAAGACATTATTTCCAAATGAAACAAAATCCTGCATTTTGATTGGCTAAGAGGTAACTTGCAATCCACAGTAGCTTGTTTTACACCGTGGTTAACCACGGTGTAAAAACAAAAATACACAATAGCAGACTATACGGATAAAAAAGAACCCATTTTTAATTATTAATTCATACCTTCTGCTCGGTTATGTTAGAACTAATATAAAAATACAGGAAATTTAATATTTATGTGTAATCAATTATTATAGATATGGTTGCCATATGAACTGGCTCATTGAGACAGTTCCATTGACATCCACATTTGTCTGGTTTTATTAAGAAACTTACAAAGTACAAAATTTCTGTCAGTTTTTCCCACAATTTAGGTTAAAGTATAAAGTACACCAAAATGCTTGGAAATAAATCCGCTATCATTGCGTTTTCCAGGGTATATGGGAGTTTACACCGGTCTGGGAACTCACACCCCTTCGGCTTCGCTTCAGGGTGTGTGAGTTCCCAAACCGGTGTAAATTCCCATGCACCCTAGAAAACACAAGGAAAACTAATATGACATCGGAATGAAGAAACCAAGAGTCACTATCAATCAGCGAAATAGACCAGATGACCCCGTGAATTACCTTGTAAATGATCTTGAAAGTTGTTTTAAAACTCACAAGAACACCGCCTTCGCTCTCTGTAAACTGCTCCCATGTTATTCTTCTGGAGCTGAAATTGATGATTTCGTGAAGTAGTTGACTTCTACCTGGATTATATATCGATATATCTTGCCATGAAACCATATTCCGTGATTTAAAGAGTGAACTTGAGCGTTGGCAAGAGAAATGGCTGAAGGTTGATTCTAAGGATCTACCAAAGGCTGCAACGGACGTGTTGGCTGTTTCTGGGAATATGTCATTTCCGATAATTCCGATAATAACACTCCTGAAGATATTTGCAGCGATGACGACCCCAGTAGCTAGCGCACCCTTAAACTTTTAAAGACCTACTTGAGAAACACCATAGTAGTATGTCTCGGGCTTTTGAGTCACTATTTGCCGGACCTCGGTGCCGGACCCCGGAAGTGACGTCATGTTACGTGACTCATTGGCGCCATGCTGTGTTGTCATGGAAACCTGCGTGAACGGCCATGTTGTGACGTCATCCTCATTGTGATACGTGATGTGAGTGCGCATACGCAACGCGTATTGTTAGGGTGATACGTGTTTCCGTCCTCCATTTTGTATACTGCAGACTGCCATCTTGGTTTCTATGGTAGCACGTGGTTGCAGTGTTACTCAAAGGCTTCTAATAGGATAGGGGTATGTTCGAAGGGTGTGTTCGATTGTACAGGAGTAATTTCCCGATTCGTTGAATTACCACAAACAACCCGACAATCCATCCAAATCACCGAAATTGACTTTATTCAATGGAAACTTTTCAAAGAATCCATATAATTTCAAGAACTACAAAATCAATTACTTGGCTTTGCACGTAGATGGGCATCAGATTCCAGCCAAACCATTACAACCTCGATTCGAACAACAAGAAGTGGCGAGATGCGACCCTGTTCCAGGGGACTGGACAAATGTATGAGAATGAAGGAAACCACATCAGCCGAGAAGAGTACATAAATGGATACACCCTATTCGTATTCGACCTGACTCCAGAGCTATCACATGAACAACACTTCGATCTGGCGAAGAGAGGAACCTTGAGACTAGAAGTCCATTTCGAAAACCCATTACCAACCACAATCAACGTACTGGTGTATGCAGACTTCCAGAACATCATAGAAGTGGATAAGAATAGACAAGTAGTCTTCGATTACTCAACATGAACACGTTGCAGTTAGAGAATGCACTTCAATCAGATAGTTGTTTGAAGAGAATATGTTTGGGTGTATTTACAAGAAACAGATTACCAAGAAGATTACCAGATCACAGATCAGTGGCGTTGAAAGCCAACACGGATCCAGACCACAGAAAAGGATAACATTGGGTGACTCTCTTTGTGAGTCACCACAACGCAGAGTACATTGATTCCTTACTTATGGATTATCACCACAACACAGACCATTCGAGAATTTCCTGAAGAAGAATTCCAGATACTGGAAGTATAATACAAAACGCCTTCAAGGACCATTAGCAGTGTGTGGACAATACTGCCTGTTTTACCTGAAACATCGCTGTCGCGCTGTACCGATGGAAACCATATCCAACATGTTTATGACTGATCTAATGGTTAATGGTGTGTTGGTTAATGACGTCATAGAAGAAACCAGCCACTAGGTGTCGCTGTATTGAAGAAAAACTATAAAAAGGGTGCACTTGGTGTTCAGCTCATTTGTGTTTCGACAGCCAAAGAAGAAGGATGTCAACAAATGTGACCGCCTTCAGACTTAACAACGATTTACAGATTCAACTCTTCAAGAACGACGTTGGGTTCCAGTTTACCACAAGAAATTGGGAACAAGTGACCAAAGCAGTGGATATTGCAAAGAAGAGGAGCCTTGAAATAGGAGAACCCAAACCAAAGAGAGAAAGAACACTAAAGAAGAATGAAGATAAAAAGGATTGAAGAATGTTCACTATTCCATGTTTGATCAGGATGGCACTGAATGATTACCAATCACGAAACCAAGAAACAAGAAATCCAAGAGACTTTGTAGAGAGATTGAAGGTTTCATTCGAAACGTATTTTCGTGATGTTCCACCACCAGTACTGGTGCAGTTATTACGTGGAGAAGAGAAAATAAGAAAGACACCAGAACAAAGTCCACCAAAACACATCAAATATGCACTGGAGGAAAATCGTCTCAAGACATTTCAATTCATGTTACCAAGTGAAAGTGTGAAAACCCCGAATGAACTGACAAAAGCTGGATTCTTTTATGTGGGGACAGGAGACAGAACTCAATGTTTTCATTGTGGTATTATTGTTCGTTTCTGGGAAATAGAAGATGATGTTATAGAAGAACACAGAAAATATTCTCCAGACTGTTATTACATTCACAATTTACCACCTGAATTCCTGGACGTTAAAAAAGTTCAAGAAGAAGAAATGGCCATCAAAGAAGAAATGGACACATCATTTCAAGAAGAAGATTCACGGAGGACGAAATGTAGTGTGTGTTTATTAGCTGAAGGCAATGTCGCTCCGCGACCATGTGACCATTTGTGTCTGTGCAAAGACTGTTGTAAACCACCGAAAAGATGTCCAATCTGCAGGAAGACTGTTCGTGAATATCTGAAAATCTACGTACCACAGAAGTTTCCATAAAAAGTTTTATTTTGTTGTTCAATAAAAGAAATTAAAATGTAAAAATTGTGTTATCAATGAGTCCAGTAGTACAATATCAAATTTTAAATTATAAAAGGTATCCTCAAAAGATATCCTCCAACAATACCATGTCATAGGTATCCTCAAATACCGAAATGAGGCTAAGAGAGATGGTAAGTTAGACCTCATACGACAAAAAAGGAATTCTCTTAGCTCAACATATGGGTATATCCTCACATGAGTATATTGTGGGACTTGAGGTTCGCTTCATGCCCTTCATGTACACACATGGACCCTACTTTTATAATTTGAATAATGGTTAAAAACCCAGAGGATTCTGGGTAATAATAATACAAAGGAACGTGTCTTTTATTGGGGAAAAACGTCATGGTATATTCTAAACTAGAGGCTCTACAGAACCTGTAATCGCTCACCTGGAACTACATATAAAAATGTGATTTCCCATAGGCTTTCCATGGTAACTATGAGCTGCAATTGTGGCCATGTTTGCAACATTACATGAGGATCATTGGTAGAAGGTGTCCCATTCTTCAATGACGTGAAGTTTCAAAACATTTGAATCCACCAAACAGAATCATAGAATGTCTCTGGTGGCCATATTATCCAACCAACAGGAACAAAAAGGGGATCGTTTGTACAGGGCCTCGTATAGACCATTCTCGCCAAGTTTTTGGTTCACGTCGGCTCAGTAGTTCCAGAGAGAAGATGAAAATGTGATTTCCCATAGGTGTTTTCTATAGTAACTATAAACCATAATTGTGGCCATGTTTGCAAAACGATCAACATTAAATGAGGATTGTTGGTAGAGGGTGTCCCAGCCATCAACCATGCAAAATTTAAAAATATTTGGCCCTGTGGTTTCAGAGGAGAAGAGTTTTCAAAATTGACCAATCAGAATCAAAGAATGCTTCTGGCGGTCACGTTTTTCACCCAACAGGAATAAAATGAGTAACAGTTGTAGAGAACCACTCATAGACCATACCTGCCAAGTCTGGTTTACATTGGCTCAGTACTTTCAGTGAAGATGATGAAAATGTGATTTTCCTATAGGGTTTCTATAGTAACTATAAGCCACAAATGCAGCCATAATTGCAACCCGATGAAGATTAAATGAGGATCATTGGTAGAGGGGGTTACAGTCATCAGTCACATTAAGTTTTTCAAACCATTTGGCCTTGTAGTTTCAAAGAAGATTTTCTTGAAAATGCACACATTTATATGAATTCTGTTTCAACAAAAAAAATCAGTAAAAAAGGGTTAAAATATTTTGAAAATTAATTTTTTCAGACAGTATTCTTTTTCAAAATAGCTTTTGGATAGGTAAAGGGTTACAGGAAACACATTTTACTCCAATTTTTGTCAGTTCTTAAAAAATATATATAATTACTGTCATCTAAGCTGACATGATGGGAACAGAATGTAAACAAACTTCCATTCTTTCCAAACATCTGCCATCAGTCACTATTTTCTGATAAGTAAGAGAGAATATTTACAGTTGAAGTTGTTTTACAGTTCAAGGTAAAATAAGTTAGGTTAATCCTATAAACTATGCATCTTTCTCTTCCTGCACTGATAAGACCAGAAGCTGACACCATTATCTGGAAAGCTCTCACTGAAAATGTCAGATTCTGATCTTGTCAGTGCAGGAGCAGCAGTTTACATAGTTTATTGCAGTTATGCTACAGCTTATTTTGACCTGTACTGTATACACAATATTTTGGGTTTTTTTCCCAGTTCTCAGTGGAGAAAAACTGGAACCAACCCTTACCAGATTCTCAAAAAACAATTATTTTGTTGACAGTACTGATCTTCGTGCAGACAGGAGAGGCATTGGGTTAAGCATTAGAATATAGCCTCTGATGGCCACATATTTCCATCCTCTCATAGACCATTCCTGCGAAATTTGGTTCACCTCGGCTCAGCAGTCCAGAGAAGATGAAAATGTGATTTCCCATAGGGTTTATATAGCAACTTTTAGCCGCAATTGTGGCCATATTTACAACCCGATTAACATTAAATGAGGATCGTTGGCAGAGGGGGTCCCAGTCATCATTTATGTGAAGTATCAAAACATTTGGCCTGGCAGTTTCAGAGGAGCATACTTTTGAAAATCCACCAATCAGAATCAAAGAATGCCTCTGGTGGCCATGTTTTTTAACCCACGGAAACAATATGAGGACCGTTTGTAGAGGACCTCCCATAGACCATCCCTGCCAAGTTTGGTTCACGTCGGCTCAGTAGTTCCGGAGAAGAAGAGGAAAATGTGATTTCCCATAGGGTTTCTATAGTAACTATAAGCCGCAGTTGTGACCATGTTTGTAACCCGATCAACATTAAATGAGGTTCGTTGGTAGAGGGAGTCCCAGTAATCATTTAGGTGAAGTATCAAAACATTTGGCCTGGCAGTTTCAGAGGAGAAGATTTTTGAAAATCCACCAATCAGAATCAAAGAATGCCTCTGGCGGCCATGTTTTTCAACCCACGGGAACAAAATGAGGATCGTTTGTAGAGGACCCCCATAGACTATCCCTGCCAGGTTTGTTTTCATGTCGCCTCGGTTTTTCCAGAGAAGAAGAGGAAAATGTGATTTCCCACAGGGTTTCTACAGTAACTATAAGCCGCAATTGCAGCCATGTTTGTGACCCAATCAACATTAAATGAGGATCGTTGGTAGAGGGGGTGCCAGCCAATCATCCTTTATGTGAAGTTTCAATACATTTGGCCTGGCAGTTTCAGAGGAGAAGATTTTTGAAAATCCACCAATCAGAATCAAAGAATGCCTCTGGAAGCCATGTTTTTCATCCGACTGAAACAAAATGAGGATCGTTTGTAGAGGACCTCCCATAGACCATTCCTGCCAAGTGTGGTTCACACCGGCTCAGCAGTTACAGAGAAGATGAAAATGTGAAGAGTTTACGGACGACGGATGACGGACGACAACAGTCGTCAAGTGATGAGAAAAGCTCACATGTCCTTTTAGGCAAGGTGAGCTAAAAAGAGATTCTGGGAAAATCTGAACCAGAAAAAAACTACTCCTATTCAATTGAACTTACCCCCAGGGGCCCCCTCGGTACTATAGCGCTACGTGCTACTATTATAAGCCAAAGTATGGCGGTCCTAAAAGGATTCTGGGGGGAATCCGTATCAAATAAAGTACAATTCCGGTGATTTGGAGGGATAGTAGGGTTGTTTGTGGTAATTATAGAGAATCGGAAATTACTACTGTACAATCGAACACACCCTCCGGACATACCCCTATCCTATTAGAAGCCTTTGGGTAACATAGCACCACGTGCTACCCTAGAAACCAAGATGGTGGCCTCCAGTATACAAAATGGACGATGGAAACACGTATCACCTTAACAACATGCGCTGCACATGCGCACTCACATCACATATTACTATGGGATGACGTCACAACATGGCCGCTCACGCGGGTTACCATGACAACACAACATGGCGCCACTGGGTCACGTGACATGA
The DNA here is from genome assembly GCA_031216915.1 of Pictodentalium vernedei. Lineage (NCBI taxonomy): Eukaryota > Metazoa > Mollusca > Scaphopoda > Dentaliida > Dentaliidae > Pictodentalium > Pictodentalium vernedei. The sequence continues at coordinate 844,945,018 of CM062297.1, forward strand.
CGTCACTTCCGGGGTCCGCCAAATAGTGACTCAAAAGCCCGAGACATACTACTCACCATGGCAGAGAAAAGACTGAGTGGACTGGCAATGATGCACATTCACAGAGACCGTTCATATTTCTGCAGAAAACTAAGACAAATTCGCAAATGGGAAAAGGAAATTGGATTTTGTATTGTAAATTTGAAAAGCACTGAAGTCTTTGTTACAGTACTCAAAAAAAAACCCTATACGAATGAGGATGCCATTGGGACCAGTTCAATGAGCTGGTCCAGTGACACCTATACTTGTATAATTTTATTGATAAGTTACTGTTAAACAGAAAAGATGATGGAATTTAATTTTCCTTGAGGATCGTCGTGTTGGCCCGGTACTGGGTTAACAATTCAACCAATATCCTCGTTGCAACGGTCAGAAAATTACATCTGCGACCACCTTGATGTAGCTAACCTATCTTCAGAAGATTGTCTGTGTCAGTTGAATCATATTAATATTGATGATATCTACATTCTGAACTTGATCAGAGAACTGGTTCCAACAGCAAAACATGGGACATACTTTTTGCCGGTAAAACAACGGTATATCCGGTAAAAAAGGACGGTAAGTGTATAAAAACTATGTTTTTTAAAGTACTAAATGTACCTCTGAATGTGTGAAAAGTGACAATTTAATGAAGCGTACCGCAATAAAAATATATATAACGAAGATTAAGTATTGTTTGTTTTATTGTAGACTATTTTCAAGAAGAAATAGATCATTTCGCTATCGACACTGATCGACACGCCATTTTGTGCAAGGAAAACAATGAATTAGCTGAGGTGACCGACGGGGTGAATATTATCATTCTTGCTCGACGGAGGTGTAATTAATTCGTGGTGCGTAACATTTAGATATTTCTGTTCTTTACGAGGGGAATTTAACAGAATGTTTTTTGGAGAGAAACCAGTATAATTTGAAAAATAGTCACAATAAAACAAACAACACTAAGTCTTCGTTATATATTGCGTACGCTTCATTAAATTGTCACTTCACACATTCAGAGGTACATTTAGTACTTTAAAACATAGTTTTTATACACTTACCGTCAACAAGTTGTGTTCAAGCTATTTTTTATAAACGGGGTTCATAACTTATTTTCTGTTAGCGTTTTGCCTAACCACATGCCGAGGTGATAATAAATATTAAAACCAACTATACATCAGTAGATACTAGTTCTAGATGCCTGTATGTCTTACCCCAATGATACCCACAGTAGCCATTAAGACTGGACTCCTTATGCTCACCTCCACCAATCCCTATTTTGTTCATGTCTATAAATAACCCGTGAACGATGATTTAGAGTTACGTGGAGGCTACGTTAATTGTAAATGACGCGAAGGCAGTACAGGTTACGACCAAACAATGGCTAGCCACCCCCCCCCCCCGCCCCCACCCCAATTATAGTATCCTGGCTACGCCCCTGCTAGATACATAATTCATTTCCTATATTTTTGAAATGGGGGGGGGGGGGGGCAAGATCTATATAAACTCTGGCATATTTCAAAGGCTTGAACGATGGAATTGGGAGTATTCCCACCCACGGTTGTGAGCCCTTCCCCGGATATTTTTTTTCTTCAAATTCTGAAGCTCTGAGATCGATTCTGGTGCCTCCTGATGAAACGTGAGGGTTACAAGAATTAAGTTACGGTTTGCATTTGGGGGCCCTCAGCCCCCCCCCCCCCCCCCCGCCCATCACTGGGAGCTCACACATAGGGATTGGTGGAATGAGCACCAGGGGCCCTAGTCTTAATAGGCTCCTGTGGCTTTGTGTGGTATCATTGGGGTAGGACATACGGGAATCTAGAACTAGTATCCACTGATGTATGGTTGGTTTTAATATTTATTATCACCTCGGCATATGTTTGGCGAAACGCTAACTGAAAATAAATTATGAACCCCCCGCCCACCCCCCCACCCCCCCACCCCCACCCCCCCCCCCCCCCCCCCCCCCCCGTTTAAAAAAAATAGCTTGAACACAACTTATTGCCGGTAAAAGGGACAGTAAGTGTATAAAACTGTTTAAAGTACTAAATGTACCTCTGAATGTGTGAAAAGTGACAATTTAATGAAGTGTACGCAATAAATAAATATATATAACGAAGGTTAAGTATTCTTTGTTTTATTGTAGACTATTTTCAAATTATAAATGGTTTCTCTCCAAAACACTTTCTGTTAAATCCCCTCATAGTGAACAGAAAGATCTAAATGTTACGCACACGAATTAGTTACACCTCCGTCGAGCAAGTATGATAATAGTCACCCCGTCGTGCACCTCAGCTAATTCGTTGTTTTCCTTGCAGAAAATGGCGTGTCGATCAGTGTCGATAGCGAAATTATCTATTTTCTCTTGAAAATAGTCTACAATAAAACAAACAATACTTAATCTTCGTTAGATATATTTATTATTGCGTACACTTCATTAAACTGTCACACATTCAGAGGTACATTTAGTACTTTTAAAACGTAGTTTTTATACTCTTATCATCGGTTTTTACCGGATACCGTCCTTTTTACCGACAAAAACGTATGTCCCCAAAACATCGTTTATAGACAGGTTAGCATTAAATATCGAAAGAAGCATAAAAGGGATGACTTGGATGGTTCCAGGTCAACTCGCCCTCGGGTCAACTCGCCCCCGCTAGTTTTCCCGGGTCAACTCGCCCCCGGTCGGGGGGCGAGTTGACCCCCATTTGAGGAGCGAGTTGACCCCCGGGAAATTTTTTTTTTTGGGTGGATAATTTTTTTTACAAAATTGGTGGAGGGGTCATTTTTGGGGGTTAAATTGCCGAGAAAAACTGAAAACTGGAAAAATAATAACTGAAGTACTTACCTTCAAAATTTTTAACCATCCATTTTAGAAAATCCAAGAATCAAAAAGTAAATCCTTTCATAGAAAACCCATGGAATAACAGGGAGCACATAAACACAACATACTAACATCTTGAAGGCAGACGATAAAATGATTGAATAAAAAACAAATCTACAGGGACCGAGTTGAAATATTGCACGTCTCAAGTTTGAAATTGATTGATATTTCCATTTGCAGAAGTGGTTTTCTTGGGCTACAGAACAGGGATGCTTTGGTTGACAACAACAACAACAACAGAGAGACGTTGGTGGAGCTCATGGAAATGGACAATGCTGAAAGGTGAGGAAATCATTTCATTTACATTTAGAACATATTTAATAGAAACTGTAGTTTTGTTGTGTTTTTTTGGGGGGGGGGGGGGGGGGGGGGGGGGAGGGGGGCATTTTTTCAACTAAGCGAAAATATAATGACAGGGAATTTACTTGCATGTAATGTTTGCATTATTTCTCTTTACAGAAATAATTCTCTTGAAGTTACTTTTGACATGCCACATCGTGATGTGAACGATCGAGCAGAGACCCTCGAGACTTCAATTGAAGAGCCGGATTTACCCGAAACTATACCAGAAGACCAGCCAATATCATATACCGAGTTGCCTAATGGAAGTCAACGGGGAGGCAGGCTTTTAATTTCGAGTGACGGTTTTTCAACTAAGCGAAAATATAATGACAGGGAATTTACTTGCATGTAATGTTTGCATTATTTCTCTTTACAGAAATAATTCTCTTGAAGTTACTTTTGACATGCCACATCGTGATGTGAACGATCGAGCAGAGACCCTCGAGACTTCAATTGAAGAGCCGGATTTACCCGAAACTATACCAGAAGACCAGCCAATATCATATACCGAGTTGCCTAATGGAAGTCAACGGGGAGGCAGGCTTTTAATTTCGAGTGACGGTTATTCCTATGTCGTGAAGAAGGCTTTAGAAGGAAATAAGACGAGGTGGAGATGCAGTGTCAGAAATAAAAACAATGTCTGTCTGGTAACTGTGGCACAAAGTGGGGACCAATATCTGTCAAATGGACAGAACCATACACACCAACCAGATCTTAACCTCAGGGTTAGGAAAACTGTGACCGTGAAGGTAAGCATTTATATCTAATGTTATATTTTTGTATATTTATAAACTTTAATCATTATTCAAATAACGGGAATATTTAATAAACAGTAAGTACTAAAGGTTATTCAAAGGGTATAACGGTAAGCATTTATATACAGTTTTGATGGATCGAATCTAATGTTATATTTTTGTACATTTATAAACTTTAATCATTATTCAAATAACGGGAATATTTAATTAACAGTAAGTACTAAAGGTTATTCAAATGATAACGGTAAGCATTTATATACAGTTTTGATGGATCGAATCTAATGTTATATTTTTGTACATTTATAAACTTTAATCATTATTCAAATAACGGGAATATTTAATTAACAGTAAGTACTAAAGGTTATTCAAAGGGTATAACGGTAAGCATTTATATACAGTTTTGATGGATCGAATCTAATGTTATATTTTCCAACAGGCAAAAGACATGGCTCAACATAGTATCTTTAGACCAGCAACAGACATCGCAGAGGTCGCCATACAAGCCACAGTAAACCAAGATACTTTAACTCAAAAACCAAAAACATCACTAGTGAAAAGAAACATCAATAGGTTTAGGGCGAAAACCAGACCACAACCACCAACCGACTTAAATTTTGAGATTAACACTGACTTCCTAAATCTAGATGAATTTCTCGTCGCAGACATTAACCTGAACACTTGTCGCCACTTAGTCTTCTCCACACCTTTTCAACTTAGCTTGTTACGGCAGACAAAAAGATGGTTTATAGATGGCACGTTCAAGGTGATTATATTTTCTATTCAACCTTAATCTTCAATTTATTTGAAATGAATCTTCTCTGTGTCGAACGGCATTACTATACCAATTAATAAACTAATTTTCACAATTTTTTTTGTCTAGATTATTGGTCAACCTTTCACACCTAATGGACAGCTTCTCTCCATAAATGGATTTGTTCAGAAAGATGGGGAAAAAAACAATTCCCTATGCTGTAAGCACTCATGTCCCGCAGAAGAAAAACAGATTATATTGCCGTCCTGGAGGCAGTGAAGGAGAAGCTTGGCAGTTACGTCGTAGAGAGTTTCGTCTTAGATTTTGAAACAGGTAAGCTCCCAAACATTGTTTTTTGTATCAATGTAATCTGATATACTTATTTTTAGGTCCTCTGTGCAATCCGATATTTTGACTAATTTTTACGTCTTACATTTTGTAGGTGCATGGCAGGACATTCGAGATGTTTTCCCAACTGCTGAAATAAAAGGATGTGTGTTCCATTGGACCCAAGCTGTTTACTGAAAAGCGACCAATTTGGGACTGTCAACAGCTTATAGAGAAAGTGGTGTCGTCTTCAACTACATGAGATTATTGTTGGCCTTGCCATTCCTTCCAGCAGACCATATCGTGGACACATTCATTGCTCTGAAACAGAAAGCCAATTCTCCTCAGCTCATTGAGTTCGTTGACTACATTGACAACCAGTGGATTGGCAACCCAGTATTCCCTGTCGCTGACTGGAGTATTTTTAACCACACCGTCCGTACTAACAATGATGTTGAAGGTAATTATCCATTAAAATAAAAAGTATTTTATGACATGTTTCTATATTTTTAATCCTCTCCTAATTTTATTCACACCGCCTGTACCAACAATGATTTAAGGTAATTTTTAATCATCTCTTTCAGTATCAATAAATTGTACTTACCCGCTTTAATCCTATTATACATTTTTTTTCTTTTTCTAGGATGGCACAGAAGAATGAACGGAAAGGGAACTGGGCTGACATTTTACAAAATTGTTCCAATTTTACAACAAGAATCGGCGATGGTGGAGATGAATGTCAGAGCAGAAGATCTGGAATCTGATCGAAGAGTGAAATACACAAAGATGGCACAGAAAATAGAACAGACATGGACATTATATACAGAGAATGAGATTACGACAACATGTTTCTTGCGCAAATGTTCTAAAATTTATTCACAAGCATAAATATGTTTGTATATGTGTTATTAATTGTGCTTTATATTGTAAAATAATAAAATATATAGAAAAAATTGACCTCTTAATATTGTTATAAATAATAGATTATAGTATTGAAATAAAAAAAAAATTGCTGATATAACTTGAGTTACGTTTTTTTTTTAACCGAGGGCGACTTGACCCGGGGCGACTTGACCCGGGGGTGAGTTGACCCGTTCCCACTTGGATAACGTTTCAAATTAAACACCAGTTATGCAATACATACATGAATAGCAGCCTATAGACTCTTTTGTTTTTGTTTGTTAACTGGGCACGTGTTGGGCTTGTTAACATTAATTTCCACAGATCTCTTATTACTGGTGGTCACTAAAAGAGGTAGTCGGAGTCCGAGTCGAAAAAAAGCCGAGTCGGAATGTTTTTTTATTATTAAAATCTTCACATGATAGACATGGGTGCAATTCTGACATATATTATGTCTCGGTGATAGGGGAATATATATACCAAACCTTGATTATGATAACATATTTTTGTAGACTTTATTGACAACTTATCACTTTCAAGTCACTAAAAGAGGTAGTTGAATCGCCGAGTCGGGAAATGCCGAGTCGAGAAGGAAGATCGGGAGTGTACATCGTTAATTGCGACGTATGCATGCTTGTAGTGGACAGCAGCTCCGACTTTGGCTACTTTATATGGATGGACTCATTTAATGAAAAAACAACAAACAATTAATTCAAATTATTTCAAATGTATTTATTAACTAAATTATTATTCACATATTTCCAATTATGGTGAATTTGAGCTGCAGGTTGTTGAACAGGCTCAAATTTTAAATGGTACTGCCACTTTGTATCAAAGAGCGGAGCTCGGCCTGTGTATTGAAGTCCATTGATTGAGTATGGGTCTTTAATTAAATATAAGAAGGAATATCTAAAGACATTGACTTGTTAAGCTGTCGACTCGGACTGGACTGCCTCGTTTCTCAACTACCTTATTTCTCGCCAACTACCTGTCTTATTTATTTATTTATTCGCCTCTATAAAGGGGTGAATAAATGAATGAATAAATAAATAAATAGACGGCGTTGCATGTATTTTTCTGCCATGTATTTAGTTATTCCTTCATTCACGGATGAATGAACGAATTTCCCAAAGACATTGACTTGTTAAGCTGTCGACTCGGACTGGACTACCTCGTTTCTCAACTACCTCATTTCTCAACTACCTAGTTTCTCGCCAACTACCTGACTATCTTATTTATTTATTTATTTATTTATTTATTTATTTATTTATTTATTTATCCGCCTCATCCGTGAACTCCAAGCAAAACGAGCAGGTTAGTTGTATACTTATATATATATATATAATGGCGAGAAACGAGGTAGTTGAGAAAATTCGTTCATTCATCCGTGAATGAAGGAATAACTAAATACATGGCAGAAAAATACATGCAACGCCGCCTATTTATTTATTTATTCATTCATTTATTCACCCCTTTATAGAGGCGAATAAATAAATAAATAAATAAGACAGGTAGTTGGCGAGAAAAAAAGGTAGTTGAGAAACGAGGTAGTCCAGTCCGAGTCGACAGCTTAACAAGTCAATATCTTTGGAAAATTCGTTCATTCATTCGTGAATGAAGGAATAACTAAATACATGTCAGAAAAATACATGCAACGCCGTCTATTTATTTATCTATTCATTCAGTTATTCACTCCTTTATAGAGGCGAAAAAATAAATAAATAAATAAATAAGGTAGTTGGCGAGAAATAAGGCAGTTGAGAAACGAGGTAGTCCAGTCCGAGTCGACAGCTTAACAAGTCAATGTCTTTAGATATTCCTTCTTATATTTAATTAAAGCCCAATACTCAATCAATGGACTTCAATACACAGGCCGAGCTCCGCTCTTTGATACAAAGTGGCAGTACCATTTAAAATTTGAGCCCGTTCAACAACCTGCAGCTCAAATTCACCATAATTGGAAATATGTGAATAATAATTTAGTTAATAAATACATTTGAAATAATTTGAATTAATTGTCCTTCTCGACTCGGCATTTTCCGACTCGGACTCGGCGATTCAACTACCTCTTTTAGTGACTTGAAAGTGATAAATTGTCAATAAATTCTAATAAAATATGTTTTGAAAACCAAGGTTTGGTATATATATTCCCCTATCACCGAGACATAATATATGTCAGAATTATACCCATGTCTATCATATGAAGATTTTTAAAATAAAAAAACATTCCGACTCGGCTTTTTTTCGCCTCGGACTCGGACTCGGACTACCTCTTTTAGTGACCACCCTTATTACTTTCAACAGATTTAATTGCGTTGACAACTATAACTACGTAATAGGGCACCGGTCAAAACAAACTTATACCCTGCAGCACTGAATGGAACACATGCCTTTAAGGTACTGTCGTGTGAGCATTGTATACTTATCATAATGACCCGCTGCATAGGGCTGATCATCAAGTGAATAAATCTACATCATTAAAGGGGTGAACAATTTTAAATTTCAAATTCACTGTTGTCAGGCCACTGATTACAATTAAACATGAGGCCCCGAAGCACTCACCTTGAACAGAACCAGACATAAGTCCAAGAATGAATCTACATTAAACAATCAATCTCTATTTGATACATTGTCAATCCTTGAGCCCCTCAGGAATGACTAAAATAGTCCAAGCATACATGCCTTTTCTTCTTATAAATCTCTTGAGGGTACATAATAAAAAAAATTCTAATTCGTCAGCTACATGGCCAATTTTGGCTCCCATAGGGAGCCCAAATATTAACCGAGGCACTCGATTTGAACAAACTTGAATCTCACCCCACATACCAAATATGAAAGCATTCCAACTGGTGTATCTGAACAAGATTTTTAAAGAAATTTCCTCGTATTGCACTAAGTCAAAATTCAGACTCCAATAGGGAGCCCAAGTATTAACCTAGGCACTCGATTTGAACAAAGTTGAATCTGCTCCCCCACCCCCCTCCCCCTAGAAATGTTGTATACCAAACTTAAAAGCATTCTGTCTGTTGGATCTGAAGAAGAAAATGTTTAAAGAAATTTCCTCATACTGCACTAAGTTAAAATTTGGTTTCCCATAGTGAGCCCAAATATTAACCTAGGGACCTGATTTGAACAAACTTGAATCTGAACACTGAAAAGGGGCATTCAATTTTTTTCAGTAAAAAAAAATCCAATATGGCGCCATCTTGAAACCAAGCGGGGGAAAAGTTATGTCACAAACTTCCCCAATCATGTTGATCATTTTTGTGAAGTTTCATGAAAATGAGGCTAAAACTGTGGAAGTAGTTCGCTTCACAAGTTTACATAAAAAAAATCCAATATGGCCACCAGTCGGCCATCTTGAAACTGAGCGGGGAAAAAATTATGTCACGCACTTCCCCTCATCATGTTGATTATTTTTGTGAAGTTTCATGAAAATGCAGCTAAAATTGTGGAAGTAGTTCGCTCCACAAGTTTACATGTGCAACGGACCAACGACGACAGACCGACCGACGGACAAGTTGACTCCTATACACTCTCGCTAAACTTTGTTTTGTGGGGATATAAATATTGTTTCACAACTTTGTTTGAACAATCTTGATTCTACACCTCAAAAGGAAGCTCCATACCAAATATCAACTTATTGTACCCACTGGTTCATGAGAAGAAGATGTTAAAAATATTTTGGAGCATTTACCCCCACCCCCTCTCTATGGGGCTGGGTATGTTGATTTGAACAAAAATCCAATGTCCCTTTTGGGATCAACACTCACACAAACTTTCTCTTGAATTGGCCCAGTGGTTTTGGAGGAGAAGACCAAAACATGGTGTTGACGGACGACGAGCAATTAAATAAGCTCATCTTCACTTTGCCAAGGTGAGCTAAAAATTGAAAACTCATTTAATTTTAAATATTGGGTAAAATGGTACCAGTATTTTTTAATAGAATCTTGCAAATATGGAAGTTATTGTGACCAGTTTATTGAATCTGGTAAAATAACATCCATTTTTATATGGTTTTATGGCTTGCTAGGACTTCAACCCTCATTTGAAATTTAGGTTCGCTCCGAATTAATGGGCCTTACAAATGGCATTGGGTTCCTTGAATATAAAAAAATAGGCCGATTAAATCGTCAGATGAGTACCCATACGCGCAACTAGTAGAAAGCTGTTATTATCTCAGGACCAATTTTTGGAGGAATTTTCAATTTGAGGGATAAAGGTTTAATATCTCAGGATCAAATTATCAGATTTACACCAAAAACTATACAGCATGGCACATCAGTAACCTGAAGATATATATAAAGTAACATGACAAATTCTCAATTTGAAGGATAATAAAGGATAAAGGGTTAATATCTCAGGATCAAATTATCAGATTTACACCAAAAACTATACAGCTCGGCACATCAGTAACCTGAACACAAATATTAAGTAACATGACAATCCAAGCAATATTTTCCAAGTTATCGAATGCCAAACAAATGGATATGGATGCCGGATGGAGACAGATGGACAGACAAAGGATGGACGAACAATGGAAGGCCACCCGGATGCCGACATTATGTGTACCATACATGCTATTGGTACACATAATAACTTTGATCAATATTTTTGAGTTATCACATTCCAAAGAAACTGATTGGAGTAATTCTTAATTTGATGGATTGATATCAGAGGATCAAAATAACAGATTTACTCCCAAAACTATACAGCTCAGCACATCAGTTATCTAAACAGAAATTTAAAGTAACAACACAATCTGATTAATATTATTTGAGGTATTGCATGTCAAAGAAATAGATTGAAAATTTTTTATTAAGTGAGTGGATCAAGGATTAATAGCTCGAGATCAAATGATCAGATTTATATAAAAAACTGTACAGCTCAGCAAATCAGTAACCTGAACATCTATTTGAAGTAACAAGACAATCAGATTGATATTCTTTGAGTTATTGCATGTCAAAGAAATAGATTGGAAAAATGCACAATTTGATGGATAAAGGGCTAAAATCTCAGGATCAAACTACCAGATTTACACCAAAATCTATACAGCTCGGCACATCGGAAACCTGACCAAACATATGAAGTAACAAGGCAACCTAATCAATATTTTTTAGGTTACCGCATGCCAAAGAAATGGATTGGAGTAATTCTTAATTTGATGGATAAAGGGTTAGTATCTCAGGATCGAATCGTCAGATTTACATCAAAAACTATACAGCTCGGCACATCAGTTACCTGAACACATCTATCAAGTAACATGACAATAGGATTGATATTTTTTTAGTTATCGCATGACAAAGAAATGGATTGGAATAATGCTTAATTGGCTGGGTAAAGGGTTAAATCTCAGTATTGAATAATCAGATTTACACCAAAAACTACACAGCTTGGCGCATTAGTAACCTGAACACAAATATAAAGTATCATGACAATCTAAGCTATAGTTTTCAAGTTATCGAATGCCAAAGAAATAGATACGGACACCAGACAGACGGACAGATAGACAGATGGGCAGACGAAGGATGGACGAATGATAGAGGTCCACCCCGGATGCCGGCATTATGTTTTTCATACATGGTATGGGTACACATAATAATATTCGGGGGTGGGGGTACTTTCTAGGGGCCGAAACAGTAAATCCGTCGCATCCATGAGAGAACACAAGAGGGGTCTCCAGCGCCAGCCCCCCCCCCCCCCCCCCCCGGGGGGCACTCTCCAATAATTTGTAATAAACAAATTCTGAATAACAAATTCAAACCACCAAAAATAATCCAGCCATCACTGGCACTCTCCAATGAGCTGTAATAAAACAAATTGATCTAAACAAAATAATATTTGTGTTTGACTGAATATGAAACATGAGCACGGAAAATACTGGCTTTTGCTCTGGTACCCTCAGTTTTTTTGTTTTGGAAAGCCATGATACTGACTCCTAGCACTCAAGAAATTAAATTGTTAATCTTCAATCACCTGTTGTATAATGTAGGGGATGACTGGACTAAACCTTTCAGACATTTTGGAGTTCAGCACACTATTTCTATGGTCAGTTTTAATGAAATTAGGGTGAGGACACAATGGAAATGGAATAAAACTTAAATAATATGATAATTTATTATGATTTATTCATTGTTCATTTTAAAATCACGTGGAATGACAATGCAATTAACAGATGTCTTTCAACAGTTAGTTTACAATGAAAACATTAATGATAATTATGATAACAAATAAACGAGAATAATTGAGGGGAAAACATTATTGTCTTAATTCTTTACCCAACACAGAAAATATCAAAACTTATTATTACAAATATTAGTTTTTCATATTTTTCAAAAGTTTCAACAAAACCATGTCATATCCCCCCTCAATGATGAGCGCAATAAGCTTTTTACAATGAGTGGTCACATGATATGGTTTTGTCGAAATTTTGTGAAAAATGTTTTTTTCTACTACTGAATTTGAATATTACGCAGGCAGGAAAAAAAAAATTCAAAAAATTCAGCAGTACATAAAATATATTTTTCGAAAAATTTCAAGTAAACCATATGATGTGACTCCTCGTTGAGCTCGTTCCAATGAGGGGCAATGGCGGATACAGAGGGGGGGCGGTGGGGTGGTCGCCCCCCCTTTAGCTCGTGTTTGTCTCCCATGTAGGGCGTAGCCAGGATTTTCATTTGGGGACAATACATGAATTGAAGTAAAAACATACAGCGACATTTATTTCCTCCTTCACCATTCGCTATGGAAAACAAATATACCGTTGAAATTATGCAAAATATATCTACTGGTCGCCTTCATTTATAGCATCACCGACACAGCATGATTTTGAGGTGTTACATGCCCCTAGCCTCAGGTACCCCATGGCTATGCCAATTATGGGACAGGATCTTAATTGGCATAGTCATGGCGTACCTAAGCCTAGAGGGCTGACTGCTGAAAGCTTTCAAACGCTGGCAGATCGCAATGTTCTCCTGAGGTTAAGTCGGTTATGACTGTAAACAATGTGTCCAAAATACAGTATTATGGTAAACTGATTTGAAAAGCATATTTCAAATTTTCTAATTCTGTCTTGAACGTATGACAGAATTTGAAATTCTGAAACATGCTGTTTAAAAAGTATTAATTAGCCGTTCAAAATTTCAAGAGGATTTCCACCCCAGAAACCACCAGAATGCCCCATCTGGTCACTAAATTTCCAAAAAATTTCTGGGGGGAGAACCCCCCCAGACTCCCTTACAAAAGCTCGTGCCTTCGGCACTCGCGGCAGATGCCTTCGGCATCTGCACGATCCGCCCCCCCTTTGAGAATTCCTGTATCCGCCACTGATGAGGGGTCACATGATTTGGTTCTCTTCAAATTTTTTTTTTCAATTTACTGAATTTGAATATTATGCAGGCACAAAAAAATTCAGCAGTAGAAAAAAAAAGAAATTAAAAATATTTCAACAAAACCATATCATGTGACCCCTCATTGGAACGGTTTCATTGCAATGAGGGATCACATGATACAGTTTTGTTGAAATTTTTTGAAAAATAATAATTTTTTTTACTGCTGAATTTGAATATTACGCAGGCGGATACAGTTGATTTGTTAGGTAAAGGGTTTTAATTATTTCAAATGGGAATATTATGCAACAAACATGAGGGATTTCTAATTGCAAACTAAAAATGCTGATCAGAATGAATTATGAGATAGATAAATTAGATAATATATAAAAGGACTTTCAACAATTCTTTCCACCAATTTCGAGTGTACGCATAACCTGTACTGTTTAGGTGAAAGCCGGAAGTTTGCCCTCCTCCACCACCCCCCCCCCCCCCCCCAATCTTTCAAGATGGCTTTTTCAAAGCCCAATCATCAGCTTTATTATGTAATTTATCCACATCTTTTCCTGTCGTTACTTATTTATTTATTGGTATTTATTGTCACATTTTTGCACAATGGCTAATCATGACCACAACATGGAGATAAAGCAAAGTTTAATCAATGTTACCCATTTTAGAGGACTTCCACCCCAAGCATTGGTGACTAGGTCCTATTTTACCAGTAAAACAGAGCTTGTTTACCACATTAAACAAGCATTGCTTAACTTCCCAGAGTTTCCACAAGGATTTCCAGTTGTTAACTGGTAGAGTGCTGGAAGCCCATATTTGGGCTTTATTCTGGAGTGTAGGTACCACAGCTTCAAGGCTCATATTCGGTGGATGTGATTTGTATTATCTTTGAAGTGGTATTAATAATTATGTAAAGGTTTGCCTTGTTACAATTTATTGGAGAGTGCCTATGGGCACTCTCCAATAAATTGTAACAAGGCAAAGACATGTGTACAAGATTTGATGGCCAAAAATAATTTAGCACCCTACCAGTTAAAACACAAAAAAATGTGTGAGTAAGTTACCGAATAATAATACATGATTAGTGTTGTCAATGTGAATTACTTTCAAAGGAACCAGGGGAAGAGGGGTGGGTGAAGAGATCACAAAACTTCCGAGAGAAATGTATGGCCCGAAGCATCACATGCCTTTGCAATAAACTTTCTGTCATAATTTTTATAGTTTTGATTCTCTGGAATGAGAATAGATATTCCCCTCTTGGAAAGTAAAATTTTGAAAAATCATCCTCCAAGAGGTGAATTCTCACTGACTTTGTCAGACAACAGGTAACTATTTCAGTGTGAATAGACCATCATGTGTACATGAGAAAATCCAACAGAAAACTAAATATCTGTCAAAATAATCCACAGGGGAGGGGCCATCACTGCTTTTATAAACTGCTTCCAATTAGAGATCCTCCTTGGGCCAGGCACTTAATCCTGAATACCCACATGGGGGCACATTCGCTGTGTACTAAGCTGTACTGCACGTCGATGGTGCACTTGTCTTCAATCAATGATAAACCTGCTCGTGTGGAGTTAGTATGTTGGGGAGTCTGACAGTTGGTCACATTGCTCAGTGGTCCTCTTCGGGTGCTCCAGCTTCCTCCACCCATAACACTGTCCATCACAAACTGTTGGAAGTGTCGTTAAACCCCAATAAATAAATTAGAGATCCTAACTAATGTTTTGATAGAAAAATGTTAACATTTTATGAATATATCAATAATTATTATTTATTGCTGTTGAACTGGTTGAGGGCTAAATTACTTTTAGTGGTCTAAATTTGTTGTGCAAATATTCATTTTAATACAAATTATTGGAGAGTGCCCACAGGCACTTTCCAATAATTTGTAATAAAAAAAATTTATATAAACAAAATATTATTTGAATTTGACTGAATATGAAACATGAGCAAGGAAAATGCTAGCTTTGGTACACTCATTTTTTTGAAAGTCCTGATAGTGGTTTCCAGTACTCAACCAGTTATGGTCACATATTTCTGCACAATACCTAATCATGAGGTCTTTGGGTGGCCTGCATGATAAAGAGAAGCCAGGTTTTGAAGAGTACCTTGATGGCACCTTTGGGGGGGGGGGGGGGGGGGGTCACTGTTGTTCAAGATGAGGTTGCGATCCCTGGAGCTGAGTGGAAAAATTGGAAAAGACAGTGAAAGGGAGTGCCAGATGTGTAATTTGGGCATGGTGGAGACCCTGAAACACTTCCTTCTAGAATGCCCAAAGTACCAGTCTAAAAGAATAAGATTCACTGGGAGTATAAAGGGGAAGTGGGATGGGGGAATGAAGGACATGTGGCTAGGGGCAGACTCAAAGGAGAGGGTCAATATGCTAATCGGAGGAATTGGGAAGAATGGGGCAAGGGATGTCATCAAGCAGTTCGTCTCAGAGTGTTGGGAGGAGAGGAGAAGCATGGGAATAGGGAAGCAGTTAGGAGTACATGGGTAACCAAGGCCTTCTCGTCCGAGAACCGCGACAAATCAGCGGCTGGCCAAAGTGTTATTATTACTATGATCACAACATGCATATACAGTCATGTCCAGCCAATCATTTACACCCATGTTGCCCATTTTAGAGGACTTCAGGCATTGGTAACTTAAGTCCTATTTTACCTGTGAAACAGAGGAATAAACAAACAATTTATATTAGGATAATAGTTTTAGGATTATAACATCCCTTGAGGGGAACAAGGAAAGAACAATCATTTAGCATTGCAGATGGTGTTTTGTTCCACTCAAGACACACTGATGACAAGAAAATTAAGTGCTGCATTCCTGTGTTAAAACTTGACCATAGACCTACATACAGTACAGCAGCCGTGGACTGGTCACTTTCCACAGGTGAGCAATATTTTCACGGACGCAATATACTAATATTAGATTCCAAACACTAATTATAGAAAAATAAAAAATTTAATTAATGAAACACCGAGTACAACCCGGTGCTTCATTAATTAAAATTTTGCTACTGCTGATTTTTATTACCTGGTCATCACTGGCCAAGCGTGCATTACAACCAGTTCACGGCAGCTATACTGAAAATAACAGTAATCTGTTCCAGCTGCATTGAATGTTGAAAACAATTCAATCCACAGAAATCTCTGCTTAGAAAGGGATGTGATCATAGAAAATTACCACAAACAACAATCAGGAATTGTTAATTTTCTAATATCATGTGAACCAAATACTTCCAACCCTTTCATGATTTGAGTGATAGCTAAGTTGGTTTAGTAGCAGATGTATTCAGATCTAAACATCAGGTGCCATGGTCCCAAGTTTCAACCCAGTCAATGTAGGTTCTAGCAAAGTTTCTAGTCACTTTCAGTAAGAGCACACACCTGGTGGGATATGTGCTTAAACTAATTCTATACAATAAGGGACATCACAAATAAGCCTGATTGGGGAGGGGGTAAACCCAATTTGTTTTGACTTCTGTGACTCGATAAGCAGTCCCCCCTCCCATTTTTTTTAAATTAGTGCAAGGAGAAGCATTCTCTTGTATTTCTTGACAATATCTACTCAAATTATTTCCTTACAATTTGGGTAATTTATTACCTGTATTTCTGTGTGTTGTGCATTTTTCTCTAAATTTTCCCAGGCCCTGAGGCAGTTGCCCCCTTACCCCACCCTCTTGGTGCTAGTGGTACCAACTGAAGAAATATTCCAACTACACCATCAAAGTTTGTTTATTGTTTATTGATGTTTAAGGTCACATATTTATGCACAGTGGCTAATCATGACCGTGACAGTTTTACGGGTGGAGGAAGCCGGAGTACACGGAGAGAACCACCGAGCAACGACGAGCAGCTGCCAGCTCCCCAACATCGTAACTCTGCACTGCAGCACAGGCAGGGTTAGATTGGTTGAAGACATGCGTACCATCGATGTGCAGTACGCCTTAGTACACGGCGTCATCGTGCCCCCACATGGGCAATGGGGGTGAAGTGTCTTGCCCAAGGACACAAAGCAGTTGCCGCAGGTGGGATTCGAACCGAGGACCTCTCGGCTTGCAGCCTGCACCTCTACCTACTGAGCCACCGCGCCCCCCCACACCATCAAAGAACATTTATTAATGGTGATTATATTAAAGAAACACCAGAAATTTGTTTGTGGATCAATGTATGTATTGGATGTGATGCATGGGCTTCCCAACTTTTTTATTTAATTAGCACGTACCTTGGGTCCTGAGAAGTTTCAAGATTCGATTTGATTTTGAATCTTGATATTGAATTTGATTCAAAATCAGCTGCCCAATTCATTTTCTTTCGAATCTTTACAAGGGAATATAACTTTGTTTTGGTCACTGTCATCAATTCAAAAAACATATAGTTCATATGGAATTTGGACATAAATGATGTTGAAAATAAAGGCAGACAGAGTGTAATTTCATCTATATTAACATAAATAGCATCTGACCCATGCCACCTCCCATGCTAATTCCAGTCTCACACGTCTCTACCACAGTTGAAAACAGTGTTCAAGTTTCCTAACAATGTTGATGGGGAGCTGTTGCTAGCAGCTAGACCTGTGCAGTGCTTAGTGCTGGCAAGCCTCACACCCGTTCCTGGGTAATATTTTCCAACTACATCATCAAGGCATGCCTTCCAAGAAAGTATGCCTTGATGATGTTGCTGGAATATTTTATCAGTCGGGAGTTGAGCCATCACAGTCGGAACAATCAGGTTTACAGTCTCCGCCCCCCCCACAACTCCCCCCCCACCCCCACCCCCCACCCCCTTAGTTCGATCTGATTCGATTTTGAATAATAGACCCAATCTGATGCAAGATTCAGTTCAAATAAAATCGTTTGATTGGCAGGGCCCTACATGTACCAAATTCTACTTGGTCATGCTGGGATCTCAACCTCTCCAATCAGCCACAGATCTCCATTTGAATTACACTGACTGCATGTGTGACACATGTTCAAGAAGCAACTTCAGTCCCGTAAGACCATACATTATTACAAGAAAGAGCAAATTGGTTTGCAAATCACTCCTTTGATGGAATAATTGCAAAATGGACAATCTAATTTCAAATATTTGTGACAGTAAAATATGCAAACGGAACCATAAACATAGAAAAAACTAAGCCAGCTCTCGTCCATCAGAGGGCAAGGATTTTAGTGTTATTGGAAAAAAGTTATACGGTACTGTCTAAAGTCACTACCATAATCCCTTAAATTTCTGTACTGAAATAAAAAAAAGCATAACAAAAACAATACCACAATGATTGATTTCTTTCCATTTATAAGTTTAAATACATAAAATAAGATGTGTCCTATTAACTGGTGTTTGCATTTTCAGGGGTTAAAAAATTCAAGATCGATGTTAGGTGTCATCTGATTCAGTGGTGTAGCCAGGGGGGTGGGGGGGGGGGGAGGCCACAGCCCCATCTAAAATTTACAGTGCCCTTCTCCTCAAAATGAGAAAATTAAAGCACCAACGAGCCCCAGATTCACTCTAAGGGCATTGAATTTTCAGAAATTTTCTTAAGGGAACCCACCCCCAAACCCTTACCAATAGGAGGGGTGATACCATAGGCCTGAGGTGGGAGTGGGTATGGCCCTCCCATTGGCAGGGGTTTGGGGGAGCCCCCAAACTCCCACTGTTGGTAAGGCAATACCCACAACCACCTCTGGCCTATGGTCTTCAGATATGCCTGTATCATATATTGACATGGCTGTGACCCCCCCCCCCCCACCAAAAAAAAATAAAATAAAATCAACAGGAAATCCTAGCTATGCCTCTGACCTGATTTAGTCATTGGACTTGAGCTGCTAAACAAGAAAACAAAACATCAACATCTCCTTTCCTCCCAAGAGTGTCATTTTTATGAAAATTTCTAATTCCAAACACAAATTCTATTCTGAATTTTATCAAAAATTGATCAACTAAGAGTTAGGAGTAATTGTGATAGTGATGTTAAAGTTGATTATTGCCATCAAAGGGGCATAACTCTCCAATAGATTTTTGAAAATTTTTGAGTTATTGTGCTGACAATGTTCAAGTCACTTAATTCCATAAAGGGGCATAACTCTATCAAAGATTGTCAAAACCTGAGCAATACATTTATATCTGATTATTATTATTATTTATTGGTATTTGAGGTCACATATTTTTGCACAATGGCTAATCATGACCACAACATGAGTATCAACACAAGACCAGAGGTGAGCGTTAATAAGCCATGTTGCCCATTTTAGAGAGGGTTTGCACCTCCCAAGCATTGGTGACTGGGTCCTATTTTACCAGTAAAACAGAGCCTGTTTACTGCAGTGAATAAGCAATGTTTCACTTCCCAGGGTTCCCGCGGGGTTCATATCTAATGAAGCCAGATAATAAGCAGACTGTCATCTGCAAAATGAGCTGCCCAGAGGGTGAATTTATTGATGCTACCCTGCACAGCAGGGAAGCATCACTAAATTTACCCTCTGTGAACCTCAATCTGAATCGGGGTCTCACAACTAAACAGAAAGAAGTACCCAAAGGATAAATTGGCCCACTGTATGGGATAGCATCATCAAATTCACCTTCTGGGGACCTCACTTTGCAAATGCCAGACAACTTATTTTCAGGCCTGTATCTAATACACACCTGTGACATTTCATTGTAATTGTGAAATTTATCTGCTGAAGAGGTACCGGTAATCTGGATTGACGAATGGAATGAAAAGAGACATTATTCTTTCAGAAATATTTAACCCCTTAACTCTTAACCTGCTGAGTATTTTCTAAATATTTTTCATCAAATCTAGTCATGGCTGCTATGAAGCAGCCATGACTAGATTTGATGAAAAATTTATCTAAATTCAACTCCAAGAATTATTGGTGAAAAACTGTACACAATTGACAGGGGTAAAATTTGATTAAATACGCCCAAATTATACTTATTTCAGCAGCAAAAAAAATCCTGTCCTGGGCAGGAATACCTGCCAACAGCATGCAAAGAGTTAAAGACCTATTTCCGACTTTTTCAACTTCAAAACAAGTGCCCTTAACATGCCATAGTAAGAAGTTTCTGCTGACAACAGGCAAAATTATCTGGGCAGTGGTTTCTAGTTACAGTCTTGGCTGCCTGTTAACTCTTTACCCAACATAACGCCCAAAAACAGCCAGCACTGCTCTCAAAAATCGCCAATTAATTTTCATTGTATTTTCATTTTTTGTCTCAAAAACATTGGTTATGACCCCTAATTGGAAAGATCGCGTCGAGTTCTTTCCAATGAGGGGTTACAGTTAAAACTAAAAGTCCTGTCACGAACTGTGAGCTTATCTAGGCTTAATGGCGCGCAGGAATTACGCGCAATTGCCATATCGAATGGCATCCAAAGCACGGCAGGTTCTCCTGGTTACTCATAGCAAACACAGGCAATGTTTCTGCCAATGGACCTCCGGGTTACCCGGAGGTCCATTGGCTGAAACATTGCTTGTGCACAGGCCATATGTTCAAAATTTGATAGCCTTACTATAGTCATAATGTGTAGATTAACGCACAGATCGACGTGCAATTTGTGCGCATTTCATGACAGGACTTCTAGTTTTAACTGTATAACCTATGTTTTTGAGACAAAAATTGAAAAAAAATAGTTATTCAAGAATTCTGTTTGTAAGTGTCGTCTGCTTTTCATGTTAGGTAAAGGGTTAAGAAATGACTAGAAATCACTGCTAAGCCACTGGACATTTTAAGGTCGTGGGCTGGTGGGAATTCTGGCTATTTGTTCAGGCCCTTAAGGGTTAACCATTTAACTGATAAAATGCCACAAACCTGACCATCCTTATTCACAAAAATCAATTAACAGGGGTACTCAATTAATACCCAACAATATGGGTGGAGGAGGTACACTGTACCATTCAATCAGAACAGAAAATAAACTTTTCACATTACGAACTTGATTTCATTTCAATCAAAATATAAACAAAATACTGACTCAACATCAATCATCAATCTGACTCGATCATCTTTTCGGAAGAACTGGAAAGCTTAATTTTAATGAAAAAGACATTCTTCTCACATGTGGAGAATAAAAAATAAAGGTGAAAATAATATAGGCTACCATACTTTCTGCAAGGTGTAAGAAGGCCAAGTGATACAATACAGATGCCGTGGACTGGTCACTTTCTGTATCTCCAGTACAACCCCGTGCATCATTAACCCTTTACCCAACGAAACGTCCAAAACCAGCTAGTGCTCTTTACAAAAATCATACAATTTTCATTATTTTTTTCATTTTTGACTCCAAAACATAGCTTATGACCCCTCATTGGAACGAGCTCATTGAGCTCGTTCCAATGAGGGGTCATAACCTATGTTTCTGAGACAAAAAATGGAATTTTTAGTTATTCAAGAATTTTGTTTGCAAGTGTCGTCTGCCTTTCGTGTTAGTTACAGGGTTAATAAAAATTCTGCTGATGATTTTTATTACCTGGTAAATGCATGCGTGGACATCACTGCCCATGCGTGGATTACAACCAGTCCACAGAGACTGTACTGTATGAATGATGTCATCCAATGCTTGAAGATCTGCTAAATGTTGGTACAATGAGATTAGTTAAAGACACCGGACCCACAGGATCAACCATGGTTGACATTCAGCCACTTTTCAGGGCAATGAAATCCTTGAATAACACCAACGGCCTTGAAATTCTCTCAGTGCAGGTACAGTACAGCTGCCGTGGACTGGTCAGGTTCCATGTATGGGCAATATTGCCACAGATGCAATAATATTAGATTCTAAACACTAATTATAGGAATAATCATCAAAAATTTAATTGATGAAGCACTGGTATCATCCAGTGGTTAACTAATTACAATTTTGCTGATGATTTTTATTACCTGGTAAGCGCATGTGTGGACATCACTGCCCATGCGTGGATTACAACCAGTCCACAGAGATTATACTGTATGAATGATGTCATCCAGTGCTTGAAGATCTGCTAAATTTTGGTACAATGAGATTAAAGACACTGGACCCACAGGAGCAACCATGGTTGACATTCAGCCAATTTTCAGGGCAATGAAATCCTTGAATAACACCAAGACCCTTGAAATTCTATCAGTGCAGGTACAGTACAGCTGCCGTGGACTGGTCACTTTCCACGGATGGGCCATACAGTTAAAACTAGAAGTCCTGTCATGAAAAGCGCACAAATAGCATGTTGATCTGCGCGTTAATCAACGCGTTATGACCATAGTAAGGATATCAAATTCTGCACATATGGCCTGCACACAAGCAATGTTTCTGCCAATGGACCTCCGGGTAACCCGGAGGTCCATTGGCAGAAACATTGCCTCTGTTTGCTATGAGTAACCAGGAGAACCTGCTGTGCTTTCGATGCCATTCGATATGACAACTGCGCACAATTCCTACGTGCAATTAAGCCTAGATAAGCGCACAATTTGTGACAGGACTTCTAGTTTTAACTGTATTTCCATGGATGCAATAATATTAGATTCTAAACACTAATTATAGGAATAATCATCAAAAATTTAATTGATGAAGCACTGGTACCATCCAGTGGTTAACTAATTACAATTTTGCTGATGATTTTTATTACCTGGTAAGCGCATGTGTGGACATCACTGTGCCCATGCGTGAATTATGCCCAGTCCATGGCGACTGTACTGTATGAATGAATCCAAAGCTTTAGAATATTATTATTTATTATTTATTGATGTTTACTTATGCACAATGGCTAATTATGACCGTGACAGTTTTACGGGTGGAGGAAGCCGGAGTACCCAGAGAGAACCACCGAGCAACGACGAGCAGCTGCCAGCTCCCCAACATTGTAAAATCTGCACTGCAACACAGGCAGGGTTAGATTGGTTGAAGACATGCATACCATCGACATGCTTTACATGGCGTCATCGTGCTCCCATGTGGACAATCAGGGTTAAGTGCCTTGCTCAAGGACACAAAGGGGTTGCCGCAGGTGGGATTCAAACCGAGGACCTCTCGGCTTGCAGTCTGCACCTCTACCTACTGAGCCACCATGCCCCCAAAGCTTTAGAAGGACTAAATTTCGGTACAATGAGATTAGTCAAGTGCACTGGACATGCAGGAGCAATCATGCTGGACATTCAGCCAATTTTCGGGGTAATTAAAGCCTTGAATTACACCAAGGGCCTTGAAATTCTCTCAGCGCAGGTATGTAAATACTTTTGGGTGGATTTCAACCCTCTGCACACTGATGTCGACATATCAAAATTTTAACATGAAAATGTTTTGCTCATAATGCATCTAGGAAGTTAATCCTTTACCCAACGCAGATGATATCAAAATTTATTATTTTAATCATCTTTTTTTTTAAATTTTTCAAACAATTTCAACAAAACCATATCATGTGACCCCTCATTGGAACGAGCTCGACTAGCTCGCTCCATAGAACGTCCACATGATATGGTTTTGTTGAAATTTTTTTAAAAATATTATTTTTTCAGCTGCGGAAATTGCAAATTACGCCGGCTAATGTGGCCGAGTTGTTGGGTAAAGGGTTAACCAATTCAATCTTGTTTGACAGAGTTGATTTAGCTCTCTCAAACAATATTGAATTGGTTAAATTCCTAGTTGCATCATGAGAATATTTTGAAGCTTGGAATTTTTATATTTTGACATCAAAGTTAGACGGTTAAAAACTGTCCAGTGTGAGGTGAACCTGGCTGTCAAAAGTGTTGTGAAACACCAATAAATAAATAACATTGTTTTCAAGTACCTCCAATGGCTTTTGGAAGTTCTGAAGTTATTTTCAATCACTTGAAGGCCTTGGAAATTTATTCAAGGATATTTAGAACCAAAGGCTACCTTGTATACAGGTCTGGAAATAAAGAGCTTACATAAAAACATGTTAGCAGGTCATGCTACATAACATGGTGGTAATCAAGAGGAAAAATGTGTAGCGATGCTTTTCCACCATCTCCATTTTTACTATGTCAGCCATGCTATTTATGTCTTAACAGAATTTCTACCAAAATAAGTAGCTATAACTAACACGCAATTTCACTTTGGTGAGATCGCACATTTGTAGTTGCCATTTATTTTGGTTGAAATTGTATTATCCCCTTGCCTAATGAGTCAGCCACATCCGTCTGCGTAATTTACAAATTAAGCAGTTAAAAAATAAATATTTTTCAAAAAATTTCAATAAAACCATATTATGTGAATCCTTATTGGAATGAGCTCACAGAGCTTGTTCCACTGACGGATCACTTGATATGGTTTTGTTGAATTTTTTTTTCTAATTTAAAAGAAGATAAAAATGTAAATAGGTTGTCATTCTATTCATATGTGGATGCAATGCATAACATATCAGTCAAGTTGGTCCTAAAAGATTGTCGGCTCTTTTCATTGCCACAATATAGCTTTAGATGCTGAGGTGGCGAAAAGCACCAATAAATAAATAAATTATTATCTCTGACAGGCAAAACATATGGGATTACAAATTTAATTTTTAATGTTTTATTACCTTATCATTACCTGTACATTTGTTGAACATTTTACAAACGACATAACCCACAGCTAACTTGTGGGATTTAATGACACGTTTGACAGCCAGGGTCACCTCGTGTCTGAGAGTTTACAGGTGGAAGAAGCCACAGTACCTGGAGAGAACCACAGAGCAGCAATGAGCAATTGTCAGACTCTCCAACGTACTAACTCCACACCAGCAGGGTTAGCACTGGTTGAAGACAAGTGCACAATTGATGTGCAGTACGTCTCAGCATACAGTGCGACTATGTGTTATTGCTATTACATGAATGTGCATGGACATCTAATGCATAGGGTGCTTCACCTGCGACAAGAGTACACTCCAGTAATAAATAGAACAGAGCCCCGAAGTCATAACAAGCGGAAGGATACCTGGATGGGAAGCAGTAAAGTTAATGGCGTCAATGGGAAACAAGGAGCTACCAAATGAGCAGCATACATATTTCTTTTGTAAGTAAAAGCTACTT
This sequence comes from Pictodentalium vernedei, assembly GCA_031216915.1. Classification (NCBI taxonomy): domain Eukaryota; kingdom Metazoa; phylum Mollusca; class Scaphopoda; order Dentaliida; family Dentaliidae; genus Pictodentalium; species Pictodentalium vernedei. The sequence continues at coordinate 844,970,337 of CM062297.1, forward strand.
TAACACTATGCCCCAACACGAGCAATCGGGGTGAAGTGAGTTTTCCCAAGGATACAATACAGTAACTCCTGTTTGGGACTGAACAGCTGACGTTTCGGTTTGAGGTCCAATGCTGAAAAGTGCTGAAAGCCAACATAGTGGCTTTACACTGTATTCATACCTCGTTTGCTCAGCAGTTGAAATAATAAAAAATGTTTCAGCAAATTGTTTTATTACAATTTATTGGAGAGTGAGGCACTCCCCAATAAACTATAACAAAATAATTGTTTATGAACAAAATTTTACTACACTGGGGCTCCTTTTGCTTGTAGTATGGTACCCTTGAAAAAAATACTCGCATTACAAATCACTTTTGAAAAATATTTTAGCAATCTACCAGTTAAGCCTGTTGAGCGTGAAGACCTGATGAAACAGAAATATTACAATCTTGTAAACACCATTGAATAACTGTTTTAACAATATGATAAACATTACTTGATTAAACAAAAATATTATTAACAAGCTCTATGTTATGATAAAAATATCACAGAAAGTTTCACACAGAATTTTGTTCCCACATTTTAAATGCAAAACAACAGGAATATTTTTCATTACACAATGAAATGACATATTTAACAATGAAAAACAGTAAACATTTACACATCTCTGTAGGAATGGAATAAGAGACATGACTAAGGCCTAAAAAAATCTGTTTCTCAGGCACTCTCGCATGGTCCTTTTGGCTGCCGCATGCTCTCTTTTTATATCCAGTTTAACTTAAAAAAAAATTAAATTAAATGGTTTATGTCTGATATTTTACCCAAGTTAAAAAAAATTGATGAATTTGTCCCTTGAGTGCAAGAAGGCTTAGCAATGCTTTAGCATTGCAAAGCCTTCTTGCTCTCAAGGGATGAAATACACCACCACCCATGCTATTCTGTAGATTATGAGGCCTAAAACTTGAACCAAGAACATGAATTTTTGATGGCAAAGAAGTAATTACTGAATTAAAAAATAAAATAAAAAACCGCTCGCCCGCATGCAATTTCACAAATAATGGCCTGAGAAACAGAAGATCTACTTTGTGTGGCCTAACAGATTGCCAATGACATCTCTTGAAATTAACTTTTCTTGAACATCAATATCAAATTTGATCCCATTACATTATGCAACAATAAATTCAAGAACAAAATGATCAATTAGCTCTGTCAAGCAAGATATAATTGGTTAACCCTTTACCTAACGTAACGGTCAAAACTGGCCAGCGCTATTCTCAAAAATCGCCAATTAATTTTCATTATTTTTTCATTTTTTGTCTCAAAAACATAGGTTATGACCCCTCGTTGGAACGAGCGCGTCAAGCTCGTTCCAACGTGGGGTCAAAACCTATGTTTTTGAGACAAAAAATGAAAAAGATTAGTTATTCAAGAATTTCTTTTGCAAGTGTCGTCTGCTTTTCATGTTAGGTAAAGGGTTAAATTCAAAGTAAAACAAGTTATTCATGAATTAATTTCAAGGCGGACAAATTCAAGGCAGACAAATTCTAAGTCCATAAAGGGCAATAACTCTGGCAATAAAATCTCGAACGACACCTGCATTTCACTATGGGTATACAGCAATAGGATACACTTGCATACCAAATATCAAGTCACTCAACCAAGTACTTTACAATTTATTCATGATTGAATTTTGGGATGGATGGATGGATGGATGGACAGATGGACAGACAGATGGATGGATGGACAAGGCAATTCCTATATACAAGCCTGGAAATAAGCAATCTCTGAATGAGGTCCCCAGAGGGGAAATTTGCTGATGATATCCCAAACAGGGAGCTAGAATCCCCCAATTTATTCTCTGGGTACCTCTTTCTGTTTATTCCCTTGAATTTCGGGATGGATGGATGGATGGATGGATGGATGGATGGACAGATGGACAGACAGATGGATGGATGGACAAGGCAATTCCTATATACAAGCCTGGAAATAAGCAATCTCTGAATGAGGTCCCCAGAGGGGGAATTTACTGATGATATCCCATACAGGGAGCTAGAATCCCCCAATTTATTCTCTGGGTACCTCTTTCTGTTTATTCCTGAAGCACTGATTCAGATCGAGGTTCACAGAGGGTAAATTGAGTAATGCTACCCTGCTTTGAAGGGTAGCATCACCAAATTCACCCTCTGTGGACCTCATTCTGCAGATGACAGTCTGTTTATTTCCAGGTTTGCTATATACCCCCGCTGGGGGTAGAACAGGGGGAAAAAATAGTAACTGATGAAAATTTTGTTGCACCACCATTGTGACAGGGGTTAATAAGGAAAATGTTTTGTTCAAAGTATTTCTAGTCAAATCATAAAAATCATTGACAGTATCATCAATCCATCTGTGTGCAGGGGCATAATCAGGTTAGATGGAGATGAAATGTGTGTGGTAGTGGTGGCGGGGGGGGGGGGGGGGGGGGGGGGGGGGGGGGGGGGGGGAAGGCCAAAATAATGGCAGCAGAAAAATATTCTTTGTTTCAGTAGCAGCAGAAAAATAGGTTTTTTTTCCGTCCACTTCATTTCACTTTGTAGTGGCTCAAGAGGGGAAGGTGCAGGGCCTGCTCTGGGGACAAAAATTAACTTTTCATCCCAAACAGAGCACCCTGGGAACTCTTTTTTAAATACTTAAGCAGAAGAATGCTAGTAATATTTTTACAATTTAACTGGAAGCTGGAAGCCCATATTTGAGCTTTATTCTGAAGTGCCGATACTGCAATTTAACAGTTTACCCAATGTAACGGCCAAAACCAGCCAGCGCTATTCTAAAAAATCGCCAATTAATTTTCATTATTTTTTGTCTCAAAAACATAGGTTATGGCACCTCAATGGAATGAGCTCGTCAAGCTCGTTCCAATGAGGGGTCATAACCTATGTTTTTGAGACAAAAAATGAAAAAAATTGGTTGTTCAAGAATTTTGTTTGCAAGTGTCGTCTGCTTTTCATGTTAGGTAAAGGGTTAAAGGCTTCATATTCTCTGGATGTGCTTCATATTATCTTTCAAGTGATATTATTTTTTATTACATGCCTGTTCTATGTAATCGCCATCTACAGCAACACAAAACAATGTGGAAAATGAAAAAATATGTGCAGAATGGAAAGCATTGATGGACTATTTTTAAATAGAAGCACAATTTCACTGGAATTTTCTACAAATCAGGTAACACAATTACAATTTGAATTGCTAGCGATAGCTAAAAATCGTCTCCTGAGTTCCAATGTGTTCTATGTGCCAGTAGGCTCATGGAACACACTGGAACTTAGGGGACGAAATAGTTACACGGGTTCCCCTCGCAAATTTGGTTGGCGATAAAATGTGTTCTTTTTATTGATAGTTGTCAAATGAATTGCCGAGTGTCATTCTCATATTTTTTTTATAGATGTGAAGGTGTGTAATAAACACAGAACGACACGTGTGTGTGAATGGGTTAATCTATATGGCACTTGTGCCATCGCGGATGGATAAAAATAGTTACACGGGTTCCCCTCGCAAATTTGGTTGGCGATAAAATGTGTTCTTTTTATTGATAGTTGTCAAATGAATTGCCGAGTGCCATTCTCATATTTTTTTTATAGATGTGAAGGTGTGTAATAAAAACAGAACGACACGTGTGTGTGAATGGGTTAATCGATATGGCACTTGCGCCATCGCGGATGGATAAAACTCGAGGGCTGGGGACTCTTGTTCTATCCTTGTGCCATATCGATTAACCCATTCACACGAGTGTGTCGTTCTATGTATATCTATTAGGATTTGCATTGTTACGATTTGGCACTCTTCCATAAAATATAACAAGGTAAAGATGCACAAAGAAATTTTCAGGACCCAAAATAATTTAGTACTCTACCAGTTAAGTACCCAGAGAGTGAAGGAATAACCAAAGAACTATCAGAGTGAGAATATATGAACCAGTTTTGAGATTTCAGCCATATATGCACATAGGTTGACATTTTGCAGGAAAAAAGTGGGTTTGTCTTACCAACTTGACGAGGTAACTAGACAAAAGAGTTTGCGTGTTTCGCCTTACCGAGGTACAAAAGACAAAAGAAACCCTTTACCTCGGTTGTTTTCCCCGAACTGTACCGGCAAAACGAGGTAGAAACCGTTAGTCCACACAAAGGACAAACAATGGGGTACCTCGGTATGTAGGGAAAACAAGACTGTGTGTGTGTGTGTGTGTGTGTGTGGGTTTGTCTTACCAACTTGACGAGGTAACTAGACAAAAGAGTTTGCGTGTTTCGCCTTACCGAGGTACAAAAGACAAAAGAAACCCTTTACCTCGGTTGTTTTCCCAGAACTGTACCGGCAAAACGAGGTAGAAACCGTTAGTTCACACAAAGGACAAACAATAGGGTACCTCGGTATGTAGGGTAGACAAGACTCTGTGTGTGTGTGTGTGTGTGTGTGTGTGTGTGTGTGTGTGTGTGTGTGTGTGTGGGTTTGTCTTACCAACTTGACGAGGTAACTAGGCAAAAGAGTTTGCGTGTTTTGCCTTACCGAGGTACAAAAGACAAAAGAAACCCTTTACCTCTGTTGTTTTCCCAGAACTGTACCGGCAAAACGAGGTAGAAACCGTTAGTCCACACAAAGGACAAACAATGGGGTACCTCGGTATGTAGGGTAGACAAGACTCTGTGTGTGTGTGGATTTGTCTTACCAACTTGACGAGGTAATTAGACAAAAGAGTTTGCGTGTTTCGCCTTACCGAAGTACAAAAGACAAAAGAAACCCTTTACCTCGGTTGTTTTCTCAGAACTGTACCGGCAAAACGAGGTAGAAACCGTTAGTCCACACAAAGGACAGACAATGGGGTACCTCGGTATGTAGGGTAGACAAGACTGTGTGTGTGTGTGTGTGTGTGTGTGTGTGTGTGTGTGTGTGTGTGTGTGTGTGTGTGTGTGTGTGTGTGTGTGGGTTTGTCTTACCAACTTGACGAGGTAACTAGACAAAAGAGTTTGCGTGTTTCACCTTACCGAGGTACAAAAGACAAAAGAAACCCTTTACCTCGGTTGTTTTCCCAGAACTGTACCGGCAAAACGAGGTAGAAACCGTTAGTCCACACAAAGGACAAACAATGGGGTACCTTGGTATGTAGGGTAGACAAGACGGTGTGTGTGTGGGGGAGGGGGGGCAGGGGCATGACAGGGGGAGGTGGGGGGATACCCCCCCCCCCCCCAATCCTGGCCAAAATTTCCTATAATTGGAAATTCGGAGGGCAAGTCATGAGTAGTTGGAAATTCCATCTGTCTGGATTTTAGAGCTTCTTTGGTAATGCTGATGTCACCTTTACTTCCCAAAATTCTAACTCGGTTTCAAATCGGCATAAATTCCAACTGTTACAATTCACAACTACATTGTATGCAATATCGAGCTTCATAAGTATGCATGATGTCAATCGGTACGAGATTTCTATAGTACCTTTATTTATCGTAATAAATAAAAATCCTCGTAATGCACTTCAAGAAAATCACATCATGTAAAATCATTATCCTGAGTTAATTCCATCATTCACAGTTACAAAATGATGAAACATCGAGAAAATTTATTCCTGCATAAGATCTGATTTAATGTTAGAACAGTGTGAGATGCTCAAAGTTCTCTGCTTGAGCATTTGTTTTGCACATATTCAATTCCCAGAATAATACCAAATAACCTGATAATTCTGTCATAAATGTATTGGCATTTCAATTTCTAGAATCAATTTTATGCCCCCTTTCATGGCTTCATTTTCAAAATGTTTCTCAGTAGTGAATTTCCAACTAGGGGAGGGACCAGGAGGGGGGTTCCCCCCTCCCAGTCCCTCCCCTTGTTGGACATTCACTACCCTACATTCCCCAATTGGAAACCTCTAGCCACATCCCTGGGGAGGGAGTCCCCCCCCCCCCAATCCCCCTCATGACAATGCCACTGACTGTGTGAGGTTGACCCCTCTTCCCCCTCGAGTTTACTATGAAGAAGGGCAGAGGTGGTCGATGTACTCTGTTCATAGAGTTACTGTGGGTACATGACATTTTTGCATACAGCAAAACTCACTTATTATAAAATCGGATGTAACATTTTTTTTAATCCCCAACCAACACCCATTTAAATCATGTTTAATTTCAACAGTTATAGTGAAGTTGGTTAGACCAAATGATTGGCTACAATTGATTAAAACTTAAACTGTTTAAAATTGCATCATACAGTTGAAACTAGAAGTCCTGTTCCGGTATTGTGCACTATTTTGAAGTAATAGCGTGCTGAGTAAGTGCACATTTTATCCGTATCAAGCTTAAACTGTCTCATTAGCGTAACACAATTCCTGTAGAAAAACAGAGTGATCAGCAATTCTATACTAGTAAATAGAGATCATTAACATCATTCCTAACCTTTAATGGGATATATGCATATGTAAAAATGTAAATAAGATATTAAAATTTGACTGCATATACAGAATGAAGAGAGTGGATTACTACTTAATCGCAGCGCCATATATTTACCACTGGAAAAGTATTTAGAATTGTTCATAACAGCACAAGAAACACTTGCAAACTTTCATCACATGGACCACCGGGTGCAACCCAGTGGTTCATGTAATGAAAGTTTGCAAGTGCTTCTTGTGTCTTGTCCTCAGAAATTGTAAATAATTACTGAGTGAAAAATCTTTCCCACAGCGATTTAGTAGTAATCCACCCTCCACATACTGTTGTCATAGTCAATATTAACTCCATTCTTTAAAAATGATGCCAAAACAAATAAATATTTTATTACATTTTTCATATGTGTATAATAGCATGATTCAATGTAAATGAAGTTTGTTTTACGCTTTTCCCCAATAAATAAGAGATTGTGAATTAACTTCAAAATACAGATATTATGAATATCGGTTATAGCAAACTCATTTTTGTGGTTCATGTGACTTCCCAAAAACTAAGTTTTACTATATTTGGTTTTCCTTAAAAGGTGCTCAAAATGCAGGAAATGCATTATGTGGGATTGAAATTAAAAACTTTTCCTCATGATATACCCTGAGTTTTGTATAACAAGAGAAATTATCCACAAAGCCACACAAAGTAGATCTTCTGTTTCTCAGGCCATTATCTGAAAAATTGCATGCGGGCGAGCAGTTTTTTATTTTATTTTTCATTTCTGGAATTATTTCTTTGCCATCAAAGTTCATGGTCTTGGTTTATGTTTTAGACCTCAACGTCTACAGAATAGCATGGGTGGTGGTGCATTTCGTCCCTTGAGAGCAAGAAGGCTTTGCAATGCTAAAGCATTGCAAAGTCTTGTTGCACTCAAGAGATAAATTTATAAATTTTTTCAACTTGTGTAAAATATAAGACATAAATCATTTAATTTTTATTTTTTACAGTTTACATCAGTTATAAAAGCCAAAAGGACCATGCAGGAGGGCCTTAGAAACAGATTTTTAATTTGTTAGGCCCAAAGCAATTTTGACTAAGTTCTGTTCATATTAATAGTCCTGTTACCTTTGACCCTTCCACTGCAGACTCAAAACTAATAACATTCTTCCCTTCTTATAAGGGTAACAAATCTTCTAGTCCCATATGCAATTACAATCTGTAAGGTTGAGCTCTACAATTTCACACTATTACACCGGGGTAAAATTCTAAACAAAGGTCAAATGTTGAAACTATTGCCATGTAAATTAGAGATATATTTCTGGTATCAGATATATGATTACATTTGGCTGATTGTTGGACAAGAGAATTTGAAATTTTGGTCACAGAGTTGGAGTCTGATGCATAGGTTTAAATTACCAGAGGAATTATGCGAAACAGTGGCTTTGAAAAATTGACTATTTTTTAAAATGTAATTTTTATTACCAGACATGTAACTAAAAAATTGCGACATCGACGCCGTAGCTGTGATGGGTGGTGCAATCTGCAAGTCCAAAAAATATTCTCAGGGGCAAATTACAGGTGATGGTGAAAAAAAAACAAGAAAAATATTTGGAACAACATTTGCATCGGACATGGGCTAGACATGAATGAAATACACTTGCATATCAAATATGAAGTCATTCCACCACGTAGTTTGAAAGTTATTCTTTTAGAAACTCGTTAGTCACAAAATTCTAAGTTCATCAAGGGCCATAACTCCAAGAAAAATATTTGGAACAACACATGCATTGAACAGTGGCTAGACATCAATAAGATACACTTACATGCCAAATATAAAGTCATTCCATCAAGTATTTCAAAAGTTATTGAGTTTTGAAACTTGTTGGTCACAGACAGACAGACCGACAGACCGACCGACCGACAGACAGGCCGACAGACAGATCGACATTGCCACTTATAGAGCTGCTAGTCGCTTCTAAAAAAAGGTAAAGGGTTAATCTTGGGACTCTTTTATATCCTATATATCAAGCTTTGTTAAATTCTTAGTTGTATCATGGGGAAAATTTGTTGTCTAAAATTTCGGTATTTTGACGTCGATTAACTGGGCTCAATTCTACTGTTATAGAAAGGTTAACCCATCACTGTCACTGGAAGGTATGGAATGAGAAGGGAATTTAATCTGACCTTTTCATCCAGTTTATTGCCGTTTCTGAATTTAACACTTACTGATTGCTCTTCCTGGTTCTCCACATTTGCTAAGACAACAAGTTATAGTTTCTTTCTTAATTTGGACACTATCATGATTCAATTAGGTAGCATAAGTATAGTTATCATATTGTTTGCATTTCAGATTATAAATGCTTGTAAACATGAGTACTTTATCATACTTTAGGTATCTCCTTTCAACATTAACCCTTTACCCAACACACAGGATATCAAAATTTATTCTTTTAATTATTGATTTTTATAAATTTTGAAAAAAAATTCAACTAAGCTGCATCATGTGACCCCTCACTCAGCTTGTTCCAATGAGGGGGTCACACGATCTGGTTTAGTTGACATTTTTTTGAAAAATACATTTTTTTCTAATGCTTAATTTGAAAATTAAGTGGGCGGATGTGGCCGATTCATTGGGTAAATGGTTAACATGATTGCCATGTAGCTATCTTATAAATAATGTAATAACAGATATTCCACGCAAGGACTGCTTCCAAACCGCAGTTACGGTGTGGTTTCTTCAGATTCACCTTGTAGCAGATGGTATTCACCAATGGAAAGGGTAAAGGAGAGAAATATTGATTATTTATATATTTATTATTTATTTATTATTTATTGGTGTTTAAGGTCAAATACTTCTGCACTATGGCTAATAGTGACCACAACATGGAGATAAAGTCAAGGTCAGTCAATCATTTATGCCCCATGCTGCCTATTTTAGAGGACTTGCACCCAAAGCATTAGTGACCGAGTCCTATTTTACCAGTAGAATGGTGCTTGTTTACCACAGTAAATAAACACTGTCTAATATTGATTGCATTATAGCATTGCAGAAGACACTTTGCTGCACACAATTTTTAAGGAACATTTTGAAATAATTTGTCGTTATCAATATTTATTTTTATCATAAACACACTATTAATTGAAAATAGAATACGTTTTCATTTTTGGAATTCACTTTAGTATTTCCAATAGTTTCTTGAAACCCAAAGCATTTTTACAGCCTTAGTCATTATATATTTTCACGTAGCATGTGATATGGCAGTTAACAATTTTTTTTATCAGAAAGTGTGACTAACCCTGTGCACTGCACAGGGTTAGTCACATTTTCTGGTTATAAAAAAAAATTTCATTTCTAACTTTTTAACTGGTAGAGTGCTGGAAGACCATTTTGGAGCTTTATCCTGAAGTGCAGGTACCACGTCTTAAAGGCTTGATATTCTGTGGATGTGCTTCAATTAATTCGTGATGTGATATTATTTAGTCTGGATGGAATTGCCCTGCTACAATTTATGGGAGAGTGCCTGTAGGCACTCTCCCATAAATGTAGCAAGGCAATAACATGTGAACAAAATTTTAACACCTCAAAAAAAGCACTCCATCAGTTAACTAACCCTGTGCACTGTACAGCCTTAGTGTAAATGTTATCTATATCAACTCCTTACCCAATGTAATGGTAAAAACCAGCAAGTACTATTCAAACTCAGCTTAAGAATCCTTGTTGGATTTGTTTTTAGTGAATTCCAAAAATGAAAACATATTCTATTTTCAATTAATAGCATGTTCATATCAGATGTGCTATTTTCAATGTACATTTTTTTTACACTGTCTTCAGTTTTTTGTACTTTTTTGTGTGAATTTTATTATAGATTAATATGTATTGTGATTTATCAATTACATTTCACATCGTTATTCTTTCTGAACCCATAATTTGATTGGCTGAGGGTCGGTTGACTCCAAGCTCTAATATCAGCTCTAATTATTTATTTATTTATTTATTGATTTTTAAGGTCACATATTTATGCACAATGGCTAATCATGACCGCGACAGTTTTACGGGTGGAGGAAGCCGGAGTACCCGGAGAGAACCACTGAGCAACGACGAGCAGCTGCCAGCGCCCCAACATCATAACTCCGCACTGCAGCACAGGCAGGGTTAGATTGGTTGAAGACATGCGTACCATCGACGTGCAGTATGCCTTAGTATACAGCGTCATCGTGCCCCCCACGAGGGCAATGGAGATGAAGTGTCTTGCCCAAGGACACAACGTGGTTGCCGCAGGTGGGATTCGAACCGAGGACCTCTCAGCCTGCAGCCTGCACCTCTACCTACTGAGCCACCGCGCTCCCTCAGCTCTAATTGCCGAATGCAGGCCAATTAGAACATGTTTGAATCCATGCTATGTGTGAGCAATGGCACTAAACTGCTCCTATCACTGAATGAACACACCCTGTAAATTCAATCATGGCAAATAGACCGAGATTGATAATAACATTTTTTTTATTGTTTTTCTTCAAATAAAACAGGTTTCGAGAATGTTTTCATTTCTAACAATGACAGGAATTACAATGGAGATAAACGGGGCCCGTTAACAAATGGTTTTCCATAGTCAAATTTCTGAATGTCTAACGAAAGAAGAGACGTTTATCTCCTAAATATTCAATGTAAATATCATGTAACACATGTTTTGTTTGTTATTGCCAAATAATTAAGTGATCAATAAGGCCACACAAAGTAAATTTTCTGTTTCTCAGGCCATTATTCATAAAATTGCATGCGGGCGAGCGGTTTTTTATTTTATTTTTTATTTCTGTAATTACTTCTTTGCCATGAAAAGTTCATATTATTGGTTTAGGTTTTAGGCCTCATAATACGGAATAGCATGGGTGGTGGTGTATTTCGTCCCTTGAGAGCAAGAAGGCTTTGCAATGCTAAAGCATTGCAAAGCCTTCTTGCTCTCAAGGGACAAATTTATGAATTTTTTTAACCTATGGTAAAATATCAGACATAATCCATTTAATTTTTATTTTTCTAAGTTTATATTGGTTATAAAAAGAGAGCATGCGGCAGCCAAAAGGACCATGCGGGAGGGCCTGAGAAACAGAATTTTAATTTTTTTAGGCCTAACCTGACTTCATAAAGTGAAATGAACTGTAAGTGATAACCTTTTATCGAGCCGATAGAGAATTAATTAACAGTACACCAGCATACCACAGTATTTCCCTACTTGAATTATAAAAGTGGGGCAAATGGAATGTCATATTTCATCCAGCCACCACTTCATTTCAGGGATTCTTCTACCCTCTCTGGAAAAGGGTCAGGGGTCCATGCAACTGGGAAAATTCATGTCATGAAGGCTTCAATTGGGAATTTGTTGGGAAGAAACACACAAAGTATAAGAAATGTTACCTTCATATTGAGCTGAGAACATTAATACAGAAGCTACTTTATGTATAGTACATGTAGTGAGTTTCATAACTAACAGTCAGATGAAATAATGATCAGTCTGTAATCTCTTTCAAATAAATAGAGGATATGGAATGAGTGTTTTTCTCATATAATATTTATGAAACGAGTCTAAGAATTTTCGTTTTGACGAGCCTCTGGCGAGCCCAAACAGAAAATTTGGACGAGTTTCATAAATATTATATGAGAAAAACACTCATTTCATATTCTATTTATCATATGACACACACGCGCACAAATTAACCACTTAGTATGACTTTTTAACCCATCACCTAACTTGAATTGCAGACGGCACTTGGAAAAAACATCCTCGTGTTACTAAAAATTTTCATTTTTTGCTTCCAAAACATAGGTTATGACCCCTCATTGGAACAAGCCCGTCGAGCTCGTTCCAATGAGGGGTCATAACCTATGTTTTGGAAGCAAAAAGTGAAACTATAAAAAAACAAGAGGGATGTTACATCCCAACGCTCACCTACATTCACGCTTGATAATGTCGTTCCAATGTAACATGCCTAATATTTAGTTAATATAAATCATTAACTAGGCATCAAATGATTAATGTGGTTTATGTGATGGCTTTGGAAAGTCTATATTTCTGCATTTATTATATATCAATTCAACATAGAATCATTGGATTCATCTTTTAGAAATGTTTATGATTAAGAATATGAATCGTGAGGCCAGATATTAAATCATAAATAAGAATTAGGAAAGGCTTTCATAAATCACTGAAATTTTAATTGAAGTACATTCATTGGTTAAAGAGGAGTTGCGGAAAAACATTCAGTCAAGAAAGTGACTATAAGTCCCAACAAAAATACATCACATCAACAACTAAAATAAGCCTTAATGTTACTAGTAACAAGTATGAAAAAGTATTAAATAATAAAAAAAAAAAGTTACAAAAGAAAGTGAATATAAGTCCCAAAAATCCCCGTCAAATTCCTCAAATATGCATGTAATAAGGGCGCAACGTTACCGCAATGTAGTTCAGTAACCCATGCGTACAATATCAATTGCCTGGAAAGACACATAGAAACAGAACTCACCTTAACACCTCACCTTAACACAAACTTTTAGAACTTAAAATTGAGTAAGTCAGACAAAAACGTGAACATTGTGACTGAAAAAAAAGAAAAGAAATCAGTTAAATTTCTGCATACAGTAGGGTTAATACCTACAGTTGTTATTGAAATGAGAAAATAAACAGTAATGAGAGGTGAAGGCACCACAATCTGCACAAAAGCTGACTTTAACGCAAATTCTTACAACACCTAAACGCTAATTCTTACAACAAGTTTTGGCAGAAAATTTTAGGTGAAATTTGGAAAAAGGTCATAGTATCAGGGTTAAATACTGTTCTGATAGTCCCCTACAACCTACATATGCAATATCAAAGGCCTGAGCCCACTGATCTTTGAGAACTCACCTTACCACCTCACCTTAACACAAACTTTTAGAACTTAAAATTTACCTAAGTCCGAGAAAAACATGGAAATTTTGACTGAAAAAAAATAAAATTTCCGTTAAATTTCTGCATACAGTAGGGTTAATACCTACAGTTGTTATTGAAATATGAAAATCAACAGTAATGAGAAGTTAAAGCAGCACAATCTACACAAAAGCTGACTTTAACGCAAATTCTTACAACACCCAAACGCAAATTCTTACAACAACTTTTGGCAGAAAATTTTAGGTGAAATTTGGAAAAAGGTCATAGTATCAGGGTTAAATACTGTTCTGATAGTCCCCTACAACCTACATATGCAATATCAAAGGCCTGAGCCCACTGATCTTTGAGAACTCAGCTTACCACCTCACCTTAACACAAACTTTTAGAACTTAAAATTTACTAAGTCCGAGAAAAACATGGAAATTTTGACTGAAAAAAAAGAAAATTTCCGTTAAATTTCTGCATACAGTCGGGTTAATACCTACAGTTGTTATTGAAATATGAAAATCAAGAGTAATGAGAAGTTAAAGCACCACAATCTGCACAAAAGCTGACTTTAACGCAAATTCTTACAACACCTAAACGCTAATTCTTACAAGTTTTGGCAGAAAATCAGCCTCAAATTCCTCAAATATGCATGTAATGAGGGTTAAATATTACTGCAATGGAGTTCAGTAACCCAAGTGTAGAATATTAATCGCTTGGAAAGACACATAGAAACACAACTCACCTAAACACAAAGTTTACAAAGTTTTACAACTTAAAATTTACTAAGTCCGAGAAAAACATGAAAATTTTGAGTGAAAAAAAAGAAAATTTTCATTAAATTTCTGCATACAGTAGGGTTAATACCTACAGTTGTTATTGAAATATGAAAATCAACAGTAATGAGAAGTTAAACCAGCACAATCTGCACAAAAGCTGACTTTAACACAAATTCTTACAACACCTAAATGCAAATTCTTACAACTTTTGGCAGAAAATTTTAGCTGAAATTTGGAAAAAAGTCGTAGTTTCAGGGTTAAATACTGTTCTAATGGTCCCCTAGAACCTACATATGCAATATCAAAGGCCTGAGCCCACTGATGCTTGAGAAATTCACCTTAACATTAACTCTTACAATATTGGACACGCCGGACGCCGACGCTGACGCCCGAGGTTATCACACTAGCTCACCACATCTTACAGATGTAGGTGAGCTAAAAAAATGAATGGCTTTTTTCTTGTAGGTAAAAGATTAATACAATATAACCCACCCTAAATAGGACAGATAACGTAAATTCTCCCTACTGAAATTATGCAGATATGATCCAGTTGTATTTTGTTTAGCCAATCAAATTTTCCAGTTTTGAAACTGACCAATGAAAGCTCCTAACTCTAATTATGCAAATTATGAAAATGTGGCCCAGTGGTATTTTGTTCAGCCAATCAAATTGTCTAGTTTTGAAATTGACCAATGAAATTGACGGAAGGCTTGCTTTATCACTGATTAATATGAAAACAAAATATCAAATGTTTTAAAGTGAACAAAACGGACGAGTCATATGATAAAATGTTGTATTAAATGATAGAGATATTTATGCTTTTTGCTACACTTCAACAGTCTACATTCTGTGGCTTAGTAGTTGTGTCTTGGCTACCTATATAAGCAGCCTAGACTTGCCTAGAAACAATTGACAAGGTTCTTGAAATGTAACTTGCAAATGTATCTAAAAACTCACTGTTGAGGCAACTGTTTTGTTGCAGTAAAAAGTGATTAAAGTCAAAATTTGTCCTTCAAGAGTTAAAGAAGTTCCAAAGTTAAAGAAGAATTAAATTTTGATGTGAATGAGGACTGAGATTGGGAAATTTTGGGTTTGAATTGGGAAAAATCATGCTAAAATGCCACTGGGAAAGGGTCCCATATTCGGCCCCTGTAGACACCCAAAATGATCCCTGCATTTATATTGATTTGAACAGAATTCTTGAAATGGTTCATTCACCAAAAGCTTCATGATCAGTTTTGCAGGAATTGTTTGTTGAACCAAGTTCTATATACTTTAGAAATGCCATTAAACATTTTAATAATAAACTTACAAAAAGTCAGTTTCAGAAATTTCAGAAATGAAACTGTCTATGGGAGTGTTAATCCTTTACCGAACACATTGGACAATTCTGCACAGTGACACTCATAACAATCCAATGAGAGGACTGCATATCCACTAGTTGAGATGCAATATTACCCCAAAACCAATTTATGACCAAGTTACTATTTATAGTAACAGTCACATGGCATTCAACTTGGTTGCAGGCAGAAAAATCAAGAGGACTCTTCCCCTCCCATGGGAGCACTAAATCAGAAAATCTGGTCAAGATGTGATATATAAAACAAAAGTTATTGGGTAGAAACCAATTTCTGCCAAAAGTCTGTTTATGGTAACAGTCCATGGATCTTGCAATTACTGACTTTGAAATCAATAGGATCTCAAACCTGTGAGTTTGGTCAACCTACATTTTTTTTATTGGGGTTTTAATGACACTTTCAACTGCCAAGGTCACCTTGTGTCAGACAGTTATACGGGTGGAGGAAGCCTGAGTACCTGGAGAGAACAGTGGAGAGCAACTGTCAGACTCCCCAATACACTAATTCCACACAAGCAGAGTTAGCATTGGTTGAAGACAAGTGCACCATCGACACACAGTACGCCTTAGTACAGAGTGCCACCGTGTCCCAAGTGGGAAATCAGGATTAACCCGCTGCACACTGATGTCAAAATATCTAAATTTCAGGCAGAAAAAATTTCCCATAATGCAACTAGAAATTTAACCAATTCAATCTCGTTTGACAGAGCTCATCGAGCTCTGTCAAACGAGATTGAATTGGTTAAATTTCTAGATGCATTATGGGGAAAAAACAGCTTCCTGAAATTTTGGTATTTTGACATCAGAGTGAAGGGGGTTAAGTGCCGGACACAATGCAATCACCCCTGGTAAGGATTGAACCATGGACCTTCCTTGCAAATGCTGACTTTCGAAAACAATAGGGTCTCGACTCTGTGAGTTTAGAGGACACGCATTAATCAGAACTAAAGTTAGTGTCCAGAAGCCAATTGACAATTGTTTATGCCCACCTGGATGTTCAGTCACTGGCCTGATCATCCACTCACCCATACACCAACCCACCTTCATCAAACTATCAGATGAATTTGACTTTATCACAACCCGACTATAAATCGGTGTTCGAATTTTGTTCTTATCAAGCTTGTTGCAATGAAGTGGAATGAGCTTTGTTCTTAACCCTCCACACACAGATGTTGAAATATCTAAATTTCAAACTGCAAATGTTTCCCATAATGCAACTAGGAATTTAACCAATTCAGTCTTGATTGATAGAGCTCAATGGGCTCTGTCAAACAAGATGAAATTGGTAAACCCTTTACCCAACATAATGGCCAAAACCGGCCCGCGCTATTCACAAAAATCGCCAATTAATTTTTATTATTTTTTGTCTCCAAAACATAGGTTATAACCCCTCTTTGGAATGAGCTCATCGAGATCGTTCCAATGAGAGGTGACAACCTATTGTTTTTGAGACAAAAATGAAATGAAAAAAATTAGTTATTCAAGAATTTTGCTTGAAAGTGTCGTCTGCTTTTCATGTTAAGTAAAGGGTTAAATTCCCAGTTGCCTTGTAGGAAAAATTTGTTAATTGAAATTTTGGTCTTTTAACGTCAGTTTTGCAAGTGTCATCAATTAGCCATGAAGCACAGTGGGTCAGTGGTTACAGCTTGGACTTCAAACCTAAAGGTTGATGGTTCGATCCCCGCCATGTGTTATTGCATTGTGTCCTTGGGCAAGGCACTTCATCCTGATTGGCACTGTGTGTACTAAGGTGTACTGCACATCGATGGTGCCCTTGTCTTCAACCAATGCTAACCCTGCTTACAAGGAGTTGGTACATTAGAGAGATTGGCAGTTGCTGACCATTGCTTGGTGGTTCTCTCCAGATACTCAGCTTCCTCCACCCGTAAAATTGTCTAATACGAGGTGACTTTTGGTGTCAAAAGTGTTGTTCAATTAGTCGTACTTGGTAAAAGATTAAAACCAATGAAAGATGCTGTAATCATCCACATCAAATGAGGGTGACTGAAATGTTGTAAAACAATAATGATCTGAGATACTAGAATATAAAAATATATGTTGTCTAATGTTATTTATACTCAACACTCAACAGTCCTTAAAATTTTTAATAACATACTTAATAATGATGCTAAATGAGTGGCCTGACGCATTAAATATTTCATGTGAGGATCTCCAAGGGGTTTCCCCACAGCCTTTTCTGCAGCATTCAAAGTACTCTTGAAAGCATTTGAAACTTTGATTATTTCAAAACATAAATGCTGTGCCTGATAAACTGATTCCATCATCAACATGGTGGCCTGGCCATGAAGAAATAGTTTTGCCAGTGTGTGAAGACATGTGTTCATGTGAACTGCCAACTTTGCTTTGGTCTGTGTTGCACTGCTCACTAGGAGTTTAGCATTATTAACAAATCTCTTAGTTTGAGTTACAAGTTCTTCTTTACACATATTAAATTGTTTTGTATCTTTATCAAGTCTTGAATCTTTGAGGTGTTCCATGGTCTGTTTCAATTCCTGCAGCATCTTTTCAACATCATGAGTTCCTTCACTGAAACTTTCCTCCAAGTATACCTTATTCAAAACAGTTTTAACTGTGTCAGCATTTGCATCACTTAGCACTGAAAAACTATGCAATGATGAAGAAGATTCAACTGAAGTAGAATTCACATCAGCACTCTTACCTAATCGGAGAAGATCAAAATTGTCTCCTCTTTTTGGTCTATGTTTTCTTGGTGTCAGTGCTTTTAAATTCTCGATTGTTTCCTTAAAGTTTGAAGTTCTGCTTGATAAACTATTTACATTATTTTTCTCCATTGGCCGCCACATTTTAATTGTTGCATAAGGATTTGTCTTGGCTTCGTCTTCCGCATTAACATTAGCAAAAGGATTGTCATCAGGAGTAAAATTTTGCCTTGGTAAACTTAATGATATTGGCTGCCTAAAATCCCTGTTTGGTTGAGGTGCCAGCCTTTTCCCTTTGCTCAAAGAGAATTTGCCTTCTTTCTCAACCGGTGACATATTTTCACTACTAGAAGATCCTGTTGGACTGTTCAGTTCTACTGTGGGTTTATTTCCCTTTTCTATTGTTCTTCTGTGGATGGTGGCATCATGTTTTCTCTTTTCTGAGCTAAATACACTAGTTAAAGCTTTTAAAGGTCCCAGTCTTTTAGACTTTGTCTGAAAACAGAATATATGCATCTGATTAGTACAGTAATGATAATAATGTGATAGAATATAATAATTAATAATAATAATAATAATAAAGTCAAAAATCCTCAGAGAGCTCTTGTGCTTTACAAAAAAAAAAAATGAAATTCTGCATTTCAATTTCATTGACTGTGTCTCAAGCAGACGAATCACCAGTCAGCGGCCTTCATTGGAAGATTGTATACCTATTGGAACAAATGTGTTTTGAGAGCCGATCTGAAAGATAGTAAACTCTAAAGCTGGTTCCCAAAACATGGAGCAGCAACCGAAATGGCTTGATCACCAGCTGTTGCGAGGTTACCCAGTACATGAACAAGATTGACGCTCCCGTATGCAGTGGTCTCCCTGGTTCGTAATGTGAAACTAAAGTGGCCAGATATGATGGGCCCTTGCCATTTAAGCATTTTCAAGTTAATGTAAGAATTTTTAATTCAATTCATTCCCTAGGAAGCAGACAGAGGAGATTTTTAAGAATATGTGTAATAAGGCAAGATCGTTTGCTCAGAGTGATTACAATTGCTGAACATTTTTGTATTGTTTCAATTCTGTCAGTGATGCTCTGTTTACAGCTGACAGGAGAGAGTTGGAATAGTCTATGCGTCTTGTAATGAAGGCATGGACAAGTTTAACCCTTTACCCGGCACCAAGCCAGAAAATAAGCAAATCGTCATCTGCAAAATGAGGTCTTCAGAGGGTGAATTTAGTGATGCTACCCTGCATAGCAGGGTAGCATCACTAAATTTACCCTCTGTGAACCTCAGTCTGAATCAGGGTCTCAAAACTAAACAGAAAGAGGTACCCAGAGGATAAATTGGCCCACTGTATCGAATAGCATCATCAAATTCACCCTCTGGGAACCTCATTCTGCAAATGTCAGACGGCTTATTTTCAGGCCTGCCCAGCACACAGGATATCAAAATTTATTATTTTAATTATTGTTTTTTTTAAATCTTTCAAAAAATTTCAACAAAACCATATCATGTGACACCTCATTTGAATGAGCTCGATGAGCTTGTTCCAATGAGGAGTCACATGATATGATTTTGTTGAAATTTCTTTAAAAATATTTTCTAAACTGCTTAATTTTCAAATTACGCAGGCAGATGCAGCTCATTTGTTGGGTAAAGGGCTAATCAATACTTGATCTAACATAATGGCCATGTATGGCAAGTGCCAATAACAACTTAGATGTGAGTCTTCCATGGAAGACGTGTGTTGCCTGCACTATATTTTAATATTTCAGACAGAATTCTAAGTGGAAAAGGGGCATAACTCTGGAAAAAATACAGCGGATCAAAAAATAAAATAGGAGGTGCACAGTGCCATTATGTGATAAAGAATCACTGAAAGTTTCATCAAAATCCATTCATAGGTTAAAGAGGAGTGGCAGATAAGAGAAAGTGTGACGCGGACAACGCAAGACGACAAAAGTAATCCCTATATGTCGCTCCCCACTTCGTGGGACGGCGACACAAAAATGTCCATTGCAAATTCATATTTTTAATTTTTGCCACCATAGTTTCACCTCCAAACCCCCACCTACACACACACGCATTTCAAAAATGTCCCCGAGGAGGTCCACTGACCCCCTCCAATAGGGGACATGCCCTCTTATAGCCTTACTCTACTAATAAGGCCTTTATGATATGCCTAAAGCATTGATCAAAAGATGCCAGTGCTTCCCAAATAAAGACTCCTGGCTATATAACTGGACCTTTTTGACTGCTGCTATTCCAATGTGAGCAATTAATCTGTTAATCGCTTATGTTTAACAAAGCTCTATGAGAACTGTGAAACAATAAATAATGGAATAAATACTCATATTTCCACAAGAGTATAGGGGTTTGACCAATTCTGATTCACTGAAATATTGTCATTTAATTATGTTATGAAAATCTCTATCATATAAAGGTTCAAATCTGATCCCTTCTCCAAACAGCCGAGAAGTTAAAAAACATAAATTCCATTATGATCATAATTTTAGACCATTTGAAATTCTGACTTATAGAAAATAAAGTCCACATGCACATCAAAATATCTTCTAAAACTGGGAGATTGGAACGGGTGCTAATACTGGCAAAACGGAAAAAGGAGTTGATTAAGGCTGCAGGAATTTTGTTACAACATCTATATAACAGACTTTAAGCTGTTGAAAATTGAACTGATTTGAAATTTTAGGCAAATATTCAATTTGAAATTTGATTGGTGTCCAAGCATGGTATTTGCAGGAGCCTACGTCCATTCCAGTTGAATGGCAGCAATTGGAAGAGTCCATATTGTTTGGGGATGGACCAATTAATATTTTCAATGTGCAGCCTTGAGGCTGCACTTTGAAAATATTGATTGGTCTACCACACACATTCACTTAGCAGCTTACTTAATGAAATTATGACATATCATATTCCTGGGCTAGAAAAGGGGCCTCTCGGGTTCAAATAAACCTTTGATGAAATATACCTTATGACAAGTCTGCTATTTCTGTTTTCAATAGCAATAAATAAATTTGGAAAGGATTCCCCTCACAAATATAGAAGCCTACTTTCTATTCACACAGAGACAAATATATCAACATATATTTTCAATAGTAATATAATAATAGTACACAAACTGGAAGACAATGTATAAATATCCACTTAACACATACATGCAACAGAGCAAAAATGTTTACATACTATATGAACAGAAATTGTAGTCTATAACTCAATGAGTATATTTTCCCAAACTTTATTTGAGCATCATCTGTTGTAAAGCAGAGAAGCTGGCTGTTCAAGATGCTTTTTTATGCATAAAGATACTTGCCACCAAACTGTGTCGGCAAGTTTAGTTCGGAAATCATTTAATGCAGTTGATGATGCTGGAAGATATTCCCCCATCAGGTTGGAGATACTGTTGTCATCGAAATAGGTATAATCCTGCTTCTGTTTAACTCTTTCAACACGAGAGGCCGCTTTTCTGGTCCAGCAACACAATACGTCATAATTTCATTAAGTAGGATGGCTACTAAGTGAATGTGTATGGTAGAACAATTAATATTTACAACGTGCAGCCTGAAGGCTGCACGTTGAAAATATTAATGGCTCTACCCCCAAATAATGGATATGGACTCTTCCAATTTCTGCCATTTAACTGGCATGGAAGATACCACCAGTGTTGAAAGGGTTAACAAATGTTATCTTGTAAATTTCTGGGCTTCGTTTGTTTTAATTTATCATCTAATCCTGTCAAATCCTCCAGGCAATAAATAACAGAGTTTTCAAGTTTAAGATTTTCAGTGTGTGATGTCTGAATTTTTTTAACCCTTTACCCAACGTAACGGCCAAAACCGGTCAGCGCTATTCTCAAAAATCGGCAATTAATTTTCAAAATATTTTCATTTTTTGTCTCAAAAACATAGATTATGACCCCTCATTGGAACGAGCTCATCGAGCTCGTTCCAACGAGGGGTCATAACCTATGTTTTTGAGACAAAAAATGAAAAAAATTAGTTATTCAAGAATTTTTTTTGCAAGTGTCGTCTGCTTTTCATGTTAGGTAAAGGGTTAAATTAAAGGATTCTATGTCATAGAAGCATGTAATTCACACATGCCGCTGCAGCAGGTAGAACCAGAGGCTGTACCTCTTGTTCTATCCTTCTGCACTGGCACTTGCGGCATATTGACGAACATATTTACATATCGTGATGTTCTGTGTATATCCACAGTCAAAAACTTTTTAAGACTTCAAGGATCCACTGCAATTCTGAACATTTTACATCTTCGGTGAAAGCATACAGAGGCATATCAATTTTAGCAGCTTAAAAGCAACAGCCAACAACTCTCGATGTTTTGCCTTCACTGTTATCCAAATGAATAACCACCACAAAAAAATAGAGCACATTATTTTTATGAATGACCGGGCATTCTTAAGAACTACTGGGCATTCTTTTAAACAATCCACAGTTTTTGTTTGTTGTTAATACAAACATTCAACCTGACCAAACCAAGTTTTTACCTTGAGTTTCTACAAAAACATCCAGGCACAGCTTGCTTTTGTCATCAATGAGTTATCCTGAGTTATAACTCAATGATAAAAAACTGTTCACATTTTAAGTTTTAATTAACCCAAACATGATAAAATCATTTTAGCATTGATGTAAAGTAAGTTTCAAGTCAGATAAATAGACAAAACTACATGTATGTTTCAATGAGTCAGATGTGCAAAGGAAGAAAACGTCGAGACCGAAGGTCAAGACGTTTTCTTTCTACGCACATCTGACAAATTGAATACAAAACGACTCATTGAAACTTACATGTGGTTTTGTATTTATTACATGACCCAAGCACCTACTGACCTAATTTTCTTTTCTATCAACGGTGGTAAACACCATGCACTTTATGCAGTCGCATTGCATAAAAAAAGTCCCGGTTGGAACAGGTTGGTGTGCAATACGGAATTCCGTATTGCACAGCCATATTGCACGCCGTATTGCATAAGAGAGACTGCATGGGCATGTAATAAAAAGCATGTTCGATTTTGATTCCAATGTAAACAGAGAAGGAACCCATCTAAATAAATCACATCAATAAATGCACCAGAGTCAAGATCGATTGGAAATTTCTGCATTTAGATTTGTTTAGCGTAGATGTATAAACAATCAGATTTGAGTCAAAAATTTACAAAATAACATTCTGACTGGTTGTTCTTTGGCAAATACTTTCCACAACTGGTCGTATGCTGATGGAGTGTGCTAAACTTATAAGCTATTTAAAAAGTTTTTGTTGTGTTACAGTCAATATTTGAAATTTGATCATCGTGACCATGACACTGATCAGGTCAACTGGTTTCGAAGAATTGGATGCCATAAAAATTAAAATGCAAATTAGGGAGGGTTGGTATCAAACCACCTAACAGTGATGTCTCGTAACAGCAAAGAAAACGCAGCAATTATCCAGTTGAAAAGTGCTTCTAGTTCAATTTTTGTGTGGACTGGTTGTTGCATGGGAGGTGTGTGATAAATACAGAACCGTACATACGTTTGAATGAGCTAAGAATTATCACACCTGATTGCTTTGGCTAAGAATTATCACACCTGATTGCTTTAGCTCGAGTGATATCCTGGGCCAAAGAAATCTAGTGTGATATTCAAACATATGTGCGGTTCTGTATATAGACCTAGGGTATTAAGCAACATAATAGTCTAGGGCAAAGCCCTCAAACATTATCTGGCTGAATACTGAAGGTTTTGTGTTTAATACTTTACAAATTGTCTTACAACAAAATTTTGTTATTTAGGCCACACAAAGTAGATCTTCTGTTTCTCGGGCCATTATTTGTGAAATTGCATGCGGGCGAGCGGTTTTTTATTTTATTTATTTCAGTAATTACTTCTTTGCCATCAAAAGTTCATGTTCTTGGTTCAAGTTGTAGGCCTCGTAATCTACAGAATAGCATGGGTGGTAGTGTATTTCATCCCTTGAATGCAAGAAGGCTTTGCAATGCTAAAGCATTGCAAAGCCTTCTTGCACTCAAGGGACAAATTCATCAATTTTTTTAACTTGGGTAAAATATCAGATATAAACCATTTAATTTTAATTTTTTTAAAGTTTAAATTGGTTATAAAAAGAGAGCATGCGGCAGCCAAAAGGACCATGCAGGAGGGCCTGAGAAACAGATTTTTTATTTTTTTAGGCCTTATCTTTATTCTGTTGAAAGAACAGAATTTGATTCACTGTATGTCAAAGAGAGATTTGGCTTACTTCCCTTTGATCCTGTTTCGGACATTAAGACAAGAGTTAAAAATACAAGGTACACAGTTTGAAGGCAGTGATCTGAACTACGAGCATGCATTTAGAATATAGTTAGTCTATTACACCCATAACCAGAAGCAATAACCTTATCTCCCAGGCTAACCCTTTACCTAACAAATCAGCAACATCTGCCTGTGTAATTTACAAATGAAGCAGCTGAAAAAATATATATATTTTTAAAATAAATCAAACCATGTGATCCCTCATTGGAATGAGCTCATCGAGCTCATTCCAATGAAGAGTCACATGATTTAGTTTTGTTGAATTTTTTTTTTAATTTTAAAAAACACTAATTAAAATAATAAATTTTGATATCCTGTGTGTTGGGTAAAGGGTTAATAGATGTATGCAACAGATAAAGCGCTTAGTTGTAATTAGGTCAATTACTGTTATTTATATTTATTGGTGTTTAAGGTCATATCCTTCAGCACAATGGCTAATCATGACCACAACAAGGAAATAAAATCAAGTTTAGTCAATCTTTTATACCCATGTTGCCCATTTTTGAGGACTTCCACCCCAAGCATTGGCGACTGGGTCCTATTTTACCAGTAAAACAGAGCATATTTACCACAGCAAACAAGCATTGCTTCAATTCCTGAGGTTCCACAGGGGACTGAGGGGAGTCCGTTATTATTGTTTATTTATTTCTTAGTGTTTAAGGTACATATTTCTGCACATGATGGCTAATTGTGACCACAACATAGAGATAAAATCAAGTTTAGTCAATCATTTATACCCATGTTGCACATTTTTGAGGACTTCCACACCTAAGCAACAGGGACTGGGTCCTACTTTACCAGTAAAACTGAGCTTGTTTACCACAGTAAACAAGCACTGCTTCACTTCCTGGGGTTCCAATGGGGGACTATTATTATTGCAAAATGTGATGTAATAATACTCTGTTATAGAACTTTATTAGGCCCTATATATACCTGTTCAGAACAGAACAGTTCCGGTGGGAGAGGTACACAACACATTCAGTACATCTCAATTTTTAATATTTAGAGTTGTAACTTTAAGAAATACATAAGAAAAAATTTGTTGCAATAAACCCATAACCCTTTACCCAACATAATGGCCAAAACTGGCCAGTGCTATTAACAAAAATCGCCAATTAATTTTCATTTTTTGTCTCAAAAACATAGGTTATGACCCCTCATTGGAATGGGCTTGACGAGCTCGTTCCGATGAGGGGCCATAACCTATGTTTTTGAGATGAAAAATGAAAAAAATTAGTTATTCAAGAATTTTGTTTGCAAGTGTTGTCTGCTTTTCACGTTAGGTAAAGGGTTAAACTAGTTTTATCATCCATCTGTGCAAAGGGAGTACCCCATTATTTTATTTATTGGGTGTTTAATGAAGCTAACTATCAGGATCTGTGGCTTTATCATGACTGCAACACACAAGTATGAAGTCAAGTTTAGCCTTTGATTTATTTTATTTTACAGGTAAAAGGGAACTTGTTTACAATGGGCCGTTAATTAGAATGCAGTATATATTAATCTTTATTAATTAGATCAACAGGCAGGAGGAAAAGAAATAATACGAATGAGAACAAGTGAGGCAAGGCAAAGCATGTGCCAATTTTCCCGACAAAACAAAAACTTTTCTAAGCCAAAAGAGTGAAAAAGGGCCATAACTCTGGAAAAAATGTGTGGAAGAAACTCACACTATACCGGTATCGTTCCCCCATGATGCTCTATCACAACACCAATATCATTCAAATCGGAGTAGTAGTGGCTGAGATACAAGTAAAAATGTTGGTACGGATGGATGGACAGATGGACAGATGAACAAATGGAGGTTTCCACTAGATACCTCTTCGACTTTTCATGTCGGGGCATAATAATGCACCACAAAGTAGATCTTCTGTTTCTCAGGTCATTTTTTGTAAAACTGCACGTGGGTGGGTGTTTTTTTATTTTATTGTTTATTTTTGTAATTATGTGTTTGCCATCAAAACTTCATGCTTTTGGCTTGTTTTATGTTTTAGACCTCATAACCTACAGAATAGCACGGGTGGAGGTGCATATTATTGCCCCTTGAGTGCAAGAAGGCTTCGCAATTCTAAAGCATTGCAAAATCTTCTTGCACTCAAGGGACAAAT
This sequence comes from Pictodentalium vernedei, assembly GCA_031216915.1. Taxonomy (NCBI): domain Eukaryota; kingdom Metazoa; phylum Mollusca; class Scaphopoda; order Dentaliida; family Dentaliidae; genus Pictodentalium; species Pictodentalium vernedei. The sequence goes on from CM062297.1 coordinate 844,996,847, forward strand.
TTATCAATTTTATTAACTTGGGTAAAATATCACACATAAACCTAAATATTTAATTCTAATTTTTTAAAAATTTGCATTGGTTATAAAAAGAGAGCATGCGGCAGCCAAAAGTACCATGCAGGAGGGCCTGAAAAACAGATTTTTGATTTTTTTAGGCATAAACATTCCATATCAAAACATTACCATGGACAAGGATAAAGCCTTATATGAAATTCGGTATCATTTTGGAACTGCTGGACAAAATGCATCCAGCTCTTTATTACAGTGACTGGAGATTTTGTGTTTGTTGATAGGGATCTTGTGACACTTTCAACAGACAGGGTTATATCGTGTCAGATAGCATTACAGGAGGTGGAAGCTAGAGCACCAAGAGAGAATTACCAAGCAATGGGGAGTAAATATCAGACTCTTAAATGGTAGAGTGCTAAATTATTTTTGGTTATCCAAATTTGTCAAGGTCTCTTTGCCTTGTTACAATTTATGGGAGAGTGCCTAATGGCACTCTCCCATAAATGGAAACAAGGCAAATACTCACATACTAAACAATTTTAATTAAAAAAAAATATGAAGCATATCTACAGAATATGAAGCCTTCAAGTTGTGGCACCTGCACTTCAGAGTAAAGCCCAAATATGGACTTCCAGCACTCTACCAGTTAAACTTGCCAACCTGACACACATCAGGCAAGCACTGACTGGAGGCATGTGTTCCATCAACATGATCTACACCTCAGCTCACCAAGCCTCTATTTATTTATTAGAGTTTAATGACACTTTTGACAGCCAGGGTCACCTCGTGTCAGACAGTTGTACCGGTGGAGGAAGCTGGAGTACCCAGGCAGAACCAGTGAGCAATGGCAAGAAACTGTCAGACTCTCCAACATCCTAACTCCATACAAGCAGAGTAACCATTGGTCGAAGACAAGTGCACCATCGACATGCATTACATCTTAGTACACAGCGCCACCATGCCCCCACGTGGGCAATCGAGATTAAGTGTCTTGCCCAAGGACACAACGCAGTAACCCTTGGTGGCGATTAAACTGTAGACCTCTTGGTTTGAAGTTCAATGCCATAACTACTGAGCCACTGCGCTCCCCACTGAGCTACTGTGCTCCAACTTGAGCAATTAACATTAAGTGACCTCTCCAAGGACACAATACAGATAAAGCAGGTCTGGATCAAACCTTTGACCTTTCAATGTGAGGTCCAATGTGCTTACCAATGATCCGCCATGTTAACGCTCATTAGATAAACATTGAATCAAACCTGACAGAATAGTTTGAATCAAGTGAACTGAACTTGTAAACATTATTTATCCATTAATTTGTGTTATTTCTCTATTTCATGGCAATTACAACAGCCAAGTAGGGACCTGCAAAGCTTCAAAAGCTTCAAAATCCAGTTTGATTGAAAGTCATCTTTGATGTGATATGATTTGGTTCAAGTTGCACAAATCAGAAATTACTGAATCACCAAAATGTTCTCAAAAGCGTATCAAGTGTTTACCTGAGTTAGTTTGTCCTATTCAGAAAGCCTTTGGACAATATTTCTTGGAAAGTTAGGGGCCTGAAATTTCATTTTTCTGGTCAAATTGAATCATGAATTCAGTCAGACAGGGGATTTCAAATCGAATCTAATCTCAAATTTTGATTTGATTTGAATTCATCCCCAATGATTTGATTCGATTTGTTCTGATTCAATTCATGGAAATTTTCCAATCGTCATGAAGTTCTCAAATATCTGCCAGTTGTCTCCTCTTTAACTCTTCTTTTATCATTGGGGGACAATATTATAAAACTTTATATTGTATTTTCTAGAATTGTATTTTCTAGTTATCACTTTAAATGGATTGAAATTAACTATTAGCCTTTTCAAAGATGTGGCAATTTGCCAGTTGGCAAATTGCCATATCTTTTAAAATGCTACTGATTCTTTTTAGTAAGTTATATTAATGGGAAGAAAATACAATTCTATATAATACGATATTAAACGTTTTATAGTATTGGCTCCAGGTTTCCTGTACAGGAAACCTAATGATAGAAAAAGAGTTCACAGAGATTCTGCTTCAGAAACTACTTAGATTCTGTTTTGGAATATTCTGCTTTTTTGATGGATTTGGCCAAACAGACGAGTCACCTTTGCATACAATACTTGAATGAAGACTGACAAGATTTACTGTTGTAAGAGTTGTAATACAGTGGAGCCCACTTAAGTGGATAACTCCTAACTGGTAGAGTGCTGGAAGCCCATATTTGGACTTTACCCTTCAGTACAGTTACCACAACTTAAAGGCCTCAAATTCAGTGGATGTGCTTCGCTTTATCTTTGAACTGAAATAATTTAGTCTGTTAGGATTTGCCTTGTGACAATTTATGGGAGAGTGCCAATTGGCACTCTCTCATAAACTGTAGCAAAGCAAAGACATGTGAACAAATTCTGATGACCAAAAATAACTTGGCACTCTACCAGTTAACTGAATAACCCTGTTTAATTGAATATAATTTCCCAACACAAAACCATTTACCATACCCCCAGTACAAATTTGACCAGTTAATTGAATATAGGTTATAGCGTAAACTCCTTTTACTTGAATAAAAAAAATTTGTAACCTGTCGAGAATTTGCCCTGACTCTCCCCACTTTTCCTTTGTTTATAGACCTATTTGGCCCCAGTACATCCAATACAGGCATTTAATCTTTTATATCTTGTTTGACAGAGTTCATGGAGCTCTGTCAAACAAGATATAATAGAATAAATGCTAAGTATGTCTCTAGAATACAGGAAAGTGAGACAATCCCTGTTAATTGAATACTCCTGTTAATTGAATAATTTTCATTAGCAAAGTGGCTATTCAGTTAACAGGGTTCCACTATATCTATAACTCAAAGAGCAGTCAAATTCGATATGACATTTGATTCGAAGCAAAATCCCTGGCCTGATTCAATATGGGATTCAATTCATTCTGAAATTTGAGTTTTGTAGAGCTCTACAGCCAAGTTGCTATAATGGTATCATGACAGTTTTATATGCAGGCCTGAAAATAAGCAGTCTGACATTTGCTGAATGAGGTCCCCAGAGGGGGGATTTGATGCTATCCCATACAGTGGGCCAATGTATCCTCTGGGTATCTCTTTCTGTTTAGTTTTGAGACCCTCAGATTGAGGTTCACAGAGGGTAAATTTATTGATGCTGCCCTGCTATGCAGGGTAGCATCACTAAATTCACCCTCTGGGGACGTGATTTTGCAGATGACAGTCTGATTATTTTCTGGCTTGTTTATATGTGGCTGAAAATGGGAGTATTCAGAGTGGTGCTGAGTAACTGTTAGTCGTTCCAGCTGAACAAACCATTTATTTATTATCAGGGCTGCGCTAATCCTAACTAGACAAAGTCATACATGACGATCAGTTGAACTCGTTAAAGTAGGTGTACCTTTAATAACTCTGACAAAAATATCCAAAATAACAACTGCATTGAAATAGGGGTAGACATCAATAACATATACAGCAGAACCCTGTTAATTAAATAGCCACTTTGCCAATGAAAATTATTCAATTATTTATTTATTTATTGGTGTTTAAGGTCACATATTTATGCACAATGGCTAATCATGACCGTGACAGTTTTACGGGTGGAGGAAGCTGGAGTACCCGGAGAGAACCACCGAGCAACGACGAGCAGCTGCCAGCTCCCCAACATCGTAACTCCGCACTGCAGAACAGGCAGGGTTAGATTGGTTGAAGACATGCGCACCATCGACGTGTAGTACGCCTTAGTACACGGCGTCATCGTGCCCCCACGCGGGCAATGGAGATGAAGTGTCTTGCCCAAGGACACAACGCGGTTGCCGCAGGTGGGATTCGAACCGAGGACCTCTCGGCTTGCAGCCTGCACCTCTACCGACTGAGCCACCGCGCTCCCAAATTATTCAATTAACAGGAGTATTCAATTAACAGAGATTGTCTCACTTTCCTGTATTCTTGAGATAAACTTAGCATTTATTCTATTATATCTTGTTTGACAGAGCTCCATGAGCTCTATCAAACAAGATATAAAAGATTAAATGCCTGTACGGGATGTGGTGAGGCCAAATAGAGGTGTATTCAATTAACAGGGATGTTCAGTTTCCTGTATTATAGAGATAAACTTAGCATTCATTTGATTATATCGTTTGACAGTGCTCCATGAGCTCTGTCAAACAAGATACAGTAGATTAAATGCCTCTCTTGGATGGTAAATGGTTTTGTGTTGGGAAATTATATTCAATTAACAGGGTTATTCAGTAAAGAGATATACATTTAAGTGGGCTCCATTGTACTAGCATATCAAATAGCATGTCATTCTACCAAGTATTTTAAAAGTTATGGAGTTTAATGGTAAAAATTGAACAAATTTCAAATCCATAAAGGGTAATGACTTGTCGCAGCAAAAAATTCTAAAATTTAACTGGTAGAGTGCTAGAATATTATTTATTTATTGGTGTTTAAGGTCACATACTTATGCACAATGGCTAATCGTGACCGTGACAGCTTGACGGGTGGAGGAAGCCGGAGTACCCGGAGAGAACCACCGAGCAACGACGAGCAGCTGTCAGCTCTCCAACATCGTAACTCTGAACTCTGCACCACAGCACAGGCAGGGTTAGATTGGTTGAAGACATGCGCACCATCGACGTGCAGTACGCCTCAGTACGCAGCGTCATCGTGCCCCCATGTAGGCAATCGGGATGAAGTGTCTTGCCCAAGGACACAACGCGGTTGCCGCAGGTGGGATTCGAACCGAGGACCTCTCGGCTTGCAGCCTGCACCTCTACCAACTGAGCCACCGCGCCCCCAGAGTGCTAGAAGCCACTATCAGGGCTTTAATATGAAGAGCAGGTACCCCAGCCTAAAGGTATCATATTCTGTGGATGTGCTTCATATGATATTAGAAGTGAAATTACTTAGTCTATATGGGTTTGCCTTGTTACAATTTATGGGAGAGTGCCTCTTGGCACTCTCCCATAAATTGTATCAAGGCAAAGACACGTGAACAAATTTTGATGACCAAAAATAACTTAGCACTCTACCAGTTAACTATAATTTTTTCTAAATGGTCTTTGAAGGTTTTGTTCGCAACATCAGGTAAAGAGTTAAGTAGTTTTAAAATTCACTGTTGAAGACATATTGCAGTTTTGGGGTTAGAAATATGATACGTTTAGTTTCCAGCCATTATGCCACATATACAGAACATTATCAGCAATATGTTCACTTACTTTTCTACAATCACAAACATTTTTAAAGAAGCAAGGTTAGAATACAGAATATCTCACTACAAAAAGATCCATGTTGTGAGTGTACAGTATAGTGGCCGTGAATTAGTCGTAATCCACACGTGAGCAGTGACATCCATACATGCATTTACCAGGTAATAAAAATCATCAGCTGCAAAATTTTAATTAATGAAGCACTGGGTTGTACCCGGTGCTTCATTAATGAAATTTTTTATAATTATTCCTAAAATTAGTGTTTGGAATCTACTATTGTCCACCCGTGGAAAGTGATCAGTCCACAGTGACTGTACTGTACAATACACTTTTGTTTTAAATATTAATATAGCTTTTACATGCTTTTCACAAGCCAAAGTTTGCTACCTTTAATTTTGACCATGATGTAGAGTGTCTGTTGGATGTTTTTACCTGCAAAAAGCCACACAGTAATAATAAAGTAAAAAAAATCCTTTTTATTACTTTCCAAAGTGTGATTTACTGGGATTTCCAGGTTTGATTATAAACGAGAACTTCAGAAATGAATTATGCAATTAACAATTGTGTCATGTATCCGTGTACGCAAACGAAGATGCTTTTCCATGGGTGTAATGGGGACTTCATTGGTTTTTTTTCCTTTTTTTAACCCTTTACCTAACATGAAAAGCAGATGACACTTGCAAAAAAAAAATTCTTGAATAACTATTATTTTCATTTTTTGTCTCAAAAACATAGGTTATGACCCCTCATTGGAACGAGCTCGTTCCAATGAGGGGTCATAACCTATGTTTTAGAGACAAAAAATGAAAAAATAATGAAAATTAATTGGCGAGTTTTGAGAATAGTGCTGGCCGTTTTTGGCCGTTACGTTAGGTAAAGGGTTAAATAATATAATTATCGTTGATAATGAAAGGTAATAAACAGAGTAATTGCTTGGCTGGACCGGTTACGTGAAATAATTCATTCGAGGTGAGGGACTATATTGTAAAACACTTGTGCACATTTGCACACTCGTGTTTGTACAACGTCCCTCAATGGGAAATAATTCATTCGAGGCGAGGGACTATATTGTAAAACACTCGAGCGAATTCTCACCTCTGTCGTCAAGACAGCAATTTTATCGAAAATGCCGCACAGAAATAATAAGCCTTTGAGACATACAAAATGTATATTTGGGTGCCAAATTTTGGTACTGAATGCTGTATTTTTTAGGCCAAATGAACTATTTTAGTGGAATTGGCATACAAACACTGCCCTTTATCCAACATGGCTCAAAGACGACACTTACAAAAAATATTTTGTGAATTATTAAAAAAATATTTGGCCTCAGAAACATAGGTAATGACTCCTCATTGGAACAAGCTCAAAAAGCTTGTTCCAATGAGAGATCATAATCTATGTCTTCAGACAAACACTGATACATAAAATTTGAATCGCGATTTATGGGATTAGCACTGGGTATAAAAGACCATTACGTTTAGACCATTATGTTTGTTAAGGCTTAGCAACAATAAAAATATAACATGTAACCTGAAAAGAAATTTTGAAAAACTTTTTTGAAGAAAAGCTTTCCTTGAACACATTTTCTAAAAACGAAACGATATAAAGAAGAGGAACCCCATTAATTAGATATTCTTTTTGTTAGCTGCAAAATAGACATCTCTTAAAATATTCATAGAACAGCTGAAAAATGTTGAAAATATTAAAGAAGAATACCAAAAAAGGTTGTACACTCTCCAAACAATATATTTATGACACATCACCCATGCACATCATCCATGCATTCCCTTAATAATAAATTAATTGTCTTAGGCCCCACAAAGTAGATCTTCTGTTTCTCAGGCCATTTTTTTGTAAAAATGCATGTGTTGCAGGCAGTTTTCAATTTTATTTTTGTAATTATTTCTTTGCCATCACAAGTTCATGTTCTTGGTTTGTTTTATGTTTTTGGCCTGATATTCTACCGAATAGCATGCGTGGTGGTGTATTTTGTCCCTTGAGTGCAAGAAGGCTTTGCAATGCTGAAGCATTGCAAAACCTTGTTGCACTCAAGGGACAAATTTATGAATTATATTAACTTGGGTAAAATATCAGACATAAACCATTTAATTTTTTTTTTTTTTAAGTTTGCAATAGCTATAAAGAGAGAGCATGCAGCAGCCTAAAGTCTCATGCAGGAGGGCCTAAGAAACAGATTTTTTACTTTTTTAAGCCTTATGTTAATACTGGCATTGGTCCAACTGAAATAAATTCTGAAATGTCTTCTCATTTGTTATCACTGTTGGCATGGATAAATTATTGAAAGATTTATACGAAAAAAATTTAAATCCTCTTTTACAATAAAAAAAAAATACCAGGGCTTATATTCCATCTAAATTTGGGAGAATCCATTTGGATTCTCACAAAAATAGTTGTGAGAATCCCTACCTGCTACGAGTGTCCCAGTATCCCATTTGGCCACCATGGTTGAACCCTTTCGTATACTGATAACACATGTTAACCCTTTTCCAAATGCAGCTTTTAAATTTTTAAAATATAAACTGAATTCGATAATTTAAAAAAAAAAACAAAAACAATATTTATCAATAAAAATTACAAATATGAATGTCATTGGACCCAGCTCAATGAGCCGGTTCCAATGACTGCCATATTCTTACAATTTTAATGACATTGTGTCAAGATATTTCAGGACATGTTAGCCATACATTGGTTAATTTGCTGCTGCTATGTTAGGTAAGGGTTAAATTGAGTCAATTCTTTTCATGCGAATCCTAGCAGAGGTGCAGCAAGAATCTACATGAAATTCTCGCTGGCTTCATTGCACGAATCCTTGAGTGAATGGATTTGTGGATTCTCCTCGAAATATAAGCCCTGAATACTAAAGTACAATCAAAACAATCAAAATTCAAAACATGCAAATGTAGATTTTTTGTGCAATCAGAAACTACAGTGAATTGGTTAGTAAAAAACAATCAAAATTCAAAACATGCAAATGTAGATTTTTTGTGCAATCAGAAACTACAGTGAATTGGTTAGTAAAACACACATTTGTTATTATTGAAAATCCTTGTTCCAAAATGTTTTCATTTATGCTTACAGAAAAAACAGGTTGATTTCCATAAAATTATGCCACCCTCTAAGTGGCTGACGACAAAATGATCCTTTGCAAACTTTCTACTGGTAGCTTAGCAGAAATAAACGTAAACATACTCTCTGGTCAACTGTAAGCACTCAAGTGATAACATGAATTGTGTACAGTCAAAACTAGAAGTCCTGTCACGACCTGTGCGCTTATCTTGGCTTAATTGCGCATAGGAATTGCACGCAATTGCAATATCGAATGGCATCCAAAGCACGGCAGGTTCGCCTGGTTATTCATAGCAAACACAGGCAATGTTTTTGCCAATGGACCTCCGGGTTACCCGGAGGTCCATTGGCTGAAACATTGCTTATGCACAGGCCATATGTACATAATGCGATAGCCTTACTATGGTCATAACGCATATATTACCGTGCAGATAAACATTCTATTTGTGCGCATTTCATGACAGGACTTCTAGTTTTAACTGTATGTGCTTAAATGCTTGAGTGCTGGAAGTCCATATTTGGGCTTTATTCTGAAATGAAAGTACTGCAACTTAAGGGCTTCACATTCGGTGGATGTGCTTCATATTATCTGTGAAGAAAAATTATTTTGTATCTGTAGATTTGCCTTGCTGCAATTTATGGAGGAGTGTTTATAGGCCTGCTTCTATAAATTGTAGCAAGCAAAAGACATGTTAACATATTCTGTCAACCTCAAACATGAGCTATTGCTGAAGGCAATTATACCCCAACTGCAGTGCTGGACCAATGAAGCATAAGTAAGGTAATGACCATAACTCTGGTAAAAAATAAAATACGAGGCAAACTTTTTTATAACATGTGCAGGAGCAACTTTTCACAAGGATCCCTCATACCAAATTTCACTGAAATCCATCCACTCACTATTGAGATACAGCTGCAGATGGACGGTTGGACACAGGGACAGATGGATGCATGGATGCAAAGATGCATGCAAGTAATCCAGTATACCCATACCTAATTTAGCACTCTACCTGTAAAGGGTCCTTTGATGGAATCCCTTAGACTTCAATATATGACTAAAAGTGAGTTTAATCCTCTGCAAACTGATGTCAAAATACTGAAATTTCATGCAGCAAATTCTCCCCATAATACAACTAGGAATTTAACCACTTCGGTCTTTTTGGAAAGAGGTCACTAAAATTTTGGCATCATTGTACAGTGTTACGGGATCTGTAAATCAATTTTTTCAAAACTACTGTGTGTCAAACAAGAGTTCACATATGAAAAAACATATAACTCATCAGACAAAGTTGAGGGTACTTGGACCACCACTCCTGAGAGGATTCAGGTGTTTCCTCAATTATGTACAAAATTTGAAATATTAGCTCTACTCCCGAATATGATCCAAGGGGACTGATCTGTATAAACTTTTAAATTATTGTCAAAATTATTGTGTCAAAATTATTGTCATTCATGGAGGTATGTATACTACTCAAAGTTTGCTAAGCACCAAGTATATCCAACTACCTATTTTACGTTTCAGTTGAAATATTGTAATGAAAAGTGAATATATTTTTTATTTAATTATATCTTTAATGATTTAAGTACAGAAATTAAGATTTTGTTTGTGTTTGACATTACTTTTCAGCTTTTGAATATGATAACCATGGAAAATGGATATTATTGGTAAAAAAGGAAATTTTTCAATATGCCAAAAACTTGATGGAGAAACTGATATGGCTTCAATATCGAGTATGAGACCCATTACTGTTAATTATAGCTTGACAATGCCTTCTCATGCTCCCAATCCGGTTCCTGTTGGTCCTTTGTGGGATGTTGTTCCATTCTTGGACCAGCATGGCACCAAGCTCCTGGACACTTCTTGGCTGGACTGGATGGGCTGAAATTGCAAGCTGCAACTCATTCCAGACATGTTCGATTGGATTGAGGTCAAGGGATCTTGCTGGCCAGCTCATACGCTCAATCCCCTCCTTCCGTCGGTACTCCCCAACAGCATGGGCAACATGAGGACGGGCAATATCGTCCATCAGAATGAATCACCCACTGCACCTGCATACCATCTGACGTGGACATCCAGGAGCTCATTAATATACTGTTGTGCAGTCAATGTACCACGTTCAAGGACACAGAGCTCAGTACGTCCATCCCAGCTGATGCCGCCCCAGACCATGATTGACACTCCACCTAAGCGGTCATGCTCAGCAATGTTGGCTGCATGGAATCGCTCTCCTGGTCATCTCCATGCCCTAGAATGCCTACCTGTGTGGTCTAGGCAGTACCTTGACTTATCTGTAAAAAGGACAGGTCGCCAATCATCCCTGGTCCATCCAACGTGGCCCATGGCCCACTCATATCATACCAGGTGGTGGTTCTGGGACAGCGGAATGCAAATACATGGTCTTCTCAATCGGAGACCACCTTCGTGCAACCTTGCCCGGATAGTCTGTGTCGAAACATTTACCCTGGATGCATTCTGAAGGTCACTGCGAAGCTGGGTTGCTATGGCAAAGCAGTTCCTACGGGCCTGAATGATCAAAAACTGGTCTTCAGCTGCAGATGTTGCCCTGTCTCAACCACCGCCATGCCGTCTTACTGGTGTGCCATGCTGTTGAAATCTTGCCCAGGCTCTTGTGATCACCGTATGGTGCACACCAAGGGCTTCACCAACCTGACGATGGGTAGCCACTTGCTCCACCATCCCTACAGCCCGCCACATTTCTGCTTCAGACAAATGTCTTCTTACATTTGCATTTGCCATATTCAATCATTAAATCACAAGTGTTTGTGTTGAAATGAAAACTGAATACCCTACACATGTCATGTACATGTAGACAGTACACGAAAACATCATGAAAATCAAGGGGTACATGCTTTCCATGACTGTCACGAAAAGTCTGCCTGTCAAGAGATCTAATGTAAACACTGGGGACCATCTCAATACATTCCTCAATCATATCCACAAAAAATATCGCAAATATGTCACCAGCAAACATCACAATGAGGTGTTAAATATTTGGTGCTTAGCAAACTTTGAGTAGTATAGGACAAAAGTTGATAAGGAAATTTTTTATTTTTTTTCTTTCTTACAAAATCTCAGTTCATGTTGGGGATGTTTTAAAAGGTTCAGTAACAACACCACCCAACTTGAAACAGATGCAAATAACACTGAATAACAGCGAAATACATTTTCAAAACCAGGAGTTTTGATATTTCAAAACAAGTGTCAACAAATGGATTACAAAGTGGAAACTTGGCATGTGGAAAGAACTGAAATTGTTAAAAGGCAGAATATCTGTCCCGGGGGTGCAGTGGTTCAGTAGACTATCTGTCCCGAGGTCGCAGTGGCCCAGTAGGTACAGGTGCAGGCTGCAAGCCGAGAGGTCCTTGCATGGTTCGAATCCCACCTGCAGCAACTGCATTGTGTCCTTGGGCAAGACACTTCACCCCCATTGACCATGTGGAGGGGGGGGGGGGGATGGTAGCATTGTGTACTAAGGCATACTGAACATCGAAGGTGCACCTGCCTCCAACCCATTCTAATCCTGCATGTGTAGAGTTAGCATGTTGGGAAGCTGGCAGTTGCTTGGTGGTTCTCTCAAGGTACTCCGGCTTCCACCACCCATAAAACTGTATGGTCATGATTAGCCATTGTGTGGATATATGTGACCTTAAACACCAATAAATAAATAAATAAATAAATAAATAAATAAATAAATAAATAAATAAATAAATAAATAATACTATCTGTCCCACCAACCATTGCTTTAAAAAATGCCATGCAAGCCATTCCAGCACAAAAGTCATTGAAACAAAGCATCCTCTGGTGCAACAAAAAAATATGTCCCCCGTAAATAAACTTACTGCCTCATGCTTTATCTGTTGTTATTCAACAGCCTGATATTTAAGGCTTCTAAACTCCTTATCAGACAAGAGAAACAAAACCACTGAGCTGAATAGATAGAAATTATGCAATAAGTTTTTTAAGACACATTTGTACACCAAATACATAGCAATTGACATCTCCAAAGAAGTTGAGTGAGGTCATTTCAATGAGGGTTAACCCCCGAGAGCTCTGGTAATGCAACCAAATTTTCTTCAATCTTTCTTTTTTTCTATCATTTAAATATGAATTTAACCAATTATATCTTGTTTGACAGAGCTCACTGAGCTCTGTCAAACAAGGTATATTTGGTTAAATATCAAATTGCATTATGGGAAATATTTGTTGCCATTTTGACATCAGAGTAAAGGGTACAGTACAAATAACCCTATGACCTATAGCTGGATCTTATTGGATGCCTTTTGTATAACACAACAGGTGAAATCCTATGCTAAGTGCCATAAGTATGAGATGCAGAGAGTTTGAAAGGGTGTGTCTCCTCTCACCAGGTAATCTTAGGCTCCAGAATGGCTTAGAATGATATCTGCAAGCTTCTGATTGTAAATAAGTGGAACAGTTTTGTTCTTTACTATGAAATTTGTGAGGGTTCCCAACTGGCCCTCCCCTTTATATTGGCAACTGCTGTCCTTTAGAAAAAATACACTGTCTGATAGAGATCAGCGAACTCTGTCAAACGAAATACAGTGAATATGCCACCATATATGTTCATGTTATCAACCAAGCAAAAAAAGATGTATCCATGTTTATTTGTCTTCTTTGAGGACTACCTACATGCACTTATTAATAAAAAAGTAACATGATCACATTCGTAAATTAATTCCACAACTGATGGAGAATGCTACCAGTTCAGACAAAACACATATGTTTCAAACCAACATTTAGCACAGTAACACTTGATGCAGGGCGTTTACACATCCGGTCAACATGCAACATAAAACTAGATCCATTCAACATAACTCTGTCAGTGTTCAGACTAATTTTGCCTATTTGGTACTAGTACAAGTCATTTTATTGAATTATAAGGTCTCAATGAGGATTTAACAAAACAAAGAGGAGATGCAGAAAAAGCAACTGTCTTTTTATATGTAAGCTTGTTTGTGTCGTTGATAAAATCTCAGTGTTACAAAATGCAAAATTCAAGGCTTCCAAGAGGTATTTGACCATTCATCAACATACATGAGAACCCAACAGTAAATTCCAAACCATGGGCTCAAGTGAGCCTAACATGCTCACCTGAATCAAGCTACCTGCAGAAAATCATTATTTTAAATTACTTTAAATTATTTTAAATTATAGCATTTTTGCACCATGCAGCTTATAAGAAAGGCATTTTAAATTCTTTTCTATTTTTAGCCAGAGGGTTCCCACAAAGGTGTGGAAAGTTCTTTTTGCACGAATAAAGTACAATTTTGTGAATTTTACCCCTCCAGGGACAAATCCAAATAATGGCAGAGAAACGTTCTCAGAACAACTTTATTCTACACCATGAATGGTAGACTGTATGGCATATGTCAAATCAATGTAGCTGGTAGTTTGGGGGAAAAGAACCTCCAAATATTCTTCTGAAGCCAAAAAAGAATAAATATCACAAGATTCTGCCTGGTGGGTTTGAAGAAGAAGATCTTTGAAGAATATTCCTCATACTGCACAAGGTTTAATCTTTGAGTTCCATAGGTAGCCCAAGGATATGATTGAAACAAACTTGAATCTCACCACACTTATGTCAATACTATATAATTAAACTTTTTTTCTGTTCAGGCATTTTCAGGCAAAATGATTGGCTAAAATATTTCTTTTTTCACTTTTCATAACACAATGAACCAAAACAAATGCATTTAGGCCCACCCTAAACAACGCCCTTAATATCTGCCTTGAAAATTTTGTTGCACAGTGTGATTGGAAAAGAACCCCTGCATGCTCCTATTGTTTCAACACAAAAAGTAATTAATATTTATCTCATCATATTAAAACGACTTTCAAAATAAAATTGAATAAACAATGAAATCCTTATCATGCTTTTAATTCCATGTTCAATTTGTTTATACACAATAGGTGATTGTTTGCATTCATCGTTTTACCCAAATCAAACATAAACAATGGCCGGTCATAAAAATCCACAAACGAAACTCGTGAGAAAACCTTTCCAATTTCCAAATAGCCTGAATGAACTCTTTCTGAGACAAAGTTCAACCAACTTCATGTCATCTGGGTTTATATCGAACTCCACATTTACAAACTGCAGTTTCAATTTCTCAGGAAATGATCAAAATCAGAATTAAATTTAATTCAGTGTTGCTTTGAATGACAGCACCCTCCCATCAAGTGGAAAAGGAGATTGAAGTTTTGTGTGGGTGTGGCCTATGATGTTCCTTTTAACTTACGCAATTCATTGGTCAATAAAATTTTTAATGACATAAGAACATGTTTCGGTGAAATGTATCATTATTTCAAACAGAATTTTAGAAAACTATGCCTTGTTTATTCAGTTATCACTAGGAAGCATGATGTGACCTGGTTTTTATTTTAACTCCGCAAAGGAGAGAGTGTTTAAATTTAGTGTCCCTCAAGTTTAATTATAAGGAATGATCGTTTGTTTCTGTCTACCTCTTGAGTTATGAACCCCGAAAAACAAAGGCCAAAGGTTGTACCCGGTGCTTCATTGATTAAATTTTTGATGATTATTCCTATAATTAGTGTTTGGAATCTAATATGATTGCATCCGTGGGAGTATTATTCACGAGTGGAAAGTGACCAGTCCATGGCAATCATACTGTATAGCATCAACACAGGTTTTATTTGAAATCAGCCAACTGTTTATATTTTTGCTGCCCAAATTTATGAACATATCCATCTGGCATTTGTTAGTAAGTACTCGTCCACCAACAGAAAAAAATATGCCCTCCACCAGATGCAGATCAGTAGACAAGGACTGCTTTAATTTCCAGTAGACAAGGACTGCTTTAATTTCCAAATTAATACAACTCTGTGTCTTGGATATGAAATCACGGATCACTGTTGAATTTCTTAGACGCTTATTACTTTTCCTCCAGTTCTATATTTACAAATCTGTATGGAACACATGTTCCATATGGATTTCCACTGACAGACTATTATGTCCATGTAATGTCATGGATCTATTAAATGAACTAAACTCCACCTATTTTCATAATAGGCCAATCGAAATGTTGCATACTGACCTAGATCAATTTGCATGCATATTACTTCTCCAGTTCCATATTTACAAATCCATACAGAACACGCATTCCATACAGATTTCCATTGACAGACTACTTTTCCGTGTGATGTCATGGATCCATCAAAAGAACTAAACTCCACCTATTTTCATAATAGGCCAATCAAAATGTTGCATACTGACCTAGATCAATTTACGTGCCAATTACTTCTCCTCCAGTTCCATATTTACAAAGCTGTGCAGAACACATGTTGCATTCAGATTTCCTTTGACCGACTATTTTTCCACGTGATGTCATGAATCCATCAAAAGAACTAAATTCAACCCATTTCATAATAGTCCAATCGAAACATTGCATTCTGACCTTGATCAATTCAGAAGCTGCAGTGACAGCTGATAAATCACATGTCTATTGGAAAATGTTTTTATTCAAATCCACCAACCTGCATTAAATTAACAAAATTAAACCTATTCTATAAATGGGGAGTGATTTTATAACACTTAAGTTCTGACTTTAAAGTGAATATCTCTCAGATAATTTCTTAAAAAATATGAATAAATAACCTATTTTAACACAATTTTCATTTATATTTTTCTCTTTACGTATCCATCTGTCACACATTTGCCAATCGCACCGGAGTTTTGTTTTTATTTCGAGTAGACATCAGAACTGTCAAATTTTACAAACAATAACAAATTTTAAAATTAACCCTTTCAACACTGGTGGTATCTTCCATGACAGTTAAATGGCCGACATTGGAAAAGTCCATATCCATTATTTCAGGGTAGAGCAATTAATATTTTCAACGTGCAGTCTTCAGGCTGCACGTTGAAGCTATTAATTGTTTTACCACACTTGTTCACTAAGCAGCCATCCTACTTAATGAAATTATGACGTGTCGTGTTCCTGGACCGGTAAAGATGGCGCCAGTTTTGAAAGAGTTAATGGATTCTGTGTCATATATGTATGCAATAAACACAGAGCATCATGATGTGCGAATGCATTCATCAATACAGCACTAATGCCATAAGAGAAGGATAGAACTTGAGGCTGCATCTCTTGTTCTATCCTTCCACGCTGGCACTCATGCCATATTGACATCATGACATTCTGTGTATATATCATAGGATTTACTCTGACTGATAGTGCATTGGAGTATGTACAAGAATGGTAATAAATTTACTTTGAATTTCAAAGGGAATAGTAAAATTTGTACTGAAGGTATAGTAAATGTTTTTGTGTTTGGAAGCTATATTCAATTAACAGGGTTATTCGATTAAGAGATAATCAATTAAGAGATATCCAATTAAGTGGGCTCCTCGGTATGACCCAGAGGTGTAATTTTATTTTGAACACATGGCAAATGGATATCTTCAGGACAAGATACGTAATTAATAGAAAATTTGATTCAAGTAAGGAGGTAATTTAACTCTTTGCATGCTGCTGGTGGATATTTCTGCCCAGATACAAAATCCCTTGCTTCTGAAAAAAGTAAAATTTGGGCACATGTAGCAAAATGTTTCCCCTGTAAATTGAATGAACTTTTCGACCAATGATTACTTTAGATAAATTTAGACAAATTTTTCTTCAGATCTAGTCATGGCTGCTTCACAGCAGCCATGACTAGATCTGATGAAAAATGTTTTGAAAATACCCAGCATGTTAAGAGTTAAAATCATCTATGGCTATATAATGTCTGAAACACACTAAGTATAAAGACAAGTTTCACCCATCATTATTTATACCTTTGCTACTCACATTTAGGGCAGCACGATATTCAAAACTGAATACCGGTATCGGTATTCAAAAAAATATCGCAGTGTACCGGTATATCGAAAACTGTGCAGATATATGAACACAAATACCACAATTGAGACTCGATGCATCACAGTCGGAACGAATTAGCACGCCTTGATGATGCAGGTAGAAAAACCTTTACCCAACGCAGATGATATCAAAATTTATTATTTTCAAAATTAGTTTATCAGATTTTCCCCAAACATTTCAACAAAACTATATCATGTGACCCCTCATTGGAACGAGCTCGTTCCGATGAGGGATCACATGATATAGTTTTGTTGAAACTTTTCAAAATTATTTTTTCATCTGCTGAATTTGTATATTACGAGGGCTCAAGCAGACGATTCTTTGGATAAAGGGATAATATTATTCATTCGAAGCTACATTTAAAAAACTCAAGACATCTTGAAAATTAAATTGAGGGTAAATAAATAATGATGATAAACCGATATTTTTGTAATTACACCGGTATTCAATCGATATTGGTTTGAATACCAGTATATATCGGTTTATCGATATACCGTGCAGCCCTACTAACATTACATGGGTTGGTTACTGCATCCAGTTTTACCAGGAAAAGAGAACTTGCACACCACAGTAAACAAGCACTGCTCCATTTCCAAAGGTTCCCATGGGGAACTTATAGAGATATCCCTTTAAGCAGCATCCAGTTGAAGTAAATTTTATTTCATAAAATGTGGCAAAATAATCAATCCTTAGCAAAATTAGCTTTAACCCTTTACCTAACCAAATTTATTTATTTATTTATTGGTGTTTAAGGTCACATACTTATGCACAATGGCTAATCGTGACCGTGACAGTTTTACGGGTGGAGGAAGCCGGAGTACCTGGAGAGAACCACTGAGCAACGACGAGCAGCTGTCAGCTCTCCAACATCGTAACTCTGAACTCTGCACCGCAGCACAGGCAGGGTTAGATTGGTTGAAGACATGCGCACCATCGACGTGCAGTACGCCTCAGTACACAGCGTCATCGTGTCCCCATGTAGGCAATCGGGGTGAAGTGACCTAACCAAATAGAAGACGATATTAGCAAGAAAATTCTTGAATATCTAATTTTTAAATTTTTTGCCTCAAAAACATAGTTAATGATCCTCTCATTGGAATGAGCACATTAAGACCATTCCAATTAGGTGATCATAAATTAAGTTTTTAATGACAAGAAGTGATACAATTTGAGTGGGCAATTTTGGGAAAAGAGATGTGCAGTTTTAGGCCATTACCCCTTAAGTCCTCAGATTAATTTTAAGGTAATAACTATTGTATATATACAAGCATTTTCCAAGCTAATTGTGACAGGACTTCTAGTTTTAACTGTACACAGCAGCCGTTGATATAACAGTATTTCTACATTATTGTTGGCTGTCTGTACAAGCCTGTACAGGCAGCCAGCAGTGATGTAAAATCACTGTCAAGATAAATGCATCCTACAAATAGAGTTCTTCAGAAAGAGTACATGTGGGACAACTTTTTCAGATCAATATAAAAGGGGGCTGTTTGTGGCTGTACAGACAGGCCTGAAAATAAGCTGTCTGACATTTGCAGAATGAGGTCCCCTAGAGGGTGAATTTGATGATGCTATCCCATACAGTGGGTAAATTTATCCTCTGGGTACCTCTTTCTGTTCAGTTTTGAGAACCTGATTCAGATGGAGGCTCACAGAGGGTAAATTTAGTGATGCTACCCTGCTGTGCAGGGTAGCATCACTAAATTCACCCTTTGGGAACCTCATTTTGCAGATGACAGTCTGCTTATTTTCTGACTTGTGTACAGGGAGCTAAGAGTTAAGTTAGGTAAAGGGTTAACAGTGACAGAGTTTATAGCACAAGCAAAATGCGAACAATCAACATCCATACATTCATCAACAGCAAAAATAAACCTTTAAAATAGCATCTTAGTGTTATTATCAGATGTTTTTCTGTGACAAATCATATTTCTTGAAACTGCAAGAAAAACCAAATGTGAATTTTCAAAAACCACACGCCAGACTGAAGAACTTTTACAATATTCACAATGTACTTGTTCAAAGGTTACTTTTCTCAGACGGCTAGAAATATGTTCATATGTATTATTTCTTTTTGAACATTTTTGGCATCACAGTGAAAATGTATTCAATAAATGATGAAATTGAAGAAAAATGCAAATTATTGAGACAATCAGACCAAATTAATAACTGGTAGAGTGCTAGAAACCACTATCAGGGCTTTAATATGAAGAGTAAGTACTTAAGCCTAAAGGTAGCCTATTCTGTGGATGTGTTTCATATTATCTTAGAAATGAAATTACTTAGTCTATGTGGGTTTGCTTTGTTACAATTGATGGGAGAGTACCTGTTGGCACTCTCCCATCAATTGTAACTAAGAAACGACACATGAACAAATTTTGATGACCAAAAATAACTTTGCCCTCTACCAGGTATATCTTGGAATCTTAAAGTCCAGTCTATCCAATGTTACACAGTAGGTACTTTGGCATGGGCAGTTCAAATTATGGAGGGAAGAAAAAGTTGTACACTCAACTGTTTCTAGTCAACTGTCATCGGCGTGAATAAGCAGACAACACTTAATTAAAGGCAACTTCTTAAGGGTTAACTCTTTACCCAATACACATGATATCAAAATTTGTTATTTTAATTACTCTTTTTCAAAATATTTTTAAAAAATTTCAACAAAGCCATATCATGTGACCCCTAATTGGAACAATTATTGTTTAATTTATTGCTGTTTAAGATCACATATTTCTCGTTGAGCTCATTCCAAAGAGGGGTTCACATGATTCATTAGGTAAAGGGTTAAGCAGCACTCATTTTGAAAATAACAAGAGAGTGACTAACACCCTCCTGGGAAAATGTGCAGGACAGTAACTGACCCCATGTTATAACAGTCATGATACTATGATGAGGAAATTATTTATTTATTTGCTGCTGTTTAAGGTCACATATTTTGGCACAATGGCGATTTGTGACTGCAACTTGGAGACAAAGTCAAGTTTAATGAATCGTTTATACCCTTGTTATCAATTTTGGAGGATTTTCACCCAAAGCTTCGATGACTGGGTCCTGTTTAACCAGTAAAACAGAGTTGTTTACCACAGTAAAGAAGAAGCACTGTTTCACTTCCTGGGGTTCCCACTGGGGAACCCTGTACCACCGGCCTTTCCTTAATGTCATCCATTGGGAGTTATTAAAACCCATGTTCTTTCTCAGATTTTGACAAATTCTATGGTCTCAGGACAGGTATTCTATCATACAATCAAAAAGAGGCCCTGCAGACAATAGACAAATTTTTTCACCATTGATTTCTTGAGTTAGGGGAACCCTGTACCATCGAACTTTCCTTAATGTCATCCATTGGGAGTTATTAAAACCCATGTTCTTTCTCAGACTTTGACAAATTCTATGGTCTCAGGACATGTATTCTAACATACAATCAAAAAGAGGTCCTGTAGACAACAGACAAATTTTTTCACCATTGATTTCTTTAGTTAATTTTAGAAGAATTTTTCAGCAAATCTGGTCATGGCTGCTCCACAGCAGCCATGACTAGATTTGATGAAAAATATCTTTAAAATACTCAGTGGGTTAAGTGTTAAAAATAGAGGATCTCTAATGAGTTGTGAATTGATATGAAATTTCTGCACCTGTACTGAATTCACTAAAATGAAATCCGAGCCAAGGTTTTCCAAGGCTTTATTAGGTTGACTGTTAATGAAAAATAAGAGAAGATTAATTAAATTCTCCTTCCGCAAACCAACTCACAATGTTACCACATCAGCATTGACTTCTGATGTTATTCTCGTATTAAACATGTTGTGAATGATATTGTCCATAATGAGCTAACTGATGGTGAATATGTGATAAAAGACTTTCTATATTTCAATTAGATTTATTTTACAGCACAACTTTTAGAAACCCAGGTGGATTTTTCAGGTGGGAATTTGTTGCTCTTATTTTCAAAACAGTTGAGCTATGAGGGTGTGGCAAGCGTGATCACTCACCTCAAACAAGACACCTGTGACACATGCTCAGACAGTGCTCTCAGAATCCTTCATAACAACTGTTGCAATCTAGCAAATCAACAAGTCATTGTTAGAAACTCTAGGAAAAAGAGCCGAGATATTTTCGGTAAATGAGATCAGCTTTGTCACTGGAACAGTTGAACAATGTTATACCTCATATATGACTTTAATCTTTGACAAAGAAAATCTGTTAACCCTTTACCCATACGATATAAAAATTTGTTACTTTAATATTTTTTCCAAATTTTTCGCAATATTGCAACAAAACCATATCATGTGACCCTTAGTGGAATGAGCTTGATGAGTTCATTCCAATAAGGGGGTCATATGATATAGTTTTGTTGAAATCTATTTTTTTAAACTATTTTTTCCACAGCTGAATTATAAATTACATGGGAGGATATGATCAATATGTTAGGTAAAGGGTTAAATTAATGTTTCAGCTCCAGCTGATAAAATCCATAAATACCGAGTTTTAATAACCATGCAGAGCAAAAAATCCCTTTTAAATCAAATTTGCTGAATAGCAAAATAATGTTCACCGAGTACACTGGAACAAGGATAAACCTCCTCACTGCTGTGAGATAAAAATTATAGTTAAGTGACACTCCACTGCAAATTGTTCAAAACAAAGCTGAGGTATTCAAAACAGAATTTTCATTTTCATCATTCAAACGTTGGGCTAACATAACAGGTAAGCCTAACAAACCCAAGTTAATGATAATTATGAACCATTTTTTTTTTATAAAATGAAAATTAAATTTTAATATTACTTATCTTTCACTTATTCAAGATTCTAAAATTGTACAATTGTTTGCCCAAAATGATTGCACTACCATTACAGTAAAATTCTATTTTCTGAATTGGTAAACTGTCAGAAATTGCAGCTGCAAGCCAGAAAATAAGCAGACTGTAATCTGCAAAATGAGGTCCCCAGAGGGTGAATTTAGTGATGCTGCCCTGCACAGCAGGGTAGCATCACTAAATTTACCCTCTGTGAACCTCAATCTGAATCAGGGTCTCAAAACTAAACAGAAAGAGGTACCCAGAGGATAAATTGGCCCACTGTATGGGATAGCATCATCAAATTCACCTTCTGGGGACCTCATTCTGCAAATGTCAGATTGCTTATTTTCTGGCCTGTGCAGCTGGCGGTGGATATTCCTTCCCGGGATAAGATTTCTTCTGCGACTGAAGTAAGTATAATTTGGTCACTATTAATCCAATTTTCCCCCTGTAAATTGAATGGACTTTTCATCAATGATTCCTTCAGTTAATTATAGATGAATTTTTCATCAAATCTAGTCATGGCTGCTTCACAGAAGCCTTGTCTAGATTTGATGAAAAATATCTTGAAAATACTAAGTGGGCTTAGAGTTATAAATTTAAAAAGGGATATTCTATAATTCAGAAATGGGATAATTATCACAGGATTTTTTGAGCTTATCAAAATAAACATTTGTCATTCAAGCACTGATAAAATGAGATCAAAATGATCTTAATCAGAGTGAGCTAGGAAAGTGTATGTGTGACACACTAGCGCCAAGGTGGGTAAGAGGGGGATAAGAGAGGCAACTACCCCAGGATTTTGGAAGTATTAAAAACGTGTAGGTTCACTTACTGATACATCTGAGCTGAAAGTAGTGGGAAGGCTTTTGGTATGGGCCTCTCATGCTTGGGGGGGTGGGGGGGGGGGGGTGAGGGGGGATGAGGGGGGGGGGGGGGGTGACAAGAGTATGTAGTTGCATTACTGTCTGACAGGTTCCATTCATATAAAAAAAACCCACTTGTTCCAGTTTGTTGGTTTTCCACCAGACTTTCCTGCAATGTGGTGATCACGATTATTGTTGGAGAAAAAATGCAACATACACACAGAAATACAGGTAAAAAATCACCCAAATTGTTAGGAAAAAATTTAGCAGATACTGTCAAAACGCAGGAGAATGCTTCTCCTAGCACTAATTTACTTGCACTTCAGTACTTGCACATCACCCCTGGGGCTTGTCCTCACTCTTGGCAGCCCTAGTGTGACAGAGCAAATTAAATGCGACTCCCAAAAGATTTGGGGTTATGAGTTTCCACATCAAAAGCATGTGTTAAATTCCTTTCAGTATACCAATGCTTCCTCTATATCAATCAAGTTCAGTTGTAATTTCTCTGCTATTGACTGTTTTCAAAAACTAAATTCTGACCAGGTATATGTATTTATTGGTGTTTAAGGTCACATATTTCTACACAATGGCTAATCATGACCATGACAGTTTTACTGGTGGACGAAGCCGGAGTACCCGGAGAGAGCCACTGAGCAACGGTCAGCTCCCCAACATTGGTTGAAGACAGGTGTACCATCGACGTGCAGTACGTCTGAGTACACAATGCCACTGTGCCCCCACGTGGGCAATAGGGGTGAAGTGTCTTGCCCAAGGACGCAACACGGTTGCCGCAGGTAGGATTTGAACCAAGGACCTCTCGGCTTGCAGCCTGAACCTCTACCAACTGAGCCACCGTGCCCCCTTTCTGACCAGGTATCTCATCATGTACTAATTTATGACTTCTTGGTATTCAGCAAGTAACTTTTCCATTTTATTGTTAACCCTTTACCCAACGTAAGGGCCAAAACCGGCCAGCACTATTCTCAAAAATTGTCAATTAATTTTCATTATTTTTTTCATTTTTGGCCACAAAACATAGGATATGAGCCCTCATTGGAACGAGCTCATCGAGCTCGTTCCAGTGAGGGGTCATAACCTATGTTTTTGAGATGAAAAATGAAAAAAATTAGTTATTCAAGAATTTTTTTTGCAAGTGTCATCTGCTTTTCATGTTAGGTAAAGGGTTAAAATACTTGGATAAGTGATTTGAAGAATCATGAATTTCATGCATTGAAAACCTCAGTGTAAGCTTAAATTAATTAAATGAACACAAACACGGCAATACAAACCTTGTAGTACCTTTTAAGCAGAAGGGTGTAGCGCTGAAACAGAATCACTAAAGCTGCTTTGAATATTATATAAGCATAAAGGCAAAGTTTGTCAAAATTAATGGGAAGCAACTATCTCACTTCCATATTTTAACCCCTTGCTACTTTTGTACGTCTTATGACGTACGAAATCAAACAGCGCCTTGATACTTTGTGGTCATTTGTTTTGTTATTATTTTTCCAGTTGTAACCTCAATTCCTATTTTCTCTCGAATAGTGCTCAGTGACAGCCATTGATCCAAATGTTATCGCTGCTTAAAATACTAATATAATCCTACTGTCAGGACTTCTTAACTGGTTAAGTGCAAGAAGCCACTATCAGGGCTTTCAAACAATGAGGATACCAAAGCAAAAGCCAACACTTCAATGCTTATATTTCATATTCAGTCAAGCACAAATAATATTTTGTTTATATAAATTTGTTTTATTACATATTATTGGAGAGTGCCTGTGGGCACTCTCCAATAAATTGTAATAAAAAAAGTTTTGAATAACAAATTCAGACCACCCAAAATAATCTAGCTCTCAACCAGATAATCACTAATGTGAAAAATATTTTGGTATTTGTACTTTCTGACATTTGATGTCGCATTTTGAAAAACGTTGAAGAAACTGAATTCCCAGTGACATTTGAATGTCAGGATAATTAAAGTCTCAAAGGGTTAACCCTTTACCTAACATAACGACCAAAACTGGCCAGAGCTATTCACAAAAATCGCCAATTAATTTTCATTATTTTTTCATTTTTGGTCTCAAAAACATTGTTTATGACCCCTCTTTGGAACGAGCTCTTGAGCTCGTTCCAAAGAGGGGCCATAACCTATGTTTTTGAGACAAAAAATGAAAAAAATTAGTTATTCAAGAATTTTTTTTACAAGTGTCGTCTGTTTTTAATGTTAGGTAAAGGGTTAAAGAAAACAATACGCACAATAAGACTTCACAGACGAAATAGAGGATATGGAATGAGTGTTTTGGTCACATGATATTTATGAAACGAGTCATAGACAAGTTTCATGAATGATTATCATGTGACCAAAACAAGAATTTCAACTTCTGTTTATCATGTGACACCACAGTTACCAAAACACACCTTTTAGACTGTTTTAGATAGGAAAGAAGGGCGGAAGAATGGAATTTCACCTTGAACATCATGCATTTGACTGCGACGCATCACAGCTGCACACAGTCATACGGCATAACTGCATTAATATGACACAGATCTTTTTGGTGATAACCAATCAGAAAGAGTTCTTATGAAATTGAGCAATCAAATCAATTGAGGGTGTAATGAGGCACTAATTAATATTTATTGAAAATATGAAAAGGTAATTAGCCGAGAAAACGGAGAGGTCATATTGATAAATCTTGTTATCCAAAACAAACCACAAATAATCCTTTACCCAACACAATCAGTGGATGACACTTACGAAAAAAGTTTTCGAAAACTAAAATGAGTTTTTTTTGTATCTTTGGCTTTTACACTGATTATAGAGGATCTCAAATGAGTCACTATTTCAGATTAAACCTCTGTACCTGGTAACGACACTTTTGACTGACAGGGTCATCTTATGTTGGAGAGTTTTACAGGTGGAGGAAGTCAGAGTACCCGGAGAGAACCACCAAGCAGCAGAGTGAAACTGTGAAACTCCTCAATGAACTAACTCCACACAAGAAGGGTGAGCATTGGTTGGGGAGACAAGTGCACCATTGATGTGCAGTATGCCTTAGTACACAGCATTATTGTGTCCCCATTTAAGCAATTCAGATTAAGTGCCTTGCCCAAGGACACAACATAGTTACTCCTGATGGGGATCAAATGGTTTGAAGTCCAATGCCGTAATTAGTGAGCCACCATGCTTCCGAATTGTCATGTTTGAAGAAATGAATATAAAGTGAATTAATGAAGCTAATAAAAGGTATGAATAATGTAACTTTGAGTTTAAACAGAGACAGCATATTGGAGCACCTCTTCTGGAATTAGACCCTGTCAAGTTAACAGATATCTCAGGCTCCAATACATCCTCCACCCCCTCCCCAAGTAGCCAATTTAAATGTTTATTTGCACAAAATTTATGCATACCAAGCCGAAAGGGTTGAACCCTTTACCTAACATAGTTGGCCAAAAATGGCCAGAAAATTAACCAGAATAAACCTACCACATCCTAAAATATCTTAAGACGTTTCTCAATTAAATCATACAAATATGGATATCATTAGAACCAGCTCGTTGAGCTGGTTCTAATGATACCCATATTTGTATGGTTTTATAGAAAAATTATGAAATTTGTTTTTGAAAAGTGAGAAATTTAATTTATTTTTTTAAAAAGACTATGACAGGTAAAGGCTTAACGACAATAGTTTTATTAGGGGTTCTTCTACCCTCTTTGGAAAAGTGTCTGGGTCCATGCAATTGGGAAAATTCCTGTCATGAAGGCTCTAGTTGGAAATTTGTTTGGAAGAAGAAACACACACAAAGAATAAGAAATGTTGCCTTCATATTGAGCTGAGAACATTAATACAGAAGTTACTACATGTATAGTACATCTAGTAAGTTTATAATAAACAGTTACATGAAATAATGATCAGTCTTTGTAATCTCTATTGTAAATTGTTGTATTTGCTGAACATGGACAGTCTACATTCTGTGGCTTAGCAGTTGTGTCTGGACAAGACTTGGCTGCCTATATGGGCAGCCAAGACTTGCCTAGAAATAACTGACAAGGTTCTTTGGATGTAACTTGCAAATGTACCTAAGTCAAATTAAGGCCTCCAAGAGTTAAAAGAAGAATTAAATTTTTATTTGACTGAGGACTGAGATTGGGAAATTTTTGGTTTGAATTGGGAAAAATCATGCCAAAAAGCCATTGGGAAAGCGTCCCATATTTGGACCATGTAGATGCCCAAGATGATCCCTGTTCATTCATTACACTTGCTGAGAAAGATTTCAACAATGACCAGCACTGTAATCAAGCTGATGACAAATATTTTGAAAAAAATTCTGATTAGATAAAAATAAGCATTTTAGCAATAGAAACTCTTTTTTGAAGAATAGCATGAGCTAGAGAGACAACTGCAGTACTGGAAATCAAATTACCTGTGTCCCTGAAGCCATTGGTCGAAGTGACGACTTAGTCAAAGGTAAAGCCATAGTACCAAACATCTTGGGTGCTTTTTTATCTTTCACTGGAGAACTTTCCTGAGAGTTTCCACCACCCTGTTTATGCAATGCACTATCAGATGAGCTGATAACCCTGTGGTGTTTTAATGACCCAAGAGTGAGGGAATTTGACCTCTTCAATGGAGATGAATTTGATGTATCACTGTCTGATGTTTTATTTGAATTGCTTTCTGCATTGCTTGCATCACCAGAACTTGCTGATCTCCGCTTACTTTGAGCACGACTCAACAAAAGGTCTCTGTATTCCTGAAGTTTGGCTTTCAGAGCGACAAATCCTTCTGATGCATGTTTTTTAGATTCTGGGTCTTTATTAGGACTGTTTTTAGATTGTTTAAAATTAACAGAACTAGTTCTCTTAAATTGCTGTCCAGAACCACCAACATTTGCTAAACTATCATTATTAATACTCTTGGAAGAACTAGCATTTGAAACTGAGTTTTGAGAACTGCTCATCTGATTGAGATCGGTCTGGGAGTTGTTTTTAGAAAAGTTATGATTTTGTGAACTTTTAGACATTATCCGATCTGCAGATGAAGAACGTCCTAATCTCAAAGATCCTCCATGAATATGAGACAAATTATTACCAGCATTCTCAGTGACCTGAGAACCTGACCTCAACAAAGTCAATAACTTCTGAGCTACCTTTCCAGGTGAATCAACGCCATTTTCTGCACTAGATGATAATGATTGTGACGAATCAGAGATTTCAGTATTATTTGAATTCTCTTTATTTGGTAGTAACTTCCAGTTTCCTAAATCCAAAGAACTTGACCTACGGTGAGTTCGGACTTTTCGATGCTCTGTCGATCTTTCTGTAGCAGAGTCTGTTTCAACTGGTGGAACTATCGGAATATCATCTGGTGTTGGTAATGAACTCTCTGGTGGTGGAGGTACAATAAGTGATGTCAGCTGATCATCAGCATCACTTGCTGAAGCATGAATCTGCTGTGAATTAGCTGACCCTGAAAGACTACCTGGGTACAAAGTCAAAGATGCAGGCCTAATTAAAGGCAATGAATCACTTTCATCTGAACATCCTGGTGGAGGTGGCATAGTTAATGTTGCTATTAATGTTTCTAGATCTGAATTTAGAACATTACTAGCTGGATTATTGAGTGATTGTGAGGCCTGATGTCCATTTGGAGTATCTGAACAGATGGTCCCAGTTCCTGAATCTGTGTCATCATCTGTAATCTTGGTGTCTGGAAGACTTATCTCCCCTGTGAATAAAAGATGAAGATGAAATGTGTGAAATGTTTTTGAGTTGTTGGGTTGGGAGGCCAATCATAACCCTTAGGTGCTTGGAGATTTGCATACATTTTCGCTACGTTGAAAGTCATCCTCCAGTGGCTTTGCAGTTATTTCTAGTCAAGTCTTGGCTGTCTACATAGGCATCCAAGACTTACCTAGAAACAATTGTCAAGGTACTTTGCAAACAATTTTTGAGTTTATCTAAACAATGCATGTTGGGGCACCTGTTCCATTGCTATAACTAGAGTGCACTGTCACAGTGCTGAAGCTGCGACGATTCGTGCAATGCCAATCATGTTTTAAAACTCATTGGTGACAAAAAAACTTGTTGGTGACAAAAAAACTCAGGTGACAAAAAAACTTGTTGCTGACAAGTTCATAACTGTGACAGAAATTATCCAAATGACATGCACTATTGAGAGGGTGTAGACATCATGAAGATACACTTGCATACCAAGTATGGTGTCATTCCATCAAGTATTTTAGGAGTTATGGTGTTTTTTTAAACTCGTTGGTGACAGACGGACTGACAGACCGGCAGACAGACAGACTGACATTGCCACATATAGAGCTGCTCGTCGCAGCTAAAAAGTTAGCAAAGTCAGAATTAGGCTCTTAAGGGTTATCTGGATGAGTGCTGAAAACCTATATTTGGGTTTTCTTTTAAAGTGCCGGTACCACAACTGAAAGGCTTCATATTTTCTGGATGTACTTCGTATTATCTCTGAAGTGAAATTATTTAACCCTTTCACCTAACAAATCGGCTGCATCCACCTGAGTGAAATGCATCCACCTGAGTTAATGAAAGTGTCAATGACACTGTAGCTTAACTTATGTGTTGTGTTTGATGAAAAGGATAATGTTCAATGTTTATGAAAGGATTATGAAATAAGACAAGAATTGTGATAATTGGGAATATGTTCATTTCTGTTCCCTGTGTGCTATGTTTATGATAAAAATAATATGAGGCGTACACTGTACTAAAGATCTGAGGGGTGGGTTAATATGACCTCATAGTTAATGTATGTGGCCCTCACAGTTAATGTATATCAACAAAAGTTACCAAGTTACAGTGAAATTATTCCAAAACGAGTCATCCTATAAAGTTACATTAAAATCCCCTAAAAAATATGGCCTGTAGACTTTGCTAAAGGTTTTCGGGCTTCGGGCCCCTGTAGCCGTCAGTTTCCCAATTGCACCCAAAGGGGACGTCCTCATCTAGACATTATATGAAGTCAATCTACCAAGTTACAATGAAATCCCTTAATAAATATGACCTGTAGACTGTGCTAAAGGTTTTTGGGCATTGGGCTCTGGCAGCCATCATGGTTGAATGATCGCAAACAAAAGGGGACATTCTCATCTGGACACTATTTGGAGTCATCCTACCAAGCTACAATGAAATCCCTTCATAATTATGACCTGTAGACTGTTCTAAAGGTTTTTGGGCTTTGGGCCCCTGAAGCCGTCACAGTTGCCCAATTGTGTCCAAAAGGGGACGTTCTCATCTAGACATTATATGAAGTCAACCTACCAAGTTACAATGGAATTCCTTCATAAATATGACCTGTAGACTGTGCTTAAGGTTTTCGGGCTTCGGAATCGGGCAGCCATCATGGTTGAATGATCACAACCAAAGGGGTCAATCTCATCTGGGCATCATCTGGAGTGATCCTACGAAGTTACAATGAAATCCTTTCATAAATATGACCTGAAGACTGTGCTAAAGGTTTTCGGGCTTCGGGCTCAGGCAGCCATCATGGTTGAATGATCGCAACCAAAGGGGACAATCTCATCTGGGCATCATCTGGAGTGATCATGCGAAGTTACAATGAAATCCCTTCATAATTATGACCTGTAGTCTGTGCTCAAGGTTTTCGGGCTTCAGGCACCTGTAGCCATCACAGTTGACCAATCACGACCAAAAGGGGATGTCTTCATCTAGGCATTATATGGAGTCAACCTAACAGGTTACAATGAAATCCTTCTATAAATATAACCTTTTGCCTATGCTAAAGGTTTTTAGGCTTGGGCACCCATCAAGGCTGAATGATCACGGCCAAAATGGGACGTTCTCATCTAGACATTATTTGGAGTCATCCTACCAAGTTACAATGAAATCCCTTCATAAATATGGCCTGTAGACAGTGCAAAAGGTTTTCGGGCTTCGGGCACCTTTAGCCGTCAAAGTTGCCCAATCATGTCCAAAAGGGGACGTTCTCATCTAGACATTATATGAAGTCAACCAACCAAGTTACAATGAAATCCCTTCATAAATATGACCTGTAGACTGTGCTTAAGGTTTTCGGGCTTTGGGCTCGGGCAGCCATCATGGTTGAATGATCGCAACCAAAGGGGACAATCTCATCTGGGCATCATCTGGAGTGATCCTGCGAAGTTACAATGAAATCCCTTCATAAATATGACCTGTAGACTGTGCTCAAGGTTTTCGGCCTTCGGGCACCTGTAGCCATCACAGTTGACCAATCACGACCAAAAGGGGATGTCATCATCTAGGCATTATATGGAGTCAACCTTACAGGTTACAATGAAATCCTTCTACAAATATAACCTTTTGCCTATGCTAAAGGTTTTTGGGCTTGGGCACCCATCAAGGCTGAATGATCATGGCCAAAATGGGACGTTCTCGTCTAGACATTATTTGGAGTCATCCTACCAAGTTACAATGAAACCCCCTCATAAATATGACCTGGAGACTGTGCTAAAGGTTTTCGGGCTTCGGGCACCTTTAGCCGTCACAGTAGCCCAATCATGTCCAAAAAGGGACGTTCTCATCTAGACATTATATGAAATTAACCTACCAAGTTACAATGAAATCCCTTCATAAATATGACCTGTATAGACTGTGCTAAAGGTTTTCGGGCTTCAGGCTCGGGCAGCCATCATGGCTGAATGATCGCAACCATAGGGGACAATCTCATCTGGGCATCATCTGGAGTGATCCTAAGAAGTTACAATGAAATCCCTTCATAAATATGACCTGTAGACTGTGCTCAAGGTTTTTGGGCTTCGGGCACTAGTAGCCATCACAACTGACCAATCACGACCAAAAGGGGATGTCATCATCTAGGCATTACATGGAGTCAACCTAACAGGTTACAATGAAATCCTTCCATAAATATGACCTTTTGCCTATGCTAAAGGTTTTTGGGCTCGGGCACCCATCAAGGCTGCATGATCGCGATCAAAAGGGGACGTTCTCATCTAGACATTATTTGGAGTCATCCTACCAAGTTACAATGAAATCCCTTCATAAATATGACCTATAGACAGACTGTGCTAAAGGTTTTCGGGCTTTGGGCCCCTGTAGCCATCACAGTTGCCCAATCATGCCCAAAAGGTGACTTTCTCATCTAGACATTGTATGACGTCAACCCACCAAGTTACAATGAAATTCCTCAATAAATATGACCTGTAGACTGTGGTAAAGGTTTTCGGGTTTTGGGCTCGGGCAGTCCTCATGGTTGGCAGATCATGCCCAAATGGGGAAATTCTCACCTAGACATCATAAGGAGTCATCCTACCAAGTTACAATGAAATCCCTCCACATTAAACATGACCTGCAGACTGTGCTAAAAGTTTTTGGGTTTCGGGCTTGGGCAGCCATCACGGTTGATAGATCATGCCCAAAAGGGGACATTCTCATCTAGGCATTATTCAGAGGCATCCTACCAAGTTACAATGAAATCCCTTCATAAATACGACCTGTAGACTGTGCTAATGGTTTTCGGGTTTTGGGCTCAGGCAGCCATACCGGTTGCCCGATCGCAACCAAAAGAGGACGTTCTCATCTAGACATGACCCCAAACCTGCATATGAAATTTCGTGACGATCAGACAAGAACTGCGGGGTGTAGCCCGTGCTAAAGGAAAATGTGAACAGACGTCACAGACTCACAGACTAACAGACTCACAGACTAACAGACTTCCGCACGCGTGATGGCAATAGCTTATCTTGACTATGTCAAGTTAAGCTAAAAATTAAGCAGTTGAAAAAAATATATATTTAAAACAAAATTCAACAAAACCATATCAGGCAAATCCTCACTGGAACAAGGTCATTGAGCTCATTCCAAATGAGAGGTCACATGATATGATTTTGTTTAAATTTTTTGAAATTTTTAATTAAAATAATAAATTCTGATATCGTCTGTTTTGGATAAAGGGTTAATCTGTATGGATTTGCCTTGTCACAGTTAATGGGAGAGTGCCTGTTTGCAGTAACCCATAAAGTGTAACAAGGCAAAGTCATTTATTTATTTATTAATTTATTTTCATCATCATAATTGTGATATCAGTTAAATGTGAAGAGCATGATCAATAACGAAGCAAAAAAAATATATGTGATTTGGCCTACAAAAATTAAAAATCTGTTTCTCAGGCCCTCCCAGATGGTCCTTTTGGCTGCCGCATGCTCTCTTTTTATAACCAATGCAAACTTAAAAAAAATAAAAATTAAATGGTTTATGTCTGATGTTTTACCCAAGTTAATAAAACTGATAAATTTGTCCCTTGAGTGCAAGAAGGCTTTGAATGCTAAAGCCTTCTTGCTCTCAAGGGAAGAAATACACCACCACCCATACTAGTCCATAACTTATGAGGCCTAAAACCCAGAACATAAACTTTTGATGGCATAGAAATAATAACAGAAATAAAAAATAAATAGAGGATATTCACGAAAATTTGATGAATACCGAAAATATCTCGTGAGTGGCTACAAAGAAATATGAGGATCTTCACGAGCGACGCAGTCGCGAGTGAAGATCCTCATATTTCTTGTAGCCACGAACGAGATATTTTCGGTATTCATCAAATTTTCGTGAATTTTCTTTTTATTTAATGCTCTACGACTACAAACTCTCCAATTTGTGGCCTTTATTTGCCATTAAGGCGCAAAATTTATGTGCCGAACCGGCGTCCATACAAAAATTACAACAACCAAACTCCAACCATTGGAATGTGTGAATATCCGCACAAAAAGTAGTCCCGTCTTATTTCTCCCCTAACTTTACGATTTACCAAGGCTGGCGAATTGAAATAATCGCAATGTGTTTCGAAGAAATAGAACAATAACAAAAAACACCACTTTCTTATTTTCATAACAAGACACGTCATTTTATTTTTTTTGAACTCAATGCACTGAAGACGTGTGAAGTTGAACTGAAGAAATTTGAAAGTGATTTCGGCTTTTCGCTGGAAGGTGAATGAGAAAGTCAAACTTTGAAACCGCTGATTTAATGAATTGATTTAGTCACTGTCACTATCAATTATTCGAATTCGTTTGTATTTGGGACTCTGGAATTCATTACTGATGTGCTGACTCGTTTAAAGTACATGTGATTCGTCATCCGAACCTACGATGAAATATCGATTTCTAAATATCATTTTGATATTTCATTTTGCCGACCGACAGGGGAATATGACTTAATTTTTCAGCGTGAATTGATGCCTGAGCATTAAATAAAATACAAAAACACTCGCACAAATAATGGCCTGAGAAAGAGAAGATCTACTTTGTGTGGCCTTACTTCTTTTGTCAATAAGGTGTTGGAATTGTGCTTGGACAAACTTTCAATGTTAATTGTCAGTAAGTGGTAATGTTACATTGTTTTTTCTTCAATAAAACATTGTTGGGCTTCACAAAAAGCTGTATTTTAGGCTAAATAAACTTAAAAATCTGTTTCTCAGGCCCTCCCGCATGGTCCTTTTGGCTGCCGCATGCTCTCTTTTTATGACCAATGCAAACTTGAAAACATAAAAATTAAATGGCTTATGTCTGATATTTTACACAAGTTAATAAAATTGATAAATTTGTCCCTTGAGTGCAACAAGGCTTTGCAATGCTTTAGCATTGCAAAGCCTTGTTGCACCCAAGGGACGAAATACACTACCACCCTTGCTATTCTGTAGATTATGAGGCCTAAAACAAAAAATAAACCAAGAAGATGAACTCCTGATGGCAAAGAAATAATTACAAAAATAAAATATAAAATAAAAAACCGCCCGCCCACATGCAATTTTTACAAAATTTGGCCTGAGAAACAAAACATCTACTTTGTGTAGCCTTATTAGATAAATATTTCATACTGCTGCAGCTGAAATATTTGTGGAATTAAATATAGAATAAACAGGTACTAGGGCTGTTAATCAGATTTAAACCTTGAGTAGGATAAGGGTTTTAACCACGAGGCTCTGTCATCTAAGTGCTACAACCGGTAAATGAACTAACATCATTCAGACCATTAATTGAATAACATAAGTCAGACCATTAATTGAATCAACATAAGTCAGACCATTAATTGAATCAACATAAGTCAGACCATTAATTGAATCAGTGACATAGATATAACTTAGGTGATCACCCTTTTCTCCTACAGTGGATTTCATCAGACTTTTGTGTTCTGTCGTTGAAAGTTCCTTATTCTTTTCGGGTGTCACACCTCACCCAAAGGTATGGTTAGGGTGTGGATAAGGTATGGTACCTTCTATGCAAATTTCTGGAGTACACACCTTAACCACACCTCATAATTCCACCACACACCTTATCCACACCTGGCAGAAACAAAATTCATATTTAGGCAAGGCACACCCCAAAGGTACCTCAAAAGTACTCCAAACACACCCCATAGTCTTTAAAAACAATCATGTTGCAACGTTGCAACCGACAACCCTCAAACATACCCCATGACTTACAGCAATTTCTCTTTAATAGTAACACACCTTAAGCAGGCACTTTCGCGAATCCTGTACGGGATGTCATTTGATACATCACATGATCTCTGAAAGTCGGAGATGGGATGATGAAGGGATGATGTCAGGGCAACCCGGCTCAACGGAGAATTTTTGTTCTTGTAGTTAGAAGTGAATTAAGTGTGCTAGATTGAGGAACGGATATATTTTTATGTTGGAATGATGGAAGAAATTTATTGTGAATTTGCTGGTGCAGATAAATGGAGTCATTGAAGTGTTATTCAAACAAACATGCTGGAAAAAGAGGAGGTGACTCGAGAGTGCCATTTTCAAAATTCCATCCATACAACATCATGTCAACAAAGCTACAGCCAAGTCTTCCAACTGAAAATCGATGATGGATAACAAGTCTCAAAATTCTGCGTTTTGCCTGGATGTGTCGTGGGTGTGGAAAAGCCTAGCTTTAAAGAACACAAGATTAACTTTTACTATTAATTTTGTGCTTGACATTCCAAACCCAAAGTTGACTTGCTGTTTAGGAAATATATGAAAGACTGAAAGTGAAATTGAAAAGTGTACTGACCGAAGTTTAATTGACGTAAATAGAGTCATTACTTCAGATTCGACCGTCTATATGAAGACTGTTTAAATGTGTATCAACTTAAATATACACAGTATCGGAGCATCAGTATAATATCTGTCTCCTAGAGCAATTGTGTGACTGGACAAATGGGCAGAATTTTTCTTATATCATAGGGAGTCGTTGCAAGAGTTTGGAGTCAATTGGCCTTGAGTCGATTTAGCCTGAGTCAATTTGGCCCATTTTCAGGCTGAATTGACTCACTTTTTAGGCTGAAATGACCCACTTTCTCACAAAGACAAATTGGTTACAGTACATTTTAAGTATATTTTATGTAACTAAAGCATAACAGAAATTCTGAATTTTTTTATTAAGAACTTTATTGTGAAAAATAGCGGTAGATAATTCAGGTTTTGATTTCTAGTTTGTGAACAACGGTTTTCACAATCATAAAATAGTGGGATTAGTGTCTGTTTTTCATATGGTCGCCAATTTTTACCACAGGAAAAGCTGATTATAGAGTGATAACATTGCATTAACTCTGAAGAAGGTTTTGAAATGTTGTTTCCACAGTAATCAATGTGAATGGCTGTTTTGAGGACTACAACAATGCAAGTAATACAGAAGTTTGACCATGGCAGCATGCAGTTCAACACAGGAAATGTGAAATTGGCATTGACTGTCATTTTTATGTGAACACAAAAAGACGAGGGCATGACTTCGGTAATGAAAATCTCTCATGCCTATTGGGAATATCTGTTATTATAACAATGTGTATGCCTGTTAGTTATGTCAAATTTTCATACAGGATGCTTACTCCTTATAATGGATTTCCATATGATTGGACCACTTGTCAGTGGAATGGTCTTAACAATTAAGAAATGGAACAATTCTCGGTTAAACAGGGCAAGGTCTGTATTCTAAGATTTTAGGGGGTGGGTTCCCAAAAATAGCCCGTAAAAAATAATAAAAATTGCAGATGGGGGTGGGGAGTGGGGGGGGGGGGGGGGGAGGGGTTCTAAAGAGCAGAAATTTTGACCTTGTCTGCTAATTTTTCCTGACCTCCCCACCACTCTCATCTGATAAACCTTGAACAATTGTTAACTGTATCCCACATGATCTGCATCAACCCCAGTTGCCCAGTAGCTGTCAGGCCGAATCGACTCAAGGCTGAATTGAGTCAGGCTGAATCGACTCAGGCTGAATCAACTCAAGGCCAAACTAACTTAAGGCCAAATCGACTGAAGGCCCAATTGACCCATTTCCATTGCAAGCCTTGTTGCACTATCAAGAACACCAACAAAAGATGTGAATGAAAGGAAGCAAAAACCACTGAGTGATTATCAGGACTGGGAAGCACACTGATCGTGCATTGACTGGAAAAAAACGTATGTAAGACACAAACTGCAACACCGGCCCACACCATGAGCTGATGTTTTCCCCCAACATGGATAAATAAATAACAACAGACAAATAATCTTGCCACCTATGTCTCCTTGTTAGACTTTTTAGTCTGGGGCCAATGCACCAGAGAAAAAAGGTAGGTGTGGTTACTATACTAGGGATTATTTCAGAGGGATCTGCGCAAAATTCAAGCCGCCCTCCAAAACTTCCTTGGGAGACATGGCAGTTTTATGCATTGTCTTACCGGTATGTTTTATTTCCAAAAAAAATGGTTCTGCATTCATAACAAAGTAAACATTGTTAAAATCTGTCATACAGCTCTGAAAATAGCCTAAAGTAGCCCACTTTTATATTTTTGAAAAGAGTTGCCAATGGCATAGTCGTTCAAACAATATGCCCCAACTGATAGCAACCAGTACAAAATGGCTATTTAAAAACAAAGTGCCAGCAAAAACAACAAATCACACAATACACGCATCGTGTTAATTAGATTTTATTAAAGTTAACCACCGTTTCAAAACAAAAAAAATGTGTAGGAGACAGTTCATCCATAAAAACCTCGAAATTGCTTTCGGTTGCACTCTTTTCCATTGAAAAGATGGTCCCATTGAAATTCACTCTGCAATTTCCACTGAAAGTTTTTCTTTGAAAACTTGTGTTGGAAGGGGGTTAAATGTAATAAGGCTACAATAGAAATCACACATATTAGGATGGATAAGAATGGCAGGCCTTCATAGCACCAATCGCATGTGTCAATGTAAGATGGTCGACAGAAATTGTCATTTTTCTAAACAGTGTATTGGAATTATTACCCAGCGCAGAAGGGAATGGAGACAACTGAAATATTTTGTCATTTACCTTAGAAATAAATTAACTCAAACTGTTAATAATGCTTAATTAACGAAGGGTATCAAAAACTTTTTTAACAACACTTTTCAATTCAATTAGGGCATTCAGAAACCATGAATGACCCAGCTTCTTATGTGAACTTGAAATTTATTTTAAATATTTTAAATACTTTTTTTTAAAAGAATATACATTCTATTATAGAGAAGAACACTCTCACAATGGGTGATGCTAAATTTTAAATACACTGCATTGAGGCAAATACAAAATCAACTTCATGGTAACCATAGTCATCACTGGCAGGGAAAGAGTTAGGGCATTTAGAAACCATGAAAGGCAGTTTTTTTTGTTGGGAAGTTGTGAATTTTAACCTACATTCTTGTTAGAAACCATTTGACTTAGTTTTGTGCGTGTATATATGTATGTTTGAATAACTTTTATTTATTTTTTTCTCAACAATTGTGTCCTCTATGTACATTTATTTTGTCACAATGTCATATACGTTTTATGTTTTTTCTGACTTCTTTCTCCTGGCCCATGACATCTCACTAAAGTCTCTGGAGGGAGAAGTCACTTCTCCCTAAAATCAGCTGCCAGGATGACCACGTCCCCACACCCTAACCATACCTCAACCATACCTTAAGCACACCCCAACTATCTGTTTGTAAAAAATATAAATCTACACCTCAGGCAGGGTGTCACACATCAAACATTTTTGTAGCCCCCCCCCACCCCCCCTCCCCTGAGTGCCCTATCCACACCTTAACCACACTGCAAATATATGAGGGGTTTGTCCAAAAACAATTTCTAACACCTTATTGACAAAAGAAGTAATCACATATATTCTTTTTGTTTCGTCATTGATGATGCTCTTCACTGCCACAATGTCTTTCCTTAAAAAAAACGGTTCTGGTACCAAAATTTTACCCAACGTAGATTTTTTTGTGCCAACTCAAAGTTTTTAGTGCAATTAAGCTCTGTCAAAGAAGACTAAATGTGTTAAATTTGTAGATGCATTGCAGGAAATTTTTTTTCATGAAACTTCAGTATTTTTACATCAGTGTACAGAGGGTTAAACTGATGTAATGATAATATAACTGGCCACTGCTATTCACAAAAATCCCCATTTGAATGTTATTTTGTTTTCATTTTTTGCCTCAAATACCGAGCTTATGATCCACATCAAAACAAGCTCAATGAGTTTGTTTCAATGAGCATCATAAGTTAAGTTCCAACAAGAGCAACAGGAAGCGTGGCATATGCCCCCGACTGTGTCATAATGCCATGGCGGCCATATTGAATTGGCCAGCTGGACCAAAATTGAAAGGAAGCATTGTCTTGCCAACCACAAGTAACCCCTAAAATTATGATCAAATTAGCAGTTTTCAAATCCAACATGCTGTGAATGCAATACAGAGGTCGAGAAAAATTTTCTCTCGAAAGAGTAAAAAAGGGTCATAACTCTGGGAAAAATTATTGGATGGAACCTGTTCCCTGTGCATACACGTTCCCCCATGCGGATCTATTGACAAACCAAAGGAGATCCAAATCTGGCCAATGGCTTTGAAATAACAATCCAAAACATTTGTTTGGACAGATGGACGGACAGATGGAAGGAAGGAGGTCTCCACTAGATACCCACAAATCCTCCTTTGGAGCTTGGGAGCATTATAAGTTATTCTGGTTGATTGACGTGGACATAGCCTGATGTTCACGGCTCGGAACTTATGTTCAACCGAGCCGCTAATGCGGCTCGGTTGAACATACATTCCAAGCCGTGAACGTCAGGCTATGTCCACGTCAATCAACCAGAATAACGAATATGTTCCGCCGACAGCCC
The DNA here is from genome assembly GCA_031216915.1 of Pictodentalium vernedei. NCBI lineage: Eukaryota > Metazoa > Mollusca > Scaphopoda > Dentaliida > Dentaliidae > Pictodentalium > Pictodentalium vernedei. The sequence goes on from CM062297.1 coordinate 845,036,902, forward strand.
CATGCAACTAACTGAGTAAATAATTTAACGCATATTTCATAAGCAAATCATTTAATGAATGGAAACGTAAACCCGTCGTGTACCCCGAAGGTTATTATGTCAAAATGTCATGTAGCAGTACATCAGCTGATTTGGCTGCAGGGCTTGCGATTCCTGTCAAAGTGCTTGAAGTTTTCGGGAACAGTTCAACACAGGTTTAAAACTCAAATTGTTAAAATGTTGTCAACACACAAGAACGACTTAAATATCAATAGTTATGTCTACTAATGTTGATGGAAATGGAAGTGTACGTCTCCGTTGAATGTGCAATTGTTGAAGGAGGGATTTTTTTTCAACTGCTGGAAGTTATTTGTTGTTTTTGTTGATGTTGAACTTGAAGACAATTCTAGTGTGAAATCGGAAAACAAGTCGTCTACTAAAACACCATCAAAGGTTTCCATTGACTGAATGGAAGATATAGAGGATGTTAAATGTTCTACATTTCTAGGCTGTACATACGAGGCCGTGGGGGTCGCAGCGTTTGCTTGAAATGTCCCGGTTTGAAATTTTGAACTTTGATGTGGCACGACAGACTGACACAGTGAACCTCCAATAGCATCCCCCATTGCCATTTTCTCTACATCTGACACTCGCTGGTAAACAGAAAGGGACGAGACCGACTTGTGACCAGTTACAGCCATGATCTGCGAGGCACTAAAGTTCAAACGGTTCAAAATTGTCGCACCTGTAACCCTGATATGTGATTAGTATAACGTTTAGAAAGTTGGATTCTTTCACTCAACTGAGGCATGAACTTTGCTAGAGAATCTCTACCGACCAGTTTGTTCTGATACCACACCTCATTATCATAAGCATAACCACTGAAACTATCTTTAGGATACTGCCAAAGTCTATCACATGAAGGGTTCAGCTTCCTCAGGTAAGTTTCAAAACACCTTACAGGGCAGAATTCATTGTCAACTTTGTCACCTGGCATATGACCTGAGAAGCTCTCTTGATCCATACCTCTGTGATTTTTTGTTTGTTCGTCCATTTTTTTTACAACATACTTGCGTCCATCTTGGTACTTTTTTATTTCAAATGTTTCTTTTGTCATTTTTTCCATGTTTCCATTAGCCCTCCTACAGAAATACAAACGAACGTTCATTTGTACGCGATTGAAAAGACCACAGGGTGTTGATGGGGAAAGATACAAACTACTATAAATTTTGGACATGTCAAAATCACTAATTTGTTCAAAATGTTTAATGTCTCCTTTACCAGTCTGCTTAATATCACCAAGTGTTGTTTTAAAACATTCATTAGCATCAGAGAATTCCAGGCTAAGAATGATGTCAAATTTTTTCAAGTATGGTGGTGATTTTAAATGTCTATTTAAAGAATGTCTGAGGTTGATAAAAGTTGCACTTTTGTACAGTTCACCTTTCTTTGAACACACATCCATGTAAAAATGTTTTAAAATTTCATTCAATTTCACCGTGTCAAAATCCTCAAAGTTAGAATCCTGTCTTTTTTCTACAAGATAATCACACAATACCTTGGCGGCTACATTGTTAGCTTTGTTTGTACTTGATGGTATTAATTCTTTTCTTTTTGCAATAATTTCATCAATCGAATGATCTGCAAACCACTTCATTTTTGCAATTATTTTTGCGCAGACGATTCTTTTGTTTACATCGATGTAATCAACCTTGACCCTCAAAATTTAAATGACATCGCCAATTTTAATTTAGCCACCGTTTCAAAACAACATAAATCTACCATTCTAAAAATGAAGGGATGAAACTTCAATAGTTTTATTCACTAACTTTAATTATTCGAAGATTTCCTTTAAAAGGGAACACAACATAAAATAAAACAATGCCGATAATCAAAATTAAAAACGGCAGATATTTTCGCGCATTCAATACGCCTAGTCTCCTTTGCGAGCCTCTTGCACATATTCCAAACTGATGACGTCAGACGAGAACATAACCACACGCGACGTAGACATCAGCTGATGTTTGACGGGCGCTATCCAATCAAAGGAGTAGAATACAGGTGGAGACGAAACATAATAAAACTTAAAGCATTTCCCTCTTTATGTTTACACCTCCAGTAGCATATGTTACCATCTGACATCACCATGCAAAATATTTAAAATGGTGTCTATTTTGTATTTCTTCCATCAACCATTTTGACTTGCAAACCGCTTCATTTTTCTAGATTTTTCACACATGCAGCAGACGATGTTCTCAATGAAGTATTGTTTAAATTATACATCAGTGTATGATTTGAAGTGAGATTAAGTGACCTCGACCTTCATCTGTTTTACTGATTATTTGTCCTGAGACGGCATGTGGTACACAAAGGGTTTATTTACTATCTTGTGATCGTTAAACGTTGCCTTGTTCATTTCATGATGTGGGTTTTGGGACATATACATTATTGTGATGAATTGAGAGTAACATGGTCTGAGGTTTTCGGTTTGGAACGTATGTTCAACCTCGATGATTCGCGTCTTGGTTGGTTGGAGACAACTTTGTCAGTTGGCCCTTAACTGGTAGAGTGCTAAATTATTTTTGGCCATCAAATCTTGTACACGTGTGTTTGCCTTGTTACAATTTATGGGAGAGTGCCTACGGGCACTCTCCCACAAATTATAACAAGGCACACCATTACAGACTAAATAATGTCACTTCAAAGATAATACAAAGCACATGCACTGAATATGAGCCTTCAAGTTGTGGTACCTGCACTTCAGCCAAGACTTGCCTAGAAACCACTGCCATGGTAATTTGTTTATTGTTAGCCAGACCTCCTCATGGTGGCATATTAAAGGCATCAATTCTGAGGTTGTGAAAGTCAGAAATAGGCCCCTAAGGGTTAACCCTTTACCCAACGAATCGCCTGCATCCGCCCGCGTAATATGCAAATTCAGCAGTTGAAAAAATATTTTTCAAACAATTTCAACAAAACCATATCATGTGACCCCTCACTGGAACAAGCTCATCGAGCTCGTTCCAATGAGGGGTCACGTGATATGGTTTTGTTGAAATTTTCTGAAAAATTTGAAAAAATGATATTTAAAATAATAAATTTTGATATGGATTGCATTGGGTAAAGGGTTAAAGAATCTTGAATTTCAACAGCTCACCATAGTCATAAACATTTCTGTATACAAGGCTTGAGTACTGAGAGCTTGATACATCATGTTTAACTGTTTGGCCATTCTTGTCTGTAAATCCTGGTGGAGGAGAACTTGTCATCGTGAAATCGATTACATTCTCTTCATTTCTGTCTTTTTCTGGAGGAGGTAGCATAGTCAAATCTGAAAAAACAAGAGAGGAAATTAAAATGAACAATATTTGTTCTCATGGATGGAAACTGGTTCCTACACAAATTTAGCAGTACTATTTATATATTTATTTATTCATTTATTTATTTATTTATTTATTTATTTATTTATTTATTTATTTATTTATTTATTTATTTATTTATTTATTGGGGTTTAACAACATTTTTGTCAGCCTGGGACAGTTTTACAGGTGAAGAAAGCTGTATTACCCAGAGAGTACCACCAAGCAGTGGTGAACAACTGTTAATCTCCCCAACCTATAAACCCCACACAAGCAGGGTAAGCATTGGCTGAAGACAAGTGCACCACTGATATACATTGCACCTTAGTGGGAAATCAGGATTAAGTGCCTTGCACAAGGACACAAAGCAGTTACCCCTGGCGCAGATTGAACCATGGATCTTTCGATTTGAAGTCCAGTGCCATAACCACTGACCCCCTGTGCTCCCCCAGTAGTACTATAACATGAAATAAGGTTACCATTTACCTGGTAGAGTGCTGGAAGCCCATATTTGGGCTTTATTCTGAAGTGCAGGTACCACAACTTGAAGGCTCATATTCAGTGCATGTGTTTTTTATTATCTTTGAAGTGATATTATTTAATCTGTAAGGGTTTGCCTTGTAACAATTTATGGGAGAGTGCCTATGGGCACTCTCCCATAAATTGTAACAAGGCAAAGACGTGTGTAAAAGATTTGATACTAAAAAATAATTTAGCACTCTACCTGTTAACCCTTGATAACGTGAACAATTTTTTTAGGATTTTTGACACACATGACAAGCTGTGTCCTATAGTTTTGCAGTGGATTCAAGTCAAGACTTGGCTGCCTGTAACCACTGTGATCCTAACTGGCAAGCTGACACAAAGGTCATTGGTTGGGTCAGCTGTTCTGGAGTAGGAAAATCGGCCAAAGTTGGAAATAAGCCTTTATGGGTTAACCTTTGGAACCCTGGTGGTATCTTCCAAGTCAGATCAATGGCAGCAATTGGAAGAGTCTATATTTATTATTGGGGGGAAGACCAATTAATATTTTCAACGTGTAGCCTTCAGGCCACACATAAAAAATATTGATTGGTCCACTCCACACATTCACTAAGCGACCTTCCTACTTATGACATTTTGGCGTATCATATTCCTGGGCTGGAAAACAGCCCCCCCCCCCCCTCGGGTTCAAAAGGTTAAGTGAATAACACAATGCTAATTTAATAAATTTTGTTGTTCAGTTAACCTCTTACACATTCACCTAACTAATCAGCCTCATCTGCCCATGTAATTTAAATTTAATAAAAAAAAAACCATATTATGTGACCCCCCTCATTGGAACATGCTCACCAAGGTTGTACCAATGAGGGGCCACATGATATAGATTTGTTGAAATTGCTTGAAAGATCGGAAAAAGCTCTAATTAAGAAAACAAATAGAGGATATGGAAGGAGTGTTTTGGTCACTCGATATTTATGAAACAAGTCCAAAAATTTTCTGTTTTGCCAAGCCTCTGTTTCATAAATATCGAGTGACCAAATCATGAATTTCATATTCTGTTTATCATATGACACCACAGTCACCAAAACCACAGTTACCAAAAACATAGAAAAGAAGGGTTAAAGAATGGAATTTCACCTTGACCATCATGCATTTGACTGTGATAGCTGGATGCAGTCATATGTCACAGCCACGAAAAATTATTGTTCTACAATTCAGCGTAATAAATAGACAGAACGCGATGTGTGTTTGAATCAGTGGGTGTTTTACATAACGAGTTGGAATGGCTTGGTCATATTTTGCGAGAGCCGTAGGCTTGAGCGAAATATGATTATGCCATTCCAACGAGTTATATAAAACACCCACCGATTCAAACACACATCGTGTTCTGTGTTTATCACACAACCCATGCATTAAAATTCATTTAAATAAACAAATTTTAATTTCGATGTTTAAACCCAAAGGTGAAGAGTTTGTTTGTTTTGACTGAAGCTGTACTAATCAAATGGATCGATAAATGAAAGTGTCAATGACACTGTAGCTTATCTTGACCTTATGGTATATTTTGGGGATTAATGTCATAATTACTCAACTTTTATGTTACATTCAAGTAAATTGTGCCATAATTATTGACTTTTTGTTGTCTATCAGAAACTACAGATTTTTTGGCTTTAAAATGTGTTTTGGATATTTTCAGTGATTTTATGCCCCCCAAAAATCCACTCCATGGACCCTTACTCAATGTGACTGGTTCCATAAGGTGAATATTTTTTTTACTTTAAAAAGCATTTTGGAGGATTTTGGGTAATTTAATGCAAAAGACAATTCACGACTGCCTGCCCGGGGCATCTTATATGGCCAACTGGGTGAATTTGGGGGGGGGGGGGGGAAGAGGGGGGGGGGGGGAAGGGGGGGGGGGGGGGGGGGGGTTGCATCAAATCACTTTCATCCACTGGGACCCCACACACACCCCATGGGGTGAACAAGGAAAAAATATTGCACCTAATTGTGTTTTGGGGGATTTTGAGAGATTTTATTAAAAAAATTTTCACCCCATGAACCTATCACCCCAAGCCCAACTGTATGGAGCCCATCAATTGGGTGATTTTTTTTTATGAAATCACTCAAAATCCCCCAAAACACATTTTAAAATAAAGGTAAAAAAAGAAAAAATCCCCCTACACCCCCCCCCCCCCCCCCCCCCCTTCCCCCCGGACCCCATCCCATGTGGTGATCTGGGTGAACAATTTTTTTCCTTCGCCTTAAAATGTGTTTTGGGGCATTTTTAGTGATTTCATGCAAAAAAAAAAAAAAATTGAATCGCTCCGTGGATGAAATTTTTTTGTCATTAAATTACTCGAAATCCCCCAAAATAAACTCTAAAGCAAAAAACAATTCACTCATGGGACCCAACCCCGATAATTGTATAATGAACTATGGAAACTTTTTGAAGCGTGAATAATGACTCAATGGGAAAGGAACTAGTATGAACGGTGCTGGGAAAAAAGTTCTGGCTTGTACATCACCCATTGAATACAGAATCATTTATGTCATAGCAGCTATTCCATTAAATACAAGAGTTTAAAGTTCAATGGATGCGTAATAAATTCTATTTTTCAAGTATTTATATTTCTTATCATTGGGATTTTAGTGAAAGTTTATGACAAAAAAAATAAGGCACCGTGGCTTTGTTGATGTTCTGAAATAGTTCTATTTACACACACATTAATTTGACACAGATCTTTTCGGTGATAACCAATCAGAAAGTGTTCTTTTGAAATTGACCCATGGAATCAACTGAAGGTGTCATGACGCACTAATTAATATTTATTGAAACAATGAAATGGTAATAGGCTGAGAAAACAGAGAAGTCATATGATTAATTCTGATATCCTTTTTGTTGGATAAAGGGTCAATGAAATAGACAAATAATAGCAAAAAACACCTAAAGTCACATATATACTTCAAGTTAACATTCATTCTGGTTATGTTCCAATAAGAGCAAAACCCTCACCCTCTGATTGGATAAGAGCTGGCATAGTTTCTTTTATGTTTACAGCTCTACTAGAAAATGTTACCGTCTGATGTCACAATGCGAAATATTTGAAATGACGTCGCCCGTTTTGTAATTGCTTCAACAATGGAGTGACTAGCAAGCCGCTTCATTTTTCTGGATTTTTCACACATGCAGCAGACGGAGTTCCAGATAAAGTGTTGTTTAAATTACAAACTGATTTACGATTTGAACTAAGATGGAATGAGTTTATCTGGTTTATTGATTATTTATCCAGTGCCGTCATGGGTACACAAGAGGTTTATTTACTAAACCTGTGATCGTTAAAAGTTGCCTTGAACAAGGCAACTTTTCAACGATCACAAGTTTAGTAAATAAGCCTCTCGTGTTTCATGGTGTAGGTTTTGGGCTGTGGGTTGTGCCTTATTGGAACATACACATTTTTGTGATGAATTGACGGTAACATGGCCTGAGGTTTGTGGCTTTGTATCGAGGTTGAACATATGCTCCGAGCCGCAAACCTCAGATCATGTTACTGTCAATTCATCACCATAACTTATGATATATTCATTTCCTGGAAAGTGAAGCCATGCTTGTCTGCTGTGGTAAACAAGCTCTGTTTGGACCAAATCATAATTACTCAGATGTTCTCTAAAATGGGCAATATGGGTGTAAGCGAATGGCTAAAATTGACTTTATATTCATATTGCAGTCACGATTAACCATTGTACAGAAATGTGTTACCTTAAACACCAATAAATAAAAAAAAATACAGCAAGAGGATCACAGATCCAGAAGTCAAGTTTTGACAATAAATTCTGAAGAAATAAGCTATTTGTAGCAACAGTGACCTTGACCATGGGGCGTGAGACTCTGAAATCGATAGGTGTCTTCCTTTCCTATAGGGTAACCTCTGGTGTAAGTTTGGTAAAGGTGCATCAAATAGAACTAAAGTTATTGCCCGGAAACCAATTTGTCACAAAATATTCTATTGATAGTAACAGTGACCTTGACCTTAGGGCCCCAGACTCCGAAAGCAGTAGGTGTCTTCCCTTCCTGTAGGGTAACCTGTGGTATAAGTTTGGTGAAGATACACAGAATAGAACTAAAGTTATTGCCCGGAAACCAATTTGTCACAAAATATTCTATTTATAGTAACATTGACCTTGACCTTGGAGTCCCAGACTCCGAAATCAATAGGTGTTTTCCCTTCCCATAGGGTAACCTCTGGTATAAGTTCGGTAAAGGTGCTTCAAATAGAACTAAAGTTATTGCCCGGAAACCAATTTGTCACAAAATATTCTATTTATAGTAACAGTGACCTTGACCTTGCAGTCCCAGACTCCGAAATCAATAGGTGTCTTCCCTTCATATAAGGTAACCTCTAGTATAAATTTGGTAAAGGTGCGTCAGATAGAACTAAAATTATTGCCCGGAAACCAATTTGTCACAAAATATTCTATTGATAGTAACAGTGACCTTGACCTTGGGGCTCCAGACTCCAAAATCGATAGGTGTCTTCCCTTCCTATAGGGTAACCTGTGGTATAAGTTTGGTGAAGATACACAGAATAGAACTAAAGTTATTGCCCGGAAACCAATTTGTCACAAAATATTCTATTTATAGTAACAGTGACCTTGACCTTGGAGTCCCAGACTCCGAAATCAATAGGTGTCTTTCCTTCCTATAGGGTAACCTCTGGTATAGGTTTGGTAAAGGTGCATCAAATAGAACTAAAGTTATTGCCCGGAAACCAATTTGTCACAAAATATTCTATTTATAGTAACAGTGACCTTGTCCTAGGGGCGCGAGACTCTGAAATCGATACGTGTCTTCCTTTCCTATAGGGTAATCTCTGGTGTAAGTTTGGTAAAAGTGCGTCAAATAAAACTAAAGTTATTGCCCGGAAACCAATTGTTTACGCCCGCCGCCAGCCCGCCAATTCATCAAACTATAAGTCGAGTTTGACTTCGTCAAAACTCGACTAATAAATAACCTTACTCATTTCAGCACTCATGGAAGAGGAAAGATATGCTGACAAACTTAACCCTTTGAACCTGAGCAGCCATTTTTCTGGCCAGGAACATGACACGTCATAACGTCATTAAATAGGATGTGTAGTATAGACCAATCAATATTTTCAACGTGCAGCCCCGAGGGTGCAAGTTGAAAATATTGATCGGTCTACCCCAAATAATGAATATGGACTCTTCTAATTGCTGCCATTGAACAGACATGGAGGATACCACTAGAGTTCAAAGGGTTAAAACCGAACATCACTATTCTTGAGAACCAAGTGTAATATTTTAATTTTTAACTCTTTGCCTGCAGGGGATTTCCTACCAGTACAAAATACTCAGTTGCCTTATTGCAGTGTTCATGCTGATCTGAAATTTTTTGGTGCTAAACTGAATTTTTGTTTGGCGTCAAATGAATTTTTTTTGTGCCAAATGAAAGATTTTAGTGCCAAATAGAATCTGATTGTAAATGGAAACAAATTAACCATGTATTGACCCTTGAGTGCAACAAGGCACCATCTGCAATGCTGAAGCATTGCAGATGGCAACTTGTTTTACTCAAAATACAATATTTTTATTTGGTATTACTTGACTCTTTTAAGTATTTTACTTAAAAAAAACACAAATGATAAAAATATAGATAAAAAAACTCATGAAAGGCTATTAATAACTTTTACAAAATAATATCATGATTATTATTTGCTCACTGATTTATTCAAACCACATAAACTAGAAGCAAATAATTTATTATCTTTCAAAAAGGATTAGAAAAAGATTAAGTAAGTTAAAACTAGAGGTACTGTGAGCAAACTCACAAAGTGATACCCCCGTGCCTGTCAGAATGGAATTATATTGCTTCATGCACATCTTCATACAGAGTTCTTCCATTGTGTAAAGTTTCATGAAAATTCTTCAAACGGTTTAGGAGGAGTTGCACTTATAAGGATGGACAGATGGACAGATGGATGGACAGATGGATGGATGGACAGGGCGATTCCTATATACCCCCCAAACTTTGTTTGCGGGGGGTATGAAAAATACTAAGTAACAAAGAAATGTTTTGGTAGGAATCAGATTAAATGGGTAAACTGTCAACACAGAACAATGATTATACTTAGCTGTTACAGTACAGTCACCATGGATCGGCCATAATCCACGTGTGGGCAGTGATGCCCACTCATGCATTTACCAGGTATTAAAAATCATCATTAGCAAAATTTTAATTAATGAAGCACCGGGTTACACCCAGTGCTTCGTTAATTAAATATTTCTTATTCCTATAATTAGTGTTTGGAATCTAATATTATTGCCTCTGTGGAAATATTGTCCATGCCTAAAAAGTGACAAATCCATAGCAGCCATACTGTACCTATAGATTACTTGGCAGGTGTAAAGTCTGTCTCACCTTTATTGAAAATGATGTACTGAAATAATAAACCACCAAGCATTCGAGACCTATCAAAAGTATATTTTTGGTGCCAAATTTTGGTGCCAAATGCTGTATTTTTGTGCCAAATGATAAATTTTAGTCAAATTGGCACCATCGGCACCAAAAAGCATAAACACTGCCTTGCAGAGGTATGTTCTGGGTTCTTGTTAACAAAATATATACCCCAATAATGTGAGTTTTGAGCACTCAACTATTTATTTATTTATTTATTTATTTATTTATTTATTTATTTATTTATTTATAGCGATTTAAGGACACTTTTTACAGCCAGACTCACCTCATGTCAGACAGTTTTACAGGTGGAGGAAGATGGAGTACCTGGAGAGAACCACCATGCAATGGCAACCAACTGCCAAACTCCCCAAAGTACTGACTCCATACAAGCAGGGTTAGCATTGGTTGAAGACAAGTGCACTTTTGATGTGCTGTAAGTCTTAGTACACAATGCCACCATGTGCCCACATCAGTAATTGGGATTACGTGTTTTGCGCAAGAACACAACATGGTTGCTGGAGGTGGGATTCAAACCGAATACCTCTCTGCTTGCAGCTTGCATCTCTACCTCAATGGTGTAAAATCTGAGATACAGTAGAATCCTCTTAATTGAATATCCATTTTGCCAGTGAAAATTATTCAATTAACAGGAGTATACAATTAACAGGGATTTCGTCAGTTTCCTGTGTTCTGGAGGTAAACTGAGCATTTATTCTATTATATCTTGTTTGACAGAGCTCATAGAGCTCTGTCAAACAAGATATAATAGAATAAATGCCTGTATTGGGTGTAGTGAGGCCAAAAAGGTTGATAAATAAGGGGAATTTTGTGCATGTCACAGTAATTTTTTCGACATATTACAAAAAGTTATATACAGTTAACAGGAGTTTACAACCCATATGCAATTAACAGATCAAATTTGTACTGAAGATACGGTAAATGGTTTTGTGTTTGAAAATTATATTCAATTAACAGGGATATACAATTAAGAGATATCCAATTAAGTGGGCTCCAATGTACTACCAGAAGTTCTAGGAGTTAAGGATAAAAATCAAACTTTTGCCTTAATTACCTATTATATCTGGATCAACATATAAATCTCTTTTGTAAAACATTCTTGGATCATAAATTCCATCCACAACCTCTGAAGGAAGATCATCTGGACTCTGTAGACCAAACTTGGAAGCCACTTCTGCAAACTCTGTTTCTGTCTCTGGTAGACAGTCTGGGCTTATGAGTCCAAAACTCTGATCCATATCTAAAAGTGAAAAAAGACATGCTAAATATTTTTGTGATTTTAGCATGTGGGGAATGAATGTTAATGAGTTTTTTTTTGTTTTTTTTTCAGTGTCCACGTCCCTTTGAACATCTGTGATATACTATGATTGAGTTACAAGTTTGGCCACTTGAAACCAGGCAAATTAACATACAGAATAAATAGGTACCAGAGCAGGAAATCAGATTTAAACCACAAGTAGAATATGGGTTTTAACCACGAGGCTCTGCCGAGTGGATAAAACTATTCTATGAGTGGTTTAAATCTGATTACTGGCCCTAGTACCTATTTATTTTATTTATACCATGTTCTTAATAAATAATCGACTTTGTCACTAAAAATGGAGAAAAAATGATACTTTATATCGCAAACACATGGGTTTGTTTTGTTTACATCTGCATTAGTGGGCAGTACTTCTGCCTGCGTGTGATTGCTTGATTGACAGCTAGACACATCGTCGAAGTTGGTTAAATTTACCTTGCTTTTTCAGTCAAATTAATATTAACAATTCTTACATTTTATTTTAAATATTTAATTGTAGGTATTTTAAACTTGATAAGTCAGTACACGTAGTAGACAGTACAGCAAAACCTAGTATGTTTGAATTATTATATATTTATTTATTTATTAGTACAGTAGAATCTTGTTAATTGAATATCCATTTTGCCAGTGAAAATTATTCAATTAACAGGAGTATACAATTAACAGGGATTTGGTCAGTTTCCTGTGTTCTGGAGGTAAACTGAGCATTTATTCTATTATATCTTGTTTGACAGAGCTCTATGAGCTCTGTCAAACAAGATATAATAGAATAAATGCCTGTATCGGATGTAGTAAGGCCAAAAAGGTTAATAAATAAGGGGAATTTGGTGCCTGTCACAGTAATTTTTTTGACATATTACAAAAAATTATATACAATTAACTGGAGTTTAATCTACAGCCCATATGCAATTAACAGATCAAATTTGTACTGAAGGTATGGTAAATGGTTTTGTGTTTGAAAATTATATTCAATTAACAGGGATATACAATAAAGAGATATCCATTTAAATGGGCTCCACTGTACAAGGATTACGCATCAATGACGTGGGGTTGAGTTTTTACACACCTGTAAGGTTTGTCATTATAAGAATATCAAATCCATCGATATTTGTTCATGTTATCATGCTTATGAGCTGAAAGCTGGGAAAAATTAACTAATCAAGGGTCAAAACTGCTCAGTATAGCCGAACCATACCCGTTTCCAAACTCATTCAATACATTGTTAACCCTTTACCATGCAGACGATATCAAAATTTATTATTTTAAATATCATTTTTTAAAATTTTCCAACAAATTTCAACCAAACCATATCATGTGACCCCTCGGTAAATTGTTTGAAAAATAATGTTTTTTCAACTGCTGAATTTGCATATTACGTGGACGGATGCGGCCGATTCATTGTGTAAAGGGTTAAGAAAAATAAATAAATTATACCAACCATCTTCTGATGTATTGCTGCTGCCCTGGCGTGACTTAGCAGGACTGTCATGAGGTGTTCCAAAGCTGTCTGTGTCGTCACTTTCAACCTCTGGAATATTGTCAAGTTCCAGAATTTCACTTCCTGTCAATGAACTAGACATAGAGGAGGCACTATCCACAATCACATGATCAAAACCATTCTGATTCTTAAACTGCTCATCAAAGTATAAAAGTTCATCAAAATTCCTCAGTCTTTTGGAATCAAAGGAATCATCAGGTGTTCCACTTCTCTTACTAGTTCTTGCATTCATGTCACTGTGCATACCATTGAGTAAGTCACTCTGATTTGAGATTTTCTCCAGAGACTTTGCCTGTAGATCCTCTACATCATCATCTCCAGTTGCTTCACTAAATGATGTGACACCCTCTTCATACATGTGAGGAATATTATCTGAATGTACTGGAGAGCCATTTTCTTTATTTTCCTGAGACTTAAAAGAAAAGAAATGAACATCACTATGTGATAAGTTTTAAGTGTTGTGTTTAGAATGAAAATAATGAGAAAACATTCGAATAAAAAGAATGAGAAATATACAAAAAGGAAATTACTCCACTTGTTACACATCTTGTTAAATTGAGTAAAGTTTCATCAAATGAAAAGTGTTTTATGATACATTTAATAGCTGGAATACAATTTGGAGCAAACATACAGTATAAAAACTATTTATTTATTTATTTATTTATTTATTTATTTATTTATTTATTTATTTATTTATTCATTTATGGTTAAATTGAGTAATGTTTCATCAATTGTACAGTATCTTACCACACATTTAATAGCTGTAAAACAATTTGGAGAAAATATACATTGTAAAAGCTGGATTATTATTTATTTATTTATTTATTTATTTATTTATTTATTTATTTATTTCTGGTTAAATTGAGTAATCTCTTTCATCAAATGTGCAGTATTTTATCAGACATTTAACAGCTGTATTACAATTTGGAGAAAACATACATTTTACAAGCTGGAATATTATTTATTTATTTATTTATTTATTTATTTATTTATTTATTTATTTATTTATTCAACTGCTAGAGTGCAGAATTATTCTCGGTCGTCAAAATTTGTTTACATGTCTTTGCCTTGTTACAATTCATGGGAGAGTGCCTTCAGGCACTCTCCCATAAATTGTAACAAGGCAAATCCATTCACCCATACACAATAAATAATTTCACATCAAAAATAATATGAAGCACATCTATAGAATATGAAGCCTTCAAGTTGTGTTACATGCACTCAAAAATGAAGCCCTAATATGAGCCTCCAGCACTCAACCACTTAAACTAACTTCATGTGTTGAAGTAATGGCATTAAAAATAATAATTAAGGCCTAAAATAGTAAAAAAATATGTTTCTCCGGCCCTCCTGCAATGAGGGGTCATAACCTATGTTTCTGAGACAAAAAATGAAAAAAATTAGTTATTCCAGAATTTTGTTTGCGAGTGACTTGTCTGCTTTTGATGTTAGGTAAAGGGTTAATAGTTAAAATATGGAAATATTCAGAACAAAGTCACTCAATTAGAATTCACTTCATGGCTTTTATGAAGTGCAAGAAAGTTTTAATATTATATCTCATGTGACTTCCTTGCATTCTGATTGGCTGAAAGATGATACCCTATTTCGTGTAGTTTGCATCCACAGAACTGACCAGGCACTACACCCAGGCACTACACGTTTTCTATTTTTAGCACACTACTATATCATTTTTCTTTTCATACTGGGCGAATAAAACTGATCAGGTTAAATTTAAAAATCGATTCACACAGGCACAACATCCACAAAACGACCCGGAAAGAAATCTTTGTGGAAAAATGTATCGATTTTCCATTGTTGAAGTCACATTTTCCGAGGCGTTCATTTTATTTCTTGGGAAGATGATCCATATCTTGTTTCGAAGAGAATGATCCATACCTGGGTCCAACTTTCATGAGAATGCGTCCGGATATGAAAAATTGTTTGTTTCGCTGCTCATATTATTTCGCTATTTAATTGTATGTTTTGGGCAGTAAACGAATAAATAATGGAATTCAATTGAATCTTCGGAGTTTGTATCCCGTGCTGACCCATTCAGTAATGTATATGTGTGACAAATGTGTGGAGATTATCAAACTGCATTGTCAAATTTCAAAAATTTTAGTTTTCATTCGTGAGTTGCGCGATTCTAGAATACACAGTTCAATTGGGGGAAATGTTTTGTTTACCCTTGCCGACCGATTCAAAATCTGTCTTCTGCTCATATCAATAATCCAAGTTAGCCGTGTTTTGGAAGAAGAAAATGTTTTTTAAAAACTACATGGTATTTTTTTCTATATAATGCTGGTTGGTAGAGCTGCTACCTTGGTAATAGATTAACAAATCGGACAGATGTTTTTCTTGATGGGTGTTCGATATAATATAAGGATTAGTGCATGTCTTGTCATTGACTACGCCCATATAGTGCCCAGTGAGGTGGTGTAGTTCCCTATCACTTTGCGGCGGGAACTACACCACCTCACTGGGCACTATATGGACGTAGTCAACTCCAAGCCATGCACTATTCCTTAAATACAGCACGGCTGCCCTTGATTGGTCACTTTCCACAGGTGGGCAATATTTCCAAGGAGGCTATAATATTAGATTCCAAACACTAATTATAGGAATAATCATCAAATAATTAATTAATGAAACACTGGGTACCACCTGGTGCTTCATTAGTTAAAATGTTGCTGAGAATGATGTTTATTACCTGGAAAACACATGCGTGGACATCACTGCCCACATATGGATTATGACCAGTCCATGGCGAATGTACTGTAGTTACTACAATGTAAAATCCATCTTGTCGGTATATACTTTACACTTGAAAAAACAGTGGGTTTCTGAGTTGGTGAGATAAATTTGTCATCACCTCTACGTCTTGATTGATGGTGTTCCTATTATGTGTTCATGGTGATATGAACACCACTTCGGCTTGACACAAGTTTCTCAATCAACACATAGTGGTGATAACATATATTTATCATATGACTCGTCCGTTTTGTTCACTTTAAAACATTTGATATTTTGCTTTCATATTAATCAGTGATAAATAAAGCCTTCCGTCAATTTCATTGGTCAATTTCAAAACTAGACAATTTGATTGGCTGAACAAAATAAAACTGGGCCACATTTTCATAATTTGCATAATTAGAGTTGGGAGCTTTGATTGGCTGAACAAAATATGACTGGGTGACATTTGCATAATTTCAGTAGGGAGAATTTACGTTATCTGTCCTATTTAGGGTGGGTTATATTGTATTAATCTTTTACCTACAAGAAAAAGGCTATTCATTTTTTTTATATTTTCACTTTTTGCTTCCAAAACATAGGTTATGACCCCTCATTGGAAGGAGCTCGACAAGCTCGTTCCAATGAGGGGTCATAGCCTATGTTTTAGAAGCAAAAAGTGCAAAATTTTAGGAATACGAGGATGTTTTTCCAAGTGCTGTCTGCAACTCAAGTTAGGTGATGGGTTAAAAAGTCATACTGAGTGGCTAATTTGTGCGTGTGTGTGTCATATGATAAATAGAATATGAAATGAGTGTTTTTCTCATATAATATTTTTGAAAATCGTCCGAATTTTCCGTTTGGGCTCGCCAAAACGGAAAATTCTTAGACTCGTTTCATAAATATTATATGAGAAAAACACTCATCCCATATCCTCTATATATATACTACTGTAAATGAGATTGATATTTATTTATTTATTTATTTATTTATTTATTTATTTATTTATTTATTTATTTATTTATTTATTTATTTATTTATTTATTTATAGGTGTTTGAGGTCACACAGTTCTGCACATTGGATAATTGGGACTGCAACATGAATATAAAGTCAAGTCCAGCCAATCTTTTATTCCCATGCTGTCCATTTTAGAGGACTTTCACCCCAGGGATTGGTTACCGAGTCCTATTTTACCAGTAAAACTGAGCTTGTTTAAACAAGCACTGCCTCACATCCTGTGGTTCCTACAAGAAAATGAGACTGATAACTAAATACATTGTACTTGAGTGGAGATGGACAATACTGTTTCCACTGTTGCTGAAACGACAATATCCACGTGTTTGACTATTTGAATGCAGTGAGTTTTGTTCTGAGATTTGATTTGATTTGATTCAAAATACTCAGTTTTATTTGAAATTTGAATATATGAGCTTACTATTTTGAAAAGAGATGAAATCCAGTACAACTAGAGGTAGCCACTAGGGGTGGCCAATCCCCCCAAAAATCGCGACATTGATGCCGTAGCTGCGACGGGTGGTGCAATCTCACAAAATTCTAAGTTCATCAAGGGCCATAACTCCAAGAAAAATATTTGGAACAACACATGCATTGAACAGTGGCTAGACATCAATAAGATACACTTACATGCCAAATATAAAGTCATTACATCAAGTATTTCAAAAGGTATTGAGTTTTGAAACTCGTTGGTCACAGAAACTCGTTGGTCACAGACAGACATTGCCACTTATAGAGCTGCTAGTCGCAGCAAAAAATCATCTTGATGTAGTAACCTTGGTAATATATTACCTCAAAATAACACAGCCAATGTTGGTAATATTTACTCAAATAATACAGATAAGATTACCTGTATTTGATGACATGTCTAGTTATATCCCCCAATTTTTTTTAAAAAAAAGGGAGAAGTCACAACCCTATACAAAAACCACATCCTTTATTTGCTTGCTATGGCTTGAGATTTGTCTGCAAGATAGGCTGGGAGGCTTTATTCAGGTTGGGAAGGCCCCTGTCAAAAGTCTGCTCACACTCATCTGCTTCTATCTTCTGTCATCAAGTGTCCTACAGTTAAAACTAGAAGTCTTGTCACGAACTGTGCGCTTATCTAGGCTTAATAGCGCGTAGGAATTGCACGCAGCTGCCATATCGAATGGCATCTAAAGCACGGTAGGTTCTCCTGGTTACTCATAGCAAACACAGGAAATGTTTCTGCCAATGGACCTCCGGGTTACCCGGAGGTCCATTGGCTGAAACATTGTTTGTGCAAAGGCCATGTGTGCAGAATTTGAGAGCCTTACTATGGTCATAACACGTAGATTAACGCACAGATCAACGTGCTATGTGTGCGCATTTCATGACAGGACTTCTAGTTTTAACTGTATACACCAGAAGACCTCATCATAGAAGGAGTGTTCAAAGAGTAATACTGTTAGTCATGTAATGACGCATTGAAAACTAATGGTGGATCAAATCAATAACACTAAAACCATTGTAACGATTTTGAGAACATCTAAAAATGATTTTGAATCTCACCCATATCAAATTGAATGGATCATCAGTTGGATTTCAAATTGAAGTAAATCTTGATGTTGCACAAGACACTAACTGAAACTATTCTCAGGGCTCTGTATCAAAAACTCAGTGTAATTTGAGGTTATTACTTGGTTTGTATCATAAAAGTCAAGATATCAGCACGAGGTAACTTCATATCATCCAGAGACTAGGGCTGCACGATATTCAAAACAGAATAACAGTATCGGTATTAAAAAAAATACCGCGGTATACCGGTATATTGAAAACTGTTCAGATATCTGAACATAAATCCCACAATCGAGACTCAAGGAATCAGCATGCCTTGATGATGTGGTTCGAAAAACCTTTACACAACGCAGACAATATCAAAATTTATTATTTTAAAGATTAGTTTATAAAATTTTTCCAAAACTTTTTACAAAACAATATCATGTGTCCTCTCATTGGAACGAGCTCTTTGAGCCCGTTCCAATGAGGGGTCACATAATATAATTTTGTCCAAATTTTTGAAAATTATTTTTTCAACTGCTGAATTTGTATATTAAGTGGGCACATGTGGACGATTCCATGGGTAAAGTGATAATATTATTCATTCTCCAGCTACAGTAAAAAAACTCAAGACATCTTGAAAATTAAATTGTGGGTAAATAAATAATGACGATAAACCAATATATTTGTAATTACACCGGTAATCAATCGAAATTGGTTTGAATACCGGTATATATTGGTTTATCGATATACCGTGCTGGCCTACCAGAGACCAAAGGTTGAAGGCTGATGTGAAGATACTGAAGGTGATATCTAGGCCAATACGAAACTAACCAAGTAATAACCTCTTTATTTATTAAACCAAAACAAGACAAATAATAACAAAAATCCTCAGGTATGTTACAGTTCTCAGAGAGTGTTATCGTTTCTCATTTTTTCACAAAGCCTCTTCTCCCAAGTTCACTATCCGTATGCCAAGCTGAGTGGGGAAGCTGTGACATTCGGGTAGCTTAATCATCTCTTTTCCGACTCCAAGTTCAGCTATCCGAATGTTTCAGGAAGCTGCAATGTTCGGATAGCTAAACTACCTCTCTCTCACTTCGATGAATCTTCGCTTACAACTCTGAGTTTATTTATTTATTTATTGGTGTTTAAAGTCACATACTTATGCACAATGGCTAATCATGACTGTGAGTTTTACGGGTGGAGGAAGCCAGAGTACCCGGAGAGAACCACCAAGCAACGACGAGCAGCTGCCAGCTCTCCAACATCGTAACTCCGCACTGCAGCACAGGCAGGGTTAGATTGGTTGAAGACATGCACACCATCGACGTGCAGTATGCCTAAGTACACGGCATCATCGTGCCCCCATGTGGACAATGGGGGGGTTAAGTGCCTTGCCCAAGACACAGCGCGGGAGTCCGAATCGATCGCGAAGACAAACCAAGCTCGACGTTGCTTAACTTCGGTGATCTGACGAGAACCTAACTCTGAATTTTAGTTTGTGATGAATTTGTGATGAATTTTCTGTACGACTCTTTTCTTTCTTCTCTTCATCAAGCTAATTATTACTTATTGTCATCATTAATTCCTCATCACACAAAACGATGTTTCAAATCACTACCATACCCGGGAAAAGCCAATTGTCCTAATTTGTTCAATAAATAACTGTGAACATTTTGATGAAAACAAATTGGTTGCACCTAGCAATTCATCAAGGGGGACAACTCCAGCTTGATTCATATCAGCCTAGATCGGTGCCATATCAGCCTAGTTGGATGTCCTATCAGCCTAGTTGGATGCCATATTTGCAGAGTTTGATAATCGTCAATTTAGGGAAAGAAAATCAAAGCTAATAAATAACTAACTGTTCACTGACCAGATTATACTCAGGTTACAGCTAGGCCTTACAAAATAGATCTTCTGTTTCTCAGGCCATTTTTTTTGTAAAACTGTATCTGGGCGGGCATCTTTCAATTTTATTTTTTATTTTTGTAATAATTTCTTTGCCATGAAAAGATCATGTTCTTGGTTTGTTTTATGTTTTAGGCCTCAGAATCAACAGAATAGCATGGGTGGTGGCGTATTTCATCTCTTGAGTTCAAGAAGGCTTTGCAATGCTAAAGCATTGCAAAGCCTTGTTGCACTTAAGGGTCAAATTTAAGAATTTTATTATCTTGGGTAAAATATCAGACAATCCATTTAATTATTATTTTTTTAAGCTTGCATTAGTTATAAAAAGAGAGCATGCGGCAGCCAAAATTACCATGTGGGAGACCTGAGAAACAGATTTTTAACTGGTTTGGCTTTACAGATCCATATACAACTGACTTGCTGGAATGCTCATGGTCACAAAAAGAAAGTGTCCAAGCTTTTTCGATCTTTGGGAAATTGGGAGGAGGGATTTGTTCCAGTAAATAGACAATACTCAACAAAAATTTGTTCAATAGTCTTCAATTTTCAGATGATTTGTATCCACAGATTTCTTTTTAAAAAAAATAGTTTTAGGCCTAAAAAATTATAAATCTATTTCTCAGGCCCTCCTGGATGGTCCTTTTGGCTGCCGCATGCTCTATTTTTATAACCAAAGTAAACTTTAAAAAAAATAAAAATTATATGGTTTATGTCTGATATTTTACCCAAGTTAAAAAAATGGATAAATTTGTCCCTTGAGTGCAAGAAGGCTTTGCAATGCTATCAAGGGACAAAATACACCACCACACATGCTATTCCATAGATTATGAGGCCTAAAACATAAACCAAGAATATGAACTTTTGATGGCAAAGAAATAATTACAGAAATAAAAAATAAAATAAAAAAAACGCTCGCCCATATGCAATTTTACAAATAATGGCATGAGAAACAGAAGATCTACTTTGTGTGGCCTTATAAAACAACAATGTTTATGATGTGCTCTGTTTTTCACAACTATGTTTATGATGTACACCATTTTCACAGCAATGCAAATTGAATAATCACAGCACATATCAGTTCTTATTGACACAAAAGGGAGTGTGGTGGCTCTGTGGGTTCGGCCTTGAACTTCAAACCAAGAGGTCCAGGTTTTGATCCCTGCCCAGGTTAACTGCATTGTGTCCTTAGGCATGGCACTTAATCCTGAATGCCCACGTGGGGGCATGGTGGCACGGTGTACTAATGTATTCTGCAGGTTGATGGTGCACCTGTCTTCAATCAATGCTAACCCTGCTTGTGTGGAGTTATTACATTGGGGAGTCTGACAGTTGCTCATCGTTGCTTGGTGGCTCTCTCCAGGTGCTCAGGCTTCCTCCACCCATAAAACTGTCTGATACGAGGTGATATCATTAAATTCCAATAAATAAATAAATAAAACCAGAGGCTCAAGTGAGCCTAAAATGCTCACCTGGCTCAAGTTGTCAAAAGAGATGAGTGTATCAGTATGTGATCAACAGCAAGAGCAATTTTTTGATTTGCTCTGACACAACAAAGGGAATTTTTTTTGGCAATTCATTTCTGCTGGTCCTAGGAAAGCTTTCTAGCAAGCTCTGTTCTGTGATCTTGTGTTTTTCAACTACTGCGGTTCTCTCTACCTACCCTCCTCCCCCCTCCCCCCCAAAAAAAATAAAAAATGTTTGTCGATGGCATCAATAAAATCTTTGGAGCCCACACTGCAGTCTTGAGAGGGTTAAATTAAAGACATGCGCCCAAATATCAGATAAATGTTTTCCAGCATTGAAAGGGTTCATTCAACATGAAATAACATATGTGCAAAGTAGTGAAAGAGTTCATCATGAAATAAAATCTTTGGAAAAAACAATCTGAAGTCATGAGAGGGCTAAATTAAAGATATTCATACAGGAATCAGATCAATATTTTTCCAAAGAACCAGAAAAATACATCTACAGTATTGAAAGGGATTTGTTCGTTCATGGCATCAATAAAATCTTTGGAACCCACATTGCAGCCTTGAGAGGGTTAAATTAAAGACAGGCATACAAGAATCAGATGTTTTCCAGCATTGAAATGGTTCATTCAACATAAAAATAAAAAATCCTTGCAAAACAAAGTAAAGTCCACAGAATATTCGGATTTTATCTGATTCCCCCCCCCCCCAAAAAGAAAAAAAAACCCAAAAAACAAAAATTATTTGTTCATGGCATCAATAAAATCTAAACTCTTTGGAAACCACACTGCAGTCTTGAGAGGGTTAAATTAAAGATATGCACATAGGAATCAGATAAATGTTTTCCAGCATAGAAAGGGTTCATTCAACATGAAATAACTTATATGTGCACAGTACCGTAGTGAAAGAGTCCATCATGAAATAAAATCTTTGGAAAAAACACACTGAAGTCATGAGAGGGTTAAATTAAAGATATTCATACAGGAATCAGATCAATTTTTTTCCAAGGAACCAGAAAAAATACATCTACAGTATTGAAAGGGTTTTTGTTTGATCGTGGCGTCAATAAAATCTTTGGAACCCACACTGCAGTTTTGAGAGGGTTAAATTAAAGACATGCATACAGTTATCAGATGTTTTCGAGCACTGAAATGGTTCATTCAACATAAAATAAAATATTTTCTTATTAAAATAACAAGATAACAATGTTCATAACAGATTTGTTATTTTTAAGAATAATATGTCAATCAAAAGTTCTCAGTGAATGAAAAATCCTCCAGGATAAACTACTACAAAAATGCTGACTCATCATTTCTTCAATACCCTCTACCGGGCACCCTGATTGAACTGGTGGCAATTTTTTTTAACCAATCCCTCCTTCCGGTCCTAAGGATGCTTTATACCAAATAACAGTTCTCTGTTCCGTGTGGTTTGGGATATATGGGCTTTTGTATTTTTTCAGTTTTTAGCCCCTGGGGTAGTCACAGGGCTGTGAAAAACTTTTTATTTAGGCATCAATCAATTACTTAGGACCCACTTACTCTACATGCCAAATTTGGTTGAAGTTGACCCACCGATTCTTGAAACAGAAATTTTGGGCAGAGCCCTAAATGGATATGCCCCCACAGAGAGCCCAGATACTGTCCTATCAACTTCCCTTGAACAAATTGTAATCTTCTATACAAAAGGATGTTCCATACCAAATATCAGGGCATTCCCTCTGGTGATTCATGAGAAGAAGATTTTTAAAGGTTTTTAAGCTTTTGGGGCATAAATCAGAGCCTGAATATGGCAGCTGCTTCATTTAAACATAATCGAAAGGGTATACTCAAAAGATGGTCTGTGCAATTTTTGTTTGAATTTGGCCTAGTGGTTGTGAAGAAGATGTCAAGTTTGCAAAAAGTTAACAGACGACGGACGCCAAGTGATGGCAATAGCTCACACTGACTTGCAGTCACGTGAGCTAAAAATAATGTTGACACAAAAACATGTTCTGATATTAGAAAGTTGATAGTGATCATTTAATCAAATGTCAGTGATGGGAGGACCAATTATAGGAATAATCATCAAAAATTTAATTAATGAAGCACCGGGTACAACCCGGTGCTTCATTAATTAAAATTTTGCTGATGATAATTTTTATTACTTGGTAAACGCATGCGTGGACGTCACTGCACACCAGTCCATGGCAGCTGTACTGTAACTAGTGCTGAGAGATGATGACTTGTGTACAGCATGTGAAGATCTCCAATTATATCAAGAAAAATATATAGAGAATAGGCCTAAAAAAATAAACAATCTGTTTCTCAGGCCCTCCCACATGGTCCTTTTGGCTGCCGCATGCTCTCTTTTTATAACCAATTTAAACTTAAGAAAAATAAAAATTAAATGGTTTATGTCTGATATTTTAACCAAGTTGAAAAAATTGATGAATTTGTCCCTTGAGTGCAAGAAGGCTTTGCAATGCTTTAGCATTGCAAAGCCTTCTTGCACTCAAGGGATGAAATACACCACCACCCATGCTATTCTGTAGATTTTGAGACCTAAAACTTGAACCAAGAACATGAACTTTTGATGGCAAAGAAGTAATTACTGAAATAAAAAATAAAATAAAAAACGGCTCGCCCACATGCAATGTTACAAATAATGGCCTGAGAAACAGAAGATCTACTTTGTGTGGCCATATCTACACTGTTTTATTGAATATCGGGAATTATTTCATGTGTGAGGACCCGAAAGTTTTATTTTTCATGAGGGCATGCACGACTGAAAAATAAAACTTTCAGGTCCACACGCATGAGATAATTCCTAATATTCACTAAAACAGCATAGATTTTTTTTTATAATATGCTACGAGACATTTTTGCAATATTCAGCCCAATTCGACCCCAAATTCATTTGTTTCAAAACAATAACAAAGATCAACTGATCATTCCTTCAAGGCGACATCATGCGCTGAAGCATGATGTCATTTTGGAATCTACTGAGTTATATTTCTCGATAGCTATCGAGTCGATAGATATCGAGAAATATCTTTTAGATAATTTGCGATAATTCACAGGCTAGCATATAATAAAAAAGTATATCTCAAAAGTCTTTTTTTAAAATTATTTACAAAAAACAGTTGCTAAATAGTAACAAATGTGCACTGAATGTTAGTTTCCATACAGTTAGTGATTGTGTAAAAAAAATATCTAGTTCACTTAAATTGTTCAACACATGACAATTCATTTTAACAAAATGCAAGTATTTTTTAATGTCTGAATTCCATGGTTGGTTTGTTTATGAATAATATTTGTTCAGTAGTTCTGAAGCAACTAAGAAGGAATAAAAAAATATATAGAGGATATTCACGAAAATTTGATGAATACCGAAAATATCTCGTTCGTGGCTACAAGAAATATGAGGATCTTCACTCGCGATCAAATTTTCGTGAATTTTCTTTTTATTTAATGCTCTACGACTACAAACTCTCCAATTTGTGGCCTTTATTTGCCATTAAGGCGCAAAATTTATGTGCCGAACTGGCGTCCATACAAAAATTACAACAACCAAACTCCAACCATTGGAATGTGTGAATATCCGCACAAAAAGTAGTCCCGTCTTATTTCTCCCCTAACTTTACGATTTACCAAGGCTGGCGAATTGAAATAATCGCAATGTGTTTCGAAGAAATAGAACAATAACAAAAAACACCACTTTCTTATTTTCAATAACAAGAAACGTCATTTTATTTTTTTTGAACTCAATGCAGTGAAGACGTGTGAAGTTGAACTGAAGAAATTTGAAAGTGATTTCGGCTTTTCGCTGGAAGGTGAATGAGAAAGTCAAACTTTGAAACCGCTGATTTAATGAATTGATTTAGTCACTGTCACTATCAATTATTCGAATTTGTTTGTATTTGGGACTCTGGAATTCATTACTGATGTGCTGACTCGTTTAAAGTACATGTGATTCGTCATCCGAACCTACGATGAAATATCGATTTCTAAATATCATTTTGATATTTCGTTTTGCCGACCGACAGGGGAATATGACTTAATTTTTCAGCGTGAATTGATGCCTGAGCATTAAATAAAAATGATTGTTTCCATTTTTTATTCAGAAGAATCGGTTTTAACCTGAATTCTTTAACTTCTTTTATATCTTGTCTGGTTTGAAGTTAAGCACCTATAAACTAATGTTAAAACATAAAAAATTCAAGCAGCCATTCTTCCCAGATTTAACTTGGAATTCAATAACTTTAACCTTGTTTGACAGAGCTCAAGGAGCTCTGTCAAACAAGGTTAAAGTGGTCAAAGTACTAGTTGCAGTGTGGGAAAAATATGCAGATGAAAATTTAGATATCAGTTTGCAGATTTATTTATTTATTTATTTATTTATTTATTTATTTATTTATTTATTTATTAGGGTTTAATGACACTTTAACAGCCAAGGTCATATTGTGTCAGTAACAGTTTTATGGGTGGAGGAAGTGGGAGTACCTGGAGAGAACCACTGAGCAACGGTGATCAGCTTTCCACCATCGTTAACCCCACTGCAGCACAGGCAGGGTTAGATTGGTTGAAGATATGCACACCATTGACATGCAATATGCCTTAGTTCACGGCATCATCGTGCCCCCATGTGAACAATCAGGGTTAAGTGCCTTCCCCAAGGCCACAACACAGCAGTTCAAATCGATCGCTCAGATGGTCACCCATCCAGGGACTAACCAGACTCGACATTGCTTAACTTCAGTGATCTGACGAGAACCGGTTAATGCAATGCCACCACGCCTTGCAGAGGGATAAAGAGTAATTAACTGCCACTAATTGCATACAACAATACAGTCAGCTCCAATTAACTGAATATTCTTTACAGCATCAACCCATTTAGTTTAGTACAAATTTTACATACTGATTTTGTATCATGGCTGATCATGACTGCAAGATGAAGATAAATTCGAGTTTAGTCCATTGTTTACACCCATGTTGTCTTCCACAATAAACAAGCTCTGCTTCATTTCCCAAGATTCCCTTGAGGATCCAGTTAAGTGGAATCCACTGTATGATATACATATATTGAACACTGGATAAAGTCATAACTGGGGCAGCTTGGTGGCTCAGCGGTTACCACACTGGACTTTGAACCGAAAGGTCCACGGTTCAATCCCCACCAAGGGTTAGTATGGTGTGTCCTTGGGCAAAGCACTTAATCCTGATTTCCCGCATGGAGGCATGATGGCACTGTGTACAGTTGCACAATGAGTTAAAATGGGTGCATGCAAACGTGTTAATATACAGGCATTCCTGTTATATATTATTTGCAAATCTAAACAACATTTGGTCAAAGAATCCCATCTTTGGTCACTTCAGTTCTTTTCTTCTACTTCAACCATCTTCCAACCTTCGGGTTGGAAGACCAATGAAGTAGAAGAAATGGACAGGACAGTGACCACACCATGGCATGCTGATCTAAATGAGAGACTATAGTGTATCATGGTACATTTACGATATACAATTGTTACATTTCTCCCACTTGGCCAAAGCATGGTAGCCTTGAAAATTTTGTGCCCTTCATTCTTATTAAGCTTCCACTGCCTCTGTTTTAACCCTTTACCTAACATGAAAAGCAGACGACACTTGCAAAAAAAATTCTTCAATAACTAATGTTTTTCATTTTTTGTCTCAAAAACATAGGTTATGACCCCTCGTTGGAACGAGCTCGACGAGCTCGTTCCAACGAGGGGTCATAACCTATGTTTTTGAGACAAAAAATGAAAATATTTTGAAAATTAATTGGCGATTTTTGAGAATAGCGCTGGCCGGTTTGGGCTGTTACGTTGGGTAAAGGGTTAATAGAATCTTGCTTATCTCACTAATCTGTTGCATGCAATGGTTCGCCAATGAAGAATAAAGAAATGGTTTAGTCCATATTAATGTTGATATACCCTTTACCTAACGTAATGGCCAAAACCTGCCAGCACTATTCACAAAAATCGCTGAATTAATTTTCATTATTTTTTTCATTTTTTGTCTCAAAAACATAGGTTATGACCCCTCTTTGGAACGAGCTCCTTCCAATGAGGGGTCATACTGGTAACCTATGTTTTTGAGACAAAAAATGAAAAAAATGAGTTATTCAAGAATTTTGTTTTCACGTGTTGTCTGCTTTTCATGTTAGGTAAAGGGTTAAATTACAAGCTGATAATAGGACAAAGGAGCATTGAATCACCATACCAGTAATCAATGGGCAAGCTTTCAATACTCTGGGTTAGCCAGATTAAATCCCACAAAATGTTTAACGGAGTTATAAACAGCTTAGTAAATGCACAACCTGTACCTTTAGCTTGCAGGTATTCCAAAGTAGTTGTTGCTGCCATATAAGGAAGGGCTAGAGACCCCCCTGTTGTACATCTGTTGATGACGAGGGTATTTTATAGCTTGTAAAAACAGTCTTGAAAAACATTATATATAAATATATGCTGCAATTTTCAATTGTCCAAAGGCAAGTTATCAAAATTTGTTAACATCCAAACATAACATGTGAACTTCTCACTGTAACAAGCTTGATGACAATGCACTAACGTACCTAACAGAGTGTAGAAAAAAACGATGTAAATTAAAACGTCTATTTTCAGGTATTATCTGGTAAAAATGTTAGGTAAAGGTTTGTCAGGTTCAGTGTTCACGCTGGCCTGAAACTGTCTGGTGCCAAAATTTTAACCAATCTGGATATTTTAGTGCCAAACAAAGTGTTTTGGCGGCAAGATGCCAATTGGAGGGGAGAAGGGGTGCTTTTTTCGCTGTCTGATTCAAATAAATTGATCGAGTTTTGAAAATTCAAGAGTGAATGGACAATTGGTCACATGAAAGTTCTGACAATATTGTTGGTTGGCGAAAAGTGCAGTCACATTAGTTATATCAATGCAATGGCTTCAGGTCAAGCTGAATGCTGTCGGAACTTACACTTAGATAATAGATTAATCAACTAATCACTGTTAATCCTTTGGGGGGTTTGTGGGTCATGAGTCTTCACAAAAGACAGCATTTAACTAGATAAATACAGTAGAATCCTCTTAATTGAATATCCATTTTGCCAGTGAAAATTATTCAATTAACGGGAATATACAATTAACAGGGATTTGGTCAGTTTCCTGTGTTCTGGAGGTAAACTGAGCATTTATTCTTTTATATCTTGTTTGACAGAGCTCGTAGAGCTCTGTCAAACAAGATATAATAGAATAAATGCCTGTATTGGATGTAGTGAGGCCAAAAAGGTTGATAAATAAGGGGAATTTGGTGCGTGTCACAGTAATGTTTTCGACTTATTACAAAAAATTTATATACAATTAACAGGAGTTTACTCTACAACCCATATGCAATTAACAGATCAAAATTGTACTGAAGGTATGGTAAATGGTTTTGTGTTTGAAAATTATATTCAATTAACAGGGATATACAATTAAGAGATATCCAATTAAGTGGGCTCCACTGTACTTCATACTGTCACGAACTCGCGACTGTAGCAAGTATTTATCTAATTAAATGCTGCCTGTCATAAAGCTAATCACTTGCGGTGTTTTATTGAAGAAATATGCCTGTTTACTACTCACTCACAATTAACATTGAATGTTTATCCAAACACTATTTCAAACACGATACTGACAAAATCTCTGGGCAGATACAGCGGAAGTTCGATAAAAGTAGAGGGGCACAAATTTTCAAGGCTACCATGGTTCGGCTCAGGGGGAGAAAAAGTTACAATCGTATATCGGTAAATGTACCGTGACACACCATAGTCTCTTGTTTATAAGAGCATGCCTGCCCTGTCCATTTCTTCTACTTCAATCATCTTCCAACCCAAAGGCTAGCCTTCGGGTTGCGAGATGGTTCAGTAGAAGAAATGGACCAAAGCGACTAAAGGTGTGATTCCTTGGCCAAATGTTGCTTGTATTTGCAAATAATATATTACAGGAATGCCTGTATATTGGCACATTTGCATGCACTCATTTTAACTCATTGTGTAACCACACAACACATCTGGAACAAGTACACTGCCAGGCAGTGGATCAATATATGGCCGCTGATGAAGAAATTGCGCTTGTGAAGAAATTTTTAGTTGAACAAAAGGTCAATAACTCCTTCAAAAATAATTGTACATTCCTGGCTTATGACCCATTAAAGATGAATATATTGTTTTCAAGTTATTGCGTGGAGAATCAAAAGTCACCAAAACTCCCAGATATGGTCACCATGGCAGCCATATTGGACATGCCAGAATGCTGATTATTGAAAGGAACCATCCTCTCGTCATGACTAATCAACCATAAAAAACAGTATCTGTTGGATTATCACACGGACAATCAAAAGTCCCTGAAAATCCAAGATGGCAGACATATTGAATATGCCAGAATGCTGGTTATCAAAAGGAACCATCATCTAGTCATGTTAATCAACCATAAAAAAGCAGTAACTGTTGGATCTATAGTTTTCAAGTTATTGCGTGAACAATCAAAAGTCACTGAAAATTCAAGATGGCTGCTATGGTGGCCATATTGGATATGCCAGAATGCTGGTTATCAAAAGGAACCATCCTCTAGTCATGACTAACAACCAAAAAGAAACAGTATCTGTTGGATGTATTGTTTTCAAGTTATGTGGACAAACAAAAGTTAACAGATGGATGGACAGTTTGACATTGCCATACTATAATATGGATAAGGCCTGCTCATATGAGCAACCATATAAAAAGTTGAGGGGTACATGCTCCCTGGTTCTGCCACCTCTGTCTCTGGGTATGGGGTGTGTTTCAGGAGAATCGGTTATTGTTTCCACCTTTATAGCCAGATGACGATTTCCTTAGAAGTAAAAATTTAATTTGTATTGCTTCTTGTTACGACCCGTAATGTAATAAATGCCCATAATGTAATACCTACCCATAATGTAATACAAAAACGACCCATAATGTAATACGAACCCATAATGTAATAAAAAACTACCCATAATGTAATAAATGTAATAACATGTAATAAATGTTAGGTACCCATAATGTAATAAAATTTTTAAAAAATTAGATACAAATTACACTTTTCCAGGCCCGTAATGTAATAAAATTCTAAGTTTGATTTTTTTTTCTCTTTACTCCAGCAGTGCGTTCGGCTACTTATGACACATCCTACGCCTTCATCAATGCTGCCAATGGCCCCTATGCCGTAAACAGCCAACATGTGTGGGTGTGTTGGGATTATGATGGAGAGTATTCCGGGATCTGGGGCGGGTATACTCTGCTCTGAGTGGCAGGCATTATCCCTCTTCTATTTGTACCACCCGCGCAAACGTCTTCCTCAATAGCCTCTACTGCCCTGCCACAACCACATAGGTCTACCTTACCAGACATTCAGTAATTTTGATTCCAGGATGGTCATTTATAACTGCAATAATCATATTCGACCGGCTGTTCACTTGCACAAAAGCAATGTGGGTAGCAGGTTCCTACTGTTAATAAATGCAAGTAACTCTGCCAAAAGTTGCTGGGGCAAAGGGTGGAGTGGGTGCCGTGGGATTTGGGTGCACCAAGACTGGATAGTGGCGGGGGGGGGGGGGGGGGGGGGGGGGGGGTAGTGTGGCATACAAGGAAAAGATGGAACAGAAGCAAGACGTTGAGTCAAGCGGCACAGAGGAATATCGGGAGGCGATATGGTAGGTGTACTGGTATTGGGATAGGGGATATCCTATAGCTCGATGGGATTTGGATTAGGCTACTTTCCTCCAAATTAAGCGTGACGATCTATCCTCTGTCTCTCCAGTTTTCACTACCTGAACAAATTAGTAATTTCCCTGTACTGTACTACTATAAGTTTATGTCACACCCACCGCACCTGCAAACCAATGAGCCCGATCCCAGGATGACACTTAATAACGACCACATCATATTCCCGATCCTGTGATAACATATGTCAAGTAATATTATTAGTCCACCACACGGCCTTCCACTTAAACTACCTACAGTCATGGCAGTTCCTGGCGGTTGGCAGGGACTATCACATCGACTATTCGCGTGTTCATCTCCGCTATTGTGCCATCTTCTCCTAAGTTACACTCAAACAACATACATAGCTAGACACGAGGAGTAACATGGGCGTATCCGTTTGACCGGGTGTGTGACCTTGACCATCAAACCGGAAACCTTGAACCTGTGTATCGGCTCCTGCTGGGCGATTGTCCTGAAACTTTGGTGTGTGGTTTGGGCGCCCAACAATTTCGCCACACCCGATGCCCGTCATGTGTGACCTTGATATTCAAACCGTTGACCTTGAACCTGTATCTCGGTTCATGCTGGGCAGATTTTCGTGAAACTTGGTATGTGGGAGTAGTTCAGGACGTTCAATATATATATATATATATATATATATATATATATATATATATATACAGAGAGAGAGAGAGAGAGAGAGAGCCCCGAACTACCCCCACATACCAAGTTTCACTCAAATCGGCCCAACATAAGCCGAGATATAGGTTCAAGGTCAACGGTGTGAATATCAGTCAAGGTCACACATGACGGGCATCGGGTGTGGCAAAATTGTTGGGCGCCCGAACCACACACCAAGTTTCATAAAAATCGGCCCATACACAGGTTCAAGGTCACCGGATTGATGGTCAAGGTCACACCTCACGGTCAAACGGATATGCCCATGTTACACCTGGTGTTTAGCTACGTATGTTGTTTGAATGTAGCCTAGGAGAAGATGGCACAATAGCGGGGATGAACACGCGAATAGTCGATGTGATAGAGTATGCGGTTGGCAGGAAGTTCCTGCCAACCGCCAGGAACTGTCAGGAAACGTAGGTGGTTTAAGTGGTAGTCCCCACAGCTCAGAAAATGCTGTGGAATGCTTTTCCAATCAACATAATCTCAAGAACCACCAAAACTACTCTCTATTATAGATCTGCATTCGTCCTGTGCATACTATGATTGATGCCACACCACTGGTGAAATTTATTTGAGAATGCAATCCCCTGAGCTCAATACAAAGAGGCTGCTTTGTACAACCAAGTGATGTGCACATTAACTCGACTCAGTTGCTGGTCACAGCCACAGGTGAACATGACATACTCTTAACCAATCTTCTCGCAAAGGTGGCCTGCGTGGATGATAGCAGTCTACAAGGCGTTTAACTTGCTTCGGTTCATATCAATTGAGGGTGTTCAATCTGTGGTGTGTTGAGGTTTTAGAAAAATAACACTGAGAGGAGTTGAAACCATTTCACTCAGGTCTGTCACTATTGAAACTGATACAATTTTCATTGAAAATGTAAGGTCTTTCTTGTATGTGCGAAGTGCAAACTATTTGACTGGAAAGCATTTGATAATATTACTTGACACATGTGATCACAGGACCGGGAATATGATGTGGTCGTTATTAAGTGTGGTCCTGGGCTCGGGCTCATTGGTTTCAAGGTGCGGAGGGTGCGACATGAACTTATAGTAGTACAGTACAGGGAAATTACTAATTTGTTTAGGTAGTGAAAATTGGAGAGACAGAGGATAGATTGTACGCTTAATTTGGAGCAATGTAGCCTAATCCAAATCCCATCGAGCTATAGGATATCCCCCATTCCAATACCAGTACACTCACCATATCGCCTCTCGATATTCCTCTGCGCCGGTTGACTCAATGTCTTGCTTCTGTTCTATCTTTTCTTGTACCCCACACTATACGCCCCCCCCCCCCCCACTATCCGGTTATTGTGCACCCAAACCCCACTGCACCCCACCACACCCTCTGCCTCAGCAACTTTGGCCAGAATTGCTTGCACTTATTAACAGTATAGGAACCTGCTACCCGCATTGCTTTTATGCGAGTGAACAGCCGGT
The DNA here is from genome assembly GCA_031216915.1 of Pictodentalium vernedei. NCBI lineage: Eukaryota > Metazoa > Mollusca > Scaphopoda > Dentaliida > Dentaliidae > Pictodentalium > Pictodentalium vernedei. The sequence continues at coordinate 845,070,524 of CM062297.1, forward strand.
CGAATATGATGATTGCAGTTATAAATGACCATCCTGGAATCAAAATTATTGAATGTCTTGTAAGGTAGACCTATATGATTGTGGCAGGGCAGTAGAGGCTATCGAGGAAGTCGTTTGCGTGGGTGGTACAAATGGAAGAGGGATAATGCCTGTCACTCATAGCAGAGTATACCCGCCCCAGGTCCCGGAATACTCTCTATTGTAATCCGAACACACCCACACATGTTGGCTGTGTACGGCATAGGGGCCATTGGCAGCATTGATGAAGGCGCAGGATGTGTCATAAGTAGCCGAACGCACTGCTGGAGTAAAGAGAAAAAACAAAAATCAAGCTTAGAATTTTATTACATTACGGGCCTGGAAAAGTGTAATTTGTATCTAATTTTTTAAAATTGTTATTACATTATGGGTACCTAACATTTATTACACGTTATTACATTTATTACATTATGGGTCGTTTTTTATTACATTATGGGTTCGTGTTACATTATGGGTCGTTTTTGTATTACATTATGGGTAGGTATTACATTATGGGCATTTATTACATTACGGGTCGTAACACTTCTTTCGTCATTGTTCCCACACTGCATTGCTGCAATAGCTTTCCTTCATAAGTAAAGGGAACTTTTTTGGTGCCAAAGTTTTAGCCAATGAAGATTTTGGGGTGCCAAATTGCAATTGGCTAAACTGGCAGCCGACAGCGTGAACACTCCTCAAGTGCTAAATGTGAAAGCAAATACATCAACTCTGTGCTGTCTAAACTGTGAGGCAAACACCAAGCCTTACCAACATATGAAATATATAACTCATGTCATTTATCTGAAGCAAATATAAATAAAAATGGTATTTAACTATCAAAATTTATAAATTGAACCACTATATTGTCTTAACCCTTTACCTAACATAACGGCCAAAACCGGCCAGCGCTATTCTCAAAAATCGCCAATTAATTTTTTTCATTTTTTGTCTCAAAAACATAGGTTATGAACCCTCGTTGGAACGAGCTCGTCGAGCTCGTTCTAATGAGGGGTCATAACCTATGTTTTTGAGACAAAAAATGAAAAGAATTAGTTATTCAAGAATTATTTTTGCAAGTGTCGTCTGCTTTTCATGTTAGGTAAAGGGTTAATCCCAGCACACTGATGCTAAAAAATCAAAATTTCCAGCAACAAAATTTTCCCATAATGCAACTTGAAATTTAACCAATTTAACCTTGTTTGACAGAGCTCAGTGAGCTCTGTCAAACAAGATTTTATTGGTTAAATTCCTAAACTCTGCAGTGTGAAATTTTGATATTTTGACAACAGTGTGCAAAGGGTGATGCATTTACCTACTGTATCAATTCACAAAAATTAATATTCAACTCTTATTATTTTTTTAATTTTTGTTTTCAAAACATAGCTTAAGACATCTCATTGCTTCCGAGTTCTGGAGGCTCATTCCAAGGAGGTTTATTAAGGGATGTTCTGGAGGCAAGAAATGAAAATTTGTAGTTTTTCCATAAATATTTTGGCAAGTCTCATCTATTTAGTTGTGTTAAGTTAAGAGTTATGAAACCCTCCAAATGACACAACTAAATTAGTCCGGCATTACGATCAACAAATTTCAAAATGTCATTCCTTTTATATAAAAAACATATTCAAGATCATTCCATGTCACAAAAGCTCAACTAGATATATTATAAACTGCAGAATAATGGTTCAGAAACTATATTAACTTTTAAACTGCTGAGTATTTTCAAGATATTTTTCATCATATCTAGTCATGGCTGCTCTGAAGCAGCCAGGATTAGATTTGATGAAAAATTAATCTAAATAAATACAGATTATCATGATTATGTGCATGTCCTGTGATTTGTATCAGATTCGCGGAGGTGTCCAGAATGGGATCTCAACGAGCCGGCTTTTGGACACCACCGAGAATCTGATGCAAATCACAGAACATGTGCCTTATCATGATAATTCATTTATCTAACAATTCTGTCACATAAACAGATTAAATCTGAAATTATTAAAACAGTTTTGGAACATAATGATTAGTCGATAACTGAAACACACATAGAATGTATACATGCGCCTGTTATGATAGCCTGTCGCGTTACTAGAAACAAGTCGTCTATATGATAGAACACATTATGTGATACATACCATTTTTCAGGTTTTTTAGGCCAAACTCAATATGATTGTTAGATAAAACACAAGAAATCATTGGTGAAAAAATCCATTCATTTTACAGGGAGAAAATATGATTAAATGTGGCCAAATGAAACCTATTTCAATAACAAGAAAAACCCTGTGATCGACAGGAATATCCGCCAGCAACATGCAAAGAGTTAAGGAACATATTGAGGGCATCACACACAAACGTGATACTCCTGTAGCCATACACTTCAATTCTACCAACCATTCCCTTTAACCCTTTACCTAACAAGAAAAGAAGACGACACTTGCAAATTCTTGAATAACTCATTTTTTTGTCTCAAAAACATAGGTTATAACCCCTCATTGGAACGAGCTCGATGAGCTCGTTCCAATGAGGGGTCATAACCTATGTTTTTGAGACAAAAAATAATAAAAATTAATTGGCGATTATTGAGAATAGCGCTGGCCGGTTTTGGCCATTACGCTGGGTAAAGGGTTAAGATCTCTGTTACCGTATCATACAGGTGCTACATTCAGACTATGATGCACTAAATACAAAACAACACTGTCTCATTGAGACGAAATGGATCCTGGAACTGAAAATGCTACAATTCCTAGGCCTGAACCGGAAGGTCGTTTAAGTCTGTTTTTAATATTTATAGATACATGTATATTATACCGGTAATACACAAAATGAAATCACAATTTATGAACTTCAGAACTTCAGAATAAAAAAAAAATCACTTTACACTTTTGATGTTTTCTTTTTGTCATTTTGTAAAGTTTTGTTTTACAACAAAATAAGCTGTCCCGAAATTACACTGACGCTCCCCAGTTTTCCTTTGTTTACAGACCTATTTGGCCTCAGTATATCCAATATAGGCATTTAATGTAGTATATCTTGTTTGGCAGAGCTCATGGAGCTCTGTCAAACAAGATATAATAGAATAAATGCTAAGTTTATTTACAAAATACAGGAAAGTGACACAATCCCTGTTAAGTGAATACTTCTGTTAACTGAATAATTTTCATTGGCAAAGTGGCTATTCAATTAATAGGGTTCCACTGAATTTAGCCTTTATCAAGAAAAACAAAACACATGATAGTTGGGCCACCATGGACTGGCTGTAATCCATGTGTGGCTATATACAGTAAAATACACAACACTCTTAATTAACTGCCTTCATCATAACAGAATGAAAAAGGTCACTTGAAATGTGCAGAGCACACAACCAGTGGCATAAAAATAATTCCTTGCTAGTTCTCCAAGACTTTCCAATGCAACAAAAAACTGGCATTTTTCCAGGAGCTTTGAGGACCTGGTTAGCATTTGGTTGATTTTCCATTATTTTCTATTTTCCAGAATGAAGATATGAACCCTGTGTAAAGGCTAAGAACCCTGTGTAAAGGCTAAGGCTAAGGTGGAAAGAGTGAAAACAGAAAAATTGTCTAAGTCGAAAAGGACCAATACTCTGGGAAAAATTATTGGACAGAACCCATTCCTTCTGCATATCTGTTCCCCATAGGGGTCTATCTGCATATCAATGGAGATCCTAATGCAAGCGATGGCTTTGAAATTACAATGCAAAATGTTTGTACAGACAGATGGATGGGCACAGACAGACAGACAGAAGGATGGATGGACAGACAGTCAAATGGATGTATGGATGGATGGAGGGCTTCACTAGATACACCCGAATCCTCATTCAGAGGTTGGGGGCATAAAAAGTGGGTTGCCCTGGATCTTTTATCTGTTTCTCTAACATTGCTTTCATATCTGGCCAGTGTTATGAACAAAAATGCCTGTTGAAATTTTATTATTTTTCTGCTTTTTCAATCATACTTTATTCTCTTTCCATACAAAATATATAAATGAATATTGAGAAGACAATGAGTAAGTATATTACAATTTAGGAGTTATGTATATATTATAATCTTCCGGTAGACAATGATAACAGAACTTTTACATTTAAAACATGCAACTGGTGGGAGGAAAAAATAAATGGGGCTAACAAAGTAACTTTAAAAATTCAGGCCCGGCAATCTAGAAAATCAAGGGGTGCAAAACAGTTACCCTCCTCAGATTGCTTGGGAGTGCAATTGCACCTGGAATTTTCAATGCAAAAACTAGTATGCTATTTTAGTTATATTCACTTCATGGTATTAATATTGTGACCGAAAAGTTAAAAAATTTATAGTAATTTATATATTTTTTATACTTACCAATGACCCAGACATAGCTGGTGCTAACTCTTAAAATATAGGGCCAAACACAAATTTTGCCCCCCAATCCCCAAAATTTGCATCTAAAACTAAAGAAAACATGTCCTGAGAGGCCCTCCACACTTCGCCCCTACTGCGCATGCGCAGTGTCAAGGACGTTCCGAAATTGGCGCCATTTATCATTCTAATAACCAGTGCCTGGTAAGCGCTATGTACTCAGCGGGGAGGCAAGAGTTCCCAACTCCTGGGAGGGCCATCCCCGTCTGGGTCATTGGTAAGTATAAAAAATATATAAATTACTATAAATTTTTTAACATTTTTATACTGTACCAATGACCCAGACATAGCTGAATAGTAAAAAGGCTGGAGGGCCAAGGACATAGAGCAAAATGGAATACGCTCAATAAAATAAAATAGAGTCATCCCCTGTAGGGAAAAGAAGTAATAGGCCTTACATGTATCTTTCTTATTTATGATAAATTAGAAAGATACAACACCTTCCAAAAATTGAGCTTCATACATCCATGTACTCTATTAATATCCAATAATCCTTATACTAATAATTTTTAAAGTAAGCCAATAATAAAGTAAGTCTAGAGAATAGAGACTCTTATACTCCTAAAAGTGTGTGAGAATTGCATAATCATGTCCGTTGACATATGCAATATTCAAAAGCTATACTTTAAAAACTAAGACTTGAATGAATTTTATAAACTTAAACTTCTCACTAAACAACCATCCCAATAACAGCTCAGAATTACTAACTCCGGAGGAGGTATCCCCTTGTTTTCATAGTAAAAACAGGTGACCCAAGGGAACACCCTCCCCCCCCCCCTTTTTCTTGCCCTGGGTCAAATAGCCCAGAGCGAAGAGGGCAGCCGAACGGAGACACTGCCGAAACAGACAGCCTACCTAGCTATAGTAGCAACTGTTAAGTGAATGACATTCTGAGCAGTAGATAATAGACCTAACAATAGAGGCCTCCAGAAATGGACTCGATATTTCTGAGATAAAATTCATGAATGGATGGCTGAGCGCAATGAGCAGCCTTCAAAAATCTATAATAGAACACTATTAATGTAAGCCCAAGAAGTAGAAGAACTCTTACTTCATGAGCCGAAATCTTAAGCACAACTGCTAAGCCAATGATATACCATAAGCAGTACGCTAGTTAATAGAATCCATTAACAATAAAATGGAGCGTAACGTCCTTCTACTAGACATCAAAGACAGAAGAAGCTTACGCCCTTGTAATAAACAGATATCTGTTTATAAATACATAAACTGTACCCGGAAAGAGTAAAGGCCTATGCCCATACGAAGATGGAAGGACCTTAAAATAATAGGTTCCGGATAATAGGAGCCTAACTCTTATGCAACAATCCAACCTAAATAGTAACGGAAGTATTGATTCCGAAACTATGAAAGTGAAAATCATCCATCGATAGTGCATGAAACTCACTGACTCTACAGTAAAAGAGAAACCAACATAATTACTGTCTAAAAGGTCAGAATTTGAAAACTACTGTTTCCAGAGGCTCAAATGATTACTTAGCTAAATAAGAACCTGAAGTTAAAATCCGTATAGGAATTTAATCTAAAGATTCTAAGTCTATTTATCAAAAAGTTACTAACTGACTTAGATAAAGAGACAAAAGACTCAATTGTAAACTATCGTAGAGTGCATAGGTATGAGGTAACATAAACCTATAACCTAAATAACAACAGGCTGCAGTAGATCTTGTGAAACAAGTATACTAAAAAATAGCAATGAGTAGTATGGAGGGATCAACCATATGAACATAATGATCCCTACACCACGACGGAAGAGCCTCCACTTTAGTCGCATAGAATAGCGAAGAAGAGGATCTCCTATAGTAAGAAATCGCGTCCAAAGCTCGTCCAGTACAGTGCTTACAATGCAATACGGACCACACAACGGAATACATGAAGGTTGCGACCTTGCCGGTTGTGATAAAGATGACACGATTTACCCAGTGAAAAAAGATCCTCACATAGAGGAAGATTTCACGTTAAGATCCACAGTAGACAAGAGAGTAAATTACTCATGATCTCTGTGAAGATAGAGATGCTATCAACAGAAATGTATTGTGGTTGTTTATCTTAGCAATACCTGCTAAAAACAACAGCGCCGGAGGATACGCGTATCCTATCATTCTGTCCTATAGATCAATAGAGCGTTAACAGTATTAGCTCAGAGATCTGGACAAGCCAACACATACGTCTGCAATTGATTAGCCAGCTGTGTCATAAATAAAACATCATTGGGCGCTCCCATAGATAGCAAATCTGATTGAATACTTGTTTGTTGAGAGTCCATTCTGACAGCAACAAGCGACCCGTAAGAGAACGGGAGTGCGATAAAACAATCAGACGACCCAGAATATGACGGACCAAAACTGAACTTGGTGTACTATAACCAACAAACGGATTCTTTCCATTAAATTGAATAACGGAAACGAAAGAGTGCCTCCCTGGTTCCGGAGATACGCCACTACTGTCGAATTAAAGGACAGGAATTTGGGCATGCGTTTCTGAATAATGTTCATGCAATGACATAAAGCAAGCCTAAAAAACATTATTCCGCGGAAGTTAACTGATAGCTAAAAGACTGCGGAACCCAAAGACCCTGGCACTTCGAATCCGTAGGGATCAGTATATATCCCAATCTGTTTGACTGGCAACCGTCATAACAGCCACACTCGGGTCCGGCAACTGCGGCGGCACTCTCTGAGTCAACCACCGAATGTTTGCCCCAGTCTGAATCTCTTGTAACACTAGATAGACAAGAGAATGTATAAATCAAGCAATTCATGGATTGCCGGAAAGTTGCCGTCGAAGAGAAGCTCCTCCGAGAACGAAGCGACTCTGAGAGAGTTCTTAACCTACTATCCACGCGTGGATGTAGCTAGGGCTGCCTCACGTCTAACCAACTCCAATCAGCCACTGAAGGGCGGAGTTATACGTGAACAAACTACTGCCCTCAAAAGAAATTACACTGAGAATAATATCCCGTAAATCTTTTCTTGAAGACGTAATGATAACGCCTCAGTAAGGCGGATTACGTATAATAAAGCGTCTAAGTTAAGTCTAATATACATAATGTCGTTCCCAACATTGAAATTGGAAAAGACATAAACGGTGAAAAAGAATATATGCAGTCTTTAATCACACCGTCTAGACGCATATGAACTCTCGGTATGCCCTGCTCTGCCAAAATAAACTATATGTAAAAAAAGATAAAATGGCAGAAATGAGCCACGCGGACAAGAAACTAAACTATCATGCTTAGTAGCCGTCTTGTATATATATATAAATATATAGCGTCGAAAAATAAAACACATGTTGTAATGACAATATTGGACTGCGTCGGTAAGTCAGGGACAAAGTCCCTGTACCGATCGAAAAATCCGAGTCCAATGACGCTATAAGTCTCTTATCCAAGATCGCAGCAATGAAGTCCGAAAAATAATCACTGGAAGAAATGCCAGAAGATATGAAAGGCATCTTCCGATACTACTAAAGGGAAAACTCGAAATCTTTCGAATCCCTTTCGCCATCCTGTCGGACCCTATAAAGCGTTCGGTCGTCCGTAGCTTGATGCAACCGCGGACCGCACCGACCCAGCGCCGTCGGATAATTGCTGATTCGACCGAGAAACCGTCAATTGCTGGGATGCTGCGAAACAACTGTGCTAACTCGGATAGCACGTCCGTCACTGAGGCCTGAGGAGCAGCGGTCTTACGATGCATTGCCGCAGGAAGCTCCGAGATCGTTACCCCGTGCATACTTCCAATATGCGAGCGAACGGAGTGTATAGGCCTCGTGTCCCTTGGCTACCGGATGGCGCGACCTATTCGCTGTGGAATCACTGAATGCCGAAACTGATCGGATACTCGAGGTCACGTAGCCAATGTGCGGTCGTGTGCCCTGCTGTGAGGATGAGGAAGCATTAAAGACAGTCTCTCGGACTGTCAATATAATGGAGCGTCCCGAGCAACGGACATATGCTCCGAATGTAAAATATCTGAACCACAACATGCGGTCCCCTATGTTGTTGGCTTCCTCCGATCTGTCCTCAATCTGCCGTCACTGGGTGAGTACTAAAGTAATTAAAGTGCTCGCATCACCCAAATCTCCTTCCTAGACCGCAACGGACGAACCCGGCAGCCGAACCATTCGATGAATGTACGCTACACCGGGTGAGCTAGCGAATGTCACTCCGTAAGCGATAGACATATTCCATGAGCACTTATTGCCGCTAACTCTTCATTAACTATGACGACAGAGGCACACTTTTGAAAGACATCTCCATAACTCTTCAAACAAGAAACCAGAAATGCTTGGATAGCAAGCATAAAATAATAATATATATAGCGTCGTTCAATAATTCGAAAGTTTGTGTGACATTATTGGACTATGTCGGAACTGAGGGACGATGTCCCTGAACCGAACCAAAAATTTCTAAGTCCACCGACGCTATCAGTTTCTTATCCGGCATCGCAGCATATGTTGTTCCGAAAGGGAAAGCTTGAAATCCACCGAATCCCTTTCGGTATCCCGTCGGACCGGATGAAACTTTCGGACGTCCGTACCCGCTTCCGCGGAGCGTCCCGACCCAGCATCGTCGGATAAAATATATGCGACAGATTCAGTTGATGCTGGGATGCTGCGATAAACTGTGCTATTAAGGAAAGCACGTCCGTTCCCGAGGCCTGTGCAGTAGCGGACTTACGATGCATTGCCGCTGGAAGCTCCGTGTACGTTGACTCCCGCATACTTCCTATGCGAACGTCCGGAGTCTGCAGGCCTCGAGTCCCCGGCTACCGACCCAGCGCTGTCGGATAATTCTCGATCCGACACCGTTTCTGTCGGCTGCTGGGATGCTGCGATAAGCTGTGCTATGTGCACAAGAATGTCCGGCGTCGAGACCTGCGGAGGCGCAGTCTATCGCTGCTTCGCCGAGGGCAGCTCCGCATCAGATGGCTCCCGCATACTTTTCCTATGCGAACGTCCGGAGTCCATCGGTCTCGAATCCCTGGCTGCCGGATGGTGTGACCTGGTCGCCGAAGAATCCTTGATCGGCGAAGCTGGTAATATATCGGCGGTCACGCAGCCAAGGTGCGGTCGTGTGCGCTGACGAGAAGAGGAAGCCTTAGCAGTCTCAGCGGACTGCCTATACAACGGAGCGTCCCGAGCGACGGACGTATGCTCCGCTAACAACACATTTGTACCACAACATCTGGGGCCAGATGTTGTTGAACGAGAGAGGGGCCTCTCTCGCTTGCCGTCCGGAAGGACCGGAACGAGCTATGAACCGGACTAAAAGGCTTCCTCCGTTCTCCCTCCGATCCGCCGTCACTGGGTGTGCATTAAGTTAATTTTATAGTGCTCGCATCACCCCAAAATTCCTTCTAGACCGCAACGGACGAACCCGGCTGCCGAACCATTCGGTGAATGGACGCTACACCGGGCGAGCTAGCGGACGTCAAAGGCCGTCGAACCTACTAGGGTCCTCTTAGGCAATTGGCGTATTACATGAGCACTTTTCCGCTAGCCCTTCATTAATTGTGACGACGGAGGCACACTGTTGGAAGACATCACAGATACATCACCCTAATCTTGATCGTCTGAAATAGAAATTGATAAAGTAGAGTGACCCTGCGGGGAAAGGACCGGAGTGTCCAAATCCCCAACAACATACCGTGACATACGCTTCCCATATTGTCATCGAAATCATACGATACAGAACCGGAGTTAATGCGAGTACACTGACCACATATAGAATGATAATAAGGTCAGAGGAAGACTTCCTCTTAAAACAATAGATCAATATCCTTTCAATGTGAAAAGAAAACAAGTCCTGGTACTCGCACTAACCCCTGGCAATCAAAATACATAATAATAATATGATCCATTAATATAGAAAAAATAATTGAAATCAAAATATTTTGAAAAAATATTTTTTCAGAACAGCCCAAGTTTCTGAAAAGTAACGTTGAGCCCCAATGGATCCCAAGCCTAAGTGTGGACAAAAATTTTAAAAATATTTTAAACAATTTATTCAACACTTACGAACAATAATAATGTATCTAGTTATGATTGAAATAACATAAAGATATTATTATTTAGAAATCCCCCCCCTCACACAGAGGGCTGTTGTAAATGTAAACAATGAGTGTAAAAACACTAAAATAAGACTCCAGGCACCCAGGCCCGAAATCAGTTACCAAAAATACACCATCTGATGCAAAACAGAGACTTCCAGGGAAGAAACTGCAGAACATCAGATGGTAGATGCAGAACACAACGCCTAACCACCCGTAGGTGAAGACGTAAACATGGGGAAAGAACAGAATTCATTCTGTTATTCAGCTAAACTCCCAAGAAATTTTAGTAATAATAATTACAGAAATTATGCCAAAAGCATGGGAGAATAGCAAGGGGGAACTTAAAGGACAGGGAGAGAGGAAAAACACTTGTAAAAACAGTGTAACTAAATAATCAGAATGACAACAAAATGGCTGCTGCCTTGAAAATAGGTAACTTAACATAATTTCATTAAAAAATTTTAAGTTACAGCCCTGATAATATTCTGTCACACATTCTTTTCCTCTCCTCCTTTTCTATCCTCCTTAGAATCACCATTTCACTAATATTTATGTGTCTGGCATCATTTAAACTGAGATTTAAAAGCACAAAGATCAGTCAGATGTTAACTGATGAAGGGCCAAACTTAGAATGATAAATGGCGCCAATTTCGGAACGTCCTTGACACTGCGCATGCGCAGTAGGGGCGAAGTGTGGAGGGCCTCTCAGGACATGTTTTCTTTAGTTTTAGATGCAAATTTTGGGGATTGGGGGGCAAAATTTGTGTTTGGCCCTATATTTTAAGAGTTAGCACCAGCTATGTCTGGGTCATTGGTACAGTATAAAAATATTATACTACATTCAGCTACATAGCGGAAAAATTGGCACACACATCTTCTCATTATTCAAAATGTTACACTCAATTCTTATGTGACTGTCTTCTATGCTCAAAATCTATCGAAATGCATCACAGAATGGATCTTGAATTATTTCAAATCAATGCAATATTGAAAATCATCCCCTGAGTACCAATGTGTTCTCTGTGCCAGTAGGCACAGAGGACACATTGGAAGTCAGGGACAAAATGATAATAGATTTTAAAGGCAGCCCCAAACAGGTTTGGATTTCCAGAAAATCAAGGGGTGCAAAAAATTGCCCTCCTCAATTTTTTCTAGGCGTGCAGGAGGCCTGCAGCACTCCTGCACTCCTAAAGAATGCCAGGCCTGATAATTTGATACCTGTGATATTGTAGCTATTATTGGAAGTAACTATTGATAATTCTTTTGAACTGGTATTATTTATTTATTTATTATTTATTTATTTATTGGTGTTTAAGGTCACATATTTCTGCAAAATGGCTAATCATGACCATGACAGTTTTACGGGTGGAGGAAGCCAGAGTACCCGGAGAGAACCACCTAACAACGACGAGCAACTGTCAGCTCCCCAACATACCAACTCCACACAAGCAGGGTTAGCATTGGTTGAAGACAGGTGCACCATCGACGTGCAGTACACCTTAGTAAACAATGCCACCATGCCCCCACGTGAGCAATGGGGGTGAAGTGTCTTGCCCAAGGGCACAATGCGGTTGCCGTAGGTGGGATTCGAACCGAGGACCTCTCGGCTTGCAGCCTGCACCTCTACCTACTGAGCCACTGTGCCCCCTTATGAACTGGCATAAGTGGCAGAGGGAGAAAATGTCTTTTACACTGAGAACATTGTTGAGAGCTTTTATTGTAAAAGGTGAGGTGACTTCATTATATTTCTGGTGGAGATATTTGCCTCTGACTGCAATGATTAGAGGCAATCGATCAAATAGTGTAATTCATCTCCATGTTGGCACCTGTTGCATAAGGGACATTGCCACCAAAGTATACCATATGACTCCTCAATGGCCCGACCTTATTCCAACAGTAAGGGATTACCAACTATGTTTTATCCGCTGGTCATGCAAGATAATGGGATAAGGAGAAAATGGGTGAAGAAACTGCTGAATCACAAAACTGTGACAAGTTTGATGTGGTGAGGTACTTCAATACAATTTATAGTGAAATATACATTGACTGAACATGGTCAATTTGTTAGTGTCACATCTTTAACATGCAAGACATATTGGAATCTTGAGACAAATGTTGAAAATACATGCAGTTTTTCCCACTTATCTTTGCTTCACATCAGAGCCTTTAACATCTTTCAAGCAACAAATGCTGAAATTGTTTCTCATTACACAGCAGGGGAGGTAACTCCCTTTACTTCAAAGACAAATTCTTTTTACTATCAACTCTGTTTAGACTTGGCTGTATATGACATGTCAGTTACATTATGTTTAAAAAAAACTCCCCTATCTCTTTCAAACAAGATGTAACAGGTAATATATCATATACAGTGGAGCCCACTTAATTGTATATCTCTTAACTGGTAGAGTGCTGGAAGCCCATATTTGGGTTTTACTCTGTAGTGTAGGTACTGTAACTTGAAGGCTACATAAGTCGAAGTGCTCCATATTATCTTTTAAGTGAAATTATTTTATATGTATGGATTTCCCTTGTTATAATTTATGGGAGAGTGCCCATAGGCACTCTCCCATAAATTGCAATAAGGCAAAGACATGTGAAAAAATTTTACCAGTTAATATAACCCTGTTAATTGAATATAATTTCCAAACACCAAACCATTTACCATACTTTTAGTACAAATTTGGCCTCTTAACTGAATATGGGTTATAGAGCAAACTCCTGTTAATTGAATAAAAAAATTCTGTAATGTGTAGAGAATTTATCCTGACAATCACCAAACACCCAATGTTTTATTTATTTTATTTTATTAGGTTTTAACGACACATTAACAGCCAGGATCATATCATGTCGGTGACAGTTTTACGGGTGGAGGAAGCCGGAGTATGAGTACCCAGGGAGAACCACCGAGCAACGACGAGAATCTGTCAGCTTTCCAACATCGTAACTCTGAACTCTGGCACAGGCAGGGTTAGATTGGTTGAAGACATGCGCACCTTCGACGTGCTGTATGCCTTAGTACACAGCGTCATCGCGCCCCCATGTACGTAATCGGGGTTAAGTACCTTGCCCAAGGACACAACGTGGGAGCGAGAATCAGTCACTAAAATTGTCACCCATCCAACTAACCGCGCTCGACGTTGCTTAACTTCGGTGATCTGAAGAGAACCGGTTACCACGACGCCACCACGCCCCCACCCAATGTTTAGAGACCTACTTCACATAAGTGCATCTAATATAGGTATATATTCTATTATATCTTGTTTGACAGAGCTCCATGAGCTCTGCCAAACAAGATGAAAAAGAATACTCAATTCATCTCTAAAATACAGAAAAGTGACCAAATCCTTGTTAATTAAATACTCCTGTTAATTGAATAATTCTCACTGGCATAGTAGCTATTCAATTAACAGGGTTCCACTGTACCATTTGAGATGAATTGTGACACAGCTTACTAGATGATTCTAAAATTAGTGAGAGACTCATAAAACAAAATCTGAAAACTTCAAGGAACTTTGAGAAGTGTAAATAACTCTCATGAAAAAAGATGAAAATACCTTCATTCCTAAATCTTCTTTTATTTTAGCTGTATACTCTGGATTCTCTTCATATTCTGGAGGTCCTTTTGTGAGATCCATTGATTTCTCACAACTATCACTAGAAAGGCTGTTTGTATCAGTGACAACTTCTGAAACCAGGTCTTCTGGGTAACTCCAAGGAGATGCATTAACACGATGTGTACTGTTGTATGGTAAAACTGAAAGATAATTGTGTTTACGATAGAACATGTCAATTTATACCATGATTATCTATTCTACTATATATAAAAAGCCTGTGACATAAATTTTAGCTTTACACACCAACTGTGATGAACACGCCAGCAATGGGATTTCAGTAGTTAAAATTTACACCTACAGTTGAACTACATCCAAGTTGACCTTTGGTGACCTCGACCTAAATGCAAAGTTGTCTAAATTTACCACTCGGCGCCTCGCGAAGAGTGAAATGAAGGCGGCAATTATTATTATGTTTTAAATGAGTTTACCTCAGAAGATACAAAACATTAACAAACATGCGTTGTCTCACGTTAATAAAGCAACCTTAACTCAAAGTAGTATGTTATCAAAATGAAAAAGGCCCTGTGATTTGTGCGTTTATTTTTTCATTTCATTTCTGCGATAAAATTTACAGCAGAAGTACTGTCCACTGGTGCTCATGTGAACAAAAACAGATTCGCTTATGTGTACATCTTCTGCTCAGTAAAATCGATCAAAAATAATAGCGACTCTTAATAATCTGACGATCATGGTATATATAAAAAATACCCAAAGTGGTGAACATTTGGTACACCAAGCTACTATGGGTATATTCTATAATACACAGACATGTTAACCTCAGAAACAAATTTTCAGGAAACTTTAGGGTGATTTTCAGGGAAATTGGATGAATTTCTGGGAAATGTGTGTGCGCGAACAATATACATAAGAACTAAAATATTTCAGCTCTTGGACCTCCACTGACACTAGGTTGCACCCAGTAGTTCATAGGCTAAAATGTTGCTAATGCCCTGAGTGCCATGTTAAAAAATCATTGGTTCAAATACTTCATCTCTCCCCCCCCCCCCCCCCCCCCCCCCCCCCCACCCCTTTCCTGTTACTAATTATATGGGATTAAGTGCCTTGCCCAAGGACACAATGCAGTTACCTCGGGAGGGGATCAAACCATAGACCTTTCGATTTGAAATACAATGCCATAACCTCTGAGCCACTGCATTCCCATTAAAATACATACAATCAACAATTCATCTAAAGAATCCAAGAAGTCTGTCAAGGACTGTACACAAAAATTATCATTTCAATTTTATTAATTTTTGTGTCTTCCAAATCTCATCTTATGATGACTTCTTATTGAAACAAGTTTGAAAAAACAAAAAACATTTTAACCCTTTACCCAAAGTAACAGCCAAAACCGGCTGGCGCTATTCTAAAAAATTGTCAATTAATTTTCATTATTTTTTTCATTTTTTGTCTCAACAAGCCAAGACCAATACCGGGTCTGGACCTGCGTCGCTGCATGCAATTGATTACAGAGATGAACAGACTTCAAAGTATCGGCAAACAGGAAGTGGCCACACGGCAGATCTGAAAATTAGATACACGATACAACTCATCATTATGAAGCAGCAGACCAAAGATAAAATCATTTCCTTTCATAGGAGCCAAGAAAACTTTGACGGAAGATGTTTCGGACAGACTGATGGACGGAGTCGAGCTGCAGATCTGAAAATTAGATACACGATACAACTCATCATTATGAAGCAGCAGACCAAATATAAAATCATTCCCTTTCATAGAAGCCAAGAAAACTTTGACGGAGGATTTCTTTCGGACGGACGGACGGACAGACGGACGGACGGAGTGGAGCGGTTACTAGACCTGCTCTGCCGATGGTGATGCAGGTAATAAAAATATAGGTTATGACCCCCTCATTGGAATGAGGTCATTTAGCTCGTTTCAATGAGGGGTCATAACCTATGTTTTTGAGACAAAAAATGAAAAAAATTAGTTATTCAAGAATTTTTTTTGCAAGTGTTGTCTGCTTTTCATGTTAGGTAAAGGGTTAAATGCCAAAGTGGCCAATAATTTATTACTTTTGCAAATTTATATTATCTTACAGGAGGTACCTCAACATGCAGTCTTTGGTTGAACTTGGAAGGTACATTCAAAGAGCAATGGCAGTTGTTTCCAGACAAGTCTTGGCTGCCTGAATACTTATACACAACTGTAAAGTCATGGGTCATACAGTTAAAACTAGAAATCCTGTCATGAAATGCGCATAAATAGCACGTCGATCTGAATGTTAATCTATGCGTTATGACCATACTAAGGCTATCAAATTCTGTGCATATGGCCTGTGAACAAACAATGTTTCAGCCAATGGACCTCCGGGTAACCCGGAGGTCCATTGGCAGAAACACTGCCTGTGTTTGCTATGAGTAACCAGGAGAACCTGCCATGCTTTGGATGCCATTCGATATGGCAATTGCGTGCAATTCCAACACACAATTAAGCCGAGATAAGCGCACAGTTCAGGACAGGACTTCTAGTTTTAACTGTAGTGCTGCAAAAAGGGAGATCAATTGTGCTTGAAACTTATATTGAGAAGACTGTTTCATCTGAAAGAAAGATGTATATGCTTTGAAATGTGCAGAAACAAGTAAACATGAAAAAATTTGCGAACCATACGCAAAATGGAAGAGAAGCAATCAGGAAAAATCAGAGTCAACTAACACAAGGATTAAAACTAACTTGAGAACTAAAACTTTGCATGAATATTTGTGTGAACAAAATGTGCACACTATTTTCAAATGTTATGAAAAAGTGTGACATGTAATAGATATATCACTATTTTGTGTACTATATGGGTAAATAATTGTACAGTTGTGCAGGTGTCCAGAGATATTTTGGACGAGGCGAAGCCGAGTCCAAATATTGGAGGACACCTGTACAACTGTACAATTATTTACCCATATAGTACACAAAATAGTGATATATGTGATTTAATCCACAGCCCCTCAATGTTAACAAAAGTCAAAAAAATTATATTTTAGAAAGTTTGACACGAGTAAAACCACATTTTAAAACACTTTTTGCTTGCTCTGCCCCCGAAAAACAAAATGGGCATAACCCATTGTTTGCTTGCTAGAAAGTCTATTGAAGTTATGACACGCATCAGGAGTTCAGATATTGTGAACAGATCTGTGGCTTCGAAGTGAACTCACATCATGGCATAATTTGTTCTCCCGCTAATATAATGTCTTAGCTCAAGGGTGGAACACTTGTGCAATCCCTGATCGAAAGTGTGGCAGATAAATTTAATAATCGTTCATTTTTAAAGCATTTGGAAGAATAATTCTTTTTTTTATCTGAAGAAGAGGTTCAATTTCCCTCAGGGGTGGCGGGTGGTGGTGCCTGATTGCCGTCTTAATATTTGAAAAAGGGCATTTTTTTTAGGTTATTTATTTATTTACTGGTGTTTAAGGTCACTTTTCTGCAGCTATGGCTAATTGTGACTGCAAAAAAAGGTGTAAAGTCAAGTTCAGCCAATGGTTTACACCCATGCTGTCCATTTTAGGGGACTTCTACCCCGGGCACTGGTGACCAGGTCCTATTTTACCAGTAAAACTGAACTTGTTTACCACAGCAAATAAGCACTGCTTCACTTCCGAGGTTTCCACAGGAGTCCTTTTTAGGTTACCAGGGCTGTTGGTTACTAAAAGCAACAAAAAATTAAAAAGTACATTATAATTTGGACACGATGCACACTCAATTCAGTAGCTCTGTCGAGAAAAGCTTGTCGATAATTCATGTGTTAGAAAGTTGTTCACACCTCCTTTACAGCATCTTTACTTTTGAATGGTTATGATTACAGTGCCGTGACAATCGTACAAATATCTAGTTATTGGGACTGTTTCAAAACCATCCCAATATCCAGATATTGGTACTGTTTTACTGAGCTCTTCTCATCAAAACCGTACTTGGTGTGATTTTATAGGGCTTGTCTTCATGACAGAGAACAAAAGAAATATTAGGTAGCTGTGGATTAAGACCAAATACTTTGTAATTTTCTTATTTAGAATTAGAGCAGCACGGTATATCGATAAACCAATTTTTTCCGGTATTCAAACCAATATCGATTGAATACCGGTGTAATTACAAAAATATCGTTTTATCATCATTATTTATTTACCCACAATTTAATTTTCAAGATGTCTTGAGTTTTTTAACTGTAGCTCCGAATGAATAATATTATCCCTTTATTCAAGGAATCATCTGCTTGTGCCCTCGTAATACACAAATTCCGCAGTTGAAAAAATAATTTAAAAAAATTTCAACAAAACTATATCATGTGACCCCCTCATTGGAACGAGCTCATTGAGCTCATTCCAATGAGGATTCACATGATATAGTTTTGTTGAAATCTTTGAGGAAAATCTGATAAATTAATTTTGAAAATAATAAATTTTGATATCGTATGCGTTGGGTAAAGATGTTTCGAACTGCATCATCAAGGAACGCTAATTCGTTCAGACTGTGATGCCTCAAGTCTCGATTGTGGTACTTGTGTTCATATATCTGAGCAGTTTTCGATATACCGGTATACCGCGGTATTTTTTTGAATACCGATACCGGTATTCAGTTTTGAATATCGTGCAACCCTATTTAGAATCATATGTCCCAATAAGACTAAAATTCTCGCCCTCTGATTGGACAAGAGCATGCATTTTTTTTTCTATGTTTACGGCTCCAGAACATATGTTAAAGCATGACGTCACAAGGTGAAATATATGAAATGAGGCACACCCAATAACTTGACCTAACACGAAAAGCAGGTGACACTTGGAAAAAAAAGTCTTGAATAACTAATTTTTTTTCACTTTTTGCATCAAAAACATAGCTTATAACCCCTGACTGGAATGAGTTGAATGAGCTGATTCCAATGAGGGATCATAAACTATGTTTTTGAGAAAAAAAAAACAAAAAATAATGAAAATTGAATGGTAATTTTTGTGTATAGTGCTGGCCGGTTTTTGCCATTATGTTGGGCAAAGTGTTAACACAATAGGGAATAAATACTCCATTGTTCAGCAGATGCAACAATAGAAAATCTCAGCATCACCATAAACAAGAATTATACATGCTGTATCCTAATTGCAAATCAGTTTACAATGTGAACTGAGGTGGAGTAGCCTCAACCTTTATCTCATTTATTATTTGTCCAGTGACGTGTGGTGCACAGGATATTTATTCACTAAACTTATTATACAGTTAAAACTAGAAGTCCTGTCATGAACTGTGCGCTTATCTAGGCTTAATTGCGTGTAGGAATAGCGCGCAATTGCATATCGAATGGCATCCAAAGCATGGCAGGTTCTCCTAGTCACTCATAGCCAACACAGGCAGTGTTTCTGCCAATTGGCTGAAACATTGCTTGTGCACAGGCCATATGTACAGAATTTGATAGCCTTACTATGGTCATAAAGCGTAGATTAACGCGCAGATCAACGTGCTATTTGTGCGCATTTCATGACAGGACTTCTAGTTTTAACTGTAGTTAAAAGTTGCCTTTCTAATTTTACAATGTGGATTTTGGGCTATGGGTTGGGTCTTACTGGAACATGTATGTTATTGTAATGATGTGACAGTAACATGGTCTGCAAGCCTGGAAATAAGCAATCTGTCATTTGCAGAATGAGGTCCACAGAGCGTAAATTTACTGATGCTTTCCTATACAGTGGACCAATATATCCTATGGGTACCTCTTTCTGTTTATGCTTGAGACCTTGATTCATATTGTGGTTCACAGAGGGTTGATTTAGTTCCACGCTATCTTGATGTGCAGAATAGTATAACCAAATTCACTCTCTGGGGACTTCATTCTGCAGATAATTGTCTACTTATTTCCAGACTTGATGGTCTGAGGTTTGCAGCTCGGAGCGTACATTCATCCTCAACCTCAATGCTCCCTGTTTCAGTTGAACATAAACTCCAAACCATAGACCTTAGACCATGTTACTGTCAATTCATCACAACAATTTATAATGTCCATAAAACATAGCCATTTGACCCATTTGTTTTGTAGAAGGTTACTTTTAGTCATAATATCCAGTAACCTGCTTACCATCAGGATCAGTTGTGTGTTTTCCTTCAGTCATTTCAATTATTTCTCGATCTTTGTCAACAAAAATTTTAAAATATCCTTCAACCATTTTCACAAAATTTGGAGCATCTTCTGTCAGTAAACCAAGACTCAATGTCTAAAAATAAAAAAAAAAACCTCAACATTAATCAAAAATTTTTTAACCCTTTCAAAACTGTGTTTCATGTTATCATTCCTAAAAATATACTGGACAGTGGAACCCTGTTAATTGAATAGCCGCTTTGCCAATAAAAAATATTCAATTAACAGGAGTATTCAATTAACAGGGATTGTGTCAGTTTCCTGCATTCTAGAGATGAACTTAGCATTTATTCTATTATATCCTGTTTGACAGAGCTCCATGAACTCTGTCAAACTAGATATAATAGATTAAATGCCTGTATTGGATGTACTGAGGCCAAATTGATCTATAACCAAAGGAAAACTGGGGAGACTCAGGGTAATTTCTTGACATGTTACAAGATTTTTTATTCAATTAACAGGAGTCTACACTATAACATATATTCAATTAATAGGTCAAATTTGTACTGGAGGTATGGTAAATGGTTTTGTGTTGGGAAATTATATTCAATTAACAGGGATATACAATTAAGAGATATCCAATTAAGTGGACTCCACTGTATTTGTTATTTATTTTATTACTGGTGCTTAAAGTAACTTTCAGCAATTAAGGCAATATCATGACAACATACATATAAACTCAAATTTAGCCAATTGTTAATCCCTATGATGCCCATTTTAGAGAACACCCACCCCAGAAACTGGTTATGAGATCCATGTATAAAGTTAAATTTAGCCAATTGCTTATCCTTATGATGCCCATTTTAGAGGACTCCCACCCCAGAACTGGTTGCAAGATCTTATAAAGTAAAACAGAACTTATTCACAACTTATACTGTCTGCAGCAAAAGCCTAAAAAAGTTAAAAATCTGTTTCTCAGGCCCTCCCGCATGGTCCTTTTGGATGCTGCATGCTCTCTTTTTATAACCAATGCAAACTTGAAAAAAATAAAAATTAAATGGTTTTTGTCTGACAATTTACCCAAGTTAATAAAATTGATAAATTTGTCCCTTGAGTGCAACAAGTCTTTGAAATGCTTTAACACTGCAAAGCCTTCTTGCACTCAAGGGACGAAATACACCACCACCCATACTATTCCGTAGATTATTAGGCCTAAAACATACAACAAACCAAGAACATGAACTTTTTATGGCAAAGAAATAATACAAAAATAAAAAATCAAATAAAAAACCACCTGCCCACATGCAATTTTACCAAAGGTGGCATGAGAAATAGAAGATCTACTTTGTGGAGCCTAATGGTTGAATCCATTTTTTATTTGCAAGGGGAGGTTCAGTGACAATTTTATCTAACAGCCTTATAGGGCGGTAGGATTATATTATTACTCATCCTCCTTAAATAGAGATGCTCCAACTCATCCCTAGTTTAGAGTAAAATTTACAAATCTTGTCCAGGTCTATCTCCTCCCACAAAACTCTGTTCAGATCTAATTTACTGGACATGATTCACCAATTTCACTACAAACTGGAGATGAGTTGAAGCTTCTATTCATCACTTGATCCAAAGCCCATAAAAGGTGCCAAAATAGATCAAGAAACAAACAATGCTTTCTTTTTCGAGTTTGAAGCATTCAGCAAAAGAATTTTATTTTTAAACAGTTCCAAACTCATTAAATGATGTCACTGTACACAATATAAACAGCTGACCAGAAGTCAGGGTCAAAATTCTAGGCAAGAATACAACTGTGTACTCCTGGGGCTACTTCCAGAACATTACTGACTGATCATGCATCACCATTTTTAAAGTATGAGTTTAATGGTTGGAAAAAAGGTCTAATCATGTGATATAAAGTTAAGTATACTGGTTGAAGGTGTAAAAAATTACATGACTTGGGTTTGAATCTTCCAGAAGATGAGAACTTTTTACTTGTCATATATCAAACACAATCTTTACTAGGGACCTGTGAATTGCTGATTTTGATCGAATCGAATGTTGAATCAAATTGGTGAAAATGAATTGAATTTTGAATCAAATTTTTAATTGAATTTTTAATCGAATTTTGAATCGAACTTTGAATCAAATCACAGTAAATGGATAGGTCATCAAAAGAAAATTAAAAAAAAATAATAATACCCCTGATTATTAAAAGACACACAGTTATATAGCATGCATTTTTCACCTCATCACTTCCAATGCTACAAACTGAGATAAAAACCAATATACTAGCTATTGATTGAAACTATTCTAATTGTTGACTTTGTAGCTTCAAAACTGCAGCAATAAACATTTTTAAATGACCCTGGCTGAGAGGGCTGATACCTCACTTTTATCACACGTTTTCTCAAAAAAACTTGTTTCATACCGGATCGCCTCCATTCGGTCATGAAGCCATTTGTTTTAAAGAAAAATGACTAAAATGAAACGATAATTCAAAGCTGAATGGAGTTGATCTACTTATAAATTAAGGCCTGCTCTACTTCTGTAAGTTCAGTTTATATAAAAATCGGGGGTATTCTTTTAGAAAACCCTTGCTTTTGACGATGTATCCAATAACTGTGTTCGAACAAAACAATACTCAATATAAAATAATGTGATCATGTTGTGAAACAGATCATTTACTGGACTTGAACAGCTAAATAACTTTTCAAACATTCACGGTTATGACCAAAGTATATTCGAAAATATTTGAATTCCCGACTTTGAATTGAATTGAATCAAATATTAACATCTGATTTGAATTTTGAATCAAATTTCAAATTTTTTTGGATCCTACTCTTTACCTATGGTGTTTTATTGCTTGACCCTTCTTGGATTGAAAGTTAACTGTACAAACTTTGATTGTATGGCAAACAGGACGTCTTGTGATTTTAAATGGTTGAGTGCTAGAAGCCACTATTGTGGCTCTATTGAAAAGTCCTGGAAGCCACTTTAGTGGCTCTACACTGTGTGCATTAGCTTGATGTTTGCTCAGCAGAAGAAGAAAAATTTCTTCTATAAAATTGTTTGGTTGCAATTTATTGGAGAGTGCCACTGGCACTCTCCAATAATTGTAACCAAACAATTATTTATGAACAAAATTTTGCAAAACTAAGTCTACTCTTGCTGGTTGCATTGTACTTTGAAAAAAACATACCCATGTTTCAAATCACCTTTAAAAAATAATTTAGCACTCAACCAGTTAACAGAAAACTTTGGCTTATGGATGAGCAGGATGATAGCTATTCTGTGAAAAGTAAGGTCCCTAATCTGGTAGGTATTTGACTTATTGGGAATGGATTTATATCGAGACATTTTCCATTTATCAACACAGTTCATGCACAAGCATCAAAATTTATTTATTTATTTATTTATTTATTTTATTAGTTATCTCCACCAACATGTATGGTATATGGAGATTTAATACCTGGATGTCAGTTTTTAAACACCAAGCCACAGGCGAGATGTTTAACTGAGACATCCAGGTATTAAATCTCCATATTCCATACATGCTGGCGGAGATACCATTTTTGTCTCAATAGAAACATAGTGGAAACAAATTTGTGGACGTATTTCACACTCTCCACAATCAGTTGGACCAAACACAAGAATAATGGTTTTGTTTTTATAAACACAAAAGACAACAGTTAGAGTTACATCCCTTTCCCACGGAAACACGTTAACATTTAATTGACTATTTAATTTATAATATCAAAATATGATTGAATTGTCATAAATCTGATGATATTTGTGACTATTTTCAGGTTTTTGGGTTCGATTTTTATATCGAGGCAAAAGTGAAAGGCTTTCATTTAAAGCATGTCCCCCCCTACTCAACTCCCCCCCCCCCCCCCCCCCCCCCCCCCCAATGTTTCACATGCGCTTATACACTGGATGTTGCACGCTTTCATATACCTTGGATGTTGGGTGCCCCCCTTTGCCATGGCTATTTAAATGTCCAAGGCATTCTGCCCAAGCAAAAGACAGAATTTATCGAGATAGAGGGACAAATTTATTCATTTATTTAATTTGTTGAGGTTTAACAACACTTTCAACATCCAGGATCACCTCATATTAAAACAGAAGAAGAGCCAGCTTGAACCACTGAGCAGCGGCGAGCAAGGGTCAGACTTCCCAACATACTAACTCAGCACATGTAGTATTAGCCGGCTTGGTTGAAGGTAAATGCATCACTGACATGCAGTACTACTTAGTACACAGGACCACCATGCCCAATGTAGGCAATTGGGATTATGGAAAGTGCCTTGCCCAACACCACAATGCAGTTACCCCTCTTCAAGATCGAACAGCAGCCCTCTCAGTTTGAAGTCCAATATTCTAACCACTGGGTCACCATGATCCCTGTTTAACCCTTTACTAACGTGATGGCCAAAACCGACCGGCCAGCGCTATTAACAGAAGTCACCAATTAATTTTAATTATTTTTTTCATTTTTTGTCTCAAAAACACAAAAACATGGGTTATGACCCTCGTCAAGCTACTTCCAATGAGGGGTTATAACCTATCTTTTTGAGACAAAAAATGAAAAAAATTAGTTATTCAAGAATTTTGTTCGCAAATGTCGTCTGTTTTTCGAGTTAGGTAAAGGGTTAAGCAAATAAGGATATGCACAGAATATAAAGTAAGAGAAACAAACCTCCTGGTTTTCGCCTGTTAGTTCAATGTCTATTCTTTCCATATTCTCTCTGTCTTTTGTCACAGTTACAGTTTTGATTTGCTCATAATCAGCTAAGACACTCAGCTAAAAGAAATTGGAAGTTCCATCAGGTAATTTCATATAATTATCAACTACAACCATTTTCTATTGATTTAGAAGAAATTTGACCTAATTGCAGGTTTTTATGGATTAAAAAACAAATAAATTTCAAATGCACCAGTGCTAACAAAATAATGTGAACATGTATACCATTCTAATTTTATTTATTGGTGTTTAAGGTCACATAATTATGCACTATGGCTAATCATGACTGTGACAGTTTTCACGGGTGGAGGAAGCCGGAATACCCAGAGAGAAACACTGCATCGACAAGCAACTGTCAGCTCCTCAACATTCTAACTCTGTTCAAGCAGGGTTACAGCAGTTGAAGACATGTGCACCATTGATGTGCCGTATGCCTTAGTACACGGCATCATCATGCCCCCATATAGGCAATCGGGATAAAGTGCTTTGCCCAGGGACACAACACAGGTCATCCCAGATGGGGATCAAACTTGGTACCTCTAGCATAGAAGTCCAACAGTCTACCACTGAGCCACGATGCTCCCTACCATTCTAATAGATCACAACATATTTAAATATATTGAATTAAGAGAAATTAAATAAAAAATGTTGTAATCTATCACAAAGTTACAGACGTGTGCAAAATGTTTTTGCTTCACAGACATCTTTAGATAGGGCACTTAGTTTGTAAGCAGTTAATCCATTAACCCTCTACCCAATACAGACAATATCAAAATTTATGATTTTTTCAAATTTTTTTAAAAATGTCAAGATAACCATATTATGTGACCCCCTCATTGGAACAAGCTCGACGAGCTTGTTCCAATGAGGGCCCACATGATATGGTTTTGGTGAACTACTTTTTAAAAAAATAAATTTTCTACTACTGAAATTGTTTTTTACGTGGGTGGATGTGGCTGGGTTTTTTTAAGGTAAAGGGTTATAACTTGTTTTGCAGAGTATTATGAATCACTTTTCAGATTAATAATAAATGAAAAATTTTGTTTACAGATTTCTTGTCAATCGAGCTCATTCCAATCGGGGGGGTCACATGATATGGTTTTGGTGAAAGTAACAATGTCAAAATCTTTTTCATCACAGAAATCTAGAGATGGTAGTATCAACTGTAGAAAAAGTATATAAAGTTTTGCAAAATGAAAGTTAATTTCTACTGTATAACCTGCTGGAACACACAAGTAACAAAAGATCATTTTTCAGATTTTCCTGTTAAATAAGATGCAAATCGCAAAAATAACAAGTACAGCAAGCAAATGCAAAAATTACCATTCTTCGGTATTTCAACTCATTAAAAAATAAAATGCTGCATCTTTCTTGAAAAAATACAGCAAAATTTGGAAAATATTTGTTACGTAAAGGATTCCATATATACACAGAATGACATGCATTTGTTAATGGGTTAATCGATATGGCACGAGTGCCAGCGTGGAAGGATAGAATGAGAGGCTGGCCTCGAGTTTTATTCTTCTGCGATGACACGAGTGCCATATTGATTAACCCATTCACACACACTTGTCATTCTGTGTTTATTACATGCCTTCATGTCTATAAAAACAATTATTAGAAGAACACATTTTATCGCCAACCAAACTTACGAGGTCAACTCGTGTTACTATTTCGTCCCCTGATTTCCAATGTGTTCTATGTGCCAGTAGGAACCATAGAACACATTGGAACTCAAGGGATGATTTTTAACTATAGCTAGCGATTCAAACTGTACCTGCATTGCAGAATTTGTAGAAAATTCTAGTGAAATTTCACTTCTATTTAAAAATAGTCAGTCAACGATTTCCATTCCGCACATATCTTCAGAACAGATTTTAATTTCCGAATGGTTTAGTGTGGCTGTAGATGGGGAATTCATAGATTGCAGGCATGTAATATATGGAATAATTGTATCATGTGTGAAAGTCTAAAATAGACAAAAAAAACTTACTGCATAGGATTTGATATTTGTAACCAAACTAATTCCAGCTTTTGGTCCAACTAACACCATAGCCTCTGTCTTCTTATCCTGAAAAAGTCAATTATATATTTTCGAGGAGTTACATAAATTCTTAACTAGAGATGTGACTGCCCCAGATGGGCCTGTCGATACCACTCACCAGCCCCACTCCTATGATTATTCTAAGATGAAGAGGGGCACAACTCTGGTAAAAAAAATCTGCTCAAAACTATAATAGCAGGTGCACAGATTCCCATGGTAGTGAACATCCATACCAAGATTCAAAGGAATTGGCCAATAAACATCTGAGAAAATCTCCGGACAAAATTCATGCATTCTAAGACTAAAAGGGACATAACTCTGGCAAAAGAAAATCCGATCAAAACTATAATTGCTGCTGCACAGGTTCTCATGGTAGTGTATACCCATACCTAGTTTCAAAGGAATCGACCCATAAACATCTGAGAAAATTTCCGAACAAAATTCTAGCATTCTAAGACATGTGAAAAAAGGGGCATAACTGTGGCAAAAATAATCCGACCAGAACTATAATCACAGGTGCACAGGTCCCCATGGTGGTGAACATTCATACCAAATTTCGATGACCATGGTCCATAAATGTCTGAGAAAATCTCCGGACAAAATTATGTCTATGGACGGACAGACAGATGGACAGATGGACAAGGTGATTCCAGTATACACCCCCTTCCCCCCACAACTCGTAGTGGGGGGTATAATAACTCTGTAAGAAGATACTTTAACCATCTGTACACTGATGTCAGAAGATAAAAATTTCAAGCTTTCCCCACAAGCAACAAGGAATTTAAGCAATTCAATCTTGTTTGGCAGGGCTCACTTAGCTCTGTCAAACAAGACTGAATTGGTTAAATTCCTAGTTGCATCATGGGAAACATTTGCTGCTCGAAATTATTGGATGTGACATCTATCCAAGATGAGCTTTCCTAAATTCAAATTGAAAATGCTGTTTAACTCTTTGCCTGCTGTTGATGGATTTTCCTGCCAAGTACAACTAGAGGTGTGACTGTCCCAGATGGGCATGTCCATATCCCCCGCCACCAAGATTATCTAAGATAAAAAGGGGCACAACTCTGGTAAAAAAAAGTCCAATCGAAACTATAATCACAGGTGCACAGGTTCCCATGGTAGTGAACATCCATACCAAAAGTTTCAAAGGAATTGACCTACAAACATCTGAGAAAATCTCCGAACAAAATTCAGGCATTCTAAGAAGAAAAGGGGCATAACTCTGGCAAAAAAAGTCTGATCAAAAATATAATAGCAGGTGCACAGGATTCCATTGTAGTGAACATCCATACCAAGTTTCAAAGGAATCAACCCATAAACCTAAGAGAAAATCTCAGGACAAAATTCTATGCAATTCAGGCATTCTAAGATGAAAAGGGGCATAACTCTGGCAAACAAAGTCCGATCCAAATTATAATCGTTGGTGCACAGGATCGTATGGTAGTGCACATGCATACCAAGTTTCAATAAAATTGACCTAAAATATCTGAGAAAATCTCCGGACAAAATTCAGACATTCTAAGATGAAAAAGGGACATAACTCTGGCAAAAAAAAGTCTGATCAAAACTCGCAAGTGCACAGGTTCCCATAGTAGTAAACATTCATACCAAGTTTCAAAGGAATTAATCCATAAACATCTGTAAAAAGCTCTTCACAAAATTCTAGGCCATTCTTTTTCAAGTCGAAAAGAGGCATAATTCTGGCAAATATAATCCGAACGAAACTGTAATTGCAGGTGCACAGGTTCCCATGGTGGTGAGCATTCATACCAAGTTTTGAGCAGATTGGTCTTTAAATGTCTGAGAAAATCTGTGAACAAAATTATGTCTATGGATGTACAGACAGACAGATGGACCTACAAATCAGGTTTATGTGGCTAAAATATTTTAAAATTTTTGAGGAATTGAAAATGCATGGACAACCACCAAAAACTCCTTTTTAAGTCTAATTTCTGGGTGGCAGCAAACCCTAACCCTTTCAGCTTACTGACCCTAACCCTAACATAAAATCCATGAAAATACAATACCCACTGTTTGTCACTTTTTAGCAACATAAAAAACATTTTAGCCACATTACTCATTTTTTAGACACATAAACGCCATTTGTTAGTTCAATTTTATGTGGCTAGTCACACAAATCAGACTAGACACATACCAGTGCTGTGTACCAAGAACTAGGCACATAAACCTGATTAGTTTGCTCGGATGGATGGACAGATAGAGACAGATGGAAGGACAGATGGATGGACAGACAAGGTGATTCCAGTATACTTCCCCCTCCCACACCACAGAGGTAAGTTATCCTAGGACATCTTCCACTCACCCTGAATATATCCCCCACCCAACCATCCATGATCATGTTTATTCAATGCTATTTGATGTTCAGATGTTAAGACATACATTTTTGTCATCAATTTCAGGTGTTTATATTTTGACAAAACATCACCCCACCAAATAGTAAAGTCATTTGGACCAGGATTAACAAAGTCATGTAATCAGTCTCCATATCACAAAATGGTGAAAGTTTTTCCTAAACTCTCTTTAGATTGTGTTTGTCTCCACTTTTAAAGTCAAATAACTATGAATTAATGAGAAATCTTTTTTCATTTCCATAAATATTCAAAACTGGTGCTTTGTATTGTATAAGTAGATTTGGGATGCGGAGAGGGGATGAAGATATCCAGGCCTGGATATCCTTTCCCCACACAAACCCATAAACATTTTTTTTTGTTAACCCAATGCTATTTGATGCTCAAATGTTGAGACATCAATTTTTTACATAAATATCAGGTGTTTAGGTTTGGAGAAAAGAAGTCATTTATCCTATTACCTCAGCCCAAACTGTCAAGATATTTTTTCACAACTTGGCTCATCTTGAGTTGACAAGAAAACAATATATGGACATCTTCCCCCACCCCACCCCTCTACATTCCAAATTTTTATATACAATACAAAGCAGTAATTTTGAATATTTATCAAAAGGTAACATGAATCTCCTATAACATGGTCAGTAACATGATATAAACCCAATTGTGGAAAATTCCATATGTGGGGTAGGTTAGTAACACCATCTAAACAAAATTGTGGAAAATGCAATATGTGATGTAGGGAGATGGGGAGACATCCAGGACTGGATATCCCCCCACCCCCACCCAATGAACAAACATTTGTCATTCATTCAAAGCCATTTGATTTTAAAAGTGGACACACACACATTCGAACAGAGTTTTGGAAAAAGTTTATGATATGGTGATTGATTACATGACTTTGTTAATCCTTGCCCAAATGACATTACTATTTGGTGGGGTGGTGTTTTTACCAGACTCAAACACCTGAAATTGATGACAAAAATGTTGACATTTGAGCATTAGATGGCACTGAATAAACAAAAATTTTCAAACCTAATCTTTGTTCTCTAAGATTAAAAATAAAATATTTTGAATGAATATCTCATTTAAATTAGCTCAGGGTTATTTTGTATTTGAGTCAATTAGTATTTCAGTCATATTATTTCTGTTAAAAAATCTCAAGAGTTTGTTTTTCATATATTAGACATGTTAAGGCTGGAACCATTACATAATTCAACTGAAATAATATTGATCTGAGAAAGTTTTAAACATTTCTCAAAAAATAAAAATCCATAATATTTCCACAAGTTTTCCTAACTTCCTTTAAATGTTATTTACCTTGGTTTTATATTTGTGGAGTAAAGGGGTTATCTTTCTTTACTCCACAAATATAAGATAAAAGGCTGCACGGCCACATGTCCCCCCAAAGAAAAAGTGTGCAATTTGAGGTATTTGAAAAAAATTGAATTTTTCAAAGTTGAAAAAGTGACATAACTCTGGCAAACAATGTTGGACCAAACCCCGATTTGAACTTAACCTGTATTTTATGTTGATACACCCACATACCACATTTTATTTGATTCAGGCAACAACAACAACAACTAAAGTTATCATCGGGAAACCCCTAAAAATGAATTTTCGAAGTTGAAAAGGGGCATAACTCTGGCAAAAATTGTCAAACCACGGCCAGCTTTGAACTTGACCTGTATTTTATGTTGATACACTAAAATTATCTTCGGGAAACCAAAGTGGGATGGGCGGATGCACGTACAGATGGACACTGGATATTTTTTTTCCATTTTTCTGTCCCCCAAACAATTATTTAATAGGGGACTATTAAAATAGCCGGTGTCCGTCTGTGCATTTTTTAACATTTTAAATGACAAGTCGATTATTTATTAAGAGCATGGTATAAATAAAATAAAAGTGTCAATGATACTGTAGCTTAACTTGACTGTGTGTAGTGTTTGATGAAAAGGATAATATTCAATGTTTATGAAAGGATTATGAAATAAGACAAGAATTGTGATAATTGAGAATATGTTAATTTCTGTTCCCTGTATGCTATGTTTTCAATAAGAATAATTTGAGTGCAGACTGTACTAAAGAATTAAGACCTGGGTTAATGTGGCCCTAACAGCTGATGTATGTTAACCGAAGTTACCGAGTTACAATAAAGTCATTCCAAAACGAGTCATCCTACAAAGTTACAATGAAATCCCTTCATAAATATAACTCATAGACTTTGCTAAAGGAATCTAGGTCACATGACAGTTAGGCGTCATGGTTGACCGATCATGACCAAAATAGGAGAGTTTCATCTAAATATCATACCAAGTTATCCTACCAAGTTACAATGAAATCCCTTCTTCAAAACAATTTGTAAGCAATGCTAAAGGAATCTAGGTCGGTAATGGCTGACCGATTGTGACAAAAATACGACAGTCTCATCTGGACATCATACCAAGTTATCCTTCCAAGTTACAATGAAACTGCTTCATAAATATGAAATGTAGACTGTGCTAAACAAATCTAGGTCACGTGCCTGTGCAGCTGTCATGGTTGACCAATCAGAGCCAAAATAAGACATAAGACGTTCTCATCTAGACATTATACAGAGTCATCCTACAAAGTTACAATAAAACCCCTTCATAAATATGACCTGTAGACTGTGCTAAAGGTTTCTGGGCTTCGGACCCACAGAGACATCACAGTTGACCGATCGCGACCAAAAGGAGACGTTCTCATCTAGACATTATACAGCGTCATCTACTGAGTTACAATGAAATCCCTTCATAAATACGACTTGTAGACTGTGCTAAAGGTTTTCGGGTTTTGGGCTCTTTCAGCCATCGTGGTTGAACGTTCGCGACCAAAAGGGGACGTTCTCATCTAGACATGACCTCGAACCTGCATATGAAATTTTAAGATGATCGGACAAGAACTACGAGGTGTAGCCTGTGCCAAAGAAAATGTGAACAGACTGACAAGCCTTCCACACGTGTGATGGCAATAGCTTATCTTGACTTTGTCAAGTTAAGCTAACAAATGGGTACTAGGGACGGTAATCAGATTTAAACCACTCATTGAATAAGAGTTTCAACCACTCGGCAAGGCCTTGGGGTTAAAACCCTTATCCTACTCGTGGTTTAAATATTGTTTACTGGCACTAGTACCTATTTATTTTATACGCAAAATATGGTACATGTTTCATCACCAGGATAAGGAAAATCAACCTAATTCTGGTTAATCCAAATTTTCTTGCATATTGGTATTGCCAGCGTGATTATTCAATTAGTGAGACTCCACTGTAAAATAAATTGTTACCAAATGCTCAATAATGTAATAAAACCTACCAGTAAAGTGACCATAAACACACGGCTACCAAATGTTTTCAGTTCGCTCACTATTTTCATGAAGTGTAACTTGGCCTGTAAAGATGTGAGCTGCTTTTGTCCTGGTGCTGTTAAATTCTGGTTCAGTTTTAAATATTGTGACAGACTCTTTCGAATTTCCTTCCTCTTCACATTAGACAGGATGTTTTTGGGTACAAATTTTTCTAAACCCCATTCTTTTCTGAAATAAAAAAAGGTATACCATACTGACTTGAAAATAATCCCATAATTGAAAACTAGAGCAGCAAATATGTTGGACAGACACATTTTTCAATAATCATCCCCTAAGTTAAACAAGGGAAAATAAATCTGTAAATGTTTATGCGAAGATGTTAATTCTGCTGTAGGATCCATTCTTCCATGTTGATGGACAAGCATGGCAAAAATTATTTGCATCCGACAAATAATGAGCGTGCTAGAGCAGCAAATATGTTCGACGGACACATTTGCGTTACGCACGAACGTACGCAGCTCTCCACTAGATTCCCCCTCCGACCAAGTCGGGGGCATAATAAGCCTACCTACAAACTTTTCAGATTTTAGTTTCAGAGGTCTTCACCTTGTAATTAAACCCAGTCCCTGGTTTTGTTATGACATAGGTGCAATAAGGTTGAAGTGACACAAGGCCCAATGATGCAGATTAGGATCAAACTGTCGATCTTTTGATCTCAAGTCCCATGCTCTAACCAATATGCCAGTGCACCCTCTGCAAAATGCATGAACTGACAGTCAATTAGAAATGCATACACTCCAATCAAAACAAGACAACATACTTGTAAGGCCATGGTTAATTAATTTTCGGTTTAGCGTCATTCGGCTCAATTTGTTTCTTGCCCGAAATAATAAAGCATTTTCTTTATTATTGGTTCCTCAAATCGGTCACCTCATTCATAGGGCCAGGAGAATACACCATTTCATGTTTCTTCTTCATCCATTGAAATACCAGCTTATTGCCTCATTATTGCCAGATTGCTATAGCAATCTGGCAATAATGAGGCAATAATCTGGTGTTATTAGGCATATCATGTTGACTAATGGTACATTTGTTATAGGCTGTTCTGTATATAACCATGACCATTTTAAGTTCTACTGTCTGGGGCAACCTACACATGCAAGGAAGCAGTGTGTAAGTGCAAAATGATAAAATATTCATCTTGTGGAAAGGGATATATTACGCCACTTCCCCACAAGGATATAATTAATAATTAATAATAATCTCATTCCGTATTTTGTTCTGATAACCTGGAATAACGCTAAACTGAAAATTAACCAATTGTGGCCTAAACAAAAATGAATTATTATTGTGTAAACAGTAACTGCATCCTCCACCCCCCCCCCCCCCCCCATAAAAAAAGAAAAAAGAAAGTAACATGATAAGTTCCATACACAAGGATTGGTATGAGTTGTAAATTTTTGTGCTAATTATTTCAAGCTCAAGAGGAGATGACTAGGTACTCCAAGATGAGAAAACCATCTGAAAAAAAATATTAACTTTTAACCCGCTGAGTATTTTTAAAATATTTTTCATCAAATCTAGTCATGGCTGCTGTGGAGCAGCCATGACTTGATTTGATGAAAAAGTCTTCTAAATTTAACTTGAAAAATCATTGGTGAAAAACTACATTCAGTTCTCAGGGTGGAAATTGGATTAACTGGTAGAGTGCTGGAAGCCCATATTTGGGCTTTCTTCTGAATTGCCGGTACCACAATTTAAAGGCTTCATATTCTGTGGATGTGTTTCATATTATCTTTCAAGTGATATTATTTTATTTTACGATTTGCCTTGTTACAACTTATGGGAGAGTGCCTGGTACACTCCCATAAATTGTAACAAGGCAAAGATGCTCGAAGAAATTTTTTTAAGGATCAAAAATAATTTAGCACTCTACCAGTTAAATGTGCCTAAATAATACATATTTCAATGTCAATTGACATTATATCCTGGGCAGGAATATCCCCCAGTAGCATGCAGAGAGTTACCAGAAATGTTGGAAATATCTGGTCGTTTTATCTCAATACTGCTGTGGGGAGCTGGAAAATTCTGGGCTACATTTTTTTAATTAATACAGTTAAAACTAGAAGTCCTGTCACAAACTGTGTGCTTATTTACACTTAATTGCGTGTAGGAATTGTGCGCAATTGCCATGTCGAATGGCATCCAAAGCACAGCAGGTTCTCCTGGTTACTCATAGCAAACACAGGCAATGTTTCTGCAAATGGACCTCCGGGTCAATCTGAGAGCCATTGGCTGAAGCATTGCTTGTGCACAGGCCATATGTACAGAATCTGATGGCCTTACTATGGTCATAATGCGTAGATTAACGTGCAGATCGACGTGATATTTGTGCGCATTTCATGACAGGACTTCTAGTTTTAACTGTAAGTAATATTAAATAATAACACGTTTGATCCAGATCATATCTTTAATATATCTGCTTCATAATATGGAAATTCACCTAGTTAGTCACTTGCTCAAATTATTGTATATTGTCACCCTGTTTCGTTGGAATCAGGCATTTAAGAAGATCCTCAGTGGTGGTTTAATTTCGTCAGCAGTCTTGTAAATGTAAATTACACGGCCACAGTACAGGAATAGTCTCTGTTATTTTCAAGTTAACAAATGTTTTTCAAGTTGCCTAATAGCTAAAACTGTTTACATTTGGGCTTTTGGTATTAATGTGAAGTAAAATTTTCTTTCGTTGATACACAACAGTCACCGCATTTGCATTGAGATTCCCATAGTAAAATATCCCGAGTACATGTGACTCGAAATTCGGAGAGTATTTAATAACTTTTTAGACTATGACAGTCTGTCATAGTATTTTATTCAAAATTTCATTCTCAAAAATGCTGTCCTGTTTGTAACCAGAACTGTGGTTTCCGTGTGTTGGCATGACAACATTCAGTCAACTTTGACACTCCAAGATGGATTCCTTTAGTCACAGAATTCTGATGGCTGACATGCTTCGTAAAAGTGGCGAAACTTTCTACAGAAAGCACATACCTGTGTAATGTTGGTCTAATTCGATGCACTGATAATTACTGTAGAACTTCGCATAATATATTTATAGCATTTTGTAGATTTCATGATTTTTGAATGGAAATTCAGGGTAACTATGCTTATGGAGTCACATGACCTTGTCATCGCCCCAGCAAATCTACTCGGTCTGGTGTATTTATAGTATAAAGAACGGTGTTTTCAAAATATCAGCGAAGAGTTTGGCGATTCCAGAGAACTCCCAGGAAAGATTAAATTCCTTCAAGCTTGGTTATTCCAGCGAAAGGTGAGAAAAACAATTATGGTAACATAGAGAGTCCTGAGAAGTAGAGGGGTGAGGGCAGGGGTGTAATATGTGAGCATTGGGGTATTTATCAGATTAATTGAGGTTTACATTGAGTATAATTTAAGCAAAGTTGTTGAGCATCCATTTTGACAGTTAGTATAGTATACACAGCACCCAGCTGTAAGTTGAAAATATGTTATAGGCAAACTAAAAATTGTTTAATTATAATTTACTGGAGAGTGCCTGATTAACCTTCAGGGAATTCTTATAAGACAAAAAAAATGCTTGATCACAATTTGGTGAACTTTGATGGCTTAGAATCTGATAATAGTAGTAAAAAATTTATGTACTTTGAGAGAAGTTACAGGAGTTGGGTGAACTCATCAAATCTGGCAGATTTATTTTGGATCAGTTATGGGAATCTGAATTGGGAATCTAAATCTGTGGTGCGAAATTTTCTTGTTGCATTGATGATATTAGGGTAGTGTTATGTTGTGAGAGGAATAATAATTTTGAGCTTGGAATTTTATTGGCTAACAGTGCTCAGGGAACAAGTGAGATTAGTCTTAACTGGATGAGACCTCCCAGTTTGTGAAGCTATAATTATATTGCTCACTGGCAGTTAATATTCTAGGTATTGTGTTAGTACTTGGAGTACTGTTAAGTGTTTGGAACACTCAGTTTTATGAAGGATTTGTTGCACCTTGCTAGAATGAGCTACCCTGTTCTATTTTATATTTTACTATGGTAAAGGAAGATTTGATATTTTCTATACGTTTCACAAACCATGCTAACATAGTTCACTTTCTATGCCTAAATAAAGAATGAGATAAAAATTAAAATGTAATTTTTTGTAATTGATTAATCAGTCAATCACTAATTGCTGTCCTTAGCTGAAAGTAGCTTTTTGGATTGGAAACCACAGTGTCTATTCACAGGGACTGATTGATGTGAATTGCTATACTTAACTGATAAGAGCTGTGCTGATTGGAAACCACTGTGTCCACTCATAGGGACCAGTCAGTGCATATTGGTTAGTGTTTGTTAATTAAGAAGTTAAGATAAATTTATAAGCATCCACTAGTTAGGGACTGTATGTCATTGTGTCAATTCACATGTCATACCTGGTTGGAAGCCATAGTGTCTATTCACATGGACTGACCACTGCATTTTAATCAATCACATTTATTACGAATAATAAATTATAAATTATCTAACTAAAGTGTACTAGTTATGGACTCTATGACATTGTGTCAATTCACATGTCATACCTGGTTAGAAGCCATAGTGTCTATTCACATGGACTGACCACTGCATTTTAATCAATCATATTTATTAACAAATAATAAATTATAAATTATCTAACTAAAGTGTACTAGTTATGGACTCTATGATGTTGTGTCAATTCACATGTCATACCTGGTTGGGAGCCATGGTGTTTATTCACATGGACTTACCACTGCATTTTAATAAATCATATTTATTAACTGATAATACACTAAATTATTTAACTAATGTGTACTAGTTAGGGACTGTATGGCATTGTGTCAATTCACATGTCATACCTGTTGGTAGACAGTGTTAATGCATCTGACTCCAAGTTGTATTCTGTAAATCCTCCTCCAAATCAAGTGAATGGATATTTGTGAATTAAGGGAGATAACCAAATAAACATTCTGAAAGTTTTAAATTTCTTCATACATGTGCATATCAAGGGAGTTCACTCTGCCACTTGAGTCACTCAAGTGCATGCGAAAACTGTGAGGCATTGAATGATTAGGAATAGCACCCTTGTCTCAATTTGAGTTATTCTCAAGCAAAGTGGAAAAGGTGCTTTGACAGTTTTGCAACGATCTCATTTGACTTTAAGTATTTTTTTTCTGTATGCCATTATCACCCATTGCCAATCTCAGTGAATAATTGTTGTTGCTGAGTATATTGATACGTTAAAACTCCTACATTTACATTTGAAGAATACGGAGAATAATTTAAAACTAGAGTGATGTCACGCATGCAGCCCTACTTTCCCAGGAATGGCACTGCTTAGACGCAAAATAGTCGGAGCCATTTTTTGTTAACAGTTTACCTAACGAATCTGCCATATCTGCACTCGTGATATACAAAATTTGCTATTCAAATTTTATTTTTTCATTTCTCTACTTCAAAACATACCTCATGACCTATTACCTGGGGGTGGTGTTTGTCTGGGTTTTTAACCACAAACTTTAACCAAAACTGTAAAAAAGCATTTTTGACGAAAGAAAAAAAAGGTGCCTAATTGCCCCCCCCCCCTCGGGACGGGGGTGTTACATGAGTTTAAAAAAAGGATCCGCATGTAGTGACTGTTTACAGTTCAAAATGCATATTCGAGGAAAGAAAAAAAAAATGCCTAATTGGGGGGAGGGGGGAGGGGATAATTTCTGTCTGGATTTTTAACCACAAACTTTAATCAAAATTGTAAAAAAGCATTTTTGACAAAAGGAAAAAAAAGTTTTGCATGTAGTGACTGTATATAGTTCAAAATGCATATTGGGGGAGATAAAAGAAAAAAAAACTAATTTGGGGGAGGGTGGGGGGGGCGGTGGTGTTTGTCTGGGTTTTTAACCAAAACTGTAAACCAGCATTTATGACGAAAAAAAAAAAGTGCCTAATTGGCCCCCGGGGTGGGGGGGTAAGTAAGTTTAAAAAAAGGTTCCACATGTAGTGACTGTAAATAGTTCAAAATGCATATTGGTGAAATAAGAAAAAAAAAAGACTAATTGAGGGTGGGGGGGGGGGGGGTAGGGGGGGGGGGGTGTTTGTCTGGGTTTTTAACCACAAACTTGGAGTCATCCTACCAAGCTACAATGAAATCCCTTTATCATTTTGGCCTGTGGAATATTCTAAAGGTTTTCGGGCTTCGGGCCTCTGTTGCCATCACAGTTGCCCAAAAGGGGACGTTCTCATCTAGACATTATATGAAGTCAACCCATCAAGTTACAATGAAATCCCTCCATAAATATTACCTATAGACTGTGCTAAAGGTTTTCGGGCTTCAGGCCCCTGTTGCCGTCACAGTTGCCCAAAAGGGGACGTTCTCATCTAGACATTACATGAAGTCAACCTATCAAATTACAATGAAATCCCTTCATAAATATGATGTGTAGACTGTGTTAAAGGTTTTTGGGCTTCGGGCTCATGCAGCCATCATGGTTGAATGATCGCAACCAAAATGGGATATTCTCATCTGGGCATCATATGGATTGATCCTACAAAGTTACATTGACCTGTAGACTGTGCTGAAGGTTTTCGGGCTTCGGGCACCTGTAGCCGTCACAGTTGCCCAATCACGTCCAAAAGGGGACTTTCTCATGTAGAAATTATATGAAGTCAACCTATCAAGTTACAATGAAATCCCTCCATAAATATGACCTGTAGACTGTGCTAAAGGTTTTTGGGTTTTGGGCTCAGGCAGTCGTCATGGTTGATAGATCACGCCCAAATGGGGAAATTCTCATGTAGACATCATACGGAGTCATCATATCAAGTTACAATGAAATCCGTCCATATTAAACATGACCTGCAGACTGTGCTAAAAGTTTTTGGGTTTCGGGCTTGGGCAGCCATCACGGTTGACAGATCATGCCCAAACGGAGATGTTCTCATCTAGGCATTATACAGAGGCATTCTGTGAAGTTGCAATGAAATCCCTTCATAAATACGACCTGTAGACTGTGCTAATGGTTTTCGGGTTTTGGGCTCGGGCAGCCATACCAGTTGACCGATCACAACCAAAAAGGAACGTTCTCATGTAGACATGACCTAAAACCTGCATATGAAATTTTGTGACGATCAGACAAGAACTACTGGGTATAGCCTGTACTTGAAGGTTGAATAAAAAAACTTTAACCACAAACTTTAACGAAACTCCAAATGACAACAAAACAGGAATAAGAAAAAAAAACAAAAAAAAACAAAAAAACACTTGAACCTTCAGTAAAAAACTTTAACCACAAACTTTAACCAAAACTCTAAAAGTTAACAGACGGACAGAGCACAGACGGATGGACGGATGGACGGACGGACAAAAGTCATTACTATAGCCCTCACTGTAAACAGTCGGGCTAATAAATGATAAATCTTACTGAAATGTCTATCCTTCTTAACTCTTAGAAGCCGGGGAATCAAAATGAATTTATTGAACATGACATGCTGCGAAAAACTTAGTGTAAAGCAGGTTCTTCTAGTCAAGTGTCGTCTGCCTATTCAGGCAGACGACACTTGACTAGAAGCACCTGCTCAGTATCTAATTCTCCCCAGCCCAAAGATAGCCGAACCATCACAGCCAGATTACCTGCCGTATTACATCACAGGCAAGAAAACTCGACACCCGACTTCTAAGAGTTAAGAACTTACAGGACTCAAGGTACAAATCGCATACTCCCCAACACAGCACATGCAGCTGTGATTAGTCTGTCAGCTATGTTTTGTGTGCAGTGCTGGGTAGTGTTCGCAGAACTTGAGACCTGAATGTTACTTCTTGTTCTGTTTGTGCTCATGCCTGGACCTGACCCACCAAAGGCCATATCCCATGGCCCATCACTCTTTGCTACCTACAGAACTGGAACTGGTTGAGAGAATACAGAATTGGAACTGGTTGAGAGAGAATACAGAACTGGAACTGGTTGAGAGAGAATACAGAACTGGAACTGGTTGAGAGAGAATACAGAACTGGGTGAGAGAATACAGAACTGGTACTGGTTGAGAGAATACAGAACTGGTACTGGTTGAGAGAGAATAAAGAACTGGAACTGGTTGAGAGAATACAGAACTGGAACTGGTTGAGAGAGAATACAGAACTGGAACTGGTTGAGAGAATACAGAACTGGTACTGGTTGAGAGAGAATACAGAACTGGAACTGGTTGAGAGAATACAGAACTGGAACTAGTTGAGAGAGAATAAAGAACTGGAACTGGTTGAGAGAATACAGAACTGGAACTGGTTGAGAGAAAACAGAACTGGAACTGGTTGAGAGAGAATACAGAACTGGAACTGGTTGAGAGAGAATACAGAACTGGAACTGGTTGAGAGAGAATACAGAAGTGGAACTGGTTGAGAGAGAATAAAGAACTGGAACTGGTTGAGAGAGAATAAAGAACTGGAACTGGTTGAGAGAATACAGAACTGGAACTGGTTGAGAGAGAATACAGAACTGGAACTGGTTGAGAGAGAATACAGAACTGGAACTGGTTGAGAGAGAATAAAGAACTGGAACTGGTTGAGAGAATACAGAACTGGAACTGGTTGAGAGAGAATACAGAACTGGAACTGGTTGAGAGAGAATACAGAACTGGAACTGGTTGAGAGAGAATACAGAACTGGAACTGGTTGAGAGAATACAGAACTGGTATTGGTTGAGAGAGAATACAGAACTGGAACTGGTTGAGAGAATACAGAACTGGAACTGGTTGAGAGAATACAGAACTGGAACTAGCTGAGAGAGAATAAAGAACTGGAACTAGTTGAGAGAGAATAAAGAACTGGAACTGGTTGAGAGAATACAGAACTGGAACTGGTTGAGAGAAAACAGAACTGGAACTGGTTGAGAGAGAATACAGAACTGGAACTGGTTGAGAGAGAATACAGAACTGGAACTGGTTGAGAGAGAATACAGAAGTGGAACTGGTTGAGAGAGAATAAAGAACTGGAACTGGTTGAGAGAGAATAAAGAACTGGAACTGGTTGAGAGAAAACAGAACAGGAACTGGTTGAGAGAGAATAAAGAACTGGAACTGGTTGAGAGAATACAGAACTGGAACTGGTTGAGAGAAAACAGAACTGGAACTGGTTGAGAGAGAATAAAGAACTGGAACTGGTTGAGAGAATACAGAACTGAAACTGGTGCATTGGATTATGGTATTGGGGAATGGTCACAGATCGAGAATGATGTAAACAGATAGATGTTAGAGATCCTTCCCACCTACTCCATCCTAATCCCTGGGGTTGGAAGGGTTGGAAGGTCCCTTTCCTATCCAAAGGTAATTTGTGGACCCTGGGTAATTCGATGCCATTCAGGCATCCTGGTGTTGAGTACCTAGGTGGGGCATGGAGGACTGATAGGATGATGTGAGCCTCTTGCGATGGTGTTGATGCTTACAGCTCCAAACCAGTCTGTGTTTTATCCATAATAATAGAGCTGCAGCATTGTCAATGGTCTTTATTATACATGTAGTCCTGGCTAGAGTCTAACTAGCCCCCTTGTGTTTGATATTCTGACCAGCGCATTACACTGCTTATTTAGTTTAGCATGATTCATTAATTTCTGATAACAGTAGGAAGGGAGCCTCCACACATCCTACTGGCTTAAACCTTGCAAATGTAAACAAAGGGGAATCCTATCTGCTGCCTGTAACTTTCAAACACCAATCCTTTATATTATACCTTTAGTACAAATTCTACCTATTAAATTATTACAAACTGGTTAGAGAATAAATCCTTTTATTTATTTAATTGTGTATAAGGTCACATATTTTTTTGCACAACTGCTAATCATGACAGCAACATGGAGATGAAGTCAAGTCCACCCAATCGTTTGTACCCAAGTTAAACATTTTAAAGGACTTCTATCCCAGGCACTGGCAAGCCAGAAAATAAGCAGACTGTCGTCTGCAAAATGAGGTCCCCAAAGGGTGAATTTAGTGATGCTACCCTTCATAGCAGGGTAGCATCACTAAATTTACCCTCTGTGAACCTCAATCTGAATCAGAGTCTCAAAACTAAACAGAAAGAGGTACCCAGAGGATAAACTGGCCCACTGTATGGGATAGCATCATCAAATTCCCCCTCTGGGGACCTCATTCTGCAAATGTCAGACTGCTTATTTTCTGGCCTGGGCACTGGTTACCA
Organism: Pictodentalium vernedei; assembly: GCA_031216915.1. NCBI lineage: Eukaryota > Metazoa > Mollusca > Scaphopoda > Dentaliida > Dentaliidae > Pictodentalium > Pictodentalium vernedei. The sequence goes on from CM062297.1 coordinate 845,113,395, forward strand.
GTTCCTTTTCACTACAATAAACAAGCACTGTTTGATTTCTTGGGGTTCCCACAGGGAATCGGAATAAAATATATTTTGCTGGACAGAGATCTGTGGGCTCTGTCAAACAAACTATAATAGAATACTTGTACTCAATCACCATAATGTCAGAAAAAAAATAACTAAAACAAATAAATTTCCAAACTTTTAACAGTGTTAGAAAGAGAACTCAAATAAATTGGTTGACGGCATAACAAGGAGACATTTACTGAACATATCACTAATGAATGACCTGAAACCTTCAGCAGTCATTGAAGATGTCGAGACAGTCACAAAAGAGCAGAAAAACACTTTGATTATCCTTGGATAGAATGTCCTTCATATAAAAACACAGACTAACAATTTGTTCACTTGAGTAAAGACATCTGATTTATTGATCTCAACTGAAATAAAAGGTCTGTTGTCCAATTCCTTGAATGACATTTATAATGGTTGACAAGCTAATGATGATTAACCCTCAGTTATTCTTGACACATTTGTTTATTGAGGTTTGTAACGACACTTTCGATAGCCAGGACTTCAAACTTAAAGATCCCCACCAGAGATAAATGCATTGTGTCCATGGGCAATTAAGGCACTTCATCCTGATTGCCCACATGGGAGGCACAGTGGCACTTTGTACTAAGGCGTACTCCATGTCAATAGTGCCCTTGTCTTAAAACAATGCTAACTCTGCCTGTGTGGAATATGTTAGGGAGTCTGTCCAGCACTGCTCAGTGGTTCTTTCCAGGTACTCCGGCTTCTTCCATCTGTAAAACTGTCCAACACGAGATGAGTGTGGCTCTCAAAAGTGCTGTTAAACCCCAATAATAAAAAAAAAATCTGTTATAAGATATACAATTAAGTTGGTACAGTGGAACCCTTTTAATTGAATAGCCACTTTGTAAATGAAAATTATTCAATTAACAGGAGTATTCAATTAACAGGGACTGTGTCACTTTCCTGTATTCTAGAGATAAACTCAGCATTTATTTTATTATATCTTGTTTGATAGAGCTCTGTCAAACAAGATATAATAGATTAAATGCCTGTACTGGATGAACTGAGGCCATATAGGTCTATAAACAAAGGAAAACTGGGCGAGTCAGGGTAATTTCCGGACAGGTTACAAGCCAGAGTCACCTCGTGTTGGGCATTCTTATGGATGGAAGCCGCAGTGCCTGGAGAGAACCACCAAGCAACTGCCAGACTCCCCATTGTACTAACTCCCAGGCTTGTCGGCTTGAGGAGTGAAATTGCCCTCGCTCCTTATGGCCCACCTTATTTTATTCTAAGGTGGGTGTTTTATTGCCCACCTCAAGCAGTATTGATTTCCATATTGCCTACCAACTAGTACTAGTAAAGTAGTAATTATGGCAAGACAGTTTCACAATCTGCACATGCATGCATTGAATTTACAGTAGCCAAGACTGCATCTGTATGTATATTCCAGTGAGGTGAATATAAGTGAACTCAATGATTTATTATTAATTTGTGGATGAGTAATACAGTGGAACCCTGTTAATGGAATAGCCACTTTGCCAATGAAAACTATTCATTTAACAAGAGTATTCAATTAACAAGGATTGTGTCACTTTCCTGTATTCTAGAGATAAACTTAGCATTTATTCTATTATATCTTGTTTGACAGAGCTCCATGGGGGGGGGGGGGGGAGGGGGGGTCAAGACATTTCATTAATCCTGCATGTGAGGAGTTAATATGTTGGGTAGCCTGACAGTTGCGCGCCATTGCTTAGTGGTTCTCTCTTGGTACTTTGGCTTCCTCGACCCATAAAACTGTCTGACATGAGGTGACATTGGCTGTCAAAAGTGTTGTTAAACCCCAATAAATAAATAAATAAATAAATAAATAAATAAATAAATAAATAAATAAATAAATAAATAAATAGATCAAACTGTGGACATTTCAGTTTGAAGTCCAATTCCGTAACCACTGAGCTACCACGCCCCCAGATAAATGAATAGTAATGGCAAACTTTTCTCACTTCACAGCCCCCAAGCCAGGTAATGAAGGTAAATTAAAAATCCTTCACTCTAACAAGATATTCCTTTTGGGGTGAACAGTAAACAAATGAAATAATAATTATTATTATTTTGGGGTATTTAGGGTAATGTTTAACATCTGTTGCTATATCATGACTGTAATACAAGTACAGTGGAGCCCTGTTAATTGAATAGTCACTTAGCAGGTGAAAATTATTCAATTAACAGGAGTATTCAATTAACAGGGATTTTGACTATCTCTTGTATTCTAGAGATAAACTGAAAATAAATAAATAAATAAATAAAATTAATTAATTAATTAATTAATTAATTGATTAATTAATTAATTAATTAATTAATTAAAAGGCACGGCTCCACTTCCTGAGATTTCAGGTTATGTGAAGTTTAGGCCTCTTATTGGTGGCCTTGTTTGAGGAGTTTCATTGAAATTGGTTCATTAAGGTAGGAGTAATTGATTCATTAAGGTAGGAGTAATTGGTTCATTAAGGTAGGAGTGCACAAACAAGAATCTCATACAGAAATCATCTTAAGGGAAGTTTATTTATTTATTTATTTATTTATTTATTTAGGGTCATATCTTGACTGACAGCTTTGTGGGTGTCCAACTCCACAACATGTCAACTTGGCAAAAGCAGAGTCGGCCTTCTTGAAGGGAAGTGCATCACCATTGTTACATATGCCCTAGTACAGGTTGCTTCATTCTCCCCCTTGGGCAATTGGGATTAAGGGTCTTACCCAAGATTGCAAAGTGAATGGTGTGGGTCAGGATCAAACCATCAATCAAAGTACATACACAGAACATCATGATGTATGAATACATTCGTCAATACAGCACGAGTACTGGCACGGAAGAATAGGAGGAGAGACACAACCTCGAGTTCTATCCTTCCGTGATAGCATGAGTGTTATATTGATGAGGTATTCACACAGAATGACATTCTGCATTTATTGTATGCTTCTATGACAGAGAATCCATTGATTTTAAAATTTGGTCTTATTTGAAGAATTTGACAGTTCTGACGTCTGCTTGAAATAAAAACAAAAACAAAACTCACCGGCAAACATGTGTGACAGATTGATATGGAAACAAAAAAAATATATGAAAAACTGTGTCCAAATAGGTTATTTGTTCATATTTTTACAAAATAAGCTGCCGTTATCAAAGAGATATTTGCTTTTAAAGTCAGAACTTGAGTGTCATAGTATAATTTAGTTTAATCCACAGCTACGTCACTTTTCCTTTGTTCTGTTGATGTTTTATCGTACAAATATATCGGCATAATGTACTGTAAAGGGTGATAAGCCCAGATATTTGTATCGATTCAGATACTTGGACGGTACAAATATCTGGACAAAAGACCATTGTTTGTTGAGTTAAGTGAGATTGATTAACACAGAAAGACATTGTCGCGAGTGTTACAAACATTGAAGAGAGGAAATTCTTCCAGTCCTGTTTATATCGCTTTATCGTTAATTTTCACACATTCAGAAAATATTTGATTCGCTCGGTTATGGGAGTGTGCGTGTGGTGGTGGTGGGGGGGGGGGGGGGGGGGGGAGTGATTGTTTACAACAGGTGTGTAAGAAGCATTGTGCACTCGGAGGAATGGCCATAGAAGGGAACTAGCACACTGATATTTGTTATTAGTGGCCTACGAACCTCCGCGTCTGACATGGTGCCCAAAGCTATTTTTGGAACTAAAACATTCTACTCTGAGAAAGAAAACGCATTGTTTGCTACTTTTCTGACCAATTCAACAAACAGGTGAATATTGTTTCATCCCGGTGAAGAAACATGTTAACTCTTTACCCAACTTAACGCCAAACACCACACAGCGCTATATCCATTACATCTTCATTAAACTGTTATTATGTTTTGAATTGTTGTTTTAGAAATATAGATTATGGTCCATCATTCGAACGACCTTATTGAGCTCGTTCCAATGAGGGACAATAAGTTATGTTTTTAAGACAAAATTTGAGAATTAGTTTAAACATCTTCTAACCGCGCTGGGTAAAGGGTTAATTATTTGTGAATTGTTTGCTCTTTTTAGATAAACCTCCCACCCCTTTCACTCACAACCCTTAAATATTATTTTGGGATGGTATCTCTCTCTCTCTCTCATTCCCTCTGTCTCTGTGTGTGTCTCTCTCTCTTTTGTCAATCGATCGACAAAAGAATAGGGAGAGTAATGTTAAGCGAACCTGGTAAATAGATTATAGACAACACTCCAACCTCTCAGTGTTTAAAAAAAGATAAAGACAGTCGTTAACTCGCGAATATTATTCAATTTGCAATTGGGATATCACATTGCTCACACAATCACTCGCACGGATGACGATGTGATGCATGTTCAGTTTATATCAATCGTACTGTCACACTTACACTTAACATATCTATTGTATATTCAGTGGACATTTCAGATAAGTAACAATGAGATATATCCTTTTAATTTTGGGGGGCGATAAGTAATTGTAAAACGCATTTTGACCATATTTTCACTTAAAATAAATTAAGCCAATTTTCTTTTGTTGACATTCCTTAATAGGAAAGGGCTGTGGATTAAAATAGATATACCACACTTTTTGTGATGTATGGCGAGATAATTGTACAGTTTGCAGGAGTCCTGTGCTATTGGACGAGGCCTACGGTATATCTATTACTTAATTTTAATCGACAAAAGAATAGGGAGAGTAATGTTAAGCGAACCTGGTAAATAGATTATAGACAACACTCCAACCTCTCAGTGTTTAAAAAAAGATAAAGACAGTCGTTAACTCGCGAATATTATTCAATTTGCAATTGGGATATCACATTGCTCACACAATCACTCGCACGGATGACGATGTGATGCGTGTTCAGTTTATATCAATCGTACTGTCACACTTACACTTAACATATCTATTGTATATTCAGTGGACATTTCAGATAAGTAACAATGAGATATATCCTTTTAATTTTGGGGGGCGATAAGTAATTGTAAAACGCATTTTGACCATATTTTCACTTAAAATAAATTAAGCCAATTTTTTTTGTTGACATTCCTTAATAGGAAAGGGCTGTGGATTAAAATAGATATACCACACTTTTTGTGATGTATGGCGAGATAATTGTACAGTTTGCAGGAGTCCTGTGCTATTGGACTCGGCCTACGGCCTCGTCCAATACCACAGGACACCTGCAAACTGTACAATTATCTCGCCATACATCACAAAAAGTGTGGTATATCTATTACTTAATTTTGGTGGATTTGTACAAAAATATTTTTCAATTGACATTTTGATTTATCAGCTGACATCGAAGTTTCCAAATTGCTCTGGGTCAGAATGTGATGTTTTGATTATGAAAATGGGTTGAGTTTAGTTCTCTTTGATGGATTCATGACGTCAGGTAGAAAAATAGTCTGCAAGCGAAACTCCATATTTAGTAATAGGCATGTAATAAAATGCATTAACTCTTTACCCAACATAACGTTCAAAACTGGCCAATGCTATTCACAAAAATCTCCATTCAAGTTTTATTATTTTTTCAGTTTTTGTGTCAAAAACATGGCTTATGACCTCTCATTTGAATCAGCTTGTTGAGCTTGTTCAAATGAGGGGGGTCATAAGCTATGTTTTTGAGGCAAAGAAAATAGTTATTAAAGAATTTGTTTGCAAGTGTCGTCTTTCTTTTGTGTTAGGTAAAGGGTTACCCATTAACCATTGAGTCATTGAACCCCTGGTGAGCATTCCTCTGAAACAAAAATCAAATCTGTTAGCAAGACACTGAATTCCCAACAGTTTCTTCATTTTCATTCTATCATTTATAGAACTCAGTTATGGCAAAAAAAGAATGTTTTGATTTTCAGACAATCCCTCATAGAAACTGAGCCCACTCATTGGATGTTTTTATTGTCTTGCAGTGTCTTCAAAAATGGTGAGACTCAAAACTTTTTACATTTTTTGACGGATGTATATACCTGGAATCTGAAGACATTCTCTATCCTGTGGCTTTGTAGATGCTCCTAGGCAAGTCTTGGCTGCCAATATTGGCAGCCAAGACTTGACTAGAAGCGACTGACAAGGTACTTAGAATGTAACTTGCAAGTTTTCCAGGAGACAGCATATTGGGGTAACTGTTCTGTTGCAGTAAAAAAGTGATGAATCAGGCTCTTGAGAGTTAAAATTAAATGAGGTAATTTGTATAATTAGGCACTTTTTGTATATTCTATGTGTGTAAAGACTGTGGAAAGCCTCTCAAGTCATACTTATTATACGCAAGAATGAAAGTGTCAATGACACTGTAGCTCAACTTGTCAAGACAAAGACATGTACATGTATTAAGCATGTGACACAGCAATGACAAACATCTAGGTAATGACCTGATAACAAAGGTACATATAAAGTATTGTAACGGTCTGTACATAAATACTGACCATTGCCTGTAACAAATGTATAGGTAAAGTATTGTAAAGGTGGGTGACAGTCAGATGCTAAACTAGAAAAGAAATCTTTGAGTCCCAGAGTGGGTCTGACTGAACCCCAAAATATTTGTTCTCATAGCACAGTGATAACAAAGGCACCCCAAAACACACTCATTCCTGTCCCAAGGTGAAAACAAAGGTACCCAAGAAGTTTCGTGAAGATCAGTTCACAAATATGAGCTGTGTAGAAGTTGTGACAAAAAACTGATTGGACCTAATTTTGGTACAAAATGGCCACTGGCAGCCATCTTGAATTTTGGACTGCACCCTGAAACACTCATCCTCATCCCAAGGTGATAACAAAGGTACCCAAGAAGTTTTGTGAAGATCGGTTCATAAATACAGCCTCTAGCCCGAGCCGTATTGACATGTGCACTTACTGTAGCACTGAATAAATCAAAGTTCATCTAATTTGCATAATTTCTGCACGAGAAAAAAACCTGTACTATATCTGATGTATTCCATGTTACTAAATATTCAGACAAAAATTTATTAAAATCAGAACTTTCATACAGAAGTTCTGTACAAAAGACTGATTGCACTAATTTTGGTACAAAATGGCTGCTGGTGGCCATCTTGAATTTTGGACCACACCCAAAAACACTCGTTCTCATCCCATGGTGATAACAAAGGTACCCAAGAAGTTTCGTAAAGATCGGTTCATAAATACAGCCTCTAGCCTGAGCCGTATAGAAGTTGTGTACAAAAAACTGATTAGACCTAATTTCGGTATAAAATGGCCACTGGCAGCCATCTTGAATTTTGGACCGCACCCAGAAACACTCGTTCTCGTCCCAAGGTGATAACAAAGGTACCCAAGATGTTTCGTGAAGATCGGTTCATAAATACAGACTCTAGCCCGAGCCGTATTGACATATGTACTTACTGTGTACACTGAAAAAATCAAAGTTCATCTAATTTGCATAATTTCTGCATGAGAAAAAAACCCGTATTATATGTGATGTATCCTATGGTACTAAACATTCACACAAAAAATTATTCAAATCAGCACTTTCATATGGAAGTTCTGTGCAAAAATCTGATTGCACCAAATTTTGTACAAAATGGCTGCCATCGGCCATCTTGAATTTCGGACTGGACCCCAAAACACTCGTTCTCGTCCCACGGTGATAACAAAGGTACCCAAGGAGTTTCGTAAAGATCGGTTCATAAATACGGCCTCTAGCCCGAGCCGTATTGGCATTTGCACTTACAGTGCTGAAAGTAACACCAAAAAACATCGAAGTTAGTCTAATTTGCATAATATACACACGAGAAAAAAACTCGTATTATATGTGATGTATCCCATGGTACTAAACATTCATACAAAAAATCATTCAAATCAGAGCTTTCATATGGAAGTTCTGTACAAAAAACAGATTTCTGCATCATCGGTACAAAATGGTGGCTGGCAGCCATCTTGAATTTCGGACCGCACCCAAAAACACTCGTTTTCGTCCCGCGGTCATAACAAAGGTACCCAAGAAGTTTCGTAAAGATCGGTTCATAAATACAGCCTCTAGCCCGAGCCGTATCCAATTGTTGACAGACAGACGGACGACGGGCCATGGCATAAGCTCAAATTTGGCTTCGCCAAACTTGAGCTAAAAAAAATACAAATTATAAATAAAGCCCTCCCTCCCTCACTGATTTTAAAAAAAAAATGCCTGAGAATCAATAAATTTATTTTGTGTTGCCCAACAATCCGGATCTGTTTTCTGAAGATTGAAAAGGTGAGGAGTTAACAATAAAATCTAAATTTATCCTAAATTAAACCTTATTCTATGAGATTGAAGTCTGAAAGCCGATTAGTCATGTTATGTTGAGTTCCCAGTGGTATAACATGCCTGCATGATGAGATTAAAATAGGAAAAAATGAAGTGCAATGTTGTGAAACTAATCTCCATTACAACTTTGAATGTTTCAATACCTGAGGACATTAAATATTTAACCATTATACACACTAATCCTTGTGTACAGCAAAATCACTTCAAAAAAGTTTAACACTCTTCTGAATTATTATTTATTATTTTATTAAGGTTTAATGACACTTTAACAGCCAAGGTCATATTGTGTCGGTGACAGTTTTAAAAGTGGAGGAAGCCGGAGTACCTGGAGAGAACCACTGAGCAACGACGAGCAGCTGCCAGCTCCCCAACATCGTAACTCCGCACTGCAGCGCAGGCAGGGTAAGACTGGTTGAAAACATGTGCACCATCAATGTGCAGTATGCCTTAGTATACAGCGTTATCAGGCCCCCATGTGGACAATTGGGGTTAAGTGCCTTGTCCAAGGACACAACGCGGGAGTCAAAATCGATCGCTCAGACTGTCACCCATCCTAGGACTAACCAGGCTCCACGTTGCTTAACTTCGGTGATCTGACAAGAATCGGTTACCGCAAAGCCACCCCGCCCCCTCTCTTCTGAATAAATCAGCTGTATCCTCTTGCCTAATTTATAGAGATGGGCACTATACCCCCAAAAACCAAACCGATACCCAAATCATGGGTATGCCAAAAAACCTGAACTGAACCAATCAATAAATACTGAAACCGACTGAATTTTCAAATTTGTCTGCATTCACTATTTATAAGTCCCCATTGAGGCTTGATAACAGTTGAAAGAATCATTTTCATGAAAGAAGTGACTGATTTTCTTTTCAGTTTTGTTACCCCTCAATGGACTGAGCATCTGTCCAGAATTCCCACAAAGACTACAACCTGTACAGTATGTGGAGAGTGGATTGTAACTAAAACACCCATGGAGTGGAGTATCACCCAAAGTATCACTTTTAAATTCTGTACATATGGACAAAAAACACAAGCAAAGTTTCAGCCAATGGATCTCTGGGTTTAACCCGGAGGACATTGGCTGGAACTTTGCTTGTGATGGTTATGCTTTGCAACAAATTTGCAATTATTGCTCGGGTGGAATCTCCACTCTGCAGGTGATTTAATGATAATACACTCTCCACATACTGTACATGCCCAATTGCTTAGCAGTGATTTCTAGTTAAGTTATGGCAGATATGATTCGTGGTCACAAAAGCATGCCACTGTTGGGCTCACTGGCAGTGTCATTTACTATGTTATAGAAGAATGATACAACGATATATTGTTTTTTCTGATGTGAATTCCTCTTTGGTACTATCAGCAAATCTCAGTCAAGTCAGATAGCGAATACCGAATTGATACCGTGGTATACCCCAGAAACCGGTACCAAACTCAAAATTCCAATACCGCCCATCTTTCCTAATTTACAAAATGAGCAGTTGAAACAAATTATTTTCAGAAAATTTTAACAAGAGCATATCATGATGAGCACATTCTAATGAGTGGTCACATGCTTTGATTTTGCTGAAATTTTGTGTTGTGTACATTTGGTAAAGGGTTAACCCTTCATTTTATAGGTAATGGATGTCTTTGGCAGGGTACACAGCCACCTGAACCCCATCAGAGTTTTAAGATACTATGAACCCAATCAGAATTTTAAGACACTTTACTTCATCTGATCATGAAGGAGCACAGTGACATTGTGTGGTTAGAACAAGCTATTAACCCCCTTCACTCTGATGTTAAAATGGCAAAGTTTTCAGCAGTAAATATTTCCCATAATGCAGTTTGATATATAACCAAATATATCTCAGTGAGCTTTGTCATTTAATGAGATATAATTGATTAAATTCATAGTTAACCCCCTTCACTCTGATGTCAAAATACCAAAATTTCTGGAAGCTGTTTTTTTCCCACAATGCATCTAGAAATTTAACCAATTCAATCTCGTTTGACAGAGCTCTGTCAAACGAGATTGAATTGGTTAATTTCTAGTTGCATTATGGGAAATTTTTTCTGCCTGAAATTTAGATATTTTGACATCAGTGTTCAGGGGGTTAAACAAGAGAGAAACAGAGTAATTGGAGACAATTATGTTGCATCACCAGAGTGCTAGGGATTAAATGAGACTGGAATATGCTTTCATTTTCAAAATTTACTTTAAAAAAAAAACTCCCATGATCCATTCCTATGAGGGGTCAAAAACAGTGTAAATGCATTTTGAGAATACTAGTGGCTGATTTTGGCCATTACATTGGGTCAAGAGTTGTTATAGATGAGATTTACATTAAGGCTTATGGTACACAGGGTTAGTTACTTTACCTAACATGGAAAGCAGACGACACATGCAAATAAAATTCTTGAATAACTAAATGTTTTCACTTTTTGTGTCAAAACCATAGCTAATGTCCCCTCATTGGAATGAGCTCAATGATCTCGTTCCAATGAGGGGTCATAAGCTATGGTTATGAGACAAACTTGAGGTACTGTGAGCAAGCTCACAAAGTGATACCCCCAAATGTATAAGTTAGATTATCTCCCCTTGGAAATGTCAGAACAGAATTATATTGCTTCATGCACATCTTCATATGGAGTTCTTCCATTGTGTAAAGTTTCATGAAAATTCTTCAAATGGTTTAGGAGGAGTTGCGCTTATAAGGATGGACAGACAGACAGACAGACGGACAGACTGATTCCTATATACCCCCCCCCCCCCCCAAACTTTGTTTGCGGGGGGTATAAAAATGAATGAAAGTGTCAATGACACTGTAGCTCAAATTGTTAAGACATGTACATGTATAGTATGTGACACAGCAGTGACAAACATCTAGGTAATGACCTGATAACAAAGGTACATATAAAGTATTGTAACGGTCTGTACATAAATACTGACAGTAGCCTGTAACAAATGTATAGGTAAAGTATTGTAAAGGTGGGTGACAGTCAGATACTAAACTAGAAAAGAAATCTGAGTCCCAGAGTGGGTCTGACTGAACCCCAAAATATTTGTTCTCATAGCACAGTGATAACAAAGGCACCCCAAAACACACTCGTTCCTGTCCCAAGGTGACAAACAAAGGGACCCAAGAAGTTTCGTGAAGATCAGTTCATAAATACGAGCTGTATAGAAGTTGTGACAAAAAACTGATTTTACCTAATTTCGGTACAAAATGGCCACTGGCAGCCATCTTGAATTTTGGACCGCACCCAGAAACACTCGTTCTCGTCCCAAGGTGATAACAAAGGTACCCAAGAAGTTTTGTGAAGATCGGTTCATAAATACAGCCTCTAGCCCGAGCCGTATTGACATGTGCACTTACTGTGTGTAAGTAGCACTGAATAAATCAAAGTTCATCTAATTTGCATAATTTCTGCTGCACGAGAAAAAAACCTGTATTATATGTGATGTATCCCATGGTACTAAACATTCACACAAAAAATTATTTAAATCAGCGCTTTCATATGGAAGTTCTGTGCAAAAATCTGATTGCACCTAATTTTGTACAAAATGGCTGCATTTGTCCTGACAGTGTCATAATGCCATGTTAGCCATACTGAATTGCATTGTCTAGTCACCCACAAGTAACCACTAAAATTATGATTTGATCAAATAAGCAGTTTTCAAATCCAACATGCAGTGAATACAGAGGTCGAGAAAAATTTTGTAAGTCGAAAGAGTGAAAAAGAGCCATAACTCTGGGAAAATTATTGGACACAACCCATTCCTTGTGCATATCCATTCCCCCATGTGGGTCTATCAGCATATCAAAGGCGATTCAAATCCAACATATGGTGGTTTTGAAATTACAATCCAAAACATTTGTACAGAAAGAGGGACGGACAAACAGACAGATGGACAGATGGATGGATGGAGGTCTCTGCTAGATATCCCAAAATCCTCCTTCGGAGGTCAGGGGCATAATAAACTCCCAACTCATAGCATGTACCACCTGATATAAATTGGCTTCTGTTCTTCAAAATTTGAATGCTGAAATATTTTGGTTGGAAAACATTGTGTCCATGTGCAAAGAAGCCAGTGGAGAACCACACTGACCTTTGATGTTCCAACATTTTCCCATGAGATCCCCTCCAGGCCCTGCTGAAATGAGTTGGATAGACACTCTTCTGTTTGTCCCTAACTCGCCGCTATAATCGTGTAATGCTTAATGAACCACGATTGAAATGTGGTGCCCACTCAAAGCCAGAATCCCATGACCAACACTGGTTGTCATTCCAAGTCAAGAACAGGGTTTATTTACGTGGAGATGACTCTAAAACTGAAATCCGAAAAGTTGGTAGGTGAACTTATTTTCAATGATGGACTTATTCCAGGTCAGTGCGGTAAGTGTTTCATGATTTGATCATGATTGGATTGAGAAAAATACCAATTTTATTATAACAGTACTGTATGACCCTGGCTATAAAAAAGTGTTATTAACCTTCTTAACTGTGTAACCACTTCACCTAATATAATGAACACTTCTGGCCAACGTTACTCAATAGAAAATTATAATTCAGGTTTTATTATTTCATAACTTATTACCCCGAGTAATCCTACAGTTAAGACTAGAAGTCCTGTCATGAAATGCGCACAAATAGCACGTCGATCTGCGCATTAATCTATGCATTAGGACCATAGTAAGGCTATCAAATTCTGTACATATGGCTTGTGCACAAGCAATGTTTCAGCCAATGGATTTCCGGGTAACCCGGAGGTCCATTGGCAGAAATATTGCCTGTGTTTGCTGTGAGTAACCAGGAGAACCTGCTGTGCTTTGGATGCCATTCAATATGGCAATTGCGTGCAATTCCTACATGCAACAAGAGCTAGACTTTCGTCCGGTGCATACCCCCACATGGTGTACCGCCTACTGTAGGCATACCTATGACCAACAGATATTATTTATGAATATTCTCGTACGGACTGACGGACGGATGGACAGATGGATGAACGCAATCCAGTATACTCCCCTCTTCCATTTTCTTCGAAAGTTTTCAACAATTTCTAAGTCAAAAGGTATGGTAAATTGTTTGGTGTTTGGAAGTTTTATGCAATGAGGCAGAAGCCTTTGTCATAGGCAAACAGCATGCCATATTTCAATGAAATCTGATAACCCCAATCCAGTATACACCCCCTCCCCTCCCATTTTCTTCGAAAGTTTTCAACAATTCCCAACAATTTCTAAGTCAAAAGGTATGGTAAATTGTTTGGTGTTTGGAAGTTTTATGCAATGAGGCATAAGCCTTTGTCATAGGCAAACTGCATGCCATATTTCACCAAAATCCGATAACCCATACCTGAGATACAGGCTGAACAGACAAATAATGTCTATTTCCTAGAATTTCTAAGTCAAAAAAGGGGGATAACTCTAAAAAGGAGAATGTGAGAAATATCGTTGAATCCTTTTTTAAAGCCTATACCATAAGCAGTGTTCATGGCAAATTTCATTGCAATAGAACATTCGATACCCGAGATACAGGCTGAAGAGACAAAATTTGGCTCGGACGGACACAATTTCTAAGTGAACAAGTAATAAAAAAAAAATAATAAAAAAAAAAAAAAACTAGTGTGGGCATACCTATGACCAACAAATATTAAAAAAAATAATAATTTACTTAAGTTATGAATATATTCGGATGGACTCACACATGAACGCACAGATGGACAGACTGACGGATGGATGCACAGACGCATGTAATCCAGTATACCCCCATTTTCTTCGAAAGTGGGGGTATAATTAAGCCTAGATAAGCAAACAGTTCATGATAGGACTTCTAGTTTTAACTGTAGTAGTGAAACAGTTAATTCAACAATGCAATTTTATAATTATACAAAAAACAAACGTCATTTATAGTAATGAATAATGGGAAAAAAATGATTTGTCAGCAATTTTTAGCCTAAAGCTGGTAATCAGTATTCAGCTCACAAGGGAACTGAGAAAATATTTCATTCAGCACAGCTGCATCTTGAACAATCAATACAAAAATTCTGTAAAGCTGCTTTGCTTCTACAATTCTAATAAAATAAAATCAAAATCTGAATGCAACAACCATTCTAGTGGAACCTGATAATAACTGAAAGACTGTCTTTCCAGTGAAAAGTATTGGATTAGGAAGAATATTAAATTGACCAGAGTTGGGTCATTTCTTTTTTATTGCATGCTTGTTCTATGAAATCCCATCTACAGCAACACTAAACTATGCAGAAAATGAAAATCCACTCTGCACACATGTGCCGAACAGAAATCGTTGAGACTATTTTTAGACAATCACATAATCTGTCAAAACTTAACATAACCCGCCTACTTCGAATTACAATCACAGAAGCTGTGCAGTTTAAATAAAAAGCAACTACGTTCTAGACAATAAACTAAATAAAAACATCTTTGTGTGTAGAATGACTTCTAAAGTTTAGAAAGGAGAGTTCAATCCAAACATTACTAGCTGTATAATGATAACAAATTGAATAGAACTAGCTCAAATATACATGCACTACGATAGTACAAACATGCATACACCACATGTTTGGCCTATTTATAAATCTGCCATGGAATTCCCCCCCAAATCGTACATGCGTTTGTAAACATTAGCAGACAATTCATCACCCAAAACTGAATCGATTGTGAAATAACTTGTAGATAGTTGTCAAATGAATTGCTGAGTGTCCTAATATTTTGTTTTTATAGATGTGAAGGCATGATTGCTTTTATAGATGTGAAGGCATGTAATAAACACAAAACGACACATGCGTGTGAATGGGTTAATCTATATGGCACTTGTGCATTGTCGATTAACCCATTCATACGTGCATGTTGTTCTGTATATATTTCTGGGAATATCTTAACATTTATGCTACTTTAACTTGCCAGACCTCTGTCAAAGAAGATATATAGAGATTATTACCATTATGTGG
Source organism: Pictodentalium vernedei (assembly GCA_031216915.1). Classification (NCBI taxonomy): domain Eukaryota; kingdom Metazoa; phylum Mollusca; class Scaphopoda; order Dentaliida; family Dentaliidae; genus Pictodentalium; species Pictodentalium vernedei. The sequence goes on from CM062297.1 coordinate 845,128,649, forward strand.
ATGTACAAAATATGTATCCGAGTCGAGATCCAGGTTCTAAAGGCAGATCATGACGAGTTGAAGACAAGTCGTGATCTACCCTCAGAACCCAGAGCGAAACACGGATACATATTTTGTACATCCACATAATGGTAATAATCATTTTATCTTACAATATATTGGGGATAAGTCAAGAATGTTGACGAATATATAACGAACTATTTATTTGTCTGGATGAACAAAAAGAAAAAAAATGGAACTCACACAAAAGGAACATGCTTGTATCCGACCCCCTGATACAAACATCTGTATCAGGGAGTCAGATACACGACAATTGTGGAGTTAATACAGACAAAATACATGTTGATTGTAAGATATATGGAGGATATCAAGTGTTTTTATCTGGATAGATAAGTGTTATGAGCAAAGACTCCTTTTTTGGGGGACATACAAGTATGAATCACACTTGTGCGACAACTAGCTATATCTCCCCAAAAATGAGTCAAGTCACGATAAAAGACTGTGTACAAGCATAATGAGCACATAACACATTATCTACCCTTTAATCAACAAAACTCATAACCAAGGCTTCTCAAAAATAGTTGTTGACTGCTAAATTATTTTTCAAAGGTGATTTGGAACACGGGTATTTTTTTTAAAGATACTCTGCTACCAGCATAAGTCAACTTGGTTTAGCAAGATTTTGTTCATAAATAATTGTTTTGTTACAACTTGTTGGAGAGTGCTAACAGGCACTCTCCAATAAATTGCAACTAAACAATTTTATATAAAAAGTTTTCTTCTAATGATCAAACCCGAAGCTAATGCATACAGTGTAAAGCCACTAAAGTGGCTTCCAGTACTTTTCAATAGAGCTATGATATTGGCTTCTAGCACTCAACCAGTTACAGTAAAACCTGTCTTGAGAGATCACTGTCTTGAGAGACCACCTGTCTTGAGAGACCACATCTACTAGGCACAGATTGGTTTTACTCTATAATGGACTTGCTATGAGAGACCACCTGTCTTGAGAGACCACTGTGACCGGGTACCAACTTGTATTTTTATGCCATAATGGACCTGTCTTGAGAGACCGCCCCTTTGAAGACTGAAACCATGACAAAAACTTTTTACCTGTTCTGGAATTGGAAAATCCATTGTGGTTATACTAACATAATTAAAAGTATTAAAAGCTCTTAATTGGGTTTCAATTGCTAACTCATTACAGATTGAGATGTTTTTATAAGACCCCTGTGAAAAGATTAGGATTATTGCTGAATAAACAATTTCATACATACCTGAAATGTGACAGGAATAAAAATAAATTTGTGTTGAAAATTCTTTTGTAACAAATTGAAATGGACTGTTATAAAAATTATAAAAATAAATTAGTGTTGAAAATCTTCCTTGAAGATTTTCAACACTAATTTATTTTTATAATTTTTATAACAGTCCATTTCAATTTGTTACAAAAACTTCATAAAAAAGAACAACTACAAAGTAATTACAAAAATCCATTCTTCTCCATTTCTGAATTTTGTGGTTGGTTATTCACTGACTTGAGAAAACCTGAATCCTGTTATGAGAGACCACCTGTCTTGAGAGACCACTTTTGTGTGGCCCAAAGGGCGGTCTCTCAAGACAGGTTCTACTGTAACAAACAAAAAGTCACACTCAACTGATCAAAATAATAGGTCTCCATTTTCAAATCTCTTAATCCAACGGCATGTGAAAAAATTCCTTCAACATGAATGAAATTGTACATTGTGAAAAAATAATCAAATTCAACCCAAGTATGCTTTTTCCGTTGGGTAATGATATTCAAATTCACTGAATTCAATTCATAAGGTCAAGCAAGGCATAGATGGGTGGTTTGTGAAAACGACGAGGGAATCATATTTTTGCAGTGCGCTAGAATTGCTTTAAATACATGTCGTCACCCCATTCATAATTTTAGAAGCATGCAAACCATAATGAGATTGATGTAACGTTTCACAATTTTCTCGATGTAACTTTCAATTTTTGAGATTCACCTTCATGTTTTTTTGTTTTGGTGTTTTGTATGGTAGTTTGTTTATGTAATGGATCGTGCAATTTCCTGCAACATGAAAAGTTACTATATTCAGGCAAACTAGATGCACTGTTCACTGCAGAATTACAAGTTTTTGAAAGAAATGACTTGTGATTTCCAGTACCACTGAAATAGTCTGTCAGGTGTGCGTACGTTCATTTCTCATGATGTCATGTGACTTTTATTGCTTCTGCAATAATGATACAAGATATTTTAGGCCCCACAAAGTAGATCTTCTGTTTCTCAGGCCATTTTCTGTAAAACTGCATGTGAGCGGGCATTTTTTATTTTATTTTTTATTTTTGTAATTTTTTCTTTGCTTGAAAAGTTATGTTGTGGGTTTGTTCTATGTTTTCGACCTCATAATCTACAGAATAGCATGGGTGATGGTGTATTTCGTCTCTTGAGTGCAAGAAGGCTTTGCAATGCTAAAGCATTGCAAAGCCTTGCAGCACTCAAGGGACAAATTTATCAATTTTATTAACTTGGGGCAAAAAATATCAGACAAAAAGCATTCGATTTTTATTTTTTGAAGTTTGGATTGGTTATAAAAAGAGAGCATGAGGCAGCCAAGAGGTCCATGCAGGAGGGCCTGAGAAACAGATTTTAACATTTTTAGGTCTTATTGCTGAATTATTTTTTTTGGTAAATAGTAGATAGCACTGATTAACTCATGCGTGGGCACAAAACATATGTATTTCCAGCAGTGGAAATACATAATTCTTGGTATCCACAAAGAGATAATTAGTGGTGTCCAAGAAAAAACACTGGATTCTCTTCTCTTTTCATTATGCATACTTCAGAAAAAGTTTAGGCCTCTTCTACTGATCAATCAGCGAATAAATAAGAGCACAAATCATCTCATCTTTGTCAAACCATTCACCTACATGTACTCTGTATTTAACTGGTAGAGTGTTACATTGTTTTTGGCCATGAAAACTTTGTTCACATGTCTTTGCTTTGTTGTACAGGCGTTGAATGCCATAATATGGTTGAACCCGGAAAAAATTAGCTACTAGTTGATTTTGGTGTCATCTTTCAGCAGCACGTCTCTCTAATAACATATCCAAAATCCACTAAAATCTGCTTTGGGGAAAATTTTCTGGAGCGCATTTAGTAAAGGGAGTATCAGGTATCTGTAAATGATTCTCGAGTTACCGGAAGAGCATCTGTGGTTGTATGAGAGATTCCTTGTTGACGGTTTCCATACAACATGGCGGGGTGACAAAATATGGGCAGGGCTTTCCAGTGACCTTGTGATTGAACAGGTACTTATGCACTCATTAAAAGGCCGAGGGGGCTAACAAGAGGGGGCAAAGTTGATGAACCGGTGCGACAGGAGTGGATTTACAGCATGCACAAGTGCACCGAAATACACGATGCTATGACCACCCTCAGTGATATGCAGTTTAATACTAGCGAACAACATGTAGACATGGGGACTTCATGCCGTGAATGCGATGCAACACACATGGCCAAGATATGACAATGGTTTGACCAGCACGACCCATTTGCTGGGGATGAACGATTGCGTTCCCTTTCCTCTGGGTTGTCAGCGACTGAAGGGGATGGTGTTAATTGTGACAGACCGAGCTGGTGGGATCCAGAATATACATCAAACTGGACAATGCTAAAGTTTCCGAAGCTTCCATCAAGAGGAGTGATCAGATTTGTACCCTGAACCACTTGACACCTGGCGTCAGAGGGTATCGATCGATTCCTCTGTTTTATTCACTCAATTAATAGCCATTGCACAAAGGGAAAATGATATGGCGTGGTATTTTGAGTACGAACTAACTGTCATGCCGATGGCTCTTTTCAAAGACTTCTTCCTCCGAAAGGCAACTAAAGCGGATCTAGCGAAAGCTGTCACAGAAGGGATCAATCTTTCTGAACAACCCACTGATGCTGTTTATGTTCTGGACGGAGGAGCTTTTCTCCACAGAGTAAAATGGAAAGGAAACTCTACCTATTCAGAAGTAGTCCAGCAGTACGTAAATTATGTGACAAATAGGTATGGTCAATGTTGCTACATAGTCTTCAATGGCTATGGGGATGGGTCGACTACCAAGGGTCAGGAGCATAGGAGAAGAGCAGCGAATAGGTGCGCAAACATCCTTTTATCAGACACAATGACTACCCACAATGAGCCAGGAACTGTTCTTGTCTAAAGATAAGAAAAAAAGCCAGCTCATAAATCTCCTATCCCAATCTCTCAGGGACAGCAGACACATAGTCCACTGCAGCAGAGGAGAGGCAGATACAGTGGAGCCCACTTAATTGGATATCTCTTAATTGTATATCCCTGTTAAATGAATATAATTTTCAAACACAGAACCATTTATCATACCTTCAGTACAAATTTGATCTGTTAATTGCATATGGGTTGTAGAGTAAACTCCTGTTAATTGTATATAAATTTTTATAATATGTCGAAAAAATTACTGTGACACTCACCAAATTCCCCTTATTTATCAACCTTTTTGGCCTCACTACATCCAATACAAGCATTTATTCTATTATATCTTGTTTGACAGAGCTCTATGAGCTCTGTCAAACAAGATATAATAAATACTCAGTTTACCTCCAGAACACAGAAAACTGACCAAATTCCTGTTAATTGTATACTCCTGTTAATTGAATAATTTTCACTGGCAAAATGGATATTCAATTAAGAGGATTCTACTGAACTCTAATTGTCAAATGTGCTAATATCCTCACCTCTAAAAAGAAACCAGTGGTGATAGTGTCTGACGATACAGACATTTTGGGTCTATCAATTTACCATTGGAAACCCACCTCTCTTTCAGATCTGAAGCACGCAAGACTCATAAGAGTGGAGAGACGTGGGAAATTGCTGATATTATTGCAAAGATTGGAGATATCGCAACTTCACACATATTCTATTAATCCATGCATGGAGTGGTTGTGACACCACATCAGCAACTTATGGACATGGGAAGACACAGCTTCTTAAGAAAATCATCCCCTCTCGAGAAATACAGAACATTTCGAATGTGATGCATGACATCACAGTATTCCCAGCTGAGGTTGGAAAGAATGGTCCTGCACTGTTTGTGTCAAGATGTATTCAGGCAGAGATTCTGATAACCTGAATGGTTTGATGTACTCTAAGTTCATGACAATGGTAACTTCGTGTAAAATGGCAATCGAGCCCCACAAACTTCCACCAACTGAACGTGCAGCACATTTCCACAGTTTGCAAGTTCACTTGCAAATGATGGTGTGGAAGCATCTGAACAATGAAATCCTCATTCCACAGGAATGGCGTTGTGAATTACGTGACAATGACTACTCGCCAGTGATGATTGATTTGAATCCTGCCCCTGACAGCCTCCTCAAATTCATTCGTTGCAACGGCAAAATGACATCTGAGAACCCATGTGGAACAAATATTTACTCTTGCAGAAAGAATGCAATGAAGTGTGTTACTTCATGTGGCGTTTGTCGAGGAGAGAACTGCATGAGTACTGAGCCAGTAGATATAGAAGATGAACTTGGCAATACCAGCGAACGCATACCAGTTCAGCTATCAGCCACATGAAAACAATCACAAATGACATATTAGTTTTCCTCTCAAATTTTTTTAATATTCAACACGGGACACACAAAACATTTTGAGTTTCCATCATATCTCTCTATTGTAACCCTCACCTTCTGTTAGACATGTTAAAAAATGGGAATATGGTGGCCATTTTGGCCACCATTTTTTGATACGTTCATGCATATTTTGGTTTAAAATAGACTCGTTTGCTTTGTTTTGCATCAAAATTCTAGCTGATGCCAATAGCTATGCACATCTTATCTTACCACAGATTTTCAGTGGGAATAGGATTATCGATTGCAGCTTACAGATTTTTTGTGATCGCCAACCCCAGCCTCCACCATCTTGGATAAGAAATTTTCCCCTAAGTGCATTTTAGTGGATTTTGTTTTTTGATATTCCTAACAGATTTCCGCTTCGAATGACACCAAGAACAGCTTGTACCTAATTTTTTCCGGGTCAAAACCTCCAATGCCTGCACTATTGTTACAATTTATAGGAGAGTACCTGTGGGCACACTCCCATAAATTGTAACAAGGCAAATTCTAACAGACTAAATAATATCACTTCAAAGATAATATGAAGCACAGCCACTGAATTTGAAGCCTCGAAGTTGAAGTACCTGCACTTCAGAATAAAGCCCAAATTTGGGCTTCCAGCACTCTACCAGTTAACTCTTAACCCTTGAGGGCTTAATTCTGACTTTGATAAATTTTCAATGCAAAGGAACAGGTGCCCCAATGTGCATTGTTTAGGTAAGCTCAAAACCTGTTTTTCAAGTTCCTTGTCAGTTGTAGGCAGCCAAGACTTGACTAGAAACAACTGCAAAGCCACAGGAGGAAGACTTTCAACATATAGTGAAAAGTAGAACAGTCTCAAGTCCCTTAAGGGTTAAGGGCCTATGGTAATTCTGACTTTAATCACATTTAGCAATGAAAAGAAGCTAATAAGAGGGGAACCACAGTAGAACAATGGTTTCGGTTAACCCCAAGGTTTGCGTTGACTCAAAATTGTCTGATGACACATTTTTAGCCATTCTGCATATTTTAGAGCCAAATAAAATGTTTTGGTGCCAAAATGCAAATGGGAGAAGGGGGTTGGGGGTGGGGTTCACTTCAGTGTCTGATCCAAATAAATTTATCACATTTTTAAAAATGAACTGGCAATTATTTCATGAGTGATTGAACAATTGGTCACAGAAAAAATCGCGACATCGACGCCGTAGCTGCGATGGGTGGTGCAATCTGCAAGTCCCAAAAATATTCTCAGGGGCGATTCACAGGTGATGGTGAAAAAAAACAAGAAAAATATTTGGAACACCATTTGCATTGGACATGGGCTACACATGAATGAGATACACTTGCATATCAAATATGAAGTCATTCCACCAGTTTGAAAGTTATTCTTTTAGAAACTTGTTAGTCACAAAATTCTAAGTTCATCAAGGGCCATAACTCCAAGAAAAATATTTGGAACAACACATGTATTGAACGATGGCTAGACATCAATAAGATATACTTATATGCCAAATATAAAGTCATTCCATCAAGTATTTCAAAAGTTATTGAGATTTGAAACTCGTTGGTCACAGACAGACTGACAGACCGACCGACCGACAGACAGACAGACAGACCGACAGACAGAAGACAGACCGACATTGCCACTTATAGAGCTGCTAGTCGCAGCTAAAAGCTGACAGAAGTCAAAAGTTCTGACAAAATCATCGGTAGGCAAAAAGGAGGCCACCAAAGATAAATATCTATATGCAACTGATTCAATTAATAGGCTGACTGCTGTCGGTAAGTGTGCTGCACTTAGATAATAACAGATTAATCAACTAATTACAGTTAATCCACTGGGCTTAAAAGGTCACAGGTCTTTACAAAAGGCACTATTTAATTAGCTAGATACTTCTTCCCATCACAAGTGACTAAGTATTTATCTAATTAAATGCTGCCTTCTGTAAAGTTGATAACTTCCAATGTTTTATTAAAGTAAAAAACAATGCCTCATTACCACTCACAGACAATTAACGCTGAAGGTCCAAACACTATTTCTAACACTTCATTTAAAGAAGAAATGATAAAATCATTGAATTATTTTAACAGTTGTTTTAGTCAAGTCTTGGCTGTCTGTATGGGCAGTCGAAACTTGACTTGAAACCACTGCCAAATCTCCACACTCACAGGTAAGGGAGTGGAATAATTTGTTGAGGCTTTTAACCGGTAGTGTGCAGGAAGCCCATATTTGGGCTTTATTCTGAAGTGCAGGTACAACAATTCAAAGGCTTCATATTCTGTGGGTGTTCTTCATATTATCTTTGAAGTGATATTTTTTCAACTGTTTGGATTTGCCTTGTTGCAATTTATGGGAGAGAGCCTTTTGGCACTCTCCCATAATTTGCAACATGCAAAGGACTAGTAAATGAATTTTGATGACTGGAAATAACTTAGCACTCTACCAGTTAATTGTAGAGTGCTGGAGGCCCATATTGGGACTTTATTCTGCAGTGTGGGTACTGCACTTGAAGGCTATGTATTCTGTGGATGTGGTTCATATTATCTTTGAAGTGAATTAATTTTGTTTATTAGGATTTGCCTTGTTATAATTTATGGGAGAGTGCCTACAGGCACCTGTTAAGTGCATTAATTTTGTCTATTAGGATTTGCCTTGTTACAATTTAAGGGAGAGTGCCTATAGGCACCAGTTAAGTGAATTAATTTTGTCTATTAGGATTTGCCTTGTTACAATTTAAGGGAGAGTGCCTATAGGCACCAGATAAGTGAATTAATTTTGTCTATTAGGATTTGCCTTGTTATAATTTATGGAAGAGTGTCTGTTGGCACCACTTAAGTGAATTAATTTTGTCTATTAGGATTTGCCTTGTTACAATTTATGGGAGAGTGTCTATAGGCACCAGTTAAGTGAATTAATTTTGTCTATTAGGATTTGCCTTGTTACAATTTATGGGAGAGTGTCTATAGGCACCAGTTAAGTGAATTAATTTTGTCTATTAGGATTTGCCTTGTTACAATTTATGGGAGAGTGCCTATAGGCACCAATTAAGTGAATTAATTTTGTCTATTAGGATTTGCCTTGTTACAAATTAAGGGAGAGTGCCTATAGGCAACAGTTAAGTGAATTAATTTTGTCTGTTACAATTTGCCTTGTTATAATTTATGGGAGAGTGCCTATAGGCACCAGTTAAGTGAATTAATTTTGTCTATTAGGATTTGTCTTGTTATAATTTAAGGGAGAGTGCCTATATGCACCAGTTAAGTGAATTAATGTTGTCTATTAGGATTTGCCTTATTACAATTTATGGGAGAGTGCCTACAGGCACCAGTTAAGTGAATTAATTTTGTCTATTAGGATTTGCCTTGTTATAATTTATGGGAGAGTGCATACAGGCACCAGCTAAGTGAATTAATTTTGTCTATTAGGATTTGCCTTGTTACAATTTATGGGAGAGTGACTACAGGCACCAGTTATTAATTTTGTCTATTAGGATTTGCCTTGTTACAATTTATGGGAGAGTGCCTATAGGCACCAGTTAAGTGAATTAATTTTGTCTATTAGGATTTGCCTTATTACAATTTATGGGAGAGTGCCTATAGGCACCAGTTAAGTGAATTAATTTTGTCTATTAGGATTTGCCTTGTTACAATTTAAGGGAGAGTGCCTATAGGCACCAGTTAAGTGAATTAATTTTGTCTATTAGGATTTGCCTTGTTATAATAATTTATGGGAGAGTGTCCATAGGCACCAGTTATTTATTATTTATTTATTTATTGGTGTTTAAGGTCACATACTTATGCACAACGGCCAATCATGACCGTGACAGTTTTTCGGGTGGAGGAAGCCAGAGTACCCGGAGAGAACCACCGAGCAACGGCGAGCAGCTGCCAGCTCCCCAACATCGTAACTCCGCACTGCAGCACAGGCAGGGTTAGATTGATTGAAGACATGCGCACCATCGATGTGCAGTACGCCTTAGTACACGGCGTCATCGTGCCCCCATGTGGACAATCAGGGTTAAGTGCCTTGCCCAAGGACACAACGAGGGAGTCCGAATTGATCGCTCAGACGGTCATCCATCCAAGGACTAACCGGGCTCGACATTGCTTAACTTGGGTGATCTGACGAGAACTGGTTACCGCAGTGCCATCGCGCCCCCAATAGGCACCAGTTAAGTGAATTAATTTTGTCTATTAGGATTTGCCTTGTTATAATTTATGGGAGAGTGTCTGTTGGCACCAGTTAAGTAAATTAATTTTGTCTATTAGGATTTGCCTTGTTACAAGTTATGGGAGAGTGCCTATAAGCACCAGTTAAGTGAATTAATTTTGTCTATTAGGATTTGCCTTGTTATAATATATGGGAGAGTGCCTATAGGCACCAATTAAGTGAATTAATTTTGTCTATTAGGATTTGCCGTGTTACAATTTAAGGGAGAGTGCCTATAGGATTTGCCTTGTTATAATTTATGGGAGAGTGCCTATAGGCACCAGTTAAGTGAATTAATTTTGTCTATTAGGATTTGCCTTGTTACAATTTATGGGAGAGTGCCTATAGGCACCAGTTAAGTGAATTAATTTTGCCTGTTAGGATTTGCCTTGTTACAATTTACGGGAGAGTGCCTATGGGCACCCGTCAAAAGTTCGGTAATAATCAAAGGCAACAATCTTGCCTAAGGACACAAGGCACTTACCCTGTTGGGGATCAAACTGTGGACCTTTCGGTTTGAAGTCCAATGCCATAACCCCGAAGCCACTGCACTTCCACACAGAATAGCAAAATTTATTTTAATTAAATTAGTTAAAAACTTGTTGGTTATAGATCGGAAAACCAACCCCCTGAATGATTGATTGATATTGCAATATCAATTAACCCATTCACACACGAGTGTCATTCTGTGTTTACTACATGCATTCACGTCTTTGAAAGTAATTATTAGAATGACACTCAGCAATTCATTTGACAACTCATCTCCTGGGTTCCAATGTGTTCTGTGTGCCTACTTGGAACCCAGGAGACGAGTTGTCATATCAAAATTTAGGCACACAGAACAGATTGGAACTCAGGGGACAAACTATCAACAAAAAGAAAACATTTCATCGCCAACCAAATCTGTGAGGGGAACCTGTGTTACTATGTTTAGCTGTCGCTAGCAATTCAGATTGTAACTGTGGTGCATGATTTATAGAAAATTCCAGTGAAATTTGGCTTTTATTTAAAAATAGTCCATCAACAATTTCCATTTTAGTGTTGCTGTAGATGGGGATTTTATAGAACAGGCCTGTAAAAAACACTTACTCAATGGTCTTGATTGATATTTTTCCTGTCAAGTTATGAGACATGACATGCTGCTGTACTTGAAGAGCTGCTAACTTCATGACTGCTTCAAACTTCAACTCATTGGCAAATCTTTCTTGGACAACATCATTGCAGCACTGCAAAGAAAACAAATAAAACTAGACTTTATGATTCTGGAGAATCATGGCTTTTCCCGATGAGATTCCATGATTTTTCATGACCCCACAGTGTCTGATGAATTGTTTTTAACTGTCTCACTGAAGTTCCTTCATTGATGTTATGAGAAAGGTGAGTATAGTAGTCTCAAATGACTCAGTTTGATAAAAAAATTGTTTAGGTAAAAACCATCATTAACGGTGGAGTGGGTTAATGTCAATATCGTCGTCCAACAAGTTAATGACTGACAAAAGGAGTTTGTTTGTTTGACACATACCCACGTAGTGCTGTGGCTATTTGAAAATGGTCCACTTTATCTCAAATGTATCCAAAATATTGATGTCTGGCAGCTTGTAGAGGGTTAACAAGTGCTAACAGTTAAATTCATTCATGCAACTTCTGATGTCACACCAAGAACTGCGAATGGCCATTTTTTCTTTAAAATCTACAAGATGTTTTCAGAGAATCCAGGGAGAACACGAATTTTAAGCTTTTGATGGGTATCATTGTTTATCCAGCCCAAAACAGGTTAAGTGTTGTTTTTTGAATACTCTTCTTACTTCCAAAAATAATTCTCAGTGAATTCTACTTCCACTTATTTTGATCTCTCCTCTCAAATTTGGGTGCTGTGGGTATGCAAACACAGCCCATTTTATCAACATTTTGATGTTTGAGATCCTGCATAGGGTTAACAAATGCTTCCAGGAATATTCTGTACATGCAATTTGTAATGTCACACTAAGATCTGAGAATGGCCCTTTTTTCTTGAAAATCTACAAGATGTTTTTTGAGAAATCCTCGGATAACATGAATTTTTAACCTTTTGAGGGGAATTTTTCTGTAATCAGCCCTAAACGGGTTAATGTTTGGTTTTGTGAATACCTTCATTACATACAAAAATGATTATCGGTGAATTCCACTTCCAATGAAGGGGGTTATGTTTATCTTGCAGGTACACATTTGGTGTTATGGTTGCCCAAGAACAGCCCATTTTCTCCAAATGTCTATGCTTGGCAGCCTCTGGAGGGTTAACAAATGCTTACCGAAATATTTTGTCCATGCAACTTGAACTGTCACTCCAAGACCTGCGAAAGGTCAATTTTTCTTGAAATTTAGTTTTGAGAAATCCACAGAAAACTGGAATTTTAAGCTTTTAAGGGGTATATTTCTTTAACTAGTCAAAAATGGGTTAAGACCTCGATTTTTTAATACACTTACTACTTACAAAAATGTTTTCCTGTCAGTTTTGCATCCGCTAAAAGAAGTTATGCATCTCTGTTGCATTCCTATTTGATGTTGTTGGTGTCCAAAAACAGACTATTTTTTTCAAAATTTTCACATTTAGCAGCCCATGGAGGGTTAACAAATGCTTCCCGGAATAATTTATCTTATCAACTGGTAATGTGACACCAAGACCTATCAGTGGCCATTTTCTCTTGAAAACTCTACCAGATATTTATAAAGAAGTCCAGGGAAAACATAAATTTTTAAGCTTTTGATGGGTATCACTATTGACAATCACAAAAGGGGTTAACGCTTGGTTTTTTTAATACTCTTATTACTTACAAAAATGGCCCTCGGTGAATTCCACTTCCAATAAAGAAGATTATGTTTATTTCTCAGGTACACATTGGGTGCTGTGCATGTCCGAAAACAGCCCATTTCAACAAAATTACGATGCTTGGCAGCCTCTAGAGGGTTAATAAACGCTCACCGGAATATTTTGCCCATGCAACTTGTAATATCACACAAAGGCCTGCGAGTAGTCAATTTTTCTTGAAAACCTACAGGATGTTTTTAGAGAAATCCACAGAAAATGGGAATTTTAAGATTTTAAGGGGTCTCTCTCTTTAGCCTGTCCAAAATGGGTTAAGACTTCGACTTTTGAATACCCTTACTACTTACAAAAATGTTTGCGTATAGATTGTGCGCTCGATAAAGGAAGGCACTTTTTTTTGTGGCGTACTCATTGGGTGCCGTTGGGGTCCAAAAACAACCCTTTTTATCACAATTTTGACTTTTAGCAGCCCGTGGAGGGTTAACAAATGCTCACCGCAGTATTTTGTCCATGCAACTTCTATTGTCACCCCAAGGCCTGGGAGTGACAAATTTTTCTTGAAAATCTTCAAGACTCGTTTAGAGAAATCCACGAAAAACATGAATTTCTGAGCTTTATGGGGGTGTTGCTGTCTAACCAGCCCAAAACGGGTTAACGCTAGGTTTTTTTAACACCCTTATTACTTACAAAAATGATCCTCGGTGAATTCCACTTCCAATAAAGAAAGTTATGTTTACCTCTCGGGTATCGTTTGGGTGCTGTGGGGGTCTGAAACCGGCCCATTTCATCAAAATTTCGATGTTTGGCAACCTGTGGAGGGTTACCATATGCATCGCTTAATATGTCGTGTGTTTCAAAGGTCGTGTCATGGGCAGGTCTAGCAATGATGAATTAATAAAAAAAAATCTACAAGAAGTGTTTCGTGAAAGTGCTAATAAACCCCAATTTTGGCAGTTTTTGCCAATTCTGGTGAAATAAGGGTTAAATCGAAAATTCCGCTTAGGTACATTTTTAGATTTTTTGCCCCTCTATGCGTGTGCCAAATTGTGTGAAAATCGGTTTGAAAATGGCTTCTGAATCGTACGGACAAAAATGTGTGGGAAAAAATTACAAAAAAAACAACCCCCCCCCCCCCCCAAAAAAAAATAATAATAATCTGTAGAAAAACAATAGTCTTTTCCAGAGGGAAAAGCCTAACTAGTGAGTGTTTGATCTACTGGCTTACAGTTTGTAGGCCATACCCTATTAATTTGTAAATTGTTGGAGACCTCTGTCTGAGCTCTGCTGAAAATGGTAGGAGGAAACTCATACTGACTTATCTGTTTACAAAGCAAAAAAAAAGAAGGGTGGGATTCTCAGGCAATCCCTCATTGAAACTGAACTCCTTCACTGAATGTTTTGTTGACTTGATGTGTCTTCCAAAGTTAGTATAACAATAACATGATTTTGGAGGGCATTGTGGTTTATTAACGGACCAACAGGTGTCAAATTACAGCCCGGCAGCTTATAAAAGGCCCGAGATGAAGTCGAGGGCTGTTAATAAGCTGAAGAGCTGTAATTGACACCTGTTGGGTCGTTAATAAATCACAAGGACCGACAAAGTCATGTTATTACTATTATTACCACTGCGATTCTGAGAAAGTTTTGACTCTGTACCTTACGTTATAGCTACAAACAGCCAATTGGTCTTCATTCAATTCGCTTGATTGAGACATTTTTCAATTTTGGCAGATGATATTATCGTCTGTTCTCAAACAGGTGTCACATGATTATCGCGTTATTGGCACTGGTACTCTTTCAATTGCAACGAAGTTAGAAAACTTGAAAACAGAACCGATATTTACCGCTTTTAAGTCAGAAATAAAGCCATAAAATGTCTGCAGACTTATTTACTATGTACAGCTGCTTGTTCTTATGGGAGTAACTTTGCCAGCCATTTTACATATTCAACAATTTAAATAAAAATCACATTGTTTACTAGATGAATCCATTTCTGGAAACTGTTCCCATTTTCGAGTGTACGACAACGAGAAACAAAAGTCACCTGACGTGTCAGGCTGTTAATGAGATGTTTAACTCATTAACGGCCCGACACATCACGTGACTTTTTAAGTTGAGCGTCACGTTCTTGTAATGCCCTGTTAAACTTTGTTAATGTACTAGGGAACGCCCTGTAAAGTGGTAATAATATGAAATCAGAAGACTTCAAAATTTTACATTTTTTACAGATGAAACTAGAAGTCCAGCAACAAATCTTGTCAGTTAATACACTCTTTACTGCAGAAGAGTGAAGTAATCTGAAATACACAAGAGCATTTGTGCCATGCAATGCAAAATGTAATGTGTTACTAACAAGGTCAGTAGTGAAATCATGAACTGAACTTGAATTTTAATATCTATTTACGTCATTACATGTATTTATTGGTGTTTTTTTAAGGTTATATACTTATGCACAATGGCTAATCATGACCATGACAGTTTTATGGGTGGAGGAAGCCAGAATACCAGAATACCAACAACGAGCAGCTGTCAGCTCTCCAACATCGTAACTCTGAACTCTGCGCCATGGCACAGGCAGGGTTTTCTACAGGAATTGAATTACACAGATGATGCAGTTTGACATGGACAAAAGTGCACTTACTCAGTATGCTATTACTTCAAAATAGTGTACAATACAGTCACGGGGCTACTAGTTTCAACTGTAGTTGATGTGCATTTATCTGCCTGTGTTTGCAACGAAGCATGATTTAAATACAGTGTCTGTTTATTGTATTTGTTTTGTAAACAATATGTGGACTGTAGTGGACAGTATTTTTGTGGAAAATGTTCATAAATATAACTGAACAGAAATATATCTTACCTCCTACAAGTATCTGGGAATTTCACTGGTTCAAAAACGTCACATGCAGACTGCATATAAAACCATATACTGCCTGTCAACCTCAACATACGCTGATGGCTATTGGTAATCTCCCCTTTGTTCATTGATTATTCAAAATGGCGGCAGCCGATAAATGCTTCAAGTTTGAAAGATTGAGTGTTGGAAGCCCATATTTGGTCTGAAGTGCAGGTTAGGCAACTTAAAAGGCTTCATATTCTGTGGATGTGTGTCATGTTACCTTCGAAATGAAACTGTTTGGTATGTATGAATTTGCCTTGTTACAATTTATGGGAGAGTACCTGTAGGCACTCTCCCATAAAATTGTAACAAGGCAAAGACACGTGAACACATTGTGAGAATTCTCTCATTTAATTTTGATTGCTGTCGTTACTAGTTCTGTGCATCGATGCAGCAGTCGGTAAGATATATTTGTTACACAGTTTGTTGGTGGCCCAATATGGTATATATGGTGTTCCCTATTGGACTCGAGCTTCGCTCTCGTCCAATATGAAATTAACTGACACCATATATACCATATTAGGCCACCAACAATCTGTGTAACTAATACTATTTCATATTCTTTATTAACTGGTGAAGTGCACATTTTTCTTGGTTGTCAAAATTTGTTTAGATGTCTTTATTTTGTTATAATTTTATAATATAGGCATGCTCTCATAAATTTTAACAAGCAAAGACATATGTTGATAAATAGACGAAATAAAATCCATGATTTGTAACAAGGAAAAGACATAAAGATGAAATAAATTCACTTCAAAGACAATATGTGAACCACATCCACAGAATATGAAACCTTTAAGATGTGGTGCCTGCACTTAAACGGCCATATAAAATTGGTACACTACTGCAATAATTGGAAATACAACAGAAACAAAGGAATATTCATAAGTGAAGTTGCACTTATGCATTTTAATATTTTCTGTGATGGAACAATTTTGTGACAAGAGGCCCCACGCGGCCTGAAGCGCTCATCTTGAACAGAATCCAATATTAAGCAATCAATCTCCATAGGATCCACTGTCAATCCTTGAGCCCCTCAGTAGTGATTAGAATAGTCCATCCATCATGCCTTTTCTTCATTTAATCATAATGTAAAAAGTGGAGCTCCCTAAGGAGCCCCTTGATACAATCTATGTGGATTAATCTTAGTTATACACCTCCAGAGGGTACACAATTAAACATTCCTAATTCTTCAGCTACATGGCTCCTTATAAAATTAACTTGGAATTATGTTTCTATTTTTAGCACACAGTGAGTCACAGGACAGAGAGGGCTATTTTTGTTCATATAAATAAAATATCTGTTTCCCACTTATGCTGCATATCAAATTTTGTTAAAATCGGTCTAAGAGTTCTGAGTAGTGAACTAGAGATGTTGAAAACCAAATACGAAAGGATTCTGACTGGTGGATCTGAAGAAGAAGATTTTTAAAGAAATTCCCTTATATTTCACCAAGTTAAAATTTGAGCTCCCACAAGAAAAATAAATATTAACCCAGGCACTTGTTTTGAACAAACTTGAATCTGATCACCCATAGAGATGTTGTATACCAAATATGAAACAATTCAGATTGGTGGACCTGAAGAAGATTTTTAAAGAAGTCAAAATTCATGCTACCATAGGGAGCCCAAATATTAACCTAGGGACCTGATTTGAACAAACTTGTATTTCACCCCCCCTGGAGATGTTGAATACCAAATATGAAAGCATTTTGACTGGTGAATCTGAAGACGATTTTTAAAGAAATTCCCTCATATTTCACTAAGTTACAATTGGGCTCACTAACCCAGGTACTTAATTTGAAGAAACTTGAATCCAACCCCCCCCCCCCCCCCCCCCACCCCCTAGAGATGTTGTATGCTAAATATAAAACCATTTGGATTGGTGGATTAGAAGAACAAGATTTTTCTTCTTCTAGCATTAAAGTAAAATTTGGGTTGCCATAGGGGGCCCAGATATTAACCCAGACACTTGAATTGAAAAAACGTGTATCTCAACGCCCTAGAGAAGTTGTATACCAAATATGAAAGGATTCTGACTGGTGGATCTGAAGAAGATGATTTTTAAAGAAATTCCCTCTTATAGCACTATGTTAAAATTCGGGCTGCCATAGGGAGCCTAAACATTAATCCAGGGACCTGATTTGAACAAACTGAATCTGACCTCCCTAGAGATGTTGTATACCAAATATGATAGGATTCTAACTGGTGGATCTGAAGAAGATGATTTTTAAAGAAATTTCCTCACATGGATGTCACCCTGTGGTATTGCATTCCACTTCTGCCTTAGAACATTATGTATTTATTTATTTATTGGTGTTTTTAAGGTCACATATTTCTGCACAATGGCTAATCATGACCATGACAGTTTTATGGGTGGAGGAAGCTGGAGTACCTGGAGAGAACCACCGAGCAACGGCGAGCAACTGTCAGCTCCCCAACATACTAACTCCACACAAGCAGGGTTAGCATTGGCTGAAGACAAGTGCACCATCGACGTGCAGTATGCCTTAGTACACAGCACCATCATGCCCCCACGTGGGCAATGGGGGTGAAGTGTCTTGCCCAAGGACACAATGCAGTTGCCGCAGGTGGGATTCGAACCGAGGACCTCTCGGCTTGCAGTCTGCACCTCTACCTACTGAGCCACTTCGCCCCCTAGAACATTACGTAAATCGCCTAACGTCTGAAGATCATGAAGTCGTACCTGATGGTCCAACTGATCCCAAAGATGCTTAATTGGCAATAAATCTGGCAAAAGTGGGGGCCAGGTAAGAAGTTCAACGCTCTGCTCCTCAAGAAAGTCAAGACCGATACGCGCCACATGACATCAGGCTTTGTCTTGCTGAAATAACTGCAATCCGACATTAGTGTTGAACAACAGGACAACAACAGCGTTAAGAATTTCGTCCCTATATCGCTGTCCATTCAGATTACCATCAATGAAGATCAACTGCGTTTGATGGTGCAAGGAAATTCCTGCCCAAACCATTCCACTACCCTCGTCGAAATGGTCGCATTCCCACACGCAAGCATCAGAAAACCGTTCTCCTCATTGGTGATACACTCTTGCCCTACCATCAGTGCGCCATAGACAAATTTGTGATTCATTACTAAAATGAACTGTGCTCCTATCCTACTGAGTCCAGCGAAAACGCTGATATACCCATTTCATTCTGACAGTAAGATGATGTTGGGTAAGGATTGGTCCGTGGTATGGCTGCCTACTTCGGATGCCATGTTCAGCGAATCTGTTGTGGACAGTTTTTGCACTGATTCTATTGCTAGTTCTACCAGGAGTAATTGCTGCTGTCCTCATCGCCGGAAGGAAGCGATCCCGCAAGTGAGACACTCCGATGTGTCAGTCAGGGGTCGTAATTCTTGGTCAACCTGAACGTGGTTGGTCGGCAGTAGATCCAGTGGTTCTATATCTTCCAATGAGACAGTAAACAGTGGCAACAGTGACTCCCAACTCAGCAGCGAGCTCAACTGGAGGTATCCCAGCCTCATGCATACCAATGGAATGCAACCTCTGATTTTCGGTTAACCTTGGCATTTTTTTAAATGTCGGAAGACAAAAACTAGCGTGTTTTCTCAATAACCCATGCTCTCTAGCACAACATAACACAAAGAAAGTTGTTGGTCACCCATTCAATTGGACATTCTCGAGTAGCACGTGCTATTTTGAAATCCGTAGCAAAATTGTATACAGTTGGGTGGACAACAACAACATGTCATTAAACTCTTTGCATGACTTCTTGTCCACAGACATGCAACATTAGAATTATTATATTTCATCCTTATGCTATTTTTTTCACATTTGCTTCTATTTTACTTTCATCTTTGACTCAGTGTATACCAAATATGAAAGCATTCTGACTGGTGGGTCTGAAGAAGAAGATTTCTAAAGATTATTCCCCATATTGCCCTAAGTTTACAAATTGGGCTCCTGTATTTAACAAACTCATATGTGAGTCCCCTGTGGATGCTGTATACCAAATATCAAAAGATTTCAATCATTGGTTCTAGAGAAATTTTTAAAAAATATTTTGGCAAATATGCTGATTCAGCATTTTTTCAATGCCCCCCACAACCCACGCCCCCACCCCTACCCCACCTACAGAACACCCTGACATAACTGATGGCAAAATGTTTTTACCATTCAGTTCTACAGGTCATAAGGATGCTCCATACCAAATAACAGTTCTCTGTTCCTTGTGGTTTTGGAAATATGGGAGTTTGAAAATATTTCTATTTTTAGCTCCTGGGGTTCCCACGGGGACATGGAAAATTTGTTGGCATGAGTCAGGTACTTATGATCCAATAATATCACATACAAAATTTGGTTCAAATCAGACCATCTGTTCAGAAAATAGAAATTTTGGGCAGGGCCCAAAATCTTGCCCCTCCTATTACAAAGGTAAACATTGCTTCACAAACATCGTTTGAACAACTTGATTCTACACCTCAAAAGGAAGCTCCATATCAAATATCAAGTAATTGTCCCCACTGGTTCATGAGAAGATATTTACAATTTACAAAAAATTTGGAACATTTTCCCGCACAACCTCCCTATGGGGTTGAGCATGCTGAGTTGAACAAAAACACTATGCCTCTATGGGACCATCACTCACACAAACTTTCACTTGAATTGGCCCAGTGGCTTTGGAGGAGAAGTCCAAAACATAGTGTTGATGGACGAACAACGGATGGGCATGCACGTCGAGAAGGGGGCAGAACCAGGGTAGTAACCCCAGGACCTGCCAGTCCAGGGGGCCCATGAGGATGAAGCCACGCCACCCGAGACAGCTAGTTTGCAAGCTTTTTTTAATGCCCAGTGTGTGTGAATTGACAGGCGGAATAGAATTTGGGTGGGGTCATACATGCCTCTCCAGGCATGGGCCCGAATATGTGGAACTTTCTGTGAACAAAGATGAATCTTCATCACTGAAGGAAGCTGCATACCAAATATCAAAGCATTGTGGCTGGTGGTTCAGATTTTTAAAGAATTGGGGGATTTTTGGCAATGTCTCCAGCCTATCAAGCTTAACAACTTCTATTGTCAAAACTTAGAAGGGGATCCCCAAAGATAGTTTGAGCAAAGCTTGGTTGGATTTGGATAGTAGTTCTGAAGAAGAAGAATGCTATGCAAAAGCTAATGGGATGACAGAATGACAACGGATGCCCAGTGTTGGAAATAGCTCTCACCTTGAGCTCGGTCCAATGAGGGGTCACATGATATGGTGTTGTTGAAACTTTTTGAAAAATTTAAAAAAAGGATACTTAAAATAATCAATTTTGATATTGTCTGTTCACTGAGCTCTGTTAAAAAAATATATAATAGATTAAATGCTTATAATGAAGCATACATGGGCAAAGGGGGGGGCAGTGGTATCAACAAAAAAAGCACACAATGAATTAAGCCTGGGAGATTACGGTGTATCATACATTTTAATGTCACACTCAACAGTATTGACATAATATATATATTGGCCCTTGAGAGAAACAAGGTGCCACCTACAATGCTATAGCATTGCAGGTGGCACTTTGTTCCACTCAAGGGATGATATAAAGCTTTAGAAATCACCCTATCAACTGTATACATTCTTTGTTTGGTGATGATAAACCAAAATTTGTCATTATAACTGATGCACCTCCCCTCCCATTTGCATTGGCACCCTTAAAATATGTTGGAAAAGAATACTTGAGAATTTCTCAGTTAAAGTTCTCGGAAAGTAAAGTCCTTACCACAAGTGCACTTCAGGTGAAAAAGGGCACATGCTCCCCCTTGTCTCCTCTGGCCACAGGGTCAGCTCCTCCTGACAGTGGTTGTCAGCATAATTCTTTGACACAAGATTTTTTATTTAATTAATAGAAGTTTACTCTATTATACATGCAATCAAAAGGTCAGATTTGTAGTAATGGCATGGTAAATGGTTTTGTGTTTGGGAATTATATGCATGTAATGGGGTTATTCCATTAAGTAATATCTATATATTAAGTCAGCCCCAATACTATTCACTTACTTGCATGTAGAAGTATTCAAAGGCAGTAGGATCTTCCTTCAGCAAGTCATAAGCATCTCTTGGAACATATGTTACCCGAAGTAAGCAACGAAAATGACGAGCACCTGGTCTGGAAGCAATCTGAAAGTATCAAAATATGTCTTTGAATAAAATTGACAGAAAATGCACAGAACAACATGCATGTGTGAATGGGTTAATCGATATGGCACATGTGTCATTGCAGAAGGATAAAATGAAAGGCTATTAGAAGGACACTCAGCAATTAATTTGACAACTATCAACAAGTTATTTCGCAATCAATTCAGTTTCGGGTGATCAATCATCTGTGAATGTTTACAAACACATATACGATTTGGGGAGATTCCCAATGGCAGATTTATAAATAGGCCAAACATGTGGGGTACGTATGTTTGTACTATCATAGTACATGCATATTTGAGCTAGTTCTATTCACTTTGTTATCATTATACAGCTAATAATAATTGGTTTGAACTCTCCCTTCTAAACTTTAGAAGTAATTCTATACACAAAGATGTTTTTTAGTTTATTGTCTTTGCAATAGCCTATTAGAATGCAATCGCTTTGCTTAAACTGCATGGTTTCTGATATTGTAGGTCCAATGGAAATTCCAAGTAGGCAGGGTTGTGTAAAGTTTTGACAGATGACGTGATTGTCCAAAAATAGTCTGTCAACAATTTCTGTTTCTGCACATCTGTGCGGAACAGATTTTAAATTTTCTCATAGTTTAGTGTTGGTGTAGATGGGGATTTCATAGAAAAGGCATGTAAAAAATAATACAAGTTACCCAGTGACCCTTTACCAAACATAACTATAGACAATACTTGATAAAAATTTGTTGAATACTGAAAATTTAAATTTTTTCCTCCAAAACAAAACCTAAGGCCCCTTTCTTCCAATGATGTTCAGGTGGTAAACACTGAAACAAAAATCATTTTTAATAGCAATTTTTGAAAATCATGTCAACGGGATATGGCTGATGCATTCGGTAAACGATTAAAAAACGAATTTCAGTTGTGTATCAAATCCAAGAGTGAATTTTAAATATGCTAAAAGGCGAAATTCACTTGTGCAACTCATTTCAAGAGATATCTAAAGTCCCATCAGACCAGAAAACAAAAGCAATTCATCCAAGAACTTATTCTTTGAGGTGATGATTTACCATTTCATTAGATATTATGGAAAAGGGATTGAAAAAAACCTTATATTACATAACATTTCATCAACAAGGACAAAGATTAATGAATGAATGAATGAATGAATGAATGAATGAATGAATGAATGACTGAATGGATCGTTTAATTAATTAATTAATTAATTTTTTATTCAATTAACAGGAGATTACTCTGTAACCTATATTCAATTAACAGGTCAAATTTGTACTGGAGGTATGGTAAATGGTTTTGTGTTGGGAAATTATATTCAATTAACAGGGTTATTCAGTCAAGAGATATCCAATTAAGGGGCTCCACTGTATAAATGAATTCAAGCACATTTCAAGGAAAAGGTCCAAATTCAAGGACTTTTCATTTGCATATGAACCCTATACAGAGTTAACGCTTTACTCGCTGCTGGTGGATTTTCCTACCCAAAACAAAAATACCCTAGCTGTCACCTAGTAAAGGTATAATCCTGGATCCTGGTGATAAAATATACCTCTACAATAGAATTCATCTCATCAATGATTTCCTGAAGCCAAGCATTATTGAATTGTTCATCAAATCATGTCATGGCTGCTTTACAGCAGCCACGACATGATTTTATAAAAAACTAGAGGTGTGACTGTCTCAGATGGGCCTGTCCATAACCCCCCCCCCCCCCCCACCCCCCGGCTCCCCTCACAGCCATGATTATTCTAAGACAAAAATGGACATAACTCTGGCGAAAAAGTCTGATCAAAACTATAATCGCAGGTGCACAGGTTCCCAAGGTAGTAAACATCGGGGTGTTGGTACATCGGGGAGTCTGACAATTGCTCGCCACTGCTTGGAGTTAACATTCTCTGAGTACTTTGGCTTTCTCCACCCATAAAACTGTCCGACACGAGGTGACGCTGGCAGTTGAAAGTGTCATTAAACCCCAATAAATAAATAAATAAATAAATAAATAAATAAATAAATAAATAAATAAAAATTCAAAAACAAAAACCTATTCTGAATCACAAGAGCTGAAATGAAAGTGTCAATGACACTGTAGCTTAACTTGACTGCGTGTTGTTTTTAATGAAAAGGATAATGTTCAATGTTTATGAAAGGATTATGAAATATGATATATGTGATAACTGAGAATAAGTTAATTTCTGTTCCCTGTATGCTATGTTTTTAATAAAAATAATTTGAGGTGTAAACTGTACTAAAGAATTGAGGAGTGGGTTAATGTGGCCCTCACAGTTAATGTATGTCAACCAAAGTTACCAAGTTACAGTGAAATTATTCCAAAACAAGCCATCCTATCAAGTTACAATGAAACTCTTCATAAATATGGCCTGTAGACTGTGCTAAAGGTTTTCGGGCTTCGGGCCTGTGTAGCCATCACAGCTGACCGATCGCAACCAAAAGGGATGTCCTAATCTCGACATTATACTGAGTTATCCTACCAAGTTATAATGAAATCCCTTCATAAATATGACCTCTAGTCTGTGCTCAAGGTTTTCGGGTTTTGGGCCCGGGCAGCCATCATGGTTGAAGGATCGCGGCCAAAAGGGGACATTATCTGGAGTCATCCTACCAGGTTACAATGAAATCTCTTCATAAATACAACCTGTAGACTGTGCTAAATGTCTTTGGGCTTTGGGCCTCTATAGCCATCACAGTTGACCGTTTGCAACCAAAAGGGGACGTTATCATCTAGACATTATATGGAGTCATCCTTCCAAGTTACAATGAAATCCCTCCATAAATACAACCTGTAGACAGTGCTAAAGGTTTTCGGCTTTTGGGCTCAGGCAGCCATCATGGTTGACAGATCGTGACCAAAAGGGGAAGTTCTCATCTAGACATCATACAGAATCATCCTATCAAGTTACAATGAAATGCCTCCATATTAAATACGACCTGTAGACTGTGCTAAAAGTTTTTGGGTTTCGATCTTGGGCAGCCATCACTGTTGACAGATCATGACCAAAAGGGGCGTTCTCATCTAGACATTACACAGAGTCACCCTACCAAGTTACAATGAAATCCCTTCATAAATACGACTTGTGGACTGCGCTAAAGGTTTTAGGGTTTGGGGCTTGGACAGCCATCACGGTTGACCGATCATGACCAAAAGAGGATGTTCTCATCTAGATATGACCTCAAACCTGCATACGAAATTTTGTGACGATCGGACAAGAACTATGGGGGGTAGCCTGTGCTAAAGGAAAATGTGAACAGACTCAGAGACCAACAGACTTCCGCACGTGTGATGGCAATAGCTTATTTTGACTTTGTCAAGTTAAGCTAAAAACTAGAGGTGTGACTGTCCCTGATGGACCTATCCATACCCCCATCACCATATCATTCTAAGATGAAAAGGGGCACAACTCTGGCAAAAAAGTCTTATCAAAACTATAATCGCAGGTGCACAGGTTTCTATAGTGGTTAACATTTATATCAAGTTTCAAGCAGATTGGTCCATAAAAGTCTGAGAAAATCTCTGGACAAAACTATGTCTATGGATGGATGGATAGATGGACAGATATATGGAATGGAAGGACTGATGTATAGATGGATGGAGGGACGGAGGGAACCCATTTCAAAAATGAACAAGAATACTCAGCAGGATTAAGAGTTAAGTGATGCAATATTCTCTCATCAATATAAATCAGTTCAGTTTTGGCACTAAAATAGTCCATATAATTTGTAAGGAGGAAATCTTCAAAAAATGTTTTGGTTTATGCTGAGTGCTAAATTTCTCTTGTATTACACGAGTTCATAATGGAAACTCCATTTGATTCCAATGCTAATTAAAAGCACAAATTCTTTTTAAATCGACAGAGATTCATGACAAATCAAACACCCTATTCATTAAATCTTTCTAAACTTTCTGATCAATTTCTTTCTTTCTGGTTGAATTTCCATAAATACACAATAATTTTATTTCTTCAAATTTTAGCTATTTTAGTGGTTGGGGGTTGTTCTTTAACCACTGAAGACTGTAGACTCTTCAATTTGTGAAAGCTGATTTTTATAGAAAAGAGCCAACCTCAATTTTCAGCAATGGGGACCTGATTAAGTCTTGACATGCGGAGTATTTTTAAGGTATTTTTCATCAAATTTCGTCATGGCTGCAGGGAGAAAATTTGATTAACCCTTTACCTAACGCAGACGATTTCAAAATTTATTATTTTAAATATCATTTTTTAAATTTTTTCAAAACATTTCAACAAAACCATATCATGTGACACCTCTTTGGAACGAGCTTGATGAGCTCATTCCAAAGAGTGGTCACATGATATGGTTTTGTTAAAATTTTTTCAGCTGCTGAATTTGCATATTATGCGGGCAGATGAGGGCGATTCGTTGGGTAAAGGGTGAAAAGTGCCTCAATTTATACTTTTTCAGTGGAAAGAGAAATTCTGTCCTAGGCAGGAATATCTGTCTATCAGCATAAGGAGTTAAAACGTCTGAAATACCTGCTGCTTTCATGACAGAAAATAACATTCACGTAATTGTTTGCTATTTCTGTCCAGCATGGATCCACAAGACTGAAACAGAGAAGTTTCGATCACAAAAAGCAAAAGATTACAGTGTAATTTCACCATTTTCACAGTTTCCACCACGATTACAACAGTTTTGGGCCTGTCTGATTTATACCACCATGCGTATACTGGAGTATGTCTACCTATCACAACATCACTCTACTGACTGATATCAGGATTTGAGATTCGATTCAAGCTGAAATCAGAGGCCCCTACCATTATCCAATGTTTGGGGGTTCCATATTTCAATCACAGACCAGCATGTGGTACAACATCCCATGCATGCAAACAAATTTATACAAACAAAATATTACTTATGTTTGACTGAATATGAAACATGAGCAAGGAAAATATTGGCTTTTTCTCTTGTACCTTCATTTCTTTTGAAACCCCTGATAGTGGTTTCTAGCACTCAACCAGTTAAATTCATAAATACTATATTGAAGAAACTCAAATATTATATTCTATTTATCATACAGTTAAAACTAGAAATCCTGTCATGAAATGCGCACAAATAGCACATCGATCTGCGCGTTAATCTATGCGTTATGACCATAGTAAGACTATCAAATTCTGTACACATGGCCTGTGCACAAGCAGTGTTTCAGCCAATGAACCTCCGGGTAACCCGGAGGTCTATTGGCAGAAACATTGCCTGTGTTTGCTATGAGTAACCGGGAGAACCTGCCATGCTTTGGATGCCATTCGATATGGCAATTGCACGCAATTCCTACACGCAATTAAGCCTAGATCAGTGCACAGTTTGTGATAGGACTTCTAGTTTTAACTGTATAACTGTCAATTGAACAAGTGGGAGGGGGAGGTAGAACAAAATTGGTAAGGATTAAAGATAGGAATTTCAACATCAAAGAACAATGCTGATGAGACATCTCACAACAACTGATTACTGTACTGCAAGTTTGCAGATCCGAGTCAGCTTTTAGCTGGCAAAACTGTAGTAAAGTCAATCCCGTCCATATTCACTTCATAAACATGGTCAGTTGTCACTGATATCTTTCTTGATACCTTGGCACTACCCTCATTGTCAATTTTTACTTTGGAATTCAGTCGAAAATCAGACATTGCCACTTTGTTTTTATTTTGAAATAGTTCTGTTTACACAGGCATTAATTTGACCCAGTAGAATATGGATGCACAAATGAGATCACTCAATCTTTTAGACCATTATATGCAGGTCAGACAACCAGGTTGTGTGACTCTCTGATAGCCGAAGAAATTGACAAAAGGTTATATGAATTAGTGATTCATAAAGCTGAAAAATACGAAACGATTACAAATGCAGAAAGTGATTCAGTTATGCTTCACAAAGTGGATCTTCTGTTTCTGGGGCCATTTATGTAAAACTGCATGTGGGTGGGTGGGTGATTTTTTTACCTTTTTTTAATAATTTTTATGTAATTATTTCTTTGGCATCAAAAGTTCATATTCTTGGTTTGTTTTATGTTTTAGGCCTCATAATCTGGAGAATAGCATGGGTGGTGGTGTATTTCATCTCTTCAGTGCAAAAAGGTTTCGCAATCAGACATGTTAACCTCCAGAATAATTTTTCAGGGAACCTGAGGGTGATTTTCAGGGAAATGGGATGGATTTCAGGGAAAAGTCCACACGGGGACAAAACAGAAGATAAAACTTGCAAATTTTCAGTTCATAGACCACCATTATATCCAGATCTAGTTGTTAATTATGCTGATGCATTTATGCTGTTAAAACATCATAAAATAATTGCTGATTTGACTCCCCCCTCCTCTTCTTCATAACCCCCCATCACCCCCACCCCAGAGCACACCACCTGTGGTTTGCTTTTATCAAAGTCTGCTCACATAATAATTTCCAAAGTCTGGAAATGTTAACAGGAAAAGATGTCTAATGTTCAGTTACTTCAAGAAGATTTGTACTTGTAAAGTATTTTTATCAAAATCCTTCATGCATGTGTGGACGTTTGTGCCCTAAACAAAACTTTTCTTTTCATCATTGAAGGATTTGGGTCTTTTTAATTCCATTTTAAATTTTCTGAGTACAGACAGCCAACAACAGTTAACAGCTCTGCTGTCAGCACAATGGCATACATGTATTGTTAGAAAATAAGTCCATTGTGTATAAATCTGCAGTCATAATTTTTCGGCATCCCAAGCGACTTTAACCTATTTCAAACTGTATAATAGTTGAGGTCAAGGTGTTGTTTACGTTTTGATTGTCTTTGGAAAAGGGATGAGAATTAAAGCCATTCTATGAACAAATAAATATATATTATTTAATCCCTTTTCATATATTTTATTTACCAAAAAACTGCATTTAAATGAAGGTGGAGTTTTCAAATTTTTTTAAGTAAGTCACCTATTTTCACTTTGACGCTCGCACATTGATCACGAATCTCTGATTGCAAAGAAAAATACAGAAATAAACATGAACACAGCTGAAATATATAACATAAAATACCCTTTCCTTAAATAAATTTAACTGAAATCCTTATTTTACTGCTTCGTGAGTTTTTACCAGAGTTTGAAATGTATGTGATTTGATTCCAAACATTTTACATAAGTTACAACGGGAAAGAAATATTCGACTGTTGTTTTCTGGGATTTTTTGTCCAAAACTGATTCCCGTCCGGGAGTCTGTGAACTACACTGAAATTTTGGGATTTTCCCGGGCATTCTGGGAGAGTTAACATGTCTCTTCGCAATGCTTTAGCATTGCAAAGCCTTGTTACACTCTAGGGACAAATCTATCAATTTTATTAACTTGGGTAAAATATCAGACATAAACCATTTATTTTTTATTTTTTTAAGTTTGCATTGGTTATAAAAAGAGAGCATGCAGCAGCCAAAATGACCATATGAGAGGTCCTGAGAAAAAGATTAACTTTTTTAGGTCTTAGAAATAAATTTTTTTTTATAATTACAGTGGAGCCCACTTAATTGGATATCTCTTAATCACCTTTTACCATACCTCCAGTACAAATTTCACCTGTTAATTGAATATAGGTTATAAAGTAACTCATAAGAGTTCATGAGAGGTGAGGGACGTTGTACAAACATGAGTACGCGAATGAGCACGAGTGTTTTACAATATAGTCCCTCGCCTCAAATGAATTATTTCACGTAACCAGTCCAGTCAAGCGATTACTCTGTTTAATACTTTTCATTATTAATGATAATTATATTATTTAACCCTTTACCTAACGTAAGGGCCAAAACAGGCCAGCACTATTCTAAAAAAAATCAACAATTAATTTTCATTATTTTTTTCATTTTTTATCTCTAAAACATAGGTTATGACCCCTCATTGGAACAAACACAATGAGCTCATTCCAATGAGGGGTCATAACTTATGTTTTTGAGACAAAAAATGAAAATAATAGTTATTCAAGAATTTATTTTTGCAAGTGTCATCTGCTTTTCATGTTAGGTAAAGGGTTAAAAAAAACAAAAAAACAATGAAGTCCCCATTACACCCATGGCAAAGCATCTTCGTTTACGCGCACGGATACATGACCTAATTGTTGATTGCATAATTCACTTATGAAGTTACTGTTTATAATCAAATCCGGAAATCCCAGTAAATCACACTTTGGAAAGAAATAAATTAGGATTCATTCACAACTGGATTTGACTTGTAACAATTTAGTGGAGAGAAAACAACAACGCTTCACTTCTGAGAGAATATGAAAAACATCCATGGAATAAGCAACCCTTTAATTGAGACTCTCGCACTTTTCAGAGGATTACCATAAATATGCCCACGTCTCTTAGCAGACACAGAGCAGAATTCTTGTAGTTATGCACAATTCTTAGTCATCTTCCAGTTCGAGGTTCTCAGAGATCTGCACCCACTACCCTACTGCCAGTGCGCACACTCAAACCAGATAAGATTATTGGTTCTCTCTGCTGACTCATTAATAAACAAATAAAGTTATAAAGCAACTAAAGTTATTCGGGTCACAAGGGATTTAATTTAAAATTTAATTTTGAATCATAACATATGATTTGGAAGAAAAGTTTATTTTTTACATAATTAAGTGAACAAAATCAATTTTTCTTCCAAATCATATTTATGTATTATCTAATATTTGTAAAGAATATCCTTGAAAATCCCAATTGAAATTAATCGAAATGTGAACTGAGTTTCTTTTAATTACAACTCCGGCTGAACTGCCCACAAATATGAAGCAGGTTATAGGTGATTAATTAGATTATCACACCTCAGTGCACCTTACTGGTCGACTGTATGAGAACAATAGATGTCAGCATTCTGGGAAGACAAATTTCATTTTTATGATTACAGCGTGTCGGCATTCCAGTACTTAACCTGTTAATCACCAAAAAATAAACATTCACTAAAATAGCCATTCAAATTTTATTATTTTTAATTTTTTTGTCTTCAAAACAATGAGCTCATTCCATTGAGGTGTCATAAGTTGTGATTGAGAGGCAAAGAATGAAATGTTTAGTTATTCAAGAAATCGTTTTGCAAATGTTGTCTGCTTGTCTGTAATAAGACCTATCAACATACAAATGTACAACTGTATGCAGCTCTCCACAATATGCATATTTTGTAAGGGGCATAAAAACAAGAGGCCCAAAGAAGGAGCCTTAATTGCTCACCGGCCAAAGTGGTTCAAAGAAGTATTTGGGGGTAACATTCAGTTAGACATGGTTCATCAACACTACGAAGGAATGAAGTCATGAGAGACAAATTTTATGGAACTAGGGCCATGGCTTGAACAAACTTGAATCTTACCCCCCTAAGGATGTTGCATACTAAATATCAAAAGCATTCATCTGATGGATCTGAAGAAGAAGATTTTTAAAGAAAAATTCCTCGTATTGATTAAGTTATAATTCAGGCTCCCACAGGGAGCCCAAATATGGATCCAGGGACTTGGCTTTAACAAACTTGAATCTCACCCCTAAGGATGCTGCATGCCAAATATCAAAACATTCCTACTGCTGAATCTGAAGAAGAAGATTTTTAAAGAAAAATTCCTCATATTGATTAAGTTATAATTCGGGCTCCCACAGGGAGCCCAAATATGGATCCAGGAACTTGGCTTTAACAAACTTGAATCTCACCCCCTTAAGGATGCTACACACCACATATCAAAACATTCAGACTGCTGGATCTGAAGAAGATTTTTTAAGAAAATTCCTCATTTCGAACTATTTATTTATTTATTGGTGTTTAAGGTCACATACTTATGCACAATGGCCAATCGTGACCATGACAGTTTTACGGGTGGAGGAAGCTGGAGAACCTGGAGAGAACCACCGAGCAACGACGAGCAGCTGTCAGCTCCCCAACATTGTAACTCTGAACTCTGCACCGCAGCACAGGCAGGGTTAGATTGGTTGAAGACATGCACACCATCGACGTGCAGTACGCCTCAGTACACAGCATCATCGTGCCCCCATGTAGGCAATCGGCATTTTGAACTAAGTTACAATTCAAGCTCTCACAGTGAGTCCAAATATGGACCTAGGGACATGGCTTGAACAAACTTGAATCTCACCCCCCTACGAATGCTGCATACCAAATATCAAAACATTCCAACTGCTGGATCTGAAGAAGAAGATTTTTAAAGAAAATTCCTCATGTTGAACTAAGTTATAATTTGGGCTACCACAGTGAGCCCAAATATGAACCCAGGGACTTGGCTTGAACAAACTTGAATCTTACCCCCCCCCCCCCCCCTAAGTTCAAACTGGGCTCCTATACTGAGCTCAAATATGAACCCAGGGGGCCGATTTGAACAAACTTGAATCTGATCCACTCCACAATTTTGCATACCAAATATCAAAAGATTCTGCTGTTGGATCTGGAGAAGAAGATTTTTTAAGAAATTTGCCTGAAATGCACTAAGTTCAAATTCGGGCTTCTATTACTGAGCCCAAATATGAATCCAGGTGAATCCAGGGGGCCGATTTGAACAAACTTGAATCAGATCCACCCCACAATGTTGCATACCAAATATCAAAAGATTCTGCCTGCTGGATCTGGAGAAGAAGATTTTTTAAGAAATTTGCCTGAAATGCACTAAGTTCGAATTCGGGCTTCTATACTGAGCCCAAATATGAATCCAGGGGGCTGATTTGAACAAACTTGAATCAGATCCACCCCACAATGTTGCATACCAAATATCAAAAGATTCTGCCAGCTGGATCTGGAGAAGATTTTTTAAGAAAATTGCCTGAAATGCACTAAGTTCGAATTTGGGCTTCTATACTGAGCCCAATTGTGAATCCAGGGGGCCGATTTGAACAAACTTGAATCAGATCTACCCCACAATGTTGTATACCACATATCAAAAGATTCTACCTGCTGGATCTGGAGAAGATTTTTTAAGAAATTTGCCTGAAATGCATTAAGTTCGAATTTGGGCTTCTATAGTGAGCCCAAATATGAATCTAGGGGGCCGATTTGAACAAATTTGAATCAGACCCATACCAAGATGCTGCATACCAAGTATCAAAAGATTCTGCACCCTGGTTCTGGAGAAGAAGATTTTTAATAATTTTTCTATAATTCATATGGTGCTATCAGAGTTATGCCCCATACAAAGCCCCCAAGGGACGTGGCCATTTCATTTGAACAAACTTGAATTGACATATGGTAATGAACATCCATACCCAGTTTCGAGCAAATTGACCTGGCCGTTTCAGAGGAGAAGTCTATTGAAATATGTTCACCATGCCGGACGGACGACGGACGGCAAGTGATAATTTTAGCTCCCTTCGGTGAGTTAATAAAATTGGAATGGAATTGAAGTTGTGAACAGCACTTGCTGGAAGGCCACTAGAGCGGGTAAAAAGTTAAATGAATTTAAATTAATGAAAGAATAATTTTGTAGATCCTAATTTTATTAATCTTATTGTTACTTTTTCATGGTAATTTCATTGAATCAAAGGATGGCTGATAACTATTGGCCAATTATTGATTTGATGACATTTTCATGATAAAAAAAAGGCAAAAGGGAAAGACATGTTAAAGGGTAAAACTAATGAACTAAGCATTTCAAAACCAATTATTATTAAATTATTTTTAAGATAACATTATGAAAATAGGTCAGACTTCATGCATAAATTACCATTTTAGTAAAAGCTTTGATATCCAGTCCTGAAAATATTCATATCAAACAGAAAAACCTACAGATCCCCAACCACTAAATCACCCTAACCCACACAGGCTAAATCACTTCTTGTTCAAAACCAAGATTTGAAAAACACAGAAAGGTGGTAATGCAGAATTCCTGACAGCTAAAATCAGCTTGGGTAAGAAACATTTTATTGTTTATTAGGGTTTCAGGTAGTGATGACTGATTATAGGTAATGGTTAACCCTAAAGGCCCCATACTGACTTTTATAACATTTTAATGCAAGGGAACAGGTGCCCCAACATGAAGTGTTTGGGTAAACTCAAAACTTGTTTTCTATGTACCTTGTCAGTTGTTTCTAGGCAAGTCTTGGCTGCCTCTGCAGGCAGCCAAGACTTGACTAGAAACAACTGCAAAGCCACAGGATGTAGACTTTCAAAGGATAGCGAAAATATATAAAAATCTTCAGGCCCTTATGGGTTAAAGATGGCCTCTGTAGGCAGCCAAGGCTTGACTAGAAACAACTACAAAGCTACTGGAGGTAGACTCTCAAAGTATAACGAAAATGTATACAAAATCTCCATCCCTTATGGGTTAAAGATGACCTCTGTGGGCAGCCAAAACTTGACTAGAAACAACTGCAAAGCCACAGGACGTAGACTTTCAAAGTATATGGAAAATGTATAAAAATCTCCAGGCCCTTATGGGTTAAAGATAGCCTCTGTATTCAGCCAAGACTTGACTAGAAACAACTACAAAGCCACTGGAGGTAGACTGTCAAAGTATAACGAAAATGTATAAAAATCTCCAGGCCCTTATGGGTTAAAGACGGCCTCTGTAGGCAGCCAAGACTTGACTAGAAACAACTGCAAAGCCACTGGAGGTAGACTTTCAAAGTTTAACAAAGATGTATAAAAATCTTCAGGCCCATATGGGTTAAAGATGGCCTCCGTAGGCAGCCAAGACTTGACTAAAGACAACTGCAAAGCCACAAATTTCAATAGGGAGCCCAAATATTAACCCTGGCTCTCGACTTGGAGAGGTTGTATACTACATATGAAGCCCATTCAGATTGGTGGATCTGGAGAAGATTTTGAAATAAATTTCCTCATATTGCACTAAGTTAAAATTAGGGCTACCATAGGGAGCCCAACTATGAAAGCAGGTGCCCGATTTGAACAAAGTTGAATCTGACACCCCTAGAGATGTGTTATATCAAATATGAAAGGATTCTGACAGGGGGAACTGAAGAAGAAGATTTTTAACGAAATTTTTTCACATTGCACTAAGTTAAAATTCAGGCCCCCTCCCCTCCCCCCCCCCCCCCCAAGTTAAAAAGTTGTGTTCATGTATTGAGCCCAAATATGAACCAAGGGACTTAATTTTAACAAACTGATATTTGACTACCCTATGGATACTGCACACCAAATATCAAAAGATTTTGGTCCTTGGTTCTAGAGAAAAAGTATTTTAAAAGATCCCCCCCCCCCCCCCCCCCACCTCCCTACAGAACACTCTGACACAACCGATGGCAATTTGTTTTACCATTCAGTACAATGGATCCTAAGGATGCTTCATACCAAATAACAGTTCTCTGTTCCATGCATGAATCAAGTACTTATGACCCAGTAATATCACAAATCACATTTGGTTCAAATCAGAGCATCGGTTCAGGAAATTGAAATTTTGGGTGGAGCCAAAAATCTTGCCCCTTCCATTACAAAAACAAATTTTGCTTCAAGAACTTTGTTTGAACAAACTTGAATCTACAAGATCTACAAGCAGTGTGTGGGGTGGATAATGGGGTAGGCAAAGTCTATGTTTAGGGTAAATTCCCAGCCCCCCACCCCCCCCCCCCCCCCCCACCACAATAGTGCCACTCTTGCTGCTGGCACCTTCAAGGCTTCAAGAGATAAAATGATGTCTTTCACACCATCACTACTTATACAAGATTCCCAAAAGTCAAATGCCTACATCAGCTGGATATTGATCAAGCTACATGCTATTAGAATTTGAATACCAGTGATGGTATTGAAACCAATATCGCAGTATACCAACTTATCTAACAATGAACTTAATTAGCACCCCAAAATTCCGAAAAAAACGTTTGTATCAGCCTCCTAATTCTGATTCCGTTCATGACAGATTCAATTTCCGGTAAATACCTCACTATCACAAATATGCATTGTTATTGCGCATTAAAATATAATTCCTGAAATTCAGAATTTTGACCAATTTCAACACAATTTAAACTGAAAAATGTTTCAAAAGGTGTTGATGTAACAGGATTGTTAGATAAATGTATTATCATGACCATGTGCGTGTCCTGTAATCTGTATCAGATTTTCGGTCGTGTTTACAACTGGATTGCAACTCGCTCTGACAGGCTTGTTGCATTCCTACTGTAAACACGACCTTGAATCTGATACAAATTGTAGGACATGTACATGGTCATGATAATGTATTCGTATCAATAAACCAGTCAGTTTGATATTACAAAATACCATTATTACTCTACAACATGTCCGTGATTTGCACATTTCTCTTATAGTTATTGGTGTCGGACTGATATTGCAATGAGAAGTTTTGATTATTGGCTTTTCTGATAACAACCAAATCAAACCATCACAAGTTTAAGGTCACTTTTCACATCTGAGCAAGTAACATCATTGGTAACTGAACTTTATCTTACAGCAAGAATGTATTTCCCCCATTACAAGTAAAAATGTCTAGGCAAAATACATAGAGGATATCTACACTGTTTTAGTGAATATCGGGAATTATCTCATGAGTGTGGATCTGAAAGTTTTATTTCTCATGCGAGCTTGTGTGAGTGAAAAGGGGGGTGGTGGAAAATTAAGTTTTCAAGGACAGAATCAAATTCGAGCACTTTTTAAGGAAGCATCCAAAATTCAAGGACTTTTCATTTGAGTGGGAACCCTGTCATAATCTATGTTTATGTTTTTGAGGCAAAAATAAAATTTTGTAGTTATTAATGATTTTTTGTTTCGCAAATGTTGTCAGCAATTCGGGTTGGGTAAAGTGCTAAACTGAGACTCAAAAACATACTCACATCAGCTAGTGTTTCATGATCCATTAAAAATGTCAATCTTCCAGGGATATGACTTTTCATATTCTGTAATACTAAATTAAAATACTGAACACATGATATATTCAATTTCTCCTGCATGGATACCATGACATCCTAAAAAGATTTAAAAAAATATCCATAGAATAACATTAAATACAGTTGAGTCAACAGACCCCTGAAATTATGTTTTTGAAGAAAAAAAAGATAATTTTCAAGGTAAATAGCAACGAAAATTCATGTTTTGGTGAAGTCCGTTAGGAAAAGAATAAAAAAAAAAGAAACACAAAATGGTATTTATTTATTTATTGGAGTTTACAACACTTTCAACAGCCAGAGTCACCTCATGTCGAAAGTTTAACAGGTGAAGGAAGCCAGAGTACCCGGAGAGAACCACCAAGCAAAGCTGAGCTACTGTCAAACTCCCCGACTCCACACAAGCAGGATTAGCATTGGCTGAAGACAAGGGCACCACCTACATGCATAACACCTTAGTACACAGCACCACTGTGCCCCTACATGGGCAATTGGAATTAAATGTCTTGCCCAAGGACACAACATGGTTGCTGCAGATGGGATTCAAACTGAGGACCTCTCGGCTTGCAGCCTGCATCTCTACTGAGAATGGAATCTGAGTAGTTTTGGAAGCGGAACCTCCTAGAACTCATCTTCTCTCATCAGGTCTCCTGTACAGGACCCCCACCCCTCCCCCCCCCTCCTGTACAGGAGACCTGATGATAGAAGAAGAGTTCAAGACATGACACATAGTTGGGTTGTCATAAAAGTTCCAAATCTACGAGACACGACTCGAATCGAATAATCGGGTCAATTTCGAATCAAATCAAATTTCGAAGCTTCGCATGGCCCTTATGTTCCGGTTTAGTCAAATTATTGTCACGTACATTGTATTGCCTGCAATTATGTTAATAATTATAGAACGTAACATGCATAACACCTTAGTACACAGCACCACTGTGCCCCTACGTGGGTAATCAGGATTAAGTGCCTTGCCGAAGGACACAACGCAGTTACCCCTGGTGGGGATCAAACTAAGGACCACTCAGTTTGAAGTTCAATGCCATAACCCCTGAGCCACTGCACTCCAACATAAGATGGTGGATCCTGCTGGGTGGATGTTGCTTTATTGAATAACCCTGATAATTGCATAAAACTTTCAAAACACTAAATCATTTTTCTTTCCTTTTAGTACAGTACAGTTGGCATGGATTGATCGTAACCCACATGTGGGCAGTGATGTTCACGCATGCATTTAACAGGTAAATCATCAGTTGCAAAATTTTAATTAATGAAGCACTGGGTTGTACGCGGTGCTTCATTAATTAAATTTTTGATGATTATTCCGCTAATTAGTGTTTGACATCTAATATTATTGCATCCGTGGAAATATTGACCACCTTTGGAAAGTGACCAGTCCATGGTGGCTGTACTGTACAATTTCAATCGTCTATCAGTTATATAAGAACCACGATTATATTAATTTATTTATTACTTATTGGTGTTTAAGGTCACTTTCAGTATCTATGGCTACATCATGACCACAACATATGTAGGAAGTCAAGTTACGAAAATTGTGTATATCTATTTATACCATGATAACCTATTCTACTATATATAAAAAGCCTATGACATAAATTTTAGCTTTATACACCAACCATGGTGAACATGCCAGCAATGGGATTTCAGTAGTTAAAATTTACACCTACAGTGGAACTACATCCAAGATGACCTTTGGTGATGTCAACCTGAATGCGAACTTGTCTACATTTATCACACGTCGCCTTGCGAAGAGTGAAATGAAAGAGGCAATTATTTATTACGTTCTTAAATTAGTTTACCACATAAAACACCAAAAATTAACAAACATGCATTGCCTCATGTTAATAAAGCATCCATAACTCGAAACAGTATGTTATTAAAATGAAAAAAAACCTGTTTCTTTTTCTGTTTCGTTTCGGTGATAAAATTGACAGCGGAAGTACCGCCTACCGTTGCTCATGTAAACAAAAACAAATTTGCACATATGTACGGCTGCTGCTCAGCAAAATCAAGAAAAAATAATAGTGACTCTTAATAATCTGACGGTCATGGTATAAATAAAATATACCCAAAGTAGCTTGGTGTAGCAAATGTTCACCACCCGTGGTGAAGTGGTGTTAACCGCGTGCCGAAGGCTCGCGGTTAACACCACTTCACCATTCGTGGGGAACATTTGGTACACCAAGCTACTATGGGTATATTCTATATGCTGCCCACTTTAGAGGCCTACACCTCAAGCAATGGTTATCAGGCCCCATTTTAGCAGTAAAGCATAACTTGTTAACCACAGTAAACAAGCACTATTCCACTTCCTGAGATTCCTGTGAGGGCAAAAACAAATCCCAGTTAACCAAATACTTTGCTTCTAAATGAATTTGTCCCTATATCCTGATAATTTCTGTCTTTTGATTGGTAAGAATGCCTTGGACAAATAGCCATGGCAAAGGATGCACCTAACATTCAAGAGCATGCAAAATCCAGGGTATATGGGAACGTGAAACATCGGGGTATATGGTTTAAATGAAAGCTTTTTGCATTCACTTGTCTCAGTATAAAAATCGAACCCAAAAACCTGAAAATAGTCACAAATACCTTCAGATTTCTGATAAATCGATCATATTTTGTGACAGTTTTATGGGTGGAGGAAGCCAGAGTACCCGGAGAGAACCACTGAGCATCGACAAGCAACTGTCAGCTCCTCAACATTCTAACTCTGTTCAAGCTCCGCTCAAGCAGGGTTACAGCGGCTGAAGACATGTGCATCATCGACGTGCAGTACGCCTTCATACACGGTGTCACCGTGCTCCCATGTAGGCAACCAGGATAAAGTGACTTGCCAAGAACACAATGCAGGTCATCCTGGACGGGGATCAAATTCGGGACCTCTAGCATAGAAGACCAACAGTCTACCACTGAGCCACAGTGCTGTGGTAGTGGTCCTATTTCACGAGAACAGTAGAACTTGTTTATCACTGTAAACAAGCACTGCTCAATTTCTGGGTAATAGTTATTTATTTATTTATTGGGTTTGACAACACATTCAACAGCCCGGGTCACGTCATGTCGGACAGTTTTATGGGTGGAGGAAGCCCAAGTACCTGGGTAGAACCACCAAGCAATGGCAAACAACTGTCAGACTACCTGGAAGCTGGAGTACCTGGAGAACCAAGCAATGGCAAACAACTGTCAGACTACCTGGAAGCTGGAGTACCTGGAGAGAACCACCAAGCAACAGCGAACAACTGCCAGACTCCTCAATGTACTAACTCTGAGCAAGTATTGTTAGGATTGGTTGAAGACAAGTGTACCATCGACGTGCAGTATGCCTTAGTACATAGTGTCACCTTGCCCCCATGAGGGCAATCAGGATGAAGTGTCTTACCCAAGGACACAATGCAGTTACTCTGGTGGGGATCAAACCATGGACCTCTTGGTTTGAAGTTCAATGCTGTAACCTCTGAGCTATCGGACACGCTCTGGGTAATGGCAATTAAAACGTTGCAATGCTCATAATGAATAGAATACCTTCTGTTTTTCATTGATTATAAGAATTACATACTAAAAACAGTAGGTATTGCCTAATGGCATGTTTTGTAGTTATATACCCAACAGCCAAAATCGGGTTCTAAAGACCTCCATTTATATGACCAACTGTGTGTGACAGAAGCCCAAGTATCAAATTTAGTCTTTTAAAAAATATGCTGATTATTAACCCTTTACCTAACGAATCGCCTGCATCCGCCCGCGTAATATGCAAATTGAGCAGTTGAAAAAGTTGAATTTTTCAAAATATTCCAACAAAACCATATCATGTGACCCCTCATTGGAACCAGCTCATTGAGCTCGTTCCAATTAGGGGTCACGTGATATGGTTTTGTTGAAATTTTTTGAAAAATTTAAAAAAATGATATTTAAAATAATAAATTTTGATATCGTCTGCATTGGGCAAAGGGTTAACAAGTAAGAATTTATTTATACCATGCTTGACTGATTCGCGTTCCCGCGTTGTGTCCTTGGGCAAGGCACTTAACCCCGATTTCCTACATGGGGGCACGATGACGCTGTGTACTAAGGCGGACTGCAAGTGGATGGTGCGATGTCTTCCACCAATCTAACCCTGCCTGTGCCACAGTGTTTTAGAGTTACGATGTTGGAGAGCTGACAGCTGCTCGGCGTTCTCTCCGGGTACTCCGGCTTCCTCCACCCGAAAACTGTCACCGACATGATATGACCCTGGCTGTTAATGTGTCGTTAAACCCTAATAAAAAAAAAAAATAAAAATTTATACCATCCTCACCTATGTTACTACCACTAAAAAGCCTGTATGCTAAAATTTAGCTTTTAACCTCACTTCCGATAAGAAGCTTTTACTGCAATTAAAACGTTTTCAATGGGAATTCCATTACAAAAATTTACACCTATAGTAGGAACTACATCCAACTTCACCATTGACATGACCCAATTTGCCGACTTTGATACATTCACACTTTGTGATGTTTCATTCAAACATATGACGTTTTACGGTACTATCTATAGTTAAAATTAGAAGTCCTGTGATGAAAGTCGGACAAATAGCACGTCGAACTGCACATTAATCTACGCGTTATGCCCATAGTACAGCTATCAAATTCTATACATATGGCCAGTGCACAAGCAATGTTTCAGCCAATGGACCTCTGTGTAATCCAGAGGTCCATTGGCAGAAACTCTGCCTGTGTTTGCTATGAGTAACCAGGAGAACCTGTCATGCTTTGGATGCCATTCGATATGGCAGTTGTTTGCAATTCCTACGCCCAAGTAAGCCTAGATAAGTGCACAGTTCGTGACAGGACTTCTAGTTTCAACTGTACTATGTGCAATGACTTATTAAGTTTAAAACACCTCCAATTAAATATTTAAAATAAAATTTAAGAATTGTTAAAAATAATTTGACTGAAAAAGCAAGATAAATTCAATCAACTTAGACAATGTGTCTAGCTGTCAATCAAGCATCCATGTGCAGCTGGAAGTACTGCCCACCGGCACAGATGTGAAAAAAAAAAAACAAAAAACCTTGTGTGTGCGATTGAATGTATCGTTTTTTCTCCATTTTAAGAGACAAAGTCAATTGTTTATTGAGATCAAGGTGTAAATAAAACAAATAGTTACTAGGGCTGGTAATCAGATATATATAGAACAAGAGGCCCCATGGAGCCTGAAGCGCACATCTTGAACAGAACACAATATACACAGAGTTCAAGAATGAGTCTGCATTAAGCAAACCATCTTCATAGGATACACTGTCAATCCTTGAGTCCCTCAGGAGTGACAACTAGAACTATCACTGAAGGTGATTAATACCCCCGCTTTGGGTTTTTAGAGGAATGCACTTCTGATCATGTAGGCAAAGGCCATAAGGAAATGTATACATAAAGATCATTTTTTGTTGTCGAAATTTGTATTTGCATGTGGCCTTCCACAGAACAGCACTGAATACTTAAAGAGCCCACACATATATGGTTTACATTTGGAAAAACACATTTACAATGTGCAACATGTATTCAAAATCGGTTCATTAATGTAGGAGGAGTTGCACACACAAGAATCCCATTTGAAAACCCATAATAAATCCAAGTTAAAGGGAGATAACCTGGTTAAAATTGTCGCAGATCAAAAATTTGGGAATATGCGTATGTTCACTTAGTTGTGATAATGTTTGAAAGGTTTCGTCAAAATTGATTGATAAATGTAGGAGGAGTTGCATGCACAAGAATTTCACGTAGAAACCCATAATAAATCTAAGTTAAAGGGAGATAACCTAGTTAAAATTGCCACAGCTCAAAAATTTTGGAATATGCGCATGTTTACTTAGTAGTGATGATGTCTGTAAACTTTTGTCCAAATTGATTGATAAATGTAGGAGGAGTTGCGCACACAAGAATTTCATGCAGAAACCCATATTAAATCAAAGTTCAAGAGAGATAACCTGGTTAAAATTGTCGCAGATCAAAAAGTTTGGAAAATGCACATGTTCACTTAGTAGAGATGATGTTTGAAAGGTTTCATCAAAATCGGTTCATTAATGTAGGAGGAGTTGCGCACACAAGAATTTGTTCGAACGGAAAGACAGAATAAATCTAAGTCAAAGGGAGATAACCTGGTTAAAATTGTCGCAGATCAAAAATCTTGGAATATGTGCATGTTCACTTAGTAGTGATAATGTCTGAAAAGTTTTGTCCAAATTGATTGATAAATGTAGGAGGAGTTGCACGCACAAAAATTTCATGTAGAAACCCATAATAAATCTAAGTTAAAGGGAGATAACCTAGTTAAAATTGCCACAGCTCAAAAATTTGGGAATATGCGCATGTTCACTTAGTAGTGATGATGTCTGTAAACTTTCGTCCAAATTGATTGATAAATGTAGGAGGAGTTGCGCACACAAGAATTTCATGCAGAAACCCATATTAAATCAAAGTTCAAGAGAGATAACCTGGTTAAAATTGTCGCAGATCAAAAAGTTTGGAATATGCACATGTTCACTTAGTAGAGATGATGTTTGAAAGGTTTCATCAAAATCGGTTCATTAATGTAGGAGGAGTTGCGCACACAAGAATTTGTTTGAACGGAAAGACATAATAAATCTAAGTCAAAGGGAGATAACCTGGTTAAAATTGTCACAGATCAAAAATCTTGGAATATGCGCATGTTCACTTAGTAGTGATGATGTCTGAAAAGTTTTGTCCAAATTGATTGATAAATGTAGGAGGAGTTGCGCACACAAGAATTTCATGTAGAAACCCATATTAAATCAAAGTTCAAGAGAGATAACCTGGTTAAAATTGTCGCAGATTAAAAAGTTTGGAATATGCACATGTTCACTTAGTAGAGATGATGTTTGAAAGGTTTCATCAAAATCGGTTCATTAATGTAGGAGGAGTTGCGCACACAAGAATTTGTTCGGATGGAAAGACACAATAAATCTAAATCAAAGGGAGAAAACCTGGTTAAAATTGTCGCAGATCAAAAATCTTGGAATATGCGCATGTTCACTTAGTAGTGATGATGTCTGAAAAGTTTTGTCCAAATTGATTGATAAATGTAGGAGGAGTTGCGCACACAAGAATTTCATGTCCGGAAAGACGTACGGACGGACGTACGGACGGACGTACGGACGTACAGGGCGATTCCTATATAGCCCCCACTTCTTCGAAGCGGGGGTATAAAAATAATCCGGGCATCATGCCTTTTCTTTAGTTGATCATAATGTAAAATGAAGATCTCCCCTATGAAGCCCCTTGATACAACCTATGTGGATTAATCTTAGTTACACACCTCTAGAGGGTACTGAATACAAAATTTGTAATTCTTCAGCAACATGGCCAATTCCGGCTCCCATAGGGAGCCCCAATATTAACCCAGGCTCTCGAATTGAACACAGTTGAATCTGACTTCCCAAGAGGTGTTGTGTACCAAATATGAAAGCATTCTGACGGTTGGATATGAAGAAGAGAAATTTTAAAGAAATTTCTTCATGTTGCACTAAGTTAAAATTTGGGCTACCATAGCGAGCCCAAAAATTAATATATGGATCCGATTTGAACAAACTTTAATTTGACCCCCTTAGAGATGTTGTATACCAATATGGAAGCATTTTGACTGGTGGATCTGAAGAAGATTTTTGAAGAAATTCCCTCATATTGTACTAAGTTAAATTTCAGGTTCCCTTATGGAACCCAAATATTAACCCAGGCACTCGCATTGAACAAACTTGAATCTGACCCCTCTAGAGATGTTGTATACCAAATATGAAAGCATTCCGTCTAGTGGATCTGAAGAAGATTTTTAAAGAAATTTCCTCATATCGCACTAAGTAAAAATTTGGGCTACCATAGCGAGCCCAAATATATACCCAGGGATCTAATTTGAACAAACTTGAATCTGACCCCCCTAGAGATGTTGCATACCAAATTTGAAAGCATTCTGACTAGTGGATCTGAAGAAGAAGATTTTTAAAAATTATCTCCCATATTGAACAAAGTTAAAATCTCGAATCTGAACCTCATAAAAATGATGTATACCAAACATTAAAAGATTCTAAACTGGTGGTACTGAAGAAGAAGATTTTTAAAGAATATTCCCCATATTACCCTATGTTAAAAATTCGGGCTCCTGTATTGAGCCCAAATATGAACCAATGGGCTTTAGTTTAACAAACTTGTATCTGACCCCC
Organism: Pictodentalium vernedei; assembly: GCA_031216915.1. Classification (NCBI taxonomy): domain Eukaryota; kingdom Metazoa; phylum Mollusca; class Scaphopoda; order Dentaliida; family Dentaliidae; genus Pictodentalium; species Pictodentalium vernedei. Next base: position 845,173,382 of record CM062297.1, read on the forward strand.
CTATGAATGTTGTATACCGAATATCACAAGATTCTGATGATTGGTTCTGGAGAAAAGATTAAAAAAATTTTGTGCAAATATGCTGACTCAGCATTTTTTCGATGCCCATTACAGAACACCCTAACATAACCGATGGCAATTTTTTTTTACCATTCAATTCTACTGGTCATAAGGATACTTCATACCAAATAACAGCTCTCTGTTCCATGGGGTTTGGGAAATATGGGCGTTTGAAAATATTTCTATTTTTAGCTCCCAGGGTTCCCATGGGGATGCAGGAATTTTTTTTTGCATGGGTCAAGTACTTATGACCCAATAATACCACATACCAAATTTAGTTCATACCGGACCATCGGTTCAGAAAATAGAAATTTTGGGCGGAGCCAAAAATCTTAGCCCTCCCATTACAAAGCCAAATATTGCTTTCTGAACTTCGTTTGAACAAAATTGATTCTACACCTCAAAAGGAAGCTCCATAGCAAATATCAAGTCATTGTACACACTGGCTCTTGAGAAGAAGATTTTAAAAATATTTTGGAGCATTTTCCCCCACTCCCTCCCTATGGGGCTGGGCAGGTTGAGTTGAACAAAAATTCAATGCCCCTTCGGAACCATCACTCACACAAACAACATTCACTTGAATAGGCCCAGTGGCTTTGGAGGAGAAGACCAAAACATGGTGTTGATGGACGACGGACAGACGGACGACGGATGGAGAGCGATGAGATTACGGACGACGGATGGAGAGCGATGAGATTAGCTCAGCTTGACTTTGTCAAGATGAGCTAATAAATAGATTGAAACCACTCGTAGAATAAGTAAATAAATTATCCTACTCGGTGTTTAAATCTGATTACCAGCCCTAGTACCTATTTATTCAAAATATCTTTCAACCGAACAAGCACAATAAGCTAATTCCACTGAGGGCAAAAACCAGACGAAAGTAAAAAATGAGAAAAAAATATTCAATTTTTTTTATATCTTTATTAACATATCTAGATGGGCAGACTTGGCTGTTTCATCAGTTAGAGTGGCACTGCCAGACATAAAAAACAAAACCATAACTTGGTCAATGTCCTCAAAAGTCATTGAAAGATGTAATTGGCGTATCATATTATATACTGGCTGGTCTCAGAGGAAATTAAATCCTCTTGATATTGCTAAAACATGATAAAATGAAGACATAAAATGCTGATTGCTGAAATTTTGGGTGATGTATATGATGCATAAGACTTACAGCTTAACCCATTACCCAATTTAATGGCCAAAACCGGCCAGCGGTATTCACAAAAATCACCATTCAATTTTCATTGTTTTTTTTATTTTTTGTTTCAAAACCATAGCTTATGACCCCTCATTGGAACAAGCTCGTTAAACCAGTTCTTCTTTGAATGATATCACAAGAACATAAAGCACAATAATTTATAACTTGACCATTTCGGAGAGCGGTGGCTCAGTGGTACTGTTGGACTTCTATGCTAGAGGTCCTGAGTTCAATCCCCATTCGGGACGACCCGGTTGTGTCCTTGGGCAAGGCACTTTATCCCCGTTGTCTACATGGGGGCACGATCATGCCGTGTACTAAGGCGTACTACACGTCGATGGTGCACACGTCTTCAAGCAGAGCTTGAACAGAGTTAGGTCCTAATGTTGAGGAGCTGACAGTTGCTCGTTGATGCTCGGTGGTTCTCTCTGGGTACTCCGGCTTCCTCCATCCGTAAAACTGTCATGGTCACGATTAGCCATTGTGCATAAGTATGTGACCTTAAACACCAATAAATAAATAACTTGATCATTTCATTCTTATCCATTGCTTTTTTAATAGGAGTGCGGTGGCTAAGTGGCTACAGCATTGAATTTCAAACTGAGAGATACGATCCCCACCATGTGGGGTCAGGGTGGCATTGTGTACTAAGGCGTACTGCACGTTGATGGTGCACCTGTCTTCAACTAATGCTTACCCAGCTTTGTGGTGGTTAGTATGTTGTGGAGTCTGACAGTTGCTCACCATTGCTCGGTGGTTCTTTTCAGGTACCCCGGCTTCCTCCACACATAAAACTGTCTGACACGAGGTGACCCTGGCTGTCAAAAGTTTCAATAAACCCCAACAAAATAAATAAACACTGTATTTTCAATGTTCCATTTAGCCCTTTACCCAACATAACGGTAAAAACCCGCAAGCGCTATTCACAAAAATTGCCAATTAATTTTCATTCTTTTTTCATTTTTTGTCTCAAAAGAATAGGTTATGACCCCACTTTGGAACAAGCTTGATGACAAAAAATTAGTTATTCAAGAATTCTTTTTGCAAGTGTTGTCTACTTTTCATGATTTTTTTTTTTTTTTTTTTGGGGGGGGGGGGGGGGGTGGGGTGTTTCTGGTTAAGTTCAGGATTTTGCAGCAAACCGGAAAACTGAACCATAAGACACAGCAAAACCAGGCAAAAGATTTTACTTTGTTTGTGCATAAACTAAATAAACTATCTTACTGGAAGTGGCAGGGAACTGGACTATTGACTGCTAGGGACTCTCTGTCACGTTGTCTATCCAGTGAAGGGTCGATTTTGTCATGTTCTCATTATCACATTTTATCCCTTATTGACTCAGCCTGGGGGGGAGGGGGGGTGCAGTGGCTCATTTGGGAGAGGTGCAGGCTGCAAGCCGAGAGGTCCTCGGTTTGAATCCTACCTGCAGCAACCGTGCTGTATTCTTGGGCAAGACACTTCATCCCAATTGTCCACGCTGTGTAATAAGGCGTACTGCATGTTGAATGTGCACCTGTCTTGATACCAATGCTAACCCTGCTTGTGTAGAGTTAGTATGTTGGGGAGTTGCTTGCTGTTGCTTGGTGGTTCTCACAGGGTACTCCGTCTTCCTCCACCCATGAAACTGTTGTGGTCATGATTTGCCACTGTGCAGAAATATATGATCTCATACGCCAACAAATAAATAAATAAATAAATAAACTGACTCATCCAATGTGAAAATGTGACAATGAGAAGACAAGAAATGTACTTTATTCAATTGTTTCCCAAATTTGTGTTTTTTTCTGACTCAACAGGCCTTGAAACTGACCTCCTTGAACCCTTAAGAATGATCAAAGGGAGATAAACCCAAAGGAAATATTTTCAGACAACATTTTTGTGGTGAATGGTGTTGTACAAACTACAGGGGATTTTTCCCAAGTTAATCCTTTGAACGCTAGTGGTATCTTCCATATCAGTTCAATGGCAGCAACGGGAAGAGTCCATATTCTTTATTTGGGGGTAGACCAATTAATATTTTCAACGTGCAGCCATGGGGCTGCACGTTGAAAATATTGATTGGTCTACACCTCACCTTCACTCAAAATTCAACTTACTTGATGAAATTATGAAGTACCATGTTAATGAACCAGAAAAACGGCCTCTGGCGTTCAAAGGGTTAATTAGCCTAAAGCGTTATTTACTGTATTGTTCTTCACACGTACATGTTGAAAAACTGAACCGAAACCAAGGTTTTTGTCCTTAAACCAAACCGAAATCAAATTTTGAAAAATCAAAACTTCTCAACTCTAGTAAAGTGTAGTGTTCAACCTTCACTTTTCCGGTATGAACTGGCGATTGCCGCAAGTATGCTCAATTGTAAGCTTTACATGTCATTTAACTTGTATATTTGATAAAGGGGTGTCTATAGAGAGATTAAGAATACACATTGTGGTGGTTTTTCAACTTTATTGAATGGTATTATTGACATTATTTTAGGCCACACAAAGTAGATCTGTTTCTCAGGCCATTATTTGTAATTTATTTGAAAAGAATGAGAAACAATGACACTGTCTGAAAATCATAACAGATCTGAGAACATTTTGTAATTATTTATTTTGGTTTAATAAATAAAGAGATTGTTACTTGATAAGTTTCATATTGGCCTAGATATCAGCCCTTGGTAACTTCTCATCAGCCTTCAAGCTTCAGGCCCGTTTGACGTTATCTTGGCATGATATCTTGGTTGACATGAAACTAACCAAGTAATAACCTCTATTTAGGCCACACAAAGTAGATCTTCTGTTTCTCAGGCCATTATTTGTGAAATTGCATGTGTGCGAGCATTTTTTTATTTTATTTTTTATTTCTGTAATTATTTCTTTGCCACCAAAAGTTCAAGTCCTTGGTATGTTTTAGGGATCATAATCTACGGAGAAGCATGGGTGGTGGTGCATTTCGTCCCTTGAGAGCAAGAAGGCTTTGCAATGCTAAAGCATTGCAAAGCCTTCTTGCACTCAAGGGAAAAATTTACCAATTTTTTTTAACTTGTGTAAAATATCAGACATAAACCATTTAATTTAATTTTTTTTAAGTTTGCATTGGTTATAAAAAGAGAGCATGCGGCAGCCAAAAGAACCATGCGGAGGGCCTGAGAAACAGATTTTTAATTTTTTTAGGCCTTACATCAACAATTTAACAATTACTAAAAATAATAAAATGTGGTTAATGAATCATCACAAAATGCTTAGTAACAATTGGTTGAACCGATGTTCCAGGAGCCATTGCAGTTGTCATCCAATTGCCCACAATCGGCCGATTGGGATGCCTGATTCCGATCATCGGTTGAACACTAGTTGAGTGCTAAATTATTTTGGGTTGCCAAAATTTGTTAAAACTTTAGGCACTCTCCCATAAATTTTAGCAAGGAAAAACCAATACATACAGTTCGTGGAGAGTGGATTGTAGCTAAATCACCCGTGGAGTGGAGTTATCACCCAAGTTATAACTTTCAAATTTTGTACATATGGACAAAAAACACAAGCAATGTTTCAGCCAATGGACCTCCGGGTTTAACCCGGAGGTCCATTGGCTGAAACTTTGCTGGTGCTGGTTATGTTTGCAACAAATTTGCAATTATTCCTTGGGTTGAGACTCCACTCTGCGGGTGATTTAGTGATAATACACTCTCCACGTACTGTACAAACTAACTTCACTTCAAAGATAATATGAAGCAAATCCACAAAATATGGTGGAGTTTTTATGTAATGATACCTGCACTCCAGAATGAAGCCCAATCACTGGCTTCCAGCATTCAACTAGTGGAAAATAAATATCTGTTCATCAAGTTTGTTCTTGTTATTTCAGGTGCAGTGGAATTCTGTTAATGGAATAGCCACTTTCCCAGTGGAAATTATACAATTTGTTTATTTATTTGGGGTTTAACGACACTTTTGACAGCCAGGGTAACCTCAAGTCGGACAGTTTTATGAGTGAAGGAAGCTGAAGTACCCAGAGATAACCATCAAGCAGCAGAGAGCAACTGTCAACTCCCCAACATACTAACTCCACACAAGCAGGGTTAGCACTGATTGAAGACACAGTGCACCATCGACATGCAGTATGCCTCAGTACACAGCACCACCGAACCCCATATGGACAATCGAGATCAAGTGCCTTGCCCAAGGACACCATGTGGGATTATTCAATTAACATTAATATTCAATTAATAGAGACTGGATCACTTTCCTGTATCCTGGAGATAAACTGAGTACATTTTCTATATCTTATTTGACAGAGCCTATGGTGGTCTCAAACAAGATACATTAGGCCACACAAAGTAGATCTTCTGTTTCTCAGGCCATTATTTGTAAAATTGCATTCGAGCAAGCGTTTTTTTATTTTATTTTTTATTTCAGTAATTACTTCTTTACCATCAAAAGTTCACGTTCTTGGTTCAAATTTTAGGCCTCATAATCTACAGAATAACATGGGTGTGTTTTTCATCCCTTGAGTGCAAGAAGGCTTTGCAATGCTAAAGCATTGCAAAGCCTTCTTGCACTCAAGGGACAAATTCATCAATTTTTTCAACTTGGGTAAAATATCAGACATAAACCATTTAATTTTTATTTTTTTTAAGTTTAAATTGGTTATAAAAAGAGAGCATGCGGCAGCCAAAAGGACCATGCGGGAGGGCTTGAGAAACAGATTTTTAATTTTTTTAGGCCTTAACTGGATTACTGAGGCCAAATACACCTATCAGTTTATGGAATTCAGTGGCTGTGAAGACTAATTCTTTGACATTAAAGGAAATTTTATTCAGTTGACATAAACCACTCTATAATATATACACAGTGGAGCCCACTTAATTGGAAATCTCTTAATTAAATACCCCTGTTACCATAATTGAATATAATTTCCAAACACAAACCCATCTACCATACCTCCAGTACAAATTTGACCTATTAATTGAATATAGGTTATAGAATAAACTCTTGTTAATTGAATAAAAAATTTTGTACCTGTTGAGAAATTACCCTGACTCTCTCCAGTTTTCCTTTGTTTATAGACCAATTTGGCCTCAGTACATCAAATACAGGCATTTAATCTATTATATCTTGTTTGACAGAGCTCATGGAGCTCTGTCAAACAAGATATAATAGAATAAATGCTAAGTTTATCTCTAGAATACAGTAAAGTGACACAATCCCTGTTATTTAAAAACTCCTGTTAATTGAATAATTTTCATTGGCAAAGTGGCTATTCAATTAACAGGGTTCCACTGTACAATTAACATGGCAAATTTCTACTGAAGTGATGTAAATGTTTGGTGTTTGGAAATGACATGCATTCAACAGGATTCTACAATTAACAGGTAGAGTGCTAAACAAATTTTCAATAGTCATTTTTAACATGAGTATTTTTTTTCCAAGATACCATCCTACAAGAAGGGGAGTCTTAGTTTAGGAACAATATTATTCATAAATAATTGTTTTACAGTGGAGCCAACTTAATTTGATATCCCTTAACTAAATAACCCTGTTAATTGAAAAGAATTTCCCAACACAAAACCATTTACCATACCTCTTGTACAAATTTGACCTGTTAATTGAATATGGGTTATAGAGTAAACTCCTGTTAACTGAATAAAAAATAAAAATCATGGAGCTCTGTCAAATAAGATGTGATAGAACTAGATATGGTCTGTTGCCCGGTATACCCTCACTGTGGCATACCGCCTAGTGTGGGTGACTGAAAAGGGACATTCAATTTTTCTAAGTAAAAAAAAAATCCAATATGGCCTCCAGTAGGCCATCATGAAACCGAGAGGGGAAAAAAATTATGTCATGCACTTCCCCTCATCATGTTGATCATTTCTGGGAAGTTTCATGAAAATGTGGCTAAAACTGTGCAAGTAGTTCACTCCATAAGTTTACATAAAAAAAAATACAATATGGCAGCCAGTTGGCCATCTTGAAACCCAGTGGGAAAAAGATTTTGTCACACACTTCCCCTCTTCATGTTGATCATTTTTATGAAGTTTCATGAAAATGCGGCTAAAACTGTGGAAGTAGTTTGCTTCACAAGTTTACATAAAAAAAAATCCAATATGGCCACCAGTCAGCCATCTTGAAACCGAGCGGGAAAAAAATTATGTCATGCACTTCCCCTCATCATGTTGAACATTTTTGTAAAGTTTCATGAAAATGCGGATAAAACTGTGGAAGTAGTTTGCTCCACAAGTTTACATGTCAGAGTGGCTATTCAATTAACAGGGTTCCACTGTATTAGCATTTATTGCAGAGTGCCTGCTGGTACTCTCCAATAAATTGTAACAAAACAATTTTTAGGTAAAAATTTTTGTCTACTGCTAGGTAAACACCAAGGTATTGCATTAAGTTTAAAGCCACAAAAGTGGCTTTCAGGACTTTTCTGTAGAGCCATGATAGTGGCTTCTGGTATTCAACCAATTAAGTGGGTTCCACTGTATTACTTATCAATATTTATTTATTTATTGGGGTTTAAACGGGGAGCGCGGTGGCTCAGTTGGTAGAGGTGCAGGCTGCAAGCCGAGAGGTCCTCGGTTCAAATCGCACCTGCGGCAACCGCGTTGTGTCCTTGGGCAAGACACTTCATCTCCATTGCCCGCGTGGGGGCACGATGACGCCGTGTACTAAGGCGTACTGCACGTCGATGGTGCGCGTGTCTTCAACCAATCTAACCCTGCCTGTGCTGCAGTGCGGAGTTACGATGTTGGGGAGCTGGCAGCTGCTCGTCGTTGCTCGGTGGTTCTCTCCGGGTACTCCGGCTTCCTCCACCCGTAAAACTGTCACGGTCATGATTAGCCATTGTGCATAAATATGTGACCTTAAACACCAATAAATAAATAAATTGGGGTTTAAACGACACTTTCCACAGTGAGGGTCACCTCTGGCAGTTTTACGGGTAGATGAAGCTGGAGTACTGGGAGGGAACCACTGAGCAATGGTGAGCAACTGTCAGACTCCCCAACGTACTAACTCCACACAAGCAGGGTTAGCATTAGTTGAAGACAAGTGCACCATTCACGTGCAGTATGCTTTAGTACACAATGCCACAATGCCCCCACGTATGCAACTGGGATTAAGTGTCTTGCCCAAGGTCACAACGTGGTTGCTGCAGGTGGGATTCAAACCATGCAGCTTGCATCTCTACCTACTGAGCGCTCTCTACTAATCAATAAAAACGAAGTATTTTGGAAACTCATGATCAATGTGTTTGTTTGTTTATTGGGGTTTAAAAACTCTTTTGATTGAAAATGGGAGTATCCAGAAAGATCCACCGAGCAGTGGCAAGCAAATTTCAAACTCTTGAACTTACAAAACGGCACAAGCAGAGTTATCAGTGGTTGAAGGCAAGTGCACCATCAACATGCAATATGCCTTAGTATACAGTTCCATTGTGCCCCCCCCCCCTCCTCTGCCCTCCCCCCCCCCCACACACACACACACACAATCCAGATTAGGTGTCTTTCCCAAGGACACGGTGCAGATGCTGTGGATCATGATCAAATCATGGACCTTTCAGAGTAAAATGTAATGCTTTAACCAATGAACTACTCGGCTACCTGAACAACACAAAAGTCAAAAGTTTTCAATACAGTGGAGCCCACTTAATTGGGTATCTCTTAATTGAATAACTCTGTTAATTGAGTATAATTTTCCAACACAAAACCATTTACCATACCTCCAGGACAAATTTGACCTGTTAACTGAATATTGGTTATAAAGGAATATCCTGTTAATTGAATAAACATTTTGCAACCTGTTGAGAAATACCCTGACTCTCCCCAGTTTTCCTTTGTTCTAGATCTATTTGGCCTCATTATATCCAATATAGGCATTTAATCTATTATACCTTGAGCTCTGTCAAACAAGATATAACAGAATAAATGCTAAGTTTATCTCTAGAATATATGAAAGTGACGCACTCCCTGTTAATTGAATACTCCTGTTAACTAAATAATTTTCATTGGCAAAGTGGCTATTTAATTAGCAAGGTTCCATTTCACTGTTTATTGTTTTTTTTTAGTGTAAAGGCTAAGTAGAGTAACAAATACCGCAGTTCATTCTTTGAATACATTTTCTTTGGCTAACATACTGTTGTGTGAGATAATGTAGCTCTTTTCAATAGTGTGTCCCATGATATTTTCTCCCACCACTAAGGTACTGAGATATATATAAAGTCGTGTGGGACAGCTGGAAGAGATATGCCTGTCTCACCCCACCCATGTGACAGCTATCTCACTCCACCCATGTGACCAATCTATTTTCATATTTAATTGGTGCCGGAACTATTTAATAATCACAAGTCACATCTGCACATGAAAAAACAAACAAAATGGAAGGCTGTTTAGCTTCCGTAAATACGACAGACTTTATAGATGAAAATCAAAACCAGAACACTCCAAGAAAAACTTCAGCATGCCCCAAATTGCTCTATCAGTTTATCGGAGAGGTAAAAACATCTGATAACATTGCGCCCTGTCAAACTGAAGTATAAGTCTGTAAATGAAGTGTGCAGTCATGTCGATTTCATTTGAGGTTGCTTCAGTGCATTAAAGCTCAACATGCGGTGCTAGTCTGTGTGTTTTGAAGTATATACCTTTTGGTAAATACCACACTTCTCGACAAGCTTTCCGAATATCTTATTGGTTTTCCCCTAGATTGAATGCACTAAGAGATATTTTTTCCTGGAAAATATGGTATTTTCTTATTAATGGCATCGCACCCCTAGATGGTGGGAGAAAAATCATCCACGATGGGTATCTGGGTGGGACGGGGAAATCTCACTCGAGGGGTAAGATATTTGAGCCAGACACTCGGCAAGCCTAGTGTCTGGCTCAAATATCTTGCCCCTCGGGTGAGATTTCCCCATCCCACCCAGATACCCATCAAGGATTATTATGATCCCCGATGAGTCTGGAGGTGGGATGGGGAAATCTCACCCGAGGGGCAATATATTTGAACCACACCTGAGGCTTGCAGAGGGTCTGGCTCAAATATCTTGCCCCGAGGATCGAGGATGCTTTTTCTCTCCCCAAACGAGGTTTACGTCATTATAGATAATTGGCGGTCACATGCTGACATACCAAATTTATCAAGTCATAGTCTTTTCGAAAACCGACCAATTTCATCAGAAAGATTGTACAAAAGTTAGGTATTTACCATAGGTATATACATGTATTAAAAATTGATTTGTAACACTGTCCATTAAGGGGTTAATGAATTTGCGCATGTCAAACTCTAATGTAAAGGGCATTGTGAGATTATTGATCGATCGACAAATTCGCGCAGTGATATTATTAAATCTGAAGAGAAACATGGGGTTGAAACAAATCAACATTGTTGATTTTGAATGGCACGTGGATTACATGCGGGAAATCGTGAAGCCATTTTGTTTATTTACAATTGTGCAGACGATGAAATAGTTCCGGCGACCTAATAAAATATGCAAATGAGTATGTCACATGGGGTGGGTGGGATAGAAATATTCCACTCTGCTGTCTCAGCCGGGACACGCATATGTTTCACGTATAGTGGGGGGAGAAAATAATGTTCTCATTAGGCCACACAAATTAGATCTTCTGTTTCTCAGGCCATTATTTGTAAAATTGCATGCGAGCGAGCGATTTGTTATTTTATTTTTTTATTTCTGTAACTAGTTCTTTACCATCAAAAGTTCATGGTATTGGTTTATATGTTAAGCCTCATAATCTACTGAATAGTATGGTGTAGGTGGTGTAGTTCGTCCCTTGAGAGCAAGAAGGCTTTGCAATGCTAAAGCATTGCAAAGCCTTCTTGCACTCGAGGGACAAATTTATCAATTTTCTTTAACTTGAGTAAAATATCAGACATAAACCATTTAATTTTTATTTTTTTAATTTTACATTGGTTATAAAAAGAGAGCATGCGGCAGCCAAAAAGACCATGCGGGAGGGCCTGAGAAACAGATTTTTGATTTTTTTAGGCCTTATCAAGGAAAAGTTTCTGTGATCATGCAATAATGAAATATCGATTTCAGTAGTCAGAGGGTTAATTCAGAGATAAAAAAACAAGATGACTCTATCGAGTTTTATTGATCACCACTTCTCAATATTAGGTTATACGATAATGGCAAAATTGGTTTTAACACTCTCATATAAAACAATAATGCTTTGCCACACCACACAATCAGTATTATCGAGAATGTTTATGAGAAAGATTGTCAAAACATTTGAACTGTGTGAGTAGAGGATAAAGAATTATGTAATGTACAAGAAAATACATTCTGTTGAAAGTACTAAATCATTTGAAGCAAAAGGTCGCTTTTTCCAGTCCATGATCATGATACTACAGTACAAGGCAAAATAAGTTGTAGGATAAGAATAATAATAATAATGCAATAATAATGCAAAGTTAACGTCTAGAATCCACCGCCGTGCTCTCTGACTTACATTATTACCCCGTATCACAGGTGTTCACACCCTTTGTTCATTCTATGACATTCTCAGCTCAACTCAATGGTAGTGTAGTGGTCGAGGTATAAAGGCAGTTTACCAACCAGCCTGGTTGGTCCGGATCTCTTAGTCTCGTGGTAAATCGGTCGCTTTGTGTGCTAAAGGTCGACGGTTCAAACCCCGGCTCCCGCACTTATCTCTCCTCCTGTTACATTTGGTGGCTCGTCCGATCCTCAGCAGTAGGTGGCACTGTGGGTGTTTTGACCGCTCTGAGGGAGGAACTTGGGTGAGATTCACATGTGGTGAATCTCAAAAGAAGGGGAGAGTAGTGTAGCGGTTGAAGTATAAAGGCAGTTTACCAACCTGGTTGGTCCGGATCTCTTAGTCTCATGGTAAATCGGTCGCTTTGTGTGCTAGAGGTCGACGGTTCGTACCCCGGCTCCCGCACTTATCTCTTCTCCTGTTACAGAGCATACAGCCGGTGTTCCACAGACGGGTACACAAGACAAGCACCTCAACAGGTCCCTGTAGCAGAATCAGTAATACTCAAACTCCACCGATAGCACACCAGCCACTACTACAGGAAGCACCCAAATCAATCGCTAAATGTCACCCATCCAAGGATTAACCGGGCTCGACGTTGCTTAACTTCTCTTCCTACACTGATAAGACCAGAAGCTGACATCATTTTCCCTTTCCAGAAAATGATGTCAGATTCTGATCTTATCAGTGCAGGAGCAGCAGAATACTTAGTTAATTGCAGTTATGCTACAACTTATTTTGACATGTACTGTACCTGAATTCATAAATTAGAGTTACTCAGTGAATTTGGGTGGTAGACCCATCAAGATTTTCAATGTGCAGCACCAAGACTGCACATTGAAGATATTGATTGGTTTTCACCAAGGTAATGAATATAGACCCTACCTGTTAACTAGTAGAGTGCTGGAAGCCCATATTTGAGCTTTATCCGGAAGTGTCGGTATCACAACTTAAAGGCTTAATATTCAGTGGATGTTCTACACACCACCTTTGAAGTGAAATTATTTAGTCTGTTAGGATTTGCCTTGTACCAATTTCTCTCTCATAAATTGTAACAAGGCAAAGATATGTGAACAAATTTTGATGACCAAAAATAATTCAGCACTGTACCAGTTAATGGCTCTGATCTGGCATGGCATATACCATCATTGTTCAAAGGGTTAATTTCCTTTACTGGAAAATATGCATTACTTTGACACTATGTGATGAGTATTTCAATTATTCAACAGCAATGGGAGCTTGGTGGCTCCATGGTAGACTGCTGAACTTCTATGCTAGAGGTCCCGAGTTCGATCCCTGTCTGGGATGACCCGCATTGTGTCTTTGGGCAAGGCAGTTTATTCCGGTTGCCTACATGGGGGCACGATGACGCCGAGTACTAAGGCATACTGCATGTCGATGGTACACATGTCTTCAAACACTGTAACCCTGCTTGAGCGGAGTTTGAACAGAGTTAGAATGTTGAGGAGCTGACAGTTGCTTGTCGATGCTCGGTGGTTCTCTCCAGGTACTCCAGCTTCCTCCACCTGTAAAACTATCACGGGCCCGATTAGCCATTGTGCATAAGTATGTGACCTTAAACAACAATAAATAAATAAATAATAACAACAAATAATGGCTCCGTTCTCGAATGGAATACACCATCATTGTTCCAAGGGTTAATTTCCTTTACTGGAAAACATGTATTACTTTGACACTGTGTGATGAGTATTTCAATTATTCAACAGCAATATCTTAAAAACCAATTTTAACTAGATGTGTCAGTACGACACGTATGCCTTCGGGTGCCCAAAAAAATGTCTGGATAACTGATTCTCTGAGTTTTCACATCATAAACTCAATTTAAGACCAATAACTGCATGAAAAACCAACTGACCAGGATAAACTCTAACTCGATTTGTAGGTACCCATGACAAAGAAACATACCAGAGAAGTCTGGTAAACTTAATTCAGAATGATGGAATGATGGAAAGACCTAATGATGGATGAACAAGGGCAAGACTAAATGCCCCTGCAATTTTTTGGCAGGAGCAAAAATGTATTTTGATGGAAAAATTTAAATAAGATTTTGCAAATGTGACATATTGAAATTTTTTTAATCGATATTTCTCTTTCAAACTTTTTAACATCAACATGTTAGACCAGGACATTTTTATTTTGCTGAATGCAATGCATATCCATTGAAAATTTATCATTGCATGACAGATAGACAAATCAACTATTTCTTACCAAATCATTTCAGTGTTAACTCTTAACTCACTGGGTATTTTTAGATATTTTTCATCAAATCTAGTCATGGCTGCTGTAAAGCAGCCATGACTAGATTTGATGAAAAATTCATCAAAATTTGACTCAATGAAAAAATCCATTTAGTTTACAGGTGTAAAATTGGATTAAATGTGCCAAAATTATAATTATTTCAGTGGCAAGAGAAATCCTGTCCGAGGCAGGAATATCCATCAACATGCACAGAGTGTCGCATAATATTTTTTTTCATTAACAAGCTCTGATCCACTTCTGGGTAATGACAATTATTTATTTATTGGTGTTTAAGGTCACAAATTTCTGCACAATGGCTAATCGTAACCGCAACATGGATATACAGTCAAGTCCAGCCAATTGTTTATACCCATGTTGCCCATTTTGGAGGACTTTCACTACAGGCATTAGTGATCGGGTCCTATTTTACCAGTGAAACATAGCTTGTTTTGTTAACAAGCACTGCTTCACTTCCTGGGGTTTTCACAGGAAGGAAATGACAATTAAAACATTGCTGCACGTATAATGAATAGAACCCCCGGTGTTTTTCAGTAAATATCAGAATTACATACTTAAAAACAGTAGGTATCCTCTAATTATATCTCAAAAGAACAAGCTCAATTAACTAATTCCACTAAGAGCAAAAATCTGAGATGAAAGCAGAAAATGAGAGTGCTTTTAATAGTTTTTCAGGTCTGGCATTTTCTAGAGAGCGATTTATTCGCTCGCCTACTGCTCACCTTAAAAAAATTAAGGAGGACGAAAACCAGCCCTCCTGGCCTTAGAAAATATTGATTACCATAACTGCCTATTCCAAAAACCCACATCTATTCAGATCTCTGCTGTGTTAGTGATCTCTGTAAGATGGCCACACTGCCCCTCACACACCACTGGGCCTTGCCAAGGCCCGGAGGTGTGGAAGTGGCAGTGTAGCCATCTCACAGAGATTACCTTGTTAGCAGCACCAAATAAAATGTACAAAGCCCACTTGGCAGAATTCATTAATAGTAAAACTTCATTTTGCTATTTTCATTTTTTGTATGCTTGAGGAGAGCTAATTGCTCCTCCAGGCCATGGGAGGGGAGCAATTTTTAGCCCTCCTGCATTTTTAAGAATTCCAGGTCTGTTTTTTTTACATATCATAACTTCATTTCTGGTTGAAACTCAGGTATAGCATATCAGACCCTGATAGTATATTCCATCAGGGACCGGTCAGGACTATTTAAAATACGCTGTAGCCTCGGAGCCTATTTTTTCAATTCATGCGCCAGATTTCAATTTACGGAGTCACACTGCTGTTTGTAACACACACTGCAAGTATGTAATAGCTCTCATCATTTTCATTTAGTACACTATAGCAAACATTAATCTTCACTGTGGTTTCTGATCAAGTCTTGGCTGCCTATTTAGGCAGCCAAGACTTGATCAGAAACCACAGTGAAGATTAATGCTTAGTAATTAAGACTTGAAGTATTAACCTGAGCACTCTACAACAATGATAAATGATAATCATATATATAATACATGTAAGAGTGTCTCTCTCGATTATCCATCGAAAGAATATCAAAATATGATCTGAGAAGTTACGCGCCAACTGAGAAGCCTATTTCTGAGATTTAAGAGCCAGGTCCTGATGTTTCAGAACCAAATACGCACTGGCGCATGCCCAGGTCGGTCCCTGTTCCATGTTGTCAGTGCAATGGAGTCTACTGAAAGCATTGATGTTCATTATTTGGGGTTTATAAACAATTAATATTCTCAAAGTACAACCTTGGGAAAACATTTGTTGCTTGAAATTTCAGTATTTTGAAATAAGTGTTGAGAGAGTTAATTATAATTGGCAACTAAGGCCTAAAAAAATAAATCTGTTTCTCAGGCCCTCCTGCATGGTCCTTTTGGCTGCCGCATGCTCTCTTTTTATAACCAATTTAAACTTAAAAAAAATAAAAATTAAATGGTTTATGTCTGATATTTTACACAAGGTAAAAAAAATGATGAATTTGTCCCTTGAGTGCAAGAAGGCTTTGCAATGCTTTAGCATTGCAAAGCCTTCTTGCACTCAAGCGATGAAATACACCATCACCCAAGCTACTCTGTGGATTATGAGTCCTAAAACTTGAACCAAGAACATGAACTTTTGATGGCAAGAAGTAATTACTGAAATAAAAAATAAAATAAAAAAATGCTCGCACGCATGCAATTTCACAAATAATGGCCTGAGAAACAGAAGATCTACTTTGTGTGGCCTAAATAGAGGTTATTACTTGGTTAGTTTCATGTCAACCAAGATATCATGCCAAGATAACCTCAAACGGGCCTGAAGCTTGAAGGCTGATGAGAAGTTACCAAGGGCTGATATCTAGGCCAATATGAAACTTATCAAGTAACAATCTCTTTATTTATTAAACCAAAATAAATAATTACAAAATGTTCTCAGATCTGTTATGATTTTCAGACAGTGTCATTGTTTCTCATTCTTTTCGCATGATCTGATTGTTTCTCCTCTCCCAGGTGAGGTATCTGAACATCTCAACTCCCATGGTGGGGAAGCCACGACATTCGGATAGCTGGAATTATATTCTCTTATCTATTGACTAAAGTGAATTTTTTGATTTGATTGGTTGATAGATATGTGGTATGAGACCATATTCATTGATACCCACGATACGTCCGCCCAGCCACTGACAAATTTCCCATACCCAGTGAAAGCCTCGTTCTGAAATCTACAAATTGTCCATACCCCGTAGAAGACGCGTCATTCCAGTTTTACAGTGTATATGTATTATATTTTAATTTTTTATCTCCAAAATATAGCTCATGACCCCTTATTGGAATGAGCTTGTCGAGTACCCTCCAATGTGGGGTTCATAAGCTATGTTTTTGAGACAAAAAAGAAAAAAAGATATTCAATAATTTTTTTATACTAGTCATATCGGTATATTTTCACAAAAACTCTTTTGCACAAAAATTCCACAGAAACCTGTATGGCTCAACAATGGAAGATAAAAGATCTCATGCTGTGTGTGTTCACACATGAAATAGATTGTACTTCTAAAACGGAAAGTCAATAGATAAATTTGTTACCCCATGTCTGATCATGTGGTATGGGTTTTTACCTACCCGAAGCCAGCCGTATCCCATGAGGCCTTTGGCCTCATGGGATATGGCTGGCTTCGGGTAGGTAAAAACCCATACCACATGATCACACACGGGGTAACTAATATTCTCTGAATTTGACGAATCTCCGCATACAAATACAGAACGTGATATGTGTTTGAATCGGTGGGTGTTTTACATAACGAGTTAGAATGGCATAGTCATATTTCGCGAAGGCCGTAGGCTCGAGTGACATATGACTACGCTATTCCAACGAGTTATGTAAAACACCCACTGATTCAAACACACATTGCATTCTGTGTTTATTACACATCCCATACATTACAATTCATTTAAATAAACAAATTTTAATTCCGTTGCTTAAACTCAAGAGTCTGTTTGTTTTGTTTGAAGCTGTACTGATCAAATGGATCGATAAAAAATCAAAACATTCTCTTGGGAACCAGTGTTTGTAGAAACTTGTATCGCTGTTTCTCTTCAGCTGGTGTCCACTCACACCTAACCATTTGGCTATTACTGTTAGTAAAAATATATTTACAAATTTGGGTAGATTTGCAAAACAGCTCGGAGAAACGTTTTTAAAAGAAGTTCGAAGCATGTCAAGGTGTCCGAAGATTTATCGAAATAAAGTTGACCAATTTAGATATAACAGGATCCGCAAAACGAGATGCCGATGGGGCTGGGTTAATGTTGTGGTTTGAAATGATTGTTTTTTTTTAAATATAATATTATTTTTGGTTAACTCATTTTTTGTGAACTGACTTTATTTTGCTTTGGACATTTTCATTTTCACAATATGCGACAGACTGTCGATAACTGTATAACGAAATTTGGAAACATTTCGAAGCGTAACTAATGACTCAATGGGAAAGGAACGAGTATAAACAGTGCTAGGAAAAAAGTTCTGTCTGGTACATCACCTGTTGAATACATAAACATTTATGTCATAGCGGCCATTCCGTTAAATACAAGGGTTTCAAGTTTAATGGATGTGTAATAAAATTCTGAATCTTTGAATTGAGTTTTTTGTACGACTTTCTTCTTTCTTCTCTTCATCAACCTAATCCTTATTTATTGCATGTCTATGCTTGCTTTTATTTTCATAAAATACATGCTTTTTCTGAGAAAACCGAAGCCAACAATAATTTTTTTTGTATTGTCCTTGAACAAAACGGATCACGTGTGCAGACTATTTAACGTTGACTTTTTTTACACTTTGGTTATTTTGGGTATTAATTTGTGTTTTTAATAATTGTTTAGTGAATTGTAGGCGTGCTGTAAATACAGAACAGCATACGCGTTCGAACTTTCATTTTTTACTGCACGAGATCGATTTCAGCGGAGGGATAATATTGAATAAGAAGCTGAAGGCTTGCAATAAGTAGGCATGTAATAATTATAGAACAGCATATGCGTTGAAATTGCCTATTTTACCACACTCGATCAATTTTGGCAGAATTTTTTCTGAATAACAGCAGCCAATTTCTTAAAAATACGAATAAATAATAATAATAATAATAATACAGTTTAGAGCCATGAATCCACATAATTGCACTCTCAGGCTTCACACACACACACAAAATAATGACGGTAACTCTTCAATGTTTTACAAAAGTGCGGGTAAAAAGGTAAGTTTTGAGTGCATATTTAAACAATTCGGGTGTCTGTGGCACCTTCAGATGTTCCGGAAGTCTATTCCAAAGAGATGGGCTTGCGACAGAGAATGCTTGGTCACTCGCACTAACAAAACTTCCCAGTTTGGGGATAGGATGGTGTGTAGGAGTGTATCAGGTAACTGAGATAATCGGGAGAGAGACCACTGAGTGCTTTGTTTGTTAGGAGAAGTATTTTGTATTCAATCCTTTCCTCTACTGGCAACCAATGAAGCTGAGAGAGAATAGGACTGACGTGCTGCTATTTCCGTTGTCGAGTTATTATAACCTATTTGGACACAATTTTCATTTATATTTTTATGTTTACGTATCGATCTCTCACACGTTTGTCAATCACACCAGAGTTAGGGTTTGTTTTTATTTCAAGCAGATGTCAGAACTTTCAAATTCTGCAAATAAGACAAAACTTTTAAATTAACTGGCTGAAGGCTAGATTATTTTTGGTGGTCTGAATCTTTTAGTAAAAATTTGTTGTATTACAAATTATTGGAGAGAGCCCAAAGGCACTCTCCAATAATTTGCAATAAAACAAATTTACATTAACAAAATCTAAATTTTATAGTAAATTTCCTTTCTTATTATACCTACCACAATTGTTTACTACAGGCTTGCACTACAGTGGAAGTCCCTAACTCGGATAAAATACTCTCTATTTTTGTCTTTCCCAAGCAAGTTGGGAAAGAAAAGTGGTGCAAAAGCACCAATAAAAATAAGCCAAAACTGGGTCGAGTGCAACCGGCGCAGACCCAGTACGGGACGCTCTCTCCCAAGTACAACTCCACGACTTCCGTTGCCAGTGCGCATATACCGTCTCTAAAGACTCATTCTTTTTGAATCCGTAAACGTTAGAGTTATGTGATCAGCGGGGAGGAAAGATTCTTTACCCGTAAAGAAGACGGGAGGGCCTCCATGTAAACAATTGTGGTAGGTATAATAAGAAAGGAAATTTACTATAAAATTTAGATTTCTTATCAACCTACTCACAATTGTTTACTACAGGCTGAATAGACAAAAGGCTGGAGGGAATCGCATAACCAACCCCCACATAACCCTAGTGCACTGGAACCGTGAAGCAGAAGGAAGAGGTCCCGAGGCTTATCAACCATAATGTCGCAATCATTGGTAAAGGACAATGAAAAGAGACATATGAGCCTGTGTGACACACAGACAGAAAAAAGGGCAGTAACAGCACAAGGCTGAAACTGACCTTCAAGAAGCCTAATGGCTATGGCAGACAACAGCCTGAGCAGAAGAAAGAGGACCCAAGGCAAAAAGGTCCTCCGACTGCTCCTACAACTGGCGTAAATAAAAGGTGGAGAAAGTAGAAGCATTTCTCCAGTAGGCTGCCTGCATAACATCCGACAACTTGACGGAGTTAGAATAAGCCCAAGAGGTAGACAGTGCCCGCACCTCGTGGGCAGAAATACGATTGGTAATACAATCGCCAGCTGCTAAACGACTATAAGCCGTACGAATAGCAAGACAAATCCATCGAGAAATGGATTGAGGAGAGATCTTCTGTCGACCCGGAATGAGAGACAGAAAAAAACATTTTCTGCCCTTCCGTATGAAGCGTGTCCGATCAAGATAAATGCGAATAGCACGGACCGGACAGAGTAAAGGGCGAGTACCCTCAACAGAGGGAAGAGCCCTGATACAGATAGGAGGAGGAGTAGTATCTGGTAACTGATTCTTAGCCAAAAAGGAGCAATCAGTGGTAAAAGTAACACTGTTGGGAGAACTCCTAAAAAAGGCTGGGTCAACCGAGAGGGCGTGAAGCTCACTAACCCGTCTGGCCGAAGCAAATGCCATCAGAAAAGCCGTCTTGTATGTGAGAAATTGCATATCCACCTGGGATAAAGGTTCGAACGGCGCCCCCCCCCCCCCCCCCCCCCCGCCCCCCCCCCCCCCCAAGCAAAGCAGCACCCACGAAAGATTCCATCGTGGAGTAAGCTGCAAAGTCCGAGGCCTTTTCAAAGAAAAGTGCCGAACAAGCTTGGAGAGGTAAGGATTAGTGCCGATACGACGCTTCCCCACATAAGAAAAAGTCTCTGAAAGCATAGACCTGTAACCCTTGATGGTAACAGGCTGGAGACCCCGAGAATCAAACAGATATACCAGAAACTCCGCAATCTGTGAAATCGAAGGATTGGCATAATCAACCGAGTGATCAGCACACCATCGACAGAAGACCTTCCATTTAGCTGCATAAGCTAAACCAGTGGAGTGCCTCCTTGAAGAAGAAATGCACTCCACTGCTCGTCTCGAAAAACCTCTACGGAGGAGACAGGACCTGACAAAAGATATGCGTGAAGGCACAACGAAGTCGGGTCGACGTGAAACCTCCTCGGGCGACCTTGACAAAGAAGGTCGCGACGTAGCGGGAGACGTGCCGGAACCGCCGCCATCAGCGAGCGGAGCTGATTGATCCACACCCGCTGAGGTGACAGGGGAGCGATCAGAATGATTCGACAACTGCAGGTTCGAATTTTGGCGAGAACCTGAGGAAGAATCGGAACCGGCGGGAAGGCGTAGCCGACTAGACCGTTCCAATCGAGTGACAGAGCGTCCACGGCAAAAGCCAGAGGATCTGGACACGGGGACACGAAAGTGTCCACCTGATGGTTCCAACGAGTCGCAAAGAGATCGATGTGGGGACGTCCCCAGAGATCGCAAAGCGACTGGAACACTGCCCTGTGAAGCATCCACTCGGTGGAAAGAACCCTGCCCTGTCAGGACAGGGAGTCGGCTAGGACGTTCAGACGACCGGGAATGTGACGAACAACCACTCCGGCGTGAACCTCCTGAGCGGACAGTAAAAGATCCCGAGCTAACTCGTACATCGGAAGCGAGTGCGTGCCGCCCTGGTTCCGAATGTAAGCAACCACTGTCGAATTGTCGGATAGTAGAAGGACCTGGCGATTCGACAGGTGAGGGATCCACTGCCTGAAACTCAGAAGAAGAGCAAGAAGCTCCTTCTGGTTGATGTGTAGAGCTGCTTGATCCTGGTCCCACATCCCGTGTAGGGAAAGACCGAGAGGATCCAACGTCGCACCCCATCCGAGATCGCTGGCATCTGCCGTCAGAACGCGATCGGACGTGGGTAAGTCCAGCGGAACACCCTGCGTAATCCACTGAACATCTGTCCAGGGAAGAAGGTGAGGATACAGAGAGTCCGGAAACGGAAGCACCTGATCCAGAGAATCTACATTCAGTCTCCAACGACTGAGCAGAAAGTGTTGGAGAGGTCTGACACGCAGCCGACCTAGAGGAATGAGATCCGTCACCGAACCGCAGAGACCGATCAGCCGGAGAAAACTCCGAGCGGTCACGGACCTGGACTGGGACAGAGTCAGAGCAAAAGCTGAGAGAATCACAGCCTTGGCCTGGGGAACAGCCACCAAATTGAATTGGGTTTGGAAAGACATCCCCAGATGACAAAACGACTGAGAAGGGACCAGGTCCGACTTCTCCTCGTTGACTCTGAATCCTAGCGACGTGAGCAAGCTCAACAGAGTGGCAACATCCGATTCCAGTAAGGCAGCATTGGAATGCCTCTGGAGGATATCGTCCAGATATGCCGAAGTAGTCACCCTGGACTGTGTGCGATGGAACGCTATCACATGCGACATCAGTCTGGTGAACGCCCAAGGAGCCAGGTTGAGGCCGAAAGGCATGGCCTTGAACTGGTAAACTCGCCCCAGAAAAGCGAACCTGAGATACTTCCGTGACGCCCGATGCATCGGAACGTGGAAGTAAGCGTCTCGCAGGTCGATGCTGGCTGCGAAATCTCCCTGGTGAATTGATTGGCGGACCGACCTGAAAGTCTCCATGCTGAACTTGGGAGCAATGATAGACTGGTTCAGGATGCTCAGATCGATAACCGGTCGGAGTCGGCCGTCCTTCTTCGGCACCAAGAACAGGCGGGAATAGAAACCCACTGACTGAACGTTCTTGACGACCTCGATCGCCCCCTTTGCCAGGAGATTGGCAATCTCCGTGGACAAAAGTTCCCGACGTAAAATGTCTGAAGGAACTGTGGTTGGAAGAGGCACCCTTGACAGAGTGGGGTGCCGTCGGAAGGATATGCGCAGCCCGGACCGAACAACATCTAACACCCATGGATCGGATGTGATGGTGGTCCAATGGTCTGCAAACTCTGCTATCCTTCCTCCAACCTGGGACGAGTCGAGGTGAGGACCTTCATTTCGAGCCCCGACGAGGCCCGCGAGAGGAGAAACCACCTCCTCTGCTAAATGAAGAATCCTAAGACTTCCCTCGATTCTGCCGATCCCTACCTTTACCCCGTGAGTAAGAAGTAGAGGCGGCGGCAGAAGGACCAGCCTTTTGCTTCACAGAGGAAGCAGAAGGGTACTTGTTAGGCTTGGAACGGCCCTTGCCTCCCCGAGAAGGCTAATCAAGCTGACGAAACAGCAGCTGATCTTTGGAATGACGTAGGACGTCATCCCGGACCGTCGACACGGAACCATGGAAAAGTTGCGGACCTGCCAAAGAAGCAGATCGAAGAGTAGCACGCTGCTCCTCGGGAAGGGATCGTCCTGTGTCCAGTACAGCGTCCCTTCGAACTAATTCCAAATTGGCCGTGTTACAGGCATGCGTGTGAGTAAGGTGCATAAGCGCCTGGGACAGCACACGCAAAGGAGCCTGTACCTCGTCAAACTTATCTGGAGGCAGATAAGCAGCCAAAGCTGAGACGACGTGATCTGAGAGAGAAAGCATGCCAAGCATCTCTCTAGATAAGCCCAACGTGGACTCCAGAGTCGTCATTGGAATGACGGCAGACTTGGGCTTGGAAAGCCCGAGGGAAGTGGAGTCCTGATCCAGAACCGTCAAAGTCTGGCAGACTGACGGATTGGCGGAATCGTAGGAACGATAACGCACAGGAGGCAAAAAGGTGTCAACCCTGGTGAAGAACGAAGTCTTCAAAGCCTTGGAATTCAGCTTGGCATCCAATGCTGAAAAAGCCTCAACCACCTGTACCGACTGGCATGGTCGAAGGCGCCCAGAAGCAGGTTGCTCCATAGGCTGTTGGCGCGCGACCGATGATCGCGGCCAGGCTGACACTGTCGGCTGGTTAGCAGGTTTGAGCTCAGGCAGAAACCCAAACACAAAGTCAAGAGCCGCCCCCAAGTCCGAAGACTGCTGGCCCTCGACCTCAAGCATGTCGGACTCCTCCCCAGAGTCGGAAGACACATAGCCCATCGTGGGCAAACCACCCGACACCTCCCATGGTGTCGGGACACCAGAGGAATCGGAAACCGGCCTGTTTCCAATCCCGGGAGGCGGCGCCATAGGAGGCGCCTGGAAACCACCCATAGCCTCGCTGGAAGCAACAGGAAGGCTCTTTGAGAGAACCTGAGTGAGTAAGGAGAGGGCCTCCCTAAGCTCACTGCCTGTACCGACCGGTTCGACAGGGGAGCGAACCGGCAAAGTGGCTTCACCTCTGACCCTCTTAACCAGCGAAGGGTCACGATCCTCCAAAACACCCGACGTGGGACGACAGGCGGCAGCCGAAACATCTGAAGGCAGACGTGTATAGGGATACGATGCACCCCGAGGATCAATATTGCGAGAACTCATGAGAGTCACCGCGGACCTCTGCGGGGCAGAAGGTCCAGGCTGCACAAAAAGCGTTGGTCCCCCAAAACTGGTCGTGTGGCCAGAGTGAGTGGACGGAAACGCCATGGAGTTCATAGTGTTTCCACTCTGAACATCCGAATCCAAAGACACAACTGTGGTACTCGACGGCGACGAGACCACAGCGATGGGCTCGGCCGGCAGCCCCTTCCGACTTCGCCGAGTTGAAGTCAGGGAAGGCTGGGGCCGATATCCCACGTCTACAGTATCGGACAGTTCTGCAGTCCCCTGCAGCGAAAAGCCGAGGCCGGCTGAAACAGACAACGAAGCAGACGGACCAGCAGCAGTAGTAGATACGTCGAGAGTCGTTGAGGCTGGTGAAATAGTGGAGAGAGCACACCGGCTCGGCTCCGAAGGAGGAGTCACAACCCTAGTGACAGCCTCAGATGTCGACTGGAGGGGGACCGTAGTCCCGGAACCAGGCATCTCTACACCAGAACACTCAACGGCTCCCGCAGTATCCACCACAGGAAAAGACTGCACATCCCCCACGGAGGAGGAATAACTCTCACCAGACAAAGTCGGCTCGGGAGGCCCCGAATGACCACGTTCTCCTTTCCCGCGGGAGCGGGAGGCACGGCCACGAGAACGAACGACACGATTTACTGACGCCCAAAAGGTGGAAGACCATGTTCCACAGACACCACACGGCCGCTCGGCCGAACACCCATTACAGGAGGAACATGACGAATGTACATCGTCCACATGCTTAGGCAGCAGACACTGCCCACAAGGAATTGTCCTAGGCATGAAAGAGGTGAGAGGAGCAGAGAAGGTGAGATCAGAAAACAGAACACCCCCAAAGAGAGAAAGGTGACAGAAACAAAGACCCCAGACGGTCGACCGGGAACCACCCAACAGGAAGACTACTCTCAACAGAAAGAAGAAACACTGTAGGAGTGGTACCCCGCTGACACCTAACTCTAACACAATTAGAAAAATTTGCAAAAAAAGCATGAACAATAATTGTGAAAATCTAAGTCCGAACCGCGTGGCCCACGAAAATCGCGTGCGACCCGAGAGAGAGCAAATAAATATACATTATGGACATATAATAGAAAAAAAGAGAATATAAAACACTGTTCCTGAGAATACAAAGGATACACTGTGGTATAATGAATCAGGAATCATCAAACATCGAGCTGGTGGAACACTGATAAGCGTGCAAAAACATCTCGACACGAAGCGGATTTTAAAAAGAATGAGTCTTTAGAGACGGTATATGCGCACTGGCAACGGAAGTCGTGGAGTTGTACTTGGGAGAGAGCATCCCGTACTGGGTCTGCGCCGGTTGCACTCGACCCAGTTTTGGCTTATTTTTATTGGTGCTTTTGCACCACTTTTCTTTCCCAACTTGCTTGGGAAAGACAAAAATAGAGAGTATTTTATCCGAGTTAGGGACTTCCACTGTAGTGCAAGCCTGTCGTAAACAATTGTGAGTAGGTTGATAAGAAATATATTTAGGTTTGACTGAATACGAAAGCAGAGAAAATGTTGGCTTTTGCTCCAGTACCCTCATTTTTCTGAAAGCCTTTATAGTGGCTTCTAGTACTCAACCAGTTGATGTATTCTATGTAATAGAGGTCTGTAATAATTCACACATCGTGACATTCTGTGTATATGTGTACATTGTCAGTTAATTCTGCAATGGACTCGAGTTTCTATATACCATGCTAGGTCACTAACAAACTATGTTACTAATAATATTCATTGGGATAATAAAATACGGTACTCACCTTGACAGTAGTTTTGTTATCATACTTGAAAGACTTGGTTTGACCATTCTCTAGGAACACTTTCAAAACATTTGGCATAAAAGGCACATAACTTTCACAAGGGGACGGCTACAATGAAAAAGTAAAAGACAATAAAATTTTATCTAGTGCAACACATTTCAAGGGTAAAGTTAAAGTGGCTTGACCCTTTTACAAACACAACTTCTCCACTGGAAGAGCAGACAAAAAAATGAATAAAAAGCAAAATAAAATCTTAGGGTGTGGTAGTTTGTGGATTCTGAAGATGGTACGGAAGGGGGTTAAATGATGAAGCTGTGCTGACTTTCCAATAACTGGAATGAACTTGTCATGAATGTTCCAACAAGCTGACCCAAAGGGTCTAATGTCCCTTGCCACAGTAAATGCCATTGGATGTGAGCAGTTTCTCATATGTCCTGCTAACAAGGGGCTAAAGTCCAGTAATTATGAATGGACAATGGTGACTCAAACATCATAAAGAACTTACTGAGATACATGAAAATATAGTCATGTTAAATTTCAAGGAAATCAATTTAAAACTGAGGGAATCAATTAGTGTTCACCACCAGATGATGAAAGAAAATAATAGATTTAACTGCAAAGAGCATAACTCCAGTAATTTCACATGTCAAGAACTTACCAAAGTGTATGACCAAGTCAAATTTCAAGAACACTGATTGAAAAGGTGAAGGAATCAAAGTTTTCACAACCAGAGGAGAAAAAATAATAAAAAATTTAACTAACAACGGGCATAATGTCAGGTGTAAAAAAAAAATGATTGAAAATAGAAGAAATCATAGTGTTCGTAAGAAGGTGAAAGAAATTATAAAAAATTGAACTAACAAGGGGCATAACTCCAGTAATTATACATGTATAAGGCCTAAAAAAGTTAGAACTCTGTTTCTCAGGCCCTCCTGCATGGCCCTTTTGACTACCGCATGCTCTCTTTTTAAAACCATTGCAAAGTTCAAAAAACCAAAATCAAATGGTTTATGTCTGATATTTTACCAAAGTTAATAAAATCGATAAATTTTTCCTTTGAGTGCAACAAAGCTTTGCAATGCCTTAGCATTGTAAAGCCTTTTTGCACTCAAGGGATGCAATACACCACCACCCAAGCTGTTGTGGATGGTAGATTATGAAGCCTAAGACATATAACAACAACCAAGAACATGAACTTTTGGTAGCAAAGAAATAATTACCAAAAAATAATAAAATAAAATAAAAAAATCGCCTGCCACCATACAATTTTACAAAAAATGGCCTGAGAAACAGAAAATCTACTTTATGAGGCCTAATATATCAACATATTAACTGTCAAAACTATCGGTAATGACAGTGTTTACAAAGGTCATGAACACACACACACACACACACACATACACACACACACAGTCTTGTCTTCCCTACATACCGAGGTACCCCATTGTTTGTCCTTTGTGTTTACTAACGGTTTCTACCTCGTTTTGCCGGTACAGTTCTGGGAAAACAACCGAGGTAAAGGGTTCCTTTTGTCTTTTGTACCTCGGTAAGGCAAAACACGCAAACTCTTTTGTCTAGTTACCTCGTCAAGTTGGTAAGACAAACCCACACACACACACACACACACACACACACACAGAGGTAGACATGGACCAGCGGATGCAGCCCATTTTAAAGTATCTACCACCTTGCAAGGGGAGACAATAAGGGGTCAACCACGGTTTTTCCACGCAAAAAATGAAAATATTTAACCCTCAAAGGCCTAGAGATATTTATACATTTTCGCTATACTTTGAAAGTCTACCTCCAGTGGCTTTGCAGTTGTTTCTTGTCAAGTCTTGTGACTGAAACAAGGACATCTTCCGGTACTGACATCTTCAGAAATGAGGTCGATGAAAAATAAACAACCCAGTGTTGCATGGGATACTTTATTTTTAATTACAAAATATTACTTATCTCATTAAATTCACACTTAGTTTATTGAACAAATGAAAACACAAACAACTCCAAACAATGGCCAGTTACCAATTTCAGGCGAGTTGGTAAGTGGAATGTTGCAACATTTCTCCTGATTTCATTTCAAGGACCATGAATGTAACTTTTCCTCCAACTTGAAGAGTGGGCATATCATGACATGGGCAGGGAATCTTGATTCTGAAATCAAAAAACAAAGCATTATCTCTGACACAGTTATGGGTGTCCGACACCCCAAAATGTGTTGAAGATAACACTTTTTTTTTATTATCGACACAAGTAAATATCAATGAACCTGTGGAGTACAAAACCTTTCTTTAACAGAGCGGGTTCATTCTCTCAGCCACCTCGGAGACGGTCTGTCCAGAAATTGTTATCCACGCATTTATTAAAATAGTGAAGATCTCCGTCCATATTTCAGTATGTCTGTACGTTAGCTTTTTTTAAACTTACCATACTTATTAAGTATGATATGGAGATGACAAAAAAGAAATTTAGTTTGAATTTTTGTCAAGAGGTAGTGCCAGTGGCACCACTTAAAGACTAAGCTAAAATACTGCTTTCTGACAAAAGGCTCCTAGGATATGTAATTTCAGTTGTTTAAAGTCTGTTTATATGTTCCGGCAGGGTCTCTAGATGTGCATAAAGGTTTTGGATTTTTGATTCAGCCCCATGTGGTGCCCCTAGCACCCCTTTTGTTATTAGAGAATCGGTTTCTGGCGAAAGGCCCCTATGGGTTTTAATTCAAAATGCTGAAAGTTTGTTTATATGTTCTGGTAGGGTCTCAAGATGTGCATAAAGGTTTCAGATTTTTGATTTGCCACCTCCTCCCCCCCCCCCCCCCTCCATGGGGCACATGTAGTGCCTAGGCCTGAAAATAAGCAGTCTGACATTTGCAGAATGAGGTCCCCAGAGAGTGAATTTGATGATGCTATCCCATGCACTGGGCCAATTTATCCTCTGGATACCTCTTACTGTTTAGTTTTGAGACCCTGATTCAGATTGAGGTCCCCAGAGGGTGAATTTAGTGTTGCTACCCTGCAGGATAGCAACACTAAATTCACCCTCTGGGGACCTCAGTTTGCAGATGACATCTACTTATTTTCTGGCTTGGTAGTGCCACCTGTCATTAGAGAAATGGTTTGGGGCGAAAGGCTCCTTGGACTTTTAATTTGAAATATATGTTCAAGTAGGGTTTCTAGATGTGCATAAACGTTTTGGATTTTTGATGCAGCCCATGTGTTGCCAGTAGTGCTACTTTTGTCAATTGAAAATGTGAATGGATTTGTGGCCATCGTGATGGCATACTGAAAATGTGGGAATACACCCTAGTGTGCTATGCATATAAATGACACTGTTCTAGTTAAGTAAGGTATGTCCCATGGCACAACCCAGTCAGTCAGAAAGCTTACCAATTCCTTCTATCAGGGCTTCATTAACCCTTTACCTAACATGAAAAGCAGACGACACCTGAAAAAAATTCTTGAATAACTATTATTTTCATTTTTTTGTCTCAAAAATATAGGCTATGACCCTTATTGGAACGAGCTCGTTCCAATGAGGGGTCATAACCTACGTTTCAGAGACAAAAAAATGAAAAAATAATGAAAATTAATTGGTGATTTTTGAGAATAGCGCTGGCCAGTTTTGGCTGTTACGTTAGGTAAAGGGTTAAGGCCAAACAGGTGAATGGGACACAGACAAACTCAATTCAAGTAACAGTCTATTGTGCAGGAATTCAGAGATGAATTTAATTTATAAGTACTCAAGATGTTTTGGGGTAAGTTCAACCATTATAATGTCAAGGCGAGCGATATGCTCACCTGGGTGGGTCCCAAGAGAGTGATTTTTTGCCACCC
Source organism: Pictodentalium vernedei (assembly GCA_031216915.1). Classification (NCBI taxonomy): domain Eukaryota; kingdom Metazoa; phylum Mollusca; class Scaphopoda; order Dentaliida; family Dentaliidae; genus Pictodentalium; species Pictodentalium vernedei. The sequence continues at coordinate 845,203,420 of CM062297.1, forward strand.
TGGATTTTTCAAAAAGCCAGCACTGATCACAAAGTGATTCCAAACCTGCCCCCCCCCCCCACCCCACCCCCCCCTCCCACACCCCTCCCCCCCCCAAAAAAAAAAAAATATATATATATTTGAAACCAATCACAATCAGGCCACATAAAAATTTGCATGTACGATGTTTTATCACAGAAAATTTGAAAATTTGGCATATCAGCACAGGCAGTGAGGATTGGATTACTTCCAATTAACCCTTAGCCCAACTCACATAATATCCAAATTTCATATTTTACTTTACATTTCTCCAAATTTGTCCCCAAACGTTCACCAAAACTATGATCAGCTCACAGGGCCATAACTCCCATAATTTTCAAATGATATCGGTGGTCATCAAACTTGAAGTAGACAATGTTGCTGTAGAGACAAACACCAAATAGAATTGAAATCTGTTAACTATTGTTCAAGTTATGTCATAAACTTGACTAAATTGAACTAAAAAGTTCAGACTGACGGATGTATGGGCAGACAGATGGATGGATTGACTGACAGATGGATGGAGGTCTTCACTATATCACTCCCATGCGGGGGGAATAATAACGTTACAGGATGCCGAGTCTGATCCTGGCAATGAAAAATAAAACAATATATTTTCCTTTAACTCTTTTATTGCTGCTGGCAAATATTCCTGCCCAGCACAGGATTTTTCTTGTCACAAAATAAGTGTAAGATGGGCACATTTGATCGTGTTTGCCCCGTGTAAATTGAATGGATTTTTTCACAAATGATTTCTTGGGTTATATTTATATCAATTTTTCATCAAATCTAGTGGTGACTACTTTAACGCAACCTTGACTAGATTTGATGAAAAATATCCAGAAAATACTCAGCAGGTTAAGAGTTACAGTACAAGTCAAAATAAGTTGTAGGATAACCACTATAAATTATGTACCATTCTCTTCCTACACTGATAAGACCAGAAACTGACAACATTTTCTGGAAAGCTCTCTCTGAGAGCTTTCCAGAAAATGATGTCAGATTCTGATCTTATCAGTGCAGGAGCAGCAGTATACTTAGTTTATTGTGGTCATGCTACAACTTATTTTGACTTGTACTGTAATACAGCTGATCAGTCATCTTTCATTATTTTCAAAACAGTAGTGTCTTGAACTGACAACAGATTTTAGAAAATTACTTTCACTGGTGAAAGACTAATGAGAGAAATCTCTGTTGGGATTCAAAAAAAAAAAAATTTAATTTAAAAACGTCATTATACTTTTATCATTTGCCTTTTGAATAATAAAGCTGTTGCATTCGGAGAATGTAATGGTACTTTCACTTAATCACAGAATTGTTTAACTTCTTCAGAAAACATAATTTTGTTTCAAAGTACTGGAGAGTACATATAAACTGAATAATAAATTTTACAATAACATTAATCTGAATAAAAGCTTTTTTTAAAGTCAATCTAAATGTTAAACAAATGTATCAATGAAAAGCTGTTACACAAAGTATTAGTTAAATGTCAAACCAATGTCAAAATGCAAAACAACTAACAGCAAGAAAAGTGCCTGTATATTCAGTCAAAGATTCAAGTAATTGCTTCGAACAGTGCACTTGTTGTGGAACAAGAAAAATGTATTCTCAGAAAGTCATTTTATTTCAATCATGTCAGGCATACAGCTAATTCTAGTAAGACCAAAACGACCCAACACTGAATTTTTACTTTTGCCAACCTACATGAACCTGGAAAAAATTTGATCAAGCTGGTATTCAGATCTAGAGAAGTTGCAGGGAGGTAGGGGGAGCAGTAATTAAGCTAAATTGGTTCACCAACACAACAAACAACCACACCCACACAACTAAAGCAATAATTAAAAAAAATGCTATGGCCTGCCAACCTGGATTTTTTTTTATCAACAAATAAAAACGCAACTATTTTTTTTTTCTTTTGCTTAACAGAGTTATGCTTGAAAAGGCCACGACTATGACCCCTAACACTGTGCTCGTTAACTCATCACTTAATACCAGTTTTCAGGCAACAAATTATTTCACCAAACAACCACCACCACCCCACCCATACACACATCCAAAGGTGAAAATTATAACAAATGCTATGGCCTGCCAACCTGGATTTTTTTTTATCATCAAATAGGAATCCAACCTTTTTTTTTGGCTTAACACAGTTATGTCATGAAAAGGTCTTGACCATGACTCCTTACACTGTGTGTGATAACTTATTACTTGAAACCAGTTTTAGGCAACAGTTTGTAATGTGTTTTAACCCTTTACCTAACACAAAAGGTAGACAACACTTGCACATAAAATTCTTGAATAACTACTTTTTTTTATTTTTTGCATCAAAAACATAGCTTATGACACCTCATTGGAACGAGCTCATTGAGCTCATTCCAATGAGGGGTCATAAACTATGTTTTTGAGACAAAAAGTGAAAAAAATAATGAAAATTGGATGGTGATTTTTGTGAATAGTGCTGGGCGATTTTGGCGGTTGCGTTGGTTAAAGGGTTAACTGCCTATAGGTTATATCAATATACGTAAAGTGGGATAAAGGAGAAATGATTTCACCAAACAACAACCACCACCACCCCACCCATACACACATCCAAAGGTGAAAATTGAAACAAATGCTATGACATGCCAACCTGGATTTTTTTGCCTACCGGTTATATCAATATACGTTAAGTAGGATAAAGGAGAAATTATTTCACCAAACAACCACCACCACCACCACCACCCCACCCATACACACATCCAAAGGTGAAAATCGAAACAAATGCTATGACGTGCCAACCTGGATTTTTTTGTTATCATCAAATAAGAACCCCCCACTTTTTTTTTTCACTGAACACAGTTATGTCATGAAAAGGTCTTGACTACGACTCCCAACACTGTGATCGTCAACTCATTACTTAATACAGTGGAGCCTACTTAATTGGATATCTCTTAATTGTATATCCCTGTTAATTGAATATAACTTCCAAACACAAAACCATTTCCAATACCATCAGTACAAATTTGATCTGTTAATTGAATATGGGTTATAGAGTATACTCCTGTTAATTGAATAAATAATTTTGCAATATGTCAAGAAATTACCGTGCCACTCACTGAAATCCCCTTGTTTATAGACCGATTTGGCCTTAGTAAATCAAATACAGGTATTTAATCTATTAAATTTTGTTTGACAGAGCTCCTTGAGCTCTGTCAAACAAGATATAATAGAATATTGTTTGTTGTTTGTTTGTTTGGTGGTGGTTAACGTCACATATTTATGCACCATGGCTAATCGTGACACAACATGGAGATGAAGTCAAGTTTAGTCAATCGTTGATCAACATGTTGCCCATTTTAGAGTACTTTCACCCCAAGCAATGGTGACTGGGTCCTATTTTACTAGTAAAGCAGAACTGGTTTACCACAGTAAACAAGTGCTGCTTACTTCCCGGGGTTCCCACGGGGAGTATATAATAGAATAAATGTTCAGTCTATCTCTAAAATACAGAAAAGTTACCAATTCCTGTTAATTGAATTCTCATGTTAACTGAAAAAATTTTACTGGCAAAGTGGTTTTTCAATTAACAGGGCTCTACTGTACCAGTTTTCAGGCAACAAATTATTTCACCAAATGACCACCACCACACCAGAGACCCTACCCATACACACATCCAAAGGTGATAATTAAAACAAATTCTATGACAAGCCTATCTGGATTTTTTTATCAGCAAATAAGAAACCATGGGGTGGGGTGGGTTTAAACACTGTTACATTATTGACAATGACACCTAGAAATGTGCTAGTTAATTCATTACTCAACCAAATGAATGCAAGAGGCAGCTTTAGTGGTCCAGGAACACCATACATCATAATTTCATTAAATAGGGTGGTTGCTAAGTGAATATGTAGCATAGACCAATCAAAATACCAAGGCTGCATGTTAAAACTATTAATTGGTCTTCCCCCAAATAATGTTTGTTATTGTTCACCTCAAAATCAAATATAGCTACAAGTAAAGCAGTATTTGCTCCACCAACATATTCTGATGACAGTGACTTTGATATGTGGATGAGAGAGTTAGAACTGTGGCAGTGTGTTAATAGTCTTGATAAAAAAAACCCCCTGGCACCAGCAGTTTATTTGTCTTTGAATGAGAAAACCTGAAATGCATGTTCCGATTTGAAAGTTAACAAAAAAACCTTGCACCAGCAGATTATTTTGTCTTTGAATGAGAAAACTTGAAATGCATGTTCTGATTTGAAAGTTAACAAATGGAACTAGTCTTGAAAAAAAAAACCCTGGCACCAGCAGTTTATTTGCTTTTGAATGAGAAAACCTGAAATGGATGTTCCGATTTGAAAGTTAACAAACTGAATTCAGATGAAGGCAGATAAAATCACATTGATAAACTGAAAGGACTGTATGCAAAGGAATCTCATCAATCAGTCTTTACTGCATATGAAAACTTTGAGGCTTTTAACCCACTGTACTCCGATGTCAAAATATCAAAGTTTTCAGCAGCAAATATTTCCCATAATGCAGTTTGATATTTAACCAAATATAACTTGTTTGACAGAACTCAGAGTGCTCTGTCAGACAAGATTTAATTGGTTAAATTCATAGTTAGACAAGAGAAAAACAGAGTGATTGGAGAAAATTCTGTTGCATCACCAGAGTGCTTGGGGTTAAATGACCTGACGACATGCCAATTGTGGATTACATCAATGAATTCGAAAGCAGATACAACACACTGAAAGCAGATACAACACTCTGAAAGCCCATGAGATAGAACTACCTGGAAGTGTTCAAGAATATCGATTGTTGAAAAGTGCGAATATATCTAGTGAAAATTTGACAAAATCTGCGTCGCCCAAATAATCAAATTTTTGACAATATCCCAGAAACAGCAATGTACCAAACAATCCTCTAGATTCAAGGAGTTCATTTCATGCTGTACTATCTGTGATTCGATTCTTCACTGGGCTAACCATTGCCCTCACATCGATTGTTGAAAAGTGTGAATATATCTAGTGAAAAGCATGCTTTTCACTAGATATATTCACACTTTTCAACAATCGATATTCTAGAACACTTGCAGGTACCGGTAGTTCTATCTCATGGGATTTCACAGCAACTGGCATGTGATATGCTAACTGACTTGACTTTCAACAACATGCAACAACAACTTAAAGCGATCTTCATGGCTGTATCATTGCAAATTGCTGAAAACATAAAGGACACCCAAGTCAAAGTTGAACCAGTGTATACTGCAGTTGAAGAACAACTTCTATACAATCGTGAAAGTTGAAATTCTAGAAGATCCCAGCAGCAATTTCATGGAAACCCACTCACTTCATCACATGGGGAGACAATTTCATGGAAACCGACGAAATCTGCATCACCCGAATAATCAGTCAAATTTTGGACAATATCCCCAAAACAACAATATACCGACCTATCCTCCAGATTCAAGAGGGAACATTTAACGCTGTGTTATCTATAATTTTATTCTTCACTGGGCAAATCGTTGCCCTCATAACAGAAATACTGTTAACGTTTCGCTATATTCTTCTGAAATGGATTCTGTGTATATTGACAGACTGGTTGGTGAAACATAAAATTCTGCAATATTGGATAGCGGTTGAACTAAGACAGTATGTGGCAAGGATTGGCTTCAATGTTACACTGATTCTATACCTGAGAAAGACCAGTACAAGCCCACTTCATCATATGGGGAGACAAGTTTTCAATTCGGTGATGAAAAAATTTTGAAATGCACTCAACATGTAACTATTTCTGCAATCCTTGCAAGCCAGCCTGTTCTTATCGAGGCTGGGTTATTGACTCTTCACTACCTTTGCTTCTCAGTAAAGCTTCAATGAAAAAGGCCAACACAACTATTGACTTCACTAATGATACAGTACAGCTGCCATGGATTGGTCTTAATCCACATGTGTGCGATGTTGTCCACGAATGCGTTTACCAGGTACAGTGGAACCTTGTTAATTGAATAGCCACTTTGCAAATGAAAATTATTCAATTAACAGGAGTATTCAATTAACAGGTATTGTGTCACTTTTCTGTATTCTAGAGATAAACTTAGCATTTATTCTATTATATCTTGTTTGACAGAGCTCCATGAGCTCTGTCAAACAAGATATAATAGATTAAATGCCTGTACTGAATGTACTGAGGCCAAATAGGTCTATAAACAAATGAAAACTGGGGAGTGTCAGGGTAAGTTCTCGACAAGGTACAAGATTTTTTATTCAATTAACAGGAGTTTACTCTATAACCTATATTCAATTAACAGGTCAAATTTGTACTAGAGGTATGGTAAATGGTTTTCTGTTGGGAAATTACATTAAATTAACAGGGTTATTCAGTTAAGAGATACCCAATTAAGTGGGCTCCGCTGTAACTAGAGGGGGTATTCTGTGGCCAATGTAAAGGGGTGGCTGGAGTAAAAAAAAAAAGTTCAAAACTTGCACACAAAAGTCCAAAATTAAAGAAAATAAGCAGCTAAAGGTTTAAATAATATAATAATAACCCCTAAGAAGCATGGTAACATAAAATAGGAACCATGGCAATATGCTACAAGGTAAGTCTCCACTTTGAAAAAAAGAAAGACAAACCTTAAAACCTGCACATAAAAGTAAAAAAAGTATCACATTTGTTTCAAAGGGTTAAAATTTAGAAAAATACCCTGAAAATATTACAATAACCAGCATGGCAATATGCCAGTGAGATAAAACTCCACTTAAAAAAAATATCAAAACCTGCACACAAAAGTACAAAACCTGCACAGAAAAGTCCAAATTTAAAGTAAATAAGCAGCTAAAGGGTTAAATAATATAAAAATAGCCCAAGAAGCATCCTAACATAAAATAGGAACCATAGCAATATGCTACAAGGTAAGTCACCACTTGGAAGAAAAGAAAGACAAACCTCAAAACCTGCACATAAAACTAAAAAAAAGTATCACATTTGTATCAAGGGGTTAAAATTGAGAAAAATATCCTGTCACAGTAACCACAATGGCAATATGCCAGTAAGGTGAAAGTCTACTTGAAAAATATCCACTTGGAAGAAAAGAAAGACAAACCTCAAAACCTGCACATAAAAGTATCACATTTGTTTCAAAGAGTTAAAATTTAAAAAAATACCCTGAAAATGTTACAGTAACCACCATGGCAATATGCCAGTGAGGTAAAACTCCACTTAAAAAAAAATATCAAAACCTGCACACAAAAGTACAAAACCTGCACACAAAAGTCCAAAGTTAAATAATATAATAATAACCCCAAGAAGCATCCTAACATAAAATAGAAACCATGGCAATATGTTACAAGGTAAGTCGCCACTTGGAAGAGAAGAAAGACAAACCTCAAAACCTGCACATAAAAGTAAAAAACATCAAAACCTGCACACAAACGTCAAAATAAGTCCAAAATTTGTTTCAAAGGGTTAAAATTAAGACGAAATAACCTGGAAAAGAGTTAAATGTTATCGTGAGCCCCCACAGCAATATGCAAAGAAGAAAAAAAAGTCCAAAATTAAAGTAATTAAGCAGGAAAAGGGTTAAAGAATACAACGTAGCCCTAAGATGCATGTTTACATACAATAGAAAGCATGGACATTTGCTACAAGGTAAATCTACACTTGGAAGAAAGGAAAAAAAACCCCATGAAAACCTGCTCGCAAACGTCAAAATAAGTCTAAAAATCTATTCAAAGGGTTAAAAAAAATTTTAAAATGCACTGGAAAGATATCAATGTTATAATAACCACCACTGCAATATGCAGTGAGGTCAATCTCACTTGAAATTGTATTTTTTATCACAACCTGTACATAAAAGTAAGAAACTGTAAGCCTAAGTCCAAAAGCTGCACATAAAAGTCCAAAAATTAAGTAATTCAGCAGGAAAAGGGTTAAATAATACAAACATAGCCCTAAGATGCATGTTTACATACAATAGAAAGCATGGCCATATGCTGCAGGGTAAATCTCCACTTGGAAGAAAGGAAAAAAAACCCCATCAAAACCTGCACGCAAACATCAAAATAAGTCTAAAATTTGATTCAAAGGGTTAAAATTAAGACAAAATACCCTGGAAAAGAGTTAAATGTTGTAGTGAACCACCATAGCAATATGCAGAAACTCTACACTTGAAAGAAAGGAAAAAAAAAAAAACCCATGAAAACCTGCACGCAAGCGTCAAAATAAGTCTAAAAATCTATTCAAAGGGTTAAAAAAATTTTTAAAAATGCACTGGAAAGATATCAATGTTATAATAACCACCACTGCAATATGCAGTGAGGTCAACCTCACTTGAAATTGTTTTTTTTATCACAACCTGTACATAAAAGTAAGAAGCTGTAAGCCTAAGTCCAAAAGCTGTACATAAAAGTCCAAAATTGAAGTAATTCAGCAGGAAAAGGGTTAAATAATACAAACATAGCCCTAAGATGCATGTTTACATACAATAGAAAGCATGGACATATGCTGCAAGGTAAATCTCCACTTGGAAGAAAGGAAAAAAAACCCATCAAAACCTGCACGCAAACATCAAAATAAGTCTAAAATTTGATTCAAAGGGTTAAAATTAAGACAAAATACCCTGGAAAAGAGTTAAATGTTATAGTGAACCACCATAGCAATATGCAGAAACTAAAAAAAATTTTCAAAAGCCAAAAAATCAAAACCTGTACACAAAAGTTCAAAATATTTGAGAGCGGATGCCGACGCCGACATGAGGGCTATGCCATAGGCTCAGACAACTAACGTTGGTGAGCCAATAAAAATCATCACCAGCAAAACTTTTAATTAATGAAGCACCTGGTTGTAAACAGGTGCTTTATTAATTAAATTTTTGATAATTATTCCTATAATTAGTGTTTGAAATCTAATATTATTGCATCCGTGGAAATACTACTCACACTGTGCAGTCCTTTTGCTGTTCCACTACTCAATGATAATCTTATACTATCGAAAACATGTCATCAATAGAAAAGTTGAAAGTGAAAAACAAATTACATAAGGCCAAATAAAAAAAATGAACTGATTCTCAGGCAATTTTTTTTTTAAATCAGTGAGGGAGGGAGGATTTTATTTTTACTTTTTTAAAAAAAATTTTTTTGTGTAAAAGGGTTGAGTATACTCAGTAAATCTTTTTGCTTTTTTTCCACTTGAAAAAGAGAAAAGGTTGTATTTTAGTGTAATTATAGTATACCTTTTATAACTAACTGCCGTAAAAACAGCTAAAAGGTTTGTATTTTATTGTTCTTTTTAATGGTATAGATCTGTCAAGCATCATGATCCATTAGAATAGGCCCCACTAACCAATGCTTGGGGTAAGAGGCCTTTAAAATGGGAAACATGGCTGTAAATGATTGGTTAAACTTGAGTATATATCGGTGTTGTGGCCACTGTTAGCCATTGTGCAGAAATATATGACCTTAAACACCAGCAAATAAATAAATAATTAAATTATGATCCAGTATATCAGAATTTTCTTTGTTACAGTTTATGGGAGAGTGCCCCTGGGCACTCTCCCATAAACTGCAACAAGAAAAACCAACTTACTGTTAACACATCTAAATAATTTTATGTCGAGAAATGTTAAAAAATGACCATTCTAAGTTTTCACAAATTCTTTAAAAAACATGACATAATAAAAATGTCTAATGAAGATGTTCAAATCCAATGAGGGAGGGCCTGAGAATCAAAACATTATTTTTTTTTAGCCTAAACAATTTGTACATGCAACGAACCTAAAAATTATCAAGCTTATTCAGGACAGTGCCATCCAAGATAGATAACTATGTGAATTAATAAAAGATGTGGAGAGGCATTGTTCAATATGCACAAAGTACAGTACATGGAGAGTGTATTGTCATTAAGTCACCCATAAAGTGGAGATTCCACCCAAGCAATAATTGCAAATTTGTTGCAAAGCATAATAAGCAAAGGCAAAGTTCCACCCAATAGACCTCTGGTTTTAACCTGGAGGTCCATTGGCTGAAACATTACTTGTGTTTTTATCCATATGTACAGAATTTGAAAGTGATACTTTGGGTATCCACTCTGCAGGTGATTTAGTTACAATCCATTCTCTACGTTCTGTATAAATGTTCAAATCCTCAGCCTGTTGTGGGACTTTTGTTAGCAAAGAAATTGAATGAATGCATTTCAATGGATTTGAAAGTTTTCAAGGACAAATACTTACTACATATGATAAATCATGTAACTCGATTCAGCTCTGCTGTTGTTATTGAGAACAAAAGTACTTAAACTTTTATTGATAATGTTTTCAAAGAATGGAGTGTAATATTTGAACCAGCAGATTGTTTTTACAGATAATGAATGAGAATTTCAAAATACTCTATTTAAGGCAATCTCAACATAAATGATTTAACTTCACCAGCAGAATCACTTTGGTCAAATGGAATTACAGAACGTCATAATGCTGTTATCACCAACATGATGGAGAGAATATCGCTGATACTAAATGTTCATTGGATGTGGCTTTGACTTGGGCTGTCAGCTCAAAAAACACCCTGCAAAGTTCTACGCATTTAGTCCAAATCAACTGGTGTTCGGAGAAAATCCCAACTTCCCCAATGTGCTTAATGATGAACTACCAGCTTTGGAAGGAAGAACATAAAGTCAGCTAATTGGTGATCATCTGAATGATTCTGCAAGGGACGCTTTTTTACAAAGTGAAGCATCAGAAGAGATACGAGCATTGAGACATAAGACAAAGAATTCAACTGCTTTAAGTTACCAAACTGGAGACAGAGTATACTGTAAGAGCTTAAATTCTAAAATATGGCAGGCACCTCCTAAAACTAGAGGTACTGTGAGCAAGCTCACAAAGTGATACCCTGCACGCCTCAGTTGTTGTGCTTACGAGGACACAACTATATGATGTAGCAATTGAAATGTATAAGTTAGATTATCTCCGCTTGGAAATATCAAAATGGAATTATATTGCTTCATGCACATCTTCATATGGAGTTCTTCCATTGTGTAAAGTTTCATGAAAATTCTTCAAACGGTTTAGGAGGAGTTGCGCTTATAAGGATGGACAGACAGACAGATGGACAGATGGACGGACAGGGTGATTCCTATATACCCCCCAAACTTTATTTGCGGGGGGTATAATGATTGGTAAAGATGCTCAGGAAGCCTTTGTAAAACATGATGGTGAAGTCTATTAGATGAACCCTTGTAACTTGACACCTATCAATGATGTTCCAGCTGAGAAACTCCCTTCAGTAGCTGCAAATGTGAGTGATGTTCCTGATACAGACTCTGATAATGAACATTTTTGTGGATTTTCATGACAATTCTTCAACTGAATCAAACAATAATGATAGTGAAAATGTCGACAAAATTCATTTTCAGAAAACCAGATGGTTTTGAGTGGTAAGCCTCCTGAAAAATCATCTATTACTCTGTATAAAGAAACTGAGAATTCTCCATGGAAAGAAGCTAGTGTGTTAGGATGTGGCAGAAAAGCTTTTGGGAAGTATAAATATTGGATGAATATCAAAGCCTCTGTTGATGGTGTGGATTTTGAATGGTTTTTCTCCTGCTACAATAAGCCAGAGAAGGTTTTAATCAACATGAACTCATTTGAAGTGGTAGAAAAACTCAATTCCAAATGAACAAGAGCTTGTTAACTGGAAAAATAATGATGTTTATGATGAAGTTCCTGATGAGGAGCAGAACACTATGTCTGTTAGATGGGTTTTAACATAAAAGATAAAAGATGGAAGAAAAGTTATTAAAAGCCAGGCTTGTAGTGCATGGATTTTAAGAACATTCAAGTTCATTGCAAATGGATCCACCAACATGTTCAAAAGTCTTAGATTGATGCTTACACTTTCACTATGAATGGGTTGGAAAAACAAGAGGTCACAAGGGGCCTTAATCGCTCACCGGGCAAAGTGATTCAAACAAAGTGGTTCATTTGGGGTCACATTCAGTTAGACATGGTTCATCAACACTACAAAAGAATGAAGTCATGAGAGACAAATTTTATGGAACTAGGGACATGGCTTGAACAAACTTGAATCTTACCCCCCTAAGGATGCTGCATACCATATATCAAAAGCATTCATCTGCTGGATCTGAAGAAGAAGATTTTTAAAGAAAATTCCTCATTTTGAACTAAGTTATAATTTGGGCTACCACAGTGAACCCAAATATGAACCCAGGGACTTGGCTTGAACACACTTGAATCTCACCCCCCTAAGCATGCTGCATACCCAATATCAAAAGATTCTGCCTGCTGGATCTTGAGAAGAAGATTTTTAAAGAAATTTGCCTGAAATGCACTAAGTTCAAATTTGGGCTCCTATACTGAGCCCAAATATGAACCCAGGGGGCCAATTTGAACAAACTTAAATCAGATCCACCCCACAATGTTGCATACCAGATATCAAAAGATTCTGCCTGCTGGATCTGGAGAAGAAGAATTTTTTAAGAAATTTGTCTGAAATGCACGAAGTTCAAATTCGAGCTTCTATAGTGACCCCAAATATGAATCCAGGGGGCTGATTTGAACCAGCTTAAATCAGATCTACCCCACAATGTTGCATACAAAATATCAAAAGATTCTGCCTGCTGGATCTGGAGAAGAAGATTTTTGAAGAAATTTGCCTGAAATGCACTAAGTTCGAATTCGGGCTTCTATACTGAGCCCAAATGTGAATCCAGGGGGCCGATTTGAACAAACTTGAATCAGATCCACCCCACAATATTGCATACCAAATATCAAAAGATTCTGCCTGCTGGATCTGGAGAAGAAGATTTTTTAAGAAATTTGCCTGAAATGCACAAAGTTCGAATTTGGGCTTCTATAGTGAGCCCAAATATGAATCTAGGGGGCCGATTTGAACAAACTTGAATCAGATCCACCCCATAATGCTGTATACCAAATATCAAATGATTCTGCCCACTGGTTCTGGAGAAGAAGATTTTTTAATAATTTTTCTATAATTCATATGGTGCTATCAGAGTTATGCCCCATACAGAGCCCCCAAGGGACGTGGCCATTTCATTTGAACAAACATGAATTGCCATATAGTAATGAACATCTACATGAAGTGTCGTGAAAATCGGACTAGTGGTTTCAGAGGAGAAGTCGTTTGACGACGGACGACGGGCGGCAAGTGATAAGTTGAGCTCCCTTCAGTGAGCTAAAAACTCATTGGATTTCAAAGCAGCATTTCTCCAAGGAAGAAACATTGAAAGGGATGTCTATATTTACCCCCCTAAAGAAACAGATACTAATAATCTCTGGTAACTCAAGGCTGCTGTGTATGGCTTGGGTGACGCATCAAGTGTATGTTAATTAACAGTGCAATCTGAATTAACGTCCCTCGGCGTTAAAAAGTATGATCTTGAATTATTTTACTGGCATCATAGGGGAGACTTACATAGACTTACTGCTTGTCACGTTGATGATTTCCTGTGGAGTGGATCTTACCTCTTCAAAGAAAAAATTATAAAATCTCTGAAAGAATAATTCCAAGTAAGCAAAGAGGAGACTGATGGTTTCAAGTTGAGTGTGGCAGCCGTGGACTAGTCACTTTTCACGGGCGGGCAATATTTCCACAGACACAATAATAATATTAAATTCCGAACACTTATTATAGGAATAATCATCAAAAATTTAATTAATGAAGCACTGGTGCTTGATTAATTGAAATTTTGCTGATGATGAGTTTTATTACCTGGTTAATGCATGCATGGACATCACTGCCCACGCGTGGATTTCGACCAGTCCACAGTAACTGTACTGTATATTGCCCTAAATCTTATTCAAGAATCAAATTCAATCTCTGTAGATCAGATTCAGTATATCAGAGATATATATATATATTATACTAGTGGATGAATTCCCGACGTTGCACGGGAGAAGATGGTTATATCAATATACCCTCAGATATGATCGGCTCAGCCATTTTCGAAATAGATCAAGGTCACCCATCAATTTCAAGGTCACCCCACACGGGCACCACGATAAAGTCAAAATGATCGATGGGTCAATATACCTGCACATATGAAATTTTAGCCCGATCGGCCCAGCTGTTTTCGAAATAAAAGGTCAAGGTCATCAATTTCAAGGTCAAGGTCACCCCCACATGGGCATGTTACTCGCAGGGATGAATTAGAGGATGAATTAGCCCAGTGTACAAAATTTAAGATCGATCGGTCGAGAAACGGAAGAGTTCACCTAGAACAACGATAGAGAGAGAGATACAGATACAGACATTCGCATTTATATATTAGATATTGTCGAGGAGCACGGTCACTCGGCAGTAGACTGTTGGACTCCCTGCTAGAGGTCAAGAGTTTTATCCCTATCTGGGATGACCCACATTGTGTCCTTGGGCAAGGCTCTTAATCCTGGTTGCCTACACGATGGGACACGATGATGCCATATACTAAGGTGTACTGCAACCACTGTAACACTGCTTGAGAAAAAGCTTGAACAGAGTAAGCATGTTGAGGAGCTGACAATTTCTTGTCAATGTTCGGTAGGTCTCTCCGGGTACTCCAGCTTCCTCCACCCGTAAAACTGCCACGGTCATGATTAGCCATTGTGCATAAGTATGTGACCTTAAACACCAATAAATAAATAAATGATTATATATTTTTCTCAATTCTGGAAATTGTAACAAGCAGAATCAACTATATGAAAATGACTGGAGACAACTTCGAGGTGTGAGTGGACACCTTAATTGGGTTACAACTTACAAGCCAGAACTGACCTGATATGGCGTATGATTCTTGTGAGCTAAGAGTAAAGACTGATAAGGGAATTGTCGCTGATGTTTTACATACCAATCGCATTATCAAGAAACTAAAAAGTGAAGATGCGAAACTCATTTTTCCAGACTTGGGTAATATTGAAAACATCAAGATAGTTTGCTACAGTGATGCATCATTCAGAAATCTCCAAAATGATGGTTCACGGGGTGATTCATGATCTTTCTGATTAACAAAGAAATAGTTGCTTCCATTGCTTGGAAGTACAATAAGATCAAATGAGTTGTTATTTATTTATTTATTTATTTATTTATTGGTGTTTAACCCCCTGCACACTGATGTTGAAATATCTGAAGTTCAGGGTGCAAATATTTCCCATAATGTAACTAGAAATTTAACCAATTCAATCTTGTTTGACAGAGCTTTGTCAAACAAGATTGAATTGGTTAAATTCCCAGTTGCATTATGGGAAAAATGGCTACTTAAAATTTGGATATTTTGACATCAGAGTGAAGGGAGTTAAGGTCACAGACTTATGCACAATGGCTAAACGTGACCATGACAGTTTTATGGGTGGAGGAAGCTCGAGTACCTAGAGAGACCCCCGAGCATCGACGAGCAACTGTCAGCTCCTCAACATTCTAACTCTGTTCAAGCTCCACTCAAGCAGGGTTACAGTGGTTGAAGAAGGTTAAGTATCTGTTTCTCGGGCCTTCCCGCATGGTCATTTTGGTTGCCCCATGCTCTCTTTTTTTTACCAATGCAAACTTAAAACCAGAGGCTCTAGTGAGCCTAAAACGCTCACCTGGCTCAAGTTGTCAAAAGAGATGAGTGTATCAGTAAGTGACCGGCATACACAGCTCAAATATAACCCAGGGACTCAATTTGAACAAACTTGAATCTGACACCCCCACAGATGTCCCTTTCTGTGTGTAAAGCCAAAGAGCACATTTTGTGGATGTTAGGCTGAAAATTATTATTATTATGTCACACTCAATATGGAAAGATTCTAACTGGTGGATTCGAAGAAGGTTTTCCAGAAATTTTCTCACATTGCACCGAGTTAAACTGTGGGCCCCAATAAACAGTCCAAATATTAACCCAAGGAGACAATTTGAACAAATTTGAATCTGACCTCCCAAGACAGGTTGTATAGAAAATATGAAAATATTCTGACAGGTGGATGTGAAAAGAAGATTTTTAAAGAAATTCTGTTATATGGTACTATGTTACAATTCGGGCTCCTGTAGGGAGCCTAAATATTAACCCAGGGACTCCATTTGAACAAACTTGAATCTAACCCCCATAGAGAAGTTGTGTACCAAATATCAAAAGAATCTGACTTGTGAATCTGAAGAAGAAGATTTTTAAAGATTATTCATCATGCTGCACTAAGTAAAAATTTGGCCTCCCATGGGGAGCCCAAATATTGACCCAGGGACTCGATTTGAACAGATTTGAATCTGCCCCCCCCCCCCCACCCCCCCCCCCCCCCCCCTCCTAGAGATGTTGTATACCAAATATGACAAGATTCTGACCAGTGGATCTGAAGAAGAAGATTTTAGAAGAAATTTTCTCATACTGCACTAAGTTTGGGCTTCAATAAAGAGCCCCAATATCAACCCAGGGATTTGATTTGAACAAACATGAATCTGAACTCCCTAGAGATGTTGTATACCAAATATCAAAAGAATCTGACAGGTGGATCTGAAGAAGATTTTTAAAGATTATTCCCCATATTGCAGTATGTTCAAATTCAGATTCCCATGGGAAGCCCAAATATTGACCCAGGGACTCGATTTGAACAAACTTGAATCTGACCCTCCAGAGATGTTCTATACCAAAAATGAAAGAATTCTGACTGATGGATCTGAAGAACAAGATTTTAAAAGAAATTTTCTCATACTGCACTATGTTCAACTTTGGGCTCCAATAAAGAGCCCAAATATCAACCAAGAGATCCGATTTGAACAAACTTGAATCTGACCTCACGAGAGATGTTGTATGCCAAATATTAAAAGAATCTGACTGGTGGATCTGAATAAGAAGAGTTTTCCCCATATTGCACTATGTTAAAATTCAGACTCCCATGAGGAGCACAAATATTGGCCCAGGAACTTGACTTGAACAAACTTGAATGTGACCCCCTAGAGATGTTGTATACCAAATATGAAAGAATTCTGACTGATGGATCTGAAGAAGATTTTAAAAGAAAGTTTCTCATATTGCACTAAGTTAAACTTTGGGCTCCAATAGAGAGCCCAAATATCAACCCAGGGATCCAATTTGAACAAACGTGAATCTGACACCCTTGGAGATGTTGTATACGAAATATCAAAAGAATCTGACTTTTGGATCTGAAGAAGAAGATTTTTAAAGATTATTCCCCATATTGCACTAACTTAATATTTGGGATCCCATGGGAAGCCCAAATATTACCCAGGGTCTCAATTTGAACAAACTTGAATCTGACCCCCATAGAGATGTTGTATTCCAAATGTCAAAAGAATCGAACTGTTTGATCTGAAGAAGAAGATTTTTAAAGCTTATTCCCCATATTGCCCTAAATTAATTATTTGGGCTCCTGCATTGAACCCAAATATTAACCGAAGGGTTTAATTTGAACACACTTGTATCTGACACCCCTATGGATGCTTTATACCAATTATCAAAAGATTCTGATCAGTGGTTCTGAAGAAATTTTTTTTTTTCAATTTTTGCAAATACTCTGAGCATTTTTTCGATATCCCGAACAGAACAGCCTGACAAAACTGATGGCAATTTTTTTTCTGATTCAATTCTACTGGTCCTAAGGATGCTTCATACCAAATAAGAGTTCTCTGTTCCGAGTGGTTTGGGAAATACGGGTTTTTAATTGTTTTCTATTTTTAGCCCCTTGGGTTCCGACAGGGTTGTAAAAAATAATTTTTTGGCATCAATCAATTACTTAGGACCCACTTATACTACATGCCAAATTTGGTTCAAATCGACCCACCGGTTCTTGAAATACAAATTTTGGGCAGAGCCCAAAATGGATATGCTCCCACAGAGAGCCCAAATATTGACCTACCAACTTCCCTTGAACAAGCTTTAATCTTCAACACAAAGGATGTTCCATACCTTCTCTCTAGAGGTTCCTGAGAAGAAGATTTTTAATTATTTTTAGGCTTTTGGGGCATTAACCAGAGCCTAAAGATGGCAGCTGCTTCATTTGAACAAAATAAAAAGGGTATACTTCACAGATGTTCTGCGCAATATATGTTTGAATTTGTCTTAATGGTTGTGAAGAAGAAGACAAGTTTCCAAACTTTAACGGACAACAAACGGCAGACAGACGCTGGAAACCAAGTGATGGCAATAGGTCACACTGACTTGTAGTCAGGTGAGCTAAAAATAAAAATTAAATGGTTTATGTCTGATATTTTATCCATGTTAATAAAATTGCTAAATTTGTCCCTTGAGTGCAACAAGGTTTTGCAATGCTTTAGCATTGCAAAGCCTTTTTTCACTCAAGGGACAAAATTCACCATCACCAATGCTATTCTGTAGATTATGAGGCCTAAACCATAAAACAAACCAAGAGTATGAACTTTTGATGGTAAAGAAATAATTTCAAAAATAAACAAGAGAACCCAACGGGCCTTAATCGCTTACCTGGCAAGTGGTTCAAAGAAGTATTTGGGGTCACATGCAGTTAGACATGGTTCATCAACACAACAAAGGAATGAAGTCATGAAAGGCAAAATTTTATGGAAAAACACTCAGGAATGGATTTGAATAAACTTGAACCTCACCTGCTCCCCTCCCCCCCCCCACCTCCACCCCCACGCCCCATAGAGAGCCCAAATATTGAGCCAGGGACTCGAATTGAATAAACTTGAATCTGATCCCCCTTGAGATGATATATACTAAATATGAAAGAATTCTGACTGGTGGATCCAAAGAAGGTTTTTAAAGAAATGTCCTCACACTGCACTAAGTTATGAAAGGATTCTGACTTGTGGATCTGAACTTATATTGCATCAAGTTAAAATTCAGGCTCCCATGGGGAGCCCAAATAAATACCCAGGGACTCGATTTGAACAAACTTGAATCTGACTCCCCTAGAAATGTTGTATACCAAATATGAAAGGATTCTGACTGGTTGATCTGAAGAAGACTTTTAAAGAAATTTCCTCATATTGTACTATTAAACTTTGGGCTCCAATAGAGAGTCCAAATATTAACCCAGGGACCTGATTTGAACAAACTTGAATCTGATCCCCTAGAGATGTTATATATCAAATATCAGAAGATTCTAATTGATGGTCTGGAGAAGAAGATTTTTTAAATTTTGGAAAACAATTTATGAGTGCTATCAGAGTAATGCCCCTTGTGGTGCCCTCTGTGGGTGTGGCAACTTTATTTGAACAAAATTGAATTGACATATGATAAGGAACATGGATATCAAATTTGGTTCAATTTATGAGAAGAAGTTGATAATGTAATATAAAGTTAACACCAGATGGACGATGGATGGACAGATGAAGGACAGACAGAAAGTGATCACTTAAGCTCCACCTGACTTTCAGTCAGGGGAGCTAAAAATAAAATAAAAAAACGTCTGCCCGCCCACATTCAACAAAAAAAAATGGCCTGAGAAACAGAAGATCTACTTTGTGGTGCCTAAATAGTCCCCTTTTACATTTTAGTGTTGTATATAATGACAAAGATAATGCAAAACATTAACCAGGATCGCTACAGGTCACATAAAACCGTCTCATTTTCAGGTACAAGCGGGCTGAGGGAATATTAGGAGATGAACATTCTTCAAAGAAAACAGGATTAAAAACACAGACCGCAAAGCCAAAGGACACTTGACTCTTTTATATGAATTTTTTGGGTGAACGCTGTTATGAGTGGAGTGAGTTGCACAAAATTCCTGTTGAAAAGGTATGCGAATACATTGCAGAATTCATAATATGACGTCATCAAAATGTGTTAATGTTCATTTTGCTTCAAATCTTTAACCCCTGTCTTGCTGGCATAGGGAATTAATTTCGTGGTATATACCTGTGGTATACACAGAACTTTTGTGTGGTCTTTCTGGTAAGCAAATCAGTTTTTTTCAGAAATGGACAACAAAATTGTTTGATATAGCTACATGTACCCCTGCTTTACTTCTGATGACCTCAGGGTGTTTTGATGGTGAAAAAAAATTATACCTGATGGGGCTGGGTGTGAAATAAGGAAATCTCACGCTCAGGACAAGATATTTGGTCCAGACTTGAGGCTTGCCCAAATATCTTGCCCTCGGGTGAGATTTCCCACATCTCACCCATAAGGGATAATAATATTCTTATTAATAGCATCACATCCCTAAAATGGTGGGAGAAAAATCATCCTCGATGGGTATCCGGGTTGGACGGGTAAATCTCCCCCTTGGGACAAGATATTTGGTCCAGACACTCGGCAAGCCTCGTGTCTGGCCCAAATATCTTGCCTTCGGGTGAGATTTTCCACATCTCACACCCTCACCCATCAGGGATAGTAATAATTCCACCAGTGGGAACTGATCTATATAATAACTCATTCTGCATGAGAACCACCATAAACTGGAACCACATGGAAGATAAAATGGTAAGTGTAGAATCTGTACCAACATTCAAAAGGAGACAAGGAATAAGAGTGGTGGCTTAAACATAGATACTAAAATTTGACTTCATATACAGAATGAAGAGAGTGGATTACTACTTAATTGCAGCGCCATATATTCTCCACTCGAAAAGTATTTATAATTGTTCATAACAGCACACGAAACACTGGAAAACTTTTCATCACAGGGACCAATATTTTCTTTCTGTTTGATCAGTTCAGTTCGTGATTACACTACCGACCTTGCATAAAGAAATAGTAACAAAACAAATCTGAATATTTATTTATTTTTTGGTGTTTTGTATCACATTCAGCATCTATGGCTATATCATGACTGCAACATAGATATGAAGTCAAGTTGATGCAATTGTGTACACCTATGCTCCCCACTTTAGAAGACAACCACTTCAGGCACTGGTTATCAGGTCCTATTTTACCAGTAAACCAGAACTTGTTGGCCAGAGTAAACAAGCACTTTCCCACTTCCTGGGGGTCCTGTGAAGGCAAAAAAAAACTAGAGGGCTGCCACATCCACGGGGCAGCTGATCCCCCCGAAAAAAGTGTGGTCATCATCCAGAAACTTAAAAGTACATTGCACCACATATCAAGTTTGGTTACAATCAAACTATCTTGAGGGAAGTTACCATCCGGAAACCAAAAATCATAAGATTTTCTAAATTAAAAAGGGGCATAACTCTGGTAATATTAATCAGGATGAACCCGGATTCGAACTTGACCTGTATTTTTATATGTTTAAGCCACATATCAAGTTTGGTTACAATCAAACTATTTCAAGGGAAGTTATCATCCGGAAACGAAATGTAAACGGACGGACGGACAGACGGACGGACGGATGGATGGACGGACGGACAAAAAAAACGCGTGACGTCTATATCCCCCGAAATTTTTTTTCGGGGGGATAAAAATCCCAATGACCCAATATTTTGCTTCTAAATGAATATGATGCATATCTACAGAATATGAAGCCTTTTACTTCTGGTACTGACACTTTTCAGCAGTACCAATTAAGGGTTTCCAGTACTTGACTAGTTAAATATTTATTTATTTATTGGTGTTTCAGGTCACATACTTATGCACAATGGCTAATCGTGACCATGACAGTTTTACGGGTGGAGGAAGTTGGAGTACCAGGAGAGAACCACCGAGCATCGATGAGCAACTGTCAGCTCCTCAACATTCAAACTCTGTTCAAGCTCTGCTCAAGCATGGTTACAGCAGTTGAAGACATGTGCACCAACGATGTGCAGTATGCAAGAGTACACGGCATCATCGCGGGTCGTCCCAGATGGGGATGGAACTTGGGACTCTAGACTAGTTAAAAACACTGTTAACCCTTAAGGGCCTAGAGATTTTTATATATTTTCACTATATTTTGAAAGTCTACCTCCAGTGGCTTTGCAGTTGATTATAGTCAAGTCTTGGCTGCCTACAGAGGCAGCCAAGACTTGTCTAGAAACAACTGACAAGGTACTTAAAAAACATGTTTTTAGTTTATCCAAACAATGCATGTTGGGGCACCTGTTCCTTTGCATTAAAACGTTATCAAAGTTGGAATTTGGGCCTTACAGGTTAATGAACATTCACTACAGTGAGAGCTGTGAATGCATTCAAAGACAAAAAATAAAAACGCCAAAAATTTGTTTGAAGAGTTTTGTATGTACTAGACAGATCGACTATTTTCTGAGATGAAGAGTTAAAAACACAAAGATGACACAGACAGTCAATGATATGATCACTGAAAACACGACCACATAAAAGAAGTCCAGACAGCAGTTTAATCTTGGTGAATGTGTCAATATGGCTTCCTCATTACTTATTGAGTGTTTGAGTCCTTCTATTATGTGCAAGAATAAAAGATACAGGGCAGAATTTAATGATTTCCCGTCTTTATTATAAAATGATTATGATCTTTTTGTGGTAAGCATCCAGATATTATAAAATGAAAATAATCTTTTTGTGGTAAGCGTCTAGATATGTACATTGATCTAATGTGAAGCCCACAAAAATGAATATCTCTTAATTCAATAACCCTGTTAACTGAAGATAACTTCCTTTGAACGAATGCACATTTGGTCGAAGCGACACTTGGTCAAATGGACACTTAGCTGAATGGACAGGTTGTCGATTGGACATCTGGTTGAAAGGACACTTCGTCAAATGCACATTTGGTCAAATTTTCATTCTAATGAAAGAGTCAATGACTCTGTAGCTCAACTTGGATATGACAGGAATCAGTACTTGCTGTGACCAAGACAACTGAATAATGAATATGACAGGAATTAGTATTTGTTTTGGCCCAGTCAACAATAATAAAAGAATTACAAGGTGACTGTAATGGACTACAGATTAAGACCAATCATTGTAGATTATTATTTTTGTGTGGAAATTTTCAGTCCCAAACAAAATATTTTCAGACTAAAATTTTTTCTTCTTCTTCTTAAAATTGACCAAAATGCATCAAAACACAAAAAACTAATTTCCGGATTTTGGTCAAAAATTTTCTAAGTCCCACCCGGACCCCAAATTTTCAGTGTAAAAAAAATTTTTTTTTTTTCGTCTTAAAATTGACCAAAACGCATAAAAAACCAAAAAACTAATTTCCGGATTTTGGTCCAAAATTTTCTAAGTCCCACCCGGACCCCTAATTTGCATAATTTATTCACAAGAAAAACTATGTATTATATGTAATGTATCCCATGGTACTAAACATTCATACAAAAATTTATTCAAATCAGATCTTTCATTTGGAAGTTCTGCTCAAAAATCTGATTGTACTTAATTTTGAACAAAATGGCTGCTAGCAGCCATCTTGAATTTCAGACTGGACCCAAAAACACTCCTTCTCGTCCCACAGTGATCACAAAGGTACCCAAGAAGTTTCGTGAAGATCGGTTCATAAATACGGCCTCTAGCCCGAGCCGTATTGGGATTTGCACTCACAGTGCTGAAAGTAACACTAAATAAATCAAAGTTAGCCTAATTTGCATAATTTACGCACAAGAAAAAAACCTGTAATATATGTAATGTATCCCATGGTACTAAACATTCATACAAAAAATTATTCAAATCAGAGCTTTCATATGGAAGTTCTGTACAAAAAACAGATTTCAGCATCGTCGGTACAAAATGGCTGCTGGCAGCCATCTGGAATTTGGGACTGCACCCAAAAACACTCGTTCTCGTCCCACGGTCATAACAAAGGTACCCAAGAAGTTTCGTAAAGATTGGTTCATAAATACGGCCTCTAGCCCGAGCCATAGCAGCTTGGCACTTACAGCTCTGAAAGTAACACTAAATAAATCAAAGTTAGTCTAATTTGCATAATTTACGCACGAGAAAAAAACCCGTATTATATGTGATGTATCCCATTGTACTATACATTTATACAAAACTTTATTCAAATCAGAACTTTCATACAGAAGTTCTGTACAAAAAACTGATTTTTGCATCATCGGTACAAAATGGCCACTGGCAGCCATCTTGAATTTCGGACCACACCCAAAAACACTCGTTCCCGTCCCAGGGTCATAACAAAGGTACCCAAGAAGTTTCGTAAAGATTGGTTCATAAATACGGCCTCTAGCCCGAGCCATAGCAGCTTGGCACTTACAGCTCTGAAAGTAACACTAAATAAATCAAAGTCAGTCTAATTTGCATAATTTACGCACGAGAAAAAAACCTGTATTATATGTGATGTATCCCATGGTACTAAACATTTATACAAAACTTTATTCAAATCAGAACTTTCATACAGAAGTTCTGTACAAAAAACTGATTTTTGCATCATCGGTACAAAATGGCCGCTGGCAGCCATCTTGAATTTCGGACCACACCTAAAAACACTCGTTCCCGTCCCAGGGTCATAACAAAGGTACACAAGAAGTTTCGTAAAGATCGGTTCATAAATACGACCTCTAGCTCGAGCCATAGCCAATTGTTGACGTACGGACAGATGGACAGACGGACGACGGGCCATGACAATAGCTCAAATTTGACTTCGTCAAAGTTGAGCTAAAAATTAGACCATTTCACGAAAATTAAAATTTCAAGATTTTTTTTATTTTTTCAACTTTTTTTCACTTTATTTTTTTTTTTTTAAATTTTTAAATTTTTAATTATTCCTTTCTTGATGTAGTGCAAAGGTATATAGCGACCAGACTATTGTTGTAAAATTGAGGGCTGTTTTTTCCACTTTTCACAGAAATTGTGGAGACACATCCAAGCATCAGGACTGCAAAATAGATACATAAAGTATCCTGAGTTTGCAACTAAAATAAGAATGCTGAGTGCTTTAGCCGTTTTTCCAAGCAGAACAGAATTTTATTCGAAGACTGCAGTTGTATACAAGTATAATGAATACAATAGGATACAGATAGTTATTAGCATCTTCAGGAGGCGACATGGCCTATTTAACCCTCTGCACTCTGATGTCAAAGTACGGAAATTTGAAGCAGCAAAATCATCCCAAAATGCAACTAGGAATTTAACCAATTCAGTTTTGTTTGACAGAGCACATTGAGCTCTGTCAAACAAAACTGAATTGTATAAATTGCATGTTGCATTTTGGGAAAAATTTTCTTGTTTAAATTTTGATATTTCGACATCAGTGTGCAGAGGATTAAAAGCTGATGTGAAAACAGCGTATAACCCTTTACCCAACGTAATGGCCAAAACCGGCCAGTGCTATTCTCAAAAATCTCCAATTAATTTTCTTTATTTTTTCATTTTTTGTCTCAAAAACATAGGTTATGACCCCTTGTTGGAAAGAGCTCTTCGAGCTCGTTCCAACGAGGGGTCATAACCTATGTTTTTGAGACAAAAAATGAAAAAAAATAGTTATTCAAGAATTTTTTTTGCAAGTGTCGTCTGCTTTTCATGTTAGGTAAAGGGTTAAAGAGTTAATCAATATATCTGATAATGAAACAGTGCCTCTCCTTACATACTTTGAAAATAAATACATTGGAAAGTTTAGCAGTGAAACCGTTAGTGAGCAAGAGGGACTAGTGATACATCTTGGTTGTAAGGAGCACATGTTCCTCTCAGAGATTTGGAATGGAAATGATAGAGCACTGACTGATGCAACCCCCCTCCCCACCCCCATACATTTATTTATTTATTTATTTATTGGTGTTTAAGGTCACATACTTATGCACAATGGCTAATCGTGACCGTGACAGTTTTACGGGTGGAGGAAGCCGGAGAGAACCACCGAGCAACGACGAGCAGCTGTCAGCTCTCCAACATTGTAACTCTGAATGCTGCACCGCAGCACAGACAGGGTTAGATTGGTTGAAGACATGCGCACCATCGACGTGCAGTACGCCTCAGTACACAGCGTCATCTTGCCCCCATGTAGGCAATCGGGGTGATGTGTCTTGCCCAAGGACACAACGTGGTTGCCGCAGGTGGGATTCAAACCGAGGACCTCTCGGCTTGCAGCCTGCACCTCTACCAACTGAGCCACGCACCCCCCCCCCCCCCCCAACCCCATACAACAAATCACCTTGAGGGGTGGCATCACAGATTTTGTGTTGTTGTGGAGAAAAATCATCCCAACTTCTACAAGTTTATCCTTAAGTTGAAGGAGCAGCAATTGCACACATAGACTATTATGCAGCAATTGACTGCTGGACAAACAGCTGGCCTGACTCATAAGCAATACACTGTTGAGAATAAATAAATCAGTAAAATTGTTTCAGAATGCTCTTTGAGACCACAATTAGATTACCTTCGTGGGATTGCATACAACCTAAAGTTTTATATGTATAACAGTGAAATAATGACGTGGTAAAAGTTTGCTATGGACAATGTTCATCGTGTTTGTTCAAAACATTATTTCAGTTATTTATTTATTGGGGTTTAAAGTCACACACTTCCACACAATGGCTAATCATGACCACAACAAGGAGTCAATATTAGTTATCCTTGTGTTTTCCAGGGTGTATGGGAATTTACACCAGTTTGGGAACTCGTACACCCTGAGGCGAATTTTGTTGTACTTAATACTTAATCCTACATTGTGGGCAAAAACTGACAGAAAAATTGTACTTTGTATGTTTCTTAATAAAACCAGACAAATATGGATGTCATTGCAACTGGCTCTATGAGCCAGTTCCAATGACATCCATATCTGTAATATTTTATTGCACATAAATATTAAATTTCCTGTATTTTTATTTTTATTCTAACATAACCGAGGAGAAGGTATGAAGTAATAATTAACAATGGGTACTTTTTTTTAGCCATATAGCCTGCTATTGTATATTCTTGTTTTTACATCTTGGTTAACCATGGTGTAAAAAAAAGCCACTGTGGATTGCAAGTTACACTGTACCTCTCAGCCAATCAAAACGCAGTATTTTGTTTCATTGGGAAATAATCATTTATACCGCCATGTTGCCTATTTTAGAGGACTGGCACCCCAAGTATTAGTGAATGGGTCCTAATTTACCAGTGAAAGTTAGCTTGTTTACCATAGTAAACAAGCACTGCTTCACTTCCCAGGGTTCCCGTGGGGGGCATTATTTTAGTAAATTAAGACTTATCTAGATAATATTACTAGTGGTAGGGCGATAGTAGAAATGATGAATAACCTTAAATTTCAAATCCATTGCTAGAATAATGGATTTGAAATTTTAATTTATTTGTCTATACATGTAATAGAACCATATTGTCGCGTATATTAAAACGCAACTTATGTCGCCAGTAAAGTTATTTGTGTAAAGTATATATATTTTCCATGTATATTCCCCAATCACTGAACAATGTTTAGCCCAAAAAATTAAATTAATCCAAATATAAATTTTCAAACAACTTTTGTCGAAAATTTGATGAAAGTTCGATGAAAATTGTATCTGACCAAAATGTCATTACGACCAGGTGTCCATTCAACAAAGTATCCAATTGACCAAATGATCATTCGATGAGGTGTCTTTCGATGAAGTGCCATGTAGCCAAAAAGTCAGTTCCTGTTAAATGAATAAATGAAAGTGTCAATGACACTGTAGCTAACTGGTCTGTGTGTTGAGTTTGATGAAAAGGATAATGTTCAATGTTTATGAAAGGATTATGAAATAAGACAAGAATTGTGATAATTGGGAATATGTTAATTTCTGTTCCCTGTATGCTGTGTTTTCAATAAAAATAATTTGAGGTGTAGACTGTACTAAAGAATTGAGGGGTGGGTTAATGTGGCCCTCACAGTTAATGTATGTGGCCCTCACAATCAATTTATTCCAAAATGAGTCATCCTATCAAGTCACAATGAAATCCCTTCATAAATACAGCCTGTAGACTGTGCTAAAGGTTTTTCGGGCTTCGGGCCTGAGTTGCCATCATGGTTGACCGATTGCAACCAAAAGGGGATGTCCTCATCTAGACATTATACTGAGTCATCCTACTAAGTTACAATGAAATCCCTTCATAAATATGACCTATAGTCTGTGCAAAAGTTTTTCGGCTTTTGGGCTCGGGCAGCCGTCATGGCTGAAAGATCGCAACCAAAAGGAGACGTTCTCATCTGGGTCTAATCTGGAATCATCCTACTAAGTTACAATGAAATCCCTTCATAAATACGACCTGTAGACTGTGCTAAAGGTTTTCGGGCTTCGGGCCCCTGAAGCCATCACAGTTGACCAATCACGACCAAAAGTGGATGTTATCATCTAGACATTATATGAAGTCAACCTACCAAGCTACAATGACATCCCTCCATAAATACGACCTATAGACTACGCTAAAGGTTTTCGGGTTTTGGGCTTTGGAAGCCATCACGGCAGAATGATCGTGACCAAAAGGGGACGTTCTCATCTAGACATTATTTGGAGTCATCCTACCATGTTACAATGAAATCCCTCCATAAATATGACCTGTAGACTGTGCTGAAGGGTTTTGGGCTTTGGGCCCCTATAGCCGTCACAGTTGACCAATCGCAACCAAAAGGGTTGTTCTCATCTAGACATTATATGAAGTCAACATACCAAGCTACAATGAAATCCCTCCATAAATACGACCTGTAGACTGTGCCAAAGGTTTTCGGGTTTTGGGCTCGGGCAGTTATCACGGTTGACAGATCATGACCAAATGAGGAAGTTCTCATCTAGACATCATACGGAGTCATCCTACCAAGTTACAATGTAATTCCTCCATATTAAATATGACCTGCAGACTGTGCCAAAAGTTTTTGGGTTTTGGGCTTGGGCAGTCGTCACGGTTGACAGATCATGACCAAAAGGGGACGTTCTCATCTAGATATATACAGAGGCATCCTACAAAGTTACAATGAAATCCCTTCATAAATACAACCTGAAGACTGTGCTAAAGGTTTTCAGGTTTTGGGCTCGGGCAGCCATCACGGTTGAACAATCGCGATCAAAAGGGGATGTTCTCATCTAGACATGACCCCAAACCTGCATATGAAATTTTGTGACAATTGGACAAGAACTACGGGGTGTAGCCTGTGCTAAAGGAAAATGTGAACAGACTCACAGACTAACAAGACTTCTGCACGCGTGATGGCAATAGCTTATCTTGACTTTGTCAAGTTAAGCTAAAAATCCTGTGATATGTCGAGAAATTACCCTGACAATAACCGAATTCCTCCATTTATAGACCATCTATTTTGCAACAGTACATCCAATACAGGGTTTTAATCTATTAATTATATCTTGTTTGACAGAGCTCCATGAGTTCTGTCAAATAAGATCTAATACAAAAAATACTCAGTTTATCTCTCCAGGAAAATGACCTAATTCCTGTTACTTGAATCCTCCTGGTAACGCTCTGAACTCTGATGTCAAAATGGCAAAGTTTTCCCATAATGCAGTAATATATTTAACCAAATATTCCTTATCTGACAGAGCTTAGTGACCACAACACAGGAATAATGTCATGTTTAATCAATCATTTATAATTATGCAATGCATATCATCCTAGACAATAGTGACAACATCCTTTTCTACCAGTCAAACAAATTTTGTTTATCACAGCGAAAAAGCATTTCTCCACTTTCAGGGGTACCCACAGGTTAACTAAACTGCCAAATTGTCATTAAAATGTACAGCTAACATTATCAAGTGTTCTGTTCCTAATACTATGGCACGGGTTGGGTCGAACTTTGGAAATTTTGGGCGGGCAACATTTTTTTGTCATTTCAAGGGTAATTTTTGTGCTGAATCCAAACTTGTTTGATGCCATTCACAATGAAACTTACATAATGTATGTTCCACTACTAGATGGTGTGCAAGCCAGAAAATAAGCGGACTGTCATCTGCAAAATGAGGTCCCCAAAGGGTAAATTTAGTGATGCTACCCTGCACAGCAGGGTAGCATCACTAAATTTACCCTCTGTGAACCTCATTATGAATCAGGGTCTCACAAATAAATAAAAAGAGGTACCCAGAGGATAAATTGGCCCACTGTATGGAATAGCATCATCAAATTCACCCTCTGGGAACCTAATTTTGCAAATGTCAGACTGCTTATTTTCAGGCCTGATGGTGTGTTGTGCACACAATTCATGACAGACCCACCAAGGTCAAGCTCATAGACATGGAATGAGCATACACATCAACATTCTGGGGTCTGGGTCATAACTTTTTAATGAGAAGAGATAACACAATGACACTTACACAACTTATGTATCACCACTAGATGATGTGTCGCATATGAAATTCATAACCAAAATCAAGGTCACAGAAGAAGTCTAAGAAGGAATGAACATGCACATCAATTTTTTGGATCGAGTCCATAATTTTTTAATGGGAAAAGATAATATCACAACGAAAACTTACTCAATATATTGTACCACCATTAGATGGCACGTCACATATAAAATTCAAACCCTGAATAAACTTAACTGTAGAGTGCTAAATTATTTTTTATAAGCTAAATGTCTTCACAAATCTTTGCCTTGTTACAATTTATGGGAGAGTAAATCATTTGACTTCAAAGATAATATGAAGCACATGCACAGAATATGAAGCCTTGAACTTGTGGTAACCACATTTCAGAGTAAAGCACAAATTTGGGCTTCCAGCACTCAACCATTTAATGAGCACATTTATCTAATATTCCAAATAGACTGTGTGCTGTAACTGCATCTCTTTTCAACTGGAATGCTTCCAGTGATTCAGATACAAAATGTACTAGAGGCTCAAATGAGAATAAAATGCTCACTTGGCTCAAGTTGTCAAAAGAGATCAGTGTATCAGTAAGTGATGGACAGCAAAAGCAATTTTTTGATTTGCCATGACACAACCAAAAGAAGTTTTTTTGGACATCTTTTCCTCTGGTCCTAGGAAAGCTTCTCTGGCAAAAACAAAGCTATTCTGTGAAGTCTCAAAAAAGTGTCTGTATGCAAATGTTTTTGTTTTTAACTTCTGCGGTTTTCTCATACTCCACTCCCAAATTTTGTTTGGGTAAATCAAGTACTTATGACCCTGTTATACTACATGCCAAATTTGCTTCAAATCAGCCCATCGGTTCTTGAAATACAAATTTTTGGTGGAGCCCAAAATGGGCGTGCTCCCAAAGAGAGCCCAAATATTGACCTACAAACTTCCCTTGAACAAACTTTAATCTTCAACACCAAAGGAACTTCCATACCAAATATCAAACATTTCCTCTGGTGGTTCATGAGAAGAAGATTTTTAAAAGATTTTTAGGCTTTTTGGGCATTAATCACTGTCCGAAGATGACAGCAGCTTCAGGTGAACAAAGTAGAAAGGGTATATTTCAAAGATAGTCTGTGCCATATATATCTGAATTTGGCCAAGTGGTTTTGAAGAAGACAAGTTTCAAAAGTTAACAGATGATGCACGACACATGGCAGATGCCAAGTGATGGCAAAAGCTCCCATTGACTTTCAGTCAGGTGAGCTAAAAAGCAATGTGATATCATTTTTAATAATTATACTTTTGAGGGGAGTTTTTTCCCTTTCATATTTGGAAATGTACATGGTCTCTTGCAAGCACCTTTCAAAAAGCTGGTAATGTTTTACAAATAGTAACATAAACAAATTGTTACTGAGCACATACTTGTATGCTGCAGTTGCAGGATACAGAATTTGATTCAGGTGGACTTGGTAGACTGATATACAATGTATTCGGGTAATTACAGATTAAATACATGCTTATTGCAATATAAAATAACCGGACATAGAGTGTTGACCAGTTAAATTTTTCTATCCACTTTTGTTAGCATTTAGCAATTGTCCATTAATGCAGTTTGCACAAGCGAGTAAATAAATTGGATAAAATGAATTCAAGCTTATGTGTTAAAACACCTTAGCTAACAGTTATTAAAACATTCCTGCCTTTGAGCCTGGAAATAAGCAGACTGTCATCTGCTGAATGAGGTTCCAGAGAGTGAATTTGGTGATGCTACCCTGCACAGCAGGGTAGCATTACTAAATTTACCCTCTGTGAACCTAAATCTGAATCAAGTTCTCAGGCCTAAACAGAAAGAGGTACCCAGAGGATAATTGGGGAATTCCCGCCCACTGTATGGGGTAGCATCAGAAAATTCACCCTCTGGAGACCTCATTCTCCAAATGACAGATTGCTTATTTCCAGGCTTGCCTACCTATTACTTATACAGCATGTCTTTAAATCAATAATAATGATAATCAATGAAAACATCATAGACTTCATAGGAAAAGATAAAACTATCAGAGCACCATTCTCCTTTTTAAAATTTTAAGAACTGCATTCACAATTAATTCCATTATGGAAGGAAAATTTTAAAACCATCGACAGGACTGTTTAACCCTTTACCTAACACAATATCTTTTAAAAATGAATTAAATTTCACATTTTTCGAAAGCAAATTTCACAATTTTTCAATAAAACCGTACAAATATGGATATCATTTGAACCAGATCGACGAGCTGGTTCCAATGATATCCATATTTGTATGGTTTTATTGAGAAACTTCCGAGATATTTTAGGCTGTCGTAAGCTTATTCTGGTTAATTTTCAGGCCGTTTTTTGTCGCTATGTTAGGTAAAGGGTTACACAGATGTCGAAATATCAAAATTTCAAGCTACAAATTTTTTCCATAATGCAGCTAAAGAATTTTAACAATTCAGTCTTGTTTGACTGGAATATGGGGGGCACTTATCTGAGCCCTTTCATGTGGATTTGAACTAAAATGCTCCAGTGCATGAACTAAAATGCTCCAGTGAACAAGATTAAGATATCATCAACTAAAATGCTCCAGTGAACAAGATTAAGATACAAACACTGTTAACTCTCAGCTCTCTCGACCCCATATTTCCCATCCAGCATGAACAATTTAACAAATTACATCTTGTTTGACAGAACTCAGTGAGCTCTGTCAAACAAGATATGATTTATTAAATTCTCAGTTGCACTGTGGGAAACATTTCCTGCTGAAAACTTTGGTATTTTGACATCAGTATGCAGAGGGTTAATTTCTGATTTTTTTGTTCAAAAGAGTTTTTCTCTTTAATCTGACCCTCAAAGTAACTTTTACATGATACAGTAGAATCCTCTTAATTGAATATCCATTTTGCCAGTGAATGTTATTCAATTAACAGGAGTATACAATTAACAGGGATTTTGTCAGTTTCTTGTGTTCTGGAGGTAAACTGAGCATTTATTCTATTATATCTTGTTTGACAGAGCTCATAGAGCTCTGTCAAACAAGATATAATAGAATAAATGCCTGTATTGGATGTAGTGGGGCCAAAAAGTTTGATAAATAAGAAGAATTTGGTGCGTGTCACAGTAATTTTTTCGACATATTACAAAAATTTATATACAATTAACAGGAGTTTACTCTACAACCCATATGCAATTAACAGATCAAATTTGTACTGAAGGTATGGTAAATGGTTTTGAGTTTGAAAATTATATTCAATCAACAGGGATATACAATTAAAAGATATCCAGTTAAGTGGGCGCCACTGTACTATAATACTTTGAATTTTTTATATAAAGTCAACGAAGAGAAATTTAGTGAGACAATGATTCCTTGAACTATGCTTTGTACTTCATGTATCCAATTGAAACATTCTGACTCTCTGTTCAGATTGCCCTCACAAGATGGCTTCCCACCAGCCCTTTGCCCTTCCAGGCTTCCAACACTTTAAATAGTAGTTATTTATTTTTGGGGGGATTAACCCTTTACCCAACGTAACGGCCAAAACCGGCCAGCGCTATTCTCAAAAATCGCCAATTAATTTTCATTATTTTTTTCATTTTTTGTCTCAAAAACATAGGTTATGACCCCTCGTTGGAACGAGCTCGTTCCAACGAGGGGTCATAACCTATGTTTTTGAGACAAAAAATGAAAAAAATTAGTTATTCAAGAATTTTTTTTGCAAGTGTCGTCTGCTTTTTATGTTAGGTAAAGGGTTAACAACACTTTCGACAGCCAGGGTCACCTTGTGTCGGACAGTTTTATGAGTGAAGGAAGCAGGAGTAACCGAAGAGAACCACCAAGCAATTTATTTATTTATTGGTGTTTTAAGGTCACATATTTCTGCACAATGGCTAACCATAACCGTGACAGTTTTACGGGTGGAGGATGCCGGAGTACCCGGTGAGAACCACCGAGCAATGGCGAGCAACTGTCAGCTCCCCAACATACCAACTCCACACAAGCAGGGTTAGCATTGGTTGAAGACAGGTGCACCATCGACGTGCAGTACGCCTTAGTACACAACGTCACCGCGCCCCCACGTGGGCAATGGAGGTGAAGTGTCTTGCACAAGGACACAATGCGGTTGCCGCAGGTGGGATTCGAACCGAGGACCTCTCGGCTTGCAGCCTGCACCTCTACCAACTGAGCCACCACGCCCCACCACCAAGCAATGGCAAGCAACTGTCAGACTCCCCAACATACTAACTCCGCACAAGCTGCATTAGCACTGGTTGAAGACAAGTGTGCCATTGACATGCAGTATGCCTTAGTACACAGCACCATCATGCCCCCACTTGGACAATCAGGATTAAGTGCCTTGCCCAAGGACACAATGCAGTTACCCCTGGCTGGGATCAAACTGTGGACCCCTCAGTTTGAAGTTCAATGCCGTAGCCACCACACTCCCATCAAAGGTATTTAACCCTTTACCCAATGCACATTTATTTTAAATATTATTTTAAATGAATAAAATGATTTAAGTCAAGCTCATTCCAATGATGAGTCATATGATATGGTTGTTTTCAAACTCATTATTTTGTAAATTACACGATTCGTTAGGTCACGGGTTAAGTAAGTGGATACAAATGAGAAATTTAAGCATTTCCAAGCAGGAACGCTATAAGCACAGGAGCAGAGGGCGTGGCTGCCCTCCCTGCCTCCATATTAACCTATTCACACGAGCATGTCATTCTGTGTTTATTACATGCCTTCACATATATAAAAATAATTAGGAGAAGTACACTCAGCAATTTGTTTTACAACTATCAACAAGTTATTTCACAATCAGTTCAGTTTCGGGTGATCAATCACCTGCTAATGTTTACAAACACATGTGAGATTTTAGGGGAATTCCCGTGGCCAAATTTATAAATAGGCCGAACATGTAGTCTACATATGTTTGTACTATCGTAGTACATGCATATTTGAGTTAGTTCTATTCAATTTGTTATCATTATACAGCAAAGAATGATTGGTTTGAACTCTCCCATCAAAACTTTTGAAGTACAGTAGAATCCTCTTAATTGAATATCCATTTTGCCAGTGAAAATTATTCAATTAACAGGAGTATACAATTAACATGGATTTGGTCAGTTTCTTGAGTTCTGGAGGTAAACTGAGCATTTATTCTATTATATCTTGTTTGCCAGAGCTCATAGAGCTCTGTCAAACAAGAAATAATAGAATGAATGCCTGTATTGGATGTAGTGAGGCCAAAAAGGTTGATAAATAAGGGGAATTTGGTGTGTGTCACAGTAATTTTTTCGACATATTACAAAAAGTTATATACAATTAACAGGAGTTTACTCTAGAACCCATATGCAATTAACAGATCAAATTTGTACTGAAAGTATGGTAAATGGTTTTGTGTTTGAAAATTATATTCAATTAACAGGGATATACAATTAAGAGATATCCAATTAAGTGGGCTCCACTGTAATTCTACACACAAAGATGTTTTTATTTAGATTGTTGTCTTTGCGATAGTTTATTAGAATGCAATCGCTTTGTTTAACCCTTTACCCAACGCAGACGATAACAAAATTTATTATTTTAAATATCATTTATTCAATTTTTTCAGGGGGCGCGGTGGCTCAGTAGGTAGAGGTGCAGGCTGCAAGCCGAGAGGTCCTTGGTTCGAATCTCACCTGCGGCAACCGCGTTGTGTCCTTGGGCAAGACACTTCACCCCCATTGCCCATGTGGGGGGCACGATGACGCCGTGTACTAAGGCGTAGTGCACGTCGATGGTACGCATGTCTTCAACCAATCTAACCCCGCCTGTGCTGCAGTGCGGAATTACGATGTTGGGGAGCTGGCA
Organism: Pictodentalium vernedei; assembly: GCA_031216915.1. Classification (NCBI taxonomy): domain Eukaryota; kingdom Metazoa; phylum Mollusca; class Scaphopoda; order Dentaliida; family Dentaliidae; genus Pictodentalium; species Pictodentalium vernedei. Next base: position 845,239,344 of record CM062297.1, read on the forward strand.
GCTGCTCGTCGTTGCTCGGTGGTTCTCTCCGGGTACTCCGGCTTCCTCCACCCGTAAAGCTGTCATGGTCATGATTAGCCATTGTGCATAAATATGTGACCTTAAAAACATCAATAAATAAATAAATTCAATTTTTTCAAAAAATTTCAACAAAACCATATCATGTGACCCCTCGTTGGAACGAGCTCGACGAGCTCGTTCCAACGAGGGGTCACATGATATGGTTTTGTTGAAATTCTTTGAAAAATAATATTTTTTCAACTGCTGAATTTGCATATTACGCGGGCGGATGCGGGCGATTCGTTGGGTAAAAGGTTAAACTGCATTGCTTCTGTGATTGTAGGTCAAACGGAAATTCCAAGTAGGTGGAGTTATGTTAAGTTTTGACGGATAACGGGATTGTCCAAAAAGAGTCTGTCAATGATTTCTGTTCGGCACATGTATGCGGAATGGATTTTCATTTTCTGCATGGTTTAACGTTGCTGTAGATGGGGATTTCATAGAACAGGCATGTAATAAAACTGCTTATACACATGTATTTGATAAAAAAAATCTCAGTACTCACAGAATTAACATTGGATCCATTAACCACAACAGATTCAGCAAATCTCACCCGAGAAGGATTATTTTTCAACTTTGCTTTTTTGGCTGCTGTTAAAATGGCTGATTTTCTTGAAGTCTGGAACAGAATTGCATTCATATAAACATCAGAACCAAGTAGGAACATGTGAGCCTAATGTGAAATTTAATTTATTTACTGGAGTTTAACGACACTTTTGACAGCCAGAGTCACCCCTTGTCAGACAGTTTTATGGGTGGAGGAAGCAGGAGTATCTGGAGAGAACCACTGAGCAACAGCAAGCAACTGTCAGATTCCCCAATGTACTAACTCCACACAAGCAGGATTAGCATTGCTTGAAGACAGGTGCACCATGGACATGCAGTATGCCTTAGTACACAGAGCTACCATGCCCCCACATGGGCAATCAGGATTAAGTGCCTTACCCAAGGACACAAGGCAGTTACCCCTGGCAGGGATCGAAGCATGCACCTCTCGGTTCAAAGTTCAATGCCCTAACCACTGAGCCATCGCACTCCTGTGAAATTTAATTAAAACTGTTTTATATCTCTTGGAATTGAAAAATAAACAAAACTCTCAAGCCAACTTTCCCCCACTCCCATTCTCTAAGCTGGTATGCTGTTATGTTACATGAGCTCATGCCAATTATAGTTATTAAAGTCATATTTTGGGAGAAAGATTTTTGTGAATAGCACTGGCCGGTGTTGACTATTACTTTGGGTAAATGCTTAAGCAGAGTATGTTGTATAACATTTTGAATGGACTAACCATTGTGGTAATATTAATATGCCTCTATAGAATCAGGATCAACTCATGTTACAGACAGTGCATATTATGTCAACATTACATTTAAAATGTCATAGTTAACCCATTATTGAAGTGTTGGGAGGAATAGCTCCAAAATTTATTTTTTGAAGATAAATGTCTCATTTAATAGTTTTAATACAGTGGAACCCTGTTAATTGAATAGCCATTTTGTCAATGGAAATTATTCAAATAAGAGAAGTATTCAATTAACAGGGATTGGGTCACTTAAATTTCCTGTATTCTAGAAATATTATATCTTGTTTGATAAAGCTCCATGAGCTCTGTCAAACAAGATATAATAGATTAAATGCCTGTATTGGATGTACTGCGGCCAAATAGGGCTATAAACAAAGGAAAACTGGGCAGAGTCAGGGTAATTTCTTGACAGGTTACAAGATTTTTGATTCGATTAACAGGAATTTACTCTATAACCTATTTTCAATTTCAAATTTGTACTGGAGGTATGGTAAATGGTTTTGAGTTGGGAAATTATATTCAATGAACAGGGTTATTCAGTTAAGAGATATACAATTAAGAGGGCTCCACTGCATAACATTTTGAATGGACTAACTATTGTGGTAATATTAATACATCAATTGACAGCTGGTGTTACAGACAGTGCATATTACGTCAACATTACATTTAAATGTCATAGTTAACCCATTATTGAAGTGTTGGGAGGGATAGCTCAAAAATTTATTTTTTGAAGATAAATATCTCATTTCAAAGTTTTAATATATAATTTCGGAGTTAATATGAATCATATATGTGTAAAAATGTTAACTATAATATTACCCGAGATGAAACCTCTGCTGAAACCTAATCAAACACCCTTCATTATTGTACAATTGTTGTGACAGCATTACAAAATATGCCCTTTCATACATTTTGTCTGCATTACTGACACTGATTTTTTTTATTGGAGTTTAACGACATTTTTGATAGCCAGGGTCACCGCGTGTTGGACAGTTTTACATATCGAAGAAGCCGGAGTACCCAGACAGAACCAGTGAGTAACAGCGAGCAACTATGAGACTCCCCAACAGACTTACTCCATACAAGCAGAGTTAGCATTGATTGAAGACAAGTGCACCATGGACGTGCAGTTCGCCTTAGTACACATTATATACATAATGCCACTGTGTCCACCCCCCCCCCCATTGTGTCTGACATAGAGCCTCCAAAATGGACTTGGGAGTGGGGGACTAGTCCTAACTAGGACCCTTCAGTCATTGCCCCTCCTCCCACTTCCCTTCAGAGAAGTGGGAGGAGGGGGCAATGAATGGCAGGTCCTAGTTAGAGCTAGGAGAGTACAAATCATAGCTATACATCCTTAAAATGTATCTCACTGCTAGTGATTAACCAATGTTCAGCAATTGCATCTGACATTGGCCGATTTTAAGCCATCGGTTGACCATCAGTAGAGGTGTTTGAACATCGATCCATGCCGATGGTTACACAGAACACCACTGGTTTAAAATTGTTTGTATTTACCTTTGATTAACAATCTCATACAAGCAGTAACATACTTAATAAGTTGTCACAATGATTGGCAGGAATCAAGATTGGCCTAATCTCATTGATTGGTTTGATCTTCCCCTTGACTGCTGCTCAAGACACACATGCCACATGTTGTGTGATGACTCCATGAAATGCAACATCAGCATAAACAAGTTAACAGTGCAGCGTCTTTGATCGTCGATCAAAGATGGCTGCACTGTTAACTTGTTACCACTGATGTCATATTTTTATTTTAAAACACACACTGACATTCTCTTAAGGTCAACAAACAAATCAACCTGACTGTACTGTAACATTAACCCTGTTCTATGCATTCTTAAACATACTCCTCCTTTTGGTTGTTATTATCTGACAACGGCACTCACAATCGGCAGATTGTATGCTCAACTAATCAGCAAGCAGATGACGGTTGCAAACCCTTATCAGTTAATCACTACTCACTGTGATAAAAGATTCTGTACAAGCACAATGTACTGATATTTATCTTACAACAAGAATGTATTTCTCCTAATGCCCATGTTAAAATGCCTAGTTAACCAGTTGTTCCCACTTAAATTTTTGGCACTAGTCGACAATACAATCAGCAGTCGATTAGTCATGCATGATCAAATGAAAGTTTGTATTCCATAAGTTGATATCAGGCTCTTCCGTTTAAAAATCACAGGCACGTGGTATGTTGATTATCTTTTTTCTATTCACTTTTAAGATAAATGTCACAAACACTTCAATGTTTACCAGTTCCTTACAATTGGAATTTCTGGAGGGAATCATTTGCACATCACGAAAAGGGGGTGGAAAAAATTATTATATGCACCTTTGACCAACATCCCTTTGTCCGACAATGACCACTGGCAAACAAATATCAATGAAAGTGTCAATGACACTGTAGCTCAACTTGACAAACTTGAACTTGGTAAGTTATAAATGAAATGGCAAAATTGAAGATCATTGGGACCAATGTCAGTTTTTTGCCAGTGGCAACAGTTTTTGACAGAAACCAAAGAAAATCGATAGCTCCCATCTAGAGGCCTCCCCAAACAAGCATGCCAGGTTTCTAAGCAATCCGATCATAAATGTGCCCTGTAGGGTGTACAAAAGGGAAATATTGTGGTCTGACTAGACTAAATTCTAAGAACGTTGGCTGTGGCAACATTTTTTGATGGAAATGGAAGAAAATCGATAGCTCCCATCTAGAGGTCACCGTAAATAAGCATACCAGGTTTCAAAGCAATCTAATCATAAATGAGCCCTGTTGGGTGAGCCAAGGGGAAATATTGAGGTCTGACTAAACTAAGTTCTAAGAATGTTGGCTGCGGCAACATTTTTTGATGGAAATTGAAGAAAATCGATAGCTCCCATCTAGAGGTCACCCCAAACAAACATGAAAGGTTTCTAAGCAATCCGATCATAAATGTGCCCTGTAGGGTGTGCCAAAGGGAAATATTGTGGTTTGACTAAACTAAGTTCTAAGAACGTTGGCCGCGGCAACATTTTTTGACAGAAATTGAAGAAAATCTATAATTCCCATCTAGAGGTCACCCCAAACAAGCATGCCAGGTTTCAAAGCAATCCGATCATAAATGTACCCTGTAGGGTGTGCCAAAGGGAAATATTGAGTCTTCTGACTAAACTAAGTTCTAAGAACGTTGGCCGCGGCAACATTTTTTGACAGAAATTGAAGAAAATCGATAGTTCCCATCTAGAGGTCACCCTAAATAAGCATACCAGGTTTCAAAGCAATCAAATCATAAATGTGCCCTGTAGGGTGTGCCAAAGGGAAATATTGTGGTTTGACTAAACTAAGTTCTAAGAACGTTGGCCGCGGCAACATTTTTTGACAGAAATTGAAGAAAATCTATAGCTCCCATCTAGAGGTCACCCCAAACAAGCATGCCAGGTTTCAAAGCAATCCGATCATAAATGTACCCTGTAGGGTGTGCCAAAGGGAAATATTGAGTCTTCTGACTAAACTAAGTTCTAAGAACGTTGGCCGCGGCAACATTTTTTGACAGAAATTGAAGAAAATCGATAGCTCCCATCTAGAGGTCTCCCCAAACAAGCATACCAGGTTTCAAAGCAATCTGATCGTAAATGTACCCTGTAGGGTGTGCCAAAGGGAAATATTGAGGTCTGACTAAACTAAGTTCTACGAACTTTGGCCGTGGCAACATTTTTTGCCGGAAATTGAAGAAAATCGATAGCTCCCATCTAGAGGTCACCCTAAATATGTGTATCAGGTTTCAAAGCAATCAAATCATAAATGTGCCCTGTAGGGTGTGCCAAAGGGAAATTTTGTGGTTTGACTAAACTAAGTTCTAAGAACGTTGGCCGCGGCAACATTTTTTAACGGAAATTGAAGAAAATCGATAGCTCCCATCTAGAGGTCACCCCAAACAAGCATAAGAAGTTTCAAAGTAATCTGATGATAAATGCGACCTGTGAGGTGTGCCAAAGGAAATTGTGGACGTACGTACTAACGTACTAACATACTAACGTACGTACATACGTACGTACATACGCCGACGGACGAGAAGTGATGGCAATAGCTCAGCTTGACTTTGTCAAGTTGAGCTAAAAAATGTAAGATTTTAAAATAAGTTTTTTTTATGACATACATTCAAAGTTTTAAGCAGTTTAATAAAATCAAAACATGGTTTTCATATGAAACAAAACACTCTGGAAAAGCCCAATGGATAGGCAATTTATTCTGGAAGCAGCATTACTGACACTGAGGGATTTTTTCAGAATTATAATCTGCGACGAAAAACACCTCATCAAAGAGAAAGTCAGCACACCTGACAGATACGTGCTATCTACTGCCCAGGGCTTAAATTTCGACAAGAATCCGAGAATCGATTCGCACAAAGATTCGCGCAATAAAACCGGCGAGAATCGATGTAGATTCTTGCTGCACCTCTGCTATGATTCGCGTGAAAAAAATGAGTCAATTTAACCCTTTAACTAACACAGCAACAACAAATTAACCAGTAGAAGGCTAACATGACCTGAAATATCCTGACACTTTGTCAATAAAATCTTACAAATAGGGCTGTCATTGGAACCGGCTCATTGAGCCGGTTCCAACGACAGCCATATTTGTAAGATTTTATTGGTAAATATTGTTCATTTAATTATTTTAGCATTTATTTATTATTTATTGTTTATAAATTATCAAATTTAGTTTTAAAAATAAAAAAGGTGTGTTAGGTAAAAGGTTGACGTGTGTTATCAGTACACAACAGTGGTTCCACCATGGTGACGTGATGGGATCCTGGGACACTCATAGTAGGTATGGATTCTCGCAACCATTTTCACGAGAATCCAAATGGATTCTCACAAATTTAGACGAAATATAAGCCCTGACTGCCCACGCAGAAAATATCCTGCACTTGACTGTCGGCACTTTGATATGTCTGATATAAAGTAACAAACATTTGTTATCATCGAAATGACTGATAAAACCAGTCAGATTCAGATACTGTTCATTCAACATTTATTTATTTATTTATTTATTTATTGGTGTTTAAGGTCACATACTTATGCACAAGTACAGGTTATTGGACACTTAGTTCGAGGCCGCGGAAGTGGCCGAGAACTAAGGTGTCCGATAACCTACTTGTTGTTCAGCGTTTCATCTTGCTGACTGTACGTGACAAATTCACCTCCCACTATAAGTTGTGCCAGTGCATCTGTGTACGTATTGAGGGACTTGCTCAAAATTCTCAACTGTCACTGTGATGGCATAAAAGTGAAATTGACAAAGCACGAACTCAAGTTGGCAATGCGACAACTCCATCAGACACATTTCTGCGTCAGGCTATAAATCCCGGCACAACTTATAGTGGGAGGTGAATTTGTCAAGTACAGTCGGCAAGATGAAACACTGAACAACAAGTAGGTTATCGGACACCTTAGTTCTCGGCCGTGGCTTCGAACTAAGTGTCCGATAACCTGTACTTCTTGTCTTTGCTTTCAATACAAATCATTTCCACCGTTCCGTAAGTACCGTTTCTCGATTTTTATTCCATATACCTCTTCCCAAATAAGCTGCACGTTCACCGAGATGGGTCAATGTCAGCGGAAGCCATCACAGTGACAGATGAGAACTTTGAGCGAGTCCCTCGATAAGAATGCACGTCTCACTGAGTTTTCATAAGGTCAATGACGGCGGTGTCTCTTTGAAATTGGAGAGTATGATAACTTATTTATCGTATGCTTGGGAGGCTGCCAATTTCTGGAACTCAAAGTCTGTTGAACAACAATGGCTAAACATGAATGTAACAGTTTTATGGGTGGAGGAAGCCTGAGTACCCAGAGAGAACCACTGAGCAACGACGAGCAGCTGCCAGCTCCCCAACATTGTAACTCCGCATTGCAGCACAGGCAGGGTTAGACTGGTTGAAGACATGCGCACTATCGACGTGCAGTACACCTTAGAACACGGCGTCATCGTGCCCCCAATGTGGACAAGCGGGGTTAAGTGCCTTGTCCAAGGACACAACGTGAGAGTCCGAATCAATCGCTCAGACGGTCACCCATCCGAGGATTAACCGGGCTCGACATTGCTTAACTTCGGTGATCTGACGAGAACCTGTTCATTCAACATTTGAACCCTCTAACCCTTATGTCAAAGAAGTCAAATTGAACAAATGCACACCCAAATATCATTTTTGTAGATTCTGCAGATGCATGATTTCCTGCTCACCTGTATTGTCATTTTAATGACTACAATCACTCAAATTATGAAGTGACTTGTCGACTAGTCAGTGACTAATAGCTGGCAACTAGTCGACTACTGAATTTACTAGTTGTTTACTAGTTGTTTTAACACTACCCATTGCAAGTAAAAATGTCTACATCTAAATCTGTATTGAGGGTAGGAACTGTATGTTCGATCATCCAAGTCAGAGAGAGAATGTTTTTAACATGCATTCAATTGACATTGAGTTATTACACATGTCGAGGCTACCATTTTTGATAACAGTAATTAAAATAAATGATAAATAAATGACCAGTTCAAAGAAATAAATTACACTAGATCATTTTTAACAGTGATATGGGTTGACCATTTACCTAATGAAATGGACAGAGCTTTCACAAACGTCACATTTCAAAGTTTATTATTTTTTTCATTATTTATTTATATATTTTGGGTGTTTAACCCTTTACCTACCATGAAAAGCAGACGACACTTGCAAATATGAATAACTAATTTTTTGCCTCAAAAACATAGGTTATGATCCCTCACTGGAACGAGCTTTATGAACTCGTTCCAACAGGGGTCATAACCTATGTTTTTGAGACAAAAAATGAAAACATAATGAAAATTAATTGGCAATTTTTTAGAATAGAGCCGGCCGGTTTTGGCTGTTATGTTAGGTAAAGGGTTAAGGTCATATATTTGTGCACAATGGCTAATCCTGACCACAACATGGATATAAAGTCAAGTTTAGTCAATCATTTATACCCATGTTACCCATTTTAGAGGACTTCTACCCTAAGTATTGGTGACTGGGTCCTATTTTGGAGATTTGTGCTGGATGTTATGTTAAGTAGGGGGTTAATAGAGAGTAAAACAATATTTTTTTATGATAAATGTGATTGATAAGACGAGCAACTAATATGAAGGGTCTTCAACAACGTTGTTAGTTTAATTGGTAGAGTGCAAAATTATTTTTGATCATCAAAATTTGTTCACGTCTTTAACTTGTTGTAATTTATGGAAGAGTGCCTATAGGCACTCTCCCATAAACAGTAATAAGGCAAATCTTTACAGACTGATTAATTTCACCACAAAGGTAATAGGAAGCACATCAGCAGAGTATGAGGTCTTTAAGTTGTAGTGCAAATAATATGGGCTACCAGCACGCTACTAGTTAAAGTGAAATTTATAAAACGTGCTGTCACACTTCAGGTAAAGAACAGATCTATGATTTTGGATGGGTTTCATAAATTCTCTGTAAACTGGGGGGAAAGCTGAAGTTTTGATTTATCACTTGATTCAAAACCCAATAAAACATGGATTGAGAAATAAACACCTCTTTGTATGAGGCCTTGAATTATGTTGTTGGAACAATGTGTTGTTTGGAAGAGCAAGTATTCTAAACGTAGTCTCCAGTGATATTGATTTATTTATTGGGGTTTAACAACACTTTTGACAGCCAGGGTCATCTCATGTCAGGCAGTTTCATGGGTGGAGGAAGCCAGAGTACCAGGAGAGAACCACCAAGTCATGGTGTGTAACTGTCAGGCTCCCCAACATGCCCCACACAAACAGGGTTAGCATTGGTTGAAGACAAGTGCACCATCGACATGCAGTATGCCTTAGTACCCAATGCCACCATGCCCCCAAGTGGCCAATAGGGTGAAGTGTCTTGCCCAAGAACCAAGCACGGTTGGTGCAGGTAGGATTTAAACCTAGGACCTATGGGCTTGCAGTCTGCATCTCTACCTACTGAGCCACCATGCTCCAAAACAACAGTTCAAAACTCCAAAGCCATATTTTTTACAATACATAATGTTCGAATTGTAAACAGAGGGTTACCAGTCATGATTAACCTCTGTACACTGATATTGAAATACCAAAATATCAAGCTGCCAATTTTTCCCATAATGCAACTGGGAATTTAACCAATTCAGCCTTGTTTGACAGAGGTCATTAAGATTTAATTGCTTAAATTCCTAGTTGCATTATGGGAAAATGAAAGTGTCAATGACACTGTAGCTCAACTTGTCAAGACAAAGACATTTACATGTATAGTATGTGACACAGCAATGACAAACATCTAGGTAATAACCTGATAACAAAGGTACATATAAAGTATTGTAATGGTCTGTACATAAATACTGACTGTTGCCTGTAACAAATGTATAGGTAAAGTATTGTAAAGATGGGTGACAGGCAGATGCTAAACTAGAAAAAAAATCCCAGACTGGGTCTGACTGAACCCCAAAATATTTGTTCTCATAGCACAGTGATAACAAAGGCACCCCAAAACACACTCATTCCTGTCCCAAGGTGAAAACAAAGGTACCCAAGAAGTTTTGTGAAGATCAGTTCACAAATATGAGCTGTATAGAAGTTGTGACAAAAAACTGATTGGACCGAATTTCGGTACAAAATGGCCACTGGCAGCCATCTTGAATTTTGGACCGCACCCAGAAACACTCGTTCTCATCCCAAGGTGATAACAAAGGTACCCAAGAAGTTTTGTGAAGATCGGTTCATAAATACAGCCTCTAGCCCGAGCCGTATTGACTTGTGCACTTACAGTGTATAAGTAGCACTGAATAAATCAAAGTTCATCTAATTTGCACAATTTCTGCACGAGAAAAAAACCTGTACTATATGTGATGTATTCCATGTTACTAAACATTCATACAAAAATTTATTAAAATCAGAACATTCATACAGAAGTTCTGTACAAAAGACTGATTGCACTAATTTTGGTACAAAATGGCTGCTGGTGGCCATCTTGAATTTTGGACCACACCCAAAAACACTCGTTCTCATCCCACGGTGATAACAAAGGTACCCAAGAAGTCTTGTAAAGATCGGTTCATAAATACGGCCTCTAGCCTGAGCCGTATAGAAGTTGTGTACAAAAAACTGATTAGACCTAAGTTCGGTACAAAATGGCCACTGGCAGCCATCTTGAATTTTGGACCGCACCTAGAAACACTCGTTCTCGTCCCAAGGTGATAACAAAGGTACCCAAGACGTTTCGTGAAGATAGGTTCATAAATACAGACTCTAGCCCGAGCTGTATTGACATGTGTACTTACTGTGTGTAAGTAGCACTGAAAAAATCAAAGTTCATCTAAATTGCATAATTTCTGCACGAGAAAAAAACCCGTATTATATGTGATGTATCCCATGGTACTAAACATTCACACAAAAAATTATTCAAGTCAGCGCTTTCATATGGAAGTTCTGTGCAAAAATCTGATTGCACCAAATTTTGTACAAAATGGCTGCCATCGGCCATCTTGAATTTCGGACCGGACCTAAAAACACTTGGTTCATAAATACGGCCTCTAGCCCGAGCCGTATTGGCATTTACACTTACAGTGCTGAAAGTAACACCAAAAAACATCAAAGTTAGTCTAATTTGCATAATTTACGCACAAGAAAATGAAAGTGTCAATGACACTGTAGCTCAACTTGTGTTAGACATGTACATGTATAGTATGTGACACAGCAATAACACACATCTAGGTAATGACCTGATAACAAAGGTACAAGTAAAGTATTGTAAAGGTCTACACAAAATGACTAGCCTGTAACAAATGTACAGGTGAAGTATTGTGATTGCACCTAATTTTGGTATAAAATGGCCACAGGCAGCCGTCTTGAATTTCGGACTTGCACTTACAGTGCTGAAAGTAACACTAAATAAATCAAAGTTAGTCTAATTTGCATAATATAAGCACGAGAAAAAAACCCATATGATATGTAATGTATCTCATGGTACTAAACATTCATACGAAAAATTATTCAAATCAGAGCTTTCATATGAAAGTTCTGTACAAAAAAAAAATTTCTGCATCGTCGGTACAAAATGGCTGCTGGCAGCCATCTTGAATTTTGGACTGCACCGAAAAACACTCGTTCTCATCCCACGGTCATAACAAAGGTACCCAAGAAGTTTCGTAAAGATTGGTTCATAAATACAGCCTCTAGCCCGAGCCATAGCAGCTTGGCACGTACAGCTCTGAAAGTAACACTAAATAAATCAAAGTCAGTCTAATTTGCATAATTTACGCACGAGAAAAAAACCCGTATTATATGTGATGTATCCCATGGTACTAAACATTTATACAAAACTTTATTCAAATCAGAACTTTCATACAGAAGTTCTGTACAAAAAACTGATTTTTGCATCATCGGTACAAAATGGCCGCTGGCAGCCATCTTGAATTTCGGACCACACCTAAAAACACTCGTTCCCGTCCCAGGGTCATAACAAAGGTACACAGGAAGTTTCGTAAAGAGCGGTTCATAAATACGACCTCTAGCCCGAGCCATAGCCAATTGTTGACGTACGGACAGATAGACGGACGGACAGATGGATGACGGACGAAGGGCCATGACAATAGCTCAAATTTGACTTTGTCAAAGTTGAGCTAAAAACCCGTATTATATGTGATGTATCCCATGGTACTAAACATTCATACAAAAAATTATTCAAATCAGAGCTTTCATATGGAAGTTCTGTACAAAAAACAGATTTCTGCATCGTCGGTACAAAATGGCGGCTGGCAGCCATCTTGAATTTCGGACCGCACCCAAAAACACTCGTTCTCGTCCCACGGTCATACCAAAGGTACCCAAGAAGTTTCGTAAAGATCGGTTCATAAATACGGCCTCTAGCCCGGGCCGTATCCAATTGTTGACGGACAGATGGACAGACGGACGACGGGCCATGGCATAAGCTCAAATTTGGCTTCGCCAAAGTTGAGCTAAAACTGCTGCTTGACATGGGTTTTTTGACATCAGTGCAAAAGGTTAAAATTTCATGCAAGATTACATCTGCATACACCTGGGGCTACTTATGGTATGTTATTGAAAGATTGTTCCTTACCATTTATAAAGTATGAATTTTACCCTTAACTGGTAGAGTGCTAGAAGCCCATATTTGGACTTTATTCTGAAGTGCAGGTACCACAGTTTGAAGGCTCATATTCAGTGCATGTGTTTGTATTATCTTTAAAGCAATATTATTTAGCCTGTAAGGGTTTGCCTTGTTACAATTTATGGGAGGGTGCCCATGTAACAAGGCAAAGACATGTGTACAAGATTTGCTGGCCAAAAATAACAAGTTAAGGGCCTGGAGATTTTTTTCCATTTTGATACACTTGTCGCGATGCAGTTATTTTTATTCAAGTCTTAGTTGCTTATATAGGCAGCCAGGACTTCACTAACAACAATTGCCAAGGCACTTAAGCCCTGAATATACAGAATACAAAGCTCCGTGAAAATTTTTCATTTTCGATGTATTTCCATTTGACCATTTAAACAGGATGCACCACAAAGCAAAGCGAAGTGATGCGCTATTTCAGTTTCGCTAATCTAGCCAAAAGTGTAGCGTCGCTTATGTGTGCTTGCCTAATTATGCAGTGTGAAGCCTGATTAAAGCATGCCTGCGTGTGGTGTATAAATGGGTCTAGCGAAGTGGTGCAAAGTAGCTGCACCCCTTGTTGCATCACTTCGGGTTCTCTTTAAACAGGGCCTTAGAATGTTAACTTGCAAGTTTACTCATAGACTGCAAGTTGGAGCACCAATTCTGAGGCAGTAAAAGTCAGAATTAGGAAATTAAAGGTTAATGTTCAGGAAAAGGGTCAGCTCATCTGATATGATATTAAAGAATGAACAAAATCATGAAGCTCTAAAGATATATCTTTGACTTACATTTTCAAAATAAGGCTGACAAACTGAAAGAGTGATGGATTCTTTACAAGACCTAAAAATAAAAAGAATATGATAAATCATCACTGTTAAAAATTCATTATGAAATTTGAGATGTCCTATAAAAAGATGAATTAATGCTCTCAAATAATAACAAGCCACTGAGCAGTTTGGAGAATGTGTATGATTTATTTATATATTGGTGTTTAAGGTCACATATTTCTGCAAAATGGCTAACCATGACCGTGACAGTTTTACGGGTGGAGGAAGCTGGAATACCTGGAGAGAACCACCGAGCAACAGCGAGCAACTGTCAGCTCCTCAACATACCAACTCCACACAAGCAGGGTTAGCATTGGTTGAAGACAGGTGCACCATCAACGTGCAGTACGCCTTAGTACACAGCGTCACCGTGCCCCCACGTGGGCAATGGGGGTGAAGTGTCTTGCCCAAAGACACAATGCAGTTGCCACAGGTGGGATTCAAACCGAGGACCTCTCGGCTTGCAGCCTGCACCTCTACCAACTGTGCCACCACGCCCCCATGTGTATGATAAAATAAAGATTCAGTTCAAATGAACAGATATTCAACACTTTAGTCACATAAAATAACAACAGTGGTCACTGTTGCATTAAAATATTGAAGAATTAATGAAACAAATATAAGGCCTAAAAAAGTTTAAAATCTGTTTCTATGGCCCTTCACATGGTCCTTCAGACTGAAGCGTGCTCTCTTTTCATAACCAATGCAAACTAAAAAAAAAAAAATAAAATTGTTTTTGTCTGATATTTTACGTAAGTTACTAAAATTGATATAAATTTGTCCCTTGAGTGCAACAAGGTTTTGCAATGCTTTAGCATTGCAAAGCCTTCTTGCACTCAATGGACGAAAAACACTACCACTCATGCTATTCTGGCAAAGAAATAATTAAAAATAAAAAATAAAATAAAAAAAAATGCCTGCCCACATGCAATTTAAACAAGAGGCCCCAAGGGCCTCAATCGCTCACCTGTCAAAGTGGTTCAAAGAAGTATTTGGGGTCACATTTAGTTAGACATGGTTCTTCAACACTACAAAGGAATGAAGTCATGAAAGGCAAATTTTATGGAAAAACACTTAGGAATGGATTTGAACAAATCTGAACCTAACATTGCTCCTCCCTGCCAAACCCAACCCTCCCCCTACCCATAGAGAACACAAATATTAAGCCAGGGACTCAAATTGAAGAAACTTGAATCTGATTCCACTTGAGATGTTATATACCAAATATGAAAGAATTCTGATTGGTGGATCTGAAGAAGATTTTCCCTCATATTGCACTAAGTTAAAATTCAGGCTCCCATACATAGTTCAAATTAAAAACCCAGAGGCTCGATTTGAACAAATTGGAACCTGACCCTTCTAGAGATGTTGTATACAAACCATGAAAGGATTCTGATTAGTGGATCTGAAGAAGAAGATTTTACAAGAAATTTCCTCGTATTGCACTAAGTTAAAGTTTGAGCTACCATAGGAAGCCCAAATATCAACCCAGGGATCCAAATTCAACACACTTGAACCTGACCCTCCTAGAGATGTTGTATACCAAACATGAAAGTTTCTAACTGGTGAATCTGAAGATTTTTAAAGAAATTCCCTCATATTGTACTAAGTTAAAATTCAAGCTCCCATAGGGAGCCCAAATATAAACCCAGGGACTCGATTTGAACAAATTGGAAGCTGACCCCCCTCCTCCCACCCTCCCCCGAGATGTTCTATATCAAATATCAAAAGATTGTAATTGATGGGTCTGGAGAAGAAGATTTTTAAAGAAATTCCCTCATATTGCACTAAGTTAAAATTCAGGCTTCCACAGGGACCCTATAGATGTATAACCCAGGGACCCTATACATGTTGTATACCAAACATGAAATGATTCTGACTTGTGGATCTGAAGAAGATTTTTAAAGAAATTTCCTCAAATTGCACCCAGTTAAACTTTCGGCTCCAGCAGAGAGCCCAAATCCTAATTTAGGAACCCGATTTGAACAAACTTGAATCTGACCCCACTATTTATTTATTTATTTATTGATGTTTAAGGTCACATATTTATGCACAATGGCTAATCATGACCGTGACAGTTTTATGGGTGGAGAAATCTAAATTTTATAGTAAATTTTCTTTCTTATTATACCTACCACAATTGACTACAGGCTTGCACTACAGTGGAAGTCCCTAACTCGGATAAAATACTCTCTATTTTTGTCTTTCCCAAGCAAGTTGGGAAAGAAAAGTGGTGCAAAAGCACCAATAAAAATAAGCCAAAACTGGGTCGAGTGCAAACCGGCGCAGACCCAGTATGGGACGCTCTCTCCCAAGTACAACTCCACGACTTCCGTTGCCAGTGCGCATATACCGTCTCTAAAGACTCATTCTTTTTGAATCCGTAAACGTTAGAGTTATGTGATCAGCGGGGAGGAAAGATTCTTTACCCGTAAAGAAGACGGGAGGGCCTCCATGTAAACAATTGTGGTAGGTATAATAAGAAAGGAAATTTACTATAAAATTTAGATTTCTTATCAACCTACTCACAATTGTTTACTACAGGCTGAATAGAAAAAAGGCTGGAGGGAATCGCATAACCATCCCCCACATAACCCTAGTGCACTGGAACCGTGAAGCAGAAGGAAGAGGTCCCGAGGCTTATCAACCATAATGTCGCAATCATTGGTAAAGGACAATGAAAAGAGACATATGAGCCTGTGTGACACACAGACAGAAAAAGGGCAGTAACAGCACAAGGCTGAAACTGACCTTCAAGAAGCCTAATGGCTATGGCAGACAACAGCCTGAGCAGAAGAAAGAGGACCCAGGGCAAAAAGGTCCTCCGACTGCTCCTGCAACTGGCGCAAATAAAAGGTGGAGAAAGTAGAAGCATTTCTCCAGTAGGCTGCCTGCATAACATCCGACAACTTGACGGAGTTAGAATAAGCCCAAGAGGTAGACAGTGCCCGCACCTCGTGGGCAGAAATACGATTGGTAATACAATCGCCAGCTGCTAAACGACTATAAGCCGTACGAATAGCAAGACAAATCCATCGAGAAATGGATTGAGGAGAGATCTTCTGTCGACCCGTATGAAGCGTGTCCGATCAAGATAAATGCGAATAGCACGGACCGGACAGAGCAAAGGGCGAGTACCCTCAACAGAGGGAAGAGCCCTGATACAGATAGGAGGAGGAGTAGTATCTGGTAACTGATTCTTAGCCAAAAAGGAGCAATCAGTGGTAAAAGTAACACTGTTGGGAGAGCTCCTAAAAAAGGCCGGGTCAACCGAGAGGGCGTGAAGCTCACTAACCCGTCTGGCCGAAGCAAATGCCATCAGAAAAGCCGTCTTATATGTGAGAAAATGCATATCTACCTGGGATAAAGGTTCGAACGGCGCCCCCCCCCCCCCCCTCCCCCCCCCCCCCCCCCCCAAGCAAAGCAGCACCCACGAAAGATTCCATCGTGGAGTAAGCTGCAAAGTCCGAGGCCTTTTCAAAGAAAAGTGCCGAACAAGCTTGGGGAGGTAAGGATTAGTGCCGATACGACGCTTCCCCACATAAGAAAAAGTCTCTGAAAGCATAGACCTGTAACCCTTGATGGTAACAGGCTGGAGACCCCGAGAATCAAACAGATATACCAGAAACTCCGCAATCTGTGAAATCGAAGGATTGGCATAATCAACAGAGTGATCAGCACACCAACGACAGAAGACCTTCCATTTAGCTGCATAAGCTAAACCAGTGGAGTGCCTCCTTGAAGAAGAAATGCACTCCACTGCTCGTCTCGAAAAACCTCTACGGAGGAGACAGGACCTGACAAAAGATATGCGTGAAGGCACAATGAAGTCGGGTCGACGTGAAACCTCCTCGGGCGACCTTGACAAAGAAGGTCGCGACGTAGCGGGAGACGTGCCGGGACCGCCGCCATCAGCGAGCGGAGCTGATTGATCCACACCCGCTGAGGCGACAGGGGAGCGATCAGAATGATTCAACAACTGCAGGTTCGAATTTTGGCGAGAACCTGAGGAAGAATCGGAACCGGCGGGAAGGCGTAGCCGACTAGACCGTTCCAATCGAGTGACAGAGCGTCCACGGCAAAAGCCAGAGGATCTGGACACGGGGACACGAAAGTGTCCACCTGATGGTTCCAACGAGTCGCAAAGAGGTCGATGTGGGGACGTCCCCAGAGATCGCAAAGCGACTGGAACACTGCCCTGTGAAGCATCCACTCGGTGGAAATAACCCTGCCCTGTCGGGACAGGGAGTCGGCTAGGACGTTCAGACGACCGGGAATGTGACGAACAACCACTCCGGTGTGAACATCCTGAGCGAGCAGTAGAAGATCCCGAGCTAACTCGTACATCGGAAGCGAGTGCGTGCCGCCCTGGTTCCGAATGTAAGCAACCACAGTCGAATTGTCGGATAGTAGAAGGACCTGGCGATTCGACAGGTGAGGGATCCACTGCCTGAAACTCAGAAGAAGAGCAAGAAGCTCCTTCTGGTTGATGTGTAGAGCTGCTTGATCCTGGTCCCACATCCCGTGTAGGGAAAGACCGAGAGGATCCAACGTCGCACCCCATCCGAGATCGCTGGCATCTGCCGTCAGAATGCGATCGGACGTGGGTAAGTCCAGCGGAACACCCTGCGTAATCCACTGAACATCTGTCCAGGGAAGAAGGTGAGGATACAGAGAGTCCGGAAACGGAAGCACCTGATCCAGAGAATCTACATTCGGCCTCCAACGACTGAGCAGAAAGTGTTGGAGAGGTCTGACACGCAGCCGACCTAGAGGAATGAGATCCGTCACCGAACCGCAGAGACCGATCAGCCGGAGAAAACTCCGAGCGGTCGCGGACCTGGACTGGGACAGAGTCAGAGTAAAAGCTGAGAGAATCACAGCCTTGGCCTGGGGAACAGCCACCAAATTGAATTTGGTTAGGAAAGACATCCCCAGATGACAAAACGACTGAGAAGGGACCAGGTCCGACTTCTCCTCGTTGACTCTGAATCCTAGCGACGTGAGCAAGCTCAACAGAGTGGCGACATCCGATTC
Source organism: Pictodentalium vernedei (assembly GCA_031216915.1). Lineage (NCBI taxonomy): Eukaryota > Metazoa > Mollusca > Scaphopoda > Dentaliida > Dentaliidae > Pictodentalium > Pictodentalium vernedei. The sequence continues at coordinate 845,257,739 of CM062297.1, forward strand.
CAGTAAGGCAGCATTGGAATGCCTCTGGAGGATATCGTCCAGATATGCCGAAGTAGTCACCCTGGACTGTGTGCGATGGAACGCTATCACATGCGACATCAGTCTGGTGAACGCCCAAGGAGCCAGGTTGAGGCCGAAAGGCATGGTCTTGAACTGGTAAACTCGCCCCAGAAAAGCGAACCTGAGATACTTCCGTGACGCCCGATGCATCGGAACGTGGAAGTAAGCGTCTCGCAGGTCGATGCTGGCTGCGAAATCTCCCTGGTGAATTGATTGGCGGACCGACCTGAAAGTCTCCATGCTGAACTTGGGAGCAATGATAGACTGGTTCAGGATACTCAGATCGATAACCGGTCGGAGTCGGCCGTCCTTCTTCGGCACCAAGAACAGGCCGGAATAGAAACCCACTGACTGAACGTTCTTGACGACCTCGATCGCCCCCTTTGCCAGGAGATTGGCAATCTCCGTGGACAAAAGTTCCCGACGTAAAACGTCTGAAGGAACTGTGGTTGGAAGAGGCACCCTGGACAGAGTGGGGTGCCGTCGGAAGGATATGCGCAGAGGAAGCAGAAGGGTACTTGTTAGGCTTGGAACGGCCCTTGCCTCCCCGAGAAGGCTGATCAAGCTGACGAAACAGCAGCTGATCTTTGGAATGACGTAGGACGTCATCCAGGACCATCGACACGGAACCATGGAAAAGTTGCGGACCTGCCAAAGAAGCAGATCGAAGAGTAGCACGCTGCTCCTCGGGAAGGGATCGTCCTGTGTCCAGCACAGCGACCCTTCGAACTAATTCCAAATTAGCCGTGTTACAGGCATGCGTGTGAGTAAGGTGCATAAGCGCCTTGGACAGCACACGCAAAGGAGCCTGTACCTCATCAAACTTATCTGGAGGCAGATAAGCAGCCAAAGCTGAGATGACGTGATCTGAGAGAGAAAGCATGCCAAGCATCTCTCTAGATAAGCCCAACGTGGACTCCAGGGTCGTCATTGGAATGACAGCAGACTTGGGCTTGGAAAGCCCGAGGGAAGTGGAGTCCTGATCCAGAACCATCAAAGCCTGACAGACTGACGGATTGGCGGAATCGTAGGAACGATAACGCACAGGAGGCAAAAAGGTGTCAACCCTGGTGAAGAACGAAGTCTTCAAAGCCTTGGAATCCAATGCTGAAAAAGCTTCAACCACCTGTACCGACTGGCACGGTCGAAGGCACCCAGAAGCAGGTTGCTCCATAGGCTGTTGGCGCGCGACCGATGATCGTGGCCAGGCTGACACTGTCGGCTGGTTAGCAGGTTTGAGCTCAGGCAGAAACCCAAACACAAAGTCAAGAGCCACCCCCAAGTCCGAAGACTGCTGGCCCTCGACCTCAAGCATGTCGGACTCCTCCCCAGAGTCGGAAGACACATAGCCCATCGTGGGCAAACCAGCCGACGCCTCCCATGGTGTCGGGACACCAGAGGAATCGGAAACCGGCCTGTTTCCAATCCCGGGAGGCGGCGCCATAGGAGGCGCCTGGAAACCACCCATAGCCTCGCTGGAAGCAACAGGAAGGCTCTTAGAAAGAACCTGAGTGAGTAAGGAGAGGGCCTCCCTAAGCTCACTGCCTGTACCGACCGGTTCGACAGGGGAGCGAACCGGCAAAGTGGCTTCACCTCTGACCCTCTTAACCAGCGATGGGTCACGATCCTCCAAAACACCCGACGCGGGACAACGGGCGGCAGCCGAAACATCTGAAGGCAGACGTGTATAGGGGTACGATGCACCCCGAGGATCAATATTGCGAGAACTCATGAGAGTCACCGCGGACCTCTGCGGGGCAGAAGGTCCAGGCTGCACAAAAGGCGTTGGTCCCCCAAAACTGGTCGTGTGACCAGAGTGAGTAGACGGAAACGTCACAGAGTTCATAGTGTTTCCACTACGAACATCCAAATCCAAAGACACAACTGTGGTGCTCGACGGCGAAGAGACCACAGCGATGGGCTCGGCCGGCAGCCCCTTCCGACTTCGCCGAATTGAAGTCAGGGAAGGCTGAGGCCGATATCCCACGTCTACAGTATCGGAGAGTCCTGCAGTCTCCTGCAGCGAAAAGCCGAGGCCGGCTGAAACAGACAACGAAGCAGACGGACCAGCAGCAGTAGTAGATACGTCGAGAGTCGTTGAGGCTGGTGAAATAGTGGAGAGAGCACACCGGCTCGGCTCCGAAGGAGGAGTCACAACCATAGTGACAGCCTCAGATGTCGACTGGAGGGGGACCGTAGTCCCGGAACCAGGCATCTCTACACCAGAACACTCAACGGCTCCCGCAGTATCCACCACAGGAAAAGACTGCACATCCCCCACGGAGGAGGAATAACTCTCACCAGACAAAGTCGGCTCGGGAGGCCCCGAACGACCACGTTCTCCTTTCCCGCGGGAGTGGGAGGCACGGCCACAAGAACGAATGACACGGTTTACTGATGCCCAGAAGGTGGAAGACCATGTTCCACAGACACCACACGGCCGCTCGGCTGAACACCCATTACAGGAGGAACAAGACGAATGTACATCGTCCACATGCTTTGGCAGCAGACATTGCCCACAAGGAATTGTCCTGGGCATGATAGAGGTGAGAGGAGCAGAGAAGGTGAGATGAGAAAACAGAACACCCCCAAAGAAGAGAGAAAGGCGACAGAAACAAAGACCCCAGACGGTCGACCGGGAACCACCCAACAGGAAGACTACTCTCAAAAGAAAGAAGAAACACTGTAGGAGTGGTACCCCACTGACACCTAACTCTAACACAATTAGAAAATTTTGCAAAAAAAGCATTAACAATGATTGTGAAAAATCTAAGTCCGAACCGCGTGGCACGCGAAATTCGCGCGCGACTCGAGAGAGAGCAAATAAATATACATTATGGACATATAATAGAAAAGAGAATATAAAACACTGTTCCTGAGAATACAAAGGATACACTGTGGTATAATGAATCAGGAATCATCAAACATCGAGCTGGTGGAACACTGATAAGCGTGCAAAAACATCTCGACACGAAGCGGATTTTAAAAAGAATGAGTCTTTAGAGACGGTATATGCGCACTGGCAACGGAAGTCGTGGAGTTGTACTTGGGAGAGAGCGTCCCATACTGGGTCTGCGCCGGTTGCACTCGACCTAGTTTTGGCTTATTTTTATTGGTGCTTTTGCACCACTTTTCTTTCCCAACTTGCTTGGGAAAGACAAAAATAGAGAGTATTTTATCCGAGTTAGGGACTTCCACTGTAGTGCAAGCCTGTAGTAAACAATTGTGAGTAGGTTGATAAGAAATCCGGAGTACCCGGAGAGAACCACCGAGCAACGACGAGCAGCTGCCAGCTCCCCAAAATCGTAACTCCGCACTGCAGCACAGGCAGGGTTAGATTGGTTGGAGACATGCGTACCATCGACGTGCAGTACGCCTTAGTACACGGCATCATCGTGCCCCCACGCGGGCAATGGAGATGAAGTGTCTTGCCCAAGGACACAACGCGGTTGCCGCAGGTGGGATTCGAACGGAGGACCTCTTGGCTTGCAGCCTGCACCTCTACCAACTGAGCCACCGCGCTCCCTCTCACCCCACTAGAGATGTTGTATACCAAATATGAAAGCATTCTGACCAGTGGATCTGAAGAAAAAGTTTTTAAAGAAATTTCCTCAAATTGCATGAAGTTAAACTTTGGGCTCCAGTAGATCACCCAAATACTAACTCAGGGGTCCGATTTGAACAAACTTGAATCTGACCACCTAGAGATGTTGTAAAGCATTCTGACTTGTGGATCTGAAGAAAAAGATTTTTAAAGAAATTTCCTCATATTTCATAAAGTTAAAATTCGAGCTCCTACTGGGAGCCCCATTATTAACCCACAGACTCGATTTGAACAAACCTGAATCTAACCTAGAGACGTTATGTACAAATATCAAAAGATTCCAATTGATGGTTCTGGAGAAGATTTTTTTAATTTTGGAAAACAATTTATGGGTGCTATCAGAGTACTGCCCCTTGTGGTGCCCCCTGTGACATGACATCTTTATTTGAACAAACTTGAACTGACATATGATAAGGAACATGCATATCAAATTTGATTCAATTCGGCCCTGTGGTTTATGAGGAGAAATTGATAATGTGAAGTTCATGCAGGACGGACGACAAACAACAGACAAAAAGTGATCCCTTAAGCTCCCCCTGACTTTCAGTCAGGTGAGCTAAAAAAAATGGCCTAAAAAACAGAAGATATACTTTGTGGGGCCTAAAGAATAAGAAATAAGAAATATCAGACTGATGGAACTGTCAGCCAAACTATAATCCTACAAAACAAGGTAAAAGTATTTTAGCAGTCCCCCTGGTTACTAAAGTTTATCATTCAGAATTTGTTATCCATCAGTTCTTGTTTGATTCACATGAATTTATCTTGGGTGGGAAGTCAGACAAATTTGTCATGTGCTGTGCCACTTTTGTTTTGGACAGATTTCACAAAGTGGGTAGGATTTCTGAGAACCATCAAAGTGATTTGGTTGTGCAATTCCACTTCCTAAGTAATCCAGTGAATAATAAAATTCCAAGCACTGATTAAATATTTTTAAATTTCTTCAAATCTGAACCTGCATGGATCAGTTTGTAAAGGATCTGTTCAATTTGAGAGATGTTTTTTGTTTTACAGTTTTCAATTTAGGCTTAAAAAAATAAAAAAAACTGTTTCTCAGGCCCTCCCGCATGGTCCTTTTGGCTGCCGCATGCTCTCTTTTTATAACCAATTTAAACTTTAAAAAAATAAAAATTAAATGGTTTATGTCTGATATTTTACCCAAGTTAAAAAAATTGCTGAATTTGTCCCTTGAGAAGGCGGCTTTGCAATGCTTTAGCATTGCAAAGCCTTCTTGCACTCAAGGGATGAAATACACCACCACCCATGCTATTCTGTAGATTATGAGGCCTAAAACTTGAACCAAGAACATGAACTTTTGATGGCAAAGAAGTAATTACTGAAATAAAAAATAAAATAAAAAAACACTCGCCCGCATGCAATTTTACAAAATTGGCCTGAGAAACAGAAGATCTACTTTGTGTGGCCTTATGTATTTTCAGCATGTTTTGGATGCCATAAGCTCAGTGCTGATAAAGAAATATGCTTGGATCAGTCCATATCAAGGACATTATCCATTTGATAAGTGCTTTCGCTTAATCATTTTAAGTACATACAGTACAATTCAAAATAAGTTGTAGGATAACCTCTATAAACTATGTACCTTTCTCTTCCTACACTGATAAGACCAGAAGATGACATCATTTTCTGGAAAGCTCTCACTGAGAGCTTTCCAGAGAATGAGGTCAGATTCTGATCTTATCAGTGCAGGAGCAGGACTATACTTAGTTTATAGCATTAATTTTGACTTGTACTGTATAAATATTTTGGCTGTCATTGGTTACACAACTTAAAACATGAGTCATGCTAAGGACGACCTTCTAGACTTTATATCTTCAATGATATTCAACCAATTATCCCAACAATAGCTTTGCCATGGATGAACACCCCCCCCCCCCCCCCCCCCACTAAACTTTTGGCTGCCTCTTCCCCCAAACTTTGGCCCAATGCCACTTTCACATAACATATACAACCTTAAAATGGTCTCCAATACAGAGTTACACACACTATAAAAGTTCCAGATTAGTTCTTTGAGAACAGAATTTTGCAAAATTTTCTTGGGGGTGGGAGGCTTAGTCCTACCTAGGATGCTCTGGCTTTTACCTCCTCCTCCAACTTCCCTTCAAAGGAAGTGGGAGGTGGGGCTAACAACCAGAGGGTTCTAGTTAAGAATAGGAGAGGCCTCCACCCTCCCCCACAACAGCTTTACAAATATCATGTTTGCTCTCCCCCTCCCTTCGAAAACTAGCTAGGGCACCCCCATTATAGAATCCTGGCTACGTGTCTGTAGCCTTATGTGCTTAATTGTGGAGAGTACTGGTATCCTCCTGGATTGTATATTATTTAATGTTTGCATTTTAATATTCCCACCCAACTAGACAATGGTGACCACAGAAATGTTTGTGAACTAGAGCTGAAATGGTTAACCGATTAATCAATTAACCAATGATCAACGTCGTGATCGATCAAAAAAAATAAAAATGATCGATTAACCATTGCCTTAAACTGCTGTATAATATGGGTTAACAAAGGAACAAACTTGCTCTAAAACAGGCAAACATTGTCACACTGACTTGCATCAATTATTATTAGACAGATTAAAGCTTGCAAGTTATGTGCAGACATACTTGTTCACTTGCATGATCACTGTACTGTATCAGTAGCTGGAAATAGTCATTCTTAACTCTTTGCCCATTGTGGACAGCAGATGATAATTGCAAAATAAATTCTTGAATTACTAAAAAATTTTCAATTTTTGTCTCAAAAACATAGCTTATGACACCTCATTGGAATGACCTCAATGAGCTCTTTCCAATCAGGTGTCATAAACTATGAATTTGAAGGACATATTTATACATAGCACTTGCCGTTTTGATAAAGGGTTAATGCTATATATCATCAACGGTATGGCAATAATTCAGCTACCTATTAAAATTAAAGTGTCAATGACACTGTAGCTCACCTTGATAAACTTGAACTTGGTAAGTTATAAATGAAATGACAAAATTGAAGATCATTAGTACCAATGTTATTTGATGAAATTTCAACATAACAGCATTGTATGTGCACAACGTCAGAGTAATCCATGCAATTTTTAAATGTAAACAGTAAGACTGGCTAAAGGAAGAATGCTGATACACAAATGCAGTATGTTCAGAGGTTAAAGTAAATGGCAACTTTTTTCACAGAAATGAATGCTAATCAATGGCTCTTATCTAAAGGTCTTGCCTAATGAGCACACCAAGTTCAAAAACAATCCTATGATAAATGCGGCCTGTAGGCCATGTCAAAGAATGTTGATGCACAAATGCAATAAATTTCAACCTGATAATGAATGTGCCCTCTGAGGCATGCCAAAGGAAGATGTTAATGCACAAATGCATTAAGTAGAAGGTCATTGCTTGTGGCAATGGTTTTTGGGTTTTTTTTTATGGAAATTCATAAATATACCCTGCTGAGAGTTCAAAAGGGATAAGTTGATGCACAAATGCAGTAAGTTCAAAGGCTGGTGGGAATGACAATAATTTTTTATGGAAATGAAAAAAAGCAATAGCTCACATCTAGAGGTCACCCCGAACACACATACTAAGTTTCAAAGTGATCCGATCATAAATGTGCCCTGAAGGGTGTGTTAAAGGGAAATATTGAGGCCTGACTAAACTAAGTTCAAAGGTCAGCGGCAACATTTTTTGACAGAAATGGAAGAAAATTGACAGCTCCCATATAGATGTCACCCCACACAAGCACACCAAGTTTGCAAGCGATCCAATCACAAATGTGCCCTGCAGGGTGTGTCAAAGGGAAATATTAATGCTTAACTGCACTAAGTTTTTACTAAGTTCATCGAAGGTCATTGCAAAATGTTTAGACGGAAATTGAAGAAAATCAATAGCTCCCATCTAGAGGTAGCATACCAAGTTTCAAACCGATCTGATCATAAATGTGCCCTGTAGGGCATGCCAAAGGAATATATTGATACCTGTCTAAACTAAGTTCAAAGATTGTTGCCAGCGGCAACATTTTTTGACGGGCGGAAATGGAAATCGACAGCTCCCATCTAGAGGTCACCCTAAACAAGCATGCCAGGTTTCAAAGCAATCCGATCATAAATGTGCCCTGTAGGGTGTGCCAAAGAGAAATATTGAGGTCTGACTAAACTAAGTTCTAAGAACGCTGGCCGTGGCAACATTTTTTGACTGAAATGGAAGAAAATCGATAGCTCCCATCTAGAGGTCACCCCAAACAAGCATGCCAGGTTTCAAAGCAATCCGGTCATAAATGTGCCCTGTAGGGTGTGCCAAAGGGAAATATTGAGGTCTGACTAAACTAAGTGCTAAGAACGTTGGCCGTGGCAACATTTTTTGACGGAAATGGAAGAAAATCGATAGCTCCCATCTAGAGGACATCCCAAATAAGCATACAAAGTTTCAAAGCAATCCAATCATAAATGTGCCCTGTAGGGTGTGCCAAAGGGAAATATTGAGGTCTGACTAAACTTAGTTCTAAGAATGTTGGCCGTGGCAACATTTTTTGACGGAAATGGAAGAAAATCGATAGCTCCCATCTAGAGGTCACCCCAAACAAGCATGCCATGTTTCAAAGCAATCCGATCATAAATGTGCCCTTTAGGGTGTGCCAAAGGGAAATATTGAGGTCTGACTAAACTAAGTTCTAAGGGCCGCGGCAACATTTTTTTTGACGGAAATGGAAAAAAATCGATAGCTCCCATCTAGAGGTCACTCCAAATAAGCATGCCAGGTCTGAAAGTAATCTAGTCATAAATGTGCCCTATATGGTGTGCCAAAGGGAAATATTGAGGTTTGACTAAACTAAGTTCTAAGAACATTGGCCGCTGCAACATTTTTTGAGGGAAATTGAAGAAAATCGATAGCTCCCATCTAGAGGTCACCCCAAACAAGCATACCAAGTTTCAAAGCAATCTGATCATAAATACAACCTGTGAGGTGTGCCAAAGGAAATTGTGGACGTACGTACTAACATACTAACATACGTACATATGTAGAAGTGATGGCAATAGCTCAGCTTGACTTTGTCAAGTTGAGCTAACAAGAGATTAATCGGTTAACCAAGGTTAATCCATATGATTAATCGATCAAGAAAACCCTTCAACCATTTCAGCTCTAACGTGAACAAATATAGAAAGCCAAAATAGCAAGGAATTTTAATCATCCAAATTATCTTGGAAATGTTTGATCATCAAATTATATTGCTAAGAGATTCTTCAATGAATACAGTGAAAATCAATTCAAAAATATGCAATTAAGCCTTTACTGAATACACATAATATCAAAAACTGTTATTTCAATTATGTTTTTTCACATCTTTTAAATCATTTCAAGAAAACCGTATGGTTTTGATGGAATTTAAAAAAAAATAATTTCTTTCAATTGCTCTATTTGTATGCATGTGGGCTGATGCTGATGATACGTGAGGTAAAGGTTAACAGAAAAATTCAGTTTATAACAAGCTGATTAAATCCTCATGTGTTGCAGAAAAATTTTGAGTATTTAGTTCATTAGGCCTCAGCACATTGCAACTTTAAAGCATTTTCTTCAATACTATCGGTGTTCACGCAAAACCAATTATTAACTGGTCATTACCTGTACCTCTCATTTAAAATTGACACCAGTATTGCTGATTGCTGTTAAGTAACAGTTGTGCTAAAAATAGGTTAATCAGCCTGATTGACTGTGCTGGAACTTTCTCTGGGTCACCACAGTGATTACTTAAACAAAATCGAATCAGATATAAACTTAATTACAATCTTCTCTCTCTCTCTCTCTCTCTGCCTCTCTCTCTGTGTCTGATAACAAATCATTTAACTGAATTGTTAGGTTGTTGGGCAATGCAATTAAACTAATCATGATTGAAGGGATTAATTAAAGTACATGTAGATTGAATTAACCACTACTTACACAAGGTGCAAAATAACATTGGGTGGCACGACAAAGCAACAAAAGCTTTTATCCTCCAAACAAACATCTGTTTTAACACCTCTGCACATGACATGGTTGAGGAAAAACAAGAGACTGCAATCAACATTTTCAATTATTTTTATTATTATTTTAGCCTAATCATAATTATAACCACATGTAGATCACAAATTCAGCAGAAAACAATTATGTTTTTCTTATTCAATAATGACCAGCTTTGGATCAATCGGGCGATCGACACACCTCTTCCCGGCTAAAAACATTATTCTGACGGCCCAAAAATAACGTGATTTTTCATCCAAAAGCCACCAGAAGTCTCCATTTAATAACTGATCTCCAAATTTTCTAAATTTGTTTTCAAAAATGATTTGTAACATGAGTATATTGAGAATATGTTGTGCTTTTGAATGGATACTGAAAATTATTTCATGAGTGACCAAGATAAATGTTTTTTTTTTTTGCGAACGTTTGCGCGAGTGAAAATAACCATTTGTCTCGGTCACGTGTGAGATAATTTTCGGTATCCACTCAAAAACACTAGATTTTCTTTTTATTATACACTTTTTATAAGAATCTGATCATTCTTATTGACAATTCCACTTGTTTCAACCTTGAATTGATGTAAGAAAGTAAACAGCTGATGCGCATTGATATGCAGAAGTGATTTCATTGATACTCGAAAACAGGTAGCAGCATCTTGCGATCTGATTCAGCTGATGAGTTTCATGCATCAATTCAAGGTGAATACATGTTGAATTATTGCTGGAAAGGATCGGTATCCACTTAAAAACACTAGAATTTCTTTTCATTATTCGTTTTTAGAACAAATTGATCATTTCCAGTGATAATTTAACTCGTATTCACCTTGAAGTGATGCTCTGAAAGTCGCCATTTTGATTGATACCGTGAAAGTGAAATTTTTATGGGTGAAGGAAGCTGGAGTACCTGAAGAGAACCACCAAGCAACAGCGAGTAACTGTCAGGCTCCCCAACATACTAACTCTACACAAGCAGGGTTAGCATTGATTGAAGACAAGTGCACCGTGGACGTGCAGTAACCTTAGTACACAATGCCACCGTGCCCCCATGTGGGCAATGGGGGTGAAGTGTCTTGCCTAAGGACACAACACGGTGCCCGGAGGTGGGATTCGAAACCAAGGACCTCTCAGTTTACAGCTTGCACCTGTAGCTACTGAGCCAGCATGCACCCTTTGATAATCTTTTGGTTAGCTTATAATAAAACTGGTTAAATTCCAGAATTACATTGTGGGAAATTTTTTTCTTCTGAAAACTATTTTGATATCAGAGCTTTGTCAAACAAGACTGTTCATTTGCTTATGGGGGTGTAACATCAGTTTCAACAGCCACAGGTCACATGTGTCATTACACACCCTTTCTTTGTAATCCCTATCTTCAGCAACACTAAACCAAGCAGAAAATGAAAATTTGTTCCGCACATATTATTTTTAAATAGATGCAAAATTTCTCTGGAATTTTCAACAAATCGTGCAAGACAGTTACAATTTGAATTGCTAGTGATAGCTGAAAATCATCCCCTGAGTTCCAATGTGTTTTATGTGCCAGTAGAACACATTGGAACTCAGGGGACGAAATAGTAAGACAGGTTCCCCTTGCAAATTTGGTTGGCGATAAAATGTGTTCTTTTTGTTGACAGTAACTGTTGTCAAAATAAATTGCTGAGTGTTCTTCTAATAATAGATGTGAAGGCATGCAATAAACACAGAATGACATGCATGTGTGAATGGGTTAATTGATATGGCGCTTGAGCCATCGCAGAAGGGTAAAACTCGAGGCCTGTGGCCTCTCGTTCTATCCTTCCGTGTTGGCACTCGTGCCATATCGATTAACCCATTCAGACACGCATGTTGTTCTGTATATATAGGTAGATGAAGCCAAAACAGCTGCAAACAACAACCAAGCAGCAGTGGTGGAAAGCAAGTGTCAGACTCTTGACATACTAGCCCCGCAGAGTTATTTATTTATTTATTGGGGTATAAAAACACTTTGACATCCATTTTCACCTTGTGTTGGACAGTTTTATTGGTGGAGGAAGCCAGAATACACAGAGAAAACCACCAAGCAGTGGCAAGCAACTGTCAGGCTCCCCAGTGTACTAACTCCACACAAGCAGGGTTAGCATTGGTTGAAACTGGTTGAAGACAAGTGCACCACTGACGTGCAGTACACCTTAGTACACAGTGCCATCATGCTTCACATGGGCAATTGGGATTAAGTGTATTGTCCAAGGACACAACGCAGTCATCCCTGGCAGGGATCGAACTGTGAACCTTTCAGTTTGAAGTCTAATGCCGTAACCACTGAGCTGCCCCTCCCCCTCCCAAGATAGCTGCAGTGGAAGATAAGTGTACATTTTATCCTTAAAGGGTTAATTTTTTGTCTTTTTACTGCAATGGAACAGTTGCATTCTCTGAGTAAATGCTCAAGTTCCATTCTAAGTACAAGTGCAAAGTCACAAGATGTAGACTGTCCAAGAACAGAAAAAATATATAAAAATCTCCAGGCCTTTTTGTTTTGGGGACAAAAATTTAAAAAATAAAATTTGAATAACAATTTCTGTGAATATAGTGCCATTACATAAAGAAAGGATAAGAACTATTGCACAAGTAAACATATTGGTCCTTGGAGACAATTATAAATAACTTGATGGGCTCCATTCCATTCCATTATATTAAGCAATAAAAGAGTTTTTAATGGGACACACCTAATCTGCCACAAGATGTAATAAATGTTAAATCTGAAAAAATAATAACACTCTGGCCTACCAATGATTTGCAGTAATAAAAAGATAATGCATCTATCAATCATCTCTATTTTCACTGAAGTCATGAGTCTAGTTCTTATTGGCCAATTTTGGTGAAGGAATATATAAAATTGCGGAATGAAAAATTGATTTTTGGAAAGAAAATGATGATTTATTATGTCTACAATGAACTTTGTTGCCTTTGAATCCTTTTCAATGAGTTTTTCCATCAAATCTTCCAGAACTTGATATCTTCATCCAACATGTCAGCATCATAACTTGTATGTGGCATGTTTTTTTATTGGTTGTTTCTGATTGAGAAAGTCAATGTCTGAAGCTTACATTAGGTTACAATACACTAAATGATTTGCACTGACGACACTGTTAACATTTTCCTGTCTCCAAATGTTCATCAAGCTCATTTGGGGGAAAACAGTTCTGTATCCATTTAGTATATCTCATTAAAAAATGAACAGGAAGAAAATAGATGTTGCTCTGTGTTTTTTGTGTTCAAATTTGGCAATTCCGTAACTACCGTCCAGTTTCACCTCAATTGAAAAGGCATATTTTACTTGCCCCCCACCCCCACCTTATTTTTCAACTCTCACAATTTTGAAAGGATAGCCAGTGCAAATATTTCTTGTCTTTTCAAAAACAGACACTGTGACATTTTTGTTGGGGGTTTTTAAAATCAATAAATATTTCTCCAATCAGCTGATCTCCTTCATTTTATGCTCTATTAACCTCTAGCACTCTGGTAGTGCAATAGAACTTTTGCCAATCACTCTGTTTTTCTCTTATGTAACTATTAATTTAACCAATTATATCTTATTTGACAGAGCTCACTGAGCTCTGTCAAACAAGATATATTTGGTTAAATATCAAACTGCATTATGGGAAATATTTGCTGCTGAAAACTTTGCCATTTTGACATCAGAGTGCAGAGGGTTAAATGTTAGGTAAAATCTGTTAGGGGGTCTTTTTTCCTCCATGTAGTGTATTGTAACCATCAAGACTCTCTGGAATGACAGATATGATGGGAGTTTTCTCATGAGTCTGATTTTCAGATAGTATACCAAATGAAAGTATCAATGACACTGTAGCTCAACTTGTTTAGGACATGTACATGTATAGTATGTGACACAGCAATGACAAACACCTAGGTAATGACCTGATAACAAAGGTTTATATAAGGTATTGTAACGGTCTGTACATAAATGCTGACCGTAGCCTGTAACAAATGTATAGGTAAAGTATTGTAAAGGTGGGCGACAGTTAGATGCTAAACTAGAAAAGAAATCTTTGAGTCCCAGAGTGGGTCTGACTGAACCCAAAAATATTTGTTCTCATAGCACAGTGATAATAAAGGCACCCAAAAACACTCGTTCCTGTCACAAGGTGATAACAAAGGTACCCCAAGAAGTTTTGTGAAGATCAGTTCATAAACACAGACTCCAGCCCGAGCCGTATTGACACGTGCACTTACTGTGTATAAGTAGCACTGAACAAATCAAAGTTCATCTAATTTGTATAATTTCTGCACGAGAAAAAAACCTGTATTATATGTGATGTATTCCATGTTACTAAACATTCCTACAAAAATTTATTCAAATCAGAACTTTCATACAGAAGTTCTGTACAAAAAAACTGATTGCACTAATTTTGGTACAAAAAGGCTGCTGGGGGCCATCTTGAATTTTGGACCACACCCAAAAATACTCATTCTCGTCCCACAGTGATAACAAAGGTACCAAAGAAGTTTCGTAAAGATTGGTTCATAAATACAGCCTCTAGCCTGAGTCGTATAGAAGTTATGTACAAAAACTGATTGGACCTAATTTCGGTACAAAATGGCCACTGGCAGCCATCTTGAATTCTGGACCACACCCAGAAACACTCGTTCTCATCCCAAGATGATAACAAATGTACCCCAAGAAGTTTTGTGAAGATCAGTTCATAAATACAGCCTCTAGCCCAAGCCGTATTGACACATGCACTTACTGTGTATAAGAAGCACTGAATAAATCAAAGTTCATCTAATTTGCATAATTTCTGTTCAAGAAGAAAACCTGTATTATATGTGATGTATTCCGTGTTACTAAACATTCATACAGAAATTTACTCAAATCAGAACTTTCATACAGAAGTTTTGTACAAAAAACTGATTGCACTAATTTTGGTACAAAATGGCCACTGGCAGCCATCTTGAATTTCGGACCACACCTAAAAACACTCGTTCTCGTCCCATGGTGATAACAAAGGTACCCAAAAAGTTTTGTAAAGATCGGTTCATAAATATGGCCTCTTGCCTGAGCCGTATTGGCATTTGCAGTTACAGTTCTGAAAGTAACATTAAATAGATCAAATTTAGTCTAATTGGCATAATTTATGCACGAGAAAAAAAACTTGTATTATATGTGATGTATCCCTTGGTACTAAACATTCACGCAAAAAATTATTCAAATCAGCACTTTCATATGGAAGTTCTGCGCAAAAATCTGAATGCACCTAATTTTGTACAAAATGGCCACCAGGAGCCATCTTGAATTTCAGACCGGACCCAAAAACACTCGTTCTCGTCACACAATGATAACAAAGGTACCCAAGAAGTTTCGTAAAGATCGGTTCATAAATACGGCCTCTAGCCCGAGCCAGGTGTATGGCACGACGGACTGACAGACAGATGACGGGCCATGACAAAACCTCATACTTGGCTTCCCCAAAGTTGAGCTAATCATGACTCAGCATTTTTTCAAAGTCCTGGAAAAGTACCCTATGAAAAAAAATGATGGCAATTTTTTTTTTACCATTCCTTTCTGCTGTTTCTAAGGAAGCTTCACACAAAATAAAAATTCTCAGTGCTGTGGAGTTTTGGAAATATGGGCGTTTTAAATTTTTTCTATTTTTAGCTCCTGCAGTTCCAATAGGGTGACAGGAAAAATGTTTTTGGCATAAATTAGGTACTTATGACCCAATAAGCCCTCATATCAAATTTGGTTCAAATTGGCCTCTCAGTTTGAAAAATAGATATTTTGGTACAATTCGGCTCCCACAGGAAGCCCAAATATGAACCCAGGGACTTGGCTTTAACAAACTTATATCTTACCTCCCTAAGGATACTGTATACCAAATATCAAAAGATTCTGACTGGTGGATGTGAAGAAGAAGATTTTTGAAGAATATTCCTCATATTGAACTAAGTTACAATTCGGGCTCACACAGGGAGCCCAAATATGAACCCAGGGACTTGGATTGAACAATCTTGAATCTCACCCCCCTAAGGATCCTGCATACCAAATATCAAAAAATTCTGACTGCTGAATCTGAAGAAGAGGATTTTTATTGAAAAATCCTCATATTGAACTAAGTTATAATTTGGGCTCCCACAGTGAGCCTAAATATGAACCCAGGGACTTGGCTTGAACAAACTTGAATCTCACCCCTCTAAGGATGTTGCATTCCAAGTATCAAAAGATACTGATTGGTGGATCTGAAGAAAAAGATTTTTAAAGAATATTCCATATATTGCACTAATTTAAACATTTGGGCTCCCATAGAGAGCCCAAATATGGACCCAGGGAACTGATTTCAACAAATATGTGAATCAACATTCCAATCCCTAAGGAAGCTTCACAACAAACAAAAATTCTCAGTGCCGTGCAATTTTGGAGATATGGGCATTTTAAATTTTTTCTATTTTTAGCTCTTGCAGTTCCCATGGGGTGATGGGAAGATTTTTTTTTGCATAAATTAACTACTTATGTCCCAATAAAACCTCATATCAAATTTGGTTCAAATCAGCCTCTCGGTTTGGAAAAATAGAAAATTTGGGTGGGGCAAAAATTTTTGCCCCTCCCATAACGATGGCAAATATAGCGCCTAGAACTTCTCTTGAACAAATTTAAGTCTACACCTCAAAAGGAAGCAGCACACCTAAAATCAAGTCTCTGCTACTGCTTGTTCGTGAGAAGATGATTTTTAAGAATTAGGCTCACTTTTTGGGCGTGGCCCTACCAAGGGGCGGGCCACTTTGAATTGAACAAACTTGAATTGACATATGATAGGGAACACGCACACCAGATTTGGTTCAATTTGGTTGAGTAGTTTGTGAGAAGAAGTTGGTGATGTAAAGTTAACGACAGACGACCGACGGACGGAAAGTGATCAGTAAAGCTCCCCTTGAGCTTTGCTCAGGTAAGCTAAAAACTGATTGCACTAATTTTGGTACAAAATGGCTGCTGGTGGCCATCTTGAATTTTGGACCGCACCCTAAAACACTTGTTCTCATCCCACAGTGATAACAAAGGTACCCAAGAAGTTTCGTAAAGATCGGTTCATAAATACGGCCTCTAGTCTGAGCCGTATAGAAGTTGTGTACAACAAGAGGCCCCACAGGGCTTAAAGCGCTCATCTTGAACAGAACACAATATAAACAGAGTCCAAGAATGAATCTACATTAAGCAGTCCATCTTCATAGGATACACTGTCAATCCTTGAGTCCCTCAGGTGTGACAAAAATAATCCGGACATCATGTCTTTTCTTCAGTTGATCATAATGTAAAATGTAGAGCTCCCCTATGAAGCCCCTTGATACAACCTATGTGGATTAATCTTAGTTACACACCTCTAGAGGGTACTGAATACAAAATTTTTAATTCTTCAGCAACATGGCCAATTCCGGCTCCCATAGGGAGCCCAAATATTAACACAGGCTCTCGATTTGAACACAGTTGAATCTGACTTCCCTAGAGATGTTGTGTACCAAATATGAAAGCATTCTGACTGTTGGATATGAAGAAGAGAAATTCTAAAGAAATTTCTTCATATTGCACTAAGTTAAAATTTGGGCTACCATAGCGAGCCCAAATATTAACCTATGGATCCGATTTGAACAAACTTGAATCTGACCCCCCTAGAGATGTTGTATACCAAATATGGAAGCATTCTGACTAGTGGATCTGAAGAAGAAGATTTTTGAAGAAATTCCCTCATATTGTACTAAGTTAAATTTCAGGTTCCTTTATGGAGCCCAAATATTAACCCAGGCACTCGAATTGAACAAACTGGCATCTGACCCCCCTAGAGATGTTGTATGCCAAATATGGAAGCATTCCGACTGTTGGATCTGAAGAGGAAGATTTTTAAAGAAATTTCCTCATATCGCACTTAGTAAAAATTTGGGCTGCCATAACGAGCCCAAATATATACCTAGGGATCTGATTTGAACAAACTTGAATCTGACCCCCCCTAAAGATGTTGCATACCAAATAGGAAAGCATTCTGACTAGTGGATCTGAAGAAGATTTTTTAAAATTATCCCCCATATTGAACAAAGTTCAAATTTGGGCTGAAGCCCAAATATTAAACTAGGGACTTGGTTTGAACAATCTTGAATCTGACCCTCATAACAATGATGTATACCAAACATTAAAAGATTCTGACTGGTGGTTCTGAAGAAGAAGATTTTTAAAGAATATTCCCCATATTAGCCTTATTATGTTAAAAATTTGGGCTCCTGTATTGAGCCCAAATATGAACCAATGGGCTTTATTTTAACAAACTTGTATCTGACCCCCCTATGAATGCTGTATACCGAATATCAAAAGATTCTGATGATTGGTTCTGGAGAAAAGAATTTTTTGCAAATATGCTGACTCAGCATTTTTTCGATGACCATTACAGAACATAACCGACGGCAATTTTTTTTTATCTTTCAATTCTACTGGCCCTAAGGATACTTCATACCAAATAACAGCTCTCTGTTCCGTGTGGTTTGGGAAATATGGGCGTTTGAAAATATTTCTATTTTTAGCACCCAGAGTTCCCATGGGGATGCTGGAATTTTTTTTTTTGCTTGGGTCAAGTACTTATGACCCAATAATACAACATACCAAATTTGGGTCATAATGGACCATTGGTTCAGAAAATAGAAATTTTGGGCGGGGCCAAAAATCTTACCCCTCCCATTACAAAGCCACATACTGCTTCACAAACTTCATTTGAACAAACTTGATTCTACACCTCAACGGGAATCTCCATAGCAAATATCAAGTCATTGTACACACTGGTTCTTGAGAAGATTTTAAAAATATTTTGGAGCATTTTCCCCCACTCCCTCACTATGGGGCTGGGCATGTTGAGTCGAACAAAAATTCAATGCCCCTTCGGGACCATCACTCACATGAACTTTCACTTGAATTGGCCCAGTGGCTTTGGAGGAGAAGACCAAAACATGGTGTTGACGGACGATGGACGGACAGACGGATGGATGGATGGACGGACGACGTACGAAGAGTGATGAGATTAGCTCAGCTTGACTTTGTCAAGATGAGCTGTTTGGACTTAATTTCGGTACAAAATGACCACTGGCAGCCATCTTGAATTTTGGACCGCACCCAGAAACACTCTTTCTTGTCCCAAGGTGATAACAAAGGTATCCAAGAAGTTTCGTGAAGATCGGTTCATAAATACAGCCCCTAGCCCGAGCCATGATATTGACATGTGTACTTACTGTGTGGAAGTAGCACTGAAAAAATCAAAGTTCATCTAATTTGCATAATTTCTGCACGAGAAAAAAAACCCTGTATTATATGTGATGTGTTCCATGTTACTAAACATTCAGATAAAAATTTATTTGAATTAGAACTTTCATACAGAAGTTCTGTACAAAAAACTGATTGCACTAACTAAAGTACAAAATGGCTGCTAGTGGCAGTGATAGTGATACAATGCAGATACCCTGGCAGGGATCAAACCATGGACCTTTCAGTTTGAACTCCAATGCCATAACCATAATGTACTCCCAAACTCAATGACTCAAAAATTTAAACAAGAGCACCACCTAGCGGGGCAACATACGCCCGTCAAAATTGGAACATGCACAAGTTTCTCTGGGGGTAAATTTTGAATTTTTTGTTGACTCAACTATGTCTTCCCCACCCTCCAATCATTGGCCATTCCCCTGCCCTGTTTGGGGTAAAGAGTAATTCACCTGTTTTCACATTTTCATATTAAGCGATCTGAGGTCTTCACAAAATACAAAAAAATGGTAGTATCCATTTTATTCATAACATAACTTCTAAAGGACTGCAAGGCTGCTGTAGAAGATTCTCCTAGCCGTTTACAATAGCGTCCATTCATTGACAGGTTAACTTCAATGATAATGGTTGATGATGGGTGGCGCCAAGGAAAAGGACATTTTGAGGATCATAACAGCTATAAAAACGGCGAGGATTCTCGTCATTTAAAAATAAAATGGTGCTATCTGCTCCTGTCACAGGTATAACGACAATTGCTGATCAACATGGGTGCAAAGTTTGAACAATAAAGCAAATAAAATGTTAGAGTAGGCGACACAATAGTGTAATGTTTCAAGTACTAAAAGGGGGCATAACTCTGGAAATACAAAACAGAGTTACCTGCTCTTGTCACATGCACAACGGCAATTGGTGATCAACATGTGTGCAAAGCTTGAACAATATAGCATGTAAAATGTTGAAGGAGAAGGCGACACAATACTGTAATGTTTCAAGTACTAAAAGGGGCATAACTCTGGAAATACAAAATGGAGTTACCTGTTCTTGTCACATGCACAATGGCAATTGGTGATCACCATGTGTGCAAAGTTTGAACAATATAGCATGTAAAATGTTGAAGGAGAAGATGACACAATACTGTAATGTTTTAAGTACTAAAAGGGGGCTTAACTCTGAAAATACAAAATGGAGTTACCTGCACTTGTCACATGCACAACAGCAATTACCGGTACTGATCAACATGAGTGCAAAGTTTGAACAATGTAGCATGTAAACCATTGGAGGAGTAGGTGACACAAAAATTGTTTACGGACGGATGGATGTGTGGACGGACGGACAGATGGATGGATGGATAGACAGACAGACAATGCCATAACATAATATGTGCATCAAAAAATGACGGGGGTATAAAAACTCACCTGACTAGATCAATGACAAATTCTCTGGGAGCTCTCTTGACGTCTTGACCATTAACTTTCAAGATTTGATCACCAGGTAGTAATTTATTTTCACTCGGACCTCCTGAACAAAAAGAAACATAACAACTACATTAATAAATACACATGTTCAACTATTTTATGAAAAGACTGCTAATTTTCAAATTCAAATAAGCGAAAAATGATTCTAAGGCCCCACAAAGTATATGTTCTGTTTCTCAGGCCATTTTTTTGTAAAATTGCATGAGGACAGTTGTTTTGTTTTTGTTTTTTTTTGGGGGGGGGGGGGGGGGGGGTTATGTTTGTAATTATTTCTTAGATATCAAAGTTCATGTTCTTGGTTTGTTTTATGTTTTAAGCCTCATAATCTACAGAATAGCATGGGTGATGGTGTTTTTCGTCCATTGAGTACAAGAAGGCTTTGCAATGCTAAAGCATTGCAAAGCCTTCTTGCACTCAAAGGACAAATTTATCAATTTTATTAACTTGGGTAAAATATCAGACATAACCCATTTAATTTCTATTTTTTAAGTTGGCATTAGTTATAAAAAGAGAGCATGCGGCAGCCAAAATGACCATGCTGGAGGGCCTGAGAAACAGATTTTTAACTTTTTTTAGGCCTAAGCTTTTAATTGTTATTTAAGTTCACTTTCAAAACACATGACAACAAAATTGTCACTTTGATGTGTTGAGGTATATTATGCAGAGTAAAGTGAAGCTCACTTGATTGGATATTTCTTAATTGAATAACCCTGTTAATTGAATACAACTTTCAAACACAAAACTATTTACTTCGGTTCAGATTTGATCCAATATAGGCCGCCAAGACTTGCCTAGAAGCATCTGGAAAGCTACAGGATAGAGATTGTCTTTAGTTATGTTCTTCAGATTTCAGTATATACATCCATCAAAAAAAAAGTTTAGAGTCTCCCCATTTTTGAAGACACTGCAATGCAATAAAAACATCAAATGAGGGGGTCCAATTTAAGTGAGGGATTGCCTGAGAATCAGAATGTTTTGGGTTTTTTTTGCCTAACAGGTTCATCAAACTCATCAGTTATAAATCAATTAAATAATGACCACTGGTATTATCTCATGCAGTGTATACCAGAGAATAATATAATCCATCATGACCTGATGTGCGAATTGGCAAAATCTCACTAGAAGGAGGCAGATTTTTGGGTTGGATACGAGTGTCCAGCCCCAAAATCTGGCCCTATGGGTGAGATTTTTCCAGGCTTGCCGAGTGTCCAGCCCCAAAATCTGGCCCTATGGGTGAGATTTTTCCATCTCACACATCAGGTCATGATGGTTCATTTTTCTTTCACACCTAGAGCCTTGTTTTCATCCTCCAAACAAGCACGATTATAAATGATAATTTATAGCTTCTAAACCATCATTCTGAGCTGAAAAATAATGTGCTAATCTGTTGTTTCGTGTGATGTTTTGGTATACCACAAAAACCAAAACCATTGCTGGTACTCGAAGGGTTAATGTGTTTGTTCATCACTGTTGAAAAAACTGACATCTTTTCATTATCAATTTTCAAAACAATGTCACCCCAGCATATTTGTAGACATTCTTCAGAAACCCCTCTGATGCCACAATATATTGTGTCTTGAAACAACATTGTATTCAAAATGGAAGATGGAGATGCTTTTTCCGAGCTGATCACTTCCAAAGAGTAAATCAATGTTATCGTCAGTCAGTGGGTCAGCTTTCTTCAGTTTTGCACTTTCCCCTTGAGCTTTTAAATTCCTCTGTTTTATTAGGAGTGCTTCTCGTGTTTCAGAAAATTTTAAATTTCCTGTGGACATTATTTGAATTTTTTAAGTTGTCTGTCACAGCTGTCAACCATTCCTCACAAATACGAATCGATGGTACATACTCATCCCCCACCTTCTTTCCGCATGTTGGTAAAAAAGTCAGCCACATACTTTTTCAATTCGGCAGGAGGAATTTCATGAATGTTATGTTTTTTGTTGTATTTCTCTGACAAGAACTGTTGCCAAAGTTTCAGATAACCTGCTGTTTTCCTCAGAGTGTTTTCATTTTCATTTGCTTAAATGAATTTGCCACAATTTTAGACGTGTAACAAGAAGTGTCAGCCATTGTTTTTATTTACAGTTGCAGACGATTTTAAATAGTTCCATAATCAAGTACGCATATATCATGTGGGTATATGAGACAGTAGTCACATGGCCTGTATGAGATGGGGAAATCATGTATGTTGCATGTTCCAGAGAAGTGCAATCAAACAAACTACAAGCAGAACATAAACACTTAGCAAAAATGTTTAAAATCATGCATAATTTGAGCACAATTACTGTGATTTGGATACAGCATTGCATTACTAATTTACAGGAATTCATCTAAGATTAAAAGGTAATGCCTGAAATTGCAATTGGCAGAGAAACTATTAAAAATGTGTTTAACAAGCAACGTCCAGACACTTCTATATTACATGAAACAAGATTTATGTGGCAGGTGATATTAACTTGGTGAATTCTGTGGGAAGACAAATAACTAAGTACATATCTACACAAACAAGGGCAAATATTTCATGTAATAAATATTGGATTCATTCAAACAATATTGATAAAAAAGAGTTTTTTTCTGAAGTAAGTGAAGTTAAAGACAGTAAAATATTGTATTTTGTTCTAACCTCATTACTTCTCCCATAACCATCCGTATTATTCTTCTGCAAAACTCTTTTGAACCAGTAAGCAATTTTTCTTGTCTTCTTTACAATGACACAGCAGCTATTTTTCACCATTTTCCTTCCAACTGATGTTGAAGGTGATTTGTTTTTGTGACGAGATATTCATCACCAGGGTTTTAACTGGATGAGTGTTAAATTATTTTTCAAAGGTGGTTTGAAACAGGAGTATTTTTTTTTCACACATGCCATACAACCAGCAAGGGAAGCCTTAGTTGAGCAAAAGTTTCTTCATGAACAATTATTTTGTCACAATTTATTGGAGAGTGCCTGTTGGCACTCTCCAATAAATTGTAACAAAATAATTTTATATAAACATATATTTATTTTCTACTGCTAAGAAAACAACAAGCCTATGCAAAGAGTGTATAGCCACTAAAGTGGCTTTCAGCACATTTTTATTAGGGCCACAATAGTTGTACAGTAGAGCCCACTTAATTGGATATCTCTTAATTGTATATCCCTGTTAATTGAATATAATTTTCAAACACAAAACCATTTACCATACCTTCAGTACAAATTTGATCTGTTAATTGCATATGGGTTGTAGGGTAAACTCCTATTAATTGCATATAAATGTTTGTAATATGTCGACAAAATTGCTATGACATGCACCAAATTCCCCTTATTTATCAACCTTTTTGGCATCATACATCCAATACAGACATTTATTCTACTTTATCTTGTTTGACAGAACTCTATGAGCTCTGTCAAACAAGATATAATAGAATAAATGCTCAGTTTACCTCCAGAACACAAGAAACTGACCAAATCCCTGTTAATTGTATACTCCTGTTAATTGAATAATTTTCACTGGCAAAATGGACATTCAATTAATTCTACTGTATCTAGCACTCTACCAGTCAAATTTGAAGAAAGCTGGACTACCCATAGACAACAAGGGCTATGCAAAGCGCAGGCCACTACCCCCGACCCTTAGGCATGTTAGAAGTAGCCTTAAAGATAGTGTGGTACAGACAGATTTTCTATGTCGAAAGAGTGAAAACAGAAAAATTTTTCAAGTCGAAAGCGTAAAAAAGTCCATAACAGTGGGAAACATTATTGGACAGAACCCGTTCCTTATGCATATCCATTCCCCCATGTGGGTCTATTATCATACCGGGAGCACAGTGGCTCAGTAAGTAGAGGTGCAGACTGCAAGGTCCTCGGTTCGAATCCCACCTGTGGCAACCGGGTTGTGTCCTTGGGCAAGACACTTCATCTCCATTGCCCACATGGGGGAACGGTGGCGTTGTGTACTAAGGCGTACTGCACGTCGATGGTGCACTTGTCTTCAACCAATGCTAACCCTGCTTGTGTAGAGTTAGTATATTGGGGAGCTGACAGTTGCTCACTGTCATGATTAGCTGTTGTGCATAAATATGTGACCTTAAACACCAAGAAATAAATATACTATAAGCATACCAAAGGAGATCCAAATTTGACTGATGGCTTTGAAATTACAATGCAAAACATTTGTATGGACAGATGGACAGACGGATCGACGGATGGATGGAGGACTTTACTAGATACCCCTGAATCCTCCTTTGGAGGTTGGGGGCATAATAAACTAGAACTACCACTGAATGTGATTAACTCTTTGAAGTTGAACCCTGGAGCGATGAATTGTATTGTCTTAAACATAACTGTTAATTCAAGAATTGAGTGAGTCCCTGTACAGGGTTTATGCTGGCCCAATATTTTTTGGTGCGAAGTGGAATGCTTGTTTGGTGCCAAAAGATTTTTTTTTTGTTGCCAAGTTAATGATTTTACTGCCAAGTGAAACCTGATTGTAAATGACAACAAATTAACCATACAGTCCAGTCGCCATGGATTGGTCATATTCCATGTGCAGGCAGTGATGGCCACGCATGCATTTGCCAGGAAATAAAAACCATCATCTGCAAAAATTTAATTAATGAACCACCGGGTTGTACCCGGTGCTTCATTAATTAAATTTTTGATAATTATTCCTACAGTTAGTGTTGGGAATGTAATATTATTGTGTCTGTGGCAATATTGCCACCCGTGGAAATTGACCAGTCCACTACAGCAGTACTGTATGTGATGTTTTGAGTACAATAAGACTCCATCTGCAAGGCCAAGGCATTGCAGATGGTGCCTTGTTGCACTCAAAGTATGATATTACCTGGCTCTTTTAAATATTATAGCAGCTATTAACCCTTTACCTAACATGAAAAGCAAACACTTGCAAACAAAATTCTTGAATAACTAATTTTTTTTATTTTTTGTCTCAAAAACATAGGTTATGAACCCTCTTTGGAACGAGCTTGTCGAGCTCGTTCCAAAGAGGGGTCATAACCTATGTTTTTGAGACAAAAAATAAAACAAGAGGCCCCAGGGGGCCTGAGGGCACTCACCTGACATGGTGGTCTAAATATCAAACCAGGGACTTACTTGACTTGAATAAGCTGCATACGCCCCTCCTAAGAAAAGCATATACCAACTAGATGAAGCGATTGTGCCCACACAATACACAGGATTTTCCTTCTATTTTCAGTTCCTGCACTTTAACATCCCAAAATTGAGATAAACACCTAAAAAACAGATCTTTTTCCCAAACAAAATACTTTCAGCCTAAATTTTTTTCTTCTTCTTAAAACGCATAAAAAAACGCTAAAACTAATTTCCGGATTTTGGTCCAAAATTTTCTAAGTCCCACCCGGACCCCAAATTTTCGGTGTAAAAAAAAATGTTTTTTTTGTCTTAAAATTGACAGAAACGCATAAAAAACAAAAAAACCAAAAAATTATGGATTTTGGTCCAAAATTTTTAAAGTCCCACCCGGACCCAAAATTTTCGGTGTAAAAAAAAAAAATTTCTTTTTGTCTTAGAATTGACAGAAACGCATAAAAAACACAAAAAAAAAATTACGGATTTTGGTCAAACATTTCCCACTGGACCCCAAATTTTCAGGGTAAAAAAAAAAAAAAATTTTTTGTCTTAAAATTGACAGAAACGCATAAAAAACAAAAAAACAAAAATTCCAGATTTTGGTCCCAAAGTCCCACCCGGACCCCAAATTTTCAGGGTAAAAATTTATTTTTTTTTTTTGTCTTAAAATTGACAGAAATGCATAAAAAACAAAAAAAAAATTTCCGGATTTTGGTCCAAAATTTTCTAAGTCCCACCCGGACCCCAAATTTTCAGGGTAAGAAAAAAAAAAGTTTTTTTCTCTTAAAATTGACCAAAACGAAGAAAAAACAAAATTTTTTGTTCGGATTTTGGTCCAAAATTTTTAAGTCCCACCCGGACCCCAAATTTTCAGGGGAAAAAAATTTTTTTTTTTTTGTCTTAAAATTGTCAGAAATGCATAAAAAACAAAAGAAAAATTTTTCGGATTTTGGTCCCAAATTTTATAAGTCCCACCCAGACCCCAAATTTTCAGGGGAAAATTTTTTTTTTTTTTTTTTGTCTTAAAATTGACAGAAATGCATAAAAAACAAAAAAAAAAAATTCCGGATTTTGGTCCAAAATTTTCTAAGTCCCACCCGGACCCCAAATTTTCAGGGGGAAAAAAAAAAAAATTTTTTCTCTTAAAATTGACCAAAATGCAGAAAAAAACCCCCAAAAAAATTTTTTTTTCGGATTTTGGTCCAAAATTTTCTAAGTCCCACCCAGACCCCAAATTTTCAGGGTAAAAAAAATTTTTTTTGTTTTGTCTTAAAATTGACAGAAATGCCTAAAAAACAAAAAAACAAAATTTCGGGATTTTGGTCCAAAATTTTCAAAGTCCCACCCGGACCCCAAATTTTCAGGGTAAAAAATTTTTTTTTTTTTTTTTGTCTTAAAATTGACAGAAATGCATAAAAAACTAGACTTTATGATTCTGGAGAATCATGGCTTTTCCCGATGAGATTCCATGATTTTTCATGACCCCACAGTGTCTGATGAATTGTTTTTAACTGTCTCACTGAAGTTCCTTCATTGATGTTATGAGAAAGGTGAAGATAGTAGTCTCAAATGACACAGTTTGATAAAAAATTGTTTAGGTAAAAACCATCATTAACAGTGGAGTGAGTTAATGTCAATATCGTCGTCCAACAAGTCAATGACCGACAAAAGGAGTTATGTTTGTTTGACACATACTCACTGAGTGCTGTGTCAATTTAAAAATGGTCCATTTTATCTCAAATGTATCCAAAATATTGATGTCTGGCAGCTTGTAGAGTGTTAACACGTGCCAACAGGAATATTTATTCATGCAACTTGTAATGTCACACCAAGAACTGTGAATGGCCATTTTTTCTTTAAAATCTACAAGATGTTTTAAGAGAAATTCAGGGAGAACAGGAATTTTAAGCTTTTGATGGGTATCATTGTTTTTCCAGCCCAAAACGGATTAAGTGTTGTTTTTGGAATACTCTTATTAGTTCCAAAAATAATTCTCAGTGAATTCTACTTCCACTTATTTTGATCTCTCCTCCCAACTTCAGGTGCTGTGGGTACGCAAACACAGCCTATTTTATCAACATTTTGATGTTTGAGAACCTGCATAGGGTTAACAAATGTTTACAGGAATATTTTGTACATGCAACTTGTAATGTCACACTAAGATATGAGAATGGCCATTTTTTCCTGAAAATCTACGGGATGTTTTTAAAGAAATCCTCAGATAACATGAATTTTTAACCTTTTGAGGGGTATCTCTCTTTAACCAGCTCTAAAGGGTTAATGCTTGGTTTTGTGAATATCTTCATTACTTACAAAAATGATCGACGGTGAATTCCACTTCCAATGAAGGAGGTTATGTTTATCTTGTAGGTACACATTTGGTGTTATGGTTGCCCAAGAACAGCCCATTTTCTCCAAATGTCAATGCTTGGCAGCCTCTGGGGGGTTAACAAATGGTTACCGAAACATTTTGTTCACGCAACTTGTAATGTCACTCGAAGACTTGCGAATGGTTAATTGCTCTTGAATTTTTTTTTTGGAGAAATCCACAGAAAACTGGAATTTTAAGCTTTTAAGGGGTATATCTCCTTAACCAGTTAAAAATGGGTTAAGACCTCGATTTTTGAATACATTTACTACTTACAAAAATGTTTCCCTGTCAGTTTTGCGCCCGGTAAAAGAGGTTACGTTTCTCTGTTGTATTCCCATTTGATGTTGTTGTTGTTCAAAAACAGACTATTTTTTCAAAATTTTGACATTTAGCAGCCCATGGAGGGTTAACAAACGCTTACCAGAATAATTTATCCAATCAACTGGTAATGTGACACCATGACCTATCAATGGCCATTTTCTCTTGAAAACCCTACCAGATGTTTGTAAAGAAATCCAAGGAAAACATAAATTTTTAAGCCTTTGATGGGTATCACTATTAACAACCACAAAATGGGTTAACGCTTGGTTTTTTGAATACCCTTATTACTTACAAAAATGGCCTTTGGTGAATTCCACTTCCAACAAAGGAGATTATGTTTATTTCTCAGGTACACGTTGGATAATGTGCGTGCCTGAAAACAGCCCATTTCAACAAAATTACGATGCTTGGCAGCCTCTAGAGGGTTAATAAACGCTCACCGGAATATTTTGTCCATGCAACTTGTAATATCACACAAAGACCTGCGAGTAGTCAATTTTTCTTGAAAACCTACAGGATGTTTTTAGAGAAATCCACAGAAAATGGGAATTTTAAGATTTAAGGGGTCTCTCTCTTTAGCCTGTCCAAAATGGGTTAAGACTTCGACTTTTGAATACCCTTACTGCTTACAAAAATGTTTGCGTATAGATTGTGAGCTCGATAAAAGAAGGCACGTTTCTTTGTGGCGTACCCATTGGGTGCTGTTGGCGTCCAAAAACAGCCCATTTTATCACAATTTTGACTTTTAGTAGCCCGTGGAGGGTTAACAAATGCTCACCGCAGTATTTTGTCCATGCAACTTCTATTGTCACACCAAGGCCTGGGAGTGACAAATTTTTCTTGAAAATCTACAAGACTCATTTAGAGAAATCCACGGAAAATACAAATTTTTGAGCTTTATGGGGGTATTGCTGTTTAACCAGCCCAAAATGGGTTAACGCTTGGTTTTTTGAACACCCTTATTACTGACAAAAATGATCCTCGGTGAATTCCACTCCCAGTAAAGAAAGTTATATTTATCTCTCATGTATTGTTTGGGTGCGGTGGGGGCCTGAAACCGGCCTATTTCATCAAAATTTCGATGTTTGGCAGCCTGTGGAGGGTTACCATATGCATCGCCTGATATGTCGTGTGTATCAAAGGGCATGTCACAGACAGGTCTAGCAATGACGAATGTATAAAAAAAATCTACAAGACGTGTTTCGAGAAAGTGCCGATAAACCCCAATTTTGGCAGTTTTTTGCCAATTCTGACGAAATAAGGGTTAAATCGAAAATTCCGCTTGGGTACATGTTTAGATTTTGTTCCCCTCTATGCGTGTGCAAAATTTCGTGAAAATCGGTTCGAAAATGGCTTCTGAATCGTACGGACAAAATGTGTGGAAAAAAAAAAAAAAAAAACCCAAAAAAACCCCCCCCCCAAAACCCCCCCCCCCCCCCCCCCAAAAAAAAAAAATAATAATCCGTAGAAAAACAATAGTCTTTTCCAGAGGGAAAAGCCTAACAAAAAAAAAAAATTCCGGATTTTGGTCCAAAATTTTCTAAGTCCCACCCGGACCCCAAATTTTCAGGGTAAAAAAAAAGAAAGTTTTTTTCTCTTAAAATTGACCAAAACGCAGAAAAAAGCAAAAATTTTTTTTCAGATTTTGGTCCAAAATTTTCTAAGTCCCACCCGGACCCCTAATTTTCAAGGTAAAAAAAAAAATTTTTTGTCTTAAAATTGTCAGAAATGCATAAAAAACAAAAGAAAAAATTTTCGGATTTTGGTCCCAAATTTTTTAAGTCCCACCGGGACCCCAAATTTTCAGGGGGAAATTTTTTTTTTTTTTGTCTTAAAATTGACAGAAACGCATAAAAAACAAAAAAAAACAAAATTCCAGATTTTGGTCCAAAATTTTCTAAGTCCCACCCGGACCCCAAATTTTCAGGGGAAAAATTTTTTTTTTTTTTTGTCTTAAAATTGTCAGAAATGCATAAAAAACAAAAGAAAAAATTTTCGGATTTTGGTCCCAAATTTTATAAGTCCCATCCAGACCCCAAATTTTCAGGGGAAAATTTTTTTTTTTTTTTTTGTCTTAAAATTGACAGAAATGCATAAAAAACAAAAAAAAAAAAATTCCGGATTTTGGTCCAAAATTTTCTAAGTCCCACCCGGACCCCAAATTTTCAGGGGAAAAAAAAAAAATTGTTTTTTCTCTTAAAATTGACCAAAATGCAGAAAAAACAAAAAAAAAAAAATTTTTTTCGGATTTTGGTCCAAAATTTTCTAAGTCCCACCCAGACCCCAAATTTTCAGGGTAAAAAAATTTTTTTTTGTTTTGTCTTAAAATTGACAGAAATGCCTAAAAAACAAAAAAACAAAATTTCGGGATTTTGGTCCAAAATTTTCAAAGTCTCACCCGGACCCCAAATTTTCAGGGGGAAAAAAAAAAAAAATTTTTTTGTCTTAAAATTCACAGAAATGCATAAGAAACAAAAAAAAAATTTTTTCGGATTTTGGTCAAAAATTTTCTAAATCCCACCGGACCCCAAATTTTCAGGGTAAAAAAAAAAAAAAATTTTTTTGTCTTAAAATTGACAGAAATGCATAAAGAACAAAAAAACAAAAATTCCAGATTTTGGTCCCAAATTTTCTAAGTCCCACCCGGACCCCAAAAATTTATTTTTTTTTGTCTTAAAATTGACAGAAATGTATAAAAAACCAAAAAAAAATTTTTTTGATTTTGGTCCAAAATTTTCTAAGTCCCACCCGGACCCCAAATTTTCAGGGTAAAAAAAAAAAAAAATTTTTTGTCTTAAAATTGACCAAAATGCAGAAAAAACAAAAAAAAATATTCTTTTCGGATTTTGGTCCAAAATTTTCTAATTCCCACCTGGTCCCAAAATTTTTAGGAGAAAATTTTTTTTTTTTTTTTTGTCTTAAAATTGACAGAAATGCATAAAAAACCCCAAAAAATTTTTTTTCGGATTTTGGTCCAAAATTTTCTAAGTCCCACCCGGACCCCAAATTTTCAGGATAAAAAAAAAAAAAAAAATTTTGTCTTAAAATTGACCAAAACGCAGAAAAAAAAAAAAAATTTTTTTTCGGATTTTGGTCCAAAATTTCTAAGTCCGCAACGGGACCCCAAATTTTCATTCTAAATATGAACCCAGGGATTTGGCTTCAACAAACTTGAATCTCACCCCCCTAAGGATGCTGCATACCAAATATCAAAACATTCTTATTGCTAGATCTCAAGAAGAAGATTTTTCAAAAATACTCCTCATACTGCACTAATTTAAACATTTCGGCTCCCATAGAGAGCCCAAATATCGACCCAGGCAATTGATTTCAATAAACATGTGAAACAATCTTCCAAAGATGTTATATGTGAAATTTTAAAGCTTTTGGAGCAGTGGTTTCAGAGAAAAGTAGTCTTATGTTTTTTCCATTACCCACAGTGTTAAAAAATGCTGACTAAGCACTTTTTCAAAGTCCCCAAAAAGTACCCCATGATAAAACCGATGGCAATTTTTTTTGATCTTTCCATTCTGTTGGTCCTAAGGAAGCTTCACAACAAATAAGAATTCTCAGTGCCGTGTAGTTTTGGAGATATGGGTGTTTTCATTTTTTTCTATTTTTAGCTCCTGTGGTTCCCACGGGGCTATGGGGAAAAAAAACTCGGCATAAATTAGGTACTTATGACCTAATAAGCACTCATGTAAAATTTGGTTCAAATTGGCCTCGCGGTTTGGAAAATAGAAATTTGGGGCAGGGCCAAAATTTTTGCCCCTCCTTTAACATCGTCAAATATAGCCCCTCCAACTTCTCTTGAACAAACTTGAGTCTACACCTCAAAAGGAAGCTGCATACCAAATATCAAGTCTGTGCTATTGCTGGTTCTTGAGAAGAAGATTTTTTAAGAATTGGAGCATTTTTGCCCCATCCCTCTGCTCAATGTGAGCCGAAACCTAATTTGACAAAAAATCAAAATCCGCTTACATAACCCCTTCTCACATGAAATTTCATTAATATGCGGCCAGTGGTTTGGGAGAAAAAGCCCAAACACCACCTTCACGACGGACGCCAGACGAAAAGTGATCAGAATAGCTCACCCTGACTTTCAGTCCGGTGAGCTAAAAAGTAATGAAAATTAATTGGCAATTTTTGTGAATAGCGCTGGCCGTTTTTGGCCGTTACATTGGGTAAAGGGTTAATGTTTATTTCCTGATTATTATTTGCTCGGCGTCGATGGTGAACTTGTCTTCAACCAATGCTAACCCTGCTTGTTGGAGTTAGTGTGTAGAGGAGTCTGACAGTTGTTTGCCTCTGCTCAGTGGTTCTATCCAGATACTCTGGCTTCCTCAACCCATAAAACTGGCAGTCAAAATTGTTGATAGACTTCAATAAATAAATAAATAAATAAATAAATAATTTCCTGATTATTTACTCATTGTTTATTCACTCCAAACAAACTAGTAGCATGTAATTTATTATCTTCAGAAAGATTATAAACAAGAGGCCCCAAGGGGCCTTAATTACTCACCTGACAAAGTGGTTCAAAGAAGTATTTTGGGTCACATTCAGTTAGCCATGGTTCATCAACACTACAGAGGAATGAAGTCATGAAATTATTCATAGATCTAGTGCCCATGTCAGATGACTATTATCTCAGGTCTTCTTGACTGTTTCCAATTCTATAAGCTATAGACAAGCACTGCTAAACTTCTAAGGGTTATTATGTCACTGTAGTCAACGCAAACCCCCCACCCTCTAATAGAGAGTCCAAATACAGTGGAACCCTGTTAATTGAATAGCCACTTTGCCAGTGAAAATTATTCAATTAACAGGAGTATTCAATTAAAAGGGATTGTGTCACTTTCCTGTATTATAGAGACAAACTTAGCATTTAATAATAATAATAATTGATTTTCTAGAGCGTAAAACCACAAATAGTGCTCTAAAAGGCTTGACAGAAATAAATACACTTTTCTGAAATGAAGAGTCACATCTGTTTTGGTTGCCTCTTAGAGAGGTTTAGGAGAATGCTTCAGTAAATAGGAAAGTTTTAAGATTTCTTTTGAAGACATCGAGAATTTCTGAAGTTCTGACATTAATTGGCAGGGAATTCCACAATCTGGGACCCACGATGGAGAACACACGATCATGAGCCTGATTAGATCTGCTAAAAGGCACAACTAGTTGAATTTGGTTTTTAGATCGGAGACTGCACATTGGTTTATATACAGTGAGGAGCTCTTGCAGGTAAACTGGAGCCAGTTTGTGGATACATTTGAATACTAAGATCAATATTTTGAAATCAATCCTCTGTTTAACTGGAAGCGAATGTAATTGTCTTAAAACAGGTGTTATGTGTTCAGAGCGTTTGGTACCAGTAATTATCCTAGCAGCAGTATTCTGAACTTTTTGAAGCTTCTGAATCAGGCACTGGGACAGCCCCACTAACACTGAATTACAATAGTCTAGTTGTGAGGTGATGAAGGAGTGCACAAGTTTTTTCAAGTGCTGACTGGTTAAGATAAGGTCACAGTCTTCCAACATTACGAAGCTGCCAGTATCATTTTTGACATTTTTTATTGATATGGATGTCTAGTTTTAAATTTGAGTCCATAATCAGTCCAATATTCCTGGCCAATTCACTTTTCATAGTGATGTTGTTTCCAACCAGAATTGATGTAACAGAGGGTGTAGGCATGCGAATCCCGGATATCACGAAGAATTAAGTTGTAGAGTCATTCATTTTCAGTTTAAAGTCTATCATCCATTCCTGCACAAGATTTATGCAAGTTTCCATGTTATTGACTGCAGTGAAGGAGTCACTTGGAACAGATGGGTTGACTGTGATGTACAGTTGGGTGTCGTCTGCATACAGATGATATGATATGCCATGCTTTTTAAGAAGGCGACCGAGAGAAGAAGTGTACAGAGTAAACAAGAGTGGTCCAAGAACTGAGCCCTGAGGAACACCACACTTTAATGTCCTGCTTTCTGAACCGATCTTATTGATGTATATTTGTTGACTGCGACCTTCTAGATATGATGCAAACCACGATAAGACAGTTCCACAAATGCCATGCTGTGTCAATGTCTGCATGAGAATACCATGGTCGACAGCGTTGAATGCTGCTGACAAATCCAAGAGAACAAGCAGTACAGCCTTACCCTCAGACACTGATTTAACAATGTCATTGTTGACTCGTAGTAAGGCTGTTTCTGTACTGTGGTTGGCTTTATATGCAGACTGGAGGGCTCTAAAAGATCATTTTCATGCAGATGATTTTTGAGTTGTAAAGCAACAACCCTTTCCAACAATTTAGACAGGAAAGAGAGGTTCGATACTCCATGAGCTCTGTCAAACAAGATATAATAGATTAAATGCCTGTATTGGATGTACTGAGGCCAAACAGATCTATAATCAAAGGAAAACTGGGGTGAGTCAGGGTCATTTACCGACAGGTTACAAGATTCTTTATGCAATTAACAGGAGTTTACTCTATAGCCTATATTCCATTAACAGGTCAGATTTGTACTGGAGGTATGGTAAATGGTTTTGTGTTGGGAAAGTATATTCAATTAAAAGGGATATACAATTAAGAGATATCCAATTAAGTGGGCTCCACTGTATACCATATACAAAAGGATTCTGACTGGTGGATCTGAAGAAGTAGAATTTTTTAAATCATTTCCTCTGACTGCACCAAGTTAAAATTTGGGCTTCAATAGAGAGCGCAAATAATAACTCAGGGACCCAATTAGAACAAACTTGAATTTGGCCCCACTAGATATATTGTATACCAAATATGAAAGCATTCTGACTGGTGGATTTGAAGAAGATTTTTTAAAGAAATTTCCTCATATTGTGTAAGTTAAAATTTGGGCTCCAATAGGGATCCAAAATATTAACCTTGGGACTGATTTTAAACAAACTTGAAGTGCCCCCCCCCCCCACCCCCACCCACACCCCCTAGAGATGTTGTATACCAAATATGAAAGCATTCTGACTGGTGGATCTGAAGAAGAAGATTTTTAAAGAAATTTCCTCATGTTGCACTTAGTTAAAATTCAGGCTCCCATAGAGAACCCAAATATTAACCCAGGGACTCAATTTGAATAAACTTGAATCTGACCACCCTACAGATGTTATATACCAAATATCAAAAGATTCTAATTGATGGTTCTGGAGAAGAAGATTATTTAATTTTGGAAAACAATTTATGGGTGCTATCAGAGTAATGCCCCTTGAGATGCCTACTGTGGGCGTGGCAAGTTTATTTGAATAAAATTGAATTGACATATGATAAGGAACATGCATATCAAATTTGGTTCAAATAGATTCAGTGGTTTATAAGGAGAAGTTGATAATGTAAAGTTCATGCAGGATGGACGGGTGTACAGATGATGGATGAAGGACAGAAAGTGATCATTTAAGTTCCCCCTGACTTTCAGTCCGGTGAGCTAAAAATTAAGCATGATAAAGAAGATTAAGTAACAAAGAAATGTTTTGATATGAATCAGATTAACCCTTTATCTAATACGAAAAGCAGACGACACTTGCAAACAAAATTCATGAGTAACTAATTTTTTTTCATTTTTTGTCTCAAAAACATAGGTTATGACCCCTCATCAGAACAAGCTCGAAAAACTTGTTCCAATGAGGGGTCATAACCTATGTTTTTGAGACAAAAAATGAAAAAATAATGAAAATTAATTGGCGATTTTTGAGAATAGCACTGGCCAGTTTTGGTCGTTATGGTGGGTAAAGGGTTAAATGAATAAACTATTAATTCAGTTGACAGATAACAAAGACCCATAATCACAGCTGTTACCTATAGACTACTACATAGGCATGGAATCCATCTTGCCTGTGTCATCACAGCAATTTTACCGAAAATGATGCACTGTAATAATAAACCACAAAGTCATTGAGATCTACCAAATGTATATTTTGGGTGCCAAATTTTCATGCCAAATGCTGTACTTTTGATGCCAGATTAATGTTTTCAGTGCTACTCGCACACAATAGTGCAACCAGTGTCCCTCAGGGACGTGGCGACATGGGGGTGATCCTGGCCAAAAATTCCTATAGTTGGAAATTCGGAGGGCAAGTCAGGATTAGTTGGAAATTCCATCTATTTGGATTTTAGGGCTTCTTTGGAGATGCTGATGTCTCCTTTACTTCCCAAAATTCCAACTCCGTTTCAAACGGCAAAAATTCTAGCTGTTCCTATTTACAACAACAGTGAAAGCAATATCGAGCTTCCTAAGTATGCATGATGTCAATCGGTACAAGATTTCTATAGTACGTTTACTTATCGTTATAAAAAAAAATCCTCATAATGCACTTCAAGAAAATCACATCATGTAAAATCGTCATTTTGAGTTAATTCCATCATTCACAGTTACAAAATGATGAAACATCAAAAATTGATCATTCCTGCATAAGATCTGATTTAATGTTAGGACAGTCTGAATTGCTCAAAGTTCTAAACTTAAGCATTTCTTTAGCACATATTCAATTCCCAGAATAATACCAAATAATAATAACCTGATAATTCTATCATAAATGTGTTGGCATTTTAGTTACTATAGAATCAATTTTATGTTCCCTTTCATGGCTTCATTTTCAAAATCTTTCTTGGTAGTGAATTTCCAAATATGGGGAGGGACTTGATGAGGGGTTCTCCCTTCCAGTCCCTCCCCTATTTTTAAATTCACTACCCCCCCCCCCCCCTCCACAAATCGCCACATCCCTGTATAAGCTGGGATGTTGAATAATAATTTAATCCTACAGCCCTACAGGTTAATTTATTACTAAACCTCCTTTCCATTTGGTGTTCATTTAGTTACCTCCACATGGACAACCAACATCTTCTTTACACAAATATTTATGCATAATGAGTTGAAAGGTTTATTAACCATTCAGGGATTCTTCTAGATGTTTATAGGGGCCAAATATGGGACATTTTCCCGATGGCATTTGGGCATGATTTTTTCCAAATTCCCCAATCTCAGGCCCCATGCACTCAAACAAAAACTCAAATTGACAATTGAAGTGAGCATTCATAAGCCTTCAGAAAACCAACAATTGCCAATTTAGTCATGCATAGAAATCTGAATTCAGAAAATTACAATAATGTATGGATCACAGGATGAGGCAGATTCCAAGTTTTTCTCATTTAAATGAAACATGAAAACACCCGTCTTTCAGCATGCATTCTACTGGCAACATTTCTAATTGAAGTACCAATCAATACAACATATTTAAACAATATTTTTGGTAAATTTTTTTTAATCACGATTATTTGAGGTACAGTCACCGTGGACTGGTCAAAATCTAAGTCTTGACAGTGATGTCCACGTAAGCGTTTAATAAGTAATAAAAATCATCATTAGCAAAATTTTAATTAATGAAGCACCAGGTTGTACCTTGCTATCTTTCCACCAACTGAGAGCAAGGGTCACCATGTGTCAAGACAGTTTTATGGAGGAAGTCAGAGTACCCAGAGAGATCCACCGAGCAATGGTGAGCACCTGCCAGACTCCCCAACATACTAACTCCACACAGACATGTTGAGCTTGAAAAACTCAAAATACTGAGATTTTTATGTGGCGAAGCTTGTTTATCCATACAAGACAAAAACTAATTCTCCTTCCCCCTCCCACACCTTATCCATTATTATTTATTTGTTTATTGATGTTTAACCCTTTACCTAACATGAAAAGCAGACGACACTTGCAAAAAAAATTCTTGAATAACTAATTTTTTTCATTTTTTGTCTCAAAAACATAGGTTATGACCCCTCGTTGGAACGAGCTCGACGAGCTCGTTCCAACGAGGGGTCATAACCTATGTTTTTGAGACAAAAAATGAAAATATTTTGAAAATTAATTGACGATTTTTGAGAATAGCGCTGGCCGGTTTTGGCCGTTACGTTGGGTAAAGGGTTAAGGTCACATACTTATGCACAATGGCTAA
Source organism: Pictodentalium vernedei (assembly GCA_031216915.1). Classification (NCBI taxonomy): domain Eukaryota; kingdom Metazoa; phylum Mollusca; class Scaphopoda; order Dentaliida; family Dentaliidae; genus Pictodentalium; species Pictodentalium vernedei. The sequence continues at coordinate 845,295,907 of CM062297.1, forward strand.
TCGTGACTGTGACAGTTTTATAGGTGGAGGAAGCCGGAGTACACGGAGAGAACCACCAAGCATCGACGAGCAACTGTCAGCTCCTCAACATTCTAACTCTGTTCAAGCTCCGCTCAAGCAGGGTTACAGAGGGTGAAGACATATGTACCATCGACGTGCAGTATGCCTTAGTACACGGCGTCATCGTGTCCCCATGTCGGCAACCGGGCTAATCTAAATTATTTGATCTGTATGGGAATTCCTTGTTACAATTTATGGGAGAGTGCCTATAGGCACTCTCCCAAAAATTGTAACAAGGCAAAGCCAAAGACATGTGAACAAATTTTGATGACAAAAGGTAATTAAGCACTCTACCAGTTAATTAAAATTAACTGAAAAATTAAGCTGAGTTTGAAAAGTGTGCTGCGGACAGTATTGGCTGGTTGTGGCCATTATTATTTATTTATTTATTTATTTATTTATTTATTTATTTATTTATTTATTGGTGTTTAAGGTCACATACTTATGCACAATGGTTAATCATGACCGTGACAGTTTTACGGGTGGAGGAAGCCGGAGTACTCGGAGAGAACCACCGAGCATCGACGAACAACTGCCAGCTCCTCAACATTCTAACTCTTTTCAAGCTCCGCTCAAGCAGGGTTACAGAGGGTGAAGACATATGTACCATCGACGTGCAGTATGCCTTAGTACACGGCGTCATCGTGTCCCCATGTCGGCAACCGGGCTAATCTGAATTATTTGATCTGTATGGGAATTCCTTGTTACAATTTATGGGAGAGTGCCTATAGGCACTCTCCCAAAAATTGTAACAAGGCAAAGCCAAAGACATGTGAACAAATTTTGATGACAAAAGGTAATTAAGCACTCTACCAGTTAATTAAAATTAACTGAAAAATTAAGCTGAGTTTGAAAAGTGTGCTGCGGACAGTATTGGCTGGTTGTGGCCATTATTATTTATTTATTTATTTATTTATTTATTTATTGGTGTTTAAGGTCACATACTTATGCACAATGGTTAATCATGACCGTGACAGTTTTACGGGTGGAGGAAGCCGGAGTACTCGGAGAGAACCACCGAGCATCGACGAACAACTGCCAGCTCCTCAACATTCTAACTCTTTTCAAGCTCCGCTCAAGCAGGGTTAATGCGGTTGAAGACATGTACACCATCGACGTGCAGCACGTCTTAGTACACGCCGTCATAGTGCCCACGTGTAGGCAACCAGGATGAAGTGTCTTGCCCAAGGACACAACGCGAGTCGTTCCGGACGGGGATCGAACTCGGGACCTCTAGCATAGAAGTCCAGCAGTCTACCACTGAGCCACCGCGCTCCCACCTCATCCATTACTTTTAGAAATCGTGCTCAAAAAATAAATAAATAAAACATTGGCAATGCTGCTGGAACATATGCACAGTTTCATCTAACTGATTGACAAAAATTAGGTTGGAAAAATTTGCATAAAATAAATTCCAAACACCACCCCTCCCCCCCACTCCCAATCACCCCCACCTCCACCACCCCTCCCCCTCCATAAACATATCATAAATTCAAGTCAGAAAAATGAGGGGGGGGGGGGAACACCCACCCTCAAGTTTGAAAATATTTTTTTTTGATTTCCTGCCCTCAGTACAAGTACATAGCCTTCAGTTCTGAGATCCCCACCCCCCTCGTCTTCACAAGCATCATCCCCCAGGATTTCAGACCACAGCTCCACCATTGGAAAATAAGATTTGGTGCTTTATCAAGATGCAAAAATCTACAAAAAAAGCTACATTTTAGCAAAAATCAACATTTCCTTATTTCCTGAGGAGTCACTAAGCTTTTACCATGGTTTTGAGGGATATTATGCAATTGTTGTGCTTATTTCGGTAATTAGCCCTCACTGCAAGAAACACCAAAATCTGCCCCATTTTTTATGATTCCCACTTCAAATGCCAGTGACATAAAAGAAATACAACACAAATCATATTTCTCATGATTTTGTTAACTTTTATTGAATTAAGTCGTGGAATACGAATCACTTTTGTTTTGATATTTTCACAAATATCTCTTCTAATTCTGACTGTAGAGGTTCGTTTTTTACCTAATTATTTTTTTCACAGTTTTCAGTTATTCTTTCACACATCTGAATTATCTACAGCCCAGGCAAATGTAAGGCAATTTGTTTGAAATACTTTTTCTATCTTCCAAGTTCCACTCAGCTTATTTATAGTAAGTAGTTAGTACAGAAAACTGAAACTCGAGACTCAAGTTTGCAAAACAAAACATGGAGTATCAAAATCAAGCGAATTTGTATTCTGATCGTGAGGTTGGGAGACGGCATAAAAAATCAAGAGCCTCCCGCCAAAATTGTGAAACTTAACATGGACGAACACCATTTCAATACCCCCGTCCCGACTTCATCGGTGGGGGATAAAAATGGACAAAACCTGTTACTTGTGAATATCCTTTCCCACCATGGTGGCCTATCAGCATACCACAAATCATTTAAATCCAACATCTCCTGACTGAGATATAAAGGTCCAAAGTTGTTACGAATGGACAGATGGACAGACAAATGGATGAATGGGTGGATGGACTCCATTTTTGTATCCCTTGCAAACTTCATTTTGGTGGGGGATAATAACAAATTTTGATATCATGTGCATTGGGTTCTTTTTCATTGTAACAACTTACATGTACCGACATGGCTATCATCGATGTTCTCATTACAAAGTCAAGGACAGGGCTTATTTACAAGGAGGGATTCTGAAACTGAAATCTTAAAAGTTGGTAGGTGGACTTATTTTTGATTATGGGTTTACACAGTGAGCAAAATTTGACGAGAACGCTCATTTCATTCGCGTAGTGGTTACGCAAATTTAAATCTATGCGAATGGATGACCGGTTAACCAAAATTTGCATCTTGAATGGTAAAGTCTGGGTCACTTAACTGGTGTAGTGCTAAATTTTTACTCAGCCTCAAGATTTGTTCACACAATTTTTGTCTTGTTACAATTCATGGGAGATTGCCTTTTGGCACTCTCCCATATATTGTAACAATGCAAATCAATGGAGATGAAGTAATTTTACTTACAAGATAATATGAAGGACATCTATAGAATATGAAGCCTTTAACTTTAGGTGCCTGCACTTCAGAATAAAGCCCAAATATGGGCTTCTAGCTCTCTACCAGTTAAGCAGCCTTTCTTGTGTCTTGATAGATTTTTAGACTTTTGACATGAGAGGTGATATTATTATTATTTATTTATTGGTGTTTAAGGTCACATACTTATGCACAATGGCTAATCATGACCATGACAGTTTTACGGGTGGAGGAAGCCAGAGTACCCGGAGAGAACCACCGAGCAAAGACGAGCAGCTGCCAGCTTCCCAACATCGTAACTCCATACTGCAGCACAGGCAGGGTTAGACTGGTTGAAGACATGCGCACCATCAACGTGCAGTACACCTTAGTACACAGCGTCATCGTGCCCCCATGTGGACAATCGGGGTTAAGTGCCTTGCCCATGGACACAACACGGGAGTCTGAATCGAGCGCTCAGATGGTCACCCATCCAAGGATTAACCAGGTTCGACATTGCTTAACTTCGGTGATCTGACAAGAACCGGTTACTACAATGCCACCACACCCCCGTGAGAGGCTATATATATATTTCAATTCCATGCAATATATGAATACTTGTTAATGATAATAAAGAAGTGTCCCAAGAATTTTTACATAGCCGAGCATTCGGTTAGCCATCTCCAACCCACGTGAATGTTCAGTCGGTCAGAGTCATCTTTGAAATTTTGCATGCTGCTTACACATGGGTCAGTATGGTATGCATACAGTTGCGGAGTTTTGAGTATTTTATTGAGTGAATACCACCAAAGGGCAATAACATCAAATACACTACATTTGATAAGTGGCTTGTGATTCATCACACATGACTCAATGATTACTAATTTGATAATAAACACATATTTGTTCATTGTTCATAATATTTGCAATTATATAATTGACACATATATGCAGTGTCTGTTCTACAGGCTTCCAGACACAATACTGGCAATTACGTGAATGGAAGCAATATTAAAATTTCCAATCAGCGTTTCACCAAACAGTTTGTGCTGGTCACAAAATAGATTCCAATATTTGACGGTGATTGAAATGTTCACTATAACCGAATGCCATTCCAATCAATTGTTCCGTGAAAAATTTCGTAAAATTGAAGGAAAGTTATTGATATTTTGGCTAAAACAAAATGTTTTCGGATGAAGTTTTGATAACTAACCCTATTTTGGTTGCCAAAACCCTAGAAATTTGGTTGCTCAATGTAAAATCTGTTTGGAATTTTTATGATTTGTTGGTCAATTCTGAGCCGTTTCCAACAATGTGTTACATCAAAGAAACTCATAAGCTTAAGGAAAGATCTTCATGGAATTAGAAAGTATTCTGCGTTGGTTGCTCATCTCAACCTTTGCACTAACATGGGAAAATATATTGGTACAGTTGAGCACACTTAATTATACATCTTTAATAGAACAATCCTGTTAATTGTCTGTAATTTAAAAAAAACAATCCATTGCCATACCTTCAGAACACATTTGATCAGTTAATTGCATATAGGTTATAGATTAAATTCCTTTAACTGAATAAAACATCTTGTAATATATTGAGAAATTACTGTGACAATCACCCTATTCCCTGTTTAAAGACCTATTTGGCCTCAGTATATCCAATGCAGGCATTTAATCCATTATATCTTGTTTGACAGAGCTCCAGGAGCTCTGTCAAACAAGATACAATAGAATAAATGTTTAGTTTATCTCTAGAATACAAGAAACTGACCTGTCCCTGTTAATTGAAATCTCCTGTTAATTGAATATTTTCAATGGCAAAGTGGCTATTCAATTAACAGGGTTCCACAGTATTACTTTATCTTTCTCTTGCTCTAAAAACAGATGCGTCTCCCCACCCTCAACAGAAAAAAATATTTTTTAATTTGAATAGGCCTACAATAAATCAATTTTTATTTTCCACACTTATAGGAAACCTCCATGAACAGACACAGTGAATGAGTAGAATAGAAGGGACTAAAGGGCACACGCAACAAAAAGTACATAACTTTTAACCCTTTACCTAACAGAACGGCCAAAACAGGCCAGCTTTATTCACAAAAATTGCTATTCAATTTTCATTATATTTTTCATTTTTTGCCTCAAAAACATAGCTTATGACCCCTCATTGGAATGAGCTTAATGAGCTTACCCCAATGTGGAGTCATAAGCTATGTTTTAACGCAAGAAAATGAAAAAATTAGTTATTCAATAATTTTGTTTGCAAGTAGTGTCATCTGATTTTTCATGCTAGATAAAGGGTTAAACTGTTATAGACTTACCATGGAATGGTGGCTCAGGGGTTAGAGTATTGGACTTCAAACTGAAGGGTTCACAGTTTGGTCCTGACCAGGGGTAACTGCATTGTGTCCTTGGGTAAGATACCTAATCCCAACAAACATGTGGGGGCATTGCTGGCTCTGTGCACTATGGCATACGGCATGTTGATGAAGCACTTGCCTTCAACCAATGCAGGTGCCAAGTTAGAATGTGGGAGGCTGCTGCTCGCCACTGCTCGGTGGTTCTCTCCGGCTTCCTCCACCCATAAAACTATCCAACTTGAGCTGATTCCAGTTGTTGAAAGTGTCATTAAAACCCAATTAAATAAATAAATAAATAAATAAATAAATAAATAAATAAATAAATGCAGGTAAACCAGTATACTCCCCATTGTCTTCGAGAGTGGGGGTATAATAAATAGGCTCCACCAAATCACTGCAAACAAACTCTTACCCTAGATGGGGAACAAAATTGCTCTGTATACTGATTATAGCCACCTCATTGAGAGTAAACACAATCTAAAAAACAGATGTCAGAAAATGACTTGGAATTAATACTTTGAGAAAGCTGAGATATATAAAAGATAAATAAAGGCAAAACAAAATCCACATTCTCAACTCACACAGGCCTGAAAATAACCTGCAAACGATCGTTCAGGTTACGTCAATTGTAAAATACATCAACGAACTGCAGGTTACGACAAAATAAAGCAACAGGGACTGATGGGAAAAGAGAGTGATCACTCTCACTTGCCATCACTCTCCTAAACTTTTCACTAGGAGAGCAATTAATCACTTGCCTTCATGATGTATGTAGAAATTATGTCTGAACATCAGGTAAAATAATGTATTCCAATCACCCATTACATGACCCAACTAGGAGACGATACCTGCAAAACATTATCTTGCATAACTGAAATCTTTCATTTTTTTCTTAAACCATAGCTTATGACACCTCATTGGAATGAGCTCAATGAGCTCATTCCAATGAGGGGTCATCAGCTATGTTTTTTGAGCAAAAGTGAAAAAAATAACAAAATTTGTATGGTCATTTTCATGTACAGAGCCGGCCAGTTTGAGCTGTCTTAATAGGTAAGGGGTTAAAATCACTCTCCTGAATTTTTCACCATCGCAGAATCAAAATGAGAAGAGTGATTATTGACTCGCCTACATTCTCTTCCCGGCAGTGAGCAACATAACTTTATTAAATTGCTAATCTTGCATGTTTGGCCAGAAAGACTTGACAATCTTTTGGAACTATCTTGACTCCAAGGTAAAGCATTGCATGAACTCTATGAATAGAACAGCATGCTGTTTCCATCTTAAAAGAATTTCCGTCTAAATAAAAAGCAACAACTAACGTGTGATCTCGCTTTGGCGAGATCATGTGTTTGTTGATACTATTTATTCAGGCAGAATTCACATTAAGACGTAAAACAGCATGACTGGCATAGTGAAGCAGAGATGATGGACAACCCTCACAATACAGAGGAACCCTGTTAATTGAATAGCCACTTTTCCAATTAAAATTATTCAATTAACAGGAGTATTCAATTAACAGGGATTGTGTCACTTTCTTGTATTCTGGAGATAAACTCAGCATTTATGCTACTATATCTTGTTTGACAGAGCTCCATGAGCTCTGTCAAACAAGATATGATAGATTAAATGCCTGTACTGGATGTACTGAGGCCAAATAAGTCTTTGAACAAAAGAAAACCGGGGAAAGTCGGGGTAATTTCTTGACAGGTTGCACAATTTTTTATTCAAATAACAGGAGTTTACTCTATAACCTATATTCAATTAACAGGTCAAATTTGTACTGGAGGTATGGTAAATGGTTTTGTGTTGGAAAATTATATTCAGTTAACAGGGTTATTCAAATGTGTCAAATGAATTGCTGAGTGTCCTTGTAATAATTGTTTTTATAGATGTGAGGGCATGTAATAAACACAGAATGGCATACCCATGTGAATGGGTTAATCGATATATCACTTGTGCCATACCGGAAGGATAAATCTCGAGGACTGTGGCCTCTCGTTTTATCCTTCCATGCTGGCACTCATGCCATATCAATTAATTCACACGCATGTATCGTTCTGTATATTAGCCCTTTACTTCCAGCCCTACACACATGCTGATAACTCATTCAAGATCACATTCTATTGAGAGTTTCTACAAGCTAAATCTAATACTGAATCAAACTGGAAATTTAATGAAGGGTACAAATGAAATGAAAAGGCCTTTTTCACCCCTGGGAGGAGCCGTGATTGACAGTCTAGTACCATTTACATATGTTTTTACACAGCTAATTTCATCGGAGTCTCCAATGAGTTCATCATGACAAATGTGTGGCTGTCCAGTAAAATCTCTGGAGATTATTGACTGAACACAGTTTAATGTCCATTTAAACTAGCAAGGTGTCATGAAAACAACAGAGGAAAGATAAATAATCTATTTTATTTGATTCACATAAAACTTCTCTTTGTCAGTCTACTATGTAACAAAGACATTCGTTTACATTCTTTTGGTATTTTTTTCTTTGTTGTAGAATCTTCCTGATTGAACAGTCACTTTACCAGTAAAAATTACTGAAATAACAGTAGAGTAATCATTTAACATTGATTTGGCCATATTCCTGTGTTCCATAAATGAACTGAGCATTTTTTCTATCATGGAGCTTTGTCAAGAAAGGTATAATGGATTAAATGTCTGTATCAGATGTAGTGAGACCAAATTATTTATTTATTTATTTATTTATTTATTGGTGTTTAAGGTCACATATTCCTACACAAAGGCTAATCATAAGGCCTAAAAAAGTTAACAAGAGGCCCCACGGGGCATGAAGCGCTCATCTTGAACAGAACACAATTTAAACAGAGTCCAAGAATGAGTCTACATTAAGCAAGCCATATCCATAGGCTACACTGTCAATCCTTGAGTCCCTCAGGAGTGACAAAAATAATCTGGGCATCATGCCTTTTCTTCAGTTGATCATAAAGTAAAATGTAGAGCTCCCCTATGAAGCCCCTTGATACAACCTATGTGGATTAATCTTAGTTACACACCTCTAGAGGGTACTGAATACAATTCTTCAGCAAAATGGCCAATTCCGGCTACCATAGCGAGCCCAAATATCAACCTATGGATCCGATTTGAACAAACTTGAATCTGACCCCCCCCCTAGAGATGTTGTATACCAAATGTGAAAGCATTCTGACAAGTGGATCTGAAGAAGAAGATTTTTGAAGAAATTCCCTCATACTGTACTAAGTTAAATTTAATTTCATGTTCCCATATGGAGCCCAAAAATTAACCTAGGCACTCAAATTGAACAACCTGGAATCTGACCCCCCCTCTCCCCCCCCCCCCCCCCCCCCTGGAGATGTTGAATACCAAATATGAAAGCATTCTGACTGGTGGATCTGAAGAAGAAGATTTTTAAAGAAATTTCCTCATACTGCACTAAGTAAAGATTTGGGCTACCATAGTGAGCCCAAATATATACCTAGGGATCTGATTTGAACAAACTTGAATCTGACCCCCTTAGAGATGTTGCATACCAAATATCAAAGCATTCTGACAGGTGGATCTGAAGAAGAAGATTTTTTTTAAATTACCATCCATATTGAACAAAGATAAAAGTTGGGCTTCCGTAGGAAGCCCAAATATTAACCCAGGGACTTGGTTTGAACAATCTTGAATCTGACCCTCATAACAATGATGTATACCAAACATTAAAAGATTCTGACTGGTGGTTCTGAAGAAGAAGATTTTTAAAGAATATTCCCCATATTACCCTATGTTAAAACTTCGGGCTCCTGTAGATAGCCCAAATATGAACCAATGAGCTTTATTTCAACAAACGTTTATCTGACCCCCCTATGAATGCTGTATACCAAATATCAAAAGATTCTGATGATTGGTTCTGGAGAAAAGATTTTTTAAAATTTTTGCAAATATGCTGACTCAGCATTTTTTCAATGCCCATTACAGAACACACTAACATAACCGATGGCAATTTTTTTTTACCATTCAATTCTACTGGTCCTAAGGATACTTCATACCAAATAACAGCTCTCTGTTCTGTGTGGTTTGGGAAATATGGGCTTTGAAATATTTCTATTTTTAGCTCCCAGGGTTCCCATGGGGATGCAGGCTTTTTTTGCATGGGTCAAGTACTTATGACCCAATAATACCACAAACCAAATTTGGTTCATACCGGACCATCGGTTCAGAAAATAGAAATTTTGGGCGGGGCCAAAAATCTTACCCCTCCTATTACAAAGCCAAATATTACTTCACGAACTTCGTTTGAGCAAACTTGATTCTACACCTCATATGGAAGCTTCATAGCAAATATCAAGTCATTGCACACACTGGATCTTGAGAAGAAAATTTTTAAAATATTTTGGAGCATTTTTCCTATGGGGCTGGGCATGTTGAGTTGAACAAAAATGAAATGCCCCTTTGGGACCATCACTCACACAAACTTTCACTTGAATTGGCCCAAGAAGAAGATTTTTAAAGAATATTCCCCATATTACCCTATGTTAAAACTTCGGGCTCCTGTAGATAGCCCAAATATGAACCAATGAGCTTTATTTCAACAAACTTTTATCTGACCCCCCTATGAATGCTGTATACCAAATATCAAAAGATTCTGATGATTGGTTCTGGAGAAAAGATTTTTTAAAATTTTTGCAAATATGCTGACTCAGCATTTTTTCAATGCCATTACAGAACACACTAACACAACCGATGGCAATTTTTTTTTACCATTCAATTCTACTGGTCATAAGGATACTTCATATCAAATAACAGCTCTCTGTTCTGTGTGGTTTGGGAAATATGGGCTTTGAAATATTTCTATTTTTAGCTCCCAGGGTTCCCATGGGGATGCAGGCTTTTTTTTGCATGGGTCAAGTACTTATGACCCAATAATACCACAAACCAAATTTGGTTCATACCGGACCATCGGTTCAGAAAATAGAAATTTTGGGCGGGGCCAAAAATCTTACCCCTCCTATTACAAAGCCAAATATTACTTCACGAACTTCGTTTGAGCAAACTTGATTCTACACCTCATATGGAAGCTTCATAGCAAATATCAAGTCATTGCACACACTGGATCTTGAGAAGAAAATTTTAAAAATATTTTGGAGCATTTTTCCTATGGGGCTGGGCATGTTGAGTTGAACAAAAATGAAATGCCCCTTTGGGATCATCACTAACACAAACTTTCACTTGAATTGGCCCAGTGGCTTTGGAGGAGAAGACCAAAACATGGTGTTGACAGACAATGGACGGAGAGCGATGAGATTAGCTCAGCTTGACTTCGTCAAGATGAGCTAAAACTCTGTTTTTCAGGTCTTCCCGCATGGTCATTTTGGCTGCGGCATGCTCTTTTTTTTATAACCAAAGCAAAATTAAGCCAGAGGCTCAAGTGAGCCTAAAATGCTCACCTGGCTCAAGTTGTCAAAAGAGACGAGTGACACAACCAAAGGTAGATTTTTTGGAAATTCATTTCTGCTGGTCCTAGGAAAACTTCCTAGCAAGCTTTGTTCTGTGAAGTAATAAAAAACAACCAAAATTTTTGTTTTGTTTTCAACTACAGTGGCTCTCTCTACCCCCTCCCCCACCCCCCAACCAAAAAAAAAAAACCAAAAACAAAACAATTCTGGCATAAATGAAGTACTTATGACCCAGTTATATACAACATGACAAATGTGGTTCACATCTGCCCATTGTTTCTGAAAATAGAAATTTTGAGTGCCGCCCATTTTTGGGAGCCCAAATTTTGAGCTACTGAGTTTCTTTGAAAAAAAGTTAATCTGCATCACTGAAGTAAGTTCCATACCAGAAATCTAAGCATTATTGCAAGTGGCTTATGAGAAGAGGATTTTTAAAGCATTTTAGGCTTATGGAGAATTAACCCCACCCAAGGGATATAGTAATTTTGGGAGAAAAAAATCAGAAGAGTAAACCCCACCAGCCTGAAGATGACTCCAGCTCCATGTGAACAAAGTAGAAAAGGTATACTCCAAAGATAGTCTGTGCCATAAATGAATGAATTTGGCCCAGTGGTTTTAAAGATTAGAAACATGTCAAACTGGAGAAACAGAATCTATTGCCAGCAGTAAATTCAAGTCTGTGTGAAAATGTTAAAGCATCAGAAACAAACAATATAGAAAGAGAAATTATGGAGGCTTGTTTTTTTTTTTGTTTTTTTTTTTTGGGGGGAGGGGGGGTAAATATTTTTAAAGAAATCAGAAATAGGTTTTCCTTAACAGTATTTAAGAATATTCATATAGGAATCAAATAAATTTTTCGAGGAAGCCAGAAAAAACATATGTGCACAGCATTAAAAGGGTTCGATTCAGGAATCAGAAAATGGACATTTTTGGCTATGTCACTTACCTGAATGATGTTGTTTAGAGCAGTGATGTGAGTATGGAAAGAGTTATCATTATTCTCACATTATATGAAATAAAATCTTTGGAACCCACACTGAAGCCATGAGAGGGTTAAATTAAAGATATTCATACAGGAATCAGATATTTTTTTCCAAGAAACCAGAAAAAACATATATGTGCACAGCACTGAAAGAGTTTGATCAAGGAATCAGAAATGGACATTTTTTGGCTCTGCCGCAAAAAAAACATGTATATGCACAGCATTAAAAGGGTTCAATCAAGAAATCAGAAATGGACATTTTTGACTCTGTCACTGATGTTTAGAGCAGTAATGTGAGTATGCAAAGGGTTATAATTATTCTCACATAACATGAAATAAAATCTTTGCAAAACACTTTGAAGTCTTGGAATCAGAAATGGACATTTTTGGTTCTGCCACTTATGGCAGTCTTGAGAAGGTTAAAAGCATTGAACTCAATCATTTCATTTCCACCTGATTAAAATAATAAGATAACATGTGTGTTTGACAACTAACTCTATTGTTCTTGAAAATGAAATTTTACATAAGAGTAAATTGTTTTCAAGTTTGAATAACTGTAACAGATTTTGCTTCAGGATAAATTGCTGCAAAAATGCTGACTCATCATTTTTTCAATGCCTCCTACAGAACACCCTGGCACAACTGATGGCAATTTTTTAACCATTCCATTCTACTGGTCCTAAGGATGCTTCATACCAAATAACAGTTCTCTGTTCCATGTGATTTGGGAAATATGGGCTTTTGAATTTTTTTCTATTTTTAGCCCCTGGGTTGCCACGGGGGCTGTGAAATTTTAGTTTCTGGGCATCAATCATTTACTTAGGACCTACTTATATTACATGCCAAATTTGATTCAAATTGGACCACCAGTTCTTGAAATACAAATTTGGGTCGAGGCCAAAATGGATATCCTCCTACAGAGAGCCCAAATATTAATCTACAAACTTCCCTTGAACAAACTTTAATCTTCAACACCAAAGGATGTTTCATACCAAATATCAAGACATTCCCTCTGGTGGTTCATGAGATTTTTAAGCTTTTGGGGCAGTAACCATAGCCCGAAGATGGCAGCTGCTTCATTTGAACAAAATAGAAAGAGTATTCTCCATAGATGGTCTGTGCAATATATGTTTGAATTTGGCCTAGTGGTTGTGAAGAAGACAGATTTCCAAAAGTTAATGGACGACGGATGACAGATGACAGACGCCAAGTGAGGCAATAGTTTCCACTGACTTGCAGTCAGGTGAGCTAAAAACTAAAAATTAAATGGTTTATGATATTCTACGCAAGTTAATAAAAGTGATAAATTTGTCTCTTGAGTGCAACAAGGCTTTGCAAATGCTTTATAGCATTGCAAAGCTTTCTTCCACACAAGATACGAAATACACCATCACCCATGCTATTCTGTAGATTATGAGTCCTAAAAGATAAAACATACAAAGAACATGAACTTTTGATAGCAAAGAAATAATTTAATAAACAGCTGCGCCATGAGCGCATGATACGCCCATTATTAATTACAAGAGGGAAGCACACAATATGAGTATACATGTGTACTTGTCAGGTTTTTTTTTAAATTCTTGTACAATAATCATAACCAACAACATACTGTGTTCAATAATTTGGAAATAAAATTATTTGAATTTCATGTATATATCTTATGTCTATAGAGATCATAACTTCAAGAAAAAATCAACGATTTTCTAAGTAATAAAGTCCCATAACTCTGGAATGACTAATCGCACGGTGACACCAACTGAAAGGGAGCTTCCTTCCATCAACATAAACCACCTACCAAAAAATCGTGAAAATCTCTCAAAGCGTTCTCAAGTTATCGTACAACGTGTAAAAAATCAACAATTTTCTAAGTAATAAAGTACCATAACTGTAGAATGACTAATCGAACGGCGACACTAAACGAAAGGGAGCTTCCCTCCATCGATATACACCACCTACCCAAAAATCACGAAAATCTCTCAAAGCGTTCTCGAGATATCGTACGATGTGTAAAAAATCAACAATTTTCTAAGTAATAAAGTCCCATAACTCTGGAATGACTAATCGAACAGCAACACTAAACGAAAGGGAGCTTCCCTCCATCGATATACAACACCTACCCAAAAATCACAAAAATCTCTCAAAGCGTTCTCGAGTTATCCTACGACGTGTAAAAAATCAACAATTTTCTAAGTAATAAAGTCCCATAACTCTGGAATGACTAATCGAACGGCAACACTAAACGAAAGGGAGCTTCCCTCCATCGATATACAGCTTCCCTCCATCGATATACACCACCTACCCAAAAAATCACGAAAATCTCTCAAAGCATTCTCGAGTTATCGTACGACGTGTAAAAAATCAACAATTTTCTAAGTAATAAAGTCCCATAACTCTGGAATGCCTAATCGAACGGCGACACTAAACGAAAGGGAGCTTCCCTCCATCGATATACAACACCTACCCAAAAATCACAAAAATCTCTCAAAGCGTTCTTGAGTTATCGTACGACGTGTGACTGGATGGACAGACGGACAGACGGACAGATGGTATGACGGACAGACGGTATACCATAATACGACCCGTTTTTTTCAAAACAGGCGTATAAAAAATGAAATACAAAAATGCCTGCCCACAAGCAATTTGACAAAAAATGGCCTAAGAAACAGAAGATCTACTGTGTGGGGCCTAACCACAACATCAGTATAAAGTCAAGTCCAGCCAATTGTTTATACCCATTTTGCCAATTTTAGAGGAAGCACTGCAAAGCCTTCTTGCACGCAAGGGACAAAATACACCACCATCCCATGCTATTCTGAAGATTATGAGGCCTAAAACATAAAACAAACAAAGAACATGAACTTTTGATAGAAAAGAAATAATTACGAAAATAAAATAAACAAGAGGCCCCAAGGGGCCTGAGGGCACTCACCTGACATGGTAGCCTAAATATCAATCCAGAGAATTGATTTCAACAAGTTGCATCTGCTCCTCCTAAGAAAAGTTTATACCAAATATCCAAAGATTCCCACAGGGAGCCCATATATGAACCCAGGGACTTGGCTTTAACAAACTTCAATCTCACCCCCCTAAGGATGCTGCACACCAAATATCAAAACATTCCAACTGCTGGATCTGAAGAAGACGATTTTTAAAGAAAATTCCTCATTTTGAACTAAGCTACAATTCGTGCTCCCACAGTGAGTCCAAATATGGACCTGGGGACATGGCTTGAACAAACTTGAATCTCACCCCCTAAGGATGCTGCAAACCAAATATCAAAACATTCCGACTGATGGATCTGAAGAAGATTTTTAAACAAAATTCCTCATTTTGAACTAAGTTATCATTCGGGCTCCCACAGTGAGTCCAAATATGGACCTAGGGACATGGCTTGAACAAACTTAAATCTCACCCCCCTAAGGATGCTACATACCAAATATCAAAACATTCTGACTGCTGGATCTGAAGAAGATTTTTAAAGAAAATTCCCCATTTTGAACTAAGTTAAAATTCGGGCAACAAGATTGAGCCCAAATATGAACCCAGGGACTTGTCTTGAACAAACTTGAATCTCACACCCCTAAGCATGGTGCATACCCAATATCAAAAGATTCTGCCTGCTGGTTCTTGAGAAGATGATTTTCAAAGAAATTTGCCTGAAATGCACTAAGTTCAAATTTGGGCTCTATACTATACTGAGCCCAAATATAAACCCATGGGGCCGATTTGAACAAACTTGAATCAGATCCACCCCACAATGTTGCATGCCAAATATCAAAAGATTCTGCCTGCTGGATCTGGAGAAGAATTTTTTTCAAGAAATTTGCCTGAAATGCACTAAGTTCAAATTTGAGCTCCTATACTGAGCCCAAATATAAACCCAGGGAGCCGATTTGAACCAACTTGAATCAGATCCACCCCACAATGTTGCTTACCAAATATGAAAAAATTCTGCCTGCTGGATCTGGAGAAGGAGATTTTTAAAAAATTTGCCTGAAATGCACTAAGTTCGAATTCGAGCTTCTATAGTGAGCCCAAATATGAATCTAGGGAGCCGATTTGAACAAACTTGAATCAGATCCACCCCATAATGTTGCATACCAACTATCAAAAGATTCTGCCTGCTGGATCTGGAGAAGAAGATTTTTTAATAAATTTGCCTGAAATGCACTAAGTTCGAATTCGAGCTTCTATAGTGAGCCCAAATATGAATCTAGGGAGCCGATTTGAACAAATTTGCATCAAATCCACCCCACAATGTTGCATACCAAATATCAAAGGATTCTGCCCGTTGGATCTGGAGAAGAAGATTTTTTAAGAAATTTTCCTGAAATGTGTAACGAACTAGTAGGGGTTAATGGTGTAGAGGTGTTCTGCAAAGTGTATAGAATAACAAAGTAATTAGCAGATAGTGCGTCTCGTGTCTCACAGGTAAAGTCGGGAAATCGGGTAACAATGTAATCAGTAAGTGGATAAAATGTAGAGTATTGCTCGGATGGTTGCTCGTTTTGCATGAAGTGTGTAAGGTGAAAGCCAGGAAGGGATTCGAATTGTAAAATGTAATGCCAAAAATGGGAGAATGACTGGTGATGCTAAATTTGTCAATACGGGACATAAAATGGCATAATGGTGGTTGTTGTAATCACTCAGGTACGTTTATTTTCCGTATTTTGTTTGAAATCATGCCTGGTGGGCGTGGATCGGTTCTTTGGTTGGTGAACAGTTTCGTTAGTACAAGTGGAATATGTTTGTATATTCCAGGGGTGTGGATTGGTGGCATGGATTGGTGTAATGATGTTTACTTGTGGCATAGTATGGTGTGTCGTGGTTCAACGAAAACATATAATAGAGTTTGAAGGGGTGGAAATTCCAAGTTATAGATGATTGTCGTGATGATTCGAGCTTGCTGTGTTTGAGTGTATCCAGTGTACTGTAAGAGATATTTAATACATAGCTGTGCGTGGTAACGATCAAGCGTAAGATTGGCTTCATCGAGCTATTACAATGATGTGTGAAGGCGGAGAAGTGATGCTGTAATTACTTTAATATTTACAAATTAAGGCCTACGTAAAGAGTAGTGATGAGTGAATAATTCGTATAATATCAGGACGCATTTATTGACATTAATATTTTCGTATTATTACAACGATGTGCGAGGACAATGAGATGATACTGTAACTACGTCAGTGTTGACCATATAAGGTCTACGTAAATGGCCGCGACCCATGAACAATTTTGGGATATGTTTACTGGCAGTATATTTATTTAAGACTGGCTTCAATACAATTACCTGAATCATTTTGCTTAGAATTTTTTAGGTCTTTATTTTCGGACGATTACAAACGTGATATTTTATAGCATTAGGCAACTCCATTGACATGTCTGATGGTCGTAATATAATGTGATAAGTAAATAATCGTCATATTTTAACAAATCATTCATCAGTCATCCATTTGTGACATCATACGACAGCTGGACGGTTTCATTGGTTTCACTGACGAAATAAGAAAGTTGTTTTAGGTGTGTAGTTGTGACTGTAAATTTATATATATGTATTGGTTTCTTGTGTTCTTTTTTTGGTTTTCAAGTTTGGTGTTCATTAAAGCAACAATTTTAAACGTCTTTTGGTGAAATTGACCTTTGGCAATATACAAGGATCTCATAACTTTACAATGGTGGCAGAGGTGGGATTGTCACAATTTCATTAGTTGACTGTCGTAACATATTGTTGCTGCTGTAAAAAAAAAGAGAAAAAATGGCGGGTGAAATGCCGAAGTGGTTTTCTGATTTAATTAGTAAGGGGGAGTCTGTGACGTCATGTTTAGAGTTATGGAAAGAAATTAAGTCTCAGGAGAGAGAAGATAGATTAGCAGAGCGTGATTTAAAAAAAGCAGAGATGGAGAGGGAGGTTAGAATGAGAGAGCTGGAAGTGAGGGAGAAAGAATTGAAGCAGGGTGTACCACAGGGTGGAGGAGCTAGTTTGCCAAAAACTAAGTTTCCAAAGTTTATAGAGGGGCAAGACCCCGATGTTTTTTTGAAATCATTTGAAAAATTATTGAATTTGTATAGTATTCCAAAGTCAGAGTGGGCAATCAGGTTAGTGCCGTTGTTATCAGGAAGAGCGTTAGAGGCATACTCCCGAATGAGTGATGATAAATGTGGTTGTTATGATGAAATAAAATCAGCTATATTGGTTCGATATGAACTAAGCGCTGAAGCATATCGGGATAAATTTCGAAATTCTAAGCAACTGGATGAGTCTTTTAGAGAGTTTTCAGTGTGAATTCAGGGTTTTTTTAAGCACTGGTGTGAGAGAGAAAAAATTGGGAATAGTTTCGATAAGTTGTCGGATTTAGTGATACGCGAACAGTTGCTCAATAGTTGTAGTAAAGAACTTAGGGTTAAGATTCAGGAACAGAAAGTCAAAAGTGTACAGGAGTTAGTAGATTTAGCCGAGGCATTCCAGGAAGCCAATAAAAAGTGCTTGGGAACAGTTCCAAATCGGGGGTTGCCTTTGAAAGCTTTGCATGAATCACAAAATATTAAAAAAGACGAGTTTAATCAAAGGGAATTGCCGGATCGCGATACAAGGACTTGCTATACGTGTCAAAGAGTTGGGCACATATCGTCAAGATGCCCCCTAAAGCGGTCCCCTAATGTTTCAGGAAGTAAAGATAAGTTAGGAATGTGTGTGAGTACCTCGCCTAGGAAATGTGCTGATATAGATAAGACAGTTGAGGGTGGTACGAGAGAAATCACATATAACCTGCCTGGTGTTGCATGTGATGGTGTGATGGATAGGTGCGCTGTGCCTGGTATTGAAATAGTGGAAGGTAAGATTAAGGGGGAAAAAGTATCTGTTTTAAGGGATACTGGAAGTTCAACAACATTTGTGCATAGTCGATTTATAAATCCAGAGAATTCCACAAATCAAAGTAAAGATATCTGGTTAGCAGATGGTACATTACGTGAATGTCAGGAGATATGGATAGATATCGAAACACCTTATATAAATGGTAGAGTATTAGCCCTGGTTTTAAATAACCCGTTTGCTGATTTAATCATAGGAAATTACGTTGACATTTTTGTGCCAGATCCTGTTAGCGACGAAAAAAGTAAATGCAAGGGCTCTAAGTGTGGGAATGAAGTGAGTGTAGAAAGGGAGGTAGGTACAAATGATGCATGTGGTGTAGTCCAAACGAGAGCAATGACAAAAGAAAACGATAAGCAGACTGATGATGTTAAACTATTGGCTGAAAAGTCTAAATTGGATACACCCATTATAAGAAACATTGATGCTAGCGGGGCAGATAATATACCTAACTTTGATCGAGAAAAATTGATTGAAGCTCAGAAAAATGATAAAACTCTTGATAAAATAAGAACATTTGTAGGTGATGATGTAAATGATTCGCAGTCATATTTTATAACTGATTCTGAAATGCTCTATCGGATTTTTAAAGTCCCACAAAAAGATTCTATAAGACAAATCGTGGTTCCAAAACCATTAAGAAATACTATAATGTCTCTCGGTCATGACATTCCATTGGCGGGGCATTTGGGAAATAAAAAAAACCAGAAATAGAATTATGCAACATTTCTTTTGGCCAGGAATGTTTTCTGACATTGCAAATTATTGTAGATCATGCCCAATTTGTCAGAAGAAATCATCAAAGGGCCATGTGCCAAGGGCTCCATTGGTAAGTATACCCCCTTTGGGAGAACCATTTCAAAGACTTGCAATAGATTTTATCGGACAATTGCCTCTTACTGAGAATAGGAACCGTTTTTTATTTAATGCTCAGGCATCAATTCACGCTGAAAAATTAAGTCATATTCCCCTGTCGGTCGGCAAAACGAAATATCAAAATGATATTTAGAAATCGATATTTCATCGTAGGTTCGGATGACGAATCACATGTACTTTAAACGAGTCAGCACATCAGTAATGAATTCCAGAGTCCCAAATACAAACGAATTCGAATAATTGATAGTGACAGTGACTAAATCAATTCATTAAATCAGCGGTTTCAAAGTTTGACTTTCTCATTCACCTTCCAGCGAAAAGCCGAAATCACTTTCAAATTTCTTCAGTTCAACTTCACACGTCTTCAGTGCATCGAGTTAAAAAAAAATAAAATGACGTGTCTTGTTATCGAAAATAAGAAAGTGGTGTTTTTTGTTACTGTTCTATTTCTTCGAAAAACATTGCGATTATTTCAATTCGCCAGCCTTGGTAAATCGTAAAGTTAGGGGAGAAATGAGACGGGACTACTTTTTGTGCGGATATTCACACATTCCAATGGTTGGAGTTTGGTTGTTGTAATTTTTGTATGGACGCCGGTTCGGCACATAAATTTTGCACCTTAATGGCAAATAAAGGCCACAAATTGGAGAGTTTGTAGTCGTAGAGCATTAAATAAAAAGAAAATTCACGAAAATTTGATGAATACCGAAAATATCTCGTGAGTGGCTACAAAGAAATATGAGGATCTTCACGAGCGACGCAGTCGCGAGTGAAGATCCTCATATTTCTTGTAGCCACGAACGAGATATTTTCGGTATTCGCTCGTGAAGATCCTCATATTTCTTTGTAGCCACTCACGAGATATTTTCGGTATTCATCAAATTTTCGTGAATATCCTCTATATTCTTGTGTGTGTGGATTATGCGACAAAATATCCCGTGGCTGTGGCATTGAGAAATCAAGAGGCTGAAACGGTGGCTGATGCTTTGATAGGCATTTTTTCTAGGGTGGGTATTCCTAAAGAATTATTGTCGGATCAAGGTAGTAATTTCATGTCTGGTCTGATGACTGAAGTATGTAAATTATTGAGTATTAAGAAAATGTGTACAAGTCCATATCATGCTATGGCTAACGGGTTATGTGAAAGGTTTAATGGGGTGTTGAAGAGTATGATGAAAGCATATGCTTGTGCTGAGCCTCGAAAATGGGATCAGTACATTCCATATGTTTTGTTTGCATATCGAGAGGTTCCAAATGAAACAATGGGATTTTCACCGTTTGAGCTCTTGTATGGGCGACAGGTTAGAGGACCTTTGGCAGTGCTAAAAGAGGAATGGGAGGAGCCAAGTAACCGTCAAAATTCCGTACTGAGTTATATAATTGAAACTAGGGATAAAGTAAAAACTTTTTCAGAGTTAGCTAATGTGTATGAACAAAAAGCAAAACATAAACAAAAATTATATTATGATAAAAAGGCGAGAGAGCGAACTTTGGGGCAAAAGGTGTTGGTGCTGCTACCAACAAATACGTCAAAGCTCTTGGCAAATTGGAAAGGCCCATATGAGGTCACGGAAAAACTTAGTTCTGTAGACTACAAGGTCAGAATGCGAGGTAAAGAAAAAACTTTTCATATTAATATGTTGAAGTTGTGGCACGAAAGATTGGAAAATGGGAATGATAGCGAAAAGAAATTAGAAGTTACAGGGCCCGTGTGTTCAGGAATTGGTGTTTTGAGTGGTGACATCGAAAATGAAATAAATATCGAAATTAGCCCAATGGTACAGGGTGGGGGTACTGTCTACGATGTGCGAATGTCAGATGAGCTGTCAGAAATAAAGGCGCGGCAACTAAATGAATTGTTAGAACAATATTCAGATATATTCAGTGATGTCCCTGGGATCACAGATGTTGCAATGCATTCGATTGTAACTAAGACCGATGAAAAAATTTTTAAACGACCCTATCAAATTCCCTATGCCCTTCGAGAAAAGTTCAAATGTGAAATTGACAGCATGTTAAAAGCGGGCATAATAGAGAATTCTAATAGCCCTTATGCAGCTCCGGTAGTTTTAGTCAAGAAAAAAGATTCAAGTATAAGGGTCTGCGTCGATTACAGAGGTTTAAATGCAATCACGGTATTTGATCCAAGGCCAATGCCACGTGTGGATGAGGTGTTAATCAAGGTAAGTAGGGCTAAATTTATTAGCAAATTAGATCTTGCCAAAGGATACTGGCAAGTACCCTTGGACATTGAAGCACGTGAGAAAAGCGCCTTTGTTACTCCTTTTGGGCAGTACCAGTTCAGAGTTATGGCCTTTGGGATGGTTAACTCGGGTGCGACTTTTGTTCGCATGATGAATAAGGTTTTACAGGGGTTGGAAAGTTTTGCTGAGTCTTTTATTGATGACGTTGGCATCTTTAGCGATAGTTGGGACCTCCATCTTTGATCACTTAAAGTCAGTGTTTGACGCTCTTCGTAAGGCAAAGTTAGTGGCAAAACCAAGTAAATGTGCATTTGGGTTCTCTGAAATTGAATTCTTGGGCCATGTTATAGGAAATGGGTTGATAAAACCTGTTGAAGATAAAGTGTCGGCCATTAAGAATTTTCCTGTTCCTAAAACAAAAAAACAAATAAGATCATTTTTGGGGCTAATTGGATTCTATAGAAATTTTATTCCTAATTTTTCTAGTAAAGCAGCTCCCATGACAGAGCTAACAAAGAAGAACTATCCAAATAAAGTAAAGTGGGGTCAGGAGGCCCAAAAGTCGTTTGATGAATTGAAAACGGCTATATGCAATGAATCTGTTTTGAGGAGTCCAGATTTCTCACGAAAATTTATTTTACGAACGGACGCATCAGGGAGTGGAATAGGGGCAATTTTAGAGCAAGAATTTGAAGACGGGGTGCACCCAGTAATGTTTGTTAGTAAGAAATTTAGAGGGGCAGAGTGTAACTATTCAGTAGTGAAAAAAGAATGCTTTTCCATCGTCTGGGCAGTAAAAAAAATGAATGTGTATCTAGATGGTCGGGCATTTGTTATTTATTCTGATCATGCTCCATTACATTGGTTACAGAAAATGAGGTCTAGTAACCAAAGATTACTACGATGGAGCTTGGTACTTCAGGAGTATACTTTCACAGTCTACCATATTGTTGGAAAAGAAAACATTGTTGCAGACGCGTTGTCGCAATCTTATGAGTAAATAATTAAAAATCCCCTGAGTGATAAGCATAAAGTTAATCTGAGGAAATGTGTTATGTAAATAGGAGGGTGTTGTGTAATTTTATACGCTATGTTTATTATATTTTAGTTCGTGGTGTAGGTTGGACAAATGCGTACCTTTGTCATTTGGAAAGGGACGTATGTAACAACCTAGTAGGGGTTAATGGTGTAGAGGTGTTCTGCGAAGTGTATAGAATAACAAAGTAATTAGCAGATAGTGCGTCTCGTGTCTCACAGGTAAAGTCGGGAAATCGGGTAACAATGTAATCAGTAAGTGGATAAAATGTAGAGTATTGCTCGGATGGATGCTCGTTTTGCATGAAGTGTGTAAGGTGAAAGCCAGGAAGGGATTCAAATTGTAAAATGTAATGCCAAAAATGGGAGAATGACTGGTGATGCTAAATTTGTCAATACGGGACATAAAATGGCATAATGGTGGTTGTTGTAATCACTCAGGTACGTTTATTTTCCGTATTTTGTTTGAAATCATGCCTGGTGGGCGTGGATCGGTTCTTTGGTTGGTGAACAGTTTCGTTAGTACAAGTGGAATATGTTTGTATATTCCAGGGGTGTGGATTGGTGGCATGGATTGGTGTAATGATGTTTACTTGTGGCATAGTATGGTGTGTCGTGGTTCAACGAAAACATATAACAGAGTTTGAAGGGGTGGAAATTCCAAGTTATAGATGATTGTCGTGATGATTCGGGCTTGCTGTGTTTGAGTGTATCCAGTGTACTGTAAGCGATATTTAATACATAGCTGTGCGTGGTAACGATCAAGCGTAAGATTGGCTTCATCGAGCTATTACAATGATGTGTGAAGGCGGAGAAGTGATGCTGTAATTACTTTAATATTTACAAATTAAGGCCTACGTAAAGAGTAGTGATGAGTGAATAATTTGTATAATATCAGGACGCATTTATTGACATTAATATTTTCGTATTATTACAACGATGTGCGAGGACAATGAGATGATACTGTAACTACGTCAGTGTTGATCATATAAGGTCTACGTAAATGGCCGCGACCCATGAACAATTTTGGGATATGTTTACTGGCAGTATATTTATTTAAGACTGGCTTCAATACAATTACCTGAATCATTTTGCTTAGAATTATTTTAGGTCTTTATTTTCGGACGATTACAAACGTGATATTTTATAGCATTAGGCAACTCCATTGACATGTCTGTTGGTTGTAACGGAATGTGATAAGTAAATAATCGTCATATTTTAACAAATCATTCATTAGTCATCCATTTGTGACATCATACGACAGCTGGACGGTTTCATTGGTTTCATTGACGAAATAAGAAAGTTGTTTTAGGTGTGTAGTTGTGACTGTAAATTTATACATATGTATTGGTTTCTTGTGTTCTTTTTTTGGTTTTCAAGTTTGGTGTTCATTAAAGCAACAATTTTAAACAACGTCTTTTGGTGAAATTGACCTTTGGCAATATACAAGGATCTCATAACTTTACAAAATGCACCAAGATTTTTTAATGTTTTTCCCATTGCCTACAGTGTTAAAAAGTGCTGACTCAGCACTTTTTCAAAGTCCTGAAAAAAGTACGTTATGATCAAACCGATAGGGATTTTTTTTAACCATTCTATTCTACTGGATAAAAGTAAGATTTATACAAAATAAGAATTCTCTGTGCCGTGTAGTTTTGGAGATATGGCAGTTTTAAGGTTTTTCCTATTTTTAGCTCCCGAGGTTCTCACGGGGCAATGAGAAAATTTTTTTTTGCATCAATCAACTACTTATGACCCATTATCATCTCATATCAAATTTGGTTCAAATCGACCTCACGGTTCTGAAAATAGAAATTTTAGGCATGGCCAAAATTTTTGCCCCTCCCATAACGAAGGCAAATAATGCCCGACAAACTTCTCTTGAACAAACTTGATTCTAAACCTCAAAGGACTTTGTATACCACATATCAAGTCTCTGCCACAGGTGGTTCATTAGAAGATGATTTTCAAAAAATTTGGCCATTTTTTCCCCAACCCTCTGCTCAATATGAGCCAAAACCTAATTTGGATAAAAATCAAAATACCCCTATATATCCACTATTTACATGAAATTTAATTAAAATGTGGCCAGTGGTTTAGGAGAAAGAGGCTCAAACACCACCTTCATGCAGGACGACAGACGAAGAGTGATAAGAAAAGCTCACCCTGACTTTCAGTCAGGTGAGCTAAAAATCAGCCATTCATCTCAATGTATGGTAAAAAAAAGTCTGGAAAACTGTTGCCTTTTGTGAAGCTGAAGGTTTAATAATTGTCTGAATGAATAAAGAGCCTTAAAAACTTAACCCATTGAACCCTGATTGTGTCTTCCAAGTCAGTTCAATAACAGCTATTGGAAGAGTTCATATTCATTAACTGGAAATAGACATTCAATATTTTCAAAGAGCAGCCTTCAGAGTTTGTAGAACTACATTAACAGAGGAATGAAAGAAAAACCAATTGCCATGTTCTGATACACAATTCTGTCAACTGCAGCAACTCAATTATTGTTGATCAAGTTGAATAGATGGCCAGCTGTCTTCAAAGATAAGACTTTCCTCATCATCTACCATGCTCTCAATTGCTGCAAAGATCTTTCCTCATATGTGGAAGGAAAATTCTTTGGTGACAAAATTTCTTTGTGCAACTGGCTAAATTGGTACCCAACAATCAAATACTGGGCATGAGCAGTTCTACTACAAAACTTGTAGTTGATAACCTTTTAACCCATCTACTAGGCAGTAAACTGAAAGCAAGTCCTGGCTGCCTGTATAGGGTAATTCAACTACAGTAAAACCTGTCTTGAGAGACCACTGTCTTGAGAGACCACCTGTCTTGAGAGACCACATCTGCCAGGCACCGATTGGTTTTACTCTATAATGGACCTGCTTTGATAGACCACCTGTCTTGAAAGACCACTGTGACCTGGTACCAACTTGTATTTTTATGCCATAATGGACCTGTCTTGAGAGACCGCTCCTTTGAAGACTGAAACCATGACAAAAAAAATTTACCTGTTCTGGAATTGGAAAATCCATTGTGGTTATAACATAATTAAAAGTATTAAAAGCTCTTAATTGGGTTTCAATTGCTAACTCATTAAAGATTGAGCTGTTCTTGTAAGACCCCTGTGAAAAGATTGGGATTATTGCTGAATAAACAATTTCATACATACCTCAAATGTGACAGATAGGAATAACAATAAATATGTGTTGAAAATCTTTTTGTAACAAATTGAAATGGACTGTTATAAAAATTATAAAAAATAAATTAGTGTTGAAAATCTTCAATGAAGATTTTCAACACTAATTTATTTTTATAATTTTTATAACAGTCCATTTCAATTTGTTACAAAAACTTCATAAAAAAAACAACTACAAAGTAATTACAAAAATCTATTCTTCTCCATTTCTGAATTTTGTGGTTGGTTATTCTCTGACGTGAGAAAACCTGAAACCTGTTATGAGAGACCACCTGTCTTGAGAGACCACTTTTGTGTGGCCCAAAGGGCGGTCTCTCAAGACAGGTTCTACTGTACTGTCAGGAGAAACTTCCTCATAATTTCCAGATTGGGCATCTGTTCTGATGTTGTATACTTTTATTTATTTATTTATTTATTTATTTATTTATTTATTTATTGGTGTTTAAGGTCACATACTTCTGCACAATGGCTAATCAAGACCACAACATGGAGATAAAGACAAGATCAGTCAATCGGTTGTACCCCATGTTGCCTATTTTAGAGGACTCACACCCCAAGCATTAGAGAGGGACTGGGTCCGATTTTACCAGTGAAACAGAGCTTATTTACCACAGTAAACAAGCACTGCCTGACTTCCAGGGGTTCCCACGGGGGTTCTGATGTTTGTTAACAGGTAGAGTGCTAAATAATTTTTGGTCAACAAAATTTATTCACATCTTTGCTTTGTTACAATTTAAGGGAGAGTGCCTATAGGCACTCTCCCATAAATTGCAACACAGCAAATCCTTACGGACCAAATTATTTCACCTCAGAAGAACATCCACAGAATATATAGCCTTAACTTGTGATACCCACACTTCAGAGTAAAGCCCAAATTTGGGCTTCTAGCACCCAACCAGTTAAAGTTGGAATTAGGTCTTTAACTCTAACTTGGTGAATATTTTTCATCAAATCTAGTTATGGCTACTGGAAGCCATGACTAGATTTGATGAAAGCCTGCAAAACATTTCAGTAAAATTTAACTAAAATTAGATGTGTTAGAATGACATATATGACCCAATGATTAAGCATTGGCTTTTGACACCTGTAGGTACCCATGAGAAGCCACATACCAGAAATCATCCAATTACTGAAATGCAAAGCAAAAAAAGTCTGGAAAACTGATCCTCTTGAGTTTTCACATCCTAAATTAAGTTCTAGGTCAATAATGCCACAAAAAAATCATCCAACAGGTACCAAACTTGAACTTGATTTGTAGATACCCATGCCACAGCAACATCCCAGAAAACAGCCAATTATCTGAACGTTTAGCAAAAAAAAGTCCAGAAAACTGTTTCTCTGAGTTGTTACATCATCATAAACTAAGTTCAAGGTGAATAACTCCATGAAAAATCATGCAACTTTGACCAAACTAGAACTCAATTTGTAGGTACCAATGACAAAGCCACATACCAAAAAATCAGCCATTTATCTCAATGTATGGTGAAAAAAAGTCTGGAAAACTGTTATTTTGGAATGACAGAAAGATGGAATGATAGAAAGACAGAATGACTGAATGGCCGATGGACAAGGGTAACACTATATACTCCTGGCCATTTCATGGCAGGGGCATAAAAATCATTGGTGGAAAAGCGGAGGCAGGTTACAAAGGACAATTTGGTAAACAGTGACCAAATTATACTTATTCTAATGGTAAGCGACATGCTGTCCTGAGTAATATGTGCCCACAGCATGAAAGGCGTTCAGGGTTATTATACAAGAATTTCACAAACTGTACAACTCACTCTGCTTACAGATGAGTAAGACACTTTGCTAATACCTTATTTATTTATTTATTTATTTATTTATTTATTTATTTATTTATTTATTAATTGGCCGGTTGTCCACATGGGGGCATGACAACGCTGTGTACTACGGCGCACTGCACGTTGATGGTACGCATGTCTTCAACCAATCTAACCCTGCCTGTGCTGCAGTGCGGAGTTACGATGTTGGGGAGCTGGCAGCTGCTCGTTGTTGCTCGGTGGTTCTCTCCGGGTACTCCAACTTCCTCCACCCGTAAAACTGTCACGGTCATGATTAGCCATTGTGCATAAGTATATGACCTTAAAATACCAATAAATAAATAAATAAATAAATAAATAAATTTATTTATTGGAGTTTGAGAGCCAGGGTTACCTTGTGTTAGACAGTTTTTCAGATGGAGGAAGCTGGAGTACCCGGAGAGAACCACCAAGCAATTGTCAGACTCTCCAACGCACTAACTCCACACAAGCAGGGTTAGCATTGCTTGAAGACAAGTGAACCATCAATGCGCAGTATGCTTTACTACACAGCGCCACCATGCCCCCACATGGGCAATCAAGATTAAGTGGCTTGCCCAAGGACACAATACAGTAACCCCTCCACTTTCATTATCTTACAACAAGAACGTATTTCTCCTAATACGAATGAGCATGTCTGGACAAAATACAAATCTGTAGTGAGGGTAGCAACCACATGTGCAATCAATCGATTCAGAAAGAGACCATTTTTTACCTACACTCATTAACTGGTAGATTCCTACATTTTTCTTGACCACAGATTTCATTTCATCAGATATTAATCTGTTACATTTGATTGGATAGTGCCAATAGGCACTATCCAATCAAATGTGACTGAGCAATGCGTCATTAACAAAATCTGCTTCTTTGCAGGGTCAAATATATTAAATGCACATATTAGAGGCACAACCTGTGGTATTTCATAAAGCCCAAATATGGCATTCCAGCACTCTACCAGTTAATGACACTGTAGCTTAACTTGACTATGTGTAGTGTTTGATGAAAAGGATAATGTTCAATGTTTATGAAAGGATTATGAAATAAGACAAGAATTGTGATAATTGAGAATATGTTAATTTCTGTTCCCTACATGCTATGTTTTCAATAAGAATAATTTGAGGCATATACTGTACTAAAGAATTGAGGCCTGGGTTAATGTTGCCCTTACAGCTAATGTATGTCAACCAACGTTAACAAGATACAGTAAAATCATTCCAAAACAAGTTATCCTACAAAGTTACAATGAAATCCTTTCATAAATATAACTTAAAAGACTTTGCTGAAGGAATCTAGGTCATGTGACGGTCTGGCGATCACAGTAGTCTGGTCGTGACCAAAATAGGACAGTGTCATCTAGATATCATACCAAGTTATCCTACCAAGATACAATGAAATTCTTTCATAAAAACAACCTGTAGACAGTGCTAAAGGAATCTAGGTCACATGACTAGGTGGCAGTAACGGCTGACTGAAATAGGATAGTTTCATCTAGACATCTAGACATCCAGACATCATTCCAAGTTATCCTTCCAAGTTACAATGAAATTGCTTCATAAAAATATGAACTGTAGATTGTGCTAAACAAATGTTGGTCATGTGCCTGTGGTTGACCGATCACGGCCAAAATAGGACATTCCTATCTAGACATTATACAGAGAAATCCCTTCATAAAAGCAAGCTGGAGCTGGAGACTGTGCTAAAGGAGTCGTGGTAATGTACCCCTGCAGCCATCATGGTTGACTGAACCCGACCAAAATAGGACGTTCTCATCAAGACTTTATACAGAGTCATCCTACCAAGTTACAATGAAATCCCTTCCTAAATACAACCTATAGACTGTGCTAAAGGTTTTCGGGTTTCGAGCCCGTGCTATCATCGTGGTTGACCGACTGGGACCAAAAGACGACATTCTCATCTAGACATGACCCCGAACCTGCAAAGAAATTTTGTGATGATCGGACAAGAGTGTAGCCTCTAAAGAAAATGTGAACAGACTGACAGACTCACAGACTTCTGCACGCATGATGGCAATAGCTTATCTTGACTTTCTCAAGTTAAGCTAAAAATTGATTACAAATGTCGAGGCCACTGTTTTTGATAACAGCAATTAAATGATATATAAATAACCGACACAACTAAATAAATTAGACAAGATCATTTTTTGCCATGATTTTTTTAAAAAGGACAAAGAAACCTACAGTGGAATAATGAATGAGGATTACGACCTGTAATACCATGACGTCATGATTTCCATTCATAAAAAATCAACTCATAGACACTGGATGATTTTGAAATCTATGCGAACAAGTTAACCCTTTACCTAACGAATCAGCCACAACCGCCCGTGTAATTAAAAAAATTAAGCAGTTGAAAAAACTCTATTTTTCCATTCATTTTGATCCACTTCTCCCTTTGCAAGGTGGAGGATTTGCCATTTTGTGGCATATGCTTGTTTAATGATGTCACTGTTTTTTAGTCCTGAAAAATGCAATATTATTTGGAATGAAAAATGAAATTTTTTGGTGTTTGCTATGTGCTGTGGGTATACTGGAATTTGTGTTGGGTGAATGATAAACTTGTTTTCTCTACTTTACTTATTAAGATGTAGTTTAACCTGATGAAAGCAATATCAGATCTTAATCAATCAGTGTACCTTTCCACTATTTATTATTCCATATTTTTCGTATTTCGGTAAGAAATTGGCAAAGCACTATTCCAAAAAACACTAAATTGGACATTTCCAGTCAAAACATGAAAATATTGACAACAGCATTAGATTGAGTGATTCATTTATGTTTGAATTAACTGGAACATTGAGGGGAAAATTGTGTACGGTGATCTTCTAAGTAATAAACATCAGCAGACTATTGACAATCTTATAAGATGAATTGACCCTCATATAATATAGGTTATTACCATCATGCAGGTTTCCGAGATGGTGTATTGAAGTCGAGACCTCATCTTTGGTCATATATCAATAAGAGTCCATTGGGATGAGTCGATATATGACCTTGAGACAAGGTTAAGACTTCCTTACACCATTTCAGAATTTTTGTTACAATACTCCTCTCTTTCTTAACCCTTTCTCCAATGCAGACGATATCAAAATTTATTCTTTGAATTTTTGTTTTTTAAATTTAAAAAAAAAATCAACAAACCATATCACGTGACCACTCATTGGAATGAGCTCAGCGAGCTCCTTCCACTGAGGGGTCATATGATATGGTTTTGTTGAAATTTTTGGAAAATATGATATCTTTTGCACAAATTCTGCTGTTAACAAGACATTATTTAGTTGAAACCACATTCCAAATTCAACACAAATTAGAGATGGGCGGTATTGGAATTTTGAGTTCGGTATCGGTTTCGGTATTTTTGTGTGGGCATACCACGGTATCGGTTCGGTATTCGGTATGTGACTTCAGATTCACTGATAGTACCAAAGGAGAATCCATGTCAGAAAAATACAGAATAAGTTGTTCTTGTATCATTCTATCACAGTGCTACACATGCCATTGTTAATGGGCTCAACATTGTCATTCTTTTGTCAACACAGATCATATCTACAGTAATTTGGTGACTTGTTCTAAATACGCCTTAACCTTTCAAGCTCCAGTTAAGGTGTCTGTAATCATAGAATGTGTGTCCTGAAGATGTCATCTTTAGGTGGGCCTGATGACAGTAGTAAAATTATCTGGTCAGTGATTTCTAGCCAAGTCTTGGCTGCCTGTTAGGGCAGCCAAGACTTGGCTAGAAATCACTGCTAAGCAACTGGACATGTACAGGTCGTAGACTATTGACAATTTAGTACAACTGCCCTGGTCCTTAAGGCTTAACAAAACTGAAAAATAAAATCAGTCACTTCTTTCATGAAAATGAACACTTCAACTGCTATCAGTCCTCATCAAGGCCTTATAAACAGTGAATGCACAGGGAAAATTGAAAATACCGTTGGTTTCGGTATTCAAAGATTGGGTCGGTTCGGTTTTTCGGTGTCCCCATGATATCGGTATCGGTTCGGTTTTTCGGTATATTGCCCATCTCTAACACAAATCAGTCAATGTGTGTTAAAGTTATCACCCAAAGGGGGAAAATGAGCAAAAAAACAAAAAACAAGACTAACTGGCCATGGTTGCCCCTGAACTATGGCCAAATGGCCTATAATATTGGAATGAAAAGTTTTGTGTTGAATTTTGTGCTCACTAGAGTCCATAAGGTTTCAAATTTAATAATATACATCTGAACATTGCATCAAAACCTGCATTGACCTTATTTCCATAAGGTCAATACATCCACTAATATGTTGGACCTTTCTCAACAGAACCTTACACATACGGATGTCACTTGGATTGGTAAGCAGTACAAGTCAAAATAAAGTTGAAGGATAAATGTTACACACAAATACAGTATGTGAGAGAATTAAGTTTTCACATTTCTGTGACCTTGACCTTTGTCACTCAAGCATGGTATTGCTCTGCAACAGAGCTTCCATTGGTCTTTACCCTAGTGTGAAGTTTTGTGGAAATCCACCAAAGCGTTATAGAATTATGGCTCCTGACTAACAAATACAATCTGTGAGAGAATTAAGTTTTTACATACTTGTGACTTTGACCTTTGCAACATGAGCATGATGTTGCTGTGCAAAAGTCCTTCCATTGGTCTTTACCCTTGTGCAAAGTTTCATGGAAATCCACCAAAGCAATGTAGAGCCATGGCTCTGGATGGACAAACAAAGTTGGAGAGACAGATGGACAGATGGGCAGATGGATGGATGGACTAATGGATAGATAACACAGGTTTAA
Organism: Pictodentalium vernedei; assembly: GCA_031216915.1. Lineage (NCBI taxonomy): Eukaryota > Metazoa > Mollusca > Scaphopoda > Dentaliida > Dentaliidae > Pictodentalium > Pictodentalium vernedei. The sequence continues at coordinate 845,328,559 of CM062297.1, forward strand.
CCCTTTACCCAACGCAGACGGAATCAAAATTAATTATTTTAAATATAATGTTTTTAAATTTTTCAACAAATTTCAACAAAACCATATCATGTGTCCCCTCGTTGGAACGAGCTCGTTCCCACGAGGGGTCACATGATATGGTTTTGTTGAAATTTTTCGAAAAATAATAGTTTTTCAGCTGCTGAATTTGTATATTACTCGGGCGGATGCGGGCGATTCGTTGGGTAAAGGGTTAAGATGCCTCCCGATGGAGGGCATAATTAAAGTTATAGCACTAATATGGTTATGGTAAAAATGAGGGAAAAATGACAAAGTGGGAATCATACTTCTAGTAAAAAAAAATTCAGACAAGGTTGGTTTTTGAACTTCACCAAGAAATTATTTAGTAGAAATCGCATACCAAATAGCAACCATATCTATCCATATATGTTATAATGAGTGTGTTAACAAGAAAAATTATGACGGCCAACTGGTCACACTGAAACACTGACAGAGCCCATTTCCATATCCCCTTCCAACTTCCTTGAATCGGGCATTTAACTAAACAAGAGGCCCCAGGGGGGCCTGAGGGCGCTCACCTGACATGGTAGCCTAAATATCAACCCAGAGAATTGATTTCCACAAGTTGCATCTGCTCCTCCTAAGAAAAGCTGAAACCAAATATCCAAATATTCTGACCAGTGGATCTAAAAAAAGATTTTTAAAGAATATTCCTCATACTGAACTAAGTCATAATTCGGGCTCCCACAGGGAGCCCATATATGAACCCAGGGACTTGGCTTTAACAAACCTGAATCTCACACCCCTAAGGATTCTGCATACCAAATATCAAAACATTCCGACTGATGGATCTGAAGAAGAAGATTTTTAAAGAAAATTCCCCATTTTGAACCAAGTTACAATTCGAGCTCCCACAATCAGCCCAAATATGGACCTAGGGACATGGCTTGAACAAACTTGAAACTTACCCCCCTAAGGATGCTGCATAAAAAATATTAAAAGCATTCATCTGCTGGATCTGAAGATTTTTAAAGAAAATTCCTCATTTTGAACTAAGTTGTCATCAGGCTCCCATAGTGAGCCCAAATATGAACCAAGGGACTTGGCTTGAACAAACTTGAATCTCAGCCCCCTAAGGTTGCTCCATGCCAAATATCAAAACATTCCAACTGAAGAATCTGAAGAAGAAGATTTTTAAAGAAAAATTCCTCATAGTGACTAAGTTATAATTTGGGCTCCCACAGGGAGCCCAAATATGGACCCATGGACTTGGCTTTAACACACTTGAATCCCCCCCCTCCCCCCAAGGATGCTACTCACCACATATCAAACCATTCCGACTGCTGGATCTGAAGAAGAAGATTTTTTAAGAAAATTCCTCATTTCGAACAAAGTTACAATTCAAGCTTCCACAGTGAGCCCAAATATGGACCTAGGGACATGGCTTGAACAAACTTGAGTCTCACCCCCCTAAGGATGCTGCATACCAAATATCACAAGATTCTGCCTGCTGGATCTTGAGAAGAAGATTTTCAAAGAAATTTGCCTGAAATGCACGAAGTTCGAATTTGGGCTTCTATAGTGAGTCCAAATATGAATCCAGGTGGCCGATTTGAACAAACTGGAATCAGATCCACCCCACAATGTTGCATACCAAATATCAAAAGATTCTGCCTGCAGGATCTGGAGAAGAAGATTTTTGAAGAAATTTGCCTGAAATGCACTAAGTTCGAATTCCAGCTTCTATAGTGAGCCCAAATATGAATCTAGGGAGCCGATTTGAACAAAATAGAATCAGATCCACCCCACAATGTTGCATACCCAATATCAAAAGATTCTGTCTGCTGGATCTGGAGAAGAAGATTTTTTAAGAAATTTGCCTTAAAAGCACTAAGTTCAAATATGGGCTCCTATACTGAGCCCAAATATAAACCCAGGGAGCCGATTTGAACAAACTTGAATCAGATCCACCCCACAATGTTGCATACCAAATATCATAAGATTCTGCCTGCTGGATCTGGAGAAGAAGATTTTCAAAGAAATTTGTCTGAAATGCAGTAAGTTCAAATTTGGGCTCCTATACTGAGCCCAAATATAAACCCAGGGGGCCGATTTGAACAAACTTGAATCAGATCCACCCCACAATGTTGCATACCAAATATCAAAACATTCTGCCTGCTGGATCTGGAGAAGAAGATTTTTCAAGAAATTTGCCTAAAATGCACTAAGTTCGAAATCGGGCTCCTATACTGAGCCCAAATATGAACCCAGGGGGCCGATTTGAACAAACTTGAATCAGATCCACCCTCCAATGTTGCATACCAAATATCAAAAGATTCTGCCTGCTGGATCTGGAGAAGAAGATTTTTTAATGTTTTTCCCATTGCCTACAGTGTTAAAAAGTGCTGACTCAGCACTTTTTCAAAGTCCCGAAACTGTACCCTATGATAAAACCGATGGCAATTTTTTTTTACCAATTCTTTCTGTTGGTCCTAAGGAAGCTTCACACCAAATAAAAATTCTCGGTGCCGTGCAGTTTTGGAGATATGGGCGTTTTAATTTTTTTCTATTTTTAGCTCCTGCGGTTCCCATGGGGCTACGGGAAAAAAAAATCAGCATAAATTAGGTACTTATGACCCAATAAGCCCTCACATAAAATTTGGTTCAAATCAGCCTCTCGGTTTGGAAAATAGAAATTTTGGGCGGGGCCAAAAATTTCGCCCCTCCCATAATGACGCCAAGTATAGCCCCACAAACTTCTCTTGAACAAGTCTACACCTCAAAAGGAAGCTGCACACCAAATATCAAGTCTCTGCTACTGCTGGTTCATGAGAAGAAGATTTTTTAAGATTTCAGCACACTTTTTGGGTGTGGCCCTACCCACGGGCGAGGCAACTTGATTTGAACAAAATCAAATTGCGATGTCATAACAAACTATTATCTCAAATCTCAATTAAATTGGTTCAGCGGTTTGGGAGGAGAAGACGCAAACACCATGTTCACGGACGACGGACGCAGGACGATGGACGACGGACGACGGACGGTGAGTGATCACTATAGCTCTCCTGACTGAAAGTCAGGTGAGCTAAAAAGAGGCCCTATGGAGTCTGAGGCACTCACCTGACAATAGTAGATTTAATAAGCAGCTATAGCTAGTTAACACCGCAGAGCAGGGTAGTAATTTAATTATTTATAACTCTGTTGTCCATGCCAGATGATTTTTTTTCTAGCAATGGGATGCTACCACAGAAATAATGCCCTGATTTCTAGTAATGCAAAATTTGAGAGCCCAAATATCAATCCAGGAACTTAACTTGAACAAACTTGGATCTGAGCCCTTCCCTTTCATCACCAGGATGCTGTATACCAAATATGAAAGCATTCTGACTGGTGGATCTGGAGATGATTTTTAAAGAAATTACCTCATATTGCACTAAGTTAAAATTCAGGCTCCCATAAAAAGCCCAAATATTAACTTAGGGACTCGATTTGAACAAACTTGAATTTGCCCCCCTTTGAGATGTTGTATACCAAATATCAAAACATTCAAAGAGATGGATCTGGATAAGAAGACTTTTAAAGAAATTCCCTCATTCTGCACTAAGTTAAAACTTGGGCTCACATAAAAAGCCCAAATATGAAACCAGGGACACAATTTTGACAAATTAGAATGTGATCTCCCTAAAAATGTTGTATTCCAAATATGAAATCATTCTGACTGGTGGATCGGAAGAAAACTTCCTCATATTGCACTAAGTAAAAATTTTGGCTAATATAGGGAGCCCAGATAAAATTGGATGCTGTATACCAAATATCAAAAGATTATGATCAGGGGCAGTGAAGAACTTTTTTCTTTTCACCCCCCCCCCCCCCCCCCCCCCCCCCCCCCCCCCCTATAGAACTGATGGCATTTTTTTCACCATTCAGTTCTACTGGTCCTAAGGATGCTTCTTACCAAATAACAGTTCTCTGTTCCATGTAGTTATAAAAATATTTTTATTTTTAGCTTCTGGGATTCCCCTGGGGAGACGGGAAATTCCTTCATAAATATGACCTGTAGACTGTGCTCAAGATTTTCGGGCTTTGGGCACCTGTAGCCATCACAGTTGACCAACCACGACCAAAAGGGGATGTCATCATCTAGACATTATATGGAGTCAACCTAACAAGTTACAATGAAATCCTTCCATAAATACGACCTATAGACTATGCTAAAGGTTTTTGGGCTTGGGCAGCCATCAAGGCTGAATGATCGAGACCAAAAGGGGACGTTCTCATCTAGACATTATTTGGAGTCAACCTACCAAGTTACAATGAAATCCCTTCATAAATGTGACCTGTAGACTGTGCTAAAGGTTTTTGGGCTTCAGGCTCGGGCTGCCATCACGGTTGAATGATCGAAACCAAAGGGGACAATCTCATCTGGAGTGATCCTACAAAGTTACAATGAAATCCCTTCATAAATATGACCTGTAGACTGTGCTCAAGGTTTTCGGGCTTCGCACCTGTAGCCATCACAGTTGACCAATCATGAACAAAAGGGGATGTCATCATCTAGGCATTATATGGAGTCAACCTAACAATGAAATCCTTCCATAAATATGACCTTTTGCCTATGCTAAAGGTTTTTGGGCTCGGGCACCCATCAAGGCTAAATGATCACGATCAAAATGGAACGTTCTCATCTAGACATCATTTGAAGTCATCCTACCAAGTTACAATGAAATTCCTTCATAAATATGACCTGTAGACTGTGCTAAAGGTTTTCGGGCTTCGGGCTCCTGTAGCCGTCACAGTTGGCCAATCACGTCCAAAACAGAACTTTCTCATCTAGACATTATTTGAAGTCAACCCACTAAGTTACAATAAAATTCCTCAAAAAATATGACCTGTAGACTGTGCTAAAGGTTTTCAGGTTTTGGGCTCGGGCAGTCGTCACAGTTGGCAGATCACGCCCAAATGAGGAAATTCTCATCTAGACATCATAAGGAGTCATCCTACCAAGTTACAATGAAATCCCTCCATATTAAACATGACCTGCAGACTGTGCTAAAAGTTTTTGGGTTTCGGGCTTGGGCATCCATTACGGTGGACAGATCATGCCCAAAAGGGTACGTTCTCATCTAGGCATTATACAGAGGCATCCTACCAAGTTACAATGAAATCCCTTCATAAATACGACCTGTAGACTGTGCTAATGGTTTTCGGGTTTTGGGCACCTGTAGCCATCACAGTTGACCAACCACGACCAAAAGGGGATGTCATCATCTAGGCATTATATGGAGTCAACCTAACAAGTTACAATGAAATCCTTCCATAAATCCGACCTATAGACTATGCTAAAGGTTTTTGGGCTCGGGCAGCCATCAAGGCTGAATGATCGAGACCAAAAGGGGACGTTCTCATCTAGACATTATTTGGAGTCATCCTACCAAGCTACAATGAAATCCCTTCATATGTATGACCTGCAGACTGTTCTAAAGGTTTTCGGGCTTTGGCCCCCTGTAGCGGGCACAGTTGCCCAATCGTGTCCAAAAGGGGACGTTCTCATCTAGACATTATATGAAGTCAACCTACCAAGTTACAATGAAATCCCTTCATAAATATGACTTGTAGACTGTGCTAAAGGTTTTCAGGCTTCAGGCTCGGGCAGCCATCATGGTTGAATGATCGAAACCAAAGGGGACATTCTCATCTGGGCATCATCTGGAGTGATCCTACGAAGTTACAATGAAATCCCTTCATAAATATGACCTGTAGACTGTGCTCAAAGTTTTCGGGCTTCGCACCTGTAGCCATCACAGTTGACCAATCACGACCAAAAGGGGATGTCATCATCTAAGCATTATATGGAGTCAACCTAACAGGTTACAATGAAATCCTTCCATAAATATGACCTTTTGCCTATGCTAAAGGTTTTTGGGCTCGGGCACCCATCAAGGCTAAATGATCACTATCAAAATGGAACGTTCTCATCTAGACATTATTTGGAGTCATCCTACCAAGTTACAATGAAATCCCTTCATAAATATGACCTGTAGACTGTGCTAAAGGTTTTCGGGCTTCGGGCCTCTGTAGCCGTCACAGTTGGCCAATCACATCCAAAACGGGACTTTCTCATCTAGACATTATTTGAAGTCAACCCACTAAGTTACAATGAAATTCCTCAAAAAATATGACCTGCAGACTGTGCTAAAGGTTTTCAGGTTTTGGGCTCGGGCAGTCGTCACAGTTGGCAGATCACGCCCAAATGGGGAAATTCTCATCTAGACATCATAAGGAGTCATCCTACCAAGTTATAATGAAATCCCTCCATATTAAACATGATCTGCAGACTGTGCTAAAAGTTTTTGGGTTTCGGGCTTGGGCATCCATTACGGTGGACCGATCATGCCCAAAAGGGTATGTTCTCATCTAGGCATTATACAGAGGCATCCTACCAAGTTACAATGAAATCCCTTCATAAATACGACCTGTAGACTGTGCTAATGGTTTTCGGGTTTTGGGCTTGGGCAGCCATACCAGTTGACCGATCGCGACCAAAAGAGGACGTTCTCATCTAGACATGACCCCAAACCTGCATTTGAAATTTCGTGACGATCAGACAAGAACTGCAGGGTGTAGCCTGTGCTAAAGGAAAATGTGAACAGACTCACAGACTTCCGCACGCGTGATGGCAATAGCTTATCTTGACTTTGTCAAGTTAAGCTAAAAATTGAGTGAGAGATGCACCCTATAGGGTGTGTGCAAAAGGAATTGTTGAAAATTTGTATGCCAAATCCAAGATGGATGCTGGCAGCCATGTTTTTCAAAATGAAAGTGTCAATGACACTGTAGTTTAACTTGACTGTGTGTTGTGTTTGATGAAAAGGATAATGTTCAATGTTTATGAAAGGATTATGAAATATGACAAGAATTGTGATAATTGAGAATATGTTAATTTCTGTTCCTGTATGATATGTCTTCAATAAAAAATAGATGGTGTCATTTGTGTGCGAAGCACACTATAGTATATCCCCGCATTTGCACTTTACTTTTTGGTTAGTGCAGGATACAGACTTGGATAAAAAGGCTTCACGCATGTGTGTGATTTAAAATGATAAAACAGTATTTAATTTCCTTCTGAAGACTCACATGTGAAACTACTTCAATATTTCAAACAAGATACTTCACCCAACATGATGTATAAAGGGTAGTGTTCTGATCACATCATTGTCACATGATTGAAAAACCACTTGGACCCAAATCAAAATTCCAAAACCTTCATGCACATCTACAGATGCTATCTGAACATGTTAACATGGTTTAAACGTTTCGAATTCAATACCCTAAGAGCCTTTGAGCGGACAAAGATTTTCTGAGGGTAAAAGTGGTTCCACTGGAACCACTTGGACCCAAATGAAAATTCCAAAACCTTCATGCACATCTACAGATGCTATCTGAACATGTTAACATGGTTTAAACATTTCGAATTCAATACCCTAAGAGCCTTTGAGCGGACAAAGATTTTGTAAGGATAAAAGTGGTTCCACTGGAACCACTTGGACCCAAATCAAAATTCTGAAACCTTCATGCACATCTACAGATGCTATCTGAACATGTTAACATGGTTTAAACATTTCAAATTCAATACCCTAAGAACCTTTGAGCGGACAAAGATTTTCTAAGGATAAAAGTGGTTCCACTGGAACCACCTGGAACAAAATCAAAATTCTGAAACCTTCATGCACATCTACAGATGCTATCTGAACATGTTAACATGGTTTAAATGTTTCGAATTCAATACCCTAAAAGTCTTTGAGCGGACAAAGATTTTCTGAGGGTAAAAGTGGTTCCACTGGAACCACTTGGACCCAAATCAAAATTCCGAAACCTTCATGCACATCTACAGATGCTATCTGAACATGTTAACATGGTTTAAAAGTTTCGAATTAAATACCCTAAGAGCCTTTGAGCAGACAAAGATTTTCTAAGGATAAAAGTGGTTCCACTGGAACCACTTGGAACCAAATCAAAATTCCGAAACCTTCATGCACATCTACAGATGCTATCTGAACATGTTAACATGGTTTAAACGTATCGAATTCAATACCCTAAGAACCTTTGAGCGGACAAAGATTTTCTAAGGATAAAAATGGTTCCACTGGAACCACTTGGAACCAAATCAAAATCCCGAAACCTTCATGCACATGTACTGGTGATACCTGAACACATTAGCATAGTTTAAACATTAATGCAAGTGAATGTAACACCGGACGGACGGACGGACGGACGGACGGACGGACGTACGTACGTACGTACGTACAGACGGAGATAACGACAATATCCCCGACAATACCCTAAGATGCTATCTGAACATGTTAACATGGTTTAAATGTTTCAAATTGAATACCCTACGAGCCTTTTAGCGGACAAAGATTTTCTGAGGGTAAAAGTGTTTCCACTGGAACCACTTGGACCCAAATCAAAATTCCAAAACCTTCATGCACATCTACAGATGCTATCTGAACATGTTAACATGGTTTAAATGTTTCAAATTCAATACCCTACGAGCCTTTGAGTCGACAAAGATTTTCTAAGGATAAAAGTGGTTCCACTGGAACCACCTGGAACCAAATCAAAATTCTGAAACCTTCATGCACATCTACAGATGCTATCTGAACATGTTAACATGGTTTAAACGTTTCGAATTCAATACCCTGAGAGCCTTTGAGCGGACAAAGATTTTCTGAGGGTAAAAGTGGTTCCACTGGAACCACTTGGACCCAAATCAAAATTCCAAAACCTTCATGCACATCTACAGATGCTATCTGAACATGTTAACATGGTTTAAATGTTTCAAATTCAATACCCTACGAGCCTTTGAGTCGACAAAGATTTTCTAAGGATAAAAGTGGTTCCACTGGAACCACTTGGACCCAAATCAAAATTCCGAAACCTTCATGCACATCTACAGATGCTATCTGAACATGTTAACATGGTTTAAACGTTTCGAATTCAATACCCTAAGAACCTTTGAGCGGACAAAGATTTTCTAAGGATAAAAGTGGTTCCACTGGAACCACCTGGAACAAAATCAAAATTCTGAAACCTTCATGCACATCTACAGATGCTATCTGAACATGTTAACATGGTTTAAATGTTTCGAATTCAATACCCTAAGAGCCTTTGAGCGGACAAAGATTTTCTAAGGGTAAAAGCGGTTCCACTGGAACCACTTGGACCCAAATCAAAATTCCGAAACCTTCATGCACATCTACAGATGCTATCTGAACATGTTAACATGGTTTAAACGTATCGAATTCAATACCCTAAGAACCTTTGAGCGGACAAAGATTTTCTAAGGATAAAAATGGTTCCACTGGAACCACTTGGAACCAAATCAAAATCCCGAAACCTTCATGCACATGTACTGGTGATACCTGAACACATTAGCATAGTTTAAACATTAATGCAAGTGAATGTAACACCGGACGGACGTACGGACGTACGGACGGATGGACGTACGTACGTACGTACGTACGTACAGACGGAGATAACGACAATATCCCCGACAATACCCTAAGATGCTATCTGAACATGTTAACATGGTTTAAATGTTTCAAATTGAATACCCTACAAGCCTTTTAGCGGACAAAGATTTTCTGAGGGTAAAAGTGTTTCCACTGGAACCACTTGGACCCAAATCAGAATTCCAAAACCTTCATGCACATCTACAGATGCTATCTGAACATGTTAACATGGTTTAAATGTTTCAAATTCAATACCCTACGAGCCTTTGAGTCGACAAAGATTTTCTAAGGATAAAAGTGGTTCCACTGGAACCACCTGGAACCAAATCAAAATTCTGAAACCTTCATGCACATCTACAGATGCTATCTGAACATGTTAACATGGTTTAAACGTTTCGAATTCAATACCCTGAGAGCCTTTGAGCGGACAAAGATTTTCTGAGGGTAAAAGTGGTTCCACTGGAACCACTTGGACCCAAATCAAAATTGTGAAACCCTCATGCACATCTACAGATGCTATCTGAACATGTTAACATGGTTTAAACGTTTCGAATTTAATACCCTAAGAGCCTTTGAGCGGACAAAGATTTTCTAAGGATAAAAGTGGTTCCACTTGGACCCAAATCAAAATTCCGAAACCTTCATGCACATCTACAGATGCTATCTGAACATGTTAACATGGTTTAAACGTTTCGAATTCAATACCCTAAGAGTCTTTGAGCGGACAAAGACTTTCTAAGGATAAAAGTGGTTCCACTGGAACCACTTGGACCCAAATCAAAATTCCAAAACCTTCACGCACATCTACAGATGCTATCTGAACATGTTAACATGGTTTAAACATTTCAAATTCAATACCCTACGAGCCTTTGTGTGGACAAAGATTTTGTAAGGATAAAAGTGGTTCCACTGGAACCACCTGGAACCAAATAAAAATTCTGAAACCTTCATGCACATCTACAGATGCTATCTGAACATGTTAACATGGTTTAAACGTTTCGAATTCAATACCCTAAGAGCCTTTGAGCGGACAAAGATTTTCTGAGGGTAAAAGTGGTTCCACTGGAACCACTTGGACCCAAATGAAAATTCCAAAACCTTCATGCACATCTACAGATGCTATCTGAACATGTTAACATGGTTTAAACATTTCGAATTCAATACCCTAAGAGCCTTTGAGCGGACAAAGATTTTGTAAGGATAAAAGTGGTTCCACTGGAACCATTTGGACCCAAATCAAAATTCCGAAACCTTCATGCACATCTACAGATGCTATCTGAACATGTTAACATGGTTTAAACGTTTCGAATTCAATACCCTAAGAACCTTTGAGCGGACAAAGATTTTCTAAGGATAAAAGTGGTTCCACTGGAACCACCTGGAACAAAATCAAAATTCCAAAACCTTCATGCACATCTACAGATGCTATCTGAACATGTTAACATGGTTTAAATGTTTCGAATTCAATACCCTAAGAGCCTTTGAGCGGACAAAGATTTTCTGAGGGTAAAAGTGGTTCCATTGGAACCACTTGGACCCAAATCAAAATTCCGAAACCTTCATGCACATCTACAGATGCTATCTGAACATGTTAACATGGTTTAAAAGTTTTGAATTCAATACCCTAAGAGCCTTTGAGCGGACAAAGATTTTCTAAGGATAAAAGTGGTTCCACTGGAACCACTTGGACCCAAATCAAAATTCCGAAACCTTCATGCACATCTACAGATGCTATCTGAACATGTTAACATGGTTTAAATGTATCGAATTCAATACCCTAAGAACCTTTGAGCGGACAAAGATTTTCTAAGGATAAAAATGGTTCCACTGGAACCACTTGGAACCAAATCAAAATCCCGAAACCTTCATGCACATGTACTGGTGATACCTGAACACATTAGCATAGTTTAAACATTAATGCAAGTGAATGCAACACCGGACGGACGGACGTACGGACGGACGGATGGATGGACGTATGTACGTACGTACGGACGGAGATAACGACAATATCCCCGATGAAAGCGGGGATAATAATTTGAGGTGTAGACTGTACTAAAGAATTGAGGGGTGGGTATTAATGTACATCAACAAAGTTACCAAGTTACAGTGAACTTATTCCATAAAAAGTTCATCCTATCAAGTTACAATGAAATCCCTTCATAAATACAGCCTGTAGACTGTGCTAAAGGTTTTTGGGCTTTGGGCCTGTGTAGCCATCATGGTTGAGCCATCACAACCAAAAGGAGATGTCCTCATCTAGTCATTATACTGAGTCATCCTACAAAGTTATAATCCCTTCATAAATACAACCTGTAGTCTGAGCTAAAGGTTTTGGGGTTCTGGGCTCGGGCAGCCATCACGGTTGAACGATCATGACCAAAAGAGGATGTTCTAATCGAGACATTACCTGGAATCATCCTACCAAGTTAATATGAAATCCCTTCATAAATATGACCTGTAGACTGTGCTAAAGGTTTTCAGGCTTTGGGCCCCTGTAGCCGTCACAGTTGACCTATCGTGACCAAAAGGGGACATTCTCATCTAGACATTATATGGAATAATCCAACTAAGTTACAATGAAATCCCTCCATAAATAGGACCTGTACACCGAGCAAAAGGTTTTCGGGTTTTGGGCTCAGGCAGCCGTTATGGTTGACAGATCGCGAACAAATGGGGAAGTTCTCATCTAGACATCATACGGAGTCATCCTACCAAGTTACAATGAAATCCCTCCATATTAAATATGACCTGTAGACTGTGCTAAAAGTTTTTGGGTTTCAGACTTCGGCAGCCATCACGGGTTGACAGATCATGACCAAAAGGGAACATTCTCATCTAGACATTATACAGAGTCATCCTACCAAGTTACAATGCAATCCCTTCATAAATACGACCTATAAACTGTGCTAAAGGTTTTTCGGCTCGGGCAGCCATCACGGTTGACCAATCACGACCAAAAGGTGACATTTTCATCTGGACATGACCTCAAACCAGCATATAACATTTTGTGATGATCGGACAAGAACTATGGGATGTAGCCTGTGCTAAAGGAAAATGTGAACAGACTCACAGACAAACAGACTTCCGCACGTGTAATGGCAATTGCTTATCTTGACTTTGTCAAGTTGAGCTAAAAATTAGAAAAAAATAAATAGCTCCCATCTAGATATCACACCAAAGCTGCATATGAAAGCTGAACAAGACCAACCGGCCACGGATGCCCCTGAACTATGACTTTGATCTGTGACCTTGACCTCCATCAAACAAAATGAAAGTGTCAATGACACTGTAGCTCAACTTGTTAAGACATGTACATGTATAGTATGTGACACAGCAATGACAAACATCTAGGTAATGACCTGATAACAAAGGTACATATAAAGTATTGTAACGGTCTGTACATAAATACTGACCGTAGCCTGTAACAAATGTATAGGTAACGTATTATAAAGGTGGGTGACAGTCAGATGCTAAACTAGAAAAGAAATCTTTAAGTCCCAGGTTGGGTTTGACTGAACCCCAAAATATTTCTCATAGCACAGTGATAACAAAGGCACCCCAAAACACACTCATTCCTATCCCAAGGTGAAAACAAAGGTACCGAAGAAGTTTTGTGAAGATCAGTTTATAAATACGAGCTGTATAGAAGTTGTGACAAAAAACTGATTGGACCTAATTTCGGTAAAAAATGGCTACTGGCAGCCATCTTGAATTTTGGACCACACCCAGAAACACTCGTTCTCGTTCCAAGGTGATAACAAAGGTACCCAAGAAGTTTCGTGAAGATCGGTTGATAAATACAGCCTCTAGCCCGAGCCGTATTGACATGTGCACTTACAGTGTATAAGTAACACTAAATAAATCAAAGTTCATCTAATTTGCATAATTTCTGCACGAGAAAAAAACCCTGTACTATATGTGATGTATTCCATGTTACTAAACATTCATACAAAAATTTATTCAAATCAGAACTTTCATACAGAAGTTCTGTACAAAAGATTGATTGCACTAATTTTGGTACAAAATGGCTGCTGGTGGCCATCTTGAATTTTGGACCACACCCAAAAACACTCATTCTCATCCCACGGTGATAACAAAGGTACCCAAGAAGTTTCGTAAAGATCGGTTCATAAATATGGCCTCTAGCCTGAGCCGTATGGAAGTTGTATACAAAAAACTGATCAGACGTAATTTCGGTATAAAGGTGAAAACAAAGGTACCCAAGAAGTTTTGTGAAGATCAGTTTATAAAAACGAGCTGTATAGAAGTTGTGACAAAAAACTGATTGGACCTAATTTCGGTACAAAATGGCCACTGGCAGCCATCTTGAATTTTGGACCACACCCAGAAACACTCGTTCTCATCCCAAGGTGATAACAAAGGTACCCAAGACGTTTCGTGATGATCGGTTCATAAATACAGACTCTAGCCTGAGCCGTATTGACATGTGTGTAATTTCTGTGTGTAAGTAGCACTGAAAAAATCAAAGTTCATCTAATTTGCATAATTTCTGCATGAGAAAAAACCCTGTATTATATGTGATGTATCCCATGGTACTAAACATTCACACAAAAAATTATTCAAATCAGTGCTTTCATATGGAAGTTCTGTGCAAAAATCTGATTGCACCTAATTTTGTACAAAATGGCTGCCATCGGCCATCTTGAATTTCAGACTGGACCCCAAAACACTCGTTCTCGTCCCACGGTGATACCAAAGGTACCCAAGAAGTTTCGTAAAGATCGGTTCATAAATACGGCCTCTAGCCCGAGCCGTATTGACATTTGCACTTAAGAGTGCTGAAAGTAACACTAAATACATCAAAGTTAGTCTAATTTGCATAATTTATGCACGAGAAAAAAACCTGTATTATATGTGATGTATTCCATGGTACTAAGCATTCGTACAAAAAATTATTCAAATCAGCGATTTCATATGGAAGTTCTGTTCAAAAATCTGATTGCACCTAAGTTTGTACAAAATGGCTGCCAGCAGCCAACTTGAATTTCGGATCGGACCCAAAAGCACTCGTTCTCGTCCCACGGTCATAACAAAGGTACACAAGAAGTTTCATAAAGATCGGTTCATAAATACGGCCTCTAGCCCGAGCCGTATTGAATTGTTGACGGACAGATGGACGACTGGCCATGGCATAAGCTCAAGTTTGGCTTCGCCAAAGTTGAGCAAAAAATCACATCGTCTCCCCATAAGCAACATGCATGCCAAGTTTCAACAAAATCCAACAAAGCATCTCAGAGTTATTGAGTGGACACGAAAATCTTCCTAGATAGACAGAGGGACGGTCGGAAATGACAAACACTATATGATCCCGAAATTTTTTCAAGGGCATAAAAAGATTGGCTGAGTGATGTGGCCGGTAGGGTGTGCTAATGGAATTCTTGACAATTTATATGCCAAATTCAAGATGGCTGCTGGCCGCCATGTTTTTCAACAAAATACAGAAAAATTTGATAGCTCCCATTTAGACATTACACCAAAGCTACATATGAAATTTTAAAATGATCAGGTGAGAGATGGGGCCTGTAGGATGTGCTAATGGAATTGTTGACAATTTATATGCCAAATTCAAGATGGCCACTGGCAGCAATGTATTTCAACAAAATTCAGAAATACTTGATACCTCCCATATAGACATTATCCCAAAGACACATATGGAATTTGAAACCAATCGGGTGAGAGATGAGGCCCAAGTAGGGAGCACTAAAGGACATACAGACTATGGCAGACAGATTTACGGATGGATGACAGATCACAACCCATCCCAATAGCTCATACTTGACGCTAAAAATAGTTGATCACAAAAATGGGTCAACTTGGTCCTTCTAAAATCTGGCGAAAATAATGCAATGTAAAATCTGGTGCATCAATGTCATTTATTTTTAAGACCCAGTTTTTTAAGCTCTTCATTCAGATGCAACTGAATTGGTTAAATTCCTGGTTTCAATATTGAAAACAAGTGCACTACCAGCGATTGTGAAGAAATTTTTAGTTGAACAATAGGTCAATAATTCCTTCAACAATAATTTACATTCCTGGCTTACGACCCATTAAACTTGAATATATTGTTTTCAAGTTATTAGATGGAGAATCAAAAGTCACTAAAACTCCCAGATGGTTGCCATGGTGGCCATATTGGACATGCCAGAATGCTGGTTATCGAAAGGAACCATCCTCTAGTAATGATTTATCAACCATAAAAAACAGTATCTGTTGGATGTATTATTTTCAAGTTATAGCATGGACAAATAAAAGTTAACGGACGGACAGACGGACACGGATACTGGTTATTGAAAGGAACCATCCTCTTGTCATGACTAATCAACCATAAAAAACAGTATCTGTTGGATGTATTGTTTTCAAGTTACGCATGGGCAATCAAAAGTTAACGGACGGATGGACAGACAGAGACAGACAGATGGATGGATGGACGGATGGACATTGATGCTGGTTATCGAAAGGAACCATCCTCTAGTCTTGACTAATCAACCATTAATAAACAGTATCTGTTGGATTATCAAAATGGACAATCAAAAGTCCCTGAAAATCCAAGATGGCTGCCATATTGGACATGCCAGAATGCTGGATATCGAAAGGAACCATCCTCTAGTCATGATTAATCAACCATAAAAAAGTAGCATCTGTTGGATTTATAGTTTTCAATAGGCTTGCTGTGATTATGCAAAAAGTCAACTAATGGTTGGTCATGCCGATTGATTGACTTTAAATTTAAAAGTCGACTTTTTTTACCCCCGCATGTATAACGATACCACTGCCTTGCCAGAACGTGATCATGCTGTATATACATGATGGGAACTTTTCTGGATGTATAAACGACAGTAGTAGACCATATGGAGGTAAAGGAGGGCGGCCTCAGGCCACCACCATGCCCCCCCCCATCAAATAAATCGTCATTTTTCTAAGTCCGATTCGGAAATGTTTGAGGTAATTACCTCTCACTTTAATGATTTTTTTTTTGAAAATATGAAAGTTATTTTCAGGTATTACTGCTCTCGTCATGTCAACAACATGTTCGTATTTTAAACAACATCGTTTCCAATAACCATTCTTTGTTTGTAAATCTTTTATTTTGAACAACACGAAATGAAACTCGCTGCATTTGATGAAATTTCAGTATTTTGCATCACAAAACTTGAGTTAGCTCCCTTGGGTCACTCTTTTGTGTTGGAAATCCGAAAATTACAACGTTTCCCACCATTGATAAATTATCGTGTTTGTGCGGAAGGGGAGGGGGGGGGGGGGGGCTGTGACTTTTTACATCCTTAGTGCCCTTACAGGGTCCAGCAGAATAGTCCTTGTAAGTTGTAAAATCCCTCTCCCTTGGATCAGGCCTAGTTCCTTCTGGCTGCTTACTGTTATGTTTCATCTGAATTTCGGGCGTCAGGGTGTATTGCTGTTTAACGGTATGGCAGACGATCGATCAACTTAACAGAATATGGTCAACGAAACGTTCATTTCGACATTCACCAAGCCTTATAATGTGGGAATGATGGATCGTTGACTATGTCACCATGTTATTTGAAATGTACATGGCCACACACCCGGTTATACCTACCTTTAGGACCATTCAGCCATCTCATTTTAGTCGACCCCCTTGTTAAAAAAACGTGGTAAAAAAAGTTGACTAATCGCCAATGTTGGGCTCTGATTAATCGACTATGGAATTTCATAATCGTGGCAACCCTAGTTTTCAAGTTATCGCGTGGACAATCAAAAGTCCCCAAAAATCCAAGATGACTGCCGTGGTGGCCATATTTGATATGCCAGAATGCTGGTTATCGAAAGGAACCATCCTCTAGTCATGACTAATCAACCATAAAAAAACAGTATCTGTTGAATGTATTGTTTTCAAGTTATCGTGTGGACAAACAAAAGCTAATGGATGGATGGATGGATGGATGGATGGATGGATGGATGGATGGATGGACAGACAGACAGACAGACAGACGGACATTTGCCATACCATAATACGGCCCGCTCATATGAGCGGCTATATAAAAACTGCTTCTCGAAATTTCAATATTGTGATATCAGTGTACAAAGGGTTTAAGTCACAGTTTCAAATGAGAACAAATTTAACCTGAATATTTTATTCTCTTTTCTGTACATAGGATCTTTTATAAGGTTGATAAATGTGATCATCTTTAGATGTAGCATAGGTACAAAAATCAGGAAATAGAGAGTAATCGCTTGACTGGACTGGTTAAATGAATAATTCATGAGAGGTGAGAGACGTTGTACAAACACGAGTGCGTGGATGTGCACGAGTGTTTACAATATAGTCCCTCATCTCGAATGAATTATTTCACGTAACCAGTCCAGTCAAGCGATTACTCTGTTTATTACTTTTCATTATTAACGATAATTATATTATTTAACCCTTTAACTAACGTAACGGTCAGCGCTATTCTCCAAAATCAGGAATTAATTGTCATTATAATTTCATTTTTTGTCTCTAAAACATAGGTTATGAACCCTCATTGGAATGAGCTCGTTCCAATGAGGGGTCATAACCTATGTTTTTGAGACAAAAAATGAAAATAATAGCTATTCAAGAATTTCTTTTGCAAGTGTCATTTGCTTTTCATATTAGGTAAAGGGTTAAAAAAACAAAAAAACAATGAAGTCCCCATTACATCCACGGCAAAGCGTCTTCGTTTGCACGCATGGATACATGACACAATTGTTGATTGCATAATTCACTTATGAAATTATTATTTATAAACAAACCCAGAAATCCCAGTAAATCACACTTTGGAAAGTAATAAATGGCAATAATTCATATCTCTGCCACAAACAGTGATTATGGATGCCATTCTGTTCTGCAGCATGCTAGCCAATGCCAAGATTATGCTATAATTGCAACTAATTTGTATCTAAATTGCAGCAACACAGCCTCATTATTGTTCTAAGGATTCATCTTTATTCATCGGGATATTGCCCAAAGGAGCAAGAACATGGCTATGATCAGGCCTGAAAATAAGCAGTCTGACATTTGTAGAATGAGGTCCCCAGAGGGTGAATTTGATGATGCCATCCCATAAAGTGGGCCAATTTATCTGCTGGGTACCTCCTTTTTAACTTTGAGACCCTGATTCAGATTGAAGTTCACAGAGGGTAAATTTAGTGATGCTACCCTGCTGTGCAGGGTAGCATCAATAAATTCACCCTCTGGGGACCTCATTTTGCAGATGACAGTCTGCTTATTTTCTGGCTTGGCTATGATACAGCAGTTCGTATATCAGAATAGTTGCAATACAATATATATTTAGGTTACCTAATGAGTTACCTGAATCAAATACAACGAATGAGATGTAACCAAAGTTCAGACAAGGTGAACGATAAATGGGTTACGGAAAATTTTGAAAACAGCAGGCCTGCTTTAGAAACAAGAGTGAGAGTCAGCTCATCAAGATGTGGCCTTAGAAACAAGATTGAAACTATGATAAACTTTTTTCTATTATACGCTAAACAACAGATTATCGAAAAAAGTGTGGAAAGATGGAAGTCGTATCCCACACTGTGAAGATATAGAAATTTTCACTTTCACGGTACCAATGAAAATGGCGGCTTTCAAAGCATCTGAAAAAGACTGAAAAAGAACAATTTGTTCTAAAAACGTATAATGAAAAGAAAATCTAGTGTTTTTAAGCGGATACCGATCATTTCTAGCAATAATTCAACAGGTTTACACCTTGAACTGATGCATGAAACCCACCAGCTGAATCAGATCTAAACAACAGATTATCGAAAAAAGTGTGGAAAGATGAAAGTCATATGCCACACTGTGAAGATATAGAAATTTTCACTTTCACTGTACCAATGAAAATGGCGGCTTTCAAAGCATCTGAAAAAGACTGAAAAGAACAATTTGTTCTAAAAACATATAATGAAAAGAAAATCTAGTGTTTTTAAGAGATACCGATCATTTCTAGCAATAATTCAACAGGTTTACACCTTGAATTGATGCATGAAACACACCAGCTGAATCAGATCACAAGACACTACCTGTTCCGAGTATCGATCAAATCACTTCTGCGTATCAATGTGCATCAGCTGTTTACTTTCATGCATCAATTCAAGGTTGAAACGAGTGTAATTATCAATAGGAATGATCAGATTCTTATAAAAAGCATATAATAAAAAGAAGATCTGGTTTTTTGAGAGGATACCGAAAATTATATCACTCGTGACTGAGACAAATGGCTATTTTCGCTCGCAAAAATATACATTTGTCTCAGTCACTCATGAGATAATTTTCAGTATCCACTCAAAAACACTAGATATCCTCTATTTATCATCTTTGGTTTCTTTTGTATGTACATGGAAAACAATTATATGTGCAAGTGACCTGGTTTTCAACCACTTAATATCTTCCTACTTACCTTCTGTAACAAATCTGACAACAACAGGTTTCTCACTTCCTGCAACAAATCCAAACCCTTTCTCTGAATCTCTAACAAGATCCACATCCCGTGATTTGGGAGGCTCAATGTAGTCCGGATCATTTCTTGGATCATCTCTTGTTGTGTATTTCTCTACATGACTGAAAAGAAATTAAATGATTCACTTTCTATGATTAAACATAAATGTACCAATATCGAAATACAGTAGAATCCTCTTAACTGAATATCCATTTTGCCAGTGAAAATTATTCAATTAACAGGAGTATACAATTAACAGGGATTTGGTCAGTTTCCTGTGTTCTTGATGTAAACTGAGCATTTATTCTATTATATCTTGTTTGACAGAGCTCATAGAGCTCTGTCAAACAAGATATAATAAAATAAATGTCTGTATTGGATGTAGTGAGGCCAAAAAGGTTGATAAATAAGGGGAATTTGGTGCGTGTCACAGTAATTTTTTCGACATATTATAAAAATTTATATACAATTAACAGGAGTTTACTCTACAACCCATATGCAATTAACAGATTAAATTTGTACTGAAGGTATGGTAAATGATTTTGTGTTTGAAAATTACATTCAATTAACAGGGATATACAATTAAGAGATATCCAATTAAGTGGGCTCTACTGTATTTCTAGGTGAAATGGTCAGACTTCTTGAATCAACTTTTGTTGCATGGATGTGTGAAATCTTTTGAAATCTTCAAATTAGAAGATACTTTACCCCTTTACATAACACGAAATCCAAATGATGTTATTACCAGGATAGCCAGGATATCAAAGTTAAGGAGGCAAGAGTAATATCTAGGAGAGGATACAGAATATGATTCACTGCATCATTAAAAAAAAACAGAATTTCCTTGACTCTGAGTCTGTTTGTGTCCATAATTTATAAGTTGTGAAAGACGTCAATAATTAGGCCACAATGTGGAATCAAGTAAATTGCTAGATATTAAAATTTCTTGCCTGATGTTCCCTTTATTGGTGAACATGGGGGTTGGGGAATCACTGAAATTTGGGAGGGGGGAGGGCGTGTGTCCCTCCTCAGCCCCCCCCCCCCCCAGTGGCCAGCAAATTCGTAGATATTGCATTTATTATAAAGTGAATTATGTGATCATTCTGGTAATTCGATATTACACGCAGAATCTTAAAACACGCTGGAATTTTAAAACAGAGTTTGCGGTTGTGTTTATTGGAGTGTGGTTGCTATTTTCGGTAGTCTCTCACTACTGATCCCAACCCATGGTTGCGGTTAACCTCCCTGCTCTAGGCCACTGTAGCCGTCACAGTTAACCAATCACGACCAAAAGGGGACATTCCCATCGCCACATTATATAGAGTCATCCCACCAAGTTACAATGAAATCCCACCATAAATACGACCTGTAGACTGTGCTAAAGGTTTTCAGGTTTGGGGCTTGGGCAGCTGTCATAGCCGACATATCGTGACCAAATGGGGACGTTCTCATCTAGACATTATACAGACTCATCCTATCAAGTTACAATGAAATCCCTTCATACATTGGAGCTGTAGACTGTGCTAAAGATTTTCAGGTTTTGGGCTTGGGCAGCCATCACGGTTGATTGATCATGACCATCACATTCTTATCTAGACATGACCCCAAACCTGCATATGAAATTTTGTGAAGATCGGACAAGAACTACGGGGTGTAGCCTGTGCTAAAGGTTTACAGGTTTTGGGCTCGGGCAGCCATCACAGTTGAACGATCACAACCAAAAGGGGATATTCTCATCTAGACATTATCTGCAGTCATTCTACCAAGTTACAATGAAATCCCTTCATAAATACGACCTGTAAACTGTGCTAAAGGTTTTTGGGCTTTGGGCCCCTGTAGCTGTCACAGTTGACCGATCGCACCCAAAAGGGGACGTTTTGATCTATACATTGTATGGAGTTATCCTACCAAGTTACAATGAAATCCCTCCATATATACGACCTGTAGACTGTGCTAAAGGTTTTCGGGTTTTGAGCTCGGGCAGCCCTCATGGTCGACAGATTGCGACCAAATGGGGAAGTTCTCATCTAGACATCATACCGAGTCATCCTACCAAGTTACAATGAAATCCCTCCATACTAAAATGACCTGTAGACTGTGGTAAAAGTTTTTGGGTTTCGGGCTTGGGCAGCCGGTATGGTTGATAGATCATGACCAAAAGGGGATGTTCTCATCTAGACATTATACAGAGTCATCCTACCATCCCTTAATAAATACGGCCTGTAGACTGTGCTAAAGGTTTTCGAGTTTTGGGCTCAGGCAGCCATCATGGTTGACCGATCATGGCCAAAAGGGGATGTTCTCATCTGGACATGACCTCAAACCTGCATATGAAATTACGTGACAATCGGACAAGAACTATGGGGTGTAGCCTGTGCTAAATGAAAATGTGAACAGACTCACACACTCACAGGCTAACAGACTTCCGCATGCATGATGGCAATATTTGCTTATCTTGACTTTGTCAAGTTAAGCTAATTAATTCTGGAACACTGAATATCAAACAACAAGATGACTGCCAAGGTGGCCAAATTGAAAATTTCAGAATTTATTTACTGGTGTTTTAATGACACTTTCAATAGCCAGGGTCATCTCATTTCGGAGAGTTTTATGGGTGAATAAAGCTGAAGTATCCAGAGAGAACCACCAAGCAGCAGCAAGTAATGTTAGACTTCTCAACGTACCCAACTCTGTATAAGCAGGTTTAGCACTGGTTGAAGGCAAGTGCATGCAGTATGCCTTAGTACACAGTGCCACCGTGCCGCCACGCAGACAATTGGGATTAACCCTTTACCCAATGCTGATGATATCAAAATTTATTATTTTAAATCTCATTTTTTTAAATTTTTCAAAAATTTTCAACAAAACCATATCTTGTGACCTCTTGTTGGAACGAGCTCGACAAGCTCGTTCCAATGAGGAGTCACATGATATGGTTTTGTTGAAATTTTTTGAAAAATAATATTTTTTCAACTGCTGAATTTGCATATTACGTGGGCGGATGTGGCCGATTCGTTGGGTAAAGGGTTAAGTGCCTTAGCGAAGGATACAACACAGCTGCCCCTGGTGGGGATCGAACCATAGACCTCTCGGTTTGAAGTCCAATGCCATTACTACTGAGACACCATTCTCCTTAAAATTTCAGAATACCGATTCTGATAATTTTTTCATAGAAAACATAGATGGTTACAAATGCAATAATGGTTACACATACATATAATTCATAAGTTTAGTGAACAGCATACTGTAGGGGTTAGCATATATAGCCAGACTGGCTGTCAACCTGTCACCCCTAGGTGTGTAGTAGTTGCAAACAGACTGTGACCAAATGGTTCTCACTCAGAAAATTAAAAAAGAGAAAAAAAGTGAAAAAAGGAAGGTGATGCTAAGTGAGGTGGAGCTCGAGAGATTTCATTGTCAAAATGTATTTGCGGAATGTTTTCTGGCACAAAAAAGCCAGAGGGAGATTGGTAGTCAAGGAATGATACAATGGTATGAAACACGCTGCTCTGATGACTACTCCATTACTCGATGCTAAGGCCTTTCAAGTACTCCATAGTGTTCTGAGAGTGATAGAATCTGAGTGCACTGGGCATTCATGTCGGCCGGAGCATTCAGAGGGTCTCATGTAGGGGTTGTTCAACGAATGCACCTGCAGACAAGTCTCACATCTTTCTTGTCCTTGAATAACTTACTGAGCACCAGCAGTAATGTATTTGATTAATCTCTTTGGACTTCGCCCCTTTGACAGATAGCTATTAGGAGCTTCGTGTTCTTTGAATTAACAGTATCGTTGTGTCGATATTACTGACAACAGACTCCTGTTGGAGTGTTGAATGTATTCTTAGGTGTACTTGTTGGACAGTCAGAGTGAAGAGCAAGTTTGACCAGGCCGCCAAGTTTGACCAGGATGAGGGTTCCAGATAAAAGCAGAGTAGAGGATACATCTGTTCCGTTATGTAAACACATATGAAGGTTATTCTTGATCACAAGTTTACTACAGTCCTGACAATAGGGATTATCACAATTGACAAAAGTGGAATATGGTGAAAGAAACTTGCAAATCAGGTTTTTCTTCAACTTGTTTCTGTTAAAGGTATTTCGGGTGGGGTCATCAAGAGCGTTTCAAAGTTTCGGAAAGAAATATAAAGGAGTTTCGGAAAGGAGTATAAAAGACTTACAGTACATGGAGAGTGGATTGTAACTAAATCACCCACAGAGTGGAGTTATCACCCAAGCTATAACTTTCAAATTTTGTATATATCGACAAAAAACACAAGCAATGTTTCAGCCAATGGACCTCCGGGTTTAAACTAAAAGTGGAAAATGAAATCTGTTGATCAATAGCTTTTCAACAGTTTCTTCAAATAATAATTTTAATACTAACTATTTTCAGTCATTCAAGCCTGAGAAGGACAGAAATGCAAAAAATTGATAGATTAAGTTTTTCCAAATTTTCATCCACTGTTTTCATCCACTGGTCTGTACTAGAGCTCTGCAAAGCTTCAGGATTCGCTTTCGAATCTTAAGTAGATATTCGGTTCAATTCAAAATCGGCTGCCCAATTGTTTGTTTGTTGGTGGTTAACGTCACATATTTATGCACTATGGCTGATCGTGACACAACATGGAGATGAAGTCAAGTTTAGTCAATCGTTGATCAACATGTTGCCCATTTTAGAGGACTTTCACCCCAAGCATTGGTGACTGGGTCCTATTTTACTAGTAAAGCGGACGGCTGCCCAATTCGCTTCCTTTTGAATCTTTTACACAGGAATATAGCTTGGTATCAGTCACCTTCATCGTCTCACAAAAAGTCTAGTTCAGATGAAAGTCGTACATAAATAATGATGAAAGAAAAGACTGAATGTAACTTCCAGGATTTAACACTGACATAAATAACATCTTCACTCATGCCACCAGCCATGCTGATGCCAATATCACTAGTTCCTATCACTGTTAAATACAAATTTAAGATTTCCAAGCAATGTCGACAATGAACTATAATCTTTGTAAGGTTATATTCCAGTACATCATCAAGGCATGTCTTCGATGAACGCATGCCTTGATGATGTGGTTGGATTATTTTATCAATCAGGCCTTTAGCCATTACAGTCAGAACAAATCAGGTTTATAGTATCCCAACCTCCATTAGTCATCTTCAAGATGCCTCCGATTCGATTCGAGGTTCAATTCAATTTTGAATTATAGATGTGACTCGATTCAAGATTTGATTCGAATCGAAACTATGTGATTCACAGGGACCTATAAAAGGGGGATTTAGCTAAAAGACCACGAGGTGCAACCACTGGCTGAAAGTTCCCTTTTATTTCTCATGGGAATTTCAGGCACATTTTTGGGGAGGAGGTGTGGGGGGTTGCAAAAATAAATCTCAGCGGCTCTCACTCACCCTGCTGCATACATGGGCACTGGCTTAAACTGAAAGCTTGCACTGTAATGAACTGACCTATGTCCAGTGGGAGGAGGAGTGTAGCTTGGTCAGCTTCATTGTCTCACAAAATGTATAGTTCAGATGGAAACCGTACATAAATAATGTCGAAAGAAAAGACTGAGCGTAAGTTCTGATACATTAACATAAATAAAATTTTCACTCATGCCCCCAGCTATGCTAATTCCAATATCTTTTGTCCCCTTTACTGTTAAATACAAATTTAAGGTTTCCAAGCAATGTCGACGATGAACTATAATCCTTACATCGTAATATGGGAGCGCGGTGGCTCAGTAGGTAGAGGTGCAGGCTGCAAGCCGAGAGGTCCTCGGTTCGAACCCCACCTGCGGCAACCGCGTTGTGTCCTTGGGCAAGACACTTCATCTCCATTGCCCGCGTGGGGGCACGATGACGCCGTGTACTGAGGCGTACTGCTTGTCGATGGTACGCATGTCTTCAA
This sequence comes from Pictodentalium vernedei, assembly GCA_031216915.1. Lineage (NCBI taxonomy): Eukaryota > Metazoa > Mollusca > Scaphopoda > Dentaliida > Dentaliidae > Pictodentalium > Pictodentalium vernedei. Next base: position 845,354,442 of record CM062297.1, read on the forward strand.
CCAATCTAACCCTGCCTGTGCTGCAGTGCGGGGTTACGATGTTGGGGAGCTGGCAGCTGCTCGTCGTTGCTCGGTGGTTCTCTCCGGGTACTCCGGCTTCCTCCACCCGTAAAACTGTCACGGTCATGCTTAGCCATTGTGCATAAATATGTGACCTTAAACACCAATAAATAAATACATCGTAATATTCCAACTTCATCGTCAAGGCATGCCTTCGACGAAGGCATGCCTTGATGATGCAGTTGGATTATTTTATGAGTCAGGATTCGAGCCATCATAGTTGGAACAAATCAGGTTTATAGTATCCCAACCACCATTGGTCATCTTTAGGATGCCACTGTTTCAAGCTGATGTTCGATTTGATTTCGAATAACCAATGAGATCCGATTCTACTACACATCGATGGTGCACTTGTCTTCATTCAATGCTCACCCTGCATGTGCAGAGTTAGTACGTTGGGGAGTCGTTAAGCTCAGGAATTATTTATCATTTAATTTCTGCAATAAAAATGGTGGCATCAGCATGCGTAATAACTTCATGCAGATAAAAACATTCTCTTTCTAAATCAAATAATTGCACATGCAGTTGCTACTTCCAATACAGAAATGTATTTTGTCTAGATGTTTTTACTTGTATTGGGAAAAAAACGTTCTTGCTGTAAGATAAAATATATTAATTAAAATAAACTTAATCAGAAATATTTGAGGTACAACTCCATTTGTGAGTGAAAAACTGGACCCTTTTAACCATATCATTGGGTGAAGTGTTAAAAATAACTGTCTCAGAAGAAATAAGCTAAAAAGGAAATTTCGCTGTGTAATTGCCACACACGATTCGAAAATAATATGTCAGGCACCAAACCGAGATAATGACAGGAAATTAACACAATATTCTCACTCAAGTAGGGTGTTCGTCAGAGTGACATAATTCTACTACTCTGTGAAACATGCTTCCAGTTTCAAGAAGCCAATCAAATTTATCCCATGGAGCATAAGTTTCATTATTGATTTTACAGAGATGCTGTCACGGTATGTAAATGAATTCTCAGTATGATACAATGCTCAGAGAGAGATTTCTGCCAAAATCTATCATGTTGAATTTATTCTCCTTTTTCAGTGCATGACAACCCGACAATTTCAAGTCAAAGTGTTGATGAAAATAGACTTGTTCAGTGTAAGAAACTGTTGATCATGAATTTAAATTTGTCTTTGCGTGAGTGTTCTGTAGACAATTCAATTTATCGTATGTTCAGCAGTGAAGTATAGATATTTGTCAACTGGTGTTATAATAATGCTACTGTCAACAGTCAACGAAAATATAAAAGGAGTTTGAACCCTGTACCTATAAAATGGTACAGTGCAGCCCACTTAATTGGTTGTCTCTTAACTGAATAACCCTGTTAATTGAATGCAATTTCCCAATACCAAACCATTTACCATACCTCCAGTACAAATTTGACCAGTTAACTGAATATAGGTTATAGAGTAAACTCCTGTTAATTGAATAAAAAATCTTGTAACCTGTCGAGAGATTACCCTGACTCTCCCCAGTGTTCCTTTGTTTATAGACCAATTTGACCTCAGTGCATCCAATATAATAATAATAATAATAATAATAATAATAATAATAATAATAATAATAATAATAATGTTTAAGCCTAAAATCCACATTGTGCTCTATGGCTTTACAAAAGTAACTGACACACACACACATATAGGCATTTAATCTATTACATCTTGTTTGACAGAGCTCCTGGAGCTCTCTCAAACAAGATATAATAGAATAAATGCTAAGTTTATCTCTAGAATACAGGAAAGTGACACAATCCCTGTTAAATGAATTCTCCTGTAATTTTCATTGGCAAAGTGACTATTCAAAATAACAGGGTTTCACTGTACCCTGTACCTAATGAAGTAACCAATTTTGTCCAGAGAATCACCATTCAGCTTTATTTTTTAACTCTGTGTAAGCTGTCAGTGAATATTCCTGCCCAGAATAGGAAATCTCTCCGACTAAAATAATTGTGAGCATATTTATCAAAATTTTCTCCTGCAAATTGTATCGACTTTTTGACCAGTAATTTCTTGTGTCAAATTTTCATAAATTTTTTAGCAAATGTAGTCATGCCGTTATTGAAAAATATTTTAAAAATAATCAGTGGGTTAAGATTTTAACTCTTTACCCAATGTAATGTCCAAAACTGGCCAGCGCTATTGACAAAAATTGCCAATTAATTTTCATTATTTTTTATTTTTTTTGTCTCAAAAACATAGGTTATGACCACTCTTTGGAACGAGCTCATCAAGCTTGTTCCAATGAGGTGTCATTTATTTATTTATTTATTTATTTAGTGGTGTTTAAGGGCACATATTTTTGCACGATGGCTAATCATGATCACAACATGATGTATCAACTAAAGACCAAGGGTGAGCGTTAATAAGTCATGTTGCCCATTTTAGAGAGGGTTTGCACCTCCCAAGCATTGGTGACTGGGTCCTATTTTACCAGTAAAACAGAGCCTGTTTACCACAGTGAACAGGCACTGCTTCACTTCCTAGGGTTCCCGTGGAGAATGAGTGGTCATAACCTGTTTTTGAGAAAAAAAAGGAAAAAAATTAGTTATTCATGAATTTTGTTTGCAAGTGTCGTCTGCTTTTCATGGTAGGTAAAGGGTTATGGTTTGCTTCCAAAACATAGCTTATTGCACCTCAATGGAACAAGATTATCAAACTCATTCCAATGAGGAGTCACAAGACACATTTTCGAACTTAGATGTGAGTCTTCCATGGAAGACGCGTGTCGCCTGCACTATATTTTAATATTTCAGACAGAATTCTAAGTGGAAAAGGGGCATAACTCTGGAAAAAATACAGCGGATCAAAAAATAAAATAGGAGGTGCACAATGCCATTATGTGATAAAGAATCACTGAAAGCTTCATCAAAATCCATTCATAGGTTAAAGAGGAGTGGCGGATAAGAGAAAGTGTGATGCGTACGACGACGCGGACGACACAAGATGACAAAAGTAATCCCTATATGTCGCTTCCCACTTCGTGGGGCGGCGACACAGTAAAACAGTGAAATTATCTAAAAATAACAAAAAAACCCTCAAAATTGGTCATCTATACTATATGTCTTCATTTTCAATATTAAATGCTCCATATCCATCAGCACAATATCTTTTGTGAGACAATGAAGATGTCTGATACCAAGGTTTATTCCAGTGAAAAGATTCAAATGGAAACAAATCGGGCAGCTGATTTCGAATCAAACTGAATAGTAACTCGTGATTTGAAATCAAATCTTAAAGCTTTACAGTGCTATAATCTCACTACTTTCTGCTGAGTTATTTATTCATTTATTTATTAAGGCTTAATGACACTTTAACAGCCAAGGTCATATTTCTGCTGAGTTATGAACTTTTATGGACACATATGGACGGACATACAGATGTACAGATGCAATACAGTATACCCTACTTTTTAATAAAAGTGGAGGTGTAATTTTTACAAAAATGTTCAGACAAGAACATGTTGATTCTAAAGTCTGAGAAGCAAGCTGACACGTTATAAGTTCAAGCCCAAAAATAAGCAGTCTGACATTTGCAAAATGAGGTCCCCAGAGGGTGAATTGGATGATGCTATCCCATACAGTGGGCCACTTTATCCTCTAGGTACCTCTTTCTGTTTAGTTTTTAGACCCGGATTCAGACTGAGGTTCACAGAGAGTAAATTTAGTGATGATACCCTGCTGTGCAGGGTAGCATCACTAAAGTCACCCTCTGGGGACCTCATTTTGCAGATGACAGTCTGCTTATTTTCTGGCTTGTATAAGTTATTGTGATGAATTAATGTCAACATAGTCTGAGGTTTGCAGCTCAGAGCTAATGTCCAACTGAGACACAAAGCATCGAGGTTGAGCGTACACTCCAATCCCGCAAACCTCAGACAATGTTACCTCAATTCATCACAATAACGTATATGTTTGAATAAGACCCTACCCAATATGCATAGCTCAAAACCCACATTGTGAAATGAACAAGGCAACTTTTAACGATCACAAGTTTAGTAAATAAACCTCTTGTGTACCTCGTGATATCACTGGACAATAATCAATAAATCAGATAAAGGTTGAAGTTACACCATCTGAGTTCAAATCGTAAACCGATTTGTAATTTAACTGGTTGAGTGCAGGCCTGAAAATAAGCAGTCTGACATTAGCAGATGGGGTCCCCAGAGGGGGAATTTGATGATGCTATCCCATACAGTGGGTCAATGTATCCTCTGGGTATCTCTTTCTGTTTAGTGTTGAGACCCTGATTCAGATTGAGGTTTACAGAGGGTAAATTTATTGATGCTACCCTGCTATGCAGGGTAGCATCACTAAATTCACCCTCTGGGGACCTCATTTTGCAAATGACAGTCTGCTTATTTTCTGGCTTGGTTGAGTGCTAAAAGCCATTATCATGACTCTATTGAAAAGTGCTGAAAGCCACTTTAGTGGTTTTACATTGTATGTACAGTGAAGCCCACTTAATTGGATATCTCTTAACTGAATAGCCCTGTTAATTGAATATTATTTCCCAACATAAAACCATTTACCGTGCCTCCTGTACAAATTTGACCTGTTAATTGAATAAAAAATCTTAAAACCTGTCAAGAAACTGCAGACACTCCCCAGTTTTCCTTTGTTTATAGACCTATTTGGCCTCAGTACATCCAATACATGCATTTAATTTATTAAATTTTGTTTGACAGAGCTCATAGAGCTCTGTCAAACAAAATATAATAGAATAAATGATAAGTTTATCTCCAGAATACAGGAAAGTGACACAATCCCTGTTAATTGAATAATTTTCATTGGCAAAGTGGCTATTCAATTAACAGAGTTCCACTGTATTACCTTGTTGTTTGCTCAGCTGTAGAAACTATTTTAAATTGTTTTGTTACATTTTATTAGAGAGTGCCAATAGGCACTCTCCAATAAACTGTAACAAAACTAGAGGTGAGCAAACTCACAAAGTGATACCCCCGCACCTGAAATGTATAGATTAGATTATCTCCCCTTGGAAATGTCAGAACGGAATTATATTGCTTCATGCACATCTTCATATGGAGTTCTTCCATTGTGTAAAGTTCCATGAAAATTCTTCAAACGGTTTAAGAGGAGTTGCGCTTACAAGGATGGACAGATGGTATAAGTTAGATTATCTCCCCTTGGAAATGTCAGAACAGAATTATATTGTTTCTTGCACATCTTCATATGGAGTTCTTCCATTGCGTAAAGTTTTATGAAAATTCTTCAAACGGTTTAGGAGGAGTTGCGCTTACAAGGATGGACAGATGGTATAAGTTAGATTATCTCCCCTTGGAAAAGTCAGAACAGAATTATATTGCTTCATGCTCATCTTCATATGGAATCCTTCCATTGTGTAAAGTTTCATGAAAATTCTTCAAATGATTTAGGAGGAGTTGTGCTTACAAGGATGGACAGACGGACAGACGGATGGTATGATGGACAGGGTGATTCCTAAATAACCCCCTCCCACCCCCAAACTTTGTTTGCAGGGGGTATAACAAGTATTTATGAACAAAAGCTTGCTGAACTAAGACTTCCCTTGCTAGTAGCACTGAATCTTCACAAAAAATACTCATGTTACAAATGACCATTGAAAAATAATTTAGCACTCAACTCTTCATTTGGAACATCGTATCCTGCATGTGTGAAAAATCTATGAAAATGAAGCAGTCTCTACATGTCACTCAACTGACGGAATAATTGCAATCTCATTGGAAATATTTCATGTGGTGACAACAGACAGTAACATATATTGCTGGAGCCTTAAACACAGAAAAAACTTAGCGAGCCCTTGTCCAATCCGAGGGCGAAAACTTAAGTCTTATTGGAACATAAAGCCAGCACATGAGTAAGAGCAAGTACTCTTAACCACAGACTAATCAGCAAGTCTAAACAGTCACAAATTCAAGGAACGCTGCTGATAGCTATGAAGTATTTAATTGAAAGGAGTGAAATATATCAATGAAAAGAACAGTGGGAAGCTTGTACCCTCCAGACATATTATACTCATTAATTTAATTTAATACACATTTATCAATACTGGAATAAAGAATTTCTTCCTTCTAAATTACAATGAATTGAGTGACCATGGCTCTTAGACTCATATCTGGTTTCTTGGATATTATGAGACAGACACAAATGTAAATATATAAATGGAATTGTAAATGTCAAGTGAATGTGAATATTATGAGATACACTACCACTGCAGTCATATTAATCATACGATGTGTTTATCTCCTTGAATGTGGCTGGTGTATATTCATGTCCAGTTCTGGAAATCTCTTGTCACCAAAATAAGTAAAATTTTAGCACTTCTAACTAAATTTTCCCCTCTAAATTGAATCACCACTTTTGTCCAATGATTTAATTTATATTTTCAGGAATTTTTCAACAAATCTAGTCATGGATGCTTTAAAGCAGCCATGACTAGATATTAGAGGGAAAATATTTTTGACAATACTCAGCAAGTTAAGTTTTGGAAATTTCCAAGCTATATAAATTACCAAATTTCATTCGAATTGGACAAACTTTATTTTTTTACTTTTTTAAGTACTGGTACAATGATGTCACCACATGGTGCGGTCCTAAGCATTGGGAATTTAAGGGCATGCAAAGAGATTTTGAGATAAGTTTTTTTTGCGATACTATTTCCCAAATTTCTGAAAGATGCACTGAAAAGATCAATGAAGATTTTTTTTAAAATCTAAATTTGGTGTTGTTTCGTGGAAATTTAAAAAGCTGCTTATATATTTCTCAGTATGAAGGTTACATATTTATTTATTTATTAATTTATTGGGGTTTTAGCAACACTTTCAACAGTCAAGGTCATCTCGTGTCGAACAGTTTTATGGGTGGAGGAAGCCAGATTACCCAGAGAGAACCACCAAGCAATGGCAAGCAACTGTCAGACTCCACAAGGTATTAAATCCACACAAGTATGGTTAGCACTGGTTGAAGACAGGTGCACCATCGACGTGCAGGATGCCTTAGTACACAGTGCCACCATGCCCCCATGTGGGCAATCAGGATGAAGTGCATTGCCCAAGCATACAATGAAGTTACCCCTGGTAGGGATCAAACTGGACCTTTTGGTCTGATGTCCAATGCCATAATCACTGAGCCACTGCACTCCCTAGTATGAAGGTTAACAATCATTGTGTGTCATTTCAGGTTTACTGAATGACTTAACTCCTAACCCGCTGAGTATTTTCAAGATATTTTTTCCATCAAATATTATTTATTATTTATTTATTGGTGTTTAAGGTCATATATTTATGCACAATGGCTAATCATGACCGTGACAGTTTTATGGGTGGAGGAAGCTGGAGTACCCGGAGAGAACCACCGAGCAACGGCGAGCAACTGTCAGCTCCCCAACATACTAACTCCACACAAGCAGGGTTAGCATTGGTTGAAGACAAGTGCACCATCAACGTACAGTACGTCTTAGATCACAACGCCACCGTGCCCCCACTTGGGAAATGGAGATGAAGTGTCTTGCCCAAGGACACAACGTGGTTGCCGCAGGTGAGATTCCAACCGAGGACCTCTCGGCTTGCAGCCTGCACCTCTACCTACTGAGCCACCGTGCTCCCTTTCATCAAATCTAGTCATGGCTGCTGTGAAGCAGCCATGACTAAAGTTGATGAAAAATTAAACTAAATATAACAAGAAATCATTGGTGAAAAAAATCCATTCAATTTACAGAGGAAAATATGTTTAAATATACCCAAATTAGACTTATATCAGTGGCAAGAGAAACCCTGTGCTGGGCAGGAATATCTGCCAGCAGCATGCAAAGAGTTACCATAAAATATTCAATTAGTCACAAGGATGTAGAAAAATACCAAATTCTGCTCAATTGACATTTTTTCAGTAGAATGAAGTGGTTATTCTATCAACATGGTTCTACTGTACTAGCTCAGACATCGCTCAGTCAGCTGTCTTGAACAAAATGAAGAATAAATCTGTTGCACACTTAAGAGTCTACTGTACAGCTGGAATGCAGGGACAAATATTGTTATAATACAACTCACAATCTATACCATAGAACCATGGATTGATAACATGGAGAGCATGCTAAATGCACTATGAATTGTATGTTAGTACATGTAGGTTGCAATGCAGAATGCAGAAAAAAACTTTACAGTGCCCAGAGTGCAAGTCACAGTTTTTGAGCATCTGAGTTTTGATTTCGATATCATGGGGATACCAAACAAGAAGAATGTTACTAAGGTAACACATGCCCCACCCTTGTGACCTTCACCTTGCAGATGTGGTGGAAACTATTATATGTGACACACCTTCTGACTGTCCTTAACATTTGAAAAAAGTTTAACAATTGTACTATGATTCGTTTCTGAGTTATGGCTGAGACACGAATATTGACCGATTTTTAGTGTGACCTTGAAATGTGACCTTGACTTTGAAGTTACGAACCCGGCTATGGTGTGTCACACATCCTCCCATGGTCCTTTATAATTGTGTGAAGTTTGATGACTATGGCCCTAACAGTTTTCGAGTTATTGGCTCGACACACACACACACACACACACACACAGATGGACACATGGATGGACGGACACACGCACACTTCAATCACTATATGCCACCCGACCTATGTCAGGGGGGCATAAAAACTGAAACGAACCATCATTGAATATTGAAACTGTCTGAATTTTCATATTTTCCTAAGGCCTTGTTGAAGCTTTATAGCAGTTGAAGCGCTAATTTTCATGAAAGAAGTAAATTATTTTCTTTTCACTTTTTCAGTTTTGTTAACCGTGAAGAGCCTTGGGAAATCATCCTGAATTCCCACTACACTACATCTACATGTCCCATTGCTTAGCAGTGATTTCTAGTCAAGTCTTGGCTGACTGTTAACTGGCTGAGGGCTAGATTATTTTTGGTGGTCTGAATTTTTTATTCAAATTTGTTTTATTACAAATTATTGGAGAGTGCCAACAGGCACTCTCCAATAATTTGTAATAGAACATATTTATATTAACAAAATATTATTTGCACTGGATTGAATATGAAACATGAGCAAGGTAAATGATGGCTTTTTGCTCTGGAGCCCCCATTTTTTTGAAAGCCCTGATAGTGGCTTCTAGCACCCTCCAGTTAAGACTTGACTGGAGATCATTGCTCAAGTGATTTTTCTATTGTCAGCAGAACCTCCTGATGATGACATGTTAATGGCATATTTTCTGAGATTGCAAAAGCTTGAAACAGGCCTTCAAGGCTTAACCCTTTACCCAACGTAATGGCCAAAACCAGCCAGCACTATTCTCAAAAATCGCCAATTAATTTTCAAAATATTTTCATTTTTTGTCTCAAAAACATAGGTTATGACCCCACGTTGGAATGAGCTCATCGAGCTCGTTCCAACGAGGGGTCATAACCTATGTTTTTGAGACAAAAAATGAAAAAATTTAGTTATTCAAGAATTTTTTTTGCAAGTGTCGTCTGCTTTTCATGTTAGGTAAAGGGTTAAGGTATGTTTGGAACAAGTCACAAAATTGCTGTAGACAAGAGTTATGTATGTCACAAGAATGCCAATGTTGTGTTCAGTGGCATTTGTGGTGCTGTGATAGAATGATACAAGAACAACTTATTCTGTATTTTAATTGTGTGAATTTTCCTTTGGTTCTACAGTAGAATCCTCTTAATTGAATATCCATTTTGACAGTGAAAATTATGCAATTAACAGGAGTATACAATTAACAGGGATTTGGTCAGTTTCCTGTGTTCTTGATGTAAACTGAGCATTTATTCTATTATATCTTGTTTGACAGAGCTCATAGAGCTCTGTCAAACAAGATATAATAAAATAAATGCCTGTATTGGATGTAGTGAGGCCAAAAAGGTTGATAAATAAGGGGAATTTGGTGCGTGTCACAGTAATTTTTTCAACATATTATAAAAATTTATATACAATTAACAGGAGTTTACTCTACAACCCATATGCAATTAACAGATCAAATTTGTACTGAAGGTATGGTAAATGATTTTGTGTTTGAAAATTACATTCAATTAACAGGGATATACAATTAAGAGATATCCAATTAAGTGGGCTCTACTGTATTAGCAAATCTCTGTGAAGCCAGATACCAAATACCGAACAGATACTGCAGTTTTTATGTATGACTACCACAAATAGTCCCTCAATACCACTGTAGTTTGTCGTTATCATGCCTGTCTCAAACGAGGTGCATGTGAATGGACTATTTCTACCAGTGGCCTATAAATAAAACAATAAATTCCACAAATACATCAGGGAATTCCATAATGCATGCATTCGATCTTGAGTCATTTATTAATACCGTGTGAGAAAACACTGCTTTTCTATGACCAGTTACAGAACTCAATAAAAACATTTACTCAGTTTGCACATTTCACGACATTGAAAGAGAAATGAGAATCGGTTACAATATTATAGTGATTTGAATGTACTCGATTTTTTATTGATATTGCATTTTCCCATTGCCAATTGCCAAACATAGATAGTGTCTCCTCATTAAATTCTGTTGACAAACATTCCAGTTAAGGTCTATTTAAAAACGCCATGCTGAACAATTGCAAAATGACAATTAACAACTATTTTCAAGACGTGAATCCAACAAAACGTGTTATCAAAAGCGATTCCAATTGAAATTCAAGTCTTGCCTCCATCGTTTTGATTTTCAAGTTTCATGTTCAAAACGAATGTTTGATATTATTATACGTTTGGGATTCCCAATTTCCATAAATTGTTAATGGTTATTTGGCTAATATAATTCTTGTTGTATTTGATTTTTCAGGTGTTGTGATCAGTTTAAAATACTAATTGTCATACATGTCGACGCCACGTCGAGTTTGATCTGGCCAATCTCATCTTATCAACTCGACGGAATACAACAACACAGATCAACTGACTGTTGTAGTAATCTGTATATACCCTCCTAAAAATACCGAAACCAATACAAACTCAAAATTCCAATACCACCCATCTCTATTACACATCAGAGGTTATCTCATTTAACTGGTTGAGTGCTAGAAGCCCATATTTGGGCTCTATTCTGAAGTGCAGATACTACAACTCAACTGGTAGAGAGCTGGAAGTCCATAATTGGGCTTCATTCTGAAGTGCAGATACCAAGATTCAACTGGTAGAGTGTTGGAAGCTCCATTCTGAAGTGCATAACTCAACTGACAGTGTGTGGGGGAGTTGCGGTAACCGGTTTTCATCAGATCACCGAAGTTAAGCAACATCGCACCCGGTTAGTCCTCGGATGGGTGACCGTCTGAGCGATCGATTCAGACTCCCTGCATTGTGTCCTTGGGCAAGGCACTTAACCCCTATTGTCCACATGGGAGCACGATGATGCCATGTACTAAGACATACTGCACATCGATAGTGTGCATGTCTTCAACCAATCTAACCCTGCCAGTGCTTCAGTGCGGAGTTACGATGTTGGGGAGCTGGCAGCTGCTCGTCATTGCTCGGTGGTTCTCTCCGAGTACTCTGGCTTCCTCCACCCATAGAACTGTCACGGTCATGATTAACCATTGTGCATAAGTATGTGACCTTAAACACCAATAAATAAATAAATAAATAAATAATAAATACTGACAGTGTGCTGGAAGCCCATATTTGAGCTTTATTCTGATGTGCAGGTTCTACAACTTAAAGGCTTCATATTCTGTAGATGTACATCATATCTTTTGAAGTGAACTTATTTAGTAATTTGATGCTATTACTTGATTAGGTTCATAATGGCTGAGATATCAACTTGAGGTAATTTCACATCAGTCTGAGACCGAAGGTCGAAGGCAGATGTGAAGTTACCAAGCGCTGATGTCTTGGCTAATATGAAACTAACCAAGATATACTCTCTTTATTTATAAAACCAAAACAAATAATTACAAATTGTTCTTAGATCTGTTAGTTTTCTGACATTGCTATTGTTTTTCAGTCTTTTCATAAAGTCTGAAGTTTCCTCTTCTTGAAGTTTAGTTATCAGAAATGTCTCAGCTTCCCCTCGCCGAGACGTTCACGTAGCTGAACTATCTCTTTCGAAATTCTACGAATCTCCATTTACAATTTTGAATCTTGCAAGAAATTATCTGTACAACTCTCATCTTTCTTCTCTCCATCCACCTGAGTATTACTTACTGCCATCATTAATTCCCCATTATACAAAAACCTGCTTCAAACCACTCCAGCCTGGTAACGCCAATTTGCCTGATTGCATTCGACAGATAACTGTGAACATTTCGATGTAAATTTGCATTTTTTTTAAATGGCCGATTAAATGGTGGCTGAATTTTCGAAACATTAAGAATGAACAATTTCTATTCTATTGTACCGTTATTTATAGGGTATATCATTGTGCTAAAATGAAATCAACCTAAGATTACACTAAATCCACAGAATTCAAGATATTTTACCTTTGTAGGTATAAAGATGGCCACCAAAATGGCTGGAAAATCAACCACTTTGTTGAGGAAATCATTTTCAGAGTCAGCTGTGAGATATTTTGGAGACTTAATTAGGAGATCAAGTCAAACAATGTAGTAACACGTTCCTTGTATAGATTGTGTGCAAAACGTCAACTTATTCAAGTCCACTGAGTTCAGACATGGAGCCTAACATGTCCACTACTTCCACGAAAATTCACCCATCTTGCACAGACTTCATGTCAGGTGATTGTGATCACCATCATCATCTGAGCTGTCGTGTGACTCAACATTCCCCAAAGTCAGCTCACTATGACATGTGTTTGAATAACTTTTGCAATGACATACAATGAATGGTACATGGGATGTTTGCAGAGACACAGGTGCATCTCTTCAATGAACAAAGCACTTGACAAAATTCAATACCTGTTCTGGGGCAGCATGTACAAACTTGGGAATACCTAATGGAGTCAAAGTCGTAGATTTGTCATCAGTGGTTCATCCAAAATCAGATGGATCAAGTTTTGGTGGAATGCCCGAGTCACAAGGGTACCAGTACATGGCTTGAAGGCGAGCATTTTCGTGGAACGACTCAGTTGTGGGTAGAAGGCTTGCTAGCTTGGGGGCAGATAATCGTGCCTTTGCTGTTTTGGATGTCCAGACATTGACCATGGCTTTGGTCATTTCTGTAACCGGATAACCATATCAAGCACTGATCAGGAGGGTACCTTGGACAAACACAGCATCCATATCTGCACGATGATCACCAAGCCCATCCAATGAATAACTCTGCAGTTTCTTCAACATACTTACTTTGCCCACACCGTGCAATTGTGCGACAGTGTCACAGCCCGATAGTGCATGTGTTGCAATGCATTCTGGGACAATTGTGGAATTTTTCTTGCATGTTTCACCTATGTCAATGACCTTTCTTTCCCCACTCGCAGCTTCCATTGTCAATAAGCAGCCCATTTTGTTCTTCCATTGGAAGAAAGTTAGGAGGATTAACACATCCAGGTCATCTGATATGACATTAACCCTTTACCTAACCTGAAAAGCAGACGACATTTGCCAAAAAAATTTTTAGAATTAATCATTTTTTTCATTTTTTGTCTCAAAAACATAGGTTATGACCCCTCTTTGGAACGAGCTCGATGAGCTCGTTCCAACAAGGGGTCATAACCTATGTTTCTGAGACAAAAAAATGAAAAAAATAATGAAAATTAATTGGCATTTTTTTAGAATAGCGCTGACCGGTTTTGGCCGTTATGTTGGGTAAATTGTTGATGCAGCAAATGTCTTTGCATGATCTCTGGATGTAATTGACTTGTTGGCAAATGATAACATCAGCTTCTTCATGCACGGTGTATAACTAACCAAATTCTTGCATGTCGTCTGACCTAATGAGTGTTGGTGTGTAATATTCACCTGTTATGACTAGTGTATTTGAGTAACTACTATTCACAACGCATTCGGTGATGTGTGAACTTATGAGATTTATGAGTTGCTTTTTGTTTGTGGAATTCAACAGAACTACTTGCTTTGGTGGCAGTGGGATGTTAGGTACCTGCTGGTGTTTTCTGGACATGCATTTGTCACGTTTTGTGTGGGCAGACGATTTGATGCTAAAGTCAAAATACCTGTCAAAGACAAGATATACATTCAGCTTCATGAGGTGTGTCGAGATAAAATTAGAGAATGTTGACACAAAGTCTGCGACAGTTCCATTTGTGGGCCAGTGCAGTACACACATGATTGCACAGCCATCGATCACAGTACACTGCAGTACAGGTAACTTTTGTGAGGTTACTACATATGCAAGCTTATTCTTCAGATCACACTTGGATTTGGCAAAATGCACATCACCCAATTCGAGGAAAATAGATAAAAGGTGCAAGCTCGTATTTTAGTATATCCTTCATTGGCAAAGTTTGGCCAGAGGACTGGAGGGCAACGATTCTTGAATATATGAGGGAAGTGTCAACAAGTGATGTCTTTCCAACTTTGATTGAACGTTTGTTGGCAGCCATTGTAATTACTTTCTTACTCTGTGGATGGTAAAAAACATTTGGAAGAGTGGACTGAAAGTCTTTGTGTTGTTTTAATCCTATTTCATAGACCCGATCGACCTTCACAGAAACTCTGGATAGTTTGCCATCAAAAATGTTCACAATCTGTCATGCTCATCGGTGACTGTTGGTGACATGCATGTGCCCAAGGCTGTCCATATTTTATTACGATCGGCCAGGTCAGCTTTCATTCTTGAAGATGCCTCCTCTTTGTGAGCGAGAACAATGATATCCTTCAGAAAAGGTGATAAAATTTCACAAAATTGCTTATTCTTAGTTTTTGAAAAAATCTGCCGCCATTTTGTTGGCCATTTTGAAAAAATGCAAATAACTCAAATTCCCCAAAGTTTACAGACTGGCATTAAATGTATTCGAATTGAGCACAAAATTACCTTATAAACATCAAAACCATTGCGTCCACACCAAATTTTCCTGGTTAGGCCAAGCCTGTGCCAGACTATCATGATGGCATGTTGAGGGCACCCATTCCGAGGCTGTGAAAGTAGGAAATAGTCCTTTAAGGATTAAGTATGTAGCAGTGAAAAGGTTAGTGAAGCCTTGCAAGGAAAAATAGAGGTATCCATGTTTTCCCCCATGGGAATCTCAGGTAGTGGAGCAGCACTTGTAAACTGTGGTAGACAAGTTCTGGACACAAAGCCAATGTGTGGAGTGGAAGGCCTCTACAGTGGAAAGCATAGGTATAAAAGATTAGCTAAACTTGACCTCATACCTATATTGATGTCATGATATGGCCATAGATGCTGAAAGTGAACTTAAAGTGATCACTTCACTACAGGCCATGCAGTGAAATATGGACCTGAGAAATTATTATAGATCACGAGGGAAATTAAACAAACAAGGTGTAATATTGTGTATTTTACAGCCTGGCTGACTGGAGTAGAAATGTTAACCCTTTACCCAATGCAGAGAATATCAAAATTTATTATTTTAATTACTATTTTTTAAATTTTTCAAAAAATTTCAACAAAAGCACATCATGTGACCCCTCATTGGAACGAGCTCATCAAGCTCGTTCCAATGAGGGGGTCACATGATATGGTTTTGTAGAAATATTTTTAAAAATTTATTTTTTTTAACTGCTCAGTTTGCAAATTACGTGGGTGGATGTGGGCGATTTGTTAGGTAAAGGGTTAATGTGTTTCTCATTTTGATTACAAATAATACAGACTATGATATTTTGATTAAAAACTCTCATATCCGATCTTTGTTGGGATAAAAAATGGGATGAGTGATATTTTTATGGACTGTATTTATCAATTTTATCCTTCATTTGAGGTTTACCAAGGTGAAAGTGAGCATTTAATCAAAGTAATATATTACCAAAACCGAGATATTTTCGGCTCTATTACTGACCATTGACCCAACTGATATACTATTTACCAATGCTCTATTGATTTCCTCAACATTATTACTTCCTTCTTCCATTGTGGAATAAAGGTCACTCTTCTTGCCTTGAGGAAACTGTGATGTTTCTCGGTATGAAGTGTGATGCCAAACAGATGAAATGGATTCGAAATTAATCAAAATATTTCCTATGTAAATACTTCAGAGAACTACCTAATCTACATTGGAAGTATCCAATATTTCCTGGTAAATCAATTGATAATTTTGAGTAGATTGGTTATTATTGCCACAGGCCAGTAATTTTCAAAATTTTGTGTAACCCATTTATCGTTCATCTGGGCTGAGATTTGGTAACTTATCGTTTGTACTCTTGGACTTGATTCAGGTAACCTATTAGGTAACCTAAATATATACGTATTGACACTATGCCAACATATGAACTGTTGTATCACAACCAAGTTTTTGCTCCTTTGGGCAATATCCTGATGAATAAAAATGAAACCTTAGGAACAATAATGAGACTGTGTTGCAGCAATTCAGATACAAACTAGACTTTATGATTCTGGAGAATCATGGCTTTTCCAGATTTGATTCCATGATTTTTCATGACCCCAGAGTGTCTGATGAATTGTTTTTAACTGTCTCACTGAAGTTCCTTTATTGATGTTTTGAGAAAGGTGGGTATAGTAGTCTCAAATGACTCAGTTTGATAAAAAAAAAATGTTTAGGTAAAAACCACCATTAAAGGTGGAGAGGGTTAATATCAATATCGCTGTCCGACAAGTTAATGACCAACAAAATGAGTTATATTTGTTTGACACACACCCACTAAGTGCTGTGGCTATTTGAAAATGGTCCATTTTATCTCAAATGTATCCAAAATATTGATGTCTGGCAGCTTGTAGAGGGTTAACAAGTGCTAACAGGAATATTTTTCCATGCAACTTGTAATGTCACACCAAGAACTGCAAATGGCCATTTTTTCTTTAAAATCTACAAGATGTTTTCAGGGAAATCCAGGGAGAACATGAATTTTAAGCTTTTGATGGGTATGATTGTTTGCCCAGCCCAAAACGGGTTAAGGGTTGTTTTTTGAATACCCTTATTACTTCCAAATATAATTCTCAGTGAATTCTACTTCCACTTATGTTGATCTCTCCTCTTAACTTTGGGTGCTGTGGGTTAACAAACACAGCCCATTTTATCAAAAATATTGATGTTTGAGAACCTGCACAGGGTTAACAAATGCTTACTGGAATGTTTTGTACATGCAACTTGTAATGTCACACTAAGATCTGAGAATGGCCAATTTTTCTTGAAAATCTACGTGATGTTTTTAGAGAAATCCTCGGATAACATGAATTTTTAACCTTTTGAGGGGTATCACTCGGTAATCAGCCCCAAACGAGTTAATGCTTGGTTTTGTGAATACCTACATTACTTACAAAAATTATCCTCGGTGAATTCCACTTCCACTAAAGGAGGTTATGTTTATCTGGCAGGTACACATTGGGTGTTATGGGTGCCCAAGAACATACCATTTTCTCAAAATGTCTATACTTGGCAGCCTCTGGAGGGTTAACAAATGCTTAACGGAATATTTTGTCCATGCAACTTGTAATGTCACTCCAAGACCTGCGAATGGTCAATTTTTTTCTCAGAAATCCACAGAAAATTGGAATTTTAAGCTTTTAAGGGGTATATCTCTTTAACCAGTCAAAAATGGGTTAAGAACTCAATTTTTGAATACCCTTACTACTTACAAAAATGTTTCCCTATCAGTTTTGCGTCTGGTAAAAGAAGTTACGTTTCTCTGTGGTATTCCTACTGCAAGGTAAACGTGTGGTGTAGACCAATCAATATTTTCAAAGTGCAGCCCTAAGGCTGCACGTTGAAAATATTAATTGGTTTGTCTACTCCCAAATAATAAATATGGACTCTTCCTACTGCTACCATGGAACTGACATGAAAGATACCACCAGGGTTCAAAGGGATAAACAGCTAAATCCTCATATAAAATTACTCAGGAACACATAACAAAATGTGGAATAAGTTGCGGAGAGAAATATTTTGAATGAATTTTAGAAACAATTCATCTTTCTTCTCACCCTGTCAAATCTTAAAAAAGGTACAGAGGTTCTCAGATAGGCTGTTTCTAATTCATTAGTGTACAAATATCAGTACAGCATTCCAAAATTTGTTTTCACAGTTGATAAATATTTTGACAAGGTGAGGGGGAAGATATCCAGGCCTGGACATCTTCCTCCTCACCCTGTCAAAATCTGAAACAAGAGGCCCCAGGGGGCCTGAGGGTGCTCACCTGACATGGTAGCCTAAATATCAACCCAGAGAATTGATTTCAACAAGTTGCATCTGCTCCTCCTAAGAAAAGCTTATACCAAATATCCAAATATTCTGACCAGTGGATCTAAAAAAAGATTTTTAAAGAATATTCCTCATATTGAACTAAGTCATAATTAGGGCTCCCACAGGGAGCCCATATATGAACCCAGGGACTTGGCTTTAACAAACCTGAATCTCACACCCCTAAGGATTCTGCACACCAAATATCAAAACATTCCGACTGCTGGATCTGAAGAAGAAGATTTTTAAAGAAAATTCCTCATTTTGAACCAAGTTACAATTCGAGCTCCCACAATCAGCCCAAATATGGACCTAGGGACATGGCTTGAACAAACTTGAATCTTACCCCCCAAAGGATGCGGCATAAAAAATATCAAAAGCATTCATCTGCTGGATCTGAAGAAGATTTTTAAAGAAAATTCCTCATTTTGAACTAAATTGTCATTCAGGCTCCCATAGTGAGCCCAAATATGAACCAAAGGACTTGGCTTGAACAAACTTGAATCTCAGCCCCCTAAGGTTGCTCCATGCCAAATATCAAAACATTCCAACTGCTGAATCTGAAGAAGTTATAATTTGGGCTCCCACAGGGAGCCCAAATATGGACCCATGGACTTGGCTTTAACACACTTGAATCCCCCCTCCCCCCCCCCCCCCCCCCCAAGGATGCTACTCACCACATATCAAACCATTCCGACTGCTGGATCTGAAGAAGAAGATTTTTTTAAGAAAATTCCTCATTTCGAACAAAGTTACAATTCAAGCTCCCACAGTGAGCCCAAATATGGACCTAGGGACATGGCTTGAACAAACTTGAATCTCCCCCCCCCCCCCCCCCCCCCCCGGGGGCCGATTTGAACAAACTTGAATCAGATCCACCCTACAATGTTGCATACCAAATATCAAAAGATTCTGCCTGCTGGATCTGGAGAAAAAGATTTTTTTAATGTTTTTCCCATTGCCTACAGTGTTAAAAAGTGCTGACTCAGCACTTTTTCAAAGTCCCGAAACTGTACCCTATGATAAAACCGATGGCAATTTTTTTTTACCAATTCTTTCTGTTGGTCCTAAGGAAGCTTCACACCAAATAAAAATTCTCGGTGCCATGCAGTTTTGGAGATATGGGCGTTTTAATTTTTTTCTATTTTTAGCTCCTGCGGTTCCCATGGGGCTAAGGGAAAAAAATCAGCATAAATTAGGTACTTATGACCCAATAAGGACTCACATAAAATTTGGTTCAAATCAGCCTCTCGGTTCGGAAAATAGAAATTTTGGGCGGGGCCAAACATTTTGCCCCTCCCATAACGATGCCAAGTATAGCCCCACAAACTTCTCTTGAACAAATCTGAGTCTACACCTCAAAAGGAAGCTGCACACCAAATATCAAGTCTCTGCTACTGCTGGTTCATGAGAAGAAGATTTTTTTAAGATTTCAGCACACTTTTTTGAACAAAATCAAATTGTGATGTCATAACAAACTATTATCTCAAATATCAATTAAATTGGTTCAGCGGTTTGGGAGGAGAAGACGCAAACACCATGTTCACGGACGACGGACGGTGAGTGATCACTATAGCTCTCCTGACTGAAAGTCAGGTGAGCTAAAAACTGTTACAAAGATTGTAAGATTGGCTAATTCTAATTCAGTAGATAAGATTTAACAGTTGCTCATTAAAATATACCTCTTCCTTTTTGCATGAATGTGATATATTTTGACAATGTGGAGGTGGAGGGGGTGGGGGATAACCAGACCTGGGCTTCTTCTCCCCACTCCCATGTCACCATGTCAAAGTTCTGTAAACATTCATACAATGTTTACAACCACTGTTTGGACTTTGTTATGGCAGAGCTTGCATTTTGACCAGGCCGAACGGCCCTGGCCTGGTAAACAGCCGCAAAAATAATCTGACTTGGCCGATCAATTGGCCCCGTCATCAATCTATTGTTTTCCCAATCTCAGTGAATCAAGCGACAAGTGATTTCATAAAACAAAATAACTTTCGGCAATGGAATTAATCGTCCGGGTGATTCCGGGTTTATTCGTTTACTTCCACAGTGGATGTACTAAAAGACGATGAGCATAGAAAATGTGAGGGGGTGGGTATGGCGAAAATAAATGCATAAACGGGTTGACACGGATGTTATAAACCTTATATAGTGTAACAAGTTCGAATCCCTTATTTATTACCAGATTCCAATGCGATGACTGTTTGATTGCCTGGCTCAAGTTTTATGCATATGGTGTGAAAAGCCATACGAATATCATCGGCAGACTTGAAAAAAAATTATTTTGTGTGTGACTGTGTTGTCAACAGAAGCATGTGCATCTATTATAATAAAAAGAATACACACAGCTTCTGACTGACTGAGCATTTATTCTGAAATGTTTACACAAGAATTTGTAATTTCTGCATCTAATGTGGATTGTCCCCTCCCCTCCCCCAAGCTGTCTTCAAAAATAACCCATCACAAAACAAAGCAATTACAATTCATTTGGAGAAATATACACTAAACACATACAGGTTTATGCGTTAATTATCATGAGTGATTTACATTACGGACGTTTTTATGGAATAATTGACAAGTGAGAGTGCATGGTATCAAGTTTGTTGATCCTCAGCAAAGTGAATTCATAAAAATAGGCCAATGAAATCGTCAGATGTGTACCCATATGCGCAACTAGTAGAAAGCTGTATGACGGAGGGCCACCATGGATGCCAACATTATGTACACCATACATGATATGCGTACATATAGAAATGGATTGGAGGAGTGTCTAATTTGATGGATAAAGGGTTAATATCTCTGGATCAAATTATTAGATTTACATAAGAAAACTATACAGCACAGCACATCAGTAACCTGAATAAATATATAAAGTAACATGACAATCGGATTGATATTTTTTGAGTTAGCGAATGCCAAAGGGACTGGAGGAATTTTCAATTTGAAGGATAAAGGGTTAATATCTCAGGATCAAATTATCAGATTTACACCAAATCTATACAGCTCGGCACATCAGTAACCTGAACACAAATATAAAGTAACTTGACAATCCAAGCAATATTTTTCAATTTATCGAATGCCAAAGGGATTGGAGGAATTTTCAATTTGAAGGATAAAAGGTTAATATCTCAGGATCAAAATAACAGATTTACACCAAAAACTATACAGCTCGGTACATCAGTAACCTGAACACAAATATAAAGTAACTTGACAATCCATGCAATATTTTTCAACTTATCGAATGCCAAAGGGATTGGAGGAATTTTCAATTTGAAGGATAAAGGGTTAATATCTCAGGATTAAATTATCTGATTTACACCTAAAACTATACAGCTCGGAACAACAGTAACCTGAACACAAATATAAAGTAACTTGACAATCCAAGCAATATTTTTCAACTTATCGAATGCCAAAGGGATTGGAAGAATTTTCAATTTGAAGGATAAAGGGTTAATATCTCAGGATTAAATTATCAGATTCACAACAAAAACTATACAGCTTGGCACCTCAGTAACCTGAACACAAATATAAAGTAACTTGACCATGCGAGCAATATTTTTCAAGTTATCGAATGTCAAAGGGTTTGGAGGAATTTTTAATTTGAAGGATAAAGGGTTAATATCTCAAGATCAAAATAACAGATTTACACCAAAAACTATACAGCTCGGTACATCAGTAACCTGAACACAAATATAAAGTAACTTGACAATTCAAGCAATATTTTTCAAGTTATCGAATGTCAAAGGGATTGGAGGAATTTTCAATTTGAGGATAAAGGGTTAATATCTCGTAACAAATCATCAGATTTACACCAAAAACTATACAGCTCGGCAAATCAGTAACCTGAACACAAATATAAAGTAACTAGACAATCCAAGCAATATTTTTCAAGTTATCGAATACCAAAGGGATTGGAGGAATTTTCCATTTGAAGGATAAAGGGTTAATATCTCAAGATCAAATTATCAGATTTACACCAAAAACTATACAGCTTGGCACATCAGTAACCTGAACACAAATATAAAGTAACTTGACAATCTATGCAATATTTTTCAAGATATGACAAAGAAATGGATACGGATGCCAGACGGACAGACGGACGGACGGACAAAGGATGGATGAACAACGGATGGCCACCCCGGATGCCGGCATTATGTGTACCATACATAGTATGGGTACACATAAAAATAAAAACAACACGGTTTTTGCTTCAGAATGGATTTTATTTTATTAAAATAAAATCACTTACCTCCTTTTGACATATCAGGATAGGCAACAATCCATTTCTTGAATGTTAGATGAAAAATGAAATCTGCACCGTCCTCCGGGTAATGACAACACATTGCAACTCACCTAATTTCGCTTTTAATTCACCTGCACACCACCGACTTTAAAGTCTTCGAAACTGAGGGAGTAGGCTTGAACAGGGCACCTTGTTTCAAACATGCAGAAAGGTGGGAAGGGGCTAGATCACGAATATGTGCCAAGAGGCAAGACACAGATCAGCATGGTATTCATATTGCCTGGGCTATTAGCCCATAGCAAGTTAATAAAAGCTAATTAGGTTGGAATTATTAATCTAATTAATTATTAACGCAATACATGTATATATGAAATATCAATATAATATGCACATGCAAGTCTTAAAAAACAAGTGTTTGACCACTGAGGTGGTATTAGTCCCCTACGGCGCTTTTGTGACATAAGGTGTTTTTTTCACAGAAGACACTAGAGTATATAAGCATCTTGGATTTTTAAAAAAAAGTATTGAGTGTGCATAATCCCCTCACAACCCTTTATCCATGTACCATATATGAAAGGCGTAGCTTGAACCATATTGGAGGGAGGGGTGGTAACATAAAATAGAGAAAAAAGCTTAAAAAACACAACAGAAATAGTTGCCATGGCGCCATCTTGAATTTTGGAAAAAAAATATTGAACGTGCAACATCCCATTACAACCCTCTATCCATGTGCCAGATATAAAAAGTGTAGCTTGAACCATGTTGAGGTGAGGGGTGGTAACATAAAATAGAGAAAAAAAGCTTAAAAAACACAACAAAAATGGCAGCCATGCCGCCATCTTGGATTTTGAAGAAAAAATATTGAACGTGCATCATCCCCTCCCAACCCTCTATCCATGTGCCAGATATGCAAAGTGTAGCTTGAACCATGTTGGTGGGAGGGGTGGTAACATGAAAATAGAGAAAAAAAGCTTAAAAAACACAACAAAATGGCCGCCATTCCGCCATCTTGGATTTTGAAAAAAAAATTTTGAGCGTGCATCATCCCCTCAGAACCATTTATCCATGTACCAAATATGAAAGGTGTAGCTTGAACCATGTTGGTGGGAGGGGTGGTAACATCAAAATAGAGAAAAAAAAGCTTAAAAAACACAACAAAAATGGCCGCCATTCCGCCATCTTGGATTTTGAAAAAAACAATTTTGAGCGTGCATCATCCGCTCAGAACCATTTATCGATGTACCAAATATGAAAGGTGTAGCTTGAACCATGTTGGTGGCAGGGGTGGTAACATCAAAATAGAGAAAAAAAGTTTTAAAAACACAACAAAAATGGCCGCCATTCCGCCATCTTGGATTTAAAAAAAAAAATTTTGAGCGTGCATCATCCCCTCAGAACCATTTATCCATGTACCAAATATGAAAGGTGTAGCTTGAACCATGTTGGTGGGAGATGTTAACATGAAAATAGAGAAAAAAAAGCTTTAAAAACACAACAAAAATGGCCGCCATTCCGCCATCTTGAATTTTGAAAAAAATATTTTGAGCGTGCATAATCCCCTCAGAACCATTTATCCAGGTACCAAATATGAAAAGTGTAGCTTGAACCATGTTGGTGGGAGGGGTGGTAACATCAAAATAGAGAAAAAAAGCTTAAAAAACACAACAAAAATGGCCGCCATTCCGCCATCTTGAATTTGGAAAAAAAATTTTGAACGTGCATCATCCCCTCAGAACCATTTATCCATGTACCAAATATGAAAGGTATAGCTTGAACCATGTTGGTGGGAGGGGTGGTAACATCAAAATAGAGAAAAAAAAGCTTAAAAAACACAACAAAAATGGCCGCCATTCCGCCATCTTGGATTTTGAGAAAAAAAGTTTTGAATGTGCATCATCCCCTCAGAACCATTTATCCATGTACCAAATATGAAAGATGTAGCTTGAACTATGTTGGTGGGAGGGGTGGTAACATGAAAATAGAGAAAAAAGGCTTAAAAAACACAACAAAAATGGCCGCCATTCCGCCATCTTGGATTTTGGAAAAAAAATTTTGAGCGTGCATCATCCCCTCAGAACCATTTATCCATGTACCAAATATGAAAGGTGTAGCTTAAAGCATGTTGGAGGGAGAGGTGGTAACATAAAAAACAGACAGACAGACAGACGGACGGATGGACGGACGGACGGACGGACGGACGGACGGACGGACGGATGGAGTGCAATCCTATAGTCCCCTTATGGTTTGTCAGGGACTCCTGAGGCCCCGTAAGGCCTGGGCTGACGTGGGGTTATTTAGTCCCGCTGATGAAGTTGCGGGAAAATTAGACCAACGTGGAGGGTCGGAATCCAAGTGTCGCGAACTCGGCGCAGAGAGCTGAGTTAGACCGACGCCGTGATTCCTTCTCTGCCAAATTGTCCTGAAATAGGTTCGATTTCCGTTAGGTGTGATTCCTAATCACTTCAGGCTGTATAATGGAAAGAATGATTTAAAGTAACAACGATTCTTTTATTTACACATAAAAATAAATCCGTTTCAATATTTCAACAATCAACAATTCAATTCTTTTCACAGAAAATGGGTCACTACGGTTAAATAATTCTAAACAATCATATAGTCATTCTATAGCCCTGTACTGGCACTATAGTCTACACACTGGAAATGTTACTACCGTGAGCTCGCCATAAGAGCTTCACAAATCTGAAATGTTATTACTGTGAGCTCGCCATAAGAGCTTCACCCGCTTAGGCTCAAATGTCAACGTCTGCGCGTAACTGTACCTCTGGCTGTCGGAGGGTTCCGACCAGCAATGTTCGTCATCTATAAGGACACGTACTTCTGATTTGGGTCAGATATTGTCTATTCATACCTTATGTGCCTTTGAAAGTCCTCCGTGAAAGTCCTATTGAAATATTCACTGGTTGAATTCACGATTCACAAATGCCCCTTTTGTGCTAGGGCGAAATTGTCAATCACACCGATCTCCAGTCGGTATTACGATGTTCCGACAGCAAAATAAACTACTCAGAACGCAATCAGTCTGACGCTTCAAAGGGTTAATACGCACAATACAATTAACCTACACTTCTGACTATTGCAGGCCGATACCTGCTACTCGACAATCTAAACTTTATCGTTCCACCTGGGGTGTTCCTTCTCACGAATTCGGCCCCGTAGCCGCCTATCAACTTTAAGCTAAACCAATCATGGAATGCCCTCTCTGGCGATTCCAGCCGTTTCAGGGTCCTGTGATCGAAGGTACCCTTATGCCAGGAAACAGAGTCCGCCTGTCCTGGACTTCACCAACGCGTGTGTGACCCCAAGTGTGTGTCTAATGCTCTGCTCTTCCAGGTATATATATACTTTTTACCCTAAACTGTCAGGTGGACCGACGCTCATCTGTCCACCTGTCAAAACGGTGGGAGATGACGTGTATCGAGGCAGAATCAATACAAGTTATCTCACGCGTGACTTAACGGATTCGTTCTTGACACGCATTACTATAACTAATGATGACACAACACTTCTGTCTTTTAGAATCTCGTTTCTCAATTGGCCGTGACGAAAACCGATTACGTCTCGTATAACTTGCGACTACTGTATGAGTTAAATGAGATTAAACCTTATCTAACATACCGTTTCTCCCCTGGGTCCCTGCGCTAAAGCTGGATATACACCACGTGTGTTTTTTTCCAGCTTTACAGAGAAGTGAAATTCATGTAGGTTTTTCGCCTTGATGCGGAATATATTTTGAACTTACAATATCTTCAAATATGAGGCCCCTTGCCCCTATATTTAGGCTGGCTTTGCCCTGACAACTCCCTTCCCGAGAGAAACACCCTGTGTATCTCTTAAAACACGAGGGGCAAAGCCACGCACGTTCGCCTCTCACACCTTTTTACAATCTACCCATCATGTTCAAGACTACAAAACCGTGCCCTAGTGGTCGTGGGGTTCATGACCGGGCTCATGCGTCGGCCATACCGATTCCCACGACACACACGCTACCACATGCTCCCGTCTTGCGGGTTTACATATGGAGAGTAGCCTTATTCTTAGATTTGCAGCACTCTCTCTCTCTGTAATACTATATATTTACACCCAAACATACACATTTTTATACACGTTCGCCCATTTTGCAAACAGTTCACTTGGCACTCACTCCGACGAGTAACACCGTCCGCGCCTTTGCGTCAGATGGGTTAATTCCAACGGAGTGTAACTTCGCCTCCCGTTCCCCTATGTCTTGTGAAGGGGCAAACGACCCCTGCATTATGTTGAGCCTCACCCTCGCAAAGCTCGACCAGGGGATTAAAATTGTGACGCACACACTCACGCATTCAACACACAGATTTCCCGACCGCGCCTTTGCGACAGACGGGGTTAGTGTATCCCACACTTACAAAAACTCGACACACAGGCTCCCCGTCCACGCACACGCGACAGACGAGGCAGTGTATCTCACATTCGCACTCACAAACAACTCTAGTCAGCAGTCAGAGCAATAATAATACTAAAATAGGAAAATTCCTCCGGGCCTTAACACCGAGTTTACGAAACCCATCACCTCACCCACAAACATATTTGCGACTGGAGCCCCCGTCCCAGACACCAGGCCCACAGCCACCCAACTATTGCTTCTTTATAACCACCGACCATTGGTAGGGGCCCGGTTCCCAGTATCCCCTTGGGTAACCCTTGACACACCCCTACTTCTCGCCCCGCCATTTCTACGGGTATTCCACCAGGGTCCCCATACCCTGTCGTTGTCGCATTCCCAAGAGCTTCCCTTGGCGCTATATCCCCCAGGCTCTCTCGTCCCGGCGATTACCGTCGTTCGAACGACACTGGCCGTCCTTGGCCCTTGTGCCGTCGACCCCCCGGTCCATTGCGACGACTTCTTGCGCACATTGGGCGCTGTGCGCCCCCGGCACTCTCTACGTGGTCTCCGCCACCTAGGATGCTTCTCCTTTGATTTGTGGACCCTTTTCTCGGTCCCCTGGGCGCCCACCTTAGCGGTCCCATCCACTTTAACATACTCAACTTGTGTTGACCCGTGCCCTCTCAATTCTGGGGAAGTTTGCCCAGCCATTTGCGTGGGTCTGGCCTCCCCTCTCCACACGGGTGACACCGACTTCTTGGGGCGCTCAACTCCCCCACATAAATTTGCTTGAGGGTCTTTCTCCAATGATCCCATTGGGTTCCCTCGCTGTTTGGCGTTTCGCCTGGACCGCCTGCGGCCCCTTCTCCCTAATAGGCCAGGAGTCGTCCCTCCTGAAACTTCCCGACATTTCGTCGTGTAGGGGCCATCCCCTGGACCATCGGATTGGTTCCCCCTGGGAACCTTCCCTTCATTACTCGTTGGGCCTTCACTTGGCCCCCTATCCCTGGACCATAACTCATCAGGGCTTGCCCTCACCCCTGGGATATTACCTATGACCAGGTCATACACAGGTGATTCAATGCACATGGCTTCCACTTCGCCACAATAAAATGGGGTATCCACCGTTATCCTCGCGATGGGGAACCTTCTAACGGTCCCATCTATCAAAATACACAAATGGTCACGACCCAACAATTGCTTGTCGTCAACCAGTTGCCTTCTAACCGCTGCAGAGGAGCACCCAGAATCCCGGAGCAGACGGATCTCCCTTTGTCCCACATACCCTGGGTACACTGGCATATCAACCTTCTCCTGCGAAGTTGTGAGCCTCTCACACATGCCACTTATTATCGGGACAACCTTCCCGCCTTCCAGCCTTAATTCTCCCTCTTGTATACATTCCCGGAGGGGACTGTGTTCTGGACCGATAGTTTGACAGAACGCTGCCGTCTGTCTACTGGGCCCTGGATCTACGCGGTCACCTTGCTTCCAACCCCTTGGTGCTGCGTTCCCGACCCCCTGCTGAGGTGGTCTAATGTTCCCAGTGGTCCTTACCTGCTTCTGCCAGCAGTCCCTGGCAATATGACCCCGCTTGTTGCAGATAAAACAAGTGGTGTCCTTGGGAGCGCTCCCCTTCCGGCTGGTCTGCGACGCAGGAGGGTCGGGGTGGTGTTGCCTGACGGGTGCCATTGCCAACCCGTTTGCCCCACCCCTAGCCGATTTGGGTGCGTTTACACTCCCACCGTGGGCCTCGATGTAGCGTTCTGCCACAGTTGCCATCTCATCATAGGTGGGCGGACCCCTTTCCTTGATGAACAGGCCCAACTCCTTGGAGCATGTAGTTAAAAACTGCTCCCGGAGAAATAGATCTCGCAGGGCTCCATACGACTCATTCACTTCTGCGAGATCAGTCCAGCGGTCAAAGTACCGCCTAGCTCGGGCAAAATACTGAGGCACTGTTTCTCCCTTCTCCTGCTTAATCTCTCGGAACTTGGTCCGGAATCCTTCTTCAGTGAGCTGGTATCTCCGAAGGATGGCATTCTTCAGCTCACTGTAGTCGTTAAGAAGTGCAGGAGGCATACTGGTATAAGCCTCGAGGGCTTTACCTGACAACAGAGGGCTCAAGCACATAGCCCATGTGTCTTCTGGCCACATTTGACTGGAGGCAAAACGCTCGAACCTCTCCAAGTACGAGTCCAAGTCATCTGTGTTTTCATTGAAATGAGCGAGATGGGGGCGTGGGGCATGAATTGCTACCCCTGCACTCCCATCCCCTGAGCGCCGACTTTCATTCTCCACATCGGCCCTTGCTCTGAGGAGCTCTAATTCTCTCTCGTGCCTCTGTTGTTCGAGCTCTCGTTCTGCCTCCCTTGCCTCCCTTGCTAATTGGGCTTCCCTCTCTCTCGCCTCATTTGCTAATTGAATCTCTCTCTCTTTCGCCTCTCTTGCGTCTTTCTCACGCTCTCGTTCTAATTGGGCTTCTCTCTCCCTCGCGTCATTGCGTAAGGCAATCTCCTTGGCCTCACGTTTCTGCTCATCTTTAACGAACTTCTGAAGTTCAGCTCCCTCAAGGCCCATTTCCTTGCCTAATGATACCAGTTGGGCGAGGGGTGTAACAACATCCATTTTGATTTTTTCTTTCTATCTTCAACACTCGTCAGAAAGAATGAAGAAGGAAAAGAAAGAAAGAAAAAAAAAATATGGCAATTGATCCTAATTTACCTCTGTAATTTAACGTAATTAAACGCACCAAATATTCTGAAACCTACCGCAGTTATAGTGGCTATTAAGTATCCTTTTGGGGACTACTGTATTGCGATATTAAACCCTTGAACGGCATCAACTGACTGAACGCGTCAAAACCTAAACAGAACCGCCGTTAAAATAAAACAAAATTTCCATATAGCCATTTTTTACCTTTTAGAAATATCCTGGTTAGCGCTCGCCAATCAATGTCAGGGACTCCTGAGGCCCCGTAAGGCCTGGGCTGACGTGGGGTTATTTAGTCCCGCTGATGAAGTTGCGGGAAAATTAGACCAACGTGGAGGGTCGGAATCCAAGTGTCGCGAACTCGGCGCAGAGAGCTGAGTTAGACCGACGCCGTGATTCCTTCTCTGCCAAATTGTCCTGAAATAGGTTCGATTTCCGTTAGGTGTGATTCCTAATCACTTCAGGCTGTATAATGGAAAGAATGATTTAAAGTAACAACGATTCTTTTATTTACACATAAAAATAAATCCGTTTCAATATTTCAACAATCAACAATTCAATTCTTTTCACAGAAAATGGGTCACTACGGTTAAATAATTCTAAACAATCATATAGTCATTCTATAGCCCTGTACTGGCACTATAGTCTACACACTGGAAATGTTACTACCGTGAGCTCGCCATAAGAGCTTCACAAATCTGAAATGTTATTACTGTGAGCTCGCCATAAGAGCTTCACCCGCTTAGGCTCAAATGTCAACGTCTGCGCGTAACTGTACCTCTGGCTGTCGGAGGGTTCCGACCAGCAATGTTCGTCATCTATAAGGACACGTACTTCTGATTTGGGTCAGATATTGTCTATTCATACCTTATGTGCCTTTGAAAGTCCTCCGTGAAAGTCCTATTGAAATATTCACTGGTTGAATTCACGATTCACAAATGCCCCTTTTGTGCTAGGGCGAAATTGTCAATCACACCGATCTCCAGTCGGTATTACGATGTTCCGACAGCAAAATAAACTACTCAGAACGCAATCAGTCTGACGCTTCAAAGGGTTAATACGCACAATACAATTAACCTACACTTCTGACTATTGCAGGCCGATACCTGCTACTCGACAATCTAAACTTTATCGTTCCACCTGGGGTGTTCCTTCTCACGAATTCGGCCCCGTAGCCGCCTATCAACTTTAAGCTAAACCAATCATGGAATGCCCTCTCTGGCGATTCCAGCCGTTTCAGGGTCCTGTGATCGAAGGTACCCTTATGCCAGGAAACAGAGTCCGCCTGTCCTGGACTTCACCAACGCGTGTGTGACCCCAAGTGTGTGTCTAATGCTCTGCTCTTCCAGGTATATATATACTTTTTACCCTAAACTGTCAGGTGGACCGACGCTCATCTGTCCACCTGTCAAAACGGTGGGAGATGACGTGTATCGAGGCAGAATCAATACAAGTTATCTCACGCGTGACTTAACGGATTCGTTCTTGACACGCATTACTATAACTAATGATGACACAACACTTCTGTCTTTTAGAATCTCGTTTCTCAATTGGCCGTGACGAAAACCGATTACGTCTCGTATAACTTGCGACTACTGTATGAGTTAAATGAGATTAAACCTTATCTAACATACCGTTTCTCCCCTGGGTCCCTGCGCTAAAGCTGGATATACACCACGTGTGTTTTTTTCCAGCTTTACAGAGAAGTGAAATTCATGTAGGTTTTTCGCCTTGATGCGGAATATATTTTGAACTTACAATATCTTCAAATATGAGGCCCCTTGCCCCTATATTTAGGCTGGCTTTGCCCTGACATGGTTCCCGTTGGGGACTAATAAATCAGCCACAGTAAACAAAAAATCAGCCTGGTTGACCACTTCACCAGGCCTATAAATCAGCCTGGTAGCGATTCTAAAATGCAAGCCCTGTTATGGTTGGGTGAGACTGTAAATAAAACTTACTTATTTATTTTTTTCAAATGGGTGCTATGGGAATGGGTGAAGAGGAAGATAATCATATTTTGACATGAACTTAAAAGGAAATGCATAAATGTATGTATTCAAGAGTTTGAAAAACTTTTTCAATGTTACCCCTTTACCTAACAAATCGCCAGCACCCACCCGCGTAATATGCAAATTGAGCAGTTGAAAAAATTAAAGTTTTCAAAATATTTCAACAAAACCATATCATGTGACCCCTCATTGGAACGAGCTCTTGAGCTCGTTCCAATGAGGGGTCACATGATATGATTTTGTTGAAATTTTTTGAAAAATTTCAAAAAATGATATTTAAAATAATAAATTTTGATGTCATCTGCGTTGGGTAAAGGGTTAATGTGATGAAAATTCAGTAAATAAATGTTATGTTATTATAAGTAGTTTTATTATTCATTTTTTTAGTGGTGGAGGAGATATCCAGACTGGGGAGAGAGATATCCTAGGATAACCCCCCCCCCCCCCAGGGGGGATATACCAGGACCTTTTCCCCTGGGGAAAGATGTACAGTGGGGGGGGGGGGGGATATTGTGGCACACCGGTGCTTCATTAATAAACACTTTGCTGCTGATGATTTTTATTATCTGGTAAATGCATACATGGACATAACGACCCATGTGTGGAGTACGACCAGTCCATGGTGACAGTACTGTATCGTTTTATTGCAATGTTTTGAAAAAATTGGAAAAAAAATACTCAGAATAATAAATTTTGATATCATGTGTTGGGTTAAGGGTTATTTATTGGTCTTCAAGATCACATACTTCTGCACAATGGATAATCGTGACTGCAACATGGATATATACAAGAGTTGCGCATCGGATATGCAGGTGTTGAGTTGTGGCTACTTCAGGCACTCTCTATTGAAAATCAGAAAAGTCATCGCGCTGAGCTCAAAATTCATAAAAATTAATACTTATAATGAGATCAAAATTCGTAAAAATGGACTAATTAAGACCCATAACTCTGTAACGATAAATTGGCCCAGTTTCCAAACATTCATGAGATATTATTACAAAAGACCTGTATGACAAATATTAGTCAAATTGGAGAAAGTCTGTTCAAGTTATTGCACTACGAGCTCAAAATTCGTAAAAATTGACAAATTAAGGCCAATAACTCTGTAACCAAAAATGATGCTGGGCCAGTTTTTGAACTCACTTGAGATATTATTGCAAAAGACCAGTATGGAAAATATCAGTCCAATTTGTTCAAGTGATTGCACTAACAAGCTCAAAATTTGTAAAAATTGACTAATTAAGGTCCATAACTCTGTAAAAGAAAATTGGGATGGGTCAGTTTTCGAACTTGCTTGAGATGTTATTGCAAAAGACCTGTATAGCAAATATTAGTCAAATTTAAGAATATTTGTTCAAGTTATTGAGCTAACGAGCTCAAAATATGTAAAAATGAACTAATTAAGGCCCATAACTCTGTAACGAAAAATCCGGCAGGGCCAGTTTTCAAACTCGCTTGAGATATTATTGCAAGAGGCCTGTAGGACAAATATTAGTCAAATTGGAGAATGCTTGTTCAAGTTATTATGCTAACAGTGCTAGGCCACCCGCCCGCTCGCCCGCACATCGACTGTCGCCAAACCATAGGTCTCGGTTGTTGACACAACAAGACCAATAAAGTCAAGTCCAGCCAATCATTTATTCCCAAGTTTCCCATTTTACGAACATCCACCCCAGGCACTGGTTACCAGGTCCTATTTTACCAGTTAAACAGTGCTTGTTTACCACAGTAAGCAAACACTGCTTCACTTCCCAGAGTTCTCATGGGGAGGGTCATAGGGTTAAAAGATTTATAGAGTGTGTTTTTTTCTACTGAAAGGACTATGATGTTATATTTGTCTACAAGGAGATGAAGATTTACATAAGTTCAGATAAAAATATGCCATCCTGACATGTAATGTAATGGCATATCATGAAAGGAAATGATCTGATTAGACAAGAGGAGTACTACATGTCTTTCACTTTGAGAATATTTGAAAGAGTTCATTGAATGATAGTCAGTTTTACAGCTCACAGGCATAATGACATTAGAATATTGTTACAAGGAAACTGTGTTCCAATACCATTCTTGTTGCAAGAAATTATCTGTTCTTGACAGCAACATGCAATTTGCTTCCAGGATATTTGGGAAGAAATTACAAATTTATTATTGGTCCACTGCATATTTCTCTTTAACCTTTTGCCCAATATTATCAGTTAACCCTTTACTCAACGAATCGCCCGCATCCGCCCGCGTAATATGCAAATTCAGCAGTTGAAAAAAATATTATTTTTCAAAAAATTTCAACAAAACCATTTCATGTGACCCCTTGTTGGCACGAGCTCGTCGAGCTCGTTCCAACGAGGGGTCACATGATATGGTTTTGTTGAAATTTTTTGAAAAATTTGAAAAAATGTTTTTTAAAATAATAAATTTTGATATCGTCTGCGTTGGGTAAAGGGTTAAATGTACCCAATGGCATTCACAAAAATACCAATCAAATTATTTTGTGAAACTAAAAATCCTTAAAAATGTAGAGAATTAATTTTGTGAAAAACAAGATAATTATTTATTTATTTATTTATTTAATTATTTATTTATTTACTAGGGTTTAATGACACATTAACAGCCAAGGTCATATTGTGTCGGTGATAGTTTTATGAATAGAGGAAGCTGGAGTACCTGGAGAGAACCACCAAGCAATGACGAGCAGCTGCCAGCTCCCCAACATCGCAGCACAGGCAGGGTTAGAGTGGTTGAAGACATGCACACCATCGACATGCAGTATGCCTTAGTACACGGCGTCATCGTGCCCCCATGTGGACAATCAGGGTGAAGTGCCTTGCACAAGTACACAACGTGGGAGTATGAATCGATCACTCAGACAGTCACCCATCCAAGGACTAAACGGGCATCGATATTGCTTAACTTCGGCGATCTAACGAGAACTGGTTACCACAATGCTTCGACGCCCCCCAACAAGTTAATTGAAAATAGAATATGTTTTTGATTTTGGAATTCACTTTAACTGATAGAGTGCTAAAAAATTTTCTCAGTATCAAAATTTGTTTACATGTTTTTGTCTTGTTACAATTTATGGAAGAGTGCCTTTAGGTACTCTCCCATAAAAAGTACCAAGAGGTCCCATGGGGCCTGAGGCACTCACCTGACAATAGATGTTTAAAGAAGGATTTAGTTAGCATCTATAGCTAGTTAACACTACAGAGGAATCAAGTTATTTAATTATTTATAACTCTGTTGTCCATGCCAGATGAATTTTTTTTCTAGTACTGGGAAGCTACCACAGAAATAATGCCACGAAATTAGGAGTTCAAATATCAACCTAGGAATGCAAAACTTAGGAGTCCAAATATCAACCTAGGAACTTTACTTGAACAAACTTGTGTCTGAGCCCTTCCATTCCACCACCAGTATGCTGTATACCAAATGTGAAAGCAGACTGACTAGGGGATCTGAAGGAAAAGACTTTTAAAGAAATTTCCTCATATTGCACAAAGCTGAAATTCGGGCTACCATAGGGGTTCCCAATATTAATGCAGGGACCCGATTTGAACAAACTTAACTCTCACCCCCCAAGAGATGTTGTATACCAAATACAAAAGCATTCTGACTGGTGGATCTGGAGAAGATGATTTTTTAAAGAAATTCCCTCATATTCCACTAAGTTAAAATTCAGGCTCCCATAAAAAGTCCAAATATCAACCCAGGGACCTGATTTGAACAAACTTGAATCTGACCCACCTAGAGATGTTGTATACCAAATATGAAAGGATTCTAACTGGTGAATCTGAAAAAGAATATTTTTAAAGAAATTCCCACACATTAGAAGCCAAAATATGACTCGATTTTAACAAATTAGAATGTGATCCCCCAGAGATGTTGAATACCAAATATGAAAGCATTCTGACTGGTGGATCTGAAGAAGAAGATTTTTAAAGAAATTTCCTCATATTGCACTAAGTTCAAATTTGGGCTACCATAAGGAGCCCAAATATTAACATGGGGACCCAATTAGAACAAACTTTAATCTCATCCCTCACCCCCACCCCACCCACCCCCAGAGATGTTGTATTACTAAATATGAAAGCATTCTGACTGGAAGATCTGAAGAGGAAGATTTTTAAAGAAATTCCCTTATATTGCATGAAGTTAAAATTTGGGATACCTTAGGGAGCCCAAATATTAACCCTAGCACTCGATTTGAACAAACTTGACTCCCGCCCCCCTCCCCCCCCTCCCCCCCTCCCCCAGAGATGTTGTATACCAAATATGAAAGCATTCTGACTGGTGGATCTGAAGAACATTTTTAAAGAAATTCACTCATATTGCACTAAGTTAAAATTTGAGCAAATATTAACCCAGGCACTTGATTTGAACAAAAGTGAATCTGACCCCCTAAAGATGTTGCCTACCAAATATCAAAGCATTCTTACTGGCAGTTCTGAAGAAGATTTTGAAAGATCATTCCCCATATTGCCCTAAGTTAAAAATTTGGGCTCCTGTATTGAGCGCAAATATAAACCAGGAGGCTTCATTTTAACACCTTGTATCCGCCTCCCCCCCCCCCCCCACCTCCCCCCCCCCTATTTCTATTTTTAGCTCCTGGGGCTCACTTGGGGACACAGGAAAAATTGTTTTTGCATGAATCAAGTACTTATGACTCAATAATACCACATGTCAAATTTGTTTCAAATCGAACCCACAGTTCAGAAATTTCAGGCAGGGCCAAAAATCTTGTCCCTCCCATTACAAAGGCAAATAATGTTCCATGAACTTCGTTAGAACAAACTTGATTCTACCCCTCAAAAGGAAGCTCCATACCAAATATCAAGTCAGTGTACCCACTGGTTCATGAGAAGAAGATTTTTAAAGAATTTTGGTGGATTCCCCCTATGAGGCTGGGCAAGTTGATTTGAAAATAACCAAAATGCAAGGTCAGAACAAGCAATTACCTCAAATATAACTAAAATTGGTTCAGTGGTTTAGGAGGGCCAGGTGCAAACACCATGTTCACAGATGACAGACGATGGACAACGGATGGCAGATGACTGAGGGTGAGAGATAACTACAGCTCATCCTGAGGTGAGCTAACAAGGCAAATCGATGGAAATGAAGTAATTTAACTTTGAAGGAAATATGAAGGACATCCACAGAATATGAAGCCTTTAACTTTAGGTGCCTGCACTTCAGAATAAAGCCCAAATACAAAAGTTGCTAATCAATTTTTGGTGAACAAATCAATGTCTGCCATAATAGTGGGTTCTTGCACTCTACCTGTTATGGGAAAAATGTGTACTGCACATCAATGATGTACTTGTCTTCAACCAATGCTAATCCTGCTTGTGTGGAGTTAGTATGCTGGACAATTGCTCGCCGTTGCATGGTGGTTCTCTCCAGGTACTCCGGCTTCCTCCACCCATAAAACCGTCAGACACAAGGTGACCCTGGCTGTCAAAAGTGTCAATTCAATAAACCCCAATAAATAAATACATAAGGGAAAAATTTGCAGCTTGAAATTTTTATACTTCAACATTAGTGTACAGAGGGTTAACTTTTAACCCACTGGGTATTTTAAAAATATTTTTTATCAAATCTAGTCATGGCTGCTGTGAAGTAGCCAAGACGAGATTTGATGAAAAATTCATCTAAATTTACCTCAAGAAATTATTGGACAAAAATAAAAAAAATTCAATTCACAAGGGGATTAATTTAGTTAAATGTACCCAGATCATACTTATTATAGGTATCACAGAACTAAATATTTTCCCATAGGCGACCATTATAACATTCAGTTGAAAAAAAATATGATTGCATCACTTCAATTTTGGCATTCAAATATCTTGGCCAAGTATAGCCCTTCAGACAACTTTTTCTGA
Organism: Pictodentalium vernedei; assembly: GCA_031216915.1. NCBI lineage: Eukaryota > Metazoa > Mollusca > Scaphopoda > Dentaliida > Dentaliidae > Pictodentalium > Pictodentalium vernedei. Next base: position 845,391,990 of record CM062297.1, read on the forward strand.
CCCCAGGGGGTCATGCAACAAATAAGAGAGAAAAACTGACAGGAAGGGAAGTACCAGTCACGTGGACATATTTTTCAGGGAATTCCCAACAAAAACACACCAAAAGTCAATTGTATTTTTGAGGTCCAAAAGTCATCAAATCACCCTCTTTATTTTATCTGGAGTATTCAACAATGATGCAAGATGTCAACAGAATGTTTCAAATGTTTATTGAAACAATATATTTTCCCAAGACTGCATATTTTTAAAGATTGTATCATTTCCGAGTGCAACATTTCAAGGTGGGTAACTTTAATTTAAATATTCAGTTCAGTGATACCTATAATGGCAAGAGATTTCCTTGTCTTGGGCAGGAATACCCACAGCAGCATGCAAGGGGTTAAAGCACTGCTAAACCATCCAACTAATCCCTAATTTGTCACTCAACTATAATTGCAAGCTCAGAACTCAAATATCAAAATGTCTATAGAGAATAAGAGCTTCAAAATAATGACAATACTGGTAGAGTTATCATCTATCACAGTCTCCCTAGACACAAAAGCACCATCAACTGTTGTAATCCATGTGTAAAATATGATTAGCTGATGTTCGCTTAAGGAGATGTACAAACCTCTATCACAATCTATAGAGAGTTGTATGATTTAGAATAAGGAAATAGTCTGACATTTTCTTATTTATCCCATTTTATTATAATCTACCATGAGAGTTTATATGACACTGAGTAATTTCACGACAAGGAACATATGTTTATGTCAAACGCAAGGCTTAATGATAATCAAGCAAAACTATCTCACTTGGATTTATTTCTACCACAGGGATTCTTCTGCACTCTAGCAAAAGGGTCCAGGACTCATGGAACTGGAAAAAGTTGCATCAGGGAGACTCCAATTTTAAAATTTCTTTGGGAGAAGAAACACCCAAAGAATAAAAAATGTTATTTTATATTGAATTAAGATCACTAATTTATTTATTTATTATAACGACACTTTTGACAGCCAGGGTCACCTCATGCCAGACAGTTTTACGGGTGGAGGAAGCCCGAGTACCAGGAGAGAACCACTGAGCAATGGAAAGCAACTGTCAGACTCCCAAGAACACTAAAACAGATGCTACTACATGTGTTGTACAGTACGTGGTGAGTGGATTGTAACTAAATCATCTGCAGAGTGGAGTTATCACCTGAACTATAAATTTCAAATTTTGTGTATATCGACTTAAAACACAAGCAATGTTTCAGCCAATGGACCTCCGGGTTTAACCCGGAGGTCCATTGACTGAAACTTTGCTTGTGCTTGTTATGATTTGCAACAAATTTGCAATTATTGCATGGGTGGAATCTCCACTCTGCAGGTGATTTTGTGATAATACACTCTCCACGTACTGTACATGTCATAAGTTTTATAACAAACAGAAGCAAAAATCATGATCAGTCTGTGTAATCTCTAACACATGGAGTGTTAAATTATTTTTCGATGGTGATTTGAGTCATGGGTATTTTTTTCCATGATACCAAGCTTCCAGCAAGAGTAGCCATAGGTTACCTAGATTTTGTTTATAAATAATTATTTTGTTATAATTTTATTGAAGGGTAGCTCAGTGGTAGACTGTTGGACTTCTATGCTAGAGGTCCTGAGTCGATCCCCTCTGGGACGGCCCGCATTGTGTCCTTGGGCAAGGCACTTTATCCTGGTTGCCTACATGGGGGCACAATCACGCCGTGTACTAAGGTGTACTGCACGTCAATGATGCACATGTCTTCAACCGTTGTAACCCTGACTGAGCAGAGCTTGAACAGAGTTAGAATGTTGGGGAGTTGACAGTTGCTCATCGATGCTCGGTGGTTCTCTCTGGGTTCTCCGGCTTCCTCCACCTGTAAAACTGTCATGGTCACGATTAGCCATTGTGCATAAGTATGTGACCTTAAACATCAATAAATAAATAAATAGAGGGCCAACAGGCACTTGCCAATAAATTGTAACCAAACGACTGTATATAAAAAAATTTCTTCTACTAATGAGCAAAGAACAGGATAAGGCATATACTGTAAAGCCACTATAGTGGCCTTCAGCACTTTTCAATATCTATTTATCTATTTATTTATTGGTGTTTAAGGTCACATACTTATGCACAATGGCTAATTGTGACTGTGACAGTTTTATGGGTGGAGGAAGCTGGAGTACCCGAAGAGAACCACCGAGCATCGACGAGCAACTGTCAGCTCCTCAACATTCTAACTGTTCAAGCTCAGCTCAAGCAGGGTCACAGCAGTTGAAGACATGTGCACCATTGACGTGCAGTATGCCTTAGTACACGGCGTCATCGTGCCCCCATGAAAATCGATAGCTCGTATCTTTGTCACCCTGCATATGCATAAAAAGTTTCAAAACAACCTGATAATGAATGCTCCCTTTGAGGCATGCCGAAGAAAGATGTTAACGCACAAATGCACTAAGTTTGAAGGTCATTGCTTGGGGCAATGTTTTTTTCTATCTTTTTTATGGAAATTCATAAATATACCCTGCAGAGAGTGCAAAAGGGATAAGTTGCTGCACAAATGCACTTAATGCAAAAAGTTCAAGGCTGGTGATAACGACAAAATTTTTTATGGAAATGAAAAATAAAAGTGTCAATGACACTGCAGCTCAACTTGTCAAGACATGTACATGTATAGTATGTGACACAGCAATGACAAACATCTTGGTAATGACCTGATAACAAAGGTACATATAAAGTATTGTAACGGTCTGTACATAAATACTGACCGTAGCCTGTAACAAATGTATAGGTAAAGTATTGTAAAGGTGGGTGACAGTCAGATGCTAAACTAGAAAAGAAATCTTTGAGTCCCAGAGTGGGTCTGACTGAACCCCAAAATATTTGTTCTCATAGCACAGTGATAACAAAGGCACCCCAAAACACACTCATTCCAGTCCCAAGGCGAAAACAAAGGTACCCAAGAAGTTTCGTGAAGATCAGTTCATAAATACGAGCTGTATAGAAGTTGTGACAAAAAATGGATTGGACCTAATTTCGGTACGAAATGGCCAATGGCAGCCATCTTGAATTTTGGACCACACTCAGACACACTCGTTCTCATCCCAAGGTGATAACAAAGGTACCCAAGAAGTTTTGTGAAGATTGGTTCATAAATACAGCTTCTAGCTTGAGCCGTATTGACATGTGCACTTACTGTGTATAAGGAGCACTGAATAAATCAAAGTTTATCAAATTTGCATAATTTCTGTACGAGAAAAAAACCTGTATTATATGTGATGTATTCCATGTTACTAAACATTCATACAAAAATTTATTCAGATCAGAAATTTCATACAGAAGTTCTGTACAAAAACTCATTGCACTAATTTTGGTACAAAATGGCTGCTGGCAGCCATCTTGAATTTTGGACCGCACCCAAAAACACTTGTTCTCGTTCCAAGATGATAACAAAGGTACCCAAGAAGTTTCATGAAGATCGGTTCATAAATACGGCCCCTAGCCCGAGCCATATTGACATGTGTACTTACTGTGTAAAAGAAGCACTGAATAAATCAAAGTTCACCTAATTTGCATAATTTCTGCACGAGAAAAAGACCTGTATTATATGTGATGTATTCCATGTTAGTAAACATTCATACAAACATTTATTCAAATCAGAACTTTCATACAGAAGTTCTGTACAAAAAACTGATTGCACTAATTTTGGTACAAAATGGCTGCTGGTGGCCATCTTGCAGGTGGCCGAGCCATATTGAATTGTTGATGGACAGACGGACAACAAGCCATGGAATAAGCTCAAATTTGTCTACGTCAAAGTTGAGCTAAAAATCGATAGCTCCCAACTAGAGGTAACCTTTCTGATCATAAATGTGCCCTCTAGGGCGTGCGAAAGGAATATATTGATGCCTGACTAAACTAAGTTCAATGGTCATTGCTAGAGGCAACATTTTTTGACAGAAATGGAAGAAAATCGATAGCTCCCATCTAGAGGGCACCCCAAACATGCATGCCAGGTTTCTAAACAATTTGATCATAAATGTGCCCTGGAGGGTGTACCAAAGGGAAATATTGAGGTCTGACTTAACTAAGTTCTCAGAACATTGCCAGCGGCAACATTTCTTTGACGGAAATGGAAGAAAATTGATAGCTCCCATCTAGAGCTCACCCCAAACAAGCATACCAAGTTTCAAAGTAATCTGGTCAAAACTGTGCACCTCAGGGTGTGCCAAAGGGAAATATTGATGCATAACTGCACTAAGTTCATCGAAGGTCGTTGCCAGCAGCAACATTTTTGACAGAAATTGAAGGAAATCGATAGCTCCCATCTGGAGGTAACACCAAACTAGCATACAAAGTTTCAAACCTATCTGATTATAAATGTGCCCTGTAGGGCATGCAAAAGGAATATATTGATGCCTGACTAAACTGAGTTCAAAGGTCGTTGCCAGCGGCAACATTTTTGTATGGAAATGGAAGAAAATCAATAGCTCCCATCTAGAGATCACTCCAAACAAGCATGCCAGATTTCAAAGCAATCTGATCATAAATATGCCATGTAGGGTGTGCCAAAGGGAAATATTGAGGTCTGACTAAACTAAGTTCTAAGAACGTTGCCAGCGGCAACATTTTTTGACGGAAATGGAAGAAAATAGATAACTCCCATTTAGAGGTCACCCCAAACAAGCATACCCAGTTTCAAAGCGATCTGATAATAAACGTGCCCTGCAGGGTGTGCCAAAGGGAAATTTTGATGCATAACTGCACTAAGTTCATCAAAGGTCATTGCCAGCGGCAACATTTCTTGGCTGATATCAAAGGAAATCGATAGCTCCCATCTAGAGGTAACCCCAAACAAGCATACCAAGTTTCAAACCAATCTGATCAAAAATGTGCCCAGTATGCATGCTAATGGAATATATTGATGCCTGACTAAACTAAGTTCAAAGGTCGTTGCCAGCAGCAACATTTTTTGACGGAAATGGAAGAAAATCAATAGCTCCCATCTAGAGGTCACCCCAAACTAGCATATGCCAGGCTTCAAACCAATTCGAACATAAATGTGCCCTGTAGGGTGTGCCAAAGAGAAATATTGAGGTCTGACTAAGCTAAGTTCTAAGAACGTTGTCAGCAGCAAAATTTTTTGACAGAAATTGAAGAAAATTGAAAGCTCCCATCTAGAGGTCATCCCAAACCAGCATACCAAGTTTCAAAGTGATCTGATGATAAATGCGACCTGTGAGGTGTGCCAAAGGAAAGTGTGGATGTACGTATGCCGGGACGTACATACATACGTACATATGTATGCCTGGATGTACATACATACATACATATGCCCAGATGTACATACGTATGTATGTATGCCCGGACATATATACGTATGTATGTACGTACACCGACAGACGAGAAGTGATGGCAACAGCTCAGCTTGACTTTGTCAAGTTGAGCTAAAAATCATAAAATAATTGTTGATTTGCCCCCCACCATCCTCCTCTTCATGACCCCTCACCCACAGAGCACCACCACCTGAGGTTTGCTTTTATCAAAATCTACTAAGCTAATAATTTCCCAAGTCTGGAAATGTTAACAGGAAAAGATGTCCTAATGCTCCATCACTTCAAGAAGATTAGTACTTGGAAAGTATCTTTATCAAAATCCTTCATGCATGTGTAGACGTTTGTGCCCTGCACAAAACTTTTCTTTTCATCATTGAAGCATTTTTTTGTTTTTTTAATTCCATTTGAAATTTTCTGGGTACAGACGGCCAACAGTTAACAGTTCAGTAGACAGCACAAAGGAATAAATGTAGTGTTAGAAAATAAGTCCATTGTGTATAAATATGCAGTCATAATTTTTGGGCATCCTAAGTGACTTTAACCTACTTTAAACTGTGTTAAATAGTTACGGTCAAGGTGTTGTTTACGTTTTGATACATTATTTAATTCCTTTTCATATATTTTATTTACCCCAAAACTGCATTTAAATGAAGGTGGAGTTTTCAATTTTTTGAAAGTTAGTCACCTATTTTCACTTTGACACTCACACATTGATCACGAACTCCGATTACGAAAAAAAACCCAGAAATAAACATGAACACAGTTGAAATATCATAAAATACCTTTTTCTTAAATAAATTTAACTTAAATCCATATTTTACTGCTTTGTGAGTTTTTACCAGAGTTTGAAATGCATATGATTTGACTCCGAACGTTTTACATAAGTTACAACGAACGGGAAAGAAATATTCGACTGTTGTTTTCTGGGATTTTTGGTCCAAAATGGATTCCTGTCCTGTGGGATGGGAACTAAATAGAAATGTTGGGATTTTCCCGGGCATTCGGGGAGAGCATTACGTGTACACTCCATATAAAAAAATTATTCCAATATCGACTGAGTGCGTTATGTATGATTATATAACAGCAGGTATTTACTCATTAATCAGTGTTGATTGGGAAAACACCCCGCAATTTACATAATAAGTTTTCTTCACTAAATCCTTTTTCTGTGCCTGAAATATTTTTGGAGAGAATTTTCTGGATCAAAAGAATCCTTTAAATGTGAAAATCGGTCCAATAATTCACGTTTTGTGTTCTAATAAATCTTTAAAAAAATGTGAATTTTGACGATCCAGTGAAGCAGTGTGGCTCTTCCATCTATTGGATTTACATGATATAAAATAGTCTGAACTCGCTTAATCGAGGTCATTGTTATTGAAAAAAACATTCTGATTCTCAACCGAAATGGACGGGTACAGATAACTACACATTTTTCGTTTTGAACATACTGGCAATTTATCTGCTTTTCGCCCGGGATATAACATGATAATTCGCCCAAATGTTAAATTAAAACACATTTTTTATTCTATCTGACAGCCGCTATGGAACCCCAGACACGGGGAGATTATCTTCAAAACACGGATCAGATCCAATTTGGGTAAACCCGATCCGTGCTTCTCTCATCTTTTTCCTGGAGCTACTTCAAAACACAGTATCATAATTCAACTCGGGACCATTCCGATCGATGAAGTGTGTCCCCACGGGAACGAAATGACGCCACCCAGGAATACATTACTTGAGTTTATGGTCATGAGAACAACGTCGTGACATCTTATTCAACCCGGGGAATCGGTCATATCAGCGGTGACTGATATTGGTGATAAAACGAGTTTTGGCTCCCATTCTTTTTTTTCTTTTTTTTGGAGGGGGAGGGGGCTGATTTTGAAAAGATTAGAGCCAAAACGCATGCTCTATTCAATGCAGCGAAACTCAAACCATTCTCACCCTAACTCGGTGGTAGTGTTGCGGCATCATACTATGATGTGGATAATGAAACAGTCCACCAATATTAGCAACAAATAATAAAAAATAAATAAAGCTTGATGAGACGCGTGTTCATAGCTAATATTATTGGACTACTTGATCAAGACATCGTGTTAAGCACTAAATATCCAAAGTTTCAACTAATGAAATCTCTTGATTCGAGACCGCACAAGCATTAAATTTCAGGAGATTTTAAAAATGTTTCCTGTGAATATTTTTATATTTGGGGGACAACAAACAAAGGATTTAATTTAACACGCCACTGAACAGAAGTAACTAATTGAGCATAATTGTATACTGGTATGTCATATGTTCAACACCTTTTCTAAGGCTAATTTACTTATTAATCTGTCAAAGGGCCGAAACATTTGAAGCATCTATTGAAAAGAAACCCATGCTAGCTGGGGAGAATTATTATTACCAAAACACCAACATACAGACGACAGCGTCTGGCCAAAATGTTATCAGTCTACCCAGTTTCCAGCCACGAAATTAAACACACTATTTCCAAGAAAAAACGTACCAAATGCTAGGAAGATAAATCCGGTGATCCAATAGTCTCAACCCGCCTACAGGACCAGGTGGAACTTGCAAGATAAATTCTTTAATAACAACTAAAAATTTGAATTTTTTTGTCTCAAAACAGAGCTTGGGACCCATCAATGGAAAGACTCAAAATCCAATAGCTCGTTCCAATGAAGGGTCATAAGCTATGTTTTTGAAACAAAAACTTAAACATAATAAAATTTGAATGCAGATTTTTGTATAGCCTGAATGCTGGCCAAATTCGGCCATTGGCGTTGTGAATTTAGTGAATTTCCATATTTTGTTTCAGTCACATAGTTTATGGTCCCTCATTGGAATGCTCCCCTCCCCCATTAATGAGGACCACAAGCTGTAAAAAAAAGGAAAATATATAAAAATTTTAAGGGAGAATTTTTCCAGGCGCGGCGGATCAGATTTAAAAGTGGAGAGATTATACTGTCGATCGTTGACTCACGGAAGGCATGAATACGCCATGGTTACGGGGGGGGGGGGGGGGGGGGGGGGGGGGGGGCAGAGACAGAGAGAGTTTGTGTGTGTTATGGACATGGGAAGCAAATGTGGGCAAAATCTACGTTTAAGGGGCAAATACCTACCCCTCCCCCGCCCCCCAGTGACGCCACCAATTTTTCATGCCTTTTTCAGATATTGGAAGTTGACAAGAAAATCCCATTGTGGGTGCCTTCCACTTCCTAAACTGCACTATAAATTTGTTTACCGTAGGCCATGATTCGTATGTCTCTTGCTTCTAAAATTTCATGATTCCGAAGACTGAACTTAATTTGAAAAATCCACCCGAGTTGTTACGAAAATGACCGGAAGGAGTAGATGGATTTATTTATTAATTCTGTTTCATTCTCAATTTAGTTCGTCAAAAATAATTACTGAGGTAAACGTGAAGCAGCTTATCTGCAATGATATTAAATCATATGCCGAGTTAGTAATGATCCCGAGTCAAGAATGTTTCAAGAATGAAGGTGGACAAGATCATATTCGATGGCGATAAACTTACCTTTAATTATACAGGGGGGAATCCAAATGACATATCGGCAAAACATTTTATTTTAATACGGAAACAAGTTAAATATCTCGAAAAATATTGGGCGAATTGTTTAAATGCGGACATTATTCCGGGGTACAATGATCTGGAAAAGACAGATATAACATTTTTATGTCATTATTTTATGAAATGCAGGTTTTAGAAATTCACTGACTGAAGACCAATATTGCTAATCAGGTTCAGACTCTGGAAGAAATTTCTCGTCCAGCACTAATTGATTATGTAATGCTTCTCTCCTAACCGCACTTGGGTACCCCACTTTTCTACACAAAAAGTGGGGTACGCGAAGTGCGGTTTTATATGGAGTGTACACGTAATGGTTACCATGTCTGATGTGAAGGCATGTAATAAACACAGAATGACACACAAGTGTCTGCGGCCTCTCATTTTATCCTTCTGCGCAGGCTCTCGTGCCATATCTATTAACCCAATCACATGCACGTGTCGTTCTGTGTATCTACCCCACTGCCTAAATGCAATTAACCGGTCAAATTTGTACAGATGGTATGGTAAATGCTTTGAAGTTTGCAAGTTATGCACACACAAAAGGGTTATTCCCTTAGGAAATATTCACTTAAGTATGATCCACTGCTTAAAAAGATTTCTTGGAAGGCATGCATAACAAAACTATGATAAAGTATTTTCTCTTTGAGTGGAATATATTCTCCACTTCAGCTCTAAACATGTAACACTAACATGAGAGAGAAGTGTACTCATAAATAAAATTCACTTTTCACTCTTTCAAGTGAATAAAACACAAACACTACAACATCATTATATGTTCTAATGGATTGTGTGTGGCAACATGATAAAATCAATGCAGATCTCTCTTCAAATTATTCAGTCTTAAATGTATAATTATGAACTTCTCGAATTTTTCATAACCCACAACATGCAATCTTAGGTCTTAGCCATTGTTCTGAATAATATATTGGTTGTCTTCAATCTCGTCATTTATTTTCAATTGTTTTTATTTATTTATTTATTTATTTATTTATTTATTTATTTATTTATTTATTTATTTTATTTATTTATCAAGTACAGACCATCATTTATACCTTATTGAATATCGATATGTATCTGTATACCTGTCCAAACTCTTGGACACACAGTCACATTGTACCTAAAAATGAATTATTCTCATTAGTGTCTAGTTATTATGTATTGTATGGCCACCGTGGACTTGTCACTTTCCATGGGTGGGTAATATTTCCATGGACGCAATATTAGATTCCAAACACTAATTATAGGAATAATCATCAAAAATTTAATTAATGACACACCAGGTTGTATTAAAATATTGCGGATGATGTTTTTTATTATCTGCTAAATGCATGCATGGACATCACTGCCCACAGGTGGATTATGATTCACCATTAGGGCAGATGTAGTTTTTCAGAATTTTTTCCTACAGGTCCATTTTGGACTTCTATGCTAGAGGTCCCGAGTTCGATCCCTATCCGGGACACCCTGCATTGTGTCCTTGGGCAAGGCACTTTATCCCAGTTGCGTACATGGGAGCACGATGACTCCGTGTACTAAGGCGTACTGCACGTCGATGGTGCATGTCTTCAACCGCTGTAACCCTGCTTGAGCAGAGCTTGAACAGAGTTAGAATGTTGGGGAGCTGACAGTTGCTCATCGATGCTCGGTGGTTCTCTCCGGGTACTCCGGCTTCCTCCACCCGTAAAACTGTCATGGTCACGATTAGCCATTGAGCATAAGTATATGACCTTAAACACCAATAAATAATAAATAATAAATAAATAAAGGTCCATTTTGTTACAGGTTGGCAAATATTTCTAGTGAAGGCTTGACTAGAAATTTCTACCAAAAGCCATCATGATGTGGAACAGTACTTATTTACTATGGTAAACTAGAGGTAGCCACCAGGGGTGGCAAATTCCCTCGAAAAATCACCTGATACAGTAACCTTGGTAATATATTACATCATATTAACACAGCCACTGTTGGTAGTATTTACTCAAATAATACAGATAAGATTACCTGTTTTTGAAGACATGACAAGTTTGGTTTTGATCTGAACTGATAAAATTTTAAGTTCAAAGTCACTGAGATCTTGATCTTTAGCACGACCTAAAAATATGTAGGGTTCTTCCTCTCATCAGACTCAACTCACACGCTAAGTTATGTTTCGATCGGGAATGCATTATTTTAATAATTAAGAGAGCTGAAAACAGGTCCGACTGATGAAATATTAATTTCAAGGTCACTGTGACCTTGGCCTTTGCACAATGACCTAAAAAATACATAGGGTTCTTCCTCTCATTATGCCTGAACCACATGCCAAAGTTTAGTTTTGATCAGGCAAACAAAATTTTAATTAGAGAGCGGAAACCAACTCTGACTGATAAAACTTTAATTCAAGGTCACTGTGACCTTTGCCTTTGACACAATAACCCCCAAAAATAAAGAAGGTTCTTCCTTTCATCATGCTCAACCCATAAGCCAAGTATAGTTTCGATTGGGCAAGCAAAATTTCAATTTGCGAAGCCAACTTTGGTAAATGTTTAAGTTCAAGGTCACTGTGACCTTGGCCTTTTGCACAATGACTTCAAAATAAATAGGGTTCTTCCTCATATCATACCTAACCAACATGCAAAGTTTGATTTCAGTTGGCCAAGCGGAACTTTAATTACAGAGCAGAAACCGACACTGACAAAAAATGAAAGTGTCAATGACACTGTAGCTTAACTTGACTTTGTGTTGTGTTGGATGAAAAGGATAATGTTCAATGTTTAGGAAAAGATTATAAAATACGACAAGAATTGTGGTAATTGAGAATATGTTAATTTCTGTTCCTTGTATACTATGTATTCAATAAAAATAATCTGAGGTGTGGACTGTACAAAAGAACTAAGGGATGGGTTAATATGACCCTCACAGTTAATGTATGTCAACCAAAGTTAACAAGTTACAGTGAAATTATTCGAAAATGAGTCATCCTATCAAGTTACAATGAAATCCCTTCATAAATACAGCCTGTAGACTGTGCTAAAGGTTTTTGGGCTTCAGGCCTGTGAAGCCATCATGGCTGTCCGATTGCAACCAATGAGCTCTGTCAAACAAGAAATAATAGAATAAGTGCTCAGTTTATCTGTAGAATACAGAAAAGTGATAAAAAAGAGAGTGGATAAGAGTGCTGGTCCGTCATGCCAGAGGTCCCCAGATCAATTCTCAGCCGAGGAAAGTTCTCGGGGTGTCAGCATCAATTGTGAGGAAGATGCTGTCACAGCATATTGTTCCATCAGGTGGGGACGTAAAATGGCTGCCCTCTGTGTGAAGAGATCCCTTCATAGTATTCAAGATGAGCAAGGTCACGAAGCTGCCATTACAAAGGTCATCCCACAACACAGTGCTGCGTTGGGTAAAGGGTTAATTGAAATTTTGCTGATGATGATTTTTATTGCCTGGTAAACTTATGCGTGGACATCACTGACCACACGTGGATTATGAGCAGTCCACGGCGACTTACTGTAAGAAGTTAGGGCTAACCCTTACGGACCTAATTCCATCTTTGATCACTTTTTACTACAGTGGAACCCTGTTAATTGAAAAGCCACTTTGCCAATGGAAATTATTCAATTAACAGGAGTATTCAATTAACAGGCATTGTGTCAATTTCTTGAATTCTAGAGATAAACTTGGCATTTATTCTATTATATCTTGTTTGACAGAGCTCCATGAGTTCTGTCAAACAAGATATAATAGATTAAATGCCTGTATGGGATGTACATAGGCCAAATAGGTCTATAATCAAAGGAAAACCAGGGAGAGTCATGGTAATTTCTTGACATGTGACAAGATTTTTTATTCAATTAACAGTATTTTACTATATAACCTATATTCAATTAACAGGTCAAATTTGTGCTGGAGGTATGGTAAATGGTTTTGTGTTAGGAAGTTATATTCAATTAACAGGGATATACAATTAAGAGATATCCAATTAAGTGGGCTCCACTGTACAACTGAACAGGTTCCCCAACAATTGCTATCTCTGGTAAATTTGTTTATTTATTTATATATTTATTTATTGGTGTTTAAGGTCACATATTTCTGCACAATGGCTAATCATGACCATGAGTTTTACGGAGGGAGGAAGCCGTAGAATCCCGGAGAGAGAAAAAGAAGAAGGGGAATTTGTTAGAGTGCCCAGACTATTTTTATGAGAGTGACAATACAGACACTGGCAAGCAGCCGTATATGGTTACAAGACATGCGCAGTGATGGAGGTTTCCTGTTGTGTGTGTGTGCAGATGAGAAGAAATGGTGATGACATCTGGAGATGAGTTTACAAGAAGTATAAATTTTATAGTAAATTTCCTTTCTTATTATACCTACCGAAATTGTTTACAACAGGCTTGCACTACAGTGGAAGAACCTAACTCGGATAAAATACTCTCTATTTTAATCTTTCCCAAGATTTGGGAAAGAAAAGTGGTGTAAAAACACCACGAAAAAATAAGCCAAAACTGGGCCGAGTGCCTTCGGCGCACACCCAGTATGGGACGCTCTTCCATAGTACAAATCCCTGACTTCCGTCACAGTGCGCAATGCATCAATTCGTCATTCTTTTGATTCCGAACAACACAGGAGTTATGTGATCAGCGGGGAGGAAGGATTCTCACCTGAATAAGAAGACGGGAGGGCCTCCATGTAAACAATTTCGGTAGGTATAATAAGAAAGGAAATTTACTATAAAATTTATACTTCTTATCAACCTACCTCAATTGTTTACAACAGGCTGAATAGACAAAAGGCTGGAGGGAATCACATAACCAACCCACACATAACTCAATAGCACTGGGACCATGGACAGAGGAAGAGATCCCTAGGCCTATCAAACCATAGCATCACAAACATTAGAAAAGCCAATGAAAGATGAGGCGTATGGTGAAGTGCGACGCACAGACAGAAAAAGGGCAGTAACAGCACAAAGCTGGAACCGACCCTGAAAAAAGCTGAAAAGCTTGGATAGACAACATCCTGAGCCGAAGAAAGAGGGCCCCAAGGGTCTCTGTCGGCTCCTGCAACTGTCGCAGAGAAAAGGAGAATGTAGCACTTCTCCAGAAGGCTGCCAGTATAACATCAGTCATCCGACAACATGACAGAGTTATTAAAAGAGGAAGACAATGCACGCACCTCCTGGCAGAAAAAACAATTGGTAATATAATCACCAGTAGCTAGACGAGCGGAAGCTGCACGAATAGCAAGACAAGTCCATCAAGAAATGGATGCAGGAGAGATCTGGCATGTGGGAAAACGCATATTCATCCAGGATAAAGGCGTGAACGCCCCCCCACCCCCAAGCAGAGCAGCGCCCAAGAAAGTGACCATCTTGAAGTAAACTGCAAAGTCCTAGGCCTTTTCAAGGAAAAGAGCTGAACAAGCTTGGAGAGGCAAGGATGAGTGTCGAAACAATGCGGTATCACATAGGAAAAAATGTCTCCGAAGCATGGACAAGTACACATAGCTGGAGACCCCCAGAAACAAACATATACCAGAAAACTCCACAAGCAGTGTGATCGAAGGAGTGACAGAAGCAACAGAGTGATCACACACCATCGACAGAAGAACCTTCCACTTAGCCACAGAGGCTAAACCAGTGGAGTGAGTGCCTCCTTGAAGAAAAGCAACTCCACTGCGTGTCTCGAAAAACCACTACAGAGGAGACAGGACCCGATAAAAGACATGTGCGAAGGCACAATGAAGTCGGGTCAACTAGAAAACCTCCCGGGCGACTTTGGCAAAGAAAGTCGCGAGGTAGAGGGAGACAGGCCGGAACCGCCGCTAACAGAGAGCGGAGCAGAATGATCCACACCCACCGAAGCGACGGGTGTGATCGAAAGGATTTGACGACTGCAGGTTCATATCTGGGTGAGAACCTGAGGCAGAATTGGAACTGGTAGGAAGGTGTAGCCGACAAGACCATCCCAAAGGAGGGCCAGAGCGTCCACGGCGAAAGCCAGAGCATCTGGACACGGGGACACGAAAGTGTCCACCTGATGGTTCCAACTAGTCACAAGAGATCGATGGAACCCGCCATGTGGAGCATCCACCTGGTGGAAATGACCCTGCCCCGACGGGACAGGGAGTCGGCTAGGACGTTCAGGCGACCGGGAATGTGACGAACAGCCACCCCGGCGCGGACATCCTGAACGAGCAGTATAAGATCCCAAGCCAATCGTACATTGGAACAGAGTGCGTGCCGCCCTGGTTCCGAATGTAAGCAACCACCGTCGAATGGTCGAACAACAGAAGGACCTGGCGATTCGATAGGTGAGGGATCCACTGCCAGAAACGCAGAAGAAGAGCAAGAAGCTCCTTCTGGTTGATGTGTAGAGCTGCATGATCCTGGTCCACCATCCCGTGAATGGAAAGACCTAGAGGATCCAACGTCGCACCCCATCCGAGATCGCTGGCATCTGCCGTCAGAATGCGATCGGACGTGGGGAAGTCCAACGGAACACCCTGCGAAAGCCACTGGACATCCGCCCAGAGGAGAAGGTGAGGATAAAGATAGTCTGGAAACTGAAGCACCAGATCCAGAAAATCTACATTCGGCCTCCAACGACTGAGCAGAAAGTGTTGGAGAGGTCTGACACGCAGCCGACCTAGTGGAATGAGATCCGTCACCAAACAGCAGAGACCGATTAGCCAGAGAAAACTCCGAGCCGTCGCGGATGTGGACTGGGACAGAGTCAGAGCAAAAGCTGAGAGAATCACAGCGTTGGCCTGGGGAACCAAATTAAATTGTGTGCGGAAAGCCATCCCCAGATGATAAAACGACCGAGAAGGGACCAGGTCTGACTTCTCCTCGTTGACTCTGAAACGTAGCGACGTGAGCAAGCTCAACAGAGTGGCGACATCCGATTCCAGGAAGGCAGCATTGGAATGCCCCTGGAGGATATCGTCCAGATATGCCGAAGTAGTCACCCTGGACTGTATGCGATGGAAAGCTATTACATGCGACATCAGTCTGGTGAAAGACCAAGGAACCAGGTTGAGGCCGAAAGGCATGGCCTTGAACTGGTAAACTCGCCCCTGAAAAATGAACCTGAGATACTTCCGTACCGCCCAATGAATTGGAACGTGAAAGTAAGCGTCTCGCAGGTCGAAGCTGGAAGCGAAATCTCCCTGGTGAATTGAATGGAGGACCGACCTGAAAGTCTCCATGCTGAACTTGGGAGCAATGATAGACTGGTTCAGGAAACTCAGATCGAGAACCGGTCGGAGTCGGTCATCCTTCTTCGGCAACAAGAACAGGCGGGAATAGAAATCCACTGACCTAATGTTCTTCATGACCTCAATCGCCCCCTATCTCCGTGGACAAAAGTTCCAGACGTAAAATGTCTGAAGGAACTGTGGTTGGAAAAGGCACCCCAGACAGAGTGGAGTGCCGTCGGAAGGATATTCGCAGCCCGGACCAAACAACATCTAACATCCAAGGATCGGATGTGATGGTGGCCCACGGTCTGCGAACTCTGCTATCCTTCCTCCAACCTGGGACGAGTCGAGGTGAGGACCTTCAATGCGAACCCCGACGAGGCTCGCGAGAGGAGAAAACACCTCTACTGAATGAAGAATCCTGGGAGTTCCCTCAAGACTGCCGACGCTTACCCTTACCCCTTGAGTAAGAAGTAGAAGCGGTGGCAGAAGGATCAGCCCCTTTTGCTTCGCAGAGGAAGCAGAGGGTACTTGTTAGGCTTGGAACGGCCCGTGCCTACCCTAGAAGGCTGATCAAGCTGAAGAAACAGCAGCTGATCGTTGGAATGACGTAGGACGTCATCCCGGACCGTCAACACAGAATCATGGAAAAGTTGCGGACCTGCCAAAAAAGCAGATCGAAGAGCAGTGTACTGCTCCTCAGGAAGGGATCGGCCTGTGTCCCGCACAGAGTCCCTTCGAACTAATTCCAGATTAGCCGTGTTACAGGCATGCGCGTGAGTAAGATGCATGAGCGCCTTGGACAGCACACACAAAGGAGCCTGTACCTCGTCAATCTTATCTGAAGGCAGATAAGCAGCAAAAGCTGAGACGACGTGATCGGAGAGAGAAAGCATACCAAGCATCTCTCTCGATAAGCCCAATGTGGACTCCAGAGTCATCATCGGAATGGCGGCAGACTTGGACTTGGAAAGCCCGAGGGAATTGGAGTCCTGATCCAAAACCGTCAAAGTCTGGTAGACCGACGGATTGGCGGACTCGTAGGAACGATAACGCACAGGAGCCAAAAAGGTGTCAACCCTGGTGAAGAACGGAGCCTTCATAGCCTTGGAACTTAGCTTGGAGTCCAAGGCTGAAAATGCTTCAACCAACTGTACCGAAGGGCACGGTCGAAGACGCCCAGAAGCAGGTTGCTCCATAGACTGTTGGCGCGCGACCGATGATCGCGGCCTGGCTGACACTGTCGACTGGTTAGATGGTTTGAGATCCGGAAGGAACCCAAACACGAAATCAAGAGCTGCCTCCAAGTCCGAAGACAGCTGGCTCTCGACATCAAGCATGTCTGACTCTTCCCCTGAGTCGGAAGACACATAGCATATCGTGGGCAAACCAGCCGACGCCTCCCATGGTGTCGGAACACCAGGGGATCAGAAAGCGGCCTGTTTCTAATCCCGGGAGGCGGAGCCACAGGAGGCGCCTGGAAACCACTCGCTGCCTCGCTGGAAGCAACAGGAAGGCTCGTTGAAAGAACCTGAGTGAGTAAGGAGAGGGCCTCCCTAAGCTCACTGCCCGTACTGGCCGGTTCGACAGGGGAACAAACTGGCAAAGTGGCTTCACCGCTGACCCTCTGAACCAGCAAAGGGTCACGATCCTCCAAAAGACCCGACATGGGACAACGGGCGGCAGCCGAAAACGTCTGAAGACAGACGTGTATAGGGGTGTGACACACCCCGAGGATCAACATAGCAGGAACTCATGAGAGTCACCGCTGACCTCTGCAGGGCAGAAGGTCCAGGCTGCACAAAAGACGTTGGACCCCCAAAACTGATCGTGTGGCCAGAATGAGAGACGGAAACACCACGGAGTTCATAGTGTCCCACTAAGAACAACCGAATCCAATGACAACTGTGGGGCTCGACGGTGCAGAGACCACAGGAGAGGGTCCGGCCGGCAGCCACTTCCAACTTCGCCGAGTTGAAGTCAGGGAAGGCTGAGGCCGATACCCCCACGTCTACACAACCAGACACCGCAGCAGACCACTGCAGGTATAAAACTACTGTGCTCAATGGCTGAGAGGACACAGTATGGGGTTCAGTCGGCAGCCCCATTTGACTTCGCCGAGTGGAAGTCTGGGAAGGCTGAGGCCGAAACCCCACAACCACACTACAGACATCCCTGCAGACCCTGGCAGGGAGAAGCCGAAGCCGGCTAAAAACGGTGCCCAATGACGTTGTAGACGGAACAACAGTAGCAGCAGATATGACGGGAGCTGTTGGAACTGGCGGAAAAGCGGAGAGAGCCACCAAGCTCGGCCTCCAAAGGAGGAGTCACAACCCTAGTGACAGCCTCAGATGTCGACTGGAGAGGGCGCATAGTCCCGGAACCAGGCATCTCTACACCAGAAAACCAACAGCTCCCGCAGTATCCACCACGGTAAAACACTGCACATTCCCCACAGAAGGTGAATAACTCTCACCAGACATGGTCGAATCGGGAAGCCCCGAAACGAAAGTGGTCCCCACCCCCTGCTGGTGCGGGAGGAGCTGCACATCCCCCACGGAGGAGGAACAATTCTCATCAGACGTGGTCGAATCGGGCGACCCGAAATGAAAGCGTTCACTACCCCCCGCGGGAGCGGGAGGAGCTGCACATCCCCCATGGAGGGGATCAAACTCACACCAGACGTGGTCGAGTCGGGGGCCCCGAAATGACAGTGCCCCCCCCCCCCCCCTCCGGTGCAGGAGGATCTGCACATCCCCCACAGAGGGGGTAAACTCACATCAGACGTGGTCGAGTTGGGAGGCTCCCGAAACGACTGCATTCCACACCACCCACGTGTGCGGACGAAACGGACACGAGAACGCACCAATGGCGAGGGCAAAAGGAACCGAACTGGAAAAGAACAGAGGTGAGAGCAGTAGAAGAAAAAGGTGAACTCAACAGAAACAGAAAGTAGAACACCCT
Source organism: Pictodentalium vernedei (assembly GCA_031216915.1). Lineage (NCBI taxonomy): Eukaryota > Metazoa > Mollusca > Scaphopoda > Dentaliida > Dentaliidae > Pictodentalium > Pictodentalium vernedei. The sequence continues at coordinate 845,411,058 of CM062297.1, forward strand.
CAACTACGAGAGAAGGTGGCAGAACCCAGACGGCCGACACCGACTCCAATAAAAATTTTTATCAACCGAAAAAATTAATTGTCGAATTGCGATGACACGATGTTGCAAAACATTCGCGAAAACGGAATAGTAATTAATAAACAATGATAATGTGGTTGAAAATATAAACGAGAATATATAAAACACAGTCCTGTTATTATACGATCTTCAGATCCATAATTCCAGTCACAGGAAAACCATTATCCACGAGTTGAATTATCACTGTTTCATAATACATATGGCGGAAACACATCCTGCTCGTGCTTCGGATAGAAAAAGAATGACGAATTGATGCATTGCGCACTGTGACGGAAGTCAGGGATTTGTACTATGGAAGAGCGTCTCATACTGGGTGTGCGGCGAAGGCGCTCGGCCCAGTTTTGGCTTATTTTTTCGTGGTGTTTTTACACCACTTTTCTTTCCCAAATCTTGGGAAAGATTAAAATAGAGAGTATTTTATCCGAGTTAGGTTCTTTCACTGTAGTGCAAGCCTGTTGTAAACAATTGAGGTAGGTTGATAAGAAATATATATGTAAGTTGTAAGTCTCTAACAAATGGTAGCAGAGCGATGTTATTATTGCTCTTCACTGAGAGAACCAATGAGCAATGACGAGCAGCTGCCAGTTCCCCAACATCGTAACTCCGCACTGCAGCACAGGCATCGTTAGATTGGTTGATGACATGCACACCATCAACGTGCAGTATGCCTTAGTACACAGCATCATCGTGCCCCCATGTGGACAATTGGGGTTAAGTGCCTTGTCCAAAGACACAAATTTGGAAATTTTCAAGAATGAAACACTTATTTATCTATTATTTATTAGGGTTTAACAACACTTTAACAGCCAGGATTATATCATGTCAGTGACAGTTTTACAGGTGGAGGAAGCCGGAGTACCCGGAGAGAACCACCGAGCAACAACGAGCAGCTGTCAGCTCTCCAACAACGATACTCTGAACTCTGTACCGTGGCAGAGGCAGGGTTAGATTGGCTGAAGACATGCGCACCATCGACGTGCAGTACGCCTTAGTACACAGCGTCATCGTGCCCCCCATGTAGGCAATCAGGGTTAAGTGCCTTGCTCAAGAACACAATGCGGGAGCGTGAATCAGTTGCCGAAATGGTCACCCATCCAACTACTAACTGCGCTCGACGTTGCTCAACTTCGGTGATCTGACAAGAACCGGTTACCGCAATGCCACCGTGCCCCCGAATGAAACACTTTAAAGATATCTGCAGCTGTGTTCATGTATTTATCACACACACCTGTTAATGTAAAACACGGAGTTTCCACTGTTCAGCCTGTATGATAAAAATAAAGTTGTATCGCACATGTGGTGATACAAAACACGTTCCATTTTGTTTCCAATGTAAACAGAGAAGGAACCCGTCTAAATAAATCACGTCATCACTGGTCAAATGCACCTGGGTCGAGATCGCTTGGAAATTCCAAGTTCCTCATTTAGATTTGTTTACATGGGATATTTAAACAATCAGATTCGAGACAAAAATCTACAAAATAAAAATAACATTCTGCTTGTTTCTTGACAAATTCTTTTGACAACTGATCATATAATGATGGAGTGTGCTAAACTTATTAGCTATCTAAACAGCTTTTGTTGTGTTATTCCCTGCAGTTTAGTCAATATTTGAAGTTCGATCATCGTGACAGTAACACTGATCAGAATCAATTGGTTTCGACCAATTGAATGCCGTAAACATTAAAAAGTAAATTAGGGTTGGTACCCTGCCACCTTACAGTGATTTCTTGTGGCAACGAAGGAAACGGAGCAATTAACCAGCTGAAAAGTGCTTTTAGTTCAATTTTCGTGTAGACTGGTTGTAACAAGGGAGGTGTGTGATAAATACAGAACCGCACATATGTTTGAATGGGTTAAGAATTATCGCACTCGACTGCTTTGGCCCAGGAAATCACTCGAGCCTTTGGCTCTTGTGATATCCTGGGCCAAACCAATCTAGTGCAATCATTCTTAACCCATTCAAATGTATGTGCAGTTCTGTATATATATGGTAGTTATTAACATCAAATTAAGCTGAAGATTTAAGGGGGAAGAGTTGAAAGACAAAGCACAAAAATAATCTTTATTATTTTTAGTTACTCAGATCATCCACAGTGGTAAAGCAGTTGAATATACAGTGGAGCCCACTTAATTGGATATCTCTTAATTGTATATCCCTGTTAACTGAATATAATTTTCAAACACAAAACCATTTACCATACCTTCAGTACAAATTTGATCTGTTAATTGCATATGGGTAGTAGAGTAAACTCCTGTTAATTGTATATAAATTTTTGTAATATGTCGGAAACATTACAGTGACACGCACCAAATACCCATCATTTATCAACTTTTTTGGCCTCACTGCATCCAATACAGGCATTTATTCTATTATATCTTGTTTGACAGAGCTCCATGAGCTCTGTCAAACAAGATATAATAGAATAAATGCTTAGTTTACCTCCAGAACACAGGAAACTGACCAAATGCCTGTTAATTGTATACTCCTGTTAACTGAATACTTTTCACTGGCAAATTGGATATTCAATTAAGAGGATTCTACTGTACAATGATAGACCTTATTCTCTCTGATTATATGGTAGTTTATATCTTCAGAAAATGAAAATAACCGAACAACCAAACGCTATCTAAAATCTATAATTCATACATATGTAATAGCAAAGTGCTTACAAATTTTGTGATTTCCTCATAAAAGTCTGGTCAATAACCCAGTTCAAATAATTGGACAAGGACAATATTTCCTTGGGGTCTTTCCTGAATGAGTCACGCAGCTTAATGGGCTCTACAATATTTATAATTAAAACATCATCTGGTGTTAACAAGAGTACCAGTATTCTGAATCAGAATGTCCCTGGGCAAGACACTTCATCTCAATTGCCCATGATGGGGAATAGTGGCGCTGTGTACTTAAGCATACTTCACGTCAATGGTGCACTTGTCTTCAACCAATGCCAACCCTGCTTGTGTGGTGTTAATACGTTGAGGAGTCTGGCAGTTGCTTGTCATTGCTTGGTGGTTCTCTCCACCAGTGTTCCTCCAAAAACTGTCTGACACAAGGAGACCCTGGCTTTTGAAAGTGTCCTTAAACCCCAATAAATAAATAATAAATTCTGCCTCAGAAACATATATTATTCAAAACAAGAGATTGTCACTCGGAAGTGACTATGCCCCCGACATGGCAATGGCCTTGACACATTATCTCCCCATAAGCAACATGTATGCAAAGTTTCAACAAAATCCAATGAAGCATCTCAGAGTTATGGCACGGACACGAAAATCTTCCTGACAGACAAGGAAAGAGTGAAAATCTTCCTGATAAAAAGACATACAGATAGAAATGACAAACACTATATGACGCTGAAAAAATTTTTCGGGGGCATAATAAAACTAGAAGTCATATGATCAACTATGCACTTTCATCATATGACTCGTCCGTTTTGTTCACTTTAAAACATTTGATATTTTGTTTTCATATTAATCAGTGATAAATAAAACCTTCCATCAGTTTCATTGGTCAATTTCAAAACTAGACAATTTGATTGGCTGAACAAAATACAACTGGGCCACATTTTCGTAGTAGTAGTAGTAGTAGTAGCAGAATCATTTATTAAAGTGACATGTGCTACCATTACATTATTCCATAAAGATATTATAAGCACCCGATCGACCCAAGGGGTCTATATGTCACACATAATAAAATATAAAGTACATTCTGTGAGCTCAGGGTTGACTTCGGATGCATTCACTCACTCACTGACTTTCGCTTTATTCACTAGCTCACTTACGCATTTATTCACTCTCTCGCTCTCTCATTCACTCAATCGCACAATCCCTAAAACCACCCCACCCCACCCCATAATTTGCATAATTAGAGTTGGGAGCTTTCATTGGACAATTTCAAAACTGGACAATTTGATTGGCTAAACAAAATACAACTGGGTCATATTTGCATAATTTCAGTAGGGAGAATTTATGTTATCTGACCTATTTAGGGTGGGTTATATTGTATTAATCTTTTACCTAACGTAACGGCAAAAATGGTCTCGCGCAATACAAGAAAAACGACATTCATTTTTTTTTTATATTTTCAGTTTTTGCTTCCAAAACATAGGTTGTGACCCCTCATTGGAACGAGCGTGTCGCGCTCGTTCCAATGAGGGGTCATAACCTATGTTTTGGAAGCAAAAAATTAAAATTTTTGGTTATACGAGGATGTTTTTTCCAAGTGCCGTCTGCAACTCAAGTTAGGTGATGGGTTAAAAAGTCATACTAAGTGGCTAATTTGTGCGTGTGTGTGTCATATGATAAATAGAATGTGAAATGAGTGTTTTTCTCATATAATATTTATGAAACTTGATGAATTTTCCGTTTGGGCGAGCCTCTGGAGAGCCCAAAAAGAAAATTCTTAGACTCGTTTCATAAATATTATATGAGAAAAACACTCATTCCATATCCTCTATATCTTGAAATGATTTTGTCTAGGAGTTGTATGAAATTTCCCCAACAAATGGCATCTAATGCGCAACAGATTCTCTTGGTTACTCATAGCAAACAAAAGCAATGTTTCAGCCAATGGACTTCTGGGATAAACCCGGAAGTCCATTGGCTGAAACATTGCTTGTTCATAGAGCATATGCACAGAATTTGATTGCCGCTCACTATCATCATAGCAGACAGATCACGGACAGAGTGGTGCGCTATTTGCGCACAATTCATGACAGGACTTTTAGTTTTAACTGCATATATTGTACATGTACAGTTATCTCATTACTGCCACTTCAGCATTTTCCATCTTGTACAATCAAACACTGTAGCAATTGTAATATAATAAATTTATTTATTGCTGTTTAACTCTTTACCTAACATGAAAAGCAGACGACACTTGCAAACGCAATTATTGAATAACTAACTTTTTTCTTTTTTTGTCTCAAAAACATAGGTTATGACCCCTCTTTGAAATGAGATGGATGAGCTCGTTCCAACGAGGGGTCATAATCTATGTTTTTGAGACAATAAATGAAAAAATAATGAAAATTAATTGGCGATTTTTGTGAATAGTGCTGTCCGGTTTTGGCCGTTATGTTGGGTAAAAGATTAAGGTTTCTTTCAGCATCTATGGCCAGCTTATCTCCTGACCACAATATAGACATGATGTCAAGTTTAGCTAACCATTTATACACATCCTGTGCACGGTAGGGTACCTCCAAGTACTGCCACCCTAGGTATTAGTTGGCAGGTCCTATTTTATAGGTAAAGCAGAACTTGTTTGGCACAGTAAACAGGCACTGCTCAACTTTTTGGGGTTGCCATGGGGGAGTTAGTAGATGAAGGTCAGTCACCTTTTATGATAGCTTATCACCACCTCTTTTATCCCACACACCTTTGAACCCTGGTTGTATCTTCCATGTCAGTCCAATGGCAGGAATTGGAAGAGGTCCATATTCATTATTTGGGGTAAACCAATTAATACTTTCAACGTGCAGCCAATTGGGCTGCATGTTGAAAATATTAATTGGTCTACCTCATACATTCACTCAGCAGCCATCCTACTTAATGAAATTATGACGCACCATGTTCCCGGGCCAGAAAAACGGCCACTCATGCTCAAAGGGTTAAACAAGCCCAATATACATTTCTGCTTTATTCCCATACTTGAAGTGATTAATTTTCCACCAAAGGCACAATACAGAAAAAATACTTTTTGCATGCCTATGCTTTTATTTTCATAAAGTACATGCTTTTTCTGCAAAAACCAAAGCAAACAATAAATTTTTTTGTATTGTCCTTGAACAATATGGATGACATGTGCAGACTATTTAATGCGTCCATTTTCTGAGCTGGTTCCCATTCTGCAAAACTGTCTGGCCAATCAGAACATGTCATTATTAATAATTGTGGCTTCCCCAAAGGTGGGATTTTTAAAGGTCAAATCAACAAAAAATAACAAGGTGAAGGTTGCTCGCCGGAAGTTAGACTGGTTTCCAGTAAGATGGCGATTGACTCTTTAACTGCCACAGAATGTTTTGTTTTTTTACGTGTTGCTTATTTTTGGCAATAATTTGTGTTTTTACTAATTTTTCAATAAACTGTTGGCATGCAATAAATACAGAATGGCATACATGTTCAAACTGTCATTTTTACTGCACTCGATCGATTTTGGCAGAGGGATAATATTGAACTGGAAGCCTTTGGCTTCTCATTCAATATTATCCCTCCATCAAAATCGATCTCGTGTGGTAAAAAATGACAGTTCGAATGAGAATGCCATTCTCTCTATTTCCACACTGCTGGACAGCAATCCCATTCATGATATTATCGCAAACAAGCCTTTTATTAAAATTTGAAAAAAACTCTTGAATAGTTGTCATTGAAAAGTGATGACAGGAAATGGTAGAGTGATGACAAGGAATTCTAAGTCCAACAAGGGCAATAACTCTAAAAGGAAGACTTGGACACAGTTGCTGTGAAATCCCATTCATGAAATTATCAGCAAAAAAGCTATACATTAAGTTTGGAAAAAAAACCTGAATAGTTTTCTTTGGAATGTGATCACAAGAAATGGTAAAATGATGATAAGAAATTCAAAGTCCAACCAGGGTAATAACTCTTGAAGAAGAAATACTTGGGCACAGTTAGCTTGACCTTTCATTCATGATATTATCACCAAAAGGCTCTATATTAATTTGGGAAAAATATATTGAACAGTTTTCTTAATAAAAGGTCATCCTACCAAGTTACAATGAAATCCCTTCATAAATACAACCTGTAGTCTGTGCTAAAGGGTTTTCTGGGCTCGGGCAGCCATCACAGTTGACAGATCGCTGCCAAATGGGTAAGTCCTCATCTAGACATCATATGAAGTCATCCTACAAAATTACAATGAAATTCCTCCATATCAAATATGACCTGTAGACTGTGCTAAACTTTTTCGGGTTTCGGGCTTGGGCAGCCACCACGGTTAACAGATCATGACCAAAAGGGGAAGTTTTCACCAAGACATTATATGTAGAGTCAGCATACCAAGTTACAATGAAATCCCTTCATAAATGTGACTTGTAGCCTGTGCTAAATGTTTTTGGGTTTTGGGATCAGGCAGCCATCACAGTTGACCGATCGCAACAAAAAGGAGACGTTCTCATCTAGACTTGACCTCAAACTTGCATATGAAATTTTGTGATGATTGGACAAGAACTGCAGGTGTAGCCTGTGCTAAAGAAAAATGTGAACAGAATGACAGACTAACAGACTCACAGACTTCGCATGATGGCAATAGCTTATCTTGACTTTATCAAGTTAAGCTAAAAATGTGATGACAAGAGATGGGGAAGGATGGACAGATGTACTTTTGAGTGTGACATTGTGAGGTTATACAAAGGTTAGAGATGGGAACAAAATAACCCAACAAGGAGCAACAATTTACCCCACAATGCTAAACATAACTCCATAAGTACAAACCCTAACTCCATATGCAAAACGGCCCCTAAACCCTAATCATGCAAGGTAGCTCTGTAGGCAAATCTTTTGTTGTTAAAATAAGTATAATTTGGGATTTACAGTGAAGCCTGTTTAACAGGATATCTTTTAAATTGAATAAGCCTGGTAATTGTATACAACTTAAAGCACAAAACCATTTACCATACATTCAGTACAAATTTGACCTGTTAATTGAATTTAGTTCATAGAGTAAACTATTGTTAACTGAATATTTGTCCCCATGATGATGGTGAATGCAGAATATGAAAAGTTTCTGCCAGGTGGATCTGAAGAAGATTTTTTACAGCATTTTCGCCATATAGCCCTCTGTTAATATTTGGGTTCTCATAAAGAGCCTAAATATGAACCCAGGGACTTGATTTGAAGAAACTTGAATTTGGCTCATATGAGAAAGCTGTATACCATGTATCATAAGATTCTGATTGGTGGATGGGAAGAAGAAATTAAAGAATAGTCCTCATATTGCCAAAGGTTCAAATTAGCAATATATCGAGAAATTACCCTGACAATCACAAATTTCTCCTTGTTTATTATAGACCTATTGGTTTATTGATGCACTGGAGCTCTGTCAAACAAGATATGATAAATGCTTAGTTTATCTCTGTCATACAGAAAAGTTACCTAAACCCTGTTAATTGAACACTTCTATTAATTGAATAATTTCCACTGGCAAAGTAGTTATTCAGTTAACTGGTAGAGCTGGAAGTCCATATTTGGGCTTTATTCTGAAGTGCAGGTACCACAACTTAAAGGCTCATATTCAGTCTATGTGCTCTGTATTATCTTTGAAGTGATATTATTTAGTCTGTAAGGGTTTGCCTTGTTACAATTTATGGGAGAGTGCCCATAGGCACTCTCCCATAAATTGTAACAAGACAAAGACATGTGTACAAGATTTGATGGTAGAAAATAATTTAGCACTCTACCAGTTAACAGGGTTCCACAGTATATCCATATTTTACAATATGAATTGAATCAGTATTTTGATCTCACTTTCATTCAACTGGTCTAATAAGTTCCGATTAAGTAACTTACTTGATAAAGTAGGGCTTATCATTTTTGTCAACTGCACTCTCCCAGCCATATGGTAGACCTTTGGAGTCATCCCAGTTATCCCTTGGTGGCAACCATGATGTTGTCTGTGTGTTGTGACTGAAATAAGAAAAACAAATTTTTATAAAATCTTCTGTTTTACGCTGTACGTTATTCTGTGTATGTGAAAATGGTGATGGTACAAATGCTAATATAGATTTAGCATTAACCTTTCATCAAGCATCTGCCTACGTAATTTACAAACTCAGCAGTTGAAAAAATGTTATTTTCAACCCTTTACCTAACATGAAAGGCAAACGACACTTGCAAACAAAATTCTTGAATAACTAATTATTTTTTTTTTCATTTTTTTCGTCAAAGTATAGCTTATGACCCCTCATTGGAACGAGCTCAACAAACTCATTCCAATGAGGGTCATAAGCTATATTTTTGAGAAAAGAAATGAAAAAATAATGATTATTGAATGGTGATTTATGTGAATAGCGCTGGCCGGTTTTGTTAATTATGTTGGGTGAAGGGTTAAAAATCAGAGGCTCGAGTGATCCTAAAATACTCACCTGAAACAAGTTGTCTACAATGAATAAAGGTATTAGTGTTGAGGGATCAGATAGACAGAGGGGAAAAGGAAGTGTCACCTTGTACATGTGTGCATGCTGCAATGACTGTCACCAAACAGGCTCTGAAAAAAATTATGTCTGTTTTTGAACCCCCTCTCCCAGAACACATCCAAAGTTAGACTTGATGTATTTACTTTAAACGATATTTATTGGAACAAATTGTGTTTTGTATATACAAAGGGGAATACAAATTAAGTCAATAACTTTATAATAAAAATCTTTAACCCTTGAGGGCCAAATTCCGACTTTGATAACTTTTTAATGCGTAGGAACAGGTGCCCCGACATGCATTGTTTAGGTAAATTCAAAACTTATTTTTTTTAATACCTTGTCAGTTGTTTCTAGGCAAGTCTTGGCTGCCTCTGTAGGCAGCCAAGATTTGACTAGAAACAACTGCAAAGCCACAGAAGGAAGACTTTTAACGAATAGTGAAAATGTATAAAAACCTCCAGCCCCTTAAGGGTTAAAAGTCAATGTTTCGACAGCCACTGGCTGACTCGTGGTTTACGATTATTGGTGGTTTACGTCGGGTGTGTACATGGACATAAAAACAAATTTTGATTAAACTACATTTCTAGCTGTCGAAACATTGGGTCTCAGAGGGGACAATAATATACAGCATAACAATTGAGAAAATATATTTTGAAGGAGGGATTTGACAGAATGCTTAGAGCTTATTTGGGTTGTCTCCCTTGAGACATTTATTATTTATTTATTTATTCATTGGTGCTTAAGGTGACATATTTTTGCACAATGGCTAATCATGACCACAACATGAGTATCAACTCAAGACCAGAGGTGAGCGTTAATAAGCCATGTTGCCCATTTTAGAGAGGGTTTGCACATCCCAAACATTGGTCCTGGGTCCTATTTTACCAGTAAAACAGAGCCTGTTTACCGCAGTGAACAGGCACTGCTTCACTTTCCGGGGGTTCCCACGGGAAGAGATATTTATTTATTGCTGTTTAACCCTTTACCGAACATGAAAGGCAGACGACACTTGCAAACAAAATTCTTGAATAACTAATTTTTTTCATTTTTTGGCATCAATGAGCTCATTTCAATGCGGTGTCATCAGGCTACTTTTTTTAAACAGAAAAATGAAAAAAATAATGAAAATTGACTGGTGATTTTGTGAATGGCGTTCACCGGTTTTGGCAATTACATTAGATGAAGGGTTAAGGTCTATATTTCTGCATAATGGCTAATTGTGACAGCAACAACTTTCAAACAGGATATAACATGGATATAAAGTCAAGTCCAGCCAATCAGTTATAAACATGTTGCCCTTTTTAGAGGACTTATACCCTACTCAGCAACTATCTTTATGAATTCAGGTTGTATCTCTTTATTTATTTATTGGTGGTTTTAAGGTCACATATTTCTGCACAATGTCTAATCATGACCATGACAGTTTTAAGGGTGGAGGAAGCTGGAGTACCCGGAGAGAACCACTGAGCAACGGCGAGCAACTGTCAGCTCCCCAACATACTAACTCCACACAAGCAGGGTTAGCACTGGTTGAAGACAAGTGCACCATCAATGTGCAGTACGCCTTAGCACACAGCACCACCGTGCCCCCACGTGGGCAATGGGTGTGAAGTGTCTTGCCCAAGGACACAACGCGGTTGGAGCAGGTGGTTCAGGTTGTATCACAATCATGGACAAGAAAAGCAGTCTTTTGTATCCAAAGGGTTAAGCAGAATATTCAACTGATCCCCAGTTTATAGTGAAGTTTATGAAACTACTCCTTTAAATTAAATATAGACTGAACCAAAGTTCCAGACCCAATTTACTGAACTCATTTCATTGACTTTTAACCCTTAATGGCTAGATTTTTTATACATTTTCACTATTCGTTAAAAGTCTACCTTCTGTGGCTTTGCAGTTGTTTCTAGTCAAGTCTTGGCTGCCTACAGAGGCAGCCAAGACTTGACTATAAACAACTGACAAGGTACTTAAAAAATAAGTTTTGAATTTACCCAAACAATGCATGTTGGGGCACCTGTTCCTTTGCATTAAAAAGTTATCAAAGTCGGAATTAGGCCCTAAGGGTTAAAGATTTTTATTATAAAGTTATTGACTGAATTTGTGTTCCCCTTTGTATATACAAAACGTAATTTGTTCCAATAAATATTTTTGTTGTAGCTACAAATGTGGAGTGTGTGTGTGTGTGTGTGTGTGTGTGTGTGTGTGTGTGTGTGTGTGTGGGGGGGGTGGGGGGGGGGGGGGGTATTGTAGAGCTTCAGTACCAAGATCCCAGGCCATCGTATATTGTAAATTTAATGTTGTTATGGCCAGGAACCAGTATTGCCTTTAAATAGTTCATCACCCATGTTTAGATTAGATCATCAGGAATATTTCAGTTGGTCAGAAAAGCGAACACTTTGCCAACCAACTTAAATATTTCAGATGATTGAATCTTAAAATACAATAAACATTAATTTCCTTTGAATCAATGCAAGAAATGTTTCTCAATCGAGATGTGATTTGATCGAAACTTTGATGACATTATCATTATGAATGATCACCACAGCTAAAATTTTATGATTACGCTGCATAGTTCCACTAATTGTGTTAATATCGTGATGATTTCAAGGTGAATTCAATATTTGATTTGAATATCTATAACTGGAGCATAAAAGAATATCTGTTTATCTTTTTGAGTGGAGAGATATCGCATTTTATCTAACAATCAACTTAATTTGCACCCCAAAACTCAGAAACAACTCCCCCCTCGGTTCCAATTCCGTATCAGAGAGATTCAATATCAGGTAAACACCAAATTATCAGATATATGCATTGTTATTACACATTAAAATATAGTTCCTGAAATTCAAGATTTTGACCAATTTAAACTCAAAAATGGAGGAAACAGGCTTTATGTAATGGGACTGTTAGATAAATGTATTATCGTGACGATGTGCATGTCGTGTAATTTGTATCCGATTCTTGTGATGGGCTCATTGCGATCCGATTGTAAACACGACCTCAAATCTGATACAAATTACAGGACAAGCACATGGTCATGATAATGATAATGTATATGCATCAAAGATCATCTGTGCATAAAGTTCACAAAAATTGTGTGAACAAACAGCCAATAACAGCACTGAATTCTGCACAGAATTAGACTGGTAACTTGAGATATTGCCCCTAGCTGTATATTAGTTGTTCATCCATTGAGTGTTAAAGCACTGCAGATACAGTGAAACCCTGTTAATTGAATAGCCACTTTGCCAATGAAAATTATTCAATTAACAGGATTATACAATAAACAGGGATTGTGTCACTTTCCTGTATTCTAGAGATAAACTTGCATTTATTCTATTATATCTTGTTTGACAGATCTCCATGAGCTCTGTCAAACAAGATATAATACATTAAATGCCTGTATTGGATATACTGGGGCCAAATAGGTCTATAAACAAAGGAAAACTGGGGAGAGTCAGAATAATTTCTTGACAGGTTACAAGATTTTTTATTCAATTAACAGGAGTTTACTCTATAACCTATATTCAATTAACAGGTCAATTTTGTACTGGAGGTATTGTAAATGGTTTTGTGTTAGCAAATTATATTCAATTAACAGGGTTATTCAGTTAAAGAGATATCCAATTACATGGGCTCCACTGTAGTACCTTCTGGCATTGGGAAGGAGAAAACTAAAGTTCATCAAAAATAACTTCTAACCAGTTAAAAGTCACTATTTGGTCTTTTTGTATTTGTGCAAGTAGAGCAACAGAAGCTTCATATATTTTAATATCATATTTAGCAAATGGTATATATTGCCTGAATGTATTTTTTATTGTAATTAAATGCAGAGTGAGTGTCTATAGGCACTCTCCAAGAAATGTAACAAATCAATTTTCACTGAAGTTCTGGTTACCAAAGTTAACCTAGAACTCTAAAAAGTGACCAGAAGTCTTTTCTGTTTAAGCCGAGTGGTATGAGTGTTTGATGAGTGTATGTCCTTTCAGCTTCACGTTTATGTCTTTGTTTCATAGTATTGGGTGCTTCCAAATCAGAGCTGACATTATAACTGTCGTATCGCTGCTGCTGGATCCCAAAACGATATCAAAAAGTGGCTGGTATTCTGTGTGCCGTATCCATCAAATGGAGTCTAATGAACAACGTATCTGTAGAGTCACTCAAAAGTGCGAGAGGGCTCCATGGGTAAAATATCCTGTTTACTATCTGCCTAACCAGCTTTGCTCAATTTGAGCTTCATCGGAGGCTTACGGTTTTGCAGTGTGGCTTCTCCGGTATATACAGGAGAAGCCACAGTGCAAAACTATAAACCTCTGACGAAGCTCAAATGGAGTGAAACCGGTTAGGCACACAGTAAACGGGATATCTACCAGTGGAGCCCTCTCACACATTCGAGTGACTTTATAGATAACATAGAACTCTACCAAACTATTTCACTGCAGAAGTGTGTTGATGGCAGAGAAATTTAGACGTGATGTAAATATCATTGAACACAGTCATTAGATGACAGCAAAAGCCTATAATGACCAACAAGTCCTAAAAAACAGTGCACTGGGCAGATGGTTTGTGGGATTTATCTTTCCCTTAAGAGGAAAAAATTAAAGTCAAACAGAGTTACAGTGGATTTCTAATCAATACATTGACTTAACTGACATAAAATCACAACATGACTTACACAGAATTGATTCATGTCAGAAAAAGGGATTAATTGGCGCAAAAAGGATTGACGTGCTTTTAGATCTTAGTGCTGCTTTCAAGAAGATACTCCGGAGTAAATTATCAATTTTTTCCTCCTTCAACAATTTATCTGATAGTTGGATTTGAGTTTTTGTCAGTTCCAGTGGCAGCTCCTCCACTATGAAAAAGGCAACCCACTGAACAAAGATTAACTGCTATATGTGTATATATTATGGCCATAGCGTTTATGTACAAAATTTTGTTACTGGAGAAAAATGCATTGTTTAATCCAATGTATTGGCCAAAACTGGCCAGTATTCACAAAAAAAACCATACAACTTTTCATTATTTTTTCCATTTTTTGTCTCAAAAACATAGCTTATGACACCTCATTGGAATGAGCCCACTGAGCTCATTCCAATGAGGGATAACAAGCTGTGTTTTTAATGTAAAAAAATGAAAAAATGAGATATTCAAGAATTTTGTTTGCAAGTGACATCTGCCTTTCATGTTAGGTAAAGGGTGAACTGATATATATTGGTCTGTGGAGACAGCTTTTAACACAGGAATCCCATTTAATGGAAGATCCATGAAGATGCAATTGCTTGAGTTTAATATTATATTGCCTGTATCAAACAGGAATCACACCAGGTGCTGTACTTTGACTGAAACTGCTTGGAAATTCATAAATTTGCTGAAGCTGGGATCAGCAGAGGTCCAAACCTGGGTCTGTAGCCCCAAAATGCCTCGATGTACATGATGTGGTTGTTGAAATATTTATTGGTGTTCAAGGTCACATATTTCTGCACAATGGCTAATTGTGACTGCAACATGGAGATAAAGTCATGATCAGTCAATCGTTTATACCCATGTTGCCCATTTTAGAGTACTTTCACCCCAAGTATTGGTGCCTGGGTCCTTTTTTACCAGTAAAACAACATGTTTACTACAGTAAACAAGCACTTCTTTACTTCCCAAGGGGGAACTGCTTGTTGATTCAACTTAATCATTCCAATGATTCTGATAAACTCACACTGTGAAAAGAAATGTGATTTTTCTTCTTGGTAGTTACACTGTTGAGCAGAGTGGGTTTTTTTCATGCACAGAACATAGATTACATGTATTGTCAAGTATACAGTCTCTCAGAAATGCATCTCAAAAGCTTCAAATGTTCTAAAATAGTAACATAAACAAATCTTAACTTAGCATGTACTTGTATTCTGCAGTTGTAACATACAGAATTGTTCACCTCCTCCAGATAAACAAACAAAATACAATGGAACCCTTTTAACTGAATAGACACTTTGTCAGTGAAGATTATTCCATTAACACAAGTATGCAATTAATCCTTAAAGGCCTATTTCCAACCTCAGGACAGGTGCTCATAACTGGTAGAGTGCTAAACTACTTTTCAATGGTTATTTGTAACATGACTATTTTTTCAAAGATATCACCCTACCAGCAAAAGGAACCTTAGTTTAACAGGATATTGTTCATAAATGTTTTGTTGTAATTTACTGAGAGTTAGGGCTGCACGATATTCAAAACTGAATACCGGTATCGGTATTCAAAAAAATACCACGGTATAGCAGTATATAGAAAACTGTTCAGATATATGAACACAAGTACCACAATCGAGACTCGAGGCATCACAGTCAGATCGAGTTAGCGCGCCTTGATGATGCGGTTCGAAAAACCTTTACCAAACGCAGACGATATCAAAATTTATCATTTTCAAAATTAGTTTATCAGATTTTCCCCAAAGATTTCAACAAAACTATATCATGTGACCCCTCATTGGAACGAGCTCAACGAGCTCGTTCCAATGAGGAGTCACATGATATAGTTTTGTTGAAAGTTTTGAAATTTATTTTTTTAACGGCTGAATTTGTATATTACGAGAGCACAAGCAGACGATTCCTTGGATAAAGGGATAATATTATTCATTCGGGGCTACAGTTAAAAAACTCAAGACATCTTGAAAATTAAATTGTGGGTAAATAAATAATGATGATAATCCGATATTTTTGTAATTACACCGGTATTCAATCGATATTGGTTTGAATACCGGTATATATCGGTTTATCAATATACTGTGCAGCCCAACTGAGAGTGCCAGTAATTTGTAACAAAATAATTTTATATTAATATATTTCTTCTTCTGCTAAGCCAACAACTAACTAGTGTAAACAGAATAAAGCCACTATAGTGGCTTTCAGCACTTTTCAGTAGAGCCCTGATAGTGGCTTCTAGCTGGCACTCAACTAGTTAACATGCCATAATGATTAGGTCCTGCTAACAATAGACAAATTACATAGGCAGTGGTTTCTAGTCAAGTTTTTACTTTACCAGAAATCACTGTTAAGCCACTGGACGTGTACAGGCTGTGATCAGGTGTGAATTCAGGATAATTGTCCAGTCTTTCTGAACCTTGAGTAATGCCATTTTAGTTGAGTGAATGATATGTCATAAGCATTATTTGGAGACAAAATGGAAAGTTTTAATTAACCCCCTGCACATGGATGTTGAAATATCTAAACTTCAAGGTGCAAATTTTTCCCATAATGCAACTAGAAATTTAACCAATTCAATCTTGTTTGACAGAGCTCATTGAGCTCTGTCAAACAGGATTGAATTGGATAAATTCCCAGTTGCATTATGGGAAAAATGGCTACTTGAAATTTGGATATTTTGACATCAGAGTGAAGGGAGTTAATGATAAAATAATTCTGATGTCATCTGCAGGTCATGTCAGGAAAAGGTTAAAAAAAAGTAGGCATAAATTGTTGCAGAATTTTTGTCATACAATCACATTTCTCAGCAAGGCCACTCAATCCAATAATGGAATTTGATCATTCAAATGGACAAACCCCTCCTACCAGCGAACAGGCTTCCTGTAAGCTGTATGAAATCTCTCTGCTGTTTGAAACAACAGGCGCTTTCACAAACAGAATTACATCAACTAATGACCCTTTGTCATGAAACCAAACAAAAACAAACTATGATGACACTACAAAAGCATTTCCACTAAATCCCCCCCCCCCCCCCCCCCCCCAATCAGTTCATCAAGATCAAATTAACTTAATTATATTGAACTTATTAGAACATTCCCAAATGATGTAGAGTATCAAATGCATTTATCAAGGGAACACCAGGCATTAGCATTAACAGAGATGAGACATTACACTGAAAGCACAAACATGTTCTATCTTATGTGCATGATAATAACTTACCGAACAAATATCCAGTTTTAGACCCCTCAAAGTAGACCTTCTGTTTCTAAGGCCATTTTTTGTAAAACTGCATGTGGGCGGAGGGTTTTTTATTTTATTTTTTATTTTTATAATTATTTCTTTGCCATCAAAAGTTCATGTTCTTGGTTTGTTTTAGGCATCATAATCTACAGAATAGCATGGGTGGTGGTGTATTTCATCCCTTGAGTGCAAGAAGCCTTTACAGTGCCAAAGCATTGCGAAGCCTTATTGCACCCAAGGGATGAATTTATCAATTTTATTAACTTAAAAATATCAGACAAAAACCATTTATTTATTTATTTATTTTTAAGTTGTCAATGGTTATAAAAAGAGAGCATGCAGAGGCCAAAAGGATCATGCAGGAGGGACTGAGAAACAAATTTTTAACTTTTTTAGGCCTTATCCATAATTCATGTCATCAAGTAAGCATATTTCTTGGATCAAGTCCCATCTCTATAGTTTTTAACCCTTTAACTAACACGAAAAGGAGACGACACTTGCAATCAAATTTCTTGAATAACTCATTTTTTTCATTTTTTGTCTCAAAAACATAGGTTATGACCCCTCATTGGAATGAGCTCATCGAGCTTATTCCAATGAGGGGTCATAACCTATGTTTTTGAGACAAAAAATGAAAAAACAAGAGGCCCCACAGGGGCCTGAAGCGCTCATCTTGAACAGAACACAATATAAACAGAGTCCAAGAATGAGTCTACTTTAAGCAATCCATGTCCATAGGATACAATGTCAATCCTTGAGTCCCTCAGGAGTGACAAAAAAATCCGGGCATCATGCCTTTTCTTCAGTTGATCATAATGTAAAATGTAGAGCTCCCCTATGAAGCCCTGTGATACAACCTATGTGGATTAATCTTAGTTACACACCTCTGTACTGAATTCAAAATTTTTAATTCTTCAGCAACCTGGCCAATTATGGCTCCCAAAGAGAGCCCAAATATTAACCCAGGCTCTCGATTTGAACAAAGTTGAATCTGACTTCCCTAGAGATGTTGTGTAACAAATCTGAAAGCATTCTTACTGGTGGATCTGAAGAAGAGATAATTTAAAGAAATTTCTTCATATTGCACTAAGTTAAAATTTGGGCTACCATAGTGAGCCCAAATATTAACCTACGGATCCAATTTGAACAAATTTGAATCTGACCCCCCTAGAGATGTTGTATACCAAATATAAAAGTATTCAGACTAGTGGATCTGAAGAAGAAGATTTTTGTAGAAATTCTCTTATATTGTATTTAGTTAAATTTCAGGTTCCCAAATGGACCCCAAATATTAACCCAGGCACTCGAATTGAACAAACTTGAATCTGACCCCCCCCTAGAGATGTTGCATACCAAATATGAAAGCACTCTGACTGGTGGATCTGAAGAAGAAGATTTTTAAAAATTATCCCCCACATTGAACAAAGTTAAAATTTGGGCTTCCATAGGAAGCCCAAATATTAACATAGGGACTTGGTTTGAACAATCTTGAATCTGACCCTCATAACAATGATGTATACCAAACATTAAAAGATTCTGACTGGTGGTTCTGAAGAAGAAGATTTTTAAAGAATATTCCCCATATTGCCCTAAGTTAAAAATTTGGGCTCCTGTATTGAGCCCAAATAAAAACCAATGTGCTTTAATTTAACAAACCTGTATCTGATCCCCCCTATGAATGCTGTATACCAAATATCAAAAGATTCTGACAATTGGTTCTGGAGAAAAAGTTTTTTTTAATTTTTGCAAATATGATGACTCAGCATTTTTTTGATGCCCTGTACAAAACATCCTAACATAACTGATGGCAATTTCTTTTTACCGTTCAGTTCTACTGGTCCTAAGGATTCTTCATACCAAATAACAGCTCTCTGTTCTGTGTGGTTTGGGAAATATGGGTGTTTGAAAATATTTCTATTTTTAGCTCCTGGGGTTTCCATGGAGAAGCAGGAATTTTCTTTTTTGCACGAGTCAAGTACTTATGACCCAATAATACCAAATACCAAATTTTGATCATCGGTTCAGAAAATAGAAATGATGGGCGGGGCCAAAAATCTTACCCCTCCCATTACAAAGCCAAATATTGCTTCAAGAAGTTCTTTTGAACAAACTTGATTCTACACCTCAAAAGGAAGCTCCATAACAAATATCAAGTCACTGTACCCACTGGTTCATGAGAAGATTTTTAAAATATTTTGGAGCATTTTTCCCCACCCCCTCCCTATGGGGCTGGGCATGTTGAGTTGAACAAAAATGCAATGCCCCTTCAGTACCATCCCTCACACAAACCTTCACTTGAAGTGGTTTTGAAGGAGAAGACCAAAACATGGTGTTGACGGACGACAGACAGACAACGGATGCTGGATGGTGAGCTAAAAATGCCTCAGGGAGTAGACCTGTCAGATATTCTATGGAAGACATGTATTACCTTGACATTATTTTTACAAAAGCAGCAAACAATTTTAAATGTGCTTTTGTATGCCAGAACACTGGAAATGCATTCTAAGAGGCGTCTTTTTCAAACTTTTCTTGGGGGTGCATGCTCCCAGACCCCCTAGAAATGGCCAACACTTTGTGTTGGCTATCTGCCGCTTCACAGCAGAATCCTTGGATAGTATAGCCCCCCACTTTAATTTGGCTTCCGCGGCCCCTGATAAAGATACCAGTAGCTCACCCAGACAGTCACACTGAACTAGAGCTGTAGGTTAACCGAAACTGAACCGAGGTTTTTCTTTTTTTTAAAAAACCGAAACCGTTGACATCCCGTAATGTAAGGTTTTTTCGGTTTTTTTATTAAAATACTCTCTTGCTGCAGAAATTCACAGAATGTAGCCATCCCAGAGTAGTGAGAGTACTCAGACACTGCCAATGGCAGTAGCCATCCCAGAGTAGTAAGAGTACTCAGACACTGCCAATGGCAGTGTCTGGGTACTCTCACTACTCTGGGATGGCTACATTCTGGGAATTTTCGACATTTCAGCTTAGTTGTGTTTGCAGCTTTCCTCAAGTTGCGCGTAGGTGTCAAACCTCAAAAAATGGCCAAGCACAATAAAAGTTCTGTATATTTAGGTAATTATTATATTGGCCTTCCTGATTCTTCATGTATTATAGCTCATTTCGGGCATTTATTGGGTTTCATTCAATTTCACTGCCATTCAGTTATGATTCCGGACATATAGAATGAGTTTTATTGAATTTTATTTGGCCTCATGAACAAACCAAAAACCGAACCAAACCGAGGTTTTACTCAACCTGAAAAACCGAAACCGAACAAGAAATTTAAAAACCTACAGCTCTACACTGAACCAGATGTACTCAAAAACTTCATCAACTTAACCCTTTACCTAACATGAAAAGCAGATGACACTTGCAAACAAAATTCTTAAATAACTATTATTTTCATTTTTTGTTTCAAAAACATAGGTTATGACCCCCTCATTGGAACGAGCTCGTCGAGCTCATTCCAATGAGGGGTCATAACCTATGTTTTAGAGACAAACTAGAGGTACTGTGAGCAAGCTCACAAAGTGATACCCCCGAATGTATAAGTTAGATTATCTCCCCTTGGAAATGTCAGAACGGAATTATATTGCTTCATGCACATCTTCATATGGAGTTCTTCCATTGTGTAAAGTTTCATGAAAATTCTTCTAACGGTTTAGGAGGAGAGGATGGACAGATGGACAGACAGACGGACGGATGGATGGATGGACGGATGGACAGGGTGATTCCTATATACCCCCCCAAACTTTGTTTGCGGGGGTATAAAAATGAAAAAATAATGAAAATTAACTGGTGAGTTTTGAGAATAGCGCTGGCCGTTTTTGGCCGTTACGTTAGGTAAAGGGTCAAAAAACTCCAAAATACTCAAAAAGAAGTCAACTCATTTCAAATGACAATATTATGAATTTCTTCATTATCGATCACTTGGTAGCTTATAAAACTCAGATGCATCATTGCCATGAAAAGTTCATTTATTTCACTGCTTGAAGAATGGATTTTCAATAGAATTTCTGAACAAGTCAACAAGAAAAAATACAATATGGCATTTCATATTTATAAAATTCTATCTGCAAGAGTAATTTGATAGAATAATTTGATAGAATAATTTCATAGAAATTATTTGGAATTTTATTGTAACATCAGTATCAGTCAAAATAAGTCCCAGAATAATTATTTTAGATAACTTTTCTAGACTGAATATTATAGGTAGTAATATCAGTAAATAAAGAATTCTCTTGTGGCTATTCTTCAACTTATTACATATTATCATATTTATCTTATACAATAAGTATAATTACCAAAATACAGCCAAGTCTGGAATAAGCAGACTTTCATCTGCAGAATGAGGTCCCTAGAGGGTGAATGCTACCCTGCTGTCCTCACCAAATTTACCCTCTGTGAACCTCAATCTGAATCAAGGTCTCAAGCTTAAACAAAAAGAGGAACACAGAGGAAAAAATTGGCAGACTGTATAAGATCAGCAAATTCACCCTCTGGGGACCTCATTCTGCAAATGACAGATTACTTATATCCATGCTTGAATACAGTATGTATCAGGGGCTCCTGATACAAAATCTGTATCTTGCAGCTGAATAATACAACTGCATGCACAGTTACAATTTCTTTACATTAGTATTTATAGAATATTACAAGCTTTCAAAACGTGTTTGTGAGGGCCCCTGCATGTTTCTTTATAGTGATATGGAAAGAGAAAACTAGGGCTAAGCAAGGCATGGGCCACTGCCCCGACCCGTAGGCATGTTCAAAGTAGCCTTAAAGATATTGTGGGACGAAAGAGTGAAAACAGAAAAAAGTTTAAGTCAGCAGAGTGAAAAAGGGCCATAACTCTGGGAAATGGTATTGGACGGAACCCGTTCCCTGTGCATATCCATTCCCCCATGCAGGTCTATCAGCAAACCAAAGGAGATACAAATTCAATTGATGGCTTTAAAATTACAATGCAAAACGTTTTTAAGGACAGATGGATGGACAGATGGACAGACAGACAGATGGATGGACGATGAACGGAGGGCTTCACTAGATACCCCCGAATCCTCCTTTGGAGGTCAGGGGCATCAAAAACACCAGTCAAAAGTTTAATTATTAAATTTTGGAACCATATTGCTTTTGTATCTTAATCACAGGAAGCATTCAGATTGGAACAACACACAATTATACCATTAAAGTACAGATCCTTTTCTGAATGTTGAACATGTTCACACTCACTAAGTTCATCTGAGGAAAGCAAAATTTCAAGGCAGCCGCATACAGTTTCAATGGAAATGACTAGTGTTTTTATGAGCCTGAAAATGAAATCTAAAACCATTTTTTTGAAATTTTAAAAAAACTATCAACAAAACCATATCATGTGACCCCTCGTTGGAACGAGCTCATCGAGCTCGTTCCAACGAGGGGTCGCATGATATGGTTTTGCTGAAATGTTTTGAAAAATAATATTTTTTCAACTGCTGGATTTGCATAAAACGCGGGCGAATGTGGCCGATTCGTTGGGTAGAGGGTTAACCCTTTATTTATCATAATTCAGTATTTTAATTTTTTTTGTAAAACATATTTTCCAAAAATTTCAATAAAACCATATCATGCAACCCCTAATTGGAACGATCTCTTCAAGCTCGTTCCAATAGGGGAAGGGGTTCACATGAATTGGTTTTGTTGAAATTTTAAGAAAAAGAATGTTTTTTTTTTCAACTGCTCAATTTATAAATTATGTGAAAGGATGCGTCTGATTCATTTGGAAGAGTGTTAATCAGATCTATCATCACCATTATGTTTATGTACAAAATGCTGTAACAGAGTCTCGCTCATGTTTCTAATGGTATATCTTGACTCGGCTTTGACTTATTGCGATATGGCCTTAGAAACAAGAGCTTGACTCTTGATACATTTTATACGTAAACATAATGGTGACAAAACGTAATAAACATTATTTATAATTTAAAAATATTTTACCATTTATTTATTGATGTTTAAGGTCACATATTTATGCACAATGGCTAATCATGATCGTGACAGTTTTACGGGTGGAGGAAGCCAGAGTACCCAGAGAGAACCACCGAGCAATGACGAGCAGCTGCCAGCTCCCCAACATCATAATTCCGCACTGCAGCACAGGCAGGGTTAGATTGGTTGAAGACATGCGTACCATCGACGTGCAGTACGCCTTAGTACACGGCATGATCGTGCCCCCACGTGGGCAATGGAGATTAAGTGTCTTGCCCAAGGACACAACGCGGTTGCCGCAGGTGGGATTTGAACCTAGGACCTCTCGGCTTGCAGCCTGCACCTCTACCTACTGAGCCACCACGCTCTCTATTTTACCTTCAACATAAAAGCAGCTACATACAAATTAGAGTGGAACCCTGTTAATTGAATAGCCACATTGCCAATGAAAATTATTCAATTACAAGGATAATACAATAAACAAGGATTGTGCCACTTTCCTGTATTCTAGAGATAAACTTGGCATTTATTCTATTATATCTTGTTTGACAGAGCTCCATGGGCTCTGTCAAACAAGATATAATAGATTAAATGCCTGCATTGGATGTACTGAGACCAAATAGGTCTATAAACAAAGGAAAACTGGGGAGAGTCGGGAAAATTTCTTGACAGGTTACAAGATTTTTTATTCAATTAACAGGAGTTTACTCTATAACCTATATTCAATTAACAGGTCAATTTTGTACTGGAGGTATGGTAAATGGTTTTGTGTAGGAAATTATATTCAATTAACAGGGTTATTCAGTTAAGAGATATCCAATTAAGCAGGCTCCTCTGCACTACAACAATCAATTGATCTGTGTTGTTGTATTCCGTCTCATTGACAAGATGAGATCGGCCAGATCAAATGAGATGCCGCAGACGTAAAGTTTGATCTGGCCGATCTCATCTCGTCAATGAGACGGAATACAACAACACAGATCAATTGATTGTTGTAGTGCAGTGGAGCCTGCTTAATTGGATTGACTGTTGTAGTAATTTGTTTATTATATGACAGTTAGTATTTTAAACTGATCACAACACCTGAATGAAAGTGACAATGACACAGTAGCTCAACTTGTGTAAGACATGTACATGTATAGTATGTGACACAGCAATGACACTCATCTAGATAATGACCTGATAACAAAGGTACATGTAAAGTATTGTAAAGGTCTGTACATAAATACTGACTGTAGCCTGTAACAATTGTACAGGTAAAGTATTGTAAAGGTGGGTGACAGTTAGATGCAAAACTAGAAAAGAAATCTCCATGAGGTTAATGTTACAATGGGGATCCTTGTTTGGTGCACCATAAGCCAAATGTTAGCAATTATTTTGGCCTGTTTGATTCAAACCCTTCTGAGGTTGATTCATACTAATTAATAAATATTTGTCCTTTCCTTCTTAAAATATAGGTATTTGAATTTTTATTTTTCTCATTGGAAATAGAAAATCAGGTTGTGCTAATAATGTTTACCCTCCCCAAAAAACACCAAATATTAACACAGGAAATTGGCTTCGACACATTTGAATATACACATCATACAAAAATTTATTCAATTCAGAACTTTCATACAAAAGTTCTGTCCAAAAAACTGATTGCACCTAATTTCGGTACAAAATGGCCACTGGTGGCCATCTTGAATTTCGGAGTGCACCCCAAAACACCCGTTCTCGACCCATGGTGATAAAAAAAGGTACCCCAAGAAGTTTCATAAAGATCGGTTGATAAATACGGCCTGTAGCTAGAGCCGTGTTGAGGGACGGAGAGACGTACAGATGGACAGATGGACAGATGGACAATGGGCCATGACAAAACTTCACATTTGACTGCATCAAAGTTGAGCTAAAAATAAACTCATCAACTCCTTCCAAAGGAAAAGGCATCAATAAATACATAAGTTCTGTACAAAAAAGCTGATTGCACCTAATTTTGGCACAAAATGGCCAATGGTAGCCATCTTGGATTTTGGACCAAACCCCAAAACACTTGTTCTTGTCCCATGGTGACAACAAAGGTACCCAAGAAGTTTTGTGAAGATCAGTTCATAAATACGGCCTCTAGCCAGAACTGTATTGAAATGTGCACTTACTGTGTATAAGTAGCACTGAATAAATCAAAGTTTGTCTAATTGGCCATCGGCGGCCACCTAGAAATTTCGGACCGCACCCCAAAACACTCGTTCTCATCACAAGGTGTTAACAAAGGTACCCAAGAAGTTTCATGTAGATCGGTTCATAAATACAGCCTCTAGCCCGAGTCATATTGACATATGTACTTATTGTGTATAAGTAGCACTGAATAAATCAAAGTTCATGTAATTTACATAATTTATGCACGAGAAAAAAACCTGTATTATATGTGATGTATTCCATGTTACTAAACATTCATACAAAAATTTATTCAAATCAGAACCTTCATATAGAAGTTCTGTACAAAAAACTGATTGCACCTAATTTCAGTATAAAATGGCCATCTGCAGCCATCTTGAATTTTGGACAGCACTCAAAAACACTCGTTCTCATCCCAAGGTGATAACAAAGGTACCCAAGAAGTTTTGTGAAGATCAGTTCATAAATACAGCCTCTGGCTCGAGCCGTATTGAATTGTGGACAGGTGGACAGATGAACAGACGGGCGATGGGCCATAACGTAACCTCAAATTTGACTATGTCAAAGTTTAGCTAAACATCAAATACAAAAAGAATTACATTATCCAAATAACCATTAACAATTTATGGAATCAGGGAATCCCAAAAGCGTAGTAATATCAAAAGTTCATGTCGACCATAAAACCTGAAAGTGAAAACAATGGAGGCAAGACTTGAATTCGATAACACAGATTCTCCTACGTTTTGTTGGATTCGCATATTGAAAATAGTTGTTAGATGTTATTTTGCAATTGTTCAGCACAGCATTTTCAATTAGACCTCGACTGGAATGTTTGTCAATGGAGTTTAATGAGTATACACTCGTGTTTATGTTCTGTGCTTATGTTCTATATTTATTTGTAGGTCACTGATAGAAATAGTCTGTTCATGTCTGCCTCGTTTGAGACAGGCTTGATAACGATCTGGAAAACTTGACACTCTTGTTTTTCGGAGATCTGGATTTGATGGGCAATCTGCTGTGGTATTGAGGGGCTATTTGTGGTAGTCGTATAATAAATGTCCTTATTACAATCAGCAAAAAGGTATCATGCAGTTATTTCTTCTTTATCCCTTTATCAAACATGGCTAGTAGATGACACCTGCAAACAATTTTCAAATAATTAAAATTTAAAAAATCATATTTTGACCTCCAAAACATAACTTATGACCCCCCTCATTGAGGGGTCATTTGTTATGTTTTGGAAACAAAAATTGAAAAAACAAGAGATCACACAAGAGGTGCTGACATATCTCTACTGCTGCCAAGTTGAATGAAGGATGGGGGTGTCAGGTTGGGCAATATTTTTCAATGGATATTAAAGTCTATACTTTATGTAGGTATTTGAACATCTAATTTTAAGTGATACATCATATTTTTTTTTCACACAACTGTTTTAATGGTTGCCTAAGGGAAAATATTTAGTACTGTTACACCAAAAAAATAGGCCGATTAAATCTTCAGATGTGTAGCCATACGTGCAACTAGTACAAAGGTGTTATTATCTCAGAACCAATTTTTGGAGGAATTTTCAATTTGAAGGATAAAGGGTTAATATCTCAGGATCAAATTATCAGATTTACACCAAAAACTATACAGCGCGGCACATCAGTAACCTGAAGATATATATAAAGTAACATGACAATTGGACTGATATTTTTTGAGTTCTCTCATGCCAAAGGGATTGGAAGAATTCTCAATTTGAAGGATAAAGGGTTAATATCTCAGGATCAAATTATCAGATTTACACCAAAAACAATACAGCTCGGCACATCAGTAACCTGAACACAAATCTAAAGTAAGATGATAATCCAAGCAATATTTTTCAAGTTATCGAATGCCAAAGAAAAGGATATGGATGCCGGCCGGCCGGCCGGCCGGCCGGCCGGCCGGACGGACGGACGGACGGACGGACGGACGGACGGACGGACGGACGGACGGACGGACGGACAGACAGACAGACAGACAGACAGACAGACAGACAGCAGACAGACAGACAGACAGACAGACAGACAGACAGACAGACAGACAGACAGACAGACAGACAGACAGACAGACAGACAGACAGACAGACAGACAGACAGACAGACAGACAGACAGACAGACAAAGGATGGATGAATGACGGAGGGCCAACCCGGATGCCAACATTATGTGTACAATACATGGTATGGGTACACATAAAAAAACAAAAATATTTTCACTGCTAAGAAAATATGAAGAGCATCCACAGAATATGAAAGCTTTTAATTGAAGAACTGCTTGTGCTTCAATTAAAAGCTTTCATATTCTTTGCAAGGCTTATATTTCAACGAGAATCTGAGAATCGATTCACACAAAGATTTGCGGGACAAAACCAGTGAAAATCCATGTAGATTCTGGCTGCACCTCTGCTAGGATTTGTGTGAAAAGAACTGAGTCAATTTAACCCTTTAAAGAACAAAGAGGCAGCAAATTTACCACCACAAGGCTAACATGACCTGAAATACTGTGACACTTTGTCAATAAAATACAAATATGGCTGTCATTGGAACCGGCTCAATGAGCCAGTTCCAATGACATCCATATTTGTAAGGTTTTACTGGTAAATATTGTTTAGTTTTTCAACAAGTCAGTTGAAGTTTTAAAAATTAAAAAGTTGCGTTGGATAAAGGGTTAACATGTGTTATCAGAATAAAACAGGGATTCAACCATGGTGGCCTCATGCTGGGACAGATATAGCAGTAATGGATTCTCGCAACCCTTTTCATGAGAATCCAAATGGAGTCTCCCAAATTTAGATAAAATATAAACCATGCTATGGATTCTCTGCCGAACTAGCACTTTTCAGTAGAATCCAAATATTGGCTTCCAGCACTCAACAGTTAAGCATTATTGTCTTATCAATGTCATCCTTTTGCCCAGACAGTAAGAATTCAACCAATCATAATTATCTTGTTTGACTGAGCTTGGTGAGATCTGTCAAACAAGACTGAATTTCTAAGTAAGAACAAAAAATTATCTCTGCATGACGGAGAAATTTCAGAAGTAGCCAAAATGAAGCTAACATTTATTTATTTATTTATTTATTTATTTATTTATTTATTTATTTATTTATTCATTTATTGGAGTTTAATGACACTTTCAACAGCCAGGGGCAGTTAGTGTCAGACAATTTTTATAGGTGGAAAAAGCCAAAGTACTTGGCAAAAAACACTGAGTAGTGGCGACCAACTGTCAGACTCCCCACCCAACGCACTAACTCCACACAACAGGGTTAGCATTAGTTTAAGACAAGTGCACCATCAACGTGCAGTACACCTTAATACCAGTGCCACCATGCCCACATATGGGAAATCAGGATTAAGTGCCTTGCCCAAGGACACGATGTAGTTACCCCTGGTGGAGATCGAATTGTGGACCTTTTGGTTTGATGTCCAATGCCATAACCACTGAATTAAGCTAACAGCAATAAATGAACCCTTTACCCAATGTAACGGCCAAAACCGGCCAGCATTATTCTCAAAAATCAGTAATTAATTTTCATTATTTTTTCATTTTTTGTCTCAAAAACATAGGTTATGACCCCTCATTGGAACGAGCTCGTCGAGCTCGTTCCAACGAGGGGTCATAACCTAAGTTTTTGAGACAAAAAATGAAAAAAATTAGTTATTCAAGAATTTTGTTTGCAAGTGTCGTCTGCTTTTCATGTTAGGTAAAGGGTTAAATAGATGGTGAACAGAACTGAAACTCCCTGCAGTGATCATGTAAAGTGTCTTAACAATAGACATATTCATCAAAAAGGCAATAAAGCATTTAATTTTCTCCAATCATCTGGTAGAATGAGACTGAACTGTCACACAGAAACAAACTATACATTCTGACTCTGATTGTATGATCGGAAAAGGTTTGCAAAGTAGTTAAAAAACTCAAAGTAATCTAATCAAATTGTATGATGGATATGCTGTGGACAGGAAATCAATAGAAATTGACATGCGAATGTCTCCCGACTTAAATCCTTCACCAAAATTCTCTGGAGAGAAACAAACTTTATTATTGCTTCTGTTCAGAAATGTACTCAGTGTTTGGATTGACGAAGAATTGTTCAATTTTCAAATGATGATTTAAAATAGAACCTTGCCTAATGCAATTTGAAATTTCATTCTCATCATCATTATACCATTTGCTGTGTTTACATAATTAAATGATGCTGAGAAATCTAGTGAGCAGAATTTAAATTAAACCAATCAGTCAGTTTTCTATTCTTGAAGTCTTGCATGGAAATGCATGAGAAATTTATCTTTTATTTGTAAATCTTGTTTCAAACATTTCTATAGCATCTATCGGAAAGTGAGTTATTGTTCTTGACTAAGTAATGCCGGTTGTGTTTTTTTTGTGGTTTTGCAAACATTACGACTCCATTTGATAGCACATTTTCAAGTTTTATTCTGGTGGAGAAAACCCTAGGACCTGGACTACAGTTGAAACTAGAAGTCCTGTCTCAATTGGTGCAGAAAATGTTAACGCACCCTTTACTGCAGGAGAATGAACTTGTCTGAAACACACAAGAGCATTTGCACTGTGCAATGCAAAATGTAATGCACTACTCTTGAGTGCCTAATACTAGTACAGAACAAAAAAATGCCGCTCAGGATCACCGATCCAATGTCGAGTTGTGACAACAGTTCCTCGCACCAAGGCCAACACACCAATGAAGTTTCATGACTCTAGGTTGAACCACTATCAAGTTCTCATCCGGAAACCAACTGTTGCGATATACTATGTTCAAGGTCACTGTGACCTTGACCTTTGACCTGGTGAGTCCAACATCAATAGGGTTCTTCCTCGCACCAAGGCCAACACGCCTGTAAAGTTTCATGACTCTAGGTTGAACCACTATCAAGTTATCATCCGGAAACCAATTGTTGCGATATACTATGTTCAAGGTCACTGTGACCTTGACCTTTGACCTGATGAGTCCAAGATCAATAGGGTTCTTCCTCGCACCAAGGCCAACACACCTATGAAGTTTCATGACTCTAGGTTGAACCACTATCAAGTTATCATCCGGAAACCAATTGTTGCGATATACTATGTTAAAGGTCACTGTGACCTTGATCTTTGATCTGGCGAGTCCAAGATCAATAGAGTTCTTCCTCACACCAAGGCCAACCCACCTATGAAGTTTCATGAATGTAGGTTGAACTACTATCAAGTTATCGTCCGGAAAGGAATTGTTGCGATTTACTATGTTCAAGGTCACGTTGACCTTGACCTTTGACGTAGCGAGTCCAAAATCAATATGGTTCTTCCCCTCACCAAGGCCAATCTACCTATGAAGTTTCATGAATGTGAGTTGAACCATTATCAAGTTATCATCCGGAAACCAATTGTTTAAGATTTACTACGTTCAAGGTCACTGTGACCTTGACCTTCGATGTAGCATGTCCAAAATCAATAGGGTTCTTCCTCCCACCAAGACCAACCTATGTATGAAGTTTAATGAATGTGAGTTGAACCACTATCAAGTTATCATCCGGAAACCAATTGTTTACGCCTGCCCGCCCCCACCCACCCGTCCGCCCGCCCGCCCGCCCGCCCGTACGCCCGCCCGCCCGCCCGCCCGCCATTCACCAAACTATAAGTCGAGTTTGACTTTGTCACAACTCGACTAATAATAGTACAGGGTGGAAAATTTCCTGAAAATTAATAACAGTATAGGGTCGAATAATAGTATAGGGTGGAAAATTCCAAAATGTGATCCAGCCGCTATGCTCAGAGCCATTTTTATAACACAGAAGTCTGATGCTCTTGAAGTGGTGAAGGGCTAAATTACTTTTGGTTATCATAATTTTCTCATGGATTTGACTTGTTGCAATTTATGGGAGAGTGCCTAGAGGCACTCTCCCATAAATTGCACCAAGGCAAAACTTAGTAGACTATTTAATTTTGTTTCAGTGTTGGTATGAAGCACATCCACTGGGTACTAGGTCTTAAAGTTATGTTAGCAGTACTTCAGAATAAAGCCCAAATATATGCTTCCAGCTCTCTACCAATTAACATTTCCATTGCATCCTGTGTTTGCTTGTACGTAACATGTACCTTACTAGTTTGTTTTGGTGAACTTCTTGAGATAAGCACATTCGATTGCTAAAAATTAATAATCATACAGGGTCAAATAAGGATCATACAGGTGGGAATTTTGTTCGAAAAAGAATAATCATGCATGTTTGATTATTAGGCATTCCAGAGTATTAGCAAGGTCGGTAGTGAAATCATGAACTGAACCGATCAAACAGAAACATATTGAGACTACAGTATGTGGAGGGTGGATTACTACTAAATTTCTATGGGATAGATTTTTCACTTAGTAATTATTTACAATTTCTGAGGACAAAACACAAGAAGCACTTGCAAACTTCCATCACATGGACCACCGGGTTGTACCCAGTGGTCCATGAGATGAAAGTTTACAATTGTTTCTTTTGCTGTTATGAACAATTATAAATATTTTTTGAGTGGAGAATATATGGTGCTGCAATTAGGAAGTAATCCACTAACTTCATTCTGGAAATAGAGTTGAATTTTAATATCTATTTACATCATTACATGTACATGTATCCCAGTAGAGGTTATAACAATGATGTTAATGATCTCTATTTACTAGTATAGAATTGTACAGAGTTTGTCACACTGTTTTTCTGCAGTAATTGAGTTATGCTAATGGTGCAGTTTGATAGGGACAAAAGTGACTTTACTCAGCACACTATTACCGTATTTACTCTATGTAATGGGACAGCTAAAAATAATTATTTTCACAGGTGTCCCAATTCTTAGAAAATAGGGAAAGAACACAGCCTGGTCTTGATTTGATGCTGAATAAAGTTGTGTGTGATTCGTTTTCCATCAATATATATGAAAATCGCCGTTCAGTTTTTTTTTATATTTTCATTTTTTGCTTCCAAAACATAGCTTATGATCCCTCATTGGAAAGAGTGCATTGCACACGTTTCAATGAGGGATCATAAGCTATGTTTTGGAAGCAAAAAATGAAAATTTTTAGTTACTCAAGAATTTTTTTTATGAGTGTCGTCTGCTACTAGCAACGGACCAACTGGAAACAAATCTCCTGAATGTCCCAAACTTTGGAGCATAAAAAAAATATAGCTTTCTGGAAAAAATGTATGTCCCAAATCATAGAGTGTCCCAATACATAGAGTAAATATGGTACTTCAAAATAGTGCACAATACAGTCACAGGACTTGTAGTTTCAACTGTAGTGGAAGGGGATTCGAGTTGTCCTCCTCTAGGAAAAATGTGCATGACAATCAACATGACAATCAACATTACAATCAACATTGGCTTGTACATTGCACATTAAATAAAGCGATGAACTGACTGTTATAAACTTTGACATTGTAATTGTGAAGCTCAAAATGGCTGCCACTGACCATCTTGAATTTAGGACCGCACCCAAAAACACTTGTTCTCATCCCATGATGATAACAAAGGTACCCAAGAAGTTTCATAAAGATCGGTTCACAAATACGGCTTCTTGCCCGAGCCGTATTGAATTGTTGATGGATGGACAGACGTACAGACAGGCGACAGGCCATGAGAAAACCTCAAATTTCACTGTCAAAGTTGAGCTAAAAATGAATTTTCAAAGTCAATAAAGGGGCATAACTCTGGCAAAAATTGTTGAATCACAACCCCATTCGAACTTGTCCTGTATTTTGATACACCTACGTACCAAATTTCATTTGATTTGGCTAACTATAAAGTTATCATCGGGAAACCAATGTGAAACAGATGAATGGACAGATGGCAGGATGGATGGCAAGATGGATGGAAGGATGGATGGACACCGGCTATTTAATAGTTCCCCGAAAAAACAATTTTGGGGGACAATCAGGAGGGCCATAAAGAACAAGGGCAATCACTCATCTTACAACAAGAGGCTTAATTTAATTATGCTTTAAGCACGTTACAATATTTACTACCTAGACCATAACATCTCCATGTATTTCATGATATTAGTATCTCATTATTTTGCAGTTAAGCCATTTTCCAAAAAACAATCTCTTCAGATGATTGAATTGTTACTCTCAATTTAAAGCTTGTTGTTGAAAAAATTGGGAGAAGTATCACTAGAAGGAGCATTATGATTTGAATTTAATGAAACGTTGTCGAATTTGTGAACTGGATACTCATAAAATGGAAAGTACATCCAAGCGAGAAAAATTTTTTTTGAAACATGCCCTGGTTAACTGGTAGAGTGCTAAAATGTTTTCAAATGATGTTTTGAAACATGATATTATTTTTCTCTGGAAAAGTTCACTCAAACAGTTATGTCTGATTTTGCTCCAAATTTTTATCATTTCAAATATTTTGTTTTCCATTATTGGAGAGTGCCTGAATGGGCACTCTCCAATAAATGAAAACAAAATAGTTGAAATGATAAAAATTACAAAGCCACTATAGTGGCTTCCAGCACTTTTCAGTTAAGCCATGATAGTGGCTTCCAGCACTTTTCAGTTAAGCCATGATAGTGGCTTCCAGCACTCAGCCAGTTAATACTTCTGAATTGAAATTTTCAATATATTTCATATATATATATAAAAATTTATGTGTTTACAACATCACAGCCGATATTTCTAACATCAGGTTAAAGTAGACACTAGTTTTATTATTGTCACTTTCAGCATCTATAGCTGATCACATCTAACACAGGTATGAAGTCAGGTTTTGCCATCCATCTATGCCTGCTCCGGCCACTTAAGAGGATTTTCACCCCAGGTGTTGATGGAAAAGAAGATTTATTTATTTATTGTTGGGTAGTGCCACTTCAGCATCAAAAAGGCTATATCATGGCATTGACAATTGTGAATGATAAAAAAGGTCGTTATTTTCCATGAAATAAAAATAGATATATGAAATATGGAAAGAACATAAGGAATGAAAATTCGTAGTGAAAACAATAATGTGCAAAGGTGACCAGTTGTTTAAAGAATACCGTGTAAATCAACCTGTTGAATAGATATGAATACAGTACACTCTCAGTGGACTGGTCGTAGTCCACACATAGGCAGTGATGTCTGTGCATGCGTTTACTAGGTAATAAAAATCATCATGAGCAAAATTTTAATTAATGAAGCACCGGGTTGTACCTGGTGCTTCCTTAATTAAATTTTTGATGATGATTCTTATAATTAGTGATTGAAATCTAATATTACTGCGTCCGAGGTCCGTGGAAATATTGTTCACCTATGAAAAGTGACGAGTCCATTGTGGCCGTACTGTATATGAGAGTTACCGGTAAATGAATAAAAACAATTTAAAATTTATTAAAAAGTTTGATTTCCTTTAGCAATGATAAAAATTTTTGAGAGTTTGGGTTATAAAACAAGTCTCCAAGAATCAGTGTAATAAAGTACTGCTGTCTGACATGATTAAAATCTGTACAGTGCAAAAGAATGTGCTCCACTGTCAACCCCTGCTGACAAGGAATACATTCTGGTCACATATTACCCTCTAACAAAAAGGAATGTGTAAGTCTTGTATGACCAATATGACATTGTGCCAATATTACATGATCTTTTCTATAAAGGTTACAGGACGAGTAACTATCTGCAATATTAGGTCTAATACCAGGGAGCTTGTTATTTGTTGTGCCATCCGATTCAGACTATGACATCAATTTGATGTACTGAATGTGATATATTATGTCCCTGAATGGAATCCTAAAATCAGTGATAGGCTTGTTTAAGGTCTGTATTGCTGCACTGACTGCCCTGATGTTACCAGAGATACCAACATGTCCAGATAAGACATGAAAGTATTCAAATTCTCATGAAGTTCCAATATGTGAGAGTTCTTCAACTTTGGGCTTAAGCAAAGGGGAAAGAGAGTCAGAAAAAATAATCAAGTTAATTTCCTGTACATTCTCGGTATGTTCAAGTGCTAGTTGTAATGCTTTAGTAACCAGAGCATGAAGGCCGTACATTACAAAGCCACATACCAGAAATCCACCAAATATCTCAATGTTTGGTGAAAAAAAGTCTGGAAAACTGTTATTGTGGAATGACAGCATGATGGAATGACAGAATGATGGATAGACAAAGGTAACACTACATGCCCCCAGCCATTTTATGGCAGGGACATAATGATCTTGTGATACGTCAAGAAATTACCTTGAAAGTCACCAAATTCTCCCTTCATATATACCTACTTGGTACATCCAATACAGACATTTAATGTATTATCTCATGTTTGAGAGGCCTGCATCACAAAGCACTGCTAATGCCCCGGACCGCAAATTTTTTTTGTAAGTCGAAAGAGTGAAAAAGACCAATCACTCTGGAAGCAATATATGGAAGTAACTCATGCTGCACAGGTATTGTAACCACATGATGCTTTAGCACCACACCAAATATCATTCAAATCAGAATAGCAGTGGTTGAGATACATGGGAAAATGTTTGTAAAGAAGGAAATTTTGAAATTTCCAAGTCGAAAAAGGGCCATAACTCAGGAGAAAATGTGTGGAAGAAACTCCCTCTAGGCAAGTATCATTACCCCCATGATACTCTATCACTGCACCAAATATAATTCAAAATGGAGTAGCTGCAGCTGAGCTACATGGAAAAATGTTCAGACAAAAGGAATTTTGAATTTTTTAAGTCGAAAAAAGACCACAACTCTGGAAAAAATGTATAGAAAAAACTCACACAAAACAGGTATCATTCTCACGTGATGCTCTGTCAAATCACCAAATAGCATTCAAAGTTTATCTCTAGAATACAGGAAACTGATGAAATCTGTCAACTGAATACTGGTAATTGAATAATTTTCACAGGGAAAGTGGCCATTCAATTACAAGGGTTCCATTTTGTACTCATATGTAAACTTTGACTAAAAATGTAATGTTTTCTATTCCTTTGATAAAGCAGAAAAAACACTGTTTGCTCCACTTCCTCAGGTTCCCCATATAGATACCATATCATCTCTTGAATGCTAAAGCATTGAAGATGGCCAATTATTGCACTCAACTGATCATATATTATTCAATTAAGATCTGCAACAGAGCTGGTCTACAAAACTGAGTAAAAATGGAGGTTCTTATGCAGGCCTGAAAATAAGGAGTCTGACATTTGCAGAATGAGGTCCCCAGAGGGTGAATTTGATGATGCTATCCCATACAGTGGGCCAATTTATCCTCTGGGTACCTTTTTCTGTTCAGTTTTGAGACCCTGATTCAGATTGAGGTTCACAGAGGGTAAATTTAGTGATGCTACCCTGCTGTGCATGGTAGCATAATAATAATTTTAAAGCCTAGAATCCACACATGGTGCTCAATGGCTTACAATAATTGCATACATACACATACACACATACACATACATTCTCTCACAGATACTATGAGCATCACTAAAGTCACCCTCTGGGGACCTCATTTTGCAGATGACAGCCTGCTTATTTTCTGGCTTGTTCTTATGTACTTGTTTTTCAGAGATGCTGTACATGTTATGAAGTCTGTGGCCACAAACTGGGCAATCCATTGGTAGATGTATGAGTGATATAAGATGGATAGATGATTTTCATAACTGTCGAGTTACTTGGTAATTTAAAAATATAATTGCACATAATAGCGGGGGAGGAATTCGTCACATACAGGTGAATTGTGCACTTGGTGATACCTTCTTGAAATTTGGCACACTGTTAGTGTAGGCTATGAGGTTCTCAAAAACGATCGGCTACAAGTTGACACCGACCGGTGGCGACCAGTAGCGGCACAATCCAAAATGGCCGCCAGCGGCTGAAGGGAACCTCCTTTTCGACGGTCTACCGACTATACATCCGATTGTAAGGGCGCGAAAGTGAACTCTGATCCACGCACGTGTTGGAAACAGACGTGGGAGATGATGTAGAATAAAACGAGATTCTCTATACGGACGCATCAATTTCTTGGAACTTGAAAAGAGCGTTGTTTCTCCGGGATCAGCGTCATTCAGGCAAACCTGAATGACGCTGATCCCGGAGAAACAACGCTCTTTATGAAGCAGTCTCTTTGCCATACAATCTCTTGTTTGGCGTAATTCCGCAAGCAATTCTGATTTGTCTGTCGAAATTAATTCGAGAACGCGATTGTTCACAAAAATCATTCACAGAATGAGTGAGAATCCTCTTCGTGTACGGACTAGTACTGACTGGGAACGTTGTTGCTTTTGCCAGCAAGACAGTTCCAAGAAATTGATGCGTCCGTATAGAGAATCTCGTTTTCATGACGCCTATAAAGCTATTGAGGAAGACATAACGCGCTTCCTAGATAATGGCGTTGAGCTTCCATATAATTTGACCATTGATTGTTTGATGAGAGAGAGTGATGAGTGTATGTCGATGTCACTGTTGACGAATAAGGCAATATATCATAAGACATGCCGTGACAGTATTCGGACTCACATCGTACAGCGCGTGCTACACAAGCGAGAGCGAAATGAGGCAGTGGCATCCTGCTCCACGCTGAGTCCTAAAAGAACACGGACAAGTTTTGAATCTGGCTGTGACAGGAAACTGCCCCAGTGTGTTTATTGTCACAAACGCGAAGGTGACAGCAGTGAGCCTATTTGCAGATCAATGTCTGATAACAATAAACTCAAAATTATGGCAAAGGAAGCCGAGAACTGGGTTGTTTTTTCTCGGGTCAATGCAGCATTTGATTCCGCTGCTAGTGATCTTTACTATCACAAAACCTGTTATTGTAAGCTTGCCAATGAAGCACGAGCGGCTAAATCTAAAAAGTCGAAGAACGCCGAACATTCCGCGTCAGGCCTGCCCTATGACCCTCTCGTTATGGCAGAGCTCATAACATTTGTTGAACACAACGATTCCGCGATGAAGCTTGTCGATCTCAAGAATCTGTACAGTCGGAGGTTGAAGCAAGTCGGTTCTGATTGGCTTAGTGAAGAAATACATTCCACTCGATTCAAAGAACATTTGTTGCAGAAATTGGGCGATGGCTGGGACGCCTTCACACAGGGTAGAGATGTGTTTATTTCAAGTAGGTTTCGAGTTGGCTCCTTGTTGTCCGAATCTTCAACTCGTATAGTGTCTGAGGAAGAGGCAAAAAAGATAGTTGATGTGGGTCTTCTTCTGCGTAAACACATACTCATATCTCAAGCTCCTTTCACGGGATCATTTTCATCTTATTGCTTGAGCGAGCCTGTACCCAACTCACTCCTGACTCTTCTTAGAGTTCTACTTGAGGGCACATGTAGTATACAGAACTTAGGCGATGATGAGACTGTTAATGCCAAGACTCGAGTGGCTTGTACTATTTCACAGATGTTGATCAGCAATTCAGCGAAACGCTCCGAACATGCACAAAATGTTCACCAGAGACGTGACAGAGAAACTCCAATGCCTCTTTATGTGGGTTTGAAGTTGCATGCCCATGATCGTATGAAAAATCTTATCAGAGATTTTCATCAAATGGGACTCTCTGTCTCTTATGATCGCGTAATGGATGTTCGCAGGAGTTTCGCGAGAGCTGTTTCACTGCGGTTCAAGAACGAAGGTGTTGTAGTCCCAGCTAACTGCAAACGTAATGTTTTCTCGATAGGAACCACTGATAACATTGATGTATCTGGTAGATCTGATATGCATGGTACGTCCATCACACTCATTGGTCAACTGAGCAGGGACAATGTGGGTACTGATCCCCCACCACTGAGTTTAGATGTTCCAGAAGACACACAAATTGAACTCCCAGACGACTATGCATTTGTTCCTTTCGTTGAAGACTTTGGTGGGGACATCAGGCTTGAATCTCCAGATGAATGTAATGTACGGCCCAATGAATATGCAGATTTGAACGTGGGAGAGAATGACTGGTTGTCTCATGTGTCACAGATCAGCAATAAAGGGAAGGTTGATGGCAGCTGGCAGCTTGATGAAGTCCCTGTGACCTTTTCAGGCTTCTTTTCAAAACATGAAGATCAAGACAATGTCAAACCTCGTGCAGTTATTGGGGTATTCCCTGTTTTCAGTGAGCAGAAAGCGGACTCACTCAGTATGCAGAAGCATGCTATGTATGTGGTCAGGGAAGCTACTGCTTTCGTAAACCCCGGCCAGATACCTGTCATTGAAGGTGACTGTCCGTTGTATGCCAGGCAGAAAAAATGTCAATGGCTGTTCCCAGAGGAGATAGGTGAGGATCGAATGGTGTGTATGATTGGATTCCTGCATCTTGAAATGTGCACCCAAGAAGCTGGTGGTAAGCTTATGGGTGGTTCTGGTTGGGAGCGAATGTTTCACCTCGCAAAGATATTCACACCCGGTGTAGCATCATCCCTACTTGGTGGGAAACATGTCAAGAGGACGCGACAGGCATATCTTCTCACTCTAGCTTGGCTTGAGATCCTCAGAAAGAATGCTTATGAGATTTACTGTCAGCAGACTGGGCCCCATGAGTCATTTGAAATGTGGGAACAGAGGATTCTTTCACAATCTCCAACTGCGCGCTATTGGGGTGAAATCGTTCGGAACTTTCTCTTGACAAGCTGTCAATTCGTTCGGAACCAACGAATCGGTAACTGGCCTGGTACACTGTGTTCTATCGATGAGTTGTGCAGTTACTTTTTTGCCCTAGGACATACAAATTATTGTCGGTGGGTCCCCGTATTTCTGAGAGACATGTCTCAGCTACCCAGGCGGCATCCTTCAATCCACAACAAATTCATGGAAGGCCATTTTGTGGTCCAGCGTAGTGAGAGGAAGTTCAGTATGATGGGTTTAGATCAGAGCCAAGAACATAGTATCCAACTACTCAAAGAAGACAGTGGTCCAAAAGGTCTCTATGGCCAGGCTGAAGAGAAAGTCGTTATTGAGCTTTCAAGGTCAGAAGTTCTGCGTGTTATAGATGAGTATGAATATGCAAGTTTCCACACAACATCATCAGATAACACGGAACACCCGGAAAGTTCGGTATCAGAGCAGAAAAAATTTCTGAATCAATTGAAATCTCTCCTCGATCTGGTGAATCAGGGACTCATTATCAACCCTTATGATGAAACTAGTGGTCAGCTGGTGACATTAGATACTGGTGAATATATGGACCCCGAAGTTAGTAAGAGTTTACGGTCATTACCCGAAAGGGGCAAGCATTTATATTCCACTTTCTTGAAGGAAAGGCTTGTGGAATGCACCGTACCCCTGAATGATGTTATTCCCAAGGCAAATATATATACCTTCCTTAACCCACCCCCAGCCAACCTGGACAAAGGCCGAGACAAACTCATGTCAAGTAAAGCAACTGCCGCAATAGTTACCCAGATGTTCGTTTCACTGCAAGCCCGGCCTGATTCAAACATGGATGAGTTTTTCATGCACGAGAATGCACGTGATCCGCCAGCATTATCCGATAGAGGTAAGCTACGGAGTGGGACAAAATCTCAAATTCTCAATTGTTTACCAGCTATTCCTGCACAAGGGAAGAATTCAGCAGCTAGACAAGCTTCAGTTGTCATCTTGGATATGCCTGCTGTAGTCCATGTAATCAAACCACAGAAAGCGGATCTGTTTGGAGAATATGCTCGATTGCAATTATTGCCATACATCGAATCTCTGATTAACACGAACACCACAAGGGTTGATGCGATCTATGACTGTTACCCCGAAGGCAGTTTGAAGAATCAGACGCGAGCAAAACGCCTCGGTGAGACAGCAGTTAGGTTGATACGGGTGTCCGAGAACGTCCCTTTACCTAAAGGGAAGAATTGGCAGGCATTCTTGAAAGTTAGTGAGAATAAAGACGAATTTTTCAAGTTCCTGTCTGCTGAACTGCTGAAATTAACATCAACATCCGAGTACCAGTTGTTAACGACATCAGGAGAATATGTACTATGCAATAAGGATGTTAGCTTATGTGACATATCTCCATCGAACCACGAGGAAGCAGACACGCGCATGATGCTTCATCTCAACCATGCAGTCTCACAAGGTCACAAAATAGCTTTTCTTCGCACGGTTGATTCTGATGTCGTCATTCTGTCTTTGCACCATTTCGCAACATTCCGTGACCTTGGACTCAGTGAGCTGTGGATTGGGTTTGG
Source organism: Pictodentalium vernedei (assembly GCA_031216915.1). NCBI lineage: Eukaryota > Metazoa > Mollusca > Scaphopoda > Dentaliida > Dentaliidae > Pictodentalium > Pictodentalium vernedei. Next base: position 845,452,467 of record CM062297.1, read on the forward strand.
AATTGGAAAGGCATATAAAGATATGCCAATTCATGAGATAGCTTCACAACTTGGACCTGATTACTGTAAGGCCCTGACTTTCTTCCACGCCTTCACAGGTTGTGATGTAACATCCAGCATGCTCGGCATTGGGAAGAAGACAGGATGGAATGCATGGATGAATTTTCCCGCATCAACTGAAATGATGATAGAATTGACTGAGAATCCGCAAGTCTTTTCAGAGGATTCCCCTCATATGCAGCATATCGAAAAACTCACCATACAGATGTACAGTAACAGTTGTGTCAGTACACGTGTCAATGATGCGAGACGGCATATGTTCACACATGGCCTTAAGTCTATGGAAAACATCCCGCCCACCAAAGCAGCTCTGTATCAACATGTAAAAAGGGTAATTCTTGTGTCATCTTTCATTTGGCATCGTGCTCTGCAGAAACACTTATGTGTGCCAGACCCATCACAGTACGGATGGGAGTGGAATCCACGTCTCAATATTCTGGTCCCATTTTGGACTCACCTAGGAGACGCAAGTGCTGCATGTGCACTGATGCTCCACTGTAGTTGTGCCAAGGCCTGCAAGGGCAATTGCAAATGCTTGAAAGCTGGATTAAGGTGCACACCTTTGTGTAAGTGTGAAGGTGGCTGTTGTAACAATATTGAGTAGTATACTGTCATGTTAGGACCAGTCATCTCCTATTCTGGTATTTTTTTTTCCATTTTCGGCCAGTTAACACATGTCATGTTTCTAGTTGAGTTGATTTTGCTAACAAATGTTCATCCCATGTGGCTTGCTACATTGTCCGGGGTATAGGAATACAGTTTTAGATTTCGGAAAATAGTCTGTTATTTACTGCACAAGACGGTGTTAATTCATGCATAGCATGATACAATATCCCCAACTATTTTGCCTCTGTACAACAGTTGATACCTTCGTTCACCCGTGTGTTCATCTATGGTATCCTTGTCTTTCTCTGGCCATAGGCCACATGTGACTAGTCAGTTCCTACTCCATAGCAAATCAACTTGGAAATCCTTCATCTTGTAGCGCACTCATGTCTCAATGAATCCATACCTGAGTTGATCTAATAAATCTAACGTAAGGTATCAAATTGCCATACCGGATCATATTTCGATAAGTTATTCGCTAAAACATTTCGACCACTCATCGACATCAAAGGTCATGTTTTGGCTCCCAGTGGTGGCTATATCTCTATATCCCTGGTAAAGTAGCATACCATGAGGGATGGGCATTAAGTGTCGGCAACATTAATCCTGACTTGGAACACACCACATCTTAACTGGCCGAAAATGAAGAATACTACTTGTAGTCAAAAAATATTCCTGTACCTCGAATGACTGCAAACATACACTCACCCCTTCTAGTCCCATTTTGCCAATGTTCTATACTGGCAAGATAACATTGTATAATTAACAACGGGAACTAATGCATCCCGAGTTCATTCCAGCACTGCCCTTGCTGGCAGACGTGTCGCTATGGTGTTGAGATTGAACCAGAACTCCTCTAGAAATTTGATAGTTTTATTTTCTTAGAAAATAAATCTATCGAAAATGCCGGAAGTTGAGAATAGACTGTCACTTTAATTGGATTATCAAATGTCCAAGTATCCCCACTGCTGCATACTATCGAGTACCCTTGTTCATGTGTTGACAGGAATCTCTCATACCATGTTCATTTGACCATTGCATTCCCGAGAAACATTCAACACTAATTTATCTACGGACGGACGATCATACTGACAGTCAGACACACAGACGCACACATCGACGGAAATTCTGATCCCATTATCCATTAATCTTCCCCCCAACTTGTTCCAAGGGCTTCACTCCATCATTCACATCAATTACAGCACATGTATGGTGTTAGGTTTGGAGCTTCAGTTGTGCGATCGGCGAAAATAGCTTTTTTTCGATCCGCTTGGCGGCCATTTTGGATTTCGCTGCTAGTGGTGGCTAGAGGATGGTGCCAACTTGTAGCCGATCGATTTTGAAATCTCTGATGCCTACCCTTACATCATGCCAAATTTCAGGAAGGTATCACCAAGTGCACAATTCTAGCGAATTCCTCCCCCGCTATAATGTTATAAGAGTTATAAGATGATATGAATATAATGTATATGACAATTATATCATGGCTCATATAATGTAATATATTGTAATGAAACCCCCCACGTCTGCCCACAGTTACAAATTTATGAAGAAACCTCTCAAACCCATAAAACAAAAGGTAATTCTATTTCCGTTTTCATTTCCTATAATATAAGAATGAATAAGTTTTGTAACCTTACTCTAAATGAGTTATCCCAAAACAAATTTGTCTGGAAAAAGTCATCTAAGCCTATAATGTATTAACTTTACCAGCACTCAGTCAAAAAAATAATTAAAAAGCACATTTGGCAAACATTCATGGTTATCACACTGAAGAAATATTTTCACTTACGCTGACATTTCAGTATTAAACTAACCAGGTTTATGAAGCTCATGGCTAGATTCATTCCTTCTTTTCCCCATAAGACAAAAACATTACAATAATTTCCTTATTAATTCAAGTAAATTTGACTGTTACACAAGGTACAGAGATGTAAGTGAAAGTCACTGAAAAATCCTGAAACTACTTATCTACCCTTTAAATAGGGTTCTTACAAGGGTATAATGTCAGTACATGTAGAGTCATAATTTTCTTGAGTTTGTTGTTAAATCAAGCCATGGCTAGCAGCCATGGCTTGATTTAACAACAAACTCAAGAATTTTTTTGTTTTGAGTGGTGTACACGTAAAAAATCTTGGAAATAAGCCTTTGGGTTTAAGAAAAGTATAGAAATTTGATTTTGGAAAAGTATACAAGGCTTGTTATAAATTTACATAAAATCCTGAACTTGAGGATCAATTTCTGTGAAAAATCCAGAATTCAGGAAAAATGCTGAAAACTTTCATCTCAGCAAGATACCATGTCAAGAAATTATTTTGTTTTCTTCGTGGAAAGTCTGAACACTGAAAATACTTGTCGACATGTCTTCCATTTTTCTTCAACAATAAATGATCTAAAACCAGACTCACTACTCACTCACACTTGCTATCCTCAATACAGATTTGTATTTCGTCTAGACATTTTTACTTGGGGGAAATACATTCTTGTTTTTTGGGCATCCAGATAGTTAAGGTAGCGATATATCCAGATTGGTAATCGAGAAATATTGTTAGTCTGGCTTTATTCTTCTCTAATCATGCTTAGTTATGACCTTTTGAAATTTGGACCGATTCTTTTACTGGTGGTATTGTCTAAGTTCAGTTTCAGCTTACAATGGTTCCTATCAATCAAAGGGAAATTTTCCTGTTTTGATATATATCCAGGAGAACAATTACAGGAAACAATACAGGCTGTCAGAGAAACAAATTTGTCTCACCACAGTAGGGATATACAAAACATTACTACGGAATAGTAACTGATAACCCTTAACTCATTGGATGCAGTTGACAGACATTTTCCATCTCGACAAAAACCTGAAAAGTATAATTATGAAATAACCCTTTACCTAACGTGAAAAGCAGACGACACTTGCACAAAAAATTCTTGAATAACTAATTTTTTTCATTTTTTGTCTCAAAAACATAGGTTATGACCCCTCGTTGGAACGAGCTCGAGCTCGTTCCAATGAGGGGTCATAACCTATGTTTTTGAGACAAAAAATGAAAAAAATAGTGAAAATTAATTGGCGATTTTTGAGAATAGCGCTGGCCGGTTTTGGCCGTTACGTTGGGTAAAGGGATAAACAGGCACAGATGAGATGAAAATACAGGTGCTTTTCTTTCCATTCCGGCCACAATACTCTGAATTCATACTTGCCAATGAACCCAAATTAGACTAATCTGAAGGCGTGCTTCAGTCAATTACTTTGAAAAAATTTTTTATCAGTTAATGGCATCTGTTATCAAAATAGTGCTACAGATTGTGTTACAAGTGGAGATCAAATTGTTGTGCGGACAAAGTTTTTCTCGATAAAAATATTTTTTGCCTCATCTTCCAAGCTTCACAAAATGACAAGCACATTCTGCTCTTAAGAAAATCACAGGAATTAATTGCAGATGGCACCTTATTGCACTTAAATAATGAATTGATGAGAACTATTACAGAAAAAGAATCATGCAGTCATGAAATTTATTGAAATAAAAAAATTAAGTGCATAGCAGTCAGTACAATATTGTCAATTTTTGTTCCAAAATATAGCTTACGGCCCCCTCATTGGAACAAGCTTGAGTTCATTCCATAGAGGGACCATAAGATATGTTTTTGAAGCAAAAGCTAAAAAAAAAAAAAAATCTGAATGGTGGGTTTAGATTATAGCATTGAGTGGAATAGACCAGTATGTTGGGGGTTTGGTGAAAGTTCAACCCTTTACCTAACGTAATGGCCAAAACCGGCCAGCGCTATTCTAAAAAATCGCCAATTAATTTTCATTATTTTTTTCATTTTTTGTCTCAAAAACATAGCTTATGACCCCTATGTCATAAACTATGAAAATGAAAAAAATGAAAAAAATTAGTTATTCAAGAATTTTTTTTGCAAGTGTCGTCTGCTTTTCAGGTTAGGTAAAGGGTTAATAGTTGAGTGCTGAAAGTCTATATTTGGACTTTATTCTAAAGTATGGAATGTGGCGGCTCGTTGGTTTGAGCATTGGACTTCTGATTGAAAAGTTGTTCTACCTGACCCATGTTATCTGCACTGTGTCCATGGATGAGACACTTAACTGGTAGAGTGCTAAATTATTTTTGGACATCAAATCTTGTACACATGTATTTGCCTTGATACAATTTATGGGAGAGTGCATACAGGCACTCTCCCATGAATTGTAACAAGGCAATCCCTTACAGACTAAATAATATTACTTCAAAGCACATCCATTGAATACGAGCCTTTAAGTTGGAGTACGTGCACTTCAGAATAAAGCCCAAATATGGGCTTCCAGCACTATATCAGTTAATCCCAATTGCCAAATTGCATGTTGATGGTGCACATGTCTTCAATCACTGCTAACCCTGCTTGTGTGAGGTAACTAAGTTTGATAGTCCAAGTTACTTGCCACTGCTTAGTCGTTCTCTCCAGATAATCTAGTTTCCTCCAGCTTCCTCCACCCATAACACCACCGAACAATAAATAAATATTTACCAAACTTAATTATTCATTTATTTACTGGTGTTCAAGGTCACATATTTCTGCACAATGGCTAACCGTGACTGCCACATGGAAATAAAGTCAAATTTAGCCAATCGTCTTTTCCCAGGTTGCCCATTTTAGAGGACTTCTGCCCCAAGCATTGGTGACTGGGTCCTATTTTATCAGTAAAACAGAGGTTGTTTATCACATTACAGCACTGCTTCACTTCCTGGGGTTCCCACGGGGAACCAAACTTAAAGGCTTCAAATAATAAGTAAATATGCTTTATTTTATCTGCTGAGGGCAATTGTAGTCTGCATTGATATGCCTTGTTACAATTTATGGAGGAGTGACACAGACACTCTTCCATAAATTATAATAAGGGAAAGACATCTGAATAAATTTTAATGACCAAAGATTATTATTATCCCTGGTGGGTGCGGGTGTGAGATGGGGAAATCTCACCCTCAGGACGAGATATTTGGTCCAGACACTTAGCTTGCCGAGTGTCTGGACCAAATATCTTGTCCCGAGGGTGAGATTTCCCCATCTCACACCCGCACATATCAGGGGTATTTTTTCTCCCCCCACCAAAACAGTCTGATGTCATCAAAAGTAATTCAGGGGCACGTGCAGCTATATCGAAATATTTTGTTGTCCATTTCTGAAAAAAATGATTTTTGCTTATCAGAAAGAGCGCACAAAGTTCTGTATATACCATAGGTATGTACCACAAAATTAAATCCAAATGCCGGCACGACAGGGGTTAAAGATTTGTAGTGAAACGAATATTGATACATTCCGATGATGTCATATTATGAATTCTGCAATGTATTCACATAACTTTTTGATGGGAATTTTGTGCAACTCGCCCCACTCATAAAGGCGTTCATCCAAAAATCCATATAAAAGAGTCAATTATCCTTTGGTTTTGCGGTCTGTGTTTTTATTTCTATTTTCTTCGATGAACGTTCGTCTGCTAATATTTCTGAAATGTGACACCATGCTGTTTATTTACAGAAGAAAGTGCGATAATTGAATAGTCCTGCATTCAGTAAATATGCTAATAAGCCAATATTGGTTGGTCACATGGGTGGGGTGAGATAGCTGTCATGTGGGCGGGGTAAGACAGGCATATCTCTCCTAGCTGACTCACACGACTTTACATATGTCTCAGTACCTTAGTGGTGGCAGGAAATTTAGTGCTCTACCAATTAACTTCATCTGATACAAGCTGTATGCAAGATTATCAATTTTTCCTAAAAAGCTCTAAAATTCTGTTTTTCACCTTTCAAACTCCATCAGGCAGAGTTTGGAAGAAAAATTCAAATAAAAGTTTTAAATAGTTACATCACACTTTTGGTGCTGTTTGTCATGGCTGATTTACAGCAAATTATAGGGTAAGGAAAGGACTCAGGAAAACCACCCAACTATGAGGAATGGTAATCAGATTTGTCAACTGATTTCACATCAATCTTTGTGTATTTGATGTATTTGCTATGTGAGGTCTAGAACGACAGAACATTATGCCAACCTTCATTTCATAATTTATTTATTAGAGTTTAATGACACTTTAACACCCATGGTCATATCATGTCGGTGACAGTTGTATGGGTGGAGGAAGCCAGAGTACCTGGAGAGACCCAGCTCCCCAACATTGCAAGTCCACACTGCAGCACAGGCAGGGTTAGAATGGTTGAAGACATGCACACCATCGACATGCAGTACGCCTTAGTACACGGCGTCATCATGCCCCCAGGTGCATGCCCCCATGTGGACAACCGGGGTTAATTGCCTTGCCCAAGGACACGATGCAGGAGTCTGAATTGATCGCTCAGACAGTCACCTATCCAAGCACTAACCAGGCTCAACACTACTTAACTTCGGTGATCTGAGGAGAACCGGTTACCGCAATGCCACCGCTCCCCCATTTCATAATACAGTAGAGAAGTACAGAATATACCTACAGTATCTTGGTGTATTTGGTACACCAAGCTACTTTGGGTATATTTTATTTATACCATGATCATCAGATTACTAAGAGTCGCTATTATTTTTTCTCGATTTTACTGAGCAGCAGCCGAACAAACATGCAAATTTGTTTTTGTTTACATGAGTATCGGTGGGCGGTACTTCTGCTATCAATTTTATCACTGAAATGAAATAGAAAAAGAAACAGGGCCTTTTTCATTTTAATATTTATTTATTTATTTATTGGTGTTTAAGGTCACATACTTATGCACAATGGCTAACCGTGATCGTGACAGTTTTACGAGTGGAGGAAGCCGGAGTACCCGGAGAGAACCACCGAGCGACGACGAGCAGCTGTCAGCTCCCCAACATCGTAACTCTGAACTCTGCACCGCAGCACAGGCAGGGTTAGATTGGTTGAAGACATGCGTACCATCGACATGCAGTACACCTCAGTACACAGCGTCATCGTGCCCCCATGTAGGCAATCGGGTTTTCATTTTAATAACATAATAACATACTATTTCGAGTTATGGATGCTTTATTAACATGAGACAATGCATGTTTGTTAATTTTTGGTGTTTTATGAGGTAAGCTCATTTAAAAACGTAATAAATAATTGCCACTTCCATTTCACTCTTCGTGAGGCGACATGCGATAATTTTAGACAAGTTCACATTAAGGTCGATGTCACCAAAGGTCAAGGATGTAGTTCCACTGTTGGTGAAAATTTTAACTATTGAAATCCGATTGCTGGCGTGTTCACCACTGTATAAAGCTAAAATTTATGTCATGGGCTTTTCATATATAGTGGAATAGGTAACCATGGTACAAATGAATACAAGAGATGTGCACAATTCTCCAAAGTATGTCAATTTGAACAGTCTAGCCAAGCTTGTCAACTTGGTCTAAAAAGAAAGGATTTTTAATTTTATTAAATTTATTTCATAAAAAATAAAGTGTGAAAAATGAAAGAGAACTGTATTAAAAATCTAATCCACAGATCCTTTACCTAACACAAATAGAAGATACAGTAGAGCCCTTTTTAATTGAATAGACCCTTTGTCAGTAAGAATTATTCAATTAACATGCGTATTCAATTTATAGGGACCTGATCACTTTCCTATATTCTCGACATAAACTGAGCATTTAGTCTATTTTATTACTTTCCAAAGTGTGATTTACTGGGATTTCCGGGTTTGATTATAAACGATAACTTCACAAGTGAATTATGCAATCAACAATTGGGTCATGTATCCGTGCGTGCAAATGAAGACGCTTTACCATGGGTGTAATGGGGACTTTATTGTTTTTTTAACCCTTTACCTAACACGAATAGCAGACGGCACTTGCCAAAAAAAAATTCTTGAATAACTATTATTTAATTTTTTATCTCAAAAACATAGGTTATGACCCTTCATTGGAACGAGCTCGACGAGCTCGTTCCAATGAGGGGTCATAACCTATGTTTTAGAGACAAAAAATGAAAAAATAATGAAAATTAATTGGCGATTTTTTAGAATAGTGCTGGCTGGTTTTGGCCGTAATGTTAGGTAAAGGGTTAAATAATATAAATATTATTAATAATGAAAAGTAATAAACAGAGTAATTGCTTGACTGTACTGGTTACTTGAAATAATTCATTCGAGGCGAGGGCTATACTGTAAAACACTTGTGCGCATTCGTGCACTCGTGTTTGTACAACGTCCCTCACCTCTCATGAATTATTTCATGTAACTAGTCCAGTCAAGCGATTACTCTATATATCTTCTTAGATGATCTCTTTTAGCTCTGTCAATTAAGAAATAAGTGATTAAATACCTGAACTGGATGTATTGAGGCCAAACGGGACGATATACAAGGGTAATTCAGTGTGTGTCAGCATAATTTCTCGACATATTGCAAGATTTTTATTCAGTTAACAGCAGTGTACTCTATAATCTATGTGCATTTAACATGGCAAGTTTGTACTGAAAGTGTAGAAAATTGTTTTGTGTTTGGAAAGTATACTCAATTAACAGGGAAATTCGATTAAAAGATATAAAGTTAAGCGGGCTGCACTGTACCTGAAAAAAATATTTCTGAGTAACTAAAAATTGTATTTTTTTAATTCCAAAACACTCATTGGCCTGAGGAGTCACAAGGTTTGTTTTGGGTAAAAAGTGAAAAAATAATTTTGAAGGATGTTTTTTGAATACATGGATGGCCGGATATGGCCAATGCATGAGCTAAAGGGTTAAAAAAAGATATTAAAGCATTACCGATACTGTCCTCCGATTGAATTTTTTTATTTCTAAAGCATAGCTTATGACCTCTCATTGGAATCTGGGGTCACAAGGTACATTTCAGATAATAAAAAAATAATTTTAGGCCTAAAAAAGTTAAAAATCTATTTCTTGGGCCCTTCCACATGGTCCTTTTGGCTGCTGCGTGCTCTCTTTTTATAACCAATGCAAACTTGAAGAAGTGAAAATATTTTACCCAAGTTAATAAAATTGATAAATTTGTCCCTTAAGTGCAAGAAAGCATTGCAAAGCCTTTTTGAACTCAAGGGACGAAATACACCACCACCCATGCTATTCTGTTCATTATGAGGCCTAAAACATAAAATGAACCAAGAATATGAACTTTTGATAGCAAAGAAATAATTACAAGAGGCCTCTCGGCCAAGATTACTCCGCCCAGGGCAACTACTTTCAGAGGCAGCCATATACAGGGTAACATTTCATCCCCAATCTCTGATTCTGATAACCCTTTACCAAAACAGATAGCAGACAACATCATCATTTTTTGTTTCAAAAACATAGCTTATGGCCCCTCATTGGAACAAGTTTGTTGAGCTTGTTCAATGAAGGCTCATTAGCTTTGTTTATTGGACAAAAATTGAAAACATAATAAAATTTGTCAAATACATTGGTGTTACTTTGACCAGGTAATCTGTGACCTTAACTTTGATGGATACAGACCTTATTGTGATTGAAGGCACACTGTCTATTGACAATACATACTGTTATAAAGTTTTGTTAAAAAATATCCAGTGGTAAAGAAGTTATGGCTCGGACAAACAAAATGTTGACGTTTTCCTGAGTGTTACCTTTACCATGTTGCCTGTGACCTTGACCTTAATGGATACAGACCTTATTGTGATTGATGGCACACTGCATATTGACAATACATACTGTTATAAAGTTTTGTTAAAAAATATCCAGTGGTAAAGAAATTATGGCTCGGAAAAAAAAAATGTTGACGCTAGACGACAGACGGACGGATGGACAACTCAATATCAGAAAAGCTCTGCTGACTTTGTCAGGCGGATCTAATAAAATATAAAAATAAAAAAAACGCCCGCCCACATGCAATTTTGCAAAAAAATGGCCTGAGAATCAGATGATCTACTTTGTGGGGCCTTAAATGCCAAGTTTTGTATATAGGAATGGCTATATATGGTCAATGCATAAGATAAAGGGTTACAAAAAAGACATTAAAGCCTTACCGATATTGTCCATCGATTGGATATGCCTGACGTCGTTTTGGTGATAAACAATTCAACCTGTTGTTGCTGTGATTATTCCCCATAATATTCCAACAGAGATATGATTTCACTTTGTGCTAGCACAGTTTTGTTTCAATTATTTGATTTTAATGCAGTGAAAAAACATTCCAAGTTGTTGTTCTTGACTTCCTGTTGTAACTGTTTTCTCCTGTATGACTATTCCACAACACATCTTTTAATAATTGCCAACAAATCAATGACCAATTTGAAACACCTCTCACACAAGATTTTCCGCAAATTGACAATTCTGTCAGTCTATGGAGGGCGACATTCACTGAACAATGGCACAATCATCAAATCAATGAGACAGTTTAAAAATATAATATTTCACAATAAATCTCAAATTTCCCAGAACTCTATTATTATCAGTGATGAGTATCCAATATATGTTTCCATTTTCTTCTGCAGTCAGAGAAAATCAATTGTTGATAAACATGAGAGAATTATTTTTCTTTATTCATAACTTTCTTGACAGCATTTCTTGGAAAGCTATTTTAATGAAACATGTTGCCAGTGGAGATATATAAGTACGGTATAGGTATGGTAATTTATTTATTTCTTTATTTATTGGAGTTTAATGACACTTTTGACACCCAGGGTCACTTCATTCAGACAGTTTTATGGGGGGAGGAAGCCGGAGTACCTGGAAAGAACCATTGAACAATGGCAAGCAACTGTCAGACTCCCCAACGTGCCAACTCCAAACAAGCCAGGTTAGCATTAGTTGAAGACAGGTGCACTATCGACGTGCACTCCAGCTTCCTCCACCCATAAAACTGACAGACACAAGGTGACACTGACTGTCAAAAGGGTTGTTAAACCCCAAAAAATAAATAAATAAATCGATTTCACTCTACTAGTTAACTGAGTATTTAGCCCTCCATTTTTTTGTGTAATGCAGTTTTTATCCCATGGGAACTTTTGCAAAGTAAATTTTAAAATGTTCAAAAAGTTTATGTGTTTGGGTTTAACAGCACTTTCAATACCTAGGGTCATTTCAGACTGTTTTATGGGTGGATGAAGCTTGAGTACCCAGACAGAACCAGTGTTCAATGATGAATACAGTGCAAGTCAAAATAAGTGGTAGGATAACAACTATAAACTATGTACCGTTCTCTTCCTGCACTGATAAGACCAGAATCTGACATCATTTTCTAGAAAGCTCTTACTGAGAGCTTTCCAGAAAATGATGTCAGATTCTAGTCTTATCAGTGCAGGAACAGCAGTATACTTAGTTTATTGTGGTTATGCTACAACTTATTTTGACTTGTACTGTAACTGTTTGACTCCCCAACTTACTGAGCTGGCACAAGCAATGTTAGCAGTGGATGAAGACAGATGTACCATCAATATGCTGTTTGTATGCTGGCATGAACAGCACAATTGTGCTTCCAAGCAGTATTCAGGCTGTCCCGAAATTTTTGTGCCAAGTGAAATTTTTGTTCGGTGCCAAGTTAATTTTTTGGTGTCGAATGAAAGATTTTAGTGCCAAATGGAATCTGATTATAAATGAGAATAAATTAACCAAACCATCATAGATGGTACCTTGTTGCACTCAAAGTATGATTTTTTAATTTGTTTATTCTCTGGCTCTTTTTAAGTATTCTAGTTGCAAAAATAAATCCCACTAATGATAAAAAGATTTATCTTACAATCAACATGTATTTTGTCTGTATTAACTCTGCAACTGTCGTGTATCCGACCCTCTGATACAGATGTTTGTATCAGGGGGTCGGATACAAGCACGTTCCTTTCGCGTGAGTTTCATTTTTTGTTTGTTTTGTTCATCCGTTCAAATAAAGAGTTTGTCATATATTCGTCTACATTTTTGACTTATCCCCAATATATTTTGACTTATCCCCAATATATTGTAAGATAAAATGATTATTACCATTATGTGGATGTACAAAATATGTATCCAAGTCTCGCTCTGGGTTCTAAGGGTAGATCATGACTCGTTATCGACTCGTCGTGATCTGCCCTTAGAACCTGTTTATATCTATGCTAACCAAAGAGGGCTTTCACACCAGCCATTGGTTACCACGTCATGTTTTACCAGTAAAACAGAACTCATTTACCACAGTAAACAAGTTCTGTTCTACTTCCTAAAAGTACTGTTTCACTTCCCGAAGAGGACTTTCACACCAGCCACTGGTGACCAAGTCATGTTTTAACAGTAAAACGGAACTCATTTACCACAGTAAACAAGTACTGCTCCACTTCCCAGAGGACTTTCACACCAGCCACTGGTGACTAAGTCATGTTTTACCAGTAAAACGGAACTCATTTACAACAGTGAACAAGAACTGTTCCACTTCCCCAAGAGGACTTTTACACCAGCCACAGGTGACCAAGTCATGTTTTACCAGTAAAACAGAACTCATTTACCACAGTAAACAAGTACTGCTCCAAAAACAAAGAGGACTTTCACACCAGCCATTGGTTACCAGGTTATGTTTTATTAGTAAAACGGAACTCGTTTACCACAGTAAACAAGTATTAATTGTTCCACTTCCCAAATAAAACTTTCACACCAGCCACTGGTTACCAGGTTATGTTTTACCAAAAAAACGGAACTCATTTATCACAGTAAACAAGTACTGTTCCAATTCCCCAGTGCCACCCATGCAGAAATATTATCATTACTACTAAAGGTGTATGCATTTTCTTGCCTATACAGGTCTTATCCAGCACTCAGAGAAAACTGAACCAAAATATCTCATTGGAAAGATCTGAGTTCAAGAAAATGAAATACTATTAATACTTAACCTGTTGAGTATTTTCTTGAATTTTATCATGAAATCCAGTCATTGCTGCTGGGAAGCAGCCATGACTGGAGTTGATGGAAAAATACGAACAAAATGGAGCCCAACTATGATTTGTGATATGATTGGTCCAATTTACAGCAAAGCATTCTGTTGAACCGAAACCAAAATACAACCTTTCGGTTTGCAAATGTATTGGTGTATTATTTATTTATTTATTGGTGTTTAAGGTCACATATTTTTGCACAATAGCTAATCATGACCACAAGATGAGCATCAACTCAAGTCCAGGGCTGAGCTTTAATAAGCCATGTTGCCCATTTTAGAGAGGGTTTGCACCTCCCAAGCATTGGTGACTGGGTCCTATTTTACCAGTAAAACAGAGCCTGTTTACTGCAGTGAACAGGCACTGCTTCACTTCCCAGGGTTCCCGCAGGGAAAGTATTGGTGTCCAGATGGGAATATCTGTCAGCAGCATGCAAGGAGTTAACCCTCCGCCCATGGAGATCAAAATATCAAAATTTCAATCTGCTCATTTTTTCCATGATGCAACTAGCAATTTAACCCTTTACCAAATAAATCGGCTACATCCGTCCGTGTAATATGAAAATTCAGCAGCTGAAAAAATACTATTTTTTAAAACATTTCAACAGCACCATATCATGTGACCCTTCTTTGGAACGAGCTCGTCAAGATCGTTCCAATGAGGGGTCATATGATATGGTTTTGTTGAAATTTTTTAAAAATGGTATTTAAAATAATAATTATTTATATCATCTGTGTTGGGTAGAGGGTTAACCAATTCGATCTGGTTTGGTCAGGCCTTTAAATTACCCTAAATTCAAGGCAGTAAAAGCTGTTCTCAAAATAGGAACCATGCTAAAATATTGTCCTTCTTTTATCTCACTTAACTTTTAACCTGCTGAGTATTTTCAAATTTTTTTTTTTAAATACAGTCGAGGCTGCTGTGAAGCAGCTATGACTAGATTTGATGAGAAATTCATCCAAATTTAATTAAAGAAATTATTGGGCAAAAAGTCCATTCATTTTACAAGAGAGAAATGTGGTTAAATGTGCTCAAGTTAAACGTATTTCAGTACCAAGAGATTTTGTGTCCTGGCAGGAATATCCACCAACAGCGTGCAAGGAGTTAACCCTTTACCCAACGAATCGGACGCATCCGCCCGCGTAATATGCAAATTCAGCAGTTGAAAAAATATTATTTTTCAAAAAATTTAAACAAAACCATATCATGTGACCCCTCGTTGGAACGAGCTCGTCGAGCTCGTTCCAACGAGGGGTCACATGATATGGTTTTGTTGAAATTCTTTGAAAAATTTGAAAAAATAATAATTCAAATAATAAATTTTGATATCGTCTGTGTTGGGTAAAGGGTTAAAAGTATATCAAAATTTTTCAGCTGGAGGAGTGTTTTTCTTTCTTTTTTTATGCTGTGTCAGCTTTTAAAAATCGATAATATTAATTGAAAATGGAATTTTCTGTAATTTGGGCACATTCAGAGCTTTGGAAAAGATGTGCCCAAAATAATGCAATATAAAGGCCTGGATTTGGCAGAAATAGCCAAGTTCTGTCAAACAAACCTAAATTGGTTAAATTTCCAGTTGCATTAAAGGAAAAATTTGCTCTTTGAAATTCTAGTGTTTTGACATCAATGCTCAGAGGATTAAAAATAGATTCAACTGAAAGCTGACAGTTGCTCGCCATTGCTCAGTGGTTCTCTCCGGCTTCCTCCACCCGTAAAGGAAAAATTTGCATTTGAAATTCTAGTGTTTTGACATCAATGCTCAGAGGATTAAAAATAGATTCAACTGAAAGCTGACAGTTGCTCGCCATTGCTCAGTGGTTCTCTCCAGGTACTTCGGCTTCCTCCACCCATAAAACTGTGTCATGATTAGCCAGTGTGCAAAAATATGTGACTTTAAACCCCCATAAATAAATAAGTAAATATTCAACTGAAATCAAAAGAATAAAAAAGTGACACAAATTTCTATTATCTAACAGCAGCCACCTCAATAAAGCGATAATACAAGATATTCAAAATAAGTTTGCCTAAAACATCCAAAATTCACAAACACATGAACAAGAATCTGCACTCCAAAAATCTGAATTGTTTTTTTACTTTTTCATCCAGTAAATTCATCTCTCTGAAGAAAAAGTGCGTCCAATAAACTAGTAAAACCTTGTAACCAATTATTGCCAATTTTAGAAAGCAAACAAACAGAATTTCCTTTCATTCTCAATATTAAATAAGTACATTATATTTCCTGTGCTCAGAAGTGAAGCGCACTAACATTGAATTTGGAGACAACGTCTCATTTAATAATGCCACATGATCTGATTGGGTCTACCATCTACTGAACCTCTACCAATATGCATATTGATTGGAAATGACTTATCTCTAAATTAGTGGAAAGCCATCTCTATGGAAACAATTTTGGTGAATTATTGCACAGTTCTCCTTATATGAATCCAAATTTTCATTTTGTAAATACAAGCTTCAACTCATTTTGAAAACACAAAAAATCACACCCACCCTCTCATTCGTTTCCCGATCAATATTCCAAGCACCGGAATTCAAATCCTTCTTTTAATATTAATGTTTGATGACTTAAAAAGTTATTTTTAACAAAGTGTTTTTGTACCAAAGAAAGTCAGGCCTTAAAGATTTCCTATTATCTTGAAGCCTAATTTGTTCATTGCAGACAATGACATCATTGCATTATTAATTGTTATTCATGAACGAGACTGGAATAAGCAATCTGGTAAGCTAATTTATATAAATGACTTCCATTTTTTATTGAACCTTCATTGAACCAACAGAACTTGGAAAATATTTCTTGAATATTCATGGTTGGAAAAAGCTCTGTCTCACCACTTGTGTGGGAACAGTGCCACAGCTTTTGGGGTATGAAACTGGCCTAATGCAAGTTTCACACAACATAGAGCCTCAAAATTCCCTCCATTATAGCGGTTACAAATGCCTCAGATTCGCTCTTAGAGCACTAAATTTAGCAAAATTTTCTCGCGAAAATGGGAGGAGGGGGCAATGACCAGAGGGTCCTAGTTTGGACTAGGGGAGACCCTAATGCCCCTGACAACGGCCCATCAAATATCATCTCTCTCTCCCCTCAGCCATCTATCATCTATAGCATATGTCCTTGCTATAGAGATAGTTGATGAACCCTGAGTGGTGGCAATTCAAAATACAATAAGAAAAAAAGAAAAAGAAAATGAACAGGATCCGACACAGAGAAGGCAAATCGTCCCTTGAGTTCCAATGTGTTCTATGTGCCTACTGGCAGCCTACTGGCCTACTGGCAGCCTACTGGCCTACTGGCAGCCTACTGACAGCCTACTGGCAGCCTACTGGCCTACTGGCAGCCTACTGGCCTACTGGCAGCCTACTGGCCTACTGGCAGCCTACTGGCCTACTGGCAGCCTACTGGCCTACTGGCAGCCTACTGGCCTACTGGCAGCCTACTGGCCTACTGGCAGCCTACTGGCAGCCTACTGGCAGCCTACTGGCCTACTGGCAGCCTACTGGCCTACTGGCAGCCTACTGGCCTACTGGCAGCCTACTGGCACATAGAACACATTGGAACTCAGGGGACGAAATGTTAGCACCTTGTAAATTTATTTTAAGGTCACATATTTCTGCACAATGGCTAACCATGACCGTGACAGTTTTACGGGTGGAGGAAGCCAGAGTACCTGAAGAGAACCACCGAGCAACGGCGAGCAACTGTCAGCTCCCCAACATACCAACTCCACACAAGCAGTGTTAGCATTGGTTGAAGACAGGTGTACCATTGACGTGCAGTACGCCATAGTACACATCGTCACCGTGCCCCCACGTGGGCAATGGGAGTGAAGTGTCTTGCCCAAGGACACAACGCGGTTGCTGCAGGGATTCGAACCGAGGACCTCTCGGCTTGCATCCTACACCTCTACCAACAGAGCCACTACGCCCCCAGCACCTTGTAAAGAAAAAATAGTAGAGTTGGTGAGAACACATTCATTTATCATACCTTATTTTAAATGCTTATAGTAAACTGCCCTTCGATTTGATTTACTAATCTGCAATATTCCCTTCACAGGAAATATTCCCATGTGACATTTTCTGCAATATCTCCCGCTCGGTCAAAGGTTCCCCAAAAATTATATCGGAAACAACCGAAGAAGAAGAAGCTTTCATGTTGCATTCTCTCAGATTGATGATCATTGAATTCAACCATTTCAATTAACCATATTAACCCTTAACCTAACAAATCGCCACGCATCCGCCAGCGTAATATGCAAATTCAGCAGTTGAAAAAATATTATTTTTCAAAAAAATGTCAACAAAACCATATCATGTGACCGCCTCGTTGGAACAAGCTTGTTGAGCTCGTTCCAACGAGGGATCACATGATATGGTTTTGTTGAAATTTTTTGAAAAATTTAAACAAATGATATTTAAAATAATAAATTTTGATATCGTCTGCGTTGGGTAAAGGGTTAACCAAATTTTAACCATTCAAATTAAATTATTCAAGGTTCCTTCATTCAAGATCGTCGCCTGGTTAGTTGAAACTACTGATTCCAACAAGAAATCATATGCTCAAGTACTGCTGTAGAGTTGTTGGATATCCATTTTTTTCAAATTCATCTAACTGAAGGTGGGAGTGTGTGTGTGTGTGTGTGGGTGGGGAATACAACCATTTGGTATAATAAATAGAGGAGCTGTAATGAGTTTCTCTTTGATATAAGATTTATGAAATGAGTGTAGACAATTTTATTTTAGCGAGCCTCTGGCGAGCTAAAATAAAATTGTCGAAACGGGTTTCATAAATCTTATGTCAAAGAGAAACGAATTTCAGATTCTTTTTATCACATGACACACACAAACGAACTTGAACCGATTTATTTTTAACAAGTCTGTGTTCCCGTACATGGAAAAAGAAAATTAACCTACTTTCTCCATGTTGACTGAATGCGTTCAATACTTCCGCTTTACAAAATAGTTCTCAAAACAATTGGTCTTGTTGACATTTAATAAACAGACTGCAACAAAACCCTCATTAGTAATTCAATTGTCAACAATAAGAGAAGCAAATCCAAAGAAGGGATTTGAAATTTCTATATTTTATAAACTTTAATCCGAGTCGCTGTCACCGTGTCGGACACAACGATACGCCTACGTTTCTGAGCAGGTTGGGCTGATGATGTTTCTGAGTTATGAATGTGTATTTCAAAGTGCCCACCATAAATGTTGCCTGTGAACATATTCTGTAGTCTACCCGCAAATTGTGTGTTTCGATCAATGGAATTTGTGTTAGAAATTGACTGGTTTTGATAAACTACATCTGTGTCCATGGATTTAGGATATTGAGGCCTATTTTCAGTTTGAAGATTGGAGTTAGATAACACACAAGAAATTCGTTTGTGTTGTTGTTCACCGATATGGCTGCAATTGTTAACTGACTGGATATCCTTGTGTCCTGTGAATTGCATAATCTGGTGAGCAGAGATGTTATTTTCACTAAGTTTCTGAACAAGATGTTTGCGAGCACTGTGATTTGTAAGTTTCTTTTCCGGTGACAGACCAGCTGCTTTTGCCATGCGTTTCATGATGGAGGTAAGTTTATTTATTCCAATCGGCTGTCTTTTAAACCACTGATCACCAACATTCATAATATCTTGTTTAGTATGTGTTGCTATATAAAAAGGGTCACTTTCGTCACTGTAACCGGTGGGCCTTAAAAGAGAGTACTTTTTATAAATATTCACAGGACACCTTTCTGGTAAATCAAAGTTACACCACATTCTGGGTGGCACACTTCGAACATCTCTCACATTGTCACCAGGGCGAGTTTTTGTTTGTCTTTCTATAAACTGTAAATATTCCTTCATATCATAAAAGGTCTTGCTTAAAGTGTTTTTATTTGTTTCTTTTCTTTTTCAACAAATCCATCTATATCTGCACCTCTGAGATTAACAAAACGCCGCTGTTGAGTAGCGTCCATTTGCTTAGCAACACCAACAGTTTCTTTGCAATCTAGCGTCTGGTAGCGTTCATCGTGTAATGGGCTCAAACGTTCTGCCGAGAGAGTCACTTCAAAGTCGATACCTATTATTTTCACAGTGTATAACAAGCCTTTTGTGGAATCAATGATCTTAACAATTTCCCCTTCTCCTTTTCCATCTATTTTCATAATTTCGTTCACTCGATAGTTAAGTACACGCGACATGTTTTCTTTGTAAACAATGGAGTGGTACAATATGAATATTAATTAGGTGATGAGGCTTAAAATTCAGCCAATGAAAATCCTTGCAGGTCATATTACACATGTTCTCATATAGAAGAATATCAGATGGTCTTTTTCATTGAACTTTACAACAGTCATGTGATAAAAATAATAATGAGGCATGAGGGTAATATTGCAGATTGTTTCCCCGAGGATCCAATGAGCAAAGGGAGACTGTGGTTCCAAGGGGAGGTAATCGGCAAGGTTGCCCACAATCCAGGTCATTATTTTTATAGTATTGAATAACTGAATATATATGTATGTTAACCGTGTATATGCCAAAGAAAACAACATTTTCCAAACCCTACCATCAATGCAGATTTTCTCTGTTGCAAAGATAAACAAAATAGCCCCCACCCATCTCCTTCCTCAACAAGAGTTTCATAAAAGCATTTAGGCCTGGAGTCTTGGTACATATAAGTAGTATAACACTTTCCAATAAGGTATTCATAATTATATTATTTGGAGGTGTTACACCCCCTCCCCCCAACCCATTCCCAACAGCCCTTTCCAAATGCTTCCGTAGCTACGGGGAGTAATGCTAATAAAAAGCATTCCACTGATAAAATATAATATGTTTAAACCAATGGCCCCACATTTTTTTAGCAGTAAATCCAGCACACAAAAATTCTACTGAATTATGCAGTGTACTCAATGACCACTCACCACTTGATTGCTACAAGGCACCATCTGCAATGCTAAATGCTGCTTTGTTACACCCAAGGGACTATATGAAATCTACTCATTCTGCTGGATCAATTCAGAGTTTTTGGCTCCAGGGTCCCTTTTGTGGTTGTTCAGAATTCTAATATCACGTGGCAGAGTAGCAGAACCAGGGGGGTGGGGGTGGGGGCACAGGGGACATGTGCACCTCCCCTTTTTTCACAGACATGTTGCACGGTTACACAATGAGTTAAAATGGAAGGATGCATGCAAACGTGTCAATATCCAGACATTCTTATAAAAGGTTATTTACAAATCCAAACAACATTAGTACTGAAATGGTTAACCGGATAACTGGTGTAAAACCGGTTACCTACCTAACCGATTTGAAAAAAATGTCAACAGTTAACCGAAATATCGATAGTGATCATCATTCCATGTTTAAAACGTAAATCTGTCGCTTCTCCTTTGTGACAGATTAAACATCGAAGCGAAGCCGCATTGAATATTTTGAGAAAAAAATCGACTTTGGCATTCAAGGATTTGTTTATGATCGGCAGTTTCCGCGAGTAATGAGTAATCGCAGAAACTATTCCGTAGTGTGTAAACAAATGAACGCTGTCGAGTAATCAACAACGTTCATTTGTATTCACACTATGGAATAGTTTGAGAATACTGCTTTGAAATTCCTGTAGTTTTGATCCGAGATTTGGTGAAATAATGGCCACAGATAACCAGATCTTATCCGGTTATTGCTCGCGGTTAGTCAGTTGTGAAAATGAGCCAACCGATTCGGCCTTAAACAACATTTGGTCAAAGAATCCCACCTTCGGTCGCTTTGGTCCATTTCTTCTACTTCAACCATCTTCCAACCCGAAGGCTAGAAGATGGTTGAAGTTGAAGAAATGGACAGGACAGTGACTACTCTGCGTCTTGCTCCTCTAAACGAGAGACTATAGTGTGTCATGGTACATTTACTGGTATATGAGCCTAACTTTTCTCCAACTGGGCCAAACCATGGTAGCCTGGAAAATTTGTGCTCCTCCATTTTATCAAGCTCCAGCTGCCTCTGCTTTGTGGTATCACCAAGTGCTGAGTATTTGCAGAAACTATTCTTTAACCCTCAGTAACTTAAAATACCTGATAGAAAAAAGAGACAGAGTATTCAAGTGATATCTCTGGAATACCTCTCATCTACCAAGTTTAAGTGTTTTATTGATTGAACAAAAGACAGGGTGTAAGTCAGTTACCAACCTAGCTGTGCTATTCATGGATTTGAATACCCTGGCTTGGTTCACTCGTCACATGCGGTCAGGTTGTTCAAATCAATGAATGCCTCCAGCTGGGTTTGTAACTAGTATATAGTATGTACACAAATGAATGTTGTCAGGCATTATTTGATAATGTGTATAGGTATATATATTTACCTTACAACAAGAACATATTTTCACAAATACAAGTAAAAATGTCTAGACAAAATACAATTCTGTACTGAGGGTAGCAACTGCGGGTTTGATCATTCGACTCGGAAAGAAAATGTTTTTTACCAGCATTCAATTGGCATCGAGTTATTACTCATGTTGAGGTCACCTTTTTTTTAAAAAAAAGTAATTAAATGATAAATAAATTACCAGCTCAATGAAATAAATTAGACAAGATCAGATTTTGACATGATAATATTTTATATAGGCTTACAAAGCATTAGAGGTAAAAAATAAAACAAAGAAACACACAGCAGAAACCTTACTGTAAACTTCAGCAGTTATAGTACAAGTAGAACAATGAATAGGGATTATGTCACACATAGTGCAAAAACGCAATACCATGACAGCATGATCTTCATTCATAAAAAAAATCAAATCATAGACACTGAATGGATTGTCAAAATATATGTGAACAAGTCAAGACAGGGAGGAATATTGTAAGATAAATTCATTATGATCACCAAGTGGGTTTCTGAGATGGTGTATTGAAGTCTCGAACTCATCTCTGGGCCATATATTGACACATCCTAATGGACTTTTTGCTATATACCCAGCGACAATATCCCGACTTCAATACACCATATCAGAAACACACATGGTGGTAATAAGGCTAAAAAAAATGCAATTGATTCTCATTGAAAGAAACTACCAATTTTTATTGACATTTTGAAGTTGGTACTTGCAGTAATTTAGTAGCTGACGAACGTCTCATGCATTTCGCATCACATGAAATTAAAGGCAATTAAACGGTCAATTCAAAATTGAAATATCATTCCACTAATGAATAACTCTTCTTATAAGCCCACAATCTATTTTAAATAAATGGTCTCTCAAATAGCAATCTGCCTTTATGATAAAAACATTAAATGGCCATTTCCTTTTGCAAATCTATTTACACCGGGAAAGGAATTAATTAATAAGATAACCTGGTCATTTTAAAACTTGGAACAGATGCTAAAACAAAACATAAACTAAAGCATTTCTAACTGCTACTAATGCAACCTTGGATATATCACAACTCTACTAAACATATTACAGTGGAACTCTGTTAATTGAATAGCCACTTTGCCAATGAAAATTATTCAATTTACCCTTTACCCAACGCAGACGATATCAAAATTTATTAATTTAAATATCGTTTTTTTTATTTTTTTTCGCAAATTTCAACACAACCATATCATGTGACCCCTCATTGGAATGAGCTCGGCATGCTCGTTCCAAAGAGGAGTCACATGATATGGTTTTGTTGAAATTTTTCAAAAAATAATATTTTTTCAGCTGCTGAATCTGCATATTACGCAGGCGGATGTGGGTGATTCGTTGGGTAAAGGGTTAACAGGAGATTCAATTAACAGGGATTGCATCACTTTCCTATATTCTAGAGATAAACTTAACATTTATTCTATTATATCTTGTTTGACAGAGCTCCATGAGTGCCATCAAACAAGATATAATAGATTAAATGTCTGTATTGGATGTATTGAGGCCAAATAGGTCTATAAACAAAGAAAAACTGGGGAGAGTCTGGGTAATTTCTTGACAGGTTATAAGATTTTTTATTCAATTAACAGGAGTTTACTCTATAACCAACATTCAATTAATAGGTCAAATTTGTACTGAAGGTATGGTAAATGGATTTGTGTTTGGAAATTATATTCAATTAACAGGGTTATTCAGTTAAGAGATATCCAGGGGGCGCGGTGAAGTTGCGGTAACTGGTTCTCGATCACACCGAAATTAAGCAACGTCGAGTTCAGTTAGTCCTCGGATGGGTGACCGTCTGAGCGATCGATTTGGACTCCCACGTTGTGTACTTGGGCAAGGCACTTAACCCTTATTGTCCACATGGGGGCACGATGACACCGTGTACTAAGGCGTACTGCACATCGATGGTGCGCATGTCTTCAACCAATCTAACCCTGCCTGTGTTGCAGTGCGGAGTTACAATGTTGGGGAGCTGGCAGCTGCTTGTCGTTGCTCGGTGGTTCTCTCTGAGTACTCTGGCTTCCTCCACCCATAAAACTGTCACGGTCATGATTAGCCATTGTGCATAAGTATGTGACCTTAAACACCAGTAAATAAATATAAATAAGAGATATCCAATTAAGTGGGCTCCACTGTATATGTTTTCAAAAAAGTTGATAGATGATCTAAGATGATAAATTCAAGATTTGTTGGAAAACCTTTGACTTTGTTTCACTCAGTAATCAGCTATTAGGGCAGGTATCGGGGGCGTGGTTGTGTCGCGGTTCTCGTCAGATCACCAAAGTTGAGCAATGTCAACCACAGTCAGTAGTTGGATGGGTGACCATTTCAGCGACTGATTCGCGATCCTGCATTGTGTCCTTGGGCAAGGCACTTAACCCTGTATGCCTACATGGGGGCATGATGACGCTGTGTACTAAGGCATACTGCACGTCGAAGGTGCACATGTCTTCAACCAATCTAACCCTGCCTGTGCCGCAGTGCAAAGTTCAGAGTTACAATGTTGGAGAGCTGACAGCTGCTCGTCGTTGCTCGGTTTTTTCTCTCCGGGTACTCCGGCTTCCTCCACCTGTAAAACTGTAACTGACATGATATGACCCTGGCTGTTAATGTGTCATTAAACCCTAATAAAAAAATAAAAAATAAAAAAAATAGGGCAGGTATCGGATGAGTTCATCGCAATACAAGTTCAGCCCAGGTGACTTCGAAATCTGTGAATTCTGTATATGTATTAGTTAGTATCTGTATTTTTACATCCAAATAACCAGACTTTTTTACAATTATGTGGCTTGAATCTTACATTCCTTCTGAGAAAGCCAAACATGGATTTTGCTTTCTTTGAGATCTTGTTGATGTGGGCTGTCCATTTTAGGTCGTTTGAAATTCCCAAACCACTGTAGGGGTTGTTTCCACCTGTCCAAGTGTCTCATTATCCAGTGAATAAAATTTACTGTACTTCCACCGTATGCTGACCACATAGAACTTTTTTGAGTTGAATTTCATTCCCCAGTTTTTTGCTCATTCTTCTAAGTTTATCAGACCATGCTGTAGTTTTAACTGGTCTTTGGTGTTGTTGATTTGTCTATAAAATGGACAGTCATACCCAAACCATCTCACTGTAGAAGTTACATAGTCTAGTGTTGATATGACACAAAAGCAGAAGAGGCACTCCTGAGTTGACGTCAATATCACTTCCCTCCAAAATCACCTTCATCATTTTTCTAGTAGGAATAAACTTGGGCTGGAAGTGTGAGTTCGGCCCAAGTTAGTTCGTCAACCTTTTTCCTTAGAAAGTGATTTGGGTCCATCTAAATATGAATTCCCTTGAGAGTTAGTGTGTCATAACGAGTAACAAAGTTGGGACATTTTAAAAAGTATTGGGGAATTTGAGCCACATCTTAATAACCTGGATGGGTCCAAGATCTTATTGACAAGCAGGGGTGGCCCCATGGGAAGATCAGTGGGGGCTACAGCTCTCTTGTCAGAGAGGCCAATCCCCCCCAAGCACCCCCCCCCCCCTGCCCCCGAGCTCTTCTATGTTATTATATGGTTTCTCGGCTACATCCTAGCATCACATCTGTATAACAATTATATTCTGCTCCTCCTGAACCTCGGGTGCATGAGCTTCTATCTGGTGGAGAGGCAATACAAAACTGCCTTAGAGAATAGTATGTACCTAACACCCCCACCCCCCCCCCCCACCACCCCCCCTCCACCAAGTTGAGAAACTCTCCTTTTTATTGTAAGGTTTCTGGGGCACAGAATAACAACTATTATGGCCTGAACTGTCCCTCCTCCACCCTGGGTTTTCAATCCTGGGTTGGTGGAGGAGCTCTATATAGCCGTCTAAAGACATCTAAGATGTTTTTCATGCATTCTCGATACTCACATGTATTAACTGTTCATAGGAAGCAGTGGGTGACGACTGAATAAAAAAAATAAAAAATAAAAAATAAAAATAAAATCCTCCCTCCCTCCCTCCCTTATTGATTTGAAAATAAAAATGCCTGAGAATCAATTAATTTTTTTTGTATGGCCTATAGTTAAAACTAGAAGTCCTGTCATGAAATGCACACAAATAGCATGTCGATCTGTGCGTTAATCTATGCATTATGACCATAGTAAAGCTATCAAATTCTGTACATATGGCCTGTGCACAAGCAATGTTTCAGGCAATGGACCTCTGGGTAACCCGGAGGTTCATTGGCAGAAACATTGCCTGTGTTTGTTATGATTAACCAGGAGAACCTGCCGTGCTTTGGATGCCCTTCGATATGGCAATTGCGCACAATTCGTATGTGCAATTAAGCCTAGATAAGTGCACAGTTTGTGACAGGACTTCTAGTTTTAACTGTTAGCTATATGTTTTGTAAAATAATTTCTTCAAATACAGCTTGTGAAATTTTGACTATTTCATTCTTCTAGTCAATGTAAAAATGGATAACCAGCTATCATCCTTTAAAAGTCAGCAGCCAGCCAGTTACGAAAATGGGTCAACCTTTTTTGTACTACAAAGTTCCTTTACCTTTCAGATATTTTTCACTTGAAACTTTCACAATAAGTATTTGAGCACCTTTGCCTTGATTGACAGAACTCTGTGACTCGTGAGTTTGTTTATAACGAGAGTATTGGGAATTGGCCAAATTCAGGTCAACTGAATATTTTTTACCGGTCCAAAAGGAAATAGAACTGGTCTACATGAGTAGACAAGTACTGATCCAATCAAAGCTAAAATCACTGTTAACTGGTAGTGAGCTAACCTATTTTGGGCCATTATAATTATTCAGATGTATTTTTCTCCCACCACTAAGGTACTGAGACATATATAAAGTCATGTGAGACAGCGGGGAGAGATAGGCCTGCCTCACCTCACTCATGTCACAGCTATCTCACCCCACCCATGTGACCAACCTATATTGGCTTATTAGAATATTTAATGAGTGCAGGTCTATTCAATCATCGCACGTTCTTCTGTAAACAAACAACATGTCACGTTTCGGAAATATTTGCAGACGGACGTTTCTCGAAGAAACTAGAAATAAAAACACAGACCACAAAACCAAAAGACACTTGACTCTTTTAGAAGAATTTTTGGATGAACGCCATTCTGAGTGGAGCGAGTTGCACGAAATTCCCGTCGAAAAGTTATGCGAATACATTGCAGCGCTCTTTCCGATCAACAAATCAGTTTTTTCAGAAATGGACAATAAAATTGTTCGATATAGTTGCATGTGCCCCTGAATTACTTTTGATGATGTCAGACTGTTTTGGAGGGGGGAGAAAAATTATCCCTGATGGGTGAGGGTGAGAGATGGGGAAATCTCACCCTCGGGACAAGATATTTGGTCCAGACACTCGGCAAGCCTCATGTCTGGCCCAAATATCTTGCCCTCGGGTGAGATTTCCCTGTCTCACACCCTCACCCATCAGGGATAATTTTTCTCCTCGATGGGTATCTGGGTGAGATGGGGAAATCTCACCCAAGTGGCAAGATATTTGAGCCAGACTCGAGGCTTGCTGAGTGTCTTGTTCAAATATCTTACCCTGAGGGTGAGATTTACCCGTCCCACCCAGATACCCAATGATGATGATTTTTCTCCCACCATTTTAGGGATGCAGTGCCATTAATAAGAAAATACCATATTTTCTAGGAATAAAATAATTCTTAGTGCATTCATTCTAGGAGAAAACCAATAACATTTTCAAAAAGCTTGTCGAGAAGTATGGTATATACCAAAGGTATATACTTCAAAATGCACAGACTAGTACCACATGTTGAGCGTTAATGCAGACTTGTACTTCAGTTTGACAGGGTGTAATGATATCGGATGTATATTTCCTCCCTATAAACTGATAGAACAATTTGAGGTGTGTTGAAGTTTTTCTTAACTGGTAGAGTGCTAGAAGCCACTATCAGGGCTTTAATATGAAGAGAGGTACACCAGTCTAAAGGTGTCATATTCTGTGGATGTGCTTCATATTATCTTAGAAGTGAAATTTCTTTGTATATATGGGTTTGCCTTGTTACAATTTATGGGAGAGTGCCACTTGGCACTCTCCCATAAATTGTAACAGGGCAAAGACGCAGGAACAAATTTTTATGACCAAAAATAACTTAGCACTCTACCAGTTAAGAGTGTTCTGGTTTCGATTTTCTTTTATAAAGTCAGTCGAAGCAAAACAGCTGTCCATTTTGTTTGTATATACATGAGCACTTAGCAGATGTGATTTGTGATGATTAAATAGTTCTGGTGCCAATTAAATATGCAAATAGCTTGGCCACGTGGGTGGGGTGAGATAGCTGTCACGTGGGTGGGGTGAAACATGCATATCTCTCCCAACTCTCTCACATGACTTTATATATGCCTCAATACCTCAGTGGTGGGGGAAAATAATAGTCTTGTTACAATTCGTTTCGTAGGAGAGTACCAATTGGCACTCTCCTATAAATGATAACAAGGAACCTACATACAGACTAAATAATTTCACTTCAAGGCCTATAGAATCAGATACACAGGATATAGTTCCTGGAAGTTATGGTACCTGCACTTCAGTGTAATGCCCAAATATGGGAATCCAGCAGTCTACTAGTTAACTGTTTGCAACAACTTCCTTGACTTCCACTGATTTCTGCCAATGGAACTTTGACGCAAAAATCTCTTTTCTAATTATAGCTCAGAGAAGGATATTATTGTCAGTAGTCCTTCCGGAATCTCCCTATTGACTAATTTCCAATAATTGGAAGCTGTATCATTTCCACCATTCAATTATGGATTTCTGATTTGCAGTTTTCCTCTATGAAGTGGGAATGTGGTAGCTTAGTGCTTAGAGGCTATGGCTTGAACTTCAAACTGAAAGGTCAACAGTTTTATCCCCACCAGTTACTTTGTTGTGTTCTTGGGCAAGGCACTTCATCCTGATTTCCCATGTGGGGGTACTAAGGCATACTGCATGTCAATGGTACACTTGTCTTCAACCAAGGGTAATCCTGCTTGTGCAGAATTAGTATGTTGGAGAGTCAGGCAGCAAGTCTGAAAATCCTGATTTCCCATGTGGGGGTACTAAGGCATACTGCATGTCAATGGTACACTTGTCTTCAACCAAGGGTAATCCTGCTTGTGCAGAATTAGTATGTTGGAGAGTCAGGCAGCAAGTCTGAAAATAAGTAGACTGTCATCTGCAAAATGAGGTCCCCAGAGGGTGAATTTGGTGATGCTACCCTGCACAGCAGGGTAGCATCACCAAATTCACCCTCTGTGAACCTCAATCTGAATCAAGGCCTCAAGCCCAAACAGAAAGAGGAGACCAGAGGATGTATAAATTGTATAGTAAATTTCCTTTCTTTTATACCTACCGAAATTGTTTACCTCAGGCTTGCACTACAGTGGAAGAACCTAACTCGGATAAAATACTCTCTATTTTAATCTTTCCCAAGATTTGGGAAAGATAAGTGGTGTAAAAACACCACGAAAAAATAAGCCAAAACTGGGTCGAGCGCCATCGGCGCACACCCAGTATGGGATGCTCTTCCATAGTACAAATCCACGACTACCGTAAAACAGTGTGCAATGCGTCAATTCGTCATTCTTTTGATTCCGAACAACACAGGAGTTATGTGATCAGCGGGGAGGAAGGATTCTTACCCGAATAAGAAGATGGGAGGGCCTCCATGTAAACAATTTTGGTAGGTATAATAAGAAAGGAAATTTACTATAAAATTTATACTTCTTATCAACCTACCTCAATTGTTTACTACAGGCTGAATAGACAAAAGGATGGAGGGCATCACATAACCAACCCACACATAACTCAATAGCACTGGGACCGTGGACAGAGGAAGAGATCCCTAGGCCTATCAAACCATAGCATCACAAACATTAGAAAAGACAACGAAAGATGAGGCGTATGGTGAAGTGCGATGCACAGACAGAAAGGGCAGTAACAGCACAAAGCTGGAACTGACCCTGAAAAAAGCTGAAAGGCTGGGATAGACAACAGCCTGAGCCGGAGAAAGAGGGCCCCAAGGTTCTCTGTCGGCTCCTGCAACTGTCGCAGATAAAAGGAGAATGTAGCATTTCTCCAGAAGGCTGCCAGTATAACATCCGTCATCCGACAACATGACAGAGTTATGAAAATAGGAAGACAATGCACGCACCTCATGGCAGAAAAAACAATTGGTAATACAATCACCAGTAGCTAGACGAGCGGAAGCTGCACGAATAGCAAGACAAATCTATCAAGAAATGGATGCAGGAGAGATCTGGCATGTAAGAAAACGCATATTCATCCAGGATAAAGGCGCGAACGCCCCCCACCCCACCCACCCCCAAGCAGAGCAGCGCCCAAGAAAGAGACCATCTTGGAGTAAACTGCAAAGTCCTAGGCTTTTTCAAGGAAAAGAGCTGAACAAGCTTGGAGAGGCAAGGATGAGTGTCGAAACAATGCGGTATCACATATGAAAAAATGTCTCCGAAGCATGGACATGTACCCATTGCTGGAGACCCCCAGAAACAAACATATACCAGAAACTCCGCAAGCGGTGTGATCGAAAGAGTGACAGAAGCAACAGAGTGATCGCACACCATCGACAGAAGAACCGTCCACTTAGCCACAGAGGCTAAACCAGTGGAGTGAGTGTTCCTTGAAGAAGAAAAGCAACTCCACTGCGTGTCTCGAAAAGCCACTACGGAGGAGACAGGACCTGATAAAAGACATGTGCGAAGGCACAATGAAGTCGGGTCAACGTGAAACCTCCACGGGCGACTTTGGCAAAGAAAGTCGGGAGGTAGAGGGAGACATGCCGGAACCGCCGCTAACAGAGAGCGGAGCAGATTGATCCACACCCACCGAGGCGACGGGTGTGATCGAAAGGATTCGACGACTGCAGGTTCATATCTGGGCGAGAACCTGAGGCGGAATCGGAACCGGTAGGAAGGCATAGCCGTCAAGACCATCCCAAAGGAGGGCCAGAGCATCCATGGAGAAAGCCAGAGCATCTGGACACGGGGACACGAAAGTGTCCACCAGATGGTTCCAACGTGTCGCAAGAGATCGATGGAACCCGCCATGTGGAGCATCCACCTGGTGGAAATGACCCTGCCCCAATGGGACAGGGAATCAGCTAGAACGTTCAGACGACCGGGAATGTGACGAACAGCCACCCCGGCATGGACATCCTGAGCGAGCAGTAGAAGATCCCGAGCCAATTCGTACATTGGAACAGAGTGCCCTGGTTCCGAATATAAGCAACCACCGTCGAATGGTCGGAAAACAGAAGGACCTGGCGATTCGACAGGTGAGGGATCCACTGCCTGAAACTCAGAAGAAGAGCAAGAAGCTCCTTCTGGTTGATGTGTAGAGCTGCATAATCCTGGTCCCACATCCCGTGAATGGAAAGACCTAGAGGATCCACCCTGCACCCCATCTGAGATCGCTGGCATCTGCCGTCATAACGCGATCGGACGTGGGTAAGTCCAACGGAACACCCTGCGAAAGCCACTGGACATCCGCCCAGAGGAGAAGGTGAGGATAAAGATATTCTGGAAACTGAAGCACCAGATCCAGAAAATCTACATTCGGCCTCCAACAACTGAGAAGAAAGTGTTGGAGAGGTCTGACATGCAGCCGACCTAGAGGAATGAGATCCGTCACCGAACAGCAGAGACCGATTAGCCAGAGAATACTCCCAGTCGTCGCGGATGTGGACTGGGACAGAGTCAGAGCAAAAGCTGAGAGAATCACAGCCTTGGCCTGGGGAACCGCCACCAAAATGAATTGTGTGCGGAAAGCCATCCCCAGATGATAAAACGACTGAGAAGGGACCAGGTCCGACTTCTCCTCGTTGACTCTGAAACCTAGCGACGTGAGCAAACTCAACAGAGTGGCGACATCCGACTCCAGTAAGGAAGCATTGGAATGCCCCTGGGGGATATCGTCCAGACATGCCGAACTAGTCACCCTGGACTGTGTGCGATGGAAAGCTATCACATGCGACATCAGTCTGGTGAAGGCCCAAGGAGCCAGGTTGAGGCCAAAAGGCATGGCCTTGAACTGGTAAACTCGCCCCAGAAAGACGAACCTGAGATACTTCCATAACGCCCAATGAATCGGAACGTGAAAGTAAGCGTCTCGCAGGTCGAAACTGGAAGCAAAATCTCCCTGGAGAATTGAACGGAGGACCGACCTGAAAGTCTCCATGCTGAACTTGGGAGCAATGATAGATAGACTGGTTCAGAAAACTCAGATCGATAACCGGTCGGAGTCGGCCGTCCTTCTTCGGCACCAAGAACAGGCGGGAATAGAAACCCACTGACCTAATGTTCTTCATGACCTCAATCGCCCCCTTTGTCAGGAGATTGTCTATCTCCGTGGACAAATGTTCCTGACGTAAAATGTCTGAAGGAACTGTGGTTGCAAGAGGCACCCTGGACAGAGTGGGGTGCCTTCGGAAGGATATTCGCAGCCCGGACCGAACAACATCTAACACCCAAGGATCGGATGTGATGGTGGCCCAATGGTCTGCGAACTCTGCTATCCTTCCTCCAACCTGGGACGAGTCAAGATGAGGACCTTCATTTCGAACCCTAATGAGGCTCGAGAGAGGAGAAAACACCTCCTCTACTGAATGAAGAATCCTGGGACTTCCCTCAAGACTGCTGACGCTTACCCTTACCCCTTGAGTAAGAAGTAGAAGCGGTGGCTGAAAGATCAGCCCCTTTGCTTCGCAGAGGAAGCAGAGGGTACTTGTTAGGCTTGGAACGGCCCTTGCCTACCCTAGAAGGCTGATCAAGCTGAAGAAACAGCAGCTGATCTTTGGAATGACGTAGGACGTCACACCGGACCGTCAACACAGAACCATGGAAAAGTTGCGGACCTGCCAAAGAAGCAGATCGAAGAGTAGCACACTGCTCCTCAGGAAGGGATCGGCCTGTGTCCAGCACAGAGTCCCTTCGAACTAATTCCAGATTAGCCGTGTTACAGGCATGCATGTGAGTAAGATGCATGAGCGCCTTGGACAGCACACGCAAAGGAGCCTGTACCTCGTCAAACTTATCTGGAGGCAGATAAGCAGCGAAAGCTGAGACGACATGATCGGAGAGAGAAAGCATACCAAGCATCTCTCTCGATAAGACCAACGTGGACTCCAGAGTCATCATCGGAATGACGGCAGACTTGGACTTGGAAAGCCCGAGGGAATTGGAGTCCTGATCCAAAACCGTCAAAGTCTGGTAGACCGCCGGATTGGCGGAATCGTAGGACCGATAACGCGCCGGAGGCAAAAAGGTGTCAACCCTGGTGAAGAATGGAGCCTTCATAGCCTTGGAACTTAGCTTAGAGTCAAAGGCTGAAAATGCTTCAACCAACTGTACCGACTGGCACGGTTGAAGACGCCCAGAAGCAGGTTGCTCCATAGGCTGTTGGCGCGCGACCGATGATCGCGGCCTGGCTGACACTGTCGACTGGTTAGATGGTTTGAGATCCGGATGGAACCCAAACACGAAATCAAGAGCTGCCCCCAAGTCCGAAGACTGCTGGCTCTTGACATCGAGCATGTCTGACTCTTCCCCTGAGTCGGAAGACACATAGCCCAGCATGTGCAAACCAGCTGACACCTCCCATGGTGTCGGAACACCAGGGGGATCAGAAAGCGGCCTGTTTCCAATCCCAGGAGGCGGCGCCATATGCTGCGCCTGGAAACCACTTGCTGCCTCGCTGGAAGCAACGGGAAGGCTCTTTGACAGAACCTGAGTGAGTAAGGAGAGGGCCTCCCTGAGCTCAGAATGTAGGTATTCTCTTTCGCCATGGGAAGCACATTCAATCATGATGAGCAAATTTTAAGCTTCATGCAAGATTAGCTTGTGCTGCCTGTGCATGGTGTGTCGCTTTTTGGGGTGAAAGAATTGCCTTTTAGTTGCATCAATAACTGAGATTATTTATTTATTGGTGTTTTTAAGGTCACATATTTCTGCATAATGGCTAATCATGACCACGACAGTTTTACGGGTGGAGGAAGCCGGAGTACCCGGAGAGAACCACCGAGCAATGGCGAGCAACTGTCAGCTCATCAACATGCTAACTCCACACAAGCAGGGTGAGCATTGGTTGAAGACAGGTGTACCATCGACATGCAGTCACCTTAGTACACAGCGTTACTGTGCCCCCACATGGGCAATGGGGGTGAAGTGCCTTGCCCAAGGACACAATGCGATTGCCGCAGGTGGGATTCGAACTGAGGGCCTCTCGGCTTGCAGCCTGCACCTCTACCTACTAAGCCACCGAACCCCCAGTAACTGAGATTAAATCCAATAAGTCAACAAGAAAACATTTTGTGCAAGCAAAACTGCACGAGAAAATGTCAATGAAACACTAGTATTTTGTGCGTATATCATGCAAACTCTTCATATTAGAACATAAACAAGAAATACTATGTGGACTAAGTTGAATCTCTCTCACTAAAAGAATAAAACATCTCAAAGCATTGTGACTGGTGATTTACAAGTAACAAGTTTAAAATAATTTTGGACTGGGTTCCTGATTATGGCAGTTAATATCTTCCTTTGAAAACACTTGAAAGGGCACCCCTACCACACACAATCACCTCTCCCCCCAACAGTTAAGCTTTTTTGGATGAATAGTGCAGTACGAAACTCGATTTGGGACAAAATGTCTGTGCCGAGGTGATTTTGAAAGGAACAACCCTGGCACAATCTCCAAGTGTTGTCAGTGGTAGGTCTCGAAAATACTTTTTAAAGAATTTCAAGCTTATTGGATGGGGTGGGGGTGGGGGGCTGCATTCTGGGAGTTCAGATCTCCATTTGAAAAAAACTTGGAAAACTTTCCCATCCACACCAAATAAAATAAACAATGCAGAATATGCTCAAATGTAGGCTTCAGACATATCGCGAATTGCCAACTGGGGAAAATATCCCCACAGATATCTCATTTAATATGATCGAGGGTGGATGTATCATAACAAAAAAAGTTTTAAAAAGTACTTCTAAGTTGGGAGGTAGCAAAACACAATACAACTATTGATAACAATGAATACAGTGAATCCCAGTTAAATAACAAATTCCACATATTGGTGGATCCAGAATATATATGCGATTCCATTTTTCATTGTTTTCCAAGTCATCTGAATCGACCTGAGAATTCAATACTGCATGATCTGGAGCAATTATTATCCCATTACAAACGTGCACAAATGTGCTAAATAAAACAGTCTTGTGGAGTTTTCAAATGCTTTTGCCCATGCTTTTGCCCATAGAATTGAATTCAAAATTCTCGTACTAGTTTATAAATGCATTCACGGCCTGTCCCCGGAGTGCTTGAGAACGCTTGTCATTCGCTACTCTCCCACACGTCCCCTACAGTCTGCAGATAATCCGAATCTGAGTCTGGTTGTACCATTCACAAAATCTGAGCTAGCCAGGACACGGGCCTTTGCAATTGCTGGGCCCAGACTGTGGAATACATTGCCACTGCATATCAGATCTCTAACAAGTATAGAAAATTTCAAAAAATAATTAAAAACTCATTTATTCAACAAAGCTTTTTCTTTTTCTTTCTGGAATACATAAATTGAATTGA
Source organism: Pictodentalium vernedei (assembly GCA_031216915.1). NCBI lineage: Eukaryota > Metazoa > Mollusca > Scaphopoda > Dentaliida > Dentaliidae > Pictodentalium > Pictodentalium vernedei. The sequence continues at coordinate 845,487,955 of CM062297.1, forward strand.
TTTTTTTTGTTGTAAAGCGCTTTAGAGCACCTTTGGTGGTTTTATGCTATATAAAATTGATTATTATTATTATTATTATTATGTTTGGTCTCTGTAGATACTCATAAGAAACTGTGATGATATTTTCTGCAGTTAATCCTGTTGGAAACAAACCAGACACAGACATAAAATTATGTCCCAATACGAACCGCAATACCTTGCAGTGATTGGTCAATGCCTCGTTGATTTTATTTTATGTCGCCGGGCATGTGCATATGTCTACTGTCAGCGATTCTTATGTCTACTGTCGAGGAAAGCATCTCGTTGCCATGAGCAACAGTTCATCCCAATGTCTTTTTTCACTTGAAATCAACTGAGACAAATACATTTAACTGAAGTAAAATACACACAAAAGTATCGTTACTACATACAAAAAGATTAGTTATGTAAACATGGGTAATTATTTATGAAACCGATTAGATTATAAGGTCTCTTTTCATTAATTTACTGAAACATAAACTGAAACGAATCGGGAGCATCTCGCCCTGTTGATTGCATACGTAAACATTGAATAAGGGGAAATCACTGCAGTCTGTTATGATAAAAGTTAACACCTAACCGAAACAACGTCTTCTTTCTAAATTCCAATTCAATTTTACTTGTGTAAGAATGGGACATATACGTTATTCTGTTTGTTGACATGGTCTCACGTTTCCTGCATGAAACATATATTCAACCTCGGTTAACACCTCGGTTGAATATAAATTTCATGCAGGGAACATGAGCCCATGTCCCCTGTCAACAAACAGAATAACTTATAATGTTCCAATAAGACTAAAATTCTCGCCCTCTGACTAGACGCGAGTTCACTTCATTTTTTGTATGTTTACGGCTCCAGTGGCATATGTTATTGCCTGACATCACCACGTGAAATATTTGAAACGATAACAATGGGAAGAGATTCAAAGTGTATACTGCCTTTAACATCATATTTTTTGAGGCCAGTGATCATTCTATGAATATATACTCGCAACCCACTTATCAAAAAGTCACGGTTAGGCCTAAAAAAATTAAAAATCTGTTTCTCAGGCCATCCCACATGCTCTCTTTTTATAACCAATGTAAACTTTAAAAAAATAAAAATTAAATGGTTTATGTCTGATATTTTACCCAAGTTAAAAAAATTGATAAAATTTGTCCCTTGAGCGCAAGAAGGCTTATTTACTTAATTTGTTATCCTTAAAGTTGCCTTGTTCATCCAAGTGCCTTGTTCAGTTAACAATGGGCTATGGGTGGGGTATTACTGGAACATATACGTTATGTGATGAACTGAAGGTAACATGGTCTGCTTCATTAATTAAACTTTTACTGCTGATAATTTTTATTACCTTGAAAACCCACGTGTGGACATCACTGCCTAACCATGGATTACAACCAGTCCATGGTGACTGTATTGTACCTTTGTGACACATGTGATGGAGGATTTTATGTTATGGCTGTATTGAATGGAGAAAAGCAATAATCGTGATATATAGTTTTTCTTCTTCTAAAATATATATTATAACAGTAACTCAAATGAGCACACTGACTCATTCCAGTGAGTTGTCAGAGTCATTGCTTAGAAGAGAGAAAAAGTTTAATTTAAAAAAAACTTAAGTAGGCAGATTTTTAAGGTACTGTCAGACAAATTGGATAATTTGTTAAGTAAAGTAATTTATGATACCCCGATTTTCCATGAGTCATAGGTACACTTGGACAAGGGAACAAGAAACAATATAAGTCCATGTGCGATAAGGGCTATACTGTTTATTATGTAAAAAGTTACGAGTACCCAATGGTACAACATTGTATTATAGTATAGCCAATAGATGAACAGGAAAATACAAAAATAATTTTTAAAGGTGGGCGACATATGCCCAATAAAGAAATTGGAAAACAATACAAAATCAATGTGACATGTACAATATGGAGGCAGGAGGGGCAGTGGAAGGTATAACTGATGTCCGCTTCCTATCACAGAAAATTCTGACTGGAAGATGTTGATTACTGCAGGTGCTGTCCACTGATGGAGATACCTATCCGCATTGAAAATTAGGCCTTCTATTTTACATCAAAGCTATAGCTTGTAGTGCAAAAGGTGAAAGGTCACTGAAAAATTAATGCGCAGTGAAGCGGTTGTAGAGGTGATTCTGCCTGACAAGACGACCATTCTAAACAGACAGATAATTTGGCCGTCAGCCAACGGAGTGCCTTTGATGTTTGGTGAACTTCAGATGAATTTAATTAATGTAGCATTGACAATCAACAGATAAGCAGGTGTGAGTTGTGAAACTGAGAATATTCTTGCATCAGTACAGTATACAGCAACAGCCAAAAATCGTGATCATAAATGAGGCATCAGTAACTGCTGTCTCGTATTTATGATACCCCGATTTTCCATGAGTCATAGGAACACTTGGACAAGGGAACAAGAAACAATATAAGTCCATGTGTGATAAGGGCTATACTGTTTATTATGTAAAAAGTTACGAGTACCCAATGGTACAACATTGTATGAAAGTATAGCCAATAGATGAAAAGGAAATTACAAAAATAATTTTTAAAGGTGGGCAACATACGCCAAAGATGTGCACACAGGGTACCGCGGCAAGTAAAATCACTTGGACAAGGGAACAAGAAACAATATAAGTCCATGTGTGATAAGGGCTATACTGTTTATTATGTAAAAAGTTACGAGTACCCAATGGTACAACATTGTATGAAAGTATAACCAATAGATGAAAAGGAAATTACAAAAATAATTTTTAAAGGTGGGCGACATATGCCAAAGATGTGCACACAGGGTACCGCGGAAAGTCAAAATTTTGATCTGCCACGGGGCTCTGTGAGCACATCACGCCCAACTAGCAAAAAGTAATTTATTACACATCCATTCAACTTTAAACCCTTATGTATTTAAAGGAATAGCCACTATGACATAAATGATTCTGTATTCAATGGGTGATGTACAAGCCGGAACGTTTTTCCCAGCACCGTTCATACTAGTTCCTTTCCCATTGCGTCATTAGTTACGCGTCAAAAAGTTTCCAAATTTCGTTATACAATTATCGACAGTCTGTTGCATAGTGTGAAAATGAAAACGTCCAAAGTAAAATAAAGTCGGTTCACAAAAAATTAGTTAACCAAAAATTAGATAATATTTTTAAAAAAAAAAAAATTTCCAACCAGAACATTAACCCAGTCCTGTGGCCATATTGTTTTGTGGATCCGTTATATCTAAATTAATCAACTTTATTTCGGTAAATCTTCGTACATCTTGACATGCTTCAAACTTCTTTTAAAAATGTTTCTCTCAGCTGTTTTGCAAATCTGCACAAATTTGCACTTATATTTTTACTAACAGTAATAGCCACCAAATGGTTAGGCGTGAATGGGCACCAGCCGAAGAGAAACAGCGATACAAATTTCAACAAACACTGTTTCCAAAAAGATTGTTTTTATTTTTTATCGGTCAATTTGATAAGTACAGCTTCAGTCAAAACAAACAGACTCTTCACCTGTGGTTTTAACCCTTTACCTAACATGAAAAGCAGACGACACTTGCAAAAAAAATTCTTGAATAACTAATTTTTTTCATTTTTTGTCTCAAAAACATAGGTTATGACCCCTCGTTGGAACGAGCTCGACGAGCTCGTTCTAACGAGGGGTCATAACCTATGTTTTTGAGACAAAAAATGAAAATATTTTGAAAATTAATTGGCGATTTTTGAGAATAGCGCTGGCCGGTTTTGGCCGTTACGTTGGGTAAAGGGTTAAACATCAAAATTAAAATTTGTTTATTTAAATGAATTTTAATGCATGAGTTGTATGATAAACACAGAACACGATGTGTGTTTGAATCGGTGGTGTTTTGCATAACTCGTTGGAATGGCGTAATCATATTTCGCCATTCCAACTTGTTATGTAAAACACCCACCGATTCAAACACACATCACGTTCTGTGTATTTCTTTTTCAGTTCTACTTTCTATGATCTATTCTATGTAACAAGAGATAGAGCTTGAAGAACACCGTCGAATAAGGTTCTTCTTGACTTCTGATGCCACGTTGTTTTGGAATCACAGATATTTTGATATCTTCCTCAGATGGTTGTGAAAATATTAAATTAACCATTTGTACATACATCAAATGATGCCACAAAATGTTTATCATTCGTTGTCCGACGAGTCTGAATCTACGATTATTCTCCTGCACTTGATGGGTCGTGAACTACCATTTTTAATGAATGGGCTTTCACAAAAATCGCCAATTAATTTTCCTTATATTCTCATTTTTTGTCATAACCTATGTTTTTGAGTCAAAAAATGAAAATGAAAGAGTCAATGACTCTGTAGCTCAACTTGGATATGACAGGAATTAGTCCTTGCTATGACCAAGACAACTGAATAATGAATATGACAGGAATTAGTATTTGTTTTGGCCCAGTCAACAATAATAAAAGAATTACAAGGTGACTGTAATGGACTACAGATTAAGACCAATCATTGTAGATTATTATTTTTGTGTGGAAATTTTCAGTCCCAAACAAAATATTTTCAGACTAAAATTTTTTCTTCTTCTTCTTAAAATTGACCAAAATGCATCAAAACACAAAAAACTAATTTCCGGATTTTGGTCCAAAATTTTTTAAGTCCCACCCGGACCCCAAATTTTCAGTGTAAAAAAAATTTATTTTTTTTTGTCTTAAAATTGACCAAAACGCATAAAAAACCAAAAAACTAATTTCCGGATTTTGGGCCAAAATTTTCCAAGTCCCACCCGGCCCCTAATTTGCATAATTTATTCACGAGAAAAACTCTGTATTATATGTAATGTATCCCATGGTACTAAACATTCATACAAAAATTTATTCAAATCAGATCTTTCATTTGGAAGTTCTGCGCAAAAATCTGATTGCACTTAATTTTGAACAAAATGGCTGCTAGCGGCCATCTTGAATTTCAGACTGGACCCAAAAACACTCCTTCTCGTCCCACAGTGATAACAAAGGTACCCAAGAAGTTTCGTGAAGATCGGTTCATAAATACGGCCTCTAGCCCGAGCCATATTGGGATTTGCACTCACAGTGCTGAAAGTAACACTAAATAAATCAAAGTTAGCCTAATTTGCATAATTTACGCACAAGAAAAAAACCTGTAATATATGTAATGTATCCCATGGTACTAAACATTCATACAAAAAATTATGCAAATCAGAGCTTTCATATGGAAGTTCTGTACAAAAAACAGATTTCGGCATCGTCGGTACAAAATGGCTGCTGGCAGCCATCTGGCATTTGGGACTGCACCCAAAAACACTCGTTCTTGTCCCACGGTCATAACAAAGGTACCCAAGAAGTTTCGTAAAGATTGGTTCATAAATACGGCCTCTAGCCCGAGCCATAGCAGCTTGGCACTTACAGCTCTGAAAGTAACACTAAATAAATCAAAGTTAGTCTAATTTGCATAATTTACGCACGAGAAAAAACCCGTATTATATGTGATGTATCCCATGGTACTATACATTTATACAAAACTTTATTCAAATCAGAACTTTCATACAGAAGTTCTGTACAAAAAACTGATTTTTGCATCATCGGTACAAAATGGCCACTGGCAGCCATCTTGAATTTCGGACCACACCCAAAAACACTCGTTCCCGTCCCAGGGTCATAACAAAGGTACCCAAGAAGTTTCGTAAAGATTGGTTCATAAATACGGCCTCTAGCCCGAGCCATAGCAACTTGGCACTTACAGCTCTGAAAGTAACACTAAATAAATCAAAGTCAGTCTAATTTGCATAATTTACGCACGAGAAAAAAACCCGTATTATATGTGATGTATCCCATGGTACTAAACATTTATACAAAACTTTATTCAAATCAGAACTTTCATACAGAAGTTCTGTACAAAAAACTGATTTTTGCATCATCGGTACAAAATGGCCACTGGCAGCCATCTTGAATTTCGGACCACACCTAAAAACACTCGTTCCCGTCCCAGGGTCATAACAAAGGTACACAAGAAGTTTCGTAAAGATCGGTTCATAAATACGACCTCTAGCCCGAGCCATAGCCAATTGTTGACATACGGACAGACGGACAGACAGACAGACGGACGACGGACGACGGGCCATGACAATAGCTCAAATTTGACTTCGTCAAAGTTGAGCTAAAAATGAGTTATTGAAGAATTTTTTTTTGCAAGTGTCGTCTGCTTTTCATGTTAGGTAAAGGGTTAACCATTTATTTGTAATAAAATCTAAAACTCATCAGCACTATTCACAAAGAATTGACAATCATTTTTTTTTTTTTCATTTTCTGCCTCAAAAACATAACTTATGACCCCCTGAGTGGAACAAGATCTTTTCAGTGAGGGGGGAAAAGATATGATGTTCCAATAAGAGTAAAATCCTCACCCTCTGATTGGATGAAAGCTGACTTAGTTTCTTTCATGTTTATGGCTCCACTAGCAAATACTATTGTCTGACTTCACAACGCGAAATATTTGAAATGACGTTTCCGGTTTTGTAACTGCTTCATCAACAGAGTGACTAACATGCCGCTTAATTTTTCTGATGTTTCATGTGTGCAGCAGACAGTGTTCCAAATGAAGTGTTGTTTAAATTACAAACAATTCGAACTAAGATGGAATGAGTTTATCTGGTTTATTGATTATTTATTCACTGCTGTCGTAGGGTACATGAGAGATTTATGAAATAAACTTGTGATTGTTAAAAATTGTCTCGAACAAGGCAACTTTTAGCGATCACAAGTTCAGTATAAAGCCTCTCGTGTTTCACGGTGTAGGTTTTGGGCTGTGGGTAGGGTCGTATTGGAACATACAGTAGAACCTGCCTTAAGAGACTGCCCTTTGGGCCACACAAAAGTGGTCTCTCAAGACAGGTGGTCTCTCATAACAGGTTTCAGGTTTTCGAAGTCAGTGAATAACCAACCACAAAATTCGGAAATGTAGAAGAATAGATTTTTGTAATTACTTTGTTGTTCTCTTTTATGACGTTTTTGTAACAAATTGAAATGGACTGTTATAAAAATTATAAAAATAAATTAGTGTTGAAAATCTTCAATGAAGATTTTCAACACTAATTTATTTTTATAATTTTTATAACAGTCCATTTCAATTTGTTACAAAAAGATTTTCAACACAAATTTATTTTTATTCCTATCTGTCACATTTCAGGTATTATGAAATTGTTTATTCAGCAATAATCCTAATCTTTTCACAGGGGTCTTATAAAAACATCTCAATCTTTACTGAGTTAGCAATTGAAACCCAATTAAGAGCTTTTAATACTTTTAATTATGTTAGTATAACCACAATGGATTTTCCAATTCCAGAACAGGTAAAAAGTTTTTGTCATGGTTTCAGTCTTCAAAGGGGAGGTCTCTCAAGACAGGTCCATTATGGCATAAAAATACAAGTTGGTACCAGGTCACAGTGTTCTCTCAAGACAGGTGGTCTCTTAAGACAGGTGGTCTCCCATAGCAGGTCCACTATAGAGTAAAACCAATCGGTGCCTGGCAGATGTGGTCTCTCAAGACAAGTGGTCTCTCAAGATAGTGGTCTCTCAAGACAGGTTTTACTGTATACGTTATTGTGATAAAATGATGAAAACATGGTCTGAGGTCTGCAGATCGGAGCATATGTTCAACCATGACGTTTCGCGTCTTGTTTGAACATAAGCCCCGAGCTGCAAACCACAGATCATGTTACCGTCAATCCATCACAATAACATATTCTTGAAAGCAAAAAAATAATTTTCAACAGTCGTCTGCTATTCGAGTTGGGTAAAAAGTTGAGAAGGATTTCTTCCATAATGAATATTCAAACGACAGGTCAAATGTCTATAAAAGGCAAGATAAATATGTAGGTGCAAGAACAATAAATGCAATTATTACCACTTTAGCAGGCGTTCTCTAGTACATTAACAAAGTTTAACCCTTTACCCAATGCAGACGATATCAAAATTTATTATTTTAAATATCATTTTTTGAAATTTTTCAAAAAAATTCAACAAAACCATATCATGTGAAACCCTCGTTGGAACGAGCTCGACGAGCTCGTTCCAACGAGGGGTCACATGATATGGTTTTGTTGAAATTTTTTGAAAAATAATATTTTTTCAACTGCTGAATTTGCATATTATGCGGGCGGATGGGGCCGATTCGTTAGGTACAGGGTTAATGGAGGATTACAAGAACGTAACGCTCAATTTCAAAAAGTCACTTGACGTGTAAGGCCGTTAATGGGTAAAAACTCTCAATAACAGCCTGACACGTCACATGATTTTTGTACCTTGCTGTCGTATATTCGGAAATGGAAATGGCTTCAACTTGTAAACAATGTGATTTTTATTTATATTATTAAATATGTAAAATGTTCATCAAAGCTAGCTAGATAATAACAAGCAGATGTCTACAGTAAATAAGTATGTATACATTTTAAGCCTTTATTCCTGGCTTAAAAGTGGTAAATATCAGGTCTCTTTTCAAGTTTTCTAACTTTGTTGCAATTGAAAGCGTACCGGTGATGATCACATGATAATCATGAGGCACCAATTTGTCTGACAACAGACGATAATTATCATCTGTCGAAATTGAAAACTTTAAAAATGTCATGTAAGGTACAGGGCCAAAACTTTCTCAGAATTTCAGTGGTAATAATAGTAATAACATGACTTTGTCGAGCATTGTGGTTTATTAACGGCCCAACAGGTGTGAATAACAGCCCTTCAGCTTATTAATGGCCCTCGACTTCATCTTGGGCCTTTTATAAGTTGTTGGGCTGTTATTCACACCTGTTGGGCCGTTAATAAACAGCAATGCCCTCCTAAGTCATGTTATTGTTACATTAACAATACAGTGGAACCCTGTTAATTGAATAACCATTTTGCCAATGAAAATTATTCAATTAACATGAATATTCAATTAACAGGGATTCTGTCGCTCTCATCTATTCTAGAGATATCCTTAGCATTTATTCTATTATATCTTGTTTGAGAGAGCTACAGGAGATCTGTCAAACAAGATGTGATAGATTAAATACCTGTATTGGATGTACTGAGGCCAAATAGGTCTATAAATAAAGGAAAACTGGGGAGAGTCAGGGTAATTTCTCAACAGGTTACAAGATATTTATTCAAGTAACAGGAGTTCACTCTATAACCTATATCCAATTAACAGGTCAAATTTGTACTGTGTGTAAGGTAAATGGTTTTGTGTTGGGAAATTATATTCAATTAACAAGGTTATTCAGTTAAGAGATATCCACTGTATTCTCTTAACCAGTATTCAATAAAGTGTAGTGTATGGTGAGTGTACTGTTTTGAAGATGTGTCCATTTTGACAGAAGGTTATTTTTTCAAGGTGGTTTTATTTGTGTGTCACTCTCTGTTGGTCAGATACACAGAACACGGCAATTAATATTCAATACATTCTGGCTATAATAACAGAATGCAATAATGAGAATAATAAGCGGGTACTCCAAATTTTCAATGACAAATTGACTGTCATATTCCAATGTTAAAAGGGTCGAGAAATGACAGAAAAATCACCTATTGCATCAATATTTGTTGAAAATATTCAGTCAAGTTAACGATTCTTTCATAATGATTGTAAATTATGAGTAAGTAGACAGTTATTGGACAAACAAATCAATAAGTGACAGACCCTGATTTATTCGAGAACACAAATTTGTAATTAACTTTCATTTTTTTTATCAAGCAGAAATTAATAAGAGATTTTTTTTGTTTTAACATTCAGTTAATCTTCTTTACATCTCAGTGAAATTTGACAGATTGATTAGATGGAATATCTCCCACTCGTAGTCTCCTAACTCTCTATACAGGAGGTTAAATTTCCTTACGCTTTTGCAGCAATTTTCATCCCAGAATTCTTATTTATTTATTTATTGATGTTTAAGGTCACATATTTATGCACAATGGCTAATCATGACCTTGACAGTTTTACGGGTGGAGGAAGCCGGAGTACCCGGAGAGAACCACCGAGCAACGACGAGCAGCTGCCAGCTCCCCAACATCGTAACTCCGCACTGCAGCACAGGCAGGGTTAGATTGGTTGAAGACATGCGCACCATCGACGTGCAGTACGCCTTAGTACACGGCGTCATCGTGCCCCCACGCGGGCAATGGAGATGAAGTGTCTTGCCCAAGGACACAACGCGGTTGCCGCAGGTGGGATTCGAACCGAGGACCTCTCGGCTTGCAACCTGCACCTCTACCTACTGAGCCACCGCGCTCCCTCCCAGAATTCTTAGAATTATAAGTCATCATTAAAGTGCACACAGCGTAATCACTATTTAACCAGCTGATGAGTGGACATCTACCTATACACTCACTGAGAGATCCGAGAACTGCACATTTGCTAGCAGAGTCCTTACGTTTCTTCTGGGCTGCAGAGCTTACCTCATTACCTAATGAATCTGCCTGCATAATTTACAAAATGTGACACCGTTTGACAACCATATTCAGCGTCTATGAATTAATTTATCAATGAAGATCATAATGTAACGGTATTGCATTATTGCACTGTGCATGACGTAATCCCCATTCATTGTTCTAGTACTTTATCTCACAATCGGGGCGTTTTTGCACTGTTACGCAACTAAAGTTTAATGTATCTGGGCCCTTGTTCCGAATCCGTATCAAGGGCCCCTGATACAAGCACGTGATTCTGCTGTTTCCAAAAATAACAGCATTAATATCATTTTTCAATCGCTTCGCGTTTTTCCCTTCAGACAAAACAATATTAGGTGAGGCGAAGCCGAACCTAATATTGTTTTCGCTGATCCGTATATGACACAGTATCTGCCAACTAAACACCCTGTAATGTATTTATTATGCATGCATGCTAAAATGTTACTGGGGAAGTTAACTCAACAAATAGTTAAATTATGCACACTTTTCGGCATCTTGGGCTGGTTTGTAGCCTATTATTGGGATTTTCCTGAACCCTCGAGTCGAAGCTTCTCTCTTGAAGTTAAAGGATTAGCTTTCGATATGAAATGTGGAAAACTCCACCTCAATAAACGATGAACGGCATATTTTAAAATATAATAAACCTTTACACCAAGAGGGATATTTAATTCACCAGTAATTGTTGCAAAAGTAACAAAGAAATTCACGGTGACGAAACACACAGTTGCTCCACTTCACAAGACAGTATTCAGTAAAGTGAATCCCAGTGACGTAATTTTCTCTGAAGTGTAACGTCATCACTGACCTTAATGAACGCTATTCCATTTTTCAATTTGCGTCTTTCCATCGATAAGGCAAATGAAAAAGTTCCTCTTAAAATAGTTTTATAACACATTTTGTGGTCAATATTGTGAGATAAATTTATCATCAAACAGTGTGTGTCTCCGGAAATTCTGATCAAGTCTCGTTGTAGGCAGAGAATCGCATTTTGACTCGACTTAACGGGCTCGTCGAAATACTATTCTGTTCCTACAACTCGACTTGATCTGAATTCCCGGAGACACACATTATGGTGATAATCTGTAAATAACCGCTACATTTTAGTATTTGAGCTGTGTCTTTCTTTGTTTTATTTTTCATCTTTAATGTATGGTAGGCCTCTATAAAAAATATCATCATGGCAAAAAATGATCTTGTCCAATTTATTTTGTTGAGTTGGTGATTTATTTATCATTTAATTACTATAATAAAAACAGTGGCATTGACATGTGTAATAATTCCATGCAGATAAAAATTCTCTTTCTGAATCAAATGATGGCACATGCAGTTGCTACCCTAAATAGAGATTTGTAATTTGTCAAGACATTTTTACTTGCATTGGGGAAAATATGTTCTTGTTGTAAGATAAATGCTTATATTATATGTATTGAGGTCAAATAGGTCTATAAACAAGAGGAATTTTGTTATTGTCATGGTAATTTCTTGACATATCACAAGATTATTTATTCAATTAAGGCCCATCAAAGTAGATCTTCTGTTTCTCAAGCTATTTATTTGTAAAATTGCATGTGGACGGGCGGCTTTTTATTTTATTTTTTATTTTTGAAATTATTTCTTTGCTGTCAAAAGTTCATGTTCTTGGTTTGTTTTATGTTTTAGGCCTCATAATCTAAAGAATAGCATAGGGGGGTGGTGTATTTCATACCTTGAGTGCAAGAAGGCTTTGCAATGCTAAACACTTAAGGGACAAATTTATCAATTTTATTAACTTGGGTAAAATATCAGACATAAACCATTTAATTATTATTTTTTAAAGTTTGTATGGGTTATGAAAAGAGAACAAGTGGCAGCCAAAGAGGCAGCCATACAAGAGGGACTGAGAAACAGATTTTTAACTTTTTTAGGCCTAAACAAGGGGAATTAAGTTATTGTCAGAGTAGTTTTTTGACATATCACAAGATTAAATATTTAACAGGCATTTTCTCTATAATCTATATGCAATTAACAGGTCAAATTTGTATTAAAGATATGGTGAATGGTGTTCTGTATGGATAATAATTAACAGGGTTATTCAGTAAAGAGATATCTAATTAAGTAAGCATCACTATTTTACTATTTGACATCATTTATTTGTTTCGGCACTGAGGAAGCACTGGTGAAGCGAGAACAGTTCTCATTAGATTCCAGAAGTTAAGCAACGTCGAGCCTGGTTAATCCTTGGATGGGTGACCACTCAGCGACTGATTCAGGTGCTTCCCGTAGTAGTGGCTAGTGTGCGATCAGCGAAGTTTGAGTGTGTGATTGGCGACATTGTGTCACGTGTCAACTGTGAACATTGCGAAAGTTCACCAGTACTATGCAATCCCCACCGTACCTAGGTGTAAAATAGGGACCTGTTGAGGTGCTTGCCTTGTGTGCCTATCTGTGGAGCACCGGCAGTATGCTCTGTGGAGTTGAGCTGAGAATGTCATAGAATGAACAAAGGGTGTGTACGTGTACGATATGGGGTGATAATGTAAGTCAGAGAGCACTGTGGTGGATTCAAGACGTTAACATTGCATTATAATTATTGGAATAGTTTCTGTGAATACTGCTAGTAAATTAGGCCTAAAAAAAAGTTAAAAAATCTATTTCTCAGGCCCTCCTGCAAGGTCCTATTGGCTGCTGCATGCTCTGCAGATTCTTGTGGTCTTATTTTCTACCTGAGATCTCTCATTTTAGTACAAGCGGGTATTCAATGTCTCTAATTTTAGTACAAGCGGGTATTCAATGTCACCTGCAAAAAACATTGTGTCAGACTTTCTACTTGGATTGTTTTCATGACACTGTACAAATATTTCTTTTCAGATTTTTGCAGGTGTCCATTAAATTTTCTTCAGTCAACTGAATCTGTTGGGTCTTAGTTATTTCATGACAATTTGTTTGTGCAGGTCTCTATCATTTTAACTAATTACCTTGTGACAACCTTGCAAAACATTATGGTGATTTTATACATCTCAGCTGTACAACAGAGGCAACTTTTTAGCCCTTTAAAGCTCAAAACATGTATGGTGATTGTAAAGAGAGAACCAAGAAGATAAGCAAAATAATAGTGTTCATTCTCCAAATTAAAAACATAACATAAAAGTTGTATTAATGAAAGTGGTAGCTGTTAACCCTTTACCCAACATAACGGCCAAAACCGACCAGCACTATACACAAAAATAGTCATTCAATTTTCATTATTTTCTTTTCAATTTTTTATCTCAAAAACATAGCTGATGACCCCTCATTGGAATGAGCTCAATGAGGGACATAAGCTATGTTTTTGACACAAAAAATGAAACTAGACTGAAACTTGCCCCCACACAACACATGGACACAGAAGGTTGTTGAAGAGCAAACTGTGATTTGTTACTCGTACATGAGCTGTGTCTGTAAGACACATATGATGCCTGCAAAGTAAGAAATTCTACAAAAAATTGACCAAGTTCAACAACCTGTAATTTTGTGAATATGCATACCTCTGGTATATGTACAAACATCCTGTAAAATAAAAATATTCTAGCTTGAAAACTGTGAGAGGAGTTAGCTGCACATACAATGTACCCTAGATACAGACAGCGGATGGATAGATGGACAGGGGTAAAACAATATGCCCCACTATTCATCGTGGAGGCATAAAAATATAGGTATTCAAGAATTTTATTTGAAAGTGTTGTCTGCCTTTCGTGTTAGGTAAAGGGTTAACAATAGGGCTTTCCAAACACAGTAATTTGTATACATCTCCATTATGCTACCAACAGGACTCTACAGAAAACAAAGAAAATCTCCAATAATAGAGGATATTTGCAGGATGGAAAAATCAACAGTTTGGACTTATAAATGTTGACAGTATTACACATTTTGATGTAAATAGCTTTGACTTTTGATTAAATGTCATTTCAAATCCAATCTAACTGATAAAATCAGTGTTCAGATTTTGTGTGTGCTGGAATTTGCCTAATTATATGGCAACTGATTTGAATTGAGAAGATTTGGTCTAGCAACATGGCTTACCTTAACCCTTTACCCAATGCAGATGATATCAAAATTTATTATATTTTAGATATCATTTTTCAATTTTTTTCTTTAGGTGGTAATAAGTGAAGATATATTCCGCGTTATTACGCACAAATTTTGTTCTCAGTGTGTAATAACGCAGAATATATCTTCACTTGTTACCACCTAAAGAAGATATGATATGGTATTGTTTGTCCCGAATTTACAATTAAATACAGTGAACAATGTGTAATGCAGAACATATCTTTGCCTGTTGCCACCCAAGGAAGATATGAAACGGCGATTTTATAGATGGGTTCATGATTTGGAGCAAGGCGGCCACTTGCCAAATAATAAATCGATCTGTAAGACATACACATATCTCGATCAATTTTATAATACCCATTCAACAATTAGGATAAGCGCGACGCTAAATTTTACGTTCCCATGACGCGATACACATTGGTACAGCACTTAACGTAACGGAATAAGAATTAGTAAAAAATGAAAGCCACTTATAAGGAAGTAATGTTCCGAGCATGACGGCAAATTGACGAAGTTATATAAAATATTTGATGAAGTGTATATATACACTTCATCAAATATTTTATATAACTTCGTCAATTTGCCGTCATGCTTGGAACATTACTTCCTTCTAAGCATGACGGCAAATTGACGAAGTTATATTTTTATATATATATATAACCACTAAGGAACTGGACAATCTTCCAGGTTTAGTAATTATTTATTTATTGGAATTTAAGGTCACATATTTCTGCACAATGGCTAATCATGAGCAATTAGCTTTACACAGCTTTTTAAGTATCCAGTTCAACGAACTCATTGAAACTGAAACCAACAGACTACATCAGTGATTTTATTAACTTTACTAAGGTAAAGCGAAATCTCTTAGACATCTAGATGTCTCACTCAACAACCGAACACACACTTGACAAGACCTGTGTGTGTACCCAGACCTGTTGTCCAAGAAAGTCATACGCCTACCACTACCACCTTCAACCCCCCCCCCCCACCCCCAAGGGGGGTTGAAGGTGGTAGTGGTAGGCGTATGACTTTCTTGGACAACAGGTCTGCTTGAATCTACAGTCACATCCTGGTGCAAGTGCTTCAAGTGACAGGATAGTAGCAATGGTAGTATATCATAGTGTCAATATTCCTTGAATAATTACCCCTCAAACTGTGATGTCCGTTGTTGAACTTGAAACTGACAGAATAAAAAATATTGCTGTGACCCATTTTGCTTCAAATGATTGCAACTGTGTTTGTGTATGGTTGCAGCCATTACCTTTTACCACTAAACCACTTTCAAAATGAAATTACGTGATGTTATGTGACTTCGAAGTTAAATTACATTTTTGCTTTACAACAAAAATTTAATGTGAGCATAATACATGTAATCTCAATCATCCCAGACCAAAATATTTAGGAGGGCAATTTTTCGCTTTCCTTAATTCTTTCAGGCGGGCAGTAAGGAGAGCTAAAAAATCGCTCTCCTGAAATTGTCAAGCCTGTGTGCATGTGACCGGTACTTCCCTTTGTGTCAGTGTTTCTCTCTTATTTGTTGCATGACCCCCTGTTTTCAGATCAGAAAAAGTTGTCTGAAGGGCTATACTTGACAGAGATATTTGAATGCCAAAATTAAAGTGATGCGATCATATTTTTTTCCACCTGAACGTTATAATGGTCGCCTATGGGAAAATATTTAGTTCTGTGATACCTGTAGAGAGCCTCTCATAGACCATTCCTGCCAAATTTGGTTCACATTGGCTCAGTAGTTCTAGAGAAGAAGATGAAAATGTGATTTCCCACAGGGTTTCCATAGTAATTATAAGCCACAATTGCAGTCCTGTTTGCAACCCGATCAACATTAAATGAGGATTGTTGGTAGAGGGTGTCCCAGTCATCAATCATGTGAAGTTTCGAAACATTTGGCCTTGTAGTTTCAGAGAAGATTTTTCAAAATCCACCAATCAGAATCAAAGAATGCCTCTGGTGGCCATGTTTTCCATCCGATGGGAACACAATGAGGATCGTTTGTAGAGTACCTCCCATAGACCATTCCTGCCACGTTTGGTTCATATTGGCTCAGCAGTTTCAGAGAAGGTGATGAAAATGTGATTTCCCATTGGGTTTCTATGGTAACTATAAACCATAATTGCAACCATGTTTGCAACCCAATCAACATTAAATGAGGCTCATTGGTAGAGGGTGCCCCAGTCATCAATTATGTGAAGTTCCAAAACATTTAGCCTCGTAGTTTCAGAGGAGAAGATTTTTGAAAATTCACCAACCACAATCAAGGAATGCCTCTGGCAGCCATGTTTTTTTATCCAATGGAAACGTTTGTAGAGAACCTCCCATAGACCAGTCCTACCAAGTTTGGTTCACACCAGCTCAGCGGTTTCTGAGATGAAAATGTGAAAAAGTTTACGGATGATGCCTGATGACAGACGATGAGGCATGCCAAGTGATGGCAATAGCTCACATGGCCCTTTGGTCCAAGCGTGCTAAAAACGCCCACCCACATGCAATTTTACAACAAATGGCCTGAGAAACAGAAAATCTACTTTGTGGAACCTTAATAGTTTGTTGTTTTTTAATTTAAATTTTGATATCCTGAGTCTTGGGAGCACGGTGCTCAGTAGGTAGAGATGGAGGCTGCAAGCCAAGAGGGCCTCAGTTCGAATCCCACCTGCAGCAACCGCGTTGTGTCCTTGGGCAAGACACTTAATCCCAATTACTCAAGTGGGGGCACAGTAGTGATGTGATCTAAGGCATATTACACATCGATGGTGCACTTGTCTTCAACCAATGCTAAACCTGCTTGTGTGTAGTATGTTGGAAAGTCTGACAGTTGCTCACCAGTGCTTAGTGGTTCTCTCCAGGTACTCTGGCTTCCTTCATCTGTAAAAACTATCCTACACAAGGTGACCCTGGCAGTTGAAAATGTTGTTAAACCCCAAGAAATAAAGAAATAATCTTGTGTGTTGGGTAAAGGGTCAATCTTTTAGTTATTCAATTTACATTACTTCTCTCAGCATTGATCATATTTATTGTAGAAGGATTGCAAGAACTGTTGCGGTTCAAATACACTGACAGTTCAAATTCACTGAAGTAAGTGACAACCAAAAAAGATTAGGGCAAATGAGATTATTGAACCATTCCATAATCTGAACAACAATAACTCCTCAGAATTTATTTCACCAGAAGGGTTTCTTCTCAGCACAATGTCATTAACAGTGTAAAAACTAATTTGTAGAATAGAAATTCAGCCAATTTACCCCTGGAATGACTCCAAATATCGAATGAGTAAATTGGCACAACTAAATGCAGCAAGATTTAAAGGTTTCCCACTATCAAGCTGATGGCCTTCGGCATAATATCAAGCTCAATTTAGAATGTGCGAGGTAATAATTCAAAACTACTTTATTCTCAGCAGAAGTTTCAGCTCAATTTATTTTGCTTTTAATTTTTTATTTTTTAATTTACTATTTTCGGCCAATTACTCTCAAATTGAAATCTGCTGCAAGTCTACTTGAGTGGCTAAAATTAGTTATGAATAAACACTGGGCTTGGCCCAAATTTTAGGGATAAGAAACAGTTAACTCATTGCCTGCTGTAAGTAGATTTTCCCACCCAAAACAAAAACAATGAGGCCCCAGGGGTGCCTGAGACACTTTTTTATTGGAGTTTAACAACATTTTAGACAGCCAGGGTCACCTCGTGTCAGACAGCATTACAGGTGGAGGAACCTGGAGTACCTGAAGAGAACCACCGAGCAATGGTGAGCAACTGTCAGGCTCCCCAACATACTAACTCCACACAAGCAAGGTTAGCATTGGTTGAAGACAAGTGCACCATCGAATGCAGTATGCCTCAGTACACAATGTCACCGTGCCCCCAAGTGGGCAATAGGGGTGACGTGTCTTGCCCAAGGACACAATGTGGTTGGCGCAGGTGGGAATCGAACTGAGGACCTCTCGACTCATTGCCTGCACCTCTACCTACTAACCACACCCCTCATGAGGCACTCAACTGACAAAATTGTTTAACTGGTAGAGTGCAGATACAGTGGAACCCTGTTAATTGAATAGCCTTTATGCCAGTAAATATTATTCAATTAACAGGAGTATTCAATTAACAGGGATGTAAACACTTAGCTGCATTCTTGGGTTAACCTGAGCATTTAGTCTATCATATCTTGTTTGACAGAGCTCATGGAGCTCTGTCAAACAAGATATAATAGATTAAATGCCTGTATTGGATGTACTGATGCCAAATAGGTCAATAACCAAGGGGAAATTGGTGATTGTCTGGGTAAATTCTCAACATATTACAAGGCTTTTTATTCAATTAACAGGAGTTTACTCTGTAAACTATATTCAATTAACAGGTCAATTTGGTACTGAAGGTATGGTAAATGGTTTTGTGTTTGGAAATTATATTCAATTAACAGAGTTATTCAATTAAGAGATATCCAATTAAGCGGGCTCCACTGTACCAAGACTTAGAGGCTTCATATTCTGTGGATATGCATCATATTATCTTTTGAGTGAAATTATTTAGTGTGTTGGGCTTTGCCTTGTTATAATTTAGGGGTGCCTAGAGTGCCTAGAGGCATGTTCTTATTTATAACTGTGTTGTCTTTGTCAGATGGCCTTGATTGTATCTCAAGAAGCAGATTTTTAAAGATTATTCCTCATATTGGACTAATAGGGAACACAAATATTAACCCAAGGACTTGCTTTGAATACAATTAGATTAACAGTAACCTCCCTAAGAATACCCAATATAAAAAAGATTCTGAGGAGGATTTGAAGAAGATTTTTAAAGATAATCCCCCATGTAGATAGGAAGTCTAAAATATTAACTGAGGGACTTGATTTGAACAATTCTGAATCTGACCCTCATAACAATGATGTATACCAAACATCAAAAGATTCTGACTGGTGGTTCTGAAGAAGATTTTTAAATATTATTCCCCATATTGCCCTAAGTTAAAATCTGAGCTCTTATATTGAGCCCAAATATGAACAAAGGGGCTTAATTTTAACAAACTTGTATCTGACCCCCCCCCCCCCCCCCCCCATTCTCCCTCTCCCTCCCCTATGGATGTTGTATACCAGATATCAAAAGATTCTGATCAGTGGTTGCGGAGACACTTTGTTTTTTAAATTTTTGTAAATATGCTGACTCATATTTTTTCGCTGCCTCTTACAGAACATCCTGACATAACCGATGACAATTTTTTATCATTTCATTCTACAGGTCATAAGGATGCTTCATGCCAAATAACAGTTTTCTGTTCTGTGTGGTTTGGGAAATATGAACATTTGAAAATATTTCTATTTTTAGCTCCATGGGTTCCCACAGGAACAGGGAAGAATTTTTATCACGAATCAAGTGGTTATGACTCAATAACATCACATACCAAATTTGGTTCAAATCGGACCATTGGTTCAGAAATTAGAAATTTTGCCTCTCCCATTACAGAGGCAAATATTGCTCCACAAACTTTGTTTGAACAAACTTGATTCTTCACTTCAAAAGGAACCTCCATACCAAATATCAAGTCACTGTACCCACTGGTTCATGAGAAGATTTAAAAAATATTTGGAACATTCCCCCCACCCCTACGCTACGAAGTTGGGCAAGTTGATTTGAAAAAAAAAAATACGAATGTCAGAACAAGCAATCACCTCAAATTTAACTAAAATTGGTTCAGTGGTTTAGGAGGGCAGGTGCAAACCCCATGTTCACGGACGATGGACATGGACATGGAGTGATCACTATAGCTCATCCTGACTTTCAGTCAGGTAAGCTAATGATATTGATATATTTGTTACTTTTCCAGATACACTAAGTGATGTCCAAAGGGACCACTACACAGTTCCCTTCCAGTACAATAGTTTGACCAGTTTAGGCACAAACACAGTAAAACCATTTGGCCAGGCCTGAAAATGAGCAGTATGACATTTGCAGAATGAGATCCCCAGAGGGGGAATTTGATTATGCTATCCCATACAGTGGGCCAATTTATCCTCTGGGTACCTCTTTCTGTTTAGTTATGAGACCCTGATTCAGACTGAGGTTCACAGAGGGTAAATTTAGTGATGCTACCCTGCTGTGCAGGGTAGCATCACTAAATTCACCCTCTTGGGGACCTCATTTTCCAGATGTCAGTCTGCTTATTTTCTGACTTGCATTTGGCCAGTTTTTGCTGGGTCTTTCTGTTTGGTTTTCCGGTTTGCCACCAAAAAACGGAACCAACCGTAAAACCAAAAAAATGCCCAGCTCTATAATCGAATCAATTATTTTAACCCTTTAACAAAGGTAACGGTCAAAACTGGTCAGCACTATTCACAAAAATGGCCATCCAATAGGTTACCAATGAAAGTGTCAATGACACTGTAGCTTAACTTGTGTGTTGTGTTTGATGAAAAGGATAATGTTCAATGTTTATGAAAGGATTATGAAATAAGACAAGAATTGTGATAATTGGGAATATGTCCATTTCTGTTCCCTGTATGCTATGTTTATGATAAAAATAATATGAGGTGTACACTGTACTAAAGATCTGAGGGGTGGGTTAATATGACCTCTCAGTTAATATATGTGGCCCTCACAGTTAACGTATATCAACAAAAGTTACCAAGTTACAGTGAAATTATTCCAAAATGAGTCATCCTATCAAGTTACATTAAAATCCCTTCATAAATATGGCCTGTAGACTGTGCTAAAGGTTTTCGTGCTAAAGGTTTTCGTGCTAAAGGTTTTCGGGCTTCGGGCCCCTGTAGCCGTCAGTTTCCCAATTGCGTCCAAAGGGGACGTTCTCATCTAGACATTACATGAAGTCAACCTACCAAGTTACAATGAAATCCCTTCATAAATATGGCCTGTAGACTGTGCTAAAGGTTTTTGGGCTTTGGGCTCTGGCAGCCATCATGGTTGAATGATCGCAACCAAAAGGGGACATTCTCATCTGGGCATCATCTGGAGTGATCCTCCAAAGGTACAATGAAATCCCTTCATAAATATGACCTGTAGACTGTGCTCAAGGTTTTTGGGCTTCGAAGCCGTCACAGTTGACCAATCACAACCAAAAGGGGATGTCATCATCTAGGCATTATATTGAGTCAAACTTACGGGTTACAATGAAGTCCTTCCATAAATATGACCAATAGACTATGCTAAAGGTTTTGGGTTCGGGCAGCCATCAAGGCTGAATGATCGCGACCAAAAGGGGACATTCTCATCTAGACATTATTTAGAGTCATCCTACCAAGGTACAATGGAATCCCTTCATAAATATCACCTGTAGACTGTGCTAAAGATTTTCGGGCTTTAGGCCCCTGTAGCCAACACAGTTGCCTAATGGTGTCCAAAAGGGGCTGTTCTCATCTAGACATTATATGAAGTCAACCTGCCAAGTTACAATGAAATCCCTTCATAAATATGATCTGAAGACTGTGCTAAAGGTTTTCAGGCTTTAGGCTTGGGCAGCCATCATAGTTGAATGATCGCAACCAAAAGCGAACATTCTCATCTGGACATCATCTGGAGTGATCCTATGAAGTTACAATGAAATCCCTTCATAAATATGACCTGTAGACTGTGCTCAAGATTTTCGGTCTTCAGGCACCTGTAGCCATCACAGTGGACCAACCACGACCAAAAGGGGATGTCATCATCTAGGCATTATATGGAGTCAACCTAACAAGTTACAATGAAATCCTTCCATAAATACGACCTACAGACATGCTAAAGTTTTTTGGGCTTGTGTAGCCATCAAGGCTGAATGATCGTCACCAAAAGGGGACGTTCTCATCTGGACACTATTTGGAGTCATCCTACCAAGCTACAATAAAATCCCTTCGTAATTATGACCTGTAGACTGTTCTAAAGGTTTTTGGGCTTCGGGCACCTTTAGCCATCAAAGTTGCTCAATCATGTCCAAAAGGGGACGTTCTCATCTAGACATTATATGAAGTCAACCTACCAAGTTACAATGAAATCCCTTCATAAATATGACCTGTAGACTGTGCTTAAGGTTTTTGGGCTTCAGGCTCGGGCAGCCATCATGGTTGAATGATCGCAACCAAAGGGGACAATCTCATCTGGGCATCATCTGGAGTGATCCTAAGAAGTTACAATGAAATCCCTTCATAAATATGACCTGTAGACTGTGCTCAAGGTTTTCGGGCTTCGGGCACTTGTAGCCATCACAACTGACCAATCACGACTGAAAGTGGATGTCATCATCTAGGCATTATATGGAGTCAACCTAACAGGTTACAATGAAATCCTTCCATAAATATGACCTTTTGCCTATGCTAAAGGTTTTTGGGCTTAGGCACCCATCAAGGCTGCATGATCGTGATCAAAATGGGACCTTCTCATCTAGACATTATTTGGAGTCATCCTGCCAAGTTACAATGAAATCCCTTCATAAATATGACATCTAGACTGTGCTAAAGATTTTCGGGCTTCGGGCTCCTGTAGCCGTCACAGTTGCCCAATCACGTCCAAAAGGGGACTTTCTCATCTAGACATTGCATGAAGTCAACCCACCAAGTTACAATTAAATTCCTCAATAAATACGACCTGTAGACTGTGCTAAAGGTTTTCGAGTTTTGGGTTCGGGCAGTCGTCACGGTTGGCAGATCATGCCCAAATGGGGAAATTCTCATCTAGACATCATAAGGAGTCATCCTACCAAGTTACAATGAAAGCCCTCGACATTAAACATGACCTGCAGACTGTGCTAAAAGTTTTTGGGTTTCGGGCTTGGGCAGCCATCACGGTTGATAGATCATGCCCAAAAGGGGACGTTCTCATCTAGGCATTATACAGAGGCATCCTACCAAGTTACAATGAAATCCCTTCATAAATACGACCTGTAGACTGTGCTAATGGTTTTCGGGTTTTGGGCTCGGGCAGCCATACCGGTTGCCCGATCGCGGCCAAAAGGGGACGTTCTCATCTAGACATGACCCCAAACCTGCATATGAAATTTCGTGACGATCAGACAAGAACTGCGGGGTGTAGCCCGTGCTAAAGGAAAACGTGAACAGACCTCACAGACTCACAGACTAACAGACTCACAGACTAACAGACTTCCGCACGCGTGATGGCAATAGCTGATCTTGACTATGTCAAGGTAAGCTAAAAATGACCATCCAATTTTCATAATTTTTTTCATTTTTTGTCTCAAAAACATAGCTGATGGCCACTCATTGGAACTCATTCCAATGAGGGGTCACAAGTTGTGTTTTTGATGCAAAAAAAAATAAATTAAAGTGTCAATGACACTGTAGCTCAACTTGTCAAGACATGTACATGTATAGTATGTGACACAGCAATGACAAACATTTAGGTAATGACCTGATAGCAAAGCTACATACAAAGTATTGTAACGGTCTGTACATAAATACTGACCGTTGCCTGTAACAAATGTATAGGTAAAGTATTGTAAAGGTGGGTGACAGTCAGATGCTAAACTAGAAAAAAATCTTTGAGTCCCAGAGTGGGTTTGACTGAACCCCAAAATATTTGTTCTCATAGCACATTGATAACAAAGGCACCCCAAAACACACTCATTCCTGTCCCAAGGTGAAAACAAAGGTACCCAAGAAGTTTCGTGAAGATCAGTTCACAAATATGAGCTGTGAAGAAGTTGTGACAAAAAACTGACTGGACCTAATTTTGGTACAAAATGGCCACTGGCAGCCATCTTGAATTTTGGACCGCACCCAGAAACACTCATTCTCACCCCAATGTGATAACAAAGGTACCCAAGAAGTTTTGTGAAGATCGGTTGATAAATACAGCCTCTTGCCCGAGCCGTATTGACATGTGCACTTACAGTGTATAAGTAGCACTGAATAAATCAAAGTTCATCTAATTTGCATAATTTCTGCACGAGAAAAAACCCTGTACTATATGTGATGTATTCCATGTTACTAAACATTCATACAAAAATTTATTCAAATCAGAACTTTCATACAGAAGTTCTGTACAAAAGACTTTGGACCACACCCAAAAACACTTATTCTCATCCCACGGTGATAACAAAGGTACCCAAGAAGTTTCATAAAGATCGGTTCATAAATACAGCCTCTAGCCTGAGCCGTATAGATGTTGTGTACAAAAAACTGATTAGACCTAATTTCGGGACAAAATGGCCACTGGCAGCCATATTGAATTTTGGACCGCACCCAGAAACACTCGTTCTCATCCCAAGGTGATAACAAAGGTACCCAAGATGTTTCGTGAAGATCGGTTCATAAATACAGACTCCAGCCCGAGCAGTATTGACATGTGTACTTACTGTGTGTAAGTAGCACTGAAAAAATCAAAGTTCATCTAATTTACATAATTTCTGCACGAGAAAAATACCTGTATTATATGAGATGTATCCCATGGTACTAAACATTCACACAAAAAATTATTCAAATCAGTGCTTTCATATGGAAGTTCTGTGCAAAAATCCGATTGCACCAAATTTTGTACAAAATGGCTGCCATCAGCCATCTTGAATTTCGGACCGCACCCAAAAACATTCGTTCTTGTCCCACGGTAATAACAAAGGTACCCAAGGAGTTTCGTAAAGATCGGTTCATAAATACGGCCTCTAGCCCGAGCCGTATTGGCATTTGCACTTACAGTGCTGAAAGTAACACCAAAAAACATCAAAGTTAGTCTAATTTGCAAAATTTCTGCACGAGAAAAAAACCCGTATTATATGTGATGTATCCCATGGTACCAAACATTCATACACAAAATTATTCAAATCAGAGCTTTCATATGGAAGTTCTGTACAAAAAACAGATTTCTGCATCGTCGGTACAAAATGGTGGCTGGCAGCCATCTTGAATTTCGGACCGCACCCAAAAACACTCGTTCTCGTCCCACGGTCATAACAAAGGTCCCCAAGAAGTTTCATAAAGATCAGTTCATAAATACGGCCTCTAGCCTGAGCCGTATCCAATTGTTGACGGACAGACGGACCATGGCATAAGCTCAAATTTGGCTTCGCCAAAGTTGAGCTAAAAATCAAAGTTCATCTAATTTGCATAATTTCTGCACGAGAAACAAACCCTTATTATATGTGATGTATCCCATGGAACTAAACATTCACACAAAAAATTATTCAAATCAGAGCTTTCATGTGGAAGTTCTGCACAAAAATCTGATTGCCTCTAATTTTGAACAAAATGGCTGCCAGTGGCCATCTTGAATTTCGGACCGCACCCAAAAACACTCGTTCTCATCCCACGGTGATACCAAAAGTACCCAAGAAGTTTCGTAAAGATCGGTTCATAAATGCGGCCTCTAGCCCGAGCCATATTGGCATTTGCACTGACAGTAATGAAAGTAACATTTAATACATCAAAGTTAGTCTAATTTGCATAATTTACGTACCAGAAAAAAACCTGTATTATATGTGATGTATCCCATAGTACTAAACATTCATACAAAAAATTATTCAAATCAGCGCTTTCATATGGAAGTTCTGTGCAAAAAACAGATTTCTGCATCGTCGGTACAAAATGGTGGTTGGCTGCCATCTTGAATTTTGGACCGAACCCAAAAACACTCGTTCTCGTCCCACGGTCATAACAAAGGTACCCAAGAAGTTTCGTAAAGATCGGTTCATAAACACGGCCTCTAGTCTGAGCTGTATTGAATTGTTGACGGACAGACGGACAGATGGACAGACGGCCAGACGGACGACGGACAACTGGCCATGGCATAAGCTCAAATTTGGCTTCGCCAAAGTTGAGCTAAAAAATAGTAATTCAAGAAATTTGTTTGCAAGTGTCATCTGCCTTTTGTGTTAGGTAATGAGTCAACTCCTTGCAAGCTGCTGGCCAGGAAAGGAAATCTCTTGATACTGAAATAAGTCAATTTCAGGATATTTGACAAACTTTTCCCCTGTAACCAATGATCACTTTAGGGCTGTCGCGACTATCATTTTTTGTAATCGAATAATCGTGACCAGTAATCGACAGTTAGTCGATTAATAGTCGCTTCCCATGATTTTTTAGCAAATCATTCTTCTGTTCGTAAAACTCTGAAAATGACAATGGCACCAGTGTGTTCAGACGAAGTGGGGTTGTGGGAACAACAAATCGGTCCCGACTGAAGTTACATGTAGTCCAATCTTGGACCCACAGTCCGTAATATAATTTTTGGGGTTGGTACGTCCTGTAGGACGTACCAACCCCCAAAATAATATTACTGACTGCGGGTCCAAGTTTGAACTAGATTGAAGCCGATGAATTAAAATGAATTTACCAAAGAACGTTCTTGCATATGTTTCCTTTCTGCAATAAGTTTCTCGAAATTTTGAACATTGAGATCTATGCATTCCCTCGTCAGTTGTTAAAATTGGATCTTAGTCTGAAGTTCCAAACTTTGAGAAGTGATCTGACGTTCTGACTTTCGTCATAATTTTGTCACTTCCGCGCTTTGGGTTTTCCAATAGGTGCATTCGTGTGTACAAGACTGGAGAAATTCAGAAGAATCTATTCTTCTCGAGTAACTGTGAGTGTTCTTTCTTACACAGTCAGTGACAGTCGTACAGACTTCCGGATATGAATGTTAACTATGGTTAGATATTTAAAGTTATTCACCTTCATTGATCATTCACCTCACAAAACAATGCAATTTAGCCCAACGTGTAGTAGATGTGTACCACCTTGAAAATGAACGACGATCGACTAAAAATAAAAAACGTTGAATACTTCAATAGTCGACGGTTAGTCGACAAATCGAATAATCGCGACAGCCCTAGATCACTTGTGTTGAATTTCTATAATTTTTAATCCAATCTTGTCATGGCTACTTCATATCTCAAAATTATTCAGCATGTTATTTACTTATTAAGGTTTTCACAACACTTTAACAGCCAAGGTCAGTTTTACGGGTGGAGGAAACTGGAGTACTGGAGAGAACCACCAAGCAACAACGAGTAGCAGCCAGCTCCCCAACATCGTAACTCCGCACTGCAGCACAGGTAGGGTTAGATTGGTTGAAGACATGCGTACCATCGATGTGCAGTATGCCTTAGTACACGACGTTATCGCTCCCCCATGTGGACAATCGGGGTTAAGTGCCTTGTCATCCATCCAAGGATTAACAGGGCTCGACGTTGCTTAACTTCGGTGATCTGATGAGAACCGGTTACCGCAATGCCACCGCACCCCCCTCAGCAGGTTAAGAGTTGAAGAACTAACCAATTAAATTCATGAACAACATTTGGAAGTAAGCTTATATTTAATACAGCAAACTCTCTTAACTAAATACCAGCTGCACCATTCACTTAACAGCAATATTCATTTTAGGCCTAAGAAAATAACAAATCTGTTTCACAGGCCCTCCCGCATGGTCCTTTTGGCTGCCGCATGCTCTCTTTTTATAACCAATTTAAACTTAACAAAAATAAAAATTAAATGTTTTATGTCTGATATTTTACCCAAGTTGAAAAAATTGATGAATATGTCCCTTGAGTGCAAGACGGCTTTGCAATGCTTTAGCATTGCAAAGTCTTCTTGCACTCAAGTGATGAAATACACCACCACCCATGCTATACTGTAGATTATGAGGCCTAAAACATGAACTTTTGATGGCAAAGAAGTAATTACTGAAATAAAAAATAAAATGAAAAACAGCTCGCCCGCATGCAATTTTATAAATTATGGCCTGAGAAACAGAAGATCTACTTTGTGTGGCCTTACTAGAATTTCCTAACTCCAGTGACAAATTGACCGATTTATCATTATTTTTTGTTTGACAGAGTTCTCACACCTTCATCAATCATTGAAATAATTAATTAAAAACACTTTCATTTGAAGTTTTGAGCCCAGATATCCATAATGCCGAGTAATTTTGTTTCTATCCATGGACATTTGCAACAGATTACAACATTTGTTACACAATTAACCATTCACGTTAAGTAATAGCCATATCTGACCAGCACTGCATAAAAAACATCTCCATACTGCTATCGTCTTCAGTTATAATGCATCCATTGTTTCTTATCATCTGGGGGGCGCGGTGGCTCAGTTGGTAGAGGTGCAGGCTGCAAGCTGAGAGGTCCTCGGTTCGAATCCCACCTGCGGCAACCGCGTTGTGTCCTTGGACAAGACACTTCACCCCAATTGCCTACATGGGGGCACGATGACGCTGTGCACTGAGGCGTACTGCATGTCGATGGTGCGAATGTCTTCAACCAATCTAACCCTGCCTGTGCTGCGGTGCAGAGTTCAGAGTTACGATGTTGGAGAGCTGACAGCTGCTCGTCATTGCTCGGTGGTTCTCTCCGGTACTCCGGCTTCCTCCACCTGTGAAACTGTCACGGTCATGATTAGCCATTGTGCATAAGTATGTGACCTTAAACACCAATAAATAAATAAATAAATTCTTATCATCTGCTACTCTCACTCATCCATTGCTTTCTTTTTGTCTACTTTGATTTATCAAACAGTGGAAACCTGTTAATTGAATAGTCACTTTGTCAATGAAAATTATTCAATTAACCGAAGTATTCTATTAACAGGGATTGTGTCACTGTCTTGTATTCTAGAGATAAACATAGCATTTATTCTGTTATATCTTGTTTGACAGAGCTCCATGAGATCTGGCAAACAAGATATAATAGACTAAATACCTGTATTGGATGTACTGAGGCCAAATAGGTCTATAAACAAAGGAAAACTCGGGAGAGTCAGGGTAATTTCTCAACAAGTTACAAGATTTT
Organism: Pictodentalium vernedei; assembly: GCA_031216915.1. Taxonomy (NCBI): domain Eukaryota; kingdom Metazoa; phylum Mollusca; class Scaphopoda; order Dentaliida; family Dentaliidae; genus Pictodentalium; species Pictodentalium vernedei. Next base: position 845,517,232 of record CM062297.1, read on the forward strand.
TTATTCAATTAACAGGAGTTTACTCTATAACCTACATTCAATTAACAGGTCAAATTTGTACTGGAGGCATGGTAAATGGTTTTGTGTTGGGAAATTATATTCAATTAACAGGGTTATTCAGTTAAGAGATATCCAATTAATTAATTTTCAAACACAAAACCATTTACCATACCTTCAGTACAAATTTGATCTGTTAATTGCATATGGGTTGTAGAGTAAACTCCTGTTAATTGTATATAAATTTTTGTCGAAAAAATTACTGTGACATGCACCAAATTCCCCTTATTTATCAACCTTTTTGGCCTCACTACATCCAATACAGGCATTTATTCTATTACATCTTGTTTGACAGAGCTCTATGAGCTCTGTCAAACAAGATATAATAGAATAAATGCTCAGTTTACCTCCAGAACACAGGAAACTGACCAAATCCCTGTTAATTGTATACTCCTGTTAATTGAATAATTTTCACTGGCAAAATGGATATTCAATTAAGAGGATTCTACTGTACATATAGAGTTTGCCAGTAGAGGGAGAAGCACAATTCTCCACACCTTTTTGGCATCTGTTTCATACACTTTCCAGGTTTTTTCCAAAAGAACCATAGTTTACAATTTCTTTTTATAGGTTTTCACCGATATTATTAGTTCTCCTCCTTGAGCAAAAGATTTGTCCAGAGGGATACTTAGTTTTCTGGTGTCAATCCAAATCTTATTTAAATGTCGATCAAGCACGCTGTGTAATAGAAAATACCACAAACATGAATATATTAGATATCAAGTTTGTTTTTTTTAAACAATATTTTATTTCTTGTAACAGGGGCATGGTGGAGTTGCGGTAACCGGTTCTCGTCAGATCACCGAAGTTAGGCAACATCGAGCCCGATTAGACCTCGGATGGGTGACAGACTGAGCGATCGATTCGGGCTCCCGCATTGTGTCCTTGGGCAAGGCACTTAACCCGTATTGTCCACATGGGGGCACGATGACGCTGTGTACTAAGGTGTACTGCACGTCGATGGTGCGCAAGGCTTCAACCAATCTAACCCTGCCTGTGCTGCAGTGCGGAGTTACGATGTTGGGTAGCTGGCAGCTGCTCGTCATTGCTTGGTGGTTCTCTCCGGGTACTCCGGCTTCCTCCACTCGTAAAACTGTCATGGTCATTATTAGCCATTGTGCATAACTGTGTGACCTTAAACACCAATAAAAAAATAAATAAATATTTCTTGTAACAGAAATGGGTTTGGCAAACAGGCCTATAAATAGCTTCACCCAACATCAATAAATGACACATTTTTAACCCCCTAGTCCTCTGGTAGTGCAGCACAATTTTCTCCATTCACTCTGTTTTTCTTCTTGTTTAACTATGAATTAAACCAATTATATCTTGTTTGGCAGAGCTTCCTGAGCTCTGTCAAACAAGGTATATTTGGTTAAATATCAAACTGCATTACGGGAAATATTTGCTGCTCAAAACTTTGCTATTTTGACATCACAGTACAGAGGATTAAGTACCTGCACATACAGAGTTTGTCAGTGAAAATAAATCAACACCATCCATGTCATATGCAATTCTTTTGGCGTAGATTAGTTTTAACTGGCGAACTGTAGTTTTTAAACTGATTTATCTGACAAGAACTGCCTGAAATGTATAAGTTAGATTATCTCCCCTTGGAAATGTCAGAACGGAATTATATTGCTTCATGCACATCTTCATATGGAGTTCTTCCATTGTGTAAAGTTTCATGAAAATTCTTCAAATGGTTTAAGAGGAGTTGCGCTTATAAGGATGGACGTTCTTACACGTTCTTACTTGTGGGGTTTTTCCCATGTTGAACCACAACCCCCCCACAAGGTCAAAAAATTAACCCCACAGTGCAAAAAATAACCCCACAAGTGGTCACTGTACTAAACCAACCCCACAACTACCACTGACCCTAAATTGTAAACCCCACAATGTACCTCTGCTAAGCCTGGACAGATGGACAGACGGACAGATGGATGGATGGACGCTCCAACATTTCGGGTTTATGGGCTACCAAAAAAACATTTTGTATGTCCAAAACCTTATTTTACCCAGAACCCAACCCCCTCCACCCTAGAACTCATATTTAACCCTAACCCCACCCCTCCACCCCAAAACCACACCCTAACCCTAACCCTACCCCACCCTGACCCTAAACCCTAAAAGCCCACCCCAGACCCTAACCCCCACCCACCCCCAGGACCTAAACTCCTCAACCTTAAGCCCTACTCTGGGGCTACCCCTAACCCCCACTCCACTCCACCCCTGACCCAACCCCCACCCTAGCCAAACCAATAGGATTAGGAGCTATTTTTCGGTTTAGGGGCTACTAAAACTAAAACCCCACCCCTGACCCCAACCCTAACCCCCCCACCCTGGGACCTAACCCTCCCCAACCTTAAGCCCTACTCTGGGGCTACCCCTAACCCTAACCCCACCCCACTCCTAACCCTAACACTACCTTAATTTCCAAACTATTAATGTTTAAGTATAAAGCTAACATGGGGATTTTGCATCTTTTTATGAATAAGATTGCTCCAATAATGGATCTGCAGATACACTGAGGCAATGCACTAGATGTGCTGAAAAATATAAATATTGCAGTAATGTTGAAATGGGATAGGTATGTGGAAAAGTAAGTATAAAGCACTTGTTCATCAAGAGTTCCATTCACTCAGCAGTTCAAAGCTGACTGATTGAAGTTGCTTCTTTTTGAACAAGAAGACTTATGCATCTTATGACCTGTAAAACCTGAGGAGGATTTAATGAGCTCATGTTTTGTTCAATACCATTCACAGCACTTAATAATCAATTCATGCGAAGTAAGAAATTACACAACAGTGATGCCCTTTCTCCTACTTGTTTAACATATAGAAAGTCTGTGCCACTTATAGCGAGAGTAGTCTATAATGAAAATGGTAACACAGGAGTTTATCACATGATTTCTGCTCATTTCTTCATGCTATATTTGAGGATAACATGTTCAGTGCTTCATTTCTGTGGTGCATTTTCACACATCTATACATTGCATATTACCGTACAGATCTGTGAATAAGCCCAGGGGGTGTGTGAAGGAAAAGAGAGCAAAAGTATATTGGTAGGCTTATTTTTGAGAGATCAAGCCTACAGGAGAATTTGGGTGCAAAGTTGACACATGTTTTGTGACTCTGTCATTCCCATAACAAAGATGCATTAACACTTTAACTAATAAATAACCAACATGTGCCCACATAAATTACAAATTGAACTGTTAAAAAAAAATGAAAGTGTTAGTGACACTGTAGCTTAACTTGACTGTGTGTTGTGTTTGATGAAAAGGATAATGTTCAATGTTTATGAAAGGATTATGAAATACGACAAGAATTGTGATAATTGAAAATATGTTAATTTCTGTTCCCTGTATGCTATGTTTTCAATAAAAATAACTTGAGGTGTATACTGAACTAAAGAAATGTGAAAAAACAATTGCAGTGGAACTGTCAAAATTCTCAAATATAAACGATTTAGAATCGCTGATGCTACTATCGGATGAAACCGATTCATCTAAACTGGACGATGACATTACAGTGAAATGACCAAACACTCAAAACAAAAGGACACTTCTCCACACCTGAGTATTGCATTTATAGTGTGCGTCTCCTTTGTTCTTTTGTTTCTTTGAAATGAGGTGGAACAACTATCTCGGTTGAGACAATATGCCAGTGTAACATCTGACAAAGCCAGAAGGCATTATGGAAAAGAATCAAGAATTCACATGCAGCCGGAGGTACTGCCCACTGACACAGATGTACACAAAACTAACCTATGTGTTTGCGACAGAAAGTATCATTTTATCTTCATTTCAAGTGACAAAGTTGATTATTTATTAAGACCATGGTATATATAAAACAAACAGGTACTAGGGCCGGTAATCAGATTTAAACCACAAGTAGCATAAGGGTTTTAACCACGAGGCTCTCACAAGGCAGAGCCTCTTGGTCAAAACCCTTATGCTATTTGTGGTTTAAATCTGATTACTGGCCCTAGAACCTATTTATTCTATATATTTTCAATTCATAACTTGTTATAATAGAAGAAATGCTCGGTTCATCTCCAGAATACATGAATGAAAGTGTCAATGACACTGTAGCTCAACATGACAAACTTGAACTTGGTAAGTTATAAATGAAATGGCAAAATTGAAGATCAATGGTACCAATGTTATTTGATGAAATTTCAACATAACAGCATTGTGTGTGCACAACGTCAGAGTAATCAATGCAATTTTTAAATGTAAACAGTAAGACTGGTTAAAGGAAGAATGTTGATACACAAATGCAGTATGTTCAGAGGTTATTGTAAATGGCAACTTTTTTCACAGAAATGAATGCTAATCAATAGCTCTTATCTAAAGGTCTTGCCTAATGAGCACACCAAGTTCAAAAACAATCCTATGATAAATGTGGCCTGTAGGCCATGTCAAAGAATGTTGATGCACAAATGCAATAAATTCAAAGATTGTTGATAACAGCAACAGTTTTTGATGGAAATGAAAAGAAAATCAATAGCACCTATCTTTGTCACCCTGCATAAGCATACAAAGTTTCAAAACAACCTGATAATGAATGTGCCCTCTGAGGCATGCCAAATGAAGATGTTAATGCACTAAGTAGAAGGTCATTGCTTGTGGCAATGGTTTTGGTTTTTTTTTATGGAAATTCATAAATATACCCTGCTGACAGTTCAAAAGGGATAAGTTGATGCACAAATGCAGTAAGTTCAAAGGCTGGTGATAACGACAATAATGTTTTATGGAAATGAAAAAAGCAATAGCTCACATCTAGAGGTCACCCCGAACACACACACCAAGTTTCATAGTGATCTGATCATAAATGTGCCCTGAAGGGTGTGTTAAAGGGAAATATTGAGGCCTGACTAAACTAAGTTCAAAGGTCAGCGGCAACATTTTTTGACAGAAATAGAAGAAAATCGACAGCTCCCATATAGATGTCACCCCACACAAGCACACCAAGTTTGCAAGCGATCCAATCATAAATGTGCCCTGCTGGGTGTGTCAAAGGGAAATATTGATGCTTAACTGCACTAAGTTTTTATTAAGTTCATCGAAGGTAATTGCCAGTGGCAACATTTTTAGACGGAAATTGAAGAAAATCGATAGCTCCCATCTAGAGAAAACCTCAAACAAGCATACAAAGTTTCAAACCTATCTGATTATAAATGTGCCCTGTAGGGCATGCCAAAGGGATATATTGATATCTGACTAAACTGAGTTCAAAGATCGTTGCCAGCGGCAACATTTTTTGACGGATGGAAATGGAAGAAAATCGATAGCTCCCATCTAGAGGTCACCCCAAACAGCATGCCAGGTTTCAAAGCAATCTGATGATAAATGTGCCCTGTAGGGTGTGCCAAAGGGAAATATTGAGGTCTGACTAAACTAGTTCTAAGAACATTGGCCGTGGCAACATGTTTTGACGAAAATGGAAGAAAATTGATAGCTCCCATCTAGAGGAAACCCCCAAACAAGCGTACAAAGTTTCAAAGCAATCCGATCATAAATGTGCCCTGTAGGGTGTGCCAAAGGGAAATATTGAGGTTTGACTAAACTAAGTTCTAAGAACATTGGCAGTGGCAACATTTTTTGTCGAAAATGGAAGAAAATCGATAGCGCCCAGCTAGAGGTCACCCAAACACGCATGCCATGTTTCAGAGCAATCCAATCATAAACGTGCCCTGTAGGGTGTGCCAAAGGGAAATATTGAGGTCTTCTGACTAAACTAAGTTCTAAGAACATTGGCCGCGGCAACATTTTTTGACGGAAATGGAAGAAAATTGATAGCTCCCATCTAGAGGAAACCCCAAACGAGCATACAATGTTTCAAAGTAATCCAATCATAAATGCGCCCTGTAGGGTGTGCCAAAGGGAAATATTGAGGTCTGACTAAACTAAGTTCTAAGAATATTGGCCATGGCACCTTTTTTTGATGGAAATTGAAGAAAATCAATAGCTCCCATCTAGAGGTCACTCCAAACAAGCATGTCATGTTTCAGAGCAATCCAATCATAAATGTGCCCTGTAGGGTGTGCCAAAGGGAAATATTGAGGTCTTCTGACTAAACTAAGTTCTAAGAACGTTGGCCGCGGCAACATTGTTTGATGGAAATTGAAGAAAATCGATAGCTCCCATCTAGAGGACACCCCAAACAAGCATACCAAGTTTCAAAGCAATCTGATCATAAATGCGACCTGTGAGGTGTGCCAAAGGAAATTGTGAACGTACGTACTAACGTACTAATGTACTAACATACTAACGTACGTACGCCGACGGCGAGAAGTGATGGCAATAGCTCAGCTTGACTTTGTCAAGTTGAGCTAAAAATGATAACTGAATATTGTTAACTGAATACATTTCAATAGTAAAGTAGCTATTCAATTGACAGGGTTTCCACTGACTGGTTACTGAGGTCCACTTGGTGAAGGCTCAGGACCTGTCATTTACAGAACTATAGTGACTCAGTGGTTAGAGTTTCTGACTTAAAATCAAGAGGTCTGTGGTTAGATTCTAACTATGTTGTGTCCTTGAGCAAGGCACTTAATCCCGACTTCCCACATGGGTGCATGGTGGTGCTGTGTCCTAAGGCATACTACACATCCATAAATCACTTACCTTCAACCAAGGCTACCCCTGCATCAGTTGAGTTAGTATATTGGGGAGTCTGACAATTACTTGCAGCTTCTTGGTGGTTCTCTCCAGGTACTACACCAATAAAACTGTCCGATATGAGGTGATCTTGGCTGTCAAAAGTGTCGTAAAACCCCAATAAAACTAGAGTGCACTGTCACAGTGCCAAAGCTGCAATGATTCGTGTAATGCCAATGATGTTTTGAAACTCGTTGGTGACAAAAAAAACTTGTTGGTGACAAAAAAAACTTGTTGGTGACAAGTCCATAAATGTGACAGAACTTATCCGAATGACATGTACTATTGGGAGGGTGTAGACATTATGAAGATAAACTTGCATACCAAATATGGTGTCATTCCATCAAGTATTTTAGGAGTTATGATGTTTTAAAACTCATTGGTGACAAAAAAACTCGTTGGTGACAAAAAATCTTGTTGATGACAAGCCCATTAATGTGACAGAAATTGTCCGAATGACATGCACTATTAAGAGGGTGAAGACATCATGAAGAGACACTTGCATACCAAGTACGGTGTCATTCCATCAAGTATTTTAGGAGTTATGGTGTTTTTTAAACATGTTGGTGACAGACAGACAGACCGACCGACAGACAGACAGACAGACCGACATTGCCACATATAGAGCTGCTCGTCACAGCTAAAAACACTGAGTTCATGTGCAGACTCAACCAACTGAGACTCACTGTTATTACACCCTGATTCTATTGTCTTTTCAGGGTATGCAAGGAACTTGAGATACCTGATAGAATAGACTAGGTGTTCAAGTGATGTCACTTGAATACCTCGTCTGCTGAGTATACTGGAGCACATGTGTTTTGTTGACTGAACTAAAGACGGGATGTAAGTAAGTTACCAACCTTGCAAGCCAGAAAATAAGCAGACTGTCATCTGCAAAATGAGGTCCCCAGAGGGTGAATTTAGTGATGCTACCCTGCAGGGTAGCATCACTAAATTTACCCTCTGTGAACCTCAATCTGAACCAGGTTCTCAAAACTAAACTAAAGAGGTACCCAGAGGATAAATTGGCCCACTGTATGGGATAGCATCATCAAATTCGCCCTCTGGGGACCTCATTCTGCAAATGTCAGACAGCTTATTTTCAAGCCTTCAATCTTGCTGTCTATATTTCATGAATTTGAAAAACCTGCACCGTGCTGAAACAGCAAGCCGCTATATGGCTTGACGTCACTCAACACACGGGACAGGTTGTTCAAATTCATAAAATACCTCAAGCTCAGATGGTAAATATTACGTAGAGCATCTTGAAGTCCACTTTAACTAGATAAACATTACCATACACTTTAAGGTTCTCAAGAGGAAAGTTGGATGTAATGAAGCAGAGGAGAAAATCTTATTACATTTTCCTAGTCATCTCTTGGGGGGGGGTCACATATAATTGACTGACAACATTTTTTTCAAGAAATTAAATAAACTGAACTGATTTTGGAATAATCTAATTCACCAATATACCTCATGGGATATACAATGCCATATTGCATATATACTAATACAGTGGAGCCCACTTAATTGGATATCTCTTAATTGTATATCCCTGTTAATTGAATATAATTTTCAAACACAAAACTATTTACCATACCTTCAGTACAAATTTGATCTGTTAATTGCATATGGGTTGTAGAGTAAACCTCTGTTAATTGTATATAAATTTTTGTAATATGTCGAAAAAATGACTGTGACATGCACCAAATTCTCCTTATTTTTCAACTTTTTTGGCCTCACTACATCCAATACAGGCATTTATTCTATTATATCTTGTTTGACAGAGCACTATGAGCTCTGTCAAACAAGATATAAAAAAATAAATGTTCAGTTTACCTCCAGAACACAGGAAACTGACCAAATCCCTGTTAATTGTATACTCCTGTTAAATGAATAATTTTCACTGGCAAAATAGATATTCAATTAAGAGGATTCTACTGTATAGATTAAGTTCAACATAAGCTCATGTTATTATTTATTTATTTATTGGTGTTTAAGGTCACATATTTATGCACTACAGCTAATCATGATTGTGACAGTTTTATGGTTGGAGGAAGCCGGAGTACCTGGAGAGAACCACCGAGCAATGACGAGCAGCTGCCAGCTCCCCAACATCGTAACTCCGCACTGCAGCACAGGCAGGGTTAGATTGGTTGAAGACATGCGCACAATTGACGTGCAGTACGCCTTAGTGCATGACATTATCGTGCCCCCATGTGGACAATCAGGGTTAAGTGCCTTGCCCAAGGACACAACACGGGAGTCCGAATCGATTGCTCAGATGGTCACCCTTCCGAGGACTAACCGGGCTTGATGTTGATTAACTTCGGTGATTTGACGAGACCCAAAATATATGTAAGATTGAATTTATTCAGCTGAAACAATACAAACTGATTGTACATGGTTGTGCATTTACTGAATTGATTTTTATTAACCCTTTATCTAACATGAAAAAAAATTGCGACATCGACGCCGTAGCTGCGACGGGTGGTGCAATCTCACAAAATTCTAAGTTCATCAATGGCCATAAATCCAAGAAAAATATTTGGAACAACACATGCATTGAACAGTGGCTAGACATCAATAAGATACATGCCAAATATAAATTCATTCCATGAAGTTTTTCAAAAGTTATTGAGTTTTGAAACTCGTTGGTCACAGGCAGACCGACCGACAGATCGACCGACAGACAGACCGACCGACCGACCGACCGACCGACCGACCGACCGACAGACCGACAGACAGACAGACCGACATTGCCACTTATAGAGCTGCTAGTCGCAGCTAAAAAGACGACACTTTTCAATAACTCAAAAATTGAAAAGATAATGAAAATTAATTGGCAATTTTTGAGAATAGCATTGGCCGGTTTTGGCCGTTATGTTGGGTAAAGGGTTAAATAGGAAACCAAAGATAAAACAGCAAAACTGAGTTTTTCGACAAAATAAAAACCAGGGTATCAAAATTTTGATTTTTGTGAATAGTGTTGACCAATTTCTTGCCATTACATCGGGTAAAGGATTAATTAAGTTAGTTAATTCTCATCTATATTGCTCAATCAACTGTTAGGCTAAAAAAAATAATGTTTTGATTCTCAGGCCCTCCCTCATTGGATCTGAACCTCCTCATTAGACATTTTTATCATGTTATGTTTTTTAAAGAATTTGTGAAAACTTGGAATGGTCATTTTTTCACATTTCTCGACATATAATTTTTTAGATGTGTTAGCAGTAAATTGTTTTTTCTTGTTGCATTTGCCTAGGGGCACTCTCCCATAAACTGTAACAAAGAAAATTCTGATATACTGGATCATGATTTAATTATTTATTTATTTGCTGGTGTTTAAGGTCATATATTTCTGCACAATGGTTAATAATGGCCGCAACACCGATATAAACTCAAGTTTAACCAATCATTTAGAGCCATGTTTCCCATTTTAAAGAACTCCTACCCCAAGCAATGGTTAGTGGGGCCTATTCTAATGGATCATGATGCTTTGACAGATCTATACCATTAAAAAGAACAATAAAATACAAATCCTTTTAGCTGTTGTTATGGCAGTTAGTTATAAAAGGTATACTATAATGACACTAAAATACAACCTTTTCTCTTTTTCAAGTGGAAAGACAGCAAAAAGATTTACTGAGTATACTCAACCCTTTTACACGAAAAGAAAATTGAAAAAAAAGTAAAAATAAAATCCTCCCTCCCTCACTGATTTGAAAAAAAAATTGCCTGAGAATCAATTCATTTTTTTTATTTGGCCTTAGCATAACAGGTCTGGTGTATTACAATATACTACTCAAAGTTTGCTAAGCGCCAAGTGTATCCAACTACCTGTTTTACATTTTAGTTGAAATATTGTAATGAAAAGTGTATATATTTAATTATATCTTTCATGATTTAAGTACAGAAATTAAGATTTTATTTGTGTTTGACATTATTTTTTAGCTTTTCAATACGATAACCATGGAAAATGGATATTATTGGTAAAAGAGGAAATTTTTCAATTTGCCAAAAAGTTGACGGAACAAACTGGTATGGGTTCAATATCAAGTATGAGACTCATTACTGTTAATTACAGTCTGACAACGCCTTCTCATGTTGCCAATAAGGTTCCTGGTGGTCCTTTGTGGGATCTTGTTCCATTCTTGGACCAGCATGGCACCAAGGTCCTGGACACTTCTTGGCTGGCCTGGACGGGCTGAAATTGCAAGCTGCAACTCATTCAAGACATGTTCGATTGGATTGAGGTCAGGGGATCTTTCTGGCCAGTCCATACGCTCAATCCCCTCCCTCTGCCGGTACTCCCCGACAGCATGGGCAACATGAGGACGGGCATTATCGTCCATCAGAATGAATCTATCACCCACTGCACCTGATTACAATCTGACGTAGACATCCAGGATCTCATCAATCTACCGCTGTGCAGTCAATGAACCACATTCAAGGACACAGAGCTCTGTACGTCCACCCTGCTGACGCCGCCCCAGACCATGATTGACCCTCCACCATGGCGGTCAGGCTCAGCAATGCTGGCTGAATGGAATTGCTCTCCTGGTCTTCTCCATACCCTAGAATGCTTATCTGTGTGGTCTAGGCAGTACCTTGACTCATCTGGAAAAAGGACAGGTAGCCAGTCTTCTCTGGTCCCTCCAACATGGTCCATGGCCCATTCATATTGTGCCTGGCAGTGGTTCTGGGACAGTGGAATGCAAATACATGGTCTTCTCGGTCAGAGACCCTCCCTTTGTGCAACCTTGCCCGGATAGTCTGCATCGAAACATTTACCCCGGATGCATTCTGAAGGTCACTGCAAAGCTGGGTTGCTGTGGCAAAGTGGTTCCTACGGGCCTGAATGATCAAAAACTAGTCTTCAGCTGCAGATGTTGCCCTGTCTCTGCCACCACCATGCCGTCTTACTGGTGTGCCATACTGCTGAAATCTTGCCAAGGCTCTGGTGATCACCGTATGGTGCACACCAAGGGCTTCACCAACCTGACGATGGGTAGCCCCTTGCTCCCCCATCCCTACAGCCCACCTCATTTCTGCTTCAAACAAATGTCTTCTTACATTTGCATTTGCCATTTTCAATCATTAAATCACAAGGGTTTGTGTTGAAATGAAGATTGAATACCCTACACATGTCATGTACATGTAGACAGTATACAAAAGCATCATGAAAATCAAGGGGTACATGCTTTCCATGACTGTCACGAAATGTCTGCCTGTCCAGAGAGCTAATGTAAACACTGGGGAACATCTCAATACATTCCCAATCATATCCACCAAAAATATCGCAAATATGTCACAAGCAAACTTCACAATGATGTGTCAAATATTTGGTGCTTAGCAAACTTTGAGTAGTATAGAATAACATTATCAGAATTTCAGACTTTCCTTAACCATTTCTCAACTCAGCCAACCCCCCCCCAGACTTGGGATATTGGGGTTAATTTCAGAATCATCTCGTTCCTTAGATAAAGGTGTAAAAAGTCCCATTCATTTGGATTATCAGGTAAGTCAAGATTTCCCAGCTTCAGAACATGGGATAGATAGTGAAACAAAATCTGTGCATTTTTCCCATTGAAAAATTGGGCCAATTCCACGACCACACCAGCTCCCTCATATTCTACCATGTTCTTGACCAGCACTTCTTTTTCTGCTGCGTCCCCTCCCACTGTCCAGGCCTATTCCAGACATTGAAAGACTCTCTCCGTCATCTGGATTATTACAGGCAACATCATCTGATCGTCCAGCACTTATAGTAGTGTCATGTGTGTCAACATAATTTGAGCCAGACTGTACCGCAGAATCCTGTTCCACGTTGCTATCATTAGAGTCATATTCGTCCGTGGAATTACTGTGATTCTGGTGCAATTTGCGCTAAAACTGTAGCCAAGCAACTAAAGGGAAATAACTCTAAACTCATTCAGGCATGGAAATTACTTATGTGGACTGACAGAGATAGCACACGTGGACTGAGGTTAGATGCATTACTATGCCATCGGCATGCAGCGTGCCGATGGGTTTGTAGTGTTAGTTTACCGCCGGCGTGGCGCATGCCGACGTGACACGAAAGGGTTAAGGAACATGCCCAATCACCTTCATTTGTACAAACATGCAAAATTACAGTACAGTGGAACCAATTGAATACCCACTTTGTCAGTAAATAATATTTAATTAATGGTAGAATTCAGTCAACAGGAATTTGATATTCTTTATATTTTAATGATTAACTGAGCAATTATTTACTAAATATAGAAAGGCTTTGAGTTGACTATGCCAAAATAGTGGTCCTCGAGGAGAGGATAGTCCCGACGCGTAGCGGAGGGACTATTCTCTCCTCGAGGACCACTATTTTGGCATAGTCAACGAAAAGTCATGCTATATTTATTATATTAGATGTGTGTGTGTGTGTGTGTGTGTGGGGGGGGGGGGGGGGGGTTCTTCATTGGTCATATATGCAAGATAATATTCTTATTCACAGCCAAAGAGAAAAGAAAATGGTTCAGGGTTTAAACAGGTAAACTAAGTTAATTCTGCCACTCATAGTTCTGGGATAGAGAGGTAGAGAACCAAAACCCCAAGAAACACGATACCATTATTCCATTAACCCCCTCCCCGCCCCCAACACTACTACAAACATCACTTTCAATACACATATTTTTATTTCTCCAAACTAAATGTAATAATGTATATGGGTCGAGATGTCTTGTAAAGTATTTACGCTTCAATGGAATTTTCTAAGCGAATTCGAATGTTACTATTTATAACTGTGCACTATTACCGTGCACTATTCTTTTTTCAAAAATTATAGTAGGTCTGTGCGATTTCGCCGCCGAACTATCGGAAAATAGGGTGTTTCTGTTCAACCAATCAGAACGCGGGAAAGTCACGTGACATCTAATATTCTTTTATATCTTATTAGCCTATAGAGCTCTGTCAAACAAGACTGATCACATAATTATCACCAAATAGTTCATTAAGGAAAAAACTGTTCACAACATGCCTAACATGGGAATGACGTCAGAAGTCAAAGTCAACGTCGAAACATTGTGAGCTGCTTTTGGAAGTAGAATTCAATTGATCTTCTCTTACTTTTCATTAACTGTCAATCTGATACAAATAGCAGATAACATTTGTAGAAAACATTTCCTGAATTACTAAATATTTTAATTTTTTGTCTGGAAAAGAGGGCTTATGATCAAAAGCTATGCTTTTGGGGCAGAAATTTTTTTAAAAAATAATAAAATTTAGATGACAATTTTTGTGAACAACACTGCCCAGCTTTAGACATTTATTTATCTATTGGGGTTTAACACCACTTTTGACAACCAGGGTCACCTCGTATCGGACAGTTTTATGGGTGGAGGAAGCCTGAGTATCCTGAGATAACCACCAAGCAAACTGCCAGACTCTCCAACATACCAACTCCACACAAGCAGGGTTAGCATTGGTTGAAGACAAGTGCATCATCGACGTGCAGCCTTAGTACACAATACCACGATACCCCTGCATGGGCATTTGGGATTAAGTGTCTTGCCCAAGGACATAACATGATTGCTGCAGGTGGGATTCAAACTGAGGAACTCTCAGCTTGCAGCCTGCATCTCTTCCTACTGAGCCACCGCACTCCTCGTTTCAGTCATTACCTTTACAAAAAAGAATCTCAAACTTGTGAGGTTTGACAGGAAATTTCAGAACCTTGATCACTAAAATCGATCTGAGCCTTGGTAAACCTCAGCTCAGATCACTTTATTTATTTATTTATTTATTTATTTATTTATTCATTTATTTATTTGTGTTGTAAGGTCACAGATTTCTGCACAATGGCTAATCAACAACATGGAGATAAAGCCAAGTTTAGTCAATCGTCTATACCCATGTTGCTCATTATTTATTTATTTATGTATTTATTTATTTATTTATTTATTTTTTTTTTTATTTATTTATTTGTGTTTAAAGTCACATATTTCTGCACAATGGCTAATCATGACCATAACATGGAGATAAAGTCAAGTTTAGTCAATCGTGTTGCCCATTTTAGAGGACTTCCACCCCAAGCATTGGTGACTGGGTCCTATTTTACCAGTAAAACAGAGCTTGTCACCACTGTAAACAAGCACTGCTTTACTTCCCCGGGGGTTTCCATGGGGAAGATAAATTGTAGTGAACTTGGTACAGAAATTTCATATAAAATCTCGACTCATTAGAGACCCTCTATATATAATAAATTAAAGGATTATATTGTTTGAACTGATTTGAAAGGGGCCTTTATAAATGGGAATTCAGTGGATATCAAGAATAATTCTTCATTAGATCACAAAGTATTTTACTCAATTAACCATTTACCCAATGCAGACGATATAAAAATTTATTATTTTAAATATCATTTTTTCAAAAAATTTCAACAAAATCATATCATGTGACCTCCCACATTCCAAGGAGGGGTCATATATTATTTGGGTGAACGTGGTCAATTCGTTGGGTAAAGGGTTAACAGGAATTTGATCCATTACCAATATTCAACAAGAGATTGCACCGTAGATGCTGGCATATTCCCACAGGTGTCAACTTGAGGGATAGAGCGGTGCCTGAATGGACAAGATGAAAAATCACTGAAAATTTGACAAAGTAAAGGCCATAATATGCGAATGATGGGCTACATGATAGATATGGTTTTGTTCAAATTTTAAAAAAAAAATAATAAAGTTTGATATTCTGTGTGTGGGTAAAGGGTTAAAAAAGTATAAATAAATCATATTTTCAAATCCTATTTATCAAAATAATTTTAAAAAAATAATTCATTTCAGCTCCTAAAAAAGATCAAATTGCAATCAAGTTGAACAGCAAAGCTGCACAAATTGTTTAACTTGCAACAATTAGCTCCCTTGATATACTCCAACTAGGAAAGCTTGTTCTCTCCCTTGATCTACTTCACATTGGAGATTGAGATCAATTTCATACTGGAAAGAAAAAACATTAAAAAAAAAAAACAGAGGACCCATGGTCTGATCTTTAATTTTAAAAATTGGAACAAATTTTTTTCACATAAGCTTTAATCCTGTACCTAATAGGAAAAGCAGATGACACTTGCAAACAAAATTTTTGAATAATTAATTTTTTCATTTTTTGTCTCAAAAACACAGGTTATGACCGCTCATTGGAACAAGCTCGATGAGCTTGTTCCAAAGAGGGGTCATAACCTATGTTTTGGAGACAAAAAAAAATGAAAAATATAACGAAAATTAATTGGCAATTTTTGTTAACCCTTTACCTAACATGAAAAGCAGACAACACTTGCAAAACAAATTTTTGAATAACTATTATTTTCATTTTTTGTCTCAAAAACATAGGTTATGACTTCTCATTGGAACGACCTCGATGAGCTTGTTCCAAAGAGGGGTCATAAGCTATGTTTTTGAGACAAAAAAAATGAAAAACATAACGAAAAGTAATTGGCAGTTTTTATGAATAGTGCCGGCTGGTTTTGAGCGTTACGTTAGGTAAAGGGTTAACACAATGCACAATATCAAAATTGGGTATTTTAATTATTTTTTTTTCATCAAATTTTTCACAAATAATGAAAACCGTATCATGTTACCCTCAGTGGAATGTGCTTAATGAGTTTTTTACAATGCAGGGGGGGGGGGGGAGGGGTTGATTTGGTGTTGTTTAACCCTTTACCTAACTAAACGGTCAAAACCGGCCAGCGCTATTCACAAAAATCAGCAATTAAATTTGCTTATTTGTCTCTAAAACATAGGTTATGACCGCTCTTTGGAATGAGCTCGTTCCAATGAGGGGGTCATAACCAATGTTTTTGAGACAAAAAATGAAAGTGTCAATGACACTGTAGCTCAACTCGACAAACTTGAACTTGGTAAGTCATAAGTGAAATGGCAAAATTGAAAATCATTTGGCCAATGTTATTTGGTGAAAATTCAACATAACAACATTGTGTGTGTACAACATCAGAGTAATCCATGCATTGTAATTTAATGTAAAAAACACTAAGGAATGGATTTGAACAAACTTGAACCTAACATGCTTCCTCCTACCCCCCCCCCCCCCGCTCCACCCCACCCTATAGTGAGCCCCTAACTTTCAGTCACGTGAGCTAATAGCCCTGTTAATTGAATATAACTTCCAAACACAAAACTGTTAATCATACTTCTGTACCAATTTGACCTGTTAATTGCATATAGGTTATAGACTAAACTCCTGATAATTGAATAAAACATCTTGTAATATGTCAAGAAATTACATTAACAATCACCAAATTCCCCTTGTTTATAGACCTATTTAGCCCCTGTAAAGTTAAAACTAGAAGTCCTGTCATGAACTGTGCGCTTATCCAGGCTTAACTGCACGTAGGAAGTGCACGCAATTGCCATATCGAATGGCATCCAAAGCACGGCAGGTTCTCCTGGTTACTCATAGCAAACACAGGCAATGTTTCTGCCAATGGACCTCCGGGTTACCCATAGATCCATTGGCTGAAACATTGCTTGTGCACATGCCACATGTACAGAATTTGATAGCCTTACTAAGGTCATAACGTGTAGATTAACGCGCAGATCGGCATGCTATTTGTGCGCATTTCATGACACGACTTCTAGTTTTAACTATACATCCAATACAGGCATTTAATCTATTTCATTATATGACTTGAAAGTGTCAATGACACTGTAGCTCAACATGTGTAAGACATGTACATGTATAGTATGTGACACAGCAATGACACACATCTAGGTAATGACCTGATAACAAAGGTACATGTAAAGTATTGTAACAGTCTGTACACAAATACTCACCATAGCCTGTAACAAATGTACAGGTAAAGTATTGTAAAGGTGGGTGACAGATAGATGCCTCTAGCCAGAGCCGTACTGCCATGTGCACTTACTGTGTATAAGTAGCACTGAATAAATTAAGGTTTGTCTAATTGACCGCCGGTGGCCATCTTGAAATTTTGGACCGCATCCAAAAACACTCGTTCTCATCTCAAGGTGATAGGTTTTGTGAAGATTGGTTCATAAATACAGTCTCTAGTCCGAGTCGTATTGACATGTGTACTAACTGTGTGTAAGTAGCACTCAATAAATCAAAGTTCATCTAATTTGCATAATTTATGCACAAAAAAACCCCTGTATTATATGTGATGTATTCCATGTTACTAAACATTCATATAAAAATTTATTCAACTCAGAACCTTCATGTAGAAGTTCTGTACAAAAAACTGATTGCACCTAATTCCAGTATAAAATGGCCACTGGCAGCCATCCTGAATTTTGGACTGCACCCCCAAACATTTGTTCTCGTACCAAGGTGATAACAAAGGTACCCAAGAATTTTTGTGAAGATCGGTTCATAAATACAGCCTCTGGCTCAAATCATATTGACATGTGCACTTACTGTGTATAAGTAGCACTGAATAAATTAAAGTTCATCTAATTTGCATAATTTCTGCACGAGAAAAAAACTTGTATTATATGTGATGTATTCCATGTTACTAAACATTCATTCAAAAATTTATTCAAATCAGAACCTTCATATAGAAGTTCTGCACAAAAAACTGATTGTACCTAATTTCAGTACCAAGTGGCCAACGACAGCCATCTTGAATTTCAGACTGCATCCAAAAACACTCATTCTGGTCTCAAGGTGATAACAGAGGTACCCAAGAAGTTTTGTGAAAATCGGTTCTTAAATACAGCCTCTAGCACGAGCCATATTGACATGTGCACTTATGTGTTTAAGGAGCACTGAATAAAATAAAGTTCATCTAATTTGAATAATTTCTGCACGAGAAAAAACCCTGTATTATATGTGATGTATTCCATGTTACTAAACATTCACAAAAAATTATTCAAATCAGAACAAAAAAATGACTGCACTAATTTCGGAACAAAATGGCTGCTGGTGGCCAATTTGAATTTCGGACCGCACCCAAAAACCCTCGTTCTCGTCCCACGGTGATAACAAACGCACCCAAGAAGTTTCGCAAAACCTCAAATTTGACTACGTCAAAGTTGAGCTAAAAATGGACAACATGGGTATTAATGATTAACTAAACTTGACTTTATCTTCATATTGCAGTTGTGATTGGCCATTGTGAGGGAACTGTGTGACCTCCAACACCAATAAATAAATAAATAAATAAATAAATAACTATATAAATAAATAAAACATCACATGAAAACATTATGCCACACCCTAGAACTCCCAGACTTTTGAGACCATGCAGACATGGTCAAGTGGCTTAAACTGAAGGATGAGAACAAAACACTGTCTCCAGTTCACATCAGCAACACTTCAAAGTATAGTTTATGAATTGGCTCTGTATTTATTGAGGTTTAATGGCACTTTAACAGCCAAGGTCACATCATGTCAGTGACAGTTTTATGAGTGGACGAAGCCTGAGTACCTGGAGAGAACCACCGAGCAACAACCAGCAGCTGCCAACTCCCCAACATCGTAATTCCACACTTCTGTGCAGGCAGGGTTAGATTGGTTAGATTGGTTGAAGACATGCGCACCATCAAAGTGCAATATGCCTTAGTGCACGACATCATTGTGCCCCCATGTGGACAATTGGGGTTAAGTGCCTTGCCCAAGGACACAACGTGTGAGTATCAATCGATCGCTCAGAGAGTCACCCATACAAGAACTAACCGGGGTCGACATTGCTTAACTTCGGTGATTTGACGAGAACCGGTTACCGCAATGCCACCATGCCCCTAACTGGCTCTGTAAGCAACATCTCACTTCCAGTCTATCTGGGCAGTAGAATTTGTATCTAATAATTTCTATGCCACAAACAGGCCTGGGGGTGTTGGATATAAATTATATGATACATGTCCCACTGCAGATATTACAGATGTGCACAAATTAGTATAGATCTATTAGAAACAAGGTGCACCATAGGTGCATGAGCACAAAAGCACACTTCAGCAATGAAATGCTGAAATCTCCATTTGGGACAGAGGTCATGCTGTGGTGCTATATTGAGATGTTATCTAGTCATGTAAACAAATTTATCTTTTATCTAAAACATGATGGAAGAAATTCAGTTTTCAACATTCAACACAGGCAATTCAATAACCTCTGAAGGAATTATATTTCACTTTTCATTATCTCATGAAATTTTAAAGCGTTCATATACTCTTTCAATTGAGTCAACAAATTTAAACCAATAAAATTTAATTTCAGTCTCAGTTTTGTCATTTCATCAAATTCTATCTCATTAAATTTTAATGCATTCATACAGACTATTTAAACCGAGTCAACAAATTTAAACCAATAAAATTTGATTTTAGTGAATTTAGTCTCAATTTTGTCATTACATTAAATATTCCAAGCAATTTCCAACTCAAAAGATGAATGGAAGGAAGAATGCATGAAACATCATGGGAGATAACTCTCTGGTATATTTGATAAAAGTGCACAAAAAAACCTCTACCCAAATGCGTCACAGTTTGAAAAGTAAGAAATATTAAAATATTTATCAGAGTTCAGATTAATAAAATATATTCCTTGGGTTTAATGCAATTGTCAACATCCTTGGCCATTTAATGAGAATATCAGAGATATAAAGTTGCCACAAATTTGGTCTGCAATGCTCAGTTATTTGGTGAACACTTCCAGAGAAGAAGAGATGGGCGGTATTGGAATTTTGAGTTCAGTATCAGTTTCAGTATTTTTAGGGGATAAACCTCGGTACCGGTTCAGTATTCGGTATCTGACTTGACTGAGATTTGCCGATAGTACCAAAGAGGAATTCACATGAGGAAAAACAGAATAAGTTGTTGTAGTATCATCTACCACAATGCTATAAATGACACTGCCAATGAGCTCAACAGTGGCATTCCTTTACGACCACAAATCATATCTACAGTAATTCTGTGACTTGTCTAAAGACACCTTAATGTTTAAAGACCTACTTCAGGTTTTTGTTATCTCAGAGCATGTGCCCTGACTATGCCATCTTTAGGAGGTCCTGCTAACAATAGACAAAACACCAGGGCAGAGATCTTTAGTCAGGTCTCGGCTGCCTTAACTCTTTACCCAACATGAAAAGCAGACGACACTTGCCAAAAAAAATTCTTGAATAACTAATTTTTTTCATTTTTTGTTTCAAAAACATAGGTTATGACCCCTCGTTGGAACGAGCTCAATGAGCTCGTTCCAACAAGGGGTCATAACCTATGTTTTTGAGACAAAAAATGAAACAATAATGAAAATTAATTGACAATTTTTTTAGAATAGTGCTGGCCGGTTTCGGCCATTATGTTGGATAAAGGGTTAATATACCAAAAAGCCAAACTGATACTGAGCTGGTACCTCCGTAAACTGGGTCGCTCTCGAAAAATTTTGACGAAGAAGGCTGCAGTGTGCCTGGTGCATGCATTTATCACATCACGCTTAGATTATTGCAACTCATTGTTGTATGGGCTTCCAGGCAAGCAGATACAAAGGTTGCAACAAATACAGAACACAGCTGCCCGTATTGTCTCACTGACGAAGCGGCGCCAACACATAACTCCAGTCCTGAAAGATCTTCATTGGCTTCCTATTTCATCACGGATTCAGTTCAAGGTCTTACTTTTTGCACACAGGGCTCGCTGCTGTGATCTGACCCCGGCTTATATAAGCGACCTAGTGGTTCCGTATGAGCCTAAACGCACGTTAAGGTCTTCTATGCATGACTTGCTTGAAGAGACTACCTGCAACTTGGTATCATATGGTGGCCGCTCCTTCTCTCATAGTGCACCTAGGCTTTTCAATGAGCTACCCATTTCAGTGCGACAGACTGCGCCAAGTGCTTTCAAATCGGTACTGAAAACCTATCTTTTTGGTAAACCATACTCGGAGTGATTTCCGCGTAGCACTATGCAAATCTACAGTACAGAAGTACTGTCACATGTAACCATGATTTTTCTTGTAAAGCGCCATGGAACTTTTTATTATTGTGAAATGAGCGCTATATAAATATCTATTATTATTATTATTATTAAAAGGCAGCCAAAACTTGGCAAGAAATCACTGCAAAGCATCTGGTCATGTGCAGGTTGTTGTCTAGTGAGAATTCAGGACAACTGCCCAGGCCCTTGAAGTTTAACAAAACTGAAAAGAAAATCAGTCACTACTTTCATGAAAATGAGCCTTTCAACTGTCATCAAGCCTCAACAAGGCCTCATGAATAGTGAATGTAGGAAAATTTTATAATTCAGACAGTTTTGGTATAGAATGATTGGTTCAGTTCGGTTTGGTTTTTCGGTATGCCCATGATATCAGTATCAGTTCGGCTTTTTGGTATATTGCCCATCTCTACAAACTTAGCGTCCAGTTTCACTACCCATCCCCGTCCCACAACAATTTTTCTCCCATAACATGCCACATGACGTCGTCGGAATCAATAATTTCAAATGTGATGTCACCGGAATGTCAGTTGTTTCAAAGTGCTTCAATATGATAATTCATCGCTGTAGTCTGCAACTGCTCGTTTCCATGGTATATATGGAACTTTTTGATGTTCTTTCCCAATATGCAATTCCTTTTTTTCTATGATCCCCAACTGCCCACATGGAGGGTACTGTGTACTAAGATGTTCTGCACGTTGATGGTGCACTTCCCGCAACCAATGATAACAATGGCTAATCATGACCATGACAGTTTTACGGGTGGAGGAAGCTGGAGAACCCGGAGAGAACCACCGAGCATCGATGATTAACCCTTTACCTAACGTAACGGCCAAAACCGGCCACCGCCATTCTCAAAAATCGCCAATTAATTTTCATTATTTTTTTCATTTTTTGTCTCAAAAACATAGGTTATGACCCCTTGTTGGAACGAGCTCGTCGAGCTCGTTCCAACGAGGGGTCATAACCTGTGTTTTTGAGAAAAAAAATGAAAAAAATTAGTTATTCAAGAATTATTTTTGCAAGTATCGTCTGCTTTTCATGTTAGGTAAAGGGTTAACTGTCGGCTCCTCAACATTCTAACTCTGCTCAAGCTCCGCTCAAGCAAGGTTACAGTGGTTGAAGACATGTGCACTATCGACTTGAAGTATGCTTTAGTACACGGCGTCATCGTGCCCCCATGTAGGCAACTGGGATAAAGTGCCTTGCCCAAGGACACAACGCAGGTCATCCCAGATGGGGATCAAACTCGGGACTTCCAGCATAGAAATCCAACAGTCTACCACTGAGCCACTGCACTCCCAAGTGAAACTATTTCATTTGTGTGCATTTGCTTTGCTACAATTCATGGGAGAGTGCTATAGGCACTCTCCCATGAATTGTAAAAAAGCAAAGACGTGAACAAATTTTGACAACCCAAAATAATTCAGCACTCAACCAGTTAATGCAACTTGAATTTATATTTATTTATTTATTTGTGTTTAATGACACTTTTGACCGCCAGGGGAGGTGTGGGGGGGGGGGAGGGGGTGGCTCAATAGGTATAGGTGCAGGCTGCAAGCTGAGAGGTCCTCGGTTCAAATCTCATCTGTGGCAACTGCATTGTGTCCTCGGGCAAGACACTTCACCCCCATTGCCCATGTGGAGGCATGGTGACATTGTGTACTAAGGCGTACTGCACGTCGATAGTGCACCTGTCTTCAACCAATGCTAACCCTGCTTGTGTGGAGTTAGTATGTTGGGGAGCTGACAGTTGCTCACCTTTGCTTGGCGGTTCTCTCCAGGTACTCCAGTTTCCTCCACCTGTAAAACTGTCATGGTCATGATTAGCCATTGTGCAGAAATATGTGACCTTGAACACCAATAAATAATGACAAACTCCCCAACATACTAACTCAGCACAAGCAGGATAAGCATTGGTTGAAGATAAGTGCACCGTTGGGCAATTGGGATTAAGTGCCTTGCCCAAGGACACAATGCAGTGCCCCCTGGTGGGGATCAAACCATGGAGCTCTCGGTTTGAAATCAGTAGGTGGAGGTGCAGGCTGCAAGCTGAGAGGTTCTCGTTTCGAATCCCATCTGCGGCACCCCCATTGCCCATGTAGGGGCACGGTGATGTTGTGTACTAAGGCTTACTGCACGTCAATGGTGCACCTGTCTTCAAAGAATGCTAACCCTGCTCGTGTGGAATTAGTATGTTGGGGAGTCTGACTGTTGCTCACCGTTGCTCAGTGCTTCTCTCCAGGTACTCCGGCTTCCTCCATCTGTAAAACTGTCAGACACGAGGTGACCCTGGCTGTCGAAAGTGAATTTTCATTGCATGAGCAGTATTTTGATTTTAATGACATCATTGTTGGGTGCGCTGGGAGAAAACTCATCCTCAAGTGGTGTAGGAGTATGCAAACAGTCTCCTCTATTCAAAAAAACACCTTTCTATGATGTACTGGAATGTCATTGATAAACTCAGAAACGTTCATATGAATGATCATAAAAATGTTAATGTATTTACTTCTGTCATCCAAGTGTAAAAATCTTCACAAACGTCATTAGTCACTTGTATTATATCTGTACCCTGTATGTTCATTATGTAATGCAACATCTGATATGTACTCAGGCAGTTAACCTTTACCTAACACAGGATATTAAAATTTACCATTTTTATTATTATTTTTACAATTTTTTGAAAATTTTTCAACAAAATCAAATCATGTGACCCTCATTGGAACAAGCTCGACAAGCTCAACAAGCGCATTGCAATGGGGTGTCACATAATATGGTTTTGTTGAAATTTAAAAAAAATAAATAAATTTTCAACTGCTCAATTTATAAATTGTCTGGGTCAAATATTTTCCTCCTCAGGGAAGATTTCCCAATCTCACCCCCTCAACACTCCAGGATATTAATAATAACTCCAAACTTTTCATTGTTCAACTATCATGGCATTAACTTCAGTGTTCATGCTGGCCTGAAAATGTCTGGTGCCAAATATTTAGCCTTACAAAGTGTTTTGATGCCAAATGATAATTGGAGGGAAGGGTGGGGTTTTCTTCACTGTGTGGTCCAAATAAATTGACTGAGTCCTGAAAAATGAGCTGGCTATTACTTCAAGGTTCGGCAGAACTCGAAAGTTCAGCCAAAATCCTCAGTATGTGAAAAGGGATGTCACCAAAGTTATTTCTATGCCACTGAATCATGGTCAAGGTGAATGATTGCAATATGTACCGTATTTACTCTATGTATTGAGACACTCTATGATTTGGGCCACATATTTTTTCCAGAAAACTATATTTTCTTTATGCTCCAAAGTTTGGGACATTCAGGAGATTTGTTTCCAGTTGGCCTGTCGCTAGTAGCAGACGACACTCATAAAAAAAAATTCTTGAGTAACTAAAAGTTTTCATTTTTTGCTTCGAAAACATAGCTTATGGTCCCTCATTGGAATGAGCGCAATGCGCACGTTCCAATGAAGGATCATACACTATGTTTTCGAAGCAAAAAATGAAAATATAAAAAAAAATTGCACTGCGATTTTCATATATAGTGATGGAAAACGAATCACACACAACTTTATTCAGCATTAAATCAAGACCAGCTGTGTTCTTTCCCCATTTTCTAACAATTGGGACACCTGTGAAAATAATTATTTTTAGCTGTCCCAATACATAGAGTAAATACGGTATACCTGTTATTTCACTGGGATATCTATTAACAGATTAGTTGACTAATTACTGTTAATCAACTGGGCTTAGCAGGTCACGAGTCTGTACAAAAGGCAGCATTTAATTAGAAAAATACTTCATACAGTCATGTGTCACTCACAACGATATGAAGTATTTATCTACCGTATTTACTCTATGTATTGGGACAGCTAATAATTATTTTCACAGGTGTCCCAATTCTTAGAAAATGGGGAAAGAACAGAGCCTGGTCTTGATTTGATGCTGAATAAAGTTGTGTGTGATTCGGTTTCCATCACTATTTTCGAAAATTGCCGTCCAATTTTTTTTTATATTTTCATTTTTTGCTTCCAAAACATAGCTTATGATCCCTCATTGGAACAAGCGTATTGCGCTCGTTCCAATGAAGGATCATAAGCTATGTTTTGGAAGCAAAAAATGAAAATTTTTAGTTACCCAAGAATTTTTTTATGAGTGTCGTCTGCTACTAGCGACGGGCCAACTGGAAACAAATCTCCTGAATGTCCCAAACTTTAGAGCATAAAAAAAATATAGTTTTCTGGAAAAAATGTGTGTCCCAAATCATAGAGTGTCCCAATACATAGAGTAAATACGGTAATTAAATTGCGGCCTTTTGTAATGCTGTTAACCTACAATGTTTTATTTAAGAAAAAGCATGCCACATTTCCAATCACTGCCAATTCACCCTCTGCACTCTGATGTCAAAATACCAAAATTTTGAGCAGCAAATTTTTTCCATGATGCAACTTGGAATTTAACAAATTCAATCTTGTTTGACAGAGCTCATTGAGCCTGTCAAACAAGATTGAATTGCCTAAATTCCTTGATGCATTATGGGTAAAACTTTCCTAGGGGAGGTCCCCCAGACACCCCTTCTCATTCTCTCACCAGGGTGATGTAAGCACACTTATGCTGCTTGGTGCAGAGCACGAGTAGGCTCATCCTCTTTTGTTGCTCTGTCACCTTGTGACGGGATATCATGGTTCGTCCAGTAGAACCTCCCCCCCCCCCCCCCCCCAATATTTGTTTGCCATTGTGCCGATTCATTAGGTAAGGATTAAAGTGGAGGTATATTTTGTTAACTGATTGAGTGCTGGAAGCCCATATTTGGGTTTTTCTCTCAAGTGCAGGTGTTGCAACTCAAAGGCTTCAAACTCTGTGGATGTCCTTCATATTATCTTTGAAGATCAATTATTTAGTATGTTGGGAATTTCACTGGTCACAAACATCTTGGTTGGGAGCATTTATTCCTATAAGTAGACAATGCTCAATAAAATACCTTTTTATGCTGCCCCAAAAAATTTCAGGGAACATATAGTCATCGCTTTGTCCATTTGTCCATTATCCATCTGTCCATTTATCCATCCATCCAACTGTAGTGAAATCACAGCAGTGAGTGGATGAATTTCAATGAAATTTAGTATGAGGGATCCTTGTAACAAGCCATTCTGGCACGTTATAAAAAAGTTGCCTGCATATTTTTCACCAGAGGTACAGTCTGTCAAAGTCATAGCTTAAAATTGCAATTTTCTTTTTTAAAAGTGTATATATTTTTGAAAATCTTTCTCACTTGGACTAAATGTAAAGCGTAAAGATAGGGATATAATGAACCTCAAAAACTGATTTGTCACTTAAACAGACCAACAATGGCTCATACACTGCTAATTAAGCATGAAATTTTATGTCCATTACTGCATTTCTGTTTAACGCCATAATGGGCAGACTGATAAGAGATTAAAAGAAAGAGAGACCGGGCAACTCCTGCAGGCATTATCTGTGTAATTATGTCCAGTTAATAGGTAATTGTTGTAAAAACAGTACATCGCACATGTTCTGGATACACACCCATATTAAGCATCTAGCCTGTCATCGAATGTCAGGATATACCAAAATGCGAGACTTTCAAGGGAACTTTAAAGTGAATATTAAATTAAGATAGATCTACGCGTCCAAGTTCAAGAGAAGCAATAAAAATGAGAATGAATGTTTTCGCTATCAAAATAAAAGTCAGAGGCTTTCTTGAAAAAATTCATTCCAGTCTGAAGGAGCGTAAGACTGTGGGTCGAGGCAAGTGGCTGGGGATGTCCCATGCTATAGGTTAGAGGAGGTGTCGCATCGGTGTGAAAGTAAAGGCAAGTTGTGATGTAGGGGAGCCTCAGAGTTCATATTTAGACTAGGAACAGACTCTGGCCAAGTCGGTGGCCATAAATGAGAATAGGATCAGAAACCTGAAGTACGAGCTCAGGGAGCTATTTGCATTTAGGTAAATGGCATTACCAGTTGTAGAAGGCAAGCCACACATAGGAAGAGTAGGCTTTGCCTGTATGAACATTACTCTGAGACAAAAGGAGGGGATCGTTTAACCCTAATGGTGGTGACTGCTTGTGTGAAAAGTGTTCAGTAAAGTGATAATAAGCTAGTGGCCGTGCGACAGCAGTGGTAGAGTGATATTCTGTCACTTGTTAGAGGGAAGGCGGTATAATAAAGTGACAAGATGTTAGTGGCCAAGTGACGGCAATGGTACAGTGACATTCCGTCACATGTTAGAGCAAAGGCATCCGGTGAAGTGACAATATGTTAGTGGTCAGGCAACAACAGTGAAAGAGTGAAGTGAAGAGGCGACCAAAGAACAAACACCAGTGAGAAGGAAGAAAAAACGGCAAACAACAACAGAGAATGCGGGCCCGCAAGTGACTCGAAAATTGTGTGGCTAGGGGGTGATTTATGTATTGTTTTCTGATTCATTTTTATATATATGTATTACAATTGTTGTTTTCAGTGAACCCCTGTTGATTTATGCTTTTCGAGGAAAAGTCATTGACCCCTTCAAGATAAGAACCACCCCCCAAAAAACAAAAGGGGTGTGTTCGTCATGCTGAGGCATACGTTCACTCACGGATTCAGGTGGCACTCCTTCAGTTTTGGCTGAATACACGGCGTGAATCTATTTCCCAAGCAATGACAAAGCCCGGTTTCCGACACAGTCCTTGCATTTCAAAGACATGTGCCAAATTATTTTGCATATCTGGGACCACAATTTTACGAATCTGCTTGTTAACTAAGTCGACTGTCGGAGAGCATCCATCAGTATTACGGATTTCTTGTCTTGATAGTATATAATTTTTGTAATTCATTTGATTGCTTTTTAAAGAGTATACATTTATGTCTGCAAAAAATGAATATTACGTACATTTACAAATTTACAACATTTATATATTTACTTATTTGTTCATTTATCAGGCCTGGCATTCTTTAGGAGTGCTGCACGCCTACTGCACGCCAAGAAAAAATTGAGGAGGGCAACTTTTTGCACCCCTTGATTTTCTGGAATGCCAGACCTGTTTGGGACGGCCTTTAAAATCTATTATCATTCCGTCCCCTGAGTTCCAATGTGTTCTCTGTCCCTACTGATTTGTCAATGTTGCATTGATTCGCAATAATTCATGACCCATTCTGTGTCGCATTTTGATACATTTTGCGTGTAGAAGACATTTTGAATAATGAGAAGATGTGTGTGCCAATTTTTCTACTTTGTAGCTGAATGTAGTACAATTTTTGAGTCACAATATTCCTTGAAGTGAATATAACCAAAATAGTATACAAGTTTTTGCAGTAAAAATTTCAGGTGCAACTGCACTCCCAAGCAATCCAAGGAGGGCAATTGTTATTCACTCCTTGATTTTCTTGATTGCCTGGCCTGATTTATTGCAGTTTAAGGTCACATATTTCTTCACAATGATAATCATGACTACAACATGGAAATAAAGTCAAGTCCAGCCAATCGTTTATACCTACTGTTGCCCATTTTAGAGGATTTCCACTCCAGGCATTGGTTACCGGGTCCTATTTTACCAGTAAAACAGAGCTTGTTTACCACAGTAAACAAGCACTGCTTCACTTCCCAGGGTTCCCATAGGGACTATTTACAACACATTTTAGTAAAAGCTGACAAAAAACATGTGTGGATATTATAAAGCTGACATGGTGTTAATAGTTTCATGCTTTGCTTTTGTTTGAAGTTTGATGATGTGAAAGCTGTAACATTGTGACTGACTGCAGTCACAATGTAAGAGCTTCCATTGATGGGAGGAGTTACCACATTGATTGACTTGATGCATTCTTGAGGTGGGGGGCATTGAGTTGCAAAGTCTTTTGCTGATGTTTCAGTGATCCAGTTCGAGGGATCAGTAGACTGCACTCACAGCACAGCTGCTTAAACGTCTTTAGATGTCAGTGATGGGAGGGGAGATCAGTGCAGCTAACAGGCTATTTTTGTATTTTTGTATAGGCCAGTAAACTTTACCTGCTGCAAGTGAACAGTTAACAGATAGAGTGCTAACTATTTTTGGGCCAAATATAATTAAAACCTTTTTTCTGTTCATGCATCCTCGTTTTACCCAAATCAAACGTAAACAATGGCCGGTCATAATAATTATGGGAATGTTGCTTTGAATGACAGCACCCTCCCATCAAGTGGAAAAGGAGATTAAAGTTTTGTGTGGGCGTGGCCTATGTCATTCCTTGTAACTTACGCAATTCATTGGTCAATGAAATTGTTAATGCCACAAGAACATGTTCAAGTGAAATGTATCATTATCTGAAACAGAATCTTAGAAAACTATGCTTTTTTTATTCAGATATCACTAGGAAGCATGATGCGACCTGGTTTTTATTTTAACTCCGCAAAATGGAGAGTGTTTAAATTTACTGCCCCTCGAGTTTAATTATAAGGAATGATTGTTTGTTTCTGTCTATTTCTTGAGTTATGAAAGGGGAGGGGGGGGGGGGGCGTCACAACTCAAGAAATAGACAAAAATAACGATCATCCCTTATCTGTTCAAAGGTCTTTGCCATGTTACAATTTATGGGAGAGTTCCAAAAGGAACTCTTTCATAATTGGTAACATGGTAAATCCATACCAAGTAAATACAGTGGAACCTCATTAATTGAATAGCCACTTTGCCAATGAAAATAATCCAATTAACAGGGGTATTCAATTAACTGGATTGTATTGCTTTCCTGTATTCTAGAGATAAACTTAGCATTTATTCTATTAAATCTTGTTTGACAGAGCTCCATGAGCTCTGTCAAACAAGATATAATAGATTAAATGCCTGTATTGAATGTACTGAGACCAAATAGGTAAAAAAACAAAGGAAAACTGGGTAATTTCTCAACAAGTTAGTGAGGTTACAAGATTTTTTTATTCAATTAACAGGAATTTACTCTGCAACTTATATTCAATTAACAGGTCAAATTTGTACCGGAGTTATGATAAATGGTTTTGTGTTGGGATATTATATTCAACTAACAGGGTTATCCAGTTAAGCAATATCCAATTAAGAGGGCTTCACTGTAGTTTCACCTCAAAAATATTAAACAGGAAGCACATCCAGGGAACATGAAACCTTTAAGTTGTCGTACCCGCACTTCAGAATAAAGCCCAAATATGGGCTTCCAACACTCAACCAGTTAACAATTAGGCAGTTTATATAAACTCTTGGTGGTATTCACTGATTTTGCTGGTTGAAGGGTTATTAGTCTTTGTCATAAATCATGGGCCAGTAAGCAAATGGTCTGCTCTATTCAAATATATAACACTTCCTTGAATGTACTGGAATGTCATTGATAACCTCAGAAATGTTCATATGAATGATCATAAAAATGTTAATGTATTTACTTCTGTCATCCAAGTGTAAAAATCTTAACAAACGTCATTAGTCATTTGTAATGTATCAAAACCCTGTATGTTAATTATATAATACAACATCTGAGGTGCACTCTGGCATACAGACATCTTCCCCTTGCATAATATACTTATTATTTATTTATTAAGGTTTAATGACACTTTCACAGCCAAGGTCATATCATGTCGGGGACAGTTTTATGGGTGGAGGAAGCCGGAGTACCCAAAGAGAACCACCGAGCAATGACGAGCAGATGCCAGCTCCCCAACATCGTAACTCTGCACTGCAGCACAGGCAGGATTAGATTGGTTGAAGACATGTGCACTATCGACGTGCAGTATGCCTTAGTACACAGTGTCATTATGCCCCCATGTGGACAATCGGGGTTAAGTGCCTTGCCTAAGGACACAATGTGGGAGTCAAAATAGATCGCTGAGATGGTCACCCATCTAAGGACTAACCGGACATTGCTTCACTTCGGTGATCTGATGAGAACCTAATAATAAACTTATAAAGCAGATGATAACAAAAGTGCAGGTACATTGATATACAGTACAGCTCCCGCGGAAAGGTCAAAATCCACGTGTGGGCACTTTTGTTAACTGGTAGAGTGCTAAATTATTTTTATCATCAAAATTTGTTCACATGTCTTTGTCTTGTTACAATTCATGGGAGAGTGCCTAGAGGCCCTCTCCCATGAATCGTAACAATGCAAATTCACACCGAATCAATAATTCCACTGGTTGCCTACATGGGGGCTCGATGATGCCGTGTACTAAGGCGTACTGCACGTCAATGGTGCACATGTCTTCAACCACTGTAACCCTGCTTGAGCGGAGCTTGAACAGAGTTAGAATGTTGAGGAGCTGACAGTTGCTCGTCGATGCTCGGTTGTTCTCTCCGGGTACACCGGCTTCCTCCACCCGTAAAACTGTCATGGTCACGATTAGCCATTGTGCATAAGTATGTGACCTTAAACACCAATAAATAAACAAATATAATAATTCCACTTCAAAGATAATATGTAGCACATCCACAGAATATGAAGCCTTTAAGTTGTAGTACCTGCACTTCAGAGTAAAGCCCGAATATGGGCGTCCAGCACTCTACCAGTTAATCAAAAATCAGTAGTTTTCAGCAAATATTCAATCAAAGAAGTACAGGGTCATACAGGGTTCCTGCACTTTTCAGGGGGGCAAATTCAAGACTTTTCCATACCGTTTTCAATGCAAATTCAAGACTTTTCAATGATGGAAAAAACAAAACTGAAGACTTTTCAAAACTATTCACACTACAAGAATGTAACATACTTTGCACTATTAGTGCAAAGTATGTTGCATATTTAGAAATGTCACGTTTTCAAGACTTTTCAAGGCCCAGGCTTCAAATTCAAGGCTTTTCAAGGCCTTGAATTTTTTTTTCAAATTCCATACTTTTTAAGACTTTTCAAGGCCCGTGGGAACTCTGTCATACCCATTGCTTCATTCATTGTAAATTTGAGGGCAATTCCATAGTTTTATGTCGGAGATTCACTCTTAACCCTTTACCCAACGAATCGGCCGCATCCGCCTGCGTAATATGCAAATTCAGCAGTTGAAAAAATATTATTTTTCAAAAAATTTCAACAAAACCATATCATGTGACCCCTCGTTGGAAAGAGCTCAACGAGCTTGTTCCAACGAGGGGTCACATGATATGGTTTTGTTGAAATTTTTTGAAAAATTAAAAAAAATGATATTTAAAATAATAAATTTTGATTTCGTCTGCATTGGGTAAATGGTTAAAAACATTGTGGGGAAATATTGCCCACACATGGATTTTGACCTTCCCATGACAACTGCACCATATAGCACTGGGTGGATTTTCTCAAAAGTAATTTTCATTATAATTTCATTTTTTGTCTCAAAAGCATAGGTCATTCCAATCAGGGGTCATAACATATGTCTTTGAGACAAAAAATGAAAAACATTAGTTATTCAAGAATTTTGCTTGCAAGTGTCGTCTGCTTTTCATGTTAGGTAAAGGGTTAACCATCTGTTAGATAAAGTGCTAACCTTTTACCAAACATGACTGAAAGAAAGCACTTGCAAAATTTTTTTGGAATAGCTGTGGATTTTCATTTTCTGCTCCAAAAAAGTGCCCTATGATCCCTCATTGGAATGACCTCAAAGAGCTCATTCCAATGAAGGGGTAATAAGCTATGTCTTTGGAGCAAAAA
This sequence comes from Pictodentalium vernedei, assembly GCA_031216915.1. Classification (NCBI taxonomy): domain Eukaryota; kingdom Metazoa; phylum Mollusca; class Scaphopoda; order Dentaliida; family Dentaliidae; genus Pictodentalium; species Pictodentalium vernedei. The sequence continues at coordinate 845,550,489 of CM062297.1, forward strand.
CTGGAAAAAAAACCAAGTTGAAAGACAATTTTTATGAGTAAGAATGGCTGGATACAGCTGCTATGCTGGGTAAAGGTTAAATGTGACTCGAAACCACCTACAGTATTTTCCTGTTTTTTTTTTAACATCCTTTCTCTTATAGTCATACAAAGCGTCCGTTTTTTTTTTGATTTTCTTTGCAAAAAGCCTGCAAATAAACTCTGTTGATCTATTATTTCATTAACTCTTCACCTAACAGGATAAGTCGGTTTCATTCGCAAAACAATTTCTTGAGTAACTGAAATTTTTAATTTTTGGCATCAAAAATGTAACTGATGGCCCATCCAATAGAACACGCTCTTCAAATGAAAAAACAAGTCCTATCAGAAAACACTGGTCATTAAATACCCCAAAACAAAGAAGCTTACATGCTGCCATTCTACTTGACTTATCAATCCCAAAAGAATAGGAAAAAACCCATATCCATGTACACATTTGGTATGAACTTGACAAGCCTGAAAAAAAACAATCAGTCATTTGCAGCATGAGGTCTCAAGAGGGTGAATTTGCTGATGCTACCCCATACAGTGGGCCCATTTATCCTCTGGGTAACTCTTTCTGTTTAAGTTTGGGACCTTGATTCAGATTGAAGTTCACAGAGGGTAAATTTAATGATGCTACCCTGCTGTGCAGGGTAGTATCACCACATTCACCCTCTGGGGACCTCATTTTCCAGATGCCAGTCTCCTCATTTTCTGGCTTGGAACTAAATATTGTTCAGTCACAAAACCATGCCAGAAACCATTTTGATCTAGGAAGTCTTTCAACCGTTATTGTATAATGGAAATTAAAATCTTACAGTTCATTTTGACAAAAAAATCTGGAAAATATTTAAAAACTGAATTTGATCTAGCTAATATTTACTTTTATTGTATGACTATGAAATTTAACCACTAAATATCACTAGTGTTTGACAATCTTTTCCTGGTCTCTGGAAAATCCACAGTGTGGAATCTGATTCTGTATCACTATAGTATGATGGACTTATCTTTACACGTGCATTTGAATTCGCATAATTAGCTGTTCCGGTCGCAGAGAGTACTTTACTCCAAGCTGGAATGGGTGCACTTGAACGGCGGTCCGGGTTTTTATTATCGTATTCATGATATTTTTTTTATCATATTCATGCGCATCGGGGTATTCTCTGGAAGTGTGCACCTGTTACAGAAATAAGTGTAAACAAAAATAGTTCTTTTTAACTTCAATCCAATTTACCAAAAAAAAGCTTGGGGGAATTGTTAATGCTGGCATTGGCATGCGATGTTGAACTATAAAGTCATATAATAAACCTTTTATCACTACAGTGAAGTGATCTGGATCGTTGCATCACGTCTCGTTGAGGAGGTGATATGTATATAACAGGTTGCCAGAAATCAAATGATTCTAAATAGTCATACGAAAGTTATTACACAGAAACAAAAATTTCCTTCAAATCTGAAAAAAAAGTCGCAATGATACGCATCTTAGCTATAAATGAATGTAAAAACTTTCCAATTCTGAAACATTAATGGATGGCAAGTCAATATTTGATCTTCCTTCTTCAATACAGGGAACAGGCGTTTTTCCAGGTAATACAAAGCATCATCAACAAAATTTAATTAATGAAGCACCAGGTTGTGGGCTAATGTTCTTTGGGGGAGGGGGGGGGGAATATTTGGATAGGAGGAATTCAACCAATTCAGTCTTGTTTGACTGAGACTATAGAATTTATTTATTGGTGTTTAACCCTTTACCCAACGCAGACGATATCAAAATTTATTATTTTAAATAACATTTTTTAATTTTTTTCAAAAAATTTCAACAAAACCATATCATGTGACCCCTCGTTGGAATGAGCTTGGCGAGCTCATTCCAATGAGGGGTCACATGATATGGTTTCGTTGAAATTTGTTCGAAAAATACTATTTTTTCAACTGCTGAATTTGCATAAAGAATGAAATCAAATTTAACTATTTGTTGTCTTGTTAATATATATAATATTATACCCTGTGAAATAAATTAAAACTTAAATATAGAGTTCCAACACATCTATGCAGCTGAGACTGTGGCCTTCTAGCACTGAAATAGTTAATGGCAGAGACCAATTTTTCAGGCTGCTATAAAGGCAGTGATTTGATTTTCCTGGCACTTCACTAACATTATATCTTTTCCAGCTGCACAGGTGGCAATCTGAGTCTGACAGGAAATTGCAAGTTCATTTCACAATGAAATCTATTGATTCCTAACCTGAAGGGTTGTATTCAAAACTCGAAGCTGACGTAGACTTCAATGAAAGTGATGATGGGGGTATATCAGACGTCTCACCTCATTAATGGGAGGATTGCTACTGAAATCTATTAACAAAGTCAATTTTCTGCAATGCTGAATGATACTGTAATCAGTCAAGAAGACTTTATCTATTTATTTCCTAACTCTGATGACACCAATGATACAGCGGATGGGTGGAAAATGGTCATTATGAAGCCAATTTATCTGTCCAGACTGTCGGAACCTTGTTATGACATAAGGGACATTGTGCTTTTAATGTACAAAAACCATTAAGATGTTTCCAGACATATGATGTTGGACATAATTCCAAAACTAATTCACTTCTGCATGCAATTCCAAGTTGGTCTGACATGAAATGTCCCAGATTTTTGTAGCCACAATAATGGCTCTAGTGAATAGTACTATGGAAATGATGAGAATTTTTATGCTTAGTATGCGATACGGTCTTTTGCAATAATATCACAAGCGAATTCAAAAAGTGGCCCAGCCCAATTTTTTGTTTCAGACTTGTGGTCCTCAATTAGTAAATTTTTATGAATTTTGAGCTCGTTCGCGCAATACCTTGAACTAGTACCGAAATGGTTAACCGGATAACCGGTTTGAAACCGGTTACCTACCTAACCGATTAAAAAAAAACGTCAACCGGTTTTCCGAAATATCGATAGTGATCGTCATTCCATGGTTAAAACGTAGTAAATCTGCCGCTTCTCCTTTGGGATAGACCACACCTCGAAACAGCGCTGTATATATTGAGGAATAATCGACTTTGGCGTTCAAGGCTTCGTTAATGATCGGCATTTTCCGTGAGTTCTGAGTAACCGCAGAAAATATTCTGAAGTATGCATACAAACGAACGAACGTTGTCGAGTACTCGACAACGTTCGTATGTATACACACTACGGAATAGTTTCTGAGAATACAGCTTTCCAATTCCTAGATTCGGTGAAATAATGGCTACGGTTAACCGGATATTATCCGGTTATAGCTCTTGGTTAGTAGGTTGTTAAAATGAGCCAACCGTTTCAGCCCTACCTTGAACAAACATTCTCTGATATGACTAATATTTGCCATAAAGGTCTTTTGCAATAATATCTCGAACGAGTTCAGAAACTGGCCCGACTTGATTTTTCCTTTCAGAGTTAGGGTGTTAATTAGTCAATTTTTACGAATATTTTGCTTGTTAGCACAATAACTTGAAGAAACGTTCTCCGATTTGACTAATATTTGCCACAGAGGTCTTTTGCAATATCTCATGCAGGTTCAAAAACTGGCCCAGCCCAATTTTTCATAACAGAGTTATTGGTCTTAATTAATTTTATGAATTCTGAACTTATTAGCATTATAACTTGAAGAAAGGTTCCAGATTTGACAACTGGCATATGATTTATTTATTTATTTATTTATTTATTTATTTATTTATTTATTTATTTATTTATTGGTGTTTAAGGTCACATATTTCTGCACAATGGCTAACCATGACCGTGACAGTTTTACGGGTGGAGGAAGCTGGAGTACCTGGAGAGAACCACTGAGCAATGGCGAGCAACTGTCAGCTCCCCAACATACCAACTCCATACAAGCAGGGTTAGCACTGGTTGAAGACAGGTGCACCAACGACGTGCAGTACGCCTTAGTACACAGTGTCACCGTGCCCCCACACGGGCAATGGGGGTGAAGTGTCTTGCCCAAGGACACAACGTGGTTAACACAGGTAGGATTCGAACCGAGGACCTCTTGGCTTGCAGCCTGCACCTCTACCAACTGAGCCACCGCGCCCCCACTGGCATATGATTGATAACCAGGTTATGGGCATACAACACTCACAGATTGCTACCACAACTTGATGCCTGCATCTCCAATGCACACCTCTTATTTATTTATTTATTTATTTATTTATTTATTTATTTATTTATTTATTTATTGGTTTCAAAAAATTTCAACAAAACCATATCATGTGACCCCTCTATGGAATGGGCTCATCGAGCTCATTCCAATGAGGGGTCACATGATATGGTTTTGTTCAAATTTTTGGAAAATTAAAAAAAAAATGATATTTAAAATAATAAATTTTGATATCGTCTGCATTGGGTAAAGGGTTAAGACCATAACACATGCATAAAGTCTAGTTTAGCTAATCATTTATCACCAAACTGCCCATTTCATAGAACTTTCCACCCAGTCATTGGTTACTATTTTACCAGCAAAGCAAAACTTGTTTACCACAGTAAACAAGCACTGCTCTACTTTCCAGGGTTTCAATGACGGGGTTATATTTAGTTAGTTAAATTACTGACCAATGTGATCAACAAGACATCCCTCTACATGGTTGGAAACCATTTTATAGGTATTATCTGTATTTCTTTGAGTTTTGTTTGTCTATTAGGGTTTAACCCTTATTTAAACCATGATTACCTATTTTATTATATATAAAAAGCCCATGACATAAATTTTAGCTTCACACACCAACCGTGGTGAACATGTGTGTTTGTGATGAACATGCCAGCAATGGGATTTCAACAGTTAAAATTTACATCTACAGTGTAACTATATCCAAGTTGACCTCTGGTGACCTCGAACTGAATGCATACTTGTCTAAATTTATCGCTCGTCGCCTCACGAAGAGTGAAATGAAAGCGGCAATTATTTATTATATTTTTAAATGAGTTTACCTCATAAGATACCAAAAATTAACAAACATGTGTTGTCTCATGTTAATAAAGCATCCATAACTCAAAATAGTATGTTATGTTATTAAAATGAAAAAGGCCCTGTGATCTGCCTGTTTCTTTTTCCATTTTGTTTTGGCAATAAAATTGCCAGCGGGAGTACCACACACCGGTGCTCATGTAAACAAAAACAGATTAGCAACATGTGTACATCTGCTGCTCAGTAAAATCTGATAAAAAATAATAGTGACTTTATATTGTTTAGAATTTAATACTGAATATTGTATTATTTAACATTTATTTATTTAATCTTATTTGTTTTACAAGGATTGGCGAACAAGTTTAGCAACTTATATTAATGCCTCTCCTTAGCCCAAAGGTGCAGGAGTGTGGGATGACCTTTGTAGCGGCAACTTCGTGGCCTCACTCTTCTCGAATCCTATGAAGGGATCTTTAGCCTGCACGGAGTGTATCTCTCTCCGCACAGATGACAGTCATTTTTACATCCCCACCCGAAAGGACGGTTTGCTGTGACAGCATCAATCCCACAATTGATGCTGACAGATAGTGTACGGACACCTCAATAACTTCCCCGACCTTGGATCGATCCCAGGACCTCTGGCATGAGAGACCAGCGCACTTATCCACACAGCCACCTCTTCTCCGAGTGGATGTATATTTAACATTTAAACTCTTAATAATCTGATGATCATGGTATAAATAAAATATACCCAAAGTAGCTTGGTTTACCAAATATTCACCACTCGTGATGAACATTTGGTACACCAAGCTACTATGGGTATTTTCTATATTTCTCCCCCCACTGCATGTGTAACATACGCGTGTCCCGGGTGAGATAGCAGTGAGAGACAGATTATCCCACCCCATCCACATGACGTTATACATGTATAACGTTATTATGACGTTATGCATATCGTATCAGTTTCTTGCTACCAACCAATTCATATTGACATCATCAGAATGCAGTGTGATCAAAGTTTGATGCTCTAAAACTCTTCAACCCTCAAGCTGCCACCGTTCCTAATCGATTTCATGGTATATAACTTTGGTATATACATAACTTGTGCATGCCCTTTCCGATGGTGTAATCAGTTTTTCAAAACAACGAATACAAAATGAGTTGATTGAATCAGCACATGACTCCCTATTACCTCATAGTCGCTGCATGGTGGAGGGAGAAAAATCATCCTCGGTGAGTCTGAAGGTGGGAAAGGGGAAATATCACCCTCAGGGCAAGATATTTGAACCAGACCCTTGGCAAGCCTCAGGTCTGGTTTAAATATCTTGCCCTTGGGTGAGATTTCCCCATCCCACCTCCAGACTCATCGGGGATCATAATAATCCTCATACAGCCACAGACTGCCCCTTTTATATGGATCTAAAGTTGTTTCTAGTATAATTTATTCCTATAGAAATCTTCTGGTAGGATGCATTTATATTGACAATGTTTTTACATCATGTTGGCTGCCTTTACAGGCAGCCAACCATAATGTAGAAACACTGTTAAGTCATCTACAGCTATGGAAATGTATATACAGTGGAACTCACTTAACCCTTTACCCAACGAAACGCCCACATCCGCCTGCATAATATGCAAATTTAGCAGCTGAAAAAATATTATATTTCTTAAAATTTCAACAAAACCATATCGTGTGGCCCCTCTTTGGAATGAGCTCATTGAGCTCGTACCAAAGAGGGATCACATGATATGGTTTTGTTGAAATTTTTTGAAAAAAATTAAAAAATGATATTTAAAATAATAAATTTTGAAATTGTCTGCATTGGGTAAAGGGTTAATTGGATATATTTTAACTGTATAATCCTGTTAATTGAATATAATTTCCCAACACAAAACCATTTACCATACCTCCAGTACAAATTTGGCCTGTTAAATGAATATAGGTTACAGAGTAAGCTCCTGTTAATTGAATAAAAAATCTTGTAACCTGTCGAGAAATTACCCTGACTCTCCCTTGTTTTCCTTTGTTTATAGACCTATTTGGCCTCAGTACATCCAATACAGGTATTTAATCTATTATATCTTGTTTGACAAAGCACTAGAATACAGGAAAGTGACAATCCCTGTTAACTGAATATTCCTGTTAACTGAATAATTCTCATTGGCAAAATGGCTATTCAATTAACAGGTTCCACTATATATTAAATTAATCTGAGGACTTTACTGGTAGAGTGCTAAATTATTTTTCGAATGTGATTTGTAACATGAGTATTTTTTTCAAAGATACAATGCTACCAGCAAGGGAAGCCTTACTTTAGCAACATTTTGTCATAAATAATTGTTTTGTTGCTATTTATTGGATTGTGCCCCTTGGCACTCTCCAATAAATGGTAACAAAACAATTTTTTTTAACATATTTTTTTCTGCTACTGCACAAATATCTCAGATATGCATACAGTGTAAAGCCACTATAGTAGCTTTCCACACTTTTTGGTAGAGCCATGATAGTGACTTCTAGCACTCAATCTGTTCAACCTGTTCATATTTATTTATTTATTGTTGTTTATGGTCACATACTTCTGCACAATGGCTAATCATGACCACAACATGGAGATAAAGTCAAGCTCTCGGTTTGAAATCCAGTGCAGTAACCACTGAGCCACCCTGCAAGGCTGCAAGCTGAGAGGTCCTCACTTTGAATCCCATCTGCGGCAACTGCGTTGTGTCTTTGGACAAGACACTTCACCCCCATTGCCCATGTGGAGGCATGGTGACGTTGTGTACTAAGGCGTACTGCATGTCGATGGTGCACCTGTCTTCAACCAATGCTAACCCTGCTTGTATGGAGTTAGTATGTTGGGGAGCTGACAGTTGCTCACCTTTGCTTGGTGGTTCTCTCCAGGTACTCCAGTTTCCTCCAGTTTCCTCCACCTGTAAAACTGTCATGGTCATGATTAGCCATTGTGCAGAAATATGTGACCTTAAACACCAATAAATAATAATAATAATAATAATAATAATATTTGACAGCCAGGGTCACCTCGTGTCAGACAGTTTTACAGGTGGAGGAAGCTGGAGTACAAAGAGAACAACTGAGCAGCAATTGACAAACTCCCCAACATACTAACTCAGCACAAGCAGGATAAGCATTGGTTGAAGATTAGTGCACCATTGGGCAATTGGGATTAAGTGCCTTGCCCAAGGACACTATGCAGTGCCCCCTGGTGGGGATCAAACCATGGCGCTCTCGGTTTGAAATCCAGTGCAGTAACCACTGAGCCAGCCTGCTCCCTGTGTATAGTTGAGTGCACTATTGACGTGCAGTATGCCTTAGTACAGGGCATCATCGTTCCCACCAATTCAAACCCTGCTTGTGTGGAGTCAGTATGTTGGGGAGCCTGACAATTGCTTGCCATTGTTCAATGGTTCTCTCCAGGTAATTGAGCTTCATCCATCCGTAAAACACATAAGGTGACCCTGGCTGTCAAAAGTGTCATTAAACCCCAATAAATAAATAAATTACTGTTATCAAAAATGGAGACCTTGACATGTTTGATAACTTGATGCCAATAGAGTGTGTATGTGAAAAGCATTCTCTTTCTGAATCAAATGATTTTATCTTACAATCAACATGTATTTTGTCTGTATTAACTCTGCAACTGTCGTGTATTCAACCCCCTGATACAGATGTTTGTATCTGTGGGTCAGATACAAGCACGTTCCTTTTGCATGAGTTTTTCTTTTTGTTCATTCACACGAATAAATAGTTCGTTATATATTTGTCTACATTCTTGACTTATCCCCAATATATTGTAAGATAAAATTTTTATTACCATTATGTGGATGTACAAAATATGTATCCGAGTCGAGCTCTGGGTTCTAAGGGTAGATCACGACTCGTCTTTGCCTCGTCGTGATCTGCCCTTAGAACCCGGAGCTCGACTCGGATACATATTTTGTACATCCACATAATGGTAATAATCTCTATGTACATGCAGTTGCTACCCTCAATACAGATGTGTATTTTGCCAAGACATTTTTACATGTATTGGGGGAAATACATTCTTGATGTACGATAAGATAGAATTTAGTTTAAACAATACTTATATTTATATTTAATAAAATTTGAAGCACTTCGATGGAATTTGAAGCCTTTTAATTGAGGCGCCAGCACTTTTTAATAGAGCCTGAATATAGGCTTCTCAACACCTGACCAGTTGAAAGTATTACTAAGGAAGTGCAGCCACTGATTGGTTAGAACACTGGACTTGAGATTGAAAACCGACGTTTTGATCCTGACCCACATCATCTGTATTGTGTCTTTGGGCAAGACGTTTTATCGCAATTGCCTGTGTCAGAGCATGTTGGTGCTGTATACTAAGGCAATTTATTTATTTATTGGGTTTTAATGACACTTTCAGCAGACAGGGTCACCTTGTGTCAGGCAGTTTTACTGGTGAAGGAAGCCTTGCAGAGTACCTGGAGAGAACCACCAATCAACTCCCCAAAATACTAACTCTGCACAAGCAGGGTTAGTTGGTTGAAGACAAGTGCAACATCAATGAATGTGCAGTACACCTTAGTTCACTGGTCCATTGTGTCATTACGTGGGCAATCAGGATTAAGTGCCTTGCCCATTATTATTATTATTATTATTTATTGGTGTTTAAGGTCACATACTTATGCACAATGGCTAATCGTGACCGTGACAGTTTTACGGGTGGAGGAAGCCGGAGTACCCGGAGAGAACCACCGAGCAATGATGAGCAGCTGTCAGCTCTCCAACATCGTAACTCTGAACTCTGCACCGCAGCACAGGCAGGGTTAGATTGGTTGAAGACATGCGCACCAGCAACGTGCAGTACGCCTCAGTACACAGCGTCATCGTGCCCCCATGTAGGCAATCGGGGTGAAGTGTCTTGCCCAAGGACACAACGCGGTTGCCGCAGGTGGGATTCGAACCGAGGACCTCTCGGCTTGCAGCCTGCACCTCTACCAACTGAGCCACCGTGCCCCCAAGTGCCTTGCCCAAGGACACAATGCAGTTACAGTTATCTCTTGCAGGGATTGAACTGTGAACCTTTCGGTTTAAAGCCCAATGCCATAACCATTGAGCCACCATGCTCTCTAAGGTAATTAGACTTTGTTCATAATGGTTGCCTTGTAACAATTTATTGGAGAGTGCCAATAGGCACTCTCCAATAAATTGTAAGAAGACAAATCAATATGAACAAAAATTATTACTTCTAATAGAATAGGAAATTTATTTATTTTATTGGAGTTTAACCCCTAGCACTCTGACAGTGCACCAGAATTTTTGCCAATCACTGTTTTTCTCTTGTTTAACTATGAATTTAACCAATTATATCTTGTTTGACAAAGCTCATTGATTATAATTATCATTATATTTGGTTAAATATCAAATTGCATTATGGGAAACATTTGCTGCTGAAAACTTTGCTATTTTGACATTAGTGTTCAGAGGGGTAATTACACTTTTGACAGCCAGGAAAAGAATATGAAGCACATCCATGGAATTTGAAGCCTATTAATTGAGGAACCAGCACTTTTAAATAGAGAACCAAATATGGACTTCTCAACATAACAGTCACTCGTTGGTCAGAGCATTGGACTTTAAATTGAAAGGCAGTATTCGTTCCTGACCCACGTCATGTGTATTGTGTCTTTGGGTGAGACGTTTCATCCTAATTGCATGTTGGTGTTGTGTACTGAAGCAAAGGTCATTACGATGGTACACATGCCTTCAAGTGACACTTCACCCCCATCACATGATATGGTTTTGCTGAAATTTTTTGAAATATAATATTTTTTCAACTGCTGAATTTGCATATTACGCAGGTGGATGCGGGCGATTCGTTGGGTAAAGGGTTAAGGGAAAAAATTGCTCCTTGAAATTTTGGTATTTTGGCGTTAGTATGGATAGGGTTAAAATGTGTCAAACCAATTTTGCTCTTCTCTTGATGTGATAGAGAGCATCAATATGTGAAGCAGCAATTTTCTGTCAGTTCAAATTTGTCCTTTATTAGCTTGTATTTAAATTGATAATAACTTTAGAACATTCCTTCACCCACCAATTTTAATGGATGATTACCAATGAACTGGAGTGAACAAAGATCAATAAGTCAAGGGATAAATGGTATAAAATTGATGAAGACCTGGTTAAGTTGTTCATTAACGGCCCACTTCTTGAGACTCCAGGAGAGGTTATTTACTACTATCTTGTAAAATTAGTATGGACTGCACAGCATCAAAACTTGTTCTCAGAAAACTGGAAAATTATTATGTAAATTTGGTTTGCCTCAAGATCAATCTTGAATGACTGATGTAATTGAAAAGACAACCTTTTGGGCTTTAATACTAATGCATATACGCAATACATTTACTTTATATGATAGTTTTATCAAACCTTGAGGTATATTATCACAAATGAGACCAGACATGTTAACCTCACAACCAATTTTTCAGGGAACTTGAGGGTGATTTTCAGGGAAATTGAATGAATTTCAGGGAAACATACATGCGTGAACAATAAACATAAGAAGAAATACAAAATTTCAGCTCTTGGATCACCACTAGCACCAGGCAGGCCTGAAAATAAGCAGTCTGACATTTGCAGAATGAGGTCCCGAGAGGGTGAATTTGATGATGCTATCCCATACAGTGGGCCAATTTATCCTCTGGGTACCTCTTTCTGTTTAGTTTTGAGACCCTGATTCAGATTGAGGTTCACAGAGGGTAAATTTAGTGATGCTACCCTGCTGTGCAGGGTTGCATCACTAAATACACCCTCTGGGGACCTCATTTTGCAGATGACAGTCTGCTTATTTTCTGACTTGGCACCAGGTTGCACCCAGTGGGCTAAAAATCTGCTGATGCCCTTTATGCCAAAAATCATAGGTTCGAATATCCTCAACCCTCCCTCTTTTCTTCAAGTCCCCACCCCTTCCTTGCTATCCCTGTCAAGATGTTCTCAAAATTCTACAAAATTCCACAGTGTCTTTTCTTGAACTCTTCTTCCATCATCAGGTCTCCTGTACAGGAGGGAGGGGGTGGGGGTTGTCCTGTATATGAGACCTGACGAGAGAAGAAGAGTTCAAGTAGGTTTCGATTCTGAAATTACATTAATTCTGTTCTGGAATATTCCCCTTTTTTACTTGATTAACACAAGTCACCGTTGCACACGATACTTGAGTGAAGACTGCCAATATTATGGTTGTAAGAAGGTGCAATATCCACAACTTTTAAAGCGGTGAGATTTGATTCGATTCAAAACCTGATGCCTGGTTTGATTTGAGATTCGATTCGACCCGAAATTTGAGGTTTGCAGGGCCCTAATTTCTGGAGCAACAATGCAAAACCTCGCAACTCAAGGTACACTCTCAAGATGGCATCAAGTCAATCAAGGCAATAACCTCTCCCATTGATGATGTTTGGTGATGTGAAAGCTGTTATGCTGTGTCTGTAGTCACAGCATAATAGCTTTCACTTCTTCAAACATCATGGCATTTGACCAAGGCTGGAAATAAGCAATCTGTGATTTGCCGAATGAGGTCCCTAGAGGGTGAATTTACTGATGCTATCCCTTACAGTGAGCCAATTTATTCTCTGGCTACCTCTTTCAGTTTTGGCTTGAGACCTTGATTCAGACTGATCTTCACAGAGGGTAAATTTAGTAATGCTACCCTGCTGTGCAAATTCACCCTTTGGCACCCTTTGGGTACCTCATTTTGCAGATGACAGTTTGGTTATTTCCAGGCTTGGTTTAACTGGCACAAAAAAGAGTTTCATGTTATCAAATTTCAAATTTCGGCACTTGTTTGTCGTCAATAATAACTCAAATATGTTGCAAAATATTCAATTTGTATTGTGTCGAAAAATGTGCACATCGTCAACACATCCATTTTTTACAGATATCAAAAGAATATTCTTTAAAAACGTGATCAGCAATTACGGCAATTTATAGGAAATTTTTTTATTTAAACATTGTTGTTTATAGCAACATCAACCCCACCCCGGATACATACACACAAGATGGGGGCAGTTGAGACACTTTTCTATATGTGACAGGGAGTGTGGTAGCTCAGTGGTTACGACAATGAACTTCAAAACGCAAGGTTCACAGTTCTCCTGGTACTCCAACTTCCTACACTCATAAACCTGTCAGAGTCATTAAACTCTAATAAATGAATAAACAGGAGGCCTGCATCGCACTGCTAATGCCCCCAACAGCAAAAATTGTTTTCTAAGTCGAAAGAATGAAAAAAGTGCCATTACTCTGGAAAAATATGTGTGGAAGAAACTCATGCTATGCAGGCATCATTCCCCCATGATACTCTATCACAACACCAAATATCATTCAAATCGGAGAAGCAGTGGCCGAGATATAAGGTAAAATGTTGGTACAGATGGACAAATGGACAGACAGAGGTCTCCACTAGATACCCCTTCGACTTTTTAAGCCGGGGGCTTAATAAATTCTATATATGACCAGTGAGTGTTTCAGCAATCATGCTTGACAGTCAGTTTTGGAAGATTTAACCAAATTCCCTTGTTCAGGATCAGAATGATGTCAATTTATTTATTTATTGGGGTTTAATGACACTTTCAACAAGCAGGGTCATCTTGTGTTAGACAGTTTTACAGCTTGAGTACCTGCAGAGAACCACCAAACATGATCGAATTGGTTAAATTCCTAGTTGCATTACATGTGTGGAAAAAGTTGACTACATGAAAATTTTGATATTTTGACCTCGGTGTGCTGGTGGGGGGTTACCCCTTTTTACCATGCTAAAGACTCCTCACAAGAACAAGCTCAACAAACTTGTTCCAATAAGGAGTCATTAGCAAGGTTTGGGAGGCAAAAAATTAAAATATTTGGTTATTCAAGAAATGTTTAAGCATTTAACAATTTTTTCCACAAAAGTTGTGTCCTATTCAGGTTACATAATGGGTTAATATTATTTGTGAAAACCTGCATGAAAACTGCTAAAAGATTTTCCGCCTACTTTTCTCTTGTGATCAATCCAGACTTGACATGATTCATGGAACTTTTTCCTATGACAATTTTCCCAAAGTGATGGAGTGGTAAAACAAAAACAATGGTGGGCTATATCTTTTATTGACTAGTTCTGTAAATAAGATTTTTCAGTTAATTGTGCAACCACATTTTGGACAATCTAATTTCTCCAACCAATTCTTTTCTGCACTGCTCAGGAGCACAGTGGCTCAGTGGTTATGGCATTGAACTTCAAACCGAGAGGGCTATTGTTTGATCCACATCCGGGGTAACTACATTGTGTCCTTGGGCAAGGCACTTAATCCCCACCATGACCATGTGTGGGCATGGTGGCATTGTGTACTAAGGAGTACTGCACATCAATGGTGCCCCTGTCTTCAACCAATGCTAATCCTGCTTTTATGGAGTTAGTACATTAGGGAGTCTGAGTTGCTCGCCATTGCTTGGTGGTTCTCTGCAGGTACTCTGGCTTCCTCCACCCATAAAACTGTCCGACACGAGGTGACCCTGGCTGTCAGAAGTGTTGTTAACTGGTAGAGTGGGGCGATTTGGCATTGCGGTAACCAGTTCTCGTCAGATCACCGAAGTTAAGCAACGTCGAGCCCAATTAGTCCTCGGATGGGAGACTGTCTGAGCGATCGAATCGGACTCCCACATTGTGTCCTTGGGCAAGGCACTTAATCCTGATTGTCCACATGGGGGCATGATGACGCCGTGTACTAAGGCGTACTGCACGTCGGTGGTGTGCATGTCTTCAACCATTCTAACCCTGCTTGTGCTGCAGTGTGGAGTTACGATGTTGGGGAGCTGGCAGCTGCTCGTCATTGCTTGGTGGTTCTCTCCGGGTACTCCGGCTTCCTCCACCCATAAAACTGTCACGGTCATGATTAGCCATTGTGCATAAGTATGTGACTTTAAACACCAATAAATAAACAAGAGGCCCCACGGGGCCTGAGGCGCTCATCTTGTACGGAACACAATTTAAACAGAGTCCAAGAATGAGTCTACATTAAGCAAGCCATCTCCATAGGCTACACTGTCAATCCTTGAGTCCCTCAGGAGTGACAAAAATAATCTGGGCATCATGCCTTTTCTTCAGTTGATCATAAGTAAAATGTAGAGCTCCCCTATGAAGCCCCTTGATACAAGCTATGTGGATTAATCTTAGTACCTCTAGAGGGTACTGAATACAAAATTTTTAATTCTTCAGCAAAATGGCCAATTCTGGCTCCCATAGAGAGCCCAAATATTAACTCAGGCTCTTGATTTGAACACAGTTAAATCTGACTTCCCTAGAGATGTTGTGTACCGAATATGAAAGCATTCTGACTGTTGGATCTGAAGAAGAGAAATTGTAAAGAAATTTCTTCGAATTGCACTAAGTTCAAATTTGGGCTACCATACCGAGCCCAAATATTAACATATGGATCCGATTTGAACAAACTTGAATCTGACCCCCCTAGAGATGTTGTATACCAAATGTGAAAGCATTCTGACAAGTGAATCTGAAGAAGAAGATTTTTGAAGAAATTCCCTCATATTGTACTAAGTTAAATTTCATGTTCCAATATGGAGCCCAAATATTAACCTAGGCACTCGAATTGAACAACCTGGAATCTGACCCCCCTAGAGATGTTGTATACCAAATATAAAAGCATTCCGACTGGTGGATCTGAAGAAGAAGATTTTTAAAGAAATTTCCTCATATTGCACTAAGTAAAAATTTGGGCTACCATAGTGAGCCCAAATGTATACCTAGGGATCTGATTTGAACAAACTTGAATCTGACCCCCATAGAGATGTTGCATACCAAATATCAAAGCATTCTGACTGATGGATCTGAAGAAGAAGATTTTTTTAAATTACCCTCCATATTGAACAAAGATAAAATTTGGACTTCCGTAGGAAGCCCAAATATTAACCTAGGGACTTGGTTTGAACAATCTAGAATCTGACCCTCATAACAGTGATGTATACCAAATATTAAAAGATTCTGACTGGCGGTTCTGAAGAAGAAGATTTTTAAAGAATATTCCCCATAATACCCTATGTTAAAACTTCGGGCTCCTGTAGAGAGCCCAAATATGAACCAAAGAGCTTTATTTCAACAAACTTTTATCTGACCCCCCTATGAATGCTGTATACCAAATATCAAAAGATTCTGATGATTGGTTCTGGAGAAAAGATTTTTTTTAATTTTTGCAAATATGCTGACTCAGCATTTTTTCGATGCCCATTACAGAACACCCTAACACAACCGATGGCAATTTTTTTTACCGTTCAATTCTACTGGTCATAAGGATACTTCATACCAAATAAAAGCTCTCTGTTCCGTGGGGTTTGGGAAATATGGGCGTTTGAAAATATTTCTATTTTTAGCTCCCAGGGTTCCCATGGGGATGCGGGAATTTTTTTTTTTGCATGGGTCAACTACTTATGACCCAATACTACCACAAACCAAATTTGGTTCATACCAGACCATCGGTTCAGAAAATAGAAATTTTGGGCGGGGCCAAAAATCTTACCCCTCCTATTACAAAGCCAAATATTACTTCACGAACTTCGTTTGAACAAACTTGATTCTACACCTCATATGGAAGCTCCATAGCAAATATCAAGTCATTGTACACACTGGTTCTTGAGAAGAAGATTTTTAAAATATTTTGGCGCATTTTCCCCCACTCCCTCCCTATGGGGCTGGGCATGCTGAGTTGAACAAAAATGAAATGCCCCTTTGGGACCATCACTCACACAAACTTTCACTTGAATTGGCCCAGTGGCTTTGGAGGAGAAGACCAAAACATGGTGTTGACGGACGCCGGACGACGGACGGAGAGCAATGAGATTAGCTCAGCTTGACTTTGTCAAGATGAGCTAATAAATAAAAATAACTGGTAGAGTACTAAATTATTTTCTAAAGGTGATTTGTAACATGCATACCTTTTTCAATGATACAATACTGCCAGCAAGGGGAGCCTTAGTACAGCAAGATTTTGTTCAACAATAATTGTTTTGTTTTTATTTATTGGAGAGTGCCTCTTGACACTCTCCAATAAATTACAACAAAACAATTTTATCTGAATATTTCTTTATCTACTGCTGCACAAATGACAAACTAATGCACACAGTGTAAAGACACTAAAGTGGCTTTCAGCACTTTTCAGTAGTGCCCTGATAGTGACTTCTAGCACTCTATCAGTTAAACTCCAAAAAATAATAAATGAATAAGCAAATTCTGCACTGCTCAAACTTTTAATTTTGAGAGGCCTGGAATACTTCAATCTATCATAAAGTATGCTGACATTTAATGTATAATTTACAGGTAAGAACTTTCAGGTTAAAATCAATACTAATCATGAGAACCCCCTGGGGTGATTTGTCCTTTCTCAAAAAAATTTCTGAGGTTTGAAAAATTGAATGGAATAAGCAGAATACTTTGCAGTGCATATATCCTTTATTTATAGTATAGTTGGTTTATTCATTGATTTTTTTTTGATTTTTTATTTTTTTTGGGGGGGTGGGGGTGGGGGGGGGGATTAAACATTTATTTTGGGGAGATTTGAGACTGACAGTTTTACAGGTGCTGGACACTTGCAGAATAGAAATCTTAATTACTGCTAGACTTTTTAACTGGTTGAGTGATAAATTATTTTTCAAAGGTGATTTGAAACATGGATATTTTTTTCAAAATATACCATGCTAACAGTAAGAGTCGTTGGGAGTGCGGTGGCTCAGTGGTAGACTACTGGACTTCTATGCCAGAAGTCCAGAGTTCTATCCCCATCCAGTATGGCCTGTGCCATGTCCTTGGGCAAGGCACTTTATCCCGGTTGCCTACATGGAGGCACGATGATGCCATGTACTAAGGCATACTGCACATTGATGGTGCACATGTCTTCAACAGGTAACCCTGCTTGAGCGGAGCTTGAACAGTTAGAATGTTGTTGAGCTGACAGTGGCTCATTGATGCTCGGTGGTTCTCTCCGGGTACTTTGGCTTCCTCCACCCATAAAACTGTCACGGTCATGATTAGCCACATTGCATAAATATGTGACCTTAGCCCTATGAACCCTAGTGTTATCTTTCATATCAGTTCAATGGCAGAAACGGGAAGATGCATATTCTTTATAAGGGGTAGACCAATTAATGCCTTGGAGCTGCATGTTGAAAATAGTGATTGGTCTACACCACACCTTCACTCAAAGGTCAACCTAATTAATGAAATTATGAAGTATCATGTTAATGGGCCAGAAAAGCGGCCTCTGCGGTTCAAAGGGTTAAACATCAATAAATAAATAAATAAATAAATAAATAAATAAATAAATAGCAAGAGTAGTTTAGCGAGATTTTGTCCACAAATACCATATTTACTCTATGTATTGGGACAGCTAAAAATAAATATTTTCACAGATGTCCCACATCTTAGAAAATGGGGAAAAAACACAACCTGGTCTTGTTTTGATGCTGAATCAAGTTGTGTGTGATTCGTTTTCCATCACTATATTCGAAAATCGGCATCCAATTTTTTTTTTTAGATTTTCATTTTTTGCTTCCAAAACATAGCTTATGCCCCTCATTGGAACGAGCGCATTGCGCTCGTTCTAATGAGGGGTCATAAGCTATGTTTTGGAAACAAAAAATGAAAATTTTTAGTTACACAAGAATTCTTTTTATGAGTGTCATCTGCCACTAGCGTTCAGTAAAGGGTTGAAGACTGTGACAATGTGATATTAAATAGTCTTCCTCATGTCAGTCCGGACTGTAAATATTAAAACTTAGGAACAGATTTTAACAAAAACAACACAAATCAGTATGTATTATCAATTTTTATTGTTTAAAAAGGAAAATTAAACAAAAACTTTAATAGCTTTAATATTGAGCATTTTGCACCATTGTCAGGTGACTGGGCCAACTGGAAACAAGTCTCCGGAGTGTCCCAAACATTGGAGCATAAAAAAAATATATTTTTCTGGGAAAAATGTGTGTCCCAAATTATAGAGTGTCCTGATATATAGGGTAAATACGGAAACTATTTTTGTTACAGTTTATCAAAGAGTCCCAATAGGCACTCTCTAATAAATTGCAACCAAACAATTTTACTTTAAAGAAGTTTCTTCTACTGCTGAGCAAACATCACGCTAATACATACAGTGTAAAGGCACTAAAATGGCTTCTGGCACTTTTCAGTAGAGCCATGATAGTGGCTTCTAGCACTCTGCTGGTTAACTTGCAGGCCAGTGAAATGCAGACCTCATTATTTGGCGGGAACTGGGAAATCCATATCAGATAATCCCTTAATAAAGCAGGGACCGATCAGGACTATTTAAAATACGCTCTAGCCTCGGAGCCTATTTTTTCAATTCATGCGCCAGATTTCAATTTACGGAGTTACACTGCTGTTTGTAACACACACTGCAAGTATGTAATAGCTCTCATCATTTTCATTTAGTACACTATAGCAAACATTAATCTTCACTGTGGTTTCTGATCAAGTCTTGGCTGCCTATTTAGGCAGCCAAGACTTGATCAGAAACCAGTGAAGATTAATGCTTGGTAATTAAGACTTGAAGTATTAACTTAAGCACTCTACAACAATGATAAATGATAATCATATATATAATACATGTAAGAGTGTCTCTCTCGATTATCCATCGAAAGAATATTAAAATATGATCTGAGAAGTTACGCGCCAACTGAGAAGCCTATTTCTGAGATTTAAGAGCCAGGTCCTGATGTTTCAGAACAAATACGCACTGGCGCATGCCCAGGTCAGTCCTTGATAAAGCCTGGCAAACTCATCATTATGTTATTGCTGCAATTTAGAAATATTCCTATGCAGTAAAAATAATCAGGGTAACACAGACCTGAGTCTTCAGCCATCTGGGAGAAGGAGATACAGTGGAACCCTGTTAATTGCATAGCCATTTGCCAGTGAAAATTATTCAAATAACAGGGGTATTTGCTTAACAGGAATTTAGTCATTTTGTCTGTACTCTAGAGATAAACCTACCATTTACTCTTTTATATCTTGTTTGAAAGAGCTAGAGCTCTGCCACTGACAAAAGGAATTATCAACCCGAGAAAAGTAATATTCACTGAGGCCATAAGAATTGAGAGGAAAAAAACTAAATAAAAAATTTGGATATCATGTGTTTTCTGTAAAGGCTTAAAATCTGTTTGTGGCAAATATGTCAAATCACACTTCACTTTCCGAGAATTGATACATAAACGACATAATTCAACAAACTTCAAAGGCCAGTAATCCTCAGTGGCTTTGCACTCATGCATTCCATGGAGAATCATCTGACTGACTTATGATTGCTCCATTGAAGTTGCATTTCATGTATAATACCGAACTCAAATAAATTTTTGCTGCAAAAAGCTTTACGAAAAATCGGGTAATATATTTGAAATTCCTACTTACTGTGCATCAGTGAAGTGAATGTGTGCAGTGGTTGTTGATGTTTTTTTTTAAAACATTTTTCCGATGCTGGGGCTCAACAATGGCGTGCTTCACCTCAAATGGTAGCAAGCAGTATCCAATTTCAAAATCAAAAGATTGGGTTACAACAGTAAGATAGCTGAATCACACTGGTGCACTGGTGTTTTCTACAGTACGTGGAGAGTGGATTGTAACTAAATCACCCGCAGAGTGTAGTTATCACCCAGGCTATAACTTTCAAATTTTGTATATATCGACAAAAAACACGAGCAACGTTTCAGCCAATGGACCTCCGGGTTTAGCCCGGAGGTCCATTGGCTGAAACTTTGCTGGTGCTGGTTATGCTTTGCAACAAATTTGCAATTATTGTTTGGGTGGAATCTCCACTCTGCGGGTGATTTAGTGATAATACACTCTCCACGTACTGTAAGTACAGAGAGTTGAAATAACAATCACAAACATGATAGATTATGTGTTCTCTTTAAATGAACCTTCTCTTCAAACTTGCTTCAAGCTCCATCAATTAAACAACCACCATTACTCATCAGGAAGCAATATAGAAAACTACTTTATATTCCAAAATAAAACCATATGTTTTCTCATCTTCGCTACTTCTTAAAACACAGTTCAAGATCGATTGTGGAAATTACCTGGTGAGGATCCTTGGGCTATGTCTGAAAAAACTGAAGTTAACTTCTAATGATCTGCCAACAAATACTGGTATTTTTTCCGGTACACAGTCGGATAAAAATAAACATTAGTAATAATAAAATTGCCCCTTGAGTGCACCAAGGAGTCATTTGCTATGCTTTAGCATTGCAAATGACTTCTTGGTGCACTTAAGGGATGAAATAATGCCACAGCCTAACATGACAGAAGGCGAATTTTGCACACATATTTCTTTAATGATTGAAACTTTTCACTTTTTACCTTAAAAATATTGCTTGTTACCCCTTGGTGGAATGAAATCAATGAGCTCATTTCAATGATGAGGTCAAAAACTATTCTTCGGACCCAACAGTTAAAAAAAACTAATAAAATTTGTAGGGTGATTCTTGGGAATAGCACTGGTGGAATGTGGATGCTACATTAGATATAAGGTTAATTATGTATTGTGGCAGAAATCATTTTTTATTGAAAAATCCTTTAAATTTTGAGTTCCCAAAAATTTTGTAAATTCTGTCTTCAAATGTTTTTCAAATTTCTTCTGGAGAATTGACAGTGCAGGGCCTTTTATTTCAAATGGGCAAAATTTTGCATCATAGGTACACAAATATCGACTCTCCAAATTGGCTGCTCAGTGTAAAGTTGAGGTTAACAATATTTGTGGTACCTCATTGAATTGGTGCCCAATATACCCCTTTTGTACTCTACACCACAGCCACTTTGAAAATGATTTGCCTCCCACAGCCCCTAGTGAAGCACATGAAGCCATAGTCCATCCCATGCCCTCCCCCAAGTCTGCTCAAAAGAACTGACTCAGAAAAGCACCATTTTATGGAACCCAGGGTAGAGAGGTTGATGGATAACTGCACGAAAATTTAACCATCATATTTCTTATAGTACAGTCGCTGTGATCTGGTCACTTTCCACGGGTGAAAACCAAAAACTTGTTTCAATTCGAATTGACTCCATTCAGTCGTGAAGCCGTTTGTTTTTAAATGCGGAATGACTAAAACGAAACGATAATCCAATGGAGACGATCCGCTTGTAAATTACAGCCTGCTCCACTGCTGTCTGTATAATAATCAGGGGCATTCTTTCAGAAAACCGTTGCTTTTCACGATGTATCCAGTAAATGTGATCGAACAGAATAATACTCAATATGAAATAATGTGATCATGTTGTGGAACAAATCATTTATTGAAGATAAACAGCTGAATAACTTTTAAAAGTTCAAAACTCTTCATAAATGGTCACTGGTCATAATGCACAATACGTTGAAATGAACAGTTGTAGCGGTAATAGTGTTTGTAGCAATGTAGCTACAACTGTTGTACAGTTGTAGCTACATCGCTACAAACACTGTTACCGCTACAAGGCAGTTACTTTTCTACTCAGAATAATACTCAGTATAAAATAATGTGACCAATTACAATGGGCAAACATTCACGGTTATGGCCGAAGTATTAGAGAATATGCGAATTTCAGATTTCGAATCGAATATTGACTTTCGAATCGAATTTCGAATTTTCGCAGGACTCTACTACCGCGCTATTTTCTTACCATCCTGCACTTTATTTCAATTTGTTCTGTATGAGATATTGTACCTCTAACTTTACGTCAACGTGTACAAACCTTTCAAATTCCAGACTGGTCATTTTCCACGGATGCAATAATATTAGATTCTAAACACTAATTATAGGAATAATCACCAAAAATTTAATTAATGAAGCATCGGGTACAACCTGGTGCTTCAATATTTAAAATTTTGCTGATGACGATTTTTATTACCTGGTTAACGCATACATGAAATCTTGGCTCATCAAGTGCATTCCAATGAGGGGGCAAATGAAATGGTTTTGTTAAAAAAATTTTAAAAATTTGAAAAAATAATATTTAAAATAACAAGGTGCAAAACCACCAATATCCCCCATCGAGCAGAAACCATAAAAATTGAAATTTTTTAAGTTGAAAAAAGTGGAAAAAAGCCCATAACTCTAGGAAAAAAAAAATGGACAAAACCTGTTACTTGTGAATATCCTTTCCCCCATGGTGGTCTATCAGCATACCAAAGATCATTCAAATCCAACATCCACTGACTGTGATATGAAGGTCCAAAGTTGTTATGGAGGGATGGACAGATGAATCACCAAATGGACGGAGGGTAGGAACCCATTTCTATATCCCCCGCAAACTTTGTTTTAGCAGGGCATAATAAATTATGATATGTGTGTGTTGGGTAAAGGGTTAATTTTGAAGTATTTCATTTACAAAATCTTGGCCCAGTGGTTTTGGTGTGTTACAATCGAATAACAGTCTGATCAAGGAAAAGACCACTTTCATGATCACAGTACAGTTTATCCACTGTTTCTGCACTTGGTAAATTTCATAACACAGCAGTTGAAACTACAGTGGACCCCTGTTAACTGAATAGTCACTTTGCCAATGAAAATAATTCAATTAACAGGAGTATTCAATTAACAGGGATTATCACTTTCCTGAATTCTAGATTTATTTATTTATTTATTGGTGTTTAAGGTCATATACTTATGCACAATGGCTAATCATGACCGTGATAGTTTTACGGGTGGAGGAAGACGGAGTACCTGGAGAGAACCACCGAACAACGACGAGCAGCTGCCAGCTCCCCAACATTGTAACTCCACACTGCAGCACAGGCAGGGTTAAATTGGTTGAAGACATGCGTACCATCGACGTGCAGTACACCTTAGTGCACGGTGTCATCGTGCCCCCACCTGAATTCTAGAGATAAACTTAGCATTTATTCTATTATATCTTGTTTGACAGAGCTCAATGGGCTATGTCAAACAAGATATGATAGATTAAATGCCTGTATTGGATGCACCAAAGGTAAATAGGTCTATAAACAAAAGAAAACTGAGGAGAGTCAGGGTAATTCCTTGACGGGTTACAAGATTTATTATTCAATCAACAGGAGTTTACTCTATAACCCATATTCAATTAACAGGTCAAATTTGTACTGGAGGGATGGTAAATGGTTTTATGGTGTGAAATTATATTCAATTAATAGGGTTATTCAGTTAAGAGATATCCAATTACGTGGGCTTCACTGTATCTGTACTAGTAACCCACACAGCCACCATGCATGAAGAAGTTACACTGAATATCCAAAGAAACAAGATAACCTTTTTAGATGTAACATCTACTTTTGTAAGAGTCACTTAATGTCCTGGTGTGTTGTAAATCAGTCAAGTGGAGATTAAATAGAAAAGGATATCTCTCAGTAGGTTACCTGGTGTGATGTATATAATATAAATCTATTTGCTACAATTATTTGAATAATTTACCTCCATTTCAAGAGCACCATTAGTGTTTTATAGATTAACCCTCTTCACACTGAAGTCAAACTCATTTAACTGGTTGATTGCTAAATTATTTTTCAAACATGATTTGAAACACGGGTATTTTTTTCAATGATACCATGTTACAATACAGTCGCCGTGGACTGGTCACTTTCCACGGGTGGGCAATATTTCCACGGACGCAATAATATTAGATTCCAAACACTAATTACAGGAATAATTATCAAAAATATTTAATTAATGAAGCACCGGGTACAACCCGGTGCTTCATTAATTAAAATTTTGCTGCTGATGATTTTTACTACCTGGTAAACACATGTGTGGACATAACTGCCCATGTGTGGATTACAACCAATCCATGGTGACTGTACTGTACCATTGCCAATAGGCACTCTCCAATAAATTGCAACCAAACAGACTTATATAAAAAAAATCTCTCCTACAGCTGAGCAAACATCAAGCTAATATATACAGCGTAAAGCCACTAAAGAGGCCTCCAGCACTTTTCAATAGAGCCATGATAGTGGCTCTTAGCACTCAACCAGTTAATTATTTTTGGTATAGACACCTTATTACAAATTACTACAAATCATTATACAGTAGAACCATGTTACTTACTTGAATAGCCATTTTGCCAGTGAAAATTATTCAATTAACAGGAGTGCTCAATTAACCAGGATTTGGCTGAAACCCTGTGTTCTAAAGATAAACTGAGCATTTATTCTATTTTATTATATACTTTATAAATAACCACATTTCTATTGGCTGGACTTATACACGTGAATGGTACTAAAAAATCCATGTACACCGGTTTTCCAGTGAATATAAACTTTCTAAATATAGCTTTTGGAAATCCCAAGTTAATGTCAAGTTAAACTAAATAAAATATAGAACCTTAGTGAGCATGCTCACATACCCCACGCACCCCAATATTTCAAGCTCTAATCATTTTTTAAAAATAACCATAGATTCTACGAATACTGCAGAAAACAGTGTTCTGTAGTTTCAACGGTATTGAAAGAATTCAAGCAGAATTAATTTTAATTGAAATGTGGAGCCATGTTAAGATTTAATGATACCAACTTTTTAAATCCAATTTGATCTTTCCATCACACATTGTAAATAATGTAAGGTCACACTAGGTCTTTGCTGATAAAATTACTTTAGTGTACGCTTGTTTATAAAAAAGGTGTCAGATTTAGAATTGCTATCCCAAATAACAGTGTTTATACACAAAAAGTGAATTTCAGAGTCCAAGGGCCGTAATTTCGATAAAAATCAGTGGAGCGGAACAAAACGCAAACTTGTTCTGTAGGCCACCATGTTAGACTAACATACCAAAAATCAGCTCAATATCTGGAAGCGTGTAGGAAAAAAGTCCGCAAAACTGTAATTTTGATGAACTTTTCTAAGTTCAAGGGCCATAATTTCTGTAAAAATCAGTGGAGCGGAACAAAATGCAAACTTGATCTGTAGGCCACCATGTCAGACTAACATACCAAAAATCAGCTCAATATCTGGAAGCGTGTAGGAAAAAAGTCTGGAAAACTGTAATTTTGATGAATTTTTCAGAGTCCAAGGGCCGTAATTTTGGTAAAAATCAGTGGAGCGGAACAAAATGCAAACTTGATCTGTAGGCCACCATGTTAGACTCACATACCAAAAATCAGCTCAGTATCTGGAAGCGTGTAGAAAAAAAGTCCGGAAAACAAGTAGGACTGACTGACGGACTGATGGACAGACCAGTCAAAAACATTAGACCCCCCTGCAACTTCGTTGTGTGGGGTATAACATGGGGTATAAAAATGCAAAACTGTGTGGAAGGACAAGGGTAACATTACACAGTAAACCTGTATCAAAAGCTCCTTGGGAAGGAGATTAAACTAGCCTTTGGAAACAGGTCACTGCTTTATTAGGGTGAATGTACAAGCAGGTTTGGTTTTACATGCCTTGGGCATTTAATAAGATACCATAAGAAATGTTTTATCACTTTAAAATTTTCCAACATTCCAAGAGACAAAACTCTGGAACAATAAATGCCATCATGGTAAAAATTGAACTTGACCTGCATTTCATGGTAGGTAGTAAGGTTGCGAAATTATAAGTTCGTACATCAAAGTTAACTAGAGTTATCATCCAAAAACCATTGATTTTATCATTTTGTGACTTTTCAATTTCAAGAGGCATAACTCTGGAACGGTAAGTAAAATAACAATGACAATCAAACTTGACCTGCATTTCATGGTATATAGTAATGTAAAATTATAAGGTCGTACATCAAAGTGAACTAGAGTTATCATCTGGAAACCACTGATTTTAACATTTTGAGACATTTCAATTTCAAGGGGCATAACTCTGGAACAGTAAGTGCAAGCCAGAAAATAAGCAGACTGTCATCTGCAAAATGAGGTTCCCAAAGGGTGAATTTAGTGATGCTACCCTGCACAGCAGGGTAGCATCACTAAAGTTACCCTCTGTGAACCTCAAACTGAATCAGGGTCTCAAAACTAAACAGAAAGAGGTACCCAGAGGATAAACTGGCCCACTGTATGAGATAGCATTATCAAATTCACCCTCTGGGGACCTCATTCTGCAAATGTCAGATTGCTTATTTTCAGGCCTGAGTAAGTGACATAACAATGACAACTGAACTAAACCTGCATTTCATGGTATATAGTAATGTTTTAAAATTATAAGGTTTTCGTACATCAAAGTGAGCTAGAGTTATCCGGAAACCATTGATTTTACCATTTTGCAACTTTTTAAGAGGCATAACTCTGGAACAGTAAATGTCATAATAGTGAAAATAGAACTTGGCCTGCATTTCATGGTAGGTACTAATGATGCAAAATTATAAGATCGTACATCAAAGCAAACTGGAGTTATAATCCGGAAACCATTGATTTTACCATTTTGCAACTTTTCATGGTGCATAACTCTGGAAATAGGCAGCCAACAATGATTTAAAGACATTGTCAAAATGAATGCAGCCTACCAGTCGAGTTCTGAGGGAAGAATACACTTAGGGATACAATTTTATTGTATTTTATGGGAAAGTTATTTTTATGTTCATTCATTTCTTTCCTGGAGTCCCTTTGTCTTGTACCTCTATGGCTGTGAAATGACAATAAGACACACATTATATTGTTTTAACTGGTCGAGTGCTGGAAGTCCATATTTGGGCTTTAATCTTAAGTACCAGTACCACAACTCAATGGGCACAATTTCTGTGGCTGTGCTGTGAATTGTCTTTGATGTACACTTATTTAGGCTGTAAGCATTTGCCTTGTTACAATTTATGGGAGAGTGCCCAAAGGCACTCTCCCATAAACTGTAACAAGACAAAGACTTGTGAACAAATTCTGATGGCCAAAAGGGGGCGCAGTGGCTCAGTAGGTAGAGGTGCAGGCTGCACACCGAGAGGCCCTCGGTTCGAATCCCACCTGCGGCAACCGCGTTGTGTCCCTGGGAAAGACACTTCACCCCCATTGCCCACGTGGGGTCCCGGTGACGCTGTGTACTAAGGCGTACTGCACGTCGATGGTGCACCTGTCTTCAACCAATGCTAACCCTGCTTGTGTGGAGTTGGTATGTTGGGGAGCTGACAGTTGCTCGCTGTTGCTCGGTGGTTCTATGGCTTCCTCCACCCGTAAAACTGTCACGGTCATGGTAAGCCATTGTGCAGAAATATGTGACCTTAAACACCAATAAATAAATAAATAACTGATGGCCAAAAATAATTTAGCACTCTACCAGTTAAGCTAGTTATAAGGTCCACATTCCATCAGTGCACTTAACCTGGGATTATGTGACCAAAAACTCAATCCAATGAACGAGAACTAGTCCATCAGTGTACACAAACATTTCTGCATTATCAAGTCCCATGGAATATTATACTAATAATACAAAAACAAGATTACAGCAATAAATAAAACTTGTCATATTTACAAAGTTTTCTGCATGAGACAGCATTGTTATTAAATTGAGGAAGATACTACGTTGTTTGCATTCGGGTGTGAAACCAGTCAATTTCTGACTATGATGAACTTTGCCTATTCCATCAATCATACAATAAAGCAATTAAAATTTCCAAAAGTTATGTTCAAACAATTTTTCCTTCACTGAGCCAGGCAAGATTATTTTCATGCGGAAGTGGGTCTGCTGTCAAATCATTTAATGATGGGTTTGGCTACACACAGGGTCTTCTTAACCTTCTGATGGTGATAGCAACAAGACAGTAACCATTTTCTTGCATAAAATTTCTGTTGGTGTATTCCTCCCCTCACTTGCCAAACACTGGAACACGATCACGGCAGTCCAACTATACAGAGTCAAAAAAGAAAGTATAATAAACTTTGAGGGGCAATTTTTTAGTATTATCGACTTTAATCCCAAACAAATTATTGTAAACTCATATTTCGAGTCTAGCTGTATGAATCTGCATAATTTCATGTTCTTACTGTTGCCAGCGTCACGTCAGGATCGCAATTCAGACATGGGGTGAAATGAAAAGTTTACACATGCAGTCAATAGTGTGTATGTCCACCGTTTGCCTCTTGGATGGCAAGACATTGACGGTGCATGGACCTGATAAGTCCCTGGATGTCACCCTGTGGTACTGCGTTCCACTCCTGCCTTAAAACATTACGTAAATCGCCTAATGTCTGAAGATCATGAAGTCGTACCCGACGGGCCAATTAATCTCAAAGATGCTCAAATGGCGACAAATCTGTTGAAAGTGGGGGCCAGGGAAGAAGTTCGATGCTCTGCTCAAGAAAGTCACGAGAGATATGCATCACGTGACATCGGGCACTGCCCGGAATAACTGCAATCTGATGTTAGCGTTGAACAATGGGACAACAGCAGCATAATAAATTTCGTCCCTATATCACTGTCCATTCAGATTACAATCGATGAAAATCAACTGTGAGTCTGTTGTGGACAGTTTGTGTACTGATTCTATTTTTAGTTCTACCAGGAGTAATTGCTGCTGTTCTCTTCGCCAGAAGGAAGCGATCCCGCAAGTGAGACAGATTACAATCGATGAAAATCAACTGTGTTCAGTGTTGCAAGAAAATTCCTACCCAAACCATCACACTACCCCCCCCCTCCTCCCCCCCCCCCCCCCCCCCCCCCCCGGAAAAGGTCGCATTCCCGCATGCAAGTATCAGAAAACCGTTCTCCTTGTCGGCGATACAGTCTAGCCCTACCATCAGCCAGCCATAGACAAAATCGTGATTCATCACTAAAAAGAACTGTGCTTCAATGCTGCTGAGTCCAGCAAACCTGCTGACGTACCCATTCCATTCTGATGTTACGATGACGTTGGGTAAGGATTAGTCCATGGTTTGGACGCCTACTTCGGATGCCGTGATCAGTGAGTCTGTTGTGGACAGTTTGTGTACTGATTCTATTTTTAGTTCTACCAGGAGTAATTGCTGCTGTTCTCTTCGCCAGAAGGAAGCGATCCCGCAAGTGAGACATCCTGATGTGTCGGCCTTGTGCAGGGGTCATAACTCTTGGTCGGTCGGCAGTAGATCCAGTGGTTCTATACCTTCCAATGAGCTGGTAAAGAATGGCCACAGTGACTCCGAACTCAGCAGCGAGCTCATCTATCCCAGCCTCATGCAAACCAATGGCACACAACGTCGGATTTTCAGTTAACCTTGGCATTTTTTAAAATGTAGAAGACAAAAACTAGCGTGTTTTCTCAATAACCCAGGCTCTCTAGCACAACATAACACAAAGAAAATCGCCGGCCACCCATTCAATTTGACATTCGCAAGTAGCATGTGTTATTTTGAAATCCATAGCAAAATTGTATACGGATGGGTAGACAACAACAACATGTCATTAAACTCTTTGCACGACTTCTTGTTCACAAACACGCAACATTAGAACTATTATATTTCATCCTTTATGCTATTTTTTCACATTTGTTTCTATTATACTTTCTTTTCTGACTCAGTATATTTATTTTTTATTGGTGTTTTAGGTCTCTTTCAGAATCTATATATAGAATAAACATATAGAGTTTTCAAGTAAAAAATTTATTCTACAAGTAGGAATAAGAATGAAACCGATGAGCCTCTGGCGAGTCGGTTTCATTCTTAATCATACGAGTAGAATAAATTTTTTACTTGAAAACACTATACATTTATTTTGTTTATCTCATAAATCATTTACAGGACAGTCGTGGTGAATTTGTGCTGTTACTCACTACAAAAGACTGCGAGAAGTGAGGAGCACATTGGTCCAATTTGATTGACAAGCAAAACTGCCAAAAATAAACAAGGTGCAGTGAGACATTTCTGTCTAAAAATAATACCTCTACAAACTTGAGCTAACGTTGTAAAAGTACTTTATTAAATGAACAATGTTTATCTTTCTTATTTTTGTTGTTTATTGTTGTTTTTTTCTTTTTGTCATCGATTCAACTGGAGTTTTATAAACAAAGCAGACAACACGTGCATTTGTTTATTTACACTTTCCTAATTTGGAAAATGAAACATCACTCATCATGTCCCTGCCTTTCACAATCGAAACTTGTACGCTTTTCAACACTTGGTTTCGATTGATTTACTTTGTGTTTTCTTTGTTAACTGTTGTTTGTTTTATTGTTAGACAGGGCTGTGTCGTGTATTCTAAAACTAAACATTTCAGCGTTGGTTCATTAGGTCTCCTACAAACGGAAAACAGGTCATGACAACACGAATGCTGTAGAGGCCAGAGGTCAACAAGTCCGTCTCCACTACAATAATAATAAATATTTAAATATATATATAATAAATTCTTTCAGTGTTAAACCTACGGGGAAAATTTATCACTAGGGATGAGCCGATCTATCGGTAAGCAATTGGCTATCGGCCGATAAAAGCCTATCGGCAATCAGTATCAATAGCACATAAAATATCGGCTCTTGCCGATTGTTGAAAAATATTATTGGGTACCTATTCTAACTCTATCTCACAGCCATTTTAATGTTCTGCTAATAACAAACAAACATGCCATGCATTACACTGTGTAGTCTGTAGATCAGACCCCCGACGTAACATTTTATTTCTACCAGCGACAACCAAAAAAAAGAATCGCTTGTCCCGAGCGACAAGTGCTATTTTGGGCTTGAGTTTCGTATTAAACTTGAAAAGCTATGTGCTGTTAAAATCATTAAATAGTTGTCTTATGTATTGAAACATCTATTATACGGTCTATCAATAACGATACTATGACATTTTTTTTACCACGAGGGCGAATCCAGGCATCGGCACACTTGGTGTGCTCCCTCCTCCCCAACTAGTTTTTCCAGGAGATGGGTTGTGCATTGTGTATATCTGCATCGGGTGCGAGGTAATCGCATCTTTTCGGATTAAATTTAAAAATTTGGTTGATAGTCCACGCCGGTAAACTTGAGCCTAGGTGCACCTACTGCACCCCCCCCCCCCCCCCCTCCACAGTTTTTCGTAAAGTCCTTCATCTGCCACTCAACCAACTCTGAACTGGTATTGGGATGTAACGACTGTGCGAATGAACTCACCAGAAGCAAAAAAATGTCTGTAATGTAGAAAGGTAATTCTAGTGTAATCAAATTAGCTATCAAAGAACTCAGCTATTTTCGAAATTGCTGACAGGGCTTTTGGCTCGCCATACGTGATGCCCCATTTCTCTTACCAAATTTAATTTGCTTCGTTCCATGGCTGATTTTAAATAATATAAGTGATCTCAGACTTTGATATCATGAACCTTCTCAATTCTTTATTGAGTTTTGGTCATTAAAGCCTTTAACCCTTTACCCAACGAATCGCCCGCATCCGTCCGCGTAATATGCAAATTTCGCAGCTGCAAAAAAATTATTTTTTCGAAAAATTGCAACAAAACCATATCATGTGACCCCTCTTTGGAACAAGCTCATCGAGCTTGTTCCAAAGAGGGGTCACATGATATGGTTTTGTTGAAAATGTTTGAAAGAATTTTAAAAATGATATTTAAAATAATAAATTTTGAAATCGTCTGTGTTGGGTAATGGGTTAAGGTCACGCTGGTCACCATTGCAGTGTCATTAAGCTGACAAGTCACAACAACAGAACAAACCATTTTCACCTCATGCGAAGTTTAAGATGCCAGCATTGCAGTCTCTCTGGCAGATTGCTGGTTTGGGGTTCTGCCTTAAAATGTCCCTCCCCCCCCCTGCCAGTCACTTAACTGTGGCTAAATTCCGAAAGTATATTCAATATTGTCACCGCACTTTTTTCCACCATTTTTATGGAAATAATATGGGTGAACAAAACTATTTGGTATCGGCTTCGGAATCGGCCGATAGTAAATCAAAACTATTTGGTTTCAGATGAATAGACAAATCTCTTATCGGCTCATCACTATTTATCACCCGACTAGCAGCTGCAACTAGGTGAATAAAGCAAAAATCTATCCATGACTTTTGTTGTTCGAATAAACATCCATTTATGGGATAAAGTCATAATAATTAAACCTTTTTCTGTTCGTGCATGTTCAGACAAAATGATTGGCTAAGTATTTCTTTTTTTTTTCTTTTCATAACACAATAAATAAAAAATGAAAGTGTCAATGACACTGTAGCTCAACTTGTCAAGACTTGTACATGTATAGTATGTGACACAGCAATGACAAACATCTAGGTAATGACCTGATAACAAAGGTACATATAAAGTATTGTAACGGTCTGTACATAAATACTGACCATAGCCTGTAACAAATGTATAGGTAAAGTACTGTAAAGGTGGGCGACAGTCAGATGCTAAACTAGAAAAGAAATCTTCGAGTTCCAGAGTGGGTCTGACTGAACCTCAAAATATTTGTTCTCATAGCACAGTGATAACAAAGGCACCCCAAAACACACTCATTCCTGTCCCAAGGTGAAAACAAAGGTACCAAAGAAGTTTCGTGAAGATCAGTTCATAAATATGAGCTGCATAGAAGTTGCGACAAAAAACTGATTGGACCTAATTTTGGTACAAAATGGCCACTGGCAGCCATCTTGAATTTTGGACCGCACTCAGAAACACTCATTCTCGTCCCAAGGTGATAACAAAGGTACCCAAGAATTTTCGTGAAGATCGGCTGATAAATACAGCCTCTAGCCCGAGCCGTATTGATATGTGCACTTACAGTGTATAAGTAGCACTAAATAAATCAAAATTCATCAAATTTGCATAATTTCTGCACAAGAAAAAAAACTGTATTGTATGTGATGTATTCCATTTTACTAAACATTCATACAAAAATTTATTCAAATCAAAACTTTCATACAGAAGTTCTGTACAGAAGACTGATTGCACTAATTTTGGTACAAAATGGCTGCTGGCGGCCATCTTGAATTTCAGATTGCACCCAAAAACACTTGTTCTCGTTCCACTGTGATACCAAAGGTACCCAAGAAGTTTCGTAAAGATCGGTTTATAAAAACGGCCTCTAGCCCAAGCTGTATTGGCATTTGCACTTACAGAGCTGAAAGTAACACTAAAATACATCAAAGTTAGTCTAATTTGCATAATTTACGTACGAGAAAAAAACCCGTATTATATGTGATGTATCCCATGGTACTAAACATTCATACAAAAATTTTTTCAATTCGGCGCTTTCATATGGAAGTTCTGCGCAAAAATCTGATTGCACCTAAGTCTGTACAAAATGGCTGCCAGCAGCCAACTTGAATTTCAGATCGGACCCAAAAACACTTGTTCTCGTCCCACGGTCATAACAAAGGTACCCAAGAAGTTTCGTAAAGATCGGTTCATAAATACGGCCTCTAGCCCGAGCCGTATTGAATTGTTGACGGACAGACGGACGACTGGCCATGGCATAAGCTCAAATTTGGCTTCGCCAAAGTTGAGCTAAAAATGCATTTAGGCCCACCCTAAACCACGCCCTCAATATCTGTCTTAAAAATTATGTTGCACAGTGTGAATGGAAAGGAACCCCTGCACACTCATGTTGTTTCAACACGAAAAATAATGAATACTTATCTCATCATATTAAAATAACATTCAAAATACAATTTAATAAACAATGAAGTCCTTATCATGCTTTTCAATTTGTTTATATGCAGTAGATGATCATCTGCATTCATTGTTTTACCCAAATCAAACATAAACAATGGCAGGTCATAATAATCCTCAAACGAAACTAACACCAATGAAACTCTTTCTGAGACAAGGTTCAACCAACTTCATGTCATCTGGGTTAAAATCCAACTCCACATTTACAAGCAGTTTTCAATTTCTCAGGAAATGGTCAAAATCAGAATTAAATTTAATTCAGTGTTGCTTTGAAAGATAAAACCCTCACGTCAAGTGGAAAAGGAGATTGAAGTTTTGTGTGGGTGTGGGCTATGACGTTCCTTTTAACTTATGCAATTCATTCGTCCATAAAATTGTTAATGACACAAGAACATGTTTCAGTGAAATGTATCGTTATTTCAAACAGAAATTCAGAAAATTATGCCTTTTTATTCAGTTATCACTAGGAAGCGTGATGCGACCTGGTTTTTATTTTAACTCCGCAAAGTAGAGAGTGTTTAAATTTATTGCCCCTCAAGTTTAATTATAAGGAATGATGGTTTGTTTCTGTCTATTTCTTGAGTTATGAACCCCAAAAAACAAAGGCCAAACATAATGTAAATGATCATTCCTTATTTAAACCACATCATATGTATGAAATCAAGTTTTGTCAGTCATTATGATACCCACTTTAAAGGACTTCTAACTCAGGTGTTGGTTACTGGGGTCCTATTTTATCAGTAAAACAGAACCTGTTTATCACAGTAAACAAGCACTTCTCCACCTCCCAGGGTTCTCACAGGACTACCAGCCCCTCAAAATTAACCGAGATCATGCTTAATGAAGGTTATAGCCGAGAAATATATGAATATGTACTCGCTCAATGTTTCCTGCCACAACTCTATGTGCGCAGACTGCCAACCAAAACTTTTCTGGTATCTATCAACTTCAGGAGAGATAAACTGAATTTTTTAATTTAACCCTTTACCCAACGCAGACGATATCAAAATTTATTTTTTTAAATATCATTTTTTCAAATTTTCAAAACATTTCAACAAAACTATATGATGTGACCCCTCATTGGAACGCGTGCGACGAGCTCGTTCCAACGAGGTATCACATGATATGGTTTTGTTGAAATGTTTTGAAAAATAATATTTTTTCAACTGCTGAATTTGCATATTACGCGGGCGGATGTGGCCGATTCGTTGGGTAAAGGGTTAAGGGCTGTAAGTTCAGGACGTTTTGGAGAAATTGTGAGAAAGCTTATGGAACATTGGGAATTTGGCTCAGTCGAGGAAAGGCCATTGGATTGATATCAGATTAAAGTGAAACCCATTTAATGGAAAAGCCACATTGCCAGTGAAATATATTCACTTAACAGGAGAATTTGGTCATTTTCCTGTTTTCTAGTATTTATTTAATGGTGTTTAAGGTAGAATATTTCTGCACATTGCCTAATCATGACCAGCGCTCTAATAATAAACTGAGCATTTATTTATTTATTGGGATTTAATGACACTGTCAAGAGCCAGTGTCACTTCGTGTGGAACAGTTTTACAGGTGGAGGAAGCCGGTGTAACCGGAGAGAACCATCGAGTAATGGCAATCAACTGCCCAAGCAGGGTTAGCATTGGTTGAAGACAAGTGCACCATTGATGTGCAGTACGCCCTAGTACAAGGTGCCACCATGCCCCCATGTGGGCAAGCAGAATGAAGTGCCTCGCCCATTGACAAACTGAGCATGTAAAACAGGCTTTTAATTGAAAATAGAATATGTTTTCATTTTTGGAATTCTCTTTAACCCTTAAGTCCTCAGATTAAATTAATGTTAATGACAACTGTAGGGGCGCAGTGGCGTCACGGTAACCGGTTCTCATCAGATCACCAAAGTTAAGCAACGTTGAGCGCAGTTAGTAGTTGGATGGGTGACCATTTCAGCGACTGATTTGTGCACCCGCATTGTGTCCTTGGGCAAGGCACTTAACCCTGATTGCCTACATGGGGGCACGATGACGCTGTGTACTAAGGCGTACTGCACGTCAATGGTGCGCATGTCTTCAACCAATCTAACCCTGCCTGTGCCGCGGTGTAGAGTTCAGAGTTACGACGTTGGAGAGCTGACAGCTGCTCGTCGTTGCTCGGTGGTTCTGTCCGGGTACTCCGGCTTCCTCCACCCGTAAAACTGTCACCGACATGATATGACCCTGGCTGTTAATGTGTCGTTAAACCCTAATAATAAAAAAAAAAAAATGACAACTGTATATACATGTACACAGCTGCAGATGACCTTATAATGTTTCTACATCATTGTTGGCTGTCTGTACAGGCAGCCAACAATGATGTAAAAATATTGTCAAGATGAATGTATCCTACCAGTAGAGTTCTCAAGGCGGAATACACTTTTTCACAGCAATACAAAAGGGTCTGTTTGTGGCTGTATGGGGACTTATGGGTTAAAAAAATTTCCACAATTGAGTAAAAGTTTAGTTCATTAAAGAATCCCACACCCTATGTAACAGGCAACCAACTAGCCCTGTGCATTTTATAGCTTTGGTCAGTGAATATTTTCTTTGTAGTGTTTGACATGGCAGTCTATCAACTTATCATGTGCACTGCCTAGGGTACGTTATGTTACAGTTAAAACTAGAAGTCCTGTCATGAAATGCGCACAAATAGCATGTTGATCTGCGCGTTAATCTATGTGTTACGGTCATAGTAAATAGTAAAGCTATCAAATTCTGTACATGTGGCCTCTGCACAAGCAATGTTTCAGCCAATGGGCCTCCGGGTAACCCGGAGGTCCATTGGCAGAAACATTGCCTGTGTTTGCTATGAGTAACCAGGAGAACCTGCCATGCTTTGGATGATATTCAATATGGCAATTCCTACATGCAATTAAGTCTAGATAAGCGCAGAGTTCATGACAGGACTTCTAGTTTTAACTGTAGCTTATCAACTAACTGAGGGCGTGGTGGCATTGCGATAACCGGTTCTCATCAGATCACCGAAGTTAAGCAACGTCGAGCCCGGTTAGTCCTCGGATGGGTGACCGTCTGAACGATCGATTTGGACTCCCGCGTTGTGTCCTTGGGCAAGGCACCTAACCCCGATTGTCCACATGGGGGCACGATGACGCCGTGGACTAAGGCGTACTGCACGTCGATGGTGTGCATGTCTTCAACCAATCTAACCCTGCCTGTGCTGCAGTGCGGAGTTATGATGTTGGGGAGCTGGCAGCTGCTC
Source organism: Pictodentalium vernedei (assembly GCA_031216915.1). Taxonomy (NCBI): domain Eukaryota; kingdom Metazoa; phylum Mollusca; class Scaphopoda; order Dentaliida; family Dentaliidae; genus Pictodentalium; species Pictodentalium vernedei. The sequence continues at coordinate 845,588,205 of CM062297.1, forward strand.
GCCGTTGCTCGGTGGTTCTCTCCGGGTACTCCGGCTTCCTTCACCCATAAATCTGAAACAGTCATGATTAGCCATAGTGCATAAGTATGTGACCTTAAACACCAATAAATAAATAAATAGATATTATCAACTAACTCTTGGCAATGCACAGGGTTAGTCACTCTTTTATTTCTGGTTATAAATAAGTTATCTCTATTATGCAACTAACCCTGTGCACTGCACAGCTTAAGTTATTTATTTATTTATTGGGGTTTAATGACACTTTCAACAGCCAGGGTCACCTCGTGTCAGACACTTTTATAGGTGGAGGAAGCCAGAGTACCCCAAGAGAACCACCGAGCAATGACGAGCAACTGTCTGACTCCCCAACATACTAACTCCACACAAGCAGGGTTAACATTGCTTGAAGACAAGTGCACCTTTGACATGCAGCACGCCTAAGTGCACAATGCCACAGTGCCTCCATGTGGGCAGTGGGGATAAAGTGTCTTACCCAAAGACACAACGTGGTTGCTGCAGGTGGGATTCAAACTGAGGATCTCTCAGCTTGCAGCCTACATTTCTCCCTACTGTGCCACCAAGTGAGTGTACATTTTCAGGTAGTGTGTGATATGGCAGTTACCGATTTTTTATAGCCAGAAAGTGTGACTTAAACCCTGGGCACTGCACAGGTTAGTTATTTATTTATTTATTGGTGTTTAAGGTCACATATTTCTGCACATGGCTAACCATGACCGTGACAGTTTTACGGGTGGAGGAAGCCGGAGTACCTGGAGAGAACCACCGAGCAACGGTGAGCAACTGTCAGCTCCCCAACATACCAACTTCACACAAGCAGGGTTAGCATTGGTTGAAGACAGGTGCACCATCGACGTGCAGTACGCCTTAGTACACAACGTCACCGTGCCCCCACGTGGGCAATGGAGATGAAGTGTCTTGCCCAAGGACACAACGCGTTGCCGCAGGTGGGATTCGAACCGAGGACCTCTCGGCTTGCAGCCTGCACCTCTACCAACTGAGCCACCGCACAGGTTAGTTAGTCACACTTTCTGATTATAAAAACTTTCATTATTAACTGAGTTACTTACCCTGTGCACTGTACAGCCTTAGTGCAAATCTCATCTGTATCAACTTTTATGCAACGTAGTAGCCAAAAACCGGCCAGATCTATTCTCAAAAAGCATTCAACCTCTGCTGATGACCCCTCATTGGAACGGATTTTTTTTTGCGAATTCCCAAAATGAAAATATATTATATTTTCAATTTTTTTTGAGAATTCCAAAAATGGAAATATATATATATTCTATTTTCAATAATATAAACTCTGCAAACTGATATCAAAATATCAAATTTCCAAGCAGAAAATTTTCCCCATAATAATGCTATGAATTCAACCAATTTAATCCTGTTTGACAGAGCTCAATGAGCTCTGTCAAACAGGATTAAATTGCTTAAAATCCTAGTTGCATTATGAGAAAATTGCTTCTTGAAATTTTAATTATTTATTTATTGAGGTTCAAGAACACTTTCAACAGCCAGCATGTCAGGCAGCTTTGTGGGTAGTGGAAGTTGGAGTAGCTGGAGAGAACCACTGAGCAGTGGCAAGCAACTATCAGACTCTCCAAACTACTAATTCTGTACAAGCAGATTAATTTATTTAGTTATTCATTTATTTGGGTTTAATGACACTTTCAACAGCCAGGGTCAACTCGTGTCAGACAGTTTTACGGGTGGAGGAAGCCGGAGTACCCGGAGAGAACAACCTAGCAAGTGCCTTGCCCAAAGACACAACATGGTTGCCGCAGGTAGGATTCAAGATGAGGACCTTTCGGCTTGCAGCCTGCATCTCTACCTACTGAGTCACCATGCTAGTGCCTCATCGACTTCTGTACATGGGGCTGCTTCGCCCTCACATGGGCAATCAGGTTTAAGTGTCTTGGCCAAGGACACAATGCAGTTACAACTGGTCAAGACTGAACCTTTGGTTTAAAGTCTATAGCACTAACCACTGGTCCCTTGAAATTTTGACATTTCAACATCAGTTTGTTTAGGGTTAGGCCCCCACAAAGTAGATCTTCTGTTTCTCAGGCCATTTTTTGTAAAATTGCAATTGGGCAGACAGTTTTTTACTTTATTTATTTATTTTTGTAATTATTTCTTTGCCATAAAAATTCATGTTCTTGGTTTGTTTTATGTTTTAGGTCTCATAAACTACAGAATAGCATGGGGGGTGGTGTATTTCATCCCTTGAGTTCAAGAAGGCTTTGCAATGCTAAAGCATTGCAAAGCCTTGTTGCACTCAAGGGACAAATTTATCGATTTTATTGACTCGGATAAAATATCAGAAATGAACGTTTACACTTTAATTTATATTTTTTAAAGTTTTCATTGATTATAAAAAAGAGCATGTGGCAACCAAAAGGACCATGTGGGAAGTCTGAGAAACAGATTTTTAACTTTTTTTAGGCCATAACAGAAATTGTGTGGCATACTTCTAATTTCTTTAACAGATAACGGAAATCAAACATTAGAATAATTTCTGGTGAAAATTTATTTACCTCATCTTGCCCCAGTGGTAATCAGATGGTCACCTTTCACTCTGTCGAATATAATCGGTTTTACTGTATAAACATTCCAAGGCCCACCTTGATTTTACTTGGTTCACTGAAGTGGACAACAATATCTTGAACACTCTTGGCTATATTGTATACAGAATAAATATTTGAGTACTATCAATGTGACTTTATTTATCAATGCAGTATTCAGTAACAGATCATAATATCGGTAATGTACATAGTATATGCTATTGTCAGTCATTATGAATGAGAAAACTTCAAAATCACTCAGACATTAAACTACTTTGTACCATGTCTTTCTCTCAGGTCACACACCTTTCTAGGATCTGATGTACTAGTAATAATAAAGACCATGATTTATCGGAGAGTGTTATTGATTTATTTATTTATTTATTGGTGTTTAAGGTCACTCACTTTCAGCATCAAACAAGCTATTAATTGAAAATAGGGGGCACGGTGGCTCAGTTGGTAGAGGTGCAGGCTGCAAGCCGAGAGGTCCTCGGTTCGAATCCCACCTGCGGCAACCGCGTTGTGTCCTTGGGCAAGACACTTCACCCCGATTGCCTACATGGGGGCACGATGACGCTGTGTACTGAGGCGTACTGCACATCGATGGTGCACATGTCTTCAACCAATCTAACCCTGCCTGTGCTGCGGTGCAGAGTTCAGAGTTACGATGTTGGAGAACTGACAGCTGCTCGTCGTTGCTCAGTGGTTCTCTCCAGGTACTCCAGCTTCCTCCACCCGTAAAACTGTCACGGTCACGATTAGCCATTGTGCATAAGTCTGTGACCTTAAACACCAATAAATAAATAAACTAGAACTATCACTGAAGGTGATTAATACCCCCGCTTTGGGTTTTTAGAGGAATGCACTTCTGATCATGTAGGCAAAGGCCATAAGGAAATGTATACATAAAGATCATTTTTTGTTGTTGAAATTTGTATTTGCATGTGGCCTTCCACAGAACAGCACTGAATACTTAAAGAGCCCACACATATATGGTTTACATTTGGAAAAACACATTTACAATGTGCAACATGTATTCAAAATCGGTTCATTATTGTAGGAGGAGTTGCACACACAAGAATCCCATTTGAAAACCCATAATAAATCCAAGTTAAAGGGAGATAACCTGGTTAAAATTGTCGCAGATCAAAAATTTGGGAATATGCGTATGTTCACTTAGTTGTGATAATGTTTGAAAGGTTTCGTCAAAATTGATTGATAAATGTAGGAGGAGTTGCATGCACAAGAATTTCATGTAGAAACCCATAATAAATCGAAGTTAAAGGGAGATAACCTAGTTAAAATTGCCACAGCTCAAAAATTTTGGAATATGTGCAAGTTTACTTAGTAGTGATGATGTCTGTAAACTTTTGTCCAAATTGATTGATAAATGTAGGAGGAGTTGCGCACACAAGAATTTCATGCAGAAACCCATATTAAATCAAAGTTCAAGAGAGATAACCTGGTTAAAATTGTCGCAGATCAAAAAGTTTGGAATATGCACATGTTCACTTAGTAGAGATGATGTTTGAAAGGTTTCATCAAAATCGGTTCATTAATGTAGGAGGAGTTGCGCACACAAGAATTTGTTTGAACGGAAAGACATAATAAATCTAAGTCAAAGGGAGATAACCTGGTTAAAATTGTCGCAGATCAAAAATCTTGGAATATGCGCATGTTCACTTAGTAGTGATGATGTCTGAAAAGTTTTGTCCAAATTGATTGATAAATGTAGGAGGAGTTGCGCACACAAGAATTTCATGTAGAAACCCATATTAAATCAAAGTTCAAGAGAGATAACCTGGTTAAAATTGTCGCAGATTAAAAAGTTTGGAATATGCACATGTTCACTTAGTAGAGATGATGTTTGAAAGGTTTCATCAAAATCGGTTCATTAATGTAGGAGGAGTTGCGCACACAAGAATTTGTTCGGATGGAAAGACACAATAAATCTAAGTCAAAGGGAGAAAACCTGGTTAAAATTGTCGCAGATCAAAAATCTTGGAATATGCACATGTTCACTTAGTAGTGATGATGTCTGAAAAGTTTTGTCCAAATTGACTGATAAATGTAGGAGGAGTTGCGCACACAAGAATTTCATGTAGAAACCCATATTAAATCAAAGTTCAAGAGAGATAACCTGGTTAAAATTGTCGCAGATCAAAAAGTTTGGAATATGCACATGTTCACTTAGTAGAGATGATGTTTGAAAGGTTTCATCAAAATCGGTTCATTAATGTAGGAGGAGTTGCGCACACAAGAATTTGTTTGAACGGAAAGACATAATAAATCTAAGTCAAAGGGAGATAACCTGGTTAAAATTGTCGCAGATCAAAAATCTTGGAATATGCGCATGTTCACTTAGTAGTGATGATGTCTGAAAAGTTTTGTCCAAATTGATTGATAAATGTAGGAGGAGTTGCGCACACAAGAATTTCATGTAGAAACCCATATTAAATCAAAGTTCAAGAGAGATAACCTGGTTAAAATTGTCGCAGATTAAAAAGTTTGGAATATGCACATGTTCACTTAGTAGAGATGATGTTTGAAAGGTTTCATCAAAATCGGTTCATTAATGTAGGAGGAGTTGCGCACACAAGAATTTGTTCGGATGGAAAGACACAATAAATCTAAGTCAAAGGGAGAAAACCTGGTTAAAATTGTCGCAGATCAAAAATCTTGGAATATGCGCATGTTCACTTAGTAGTGATGATGTCTGAAAAGTTTTGTCCAAATTGATTGATAAATGTAAGAGGAGTTGTGCACACAAGAATTTCATGTCCGGAAAGACGTACGGACGGATGTAAGGACGGACGGACGGACAGACGAACGGACGGACGGACGTACGGACGTACGGACGTACAGGGCGATTCCTATATAGCCCCCACTTCTTCGAAGCGGGGGTATAATAAATTGAAAATAGAATATGTTTTTGTTATTGGGATTCACTAAAAAAAAATGTCCACAATCCATTCCATAAGCTGAGTTTGAATTCTTTTTGAGAATAGTACTGGCTGGCTTTGGCCATTACTTTGGATAAAGAGTCAATATAGATGAGATTTACACCGAGGCTCTAAGTGCACAGGCCACAGGGTTGGTTACTCAGCTACAGTTAAAACTAGAAGTCCTGTCACGAACTGTGTGCTTATCTGGGCTTGAGAGAATTCTCAACAAAAACACACCAATACGGTTGAAACTAGAAATACTGTCATGAACTGTGCACTTATCTAGGCTTAATTGCACTAAGGAATTGCACGCAATTGCCATATCGAATGGCATCCAAAGCACGGCAGGTTCTCCTGGTTACTCATCGCAAACACAGGCAATGTTTCTGCCAATGGACCTCCGGGTTACCCGGAGGTCCATTGGCTGAAACATTGCTTGTGCGCAGGCCATATGCACAAACTTTGATAGCCTTACTATGGTCATAACGCATTGATTAACGTGCAGATCGACATGCTATTTGAGCGTATTTCATGACAGGACTTCTAGTTTTAACTGTAATTATGAAAAGTTTTTTTAACCCGAAAGTGTGACGAAAGGCTGTCAGTTGCTCACTGCTGCTCGGTGGTTCTCTCAAGGTTCTTTGGCTTCTTCCACCCATAAAACTGTCCAACACGAGGTGACCCTGGCTGCATGTTGAAAGTGTGGTTAAACCCCAATAAATGAATATACCAACTATATTACAGTGGAACCCTATTAATTGAATAGCCACTTTGCCAATCAAAATTATTCAATTAGCAGGAGTATTCAATTGACAGGGATTTCACTTTCTTGTATTCTAGAGATAAACTTAGCATTTATTCTATTATATCTTGTTTGACCAAACTCCATGAGCTCTGTCAAACAAGATATAATAGATTAAATGCCTGTACTGGATGTACTGTGGCCAAATAGGTGTATAAACAAAGGAAAACTGGGGCGAGTCGGGGTAATTTCTCGACAGGTTACAAGATTTTTTACTCAATTAACAGGAGTTTACTCTATAACCTATATTCAATTAACAGGTCAAATTTGTACTGGAGGTATGGAAAATGGTTTTGTGTTGAAAAATTATATTCAATTAACAAGGTTATTCAGTTAAGAGATATCCAATTAAGTGGGCTACACTGTATTGGTATGAATGTACTAAATATTAAAATTTGAATCATAGTTTCCCGCCTTGAAAAGTTGCACTAGGAAATGATGCTATCTCTAAAACTAAGAGCCTTGATAAAAAATTTATAGTTTCAATAAATGTTTGAAGCATTCTACTTGCATCTTATATTATTGTTGAATATTCCAGAAAAATAAAGTGGGTGATTTGATGGCGTTTGGACCTAAAAAATACAACTGACTACAGTTAAAACTAGAAGTCCTGTCATGAAATGCGCACAAATAGCACGTCGATCTGGGGGTTAATCTACGTGTTATGAACATAGTAAGGCCATCAAATTCTGTACATATCGCCTGTGCATAAGCAATGTTTCAGCCAATGGACCTCCGGCAGAAACATTGCCTGTGTTTGCTGTGAGTAACCAGGAGAACCTGCCATGCTTTGGATGCCATTCGATATGGCAATTGTGCGCAATTCCTACACGCAATTAAGCCTAGATAAGCACACAGTTCATGACAGGACTTCAAGTTTCAACTGTATTGGTGTGTTTTTGTTGAGAATTCTCCAAAGAATATGTGCATGTAACTGGTACTTTCCTTCCTGTCAGTTTTTCCCTCTTATTTGTTGCATAACCTCCTGTTTTGTGGTCAGAAAAAGTTGTCTGAAGGGCATAATACTTGACAAAGATATTTGAATGCCAAAATTAAAGTGATGCGATCATAATTTTTTTCAAATGAATGTTATAATAGTCGCCTATGGGAAAATATTTAGTACAGTGGAGTCCACTTAACTGGATATCTTTTAATTGAATATCCCTGTTAAATGAATATAATTTCCAAACACAAATCCATTTACCATACCTTCAATACAAATTTAACCTGTTAATTGAATATAGATTATAGAGTAAACTCCTGTTAATTGAATTGTGTAACCTGTCGAGAAATTACCCTGACTCCCCCCAGTTTTCCTTTGTTTATAGACCTATTTTGGCCTCAGTACATCAAATACAGGCATTTAATCTATTATATCTTGTTTGACAGAGCTCATGGAGCTCTGTCAAACAAGATATAATAGAGTAAATGCTAAGTTTATCTCTAGAATAGAGGAAAATGACACAATCCCTGTTAACTGAATACTCCTGTTAATTGAATAATTTTCATTGGCTATTTAATTAACAGGGTTCCACTGTACTGTGGTAACTATAATCCAATTCAATCATAGCTTGAAGTAAATTATTTTATAGGAAAAGATCGACTCAATAGAGTTTGAGGGGACCTGTGTTTAAGTATCCAGTATATAGTCTGGGTTGTTAGTGGCTAACAACACAGACTTAGTATTGAAATGGTTAACCGGATAACCGGTTTGAAACCGGTTACCTACCTAACCAATTAAAAAAAACGGCAACCAGTTATCCGAAATATCGATAGTGATCGTCATTCCGCTGTTAAAACGTAGTAAATCTGCCACTTCTTCTTTGAGATAGATTACACCTCAAAGCAGATCTGTATATATTGAGAAATAATCGACTTTGGTGTTCAAGACTTCGTTAATGATTGGCAATTTCCGTGAGTACTGAGTAACCGCAGAAACTATTCCGTAGTATGTATACAAACGAACGTTGTCGAGTACTCGATAACGTTCGTTTGTACACACACTACGGAATAGTTTCTGAGAATACTGCTTTCCAATTCCTATAGTTTTGATCCCAGATTCGGTGAAATAATGGCTACGGTTAACCGGATATTATCCGGTAAAAGCTCTCGGTTAGTCGGTTATGTAAATGAGCCAACCGTTTCGGTCCTACACAGACTATATACTTCAGCATAGGTCCCCTCAAACTCTATTGAGTTGATATATTTGTAGCTTTGTATATTAGACCTGTTGCTTAACCCTTTACCTAACGTAACGGCCAAAACCGGCCAGCGCTATTCTCAAAAATCGTCAATTAATTTTCATTATTTTTTTCATTTTTTGTCTCAAAAACATAGGTTATGACCCCTCGTTGGAACGAGCTCGTTCCAACGAGGGGTCATAACCTATGTTTTTGAGACAAAAAATGAAAAAAAATAGTTATTCAAGAATTATTTTTGCAAGTGTCGTCTGCTTTTCAGGTTGGGTAAAGGGTTAAGTTATGGCAGAACCAGAACCAGCCACAGACTCAATCAGTGACATAAGCTTAGGGTCAAATTCCAGCACGACAAACGTTTTAATGTCGGACAGGCATTATTCCCGGGAGAAATGCCTGACACTTAACCTTTCCCCCACAGGGCTCAGATCAATAATACCTGAATCCTGAAGGCCCTGCAGTGAGATTACGAAAAAGCAGACTACCGGACACTCTTATCCAAGCACTTGATAACTGCGGTGAACAATACGTTGGGGATACGAAAAGACATTTTAATATCTGCAAATGCGAACATCTAGCGCATATTAAACACAAACAGGACACTCCCAATGCTATCCACTTCAATGGAATTAATCATTCAATATCCAACATTCGCTTTTGTATTACTGTATACAGATACTACACCCCGACAGTATGTGGAGAGTGGATTGTAACTAAATCAACTGGGGAGTGAAGTTATCACCCAAAGTATCACTTTCAAATTCTGTACATGTGGACATAAAACACAAACAATGTTTCAGCCAATGGACCTCCGGGTTATACCCGGAGGTCCATTGGCTGGAACTTAGCTTGTGCTTGTTATGCTTTGCAACAAATTTGCAATTATTGCTTGTGTGAAATCTCTACTCTGCAGGTGATCTAGTGACAATACACTCTCCACTTACTATAATATTACTGAACAGCACAAACTTTGTGAATCTTCACTTTAAAAATGTTACAACCATTCAACTTCAACAGAAAGGACTTCTAAAGTGATCTATTATTAAATTATTTTATACAGAAGTGAAAATGAAAGCCTGTTACTCAAAATGATTTGGAGCATGCATATACTGTCAACAATTCTATAAATCATGAAGCCTTTATGTTGCCTGTAGATTAGTACTGGGAATCTACTTCATCAACTTAGTACAATAAAAAATATGGCAAATCATAAACATCCACGCAGTAATCACAAACAATCAATAAATTTTCAGCAGCTGCATGTTCGCCAAAATTAATTATTCGAAAGACATCCAATCTGATTGTGTGGCAAATGAGTGTGTAATCGATGAACAGTTCAGGCAACAAACAGCTCCATCAGATCAAATTATTCTAAATTTGTTCAGTTGAATGTTGCATGTTCAGAATAAGAATTACAACATGAACAAAGTACTGTGAAATGCTTCTACATTCTTCCCTGATGATATTTTCGTAAAGGATAATGCATGGCGCTCAGAATATTTGGCTAGATATTGGCAAAGGGTCAAGCCTTTGTTCACTTGTCTAAGGCTTGTTACAATTTATGGGAGATTGCCTGGAGCACTCTCCCATAAACTGAAATATGCCAATTGAATCTATGCAAATTATATAATTTCTCTTCAAAGACATGAAGAGCATCAACAGAAATCTGAGCAAATATCCAGGGCCAAGTATATTTTCTGACTTAAAACTCTCTTACAGTTAAAACTAGAAGTTCTGTCACAAACTGTGTGCTTATCTAGCTTAATTGCGCGTAGCAATTGGGTGCAATAACCATATCGAATGGCATCCAAAGTATGGCAGGTTCTCCTGGTTACTCATAGCAAACACAGGCAATGTTTCTGCCAATGGACCTCCGCGTTACCCGGAGGTCCATTGGCTGAAACATTGCTTGTGCACAGGCCATATGTACAGAATTTGATAGCCTTACTATGGTCATAATGCGTAAATTAATGCGCAGATCGACGTGCTATTTATGCGCATTTCATGACAGGACTTCTAGTTTTAACTGTATGTATTAAATTCTTGGTGTAACACAAAATAAAATGAAATAGTTTTATCACATTAGGGATATTTACTGGGGTTAACGACACTTTTTGACAGCGAGGTCACCTCATGTCACAGTTTTACGTGTGGAGGAAGCCGGAGTACCCGGAGTGAACAATGGCAAGCAACCTCCAAACACCTCAACATACTAACTACGCACAAGCAGAGTTAGCATTGGGGCACCACGCCTTAGCACACGGTGCCATTGTGCCCCCACAATGTCAATTTGAATTAAGTGCAAAGAACTACTTTAAATTGAACATATTTTACGGTGCTTAGAGTCTTTTCACTATTAGATAAGTTGAAACTTGAAAGAACTACATTAAATTGAACATATTTCATAGTGTTAAATTCCACTGGCTCAGGTCCTCGTTTACCACCCAAGTGTGTGCAACTGGTAATTTTTCCTGCAACCTGAGCAATGGAGTGCTACCTTCACTTTTCCGGTATGAACTGGCGATTTCCGCAAGTACACTCAATTGTAAGCTTTACATGTCGTTTAACTTGTATATCCCATAAAGGGGTGTCTAGGGAGATTAAGAATACACATTTTTCAACTTTACTGAATGGTATCATTAACATCATTTTACATTAACAATTGAACAATTGCAGAAGATAATAAAATGCGGTTTATGAATTATCACAAAATGCTTGGCAACAAATGGTTGAACCGATGTTCCAGGAGCCATTGCCACTGTCATTCGATTGCCCACAATTGGCCAAATGTGGTGGCCAGTTCCGATCATTGGTTGAGTTCACATTCCTGCCATGTTCAGTTCACTTTGACTCAGTAGTTCCATAGAAGAAGATGAAAATGTGATTTCCCATAGGGTTTCTCTAATAACTATAAGCTGCAATTGCAGCTGTGTTTTCAACCCGATCAACATTAAATGAAGATCTTTGGTAGATGGTGTCCTAGTCATCAACCATATGAAGTTTCGAACCATTCGGCCTTGTGCTTTCAGAAGAGAAGATTTTTTAAAATCCACCAATTGGAATCAAAGAGTGCCTCTGGCGGCCATGTTTTCCAACCAACGGGAAACCAACTAAAGAGAAAACTATAGAGAACATCAAGCAGCAGCAAGCAACTGTCAGTCTCTCCAACTTACTAACTCGGCACAATTAAGTCTTACTAACTCGGCACAAGTAGAGTAAGGACTGGCTGAAGGCAAGTGCACCATCAATGTGCAGTACACCTTATGATGGATGGACTAATCAGGGTTCCCACACCTCCATGAATTCCTTGAAAGTCGTTGAATCTCAAAACACCCACCCAAGGACCTGGAAACTCCTTGAATATTGAAGGCCATCCTGGAAACTCCTGGAAATGGAGTTGGCTATTCATGGACTGTGTGCTATTTCAAAATACTGTACATCTGATGTCCATTCTTTTACCTTTTTACCTTGTAGCAGATGACACTTGTGAAAAAATTACTGTGCATTTGAACATTTTAATTTTTTCAAAAACAGAGGTTGTGACCTCTCATTGGAACGAGCGTGATACGCTCGTTCCAATGAGAGTCATAACCTATGTTTCAGAAGCAAAAAATTAAAATATAAAAAGATTGAACAGTGATTTTCATGGAAAGCGCTGGCCGTTTTTTTCCGTTAGCTTAGGTAAAGGGTTGAGTTATATTTTCTGTCTCTTGGATGCAAGTGGAAAATGTTTCCTGGGAGATCCTTGAATTTTGTCTGTTTTTCTCCTTGAAATTCCTTGAAAAAGCACTAAAAACCTTGAAACTCCTGGAATTTGCTTGGAGGTTTGGTGCAGGAACCCTGCTAATGTATGGGCATTCTTACACGTTCTTACTTGTGGGGTTTTTCCCATGTTAAACAAACCCTAACCCCACAAGGTCAAAAAATTAACCCCACAGTGCAAAAAATAACTCCACAAGTGGCCACTGTACTAACCCAACCCCACTACTACCACTGACCTTAAATTGTAAACCCCACAATGTACCTCTGCTAAGCCTGAATGAGCATCCAGATGGACTAACAGATGGACAGATATAATCCAGTTTACCCCTTACCCTTCGAGTATGGGTACAGTAAATGCTAAGTTTATCTCTAGTATACAAGAATGTGATCAAATCCATGTTAATTCAATACTTCTGTTAACCCTTTACCTAACATGAAAAGCAGACGACACTTGCAAAAAAAATTCTTGAATAACTAATTTTTTTCATTTTTTGTCTCAAAAACATAGGTTATGTTTTTGAGACAAAAAATGAAAATATTTTGAAAATTAATTGGCGATTTTTGAGAATAGCGCTGGCTGGTTTTGGCCGTTACGTTGGGTAAAGGGTTAATTGAATAATTTTCAGTGTCAAAGTGACTATTCAATTAACAAGGTTACCACACCACATCATCCCTGCACTCTAATGATGAAACATTAAGTCATTTGTACTAACAGAACAGAACTGGTCATACATTTAGTTAAGCAGAGCTCAGAAAGAATTGTCAAGCAGGGTGTAATGGGCAGTGTTCATGCTGGCCCAAAATTGTCAGGTACCACATTTTAGCCATTCTGTCAACTAGAGTGTTTTGGTGATAAAATACTAATGGGAAGGGAGGGGTGTATTTTGCTGTCTGATCCAAATAAATTGATCAAGTTTTAAACAAGAGGCTCTCAAGAGCCTGAAATCACTCAACTGGCAGAACTACATATCCCTCAGTTATTTTAATCTACATAAAAAAATGCAAATGGCTGCCATGCTACTTCAACTGTGCAAAATATACTACTCAAAGTTTGCTAAGCACAAAGTACATCCAACTACCTGTTTTACGTTTTAGTTGAAATATTGTAATGAAAAGTGTATGCATTTTTTATTTAATTATATCTTTAATGATTTAAGTACAGAAATTAAGATTTTATTTGTGTTTGACATTATTTTTTAGCTTTTGAATATGATAACCATGGAAAATGGATATTATTGGTAAAAGAGGAAATTTTTCAATTTGCCAAAAAGTTGACAGAGCAAACTGGTATGGGTTCAATATCGCGTATTAGACCCATTACTGTTAATTACAGCTTGACAACGCCTTCTCATGCTACCAATCAGGTTCCTGGTGGTCCTTTGTGGGATGTTGTTCCATTCTTGGACCAGCATGGCACCAAGCTACTGAACACGTCTGGGCTGGACTGTGTCGCAGGATTACAGGGTTAAATTGATGGAGGAAAATTTATGTTCTTATCAGTGCTCAGCCGACAGCCAGTGACTGTAGTCTGAACCCCAGTTCGAAGGTAAACCTTGCCACCTTATCAATGCCCTATCCGCTTGGGACTCTTAGGATTCCTGAAGGTGCATGTGACTTACAACACCAAAGGGTGATCAACGATAATTCACTGAAAGATTATTTATTTACATGTATGAAGAAATATGATATGAAACAAATTACACACAAAATTATCCACAAGAATTCACTAATTATGCGAATAAAAGTTTATTCTTTAGGGCCCTTGACGTCTCCCACAGCTAGCTGTGTGCGCTGGATCAACCTCCTATCATCTTCATCCTCTCACGGTTTGTCTATTCACTTCTCGTTGCTTCCTCCTCGCAGGGTTAACTTTGCCGTCAGTCGGGCTTAACTCATACAATGTTCTGCTTGTGCGACTCTATCAGCATTCTCAAAGTTCAACCACAATTCAATCGGTGTCTACCACAGTTCACTATCATTTTGCACCTTGTCTGGCTCTCATGGGGTTAAGTTATTCTTCGCCTTCAGATATATACTTAACAAAGCTTACATAATAATATTCTGCAAAGTGTTCTCAACATCACCAATTCGCGCATCGCCTAAAACTATCTTATCTCTCAAGCTATTCCAGCACTTACTCAAGCTCTTAACATGGTTTCTAGACCTCAACGTTACAGCTTTTACTTCTTTGGCTACTATGCCACTACGGTTCGCAACCGTTAACAAACTACAATTGGTTCCTTACAACCCTAACAGGGTTACAACAATATGTGGACTTTCAATCTTGGTGAGTATGACCCTCGATGGCCAGGGCTAAATTCGGACCTTCTCTGAGTGCCCTCAGGCCAACTGCCTCGCAACGACCCACAGCCTTACACACCTTCCGACTGGAATTGGCTGGAATTAATTTTTCGAGAAATCCCCTGATTTTTATTTAGAGAGCCAGAACATTTATTCTCAGCCCATCGCTTCTCTTGAACTTGGCCGCTTAGATCTATCTTAATTTAACACTCGCTTTAAAGTTCCTTTGAAAGACTTGCATTTTGGTATCTTTTGACATTTCGGAGACAGGATAGATGCGTAATATGGGTGTGTGTCCAGAACATATGTGATGCACCGGTTTTAACAATTACCATTTAACTGGTCTTAATTACCCAGATAATGATACAGAAGAGAATATTGTCTCTCTTACTACTGATCTGTTATCTGGCATTCAACAAGTGCGCCATAATGGACATTAAATTTCATGCCTAATTAGCAGAGTTTGAATTATTGTTAGTATGACAAATCTGTTTTCAGGGTCCATCACATACCAATCTTTACATTTTACATTTAACCCAGGCAAAAATATTATCGAAAATATTTACACTTTTAAACAAGAAAATCACCACTTTTAGCTATCACCTTGACAGACTGGACGGGCTGAAATTGCAAGCTGCAACTCATTCCAGGCATGTTCGATTGGATTGAGGTCAGGGGATCTTGCTGGCCAATCCATATGCTCAATCTCCTCCCCTCGGTACTCCCCGACAGCATGGGCAACATGAGTACGGGCATTATCATCCATCAGAATGAATCTATCACCCACTGCACACGCATACAATCTGATGTGGACATCCAGGATCTCATCAATGTTCTGCTGTGCAGTCAATGTACCACGTTCAAGGACACAGAGCTCTGTATGTCCATCCCTGCTGATGCTGCCCCAGACCACGATTGACCTTCCACCATAGCAGTTATGCTCAGCAATGTTGGCTGCATGAGTCACTCTCCTGGTCTTCTCCAAACCCTAGACTGCCTATCTGTGTGGTCTAGGCAGTACCCTGACTCATATGTAAAAAGGACAGGTCGCCAATCTTCTCTGGCCCATCCAACATGGCCCATGGCCCATTCATATCGTGTCCGGCAGTGGTCCTGGGACAGCGGAATGCGAATACATGGTTTTCTCGACCAGAGACCATCTTTGTGCCACCTTTCCCGGATAGTCTGCATCGAAACATTTACCTCAGATGCATTCTGAAGGTCACAGCAAAGCTGGGTTGCTGTGGCAAAGTGGTTCCTACGTGTCTGAGTGATCAAAAACGGGTCTTCAGCTGCAGATGTTGCCTTGTCTCTGCCACCACCATGCCATCTTACTTCTTACTGGTGTGCCATCCTGCTGAAATCTTGCCCAGGCTCTGGTGATCACTGTTTGGTGCAAACCAAGGGCTTCACCAAGGGCAACCTGATGATGGGTAGCCCCTTGCTCCACCATCCCTACAGTCCGACACATTTCTGCTTCAGACAAATGTCTTCTTACATTTGCATTTTTTTGCCATATTTAATCATTAAATCACAAGGGTTTGTGCTGAAATGAAGATTGAATACCCTACACATGTCATGTACATGTAGACAGTACACGAAAACATCATGAAAATCAAGGGGTACATGCTTTCCATGACTGTCATGAAAAGTCTGCCTGTCAAGAGAGCTAATGTAAACACTGGGGACCATCTCAATACACTCCTCAATCATATCTACCAAAAATATCGCAAATATGTCACAAGCAAATTTCACAATGATGTGTCAAATACTTGGTGCTTAGCAAACTTTGAGTAGTATAGAATGATGATCATTTTCAGAGGACTTTCCATACATTATTTGTGCCAAGTTTGGTTCACACTGGCCAAGTAGTTTCAGATAATAAGATAAAAATGTGATTACCGATAGGGTTTCCATGGTAACTATGAGCTTCAACTGCGGCCATGTTTGCAACACGATCAACATTAAATGAGGATCATTGGTAGAGGTGTCCTAGTCATCAATCATGTGAAGTTTTGAAACATTTGGCCTTGTGCTTTCAGAGGAGAAAATTTTTCAAAATCAACCAATTGGAATCAAAGGATGCCTCTGGCGGCCATGTTTTCCAACCAACGGGAAACAAAATAAGGATCGTCTATAGAGTACCTCCCATAGACCATTCCTGCCATGTTTGGTTCACACTGGCTCAGTAGTTCCATAGAAGAAGATGAAAATGTGATTTCCCATGGGGTTTCTCTAGTAACTATAAGCTGCATTTGCAGCTGTGTTTTCAACCCAATCAACATTAAATGAGAATCGTTGGTAGAGGGTTTAATGATACTTTCGACAGCCATGGTCATCTCATGTCGGACAGTTTCACAGGTGGAGGAAGTCAGAGTACCGAGCAATGATGAGCAACTGCCAGACTCCCCAACATACTAACTGCACACAAGCAGGGTTAGCAATGGTTGAAGACAAGTGCACCAACAACATACAGCACACCTTAGTGCACAGTGTCCACCACACGGACAATCGGGATGAAGTGCCTTGTCCAAGGACACAATGCAGTAACCCCTGACGAGGATCGAACCATGGACCTTTCGGTTTAAATTCCAGGCCGTAACCACTGGGCCTTTAGGCTGTTATGTTTTTAAAGGGTTAATTAAAGGTGGTCTACATTTCCCCTATAGTATGCAGAAAGCATTGATAATACAAAAATAAGTATTGTTCAAGTGGGATTAGAACACTGTAATAAGAAAGCATTGATCCAGATCAATAAACCTATAGTAAAAAATAAATACAGTTAATCAAGTTCTTCATGCAAATCATGGCCTACATATTCAGCTTTTGTCATGACAACTTGCTAAATTGACTTCGTGATCAGATACACATACTTGTCATTTTGCAAATTACCCAAAAAATCATCCACTGAAAATTTCAGCTTTCTATTCTGCACACATGACTAAATTCCAAGGAAATTAATCAACTCAGGACAATATCATTTGACAGTATCATTTTTACTGTTAGTATTTGTACCTGTCTTCATTTGAGTTATATCTTTGTGGTCCCAATAACTCTAGTTTCCAATTAGGACAAAGCACAGTTAATCATTTTTCTGCCATGAAGAAATCTCATCCCCTGAGTTCCAATGTGTTCTATGTGCCTATTGGCAAATAGAACACATTGGAACTCAGGGGACAATCTGTTTTTAACATGCTCACCAATACTGATGGAAAAAAGAAATGCAAGTTCAGTTTTGTTAATATAATTTTTTTATCTGCAGACCAAATGTAGTAAAATTTGACACTTAGCTACCTCAGTGTTCTGTCTAAGGAAAGTTTTGTTAAAATTTTGTCAACCATGACCATGTGCAACACTGCATGCTTTCAACAGATTTTCGACAAAGCGTTATCTGGGGTATTCTCATGTGCTATGGGCTTGAAAACTATTCCAAATCGAAGTTTTGAACAGTACACATCGATTGCACAACATTTCATTTCAACTCGATTGAAAAGCAAAATGCTGTGAATGTCCGAAGTTGATAGGGGTAGGGCTATTGCTCTAATTATGCGGGGCCAATCTCAATGTCTCATTGCACAGCAATTTGAGGTCCATGAGTCAAAGATAGCTCATTTAGTTGGGCGTCTCAGAGCCACAGAAAGATTAGCTGGCCATCCCAGGAGCAGACTCCCGCGCATTACATCGTCACGTCAAGACTGAGGCATATGTCTCTCACACCTCTGTAACTGATTTCAGATGGTGACTGAGATGCTGAGTCAGGTTGTAGGCACTCATGGTTGCCAAATGTGTCCAAGAACAGATAGGAATTGGTTGCGGAAGTTCAGCTTAAGGCGATGACATCCCTACGTTGGTCTGCAACTTACACCCAGGCAACGTCAACGTCAATTGCAATGGCTGCGGGCACATGAACACCAAATCGGTTTCACTTGCCCCACTGGAGACGTGTGTTATTCACTGACGAGTCTCAGTTCACACTTTACAGGTCAGATGGACAACAATGTTTCAATTGACGCCAAGGTGATCGATATTCTAATGCGAGCATTAAGGAAAAAGACAGATTTGAGGAAGGGTCTGTTATGGTTTGGGGGGAATTTCTCATGGCAAGAAAACACCTCTCAAGGTCATCCAGGGCAATCTTATAGCCGTAAGATATCGAGATCAGGTCCTCATGCTTCGCGTCCTTCCACTAGGTCAGATGGACAACAATGTTTCTATTGACGTCAAGGTGATCGATATTCTAATGCAAGCATTAAGGAAAAAGACAGATTTGAGGGAGGGTCTATTATGGTTTGGGGGGATTTCTCATGGCAAGAAAACACCTCTCATGGTCATCCAGGGCAGTCGTATAGCCGTAAGATATCGGGATCAGGTCCTCATGCTTTGTGTCCATCCACTTATCCATGCATGTAACGTTACATTGCTATGGTTTAGTGACTTCCTCAACCAAAACTCAGTTCTCGACTGGCCACCCTACAGTTCAGATCTGTCCTCGATCAAGCATTTGTTGGACGAGCGGGACAGGAGGGTCAGGAAGCATGTCAACATCCCAAACAATGTTGCTCAGCTCACGCAGGCCCTTCTTCAGGAGTGGAATAACATCCCACAAAGGTCCATAAACAACTTGATGGGGTCAATGGTAAGGAGATTTAGAGCATCGACTGAAGCGCAGGATGGCTGGGCACACCCACTATTGATTTTTATCAGGAAATAGTATATGGTACCCATGTTTGAACATACATTATCCATGCAAATGCAGTCTGCATTAAGACAACAAAACTCGTCAAAATTTAATCAGTAATGAAGAAATAACATCAAAATCCAAACAATGAAATAATCATCCATAACACATTTGAAATATTTACCACAGAAAAAAAACTTGCATTTCTTTTTTCTGCTAGTATATGTTACTACCTGTGAAAAGTTTGTACATGTATGTTAAATTTGAGCTTTTAGCCCCACTACTGATGCAAAGCTTCTACTGCGGCTAAAATGTTTTCAATGGGAATTCCATTACAAAACAAATTCACACTTTGTGATGTTTCATTCACATATACAACGTTTTGTGGTACATGCAATATAATAAGTTTAAAATACCTACAATTAAATATTTAAACTAAAATTTAACTGAAAGGGCAAGGTAAATTCAATCACCTTTGACGATGTGTCCAGCTGTCAATGAAGCATTCACGTTTTGAGTGAAAAGTTGATTATTTATTAAGAGCATGGTATAAATAAAACAAATAGGTACTAGGCCTGGTAATCAGATTTAAACCATTCATAGAGTAACCATTTTAACCACTCGGCAGAGCCGTGTGGTTAAAATCCTTACCCTACTCATGATTTAACCCTTTACCCAACGTAACGCCAAAACTGACCGGCGCTATTCTCAAAATTCGCCATTTAATTTTCATTATTTCTTTATTTTTTGTCTCAAAAACATAGGTTATGACCCCTCGTTAGAACGAGCTCGTTGAGCTCATTCCAACGAGGGGTCACAACCTATGTTTTTGAGACAAAAAATGAAAAAAATTAGTTATTCAAGAATTTCTTTTGCAAGTGTCATCTGCTTTTCATGTCAGGTAAAGGGTTAAATCTGATTATAACCGGCCCTACAGTTGAAACTAGAAGTCCTGTGACTGCATTGTGCACTGTTTTGAAGTAATAGCGCACTGAGTAAGTACACTTTTGTCCCTGTCAAACTGCTCCATTAGTGTAACTCAATTCCTGTAGCGTGCCCAACTCTGTACAATTCTATACTAGTAAACAGAGATCATTAACATCATTCCTAACCTCTACTGGGATACATGTACATGTAATAACGTAAATAGATATTAAAATTTGACTGCACATACAGAAAGAAGAGTGAATTACTGCTTAATCGCGGCATCATATATTTTCCACTCAAAAAGTATTCATAACTGTTCATAACAACACAAGAAACACTTGCAAACTTTCTTCACAAGGACCACCGGGTGCAACCCGGTGGTCCATGTGATGGAAATTTGCAAGTGCTTCTTGCGTTTTGTCCTCAGAAACTGTGAATATATTACTAAGTGAAAAATCTAAATTTTATAGTAAATTTCCTTTCTTATTATACCTACCACAATTGTTTACTACAGGCTTGCACTTCAGTGGAAGTCCCTAACTCGGATAAAATACTCTCTATTTTTGTCTTTCCCAAGCAAGTTGGGAAAGAAAAGTGGTGCAAAAGCACCAATAAAAATAAGCCAAAACTGGGTCGAGTGCAACCGGCGCAGACCCAGTACGGGACGCTCTCTCCAAAGTACAACTCCACGACTTCCGTTGCCAGTGCGCATATACCGTCTCTAAAGACTCATTCTTTTTGAATCCGTAAACGTTAGAGTTATGTGATCAGCGGGGAGGAAAGATTCTTTACCCATAAAGAAGACGGGAGGGCCTCCATGTAAACAATTGTGGTAGGTATAATAAGAAAGGAAATTTACTATAAAATTTAGATTTCTTATCAACCTACTCACAATTGTTTACTACAGGCTGAATAGACAAAAGGCTGGAGGGAATCGCATAACCAACCCCCACATAACCCTAGTGCACTGGAACCGTGAAGCAGAAGGAAGAGGTCCTGAGGCTTATCAACCATAATGTCGCAATCATTGATAAAGGACAATGAAAAGAGACATATGAGCCTGTGTGACACACAGACAGAAAAAAGGGCAGTAACAGCACAAGGCTGAAACTGACCTTCAAGAAGCCTAATGGCTATGGCAGACAACAGCCTGAGCAGAAGAAAGAGGACCCAAGGCAAAAAGGTCCTCCGACTGCTCCTGCAACTGGCGTAAATAAAAGGTGGAGAAAGTAGAAGCATTTCTCCAGTAGGCTGCCTGCATAACATCCAACAACTTGACGGAGTTAGAATAAGCCCAAGAGGTAGACAGTGCCCGCACCTCGTGGGCAGAAATACGATTGGTAATACAATCGCCAGCTGCTAAACGACTATAAGCCGTACGAATAGCAAGACAAATCCATCGAGAAATGGATTGAGGAGAGATCTTCTGTCGACCCGGAATGAGAGACAGAAAAAAACGTTTTCTGCCCTTCCAAATGAAGCGTGTCCGATCAAGATAAATGCGAATAGCACGGACCGGACAGAGCAAAGGGCGAGTACCCTCAACAGAGGGAAGAGCCCTGATACAGATAGGAGGAGGAGTAGTATCTGGTAACTGATTCTTAGCCAAAAAGGAGCAATCAGTGGTAAAAGTAACACTGTTGGGAGAACTCCTAAAAAAGGCCGGGTCAACCGAGAGGGCGTGAAGCTCACTAACCCATCTGGCCGAAGCAAATGCCATCAGAAAAGCCGTCTTGTATGTGAGAAATTGCATATCCACCTGGGATAAAGGTTCGAACGGCGCCCCCCCCCCCCCCCCAAGCAAAGCAGCACCCACGAAAGATTCCATCGTGGAGTAAGCTGCAAAGTCCGAGGCCTTTTCAAAGAAAAGTGCCGAACAAGCTTGGAGAGGTAAGGATTAGTGCCGATACGACGCTTCCCCACATAAGAAAAAGTCTCTGAAAGCATAGACCTGTAACCCTTGATGGTAACAGGCTGGAGACCCCGAGAATCAAACAGATATACCAGAAACTCCGCAATCTGTGAAATCGAAGGATTGGCATAATCAACAGAGTGATCAGCACACCATCGACAGAAGACCTTCCATTTAGCTGCATAAGCTAAACCAGTGGAGTGCCTCCTTGAAGAAGAAATGCACTCCACTGCTCGTCTCGAAAAACCTCTACGGAGGAGACAGGACCTGACAAAAGATATGTGTGAAGGCACAATGAAGTCGGGTCGACGTGAAACCTCCTCGGGCGACCTTGACAAAGAAGGTCGCGACGTAGCGGGAGACGTGCCGGAACCGCCGCCATCAGCGAGCGGAGCTGATTGATCCACACCCGCTGAGGCGACAGGGGAGCGATCAGAATGATTTGACAACTGCAGGTTCGAATTTTGGCGAGAACCTGAGGAAGAATCGGAACCGGCGGGAAGGCGTAGCCGACTAGACCGTTCCAATCGAGTGACAGAGCGTCCACGGCAAAAGCCAGAGGATCTGGACACGGGGACACGAAAGTGTCCACCTGATGGTTCCAACGAGTCGCAAAGAGATCGATGTGGGGACGTCCCCAGAGATCGCGAAGCGACTGGAACACTGCCCTGTGAAGCATCCACTCGGTGGAAATAATCCTGCCCTGTCGGGACAGGGAGTCGGCTAGGACGTTCAGACGACCGGGAATGTGACGAACAACCACTCCGGCATGAACCTCCTGAGCGAGCAGTAAAAGATCCCGAGCTAACTCGTACATCGGAAGCGAGTGCGTGCCGCCCTGGTTCCGAATGTAAGCAACCACTGTCGAATTGTCGGATAGTAGAAGGACCTGGCGATTCGACAGGTGAGGGATCCACTGCCTGAAACTCAGAAGAAGAGCAAGAAGCTCCTTCTGGTTGATGTGTAGAGCTGCTTGATCCTGGTCCCACATCCCGTCTAGGGAAAGACCGAGAGGATCCAACGTCGCACCCCATCCGAGATCGCTGGCATCTGCCGTCAGAACGCGATCGGACGTGGGTAAGTACAGCGGAACACCCTGCGTAATCCACTGAACATCTGTCCAGGGAAGAAGGTGAGGATACAGAGATTCCGGAAACGGAAGCACCTGATCCAGAGAATCTACATTCGGTCTCCAACGACTGAGCAGAAAGTGTTGGAGAGGTCTGACACGCAGCCGACCTAGAGGAATGAGATCCGTCACCGAACCGCAGAGACCGATCAGCCGGAGAAAACTCCGAGCGGTCGCGGACCTGGACTGGGACAGAGTCAGAGCAAAAGCTGAGAGAATCACAGCCTTGGCCTGGGGAACAGCCACCAAATTGAATTTGGTTTGGAAAGACATCCCCAGATGACAAAACGACTGAGAAGGGACCAGGTCCGACTTCTCCTCGTGGACTCTGAATCCTAGCGACGTGAGCAAGCTCAACAGAGTGGCGACATCCGATTCCAGTAAGGCAGCATTGGAATGCCTCTGGAGGATATCGTCCAGATATGCCGAAGTAGTCACCCTGGACTGTGTGCAATGGAACGATATCACATGCGACATCAGTCTGGTGAACGCCCAAGGAGCCAGGTTGAGGCCGAAAGGCATGGCCTTGAACTGGTAAACTCGCCCCAGAAAAGCGAACCTGAGATACTTCCGTGACGCCCGATGCATCGGAACGTGGAAGTAAGCGTCTCGCAGGTCGATGCTGGCTGCGAAATCTCCCTGGTGAATTGATTGGCGGACCAACCTGAAAGTCTCCATGCTGAACTTGGGAGCAATGATAGACTGGTTCAGGATGCTCAGATCGATAACCGGTCGGAGTCGGCCGTCCTTCTTCGGCACCAAGAACAGGCGGGAATAGAAACCCACTGACTGAACGTTCTTGACGACCTCGATCGCCCCCTTTGCCAGGAGATTGGCAATCTCCGTGGACAAAAGTTCCCGACGTAAAACGTCTGAAGGAACTGTGGTTGGAAGAGGCACCCTTGACAGAGTGGGGTGCCGTCGGAAAGATATGCGCAGCCCGGACCGAACAACATCTAACACCCATGGATCGGATGTGATGGTGGTCCAACGGTCTGCGAACTCTGCTATCCTTCCTCCAACCTGGGACGAGTCGAGGTGAGGACCTTCATTTCGAGCCTCGACGAGGCCCGCGAGAGGAGAAACCACCTCCTCTGCTAAATGAAGAATCCTGAGACTTCCCTCGATTCTGCCGACCCCTACCTTTACCCTGTGAGTAAGAAGTAGAGGCGGCGGCAGAAGGACCAGCCTTTTGCTTCACAGAGGAAGCAGAAGGGTACTTGTTAGGCTTGGAACGGCCCTTGCCTCCCCGAGAAGGCTGATCAAGCTGACGAAACAGCAGCTGATCTTTGGAATGACGTAGGACGTCATCCCGAACCGTCGACACGGAACCATGGAAAAGTTGCGGACCTGCCAAAGAAGCAGATCGAAGAGTAGCACGCTGCTCCTCGGGAAGGGATCGTCCTGTGTCCAGCACAGCGTCCCTTCGAACTAATTCCAAATTAGCCGTGTTACAGGCATGGGTGTGAGTAAGGTGCATAAGCGCCTTGGACAGCACACGCAAAGGAGCCTGTACCTCGTCAAACTTATCTGGAGGCAGATAAGCAGCCAAAGCTGAGACGACGTGATCTGAGAGAGAAAGCATGCCAAGCATCTCTCTAGATAAGCCCAACGTGGACTCCAGAGTCGTCATTGGAATGACGGCAGACTTGGGCTTGGAAAGCCCGAGGGAAGTGGAGTCCTGATCCAGAACCGTCAAAGTCTGGCAGACTGACGGATTGGCGGAATCGTAGGAACGATAATGCACAGGAGGCAAAAAGGTGTCAACCCTGGTGAAGAACGAAGTCTTCAAAGCCTTGCAATTCAGCTTGGCATCCAATGCTGAAAAAGCCTCAACCACCTGTACCGACTGGCATGGTCGAAGGCGCCCAGAAGCAGGTTGCTCCATAGGCTGTTGGCGCGCGACCGATAATCGCGGCCAGGCTGACACTGTCGGCTGGTTAGCAGGTTTGAGCTCAGGCAGAAACCCAAACACAAAGTCAAGAGCCGCCCCCAAGTCCGAAGACTGCTGGCCCTCGACCTCAAGCATGTCGGACTCCTCCCCAGAGTCGGAAGGCACATAGCCCATCGTGGGCAAACCAGCCGACGCCTCCCATGGTGTCGGGACACCAGAGGAATCGGAAACCGGCCTGTTTCCAATCCCGGGAGGCGGCGCCATAGGAGGCGCCTGGAAACCACCCATAGCCTCGCTGGAAGCAACAGGAAGGCTCTTAGAGAGAACCTGAGTGAGTAAGTAGAGGGCCTCCCTAAGCTCACTGCCTGTACCGACCGGTTCGACAGGGGAGCGAACCGGCAAAGTGGCTTCACCTCTGACCCTCTTAACCAGCGAAGGGTCACGATCCTCCAAAACACCCGATGCGGGACGACGGGCGGCAGCCAAAACATCTGAAGGCAGACGTGTATAGGGGTACGATGCACCCCGAGGATCAATATTGCGAGAACTCATGAGAGTCACCGCGGACCTCTGCGGGGCAGAAGGTCCAGGCTGCACAAAAAGCGTTGGTCCCCCAAAACTGGTCGTGTGACCAGAGTGAGTGGACGGAAACGCCACGGAGTTCATAGTGTTTCCACTACGAACATCCGAATCCAAAGACACAACTGTGGTACTCGACGGCGACGAGACCACAGCGATGGGCTCTGCCGGCAGCCCCTTCCGACTTCGCCGAGTTGAAGTCAGGGAAGGCTGGGGCCGATATCCCATGTCTACAGTATCGGACAGTTCTGCAGTCCCCTGCAGCGAAAAGCCGAGGCCGGCTGAAACAGACAACGAAGCAGACGGACCAGCAGCAGTAGTAGATACGTCGAGAGTCGTTGAGGCTGGTGAAATAATGGAGAGAGCACACCGGCTCGGCTCCGAAGGAGGAGTCACAACCCTAGTGACAGCCTCAGATGTCGACTGGAGGGGGACCGTAGTCCCGGAACCAGGCATCTCTACACCAGAACACTCAACGGCTCCCACAGTATCCACCACAGGAAAAGACTGCACATCCCCCACGGAGGAGGAATAACTCTCACCAGACAAAGTCGGCTCGGGAGGCCCCGAACGACCACGTTCTCCTTTCCCGCGGGAGCGGGAGGCACGGCCACGAGAACGAACGACACGATTTACAGACGCCCAAAAGGTG
This sequence comes from Pictodentalium vernedei, assembly GCA_031216915.1. Classification (NCBI taxonomy): domain Eukaryota; kingdom Metazoa; phylum Mollusca; class Scaphopoda; order Dentaliida; family Dentaliidae; genus Pictodentalium; species Pictodentalium vernedei. The sequence continues at coordinate 845,614,566 of CM062297.1, forward strand.
GAAGACCATGTTCCACAGACACCACACGGCCGCTCGGCCGAACACCCATTACAGGAGGAACACGACGAATGTACATCGTCCACATGCTTAGGCAGCAGACACTGCCCACAAGGAATTGTCCTAGGCATGAAAGAGGTGAGAGGAGCAGAGAAGGTGAGATCAGAAAACAGAACACCCCCAAAGAGAGAAAGGTGACAGAAACAAAGACCCCAGACGGTCGGCCGGGAACCACCCAACAGGAAGACTACTCTCAACAGAAAGAAGGAACACTGTAGGAGTGGTACCCCGCTGACACCTAACTCTAACACAATTAGAAAATTTTGCAAAAAAAGCATTAACAATAATTGTGAAATAATCTAAGTCCGAACCGCGTGGCCCGCGAAATTCGCGCGCGACTCGAGAGAGAGCAAATAAATATACATTATGGACATATAATAGAAAAAAGAGAATATAAAACACTGTTCCTGAGAATACAAAGGATACACTGTGGTATAATGAATCAGGAATCATCAAACATCGAGCTGGTGGAACACTGATAAGCGTGCAAAAACATCTCGACCCGAAGCGGATTTTAAAAAGAACGAGTCTTTAGAGACGGTATATGCGCACTGGCAACGGAAGTCGTGGAGTTGTACTTGGGAGAGAGCGTCCCGTACTGGGTCTGCGCCGGTTGCACTCGACCCAGTTTTGGCTTATTTTTATTGGTGCTTTTGCACCACTTTTCTTTCCCAACTTGCTTGGGAAAGACAAAAATAGAGAGTATTTTATCCGAGTTAGGGACTTCCACTGAAGTGCAAGCCTGTAGTAAACAATTGTGAGTAGGTTGATAAGAAATATATCCCACATCGATTTAGTAGTAATACACCCTCCACAAACTGTAGTCTCAATATTTTCTTTCTGTTTGATTGGTTCAGTTCGTGATTTCACCACCAACCTCACTAAAAGTGCATTACATTTTGCATTGCCAAGAGCAAACGCTTTTGTGTATTTCAGACTACCTCATTCTTCTGCAGTAAGGAGGGCATGAACTAACGAGCATTTTCTGCACTAATTGTGACAGGACTTCTATTTCCAACTGTAGTACCTATTTATTCTATATTTTCTCTGCTAAGAGATTATGTCAAGTACAGTGGAACCCTTTTAATTGAATAGCCACTTTGCCAATGAAAATTATTCAATTAACAGGAGTATTCAATTAACAGGGATTGTGTCACTTTCCTGTATTCTAGAGATAAACTTAGCATTTATTCTATTACATCTTGTTGACAGAGCTCCATGAGCTCTGTCAAACAGATATAATAGATTAAATGCCTATATCGGATGTACTGAGGCCAAATAGGTCTATAACCAAAGGAAAACTGGGGAGATTCAGGGTAATTTCTCGACATGTTACAAGATTTTTTATTCAATTGACAGGAGTTTACTCTATAACCTATATTCAATTAACAGGTAAAATTTGTACTGGAGGTATGGTAAATGGTTTTGTGTTGGGAAATTATATTCAATTAACAGGGATATACAATTAAGAGATATCCAATTAAGTGGGCTCCACTACTGTACTAACAGAATATGACCAATTGTATCTTCTTTGACCAAAGAGATCTGTCAAGATATAATGAGTTATAATTCGGAAACATCCTACAGTTGAAATTAGAAGTCCTGTCATGAAATGCGCACAAACAGCACATCGATCTGCGCGTTAATCTACGCATTATGAGCATAGTGAGGCTATCAAATTCTGTACATATGGCCTGTGCAGCCAATGTTTCAGCCAATGGACCTCCGGGTAACCATTGCCTGTGTCTTCTATGAGTAACTAGGAGAACCTGCTGTGCTTTGGATGTCATTCGATATGGCAATTGCGCGTAATTTCTACGTGCAATTACGCCTAGACAAGCGCACAGTTCGTGACAGGACTTCTAGTTTTAACGGTAAGCATTAACAAGTCATTGAGTAAGAGTTACCAATTTAGCTGGAGGTATTTCATGAATCTGAACATTTGATGAGCTCGTTCCATTGTGGGGTCACATAATATGGTTTTGTTTAAATTGTTTGAAACATATTTTTTCAACTGCTCAATTTGAAAATTATGTGTGTGGATGTGGCTGATTTGTTAGGTAAGCTTTTCATATCATTTTATACATTTTTATGTCCTCTGTAATTATAGAAATGTGAGGGGGGCACAGTGCCGTTGCAGTAACCGGTTCTTGTCAGATCACCGAAGTTAAGCAACGTCGAGCTCGGTTAGTCCTTGGATGGGTGACCGTCTGAGAGATCGATTTGGACTCCCGCATTGTGTCCTTGGGCAAGGCACTTAACCCTGATTGTCCACATGGGGGTATGATGACGCCGTGTACAAAGGCGTACTGCACGTCGATGATGCACATGTCTTCAACCAATCTAACCCTGTCTTTGCTGCAGTGCAGAGTTACGGCTGTTGAGGAGCTGGTAGCTGCTTGTCAATGCTTGGTGGTTCTCTTTGGGAACTCTACCCATAAAACTGTCACCAACACGGTATGACCTTGATTGTTAAAGTGTCGTTAAAACCTTAATAAATAAATAAATAAACAATAGAAATAGGTACACTCTTTTTAAAACAGCACTTCATCAAGCATCCCCCCCCCCACCCCCCAACAAGTCTGGGAAAATGTATGACTGACCAGCCCAATTCCAACCATTGTTGACTGGCCCACCCTCACCCTCCCTTGGGTCAGAATTGGGTTGGTTCACACTCAACCCTGGACTAGCTCACCGCATACTGGGCCAGTACACCCAATTTCAAATTTCAACCAGCCCAATTTTAGGTTGAAAGCAGTTTGATTCCATGACTCACTGGTCCTAAAATCGAAGAGTTCTCGAGTTCTCGTCAAGCAAATAATTAGGTCCCCATCTTCCCCAATACGATCTAGTAGTAACAAATCACTCAGTCAAATTGTCAGTAGCATCAAACTGATCACATTTACAAATTAAACATCAGCTTCAAGGGTATAAAAAGATTATATTTTTTTGGATGTGGTATCAGCCCATCGGAAAATCTCTGGATCGGCCATTCTGTCACTGCTGTCATGCATTGTGAAAGGTTACCAAACTGGTCTTTCAACATTTAACCCTTTACCCAACGTAACAACCAAAACCGGCCAGTGCTATTCACAAAAATCGCCAATTAATTTTCAGTATTTTTTGTCTCAAAAACATAGGTTATGATCCTTCTTTGGAACGAACTCGTCGAGCTCGTTCCAATGAGGTTCCAATGAGGGGTCATAACCTATGTTTTTGAGACAAAAAATGAAAAAAATTAGTTATTCAAGAATTTTATTTGCAAGTGTCGTCTGCTTTTCATGTTAGGTAAAGGGTTAAAGCATGTCTCAGAATTCCTTTCAGTATGTTTTTTGCCAAAATCATAAAAACTTTCCAAATTGACTTGGTCATCAAAAATACATTTTACGACATCACACTCAGTTCCCATTCACTGGAGGTTACTTCATTCAATGCACATGACAAGTTTTTCTGAGTTGAGGTGGCATCTGACTGAATTTATGATGGAACAGACAATTTTTTAAAAGCAAAATTATTTTTTCCACCTTTATGAGAATATAAAATACTTCCTGTTACTATCTTTGTAAAGATAAAATGATAACAAAATTTTATCTTATCAGATATTAACCCATTGAAACTGAGAGGCCACTTTTCCGGCACAGAAACATGACACCCCATAATTTCATTATATTTATTTATTTATTTATTGGTGTTTAGGGTCACATACTTATGCACAATGGCTAATCATGACTGTGACAGTTTTATGGGTGGAGGGAGCCGGAGTACCCAGAAAGAACCACCTAGCATCGATGAGCAACTGTCAGCTCCTCAACATTCTAACTCTATTCAAGTTCCGCTCAAGCAGGGTTACAGCGGTTGAAGACGTGCACCATCGATGTGCAGTATGCCTTAGTACACAGCGTCATCGTGCCACCATGTAGGCAACCGGGATAAAGTGCCTTGCCCAACTTGACACAACGCAGGTCGACCCGGACGGGTATCGAACTCGGGGCCTCTAGCATAGAATGATTGTTGTTGTTTAAGGTCACATACTTCTGCACAATGGCTAATCATGACCACAACATGGAGATAAAGTCAAGGTCAGTCAATTGTTTATACCCCATGTTGCCTATTTTAGAGGACTCGCACCCCAAGCATTAGTGACTGGGTCCTATTTTACCAATGAAACAGAGCTTGTTTACCACAGTAAACAAGCTCTGCTTCACTTCCCGGGGTTCCCACGGGGGCTCTAGCATAGAACTCCAACAGTCTACCACGGAGCCACTGCACTCCCATATAATTTCATTAACTGGTAGAGTGCTAAATTATTTTTGGTCATCAAAATCTGTTGACATATCTTTGCATTGTTAAAATTTATGGGAGAGTGCCTATGGGCACTCTCCCATAAATTTTAACAAGGCAAATCCTTGAAGACTGAATAATTTCACTTGAAGGATAATATGAAGTGCATCCACTGAATATAAAATCTTTAAGATGGACTATCTGCACTTCAGAATAAAGCCCAAATATGGGCTTCCAGCACTCTACCAGTTAAGTAGGATGACTGCTAAGTAAATGTGATGGGTAGACTTATCAATATTTTCAATGCGCAGCCCCAAGGCTGAGAAACCTGATTACTGTTGTGTTGTGTTTGTGAATAGAATACAGTTTGAATAAGCCATTAGACAGGATTCAGAACCAGCTGAGATGCGTGTGTGTGTGTGTGGGGGGGGGGGGGGGGGGGGGGGGTGGGGGTGGGGGGTGGGGGGACGGGGGTAACAAAAAAAAGGAGATGAAGTATTTGAATCAATGATTTTTTAACATGGCATAATGAGCATCAGCTAATTTTCAGCCTATGAACTACTGGGTGCAACCTGGTGCAAGTACTGGTCCAAGAGCTGAAATTTATTTAGTTCTTATGTATATTGTGGGAGCACATGTTTTCCTAAAATTCATCCAAATTCCCCAAAAATCACCACCAAGTTCCCTGAAAACTGTTTTTTGTAAGGAAAAGTTTGTTTCTGAAAGTTTGCGCACCACAGAGAGACTGCTGCAATTCCAGCAACAACTGTACCGACGACTGCAGGGCAGTCCTAAACACCTATCACTGACCAGTAAAACCAATTCAACAGGTGGTTTGCACACGGCACTCACAAGACAACTTCTCAGTCTCTTTGTCTTCCCCAAAATTCCAGGAATTACCCATCAGTTTTCGGTACAACTGTACTGCCTTGCACGTGAACCTCAAGATTTCCGCACGGCACCAATCAAACACTTCTCTTGCCCACAAGTTTACAACCTGCGACGCTCTAGACCAGCCATTATTGTACAGTGCAAATTTCCCACCACCATCCCCCAACACCACCGGAAGACCACCCAAACCATGGGGGCTCGGCATAGGGCCTAACGTTTCACTGTTCTTCCCCATTCAGTCTCGACCATGTCCCGGGCAGAACAGACGTTCACCTGGGCACATACAATCATGCTGCGCCCCATGGGCACGGTATGGCGAGTGCGTGATGAGGCTTGCTTCTTGGCAACCAGGGACTGGACATATCAGAGAGGGTAATTTTGGCCAGCTCCCGCTGCTACGCATGTCGAACTATGGCTCGACATGCGCAGCAGTGGAAGCCTGCCAAGATGCCTGCTTGGGGAACCCCCATGGTTTCGCCCAAATATCACAAATACTTAGTAAATACTCATGTGAACCATGCACTTATAGCCCCATGTGGCAGCATCGTTGGCCCAGTGGCCATTCTTGTAGTGATTGTTTTAATAAATTCTATATCAGCTCAGCAAGTTCTCTTCTGTTCTCTTCTATTCTCTTTGTGGGGAGTAAACTGAGGTTAACATGTCTGCAGTAATGCCAAGTCATTCACTCAAGTTTCCACATAAAAGACATCACACCAAAGCTACATATGAAATCAGAAAAAACTGCCATGTTTTTCAATGAAATTCAGAAAAATTTAATAGTTTCCATCAAGACATTACCCCAAAGCCACCCATAAAATTTGAAACTCATCAGGTCTACCCCCAAATAATGAATATGGACTCTTCCAATTGCTGACATTGAACTAACATGGAAGATACCACTAGTGTTCAACGGGTTAATTTTTGAAACAATATAAGGTGCTAAACCCGCCCGTGTTTCCAAACTAACCGTAAAAGAGCAGCTGGAAAATGGAAATAATATTTTCTGAAGGGAATATTAACCCATTGAACCTGAGAGGCCTTTTTTCTGGCCCAGAAACATGATACGCCTAAATTTCATTTAGCTGGATGACTGCTAAGTGAATGTGATGGGTAGACCAATCAATATTTTCAATGTGCAGCCCCAAGGCTGAACACTGAAAATTTTAATTGGTCTACCCCCAAATAATGAATATGGACTCTTCGAACGGCTACCATTGAACTGACATGGAAGATACCACCAGTGTTCAAACGGTTAAAATTGACTAAGAAACTTACAGATAAATTTCTGAATTAGCATGTAACAAAAAGTTTAATTAATTGACGCTTCAAGTCTGTCTACATTTTAGTAACTTATGAACACCAGCTTGCTCAATTTCCAAATTTCATATGCAATTAATTGTTTGTATGTCTTGTTGAAAACAGGTTTCCAACAAAATATCATGTTGGTGTACTGACAGAAGTAATAGAAAACCCCTAACACAATTTAACGCACAGTTGATTGATTAGCATAGTTCTGTTCAATACAATTTCTATCAACTAATGTGATTTATTCACAAAAGCAGGCAGTGATTGATTGATGGAATTGATCAAGTTCATTGATTGATTGACTGATTGACTAAACCTATTCAATAAATTCTTAAAGTTAAACCACTTCACTGACTATCAGGACAGAGGATACGAAATGAACTGAAAGTAGATAACATTCTACTTCTGTAGTTAGCCCATTTTATACACTGTAATGGAGAAAATACTTAGCAGAAGTATTCACAAAAATCATCATTCAATTTTAATACAGTGGAGCCCTCTTAATTGGATATCCTTAATTGTAAATCCCTGTTAATTGAATATAATTTTCAAACACAAAACCATTTACCATACCGTCAGTACAAATTTGATGTGTTAATTGCATATGGGTTGTAGAGTAAACTCCTGTTAATTGTATATAAATTTTTGTAATATGTTGAAAAAATTACTGTGACACGCATCAAATTCCCCTTATTTATCAACCTTTTTGGCTTCACTACATCCAATACAGACATCTATTCTATTATATCTTGTTTGACAGAGCTCTATGAGCTCTGGCAAACAAGATATAATAGAATAAATGCTCAGTTTACCTCCAGAATACAGGAAACTGACCAAATCCCTGTTAATTGTATACTCCTGTTAATTGAATAATTTTCACTGGCAAAATGGATATCCAATTAACAGGATTCTACTGTACTTCATAATTTTCATCTTAAAAATTAGCTCATTCCAATCAGGATCCATAAGCTCTGTTTTTAACTGAGGGCTACATTCTTTTTAGTGGTCTGAATTTATTATTCAAAATTTGTTTTATCACAAATTTATATAAACAAAATATTATTTGTGTTTGACTGAATATGAAACAAGAGCATGGAAAACATTTGCTTTTGCTCAGGTACTCTCATTTTGTGAAAGCCCTGAAAGTGGCTTGTAGTACTCAACAAGTTAAGGCAAATAAAAGTCTCCCTGATCAGACGCCCCCCTCCCCCCCCCCCCCCCCCCAAAAAAAAAAAATGTTTGCATTTTAGGTAGAGAGTAATCACTTGACTGGAAAGGTTACGTAAAATAATTCTGCGGGACGTTGTACAAACACGAGTGCGTGAATGCACACATGTGTTTTACAATATACTCCGTAGCCTCGAATAAAATATTATTTCACGTAACCAGTCCAGTCAAGCGATTACTCTGTTTATTACTTTTCATTATTAACGATAATTATATGATCTATATCCCTTTACCTAACATAAAGGCCAAAAACGGCTAGCGCTATTCTCAAAACTCGCCAATTAATTTTTATTATTTTTTCATTTTAAAATGAAAATAATAGTTATTCAATAATTTTTTTTGCAAAAGTCGTCCGCTTTTCATGTTAGGTAAAGGGTTAAAAAAAAATGCTAAAAAAAACATTGAAGTCCCCATTACATCCACGGCAAAGCATCTTTGTTTGCGCACATGGATACATGACACAATTGTTGATTGCATAATTCACTTGTGAAGTTATCGTTTGTAATCAAACCCAGAAATCCTAGTAAATCATACTTTGGAAAGTAATAAAAACAAGTTATTATCTTAGAAACAAGTTATTATCCAAAGACCAGGGAACATGGTGGCTCAGTGGTTACGGTACTGAACTTCAAACCGAAAGATTCACGGTTCCATCTCCACCTGATGTAACTGCATTGTGTCCTTGGGTAGGGCACTTAATCCTGATCGCCCACATGGGGGGCACGGTGGCACTGTGTGCTAAGGCATACTGCACATCGATGGTGCACGTGTCTTCAACCAATGCTAACCCTGCTTACATTGTTGTCCGATGATTCTCTCCGGGTTCTCCAGCTTCCTTCACCCTTGAAACTGTCAGATACGTGGTGACACTGGCAGTCAAAAGTGTTGTTAAACCCCAATAAATAAATAAATAAATGAATAAATAAATAAATGAATAAATAAATAAATAAATAAATAAATAAATAAATAAATAAATAAATAAATAAATAAATAAAAGTGTCAATGACACTGTAGCTCAAATTGTGTAAGACATGTACATGTACATGTATAGACTGTGACACAGCAATGACACACATCTAGGTAATGACCTTCATGCACAAGTTCTGTACAAAAAACTGATTGCACTAATTTCTGTACAAAATGGCTGCTGGTGGCCAGCTCGAATTTTGGACTGCACTCAAAAACACTTGTTCTCGTCAAATGATGATAACAAAGGAACCCAAGAAGTTTCATAAAGATCGGTTCATAAATACGGCCTCTACCCCGAGCCACATTGAATTGTTGACGGACGGACAGATGTCCAGATGGATGACTGGCCATGACAAAACCACAAATTTGACTACGTCAAAGTTGAGCTAATAAATAAAAAAATAAATAATACAGGGACCAAAATACTTAGAAGGTCCAAGAAGGACCATAACTCTTGCAAAATTAAGCCGAATGACCCCAAATTTAAATTTGACCTGTATTTATTCTTGTTTAAACAACATATCAAATTACTTAAGTTAGCATCTGGAGACCAAAAGTAGTATATTCTCATCCAAGATGGGCCATAACTGTAGAAAATTGATCCAACTATCCCCAAATTCAAACCTGATCTGTATTTGCTCTTGGTAAAACACAGCAAATCTGAAGTCAATCAAAGAATTGAAACTCAAGTTATCCAGAAACAGAAGTACTCAGTATATTCAAGTCCCAAAAATGGCCATAACTCCAGCACAAATGATTGGACTGAATCCAATGTGAAACTTGACATGTATTTTCTGTTGATACAACATACCAAAGTTAACTGATAGAGCATTAAATTATTTTTAAAGGTGATTTGTAACATGAGTATTTTTTTTCAAAGATGCAATGCTACCAGCAAGGGGAGCCTTACTTCAGCAAGAATTTGTCCATCAAGAACTGTTTTGTTACTATTTATTGGAGAGTGCCTGGTAATAAAAATAGGCCGATGAAATCGTCAGATGTGTACCCATACGCACAACTAGTAGAAAGCTTATGACGGAGGGCCACCACGGATGCCGACATTATGTACACCATACAAGGTATGGGTACATATAGAAATGGATTGGAGGAGTGTCTAATTTGATGGATAAAGGGTTAATATCTCCGGATCAAATTATCAGATTTATATAAAAAACTATACAGCACAGCACATCAGTAACCTGAATAAATATATAAAGTAACATGACAATCGGATTGATATTTTTTGAGTTATCTCCTGCCAAAGGGATTGGAGGAATTTTCAATTTGAAGGATAAAGGGTTAATATCTCCGGATCAAATTATCAGATTAACACCAAAAACTATACAGCTCAGCACATCAGTAACCTGAACACAATTATAAAGTAACTTGACAATCCAAGTAATATTTTTCAAGTTATCAAATGCCAAAGGGATTGGAGGAATTTTCAATTTGAAGGATAAAGGGTTAATATCTCAAGATTAAAATAGCAGATTTACACCAAAAACTATACAGCTCGGTACATAAGTAACCTGAACACAAATATAAAGTAACTTCACAATCTAAGCAATATTTTTCAAGTTATCGAATGCCAAAGGGATTGGAGAAATTTTCAATTTGAAGGATAAAGGGTTAATATCTCATGATTAAATTATCAGATTTAAACCGAAAACTGTACAGCTTGGCACATCAGTCACCTGAACACAAATATAAAGTAACTTGACAATACAAGCAATATTTTTCAAGTTATCGAATGCCAAAGGGATTGGAGGAATTTTCAATTTGAAGGATAAACGGTTAATATCTCAGGATCAAAATAACAGATTTACACCAAAAACTATACAGCTCGGCACATAAGTAACCTGAACACAAATATAAAGTAACTAGACAATCCAAGCAATATTTTTCAAGTTATCAAATGCCAAAGGGATTGGAGGAATTTTCAATTTGAAGGATAAAGGGTTAATATCTCTGGATCAAATTATCCGATTTACACCAAAAACTATACAGCTCGGCACATCAGTAACCTGAACACAAATATAAAGTAACTTGACAATCCAAGCAATATTTTTCAAGTTATCAAATGCCAAAGGGATTGGAGGAACTTTCAATTTGAAGGATAAAGGGTTAATATTTCAGGATTAAATTATCAGATTTACACCAAAAACTATACAGCTCGGCACATCAGTAACCTGAACACAAATGTAAAGTAACTTGACAATCCAAGAAATATTTTTCAAGTTATGGAATGCCAAAGGGATTGGAGAAATTTTCAATTTGAAGGATAAAGGGTTAATATCTGAGGATCAAAATAACAGATTTACACCAAAAACTATACAGCTTGGCACATCAGTAAACTGAACACAAATATAAAGTAACTAGACAATCCAAGCAATATTTTTCAAGTTATCGAATGCCAAAGGGATTTGAGGAATTTTCAATTTGAAGGATAAAGGGTTAAGATCTCAGGATCAAATTATCCGATTTACACCAAAAACTATGCAGGTCGGCACATCAGTAACCTGAACACAAATATAAAGTAACTTGACAATCCAAGCGATATTTTTCAAGTTATCGAATGCCAAAGAAAATGGATACGGATGCCGGACGGACAGACGGATGGACAAAGGATGGATGAACGGCGGATGGTCACCCCGGATGCCGGCATTATGTGTACCATACATAGTATGGGTACACATAAAAAGCATCATCAGTAAAATTTTAAATTAATGAAGCACCGAGTTGTACCCGGTGCTTCATTAATTAAAATTTTGATGATTATTCCTAAAATTAGCGTTTGGAATCTAATATTACTGCATCCATGGAAATATTGCCCATCCATGGAAAGTTATAAAGTAACTTCACAATCTAAGTCCACGGCGGCTCTACTGTAATACAAATGCCAATGGGTTCTCTTGCAAAAAGTCCAATTCAAATCAGCTGATGTAACTAAAAATAGACTATTGAGGTAACAGAAATAGCTTTCTTCTGGAGTTTTAAAGGATGTATTATAATTTAAGCTAGGCTGAAAACTGATTCACTTCATCTTTACAGCATTGCATGTTGACGCATAAAACCCAATGATCCTATATATACATAAAAGAGCCTTCTATAATATTCTTCAGATCGTTTTATTACATTTTCAATAAATATATGTTATCACCACTATGTGTTGATCGAGAAACTTGTATCAAGCCATTTGAACAAACTTGAATCTAACTCCCCTAGAGATGCTGCACACCAAATATCAAAAGAATCTGACTGTTTGATCTGAAGAAGAAGATTTTTAAAGCTTATTCCCCATAGCGCCCTAAGTTAATTATTTGGGCTCCTCTGTGGATGCTGTATACCAAATATCAAAAGATTCTGATCAGCGGTTCTGAAGAGAAAATATTTTTCAATTTTTGGCAAATATGCTGACTCAGCATTTTTTCAAAACACCCCTACAGAACACCCTTACACAACCGATGGCCATTTTTTTTCACTCCATTCTACTGGTCAAAAGGATGCTTCATACCAAATAACAGTTCTCTGTTCAGTGTAGTTTGGAAAATATGGGCATTTGAATTTTTTTCTATTTTTAGCCCCTGGGGTACCCTCGGGGCAATGAAAAAAAAAATTTCGGGCATCAATCAAGTACTTTGGACCCACTTATGCTACATGCCAAATTCGGTTCAAATCGGCCCATCGGTTCTTGAAATAGAAATTTTGGGCAGAGCCCAAAATGGTTATGTGCCCACAGAGAGCCCAAATATTGATCTACCAACTTCTCTTGAATCTTTAACACCAAAGAGTGTTATATACCATATATCAAGGCATCTCTCTGGTGGTTCATGAGAAGATTTCTAAAGATTTTTAGGCTTTGGCACCATTGACCAGAGCCTGAAGAAGACAGCTGCTTTATCTGAACAAAACAGAAAGGGTATACCCCAGGATGGTTTGCGCAATATATGTTTGACATTGGCTGAATGGCTGTGAAGAAGAAGCCAGGTTTGCAAAAGTTAACGGACGACGGACACCAAGTGATGGCAATACATCACACTGACTTGCAGTCAGGTGAGCAAAAAACTGCTGGCCCGCATGCCAATTTTTCAAATAATAGCCTGAGAAACATAATATCTACTTTGTGGGGCCTTATTTCTCATTTTCTGAACGTTCTGACATTATAAGAGCATTCAAATTAATATTTCAAAACATCAAAAAACTATGTTCAAAAACAAAATATGTGACATGGCAAGTGAAATGCTGAATTATTTATATGTTTGGGGTGCTTGTCAATACAATCAAAGAATTAAAACTCAACAATAATTTTTTATAATTGTACAACATGCTTATAAGAGTTAACACAATATTGCCAATACATGTGAGGTTAATCAAGGTACATAAACAAGTCTCCCCAATAAAAGAAGAAGGATTAAAATAGATCTTTATGGCCTAAAGAGATTTACCTCAGGTATAAAGTTAACAGCTAATCCATTTACATGGAAGTGCAACAGAATTTTCTCCCTTTACTCTGTTTTTTTCTTGTTTAACTATTTAACAATATCAGTTTTCATCTGGGTGGAGATCTCCACCCCCATCCTGGGTGTTTTCGTACTAATTTTCCATCCTTGTTGTATTTACAAAACTGTTGCCATGGACTGGTCATAATCCATGTGTGGGCAGTGATGTCCATACATGCGTTTACCAGGTAATAAAAATCATCATCAGTAAAATTTTAATTAATGAAGCACCGGGTTGTTCCGTGTGCTTCATTCATTAAAATTTTCACTGAGCTCTGTCAAACAAGGTATATTTGGTTAAATATCAAACTGCATTACGGGAAATATTTGCTACTGAAAACTTTGCCATTTTGACATCAGAGTACAGAGGGTTAAAATATAATACGTAACAATTCAGGGGCACAGACAGGCTAAATATAGAGTGGGAGGAAAAAATATTTTCATGCGGTAGAAAAACAAGAGCAATGTGAAGCATGCCATATGCCCCCCACGGTGTCATAATGCCATGGTGGCCATACTGAATTGGCTAGCTGGACCAAAATTGAAAGGAAGCATTGTCCAGTCATTCACAAGTAACCCCTAAAATTAGGATTTGATAACATAAGAGGTATTTTAGTTATTGGATGGAAACTAAAAAAGTTAATGGATGGATGGTGAAAACATAATGCCCTCAAGAGGGTCAGAGCATAAAGCCCGCCCTTCTTTATATCACCTTGTGTTGGGTTAAGAGTTCGTATTCCTGAAAAGTGAAGGGCCATGATCTTCTCCAGGGAAAAAATAGAGGATATTCACGAAAATTTGATGAATACCGAAAATATCTCGTGAGTGGCTACAAAGAAATATGAGGATCTTCACGAGCGACGCAGTCGCGAGTGAAGATCCTCATATTTCTTGTAGCCACGAACGAGATATTTTCGGTATTCATCAAATTTTCGTGAATTTTCTTTTTATTTAATGCTCTACGACTACAAACTCTCCAATTTGTGGCCTTTATTTGCCATTAAGGCGCAAAATTTATGTGCCGAACCGGCGTCCATACAAAAATTACAACAACCAAACTCCAACCATTGGAATGTGTGAATATCCGCACAAAAAGTAGTCCCGTCTTATTTCTCCCCTAACTTTACGATTTACCAAGGCTGGCGAATTGAAATAATCGCAATGTGTTTCGAAGAAATAGAACAATAACAAAAAACACCACTTTCTTATTTTCAATAACAAGACACGTCATTTTATTTTTTTTGAACTCAATGCACTGAAGACGTGTGAAGTTGAACTGAAGAAATTTGAAAGTGATTTCGGCTTTTCGCTGGAAGGTGAATGAGAAAGTCAAACTTTGAAACCGCTGATTTAATGAATTGATTTAGTCACTGTCACTATCAATTATTCGAATTCGTTTGTATTTGGGACTCTGGAATTCATTACTGATGTGCTGACTCGTTTAAAGTACATGTGATTCGTCATCCGAACCTACGATGAAATATCGATTTCTAAATATCATTTTGATATTTCGTTTTGCCGACCGACAGGGGAATATGACTTAATTTTTCAGCGTGAATTGATGCCTGAGCATTAAATAAAATGAACTTTTCCTGCTAATTGGAGCACCTTGAGTACATACTTATTGAATACTTAACTCTTCGAACCCAAGAGGCTGCTATTCTGGCCCAGGAACATGACACATCATAATTTCATTTTGTGGGATGTCTGCTCGTGAATTTATAAGGCTGCACAAAGTACAGTTAAAAGTAGAAGTCCTGTCATGAATAGTGCGCTTATCTTGGCTTAATTGCGCGTTGGAATTGCGCGCAATTGCCATATCGAATGGCATCCAAAGCACGGCAGGTTCTCCTGGTTACTCATAGCAAACACATGCAATGTTTCTGCCAATGGACCTCCGGGTAACCCGGAGGTCCATTGGCTGAAACATTGCTTGTGCACAGGCGATATGTCTAGAATTTGATAGCTTTACTTGGGCCATAACGCACACATTAACGCGCATATCAACGTGCTATTTGTGCGCATTTCGTGACAGGACTTCTAGTTTTAACTGTAGATCTTCGGTTTCTCAGGCCATTATTTGTAAAATTGCATGCAGGCGAGTGTTTTTTTATTTTATTTTTTATTTCAGTAATTACTTCTTTGCCATCAAAAGTTTATGGATTTGGTACAAGTTTTAAGCCTCATAATCTACAGAATAGCATGGGTGGTGGTGTATTTCATCCCTTGAGTGCAAGAAGGCTTTGCAATGCTATAGCATTGCAAAGCCTTCTTGCACTCAAGGGACAAATTCATCAATTTTTTTAACTTGGGTAAAATATCAGACATAAACCATTTAATTTTTATTTTTTTTTTAAGTTCAAATTGGTTATAAAAAGAGAGCATGCGGCAGCCAAAAGGACCATGCGGGAGGGCCTGAGAAACAGACTTTTTATTTTTTTAGGCCTAATACGCCTATTCTATGAAATCTCCTACAGCAATACGAAATCATGCAGAAAATAAAAATCCATTCTGCACATGTGCTGAATGAAAATCGTTGAGCAGACGATTGATTACCTGAAACTGAACCAATTGCAAAATAACTAAATAAAATGTAAAAAATTGCAGGATATGTCAAGTTTAATGTGTAAGAAAATAGCGAAGAAGAAATAGAGTCGATATATGAAGGAGATAATGAAAATCCAAAAGAAGAGTATGAGTACACAAATTTGGTTGGCGATAAAATGTGTTCTTTTTGTTGATAATTGTCAAATGAATTGCTGAGTGTCCTAATAATCGTTTTTATAGATGTGAAGGTGTGTAATAAACACAGAATGACATGCGCATGTGAATGGGTTAATCGATATGGTACTTGTGCTATCACGGAAGGATAAAACACGGCCTCTCATTTTATCCTTCTACACTGGCACTCATGCCATATCGATTAACTCATTCAAATGCACGTGTCATTCTGTGTATGTATTGCACAGACCAATGAATATTTTCAACATGAAGCCCAATATTGCATGTTGAAAATATTAATGGTTTTACCCTCAAATAATGAATATGGACTCTTCCAATTGCAGCCAGTGAACTGACATGGGAGATACCACCAGAGTTCCAAGGGCTAAGTACCCAGAATGTGAAGGAATAACTGTAGCAAAATGACTGAAGAAATATTAGATTAAGAGTAGAGTGCATGAATGAAATTTAGGGATTTCAAAATTTAGGGATTTCAGACATGAATGCATATAAAGGTGCAGGAAGAGTTCCCCTTCCCCACTAATCCTCCCCTGTGTGACTATGCCAAAACTATTGTTTATTTATAAAGTCTTCTTACTGTACTGTGATTGCAAATGTGGTCTCTTTCTCAATCGGACTGTGACAGGATAACTATCAGGTCACAACACATTTACACCAATGCATCAAGAGTTTACAAATAAAATATTGCAAAGCCCAGACTGAAGTTTGGGAGCACAGTGCCTCAGAGGATATGGCAATGGACTTCAAACTGAAAGGTTCATGGTTCAATCCCTGCCAGGGGTAATTGCATTGCATCATTGGTCAAGGCACTTAATCCTGACTGCCCATGTGGAGGTACTGTGTACTAAGGTGTACTGCATGTCGATGGTGCAATTATCTCCAATGCTAACATGGGGAGTTAGTATGTTGGGGAGTCTGACAGTTGCTCACCACTGCTTGGTGTTTCTCTCCAGGTATTAAGGATTCCTCCACTAATAAAACTGGCCAAAAGTGTCATTAACTCACAACAAACAGAATTAAATAAAGAAGAACGAATGAACTTAGTATCTGAGAGGCAATATTAATGTTCCAATAAGACTAAAATCCTCGCCTTCTGAATGGACAAAAACTCGCTTAGTTTTTTCTATGTTTACAGCCTCAGTGGCATATATTATTGTCTGACATCACCACGTGAAATATTTGAAAAGATGATAACAATGGGAAGAGATTCAAAGAGCATGCTGCCTAAAAATCATATTTTTCAAGGTCAGTGATCATTCTACGAATGTATACTCACAACCCCCTCATAAGTTCATGACCTGAACTGAGATGGAGTAACCTCAAGCTTTATTTAAGTTATTTTTGTCCAGTGATGTCGCAGATACATGGAAGGTTTATTTACTAAATTTGTTATCATTAAAAGTTGTTCATTCAAGTTGCCTTGTTCATTGCACGATGTGGGTTTTGGGCTATGTGTAGGGTCTTATTGGAACAAATATGTTATTGTGATGAATTTACGGTACATGGTCTGAGGTTTGCAGCCCGGAGAGTATGTTCAAGCTCGATGCTTTGCATTTTGGTTGGATATACAGTTAAAACTAGAAGTCCTGTCATGAAATGCGCACAAATAGTTCGTCGATCTGCGCGTTAATCTACGCGTTATGACCATATTAAGGCTATCAAATTCTGTACATATGGCCTGCGCACAAGCAATGTTTCAGCCAATGGACCTCCGCGCTACTCCATTGGCAGAAACATTGCCTGTGTTTGCTATGAGTAACCATGAGAACCTGCCGTGTTTTGGATGTCGTTCGAAATGGCAATTGCGCGTAATTCATACGTGCAATTAAGCCTAGATAAGCGCAAAGTTCATGACAGGACTTCTAGTTTTAACTGTAAGCTCAGAGCTGCAATCTCAGACCATGTTACTGTCAATTCATCACAATAACCTATATATGTTTTTTTCCATCTC
Source organism: Pictodentalium vernedei (assembly GCA_031216915.1). Lineage (NCBI taxonomy): Eukaryota > Metazoa > Mollusca > Scaphopoda > Dentaliida > Dentaliidae > Pictodentalium > Pictodentalium vernedei. The sequence goes on from CM062297.1 coordinate 845,632,488, forward strand.
GGTTGAGCATAAGCTCAGAGCCACAAACATAAGCTCAGAGCCACAAACCTCACACCATGTTACAGTGAATTCATCACAATAACTTATAAGTTTGCTTTTCTATGGAAGTACAACATGCATAATTTGGCATCTATTCATCATGCAGTTACTGGTAATTGGTTCCTTTGGGGGAGGGGGGGGGGGGCGCAGTGGCATTGCGGTAACCGGTTCTCGTCAAATCACCGAAGTTAAGCAATGTTGAGCCCGATTAGTCCTCAGATGGGTGACCGTCTGAGCAATCGATTCAGACTACCGTGTTGTGTCCTTGGGCAAGGCACTTCACTCAGATTGTCCACATGGGGGCACGATGACGCTGTGTACAGTTAAAACTAGAAGTCCTGTCATGAACTGTGCGCTTATCTACAGAATTTGATAGCCTTACTATGGTCATAACGCGTAGATTAACGCGCAGATCAGCGTGCTATTTGCGCGCATTTCATGACAGGTCTTTGAGTTTTAACTGTACTGAGGCATACTGCACGTCGATGATGTGCATGTCTTCAACCAATCTAATCTGTGCTGCAGTGCGGAATTACGATGTTGGGGAGCTTGCAGCTGTTCGTCATTGTTCGGTGGTTCTCTCCGGGTACTCCGGCTTCCTCCACCCATAAAACTGTCACCGACACGATATGACCCTGGCTGTTAAAATGTCGTTAAACCCTAATAAATAAATAAATAAATTAGTTCCTTCATTTCTCAAGGTCATTTAGAAGTTAAAAAAAATTGGTCAAGTTGAAAACATTCCAGGATGATGAGATTTGTAACAGTGCAATAAAATTCAATTTTTCCAATGCCTTTTGCCATCACAACCATAATATCTGTCATGAAAAGTGTCAGGTAATTGGTCTTGATAACATGGCAAACCTTCCAACTGTTACAATAAAGTTTACCTAAGCCAGTAACTTTTGTTGGTTCACTTTGAGTCACAAACAGTTTTAGTTTTAACTTTCAATAGAAACATGTGTGACATTGTTTGCTTTATCTCCTGAGCTCATAGGTCACACTCTGTTGTAAATGTTTATTAGGTGCTTGTGTTGGAAGGATAAGAAAATTTATAAGGGAGAATTCTTGATATTCCACTACACATATGTATTCCAAGATCCATTACAGTGGGTGGATTACAGTGGAACTCCATTAATTGAATACCCACTTTGCCAATGGAAATTATTCAATTAACAAGAGGATTCAATTAACAGGGATTGTGTCACTTTCTTATATTCTAGGAACTAACTGAGAATTTATTCTGTTATATCTTGTTTGATAGAGCTTCATGAGCTCTGTCAAACAAGATATAATAGATTAAATGCCTGTATTGGATGTACTGAGGCCAAAGATGTCTATAAACAAAGAAAAACTGGGGAGAGTCGGGGTAATTTCTCAACAGTTTACAAGATTTTTTCTACAATTAACAGGAGTTTACTCTATAACCTATATTCAAATTACCAGATCAAATTTGTACTGGAGGTATGGTAAATGATTTTGTGTTCTGAAATTATATTCAATTAACATGGTTATTCAGTTAAGAGATATCTAATTCAAAGAGGGCTGCATTGTATCACGATAACATTCCAGAGTGGAGTTTCGTCCTGAGCAACAACTTCTATTCTATTAGAAGATAGAAGAAATAAAGGCAGTGTTTCCACCAAATGACCTATTGGTCAAACATTGGGGGGGCAGGGAGGTTCGGGGGGGGGGGGGGAATTTACTCCACCTGTTGAAACTTTGCCTGTATTTCCTAACAATTTTCCACATAATGTTAGTATTTTTATATGGGTGGATGCTCCATTCCATGGGTATTTAAAGAAAATACACTCTTCACATGTATACTGGAAAATGCATTAGAGATATACAGTTAAAACTAGAAGTCCTGTCACAAACTGCGCACTTATCTAGGCTTAATTGCGCGTAGAATTTGCCATATCGAATGGCACCCACAGCATGTCAGGTTCTCCTGGTTACTCATTAGCAAACTGAGGCAATGTTTCTGCCAAAGGACCTCCAGGTTACCCGGAGGTCCTTTGGCTGAAACATTGCTTGTGCATAGGCCATATGTACAGAATTTGATAGCCTTATTATGGTCATTACGCGTAGATTAACGCGCAGATCGAGGTGCTATTTGTGCGCATTTCATGACAGGACTTCTAGTTTTAACTGTAAACAGGGGCCATAATATACAACATGGGGAGACTGGCTGTCACCAGACTGAAATGAATGAGAACCACAAGGGTAGGCTCTGTGAAGCTTCAAGATTCGATTTGATTTTGAATTTTAAGTAGATATTCGGTTTCAGCTTCCCGATTCATTTTGTCTCGATTCTTCTTCACAGGAGTGTAGCTTGGTATCAGTCATATTCATCATCTCACAAAAAGTACAGTTCAGATAGAAATCGCACATAAATAATAATGAAATAAAAGACTGAGTGTAACTTCCAGGATTTAACATTGACATAAATAACATCTTCACTCATGCCACCAGCCATGCTAATGCCAATATCACTAGTTCCTATCACTGTTAAATACAAATTTAAGATTTCTGAGCAATGTTGACAATGAACTATAATCCTTGTAAGGTTATATTCCAAGTACATCATCCAGGCATGCCTTCGATGAAGGCATGCCTTGATGATGTAGTTAGATTATTTTATCAATCAGGACTTTAGCCATCACAGTCAGAACAAATCAGGATTATAGTATCCCAACCCCATTTGGTCATCTTCCAGATGCCTCTGATTCGATTTGAGGTTCAATTCAATTTTGACTAATAGATGTGACTTGATTCAAGATTCGATTCGAATCGAAAATATGTGATTCACAGGGCCGTATACAAGGGGGATTCAGCTCAAAGACCACTTGGTGCAACCACTGCCGGAAAGTTCACTTGTATTTCTCATGGGAATTTCAGGCACATTGTTTGGAAGGGGGTGTGGGGGGAGGGGGGACAAAAAAAATGCCGATAGGATCACCGATCCAATGTCGAGCTGTGACAGCACAAAAGTGGGTTTAATCATTATCAACTTATCGTCCGGAAACCAACTGTTTACAATTTACTGTGTGAGGTGTCACTGAGACCTTGACCTTTGACCTAGTGATTCCGAAATAAATAAGGCTCTTTCTTGCACCAATGCCAACCTACCTTTGAAAAGTCATGAACGTAGGTGGAGCCATTGTCAAATTATCATCTGGAAACCAATTGTTTACGATTATTATGTTCAAGGTCACTGTGACCTTGGCCTTTGACCTAGAGAGTCCAAAAGAAATTTAACCCAGGCTCTTCATTTGAAAAAACAAGGCCAACACGCCTGTAAAGTTTCATGACTCTAGGTTGAACCACTATCAAGTTATCATCCGGAAACCAATTGTTGCGATATACTATGTTAAAGGTCACTGTGACCTTGACCTTTGATCTGGTGAGTCCAAGATCAATAGAGTTCTTCCTCGCACCAAGGCCAACCCACCTATGAAGTTTCATGAATGTAGGTTGAACTACTATCAAGTTATCATCCGGAAAGGAATTGTTGCGATTTACTATGTTCAAGGTCACGTTGACCTTGACCTTTGACGTAGCGAGTCCAAAATCAATAGAGTTCTTCCTCTCACCAAGGCCAATCTACCTATGAAGTTTCATGAATGTGAGTTGAACCATTATCAAGTTATCATCCGGAAACCAATTGTTTAAGATTTACTACGTTCAAGGCCACTGTGACCTTGACCTTCGACGTAGCATGTCCAAAATCAATAGGGTTCTTCCTCCCACCAAGACCAACCTACGTATGAAGTTTAATGAATGTGAGTTGAACCACTATCAAGTTATCATCCGGAAACCAATTGTTTACGCCCGACCGCCCGCCATTCACCAAACTATAAGTCGAGTTTGACTTCGTCACAACTCGACTAATAAAGTTTGGCAGCTCTCACCCACCCTGCTGCATAGATGGGCACTGGCTTAAACTCAAAGCTTGCACTGTAATGAACTGACATATGTCCAGTGGGAGGAGGAGTGTACTTTCTTCTACATGGTACACAAAAACTTGGTAGAGGCTGTGACCTAATGGACCTTCTGGGTCACAAATGAATTTTACTTTTGTTTTGTTTTATAAAAAAAAATTGTTGACTTGACTTAAGAGAGCATCCACATAACTTAAAAATTAAGTAGTTGAACATTTTTGTTTTAATTTCAACAAAACCATATCATGTGACCCCCCCCCCCCCCCCCCCCCCCCATGGAATGAGCTCATAGAGCTCATTCCAATGAGTTAGGGGAGCACATGATATGATTTTGGTGAAATTTGTTTGAAAAATTTGAAAACACAATAATTAAAATAATAAATTTTGATATCCTGCATATTGGGTAAAGGGTTAACCCTTTACCCAACGAATAGCCCGGATATGCCCGCGTAATATGCAAAATAAGCAGCTGAAAAAATTAAATTTTTCAAAATATTTCAACAAAACCATATCATGTGACCCCTCATTGGAACGAGCTCATTGAGCTCGTTCCAATGAGGGGTCACATGATATGGTTTTGTTGAAAGTTTTTGAAAAAAATTAAAAATATGATATTTAAAATAATAAATTTTGATATCGTCTGCATTGAGTAAAGGGTTAACAAGTTTTGTTAGTAGATCTAGGTGTGTTTTATAAAACATATCTGAAATCGAAACCATACTTCAAAGCTTCATATGACTAAGCAAACATTGGAACATTAAATAAGTATTTACTAACGGTATACTCTTCTGGTATAATATGAATAATATTTGCATGAACGTGACAGGGGGGTAAAATCAAATGATTATGCCTTAGTATAATAAAAAACTGAATGGCATGTTTACTTTTTTCAGTCATTGATTAACAATGCATTATAATTAGATGGATCAAGAACCAGTGCCATCACTACAAATGTTACGAGACAAATTTTAGTTTTCAAGAAAACATGCAATTTTATCAGACTGTTGTTCATTTGAAAAAATTTTACGTTTTATTACACATCCATTAAACTTCAAACCCTTGTATTTAAAGGAATTGCCACTATGACATAATAAATGTTTCTGTATTCAACTGGTGATGTACAAGCCAGAACTTTTATCCACGTACCGTTTATACTACCGGTAGTTCCTTTCCCATAGAGCCATTAGTTACACTTCAAAAAGTTTCCAAATTTTGTTATACAATTATCGATCGTCTGTCGCGTAGTGTGAAAATGAAAATGCCCAAAGCAAAATGAAGTGGATTGACAAAAAATTAGTTAACCAAAAATGAGTTAATATTTAAAATAAATAATCATTTCCAACCACAACAATAACCCAGTTCCGTGGCCGTCTCGCCTGCGGATCCCGTTATATCTAAATAGGTCAACTTTATTTTGGTAAACCTTCTGACATCTTGACATGCTTCGAACTTCTTTTAAAAAAGTTTCTCCAAGCTGTTTTGCAAATCTGCCCAAATTTGTACTTATATTTTTACAAACAGTAATAGCCACCAAATGGTTAGGCATGAATAGACACCAGCCGAATGGAAACAGCGATATGAATTTCAACAAACACGCCCAATAGAAAAGATAACAAATGTAATTTAGACTGGTTCCCAAAAGGTTGTTTTGACTTTGTATTGATCCTTTTGATCAGTACAGCTTCAAACAAAACAAACGGACTATTCACCTTTGGGTTTAAACATTGGAATTAAAATTTGTTTATAAAACTCTATTTAAATGAATTTTAATGCATGGGATGTGTAATAAACACAGAACGTAATGTGTGTTTGAATCAGTGGGTGATTTACATAACTATGGGCTACGGCTCTCGCGAAATATGACTATGCCATTCCAACTCGTTATGTCAAACACCCGATTCAAAAACACATTGCATTCGGTCTATAGATGCAGAATCTAAACTTTATCATAAGAACAGTGGTTTGAAGGCTCCAAATATTATCACTGTTTTAATAAAACATTAGCAACCACAACCTTTTATGGTAGAACCCACTTTTGAGTGCTAGGAGCCACTATCAGAGCTTTCAAAACAAGAGGCTCTCAAGAGCCTGTAATGGCAGAACTACATATCCCTCAGTTATTCTAATCAAAATCAAAGAATGCTGCTGACTGCCATGCTACTTCATCTGTGAAAAATATGATGCCTGTTTTCAGAGGACTTTCCATACATTATTTGTGCCAAGTTTGGTTCACACTGACCAAGAAGTTTCAAATAAGAAGATAAAAATGTGATTTCCCATAGGGTTTCCATGGTAACTTGAGCCACAATTGCAGCCACATTTGCAACACGATCAACATTACATGAGGATCATTGGTAGAAGGTGTCCCAGTCATCAATCATGTAAAGTTTCAAAACATTTGGCCTTATGGTTTCAGAGGAGAAGATTTTTCAAAGTCGACCAATTCATGCGCGTGTGTCATTCTGTGTATATATGAGACAGGGAAGGGGGGTTACATATCAAAAGTGCATACAATATATGAAAAAAGCATTTGAACATAATTAGATATTCAGTGACTCGAGGTTCAAAAACTTTACCTGAATTTCTTCAAAGCCTAAAATCTTGAATTTAAAGCTTAACCCTTTTCCCAATGCACATGATATCATTTTTTTTATTTTAACTACAGTGGAGCCCACTTAATTGGATATCTCTTAACTGAATAACTCTGTCAATTGAATATAATTTCCCAACACAAAACCATATACCATACCTCCAGAACGAATTTGACCTGTTAAGGGCCTATATAAGTAATGGAATTTTGTTTATTTTGAAATTCTCACCTCTCATATTCCTTAAATTCAGATTAAATATACACAAATTATACATGTACAACAAAATGAAGGTTGGGATGTATAGAACACGAAACACATATGTAATCAACTCATAGAGTCGACTGTAGGCACCACTGGTTCCTGGAAGTCTGCTACCGTATTCGCACCAGAACTGATAATAAAATAATATTTCATCAGAAGAACTTGTGACCAAATGTGCTTCATATATCCAAGAACAAAGCTAGGCATTCAAAACACTTTCGAACACAGCGATAGGACTGCATTTTGGAAAAGGACAACACTGTCTACATTTTTCATTGAAGATGGTTTCCATGCTCGACAGACATGCGCAAATCACTCGTTACCACGAATTTCCATCAAAAAACAAAATCGAAATTCTAAGAAATTTCAACAGGTATCATGATACCTTGCATTGAATATGGCAACTGTGCAATCTCTATCTAATAACAGTATACTGTATGAAGGCGATCTTTTTCATTATTTGATTTTAGACGGCGTTGTTTTTACATGCTTTTTCTGTCCGATGACGTCGACCGGAAATCGAAAGTATACTCATATGTAAACAAAAGCAAAGGCTTTGGAATTTTCCTCAATGCAGCTCTGTCGCCGTGTTTTGAAGAATTATTATCCCCTAGCTTTGTTCTTGGATATGTAAAGTACATTTGGCCACAAGTTGTTTTCGTGAAATATTATTAAATTGTCAGTTCTGGTGCGAATACGGCAGCAGACTCCCAGGAACCAGTGGTGCCTACAGTCGACTCTATATGAGTTGATTACACATGTGTTTCGTGTTCTATACGTCCCAACCTTCATTTTGATGTACATTTTATGTATATTTAATTTGAATTGAAGGAATATCAGAGGTGAGAATTTTCAAAATAAACAAAATTTCATTACTTATATAGGCCCTTAACTGAATACAGGTTATAGAGTAAACTCCTGTTAATTGAATAAAAAATCTTGTGACCTGTCAAGAAATTACCATGACTAACCCCAGTTTTCCTTTGTTCATAGACCTATTTGGCATTTAATCTATTATATCTTGTTTCCACAGATGCAATATTATATTCATAGAGCTCTGTCAAACAAGATATAATAGAATAAATGATACGTTTATCTCTAGAATACAGGAAAGTGACACCATCCCTGTTATTAGAATACTCCTGTTGAATAATTTTCATTGGCAAACTGGCCATCCAATTAACCCTTTGAGACTTTAATTATCCTGATGTTCAAACGTCACTGGGAATTCAGTTTCAAAATGCGTCAAACGTCGGAAAGTGCAAATAACAAGATATTTTTCACATTAGTGATTATCTGGTTGAGGGCCAGATTATTTTTTGGTGGTCCGAATTTGTTATTCAAAACTTGTTTTATTACAAATTATTGGAGAGTGCCCACAGGCACTCTCCAATAATTTGTAATAAAATAAATTTATATGAACAAAGTATTATTTGTGTTTGAATGAATATGATATATAAGCAAGGAAACTGCTGCCTTTTTATCTGGCATCCTCATTTTTTGAAAGCCCCGATAGTGGCTTCTTGCACTCAATCAGTTAGAAGTCTTGACAGCAGGACTATATTAGTATTTTAAGCTGTGATAACATTTGGCTCAGCGGTTGTCACTGTGCACTATTCAGGAGAAAATAGGAATTGAGGTTAAAACTTTAAAAATCGATGACCACATAGTATCAACGCGCTGTTTGATTTCGTACGTCATAAGACGTACAAAAGTATCAAAGGGTTAACAGGCTCCACTGTATTGTTTTTTCAAATTTTTCAAAAAATTTCAACAAAACCGTACCATGTGACCTCTCATTGGAATAAGCTCAATGAGAAAACTATATTTTCATTCATCTGCTTAATCTGCAAATTATGCTGGTGGATGCAGCCAATTCGTTAGGTAAAGGGTTAACCAAATCCACAAATCACTTGAATCAATCTTGAGTTTTGGGGAAATAGGGGTGTGGTGGTGTAGTCCTGAAGGTACACACCAAGAATAGATGCAATCCCTTAAACATACAATAATATGTACACTTCATTTCAAATGTTGACAATGGTGCCTCCACTGTTGCTGTTACCACTATTAAAATTATTAACACCTATTTTTCTTCTCGGTTAACCCTTGAAGGCTTCATTTTGACTCTGATAACCTTCATTACAACAGAACATGCAGTCTCTGGATAAATCTGCACCTACAGTATGGCCACCGCGGATTGGTCACTTTCCACAGGTGGGCAATATTTCCACAGATGCAATATTATATTCCAAACACTAATTATAGGAATAATGCTAAAAAATTTAATTAATGAAGCACCAGGCTCAACCCTGTGATTCAATAATTAAAATTTTGCTGCTGATGATTTTATTACCTGGTAATATACAGTATGGCCACCATGGACTGGGCACTTTCCACAGGTGGGCAATATTTCCACAGATGCAATATTATATTCCAAACACTAATTATAGGGATAATCACCAAAAATTTAATTAATGAAGCACCGGGCACAACCCTGTGCTTCAATAATTAAAATTTTCCTGCTGATGATTTTATTACCTGGTAAATGCATTCGTGGACATCACTTCCCTCACGTGCCTTATAACCAGTCCAGTTAGAGCTTTGAACAATTCAAACTGTCCTAACATTAAATCAGATCTTATGCAGGAATGATCAATTTTTGATGTTTCATCATTTTGTAACTGTGAATGATGGAATTAACTCAGGATAATGATTTTACATGATGTGATTTAACTGATTTAACTAAAGTGCATTTCGAGGATTTTTTTATTACGATAAGTAAATGTACTATAGAAATCTCATACCAGTTGATCTCTTACATACTTATGAAGCTCCACATTGCATACACTGTAGTTGTAAATATTAACAGTTAGAATTTTTGCTGATTTGAAACCGAGTTGGAATTTTGGGAAGTAAAGGATACATCAGCATCACCAAATAAGCTCTAAAATCCAGATAGATGGAATTTCCAACTACTCATGATTTGCGCTCCGAATTTCCAACTATAAGAAATTTTGACCAGGATTGAGAGGGGGGTGAATTTCCAATTAGAGGGAGATCCCTGATTCCAACTACATCATCAAGGCATGTCAATTGCAGTACTGTTTGGAACCTGTATCATGTTTCATGGTCGATCATTGTATAGTGCAATGCCCCATAATTGCTTGAGTGCCTGATGAAGTCCCTGTCTGAGAAATATATACCCTTCCACACACCCCAGGATTGATGGCCATGCCAACCGAATTTTGAACATCAGTAAAGTGTTGTCAATTGTACTGGTCCTTCTGTGATCCACAATTTGATATACACAAAATCCTCTCTGTGGTTTCATTAGTTTTGTTCCTGTTACCACAGAAGAGTTGGTGATGCAGAAAACAATGTCAACATCAATTTCCTGGAATTGATCTGTCACCACAAAAATAAAGGAATTCATGTATATTCACAATAATTTAATTACATCTGGCTGGAAAATGTCAGCACAAAGTCAAGCCTTCATAATACAAGTTGATGTAAACAACAGTACAGTCTCATCGACTGGTCGTAATCCATGCACAGGCATTGATGTCCATGCATACATTTACCAGCTAATAAAAATCATTATCAGCAAAATTTTAATTAATGAAGCACCGGGTTGATTATTCCTTTAATTAGTGTCTGGAATCTAAATATTATTGTGTCTGTGAAAATATTGCCCACCCGTGGAAAGTGAAAAGTCCACGGCGGTCATACTGTAGTAGTTGTTATGTGCAAGATAGTCTGAAGTGTCGACATGTAAATTTTAAAATTTTAACATGTGTGTACAGCATACAGTTAAAACTAGAAGTCCTGTCATGAAATGCGCACAAATAGCATGCTGATCTGCGCATTAATCTACATGTTATGACCATAGTATGGCTATCAAATTTTGTACATATGGCCTGTGCACAAGCAATGTTTCAGCCAATGGACCTCCGGGTAACCATTGCCTGTGTTTGCTATGAGTAACCAGGAGAACTTGCTGTGCTTTGGATGCCATTCGATATGGCAATTGCGTGCAATTCCTACATGCAATGTCAATAACTGATTCCAACTGATTCCAACATGGAGAGGGTGTGGTGGGGGGGGGGGGTTGGGGGGGGGAAGGGAGAGAGAAGAGTTAGAGCGGAGCAATCTCTCTTTTTTTAGCCTATGATATCTTCTAAGTCATTTTAACCTTTTACCCAAAACACACATGATATCCAAGTTTGTTATTTTAATTATTTTTCACCAATTTTTCACAACATTTTGACAAAACCATAGCTCAAAAAACTCATTCCAAAGAGGGTCACATGATTTGATTTTTGAAAGTTTTTGTTTTTTTCAACCTGTTTCAACTGCTCTATATTACACAGACTGAAGCAGCCAAATTTTAGGTGAAGGGTTAACTTGATGAATCAAAGATACCACTGTTTGTCCCATGACCTGCTTTCCAGACCATGAATTATTCTAGAAGATTCAAGAATTATTCTAGAATATTCATGAATAATATTCTAGAATAATCTACAATATTCCACTAAATAGTAAATACTGTGGGATATTCTAGAATATTCTAGGATGCTAACCCAGTTCCCATACTGCAACTAACTGCCCTGTTTATATTGCTCTGTAAAAGTTGTCCAAAGCGTATTCTTCCTTGTGATCTCTACTAGCAGGATGCATTAATCTTGACAGTGTTTCTACATCATTGTTGGCTGTACTGACAGCCAACTATAATGTAGAAACACTGTTAAGTCATCTGCAGCTGCACAGACATATATATGTTAGTTACTAACAGAAAAATTAATCTGGGGACTTAAGATTTAAATGGTAGCTGGTATATCATAGAAGAATTAAGATAGGTGTCAATATAACCTGGAATATTGTAGAATATTCCAGAGTTGGAATAACCTAGAATATTATTTATTTATTTATTTATTTATTTATTTATTTATTTATTTATTTATTTATTGGTGTTTTAGGTCACATACTTATGCACAATGACTAATCGTGACTGTGACAGTTTTAAGGGTGGAGGAAGCCGGAGTACCCAGAGAGAACCACCGAGCATCGATGAGCAACTGTCAGCTCCTCAACATTCTAACTCTGTTCAAGCTCCACTCAAGCAGGGTTACAGCGGTTGAAGACATGTGCACCATCGATGTGCAGTGCGCCTTAGTACACAGCGTAATCATGCCCCCATGTAGGTAAATGGGATAAAGTGCCTTGCCCAAGGACACAATGCAGGTCATCCCGGACGGGGATCGATCTCGGGACCTCTAGCATAGAAGTCCAACAGTCTACAGTTAAAACTAGAAGTCCTGTCATAAAATGCGCACAAATAGCACGTCGATCTGCAAATAAATCTACGCATTATGACCATAGTAAGGCTATCAAATTCTGTACATATGGCCTGGGCACAAGCAATGTTTCAGACAATGGACCTCCGGGTAACCCGGAGGTCCATTGGTAGAAACATTGCCTGTGTTTGCTATGAGTAACCAGGAGAACCTGACATGCTTTGGATGCCATTCGATATGGCAATTGCATGCAATTCCTACAAGCAATTAGGCCTAGATAAGCGCACAGTTCATGACACGACTTCTAGTTTTCACTGTACACTGAGCCACCGCGTTCCCACCTAGAATATTCTAGGTTGTGTTTGAATAACCTAGAATAGTCCAGTATTTTGATCTCCATCCAAGATACATGTGGGATTTCATATCTATGAACTGGAATGACCAAGAACGTCGAATTTCTCAAAGGTGGAATAACCTAGAATATTTATGTTTATTGGGTTGAGCTGTACTTTCAACATCCATGGTCATATTGTGTCAGAAATTATTTTGGTTGGAAGAAACCTGACGATAATCGCCGAGCAGTGGCAAGCAAGTGTTAGCCTTTCCAACTCACTAACTTGGCAGAAATAGAGTTAGCAGCAAATGAAGGCAACTACACAATTGACATGACATATACTTTAGTAACCAGCACAATTGTGTCCCATTTTTATTTATTTATTGGTGTTTAAGGTCACATATTTCTGCACAATGACTAACACTGACTGTAAAATGGAGATTTTCTTCATTTATTTATTCAATGGAGTTTAAGGACACCTTCGAAAGCCAGGGTCACCGCATGTCCGAAACATGAAGATAAAACCAAGTTTAGTCAATTGTTTATACCCATGTTGTCCATTTTAGAGGACTTCCACCCAAGCATTGGTGACTGAGTTCTATTTTACCAGTAAAACAAAGCTTGTTTATCCCAGTAAACAAGCACTGCTTCATTTCCTGGGGTTCCCACGGGGTGTATCCCAGATTGGAAATCAGGTTTAGTGTCTGCTTAAGGACGCAGCACAGATGGTGAGGGTCTGGATTGAACCTTCAAACTTTTGGTCTAATAATTTTTGTCTCAAAAACAGAGCTCACAGTACTAACACCGTGGACTGGTCATTTTTCACAGGTGACCAATATTTCCACGGATGCAATAATATTAGATTCCAAATGCTAATTATAGGAATAATCATCAAAAATGTACAACCCGGTGTGTCATTAATTAAAATTTTGCTGCTGCTAATTTTATTACCTGGTAAACACACGTGTGGACATCACTGCCCACGTGTGGATTATGACCAGTCCATGGTAGCTGTACTGTATTACCCCTCATTGTAATGAGCTCATTACAATAAGGGGTCGTAAGCTATGTTTTTGAGACTGTCCTTTGCTAGAATGCTTGCTATTTTGCTATTTACATTAACCCTTTTCGCAATGAAATGCCCACATCCGTCCACGTAAGATGCAGATTCAGCAGCTGAAAAAATATTATTTTTCGAAAAATTTCAACAGAACCATATCATGTGACCCCTCTTTGGAGCGAGCTCGTTGAGCTCGTTCCAATGAAGGGTCACATGATATGGTTTTGTTGAAATTTTTCAAAAATAAATTTTAAAAAATGATATTAAAATTAATAAATTTTGATATCGTCTGGGATGGTAAATGGTTTTGTGTTTGAAAGTTATATTCAGTTAACAGGGTTATTCAATTAAAAGATATCCAGTTAACCCTTTACCCAATGAATCGCCTGCATCCACCCGCGTAATATGCAAATTCAGCACCTGAAAAAATATTTTTCGAAAAATTTCAACAAAACCATATCATGTGACCCCCTCTTTGGAACGAGCTCGTCGAGCTCATTCCAATGAGGGGTCGCATGATATGGTTTTGTTGAAATTTTTCGAAAAAAATTAAAAAAATGATATTTAAATTAATAAATTTTGATATCGTCTGCGTTGGGTAAAGGGTTAAGTAAAGGGTCAAAAGAAATCAGAATAAGGCATTTCGTCTTCAATAAGATTTTAAAACTAATCTCCTATCAGGTCAGTATCGACCAATATTCCAAGTCACAATCCAGTGGGTATTATTTGAGAAACAGTATTTATGGTCTTAACCTGAAAAGAATGAAGACTAATCCACCACATATATGTGAAACAACTGTGTCTGAAAGGTTATGAGCAAATTAGAGAATGCTGAAGTGGATCAGATTGTTATGTGGAGTATTTACTATGATTCTGTAAATTTGTTATGTCCACAACAGAACATTAATCAGGGTGTCTTCTCATTACCAATCAACAGATGACCTTAATTTATTACAGGAAGGAAAGTTACAAACTACGTCCATGGCTAATGGAACATAAAAATTGTTCTTCTGTTGATTATAATACAATCAAAAACACCTAAGTGAATTCTTTTCTTAAGGTCACACTCTCTACGTTCTTTTATTGACAAATTTGCACTTCAGCTTTCTAAATCAATGTGATTTTCTAACCAAGTCAAAGAAATGCCATTTATCTGATTATCTGGCTAGTGTCCAGTGTAAAACAAGTCCCAGTGACCCATTTGAAATCAAATTTGCTGAGAAACTGGTTGTTTAAAAGCTAACGAATGACAGACATAAAGAAACAAAATGATATCTTCACCTTTACAGCTATTACAGTATGGCCGCTGTAGTGTGGTCACTTTCCATGGGTGGGCAATATTTCCATGGATGCCATAATAATAGATTCCAAACGCTAATTATAAGAATAATCAAAAATTTAATTAATGAAGCACCGGGTACAACCCGGTGCTTCATTAAATAAAATTTTGCTGCTACTGATTTTTATTACCTGGTATTTATTTATTTATTGGTGTTTTAAGGTCACATATTTATGCACAATGGCTAATCATGACCGTGACAGTTTTACGGGTGGAGGAAGCCGGAGTACCCAGAGAGAACCACCGAGCAACGGCGAGCAACTGTCAGCTCCCCAACATACTAACTCCACACAAGCAGGGTTAGCATTGGTTGAAGACAAGTGCATCATCGACGTGCAGTATGCCTTAGTACACAACGCCACCATGCCCCCATGCAGGCAATGGAGATGAAGTGTCTTGCCCAAGGACACAACGTTGTTTCCGCAGGTGGGATTCGAACCGAGGACCTCTTGGCTTGCAGCCTGCACTTCTACCTACTGAGCCACTGTGCTCCCCTTATTACCTAGTAAACGCTTTATTAACCAGCACCATAACTGCCCATGCATGGATTTTGACGAGTCCATGGCAGCTGTACTGTAGCTTTTTGCCCAGATATAATACAGTAGAACCTGTCTTGAGGGACCACCCTTTTTGCCAGACAAAAGTGGTCTCTCAAAACAGGTAGTCTCTCATGACAGGTCCATTACAGAGTAAAACAACCAAATGGTATAAGGTCAATGGTCCTTCAAGACAGATGGTCTCTCGATCAAGACAGTGGAATAGTCAATTTAACACCAAAACATTGCCAAATTCTGTTCATTTGAAAAACTCTGTTCATTGAATATTTTTCATGAGCAAAGTTGGGATTCAGCTGACAAGGATCCAGTGTATTTCTACATTAAAAAAATACTGTTATTTATTTATTTATTAAGGCTTAATGACACTTTAACAGCCAAGGTCATATGTCGGTAACAGTTTTATGCGTGGAGGAAGCCAAAGTACCCGGAGAGAACCACCTAGCAATGCCGAGCAGCTGCTAGCTCCCCAACATCGTAAGTCCGCACTGCAACACAGGCAGGGTAAGATTGGTTGAAGACATGCGCACCATCGACATGCAATATACCTTAGTACATGGCGTCAGCGTGCCCCCATGTGGACAATCAGGGAGAAGTGCCTTGCCCAAGGACATAATGCGGGAGTCTGAGTTGATTGCTTAGACAGTCACCCATCCAAGGACTAACCGGGCTCGATGTTGCTTAACTACAGTGATCTGATGAGAACTGGTTACTGCAATGCCACCATGCCCCCTCCCCCCACCCCTCCCCCCCCCTCCAAAAAAAAAAAGAATGCTGTTAGTTTGGGATGAAGTGAATTACTATTTATTATTTATTGGTGCTTAATGCCACATCAGCAGCTAAGGCTATATTGTGGCGAAAAAACAGTGAAAGGTAAAACATGTAATTGTCAAGTATGAAGTAAAAAGTTTGAATAAAAATGGAAAATAACTACAATCGAAAAATAAGAGAAGAGAATAAACTTGTAAATCAACCTGAAGAATTGACACTTCAAGTGTCTAGTTTAAAAGTATAAAAACAATTTTAAAATTTACTAAAAAGGTTGATTGCTTTCAGAAATGGGAGAATCTTGTGCAGGCCCGTATGATAAAAAAGATCTCTTAACAGTCCATCTGTAAAATACTATCTTCTACATGATTAAAATCAGTACAATGTAAAAGAATGTGCTAAACTGACAACACCTGCTGGCAGGGAACACACACAGTATGAAGTGAAATGGATGTTTTGAGTAATTTATAAAAGTGGATTTCCTAGTTTCAGACTAGTTGAAAGTTAAAGAAAATTGGTAACCAGGCAGATACTAGAAATGACACGTTGAACTCATGCAATGATATCACACCGTATAAATAAATCATAAAGGATTTTTCTTGTT
This sequence comes from Pictodentalium vernedei, assembly GCA_031216915.1. Taxonomy (NCBI): domain Eukaryota; kingdom Metazoa; phylum Mollusca; class Scaphopoda; order Dentaliida; family Dentaliidae; genus Pictodentalium; species Pictodentalium vernedei. Next base: position 845,649,276 of record CM062297.1, read on the forward strand.
TTTTTGGTTTTTGTTTCGTTTTTATTTTTACAAAAAACGGAAACTGATAGCTTAAGGCTTTGAACCCTGGTAGTATCTTCCATGTCAGTTCAATGGTAGCAATTGGAAGAGTCCATATTCTTTTGAGGTTGACCAATTAATATTTTCAATGTAGAGCTTAAAAACATCCATATTAACTACAGTATGTGGAGAGTATATTGTCCCTAAATCCCGTAGAGTGGAGATTCCACCCAAGCAATAATTGCAAATTTGTTGCAAAGCATGATAAGCATAAGCAAAGTTCCAGCCAGTGGACCTCAAGGTTGAACCCGGAGATCCATTGGCTGAAACATTGCTTGTGTTTCTGTCCTTGTGTACAGAATTTGAAAGTGATATTTGGAGTTATAACTCAACACCATGGGTAAGTTTAGTTACAGTTAAAACTAGAAGTCCTGTCATGAAATGTGCACAACTAGCACGACGATCTGTGCATGAATCTACGCATTATGACCATAGTAAGGCTATCAAATTCTGTATGTATGGCCTGTGCACAAGCAATGTTTCAGCCAATGGACCTCTGGATAACCCGGAGGTCCATTGGCAGAAACATTAAAATTTTTTAGTAAATTTTGTTTCTTAACATACCTACCACAATTGTTTACAATTGGCTGTAACATAAGTGCAAGCCCTACTTCGGAACTAACTCAAGCTTTTAGAATCTTTTCCAAACAAGTTGGAAAAGTACTAGAGTGCAAAAGCACGAAAAAGATCGAAAAAAGGGTCGAGCGAGACCAGCACTCGAAATTACAGGTACTCTCTCTGCACACCTCTTGCGTTTACCGAGCGCATGCGCAACAGCCGTGACATCAATTCCGTATTTCCGCCAACGAGAAGTTTGTGATTTAGCGGGGAGGCATTGATATCAAAAATATCCCCAAGGAGGGTGGGCCTCCAGTAAACAATTGTGGTAGGTATGTTAAGAAACAAAATTTACTAAAAAATTTTAATTTCTTTTTAACCTACTCACAATTGTTTACAATTGGCTGAATAAACAATAGGAGGAGGTGAATCACATAACCAATACCAACAAGAGTAGCAGAAAGAAAAGCAAGGATGGCAGAGAACAATAACGAAACCTGTAAAGAAGATAGAGAGAAGGCACCTGAAAAGAACAAGGCTGAGTGAAGCACAACCTCAATAAAAACAATTTTAACAAGGGTGCACAACAGCCTGAGCAGCAACGAGAGGGCTTAAAGAATAAAGGTCCTCAGATTGCTGCTGAAGGTGGCGGAGATAAAAGGAGGAGAAAGTAGAAGCATTCCTCCAGTAAGCCGCATTCATAACATCCCAGAGCGAAACAGAATTGGAGAACGCCCAGGATGTAGAAATGGCACGAACCTCATGAGCATTAAGCCGGTTCGAAACAAGATCCGACGCAGTCAAGCAAAAATAAGCCAGCTTGATTGCAAGACAGATCAACCTGGAAATAGAATGGGAAGAGATAGACTGCCTCTTAGGAATGAGAGACAGAAAGAATCTCTTCCGACCCCTCCTAATGAACTGAGTGTAGTCTTGATCGCACAAACAGGACAAAGAAGAGGCCTTCGGCCATCTACAGCAGGGAGAGCCCAAATGCAGATGGGAGGAGGTACCGAATCAGGAAGCTGATTCTTAGCTAGAAAACAGCAATCAGTAGTGAAGGTGACACTGTTAGCCTCATTTCGGAAGAAGGCAGAATCAACAGATAGCGCATGAAGCTCACTGACTCGACGAGCAGAAGCAAATGCTAGAAGAAAAGCCGTCTTATAGGTGAGAAAACTTATGTCGGCCTCAGATAAAGGCTCGAATGGCGCCCCCTCAAAACTGTGCAACACCCATGCCAAGTTCCACTTGGGTGTAAGAAGCAAAACTCGAGGCCTCTTCAAAGAAAAGTGCCGAATGAGTTTGGAGAGAAAAAGATTACGACCGATGCATCGCTTTCCCACATAAGAGAAAGTATCAGACAGCATAGACCGATAGCCCTTAATCATAATAGGCTGGTGACCCTTGGAGTCAAAAAGATATACCAGAAAATCTGCAATTTGAGCGATTGACGGATCACGGTAATTCACATTGTGATCTGCACACCAGCGGCAGAAAACCTTCCACTTGGCAGCATAAGTCATGCCAGTGGAATGTCGCTGCGATGCAGAAATGCACTCCACTGATCGTCTCGAAAAACCTCTACGTCGGAGACTGGACCTGATAAAAGACAGGCGTGAAGGGACAGGCTCGCCAGGTTGTTGTGATACTTCCTGGGACGACCCTGTGAAAGAAGATCGCGACGTAGAGGTAGACGAATCGGTCGATCGGCCAAAAGAGGCCGCAGCAGATTGATCCACACCCTCTATGGAGACAGGGGTGCGATCAGAATGATCCTGCAACTGCAAGCACAAATCTTCGCTAATACTTGAGGAAGAAGAAAGGCATAGCCGATCCAACCTGTCCAGTCCAGAGACAGAGCGTCCACTGCAAATGCCAGAGGATCTGGACAAGGGGAGACAAAGGTCTCTACCTGATGATTCCAGCGAGTAGTGAAAAGGTCGACCTGAGGACGGCCCCACTGCTCGCAAATCACCTGAAACACCAACCGATGTAGCATCCATTCGGTTGAAAGGACACTGTCACGTCGGGACAGGGAGTCTGCTAGGACGTTGAGACGCCCGGGAATGTGTCGAATGGACACCCAAGCGTTCACATCCCGTGCCAACAGAAGAAGATCCCGAGACAGCCGATACATGGGAATCGAATGTGTGCCTCCTTGATTCCATATGTAGGCCACTACTGTCGAATTGTCCGAAAGAAGTAGGACAATATGGTCCGACAGATGAGGGATCCAAAGCCGAAAACTCAACAGAAGAGCAAGGAGCTCCTTCTGGTTGATATGAAGGCCCACCTCCTCGCTGTCCCACTCGCCGTGAGTAGACAGAATGAGAGGATCCAATGTTGCACCCCAGCCCCGATCGCTGGCATCCGCAGTAAGGATGCGATCAGCCAAAGGAAGATCCAACGGAACATCCTGTGTCAGCCAGGGAATATCGGCCCAAGGGCGGAGGTGACAAAGCAGAGACCGAGGAATAGTGAGTTCCAGGTCCAGCGGATCTACATTCGGACACCAATGATCCAACAGGAAGTGTTGGAGAGGTCGGACAAACAAGTGACCAAGCGGAATGAGATCTGTCGCCGAACCGCAAAGGCCCAGCATCCGAAGGAAAGTCCTGGCCGAGACCGAGGAAGATTGAAGCAGGTTCCGAGTCAAGGTGGAAAGAATCGTTGCCCAAGCCTGGGGGACCGACACTACATTGTAAAGAGTGTCAAAATCCATCCCCAAATGATGGAAGCGCTGAGAAGGAAGAAGATACGACTTCTCGCAATTGACTCTGAAACCCAGCGACGCTAGCAGGCAAAGAAACTGCTGGACATCGAACTCCAGAACAGCAGCATCATGGTGGCATTGAAGGATGTCGTCTAGGTAGGCTGACGAAATCACTGCCGACTGAGTGCGGTGGAAAACAAGCACATGTGACATCAGTCGGGTGAAGGCCCAAGGAGCCAGGTTCAAACTGAACGGGAGAGCTCTGAATTGATAAACTTGATCCCGAAACAAGAACCAAAGGTATTTCCGTGACGCCAGATGAATGGGTACATGGAAGTAGGCATCCTTCAGGTCGATACTGGCCGCAAAATCGCCCTGATGAACTGAACGTCGAACCGACCGAAAAGTCTCCATACTGAAACAAGGAGCTATTATGTACTCGTTCAGGATACTCAGATCGATGACAGGACAATATTGGCCATTTTTCTTCGGCACAAAGAAAAGTCTCGAGTAAAACCCCGGTGAAAGGGTGTTCCTGACCACCTCGATCGCCCCTTTGGAGAGGAGATTGTTGATCTCCTGCACCAGAAGGTCCTGACGCAGAGAATCGGAAGGGACCTGAGTCGGAAGGGGCACCCGAGATAAACTGGGGTGCCGATGGAAGGACAGTCGCAGACCGGATTGAATGACGTCGAGGACCCAAGAGTCCGACGTTATCTCTGTCCAACAGTCGTAAAACAGCGACAGCCTTCCCCCGACTGGAGGCGAATCGAGGTGAGAACCTTCACTTGCAGCCTCGACGAGGCCCCCGAGAGGAGAAACCACCTCGGGAAGTGACAGAGTCCTGAGACTTTCCTGCCTGAGGCTGCCAGCGAGCCTGGCCACATCGGCGCTTCTTATGTGCAGAAGGAGCAGACAGAGCCGAAGGCGTAGCCGACGTCGCCGATGAGGCAGACGCAGCAGCACGCTTGGCGGGCCTGGAACGACCCCCACCCGCAGCAGCAGGTTGGTCAAGCTGTCGCAGCAAAAGCTGGTCCTTCGAATGATGAAGAACTTCATCACAAACAGCTTCCACGTAACCATGAAACACCTGAGGTCCCACCAAAGAGGCAGACCTCAGAACAGCACGTTGCTCAGAAGGAAGGGATGGTAAAGAATCCAACACTGCACCCCGGCGTGCCAGCTCCAAATTAGCTGTGTTACAGGCGTGAGCGTGTGTCAAGTTCATAAGAGCCTGTGACAAAACGCGAAAAGGCGCCTGAGTGTCATCAAACTCCCCCGGTGGAAAATATTCAGCCAGAGCAGCGACGACATGGTCCGCAAGAGATAACATACCCAGCATCTCTCGGGACAGGCCCACCATAGACTCAACTACCGACATCGGGAGAACTGCCGACTTAGGCTTAGTCAACCCGAGAGAAGAAGAATCCTCATCCACAGTAGTCATCCCTTGGAAGACTGGTGGACAGACGGAATCGTAAACATGAAACCGCGATGGAGGCAGAAAGGCATCAGCTCTAGAAAAGAAGGAACCCTTGAGGGCCTTAGAACGCAACCTGTCATTGGCCTCTGTGCAGCAGACGGCCCCAACTGCCCATCATCTGAGACCGACGGCAAGCATCGATCGACATCCAGACTCGGAACACAGTGAGAAATCACCGGAGGAAGGTTCCAAGAGTGACAGCTAACAGAGGCTGTCACTGACCGCTGCCGAACAGCAGGCCCTGGATGCCAACGTCCCTTCACCATCCCGCCAGGCGGCACACTAGCAGGGAAAGGAGGAACAATAAATGATTCATTCGAGGGACGAGGAATCGCAGCCGAAGCGACCGCCCGGCTCAACCGACTAGGAGCAAACCTAGCCAGATGAGACGGAGCAGACAGCAAACCTGCACAGCCCCGCCGCGAGGCTAGGGGAGGCTGAGAGCACACAGGCACACCAGCAGATACAGCCTCGGTCCCCCGAGACTGTAGACCATCCCCAGAGGAGATGGAAGAGCCACCATTCAGACAGAATAGGATCTGGAGTAACAACTTTCTCAGCAACAGTCGACGGTGTAGGAGGCAGATCGGAGAGGGTCCCCGAGCTGACCTCGGAGAAGCTCTCTACGAAAACAGATGCCTCAAGAGTGACAGCAGAAGACAAAGAGACCACGGTCTCCTCGTCAGGTATCACTGAACTACCACCGTCAACAGTTGCAGAGGAACTCGCCACAGAAGACAGATCAGAGTCCTGTGTGACAGAGTCACCACGTGCACCAGCAGAAAAGTCTGCTACGGCACGGCTACCCTTACCCCAAGAACGAGGGGTTCTAGCCCTGGACAGAACCACCTTGTTAACAGAAGCCCAAAATTTTGAGGACCAAACCCCACAAATACCACATGATTGGGCCTGAGTGCAATTGTTGCAAGTGACACATGTGGAATGAGAGTCGTCCACATGCTTCACTTGCAAGCAAGAGGTACAAGGAATAGTCTTTGGCATTATATTAAAGTAATCAAGCTTCCCGCCGACGGAAAACAGCACGAAGGTCAAGTGTGAAGAAACAAGCAATAATAATAAAAATTAACATTAATCAATAATAATTTTGATAGCTTGACAAAAGGATACAATCCACTTGCACACTACGAATGTAGAAAACACATTTAATAAGTTGTTCAAGAAGAATAAACAGCAAAGTAGCACGAGTCACAAAAATTTCCGACCATGTACAAATGGCGGAAATAAAAGGAATTGACGTCACGGTTGTTGCGCATGCACTCGGTAAACGCAAGAGGTGTGCAGAGAGAGTACCTGTAATTTCGAGCGCTGGTCTCGCTCGACCCTTTTTTCGATCTTTTTCGTCCTTTTGCACTCTAGTACTTTTCCAACTCGTTTTATTATGTTACAGCCAATTGTAAGTAGGTTGAAAAGAAATTGCCGGTGTTTGTGATGAGTAACCAGGAGAACATGCCATGCTTTGGATGCCATTCAATATGGCAATTGCGCGCAATTCCTACGCGCAATTAAGCCAAGATAAGCGCACAGTTTGTGACAGGACTTCTAGTTTTAACTGTACGATCCACCCTCCACGTACTGTATTTTCCATATCAGTTCAATGGCAGCAATTGGAAGAGTCTTATACTATTCAGTATTTGGGGATAGGCCAATTAATATTTTCAATATTGCAGCCTTACATTCACTTAGCAGCCAGCCATCCTGCTTTTCTATTTTTGTTGTGGGGGAAAAAAGACCTATTCTTTAAGTATAAACAATTTTTAACAGTCTTACTAAATTTACATAACAAAAATTCATTCAGAAATGGAACCGTTAAACCCATCACAGTAAAAATATTTTCAACAAAACTGAAAAAGACACTGAAAGGACCCCCCAGACAGATTGTTTTTTGAGAATGGGTCGAATGATCGAAACAAGGAGTGTCTTTATAAAATAGGTACAAATAATGGAACACGCCGTCTGATATTTGTGTGAAACAAAATTGATTATTGGAAAGCTATCTCAGAGAGAGTTCCAATAATCAAAACCAGAGGCTGGTATTAACAGTTAAGGAAAAACTTGCAGTTATCCTTCATTGTACAGAGGAGCCCACTTAATCCTTTACCCAACACAGACGATTTCAAAATTTATTATTTTAAATATCATTTTTTAAATTTTTTCAAAAAATTTCAACAAAACCATATCATGTGACCCCTCTTTGGAACGAGCTCGACGAGCTCGTTCCAAAGAGGGGTCACATGATATGGTTTTGTTGAAATTTTTCGAAAAATAATATTTTTTCAGCTGCTGAATTTGCATATTACGTGGGCGGATACGGGCAATTCGTTGAGTAAAGGGTTAACTGGATATCTTTTAATTGAATAACCCTGTTAACTGAATATAACTTTCAAACACAAAACCATTTACTATCCCAGGAGCATGGTGGCTCAGAGGTTAGAGCACTGAACTTCAAACCAGAAGGTTGACTGTTCGATCAGGAGCAGCAATTACTGCGTTGAGTCCATGGGCAAGATACTTAGAGTACAGCAGCCATGGAATTGTCAAAATCCATGCAAGGACAGTGTTGCCCACAGGCACTTTTCTCAATCAATAATCAGTAGTTTTCAGCAAATATTCAATGAAAGAAGCACCTGATTGTACCAGGTGCTTGAAAATTTGAGGGCAATTCCATTGTTTTAAATTGGAGATTCACTAACGTATTCGTGGAAATATTGCCCACGCATGGATTTTGACCTTTCCACAAAGACTGTACTGTAATCCTGATTGCCTACATGGGGGCATGCTGGCACAGTGGCATGGTGTACTAAGGCACAAATTACCCTGCCAATCACCAGATTCCCCTTATAATTCTTCAGAGACCAATTTGGCTTCTGTGCATCCGATGCAGGTATTTAATCTATTATATCTTGCTTGCCTGAGTTCCATCAGCTCTGTCAAACAAGATAAAATAGAATAAATGCTCAATTTATCTCTTGAATACAGGAAAGTAACCAGATCCCTGTTAATTGAATAATTTTCAGTAAAGAAGTGGTTATTCAATTAACAGGGTTCCACTGCATTTCCACATGTACAGTGTACTATTTAACCTCAGGCCTGTCGATTTGAGGCAAACAGCCATTTGGGTCACATGGAGGTTATGTAAAATGAAAAACATGCGAACAAAAGAAGGGTAGTGCCAAATTGTCACCTGGCCATGCAAAATGTTCGCCAAGTTGAATGATCTAGTACGAATAATTGGTGGAATGTTGAGCATCAACCACTCACTGGCTGCAAAGGTGTTTGCATCTGCTTTCATTATAGCTGCTCTGCTGACCCTTTATTTAGGCCAACAGAGAAACTCTACAAAAGGCAGATGCAAACACCTATGCTGATGACTGATTGATGTGTAACATCATTTTAAATTGTTGATCATCTTGAGATGTAGCATAGATACAAAAAAATCAGGAAATGGCAATACTTCATGTCTCTGCCACAAATATTGATTATGGATGCCATACTCTTCTGCAGCATGCTTGCCCATGCCAAGATTAGGCTATGATTGCCACTAATTTGTATCTGAATTGCTGCAACACAACCTCATTATTGTTCCCAAGGATTCATCTTTATTCATCAGGATACTGCCCATGGGCGCAAGAACTTGGTTATGATACAACAGTTCATATATCGGCATAGTTGCGATACAAATATATTTAGGCTACCTAATAGGCTACCTGAAGCAACTACAGGGGAATGAACAATATGTTACCAAAGCTCAGATCAGGTGAATGCTAAATGGGTTATGCAAACTTTGAAAATAGCAGGCCTGAACTTACAGGAAATAATAGGTCAAATTTGAACTGAAGGTGCCCTGTTAGAACCAGAGAAGCAATATGGTTTGCCTTTCAAAAACCTGGGTGTGATCATTCCTCTAAAGTGAGTGATATTTAGTTATATGGATTTAATGACACTTTCAACAGCAAGGGTAATACCATGTCAGACAACTTTATGAGTGGAGGAAATCGTAGAGCCCAAAGAGAACTACTGAGCTGGGGCAGGTAACTGTTGGACTCTCCAACTCACTAACCCTGCAATAACCAAGTACAGTCACCATGGACTGGTTGTATTCCATGCGCGGCAGCGATCTCCACACATGCATTTACCAGGTCATAAAAATCATCATCAGCAAAATTTTAATTAATTAAGCACTGGGTACAACCCAGTGCTTCATTAATTAATTTTTTGATGATTATTGATATTAGTGTTTGGAATCTACTATTATTGCGTCTGTGGAAATATTGCCCACCTGTGGAAACTGACCAGTCCACAGCAGCCATACTGTAGCAACAGCTGAAGGCATGTGTACTATCAACATGCAGTACACCGTAGAACACTGCGGCGCCACCATGCTCCTACAATGCAGACGATGTTGGTCAGGGCTCTAACCTTTGACCTTTCGATCTGAAGTACAATGCTCAAAGTGGGTAACAGAATAATAAACAAGTGGCTAAGGCCCCACAAAGTAGATCTTCTGTTTGTCAGGCCATTTTTTTTGTAAAATTGCATGTGAGCACGCATTTTTTTATATTATTTTTGTAATTATTTCCTTGTCATCAAAAGTTCATGTTCTTGGTTTGTTTTTTGTTTTAGGCCTCATAATCTACAGAATAGCATGGGTGTTGGTGTATTTCGTCCATTGAGAGCAAGAAGGCATTGCAATGCTAAAGCATTGCAAAGCCTTGTAGCACTTAAGAGACAAATTTATCAATTTTATTAACTTGGGTAAAATATCAGACATGAACAATTTAATTTTTATTTTTTTAAGATTGCATTGGTTATACAAATAGAGTATACAGCAGCCAAAATGACCATGTGGGAGGGCCTGAGAAACAGATTTTTCAACTTTTTTTAGGTCTTATTTATTACTATTTTATAAACTTCAAAAGTAATTCAGACTTCACTGAAGGAAACAGCTTACACATGTATATCCAGAAAAATCTATAAATGTCCAGACAAATACATAATTTATTTCAGAGAGTCACCCGTAGGCCAATATATACAGTTTATTACCACCATGTTGGATACCGAGACGGTGTACTGATGTCAAGTCCTCATCTCTGAGCACATACCGATGGGTTCATCCAGAAACCCACTTGGTTGTAATAACCAATTAATCGTACAAAATTCCTCTCTTTCTTGATTTGTTCCCATACATTTTGACAATCAGTCAGCATCTACAAATTAATTTTTTATGAATGAACATCATGACATCATGGTATTGCATTCTTGCCTGCACAAGACATAATAATGCACAATGCATTTGATGAATTTTTTTGAAAAATTAAAGAAAATAACAGCTAAAGTAATAACTTTTGATATCGTCTGCATTGGGTAAAGGGTAAGTATACTTGGTCCAGTAAAGCTGAAAATCATTAACCCTTTGAACTCTAGTGGTATCTCCCATGCCAGTAATTTGAAGAGTCCATATTCATTATTTGGGGTAGACCAATCAATATTTTCAAAGTGCAGCCTCCAGGCTGTATGCTGAAATATTGATTGGTCGACCCCACACATTTACTGAATAGCCATCCTATTTAATGACATTATGACATACCATGTTCCTGGCCGGAAAAGCAGTCTCTCAGGTTCAAAGGGTTAAATCATGAATACGTTGATTAGTTCTGAAAGGTGGAAACATAGACAAGTCGATGGAAGGAAAGATGGAAGAATAATAATGAAGATGGTGATGAATGGTCCATGGCAGATGAACAGATCAGTTAATGGATAGGCTAATGGATATGCAGATGGACCAACAGACAGAAGGGTGGACAGACAAATAGACATGTGGACAGACACAGACAGATAGGTGAACAGATGGATGGATGGATGGATGGATGGATGGATGGATGGATGGATGGATGGATGGATGGATGGATGTGGATGGATGGATGGATGGATGGATGGATGGATGGATGGATGGATGGAGAGGCAGAAGGATGGGCAAGCCAGATGGATGGATGGATGGATGGATGGATGGATGGATGGATGGATGGATGGATGGATGGATGGATTTATTTATTTATTTATTTATTTATTTATTTATTTATTTATTGGTGTTTAAGGTCACATACTTATGCACAATGGCTAATCATGACCGTGGCAGTTTTACGGGTGGGGTAAGCCGGAGTACCTGGAGAGAACTACCGAGCAATGATGAGCAGCTGCCAGCTCCCCAACATCGTAACTCCGCACTGCAGCACAGGCAGGGTTAGATTGGTTGAAGACATGCGCACCATTGACGTACAGTACACCTTAGTACATGGAGTCATCATGCCCCATGTGGACAACTGGGGTTAAGTGCCTTGCCCAAGTGCACAATGCGGGAGTCCAAATTGATCGCTCAGACGGTCACTCATCTGAGGACTAACCGGGTGTGACGTTGCTTAACTTCGGTGATCTGACGAGAACCAGTTACCGCAATGCCACTGCCCCCCCCCCCCCTCCTAGGATGGATGGATGGATGGTGACAGACGGATTGATGGACAGTGAAACAGACAAATGGTTTTCGTCAGAAAGCAATGTGCATGATTGAGACAAGTAAGTTATCTTGTAGACCCTCTTCACCTGATAAATCTAATAATGGGCAAACATTGTTCATTTTGTGCCTAACAATATGAATCCTTCACTTTGATGAAAGACATTACCAAGCATGGTGTTTGGGGAGTAATCTATTTTACTTCCCCTTTATAGGTTTTAACATGTTCAAATTGAATTAATAACAAGAGTTTCAGGCAAGTAATTCCAGGCAAGACACTTACTCATCACAACAACAGATCATCATGATTGTAATATTCTGAGAATAATGAAGAGATTGGAAGCACATTTGAAGCTAAACTTTATCACCTTCTAATTTTTGACAAGATAAATCAAAAACCTATGCTGGCATTTGGTGAGCCTCTTGAAATGTTCATGAAAATTTAATTAAAGCTGAGGAATTTTTCATGTCCTTAGGGAGAGAAAATCTACTGCAGTATTACCTCTACACATGCTGCTTGCAAACATTCCAGCCCAGCAGTATATGAAATACCCTGTTTGGTACCAGGAGTTTAATCTCAAGAACAAAATACGCCATATTTACTTATTTATTGGAGTTTGATGACACTTTTCACAGTCAGGGTCACCAAATGTAAAACAGTTTTAACTGGTTAAGAGCTAGATTATTTTTGGTAGTCTGTTGTTGTTATTCAAAATTTGTTTTATTACAAATTATTGGAGAGTGCCACTGGCACTCTCCAATAAGTTGTAATAAAACAAATTTGTATGAACAAAATATTATTTGCATTCCACTGAATATTAATATTTATTTATTTATTCATTGGTGTTTAAGGTCACATATTTATGCACAATAGCTAATCATGACTGTGACAGTGTTACGGGTGGAGAAACCCAGAGTACCCAGAGAGAACCATCGAGCAACGGCGAGCAACTGTCAGCTCCCCAACATACTAACTCCACACAACCAGGGTTAGCATTGGTGGAAGACAAGTGCACCATTGATGTGCAGTACGCCTTAGTACACAACGCCACCATACCCCCATCCAGGCAATGGAGATGAAGTGTCTTGCCCAAGGACACAACGTGGTTGCCGCAGGTGGGATTCGAACCGAGGGCCTCTCGGTTTGCAGCCTGCACCTCTACCTACTGAGCCACCGCACTCCCCCCACTGAATATTAAACATGAGCATGGAAAATATTGGCTTTTACTGTGGTACACTCACACTTGGATGGGTGACCATCTGAGCGATCGATTGGGACTCCCACATTGTGTCCTTGGGCATGGCACTTAACCCTGATTGTCTACATGGGGGCATGATGACACCGTGTACAAAGGCGTACTGCATGTCGATGGTGCGCATGTCTTCAACCAATCTAACCCTGCCTGTGCTGCATGTTGGGGAGCTGGCAGCTGCTCATCGTTGCTTGGTGGTTCTCTCTGGGTACGCCGGCTTCCTCGCCCGTAAAACTGTCACTGACACAATATGACCTTGGCTGTTCAAGTGTCGTTAAACCTTAATACATAAATAAATAAATAAATAAATAAATAAATAAATAAATAAATAAATAAATAAATAAATAGTGGCTTTTAGCACTCAAGCAGTTAAAGCCCTGATATTGGCTTCAAGCACTCAACCAGTTAAGGGTGGAGGAAGCCGGAGTACCTGGAGAGAACCACCAAGCAGTGATGATCAACTGTCAGACTCCCTAACTTACTAACTCCACACAAGCAAAGTTAGCACTGGCTGAAGGCAAGTTTACCACTGATGTGCAGAATGCCTTAGAACACAGTGCAAGGACACAATCAGGCATGTCAACAGGTACCTTTACCAGTAGTGCTGGTTCCCTCATACTCCAACCGGTGCCGGTACTGAAGCTTTTATCTCGCCGGTACCAGGACAAAATTATTTTATGCGGAAATTCCTAACTGAACGAGGGTAAACAGATTGAGAATTGTGTATGGCACACTTGCATGACATACTTTCAACTTATTTGTGAATAAACATATCAAAACACTCTAAAGGTGCATGTTCTGTCTGCACAATGACCTCAATATGGTCGACTATTTTGACTTTTCAAACGTGGCATCGAGACAATGGAAGTGCCGTCATTGTTTACTTCAAGAAATTATTCTGTGGCAACATCAAAGTAATCATAAAGCATGATTTTCGGCAGGACAAGCATGATTTTCGTGCTTTAAGATTACTTTGATGTCGCCACAGAAAAACTGGCACAATGCTATTGTCTTTGCGATCTTGGGGACTGGGTTGGTTTAAATGTGAATTTCTTCCATCTGATTGTGATATGTCACCCAACTGTTGATTTGTCCTGGTAAATTGTAACAAGGCAAAGAGACGTGGACAAATTTGGATGACCAAAAATAATTTAGCACTCTACCAGTTAAATGCCACCCAGTTATATAGCCTAGAGTGCATTTTTCGCCTCACCACTTCCCATGCTATAAACTGAGATATAGGCCTAAACTAATATACTTGCTATTTCTAGCTATTGAATGAAACTATTCGAACTGTTGACTTTGTAGCTTAAAAACTGCAGCAATAAACATTTTTAAACAAACCTGACTGATAGGGCTGATACCTCACTTTTATCACATGTTTTCTTGGAAAAAAAACTCCTGTTTCAAATTGGATCGACTCCGTTCAGTCGTAAGGCCATTTGTTTTAAATAAAAATACAGAATAACTAGAACAAAATTACAATTGAACACCGAATGGAGTCGATCCGCTTGTAAATTGAAGCGTGCTCTACTTCTGTTTATATTATAAACATAGTATTCTTTTAGAAAACAATAGCTTTTGATGATGAATCCAGTAACTGTGATCGAACAGAACAATACACAATATTCAACAATCTGATCATGTTGTGGAACAAATCATTTATTGAAGTTGAACAGCTTAATAACTTTTCAAAGTTCGAAACTTGAAATTTTTATAAATGGTTACTGGTCATAATGCACAATAAATTGAAATGAACAATTGTAGCAGTAACAGTGTTTGTAGTGATATAGCTACAACTGTTGTACAGTTGTAGCTACATCACCACAAACACTGTACAGTTGTAGCTACATCGCTACAAACACTGTTACCCCTACAAGTCTGTTGCATTTCTACTCAGAACAATACTCAATATAAAATAATGTGATCAATTACAATCTGTAAATAATTGCGGTTATGGCCAAAGTATATTTGAAAATATTCGAATTTCAGATTTCGAATCGAATCGAATACTGACTTTCAAATCAAATTTTGAATTTTCGCAGGAGCCTAAGTTGTCTGTATTTGTTATGAATTTTATGTTGAGATAAAATTTCACAAATTTATAGAGGACATGAAAATAAAGATTCTCGAACATCAAGAATTACTAAACATCACAGTTCCTTGAATCCCCCCAAATCACAAGAATTGTCAGTATTTGCACAAGTGATAGTTGTGGGAAACCTGGAAATCTATGGAATTATGCAATAGTATATGAACTAAAGGCAGGGAACCCTGAAAATCACGGGAATATGTTGCGATTGAACAGAAATTTAACCCTTTAAACCCCCATTTCCTGGAATGGAATCGCCTTTGTGTATAGTTACAGTGAGATGGGTCAGTCCAATATCAATATACAGGGAGGATAAAATAATAACTGCAGTCTGCAGCCATCTGTAGACCTCTTATAATAGGACAGAAAAGGGATGAAATTATGCATTGGACCAAAAATCGGTCTTACAGATTCAAAGGGTTAAGTCTCGGAACCTTGAAAATCTAAAGAATTATGTTGCAATAGTATATAAACTGAATTCTGGGGATCCTGGAAATTCCATGAATTATGTGATGACATGATGGTGTATAAAGTGAAGTCTTGGAACCCAGAATATTTAAAGAATTATATTGTAAGCGTGTATTAACTGAAGTCTGGGACCCCTGGGAATATCAGAAATTATATTACAATAGTGCAGGAAGCGAAATCTTGGAACCCTGGAAATTTAAAGAATTATGCTACAATAGCATATAAACTGAAGTCTGCGAATGCTGGGAATTTAAGGAATTTGTGTTTGGGTTGTGAAGTTAATTCAGAATTCCATGGATTTACAATGTGGCCATGCATACCAGAGAATTCAGAATTTCCCAAAGCCTTCTTAACCCTTTACCTAATGCAGACGATTTCAAAATTTATTATTTTAAATATCATTTTTTAAATTTTTTCAAAAAATTTCAACAAAACCATATCAGGTCACCCCTCTTTAGGATGAGCTTGTCGAGCTCGCTCCAAAGAGGGGTCACATGATATGGTTTTATTGAAATTTTTCGAAAAATAATATTTTTTCAGCTGCTGAATTTGCATATTACATGGGCAGATGCGGGCGATTCGTTGGGTAAAGGGCTTAAATTAAACATCCCTGGAATTCACATGATTTCCACGCATTAAAGACTTGAAATGTATTCACTGATATTTACTTATTGGGGTCTTTAAGAACACATTTGACAGCCAGGATCACCTTGTGTTGGACAATTTTACAGGTGGAGAAAGCCAGAGTACACGGAGAGAAACACCGAGCAACAGTGAGCAACTGTCAGACTCTCCAATGTACTAACTCCGTATCAGCAGGGTTAGTTAGCATTGGCTGAAAACAAGTGCCCAATTGATGTGCAGTATGCATTACTACACAGTGCCACTGTGCCCTCATGTGGGCAAATGGGATTAAGTGCCTTGTCCAAGGACACAATGCAGTTATCCCTGGCAGGGATTGAACCATAGAGCATTTGGTTTGACGTCCAATGCCCTAACCACTAAGCCACTGCGCACCATTAGCCTGAGGTAAAATGTTAGCCTGAGACCAGAAGTTGAAGGCACATAATGTTGCTGGTCGCTGATATCAAACCAGATATATAATCAAACAAATAATAACCTGTTTATTAACTGGTTGATCATGTGCTGGAAGCCACTATCAGGGCTTTCAAAATGAAAGTGTCAATGACACTGTAGCTCAACTTGACAAACTTGAACTTGGTAAGTTATAAATGAAATGGCAAAATTGAAGATCATTGGTACCAATGTTATTTGATGAAATTTCAACATAACAGCATTGAGTGTGCACAACGTCAGAGTAATCCATGCATTTTTAAATTTAAACTGTAAGACTGGCTAAAGGAAGAATGTTGATACACAAATGCAGTATGTTCAGAGGTTATTGTAAATGGCAACTTTTTTCACAGAAATGAATGCTAATCAATAGCTCTTATCTAAAGGTCTTGCCTAATGAGCACAACAAGTTCAAAAACAATCCTGTGATAAATGTGGCCTGTAGGCCATGTCAAAGAATGTTGATGCACAAATGCAATAAATACAAAGATTGTTGCTAACAGCAACAGTTTTTGATGGAAATGAAATGAAAATCAATAGCTCCTATCTTTGTCACCCTGCATAAGCATACAAAGTTTCAAAACAACCTGATAATGAATGTGTCCTCTGAGGCATGCCAAAGAAAGATGTTAAAGCACAAATGCACTAAGTAGAAGGTCATTGCTTGTGGCAATGGTTTTTTGGGGTGTTTTTTTATGGAAATACATAAATATACCCTGCAGAGAGTGCAAAAGGGATAAATTCAAAGGCTGGTGATAACGACAATAATTTTTTATGGAAATGCAAAAAAGCAATAGCTCACATCTAGAGGTCACCCTGAACACACATACCAAGTTTCAAAGTGATCCGATCATAAATGTGCCCTGCAGGGTGTGTTAAAGGGAAATATTGAGGTCTGACTAAACTAAGTTCAAAGGTGAGCGGCAACATTTTTTGACAGAAATGGAAGAAAATCAACACCTCCCATATAGATGTCACCCCACACAAGCACACCAAGTTTGCAAGCAATCCAATCATAAATGTGCCCTGCAGGGTGTGTCAGAGGGAAATATTGATGCTTAAATGCACTAAGTTTTTACTAAGTTCATCGAAGGTCATTGCCAGTGGCAACATTGTTTGACAGAAATCAAAGAAAATCGATAGCTCTCATCTAGAGGTAACCCCAAACAAGCATACAAAGTTTCAAACCGATCTGATCATAAATGTGCCCTGTAGGGTGTGCCAAAGGGAAATATTGAGGTCTGACTAAAGTAAGTTCTAAGAACGTTGGCCGCGGCAACATTTTTTGACGGAAATGGAAGAAAATACATAGCTCCCATATAGAGGTCTCCCCAAACAAGCATGCCAGGTTTCAAAGCAATCCGATCATAAATGTGCCCTGTAGGGTGTGCCAAAGGGAAATATTGAGGTCTGACTAAACTAAGTTCTAAGAACGTTGGCCGTGGCAACATTTTTTGACAGAAATGGACGAAAATCAATAGCTCCCATCTAGAGGTAACCCCAAATAAGCATGTCAGGTTTCAAAGCAATCCAATAATAAATGTGCCCTGTAGGGTGTGCCAAAGGGAAATATTGAGGTCTGACTAAACTAAGTTCTAAGAACGTTCGCCGCGGCAACATTTTTTGACGGAAATGGACGAAAATCGATAGCTCCCATCTAAAGGTCACCCCAAACAAGCGTACCAAGTTTCAAAGTGATCTGATCATAAATGCGACCTGTGAGGTGTGCCAAAGGAAATTGTGGATGTACGTACTAACATACACCGACGGACGAGAAGTGATGGCAATAGCTCAGCTTGACTTTGTCAAGTTGAACTAATGAAAGTGTCAATGACACTGTAGCTCAACTTGTCAAGACAAAGACATGTACATGTATAGTATGTGACACAGCAATGACAAACATCTAGGTAATGACCTGATAACAAAGGTACATATAAAGTATTGTAACGGTCTGTACATAAATACTGACCATTGCCTGTAACAAATGTATAGGTAAAGTATTGTAAAGGTGGGTGACAGTCAGATGCTAAACTAGAAAAAAAATCTTTGAGTCCCAGAGTGGGTCTGACTGAACCCCAAAATATTTGTTCTCATAGCACAGTGATAACAAAGGCACCCCAAAACACACTCGTTCCTGTCCCAAGGTGAAAACAAAGGTACCCAAGAAGTTTTGTGAAGATCAGTTCATAAATACGAGCTGTATAGAACTTGTGACAAAAAACTGATTGGACCTAATTTTGGTACAAAATGGCCACTGGCAGCCATCTTGAATTTTGGACTGTACCCAGAAACACTCATTCTCGTCCCAAGGTGATAACAAAGGTACCCAAGAAGTTTTGTGAAGATCGGTTCATAAATACAGCCTCTACCCTGAGCCGTATTGACATGTGTGCTCACATTGTGTAAGTAGCACTGAATAAATCAAAGTTCATCTAATTTGCATAATTTCTGCACGAAAAAAAACCCTTACAATATGTGATGTATTCCATGTTACTAAACATTCATACAAAAATTTATTCAAATCAGAACTTTCATACAGAAGTTCTGTACAAAAGACTGATTGCACTAATTTTGGTACAAAATGGCTGCTGGTGGCCATCTTGAATTTCGGACCACACCCAAAAACACTCGCTCTCATCCCACGGTGATAACAAAGGTACCCAAGAAGTTTCGTAAAGATTGGTTCATAACCATGGCCTCTAGTCTGAGCTGTATAGAAGTTGTGTACAAAAAACTGATTAGACCTAATTTCGGTACAAAATGGCCACTGGCAGCCATCTTGAATTTTAGACCGCACCCAGAAACACTCGTTCTCGTCCCAAGGTGATAACAAAGGTACCCAAGACATTTCGTGTAGATCAGTTCATAAATACAGACTCTAGTCTGAGCCGTATTGACATGTGTACTTACTGTGTTTAAGTCGCACTGAAAAAATCAAAGTTCATCTAATTTGCATAATTTCTGCACGAGAAAAAAACCCATATTATATGTGATGTATCCCGTGGTACTAAACATTCACACAAAAAGTTATTTAAATCAGCGCTTTCATATGGAAGTTCTGTGCAAAAATCTGATTGCACCTAATTGTGTACAAAATGGCCGCCATCGGCCATCTTGAATTTCGGACCAGACCCCAAAACACTCGTTCTCGTCCCACGGTGATACCAAAGGTACCCAAGAAGTTTCGTAAAGATCGGTTCATAAATACGGCCTCTAGCCCGAGCCGTATTGGCATTTGCACTTACAGTGCTGAAAGTAACACCAAAAAACATCAAAATTAGTCTAATTTGCACAATTTACGCACGAGAAAAAACCCGTATTATATGTGATGTATCCCATGGTACTAAACATTCATACAAAAAAATATTCAAATCAGTGCTTTCATATGGAAGTTCTGTACAAAAAACAGATTTCTGCATCATCGGTACAAAATGGCGGCTGGCAGCCATCTTGAGTTTCAGATCGCACCCAAAAACACTTGTTCTCGTCCCACGGTCATAACAAAGGTACCCAAGAAGTTTCGTAAAGATCGGTTCATAAATACGGCCTCTAGCCTGAGCCGTATCCAATTGTTGACGTACAGACAGACGGACAGACGGACGACGGGCCATGACAAAAGCTCAAATTCGGCTTCGCCAAAATTGAGCTAAAAATGAGAATACCAGAGCAAAAGCCAACATTTTCCTTGCCCATGTTACAAATTCAGTCAAATGCAAATAATATTTTGTTTATATAAATTTGTTTTAGTACAAATTATTGGAGAGTGCCTGTAATAAAACAAATTTTGAATAACAAATTCAGACCATCAAAAATAATCTACAGTTAAAACTAGAAGTCCTGTCATGAATTGTGCGCTTATCTAGGCTTAATTGTGCGTAGGAATTGCGCGCAATTGTCATATCGAATAGCATCCAAAGCGCGGCAGGTTATTCTGTTTAATCATAGCAAACACAGGCAATGTTTCTGCCAATGGACCTCCGGGTTACTCGGAGGTCCATTAGCGGAAACATTGCTTGTGTACAGGCCAAATATACAGAATTTGAAAGCCTTACTACGGCCACAACACGTAGATTAATGTGCAGATCGATGTGCTATTTGTGCGCATTTCATGACAGGTTATTATTTATTTATTTATTGTTGTTTAAGGTCACATATTTATGCACAATGGCTAATCATGACCGTGACAGTTTTACGGGTGGAGGAAGCCGGAGTACCCAGAGAGAACCACCGAGCAACGAATTTTCATGACAGGATTTCTAGTTTTAACTGTAGCCCTCAGCCTCTTATAGTAGAGCCATCATGGACTGGTCACTTTCCATGGGTAGTCAATATTTCCACAGATGCAGTAATATTATATTCCAAAACATTAATTATAGGAATAATCATCCAAAATTTAATTAATGAAGCACCGGGTACAACCCTCCCAGAACTTCATTAATAAAAATTTAGCTGTTGATGATTTTTATTACCTGGTAAACGTCTGCGTGGACATCACTGCCCAAGGGTGTATTACGACCAGTCCATGGTGACTGGACTGTAATTGAAATATTAACCCTTTGAGACTTTAATTATCCTGAAGTTCAAATTTCAATGGGAATTCAGTTTCTTCAGCGTTTTTCAAAATACTTCAAACATTGGAAAGTACCAATAACAAGATATTTTTCACATTAGTGATTATCTGGTTGCGGGCTAGATTATATTGGTGGTCTGAGTTTTGTTATTCAAAACTTGTTTTATTACAAATTATTTGGAGAGTGTCCACAGGCACTCTCCAATAATTTGTAATAAAACAAATTTATATAAACAAAATATTATTTGTGTTTCACTGAATATGAAATATAAGCAAGGTGAGTATTGGCTTTTGCACTGGTATCTCATTTTTTGAAAGCCCTGATAGTGGTTTCTAGCAATCAACCAGTTAAGAAGACAGCAGGATTATATTAGTATTTTAAGCTGCGATAACATTTCGCTCAGCGGTTATCACTGAGCATTATTCGGGAGAAAATAGGAATTTGAGGTTAAAACTTTAAAAAATCGAAAAATAATAGCAAAACAAATGACCACAAACTATCAACGTGCTGTTTGATTTTGTACGTATTAACACATACAAAAGTATCAAAGGTTAAATTAAACAAAAGATTTCATACGTAATAACACGTACAAAAGTATCAAAGGGTTAAATTATGAATCCACACAAGTGGCGACCAGGCCAAGATATTTATAAGTTACTGATAAACCTACAGCTACTTATTCAGAAATGCAAAAGCAAAAAAATCCTTTCCATTCATTCATGTCAAGTTTAGTTGTACTCTTCTTAATTCGTGTTGTATTATATATACATTCACTCAGTTTATTCTCGCAACACCAAAAAATTACGATTTGTATTTTATCTTTAAGGGATTATTTTATATTCTAGTAATTTCTGATCTCAGAAATAATTCTGGCCTACATGTTTGATACAAATGCAATGAGATCTACAGTTAAAACTAGAAGTCCTGTCATGAAATGGGCACAAATAGCACGATGATCTGCGCATTAATCTACGTGTTATGACCATAGTAAGGTTATCAAATTCTGTACATATGGCCTGTGCACAAGCAATGTTTCAGCCAATGGACCTCCGGGTAACCTGGAGTTCCATGGGCAGAAAAATTTCCTGTGTTTGCTATGAGTAATCAGGAGAACCTGCCGTGCTTTGGTTGCCATTCGATATGGCAACTGCGCGCAATTCCTACATGCAATTCAGCCTAGATAAGCGCACAGTTCGTGACAGGACTTTTAGTTTTAACTGTATATGGAAATATATCTCTAAGACATGCAATGTGATATTTTGAATTGTAGTATTACATATATGAAATAATAAAGCCACAGCATACCGGTGGTAGCCTCCACTCATATACTGTAAAACAGGTCATAAATTTTCGAAGTCCACACTGACAAAAAAGTCTAACATTGCAAAACAGGTCAGAAATTTTCTAAGACCACACTGACAAAATGTCTAACGTTGCATTAAAAAAGTCCAAAATCTCCGAAAAATGTCTGGCCAAGGTTTAATGTCATTTTCTATTGATGCATTTACCACATATAAGAAATATGAAAGCCACAGCATACCGGTGGTAGCCTCCACTCATATACAGCAAAACAGATCAGAAATTATCGAAGTCCACACTGACAAAAAGTCTAACATTGCATTAAAAAAGTCCAAAATCTCTGAAAAATGTCTGGCCAAGGCTTAATGTCATCTTCTATTGATGCATTTAACACATATATGAAATATGAAAGCCACAGCATACCGGTGGTAGCCTCCATTCATATACAGCAGAACAGGTCAGAAATTTTTACACTGACAAAAATGTCTAACATTTCAAAAACACTAAAAATCAATAAAATATAACTGGTTAAGGGTCTGTGGGTAGTTGTAAGCCATAGAAACACAGTATGAGGTGCATAGCAACAGGGCTGAGAGTCAAAGTGTACTGGTACAATAACTTTAACGCAACTGTTAACACCGATGCCGATGCCAACGCCGACTCACCTCGGTCAACTTCTCGTTGGTGAGCTAAAACCGAAATGCTGACGAAAATGTGAAATTTGTAGTCAAAAAGAGGCATAACTCTGCAAAGATTAGTCAGATTACAATTATAATCACAGGTGCCCATAGTGGTGAACATGCATACTAAGTTTCAAAAGAATCGGTCCAAAAACCTCTTAGAAAGTTGAAAAAGGGCATAACTCTAGAGAAAAAAAAGTCCGACCAGAAGTATAACTGCAGGTGCAAGGGGTCCCTATGGCAGTGATCATGCATATTACCAACTTTCGAAAGAATTAAGTCTATAAACCTCCAAGAAAATCTTCGGCCAAAATTCAACCAATGTGGTAAATTATTCCAAGTCAAAAAGGGGCATAACTCTGGCAAAAATATTCTGAGTGGAACCATAAGTGCGGAAATACTAGTTCATATGGTGATGAACATGCATACCAAGTTTTGAAAGAGTTGGTTTAAAAACCTCTGAGGAAATTTCCGAACAAAATTCAGACTGATGAGGTAAATTATTCTAAGTCATAAAGGGTCATAACTCTAGTAAAAATTGTCCTACCATAACTAAAATCACACATGCACAGGTTCCCATGGTGGTGAACATGCATACCAAGTTTCAAAGGGAATGGCCATTGAACAGCCGAGAAAATCTCCATACCAAAAAAAAATGGATAGACGACGGACGGAAAACCCATTTACATAATACAATCGTTGTTTTCAAACAGGCATATGTTTCCTTCACTGAGCTCGAATAAATGAATTGAACAGCCACAATGGCAGTGAAATTATTCAATTAACAGGGATTTGGTCACTTGCTGGTATTCTAGAGATAAACTAAGCATTTATTCTATTATATCTTTTTGACAGAGCTCATAGAACTCAGTCAATCAAGATATAGTAAGTTAACTCCTTGCATACTGCTGGCAGATATTCCTGTAAATTGTATCAACCTTTTTGACCAGTGATTTCTTAAGTCAAAGATTCCTGAATTTCTCATCAGATCTACAGTTAAAACTAGATGTCCTGTCACGAACTGTGCGCTTATCAAGGCTTAATTGCGCACGGGAATTGCGCGTAATTGCCATATCGAATGGGATCCAAAGCAAGGCAGGTTCTCCTGGTTACTCATAGGCAACACAGGCAGTGTTTCTGCCAATGGACCTCCGGGTTACCCGGAGGTCCATTGGCTGAAACATTGCTTGTGCACAGGCCATATGTACAGGATTTGATTGCCTCACTATGGTCATAACGCATAGATTAGCGTGCAGATCGACGTGCTATTTGTGTGCATTTCGTGACAGGACTTCTAGTTTTAACTGTAGTCATGCCTGTTTTATAGAAGCCATGACTAGATCTGATGAAATATATTTTAACAAGGTGCAATGCCACTGGTATCCCCCTCTCTGTGAAGTGGTTTACTGACCAGAAACCCTAAAAATAGTTTCTCAGTTAAAAAAAGGCCAATAACTTTAGAAAACAAGAGGCCCCACGTGGCCTTAATCGCTCACCTGACAAAGTGACTCTAAGAAGTATTTTAGGTCACCTTCACCATGTCATGCCTCATCAACATTAACTGGTTGAGTGATAGATTTTGTTTGAAGTTCAACATTTGTTACCTAAAATTAGTTTTATTTAAAATCATTGGTGTGTGGCCAATCTCCAATGATTTTTAATAAAGCAAATTTATCTCTGCAGACAAACTGGTTTAGCATGAAGCACAAACAAGGAATGTGAAGAGATAGCCTTGGACATCTCTCCCCAACTGTGGATATCTTCCATGTGCTACATGTATATATTTGCATGCAAGAAAACAAAAATTTTCACAAATTTTATTTTTTTTTATCATCATTGGAACAAGCTCAAACAGCTTATTCCAATAGGGGTATGGGAAGATCAGGTATATTTTTGAGACAGAAATGTGAATATATAAATAATGGTGTTTTTTTGTGAATGATGCTGGAGAATTTTGCGTAAAGATATGGTAAATGGTTTGTTCTAGATACAGAATGATGCAAAAGTATTTAAATTTGATTAGGCAAGTTGTTCCTATAATGCATTTAAAAATTGAAGTAACTGTTTTTTTGCTGACGAACTTTTAGGTGTGTGTGTCTGTGTTTGTGTGTGTGTGTGTGTGTTTGTGTGTGTGTGTTTGTGGGGGGGGGGGGGGGGGGGGGGGGGTAAGAGTGTTCTTGCAAACAAAATTCCTGAATAAATGGAAAATTTTATTTTTTGTGTGAAAGACATAGTGCGTGAATGTTGATTGGAACAAGCTTAGAGAGCTCATTTTAATGTGAAGTCATAAAGCTGTGTTTTACGTACGAAATTCTGGAATAACTAAAAAAATTGCTTTTTTGACTCAAAAAGCATGGTGTGCGACCTCTCATTGGAATGAGCTCAAAAAGCTCATTCCAATGGGGTATTTACAAGCGATAAGTACATGTATGTTTAAGAGACAAAAATTAAAATTTGAATAGCGATTTTTGCGAAGAATGCTGACAAGTTTTGGCAGTTATGCTGGTAAAAAGGTAAGATATGCAAAGTGGTTGTTTTTTAGAGGCGACATTTAATTAAGGGGAATTAACCCTTGATTACTGAGGTAACTTCTAAAAGTACTGAAATTTCATGAAGCAATGTGAATAACAGACAACAGTTGCCTAAAAATTTCATGAATAACTAAAATTTTTATTCCTTTGTCTCGAAAACATGGCATATGACCTTTGTTGGAATGAGCTGAATGCGTGTGTTCCAATGAGGGGTCATAAAATTTGAACGAAGATTTGTGTGAATAATGCATTAGTACTGCTAGATTTGGGTAAACGGTTCACCCTGGATACCACCCCTTCTATAGTAGATCTTTTCTGCAAATTTTGTCTAAGATTCTATCAACTTTACAAATAAATACGTTCATGAATCACAATCAGATCCACCCTACAATGTTGCATACCAAATATCAAAAGATTCTGCCTGCTGGATCTGGAGAAGAAGATTTTTTAAGAAATATGCCTGAAACGCACTAAGTTAAAATTTGGGCTCCTATACGGAGCCCAAATATAAACCCAGGGGGCCGATTTGAACAAACTTGAATCAGATCCACCCCACAATGTTGCTTACCAAATATGAAAAGATTCTGAAGCTGGATCTGGAGAAGAAGATTTTTTAAGAAATTTGCCTGAAATGCACTAAGTTCGAATTCGAGCTTCTATAGTGAGCCCAAATATGAAACTAGGAAGCCGATTTGAACAAACTTGAATCAGATCCACCCCACAATGTTGCATACCAAATATCAAAAGATTCTGCCTGCTGGATCTGGAGAAGAAGATTTTTTAATAAATTTGCCCGAAATGCACTAAGTGCGAATTCGGGCTTCTATATTAAGCCCAAATATGAATCCAGGGGGCCAATTTGAACAAACTTGAATCAGATCCACCCCTCAATGTTGCATACCAAATATCAAAAGATTCTGCCTGCTGGATCTGGAGAAGAAGATTTTTGAAGAAATTTGCCTGAAATGCACTAAGTGCGAATTCGGGCTTCTATATTAAGCCCAAATATGAATCCAGGGGGCCGATTTGAACAAACTTGAATCAGATCCACCCCGCAATGTTGCATACCAAATATCAAAAGATTCTGCCTGCTGGATCTGGAGAATAAGATTTTTGAAGAAATTTGCCCGAAATGCACTAAGTTTGAATTCGAGCTTCTATAGTGAGCCCAAATATGAATCCAGGGGGCCGATTTGAACAAACTTGAATCAGATCCACCCCGCAATGTTGCATACCAAATATCAAAAGATTCTGCCTGCTGGATCTGGAGAAGATGATTTTTTAAGAAATTTGCCTGAAATGCACTAAGTTCGAATTCGAGCTTCTATAGTGAGCCCAAATATGAATCTAGGAAGCCGATTTGAACAAACTTGAATCAGATCCACCCCACAATGTTGCATACCAAATATCAAAAGATTCTGCCTGCTGGATCTGGAGAAGAAGATTTTTTAATAAATTTGCTTGAAATGCACTAAGTTCAAATTTGGGCTCCTATACTGAGCCCAAATATAAACCCAGGGGGCCGATTTGAACAAACTTGAATCAGATCCACCCCACAATGTTGCTTACCAAATATGAAAAGATTCTGCCTGCTGGATCTGGAGAAGAAGATTTTTTAAGAAATTTGCATGAAATGCACTAAGTTCAAATTCGAGCTTCTATAGTGAGCCCAAATATGAATCTAGGAAGCCGATTTGAACAAACTTGAATCAGATCCACCCCACAATGTTGCATACCAAATATCAAAAGATTCTGCCTTCTGGATCTGGAGAAGAAGATTTTTTAAGAAATTTGCCTAAATGCACTAAGTTCGAAATCGGGCTCCTATACTGAGCCCAAATATGAACCCAGGGGGCCGATTTGAACAAACTTGAATCAGATCCACCCTACAATGTTGCATACCAAATATCAAAAGATTCTGCCTGCTGGATCTGGAGAAGAAGATTTTTTAAGAAATTTGCCTGAAATGCACTAAGTTCGAAATCGGGCTCCTATACTGAGCCCAAATATTAACCCAGGGGGCCGATTTGAACAATCTTGAATCAGATCCACCCCACAATGTTGCTTACCAAATATGAAAAGATTCTGCCTGCTGGATCTGGAGAAGAAGATTTTTTAAGAAATTTGCCTGAAATGCACTAAGTTCGAATTCGGGCTTCTATAGTAAGCCCAAATATGTATCCAGGGGGCCGATTTGAACAAACTTGAATCAGATCTACCCCGCAACATTGCATACCAAATATCAAAAGATTCTGCCTGCTGGATCTGGAGAAGAAGATTTTTGAAGAAATTTGCCTGAAATGCACTAAATTCGAATTCGAGCTCCTATAGTGAGCCCAAATATGAATCTAGGGAGCCGATTTGAACAAACTTGAATCAGATCCACCCTACAATGTTGCATACCAAATATCAAAAGATTCTGCCTGCTGGATCTGGAGAAGAAGATTTTCAAAGAAATTTGCCTGAAATGCAGTAAGTTCAAATTTGGGCTCCTATACTGAACCCAAATATAAACCCAGGGGGCCGATTTGAACAAACTTGAATCAGATCCACCCCACAATGTTGCATACCAAATATCAAAAGATTCTGCCTGCTGGATCTGGAGAAGAAGATTTTTTAAGAAATTTGCCTGAAATGCACTAAGTTCGAAATCGGGCTCCTATACTGAGCCCAAATATGAACCCAGGGGGCCGATTTGAACAAACTTGAATCAGATCCACCCTACAATGTTGCATACCAATTATCAAAAGATTCTGCCTGCTGGATCTGGAGAAGAAGATTTTTTAATGTTTTTCCCATTGCCTACAGTGTTAAAAAGTGCTGACTCAGCACTTTTTCAAAGTCCCGAAACTGTACCCTATGATAAAACCGATGGCAATTTTTTTTTACCAATCCTTTCTGTTGGTCCTAAGGAAGCTGCACACCAAATAAAAATTCTCAGTGCCGTGCAGTTTTGGAGATATGGGCGTTTTAAATTTTTTCTATTTTTAGCTCCTGCGGTTCCCACGGGGCTGCGGGAAAATTTTTTTTTGCATAAATCAAGTACTCATGACCCAATAAGCCCTCACATAAAATTTGGTTCAAATCAGCCTCTCGGTTTGGAAAATAGAAATTTTGGGCGGGGCAAAAAATTTTGCCCCTCTCATAACAACGTCAAGTATAGCCCCACAAACTTCTCTTGAACAAATCTGAGTCTACACCTCAAAAGAAAGCTGCACACCAAATATCAAGTCTCTGCTACTGCTGGTTCATGAGAAGAAGATTTACAAAGATTTTGGTGCCCCTTGGGGGTGTGGCACCACCCAGGAGGAGGGGCAACTTCATTTGAACAAATCTGAATTGGCATTAGGTAATAAACATTTAGCCAACATTTGAATAAAATTGGGCTAGTGGTTTAGGAGGAGAAGTCGATAATGTAAAGTTAACGCCGGACGGACGACGACGGACGACGGACGACGGACGGACGATGGACGACGGACGACGGACGACGGACGACGGACAGAAAGTGATTAGTTAAGCTCCCCTTGAGCTTCGCTCAGGTGAGCTAAAAATGATTGGACAAAATCTGGTACTTATGAATATCCTTTCCTCCATGATGGTCTATCGGCATACCAACGATCATTCAAATCTAACATGCTCTGAACGAGATACAGGGGTATAAAGTTGTTACAGATGGACAGACGAATGGACAGACCCGACTGCTAGATCCCCCGTAAACTTCATTTTGGTGGAGGATAAAAATACTTTAAGAGATAAATGCTTGTATTAATGTACTGAGGACAAATAGGTCTATAAATAAGGGAAATTAGACGATTGTCAGGGTTATTTCTTAATGTACTAAAAGATTTTTTATTCAATTAACAGGAGTTTACTCTCTAACCCATATGCAATTAACAGGTTACATTTGTACTGAAGGTATAGTAAATGGTTTTGTATTTGGAAGTTATATTCAAGCAACAGGTTATTCAATTAAACGATACCCAACTATGTGGGCTACATTGTACTTTTGAGACTTAATGAGTCAACAGTTTACAAAATTTGTCTTTGGAATGAAGGTTGTTAACCTTGCAAATAATCATGGAGAGGATTGCAATAAAAAGCGATTGGAAAATACTTTTCTGATAAATTTCTGACCTTTGATATTCAGTCTAATTAAAGTAATGATCACTGTTCACACCCTAGTACACATTGTAATAAGGTTCAGATGGCTTTATATCAAATGACACTAATAAGTCACCTCTTTGTGGCAGAATACAAATATATTTTCTCTTCCTTCCATTCCGTTTTTTATGATTATTAAAAAACAGGGCAACAAGCTGCGTGTAACTGAAGATAAAAACAAGAAA
Source organism: Pictodentalium vernedei (assembly GCA_031216915.1). Taxonomy (NCBI): domain Eukaryota; kingdom Metazoa; phylum Mollusca; class Scaphopoda; order Dentaliida; family Dentaliidae; genus Pictodentalium; species Pictodentalium vernedei. The sequence goes on from CM062297.1 coordinate 845,678,933, forward strand.
CTGAGTGGCTGTTATTGCTATGACTACAAGGACCATAACTGAATTTGCATTTTTGAATACATTGAGCTACAAAGATGCCAAGAAGACCCCAGGTCAAGATAAAATCTAAAATGAGCATATTAAGTCCAGCATTGAAATTTTGTTACCAATTTATAAAGATATTTTCAATTTAATGTTTGATAGTGGTCTTAATCCAGAAGAATAGCTGGTCAATGTGTTTAAACCCATATATAATGAAAGTGTCAATGACACTGTAGCTCAACTTGTCAAGACAAAGACATGTACATGTATAGTATGTGACACAGCAATGACAAACATCTAGGTAATGACCTGATAACAAAGGTACATATAAAGTATTGTAACGGTCTGTACATAAATACTGACCGTTGCCTGTAACAAATGTATAGGTAAAGTATTGTAAAGGTGGGTGACAGTCAGATGCTAAACTAGAAAAAAATCTTTGAGTCCCAGAGTGGGTTTGACTGAACCCCAAAATATTTGTTCTCACAGCACAGTGATAACAAAGGCACCCAAAAACACACTCGTTCCTGTCCCAAGGTGAAAACAAAGGTACCCAAGAAGTTTCGTGAAGATCAGTTCATAAATACGAGCTGTATAGAACTTGTGACAAAAAACTGATTAGACCTAATTAGTTTTCTGAGAGGTCTTGTTCTACAAGGCAAATATTTGGGTCATTCTAAAATGAAATGTTCCGGGGTCTCCATTACTCCCAAATTACACATTTGGCACACTCTCTCCTCGCCTTTCCCAATTCTCCCCCTCAACTCCAGTGACTTTGATCTCACTTTAAACAACAAAGACCCTTCCTCCCCCTTATGATCCATCTGCATGTAGGCACTACTCAAAAGCTGGTGCATCCTTTTTGTATAACCCATCTAAAGAGCTGTTGGTCCGAATTCCAGCTTGCCAATTTTGCAGGCCTCACTCTATGGTATGGCTGTCGTGGACTGGTCAGTTTCCACATGTTGGCAATATTTCCACAGACACTATAATATTAAATTCCAAACACTAATTATACAACCCGTCATTAATTAAAATGTTGCTGATGATAATTTTTATCATCTGGTAAACACATATGCGTGGTCATCACTGCCCACATGCGTATTACGACTAGTCCATGACGACTGTACTGTACATGTATATGTCATGAAAGTGTCAATGACACTGTTGCTTAACTTGTGTGTTGTGTTTGATGAAAAGGATAATGTTCAATGTTTATGAAAGGATTATGAAATAAGACAAGAATTGTGATAATTGGGAATATGTTCATTTCTGTTCCCTGTATGCTATGTTTTTGATAAAAATAATATGAGGTTTACAATGTACTAAAGAGGTGAGGGGTGGGCTTTGGGCTCGGGCAGCCATCATGGTTGAATGATCGCAACCAAAAGGGGACATTCTCATCTGGGCATCATCTGGAGTGATCCTACGAAGTTACAATGAAATCCCTTCAAAAATATGACCTGTATACTGTGCTCAAGGTTTTCAGGCTTCAGGCCCCTGTAGCCATCACAGTTGCCTAATGGTGTCCAAAAGAGGCTGTTCTCATCTAGACATTATAGAAAGACAACCTACAAAGTTACAATGAAGTCCCATCGTAATTATGACCTGAAGACTATGCTAAATGTTTTGGGATTTTGGGCTCGGGCAGTCATCAATGCTGAATGATCGCGACCAAAAGGGGATGTTCTCATCTAGACATTATTTGGAGTCATCCTACCAAGGTACAATGAAATCCCTTCATAAATATCACCTGTAGACTGTTCAAAAGGTTTTCAGGCTTCAGGCCCCTGTAGCCATCACAGTTGCCTAATGGTGTCCAAAAGAGGCTGTTCTCATCTAGACATTATATAAAGACAACCTACAAAGTTACAATGAAGTCCCATCGTAATTATGACCTGAAGACTGTGCTAAAGGTTTTTGGGCTTCTGGGCTTGGGCAGCCATCATGGTTGAATTATCACAACCAAAAGGGGACATTCTTATCTAGGCATCATCTGGAGTGATACTACGAAGTTACAATGAAATCCCTTCATAAATATGACCTGTAGACTGTGCTCAAGATTTTTGAGCTTCGGGCACCTGTAGCCATCACAGTTGACCAATCATGCCCAAAAGGTGATGTCATCATCTAGGCATTATATGGAGTCAACCTAACAAGTTACAATGAAATCCTTCCATGAATATGACCTATAGACTATGCTAAATGTTTTTGGGCTCGGGCAGCCATCAAGGCTGAATGATCGTGACCAAAAGGGGACGTTCTCATCTAGACATTATTTGGAGTCATCCTACCAAGCTACAATGAAATCCCTTCATAATTATGACCTGTAGACTGTTCTAAAGGTTTTCGGGCTTCGGGCCCCTGTAGCTGTCACAGTTGCCAATCGTGTCCAAAAGGGGACGTTCTCATCTAGACATTATATGAAGTCAAACCTACCAAGTTACAATGAAATCCCTTCATAAATATGACTGTAGCCTGTGCTAAAGGTATTCAGGCTTCAGGCTCAGGCAGCCATAATGGTTGAATGATTGCAACCAAAAGGGAACATTCTCATCTGGGCATCATCGGGAGTGATCCCACGAAGGTACAATGAAATCCCTTCATAAATATGACCTGTAGACTGTGCTCAAGATTTTCGGGCTTCGGGCACCTGTAGCCATCACAATTGACCAATCATGACTAAAAGGGGTTGTCATCATCTAAGCATTATATGGAGCCAACCTTACAAGTTACAATGAAATCCTTCCATAAATACAACCTATAGACTATGCTAAAGGTCTTTGTTGGGCTCGGGCAGCCATAAAGGCTGAATGATCGCGGACAAAAGGGGATGCTCTCATCTAGACATTATTTGGAGTCATCCTACCAAGCTACAATGAAATCCCTTCATAGTTATGACCTGTAGACTGTTCTAAAGGTTTTCGGGCTTCGGGCCCCTGTATGTTTGTTTGTTGGTGGTTAACGTCACATATTTATGCACAATGGCTAATCGTGACACAACATGGCGATGAAGTCAAGGATAGTCAATCGTTGATCAACATGTTGCCCATTTTAGAGCACTTTCACCCCAAGCATTGGTGACTGGGCCAGGCCCCTGTAGCCATCACAGTTGCCTAATCATGTCCAAAAGGGGATGTTCTCATCTAGACATTATAAGAAGTCAACCAACCAAGTTACAATGGAATCCCTTCATAAATATGACCTGTAGACTGTGCTAAAGGTTTTTGGGCTTCGGGCTCGGGCAGCCATCATGGTTGAATGATCGCAACCAAAGGGGACAATCTCGTCTGGGCATCATCTGGAGTGATCCTACAAAGTTACAATGAAATCACTTCATAAATATGACCTGTAGACTGTGCTCAAGGTTTTCGGGCTTCGGGCACCTGTAGCCATCACAGTTGACCAATCACGACCAAAAGGGGATGTCATCATCTAGGCATTATATGGAGTCAACCTAACAGGTTACAATGAAATCCTTCCATAAATATGACCTTTTGCCTATGCTAAAGGTTTTTGGGCTCGGGCACCCATCAAGGCTGAATGATCGTGATCAAAATGGGACATTCACATCTAGACATTATTTGGAGTCATCCTACCAGGTTACAATGAAATTCCTTCATAAATATGACCTGTAGACTGTGCTAAAGGTTTTCGGGCTTCGGGCCCCTGTAACCGTCACAGTTGCCCAATCACGTCCAAAAGGGGACTTTCTCATCTAGACATTATATGAAGTCAACCCACCAAGTTACAATGAAATTCCACAATAAATATGACCTGTAGACTGTGCTAAAGGTTTTCGGGTTTTGGGCTCGGGCAGTCGTCACGGTTGGCAGATCATGCCCAAATGGGGAAATTCCCATGTAAACATCATAAAGAGTCATCCTACCAAGTTACAATGAAATCCCTCCATACTAAACATGACCTGCAGACTGTGCTAAAAGTTTTTGAGTTTCGGGATTGGGCAGCCATCACGGTTGACAGATCATGCCCAAAAGGGGACATTCTCATCTAGGCATTATACAGATGTATCCTACCAAGTTACAATGAAATCCCTTCACAAATACGACCTGTACACTAATGGTTTTCAGGTTTTGGGCTCGGGCAGCCATACCGGTTGACCAATCGCGACCAAAAGGGGACGTTCTCATCTAGACATGACCCCAAACCTGCATATGAAATTTTGTGACGATCAGACAAGAACTCGGGGTGTAGCCCATGCTAAAGGAAAATGTGAACAGACTTCCGCACGCGTGATGGCAATAGCTTATCTTAACTTTGTCAAGTTAAGCTAAAAATTAACTAGAGTGATGTCACGCATGCAGCCCGACTGTCCCAGCAATGGCAATGCTTAGACACAAAATAGTCAGATCTATTTTTTGTTAACCGTTTACCTAACGAATCTGCCATATCTGCACTTGTGATATACAAAGTTTGCTATTCAAATTTTTATTTTTTCATTTCTCTACTTCAAAACATACCTCATGACCTATTAATGGAACAAACTTGATGATCTTGTTCCAATAAGGACTAATAAGCCATGGTTAGAAGTAAAAAATGAAAAAATCTGATGTTTCAGAAAAATAATTTGTACTGTTGGCTTCAACTTGTGTTAGGTAAAGGATTAAAGATGCAGTACATAAAGCAATGTTGGGCTATAGGAGTAAATTTTCTTTTTTTGCATGTTAACTCCCAATCCTTCAAAATGCATTTTGGGAATAATTGCCTAAGTGACATGTTTGTGTGTGTGTGTGTGTGTGTGTGGGAGGAGGGGGGGGGGGAGTTGTGGAACCTATATTCAAACCTGGCCTGTATTACTAGCTGGAAAATACACATATCAACTTTGGTTGAAATCAAATAATCCAAACTGGAGTTATCAGTTGGAAACCAATTGTCCACAGACAGATGGATGGACCGACAGATGGATGGACGAAAGTCATGACTATAGCCCTGACTATAAACAGTCAGGCTAAAAATACATTTTGTGCCAAAGAAAAAATATTGCATGAATGGCCCTTTGCGAGGAGGAGGTGGGGGTGGGGGTGGGGTTGGAGAGTGGGGGTGGGGGAGAGTGGGGTGTGTTAGGGGAGTACATTTCTATCCACATGTGGTCAGTCTAAATCCTTCAGAATGCATTTTGAGCAGAGAAAAAAAAATACCTAATTGGCACCACGGGGGGGGGGGGGGGTGGTTTTGTTTGTCTGGGTTTTTAACCACAAACTTTAAACAAAACTGTAAAAAAGCATTTTTGATGAAAGAGAAAAAAAGTGCCTAATTGCCACCCCACCTCCCCATCCACCTCCCTGAAAAGAGTTGTGAAAAGGGTTAAATTAATGCCAATATTATTTGAAACCACTGTGTAGAGCTTCAGTAGTCCTTGCCCGAAATGAAAAAAAGAAATGACCTTGTAACAGAGTATTTGGAGAATGAAAGGTAGAACCTTGAAAAGCAGAACTTTAAGCAGAAACTTTAAGCTGGGAATACTAAGAAAAATTGATTGGCAAAAAAGGGTTAAATACTTCCTAAAACCGATAAAAGAAATCATTGATATAAATGGAATCATTAAGTTGTATTGACCATGCAAGAATTAGAGTAAGAAAGTATGTGGCAAAGTCTAATTTCAAATACAAAGAAAGTAAGTCTGAAAACATGTTTAAAAGGGGTTTTAAAATCATGCTGATTTTAATGAAAATCACTGTAGAAATGTTCAGCAGATAGTAGACATTGTCCCAAATAAGAAACAGTGACATTCCACTAAACTGTTTGAAGAATTAAAGGTGTAATTTTAACCCCCCCCCCCCCTACCCACATTATTTATTTATTTATTTATTGATGTTTAAGGTCACATATTTATGCACAATGGCTAATCAAGACCGTGACAGTTTTACGGGTGGAGGAAGCCGGAGTACCCGGAGAGAACCACCGAGAAATGATGAGCAGCTGCCAGCTCCCCAACATCGCAACTCCGCACTGCAGCACAGGCAGGGTTAGATTGGTTGAAGACATGCGTACCATCGACGTGCAGTACGCCTTAGTACACGGCGTCATCGTGCCCCCACATGGGCAATGGGGGTGAAGTGTCTTGCCCAAGGACACAACGTGGTTGCCGCAGGTGGGATTTGAACCGAGGACCTCTTGGCTTGCAGCTTGCACCTCTACCTACTGAGCCACCACGCCCCCCCCACCCCCCCACCTACATAAAAAAAAAATTTAACCAAAAACTTTAACCTGGAAGTTGCAAGTTAAATTGCCATACAAAAAGGGGTTAAATATTTCCCAAAATAACATGAAACATAAAAAAATATAAAAACAAAATGAGAATGATACAATCAATAGTAATATCAATTTAAAAGAAAAAAAACAAAAAAACTTTAAGACTAAAAAACTTTAACCACAAACTTTAACCAGAACTCCAAATGTTAAGACAGACAGAAGAAAGTCATGACTAAACAAGAAAAAAAAACAAAGCACTTGAACCTTCAGTAAAAAACTTTAACCACAAACTTTAACCCAAACTCTGAATGTTAACAGATGGACAGACGGACAGACGGACGGACGGACAAAAGTCATGACTATAGCACTCACTGTAAACAGTTGGGCTAAAAACTGCTCACACACATAAATTGTATTAAAATAATGGCCTGTAAAACATAGGATTTTATTTCTGTAGCTTTGCTTACTTCATTTCTTACTGAACATGCATTAATGATGAAGAGCTCTCCGTAAGATCTTGATTTTTACATGTAAAGAGCCTGTATTGCAACTTGAATGTTGCTTTTCAAGATATGTTATGACACCTCAACAAACGGACCAATTTGGGATGCAACGGATAAGATCATTCACAAGGACATGTATATATTTAAAGAGGTAATGTATGAAATTAGCATTGACAAGACTGGATATCGAGAAACTACTCAATTAATTGTAATTCATCCAAGAAAAAATCTTATCAGACAGTTTTCTCACGATGACACATTAGTTCCAATGTAATCCACTTCATCAACATCTATGTCTTCTTATTCGGCAAGCTCTTTAAACCTGTTATGTCTAGAATTTTAATCCTATTTTTGTTTGTCATGTCAGTCCATACGAGTGGGGTATTATTGTTGTAAAGCGTATACTGTGGGGAAAATTAGCTCACTCAAAGCGCTTGTCAACTTTAAACATTTATTTACATTTAGCGGCAGAATAACCAACCGTACTTCTTTCTTAGCCGGTATAGTCAGACTGTTGAATTCAGGAAATACATACATTTTATAGCAAAACTGTTACTTATAACAACGTTTACTTATTAACATAAATCCTAAACAATAATTAAACCCTTTTGGAGAACAGGACTTGTTTTCAAGCAGCTTGTACTTTTATAGAAGGACAATTGCTGATTACGAGCTTACATATATGAAAACATTCTAATGTACTCGACAAAAATACAAACACTGAAATTACTGCTTAATCACCAAAACAATTAGCACATGGGTTTTCATAATAATTTTTGAAAAGCATCTTGGAATTTTGTTCTTTTGAATTTCACTTCAAAACCAGCCTACAGTTAAAACTAGAAGTCCTGTCACAAACTGTACGCTTATCTAGGCTTAATTGCGCGTAGGAATTGCGCGCAATTGCCATATCCAATGGCATCCAAAGCACGGCAGGTTCCCCTAGTTACTCATAGCAAACACAGGCAATGTTTCTGCCAATGGACCTCCGGGTTACCCGGAGGTCCATTGGCTGAAACATTGCTTGTGCACAGGCCATATGTGCAGAATTTGATAGCCTTACTATGGTCATAATGCGTAGATTAACGTGCAGATCGAAGTGCTATTTGTGTGCATTTCATGACAGGACTTCTAGTTTTAACTGTATGACATTATCATAAGTGTTTGCTTGTATCAAAGAGAGAAAAAATAACAGTTATAGAATGATACAGTACTAGTACTGTGGAGGGGGTTTCAACAACATTGTCAATAAGAAGGTGGACAAACAATTTGGACAAGATGACAACTCTGTGAAAATTAACTTAATTATTTTATAATTAATTTATTATTTTAATTATTGTTTTTTTTTAATTTTCAATACACTTCAACAAAACCATATCATGTGACCCCTCATTAGAATGAGCTCAATGAACTCCTTCCAATGAGGGATTACATGATATGCTTTTGTTGACATTTTTGTAAATTTTTATTTTTCAAATGCTTAATTTATAAATTACAATCTGCAGTTGAAAACTTCTTTTTTTTTTTTAAATGTCAACAAAAATATATCATATGACTACCTCAATGGAATGAGCTCATTACACATATTCCAATGAGGGGTCAAATTGTATTGTTTTGTTAAAATTGTGTGAAAAATATGAAAAATAAAAAATTCAAATAATAACTTTTGATATCATATTTGTTGAGGCCTTATAGGAATCATTGTTTGCTTCTAAAGCCATTTTGGCATCTTTTGTCAGATTTTGAATCAAGTGATAAATTTTTTAACCTTTTACCTAACATGAAAAGCAGATGACACTTGCAAACAAAATTCTTGAATAACTAATTTTTTTCATTTTTTGTCTCAAAATCATAGGTTATGACCCCTCATTGGAACTAGCTTGACGAGCTCGTTCCAAAGACGGGGTCATAACCTATGTTTCTGAGACAAAACATTTAAAAAATAATGATAAAGTAACTGGCAATTTCTGTGAATAGCGCTGGCTGGTTTTGGCTGGTTTTGGCTGTTACGTTAGGTAAAGGGTTAAAATAACCAACATCATTGGGATTTATTTCCATCATTTTAGTCAATCAGAAGATGTGTTGTGTCCTGATAAAAAGACAACTAAAGTGTTCACACCGGCCCAAAACTGTCTGGTAACAAATTTTTAGCCATTCTGGATATTTTAGTGCAAAGTGTTTTTGGTGCAAATAGGAGGGGAGTGGGTGTGTGTGTGGGTGTGTGTGTGTGTGTGTGTGTGTGTGTGGGGGGGGGGGGGGGGGGGGGGGGCAATTGGCCACGGAAAAAATCCAACAGAACTTGAAAGTTCTGACGAAATCCTTGGTAGGTGGAAAGGCCAGCAGTCACCTAAGTTATATACAGTTAAAACTAGAAGTCCTGTCACAAACTGTGCGCTTATCTAGACTTAATTGTGCATTGGAATTGCGCTCAATTGCCATATCGAATGGCATCCAAAGCACGGTAGGTTCTCCTGGTTACTCATAGCAAACACAGGCAATGGTTCTGCCAATGGACCTCCGGGTTTTCTGGAGGTCCATTGTCTGAAACATTGCTTGTGCACAGGACATATGTACAGAATTTCATAGCTTTACTAAGGTCATAACGCGTAGATTAACACGCAGATCGACATGCTATTTGTGCGCATTTCATGACACGACTTCTAGTTTTAACCGTATAATGATTCAATTAATGATCAGACTGAACAAGCAGGGTTAGCAGTGGTTGAATGCCAGTGCACCATCAATTTAGTATATTGTAGTGCAGTGTCACTGTATAGTGCCCCCTACCCCTGCCCCCCCCACCCATGTGGGCAATCAAGATTAAGTGTCTTGCCCAAGGACAGACAAAATGTACTGTACTCTGTGTATTTCTTAAATATAAGATTCTTATACATGTAAAACAAAAACATGAGATATACTAATTCTATTATGTACCTCTCTCTTAGAAACTGTTCTCCTATATTGTTATGTGGTTGGGTATACAGGGGTTCTTCTACCCTCTTTGGGAAAGGGTCCGGGGTCCATGTAACTGGGAAAAATCCTGTCATGAAGGGTCGAATTGGGAATTGGTTTTGAAGAAGAAACGCACTACGAATACGAATTGTTACCTCCATATTGAGCTGAGAATGTTATACATTAACGCAGAAGCTACTACATGTATAGTTCATGGTTCTCGTCAGATCACCGAAGTTAAGCAACGTCGAGCCCGGTTAATCATTGGATGGGTTACCGTCTGAGCAATCGATTCGGACTCCTGCGTTGTGTCCTTTTGCAAGGCACTTAACCCTGATTGTCCACGTGGGGGCACGATGACGCCACGTACTAAGGCGTACTGCACCTCGATTGTACTCATGTCTTCAACCAATCTAACCCTGCTTGTGCTGCGGAGTTACGACGTTGGGGAGCTGGCAGTTGCTCATCATTGCTCGGTGGTTCTCTCCGGGTACTCCAGCTTCCTCCAGCCGTAAAGCTGTCACGGTCATGATTAGCCATTGTGCATAAGTATATGATCTCAAACACCAATAAATAAATAAATAAATGTATGGCACATGTAGTGAGTTTAATCAGTCACAATGAAATAATGATCAGTCTTTGTAATCGCTATTATAAATTGTTGTATTTGCTACACTTGGGCAGTCTACATTCTGTGGTTTAGCAGTTGTGTCCAGGCAAGACTTGGCTGCCTATAAAGGCAGCCAAGACTTGCCTAGAAACAACTGACAAGGTTCTTGAGATGTAATTTGCAAATGTATCTAAAAACTTCCTGCTGAGGCACCTGTTTTGTTGCAGTATTAAAAGTGAGAGTTAAAAGAAGAATTAAATTTTTACTTCAATGAAGACTGAGATTGGGAAATTTTTGGTTTGAATTGGGAAAAATCCTGCCAACATGCCATTTGGAAAGGGTCCCATATTTGGACCCTGTAGACACCCAAAATGATGATCCCTGGTATAGTACCCAAGCCTAATGGAGCAGGCACTATACCTCATCATACAGGAGCGCAGTGGCAAATTGGTTACAGCACTGGACTTCAAACCAAAGGGTGTTGGTGTCAGTTCAGTCCTCACCTATGCCATCTGTGTTGTGTCCTTGGGCAAGATACATAATCCACATCCACGAAGGGGGCATTGTGACGCTGAGTACTAGGGCATAGTGCACATCAATGATGTACTGGCCTTCAACCAATGCTAACTCTGAGTGTGTCATGTTATTAAGCTGGAGAGTCTGCTAGTTGCTCATCACTGTTCAGTGACCACTGCCTGATGTCATATAACCTTGGCTGTTGAAAGTGCCATTAAACCTAAATAAACAAACAAACAATGAATACCTAATTATACAACACTACAGGAGAAAACTTCCACCAAGAGACAGGTCGATAATAAAATATATTAGGCTGCACGACTGCTTCCCAGTCAATTGTTGTCATCTGGGCTGGCATTTTTCGATTGTATTTTTTAGTAAATTAGTTTCTCACAGATGCTCCATTAATGGACATGTTTTCTGCTTACAGAATTCAGAATCTAAAAATATGATGGAAAACATGAATGATATATAGTTTATCAATTTTTATTATTAAATGTTTTTGTGGGGTGAGGGTATTTTACATAAATTTCAGCCCTGACAAGCACATTGCCATAAATGGCCATGTGGGCAGGCTTGAGAATCAGAAGTTTTAGGAAGTGTTTTGCCTAACATGAGTATTACTTTTAATCTTTACAGTTAAAACTAGAAGTCCTGTCATGAAATGCGCACAAATAGCACGTTGATCTGTGCGTTAATGTGCGCGTTATGACCACAGTAAGGCTATCAAATTCTGTACATATGGCCTGTAAACAAGCAATGTTTCAGCCAATGGACCTCCGGGTAACCCGGAGGTCCATTGGCAGAAACATTGCATGTATTTGCCATGAGTAACCAGGAGAACCTGCCGTGATTTGGATGCCATTCGATATGGCAATCGTGCGCAATTCCAATGCGCAATTAAGCCTAGATAAGCGCTCTATTCGTGACAGGACTTCTAGTTTTAACTGTACTATTTTATTGCATACAATTGGAAAGAATGGTCATTTCTGATATGGTGGAATCATTCCACTTAATAGCCATTTTGAAAGTAAAAACATTCAGTTAACAGGAATATGCAATTAACCAGAATTGGTAAGTTTGCTTCATTCTAATTGGGGATTAATTCAATTATATCTTGTTTGACACAGCTCACTGAGCTCAGTCAAACATGATATAATAGATTAAAAATTTATACTGGTACAGTTAAAACTAGAAGTCCTGTCACGAATCGTGTGCTTATCTAGGCTTAATTGCACGTAGGAATTGCGCGCAGTTGTCATATCGAATGGCATCGAAAGCACAGCAGGTTCTCCTGGTTACTCATAGCAAACAGAGGCAATGTTTCTGCCAATAAACCTCCGGGTTACCCGGAGGTCCATTGGCAGAAACATTGCTTGTGTGCAGGCCATATGTGCAGAATGTGATATCCTTACTATGGTCATAACGCGTTGATTAACGCGCAGATCAACGTGCTATTTGTGTGCTTTTCATGACAGGACTTCTAGTTTTAACTGTAGTACTGAGGCCAAATATGCCTCTAATGCTTGGGAAAAGTACAGTACAGGACAAAATAAGTTGTAGCATAACCACAATAAAATAAGAATACTGCTGCTTCTGCACTGTTAAAAAAATCAGAATCTAACATCATTTTCTGGAACGCTCTCACTGAGAGCTTTCCAGAAAATGATGTCAGATTCTGATCTGATCAGTGCATGAAGAGAAAGATACATAGTTTACAGTGGTTATACTACAACTTATATTGACTTGTACTGTATTGGTTGTTTGCAGACTTTTTTTAACAAAAGGTATTGCTAAATGCACTCCCCCCCCACTCCACCCCCCACCAATACCACCCCCCCCCCCTCCCCACCACACCACTGCAGTGCTGGACCGATGAAGCATAATGAAAATTTTATAAAATAACTCAGGTGAAAAAAAGAGTGAGCAACTTCATTCAACATGACTGTGGCAGAAACAGGTCAGCCCAGGGATACCACATGCTGAATTTCATTGAAATCCATCCACTGACTGCTGAGATATGGATCCAGACAGACAGACAGACAGACAGACAGACAGACAGACAGACAGACAGACAGACAGACAGACACATGTAATACAGTATACCCCCAAAATCTTCAAGAGTAGGGGAATAATAATATATTTTTCATTCAATTAATAGAGATTTACTCAACGCAATTAATACGGCAATTTGTTCTAAAGGAACAGTAAATGGTTTGGTGTTTGGAAATTATATGCAATTAAAAGATTTATTTTATTAGACAATTAAGTCTGACCATGCATAGTATTTTGAACTAATGAACCAGAAACACCATAAATAATATTATATACTGTACTCACCTGTTAATAAGTCCATAATCGAAAATACGCCCAGCAAACAACTTTTCTGATTTCACTTTCCGAGTCCCCTCCTTGAAATAAGCCCAATCCCTGACTTAAGATGACAATATCGACAGCAGTCATGCTGGCAAGTTGTTACAGCGGAAAAACAGAACACCTCACACAAAGTAGATTATATTAAAATTTGTTATTACAATTGTCCTTTTGCAAATGTTTAAAACAAACTTCAGCAAACCTATATCATGTGACTCCTCATTGGAACGAACTCAATAAGCTCGTTCCAATGAGGTGTCACATGATATCATTTGGTTGAAATTGTTTTAATTTCTTTTTTTCTGCTGTTCATTTTGTAAACTATGAGGGTATATGTGTATGATTTGTTAGACGAAGGGTTAACAGGCCTTGCATTCTTTAGGAGTGCAGGAGTGCTGCAAGCCTACTGCACACCTAGAAAAAATTGAGGGCGGCAATTTTTTGCACCCTTGATTTTCTGGAATGCCAGTCCTGTTTAGGACTGCCTTTAAAATGTATTATCATTTGTCAATGTTGCACTGATTCAGAATAATTCATGACCCATTTTCTGTGTCGCATTTGGATACATTTTGAGTATAGAAGACAGTCATATAAGAATTGAGTGCAACATTTTTAATAATGAGAAGATGTATGTGCCAATTTTTCCACTATGAAGCTGAATGTAGTACAATTTTTCTGTCACAATAGTAATACCTTGAAGTGAATATAACCAAAATAGCATACAAGTATAGCATTCAAAATCCCAGGTGCAATTGCACTACCAAGCAATTTGAGGAGGGCAATTGTTTTGCACTCCTTAATTTTCTAGAATGCCAGGCCTGGGTTAATGCATCTTTGTTCTTTGACAGAGTCACCTAACTTTGTGTCAACTTTGTGTCCACATTCTCCTGCATAATTTATCTCTCAAAATTAAGCCCACCCATGTGCTCTTGCCCTCTTTTATTTCATGCACCCCCTGGGCTTATTCCCGGGTCACTACGCTAGGTAATTTTCACAGAATAATTAAATAATATACTTACGAGTGACACTGAAACAAGTCAACATCCTCCAGAAATCGAAAACAAAACATTCCACCAAAACATGCAGTTCAGCCAAAGATAAGAAGAATTGTGGAAAACAAATCCTGCACTAACTTTTATTTTCTATATCTTGTATAAATATTAAGACAAATTTATTAGCTGAGAATTTTAGATAAAAACTGCTTTTCCACAATGTTTTTTTCCGACTGTCACACAAGCTTGATCTCAGATGGCTGCCGATGCAATGTAAAGCATTTAAAGAGAGGAAATCGAACTGTTATATTGAACATATTAACTGATTTGATAACCATTATGTTAAACTTCTTTTAGAATGGTTGAAATAACAGCCAATATTGATTTGGTATTCAGCAGCCGAAGGATATACTGTGATGAAATGTGTCACTAAAACAATCCCTAATTCAGTCGTGATCTTAGATCTATGATACAGGAATAAGACAGCAATCAAAAAAAATCTGTGCAACAACAAATATGTCAATCAGTGCCATCCTGCTGGCTTTTCTTGTCTCCTTATGGAAGTACACATGAAAAAGCTTTCAATGACAGAACGGTTTTCTCACAAATTCTCTCCATGAATCCATCATCCCAGTTTAGTCTGAGCAGAGTGATCTATCAATGTCATTGTACAATATGAAGAGCTCAGAGGGGTTTTTCCAACAATAATCGTTTAACCCTTTAGGCCTAATAAAGTTAAGAATCTGTTTCTCAGGCCCTCCCACATGGGTCTTTTGGCTGCTGCATTCTCTCTTTTTATAACCAATGCAAACTTAAAAAATTAACAATTAAATGGTTTATGTTTGATATTTTACCCAAATTAACAAAATTGATAAATTTTTCCCTTGAGTGCAACAAGGCTTTGCAATGCTTTAACATCGCAAAGCCTTCTCGCACTCAAGGAACAAAATACACCACCACCCATGCTATTCTGTACATTATGAGGCTAAAACCTAAAACATACTGGTTTTCGTCAGATCACCGAAGTTAAGCAACATCGAGCCCGGTTAGTCCTTGGATGGGTGAATGTCCAAGCGATCGATTCGGACTCCCGTGTTGTGTCCTTGGGCTGCACATCGATGGTGTGCATGTCTTCAACCAATCTAACCCTGCCTGTGCTGCAGTGCGGAGTTACAATGTTGGGGAGCTAGCAGCTGCTTGTCGATGCTCGGTGGTTCTCTACAGGTACTCCGTCTTCCTTCACCCATAAAACTGTCAATGACATGATATTACCTTGGCTGTTAAACTGTCGTTAAACCCTAATGAATAAATATACCAAAAATATGAACTTTTGATTGTAAAGAAATAATTACAAAAATAAAAATAAAATAAAAAAATGCCCACCTGCATGCAATTTGAAATGGCCCGAGAAACAGAAGATCTACTTTGTGGGACCTTACCTAACAGAATATTAAATGATTTTCAAGAAAAGTATATGTGGGATATACCTTCAGTTTTGAGTAGGTACAGTATGGTTGCTGTAGACTGGTCACTTTCCACGAGTGGGCACTATTTCCACGGACACAATAATATTAGATTTCAGACACTAATTATAGGAATAATCATAAAAAATTGATTAATGAAGAACCGACCAGGTACAACCCAGTGCTTCATTAATTAAAATTTTCCTGATGATGATTTTTATCACCTGGTAAAGGCATGCATGGACATCACTGCCCACTTGTGGATTACAACTAGTCCATGTACCAGAATGACTGCAAGGAAATATTTATGGCAACCATGGAAAGAGGGGATAAAGAAAAAGATTTATGTGCATCGCGTAAAGGGTTAAACAGGGTTCATTTCTATGTCTCTGAGAGATACAAATCCAGGACATTTTGGAGTCATTTTCAACAACTTTCCAGGGTTTTCACACATAATTATTTTAACCATGTTAACTCTCTACAGTTAAAATTAGAAGTCCTGTCACGAAATGCGCACAAATAGCACATCGATCTGCACGTTATGACCGTAGTAAGGCTGCCAAATTATGTACATATCGCCTGTGTACAAGCAATGTTTCAACCAATGGACCTCCGGGTAACCCGGAGGTCCATTGGCAGAAACATTGCCTGTGTTTGCTATGAGTAACCAGAAGAACCTGCCATGCTTTGGATACTATTCGATATGGCAATTGCGCGCAATTTCTACGTGCAATTAAGCCTAGATAAGCGCACATTTCGTGACAGGACTTCTAGTTTTAACTGTAGCAACATCTCTGTTTTATGGGTGGAAAAAGCAAGAGTAGCTGGAGAGAACCACTGAGCAGTGGGTTTGATTTTATTTGATACCCTACACCGTAACCAAAACAGTTAGAAATTCAACCCCTTACAACACCCCCACTCCCCCCCCACCCCTCACTGGGGAACCCACCCACCACCACTCTAACTTCAAACTCTCCAGCCACATTCCTGTTTTATGGGTGGAAAAAGCAAAAGTAGCTGGAGAGAGCCATTGAGCAGTGGGAGAAAATGTCAGACTTTCCAATTTACTAACCATGTGCAAATAAAATTAGCATATGTGTGCCAATTTTGTTTATGTAGCTGAATGTAGTACAATTTTTCAGTCACAATAGTAATACCTTGAAGTGAATATAACCAAAATAGCATACAAGTATATGCATTAAAAATCCCAGGTGCAATTGCACTACCAAGCAATCTGAGGAGGGCAATTGTTTTGCACTCCTTGATTTTCTAAAATGCCAGGCCTGGATTAATGCATCTTTGTTCTTGACAGAGTCACCTAACTTTGTGCCAACTTTGTGTCCACATTCTCCTAAATAATTTACCTTTCAAAAATAAGCCCACCCATGTACTCTTGCCCTCTTTTATTTCATGCACCCCCTGGGCTTATTCCCGGGTCATTACGCTAGGTAATTTTCACAGAATAGATAAATAATATACTTACGAGTGACACTGAAACAAGTCAACATCCTCCAGAAATCAAAAACAAAACATTCCACCAAAACATGCAGTTCAGCCAAAGATAAGAGAACTGTGGAAAACAAACCCTTTACCCAATGCACACAATACTAAAATTTATTATTTTGCATATTATTTTTTCAAACTTTTCAAAAAATTTCAACAAAACCATATCACATGACCCCTCATTGGATCGAGTTCGATGTCATAAAAATCAGCAGCAGCAAAATTTTAAATAATGAAGCACCGGGTTGAACCCAGTGCTTCATTAATTAAATTTTTGATTATTATTCCTATAATTAGCAATTGGAATTTAATATTATTGTGTCTGTGGAAATCTTGCCCACCCGTGGAAAGTGAACAGTCCACGGCGGCTGTACTATACATTTTGACCAAAATGAGCGAAGAAATTTCCAGATATATTTTAATCTTTAAGGACTTTCCATGGGGTTTTCCAAGAATGTCCAATTTTCAAGAACTTTCAAGGACCTCAAAATTTTATTTTTAAAATTCAAGAACTTTCATTTACGCATACTTTAAAGAACCTGCTCAAACTCCATTAAACTGAAGGATATACACATAAAAGTTCTATGTTCTATTATCCCTCCATTGACAACTAAGAACAGCCCTCTAAGAGCTTTCCAAGAAATGTAATAGAAAAAGAATGCTGTCTGTAAAGAAAATTTAGATCAAATTTTTGCCAGATAATAATCTCTCCCCAACCCCTCCACTGAAATACACTATTCATTTTGGAACTTGGAAATACAAGAGAATTTATTCTAATTATAATGAATGGTAACCAAATAGGACTATATAAAAAATACAATAGAAATGTTCTCATTCTATTTTTCTTTAATACTTTTTTTTTAAATTTTCAGATGAAATGATATTGTCAAGGAATGGAAAGTTGATATCTTCCTTGCAAAACTCCAGTATACATTACGTAGTTATTTAAAAAGTTCATGTTTATGCCTAAAAAAGTTAAAAATCTGTTTCTCAGGACCTCCTAGTTGGTCCTTTTGGCTGCCACATGCTCCCTTTTTTATAACCAATGCAAACTTACAAAAAATAAAAATAAAATGGTTTATGTTTGATATTTTACCCAAGTTAATAAAACTGATAAATTTGTCCCTTGAGTGCAACAAGGCTTTGCAATGCTTTAGCACTGCAAAGCCTTCTTGCACTCAAGGGACGAAATACACCAACACCCATGCTATTCTGTAGATTATGAGGCCTAAAACACAAAACAAACCAAGAACATGAACTTTTGCTGGCAAAGAAATAATTACAAAAATAAAAAATAAAATAAAAAACTGCACACCCACATGCAATTTTACAAAAAAATGGCCTGAGAAAAAGAAGATCAACTTTGTAGAGCCTTAGTATTTTTTTTTTAATTTTCAGGTAAAATGATATTGTCAAGGCATGGAAAGTTGATATTTTCCTTGCAAAACTCCAATATACATTATGCAGTTATTTAAAAAGTTCATGTTTAACTTAACTGTTTCAATGCCAAACTTCATCTACATGTATGTAGCTCAGAATATCTTGCCTCATTCCTGGAGGGATTTTTTAAATCATAAGCTCATGATATAACACTATGTGGCATACTGTTGGAAAAGGATAAGAGCCCTTTCCAACCACTGGCCTCCAACAGCATTTTGTCATATGGACCAGGCTAACAGCTATCATCTCAAAATTTTCCAACATGGCGAAGAGAGAGTTGAACTTGAATTCTAACTCAATACTTCTTTAAGACAAAAATAAATGAAATTAATTAATTCTTTAAAATAATGAAAATGTCAATGACACTGCAGCCTCACTTGACTGTGTGTAGTGTTTGATGAAAAGGATAATGTTCAACAGAGCCTGAAATAACCGTCGGACATTGGACATGTCCAATCAAATTTGCAGTCAGACAAAAATAAAAATCCACACTGTATCAAACCAATTTTAGCCAAGTTGTATCCATACACACATTCACAGTCGCATAATGATCCAAAAAATTCAAAAATCGCGCACTGGAAAATTCAAAGATCATGCACTGGCATATTTCTATTGTCATAAGTGGCTCAATAGCTGAACATGCGTACACGCCCAGTACAATAAACCATGACGTGTTTCCACTGCGACAATATCACACATTCAGTTTCGTTTTATTTAATTTATCAACAGTGTATCAACGGACAAAGATCAACTGACAAAATTGAATTAATCGATTCAATTTTGTGTCAAAGGAAGAAATGGCACATTACGAGAAGGATATTTTTGTCATGAATCCTGAAGTTCATGCTATAAATGATAGCATCAACTTCAGGATTCATGACGAAATATTCTTGTATAAAACAATACAGTTTCACTGAATTCACTTTTACAATAACACTAATCACTACACAAACACTTATCTGCATAGCTAGTGATGACTTCGTTTTCATCCGTTCAATAAAATTTATGAAACAGGAAAAACTGTTGTTGAATGTCTGAGAATGCACCAGTGAACACCATTTACAAAGCAAGTTTTAAAAAAAAATTTCAACCTCAGGAGGGGACACTAAACCTACCCCGGCTCAGCACTGTGCCTCAGCCGATGCTACGCATCAGGTGACATGATATACTCTTTGTATTTTTCACATTTATGCTTATTTCAAGCACTGATGTTCAATTTTTATGAAAGGATTAGGGAGCATGGTGGCTCAGTAGGTAGGAGTACAGGCTGCAAGCCGAGAGGTCCTCAGTTCGAATCCCACCTGCGGCACCCGCATTGTGTCCTTGGGCAAGACACTTCATCCCCTCCTCCCACATGGGGGCAAGGTGGCATTGTGTACTAAGGTGCACTGTACATCGATGGTGCACTTGTCTTCAACCAATGCTAACCCTGCTTGTGTAGAGTTAGTATGTTGGGGAGTCTGACAGTTACTTACCATTTCTCAGTGGTTTTCTCTGGGTAGTCTGGCTTCCTCCACCCATAAAACTGTCCGACACGGGGTGACCCTGGATGTCAAAAGTGTCATTAAACCCCCATAAATACAGTACGTGGAGAGTGTATTATCACTAAATCACCCGCAGAGTGGAGATTCCACCCAAGCAATAATTGCAAATCTGTTGCAAAGCATAACAAGCACCAGCGAAGTTCCAGCCAATGGATCTCCGGGTTATACCCTGAGGTCCACTGACTGAAACATTGCTTGTGTTTTTTGTCCACATGCTCAGAATTTGAAAGGGATACTTTGGGTGAAACATCCACTCTATGGGTGATTTAGTTACAATCCACCCTCCACATACTATAAATAAATAAATGAATGATTTATGAAATAAGACAAGAATTGTGATAATTGAGAATATGTTAAGTTCTGTACCCTACATGCTACGTTTTCAAAAAGAATAATTTAAGGTGCAGACTGTACTAAAGACATGAGGCCTAATGGTTGATGTGGCCCTTACAGTAAATGTATGTTAATCAAAGTTACCAAGTTACAGTAAAATCCTTTAAAAAAAAACTACCTGTAGAGTGTGGTAGAAAAATTAGGTTTGAGGCCTGCATGGGCGGCTGTACGGCTCTCATGGATGATCGATCTGAACCAAAACAGGAAAGGAATGTAGGTCATATGCTCATCCGGCGGTCACTGTTGACCCATCTTGACCAAAATGGGACAGTCTCATCTAGACACCATACTGAGTCATCCTACCAGGTTACAATGAAATCATTTCATAAATATGAACTGTAGACTGAGCTAAACAAAACTAGGTCACACACCCATGCGGTCATCGTGGTTGACCGATCACAACCAAAATATGACGTTCTCATCTAGACATTATACCGAGTCATCCTATCAATTTACAATGAAATCCCTTCAAAAATATGGATGGATGGATGGATGGATGGATGGGTGGGTGGGTGGGTGGGTGGGTGGGTGGGTGGGTGGGTGGGTGGATGGATGGATGGATGGATGGATGGATGGATGGATGGATGGATGGATGGATGGATGGATGGATGGATGGATGGATGGATGGATGGATGGATGGATGGATGGATGGATGGATGGATGGATGGATGGATGGATATTTAGTTATTTATTGGTGTTTAAGGTCACATATTTTTGCACAATGGCTAATCATGACCACAACATGAGTATCAACTCAAGACCAGAGGTGAGTATTAATAAGCCATGCTGCCAATTTTAGAGAGGATTTGCACCTCCCAAGCACTGGTGACTGGGTCCTATTTTACCAGTAAAACAGAGCCTGTTTACCGCAGTGAACAGGCACTGCTTCACTTCCCGGGGTTCCCATGGGGATGGACATTCTTACATGTTCTTACTTGTGGGGTTTTTGCTATGTTAAACCCTAACCCCACAAGGTTAAAAAATTAACCCCACAGTGCAAAAAATAACCACACAAGTGGCCATTGTATTAACCCAACCCCACAACTACTACTGACCCTAAATTGTAAACCCCATAATGTACCTCTGCTAAGCCTGGGCAGACAGACGGATGGACAGACAGATGGACAGATGGAGGGACAGATGGACAGGCAGATGGATGTACAGATGGATGGATGGATGGATGGATGGATGGATGGATGGATGGATGGATGGATGGATGGATGGATGGATGGATGGATGGATGGATGGATGGATGGATGGATGGATGGATGGATGGATGGATGGATGGATGGATGGATGGATGCAACTACTGATTAAACCAATTCAGTCTTCTTTGACAAAGCTCACTGAGAGATGACAAACTGGACTGAATTGCTTAACTTCCTAGATGAATTTTTTTATTGGGGTTTGACATTTTTGACAGCCAGGATCACCTCATGTTGGACAGTTTTATGCGTGGAGGAAGCCAGAGTACCTGAAGAGAACCACAACTGTTCCACAACATACAAACTCCACACATTCAGGGTTAGCATTGGTTGAAGACTGGTGCACCCTTCGATGTGCAGCAATGCTACTGTGCCCCCATGTGGGCAATCAGGATTAAGTGCCTTGACCAAGGACACAATGCAGTTACCTCTGGTGGGGATCGAACCGTGAACCTTTCGGTTTGAAGTTCAATCCCATAACCACTGAACCACCACACTCTCTTCCTACATGTAGTTATATACAGGCTTGGATTTCTGAAAAATCCAGGGTGGCAATACATCGCTCACCTGGAACCTACTTAGGCGAGCAAATTGCTCTCCTGAAATCTTTTTCATTTTTTTGCTTCATAAAGATCTTCTAAAGACTTAGTTAACCCCCTGCACACTGATGTCAAAATATCTAAATTTTAGACAGAAAAAATTTCCCATAATGCAACTAGAAATTTAACCAATTCAATCCCATTTGACAGAGCTCATTGAGCTCTGTCAAACAAGATTGAATTGGGTAAATTTCTAGATGCATTATGGGAAAAAACAGCTTCCTGAAATTTTGGTATTTTGACATCAGAGTGAAGGGTGTTAATACTGGGTTGGGTAATTTCTCCTTCGAGTGCATTCAAGCCAATCAATTTTAAATGAATTAATAAAATGTTAATGAATGAACCTGTATTCATTTTTTACTATCCCCTCCACCCCCAGTGTTGTCAAATCGATCAAGAAGTTCAGGGGGACTGGTACATGTAGTGGCCGACACACACATGTACCCAGCATATTCTGTACACACGTTCCATGGTCCATCACCATCGAAAATAGCTGAAAGTAGGTGAGCAAAAAAATGAAAGTGTCAATGACACTGTAGCTCAACTTGTCAAGATAAAGACAAAGACATGTACATGTATAGTATGTGATACAGCAATGACAAACATCTAGGTAATGACCTGATAACAAAGGTACATATAAAGTATTGTAACGGTCTGTACATAAATACTGACCGTTGCCTGTAACAAATGTATAGGTAAAGTATTGTAGAGGTGGGTGACAGTCAGATGCTAAACTAGAAAAGAAATCTTTGCGTCCCAGAATGGGTCTGACTGAACCCCAAAATATTTGTTCTCACAGCACAGTGATAACAAAGGCACCCCAAAACACACTCATTCCTGTCCCAAGATGAAAACAAAGGTACCCAAGAAGTTTCGTGAAGATCAGTTCACAAATATGAGCTGTGTAGAAGTTGTGACAAAAAACTGATTGGACCTAATTTCGGTACAAAATGGCCACTGGCTGCCATCTTGAATTTTGGACCGCACCCAGAAACACTCATTCTCGTCCCAAGGTGATAACAAAGATACCCAAGAAGTTTTGTGAAGATCGGTTCATAAATACAGCCTCTAGCCCGAGCCGTATTGACATGTGCACTTACAGTGTATAAGTAGCACTGAATAAATCAAAGTTCATCTAATTTGCATAATTTCTGCACGAGAAAAAACCCTGTACTATATGTGATGTATTCCATGTTACTAAACATTCATACAAAAATTTATTCAAATCAGAACTTTCATACAGAAGTTCTGTACAAAAAACTGATTGCACTAATTTTGGTACAAAATGGCTGCTGGTGGCCATCTTGAATTTCGGACCACACCCAAAAACACTCGTTCTCATCCCACGGTGATAACAAAGGTACCCAATAAGTTTCGTAAAGATCGGTTCATAAATACGGCCTCTAGCCTGAGCCGTATAGAAGTTGTGTACAAAAAACTGATTAGACCTAATTTCGGTACAAAATGGCCACTGGCAGCCATCTTGAATTTTGGACCGCACCCAGAAACACTCGTTCTCGTCCCAAGGTGATATCAAAGGTACCCAAGATGTTTTGTGAAGATCAGTTCATAAATACAGCCTCTAGCCCGAGCCGTATTGACATGTGCACTTACAGTGTATAAGTAGCACTGAATAAATCAAAGTTCATCTAATTTGCATAATTTCTGCACGAGAAAAAAACCCGTATTATATGTGATGTATCCCATGGTACTAAACATTCACACAAAAAATTATTCAAATCAGCGCTTTCATATGGAAGTTCTGTGCAAAAATCTGATTGCACCAAATTTTGTACAAAATGGCTGCCATCGGCCATCTTGAATTTCGGACCACACCCAAAAACACTCGTTCTTGTCCCACGGTGATAACAAAGGTACCCAAGGAGTTTCGTAAAGATCGGTTCATAAATACGGCCTCTAGCCCGAGCCGTATTGGCATTTGCACTTACAGTGCTGAAAGTAACACCAAAAAACATCAAAATTAGTCTAATTTGCACAATCTACGCACGAGAAAAAAACCCGTATTATATGTGATGTATCCCATGGTGCTAAACATTCATACGAAAAATTATTCAAATCAGAGCTTTCATATGGAAGTTCTGTACAAAAAAAAAATTTCTGCATCATCGGTACAAAATGGCTGCTGGCAGCCATCTTGAATTTCGGACTGCACCCAAAAACACTCGTTCTCATCCCACGGTCATAACAAAGGTACCCAAGAAGTTTCGTAAAGATTGGTTCATAAATACGGCCTCTAGCCCGAGCCATAGCAGCTTGGCACTTACAGCTCTGAAAGTAACACTAAATAAATCAAAGTCAGTCTAATTTGCATAATTTACGCACGAGAAAAAAACCCGTATTATATGTGATGTATCCCATGGTACTAAACATTTATACAAAACTTTATTCAAATCAGAACTTTCATACAGAAGTTCTGTACAAAAAACTGATTTTTGCATCATCGGTACAAAATGGCCGCTGGCAGCCATCTTGAATTTCGGACCACACCTAAAAACACTTGTTCCCGCCCCAGGGTCATAACAAAGGTACACAAGAAGTTTCGTAAAGATCGGTTCATAAATACGACCTCTAGCCCGAGCCATAGCCAATTGTTGACATACGGACAGACGGATAGACGGCCAGACGGACAGACGGACGGACGGACGGATGGACGGACAGACAGACGACGGACGACGGGCCATGACAATAGCTCAAATTTGACTTCGTCAAAGTTGAGCTAAAAATGCTTATGCCAGATTAAGTTGTGTGAGCAGTTAAGGCAAGCTGAAAATCGCTTGCGTCAAAATTCCATGACTGTTTATAATGGGATAAAATGCAGGTTGAAATTTTGATATTTCACTATCAGTGTATAGAGGATTAACCCTTTGATACTTTTGTACATCTTATGACGTACGAAATCAAACAGCGCGTTGATACTTCTGCACGTCTTATGACGTACAAAATCAAACAGCGCCTTGATACTTTGTGGTCATTTGTTTTGTTATTATTTTTCGATTTTTTAAAGTTTTAACCTCAATTCCCATTTTCTCTTGAATAGTGCTCAGTGACAAACGTTGAGCTAAATGTTATCGCCGCTTAAAATACTGATATAATCCTACTGTCAAGACGTCTTAACTGGTTGAGTGCAAGAAGCCACTATCAAGACATTCAAAAAATGAGGATACCAGAGCAAAAGCCAACACTTTCCTTTCTTATATTTCATATTCAGTCAAAAACAAATATATTTTGTTTATATAAATTGGAGGCACTCTCCAATAATTTGTAATAAAACAAGTTTTGAATAACAAATTCAGACCAACAAAATAATCTAGCCCTCAACCAGATAATCACTGATGTGAAAAATATCTTGTTATTTGTACTTTCCGACGTTTGACGTCGCATTTTGAAAAACGTTGAAGAAACTGAATTCCCAGTGACGTTTGAACGTCAGGATAATAACTGAAGTATCAAAGGGTTAATGTCATTTTCGGCATGACAGATTATATCATGATGACCTCAAGATAAATTTTCCTCATCTGCTGGGTAAAGGGTTTGGAGAGTAATACATCAAGTGAGTAATAGTTCACTACCTCTTAAGTATTTGGTTTGTGATTCTCTCAGACAGGAATTGTTGTCAATGCAAACAATCTTTTAGCATGGATCATAATGCAGGAGCAGATATTGTGAACTTAGTGTATGCGCTTCATTGTTTGCTGACCATGCTGGTGCATTTAAATGAAAGGCATGGATTCCAAAATAATCATTTAATTACTGTGACTTTCTAGTTGTAATTAACTTTATTCCAATTCCTGAGGTACCAAGCAAATTATCTTTAACACTGTGCATAATGACGAAATAACAAAACTTCAATCCGTAAATTTTTCCCAGAATGCAATTAGGAATTTAACCAATTCAATCTTGTTTGACAGAGCTCATTGAGCTCTGTCAAACAAGATTGAATCGGTTAACTGGTTGAGTTCTGGAAGCCACTATCATGGCTCTATTTAAAAGTGCTGGAAGCAATTTTAGTGGCTTTACACCATATGCATTAGCTTGATGTTCGCTCATCAATAGAAAGTAAAAATGTTATATAAAATTGTTTAGTTGCAATTTATTGGAGAGTGCTGATGGCAAACAATTATTTATGAACAAAATCTTGATAAGCTAAGGCTACTCTTACTGGTAGCATGGTAGGGCTGCACGATATTCAAAACTGAATACCAGTATCGGTAATAAAAAAAATACCGCGGTATACCGGTATATCGAAAACTGTTCAGATATATGAACACAAGTACCACAATCGAGACTCCAGGCATCACAGTCGGAACAAATTAGCATGCCTTGATGATGCGGTTTGAAAAACCTTTATATAATGCAGATGATATCAAAATTTATTATTTTTAAAATTAGTTTATCAGATTTCCCCCTAAAGATTTCAACAGAACTACATGTATATCATGTGACCCCCTCATTGGAACGAGCTCGTTCCAATGAGGGGGGTCACATGATTTAGTTTTGTTGAAATTTTTGAAAATTATTTTTTCAACTGCTTAATTTGTATATTACGGGGGCATAAGCAGACGATTCCTTGGATAAAACTCAAGACATCTTGAAAATTAAATTGAGAGTAAATAAATAATGACAATAAACCGATATGTTTGATATTACACCGGTATTCAATCAATATTGGTTTGAATACCAGTATATATCGGTTTATCGATATACCGTGCAGCCCTATAGCTTGGTATCTTTTGGAAAAAAATACCCACATTTCAAATCACCTTTAAAAATAATTTAGCACTCAACCAGTTAAATTCCCAGTTGCATTATAAGAAAAAAATGCTGCTTTTACGAATTTTGCTGCTAATATAACTTGAAGATAGTGACTGCAATATTTTTTCCCATTTTATTTATTGGTGTTTAAGGTCACCTTCAGCATCTATGGCATCTATGGCATCTATGGCTATATCCCAGAGGCATTACGGGAAAAAGTTGCTGTTTAAAGTTTAAGAATTTTGACATCCATTTGCTAATATAACTTGAAGACAGTGATTGCAATATTCTTTCCTATTTTTTTATTTATTGGTGTTTATGGTCACTTTCAGCATCTATGGCCATATCATGATCACAACATAGGTATGAAGTCAAGTTTAGTCAATCATTTATACTTGTGCTGATCACATCAGAGGGCTTCCACCCCAGTTATTGTTTCTGAGTCCTATTTTAGCAGTAAAGCAGAACTTGTTTACAGCAGTAAACTTCCTGTGGTTCCCAAGGGAATTATTTTTCCTAAATTATTTATTTATTTATTGGTGTTTAAGGTAACACTTATTTTTGCACAATGGCTAATCATGACCACAAGTATCAACTCAAGACCAGGGGTGAGCGGTAATAGGCCATGTTGCCCATTTTAGAGAGGGTTTGCACCTCCAAAGCATTTGTGACTGGGTCCTAATTTACAAGTAAAACAGAGCCTGTGTACCACAGTGAACAGGCACTGCTTCACTTCACGGGTAAAAAATTAATCATTGAGTAAAACCTGAATTAATTAAAACAAAGACCATACTAGAGGATAAATTGAGGGAGAAGTCACTTCTCCCTGTACAGACTTTAGGGAGACGTCAACTGAAAAAAGGGAGAAGTGAGTACATGGGCATTCAGGATGAAGTGCCTTGCAGTAATTGCATTACAAATCCCACTTGAAAAACTAGAACTATCACTGAAGGTGATTAATACCCCCGCTTTGGGTTTTTAGAGGAATGCACTTCTGATCATGTAGGCGAAGGCCATAAGGAAATGTATACATAAAGATCATTTTTTGTTGTTGAAATTTGTATTTGCATGTGGCCTTCCACAGAACAGCACTGAATACTTAAAGAGCCCACACATATATGGTTTACATTTGGAAAAACACATTTACAATGTGCAACATGTATTCAAAATCAGTTCATTAATGTAGGAGGAGTTGCACACACAAGAATCCCATTTGAAAACCCATAATAAATCCAAGTTAAAGGGAGATAACCTGGTTAAAATTGTCGCAGATCAAAAATTTGGGAATATGCGTATGTTCACTTAGTTGTGATAATGTTTGAAAGGTTTCGTCAAAATTGATTGATAAATGTAGGAGGAGTTGCACGCACAAGAATTTCATGTAGAAACCCATAATAAATCTAAGTTAAAGGGAGATAACCTAGTTAAAATTGCCACAGCTCAAAAATTTTGGAATATGCGCATGTTCACTTAGTAGTGATGATGTCTGTAAACTTTCGTCCAAATTGACTGATAAATGTAGGAGGAGTTGCGCACACAAGAATTTCATGCAGAAACCCATATTAAATCAAAGTTCAAGAGAGATAACCTGGTTAAAATTGTCGCAGATCAAAAAGTTTGGAATATGCACATGTTCACTTAGTGGAGTTTGAAAGGTTTCATCAAAATTGGTTCATTAATGTAGGAGGAGTTGCGCACACAAGAATTTGTTCGAATGGAAAGACATAATAAATCTAAGTCAAAGGGAGATAACATGGTTAAAATTGTCACAGATCAAAAATCTTGGAATATGCGCATGTTCACTTAGTAGTGATGATGTCTGAAAAGTTTTGTCCAAATTGATTGATAAATGTAGGAGGAGTTGCGCACACAAGAATTTCATGTAGAAACCCATATTAAATCAAAGTTCAAGAGAGATAACCTGGTTAAAATTGTCGCAGATTAAAAAGTTTGGAATATGCACATGTTCACTTAGTAGAGATGATGTTTGAAAGGTTTCATCAAAATCGGTTCATTAATGTAGGAGGAGTTGCGCACACAAGAATTTGTTCGGATGGAAAGACATAATAAATCTAAGTCAAAGGGAGATAACCTGGTTAAAATTGTCGCAGATCAAAAATCTTGGAATATGCGCATGTTCACTTAGTAGTGATGATGTCTGAAAAGTTTTGTCCAAATTGATTGATAAATGTAGCAGGAGTTGTGCACACAAGAATTTCATGTCCGGAAAGACGTACGGACGGACGTACGGACGTACAGGGCGATTCCTATATAGCCCCCACTTCTTCGAAGCGGGGGTATAATAATTTAGCTCTCAAACCAGTTAATTCATTTGCTAAAAATATTATATGTGGGAAGATATTTTCCATTTCCATAATTTTGCAGTGATGGAACCTGCATAAAAATGCAATAACCACTACCGTGGAATTTTCATGCCTGAAGCATCCATGGCTATATCATAACTGCAACACAAGTGTACAGTCAAATTTAGCCACTTATTTATACATTTACTGGAGTTTAACGGCACTTTTGATAACCAGGGTCACCTCGTGTCAGACAGTTTTACGGGTGGTGGAAACCAGAGTACCCAGAGAGAACCACTGAGGAATGGCGAGCAACTGTCAGACTCCCTCAATATACTAACACCTCACAAGCAGGGTTAGCATTGGTTGAAGATAGGTGCACCATCGATTTGCATTATGCCTCAGTACACAGCACCACTGTGTCCCACATGGGCAATGGGGGTGAAGTGTCTTGCCCAAGAACACAATGCAATTGCCGCAGGTGAGATTCGAACCGAGGACCTCTCGGCTTGCAGCCTGCACCTCTACTAACTGAGCCACCGAGCCCACTTATTGAAGTAAATAAGTGCAGCACAATTTCCCAGGGTTCCTACAGGGATGCTTGTCGTGTTAGAAAACAGGTAAATGTTTCAATGGTTTTATGTGACAACATGTACATCAGAACATTTTCAGGGTTGTAAAACATACCCCATGCTAAAATGAGTCCTCAGTATGTTAAATAATTTCTTTACCTTATTCTACCTGACATAAACTTCCTCTTCAAACTTAAGTTGATGAATAATTTAACCCTGCTGCTTTTATATTGCTCTGTAAAGGTTGTCCCAAGTGTATTCTTCCTTGAGAACTTGACTAGTAGGATGCTTTTATCTTGACGAACGGAGTTCAGGTGAGGGTATATTGGAATCGCTTTGTCTGTCCAACCATCCATCCATCCGGCCATTCATCTGTCCATCCATCTGTCTGTCTAGGCTTAACAGAGGTACATTGTGAGGTTTACAATTTAGGGTCATTGGTAGTTTTGGGGTTGGGTTAGTACAGTGGCCACTTGTGGAGTTAATTTTTTTACCATGTGGGATTAGGGTTTAACATGGGAAAAATCCCACAAGTAAGAATGTGTAAGAACTTCCGTCCATCCGTCCATCTGTCCGCCATCCTCATCCGTCCATCCATATCCATCCATCTGTCTGTCTGTGTAAGTCGTGTCCGGCTCAATACTTTTGATGGCCTTGCCTTGAAGCATATTAATGATACTTGGTATTAATGTTGCCCACCACCAGAGGGTGTGTTGTGAATAAGGTTGGAATGCCTGTCTACAATGTCAAGTTCACAGATTCAGTTCAAGTTCACATACCCCCCACAGCGAGCAACTGTCAGGTTTCCAAACATACTAACTCCACACAAGCAGGGTTAGCATTGGTTGAAGACAAGTGCACCACTGAAGTGTAGTACACCTTAGTACACAGCATCACCATGCCCCCACGTGGGAAATGGGGGTGAAGTGCCTTGCCCAAGAACACAATGCGGTTGCCACAGGCTGGGATTCAAACCGAGGACCTCTCTGCTTGGTTCGATCCCCACCAGGGCAAGGCACTTAATCCTGATTGCCAACGCGGGGGCATGGTGGCACAGTGTACAAAGGCGTACTGCACGTCAATGGTGCACTTGTCTTCAACCAATGCTAACCCTGCTTGTGTGGAGTTAATACATTGGGGAGTCTGACAGTTGCTCACCATTGATAGGTGGTTCTCTCCAGCTATTCCGGCTTCCTCCATCCGTAAAACTGTCCAACACGAGGTGACCCTGGCTGTTGAAAGTGTCATCAAACCCCAATAACTAAATAAATAAATACCCCCTATAAATACCGAAACCAATACTGAACTCAAAATTCCAATACCACCCATCTCTAGGACTCATAAAATCTCCAAAGATAGAAATAGTTCATAAGGGTTAAATTAATTTACAACGTAGTGAATTTCAATTAAAAAGTAAACTAGTTCACCTATCTCACCTGTTCTCCATATTAAGTTGAGAACATACAATCTGTTAAGAAGACCATTATTCTGGAGCTTGAAGCTACATAAGTCTGTTATCTCCATAAACCATCAACTTTGAATTTTATGTTATCACCACAGGTTAGATGAGAAAAATAATTACACTGGTTGTACCACATATTAAATTCTCCATAAAGTCACATATTTCAAGATCCAATATATTCACAAAATACTTGCTAAAAATATTCAAATGAGATAGAATATTTTCAATTGATTGGATTTTTTTTTTATCTTTTCAATACTGTAAGCAATGAAAATATTCCAGTGCAAATATAAAATTGCAGTTATGATTAGAATTTGACACAGCTTAGCTGTAAGAGTAGAGAACTGTACAGAATATAATAAAACATGGATTTTCTTGCAGTCACAAATGAAAAAATTCTGGTACTTACCCAAAAACACTTGGTATTTTTTTTTTATTGCATGTGTTGCAATGTTTTAATTGCAGAAAGGGGAGCGTGGTGGCTCAGTGGTAGATTGTTGGAATTCTATGCTAGAGGTCCCGAGTTCAATCCCCGTCCGGGACGACCTGCGTTGTGTCCTTGGGCAAGGCACTTTATCCTGGTTGCCTACATGGGGGCACGCTGACGCCGTCTACTAAGGCATACTGCATGTCGATGGTGCACATGTCTTCAACCGCTGTAACCCTACTTGAGCAGAGCTTGAACAGTATTAGAATGTTGAGGAGCTGACAGTTGCTTATTGATCCTCGGTGGTTATCTCCGGGTACTCTGGCTTCCTCCACCCGTGAAACTGTCAAGGTCACGATTAGCCATTGTTCATAAGTATGTGACCTTAAACACCAATAAATAAATATAAATGATTTGAATTTAACTCAGCTTAGCTGTAAGAGTTGCTGACAGTTGCTTATTGATCCTCGGTGGTTATCTCCGGGTACTCTGGCTTCCTCCACCCGTGAAACTGTCAAGGTCACGATTAGCCATTGTTCATAAGTATGTGACCTTAAACACCAATAAATAAATATAAATGATTTGAATTTAACTCAGCTTAGCTGTAAGAGTTTATAACTGGGCAGAATCTAATAAAACATCTATTTTCACAAACAAACAGGCATGTCAAAGTACCGCTGGTACCAAGATGGGACAAAACCTGTCCCGCCGAAACCGGTACCAATACTGGAACAAATCAACAATTGGATGACATATCGCAATCAGATGGCAGAAATTCACATTCAAACCGCATCAGTCCCAAAGATCGCAAGACAAACATGGCATCATCCAATTATTCTGCGGTGAAAACAAAGTAATCATAAAGGACAGAGATCGTGCTTTATGATTACTTTGATGTTACCACAGAATAATTTCTTTGAAGTAGCCGATGACGGTGCTGCCAGTGTCTTTGATGCGACATATGGAAAGTCAAAATGGTCAGCCTTATCGAGTTGTGGTACAGACAGAACATGCACCTGTAGAGTGTTTTGATATGTTCAAAAGTATGTCATGCAAGTGTGCCATACATGATTATCAGCCTGTTTACCCTCGTTCAATTAGGAATTTCTCCATAAAATAATTTTGTCGTGGTACCGGCGGGACAAAAGCTTCAGTACCGGTACTGGTGGGAGCATGAGGGAACCGGCAGTACAGGTACCGGTTGACATGCCTGGTCACAAATGAAAAACTTCTGGTACTCACAGCTAAAACTAGAAGTCCTGTCATGAAATGAGCACAAATAGCACGTCGATCTGCACGTTAATCTAAGCATTATGACCATATTAAGGCTATTAAATTCTGAACATATGGCCTGTGCACAAGCAATGTTTCAGCCAATGGACCTCTGAGTAACCAGGAGGTCCAATGGCAGAAACACTGCCTGTGTTTGCTACGAGTAACCAGGAGAACCTGCCATGCTTTGGATGC
Organism: Pictodentalium vernedei; assembly: GCA_031216915.1. Classification (NCBI taxonomy): domain Eukaryota; kingdom Metazoa; phylum Mollusca; class Scaphopoda; order Dentaliida; family Dentaliidae; genus Pictodentalium; species Pictodentalium vernedei. The sequence goes on from CM062297.1 coordinate 845,712,264, forward strand.
CATTCGATATGGCAATTGCACGCAATTCATATGCGCAATTAAGCCTACACTACTGCGAAAGCGACCGTTACATGAATATCCTAGGTCCGAGGTGAGACAAAAGTATTAAACCCACCCGATATTATGCGGACAATGACTGCAATAATTAAATTGGACAAGGCATTTGGAGTGAAAGGGATTAACTCCAGAGAGCGTAATCTCGGCATTACTTGTGAAATAGATTAGACCAAATAAACTACTGCATGTTGATGTCACAGAATATCAGAATGATAACCAGTCATCAATAATTTTCCGAATCATATTTATGTACATGTATGTTTGCGTCGGACAAATTTAAAAAAAAATTAATTCTGATTAAAAACGTAAATATTTTATGAGTGTTGGTAAATGTCATTTCGTGAGAATGTTGAGTTGTACAGTATTTCGACCACAAAATTGTGAGAGTCGTGCAAAATACGACAATAAGTACATGTACATCCTTTTCGTTCAGGTGCCCTAGAAATTAATTACAGCTGTAATCTGTTTGACCGAGAATCACAGCGCTTTTAATATCGTGTCGGACATTGACTCGAAAAACAAATGCCAATATTAGCCGGCGACTTCTCTAAGATCTTCAGTGAAGATATCGTGGACCTGGGATATTCATGTAATGGTCGCTTGCACAGTAGTGTAGATAAGCACATAGTCCGTGACAGGACTTCTAGTTTTAACTGTACTCAAAAACACTAGGTATTTTTTTTTTATTATATGTGTTGCAATGTTTTAATTGCAGATAAAATATCATACTACCAAAGTACAGAACAGTCTCCGTGGACTGGTCATAATCCATGCAAGGTCAGTAATGTCCACGTATGCTTTTACCTGATAATAAAAAATCATAATTAGCCAAATTTTAATTAATGAAACACCGAGTTGTACCCAGTGCTTCATTAATTAAATTTTTGTATATTATTCCCATAATTAGTGTGTCAGGAATCTAATATTACTGAATCTGTGGAAATATTGCCCATTGGTGGAGAGTGACCAGTCCACAGCAGCCGTACTGTACATTGTGATATAGCTCAAAACTTACTGTGTAAAATTTGAATGGCTTGTTTGTTCATTGGAGTTTAAAACTTTACCCAACGCAGATGATATCAAAATTTATTATTTTAAATATCATTTTTTAAACATTTTCCAAAAATCTCAACAAAACCATATCATGTGACCCCTAATTGGAATGAGCCCGACAAGCTCATTCCAAAGATGGGTCCCATGATATGGTTTTGCTGAAATTTTTTGAAAGATAATATTTTTTCAGCTGCTGAATTTGTATATTATGCGGGAGGATGTGGCGAATTCATTGGGTAAAGGGTTAATGATACTTTCAACAGCCAGGGTCAACTCATGGTGGACAGATTTATGGGTGGAGGAAGCAAGAGTACCCAGAGAGAACCACAGAGCAGCAGCAAGCAATTGTCAGACACACTAATTTGGAGTCCTGTCACGAACTGTGCACTTATCTAGGCTTAATTGCGCATAGGAATTGCGCGCAATTGCTATATCGAATGGCATCCAAGTCACGGCAGGTTCTCCTGGTTACTCATAGCAAACACAGGCAATGTTTCTGCCAATGGACCTCCGAGTGACCTGGAGGTCCATTGGCTGAAACAATGTTTGTGCACAGGTCATATGTACAGAATTTGATAGCCTTACTATGGTCATAACGCGTAGATTAGCACGCAGACCAACGTGCTATTTGTGCGCATTTCATGACAGGACTTCTAGTTTTAACTGTAGTTAAAACTAGAAGTCCTGTCTTGAACTGTGTGCTTATCTAGGCTTAATTGCACGTAGGAATTGTGCGTAATTGCCATATCGAATGGCATCCAAAGCACGGCAAGTTCTCCTGGTTACTCATAGCAAACACAGGTTTGCCCGGAAATCCATTGGCTGAAATATTGCTTGTGCACAGGCCATATGTACAGAATTTGATAGCCTTACTAGGGTCATAACGCGTAGATTAACGCACAGATCGATGTGCTATTTGTGCGCATTTCATGACAGGACTTCTAGTTTTAACTGTAGTAAGCAGTCATACACAACGCATTGGTATAAAACAGACACATATAGATTAGCAGTGTGTAAAGGTAAATTTATTTATTTATTGGTGTTTAAGGTCACATACTTATGCACAATGGCTAATCTTGACCGTGAGTTTTACGGATGGAGGAAGCTGGAGTACCCGGAGAGAACCACAGAGCATCGACGAGCAACTGTCACCTCCTCAACATTCTAACTCTGTTCAAGCTCCGCTCAAGCAGGGTGACAGTGGTTGAAGACATGTGCACCATCGATGTGCAGTACATCTTAGTACATGACATCATCGTGCCCTCATGTAGGCAACCGGGATAAGTGCCTTGCCCAAGAACACAACACGGGTCTTCCCGGATGAGGATCGAACTCGGGACCTCTAGAATAGAAGTACAACAGTCTACCACTGAGCCACCACATGCCCTGTAAAGGTAAATGTTTAACTTTGGTTTCTAGTTGGCTCTGGTTCTAGTTGCTGTTGCCCAATTTTAAGGATATTGCAAATATTTATTCATAGAAAAATTTAATCTTTTTCATATATACTCATTTCTTCCTAAACACAGCAAATGAACTTTTTCTCAATCAGAGCCTGATATAGTTGTAACACATTTACACCAGTGGCACAGATTTCATAAAGTATTTCAAGGGGTTAATTTCTTGCATGCTATTGTTGGATATTTGAGCCCAAGGGAGCAAATCTCTTATCAATTGATTAAGTTTAATTAGGGTACTTTTCAGCAAATTTTCCTCTGTAATTTGGATCAGCTTTTCCACCACTTTTTTTTTCTAACATACATGGTATACTCGCCCAAAAAAGAAAGTGTGCATTGCAGAAATTGATCAAACTCCAAAAAAATAATTTTGTAGGTGTAAAGAGTGTTAACCTGTTCATGAATAAATTATATTGAACACAAAAACAGCTTTCCCCGTTAAAATTGCATTAACATTAAATGACGTGCTGCACGTTTGCGAAAAGGCATGTTTTGCACGTGGAGAGTCTGAAAATTCCTGCAGCAGTGTGAATCCTTGGGTATTTAAACACTAAAGTAAGTCCTCCCTATCGTTCACTTTCAAACTTGCACTGCTGTTAAAACGACTCCACATTAGCATGCCAAGATTGACAATGAATCAACGTCTCCTTGCCCTGGGTATGATTAGAGCTGGCAGAACACACAGAGAGGTTGCCCAGCATTTGAACTGCCACCATAACACTGTAGACAGGCTAGTCCATCGACATGCACAACATGATGACATTCGAGACCGATCCCGCTCCGGGAGACCCCGAGTTACCACCCCTGCACAAGATCTGTATATCTGTGTCGTCTATCTCCGGAACCGGCAACAAACGGCAACGACGACAGCCAGGAACATCCCTAACCTGAGACGGATACATCCTCAAACAGTAATCAACCAGCTGAGAGAATACGGCTTACGTCCTCGAAGACCGCAATTCGTCCGATTTTGACGTTACATCATCGTCGTGCTCGACTGCAGTGGTGTAGACAACATCTCAGGCATCCCTTACACTGGTGGCGACGTGTTTTTATTCACAGATGAATGTTGTTTCCATCTTTCATCATCAGATGGCTGCCAGAGAGTGTACAGACGTCGAAACGAATGCTACACAGATCCATGTGTCATGGAGCGAAACCATTATGGGGGAGGGTCTCTCATGGTGTGGGGTGGCATCACTGCCCGTAACAGAACTGAGCTGGTCATTACTGATGGCAATCTCAATGCAGCCAGATATCATGATGAAGTGCTTACACCTGTTGTTGTCCCATTTCTGCAACGTCACGGCCCCGGCGTCATTCTACAGCAGGACAACGCCCGACCCCACGCACCTCGTGTTGTTCAACAGTATCTGCAGCAACAAGAAGTGGATGTTCTTCCCTGGCCCGCAAATTCGCCCGATATCTCACCCATTGAGCACGTATGGGACGAAATGAAACGTCAGCTACGCCGGCTTCCCCATGCACCATCAACGCTTGTGGAACTCCAAGGACAGCTTATCAGAATATGGAACAACATCCCACAACACTTCCATGCTAACTTGTTCGCTTCCATGAGGCGTAGATGCACAGCAGTAGTCGATGCACACGGAGGTCATACCAGATATTGAGTGTGTGACTTTTGTGTTTGACCCTTAGTGTCTTTGACTCTCCATGGCACCAAGAGTATTCGTCGTAGCGTAATGAAATTTCTCGTGTTGATCACAAATTGATTCATCTGTGATTGAATAAAATTTCCATGAATGAAAATGATATATATCTTTTTTTAGTGTGATTTTTTAGCATGCACACTTTCTTTTTTGGGAGAGTATATTAAAATTATTAGATGCCCATTCTATGAAATCCCCATCTACAGCAACACTAAACCATGCGGAAAATGAAACTCTGTTCCGCACATATGTGCAGAACAGAAATTGCTGACAAACTATTTTTAAATATAAGTCGAATTTCAATGGAATTTTTTACAAAACGTGCACCGCAATTACAATCTGAATCGCTAGTGAAAGCTAAAAATAGTAACAAGGGTTCCCTTCATAAATTTGGTTCGAGATAAAATTTTTTCTTCTTGTTGATAGAATACTGTTGTCAAATGATTTGCGGAGTGTCCTTCCAATAATTGTTTTTATTGACAATATGGCACTTGTGCTATCACGGAAAGATAAAACTCCAGGCCTAGAGCCTCTCATTCTATCCTTCGGCGCTGGCACTTGTGCCATATCGATTAACCCATTCACACACGTGAGTCGTTCTGTGTTTTTATTGTTTTAATTATCTGTTTTTCCAATTTTTCAATAATTTCAACCAGGGATTCTTCTGCCCTCTTTAGGAAAGGATCTGGGGACCATGCAATTGGGAAATTCACATTCGGAAGGCTCCAATTGGGAAGTTGATTGAACTGATAACACTTTTGACAGTCTAGATTCTGTTGCTTTGTACATTTATTTGGGTCTAGCAAGTATTGGCTGCCTACAGTTAAAAGCAGAAGTCCTGTCCCGAACTGTGCGCTTATCTAGGTTTAATTGCACGTTGGAATTTCGCGCAATTGCCATATCAGATGGCATCCAAAGCACGGCAGGATCTCCTGGTTACTCTTAGCAAACACAGGCAATGTTTCTGTCAATGGACCTCCGGGTTACCCTGGCTGAAACATTGCTTGTGCACAGGCCATATGCACAGAATTTGATAGCCTTACTATGGTCAAGACGCGTAGATTAACGTGCAGATTGACGTGCTATTTGCGCGCATTTCATGACAAGACTTCCAGTTTTAACTGTATATAGGCAGCCAAGACTTGCCTAGATCCAACTAACAAGTTTCTTAGAATGTAGCATAGTGGCTCTAAAACTGCCTGTAGGAGCACGCTTTTGTTACAGTAAAAGGTGACTAAAACTGGAATTAGGCCTTAACAGGATCGAAGAAAGACCTGCAGTTTGCTCTTGAATTCAATATACTTAAATATCCTTATCCTTCAATATCCTTAAAATTGGGCAAAACCAGACATTTGAATTAGTGGCATAGAAAGGGATGACACAGTGTAATCTGTTTGTTGACTCATACTCATTTTTACTGAGAAGTTTATAGAAATTACTTGGAAGATTGATCCTTTCCATGCACAGTTGAATAAATATATCACTTTTTTATCTGATGTATATATTTAAAAACAAATAGTTTGATAACAGCCAACTGGAACCAAAGTTAAACATTTACTTTTACAACCTGCCAATCTTGAATTCAGATGTTTTCTATGCTTCATTATTTCTTGGCTTTCTGTAGACTCATTCCCACTCAGATCTGGACACCAACTGTTATTTAAATTTTTATTTGAATGGGGACAATTTGGGAATTATATGGTTTGAATTGGGAAAAATCACACCCAAATGCCACTGGGAAAGATTCCAATATTGAGATGCTGCAGACACCCAAAAGAATCCCTATTTCAACAAAACTATATCGATTGACCCCTCACTGGAATGTTGTTCATAAAGTTTTGTTGAAATGTTCAGAAAAGGCTGTTGGGATTTTTTTTCTCAACTGCTGAGTTTGTACATTGCATGGATGCATATGGCCGATTCAATAAGTAAAGGGTTAATTTTTTAGATTTTTTTCTTAAAATCTAGTTGTGGCTGCTTCAGAGCAGCCATGACTAGATCTGATGAAAAATACTTTAACTGGTTGAGAGCTAGAAGCCATTATCATGGCTCTGTTGAAAAGTGTTGAAAACCACTTCAGTGGCTTTACATTGTATTTATTAGCTTGATGTTTGCTCAACAGTAGAACATTTTTTTATATAAAATTGTTTTGTTATAATTTATTGGAGAGTGCCTACTGGCACTCTCCAATAAATTGTAAGAAAACGATTGTTTATGAACAAAATCTTGTTAAACTAGGACTACTCTTGCTGGCAATATGGTGTCTTCGAAAAAATACCCATGTTTCAAATCACCTTTGAAAAAGAATTTAGCACTCAATCAGTTAAAAAATACTCAGCTGGTGAAGTGTTAAGCTCAATACTCTGCAGATTAAATGTGTGACCTGAACAAGGAAGCTACAAGTGTTTGTTCAATAAAACATGCAAAGATTAAAGATTTCTGAGCGATTTTCAGGAGCTACATACAATTAAAAGCAGAAGTTCTGTCACGAACTGTGCCCTTATCTAGGCTTAATTGCGCGGAGGAATTGCCATATCGAATGGCATCCAAAGCGCGGCAGATTCTCTTGGTTACTCATAGCAAACACAGGCAATGTTTCTGCAAATGGACCTCCAGAGATCCATTGGCTGAAACATTGCTTGTGCACAGGCCATATGTACAGAATTTGATAGCCTTACTATGGTCTTAACGCATAGATTAACGCACAGATCGACATGCTATTTGTGCACATTTCATGACAGGACTTCTAGTTTTAACTGTAGCATAGCAAACACAGGCAATGTTTCTGCCAATGGACCTCGGTTTACCCGGAGGTCCATTGGCTGAAACATTGCTTGTGCACAAACCATATGTACAGTAGATTAACATGCAGATCAACGTGCTATTTGTGTGCATTTCATGACAGAACGTCTAGTTGTAACTGTACAGAGAACATCACAATGTGTGAATGTGTTCATCAATACTACATTAGTGCCAGCATGGAAGGATAGAAAAAGAGGTGCAGCCATGAGTTCTATCATTCCACCATAGCATGAGTGTAGTATTGACAAATGAATTAACACATCATGGCCCTTCTCTGTTTGTTACATGCCTCTATGCCTTAGAATCCATTAATTTGAAAATTCTGTTTTATTTGTAGAATTTGGCAGTTCCGATGCTTGAAAACAAAAACAAAACTCTGGTGTGACTGGCAAACACGTGTGACAAATCGACAAGTAAACAGAAAAATATAAATGAAAATTGTGTTCAAATACAATACCAGGAGAATTATGATAGTTTTTAGGCAGCAATCATATTACATTTATATGGTTAGTTTAGGGTTAATTATCCACAGATCTGTCTTTTTGTCATCCTTGAGTTATTTCATTGACCTACTGTTGTCTCAGATTGGGTTGCTTTGCACGATTTAATTATGACAACACTCCGGACATTTGTGCTTGATTTCTCGCTGTGTATTTGTGACCAGTCAGTCTGTGAATTACATCGAAACGGCTGGGTCAGGTGGTGAATTTCCAATCAAAATTCCACCCGCCTCCCTTACCAACACCTTTGTAAATTCATTGCACTGGTATAGCTTGTCAAGTGTACTCGGTTTGGGTACAGTTTAGGTTGTGTGGGCGTTTTTTCATACCGCCCACAATGTAGGCAACATTTTCCAAAATGAAACTCCCAATAGAGCAGACATTATAATTATTCGACTACTCCTTTATTGGCTACACTGTACTTATGATACATATAGCAAACAATAAAATCTACATTAGTAATTTACAATGGAGTCCTAAAACACATACATTAGTTCTTATTCACTGCTCATAGCAAGTTTGGTTTTTCAGTCCACGATGGCTGCATAAATAGGTTATTTACTTGTATTTTTAAGAAATTAGCTGCTGTTATCTGAGAGATATTCACTTCAAAGTCAAAATTTGAGTGTTATAAAATCACTCCCCATTTACAGAATAAATTTAGTTTTATTAATTTTGGTGGATTTGAAAAAAACTTTTTTCAAGTGACATTTAATTTATTGGCTGTCACCGCAGCTTCTGAATTAGTCAGATGTGACGTTTCGATTGGCCCATTCCAAAAATGGGTAGAGTTTAGTTCTGTTGATGGATCCATGACATCAGGTGGAAAAGTAGTTCATCAAAGGAAATTCATATGGACCACATGTTCCATACAGACAGGCCTGGCATTCTTAAAAATGCAGGAGGGCAAAAAACCGCTCCCTTCGCATGGCCAAGAGCAGCAATTAGCTCTCCCTAAGCTTACAAAGGCTAAAAGTGGCAAAATGATGTTTTACTATTAACGAATTTTGCAAGTGGGCTTCGTACATTTTATTTGGTGCTGCTGACAAGGTAGTCTCTGTGAGATGGCTACACTGCTCCTCCCACACCTTCAGGCCTCAGCAAGGCCTGGAGGTAAGGGAGGGGCATTGTGGCTATCTTACAGAGCCCACCAACATAGCAGAGATCTGAAAAGATGTAGGTTTTAGGAATAGGCTGTTATGATAATCATTATTTTCTAAGGCTAGGAGGGATAGTTTTTGCCCTCCTTAAATTTTTTAAGGAGAGCAGTAGGCGGGTGAATAAATTGCTCTCCTGAAAATGCCATGCCTGTACAGATTTATAAATATATAACTGAAGGCAAGTAACAGATTTGTAATAAAGTGGCTGTAGGTCAACCAAAATAGACAAAACGCGATGTGTGTTTGAATCGGTGTGTGTTTTACATAACTGGTTGGAATGGCGTAGTCATATTTCATGTAGGCTCGAGCAAAATATGACTACGCCATTCCAACGTGTTATGTAAAACACCTACCGATTCAAACACACATCGTGTTCTGTGTTTATTACACATCCCATTCATTCAAATTAATTTAAATAAACAAATTTTAATTCCGATGTTTAAAAGCAAAGGTGAAGAGTCTGTTTGTTTTGTTTGAAGCTGAGCTGATCAAATGGATCGATAAAAATCAAAACAACCTTTTGGGAACCAGTCTAAATTATGCCTGTTATCTTTTCTATTGGGCGTGTGTGTGGAAATCCGTATCTCTGTTTCTCTTTGGCTGGTGTCCATTCACGCCTAACCATTTGGTGGCTCTTACTGTTGGTAAAAATATAAGTACAAATTTGGGCAGATTTGCAAAACAGCTGGGAGAAACTTTTTTAAAAGAAGTTCGAAGCATGTTAAGATGTCCGAAGATTTACCAAAATAAAGTTGACCAATTTAGATATAACAGGATCTGCAGATGAGATGGCTACTGGACTGGGCTAATGTTGTGGTTGGAAATGATTGGGGTTTTTTTAATATTATCTCATTTTTGGTTAACTAATTTTTTTTGGGTTAACTAATTTTTTTTGTGAACTGACTTTATTTTACTTTGGGCATTTTCATTTTCACACTGCATGACAGACGATTTGTATAACAAAATTTAGAAACTATTCGAAGAGTAACTAATAACTTGACGGGAAAAGAACTATTGTAAACAGTGCAGGGGAAAAATGTTCTGACTTGTACATCACAAGTTGAATACAGAAACATTTGTCATGGCGGCAATTCCATTAAATACAAGCGTTTTAAGTTTAATGGATGTGTAATAAAAGTTGCAGTGCAATATTCACCTCTCCCACTGTGCCACTGACTCTTATGACTTTTAAGATTCTCACTGCATCTCTTTTACCTAACATAGCAGCAGCAAATTAAACAGAACAAGGCTAATAGGAACTGAAGTATCCTGACACTGTATCTATAAAATTGTACAAATATGGCTGTCATTGGAACCGGCTCAGTGAGCCAGTTCTAATGACAACCATATTTGTAAGGTTTAATTGGCAAATATTGTTTATTTATTTAAAAAATTCAGTTGACATTTATTAATTTATTTATTGGGGTTTAATGACACTTTCAATGGCCAGGGTCACATTGTGTCAGACAGTTTTACGGGTGGAGGAAGCGGGAGTACCCAGAGAGAACCACTGAGCAATGGCAAGCAACTGTCAGATTTCTCAACATACTAACTCCACACAAGCAGGGTTAGCACTGGTTGAAGACAAGTGCACCATCGGCGTGCAGTTCGCCTTAGTACACAATGCCCCCAAGCCGCCACGTGGTGTGGGATAAAGTGTCCTGCCCAAGGACACAACATGGTTGCACAAGTGGGATTCGAACCTTGGACCTCTTGTCTTGCAGCCTGCATCTCTCTCTACTGAGCCACCGTGCTCCCAATTCAGTTGATGTTTTAAAAATTAAAAAGCTTTGTTGGGTAAAAGGTTAACATGTGTTATCAGTATACAAGAGGGGTTCAACCATGTTGGCCTCATGGGATCCTGGGACACTCATAGCAGGTATGGATTCTTGCAACATAGTTTTTATCTGTTCAGGTAGTTTGTGCTAAGGTTGATTTTAGAATGATTAAATAAAGTCATTTTGAGAGGACAATATCAATAATCTTGCTCCAACTGTGAGTCTGTTTTCATTAAATAAGGATTATTTTGTTTAATTGTTTCTTACTGGCTCAACAAGTTAATGTCTGGGCGGATCGAATGAGTACAATATCTCCAGCTAAGGTACACACAGGTGTCTTAGTATGCATTAAAAAATATAAGGACAGCCACCTATTTATGCAGTTATAAGATGAAAAGTAGAAACTTAGAGGACCAAAAACCAAGCAGTTACCTAACTCTTGTGTTCCAAATAAAAGTACAGGTGGGAATAAAAGTACAGGGTGGAATATTTATCAAAATTAAATAAAAGTACAGACCCAAATAATAGTACAGGGTGGAAATCCATTGAGGGAGTGGGAGAGTAATGCTAGTTAATTTTATCTGAAAGCCAACTTGTTTTCCGATATTGCAGTTAATTTTATTAAAGAAAACTAATATGCATTTAGGCATCAGGATCACAACAATGAATACACTGTGCTAAACAAAAGACTATCACACAATCTTGTGAAGATTTATTAATTTGAAGATCTCCTCCCTGTTAGAAGGGCAATTTTAATAAATATACAGGCCCAAATAAGGTGCATACAGGGTGGAAAAATTCCCCAAAATTAATAAACATACATGTATGTTTATTAGTTACACAAGAATAACCTGTTACCTAACAAATCTGATTGCATCCATTTGAATATACAAATTAAGCAGTTGAAAAAAAATAATTTTCAAAACATTTCAACAAAAACTAATGTGTCCTAGATGGGCACATTCCAACAAGGTGTCACATGATATGGTTTTGTTGAAATTTTTAAAAAATTAGAAATTAGATGTGCCAGTATGACCCGTATGCCCCCACAAGCAAAAAAATGGCCCCGTGAAAACTTACTCTCAAGTTTTTACACCATACACTAAATTCAAGGTCAATAATTCTGCCAAAAAAATCATCCAACTGGGACCAAACTCAAACTGAAGGTACTGATGACCAAGCCACATACCCGAAATCTGGCAATTCTGGTGAAAAAAGAGGAAAGATGGAATGTGTAATTATATTAGTTGTTATTCCATGTGAATCGCATTTTGGAAGGAGAGGGAGGGGGCTAGTGGTGTTTTGGGGCAACCCAAGCCCAGTGGGGTTCTGGGTCAACCCAGCTGATCATAACACACAAAAAGTACAAAGTCTGTGTAGCTAATTATTTATGCCTATGCTGGCCACATTGGAGAACTTCCATCCCAGGTATGAATTACTACAGTTAAAACTAGAAGTCCTGTCATGAAAGTGCGCTTATCTAGGCTTAATTGCACGTTGGAATTGCGCGCAATTGCCATATCGAATGGCATCCAAAGCATGGAAGGTTCTCTTGGTTACTCATAGCAAACACATGCAATGTTTCTGCCAATGGACCTCCGGGTTACCCGGAGGTCCATTGGCTGAAACATTGCTTGTGCACAGGCCATATGTACAGAATTTGATAGCTTTACTTGGGCCATAACGCGCACATTAACGCGCATATCAACGTGCTATTAGCGCATTTCATGACAGGACTTCTAGTTTTAACTGTAGGTTTTATTTCAAAAAAGACAAAAAACTTGTTTACACAGTCAACAACTGCTGTTCCACTTTCTGACATTTCCATGAGAAGCCACTGGGAAATGAGCTTCTTGGATTCAAAAGTCTCTCATTTCTTTTCTGATGCAGTGAGATTTTACAATGCTGTGGGGAGAACAGTGGAAAGAACTCGCAATCCAATCAAAATTCTCTTCTCTACTTTTGTGATCACAGTACTGTAGGGGGGAAAAGTACATACACAGAACGACACACGCGTATGAATGGGTTAATCGATATGTCACAAGTGCCAGCATGGAAGGATAAAACGAGAGGCCGCAGGCCTTGAGTTTTATCCTTCTGCGATGGCACAAGTGCCATATCGATTAACCCTTTACCCAACGAATCGCCCGCATCCGCCCGCGTAATATGCAAATTCAGCAGTTGAAAAAATATTAGTTTTCCAAAAATTTCAACAAAAGCATACCATGTGACCCCTCGTTGGAATGACCTCGACGAGCTCGTTCCAACGAGGGGTCACATGATATGGTTTTGTTGAAATTTTTGGAAAAATTTGAAAAAATGATATTTGAAATAATAAATCTTGATATCGTCTGCGTTGGGTAAAGGGTTAACTCATTCACACGTGTGTCATTCTGTGTTTATTACATGCCTTCACATCTATAAAAACAATTATTAGAAGGACACTCAGCAATTCATTTGACAACTATCAAGAAAAACAACACATTTTATCGCCAGCTAAATTTGCGAGAGGCACCTATGTTACTATTTCATTTCCTGAGTTCAAATGTGTTCTGTGTGCCTGCTGGCTGAACACATTGGAACTCATGGGACGATTGTAATAGCAATTGTAATTGCTTTGCACGATTTGTAGAAAATTCCAGTGAAATTCCACTTCTATTTAAAAATAGTTCATCAACGATTTTCGTTCCACACATATGTGCAGAACAGATTTTCATTTTCTGCATGGTTTATAGTGTTGCTGTAGATGGGGATCACATAGGACAGGAGTGTAATAAATTGTATAATAAACTCTCTTGGCAAAAACAGAGACACAGGGTAATGTGATATAACAGCCTTACAAGGCTCTGACAGGCAATTACCAGTGTGTACATTTTATCTTACAACAAAAACATATTCAACACATTATTTATTTATTGGCGTTTAAGGTCACATATTTCTGCACAATGGCTAACCATGACCGTGACAGTTTTACAGGTGGAGGAAGCCGGAGTACCCGGACAGGACCACCGAGCAACGATGAGCAACTGTCAGCTCCCCAACATACCAACTCCACACAAGCAGGGTTAGCATTGGTTGAAGATAGGTGCACCATCGACATGCAGTACACCTCAGTACACATGGGCAGTGCGGGTGAAGTGTCTTGCCCAAGGACACAACACGGTTGCCACATGTGAGAGTCGAACCAATGACCTCTCGGCTTGCAGCCTGCACCTCTACCAACTGAGCCACCGTGCCCCAACATATTCAACAAGACATTTACAAGTGAAAATGTTTAAACAAAATACAAATCTGTTTTGAGGGGAACAACTGCACATATTATGATCATTCAATTCAGAAAGAAAATGTTTTTTACCTGCACTCATCGAAAACTGATTCCACATGTCAAGGCCACCATTTTGAAAATAGTGATTAATCCTTTACCTGGGGCGCGGTGGCTCAGTTGGTAGAGATGCAGGCTTCAAGCCGAGAGGTCCTCGGTCGAATCCCACCTGCGCCAACCGCATTATGTCCTTGGGCAAGACACTTCACCCCCATTGCCCACGTGGGGGGGATAGTGACGCTGTGTACTAAGGCGTACTGCACGTTGATGGTGCACCTGTCTTCAACCAATGCTAACCCTGCTTGTGTGGAGTTGGTATGTTGGGGAGCTGACAGTTGCTCGCCGTTGCTTGGTGGTTCTCTCCGGGTACTCCAGCTTCCTCCACCCGTAAAACTGTCATGGTCATGGTTAGCCATTGTGCAGAAATATGTGACCTTGAACACCAATAAATAAATAAATTAATCCTTTACCCAATGAATCGCCCGCATCCACCCACGTAATATGCAAATTCAGCAGTTGAAAAAATATTATTTTTCAAAAAATTTCAACAAAACCACATCATGTAACCCCTCGTTGGAACGAGCTCAACGAGCTCGTTCCAATGAGCGGTTACATGATATGGTTTTGTTGAAATTTTTTGAAAAATTTGAAAAAATGATATTTAAAATAATAAATTTTGATATCATCTGTGTTGGGTAAAGGGTTAAATGTTAATTTATTTAGCTTGTTATAATTGATCACATGTTATGATTTGTTTGACTTTTTTTTAAATAATATTTTTTTCAACTGCTCAATTTGTACATGTACATTATGCAGGTGGATTTGACTGATTCATTTGATAAAGGGGTAATATTATTCATTCAGAACTACAGTTAACAAGAGCTCACGTATCGCTGAAGCAATACAATGTCCCCTACTGGACTAATGAGCATTAATAATTATACAAATGTTATAACCTAGATGTGATCAGCATGAATTCTGTTGAAGCGTTTCCAAAAAAAAAGTCTGGAAAACTGATATTTTGGCGCTTTTCCATATTTCCAAGGGCCATAACTCACACAAGAATAATGCAATCACCATGAAACTCAAACTTGATCTGTAAGTCATCGTTCTATAGTACATGTAGGTTACCAAGAATGAAATCATTCGGTTGAACCATTTCCCCAAAAAGTCCGGAAAACTAAAGTGTGACTGACAGACTGACTGACAGATGGACAGAGTGCAAATGAAACTTGATCTGTAAGTCATGGTTCTATAGTAGGTTACCAAAAATGAAATCATTCTGCCGAAGCGTTTCCAAAAAAAGTCTGGAAAACTGATATTTTGGCGCTTTTCCATATTTCTAAGGGCCATATCTCACATAAGAATAATGCAATCAGCATGGAACTCAAACTTGATCTGTAAGTCATCGTTCTTTAGTAGTTACCAAAAAGGAAATCATTCCGTTGAAGCGTTTCCAAAAAAAAGTCCAGAAAACTGATATTTTGGCGCTTTTCCATATTTCCAAGGGCCATAACTCACACAAGAATACTGCAATCAGCATGAAACTCAAACTTGATTTGTAAGTCATCGTTCTATAGTAGTTAACCAAAAATGAAATCATTCTGTTGAAGCGTTTCCAAAAAAAGTCTGGAAAACTGATATTTTGGCGCTTTTCCATATTTCCAAGGGCCATAACTCACACAAGACTAATGCCATCAGCATGAAACTTAAACTTGATCTGTAAGTCATCGTTCTATAGTAGGTTACCAAAAATGAAATCATTCGGTTGAAGCATTTCCAAAAAAAGTCAGGAAAACTAAAGTGTGACTGACAGACTGACGGATGGACAGAGTGCAAACCTATAGTCCCCTCTGGCGATGCCGGTAGGGGACTAAAAAAAAAACTAAAGGTATCTTGAAAATTAAATTATGGGTAAATAATTAAAGACGACAAACCAATATTTTTGTAATTACACCGGTATTCAATTGATACTGGTTTGAATATCAGTATTTACCAGTTTATCGATATACCATGCAGCCCTAGTCTCCACGTATACTATAATGTTGCCTTGCTATGTTTAGACAAGAGAGGGCAAAAAAAAAGATTAAAAATTTTAGAAGTTTTACAATATTTGTAGTGATTTGGCTGAAGGAGAGTGACAACCTACTATTCAAAATGTTCAACAGGAATGTGTAACACAATATTAACTGCATGCTTCAGCAGCTTGTGCAAATAAAAACTTGTTCAATAAAAAAAGATAACAATCTGCTTTGTTGCTTCCTTCAATGAATTCAAAAATATCATGCAGTAGTGTCATATTGTGATGGAAATAATTTTCTGTCTGTCAAAATGCACAATACAGTACCATTTGACATTACCTGTGAGATAATCACAAGGATTCCTCTTACAGTACAGTCGCTGTGCACATTATACTGAGTCATCCTACAAATTTGCAATGATATCGCTTCATAAATGCAAGCTGTCGACTGTGCTAAAGGAATCTAGGTAACATGCCCCTGCGGCTGTCACAGTTGACTGAACCGGACCAAAATAGGACATTCTCATCTAGATATTATACAGAATTATCCTCAAGGTTTACATTTTGAAAAAAGGTCGGACCTGAAATAAGTCCATGAGATTTGAGGGTCAGGGTCTACTCGGGGCTGATTTTTAAACATACCTCAATAGTTTAGTTTTGTTTTAAATTTTTGTCAAAAACAACCCCAACAGAAGCACTCTCTGGGCTGATCTCGGGGACTGGGCTGATCAGCCCCGATAAAATTTAAACCCTGATCCTACGAAGTTACAATAAAATCCCTTCATAAATATGACCTGTAGACTGTGCTAAATTTAGGTTTTTGGGTTTTGGGCCTGTGCAGCCGTCACGGTTGACCAACTGTAACCAAAAGGGGACATTCTCATCTAGACCTTATACAGAGTCATCCTACCAAGTTACAATGAAATCCCTTCATAAATACGACCTATAGACTGTGCTAAAGGTTTTGGGGCTTGTGTACCCATCATGGTTGACCAATCGCGACCGCAAGGAGACGTTCTCATCTAGACATTATGTGGAGTCATTCTACAAAGTTACAATGAAATCCCTTCATAAATACGACCTGTAGACTGTGCTAAAGGTTTTGGGGCTCACGTATCCATCAAAATTGACAAATTGTGACCAAAAGGGGACATTCTCATCTAGATATGACCTCGACCCTGCATATGAAATTTTGGGAAGATTGGACAAGAACTTCAGGGTGCAGCCTGTGCTAAAGAAAATGTGAACAGACTGACCGTCTAAACAGACTTCTGCATGCATGATGGCAATAGCTTTTCTTGACTTTGTCAAGTTAAGTTAAAAAATAATAATTAAATGGTTTATGTCTGAAATTTTACCTAAGTTAACCCTTTACCTAACGTAACGGCCAAAACCGGCCAGCGCTATTCTAAAAAATCGTCAATTAATTTTCATTATTTTTTCATTTTTTTGTCTCAAAAACATAGGTTATGACCCCTCGTTGGAACGAGCTCATCGAGCTCGTTCCAACGAGGGGTCATAACCTATGTTTTTGAGACTAAAAATGAAAGAAAAATAGTTATTCAAGAATTTTTTTTGCAAGTGTCGTCTGCTTTTCAAGTTAGGTAAATGGTTAATAAAACTGATAAATTTGTCCCTTGAGTGCAACAAGGCTTTTCAATGCTTGAGCGCTGCAAAGCCTTCCTGCACTCGAGGGCAAAAAACCAAGAACTTTTTTGATGGCAAAGTAGTCATTATAAAAAAATTTTTTTTAATTTAAAAAAACTCCCACATGCATGCAATTTTACAAAAAATGACCTGAGAAACATAAGCTTTACTTTGTGAGGCCTTATTCAGAGATAAGTGGAATTTCATAATCAAGTAGTATTGCCAACAATATGTTAGCTTTACGTGGATATAGCTTTTACATGCACCTAGAAACCTGAGCTAGAGTATACTTGCCCCTGTGGTAATACAGCAGGTGCTCTGGTACTGACAGTCTGGATAATGGTCAAAAGAGAGTGTCTTAGAATTTGAGCAGTTGTTACTTGTCAAGTGATGTCTGTCTGAACATGCAAATAACCACCTGAAAGGCCATAAATTTGGGGCAGTATATTTATGTAATGTTCAAGAGATTCACTCTTGTTTTTCTGGAACTCTCTCCACACTGATGTCAAAGTACCAAACTTTCAAGCAGTAAATGTTTCTCATAATGCAGTATTCCTGGATTCTTTGTGAAAGAGGCCAGGGCTTCTGGAATTGGGAAAAATTCGCATCATGAAGGTCCAAATCGGGAAAAAAAATATTTTCTTTTAGCAGTGTGCAAAATTTCAAAAATGGCACTAATCGACTGACCATTCACGTGGGTTGGAGATTGCTAACCGAATGCTCGGCTATGTAAAAATTCTTGGGAAACTGCTTTTTTATCTATAACAAGTATTCATGTATTGCATGGAATTGAAATATATATGGCCTCTCATGGCAAAAGTCCAAAAATCTAATAAGACACAAGAAAGGCTGCTGAACTGGTACAGTGCAAGAAGACCATATTTGGGCTTTATTCTGAAAAGCAGGTACCTAAAGTTAAAGGCATCATATTCTGTGGATGTCCTTCATATTATCTTGAAAGTAAAATTACTTCATCTCCATCGATTTGCATTGTTACAATTTATGGGAGAGTGCCTATAGGCACCCTCCCATGAATTGTAACAAGACAAAAATGTGTGAACAAATCTTGAGGCTGAGAAAAAATTTAGCACACTTCCAGTTACTGTAAGTGACTCAGACTTTACCATTCAAGATGCAACTTTTGGCTATTAAGCCGGTCATCTGTTCGCGTAGATTTAAATTTGTGTAACCAAGACGCGAACGAAACAAGTGTTCTCATCAAATTTTGCACACTGTTTAGTGAATTCCAAAAGTGAAAACATATTCTATTTTCAATTGATAGCTTATTATAAATAATTTGGGAGCTCAGTGTCGAAAGTCATTCTGAAAAATCATGTGATCCTAATTCTTCAGGAACAATCCTTTACCTAAAACTCTTTTCTGGGTTTATTCTAAAATAGTTTATTTTTTCTTATTAGTTTAAACAATACAGTAGAATCCTCTTAATTGAATATCCATTTTGCCAGTGAAAATTATTCATTTAACAGGAGTATACAATTAACAGGGATTTGGTCAGTTCCCTGTGTTCTGGAGATAAACTTAGCATTTATTCTATTATATCTATAATAGAATAAATGTCTGTACTGGATGTATGAGGCCAAAAAGGTTGAAAAATAAGGGGAATTTGGTGTGTGTCACAGCAATTTTTTAGACATATTACAAAATTTAATATACAATTAACAGGAGTTTATTGTACAACCCATATGGAATTAACAGATCAAATTTGTACTGAAGATATGGTAAATGGTTTTGTGTTTGAAAATTATATTCATTTAACAGGGATATATAATTAAGAGATATCCAATTAAGTGGGCACCACTGTATTTATTTCCAGTTCTCAAATATATACAATTATATCAGTTATAGTAAGTGTGGATCCAACAGTAAGCTGTTACCTTATACGAGGTTGTTTCCACCAGTAGAACACTTGAACATAATAGAGTCGGGAAGACAGGTACACTTACAATCAAGATTACCATCCAAACTCTATAATGGTGAATTATTCATTAAACTTTCAAGTTACAGTTATGATTTGATAGTAGGTTTGGTAAAGGGGGAAATAAGAGATAATTGTATATGTTGTTAACTAAATAATGAAGTTAAGAAGAAAATGGGAAGAAAAGGTAGAAAAGGGTTTTTGTTTGAATGGGTATTAATAACTGCATGCTGCTGAACCAACTCCGTTCCGTACTATATTCTGTTGAGGTATCTTGATAATTGTTGGTTTTTACAATAGTTTTTCTTAGGTGAGTAACTTTCAATAATGTTTATCAAGAAGTATTGACTGCTGACTCAGGACATAAACATAAGAATAAGAATGTCAGAATGAGACAATAGTGTTCCATTAGACACGTGTATTTACGTAGCAAAGAAGTGCCACAAATTTCAAAAAAACTAAATGTACTTTTCTACCATTTGCAGTGCAGTCAAGAACGACAATCCAACCAATACAGGTCCAAAGGTCATATAGTATTAAATATTAGCTTGTGAAACCCTCATGGAGCTGAGTTTGATCAGATTGTTTCCCTTAATTGTCATAAGTAATATCTGGAAGAAAGCCAAAAAATTACTGGAATGTTTTGTACTGGTACATATTTTTCACTTATTTGTTTCATAAAGAGTTAAAAAAAACCAGTTACAATTGACATGCCCTGTGATTTATAATATACACTATGAAAGGACGGGTCCTTTGTTCACGCCAATATTGTAACTGACATAATACTTTCACATTATCCCCCCAAGTGTTTAGTTTGACAGACACCCAACATGTACTTGAAAAATGTAATAAAGCAAAATTATTCAACACAGAATGCACCAAACTGTGCAAGACTCGAGCATGTAAATGGTGGTAATTTAAAACTATAATTATATATATCTTGTCAAGGATGTACTGATACTGATATTTATTTATTTATTTACTGGTGTTTAAGGTCACATATTTCTGCACAATTGCTCATCATGACTGCAGCATGGAGATAAACTCAAGTTCAGTCAATCTTGTAAACCCATGTTGCCCATTTTAGAGGAATTCCACCCAAGCATTGGTGACCAAGTCCTATTTTACCAGTAAAACAGAGCTTGATTACAAAAGTAAGCAAGCACCGCTTCATTCCCGAGATTCCCATATGGGAACTACAGTTAAAACTAGAAGTCCTGTCACAAAAGGCCCACAAATAGCAAGTCGATCTGCGCATTAATCTACGCGTTATGACCATAGTAAGGCTATCAAATTCTGTACATATGGCCTGTGCACAAGCAATGTTTCAGCCAATGGACTTCTGGGTAACCCGGAGGTCCATTGACAGAAACATTGCCTGTGTTTGCTATGAGTAACCAGGAGAACCTGCCGTTGTTTGGATGCCATTCAATATGGCAACTGCGCGCAATTCCAACATGCAATTAAGCCTAGAAAAGCACACAGTTCATGACAGGACTTCTAGTTTTAACTGTATTATACCACCAGAGTGCTGGGGGAAAAACAATACGTAACTGCTGAATTCAGGGTTTCTTATACATGTGCAGTGAATGAGTATTTATATTAACAATGGTAGCAAACAGGTTGCCTGAAACAATTTTACTCTTTGAACCCTGATGGTATCTTCCATGTCAGTAACTGCTGAATTCAGGGTTTCTTATACATGTGCATTGAATGAGTATTTACATTAACAATGGTAGAAAACAGGTTGCCTGAAACAATTTTACTCTTTGAACCCTGATGGTATCTTCCATGTCAGTTCTATGTCAGAAATTGGAAGAGTCCATACTCATTATTTGGGGAAGACCAATTAATATTTTCAATGTGCAGCCTTGTTGCATGTTAAAAATATTGATTGATCGACCCCACACATGCACTTAGCACCCATCCTACTTGACCCTTTAGGGGGCGCGGTGGCTCAGTTGGTAGAGGTGCAGGCTGCAAGCCGAGAGGTCCTCGGTTCGAATCCCACCTGCGGCAACCGCGTTGTGTCCTTGGGCAAGACACTTCACCCCGATTGCCTACATGGGGGCACGATGATGCTGTGTACTGAGGCGTACTGCACGTCGATGGTGCGCATGTCTTCAAACAATCTAACCCTGCCTGTGCTGCGGTGCGGAGTTCAGAGTTACAATGTTGGAGAGCTGACAGCTGCTCGTCGTAGATCGGTGGTTCTCTCCGGGTACTCCGGCTTCCTCCACCCGTAAAACTGTCACGGTCACGATTAGCCATTGTGCATAAGTATGTGACCTTCAACACCAATAAATAAATAAATACTTAACCCTTTGAACACGAGAGGCAACATAAACATGATGTCCCAAGGAGTCTTAAGAAAGTTGTTTATACATGTAAGGAAGAATTTATGGCTATATTCAGCATCTACAGTTAAAACTAGAAGTTCTGTCATGAACTGTGCACTTATCTAGGCTTAATTGCGCGTAGGAATTGCGTGCAATTGCCATATCGAATGACATCCGGCAAGTTCTCCTGGTTACTCATAACAAACACATGCAATGTTTCTGCCAATGGACCTCCGGGTTATCCGGAGGTCCATTGGCTGAAACATTGCTTGTGCACAGGCCATACGTACAGAATTTGATGGCCTTACTATGGTCATAACGCGTAGATTAACGCGCAGATCAACGTGCTATTTGTGCGCATTTCATGACAGGACTTCTAGTTTTAACTGTACTTAACCCTTTGAACACGAGAGGCCCCTTTTCCAGCCCAGGAACATGATACGTCATAATTTCATGAAATAGGATGGATGCAAAGTGAATGTGTGGATAGACCGATGAACATTTTCAACGTGCTGCCCCAAGGCTGCACATTGAAAATATTAATTGGTTTACCCACAAATAATGAATATGGACTCTTTCAACTACTGTCGTTGAACTGACATGGAAGATACAGTTAAAACTACAAGTCCTGTCATGAACTGTGCGCTTATCTAGGCTTAATTGTGCACGTAGGAATTCCACGCAATTGCCATATTGAATGGCAACCAATGCACGGCAGGTTCTCCTGGTTACTCATAGCAAATACAGGCAATGTTTCTGCCAATGGACCTCCGGGTTACCCGGAGGTCCATTGGCTGAAACATTGCTTGTGCACAGGCCATATGTATAGAATTTGATAGCCTTACTATGGTCATAACAGGTAGATTAACGCGCAGATCGACATGCTATTTGTGCGCATTTCATGACAGGACTTCTAGTTTTAACTGTATCACCAGGGTTTAAAGGGTTAATGAAATTATGATGTCTCATTTTTCTGAGCCGGAAAAGTAGCTTCTAAGTTATCCTTTTTGGGGAGATAGTAAAACTGTCACTGTAATAAGATGCCACTCCAAGGCCAAGTATACATTGGCTTTAGTGTTACAGTCCTGAAGGGTGGGGGTGTGGTGGGGGGGGGGGGGGGGGTGTAATAACAATAACAATGTAATCTGTCAAGGTAGTGTATTCAAGTTACAGAACAGTGGAACTTCCTCAACATTGTTATTCTGAAAATTGTTTCAAATAACACCACACAGAAACAGAATAATAATGTCAATAGACAGAATAAGATAATGTTTTTTTCACAGCCTTTCACCTCCTCTCAAGAAAACCTCAACCAACATGCAGAAAGTGGATTACCATTCAATACCAGTGGGGTGGAGTTTACCCAGAATTTCCCCAGACAATAACTCCTTGTCTTTGTTAAGATTAATTATTTTACAAGGATTGGCAAGCAACTTATGCAACTTAAATTAACTGGCTGAGTGCAAGAAGTCACGATCAGGGCTTTCAAAATGAAAGTGTCAATGACACTGTAGCTTAACTTGTGTGTTGTGTTTGATGAAAAGGATAATGTTCAATGTTTATGAAAGGATTATGAAATAAGACAAGAATCGTGATAATTGGGAATATGTTCATTTCTGTTCCCTGTGTGCTATGCTTTTGATAAAAATAATATGAGGTGTACACTGTACTAAAGAGCTGAGGGGTGGGTTAATATGACCTCACAGTTAATGTATGTGGCCCTCACAGTTAACATATGTTAACGAAAGTTACCAAGTTACAGTGAAATTATTCCAAAATAAGTCCCAATTGCGTCCAAAGGGGACGTTCTCATCTAGACATTATATGAAGTCAACCTACCAAGTTACAATGAAATCCCTTCATAAATATGACCTGTAGACTGTGCTAAAGGTTTTTGGGCTTTGGGCTTGAGCAGCCATCATGGTTGAATAATCACAACCAAAAGGGGACATTCTCATCTGGGCATCATCTGGAGTGATCCTACGAAGTTACAATGAAGTTCCTTCATAAATATGACCTGTAGACTGTGTTCAAGGTTTTTGAGCTTCAGGCCTCTGAAGCCGTCACAGTTGACCAATCACGACCAAAAGGGGATGTCATCATCTAGGAATTATATGGAGTCAAACTAACAGGTTACAATGAAATCCTTCCATAAATATGACTTGTAGACTATGCTAAAGGTTTTGGGGTCTTGGGCTCGGGCAGCCATCAAGGCTGAATGATCGCAACCAAAAGGGGACGTTCTCATCTAGACGTTATTTGGAGTCATCCTACCAAGCTACAATGAAATCCCTTCATAAATATGACCTGTAGGCTGTGCTAAAGGTTTTTGGGCTTCGGGCTTTGGCAGCCCTCCTGGTTGAATGATCACAACCAAAGGGGACAATCTCATCTGGGCATCATCTGGAGTGATCCTACGAAGTTACAATGAAATCCCTTCATAAATATGACCTGTAGACTGTGCTCAAGGTTTTCGGGCTTCGGGGCACCTGTAGCCATCACAGTTGACCAATCGAGACCAAAAGGGGATGTCATCATCTAGGCATTATATGGAGTCAACCTAACAGGTTACAATGAAATCCTTCCATAAATATGACCTTTTGCCTATGCTAAAGGTTTTTGGGCTCGGGCACCCATCAAGGCTGAATGATCGCGATCAAAATGGGACATTCTCATCTAGACATTATTTGGAGTCATCCTACCAAGTTACAATGAAATCCCTTCATAAATATGACCTGTAGACTGTACTAAAGGTTTTCGGGCTTCAGGCCCCTGTAGCCGTCACAGTTGCCGAATCACGTCCAAAAGGGGACCTTCTCATCCAGACAATATATGAAGTGAACCCACAAAGTTACAATGAAATTCCTCAATAAATATGACCTGTAGACTGTACTAAAGGTTTTCGGGTTTTGGGCTCAGGCAGTTGTCACGGTTGGGGAAATTCTCATCTAGACATCATAAGGAGTCATTCTACCAAGTTACAATGAAATCCCACCATATTAAACATGACCTGCAGACTGTGCTAAAAGTTTTTGGGTTTCGGGCTTGGGCAGCCATCACGGTTGACGGATCATGCCCAAAAGGGGACATTCTCATCTAGGCATTATACAGAGGCATCCTACCAAGTTACAATGAAATCCCTTCATAAATACGACCTGTAGACTGTGCTGATGGTTTTGGGGTTTTGGGCTCAGGCAGCCATACCGGTTGCCCGATCGCGACCAAAAGGGGACATTCTCATCTAGACATGACCCCAAACCTGCATATGAAATTTCGTGACGATCAGACAAGAACTGCGGGGTGTAGCCCGTGCTAAAGGAAAATGTGAACAGACTCACAGATTCAGACTCACTGACTTCCACACGCATGATGGCAATAGCTTATCTTGACTACGTCAAATTAAGCTAAAAATGAGGGTATCAAAGCAAAAGCCAACATTTTCTTTGCTCAAGTTTCATATTCATTCCAATGCATATATTTTGTTCGTATAAATTTGTTGTATTACAAATTACTGGAAAGTGCCTGTGGGCACTCTCAAATAATTTGTAATAGAACAAATTTTGAATAAGAAATTCAGACCACAAAAAATAATCTAGCCCATAACCAGTTAATGCCTCTCCTTGGCCCAATGGTGCAGGTGTGTGGGATGACCTTCATAGAAGTAATTCTATGGCTTCACTCTCCTCGAGTACTACAAAGGGATCTTTATCCTTCACGTAGTATATCTCTCAACACACAGAGACAGCCATTTTAAGTCCGCCACCTGATAGATCAGTATGCTGGGACTGCATCAACCTCACTACTGATGCTGACAGAGAGTGTTCGGACACCTTGAGAACTTTCCCCAACCTCAAGAACTCTTTGTCTGAAAAAGTATTAGAATATCATGTAAACCTTCAGCCAATGGACCTCAGGGTTGAACCCTGAGGTCCATTGGCTGAAACTTTGCTTGGTATTCTTATGCATCATGAGAGAAATCAACAGTTACATACAGTCGCCATGGGCTGGTCAAAATCCATGCCTGGGCAGTGATGTTCACACATGCATTTACCAGGTAATAAAAATCCTCATCAGCAAAATTTTACAGTTAAAACTAGAAGTCCTGTCACGAATAGTGCGCTTATCTAGGCTTAATTGCGCGTAGGAATTGCGCGCAATTGCCATATCGAATGGCATCCAAAGCATGGAAGGTTCTCTTGGTTACTCAAAGCAAACACATGCAATGTTTCTGCCAATGGACCTCCGGGTTACCCGGAGGTCCATTGGCTGAAACATTGCTTGTGCACAGGCCATATGTACAGAATTTGATAGTTTTACTTGGGCTATAACGCGTACATTAACGCGCATATCAACGTGCTATTTGCGCGCATTTCATGACAGGACTTCTAGTTTTAACTGTAATTATTAAAGCACCAGGTTGTAATTAAATTTTTGATGATTATTCCTATAATTAGTGTTTGGAATCTGATATTATTGCTTCTTTGGAAATATTGCCCACCCATGGAAAGTGACCAGTCCATGATGCCTGTACTGTATTATATACATGGAAATTCCTTTTCCTGTGTGTTTAAGTGGTAATCCACTCTCAGTGTTCTGTAGTTTTCCATCCGTGATAATAATAGGAAGCAATGCTTCATTTTTGTCAGAACAAGGTGAATAAGAAAGAATGCACCTAAAACTATTAAAGTGCATTAATAGGGTAACTAAAATTGTTGACCCAGACAAGTCACTTTGCAAAAAGTGTGTTATTTTCTTCACATGGATGGATTTTATGCATGTAATATCAAAAGGTTTAGTGATTACCTTCTGTGTCAGTAGCTGTTATAATGCAGTGTGCAGTCAGGAAAATAATTTGTATGATAATCACAAGAAACAAGAAAGCCAGAGTGTATTCAGTGCTCAGATAGCGGAGCCAAGGGGGGCAAGGTGGCTCAGTAGTTATGGCAGTGGACCAGGCATGTAACCAGGGCCTGTCCTTTGGGGGGGGGGGGGGGCACCAAAAACGTAACTAATTCTTCACACTTAAAAACATTTTTATTAAGTCAATTATCATACAGTACAAGTGGAAATAAGTTGTAGAATAACCACTGTTAACTATGCATCTTTCTTTAACTACACCAATAATACAACAACTTTACACCATTTTCTGGAAAGCTCTGATAGAAGGCTTTCCAGAAAATGCTGTCAGGTCTTTGTGTTATTGGCGTAGTGGCAGTGGGATACTTAGTTTATAGTGGCTATGCTACTTCTTATTTTGACTCGTACAAAACACCAATACTGGTTGCCAAGTACTGCTTGTTATCACAAACTTGTTTTGAATGATGTGATGATACTTTCGCTAAAACACTCCCGTCTTTCTCCGTCTGTATATAACTCTGCCAACACACAGAAGAGTTTTTTAATATGGAAATCACTATCTTGGTGTTTTCTGAATTTTTCCAGAGCTTTCTACCACTGGTTTATTCCAGCTTCAACAAAATTTTTCTCAACATGTCCAGATAATTTCGGAAACTGATGACATGTAAAACAAAATGCTATGTCCTTCTCGATTGAGTATTCTAGCCATGGAAAATGTGTGTACCACTCAACACAAAAATGTCTGTTTTTACTGCCGACAGTTACGGAAGGGAAAGACTTCAATTTAGGTTGCTTAGGATCCGTTGCCTTGGTACCCAAATCAAAAAACAACATAAGCATTATAGGTGTAACATATCCCTATCAGCCAGCTGAATTAAATTTGTTATCAATGACCTTAATTAACTGCATACTCTATTGACAACAAGTCTTCATAATTGTATGCCTAACTTTATCCCTCTGGGCCAGCTGGATTAAGTAACGTTATCAGTGACATTAATTCATTGGCATAACATAATAAACTTGACTGACAATAGTTCTCTTAATACGGTACCTGTACATCCGTAGTTTATAAATTTAATTTTTTGGGGGAAAAATTTAGGGGGGGGGGGCACATGACCCCACCCCCCCCCACCCTGGTTACATCCTTGCAATGGACTTCAAACTGCAGGGGTAACTGCATTGTGTCCATGGGCAAGGCACTTAATCTCACTGCCTATATGTGGGGTATGGTCGCACTGTGTACTGAGGTGTACGTCAATGGTGCACTTGTCTTCAACCAATGCTAACCCTGCTTGTTGGGTACATTGGGGAATTGGGACAGTTGCTCGCCACTACTCAGTGGTTCTCTCCGGCTTCCTCCACCCATAAACTATTCAACAAGAGGTGACCCTAGCTGCTGAAAGTGTTGTTAAACCACAGTAAATAAATAAATAAATAAATAGAATAGCATAGCCAAGAAGTTGAAACTAATGAATGGGAACAAAATGTTGCATACAATTCCAGGTACTGTACCAGCATTGGTGTGTCTACAGTACACGGAGAGTGGATTGTAACTAAATCACCTGTGGAGTGGAGTTATCACCCGAACTATAACTTTCAAATTTTGTATATATCGACTAAAACACAAGCAATGTTTCAGCCAATGGACCTCCAGGTTTAACCCGGAGGTCCATTGGCTGAAACTTTGCTTGTGCTTGTTATGATTTGCAACAAATTTGCAATTATTGCTTGGGTGGAATTTCCACTCTGCAGGTGATTTAGTGATAATTCACTCTCCACGTACTGTATTTTATTATAGTTTCTTTCGTTACATTATGCCTCACCATCACGCTCTAAAAAATCAGCAGTGCGATATATGTAATAAGTTTATAGTCACACTCCAGGCCTACCTGGGTTCTATTCACAGGAAGACCTAGGTGTGGCATAGAAATTATTATATATATCCTACTGCCTATAATTCAGATGATGATGAATCGTTTTAGTACCCCAAAGGCATTCAATGATGATGTGGGGTTCGTTAACTCTTTACCCAATGAACACTATCTCAAATTTATTATTTTAATTTTGGGGCGCGATGGCTCAGTAGGTAGAGGTGCAGGCTGCAAGCCGAGAGGTCCTCGGTTCGAATCCCATCTGCGACAACCGTGTTGTGTCCTTGGGCAAGACACTTCACCTCCATTGCCCATGTGGGGGCACGGTGACGTCGTGTACTAAGGAGTACTGCACGTTGATGGTGCACTTGTCTTCAACCAATGCTAACCCTGCTTGTGTGGAGTTAAAATGTTGGGGAGCTGACAGTTGCTTGCCGTTGCTCAGTGGTTCTCTCCGGGTACTCCGGCTTCTTCAACCCGTAAAACTGTCATGGTCATGATTAGCCATTGTGCAGAAATATGTGACCTTAAACCCCAAAAAATAATAATAATAAATAATTATTTTAATTCTTGGTTTTTGAAAATGTCAAAATTTCAAATTTTTCCCATAATGCAAGTAGGAAGTTAATCAAGTCAGTCTTGTTTGACAGAGCACTATCATGGCTCCACTGAAAAGTGCTGGAAGTCACTTTAGTGGCTTTACACTGCATGCATTAGCTTGAGGTTTGATCAACAGAAGAAGAAAAACATTTTATATAAAACTGTTTGGTTGCAATTAAGTGGAAAGTGCCTATTGGCACTCTCCAATAAATTGTAACCAAACAATTATTTATTAACAAAATCTTGCTAAACTAAAGCGACTTGTGCTGGTAGCAGGGTATCTTTGAAAAAAAAAATATCCATGTTTCAAATCACCTTTGAAAAATAATTTAGCACTCAACCAGTTAAAAGTGAATCTGAGGCATTTATAGAGTGTGTAGCCCTATAATGGTGTAGCCCTATATTGGAGACCATTATAGGGCTCTATATGTTTTTAATAAATTATGGGGGCAAGCCCCTTCTCCTGTTCCCACCCCCATGGCTTTTCCACTGTGGCTCAATGAGCTCTGTGAAAACAAGATTTAATTGGTTAAATTGCCAGTTGTATCATGGGAAAAATTTACAGCTTGAAATTTTGATATTTGGATCTCAGTGAATAGAGAGTTAACCTTTAACGGGCTGGACAAGTGTCCTGAAATCCCACCGTACCACTGCCTCTATACTGTACAGTCGTCGTGGAGTGATCAAAATCCACGGGTGGGCAGTATTGTCCATGCATGCATTTACCAGTTTATAAAAATCATTATCAGCAAAATTTTAATTAATGAAGCACCAGGTTGAACCTGGTGCTTCAATAATTAAATTTTTGCTGATTATTCCTGTAATTACATGTAGTGTTTGGAATCTAATATTATTACGTCCATAGAAATAATGCCCACACGTGGAAAGTGACCAGTCCAAGGCAGCCATACTGTACATTCAGTGGCCTAGCAGTGATTTCTAGTCAAGACCTGGCTGCCTGCTATGGCAGCCAAGACTTGACCAGATACCACTTCCTTGGTAATTTGTCTACTGTCAACAGGACCTCTTCATGATAGCATGTCAAGGGCACCTGTTCTGAGGTCGTAAAAGTCAGAACTAGGCCTTAAAGGTTTAAGATATATGTACAGTTAAAACTAGAAGTCCTGTCACGAATAGTGCGTTTATCTAGGCTTAATTGCGCGTTGGAATTGCGCGCAATTGCCATATCGAATGGCATCCAAAGCACGGCAGGTTCTCCTGGTTACTCATAGCAAACACATGCAATGTTTCTGCCAATGGACCTCCGGGTTACCCGGAGGTCCATTGGCTGAAACATTGCTTGTGCACAGGCCATATGTACAGAATTTGATAGTTTTACTTGGGCCATAACGCGTACATTAACATGCATATCAACGTGCTATTTGTGCGCATTTCATGACAGGACTTCTAGTTTTAACTGTAATGATACTGTTTTCTTCAAAGCACTTTTTCCACAGAGCTTTTAAATTCTCATCCATTCATATCTATTTCACAGGTTGATTTACACAACAGTTTTTCAACAACTGATCTCATTTTGTTATTACTGTGTCCACTCCTTAGTTTTAGTTCTTATATTTCAGATTTCAACAATTTGTTTTTTAATTACTTCATGGTGGATAATGATCCATTTTAACTGGTAGAGTGCTGGAAGCCCTATTTTGGGCTTTACTAAAAGTGGCAGGCAATAACTGTCTGTAGCTACATTCAGCCTGAGGAAGCCTTTATTGTCCCTGATATGAATCAGATTTTTTATACAATACCTTGCTCTCTGACATTTAATTGGATAGTGCCTGCAAGGCACTATCCAATTAAATGTAATAGAGCAGTATATGATGAGCTTTGATTTGTTGTCAGAAAAAAATCAGCACTTTACCAGTTAATATACATGCTTTTCATTGCCATGATATAACCTTGGCTGCTGATGTGGCTTTAAAGACCAATAAATAAATAAATAAATTTACAAAGAGCTGCAAGATGTGTCAATCCTCTCTGGTCAAAGTAGATTTCTGACATAAAGTTTGATCAATGTGTGGTGAAAACCAATTGAGAATCTCATTTAGTGGAATGTTAAGCTTTTTCAGGATTACATGTAGTACTACTCAATTCTGTCTGGTATATTCACCAGTTGCAATGATAGTTCATCCCCCACATTATCTATTTTATGGAGTATAACAGAAATAATCCCCATTAGGCATTTCATGTAGAGAAGATTGACTTGGAATGATCCACACACTCAATGAGGCTCTTAAAACTGTCGTTATGATTGCTTCAGGGGTCTTTACCATTAAATATAACAGTGTATTGGCCTAATTTGTACTTGTTACAGGAACTGTACACCTATAGATCACTTTCGTTGACTTTGTTAGTGTTGTGATTTGTGTCAGATAGTGCTGGGCAGCATCGGCAAAAGAGTAAAGATTGTGGTGCTGCAAGTATAAAATCATGTTTCCTCAATGTTTAATTTCTGGTGTGCACTTTTTCTTTTATGCTCATATGACACACCTCATTTGCTTCTGCAGCACACATTTTATATTATTGTGATGAATTGACGGTAACATGGTCTGAGGTTTGTGGCTTGGAGCTTATGTTCAACCGAGACGCGAAGTGTCGAGGTTTGACATACGTTCCAAGCCGCAAACCTCAGACCATGTTACCATCAACTCATCATAATAACGTATATGTTCCAATAAGATTTTACCCATAGTCCAAAACCTACATCATGAAACACGAGAGGCTTATTTACTAAACTTGTGATTGTTAAAAAGTTGCCTTGTTCAAGCCAACTTTTAACGATCACAGGTTTAATAAATAAACCTCTTGTGTACCCCACGACGGCACTGGATAAATAATCAATAAACCAGAATAAACTGACATTCCATCTCAGTTTACATCGTAAATCGGTTTGTAACTTAAACAACACTTTATCCGGAACACCATCTGCTGCACGTGTGAAAAATCCAGAAAAATGAAGTGGCTTGCTAGTCACTCCATTGATGAAGCAATTACGAAATGGGCAACGCGCAGTCATTTCAAATATTTTATGTGGTAACGTCAGATGGTAACATTTGCTAGTGGAGCCGGAAACATAAAAGAAATCTAAATTTTATAGTAAATTTCCTTTCTTATTATACCTACCACAATTGTTTACTACAGGCTTGCACTACAGTGGAAGTCCCTAACTCGGATAAAATACTCTCTATTTTTGTCTTTCCCAAGCAAGTTGGGAAAGAAAAGTGGTGCAAAAGCACCAATAAAAATAAGCCAAAACTGGGTTGAGTGCAACCGGCGCAGACCCAGTATGGGACGCTCTCTCCCAAGTACAACTCCACGACTTCCGTTGCCAGTGTGCATATACCGTCTCTAAAGACTCATTCTTTTTGAATCCGTAAACGTTAGAGTTATGTGATCAGCGGGGAGGAAAGATTCTTTACCCGTAAAGAAGACGGGAGGGCCTCCATGTAAACAATTGTGGTAGGTATAATAAGAAAGGAAAGTTACTATAAAATTTAGATTTCTTATCAACCTACTCACAATTGTTTACTACAGGCTGAATAGACAAAAGGCTGGAGGGAATCGCATAACCAACCCCCACATAACCCTAGCGCACTGGAACCGTGAAGCAGAAGGAAGAGGTCCCGAGGCTTATCAACCATAATGTCGCAATCATTGGTAAAGGACAATGAAAAGAGACATATGAGCCTGTGTGACACACAGACAGAAAAAAGGGCAGTAACAGCACAAGGCTGAAACTGACCTTCAAGAAGCCTAATGGCTATGGCAGACAACAGCCTGAGCAGAAGAAAGAGGACCCAAGGCAAAAAGGTCCTCCGACTGCTCCTGCAACTGGCGTAAATAAAAGGTGGAGAAAGTAGAAGCATTTCTCCAGTAGGCTGCCTGCATAACATCCGACAACTTGACGGAGTTAGAATAAGCCCAAGAGGTAGACAGTGCCCGCACCTCGTGGGCAGAAATACGATTGGTAATACAATCGCCAGCTGCTAAATGACTATAAGCCGTACGAATAGCAAGACAAATCCATCGAGAAATGGATTGAGGAGAGATCTTCTGTCGACCCGGAATGAGAGACAGAAAAAAACGTTTTCTGCCCTTCCGAATGAAGCGTGTCCGATCAAGATAAATGCGAATAGCACGGACCGGACAGAGCAAAGGGCGAGTACCCTCAACAGAGGGAAGAGCCCTGATACAGATAGGAGGAGGAGTAGTATCTGGTAACTGATTCTTAGCCAAAAAGGAGCAATCAGTGGTAAAAGTAACACTGTTGGGAGAACTCCTAAAAAAGGCCGGGTCAACCGAGAGGGCGTGAAGCTCACTAACCTGTCTGGCCGAAGCAAATGCCATCAGAAAAGCCATCTTGTATGTGAGAAATTGCATATCCACCTGGGATAAAGGTTCAAACGGCGCCCCCCCCCCTCCCCCCCCCCCCCCCCAAGCAAAGCAGCACCCACGAAAGATTCCATCGTGGAGTAAGCTGCAAAGTCCGAGGCCTTTTCAAAGAAAAGTGCCGAACAAGCTTGGAGAGGTAAGGATTAGTGCCGATACGACGCTTCCCCACATAAGAAAAAGTCTCTGAAAGCATAGACCTGTAACCCTTGATGGTAACAGGCTGGAGACCCCGAGAATCAAACAGATATACCAGAAACTCCGCAATCTGTGAAATCGAAGGATTGGCATAATCAACAGAGTGATCAGCACACCATCGACAGAAGACCTTCCATTTAGCTGCATAAGCTAAACCAGTGGAGTGCCTCCTTGAAGAAGAAATGCACTCTACTGCTCGTCTCGAAAAACCTCTACGGAGGAGACAGGACCTGACAAAAGATATGCGTGAAGGCACAATGAAGTCGGGTCGACGTGAAACCTCCTCGGGCGACCTTGACAAAGAAGGTCGCAACGTAGCGGGAGACGTGCCGGAACCGCCGCCATCAGCGAGCGGAGCTGATTGATCCACACCCGCTGAGGCGACAGGGGAGCGATCAGAATGATTCGACAACTGCAGGTTCGAATTTTGGCGAGAACCTGAGGAAGAATCGGAACCGGCGGGAAGGCGTAGCCGACTAGACCGTTCCAATCGAGTGACAGAGCGTCCACGGCAAAAGCCAGAGGATCTGGACACGGGGACACGAAAGTGTCCACCTGATGGTTCCAACGAGTCGCAAAGAGATCGATGTGGGGACGTCCCCAGAGATCGCAAAGCGACTGGAACACTGCCCTGTGAAGCATCCACTCGGTGGAAACAACCCTGCCCTGTCGGGACAGGGAGTCGGCTAGGACGTTCAGACGACCGGGAATGTGACGAACAACCACCCCGGCGTGAACCTCCTGAGCGAGCAGTAAAAGATCCCGAGCTAACTCGTACATCGGAAGCGAGTGCGTGCCGCCCTGGTTCCGAATGTAAGCAACCACTGTCGAATTGTCGGATAGTAGAAGGACCTGGCGATTCGACAAGTGAGGGATCCACTGCCTGAAACTCAGAAGAAGAGCAAGAAGCTCCTTCTGGTTGATGTGTAGAGCTGCTTGATCCTGGTCCCACATCCCGTGTAGGGAAAGACCGAGAGGATCCAACGTCGCACCCCATCCGAGATCGCTGGCATCTGCCGTCAGAACGCGATCGGACGTGGGTAAGTCCAGCGGAACACCCTGCGTAATCCACTGAACATCTGTCCAGGGAAGAAGGTGAGGATACAGAGAGTCCGGAAACGGAAGCACCTGATCCAGAGAATCTACATTCGGTCTCCAACGACTGAGCAGAAAGTGTTGGAGAGGTCTGACACGCAGCCGACCTAGAGGAATGAGATCCGTCACCGAACCGCAGAGACCGATCAGCCGGAGAAAACTCCGAGCGGTCGCGGACCTGGACTGGGACAGAGTCAGAGCAAAAGCTGAGAGAATCACAGCCTTGGCCTGGGGAACAGCCACCAAATTGAATTTGGTTTGGAAAGACATCCCCAGATGACAAAACGACTGAGAAGGGACCAGGTCCGACTTCTCCTCGTTGACTCTGAATCCTAGCGACGTGAGCAAGCTCAACAGAGTGGCGACATCCGATTCCAGTAAGGCAGCATTGGAATGCCTCTGGAGGATATCGTCCAGATATGCCGAACTAGTCACCCTGGACTGTGTGCGATGGAACGCTATCACATGCGACATCAGTCTGGTGAACGCCCAAGGAGCCAGGTTGAGGCCGAAAGGCATGGCCTTGAACTGGTAAACTCGCCCCAGAAAAACGAACCTGAGATACTTCCGTGACGCCCGATGCATCGGAACGTGGAAGTAAGCGTCTCGCAGGTCGATGCTGGCTGCGAAATCTCCCTGGTGAATTGATTGGCGGACCGACCTGAAAGTCTCCATGCTGAACTTGGGAGCAATGATAGACTGGTTCAGGATGCTCAGATCGATAACCGGTCGGAGTCGGCCGTCCTTCTTCGGCACCAAGAACAGGCGGGAATAGAAACCCACTGACTGAACGTTCTTGACTACCTCGATCGCCCCCTTTGCCAGGAGATTGGCAATCTCCGTGGACAAAAGTTCCCGACGTAAAACGTCTGAAGGAACTGTGGTTGGAAGAGGCACCCTTGACAGAGTGGGGTGCCGTCGGAAGGATATGCGCAGCCCGGACCGAACAACATCTAACACCCATGGATCGGATGTGATGGTGGTCCAATGGTCTGCAAACTCTGCTATCCTTCCTCCAACCTGGGACGAGTCGAGGTGAGGACCTTCATTTCGAGCCCCGACGAGGCCCGCGAGAGGAGAAACCACCTCCTCTGCTAAATGAAGAATCCTGAGACTTCCCTCGATTCTGCCGACCCCTACCTTTACCCCGTGAGTAAGAAGCAGAGGCGGCGGCAGAAGGACCAGCCTTTTGCTTCACAGAGGAAGCAGAAGGGTACTTGTTAGGCTTGGAACGGCCCTTGCCTCCCCGAGAAGGCTGATCAAGCTGACGAAACAGCAGCTGATCTTTGGAATGACGTAGGACGTCATCCCGGACCGTCGACACAGAACCATGGAAAAGTTGCGGACCTGCCAAAGAAGCAGATCGAAGAGTAGCACGCTGCTCCTCGGGAAGGGATCGTCCTGTGTCCAGCACAGCGTCCCTTCGAACTAATTCCAAATTGGCCGTGTTACAGGCATGCGTGTGAGTAAGGTGCATAAGCGCCTTGGACAGCACACGCAAAGGAGCCTGTACCTCGTCAAACTTATCTGGAGGAAGATAAGCGGCCAAAGCTGAGACGACGTGATCTGAGAGAGAAAGCATGCCAAGCATCTCTCTAGATAAGCCCAACGTGGACTCCAGAGTCGTCATTGGAATGACGGCAGACTTGGGCTTGGAAAGCCCGAGGGAAGTGGAGTCCTGATCCAGAACCGTCAAAGTCTGGCAGACTGACGGATTGGCGGAATCGTAGGAACGATAACGCACAGGAGGCAAAAAGGTGTCAACCCTGGTGAAGAACGAAGTCTTCAAAGCCTTGGAATTCAGCTTGGCATCCAATGCTGAAAAAGCTTCAACCACCTGTACCGACTGGCACGGTCGAAGGCGCCCAGAAGCAGGTTGCTCCGAGGCTGTTGGCGCGCGACCGATGATCGCGGCCAGGCTGACACTGTCGGCTGGTTAGCAGGTTTGAGCTCAGGCAGAAACCCAAACACAAAGTCAAGAGCCGCCCCCAAGTCCGAAGACTGCTGGCCCTCGACCTCAAGCATGTCGGACTCCTCCCCAGAGTCGGAAGACACATAGCCCATCATGGGCAAACCAGCCGACGC
Source organism: Pictodentalium vernedei (assembly GCA_031216915.1). Taxonomy (NCBI): domain Eukaryota; kingdom Metazoa; phylum Mollusca; class Scaphopoda; order Dentaliida; family Dentaliidae; genus Pictodentalium; species Pictodentalium vernedei. The sequence continues at coordinate 845,749,109 of CM062297.1, forward strand.
CTCCCATGGTGTCGGGACACCAGAGGAATCGGAAACCGGCCTGTTTCCAATCCCGGGAGGCGGCGCCGTAGGAGGCGCCTGGAAACCACCCATAGCCTCGCTGGAAGCAACAGGAAGGCTCTTTGAGAGAACCTGAGTGAGTAAGGAGAGGGCCTCCCTAAGCTCACTGCCTGTACCGACCGGTTCGACAGGGGAGCGAACCGGCAAAGTGGCTTCACCTCTGACCCTCTTAACCAGCGAAGGGTCACGATCCTCCAAAACACCCGACGCGGGACGACGGGCGGCAGCCGAAACATCTGAAGGCAGACGTGTATAGGGGTACGATGCACCCCGAGGATCAATATTGCGAGAACTCATGAGAGTCACCGCGGACCTCTGCGGGGCAGAAGGTCCAGGCTGCACAAAAGGCGTTGGTCCCCCAAAACAGGTCGTGTGACCAGAGTGAGTGGACGGAAACGCCACGGAGTTCATAGTGTTTCCACTACGAACATCCGAATCCAAAGACACAACTGTGGTACTCGACGGCGACGAAACCACAGCGATGGGCTCGGCCGGCAGCCCCTTCCGACTTCGCCGAGTTGAAGTCAGGGAAGGCTGGGGCCGATATCCCACGTCTACAGTATCGGACAGTTCTGCAGTCCCCTGCAGCGAAAAGCCGAGGCCGGCTGAAACAGACAACGAAGCAGACGGACCAGCAGCAGTAGTAGATACGTCGAGAGTCGTTGAGGCTGGTGAAATAATGGAGAGAGCACACCGGCTCGGCTCCGAAGGAGGAGTCACAGCCCTAGTGACAGCCTCAGATGTCGACTGGAGGGGGACCGTAGTCCCGGAACCAGGCATCTCTACACCAGAACACTCAACGGCTCCCGCAGTATCCACCACAGGAAAAGACTGCACATCCCCCACGGAGGAGGAATAACTCTCACCAGACAAAGTCGGCTCGGGAGGCCCCGAACGACCACGTTCTCCTTTCCCGCGGGAGCGGGAGGCACGGCCACGAGAACGAACGACACGATTTACAGACGCCCAAAAGGTGGAAGACCATGTTCCACAGACACCACACGGCCGCTCGGCCGAACACCCATTACAGGAGGAACACGATGAATGTACATCGTCCACATGCTTAGGCAGCAGACACTGCCCACAAGGAATTGTCCTAGGCATGAAAGAGGTGAGAGGAGCAGAGAAGGTGAGATCAGAAAACAGAACACCCCCAAAGAGAGAAAGGTGACAGAAACAAAGACCCCAGACGGTCGACCGGGAACCACCCAACAGGAAGACTACTCTCAACAGAAAGAAGAAACACTGCAGGAGTGGTACCCCGCTGACACCTAACTCTAACACAATTAGAAAAATTTGCAAAAAAAGCATGAACAATAATTGTGAAAATCTAAGTCCGAACCGCGTGGCCCGCGAAAATCGCGCGCGACCCGAGAGAGAGCAAATAAATATACATTATGGACATATAATAGAAAAAAGAGAATATAAAACACTGTTCCTGAGAATACAAAGGATACACTGTGGTATAATGAATCAGGAATCATCAAACATCGAGCTGGTGGAACACTGATAAGCATGCAAAAACATCTCGACACGAAGCAGATTTCAAAAAGAATGAGTCTTTAGAGACGGTATATGCGCACTGGCAACGGAAGTCGTGGAGTTGTACTTGGGAGAGAGCGTCCCGTACTGGGTCTGCGCCGGTTGCACTCGACCCAGTTTTGGCTTATTTTTATTGGTGCTTTTGCACCACTTTTCTTTCCCAACTTGCTTGGGAAAGACAAAAATAGAGAGTATTTTATCCGAGTTAGGGACTTCCACTGTAGTGCAAGCCTGTAGTAAACAATTGTGAGTAGGTTGATAAGAAATAGAAATTTGGGGCGGGGCCAAAAATCTTACCCCTCCCATTACAAAGCCAAATATTGCTTCACAAACTTTGTTTGAACAAACTTGATTCTACACCTCAAAAAGAAGCTCCATAGTAAATATCAAGTCATTGTACACTGGTTCTTGAGAAGATTTTAAAAATATTTTGGAGCATTTCCTCCCCACTCCCTCCCTATGGGGCTGGGCATGTTGAGTTGAATGAAAGTGTCAATGACACTGTAGCTCAACTTGACAAACTTGAACTTGGTAAGTTATAAATGAAATGGCAAAATTGAAGATCATTGGTACCAATGTCATTTTTTTTGCCAGTGGCAACATTTTTTGACCGAAGAAAATCGATAGCTCCCATCTAGAGGCCTCCCCAAACAAGCATGCCAGGTTTCAAAGCAATCCGATCATAAATGTGCCCTGTAGGGTGTACAAAAGGGAAATATTGTGGTCTGACTAGACTAAATTCTAAGAACGTTGGCCGTGGCAATATTTTTTGACGGAAATGGAAGAAAATCAATAGCTCCCATCTAGAGGTCACCGTAAATAAGCATACCAGGTTTCAAAGCAATCTAATCATAAATGTGCCCTGTAAGGGTGAGCCAAAGGGAAATATTGTGGTCTGACTAAACTAAGTTCTAAGAATGTTGGCTGCGGCAACATTTTTTGATGGAAATTGAAGAAAATCGATAGCTCCCATCTAGAGGTCACCCCAAACAAGCATGCCAGGTTTCCAAGCAATCTGACCATAAATGTGCCCTGTAGGGTGTGCCAAAGGGAAATATTGAGTCTTCGGACTAAACTAAGTTCTAAGAACATTGGCCGCGGCAACTTTTTTTGACGGAAATTGAAGAAAATCGATGGCCCCCATCTAGAGGTCTCCCCAAACAAGCATACCAGGTTTCAAAGCAATCAAATCATACATGTGCCCTGTAGGGTGTGCCAAAGGGAAATACTGTGGTCTGACTAAACTGAGTTCTAAAAACGTTGGCCGCGGCAACATTTTTTGACGGAAATTGAAGAAAATCGTTAGCTCCCATCTAGAGGTCACCCCAAACAAGCTTGCCAGGTTTCAAAGCAATCCGATCATAAATGTACCCTGTAGGGTGTGCCAAAGGGAAATATTGAGTCTTCTGACTAAACTAAGTTCTAAGAATGTTGTCCGCGGCAACATTTTTTGACAGAAATTGAAGAAAATCGATAGCTCCCATCTAGAGGTCTCTCCAAACAAGTATACCAGGTTTCAAAGCAATCTGATCATAAATGGGCCCTGTAGGGTGTGCCAAAGGGAAATCTTGAGGTCTGACTAAACTAAGTTCTACGAACGTTGGCCGTGGCAACATTTTTGGCCGGAAATTGAAGAAAATCGATAGCTCCCATCTAGAGGTCACCTTAAATAAGCATACCAGGTTTCAAAGCAATCAAATCTTAAATGTGCCCTGTAGAGTGTGCCAAAGGGAAATATTGTGGTTTGACTAAACTAAGTTCTAAGAATGTTGGCCGCGGCAACATTTTTTGACGGAAATTGAAGAAAATCGATAGCTCCCATCTAGAGGTCACCCCAAACAAGCATACCAAGTTTCAAAGTAATCTGATCATAAATGCGACCTGTGAGGTGTGCCAAAGGAAATTGTGGACGTACGTACTAACGTACTAACATACTAACGTACTAACGTACGTACGTACGTACGTACGTACGTACGCCGACAGACGAGAAGTGATGGCAATAGCTCAGCTTGACTTTGTCAAGTTGAGCTAACAAAAATGCAATGCCCCTTTGGGACCATCACTCACACAAAGTTTCACTTGAATTGGCCCAGTGGCTTTGGAGGAGGAGACCAAAACATGGTGTTGATGGATGACGGACGGAGAGCGATGAGATTAACTCCGCTTGACTTTGTCAAGATGAGCTAAAAATCTTATAACCTGTTGAGAAATTCCCCTGACTCTCCCCAGTTTTTCTTTGTTTATAGACATATTTGGTCTCAGTACATCCAATACAGGCATTTAATCTATTATATCTTGTTTGACAGAGCTCATGGATAAATCTCGAAATCTGATTGGTTAATCAATAAAATCGGCGACAGTAAAATGGGCATAACCTGTCGCAAATTTTGTGTATTGAAAAACGTATTCGTGGGTGTTCTATTTTCGTTCCATTTAGAGTCAATGACTACCATATCCAAGGTAAACAAACGCTGCGAATGCGTTGAATTTCCGTAAAATAAAAATGTTTTCTATCTTTCTTGTAATTAACTGTAATCAATATGGATGAAGTTTGAAAGTTTAATATTAATGTGGAAGAGGTTTGGCAGAGACTGCTGAGTAATGAAATGTGAGTTGAAACAAGAGGCCCCAAGGGGCCTGAGGGCGCTCACCTGACATGGTAGCCTAAATATCAACCCAGAGAATTGATTTCAACAAGTTGCATCTGATCCTCCTAAGAAAAGCTTATACCAAATATCCAAAGATTCTGACCAGTGGATCTAAAAAAAAAATAGAAGATTTTTAAAGAAGATTCCTCATATTGAACTAAGTTATAATTCGGGCTCCCACAGTGAGTCCAAATATGGACCTAGGGACTTGGCTTGAACAAAGTTGAATCTCACTCCCTAAGCATGGTGCATACCAAATATCAAAAGATTCTGCCTGCTGGATCTTGAGAAGATTTTTAAAGAAAATTCCTCATTTTGAACTAAGTTACAATTCAAGCTCCCACAGTGAGCCCAGATATGGACCAAGGGACTTGGCTTGAACAAACTTGAATCTCACCCCCTAAGCATGGTGCATACCAAATATCAAAAGATTCTGCCTGCTGGATCTTGAAAAGAAGATTTTCAAAGAAATTTGCCTGAAATGCATTAACTTCGAATTCGGGCTTCTATAGTGAGCCCAAATATGAATCCAGGGGGCCAATTTGAACAAACTTGAATCAGATCCACCCCACAATGTTGCATAACAAATAACAAAAGATTCTGCCTGCTGGATCTGGAGAAGAAGATTTTTAAAGAAATTTGCCTGAAATGCACTAAGTTCGAATTTGGGCTTCTATAGTGAGCCCAAATATGAATCCAGGGGGCCGATTTGAACAAACTTGAATCAGATCCACCCCACAATGTTGCATACCAAATATCCAAAGATTCTGCCTGCTGGATCTGGAGAAGAAGATTTTTTAAGAAATTTGCCTGAAATGCACTAAGTTCGAATTCGAGCTTCTATACTGAGCCCAAATATAAACCCAGGTGGCCGATTTGAACAAACTTGAATCAGATCCACCCCACAATGTTGCATGCCAAATATCAAAAGATTCTGCCTGCTCGATCTGAAGAAGATTTTTTAAGAAATTTGCCTGAAATGCACTAAGATCGAATTCGGGCTTTTATAGTGAGCCCAAATATGAATCCAGGGAGCCGATTTGAGCAAACTTGAATCAGATCCACCCCACAATGTTGCATACCAAATATCAAAAGATTCTGCCTGCTGGATCTGGAGAAGAAGATTTTTTAAGAAATTTGCCTGAAATGCACTAAGTTCGAAATCGGGCTCCTATACTGAGCCCAAATATGAACCCAGGGGGCCGATTTGAACAAACTTGAATCAGATCCACCCTACAATGTTGCATACCAAATATCAAAAGATTCTGCCTGCTGGATCTGGAGAAGAAGATTTTTTAATGTTTTTCCCATTGCCTACAGTGTTAAAAAGTGCTGACTCAGCACTTTTTCAAAGTCCCGAAACTGTACCCTATGATAAAACCGATGGCAATTTTTTTTTACCAATCCTTTCTGTTGGTCCCAAGGAAGCTGCACACCAAATAAAAATTCTCAGTGCCGTGCAGTTTTTGAGATATAGGCGTTTTAATTTTTTTCTATTTTTAGCTCCTGTGGTTCCCACGGGGCTACAGGAAAAAAAATTTCTGCATAAATTAGGTACTTATGACCCAATAAGCCCTCACATAAAATTTGGTTCAAATTGGCCTCTCGGTTTAAAAAATAGAAATTTGGGGTGGGGCCAAAATTTTTGCTCCTCCCATAACATCGCCAAGTATAGACCTACAAACTTCTCTTGAACAAACTTGAGTCTACACCTCAAAAGGAAGCTGCATACCAAATATCAAGTCTCTGCTATTGCTGGTTCTTGAGAAGAAGATTTTTTAAGAATTGGAGCATTTTTGCCCCACCCCTCTGCTCAATATGAGCCGAAACCTAATTTGCCCAAAAATCAAAATGCCGCTATATAACCCCTACTCACATGAAATTTCATTAACATGCGGCCAGTGGTTTGGAAGAAAAAGACCCAAACACCACCTTCACGCCGGACGACGGACGACGGACGAAAAGTGATCAGAAAAGCTCACCCTGACTTTCAGTCAGGTGAGCTAAAAACTGATTCTGACAGGCTTAACAACAACCATGCGGAACCAGTCAGTGATATTCTGATAATTTATAAATAGCAATTTTTCGTACGATGAAGAATTTATGGATGCTATGTGCGAAATAGAAAACCAGAATTCTGACAACTGGCAATAAAAAGTTTAATTGTTCAAGGCCAAATATTTCTGACCGATCTGCTAGCGATGTTATAACATCGACTTCAAGTGCAAGCGGTCCTTTCATTTTCTAATTTGTCACCTGCATTCGTGGCACCAACATGTACAACTGCAGAAACGTGTTCACCACTGAGCCTGAGAGAGGTGAACTATTCGTTCTGCAACAATTATGTCATTACCAGTAGCCCAATTCCACCAGACATGACTCCCCAGAACAGTTTAAAATGAACAACTGTTCTGCAACCATAAGTAATTATTAAGGTTAAACAAGGGCTTCCAATCAAAGATCTCAATATTTTTAACTTTAATGGTAAATCCTGGAGTGCTTTCCGACTCAGACTGAAAAATCGCAGTGTGAACTCTAAACTTTGAACAGGGAAAGCAGCCGGCGTATTTTGTTTTCATATTGTCACAAACATTTAAACATGATAAATGTCGTCAGTACAAATATAAATATATTTTGTCATTGGTGATAAAATGACTAAAACGTTTGGAACTATTTGTATAGTGGCAGCGTAAAATATATTTCGTGATTTTGTTCGGAACTCCCAAATGACGTCACAAAGGTTGTATTTTTAGATTTATTAAATTGTTGTCTTCAACAAGGCGTCGTTTTATAGTTGGGAGATCAAATACTATCTCAGTTTCAGCCAAATTATATTAGAATGGGGATAACTATGTTGTATTTGATTGTTTGGGGCTGTAAATGATGGTTTTACTGTCGCAAATATCCGTTTAACCGGCTACGCTAACACGTCGTCGGCAAAACTCAATTTGCAACAGTGAATCCATCGTTTACGGCCCCAAACAATCAAATACAAAATAGTTATCCCCTAAATAAATGCTAAGTTTTTCTCTAGAATAAAGGAAAGTGACACAACCCCTGTTAATTGAATATTCCTGTTAATTGAATAATTTCAATGGCAAAGTGGTTACTCAATTAACAGGGTTCCAGTGTATTAGTTAGTCGAGATAACTGAAAAACACAAGACATTTTACATTGATTTCATTAACCATATTCAAAAATTCCATCTTCAGCTCTCCCATTTTGATTCGAATTTGATTCCATTATACAATTTGATTTGAATTGTCTTTTTGATTATCGATTATTCACGGAACTCTAATTTTCTGTGCAGTTTACCAGTCACCATGTGAGATAAAGAATAGTTTATATCTGTAAAATTCAGCTTGTACAGTTAAAACTAGAAGTCCTGTCACGAACTGTACGCTTATCTAGGCTTAATTGCGCGTAGGAATTGCGAGCAATTGCCATCCCGATTCCAAAGCATGGCAGGTTCTCCTGGTTACTCATAGCGAACACAGGCAATCTTTCTGCCAATGGACCTCTGGGTTACCCGGAGGTCCATTGGCTGAAACACTGCTTGTGCACAGGCCATGTATACAGGATTTGATAGCCTTACTATGGTCATAACACGCAGATTTACGCGCAAACCGACGTGCTATTTGTGTGCATTTTGTAACAGGACTTCTAGTTTTAACTGTAACTGTTATTCCTCTAAATGTCTAGGGTGAGCTCTATAGCATGTTAACTGGTTGGGTGCTAGAAGCCACAATCATGGCTCTATTGATAAGTGCTGGGAGCCACTTTAGTGGCTTTACACTGCATGCATTAGCTTGATATCCGCTCAGAAGTAAAAGAAAAAAATTCTTAAATAAAATTGTTTGATTGCAATTTATTGGAGAGTGCTAGTGGCACTCTCCAATAAATTGTAACTAAACAATTATTTAGAACAAAATCTTGGTAAACTAAGGCTACTCATGCTTGTAGCTTGGTATCTATACAAAAAATACCCATATTTAACACCACCTTTAAAAAATATTTAGCACTCAAACCAGTTAAGACTTTAACCCTTTACCCAATGCAGACGATATCAAAATTTATTATTTTAAATATCATTTTTTCAAATTTTTCAAAAAATTTCAACAAAACCATATCATGTGACCCCTCGTTGGAATGAGCTCGAGGAGCTCGTTCCAACAAGGAGTTACATGATATGGTTTTGTTGAAATTTTTTGAAAAATAATATTTTTTCAACTGCTGAATTTGCATATTACGCGGGCGGATGCGGCCGATTCATTGGGTAAAGGGTTAATATGTGAAGTGTATATGCAGATCTGATTCAAATAATGTTTTGTTATCACTGATTATTACCACTTTAGCCGGCATTCTCCAGTATAATAACAAAGTTATGTAGGGTAGTAAAACTTAGTAATGCTCAACAGAACAGAGCATATGATGTGTTGGGCCGTTAATGGGTAAATGATTTCAATAACGACCTGACATGTCATATGACTTTGACATACAGGGAACAATAAATTAGCATTGTTTCTTTCTCATTCCTCATCAGCCCTTTCCATGGTCTAGACTTTTGTCAGGACCAACCGTGGTAATAATAGTAATAACATGACTTTGCAGTTTATTAATGGTCCACCAGAAATGATTAACAGCACTCAACCTTATTAGCAGATCTGGACTTCATCTTGTGCCAATTATAAGCTGTCGTCCTGTTAATCATTTCTGTTGGGCCATTTATGCATGACAATGCCCTCCAAAATCACATTACTGTTGTACTGGAAAGTTCTCAATAAAATAGCGTTCCAATATACAGTACATGGAGAGTGGATTATCACTATACCAGTCCCTGAGTGGAGTTTTTGTTTGGGCAGTAACTCATGTTCTATTGAAAAACAGAAGATGTGAAGGGAGTGTTTTAATTATTAGACATCTCGTCACTGTGATATAAAATATTTATTTTACTAATCACACTGGATTATTTATTGTGTGAGCATCAAAGGAATAAAGAGTTACAAGAAAAAGTTCAAGACTCAAAGACAGTGAAGCCCACTTAACTGGATTCCTCTTACATGTAACTGAATTGAAGGGTGCATGGTGGCTCAGTAGGTAGAGATGCAGGCAGCAAGCCTAGAGGTCCTCGGTTTGAAACCCACCTGCGGTAACTGCATTGTGTCCTTGGGCAAGACACTTAATGCCAATTGTCCATGTGGGGGAAAGGTGGCATTGTGTACTAAGGCGTACTGCATGTCGATGGTGCACTTAAATTAATTGTCTTCAAGAAATGCTAACCCTGCTTGTGAGGAGTTACATGTAGTACAATGTATGTTGGGGAGTCTGACAGTTGCTTGGTGGTTCTCTCCAGGTACTCCGGCTTCCTCCACCCGTAAAACTGTCAGACATGAGGGAACCCTGGATGTCAAAAGTGCCATTAAACCCCAATAAATAAATAATAAATAAATAACTGAATTAAACTTTCAAACACAAATTAATTGGATATGTCTTAATTGAATAATCCTGCTAATTGAATATAATTTCCAAACACAAAACCAATCACCATACCCTTTGTACAAATTTGACCTGTTAATTGCACATTGCAGCACAACCTCCTGTTACATGTAATTGGATAAAAAATCTTGTGCATGTAATATGCTGTGAAATTATTCTGACAGTCACCGAAGTCCATTTGCTTACAAGTACATGTGGGCCTTTTTGAACTCGGGCATTTAATTATTATTGTTACAGGCATTTAATTATTATATCTTGCTTGACAGAGCATCATGAACTCTGTCAAAGAAGATATAAAAGAATAAATGCTTAGTTCATCTCTAGAATACAGCAATGTGACCCAGAGACCAGTCTAAGGGTAAATTAAGGGAGAAGCTACTTCTCGCTCAACAGAAGTTATGAAGAAGTCGACTGAAAACAGGGAGAAGAGGGCTGGAAGGAAAAGTATGAATAATAGGGTTCTTCTGTTTGTTTGATCCATTAACCCTTTACCCAAAGTAACAGGCCAAAACTGGCCAGAGCTATTCACAAAAATCACCATTCAATTTTCATTATTTTTTCATTTTTTGTCTCAACAACATAGCATACATGCATGACACCTCATTGGAACGATGAGCTTGTTCCAATGAGGGGCCATGTGCTATGTTTTTGAGGCAAAAAATGAACAAATTTAGTTCTTCAAGACTTCTACTTGCAAGTGATGTCTGCCTTTCATGTTAGGTAAAGAGTTATTATAGTTTTCTCACATGGACATGTAAATAAGTTACAAAATGAAGAGAAATGAAGAGAAAAAAAAACTTGTTTACATGAATATAATTTATTTAGAAAAAAAATATGCAAAAATTTAATGTCAGGATGCCTCCCCCACCACAATTCCACAGATTTAACAACAGTCTCACTTTCCAGACTCAGCCTATTTGTTCAACACAGTACCTGTGATTTCGTGTGATTATATGATTTTGTGAAATTGCATGCAAGTTCTGGTGATTGTGCATCATTTTGTGTCATTGCAGTATTTAAGCATACCCATATAGAATGGTAACATCAGCGCCTGCATTATTTTTTGGAATGCATTGTGACCAAATCCCCGTTAACTGAATACTTCTGTTAACCGAATAATATTCATTGACACAGTGACTACTCAATTAACAGACAGAGTTCTGCTGTACTGTATTCACTGACTTGAAACACAAGCCTGCAGTGTTCAAATACTGTTTTTATTCCTCCCTGAATAAATTGGTACAGACCCTCACACAATAACACATTTAGGGCTTATATTTCAACAAGAATCGATTCACAAAAAGATTCACACAAGAAAACCAGCAAGAATCCATGGACATGTAGATTCACTTCTCCCAGGAATCACCTGAAAATAACCGATTCAATTTAACCCTTAACCTTACATAGCAGCAGGAAATTAGCCGATACAAGGCTAACATGACCTGAAGTATCCTGCCAGTTGGTCACTAAAGTTGTACAAATATGGCTGCCATTGGAACCGGCTTAATGATGAGCCAGTTTCAATGACATCCATACATGTATTTGTAAGGTTTTACTGAAAATATAGTTTTTTTTTTAAAATTATCAAATTTAGTTTAAATTTTAAAAATTAAAAAGTTTTAAAAATTAAAAAGCTATGTTTTTTAAAGGTTTTAACATGTGTTATATTATACAACAGGGTTTAACCCTTTACCCAATGTAACGGCCAGAACCGGCCAGCACTATTCTCAAAAATCACCAATTCATTTTCATTATTTCTTCATTTTGTGTCTCAAAAACATAGGTTATGACCCTTCATTGGAACGACCTTGTTGAGACAAAAAATGAAAAAAATTAGTTATGTAAAAAAAATTTTTGCAAGTGTCATCTGCTTTTCATGTTAGGTAAAGGGTTAACCATGGTGGCCTCATGGGTTCTTGGGACACTTGTAGCAGGTATGGATTCTTGCAAACATTTTCACGAGAATCCAAATGGATTCTCCCAAATCTGGATGAAATATACATGTAAGCCCTGACAGTGATGTGGAATTGCATAACCATCGGAGGGGTAAAAAAAAACATTTGTCTGAAAATTCAAAGCTTCAACAAAAATTGCATTGACATTGTCACAATATCAATTATACACAAATATTCTGCACAGAAGTTGCTCCTGCAGATGTGACTTGAATAACAATATTGCATTACTATGCCAAGTACATCGAACTGATTGCTGAATTACAAGAGCATAATTTCCTGAAAAGTCCCAATGGATTACAAAACACTCTGGAATACAATCAATTTTATGGTATTAAAGTGTAATTTCTTGTCATCCACAAAATCAGTTTTCAGAAAAAAATGTAACTGATGAAATACACAACTGTCGAATAATTAGACAGATTTTGTTGATGACACTGAAATAATTTGTCATGTGTACAGCAGGTCTGTCAATTACAAATAGCACATGGACACTGTACCTGCAATATTTTGAGCTCTTCACTTAATCTAATTTTTTTTAACAAAATGAAAATGAACTAGAGAAACAAAATTTACTGCATCAAGTAAATTCAATCCTGTGTGAAAAGGGTTAAAGTATCAGGAAAAAAACTATATAGAAAGAGAATTTATGGAGGCTTATTTTCGAGACTAAAATATTTTTAAACAAAATCAGAAATGGATTTTAGTTAACAGTGTTTACAGATATTCATACAGGAATCAGAACAATTTTTATAAGAAACGAGAAAAGGCATATATGTGTACAGCATTTAAAGGGTTCGATCAAGAAATCAGAAATCGACATTACTGGCTCTGCCACTTATTTGAATGATGACATATGTGTATAATCTTCAGAATTGCATGAGTTGTTATAAAATGCAATTCCTAATAGTTTGGAAAAATATGTACTAAATGACCTCAGTGGACAGCATTGAGGTGGACCATATTTCAAACCCCAGCAAATTCAGCTAGTTCGATATAAGGTCCCATGTCTATAGGTCATACCAAGCCTGAAGTATGAACATAAATCACTTTAAAAATATTGGTTCCACCAACTCTGGATCTGCTATATTTGTAGATGACAGCGAAAATTCATTTTAGCTAGAAAATGTTAAGGTACATGGTACCTCTGCAAAATATATTGCAAGTGAAAGAATACAGTGATGTTGGAATATAAAAGAAAAAAGGCCTTAAAGGCCCCCAAGAGTCTATCTGAAGGCTTATTGGCCTTGGCAAAATACCGAGGTCCCATCTATGACCATGTGTGTTAAGAGGAACATTGCGAGAAAGGAAAGGGTTATATTTACTCTTGCAGTGCATAAAATAAAATTTTTGGGACCCATATTAAGATCTTGAGAAGCTTAAAATACTCACTTTAAATACTCCATTTTAACCCATTAAAAACATGCTCATTCCAATGAGGTTTTCATAAGCTTTGTTTTTCAAGCAAAAATGAAAAAATAATTAAAATTGAATGGGAATTTCTGTGAATAACGTTGGTCAGTTTTTGCGTTACACTGGGTAAAGGTTTAAGAATGCCTTATTGAGAGGATTAAAAGCAAGCCATTTAAAAAGTAGACAGTGTCACCATGCCCCTTTGCGGCAATTGGGATTACGTGCCTTGCCAAGGACACAACACAGATACACCTGGCAACATTGGTACAGTGGAACCCTGTTAATTGAATAGCCATTTTGCCAATAAAAATTATTCAATTAACAGGAATATTCAATTAACAGGGATTGTGTCACTTTCCTGTATTCTAGAGATAAACTTAGCATTTATTCTATTATATCTTGTTTGACAGAGCTCCACGAGCTCTGTCAAACAAGATATAATAGATTAAATGCCTGTATTTGATGCACTGAGGCCAAATACATCTATAAACAAAGGAAAACAAGGGAGAGTCAGGGTAATTTCTCGACAGGTTACAAGATTTTTTATTCAATTAACAGGAGCTTACTCTGTAACCTATATTCAATTAACAGGCCAAATTTGTACGGGAGGTATGGTAAATGGTTTTGCATTGGGAAATTATATTCAATTAACAGGATTATACAGTTAAAAGATATCCAATTAAGTGGGCTCCACTGTACCATTAACCTTTCTCTTTGAAGTCCAACGTCATAACGACATCGCCATCACGCGCCTGTCTAATTCATTTAAAGGCCTTAAAATGCATCTAGGGTCCTAAAGAAGCTGTGCAGAAAATAAGAAGATGGTTGGATCTCAAGAACGGCGGTTGTGATCAGAGGGGCAATGTGACAGAAAATGTACAGGACATTCTGCTGTCATCCATTAAATGAAAGCATTTGGACTCACACTGAAGTATTAACTGGTAGAGTGCTGGAAGCCCATATTTGGGCTTTACTCTGAGGTGAAGGTAATGCAACTTGAAGGCTTCGTACTCAGTGGATGTGCTTTGTATCATCTTTGAAGTGATATTATTTAGTCTGCAAGGACTTGTCTTGTTATAATTTATGGGAGAGTGCCTGTAGGCACTCTCCCATAAATTGTAACAAGGCAAAGATATGTGAACAAATTTTGATGGCCAAAAATAATTTAGCACTCTACCAGTTAAGAGGGTTAAAAAGAGACCATTTAAATATTCCATTTTATTAAATTATAATTGTGATAGGTGTTTCAAGACAGCCACTCACCACCATTGTTTTTTGAAACCTGTCGATCGATCTTGAGTTATGATTGAGAATAAATAATGTAACAGAGCCCCAGGAGTTCCTAAGTGGTTGGCAATGCAGTAGGGGTTAATCAGGACCGATTCTCAAGTGATGTCTAGGGGTTAAATTAAAGAATAATATTCAGATTTGAAGTTGGACTTGGCCACTAAGGGTTAAAAGATATTTTCAGCTAAAAGTCCAACAAGGACTAGTTAAAATTTCACAGATGATTTGGTTTAATTAGTCTAAAATATGTTATTCATATTATGCATTTTAATGTAAAAGTCAAACGATTATTCTACACTCTACATTCCAGGCGAGAGAAACATTTTAATACAGTCCCAGGTACAACTTAAAGGAGCTATAGCTCTACAGGAGACCTATAGCTCTTCCAGGGCAGTAGATAAAAATTATTAATTTATTATAATAATAAAAACTAGGTTATAAGCTCTTTAGCCCAATTAGCCTAACAGAGGTAATAAAAACTAACCCAAACATATAGCATACATGAGCCCTTTAGGAGAGTTTGGCTCTTTAAGAGAGTTCCACGCTAGCAGTACTTTGAGAGTAGTGAATGTAGTCAGCATGGCAAAGCTATGAACTGGAGTTTCTCAGCTTACAGAACCTGCTTTTGTACACCAGAGGGATGAAACGGCACCAATCAGAGACATTCTCTTAATGGCACTTTGGCACTAAGGTTTTCTGCACTCTTAATGAGACTGAGCCAAGCACAGAGAAAGACTACAGAACTCCTCTAATAAATGAGTTTCAAAAAGCCATAGCACTAACACAGTTAACAGTACAGTCAACCATGTCAGTATTGCATCTTTTACAAGCATCCTGACAGTTTTGTGATAGGTTTCAATAATTATTCAGTGCAGTTTTATGGAAAGGGTTAACATTATTTTTACTGAAATAACATCTTTGAACCCACATTGAGGTCTTGATGGGGTTAAAAGCATTAAACTGAATAATTTGTATTTTATTTCCTTGCAAAGCAAAGGGTTTCTCTCAACTTGGCTTGAAGAGCATACATCTGATTATAATAACAAGATTACATTTAATGTTTGGCAGCTACCTCCACTTGTGTTTACGTTTCTCCAGTTTGAATAAATACAGCATAGAATTGCTTGGGGACAATTTATTGTTACAGGAAATTAGAGGCAGTGCAAACCTTGTGGCCTACTGGGCCATACTCAAGGGCTCCAGCGACCTGAAAAACATGGGGTGGTGAGAACTTTTGACTGTCTGTCTGTATCCCCAAAATCAGCAAGATAGGATGATTCATTTCAAGTTATTGTGAGGACAAGGAAGTGCATAGAAGACAGGAGAATAAGAAGAAGAAGAAAAAGAAAAAAAAGAAGAAACCGTACAAAAACAATAGTCTGTGTGTTTCACACAGACTAACTAGAGAAACAGAATTTACTGCAACCAGTAAATTCAAGTCTGTGTGAAAATGTTGAAACCAACAGAAATAAACTAAAAAGAAAGAGAATTTATGGAAACTTATTTTCGGGGATAAATATTTTTAAAGAAATCAGACATGGGTTTTCGAGAACCTTATTTAAAGATATTCATACAGGAATCATATATTTTTTGTCAAGAAACCACAAAAAACATTTATGTGCTCTGCATTCAACGGGTTCAATGAAGGAATCAGTGATGAATATTGTGGGCACCATCCACTTATTTGAGCGATGAAATACATGTATAAACTTCAGAAATGCATTACGGTGTAACAAAGTGCAATTTCCAGTAGTTCTGAAAAATATGCACTTATTGACCACTGACGATGAGGTAGACCATATTTTGAACCGCCAGCGAGTTTTGACTTGTTCAGTGTGGGTCCCAGGTCTACAGGTCAAACCATGTTTGAAGTATAAGTGCAACCCACTTTAAAAATATTTAGCTTCACCAACTCCAGATCTGCCATATTGAGTGATGATAGCAAATATTGTTTAGTGTTGGTTATTAGACCTTAAGGTACATAGTACCTCTGAAAAATTTTTCTTGAGTTAAACAATTCAGTAATGTGGGTATAGACATAAGAAGGCCTTAAAGGCCCCAAAAGCTTCTCTGAAGGCCTACTGGAACTAGCAAAATACTGAGATCTCACCGATGCCCATGTGTGTTTAGAGCAGTAAAATGAGTATAGAAAGGGTTATCATTTCACGAAATATAATCTTTGGAACCCATATTGAAGTCTTGAGTGGGTTAAAAGCATGTCTTTTAAATACTCTATTTTAATAATGCCTTATGGGGAAGGTACACTGAAAGGGCAGCGCACACCACATAGAATTAATGATGCATCTTAAGACAGAACTAAATAACTTATACATTTCCTTGTAAAGCAAAGGGTTTCTCTCAACTTGATTTGAGGATGAAACTGACACTTGATTAAAATAACAGATAACATCTAATGTTTGACAGCTAACTCCAGTTGTCTGTAATTTGATTGTTTACATTGTTCTCCAGTGTGAATAAATATAACATAGCTATTGCTTCAGGATAATTTACTTTTACAAGAAAAATTAGAGGCTGGGAAAACCCTGTGGCTGACTGGGCCATACTCAAAGGCTCTAGTGACTTGAAAAACATTGGTGGCCGAGTACTGGTTACTGTCTATCAGTATGCCATAAATCAGCGAGATAAGACAATTCGTTTTCATGTAATCGTGCGGACAAGAAAGTGCATAGAAGGCAGAAGACAGGAGAATAAGAAAAAGAAGAAGCAGCAGAAGAAGAAGAAGAAAAAAATATAAAAAAAAGAAAAAGAAACTATATAACTAGAGAAACAGAATTTACTACAACCAGTAAATTTGAGTCTTTGTGAAGATGGTGAAAGCATAAGAACTAAATTATATAGAAAAAGAATTTATGGAGACTCATTTTCTGGACTAAAATATTTTAAAGAATTCAGAAATAGGTTTTTGTAAACAGTGTTTAAAGATTTTCTTATAGAATTCAGATAAAATTTTCCAAGAAACTGGAAAAAACTTCTGTGCATAGCATTAAATGTGTTATATAAAGGAAACAGCAATGGATATTTCTGATTATTTGTCGTGTAAAAATGCACGTATGATCTTCGGGAATGCACTGGGGGGTCAAATGAAAGTGTCAATGACACTGTAGCTTAACTTGTGTGTTGTGTTTGATGAAAAGGATAATGTTCAATGTTTATGAAAGGATTATGAAATATAACAAGAATTGTGATAATTGGGAATGTGTTCATTTCTGTTCCCTGTATGCTATGTTTTTGATAAAAATAATATGAGCTGTACACTGTACTAAAGAGCTGAGGGGTGGGTTAATATGACCTCACAGTTAATGTATGTGGCCCTCACAGTTAACGTATATCGACGAAAGTTACCAAGTTACAGTGAAATTATTCCAAAACGAGTCATCCTATTAAGTTACATTGAAATCCCTTCATAAATATGGCCTGTAGACTGTGCTAAAGTTTTTCGGGCTTCGGGCCCCTGTAGCAGTCAGTTTCCCAATTGCGCTCAAAGGGGACGTTCTCATCTACAAATGTATATGAAGTCAACCTACCAAGTTACAATGAAATCCCTTCATAAATATGACCTCTAGACTGTGCTAAAGGTTTTTGGGCTTTGGGCTCGGGCAGTCATCATGGTTGAATGATCGCAACCAAAAGGGGACATTCTCATCTGGGCATCATCTGGAGTGATCATATGAAGTGACAATGAAATCCCTTCATAAATGTGACCTGTAGACTGTGCTCAAGGTTTTCGGGCTTCGGGCCCCTGAAACCGTCACAGTTGACCAATCATGACCAAAAGGGGATGTCATCATCTAGGCATTATATGGAGTCAAAATAACAGGTTACAATGAAATCCTTCCATAAATATGACCTATAAACTATGCTAAAGGTTTGGGGGTTTTGAGCTCGGGCAGCCATCAAGGCTGAATGACCGTGACCAAAAGAGAACGTTCTCATCTAGACATTATTTGGAGTCATCCTACCAAGGTACAATGAAATCCCTTCATAAATATCACCTGTAGACTGTGCTAAAGGTTTTTGGGCTTCAGGCCCCTGTAGCCGTCACAGTTGCCTAATGGTGTCCAAAACGGGCTGTTCTCATCTAGACATTATATGAAGTCAACCTACCAAGTTACAATGAAATCCCTTCATAAATATGAACTGAAGACTGTGCTAAAGGTTTCGGGCTTGGGCTCGGGCAGCCATCATGGTTGAATGATCGCAACCAAAAGGGGACATTCTCATCTGTAGTGATCCTATGAAGTTGCAATGAAATCCCTTCATAAATATGACCTGTAGACTGTGCTCAAGATTTTTCAGGCTTCGGGCACCTGTGGCCATCACAGTTGACCAATCATGACCAAAAGGGGATGTCATCATCTAGGCATTATATGGAGTCAACCTAACAAGTTACAATGAAATCCTTCAATAAATATGACCTATAGACTATGCTAAATGTTTTTGGGCTCGGGCAGCCATCAAGGCTGAGTGATCGTGACCAAAAGAGGACGTTCTCATCTAGACACTATTTGGAGTCATCCTACCAAGCTACAATGAAATCCCTTCATGATTATTACCTGTAGACTGTACTCAAGGTTTTCGGGCTTCGGGCCCCTGTAGCTGTCACAGTTGCCCAACCGTGTCCAAAAGGGGACATTCTCATCTAGACATTATATGAAGTCAAACCTACCAAGTTACAATGAAATCCCTTCATAAATATGACCTGTAGACTGTGCTAAAGGTATTCGGGCTTCGGGCTCGGGCAGCCATAATGGTTGAATGATTGCAACCAAAAGGGGACATTCTCATCTGGGCATCATCTGGAGTGATCCTACGAAGTTACAATGAAATCCCTTCATAAATATGAACTGTAGACTGTGCTCAAGATTTTTGGGCTTCGGGCACCTGTAGCCATCACAGTCACGACCAAAAGGGATGTCATCATCTTGGCATTATATGGAGTCAACCTAACAGGTTACAATGAAATCCTTCCATAAATATGACTTTTTGCCTATGCTAAAGGTTTCTGGGCTCGGGCACCCATCAAGGCTGAATGATCGTGATCAAAATGGGACGTACTCATCTAGACATTATTTGGAGTCATCCTACCAAGTTACAATGAAATCCCTTAATAAATATGACCTGTAGACTGTGCTAAAGGTTTTCGGGCTTCGGGCCCCTGTAGCTGTCACAGTTGCCCAATCACGTCCAAAAGGGGACTTTCTCATCTAGACATTATATGAAGTCAACCCACCAAGTTACATTGAAATTCCTCAATAAATATGACCTGTAGACTGTGCTAAAGGTTTTCGGGTTTTGGGCTCGGGCAGTCATCACAGCTGGCAGATCATGCCCAAATGGGGAAATTCTCATCTAGACATCATAAAGAGTCATCCTACCAAGTTCCTCCATATTAAACATGACCTGCAGACTGTGCTAAAAGTTTTTGGGTTTCAGGCTTGGGCAGCCATCATGGATGACAGATCATGCTCAAAAGGGGACGTTCTCATCTAGGCATTATACAGAGGTACCCTACCAAGTTAAATGAAATCCCTTCATAAATACGACCTGTAGACTGTGCTAATGGTTTTTGGGTTTTGGGCTGACAGATCATGCCCAAAAGGGGAAGTTTTCATCTAGACATGACCCCAAACCTTCATATGAAATTTTGTGACAATCAGACAAGAAGTGCGAGGTATAGCCCATGCTAAAGGAAAATGTGAACAGACTCACAGACTTCCGCACGCGTGATGGCAATAGCTTATCTTGACTTTGTCAAGTTAAGCTAAAAATTGGATTGCAGCAATTTAGGAAAATGCACTCAATGACCCCTGGGTGACCCCAGTGAACTCAACCCATAATTTGAACCTCCATTGAGTTTCGACTCATTTAGTGTTGGTCCCAGGTACATGTGGCATACTATGCTTGAAATATGAGCATGACCCACTTTCAACATTTTTAGCCACACTTACTTTTTTCGAGTGAAAAAATGCATTTGGAAACTTCGGGAATGCATTGGGGGGTGGGGGGGGAGGGTGGGGGGGAGGGGGGGGGGGGCAAAAAAAAACGGGATTTCCAGAAAAATGCACTCAATGACCCCTAGTTGACCTCAGTGACTGTGACCCATATTTTGAACCTTCAGTGAGTTTCAACTCATTTGGTGTTGGTCCCAGGTCCATATGGCAAACCCTACTTGAGATATGAGTATGATCCACTTTTAAAAATTTTTGCCACACCCACTTTTTGGAGTGTAAAAATGTATTATGAACTTTGGGAATGCATCAGGGGGTCAAAAACGTGATTTCTTGCAATTCTGACCTCAGTGACCTTGACCCACATTTTTGAACCTCCATCGAGTTTCGACTCATTTGGTGTTGGTCCCAGGTTTATATTTCATACCATGCTTGAGATATGAATGTGACACGCTTTCAAAATTTTTGGTCACGCCCACTTTTTGGAATGTAAAAATGAATGAATGAACTTTGGGAAAGCATTAGGGTGTCAAAAAATGTGACTTCTGGCAATTCTGGAAAATGCACTCATTGACCCCTGGGTGACCTCACTGACCTTGACCCATATTTTGAACCCCCATAGAGTGTTGACTCATTTGATGTTGGTCCCAGGTCCATAGGTCATACCATGCCTGAGATATGGGCACGTCCCACTTTCAACACCCCTACAGACACACCTAATGCCCAGGAATCCGAAACAAGAGGCCCCAGGGGGCCTGAGGGCGCTCACCTGACACGGTAGTCTAAATATCAAACCAGGGACTTGACTTGAATAAGCTGCATACGCCCCCTCCCAAGAAAAAAAGGGTGAAAAAAAAAAAATTCAAATTTTTTCGGATTTTGGTCCAAAATTTTCTTAGTCCCACCCGCACCCCAAATTTTCAGGGGGAAAAAAAAAAAAAAAAAAAATTTGTTTGTCTTAAAATTGACAGAAATGCATAAAAAACAAAAAAAAATTTTTTTTGGATTTTGGTCCAAAATTTTCTAAGTCCCACCCGGACCCAAAATTTTCAGGGGAAAAAAAAAAAAAAAAAAATTTTTTGTCTTAAAATTGACAGAAATGCACAAAAAACAAAAAAAATTTTTTTTCGGATTTTGGTCCAAAATTTTCCAAGTCCCACCCACACCCCAAATTTCCAGGGGAAAAAGTTTTTTTTTTTTTTTTTTGTCTTAAAATTGACAGAACTGCATAAAAAACAAAAAAAAATTTTTTCGGATTTTGGTCCAAAATTTTCTAAGTACCACCCGGACCCAAAATTTTGAGGGGAAAAAAAAACAAAAAAAAAATTTTTCGGATTTTGGTCCAAAATTTTCTAAGTCCCACCTGGAAAATTTCAGGGGAAAATTTTTTTTTGTCTTAAAATTGACAGAAATGCATAAAATCCCCCCCAAAAAAAATTTCCGGATTTTGGTCCAAAATTTTCTAAGTCCCACCCGGACCCAAAATTTTCAGAGGAAAATTTTTTTTTTTTTTGTCTTAAAATTGACAGAAATGCATAAAAAACAAAAAAGTCCCACCCGGACCCAAAATTTTGAGGGGAAAAAAAAAAAATTTTTTTTGTCTTAAAATTGACCAAAACGCAGAAAAAACAAAAAAAAAATTTTTCGGATTTTGGTCCAAAATTTTCAGTCCCACCCGCACCCCAAATTTTCAGGGGAAAAAAAAAAAAAAATTTTTTTGTCTTAAAATTGACAGAAATGCATAAAAAACAAAAAACAAAAATTTCGGATTTTGGTCCAAAATTTTCTAAGTCCCACCCGCACCCCAAATTTTCAGGGGGGGAAAAAAAATTTTTTTTTTGTCTTAAAATTGACCGAAACGCATAAAAAACAAAAAAAATTTTTTTCAGATTTTGGTCCAAAATTTCGAAGTCCACAACGGGACCCCAAATTTTCAGCCTAAATATGAACCCAGGGATTTGGCTTCAACAAACTTGAATCTCACCCCCCTAAGGATGCTGCATACCAAATATCAAAACATTCTTTTTGCTAGATCTGAAGAAGAAGATTTTTCAAAAATACTCCTCATACTGCACTAATTTAAACCCAGGCAATTCATTTCAATAAACATGTGAAACAATCTTCCAAAGATGTTATATGTGAAATTTTAAAGCTTTTGGAGCAGTGCTTTCGGAGAAAAGTAGTCTTATGTTTTTCCCATTATCCACAGTGTTAAAAAATGCTGACTCAGCACTTTTTCAAACTCCCCAAAAAGTACCCCATGATAAAACCGATGGCAATTTTTTTTGATCATTCCATTCTGTTGGTCCGAAGGAAGCTTCACAACAAATAAGAATTCTCAGTGCCGTGTAGTTTTGGAGATATGAGCGTTTTCATTTTTTCTATTTTTAGCTCCTGTGGTTCCCACGGGGCTATGGGGAAAAAGATTTCGGCATAAATTAGGTACTTATGACCCAATAAGCACTCATGTAAAATTTGGTTCAAATCGGCCTCGCGGTTTGGAAAATAGAAATTTGGGGCGGGGCCAAAATTTTTGCCCCTCCTTTAACATCGTCAAATATAGCCCCTCCAACTTCTCTTGAACAAACTTGAGTCTACACCTCAAAAGGAAGCTGCATACCAAATATCAAGTCTCTGCTATTGCTGGTTCTTGAGAAGAAGATTTTTTAAGAATTGGAGCATTTTTGCCCCATCCCTCTGCTCAATGTGAGCCGAAACCTAATTTGACAAAAAATCGGTGTCCGCAGACACAACCCCTTCTCACATGAAATTTCATTAATATGCGGCCAGTGGTTTGGGAGAAAAAGCCCAAACACCACCTTCACGCCGGACGCCGGATGACGGACGAAAAGTGATCAGAATAGCTCACCCTGACTTTCAGTCAGGTGAGCTAAAAACATAGGTGGTCGAGAACTTGTGACCCTCTATCAGTTTGTGAAAAATCAGTGAGATAGGACAATTCGTTTTCGAGTTATCATGCGGACAAGGAAGTGCACAGAAGACAGGAGAACACACAGACTAATTAGCAAACTTTTCAACTTTGTACTAATTGTCCCAAGCCAATGTATGGAATTATGTGGGACAACCAGGAATTTGGGAAGGGCTGTCTCTCCCGCTGTTGGAGGCTTGGAACTTTGGAGGTTCTCCTTGTGGTAGCATTTCATGCGATGTTTACTGTCACACTTTTTGACAAAAAAAATAAAACAAGAAGCCAGAGGCACAATTGAATCTGTGTATTACATCAGTTACAGCCAGTACTATTTGAAGATAACCACCAAGAAGTGGCAAGTAACTGTCAGATTCCCTAACACTCCCCAACATTCTAACTTTTCAGGGTTAGCACTGGTTGCAGACAAGGGCACTATCAATGTTCCGGATGCTTTAGTACCAGTGTGCTAAATTTCAAAAACGACTCTGACCTACTGAACGTTCCCGTGGGTTGCAGATGGCTAACTGAATGTAAAAAGTCTTGGGAAACTGCTTTTATATCATTAACAAGTATTCAAATATTGCATGGAATTGAAATATACAGTATATAGCCTCTCCTGGCAAAAGTCTAAAAATCTATTAAGACACAAGAAAGGCTGCTTTACAGGTAGAGTGTTAGAAGCCCATATTTGGGCTTTATTCTGAACTGCATGTACCTAAAGTTAAAGGCTTCATATTCTGTGGATGTCCTTCATATTATCTGGTAAGTAAAATTACTTCATCTCCATCGATTTGGATTGTTATAGTTTATGCCTATAGGCACTCTCCCATGAATTGTAATAAGACAAAAATGTGTGAACAAATCTTGAGGCTGAGAAAACATTTAGCTCTCTGCTAGTTAAGTGACTCACACTTTACCATCCAAGATTAAACTTTTGGCTAGCTGGTCATCCATTCGCATAGATTTAAATTTACGTAACCACCAGGTGAACGAAACAAGTGTTCTCGTCAAATGTTGCACATTCAGTTGTATTCAGTTTAGAATATCATGCCAGTAAAAAAATATTCAATTAACAGGAATATTTAATTGTCCAGAATTTGGTTGTTTTTGCATCATTCTGGTGATAAATTGAGTATTTATTCTCTTATACCCTGTTTGACAGAACTCATGGAGTTCTGTTAAAAAAGGTAAAAACAATTGATAAGCTAAAACAGTGGAACCCTATTGTTTGACTATCCACTTGGCCAATAGAAATTATTAAATTATGAAGAGGGAGTTTGGTGGCTCAGTAGGTAGAGGTGTAGGCTGCAAGCCAAGAGGTCCTCGGTTTGAATCCCTCCTGAGGCAACCCTGTTGTGCCCTTGGGCAAGACACTTCACCCCCATTGTCCAAGTGGGGGCATGGTGGCATTGTGTACTAAGGCATACTACACGTCGATGGTGCACTTGGCTTCAACCAATGCTAACCCTGCTTGTGTGGAGTTAGTATGTTGGGAGCTGACAGTTGCTTGCCATTGCTCAGTGGTTCTCCCCAGGTACTCCGGCTTCCTCCACCCATAAAACTGTCGTGGTCATGATTAGCCACTGTGCAGAAATATGTGACCTTAAACACCAATATATAAATAAATAAATTATCAAAAATATTCAATTAACAGGGATTTTATCACTGCTATTTTCTGGAGATGATCTGAGCATTTAATCTATTGTATCTTGTTTGACAGAGCTCATGGAAACAAGATATAATAAATTAAAAGCCTGTAATGGGTGTGCTGAGGCAAAATGGGTCTATAAATGGGGGGGGGGGGGGGGGGAGGAGGGGGGATTTGGTGATTTTCAGGATAGTTTCTTCACATATTGCAGGATTTTTTATTCAATTAATAGGCTGAGTGCTGAATTATTTTTAGTAATCAAAATTTGTTCACAAGTCTTAGCCTTATTACAATTTATGGAAGAGTGCCAAACTGTAACAGGGAAAATCCATACAGATTAAATAATTTAGATTCAAAGATAATATGAAGGACATCCACAGAGTTATTTATTTATTTATTTATTTATTTATTTATTTATTTATTTATTTATTTATTTATTTATTTATTTATTTATTTATTTATTGGGATTTAACGACACATTGGACAGCCAGGGTCACCTCATCACTGTTGAGTGAATCTTGTGTAAACACTTATTATGAAAGTTAATCCGTCCTCAGGAAATTCGAACTACATGAACAAAGAACGCATTTAAAACGACTGCGTCATTTCACAGTCCGTAATTAACTAGTGAAAGAACTTTCATTTTTAGCTGCTAATATGTGAAAAAAATAATGTAAATTTTTAAATTTTCAGGCATCTTTATTATTTTATTTGTACATATTTGTTTATTGACCATGATAATAATAATAAAAAAAAAAAATCAGGCTGATGACTTTGTCTGATCTGTATTTTATTATTTATTTATTTGTTGGTGCTTAAGGTCACATATTTTTGCACAATGGCTAATGATGACCACATCTGTATTTTAAATTGATCAGAAATGTCATCAGTCTGAGGACCTATATGCAGCACCAAGAGAATCAATGGCGACGAGTTAGAATGGGGTTGATATTAGTGGCATACATTCTGTTCATGTTCTGAACATGGGGACAGAATGCATATGTTTTCATCACGTGAGATCACATGAGATCGAATTCTCATAAAATAGAACATTGTTTATGTCAGGTAAATAAAGGTTTTTGCAACAGCTGAACATGAAGCCTATTTAATAATTTAATCATGAATTCTTTTAAATGATAAAATAATTATGCATTCTTGGCTAGAATGCATAATTATTTTGTCATTTAAAAGAATTTAATTTTATCGTGACTCGAGACTTGTTTTAAATTCAAAACTGAAACTTATTTCTCATTAGTGCTGACGATATACCAGTATACCGCGGTATTTTTTTCAACCAATGCTAACCCTGCTACCTGTTACCAGTATTGCAATTTCCAATACCATGAAGCCCTAACCTCATGTCGAACAGTTTTATGGGTAGATGAAGCCGGAGTACCCAAACAGAATCACCAAGCAGTGGCGAGCAGCTGTCAGACTCCCCAAAGTACTAACTCCACACAAGCAGGGTTAGCATTGGTTGAAGACAAGTACACCACTGACATACAGTATGCCTTAGCTCATTTTGTTGTAGATGAGACTAATTTGAAAATTCACAATAATTTTTATTTGATTAACAAGGATTTACTGTATAACCAACTTGCAATTAACTGGGTCAGGTATGGTAAATGGTTTGATGTTTGAAAATGTCATGCAATGAAGAGGGTTATTCTGTTAGGCAATACATGTATCATTGCAAGAGAGACCCATGGAATTACGATACAAATTTAACTTTTTTTCTGTTTAAAAAGGCAAATGGTGTTGTGTCAAAAGATGTTAGGTTTTTGAGTATACATGTATTTGAGGAAACAAGTTCCTGGGTAACAGCCCAGTGGGCTAATATGCCCTTAAAGGTGTGGCATTAATATAGGGTGTGGAACTTTGTTTGTCAATCCTTGAAATTCTTGGAATCATAATGAAAAGCATGCGTGAATGTCCACGTTTCAAATTATGTTTACTGGATTGCTCTCAATACCGATCCAGACCGGTGGTTGCGGTTAACCTCCCAGCTCTATTTCAAAGACTGAGCGCCAAATCATACTGTAGAATATTTAGAAAATAGTAGAAATGTCATGATTAATTGAGAAGTCGACTAATTGTCAAAAACACCCATGATCAACTACAATTTCAAAGTCGACGTTTATGGGTTTTCATCACTCCTTTACTGATGATCTGTTAGTTATCACTCTCCTCCCCATCATAAGAAGTGTCAGAGGCTGTAGAATATCAAAATACATTGTGATTGATATGAAAAAGAAGTATAAAAATACAACACATGACACCAGGTCTGGCATTCTAGCAAATATGGGAGTACAAATAATTGCCCTTCTCAGTTTGCCGAGGAGTGCAATTGCAATTCTTAAATCTCAATGCAGCTATTATCACACTCTTCACCACCTCAGGTCCAAACCTGAGCCTAGGCTCAGGTTTGGGTCTGAGATGATCAGGAGTCTGAATTTTCCTTAGAGAGCAATAGGTGGGAAGGATGCCCACATGCCTAAAGAATGTCAGGCAAGAGGAACTAATGACCAAGAATATTGTTTACTATATATCACATGAAACGTCGTTAATTTCGACGTAACAACCCATGTCTTATTTCCCTATTATCAACTAGTGACTAATCAGCGTGTAGTCCCATTGCAGCAGCAGCATTGTATTCTTGTGCATAGTTCACATGACGTCAATTATGACAACAGGAGCCAATAAAGCACATTCATGACGTCATGGTGTGAAGCGTCTGAGCCAACGAACTGATTGTCGGTTGTTTTGGGAGAATTTAGCGACAATGAGTTAAATAAAAAGTGTGAAAAACATTCGAAAATTCATGTGATATACAGAATCTTTAACTCGTGATGTTTGGATATAAGATTTTTTGAAACTCGTTTGATTAATTCGATTCACAACTCATCTAAAGGCTTGTTGTGAATCCAATTCATCAAACTCGTTTCAAAAAATCTTATATCAAAACATCACTCGTTTGAGATCCTCTACAGTTAAAACTAGAAGTCCTGTCATGGAATGCGCACAAATAGCACGTCGATCTGCTCGTTAATCTACGCGTTATGACCATAGTACGGCTATCAAATTCTGTACATATGGCCTGTGCACAAGCAATGTTTCATCCAATGGACCTCCGGGTAACCCGGAGGTCCATTGGCAGAAACATTGCCTGTGTTTTCTATGAGTAACCAGGAGAACCTGCCGTGCTTTGGATGCCATTCGATATGGCAATTGCACGCAATTCCTACGTGCAATTAAGCCTAGATAAGCGCACAGTTTGTGACCGGACTTCTAGTTTTAACTGTATATAATTATTTCTAGGGATCACAGAGTATGATTAAAGTGAACTTTAATTGATTATTCTTCTTCCAAAGTTGATCATGAAATTTCATAATCAGCCCTAGTTTGCCAGAAAGAAGACTGATATGAGGGCTGTATGTAATCATTTTGAATCTCTGAAAATTATATCCTATTCTCTGTTGAAAAATTCCAAATGACTGTCAGCTACTACTGAGAAAACAACATTCATGGTAATGAAGATGAATGCTGCTATCCTAAAATAACACACATCAAAAAAATTTTGACAGTTTAATTGGTTGTTTTTTTTTCTTCTTCTTCAAACATTTTACATATATATCAATACTGCCTGGGAACAAAATAAAAGTGGCTACCATTTGGATATCTTAAATTCCCAAAGACACACATGCATCTTCCATCTGTTATGCTTGAACAATATCTCAAATATCAAAGTTGGGTTTCAAAGCACCTCCAATCAACAAGATGTAACAAAAAAAAAACCCAAAAATGGTTTATTCCCAACAATACGAATCCCAACAAGACGAATGTCGAAAATGGTCATCCCAACAAGACTTATCCCAACAAGACATATTTAATTAAAATGACTATATAACCTGTTTACTTTGAGGTTTTACATCAAAAACTGCTAACACGGCTTGCTTTTGGACAAGGAGATTTCAATTAAATGGTTGAGTGCTGGAAGCCCATTTTGGGGCTTTAACGTGAGGTGTGGGTACCAGAGCTAAAAGGCTTCATATTCTGTGGATGTACTTCAATTAATTTTTGATGTGATATTATGAAGCCTGAGTGGATTTGCACTGTTACAATTAATTATAGGAACTCACACATTAATTGTAACAAGACAATAATACAGTACGTGGAGAGTGGATTGTAATTAAATCACCCACAGAGTGGAGTTATCACCCAAGCTATAACTTTCAATTTTTGTACATATCGACAAAAAACACATGCAATGTTTCAGCCAATGGACCTCCGGGTTTAACCCGGAGGTCCATTGGCTAAAACTTTGCTGGTGCTGGTTCTGCTTTGCCACAAATTTGCAATTGTTTCTCGGGTGGAATCTCCACTCCGTGGGTGATTTGGTGATAATACACTCTCCACGTACTGTAAGTGAACAAAATTTTGACAACCAAAAAAAACTTAGCATGCTACCAGTTAACAGAGGCACCACACTTTGTTACAAAATGCTATTTACTACAGTTTTTCTGTATCTTTTTTATCAAAAAAACTCCCAAACGCATGCATAAAATAAAACCCTAAAATACTTCAAATAGCA
Source organism: Pictodentalium vernedei (assembly GCA_031216915.1). Lineage (NCBI taxonomy): Eukaryota > Metazoa > Mollusca > Scaphopoda > Dentaliida > Dentaliidae > Pictodentalium > Pictodentalium vernedei. The sequence continues at coordinate 845,778,644 of CM062297.1, forward strand.
TACATTGTAATGTACACATTCTTTTTAAAGAAAATTTCCCCCATATTTGATGAGAACATTTTTTTCGTCTTGTTGGGATATTTTACCAAGTCATCTTGTTGCGATTCATCTTGTTGGGATGACACCTAAAAATTTTACAAAAACGGCCACTGTTTGGACATTTTGAATTTTTTATCCCCAAAGATAAACATGCATCATCCTCTTGTTATGTCTAAACACTGTTTCAAATATCAAAATTCAGTCTCAAAGCACCTCAGATCAATGTGTGGTCACAAAAAGTGCCTTTAACAATACCACAAAAATGGACATCAAACGACCATCTTGGATTTTTTTTTGGTCATGTCTAAACAATGTCTAAAATAACAATTTTCTGCCTCAAAGCACCTCCGATCAACAAGTAGTAATGGAAGAAGGTACCTCTAAAATACATATACAGTGGAGCCCACTTAATTGGATATCTCTTAATTGTATATGCCTGTTAATTGAATATACTTTTCAAACACAAAACCATTTACCATACAATCAGTACAAATTTGATCTGTTAATTGCACATGGGTTGTAGAGTAAACTCCTGTTAATTGTATATAAATTTTTGTAATATGTCGAAAAAATTGCTGTGACACGCCCCAAATTCCCCTTATTTATCAACCTTTTTGGCCTCATACATCCAATGCAGACATTTATTCTATTATATCTTGTTTGACAGAGCTCTAAGAGCTCTGTCAAACAAGATATAATAGAATAAATGCTCAGTTTACCTCCAGAACACAGGAAACTGACCAAATCCCTGTTAATTGTATACTCCTGTTAATTGAATAATTTTCACTGGCAAAATGGATATTCAATTAAGAGGATTCTACTGTACAACAAAAATGGCTGCCATTTGCCATCTTGAAATTTTTGTACCCAAAAATGTGCATGCATCTTCCTCTTATGAAAAGATGTCTCAGATATCAAAGTTCAGTCTCAAATCAACCATGAGTCACAAGTGGAAACAGGGACCAGCCTGGGGGGAATTTTAGTGAGACTTCATGTCTCCCTCCAGAAAAAATAGGGAGACTGCAGAGTCAAGTAGGGAGACTTCATGGGCAAGTGGGGAAAATTAAGAATATTTATGTACCACCCCCTGCCACGGTGCCACCCCTTCATATTTTCAGCTTGTGGTTCTCCATTAACGTCCGATTAATCCAAGTCCAGTTGTCTATGATGCATCTATGCCAGGTAAAAAAAAATCACAAAGTAATTATTGAATGAAAATCCCCCACTGCTACCCTCTCCTTCATGACCCCCTCCCTCTTCTTTGTACCAATACCCCCAGCACCCTCGGATCACTCAATTCAGCCTTTTCTCTGACCAATTTTTAGAGGGTGACTTGTAATCGCCCTGATTATTTTTCTAGGCGACTTGGGGCTTAGAAGGGCGACATAATCGCCCTAGTCGCCCTCGCGGCTGGTCCCTGAGTGGAAATGTCAGAAAAAGGTACTGATGATTTCCAAGAGAAGAGGCTGCCATGGCTAAGTTAAAGCAGACATGCTTTGTAATGAACCCTTTACCCAAATCAAACGATATCACAATTAATTATTTTTTTAATATTTGTTTTTTCAAATTTTTCAAAAAATTTCAATGAAACCATATCATGTGACCCCCCCAATGGAACAAGCTTGACAAGCTCTTTCCAATGAGAGGTCACATGGTATGGTTTCGCTGAAATTTCTATTTTTTAAAACTACTTTATTTGTAAATTATGTGGGTGGATGCAGCCGATTTGTTAGGTAAAGGGTTAATGCCTAAAAATGTTTTGACAATTGTTTCTATGAGTTTCCCTTTTGATCCTTCCAAAGATAATGTACTTTATTAAATTATTAAACATGCTGTGATGTGACATGATCTTACGTGACCTGACATCACATGACACAAAGTGATGTGAGGTGACATGACAGGACTGAACCCAAAACACTGACTGAGGTTTTAATATAATTTTGGAAATCTTAGTGATTTGTGGATATATTTCAAGCTGCAAAATAGTTGCTAAATCCCTCTCACGTCGAGAGATATGGATTTACATGTACATTATAGTAACTGTTGAAATATGCTGTAACTCAACATAATACAAATTTTTAATACACTTTTTCTTCATCGATAATATCCGGCACCTGAATCAATTTGTAGGAAATTTTTCTGTTCAGAATGATGACATTTCTAAAAAGAAACTCAATATCCTGTAGAAGAAAACAATTGATTAACCCTTATGTCTGTAGATTAATTTTATGTGAATAGCTACCGTATTTACATTTACATTGTTGCAGATGACTTAACAGTGTTGCTACATTATAGTTCACTGCCTGTAACTACAGTTAAAACTGGAAGAGTCCATACTCATTATTTGGGGAAGATCAATTAATATTTTCAATGTGCAGCCTTGTTGTATGTCAAAAATATTGATTGATCGACCCCACACATGCTCTTAGCACCCATCCTACTTAACCCTTTGAACACGAGAGGCCCCTTTTCCAGCCCAGGAACATGATACGTCATAATTTCATGAAATAGGATGGACGCAAAGTGAATGTCTGGGTAGACCGATGAACATTTTCAACGTGCTGCCCCAAGGCTGCACGTTGAAAATATTAATTGGTCTACCCCCAAATAAAGAATATGGACTCTTTCAACTACTGTCATTGAACTGACATGGAAGATACAGTTAAAACGAGAAGTCCTGTCACAAACTGTGCGCTAATCTAGGCTTAATTGCGCGTAGGAATTGCGCGCAATTGCCATATCGAATGGCATCCAAAGCACGGCAGGTTATCCTGGTTACTCATAGAATACACAGGCAATGTTTCTGCCAATGGACCTCCAGGTTACCCGGAGGTCCATTAGCTGAAACATTGCTTGTGCACAGGCCAAATATACAGAATTTGATAGCCATACTATGGTCATAATGCATAGATTAACGCGCAGATCGATGTGCTATTTGTGCGCATTTCATGACAGGACTTCTAGTTTTAACTGTATGATGTAAAAAGACAGTCAAGATAAATGCATTTGGAACAACTTTTTCAGAGCAATACAAAAAGGGCAGTTTGTGGCTGTATGGGGAGTTCAGGATTTTAGGTCCAGCATCGACAAGAAACATCACAACCATCAACAAAGTTGTACATTGGAACCCTGTTAATTGAATAGCTTTTTTTGCCAATGAAAATTATTCAATTAACATGAGTATTCAATTAACAGGGATGGTGTCCCTGTTATTCTAGAGATAAACTTAACTTATTATATCTTGTTTGACAGAGCTTCATGAACTTCTGGTCTTATCAGTGTAGGAAGAGAAAGATACATACATGTAATTTTTAGTGGTTACCCTAGGACTTATTTTTGACTTTTACTGTATAGTATTGCAAGGATAAAAGCTAACAGAAAATTTTGACCAGATCGTGACCTGGTCTACAAAAAGCCCTTGTTTAATTTATCAAATAAACATCATTTTAGGAACCGAATATATCAGTCAGTTCTAAAAATTGAATTAAGTCGTATTTGTTTTCACAGAATTTTTTGAAAATCCACAAGTCTTCATAAATTTTATCAAATACCTCCACTGGACAGTTGTTACATAACTTAACAAGGGATTTCCTGAAATCACTACTTTTGAAATCTTAATGTAACACACATATATATCTCTAAGTGTTTGTTTTTAATTCTATAAATGTGTTTTAATGGTATTCGTTTATTCTATTTCTTTATTTACCCCTAACTCCTTGAATGCTGCTGGCCAAAATTCCTGCCATTAAAATAAGTAATATTTGAAGATATTTAGCCAAATTTCCCTCTGTGAATTGTATAAACTTTTTGACCAATGTTTTAGTGTTCAACCGATGATCAGAACCAGTCACCCCAATCGGTCGATTGTGGGCAATCAGGTGACAATGGCTACGGCTCCTGGAACATCGGTTCAACAGATTGTTGCCAAGCATTTTGTAACGATTCATAAACCACATTTTATTATCTTTTGTAACTGTTGAATTGTTAATGTAAAATAATGTCAATGATACCATTCAATAAAGCTGAAAAAACAACCACAATGTGTATTCTTAATCTCTGTAGACACCCATCTACAGGATTTACAAATTACACTTCATGTAAAGCTTATAACTGCGCATACTTGTGACAATCGCCAGTTCATAGCCACGTTTACCACTCAAGTATGTAATTTTTACTGGACCTGGGTCAATGGAGTTTAACACTGTGAAATATGTTCAATTTAATGTAGTTCTTTCGAGCCTCGACTTATCTAGTAGTAAACGGGCTGTAAACCCGTAAAATAGGTTCAATTTAATGTAGTTCTTTCGAGTCTCGGCTTCTCTAGTAGTGCACGGTATAACAATCATAATCAGCATCGGAATCAGCCGATTGTGAGCTCAAATAACCTGTAATCGGTCAGCAAACATTTTTGGTAATCGGTTGAACACTACAATGTTTTCTTGAAGCTAAATTTTCTTGAATTTTTTATCACATCTGGTCATGGATGTTATGATTTGATGAAAAATAGTTTAAAACTGCTCAGAGGGTTAAGAGTTAAGTCCCCAAACAGCCACAAACTGCACCTTTTCTATTGCTCTGTAAACGTTGTCTCAAGTGTATTCATCCTTGAAAACTATGTTTGTAGAATGTATTCATCTTGACAGTGTGTTTACATCATTGATGGCTGTCAGTACAATATTGTAGAAACACTATTAACTCCTTGCATGCTGCAGGCAGCTATCCCTGCCCAGGCCATAAAATCTCTTGCCATTGAAGTCAGTATAATGTAGTCTATTTTATCAAATTTCCCCCCATAAAGTGAATGGACTTTTTGACTATGTTTTCTTGAGTTTAATTTCCATGAATTTTTCATCACATCCACTTATGGCTGCTTCATAGCAGCCACAACTAGATTTGGTGAACAATATTTTGAAATTACTCAGTGGGTGAAGAGTTAAGTCATCTGTACCTATGCACATGTACATGTATGTACAGTTCTCATTAATGTAAAATAAATCTGAGGACTTGAGGGTTTAGAAAACTATTGATAATCTGCACAGGTATGACCCCACAAAGTAGATTTTCTGTTTCTCAGGTCATTTTTGTAAAATTGAATGTGGGTGGGGGTGGGCAGGCAGGTAGGTGTGCAAGCTTCAGGCAGGGTTTTTTTTTTATTATTTTTTATTTTTGTTATTATTTCTTTGCCATCAAAAGTTCATGTTCTTGATTTGTTTTATGTTTTAGGCCTCATAATCTTCAGAATAGCAAGGGTGGTGGTCCCTTGAGTGCAGGAAGGCTTTGCAATGCTAAAGCATTGCAAAGCCTTGTTGCGCTCAAGGAACAAATTTATTAATTTTATTAACTTGGGGTAAAATATCAGACATAAACCATTTAATTTTTATTTTTTTAAGTTTGCATTGGTTATAAAGAGAGAACAAGCAGCAGCCAAAAGGATAATGTGAGAAGGCCAGAGAAACAGGTTTTTAAGTTTTTTTGGCCTATGGACTGTTCCTTTAATCTTGAGTTAACCATAAATACTGGAAATATTAAAGCTTACCTTGTGTAGTATATTCGTCCTTCTTGAGTCAATTTTGCTTCCCATCCTTCCTCAAGCTGATTGTTAATCCTCTTCAAGAAATTATCTCCCATTGCTTCTTATGTAATATTTCTGTATTTCTGATTGCTTACTCACTTTATCCAAAAGAATGATACCCCGCAGACTGTAAAACTTGATCTCCTCCACTTTGACTTGCCATTTTCTTCCCACACATTTGATGTACATGAATCCCTTAATTTAACTAAATAGATCCCCTCACATCACACTGTAAAAAAATTAAGTACATTAAGATCATATGAGTGTTATACCTAATATAGTTTCCACAGAAAAGAACAATCTTCTGTTCTTTTCCTTTATTATTACTAAGGTGGAAGAACTTAAAAGATTTTAACTAAATTCTGATAATAGCATGTTACATGAAGTTAAAGAATGTAACCCTGAAATTAGGAGTATTCACTTTCAAAATAAGTGGTTTTGCAGAATATTTAATTCCAGGCCAACACAAGTCAGAAATTAACCCCCACATCCTCAGATTAATTAATAATGTTAATAACTACTGTATATACATACATAGCTGCAGATGACTTAACAGTCTTTCTACATTATCAATGACTGCATCTTAACCATTAACTCCTTGCATGCTGCTGGTGGATATTCCTGTCCAGAACAGGATTTTTCTTGTTATTGACCAGTATAATATGGGCACATTTAATCAAATTATCTCCCTTTAAATTAAAAGGATTTTTTCACCAATGATTCCATGTGTTAAATGTAGATGAATTTTTCATCAAATTTAGTCATGGCTTCACCAATGATTCCATGTGTTAAATGCAGATGAATTTTTCATCAAATTTAGTCATGGCTTCACCAATGATTCCATGTGTTAAATGTAGATGAATTTTTCATCAAATTTAGTCATGGCTGCTTCACAGCAGCCATGACTAGATTTAATGAAAAATATCTTGAAAATACTCAGCATGTTAAGAGTTAAGTCCATAGATTAATTTTATGTTAATAACTACCATATATGCATTTACATAGCTGCAGAAGAGGGAGTGCGGTGGTGTCGTGGTAACCGGTTCTCGTCAGATCACCGAAGTTAAGCAATGTCGAGCGCGGTTAGTTGTTGGATGGGTGACCATTTCAGCAACTTATTCGCTGTCCCGCGTTGTGTCCTTGGGCAAGGCACTTCACCCCGATTGCCTATATGGGGGCAGGATGAGTCTGTGCCCTAAGGCGTACTGCACGTCGATGGTGTGCATGTCTTCAACCAATCTAACCCTACCTGTGCTACGGTGCAGAGTTCAAAATTACGATGTTGGAGAGCTGCTCGTCATTGCTCGGTGGTTCTCTCTGGGTACTCAGGTTTCCTCCACCCGTTAAACTGTCACCGACATGATATGACCCTGTTAATGTGTCGTTAAACCCTAATAAATAAATAAGCTGCAGAAGACTTGACAGTGTTTCTACATTATTATTGGCAGCCAACAATGATGCAAAAAACTTTCAAGATAAATGATTCTACCAGTAAAGTTCTCAAGGAAGAAAACACATGGAACAACTTTTTCAAACTTGGGGCCACACCCTCAAAATTGGACCAGTCTATATTTTAGTTCACCTACATGTAGTTCATGTTCTGTTTTCTCTATGTCTCTTAGAGGTATAAACTTCAAAGATATAAGAACTTTTACCAGAGATTAGGAAATACCAACTTTCAAATAAAAATTAAAATTTTTTAGTAAATTTTGTTTCTTAACATACCTACCACAATTGTTTACAATTGGCTGTAACATAAGTGCAAGCCCTACTTCGGAACTAACTCAAGCTTTTAGAATCTTTTCCAAACGAGTTGGAAAAATACTAGAGTGCAAAAGCACGAAAAAGATCGAAAAAAGGGTCGAGCGAGATCAGCGCTCGAAATTACAGGTACTCTCTCTGCACACCTCTTGCGTTTACCGAGCGCATGCGCAACAACCGTGACGTCAATTCCGTATTTCCGCCAACGAGAAGTTTGTGATTTAGCGGGGAGGCATCGATATCAAAGATATCCCCAAGGAGGGTGGGCCTCCGGTAAACAATTGTGGTAGGTATGTTAAGAAACAAAATTTACTAAAAAATTTTAATTTCTTTTCAACCTACTCACAATTGTTTACAATTGGCTGAATAAACAATAGGAGGAGGTGAATCACATAACCAATACCAACAAGAGTAGCAGAATGAAAGCAAGGATGGCAGAGAACAATAATGAAAACCTGCAATGAAGATAGAGAGAAGGCACCTGAAAAGAACAAGGCTGAGCGAAGCACAACCTCGACAAAAACAATTTTAACGAGAGTGCACAACAGCCTGAGCAGCAACGAGAGGGCCTAAAGAATAAAGGTCCTCACATTGCTGCTGAAGATGGCGGAGATAAAAGGAGGAGAAGGTAGAAACATTCCTCCAGTAAGCCGCATTCATAACATCCCGGAGCGAAACAGAATTGGAGAATGCCCAGGATGTAGAAATGGCACGAACCTCATGAGCATTAATCCGGTCCGAAACAAGATCCGACGCAGACAAGCGAGAATAAGCCAGCTTGATTGCAAGACAGATCCACCTGGAAATAGAATGGGAAGAGATAGACTGCCTCTTAGGAATGAGAGACAGAAAGAATCTCTTCCGCCCCCTCCTAATGAACTGAGTGCGAGTAATGTAAATCTTGATCGCACGGACAGGACAAAGAAGAGGCCTCCGGCCATCTACAGCAGGGAGAGCTTGAATGCAGATGGGAGGAGGTACCGAATCAGGAAGTTGATTCTTAGCCAGAAAAGAGCAATCAGTAGTGAAGGTGACACTGTTAGCCTCATTTCAGAAGAAGGCAGAATCAACAGATAGCGCATGAAGCTCACTGACTCGACGAGCAGAAGCAAACGCTAGAAGAAAAGCCGTCTTATAGGTGAGAAAACGCATGTCGGTCTCAGATAAAGGCTCGAATGGCGCCCCCTCCAAACAGTGCAACACCCATGCCAAGTTCCACTTGGGTGTAAGACGCAAAACTCGAGGCCTCTTCAAAGAAAAGTGCCGAATAAGTTTGGAGAGAAAAGGATTACGACCGATGCACCGCTTTCCCACATAAGAGAAGGTATCAGACAGCACAGACCGATAGCCCTTAATCGTAATAGGCTGGAGGCCCTTGGAGTCAAAAAGAAAAACCAGAAAATCTGCAATTTGAGCGATTGACAGATCACGGTAATTCACATTGTGATCTGCACACCAGCGACAGAAAACCTTCCACTTGGCGGCATAAGTCATGCCAGTGGAATGTCACCGCGGTGCAGAAATGCACTCCACTGATCATCTCGAAAAAAAACCTCTACGTCGGAGACTGGACCTGATAAAAGACAGGCGTGAAGGGACAGGCTTGCCAGGTTGTTGTGATACTTCCTGGGACGACCCTGTGAAAGAAGATCGTGACGTAGAGGTAGACGAATCGGTCGATCGGCCAATAGAGGCCGCAGCAGATTGATCCACACCCTCTGTGGAGACAGGGGTGTGATCAGAATGATCCTGCAACTGCAAGCACAAATCTTCGCTAATACTTGAGGAAGAATCGGTGCTGGAGGAAAGGCATAGCCGATCCAACCTGTCCAGTCCAGAGACAGAGCGTCTACTGCAAATGCCAGAGGAACTGGACAAGGGGAGACAAAGGTCTCTACCTGATGATTCCAGCGAGTAGCGAAAAGGTCGACCTGAGGACGGCCCCACTGCTCGCAAATCGCCTGAAACACCGACCGATGTAGCATCCATTCGGTTGGAAGGACACTGTCGCGTCGGGACAGGGAGTCTGCTAGGACGCTGAGACGCCCGGGAATGTGTCAAATGGACACCTGAGCGTTCACATCCCGTGCCAACAGAAGAAGATCCCGAGACAGTCGATACATGGGAATCGAATGTGTGCCTCCTTGATTCCGTATGTAGGCCACTACTGTCAAATTGTCCGAAAGAAGTAGGACAATATGGTCTGACAGATGAGGGATCCAAAGCCGAAAACTCAACAGAAGAGCAAGGAGCTCCTTCTAGTTGATATGAAGGCCCTCCTGCTCACTGTCCCACTCTCCGTGAGTAGACAGACCGAGAGGATCCAACGTCGCACCCCAGCCCCGATCGCTGGCATCCGCAGTAAGGATGCGATCAGCCAAAGAAAGATCCAACGGAACACCCTGTGTCAGCCAGGGAATATCTGCCCAAGGGTGGAGGTGACAAAGCAGAGACCGAGGAATAGTGAGTTCCAGGTCCAGCGGATCTACATTTGGACGCCAATGATCCAACAGGAAGTGTTGGAGAGGTCGGACAAACAAGCGACCGAGCAGAATGAGATCTGTCACCGAACTGCAAAGGCCCAGCATCCGAAGGAAAGTCCTGGCTGAGACCGAGGAAGACTGAAGCAGATCCCGAGTCAAGACGGAAAGAATCGTCGCCCGAGCCTGGGGGACCGACACTACATTGTGAAGAGTGTCGAAATCCATCCCCAAATGACGGAATCGCTGAGAAGGAAGAAGATCCGACTTCTCGCAATTGACTCTGAAACCCAGCGACGCTAGCAGGCAAAGAAACTGCCGGACATCGAACTCCAGAACAGCAGCATCGTGGTGCCGTTGGAGGATGCCGTCTAGGTAGGCTGACGAAGTCACTGCCGACTGAGTGCGGTGGAAAGCAAGCACATGTGACATCAGTCGGGTGAAGGCCCAAGGAGCCAGGTTCAAACCGAACGGGAGAGCTCTGAATTGAAAAACTCGATCCCGAAACGAGAACCGAAGGTATTTCCGTGACGCCAGATGAATGGGTACATGGAAGTAGGCATCCTTCAGGTCGATACTGGCCACAAAACCGCCCTGATGAACTGAACGTCGAACCGACCGGAAAGTCTCCATACTGAAACGAGGAGCTATTATGTACTCGTTCAGGGTACTCAGATCGATGACAGGACGATATTGGCTGTTTTTCTTCGGCACCAAGAAAAGTCTCGAGTAAAACCCCAGTGAAAGGGTGTTCCTGACCACCTCGATCGCCCCTTTGGAGAGGAGATTGTCGATCTCCTGCATCAGAAGGTCCCGACGCAGAGAATCGGAAGGGGCCTGAGTCGGAAGGGGCACCCGAGATAAACTGGGGTGCCGATGGAAGGACAGTCGGCGACCGGATTGAATGACGTCGAGGACCCAAGAGTCCGACGTTATCTCTGTCCAACGGTCGTAAAACAGCGACAGCCTTCCCCCGACTGGAGGCGAATCGAGGTGAGAACCTTCACTTGCGGCCTCGGCGAGGCCCCCGAGAGGAGAAACCTCCTCGGGAAGTGACAGAGTCCTGAGACTTTCCAGCTTGAGGCTGCCAGTGTTCCTGGCCACGTCGGCTTCTTATGAGCAGAAGGAGCAGACGGAGCCGACGAGGCAGACGCAGCAGCATGCTTGGCGGGCCTAGAACGACCCCCACCCACAGCAGCAGGTTGGTCAAGCTCTCGCAGCAAAAGCTGGTCCTTCGAATGATGAAGAACTTCGCCACGAACAGCTTCCACGGAACCATGGAACAACTGAGGTCCCACCAAAGAGGCAGACCTCAGAACAGCACGTTGCTCAGAAGGAAGGGATGGTAAAGAATCCAACACCGCATCCCGGCGTGCCAGCTCCAAATTAGCCGTGTTACAGGCGTGAGCGTGTGTCAAGTTCATAAGAGCCTGTGACAAAATGCAAAAAGGTGCCTGAGTGTCATCAAACTCCCCTGGTGGAAAATATTCAGCCAGAGCAGCGACGACATGGTCCGCGAGAGATAACATACCCAGCATCTCTCGGGACAGGCCCACCATAGACTCGACTACCGACATCGGGAGAACTGCCAACTTAGGCTTAGTCAACCCGAGGGAAGAAGAATCCTCATCCACAGTAGTCATCCCTTGGAAGACTGGTGGAGAGACGGAATCGTAAACACGAAACCGCGATGGAGGCAGAAAGGCATCAGCTCTAGAAAAGAAGGAACCCTTGAGGGCCTTAGAACGCATTTTGGCATCTAAGCCCTGGAAGTACTCAACAACCTGAGCCAATTGCAGAGGACGCAAAGCCCCGGAGCTAGAAGGCTCAACAGGGTTACGGTGCTCCACAGTGGACCGCGGCCGGACGGTCACAGAAGGCTGGTCGGAAGGTTGAACGTCCGGCAATAAGCCAAAGACGAAATCCAAAGCCTGCCCCAAGACTGACGAGGGGGGCCCATCACCTTCAAGATACTCGTCATCCTTCGTAGCAGAGGAGACATAGCCCAACTCGGGCTGACCAGCAGAAACCTCCTGTGAATACTGTGCAGTATCCAAGGGGCCAGGCGAGACAACTCGGCGACCGACCAAAGGAGGTTGTGCCTCAGGAGGCACAGGGAGGCCAACTTGAGGGTTGCCAGAAAGCAACCGGGTGAGCACCAAAATGGCCTGGCGCAGGTCACCCTGAGAATCCGTCGCAGCAGAATCGCCCGATGGAGTGTCCTCCCAATGGACCCTTCTGGAAGAAGAACCCAAATCTTCAGAAGAGACCGACGTCGAACGTCGATCGGCAGACAGAATAGGGACACGGTGAGAAGACACCAGAGGATAGTCCCGATTGTGACGCCCAGGGGCCATCACTGACCTCTGCAAAACAGAAGGCCCTGCCTGCAAATCCTCTAAAGAGACCGACGGCGCACGTCGATCGGTAGCTGGACCTAGGACACGGTGAGAAGACACTGGAGGACTGTCCCAAGAATGACAGGAACCTGTCATTGGCCTCTGCGCAGCAGACGGCCCCAACTGCCTATCCTCTGAGACCGACGGCAAGCATCGATCGACACCCAGACTCGGAACACAGTGAGGAATCACCGGAGGAAGGTTCCGAGAGTGACAGCTAACAGGGGCTGTCACTGACCGCTGCTGAACAGCAGGCCCTGGATGTCAACGTCCCAACACCATCCCGCTAGGCGGCACACTAACAGGGGAAGGTGGAACAATAAACGATTCACTCGAGGGACGAGGAATCGCTACTGAAGCGACCGGCCGGCTCAACCGACTAGGAGCAAACCTAGCCAGATGAGACGGAGCAGATAGCAAACCCGCACAGCCCCGCCGCGAGGCTGGAGGAGGCTGAGAACACACAGACACACCAGCAGATACAGCCTCAGTCCCCTGAGACTGTAGACCATCCCCAGAGGAGATGGAAGAGCCACCATCAGACAGAATAGGATCTGGAGTAGCAACTTCCTCAACAACAGTCGATGGTGTAGGAGGCAGATCGGAGAGGGTCACCGAGCTGACCTCAGAAAAGCTCTGAACGAAAACAGACGCCTCAATAGTGACATCAGAAGACAAAGAGACCACGGTCTCCTCGTCAGGTATCACTGAACTAACACTGCCAACAGCTGCAGAGGAACTCGCCACAGAAGGCAGATCAGAATCCTGTGTGACAGAGTCACCACGTGCACCAGCAGAAATGTCTGCTACGGCACGGCTACCCTTACCCCGAGAACGAGGGGTTCTAGCTCTGGACAGAACCACCTTGTTAACAGAAGCCCAGAATTTAGAGGACCAAACCCCACAAATACCACATGATTGGGCCTGAGTGCAATTGTTGCAAGTGACACATGTGGAATGAGAGTCGTTCACTTGCAAGCAAGAGGTACAAGGAATAGTTTTTGGCATTATATCAAAGTAATCAAGCTTCCCGCCGACAGAAAACAGCACGAAGGTCGTGTTCACACGTGGGGGAAAAACAAGATGAAGTGTGAAGAAACAAGCAATAATAATAAAAATTAACATTAATTAACAATAATTTGGTAGCTTGACAAAAGGATACAATCCACTTGCACACTAAGAATGTAGAATAAGTTGTTCACGAAGAATAAACAGCAAATTAGCATGAGTCACAAAAATTTCCGACCATGTACAAATGGCGGAAATAAAAGGAATTGACGTCACAGTTGTTGCGCATGCGCTCGGTAAACACAAGAGGTGTGCAGAGAGAATACCTGTAATTTTGAGCGCTGGTCTCGCTCGACCCTTTTTTTTTATCTTTTTCGTGCTTTTGCACTCTAGTACTTTTCCAACTCGTTTGGAAAAGATTCTAAAAGCTTGAGTTAGTTCCGAAGTAGGGCTTGCACTTATGTTACAGCCAATTGTAAACAATTGTGAGTAGGTTGAAAAGAAATTATAAATTGACACTGTATTTTAATTACGCTTTGTTGAAAACATGTTAAATTACATATACAGTACAAGTCAAAATTAGTTGTAGGATAACCACTATTAACTATGTATCTTTCTCTTCCTACACTGATAAGACCAGAAACTGGCATCATTTTCTGGAAAGCTTTCACTTAGAGCTTTCCAGAAAATGATGTCAGATTTTGATCTTATCAGTGCAGAAGGAGCAGTATACATAGTTTATTGCGGTTATGCTACAACTTATTTTGACTTGTACTGTACACTGATCACAAAGGGTAAAATTTTATAAAGTATAATGATTTCAAATTTTGGAAAACACTGCAAGCCATTCAAAATGTTCAATAAGGGATTGCCTTAGAACCCAAACCTTTGGTATTTGTCCTTACAAATTTCACCTGTTAAATACATATTAGTTAGAGAGTAATCTCCTGTTAATTGCTTAAATATAAAATTGTGATCTGACAAAGATTTACTCTGACGGCTACTGAATACCACAGGTTTATAGATCGATGTGTATTTGGCATCAGTACACCCAACAAAAACATTTAATCTCTTATGTCTTGTGTGACTGAACTCTGCAAGCATTTACTGCTTGTCAGGAACAAAGCATGGAGCTTCTGATTTGAAGTTTAATGATCTAACCACTAAGACACCATCGAGAGGGGGGATACTCCCATGTCGAACTCTCCCCCAACACAGGTCTGCGACACTCGCGAAGTCATGCTGGGACAAAAAAAAAAACAGTTAAAAATCTAACTCATCAACCCTCCCCCACCCAGTGAAGAACAACCTCTAGCCACAATGTACGTCCCTGTATCTAGCTTGGAAGTAAAAAAGGCCTTGGTACATTTTCTCTTAGAATGTCACAAATATCAGTCAAGCAAAATGAAATTCATTGGAAATGTGATAAGAACACGAAGGATAGTTGGGGAAGGGGAGACATAATGACGAGGGTGGTGGTTACTGGTGAGGCTGAGAGAGGACTGTTAGGAATATAATAAAACAGTTTGTTATTAAAAAATGTAAGAGAAGAGAAGGAGATTGGGGACGGGTCCAGTTGAATGCAAGAGTAAAACTGGCGCTATCTTTGGAGAGCCATGGCAAACCGAAGCCTGATCTAAGTTGTTGTTTTACTATTATGGGATAGTCACTCAAGGGTACTGGAAGGCAGGGGAGGGGGCAGGGTATAAAAAAGGGCAATCAATTCTGGGTATGAGTTAAGGCCAAGATTTTACAACATATCGTAAGTTGTAATGTGACACCTAATAGTACTGACATTATATATACAGTAGAACCTGTCTTGAGAGACCGCCCTTTGGGCCACACAAAAGTGGTCTCTCAAAACAGGTGGTCTATCATAACAGGTTTCAGGTTTTCTCCAGTCAGTGAATAACCAACCACAAAATTCAGAAATGGAGAAGAATAGATTTTTGTAATTACTTTGTAGTTGTTCTTTTTTATGAAGTTTTTGTAACAAATTGAAATAGACTGTTATAAAAATTATAAAAATAAATCAGTGTTGAAAATCTTCATTGAAGATTTTCAACACTAATTTATTTTTATAATTTTTATAACAGTCCATTTCAATTTGTTACAAAAAGATTTTCAACACAAATTTATTTTTATTCCTGTCACATTTCAGGTATGTTTGAAATTGTTTATTCAGCATTAATCCTAATCTTTTCACAGGGGTCTTATAAGAACATCTCAATCTTTAATGAGTTAGCAATTGAAACCCAATTAAGAGTTTTTAATACTTTTAATTATGTTAGTATAACCACAATGGATTTTCCAATTCCAGAACAGGTAAAAAGTTTTTGTCATGTTTTCAGTCTTCAAAGAGGTCCATTATGGCCTAAAAATAAAAGTTGGTACCAGGTCACAGTGGTCTCTCAAGACAGGTGGTCTCTCAAGACAGGTTTTACTGTACATAAAGCTTTAGAACTCAGTCCACTATATCCACAGTAAGGCGTTGTGGACTGATCATTTTCCATGCGTGGGCCATCAAAAATTTAATTAATGAAGCACCGGGTACAACATGGTGCTTCAGCAATTAAAATTTTGCTGATGATTTTTATTACCTGGTAAACGCATTTGTGGACCCCGCGATGCGTGGATTACAACCCATACATGGCAACTGTACTGTACATGTGACTCTTGGTAATTTATAAACCTAAAGCTGTAGGAACATCTCTGATTAAATTGCCAAGAATTCTATTAATCCAATTCCTTGTGTCAGATTGACTGTTTTAGTCACATCTGCTCTCCGCCATTGTACCTGGTAACCTCCTCCCACATTGGCACACATAAAACATGTTAAAATCAAATTCTTGAGAGTTTCTCGGTTACAGTTTACAGAAAGTAAAGTCTCTTTCAGTTAGAGCACCTCTGGAGAAAAATGGCATATGCTGTGCCCCTCTTCTGGAGCACTTGTAGTCACCACCGGGTAACCTGGGTCAAGCATGCTTCTTTTCCATCTCAAGGTCGGAGAATGAATGATAAAATAATTCTACATGTTAACCCAAACTTTCACCCACACCCCCACCAAATCCAGCCCAAACACACACACACGGTATGTCAAGAGTGGATTGAAACTAAATCACCCATGGAGTGGAGTTATCACCCAAAGTATCACTTTCAAAGTCTGTACATATGGACAAAAAACACAAACATTGTTTCAGCCAATGGACCTCTGGGTTCAACCCAGGGTCCATTGGCTGGCACTTTGCTTGTGCTGCTTATTGTGCTTTGCAACAAATTTGCAGTTATTGCTTGGGTGGAATCTCCACTCTGCGGTGATTTAGTGATGATACCCTGCACATACTGTACATGCAGGCACACAGGGTGCTGGTCAAAACGTCTCATTTCGAAATGGTCAAAACGTCACATTTTTTTGTCAAAACGTCACATATTTTTGGTCAAAACGTCACACACTTTTGGTCAAAATGTCACACAATTAGACAGCAAGATAACCATTCCTCGTTCTGTGCCTAATCAACAAATCGAATGAATGAAAGGCGTTCACGGACAATGAGCAACAGATGAGATCGGCCTCGAATGAATAAATGAAGTTTCAGTTTCAGTCCGACCCTATTGAGCTTGTCCTTTTTTCTTTCTTTTCCTTGGTGGTACTCCCAATTGTGAATTTGATTTTGTTTCCTTTGCCAAAAGATTTCCATGAATTTGAGACCCCTTTGCGATCTGAATAACTTTATTTGCTTATGGATTCACGAGAGTTGGAAGCGAAGGCCAAAAGAAGAATGAAATGAAAAATTGGCTCAACAGCCCCCCCCCCCCCCCCCCCTCCTTTTTTTCTATGTTATGGTTGATTGGCCCACCCAACTGTGTTTTTCATAGGTCACCATCCACCAAACGCCGGGATGCCAGGCGAGAGAGGAGAAGAGCATAGACAGAAAAACAGATAGAAGTATGGGCTCTGACAATGAAGTTGAAGGCAACCCGGAGATACCATCGGCCGAATTCATAGAATTCCCGGATATACATGTACGTGCCATCGACATCTACTGATCCCTTAAGCTTAACTTAGTCGGTTCCATCAGTCAATTCAGGAAATACATTGAGGACACCTCAGAAGAAGGTGAAAATAAAACTAGAGTTCTAGCATATCTAGAGAAACTCTTAGAGGCCTTGAAAGTCAGGGAGCGGGACTTCCACAGACACATGAAAGAAGTACTCACCCGGAACAATAAAACCAAGAAAAAGGTCAAAAGGAGCAGACGCCATTAACCCAACCTGGCCACTTTCCTCCTTTAATACGATCAGACACGTCGCTAAACCTCAAATAAACAGTAAATGAGGGTCGAAAGGGGCTTGCCTCAAACCGTCCACGAGCACCTTCGGCGCACGAAACCATTCATCTTCTCGTAGTCCCTCCATTTTTTAACAATGGGGTATTAACAAGTGCGGTTTTGTATGCAGTGTACACATAATGTTGACATTTTTCTCGGCCTATAAACTCTGAGAGACACGAATCATTGCGGCTAATTCAGTTCTGCATTCTTCACAACATCCAAATGGTCCTGACCAACACATCTCTAATTTCAAGCCCCCCCCCCTCCCACCATTAGTAAGTTTGGCCACTTATAATAATAAATATAAAATGTGTGACGTTTTTACCCAAATTATGTGACGTTTTGACCAAAAAGTGTGTGACGTTTTGACCAAACGCCTGTGACGTTTTTACCAAAATATGTGACGTTTTGATCAAAATAGTGGCGTTTTGATCAAAATAGTGGCGTTTTGACCATTTTGAAATGTGACGTTTTAGTCGTGTGACGTTTTGACCTGTTCCCGACACACACACTTGTACATGTATGTGGTTTTACAGTCAGCCATGTGTACATAAATGTTGGGACATTTGTCTTTCGAATTGGAACGAAGGCTGGGTTATGGCATAGTACAGCATTTAACTGACGCTCCAGCTACAAACATGCACATGATTGTACCTGTTAAAGTGTTTTTTGTGCAGCGAAGCACTCTGCCCCGTCATAACTTACATGAAATGAACAATTTACCATTTGGTGAATAAATAATCACCCCACTACCTACTCCCGAGCTGCTATGATGACATGTGTGACAATACAAAGTAATGACTTTCAAAGTCGAACAAGTTGATAGTAAAAGTGCAGACCAACCAGTTACCTACACAACATACACTGTTTTTGCACAGTAATTGTATGAGAACTTTTGTGAAACAAAATCCGGTGCAATGTACTTACTAACTTTTAAAATTACAGTTTGTCTGTCCCGTGGCAGAACAGGTTAGATGTGTCAACACTCTAATTCAAGTTTTTCGAACTTCCGTTTAAAAACTTGATAAAATATAATCTAAAAGAAGTATAAAGCCATTCGATTGAATCCCCAGGTAACCACTCGTCTCTAATTTTTCCAGTTTTGTTGTTGACAAAAGTGACCTGTCAATTCTATACACACGACGTCATTGCCACGTGACGAAAACACTAATGGCTGAAGTTCGACAGGTGCTTGTTGCATCTCATTTCATTTCCATTTTGTAGTGAATGAAACGTTCAGTCGAATAATTTCTATCTTCTCATCTTGTCATATTTGTAGGCCTGACTTGTCCGTTTCCTGCACGAATCTACAGATTCTAAGATATTCCATGAGCTTCACGAGATTTAGATGACTCACGAACAGTTCATTGAACCCTTTGGCGTTGCATAATTTCGTGCAATCGGGTGGTCCAGCTGAGTGCCAGAAATCCAAGAATAATTCCTCACACATACATTCACGCTCAGTGAATCCATTGAAGATCTTTTAACACTCAACGTCGATGAGGATGTCAAACAATTCAGATGATTTACAAAATATACCATTGTCTAGCGACAGTGATGGAGGTAAAAAAAAACCCAAATCATAAATTTGTGAGATATTGTCTATTGCATTATTGGTTGATTGAGGCAAGTGCATTCATCCCAAGCACCAGTCCAAATGTGGACGTGAGGCAGAAAGTTAATTTTGCATGTTCGCTATTGTTGATATGTACCATGGTCAATATGCCCATTCTGACGGTGTCAGGTCGTTTCGCCCGAATTCCTGTTCGCCCAGGTCGCTTTGCCCTGGGTCATTTCACCCCCTATTTTGGGGCAAAACGACTGGTATGAGGGGCGAAACAGCGATGATTTTATTTAATTGTTTTAATGGTTTTAAAGTACGTTTCCACCATATTAACATCATAAGGCATATAACTAATACTGACTCAACACACCATCTTGAAAAACAACAACGGCAGAAAATTAAAATTCACAACCTGTTGCATTGGCTGAATGTATTGGTATTTTTACAAAAGTGCAAAAGAAATTTCTTATTGGTAGCATTGAGATGAATGACTCAAACTTTGTGGAAACATATATGGAGAGGTGTCCGGGGAAAAGAGTAAAAGACCCACAGAAGAGAAGCGTCACAGACCGATTCATAATTGTAATGCATTGTTACGGATGTTATATAAATGTACAAATAATATTCTGATGTCAAAAGTTGTGCTTATGAATACTAAACTGTAAAAATATAAACAAATACATAAGTAAAACAGGAATAAAACATATATAATATCATTGCTAGTCCTGTTTTTATTTAATCCATACCTTGTCAACATACTACCAAAACCCTCTCTATTGTCTGATTTCACATATCGGTCAATGCGCATAGGGTGAAATTTTTCAATTTAGTAACAATTATGACAATTGTAAGGGAAATTACTTCGGTAAATCCTTTGGGAAAAAAGTACTGAAGGAAACAATTACATTGCATTACCAAAATAATATTGGGGGAGGGGGGGAGGGCGAAACCATCCACTATCATCTGTGGGTCGAAACAATCCAGAGCAAAATGTCCTAGGGTGAACCGACCCGAGGGGCAAACAGGATTTGGGGCAAAACGACCCTGAAACATTCTGACGGGCAGTTACTGAATTAGTCCAAATACATGTGAACGGGAAGATTTGGCCTTGTTTTTTTCAACCTCAGGAAGATTCGGCCCTGGTATTTGATGTCTTAATTAGGAAATAGCAGTTATTTTGATTGACGTTTGTATAAACATTAGGTGAGTGCAGTTGAACAGATGACAGCCATTGCCATTGTTCACCAATTAAATTGCATGCTTGTTTATAATTACACTATGAGCCGGAAGTAGTTGTAGCAAAACCGCAATTATTTCGCGGTTTTAATTGCAGTCATAAACGAAAATATAAACACGAATAACGTTTATGAAAAAATATAAAACCGATAAATGCATTTGTCGATCATTTGCAACCGGAGTGGGAAACGCAGATAAACGATAGAGCTTTTCACTTTGTTGGTCGGAAACATCGTTTTTTGAACGTTTACTTCATTTGGTTGAATTGCACAATTCTTGTAACTTTGAAGTTCGGAGACAAGTTCATGGTGTCGGCCCAGAATTTGACACGCTTTTTTAAAAGCCCTGTAAATATTCAGCGAAAATGCATAAGATAAAAAAAAAGGCATTGGTAATCCGCCAAACCAGTGATGAGAGTAAAAAAAAACGAGACAGTATACCTCGTAACATTATAGATGGGAAAGAAATTATGAAAATGCAGTGACGCAAAACATGGAGTTGACCTGTGACTTCTTCAAAAATTTTCGAATGACCTGAACCACCCCCTCACCCCCTCCAAAAAAAGGATTATCTTTCATGTGAATCACACATAACAGGGTTATTGCCATACCCATAAATTGAAAAAATAACACACCTCGAAGCGCAACACAAAGGGAGGGCCTAGCAACCCCCCACCACAATTTTGATAGGACTTTTCAATTCGTTGGGAAAAAAATAATTCAGGCTTTTTGTGCATACTGATGACAGTAAGGTAGCTTTTACTTTCCCGAATAATCCGGACATGAGCTGTTTCTGTCATTGTTATTGTCCCTGTGTTCCCAGCAAATCAAATATTCACCCAAACAGCGGAACAGCACAAGTCAGCCACATGCTCGACCCAAGTGGAAAACTCGGAAAATTGACATTTTGATGACATTTTTGGGGGATCAAACCTCTTCACTCCCAGGTCCCTTCTTATTACAAATGTAGGTAGGCTTAGAGGTTCGACCAAAAAAATTTTCAAATATCATTTTTTCCGTGATCCTAGCTTTTACTTGTCAACTGTGACGTCAGCAGGTCCATTATTATGTCCGCTCATCAGAGGCAGGGGTTTTGTGGTGAATCGATATTCTGATCGCATGCATTTATCGAGTTGAATTGGATGAAATTGAATGGAAGTGTTTTCAAATGACAGAAAAATGTATTTATTCATCAGTAACATTTGAAACACCCCTTTTTCAAAAGGACAATGTGTATTTCACAGTCGTTAAAGTGTACACATGATACATCTGTGAGAAGTCTGAGAAATTACGTTTAAGACAATTTCGCTCCCAGCGCAGTTCGCCCCAACATGTTAAGTTGGACACCGACGGTGACCGACCCCTCCCACCATAGACTGCCTATATTTAGCTTTCCGTTGCCTGGTTACATGTACCTCTTGCAGACCTGGTACACAGATCATGGGTGGATCTGAAAACATCCACCGGGTGGAAATTCCATGCATACGAGGGGGGCAAAGGGAATCATGAGCGGGAGAACCGCCACATCTACACCACCAAGACAGAATGTAATGGGAAAATAAAGTATCCCATTTGAAACATATACATGTATTTATTTAAAAGTGAGAAAACAGGAAATATAATGACAAAATATGATGAAAGTGTGTGTGCATTGGGGGATTCTCTTCTCTACAATTTTTAATTGTACAATGTACATGTAAAAACAGCAAACAGACAATGCTTCAATTCCAGGGTCCCCACTGGAGATATTAAGCAATTTAATTTTATCATTTCTTCAATGACTTTTGAAGAATCGTACAATGGGAAGTTGATTGATTTGTGTCCCCATCATTAATCCAATTTCGGCGAGTGTCTAATTAGACATTTATTGCCACTGGTTCAATTACTAAACAAACTCCTGTAATTTGGCACCTGTGCAGACAGTTTTGGTGAGTATCTAATTAGATATTTATTGCTTACCGGTCTGATCACAAAATAAACCCCTGTAATGAACCACGTGTGCAGTTAAGTTGGGGTAGGAGTGGCTGTTAATTTTTTTTTCGATGGATGTTTTGTATCGGAACTACCCACCAGGCCTACATGTATAGCAATGGGAAGAGATGATTCGTTACGTTCCTCTGTCGTTAAAATCTAATCCCCCCCTGCCCCAAAAAACTCCAGTCACAGAAAAGCACCCCCCCCCCCACACACACACACCTACGCTACTGAATGGTGCCCCCCCCTCGCCCCACGTCACACACATTAAAGACGACACTTGCAAAATAAATTCTTCAAAAAATTAAAAATTTCAATTTTTGTCTCAAAAACATATCTTATGACCCTTCAGTGGAACGAGCTCGAGCTCTACGATTGATCATAAGCTATGTTTTTGAGACAAAAATTGAAGAAAACATAAAATTTGAATGGCGATTTTCCGTATTGCTGTGCTTGTTTTTTACGTTTTGTTGGTTAAAGGGTTAACCCATAGTTAATGGCAATGTACTCACCTCCACTCTTCCAACTTCATTCGGCTTTCCCCACTGGGCCTCATAAAACTGGCCAACACAAATAGGTATAGCTGTGCGGAAAAACTGTTTGGTCCTTATTTGTATATCATTATCCTCATATCTAACCATGTAGTGACTTGGTGTTTTCGTAAAACTTCGTAACAACATTATAATTTTTTTCTGATAACCCAGATCAAATCCAATGGTTTTCCGCGCCGAAGGCACGCAGGGACGATATGGGGAGCAAGCCCCTTTCGACCCTCATTAGCTGTAGAATTTGAAAGTGTCAGACCGTGGTATACGAGGAGAAGTTGTGGGTTGTTTGCAGCGCTTGTGTCTTTTCTGCTTCTTCTTCAGAGGTGGAGGTTTCAGGTTTGGAAGAAGAGACAGTGGTAGTTGGTGTTGTTGGTGGGCTGCCTTATGGTGGTTGCTGAGTTTTGTAGGGTCTGGTCCTAGCCGAGTCTGGAGTGGTTGTGGGTGATTGCTGGGTCTTTTGTTGTTGTTAATTTCTGGCATCTATTAGTTTTTGGGTTTCTTCGACTTTTTGCATGAATAATTCGTATTGCCTGTCCATCATTTGTCTGTGAAGGTCCTTTTGTATCTCATGTTCCCGTAACATGTTCTCTATCCTGTCGTCCTCGTCCTGGCATTCTGGTTTAGAAGGAAGAGGCGAGTGGGGATCAGGAAGAGGCGAGAGGGCGGCTTCCATTTCCACCTCAGTCTCCACAGACTCTTCCACATCCGACAGTACCGACTGGGAAGCCGGCATTAAGATGGGTCTGTCTGTGGGAGTGGGAGGGGAAGTGGTGACCGCCTCTGGCTCTTTCTTTTCCTCACCTTTCTCTTTCTTCATCTCCAAGAATGCCTCCAAGCGTCAGGAATCCCTCCGCTTGGTGGACGGGCTCTTCTTTCTTCTCTTTCTCTTTTCAGGGCCTCCAGGCCTCCCCGGGTGAGGACCAGTGTGAGAGGGGATCCTCTCATCAAAGGTGCTACCTCTCTCCGAGGAGGGTGGTGTCTTGGTTGTTTCCGTAGGTTCAATCTTGAATTCAAGATTTCAGATGGACGTTCTCGCCCATTTCCTGGATGGTCCAGGAGATGGGGCAAGAGACGCCCAGAGCTGAGATGTATTTGAGTAAACGAGCTGGTAATTCCAGGTTTTCCATTTCCATTAGTTGGTGTTGACACTTTGAGTTCAGAAGTGTGAATCAATGAAGAATATCTAACCACGTAGTGACTTGGTGTTTTCGTAAAACTTCGTAACAACATTTTAATTTTTTTCTGATAACCCAGGTTGCAGAGTGTGCCCTTTTTAAGCACAACTGGGATATAAATTGACCAATCCAAATAGGACTCTGATTGCTAAACAATCACAGATAAGCCCACATGAAATTCTGAAGAACCTGAAGATTTTTGTGGGCTTCATAAAGTGACAGCTTATTGTTGTTACAGTGATACGGTACCTGTCAGGATACCCATCAGGTGTCACAGCTTGGGTGAGGGAATTTGAAGCCACACAAATAGCCATTATTACAAGCACCATGTGCACCTGTGTGGATAAAGTACACAGCTTTTACATTTGTTTTTGATGCACATGACACAGTTCGGGCGGAATCACTCATCAAGGGAAAAATTTATTCATTCAATTCATTATCGATGAATTTTGTGCACAGCTGTACAAGTAAGGGCAGGCCTACTCTTCAGAAAGAGCCTTCAGAAAACACTACTAATGGATGTTCCACTTGACTTTCTTTCACAGTTCGCAAAAAAGGGACGCTTCAATTAATTTCGATCAACTGTTTCAGTTTGAACTGATGAAAAGTCTGGGTGAAATTGAGTAGGGACAAATTGTCCTCAATTCCCAAAGCATGTGAAGAGCAACGGCATTGTTTCGTACAGTCTACATTGCTGTTGCTCATTGTGGGCTGTGATTTCACTTGAAAATCAAAATTCCTGTTCACATTCCCCAATATCATTGCGAACAAATGATTGAAATGAAACAAATTCTCCTGTTTTCTGTCACTTGAACGTGTTATTGTTCAATTCCAATCAGTGAACGAAGCAAGTGGTTCAGGTGACCTTGTCTATGATCATAATTGGCAATTGGCATTTTTTGGGGGGTGGGGGCACATTGCAAAGTGGTGGTTTTTGTAAGAGGCGGAGGATAGTGTTAAGTGATAAATAGGGCGAGATGTTTGGAGGGAATTTCTGTGAGATAAAATAGCTACATGCTATGCAGGCAATTTCTGTGCTGCTGTCTTTTCGTTTAGTTTGTTCTTGAACATTCAAGTTGAAGCACATGTGCCAATACTCGTTATTTGCCGAACGGATGAATATTTATCTTCGTTTACAATCGGGAACAGAAACAAACTGTTGCATGATATCACCAGAGGATAACCCCGAAAAAAAAAAAAACGATAAACACGTTTATCTTCGTTTACAACCAGGAACAGAAACAAACTGTCAAACGATACTCCTGGAGAATTACTGCGAAAAAACGATAAACGCATTTATTGAAAGTTTACCACTGTGTTTCGATTCCTGATTATACTGCGGTTGTTCCGACAACTACTTCCGACTCGTAGTGTATGTGCCATTTAATTATCAGCTAATGTCTCTGCTATTATTATTGGCGTGCTTAATCATAAAGTTTTGTTTCTTTTTTAGAAACAGAACTACGTCCATTAGAATTAGGCCCATACAGTTAACTAATAGAAAATTGTGTGTTTATTCACAAATATCATTTTGTTATCAAGCATTAAAAATTGCAGATAGCAATTTTTAATACCACATAGGGAGCACAGTGGCTCCATAGGTACAGACACAGGCTGCAAGTTGAGAGGTACTCCGTTTGAATCTCACCTGTGGCAACCGCGTTGTGTCCATGGACAAGACACTTAATCCCAATTGCCCATGTGTGGGCATGATGGCATTGTGTACTAAGGCATACAGCATGTCAATGATGCACTTGCCTTCCACTGATGATATCCCTTCTTGTGTGGAGATAGTATGTTGGGGAGTCTAACAGTTGCTTGCCATTGCTTTGTGATTCTCTCTGGGTACTCTGGCTTCCTCCACCAGTAAAACTGTCTGACACGAGGTGACCCTGGCTGTTGAAAGTGTCGTTAAACCCCAATAAATCAATAAATAATACCAGATAACAAAATAATATTTGTACACTGCACTGCATCCATTCAATAGACTAGAAAATTGTCTCCGGTATAAATCAGTAGCCGATAAAAATACCATATTTGTAATAAAATAAAAGCTCCCACATACATGTAACATGGAATTAGGCAGGGTTTCCACTACCACGTTTGAGGGTCCGACAACAAACCCCACTGGCTGATCATTTACTGATAAAGCATAAAATCCGGTTGAAAAAACAAGCAACATGATGCTATAAAATTCTAGTCAAGACAAAGTTGATACATTTTAGGAGCACCGTTTCCGGAATTGCATTCTGCAACTTAAGATTGTAGAGTGTCATTCGGAAACTTATCACTATTTTCTGCCGTTTACTGATTTGATAAGATGTCACATGTTGATTGTAGCAAAGAAATAGCGATAGCTTTGGGTGTATCCCCGAAGAATCAACATAATTATTCTCACGAAATCATTCACACTGAAACATGAATCGCCGTCTCAGATGCAAGGAAATGGCTTTCTTGCAGTGCTCAATTCTAAAAAAAATTTCACTCGCTGCAATCCATGCTCATGCCAGGCGATCTGTGATTTTGCTCTCCTACTGGACCCACTAATTTATTCCTAGCGGAAACCCTGAATTTGGTAGGCTATTACAAATTTGGAATGTCATTTTTCAATCCCTAATCATGTCTATTTTAGTATAGTTCAGTTTTCCAACATGTTTTTAGCTCACTTTGACGAAGTCAAGCTGAGCATGTCTAATCACTCTCCGCCCGTCACCTGTCATCCATCCTTCAGTCATCAACACTATGTTTTGGACTCCTCCAAAACCACTGGGCCAATTCAAGTAAAAGTTTGTGAGAGTGATGGTACTGAAGGGGCACTGTATTTTTGTTCAACTCAACATGCCCAGCCCCACCGATGGGCCGATTTGAACCAAATTTGGTATGTGGTATTATTAAGTCATAAGTACTTGACTCATGCAAAAAAAAAATTCCTGCGTCCCTGTGGGAACCCCAGGAGCTAAAAATAGAAATATTTTCAAAAGCCCATATTTCAAAAAACACACTGAACAGAGAACTGTTGTTTGGTACAAAGCATCTTTAGGGCCAGTAGAACTGAATGGTAAAAAAAAATTGCCATCGGTTATGTCAGGGTATTCTGTAGGGGGCATCGAAAAAAATACTGTGTCACCATATTTGCAAAAATTAAAAAAACATTTTTCTCCAGAACCAATGGTCAAAATCTTTTGATATTTGGTATATAGCATCCATGAGGGGAGGGGGGGGGGGGAGGGGGGGTCAAATACAAGTTTGTTAAAATGAAGCCCCCTGGTTTGTATTTGGGCTCATTATAGGAGTCCAGATTTTTAACTTAGTGCAATATGGGGAATAATCATTAAAAATCAGAATCTTTTAATGTTTGGCATACATAATTGTTATGAGGGTCAGATTCAAGATTTGCTTTCATATTTGGTATATACATGTAACATCTCTCATTGGGTGAGATTCAAATTTGTTCAAGTCGAGTGTCTGGGTTAGTATTTGCGGTCCTTATTGGGGCCCGAATTTCAACCAGTCGGAATGCTTTCAAATTTGGTATACCACATCTGCAGGAGGGGGGAGGCAGATTCAAGTTTGTTCAAATCGAGTGCCTGGGTTAATATTAGGGCTATTATATATTAGTTATTCAAGAATTTTGTTTGCACATGTCGTCTGCTTTTCATGTTAGGTAAAGGGTTAATGGAACTGAGAATTGTCCTGATCTTTTGTTCCTTCATAGTAAGTTAATACTTTTCCTTCCTTAGCAGAGGTGACTAGTGAAACAGGTAGCCAAGACTTCATTAGAAGCCACTGTTAAGTTACTGTAACTACCGACAGCAAGACCACCAAAATGTTGTATGAGGGAGCAGTAGTCTATATGGACATACAAGACGAGTGATTAACCGATAAGAATTTGCGACCGTCATCTGCTTGCCGATTAGTTGAACACACAATCTGCTGATTGTGAGTGACGATGTCAGATAGTAACAACCAAAAGGAGTAGTATGCTTAAGAATGCATAGAACAGGGTTAATTTTATAGTACAGTCAGGTTGATTGGTTTGTTGACCTCGAGTATGTCAATGTGTGTGTTAAAATAATATGACATCAGTGGAAACAAGTTGATCAAAGACACTGTGCTGTTAACTTGTTTCTGCTGATGTCGCATTGCATTGAGTCATCGCACAACACGTGGCATGTGTGTCATGAGTAGCAATCAAGGGGAAGATCAGACCAATCAATGAGATTAGGCCAATCTTGATCCCTGCCAATCATTATGGCAACTTACTAAGTTTGTAACTGCTTGTATCAGATTGTTAATGAAATGTAAGTACAAACAATTTTGATCCAGTGGTGTTCCATGCAACCATCGGCATAGACCAATG
This sequence comes from Pictodentalium vernedei, assembly GCA_031216915.1. Lineage (NCBI taxonomy): Eukaryota > Metazoa > Mollusca > Scaphopoda > Dentaliida > Dentaliidae > Pictodentalium > Pictodentalium vernedei. The sequence continues at coordinate 845,807,090 of CM062297.1, forward strand.
TTCAAACACCTCTACCAATGGTCAACCAATTGCTTAAAATCGGCCGATGTCAGATGCGATTGTGGAACATCGGTTAATCTCTATGCAAGACAAGAAATCACCTAAAGTGGGACAAGGCCCTTAATGATTTAAACTCGGACAATGAAACAGTTATGAAGTATCATATTTTGTGGTTGCTGGGAAAACCCAGGATCATTTCGATTATGTTTCTACAGCCTATCAATTAAATACATGTATGTGTTTCCATCTGTGCTTATTGTTTGAGTATTGGGATTAAAACTTGGTATAATGGTGTGGCTGACCTACCTTGACCCTCCTGAAAAAACAAGTTTGTCTGCACAGACATCAAGTGGAGGGGGAGGGGAGGGGGGGTGGTTGAGATATCCTAAGATATCTTCCCACCTACATTTTTAAATGTATTCCTTTACCCCCAAAATATTTTTTCGGGGAGGGGGGTGGGGGACTATTAAAATAGCGGGTGTCCGCCCATCTGCTTTTCACCTGTGTTTTGCCCCTTTTTCTACTTCAAAAATTTATTTTTAGCTCAACTTTGCCGAAGCCAAATTTGAGGTATTGTCATGGCCTGTCGTCCATCTGTACGTCCGTCGCGCCGTACACACAGCTCGGGCTAGAGGCCGTATTTATGAAAGGATCTTTACGAAACTTCTTGGGTACCTTTGTTATCACCGTGAGACGAGAATGAGTGTTTTTGGGTCCGGTCCGAAATTCAAGACAGCCGCTGGCAGCCATTTTCTACAAATTTAGGTGCAATCAGATTTTTGCGCAAAGAACTTCCATATGAAAGCTCTGATTTGAATAATTTTTTGTATGAATGTTTAGTACCATGGGAGAACGAGTGTTTTTTGGGTCCGGTCTGAAATTCAAGAGCCGCTGGCAGCCATTTTGTACAAAATTAGGTGCACTCAGATTTTTGCACAGAACTTCCATATGAAAGCGCTGATTTGAATAATTTTTTGTGTGAATGTTTAGTACCATGGGATACATCACATATAATACAGGTTTTTTCTCGTGCATAAATTGTGCCAATTAGACTAACTTTGATCTATTTAATGTTACTTTCAGCAATGTAACTGCAAATGACAATACGGCTGGGGCTACTGGCCGTATTTATGAACTGATCTTTACCAAACTTCTTGGGTACCTTTGTTATCACCTTGGAACGAGAACGAGTGGTTTTGGATGTGGTCCGAAATTCAAGATGGCCACCAGCAGCCATTTTGTACTTTAGTTAGTGCAATCAGTATTTTTATACTGTACCAATGACCCAGACTTAGCTGATGCTAATCTCCTTAATTCAGGGCCAAACACAAATTTTGCCCCCCCCAATCCCCAAAATTTGCATCAAAAACCGAAATATACATGTCCTATATGGCCCTCCATACATCGACTCCTCTGCGCATGCGCAGTGTCGAGGAAGTCCCGAAATTGGCGCCAATTATCATTCTTAGTTTGGCCCTCAAAACAGTCACACTTCTCTGTTATTTGTGCTTCCAAATCTCAATTTTCATGATGCCAGACACATATTCATGAGTGAAATGGTGGAAATAAAGAGGATACATTAGGAGGAGAGGAAAATATTTAGTGCAAGAAAATGTTCAGGGCTGTAACTTATAATTATTTTATGAAATTATTTCTAGTTGCCTTTTTTCAAGGCATGGCCCTGATGTTATCATTCTTGCTATGAAGTACCATTGTTTGATCAGTGTTTCCTCTCTACCTTCCTTATTCCCCCCTAGCTTTTCTCCCATGTTTTGGCTTAATTTTTGTAATGTTTATTACTAAAAATTTCTTGGGAGTTTTGGCTTGGTAACAGATTTATTTCTGTTTTTTTCCCCATGTTTACGTCCTCACCCTAGGGGTGTTTAGGCGTTTTGGTCTGCATCTACCATCTGATGTTCTACAGTTTCTTCTCTGGAAGCCTCTGTTTTGCATCAGATAGTGTTTTAATTGGTGACTGATTTCGGGCCATGTTTGTTTTAGTGCCTGGAGTCATGTTTTCGGTTTGTTGACACTTTTGCTTAGGTTGACAACAGTTACTGCTGATAGTGATTTTTTGTCTTCTGCATCTCTCATTCATAGTAAGATACATTATTATTGTCCGTAAGTGTCTCATTAATTTTTTCAAAATGAATTTAAATTTTTGTCCACACTTAGGCTTTTTTGGGATCCATTGGGCTCAGGGTTCCCTTTGGGAACTTGGGCTCTTCTGAAAATTTTTTTTTTTTTTTTTAAATTTTTTCTTTCAAATCATTATTTATTAATGAATATAATGGATTGTTGTATTATGTATCTTTATTTTCAAGGATTAGTGCGAGTACTTTGATTGTTTACATTTCACTATGAATGATTATTGTTCAAATTGTAATAGGAGGAAGTCTTCCTATGATTCTCATGATCTCTGTATTAATTGTTCTCTCTGTACTCGCACTGATCTTTGTTCTGTGTGTTTCAAATGGGATGAAAAACGTTGGAAACGTGTGTCACGGTATGTTGTTCCTGGAGAAAGGTCCATTCCGGTTCTTTCTCCTCAGAGTCACTCTAGTGTTTCACTCTCTTTTTCAGAGGAACAAGAACAGGGTGATGTTTCCGTGATGTCATCCAGAAGTGTGCCTCCGTCGTCACATACAAGCGAAGAGCTAGCGGCAAAAGTGCTCATGGAGATTCGTCAATTCCCTGAAAGGAGCCCGAAGGGGTTGACGTCCGCTAGCTCGACCGGGGTTGCGTCCATTCACCGAATGGGGCAGCACTCGGGTTCATCCGTTGCGGTCCAGCACAGAGAGTCGGGTGTTGCGAGCACTATAAAACATCCACGTGCACACCCAGTGACGACGGAAAGGAGGATGGATCGGAGGAAGCCTGACAGTCCGGTGTTTAGCTTGTCCAGTTCGACACGGGCTGCAAGCGAGAGAGGTCCCTCTCTCATACAACAGCATCTGGGACCAGATGTTGTAGTCCGTAATGTTACGCAGTCGGAGCATACGTCCACCGCTCAGAGGGCTCCGGTATATAGGCAGTCCGCCGAGGCTACCTATAAGGCTTCCATATCCTCTCAGCAGCACACTCGACCGCACCTTGGCTACGTGACCAGTGAATTACAGTCAGCTTCGCCGACCAGGGATTCCTTGGCGACCAGGTCACGCCATCCGGTAGCCAGGGACTCGAGGCCTTCTTCGTCCGGACGTTCACATAAAAGATGTATGCAAGATGCAACGTCCAGGGAGCTTCCGGCGGCTAAAACCAGTAAGACCGCCGCTCCCCAGGCCTCTGTAACGGATGTGCTATCACAGATAGCAAAGTTAATCGCAGCATCCCAGCAACCGTCAGAGCCTCTGTCGGAACATGAAATGTCAGAAGATGCTGGGTCGGTAGGTTCCGCCGCTGGATCCGGTGCGGACGACCAAGATTTACATGATTTACATGAGGTCCGGCAGGATGGCGAAAGGGATTCTGATGAATTGGATATTTCCCTTTCGGAACAACATAAAATAGCCGTAGAATTCATCCGGTGTTATCTTCCAGAAGTTGTTCCGCCAGACCAAAATGCTGCGCAGCCGGATAGGAGGGTAATAGCGCCACTGGACACCGAGTTTTTTAATCGGTTTAGGGACATTGTCCCGGAATTTCCATCACAATCCAAGAATGTCTCTCGGATTTTTGAGTTATTGAATGACGCTATTGATAAACTTGCCAACAAGACGGGCAGGTCAGCCTTCCTACCGGCTTCTGCTCTACAGCTGCCGTTTATTAATCAAAGGAACAAGTTTGATACGGCAGGTCAGGGCATCCAGAGAGTTCCTCTGCGTTTAGACGACCAGGCTGAAGACCTTGATATATCCATGCCGTCATCTATGTCACTTCCGTTGTCTACGATGGAAACGACGATATCGTCTAACAGAGCTAGTTTAGACGCTCTTTCCTACGCAGATCACCTTACTAGAGCGTTGTCATTACGCTTTGAAGGACCTGAATTTCAAGACGTACAAACGTCTTTAAGAGTTCTGTCCAGGGCCATAGCGTTTTCCACTTATAACTCCGCCCTTTCAGTGGCAAATCTGGAGTTAGCTCGACGTGACGCGGCCTTGGCTACTTCCACACGCGTGGACAGTAAGGTGAAAAACTCTCTTAGAGTCGCTCCGGTCTCTGGAGAGTTTCTCTTCAGTGGCAAGCTTTCTGATATATATGATAAATTAACAAAGAAAGCTTCGGACTCTCTGCTTTTTAAGTCTGCTTCCAAGAAATCGGAACCAGCAGACAGGAGTAGGCCAGGCACTTCCGGGACGAGTTCGTCCAGGGGAAGTTCCTATAGAGGTTCCTATGCGTCCTCTAGGTCTTACTCTAGAGACCAGCAGAGTAGCGACTCGACTAGGGGCCGTTATGCTGGCCGAAATAACCGGTCAGACGCCCCTAGGCCGATGGGGCGAGGTGCAGGTCGCGGAGGACGTGGTTTCTCCTACCGCAAGCCTCGCGGATCCAGGAAGTGATGGTCTAGACCTCTGTCGCGTTCCGGTGGGCGGAAGACTGTCGAGTTTCTCAAGCAATTGGGAATCAATTACGGAGGACCCTTGGGTGCTAGGGGTTATTTCGGAAGGACTAAAACTGTCCTTCAAAGGCAAGCCTCCATTAACTCGAAGTCCAAGATGGACTCAGCTTCCGTCAAATTGTCAGAAAAGAACCGCACTTCTATCAGAAGTCCAGTCTCTTTTAACGAAGAACGCGATAGAGGTCGTAGAAAACCAGGAATCTCCAGGTTTCTACAGCCATCTTTTTCTGGTTCCAAAGCCAGACGGCTCGTTCCGTCCAGTGATCGACTTAAGCTGGATAAACAAGCTGATCGTGGCTCCAAAGTTTTATATGGAGACCATTCGATCGGTCAGAGCGAGCATTCGAGTGAACGACTATGCTGCGAGCATAGACCTCAAGGATGCATACTTTCACGTCATGGTACATCCGGCGTTCAGAAAGTATCTTCGCTTCGCTGTCCTAGGTGTTGTTTATCAGTTCCGAGCGATGTGCTTTGGTCTGAATCTAGCGCCCTGGGCATTCACTCGAGTAATGAACTCGGTAATGACTCATTTCCGAGCTCATTCGTCGGCGGTAACGTCGGCTTACCTGGATGATATTCTTCAGAGATACGGCAACGAGTTAACGCTTCAGAACGACATGCACAATCTGCTTCTATTGCTCCGACGTCTCGGTTTCATAGTAAACGAAGAGAAGTCGGATCTGGTGCCGTCCAAGTCATTTACCCACCTGGGAATGAGCTTCGAGACGCACAACAATCTCGTTCGTCTGCCGTTAACCAGAGCGAAATTAGTCAGTTGTTATGCTCGCTATTGTCTTCACTCAGACAAAGTGTCAGCGAGGGAATTCATGAGACTAATAGGTCTGTGCGGAGCTGCCTCGGATCTCATTCCGATGGGGCGGCTACGCACCCGTCCTCTCCAGGTCTATCTGACTCAGAATTGGAGAGTGAAGATTCATTCGCTCGAAACGGACATACTCTTGTCAAGCCAAGTGAAACAAGAGATTCAGACTTGGGCAGACATACAGTGGTTAACTCAGGGAGTTCCACTGCAGTTGCCAGATCCGAGTTTTACGATTATGACGGATGCCAGTCAAACAGGCTGGGGCGCGACACTGAGCCCATCGGATTTGAAGTGCCAGGGTCTTTGGGATCCGCAGTTTCTAAGCAAGCACATCAACATCAAAGAGATGATGTCGATTTGGCTTGCTCTACGTCATTGGATAGACGTTATTCAGAATGCACACGTGCAAATTATGTCCGACAATACGACAGTAGTTGCGTATATTCGGAACCAAGGTGGCACTCATTCCATTCCGTTGCTCAATCTAACGGAAAGAATTCTTCTGTTTGTATTAGAACATCAGATTCTTCTCTCCATCCGTCATATTCCGGGTCGTCTGAACGTCTTAGCAGACTCCCTTTCACGGAGGGGTCGCCTGTTGCCGTCAGAATGGACTCTCAACAAGCAAGTATTCAATCAGATTTGCTACCAATGGGAACGGCCAATGATAGATTTATTTGCGACACATCTCAACAACCAGTTGCAGACGTATGTGTCACCTTGTCCGGATCCTCGAGCGTTTGCAGTAGACGCTCTCTCGATCTCTTGGGACGGAATGATAGGATATGCATATCCTCCAGTGCCGTTGATTCAGCAGATATTGCTCAAGATAAAACAATCGCAATGCAAGATTCTGTTGGTAGCATCTCTGTCTCCACAGAGAACGTGGATAAATCTACTCAGGTGTCTGTTGTGGGACATGCCGAGGAAGCTTCCTCAACGGGCAGATCTTCTTTCGCAAGGGAAATCGCGCATCCTCCATCACAATCCGCAACTGCGTTTCTAACTGCAGGAGGACCTCCTCTTCGCTAAACTATGCTGCTAAGTGGAGGGTCTTTTGTCAGTGGTGTGAGGATCATTCAGTAGATATTTATGATCCCTCCATTCCAGACATAGCAAACTTTCTAGTATACTTGTTTGATGAGATTAATCTGCAGCCTATCACCATTAAGGGTTATAGGTCTATGCTATCTGATACCTATGCACATCATGATAGCTTGAGGATTGGAACTAATGTCTCTTTATCTAAGTTAGTTAGAAATTTTTCGATAAATAGACCTAGAACCCTTAGATTAATTCCGAAGTGGAATTTGGCCTGGGTTCTTCTTAAGCTAAAAGAAGCGCCTTTTGAGCCTCTTGACACAGTTGACTTCAAATTATTAACATATAAGACAGCTTTTCTCTTAGCTTTCTCTTCTGCTAGAAGAGTTAGTGAGCTTCATGCACTATCTGTGGAGGATTCTCACTACCGTAGTGTCGGTAATACTATTACCTTTACCACTAATGTTGGATTTTTGGCTAAGAATCAGGCTCCTAATAAGTATCCTGAACCTATTATTATTAAGGCCCTTCCATCATCTGATGGGCGTAGGCCTCTACTGTGTCCTGTTAGAGCAATACGTATTTACAGACGTAGATCTGAGTTCATCAGAAAGGGACGTAAGCGTTTCTTTCTGTCTTTGATGCCTAATAGAAAGGATATTATGGTTCATTCTATTGCTAGATGGATTCAATTAACTATTCGAACTGCTTATGAAAAATTATCTTCCTCTCAGCAGTCGGCACTCAAGATCTCAGCTCATGAAGTAAGAGCTCTTTCTACTTCTTGGGCCTATGCTAATTGTATTGCTATTACTGATCTAATGAAGGCTGCATATTGGTCTCAACCTTCCACATTCACTAATTTTTATCTCAGAAATATTGAGTCCATTTCTGGAGACCTCCATTGTTTAGGTCCGTTATCAGTTGCTCAGAATATCGTCCACTAAACAGTTGCAACTATAGTTATGTAGGCTTTCTGTTCCGGCAGTGACTCTGTCCTGCTGCCCTCTTCGCTCTGGGGTATTTGACCCAGGGCAAGGGGAAGGGGGGGGGGGCGGGTGTTCCCTTAGGTCACCTGCTTTATAGTGAAAAGCAAGGGAATACCTCCCCCAGAGTCAGTAATTCTGAGTCGGTACCGGGATGGTTTTAAAGTGTAAGATAATGTTTAATCATCCATGTAATATTTTTAAAGTGTAGCTCGGTGTGAAGCATTTGTATATGTCATGTGTCAAACGAGCGTTAATATACAATCCTCGGACACTTTTAATGAATATAAAGAGTCTCATTTCTCTGGACTTCCTTTATTTATTGGCTTACCTTTAAAAATATTAGTATAAAGGGTTATACTGGATGTTAATAGAGATCATTGATTATTATGCTCAATTACTGATCGGTGTTGTGTCTTTCTTCTTTATTATAAATAGGAAAGATACATGTAAAGCCTATCTCTTCTTTTCTCCTGGAGAGGATATTCTTTTATACATAATTGAGCTTATTGGATTTTCCTTTATGTCCTAGGCCCTCCAGCCTATTTACTATTCAGCTAAGTCTGGGTCATTGGTACAGTATAAAAATGTTAAAAAATTTAAAGTAATTTATATATTTTTTATACTTACCAATGACCCAGACGGGGATGGCCCTCCCAGGAGTTGGGAACTCATACCTCCCCGCTGAGTACATAACGCCTACCAGGCACTGGTTGTAAGAATGATAATTGGCGCCAATTTCGGGACTTCCTCGACACTGCGCATGCGCAGAGGAGTCGATGTATGGAGGGCCATATAGGACATGTATATTTCGGTTTTTGATGCAAATTTTGGGGATTGGGGGGGCAAAATTTGTGTTTGGCCCTGAATTAAGGAGATTAGCATCAGCTAAGTCTGGGTCATTGGTAAGTATAAAAAATATATAAATTACTATAAATTTTTTAACTTTTTGTACAGAACTTCTGTATGAAAGTTCTGATTTGAATAAATTTTTGTATGAATGTTTAGTAACATGGAATACATCACATATAATACATTTTTTTTTCTCATTCAAAAATTATGCAAATTAGATGAACTTTGATTTATTTAGTGCTACTTATACACAGTAAGTGCACATGTCAATACGACTTGTGGTAGAGTCTGTATTTATGAACCGATCTTCACGAAACTTCTTGGGTACCTTTGTTATCACCCTGGGACGAGAACAAGTGTTTTTTGGGTCCGGTCTGAAATTCAAGAGCCGCTGGCAGCCATTTTGTACAAAATTAGGTGCAATCAGATTTTTGCACATAACTTCCATATGAAAGCGCTGATTTGAATAATTTTTTGTGTGAATGTTTAGTACCATGGGATACATCACATATAATACAGGTTTTTTTCTCGTGCATAAATTGTGCCAATTAGACTAACTTTGATCTATTTAATGTTACTTTCAGCACTGTAACTGCAAATGCCAATACGGCTGGGGCTAGAGGCCGTATTTATGAACTGATCTTTGCGAAACTTCTTGGGTACCTTTGTTATCACCGTGGAACAAGAACGAATGGTTTTGGATGTGGTCCAAAATTCAAGATGGCCACCAGCAGCCATTTTGTACTTTAGTTAGTGCAATCAGTTTTTTGTACAGAACTTTTGTATGAAATTTTTGTATGAATGTTTAGTAACATGGAATACATCACATATAATACAGGTTTTTTTCTCATATAAAAATTATGCAAATTAGATGAACTTTGATTTATTCAGTGCTACTTGTACACAGTAAGTGCACATGTCAATACGGCTCGTGCTAGACAGGGACCAGCCGTGAGGGCGACTAGGGCGATTATGTCGCCCTTCTAAGCCCAAAGTCGCCTAGAAAAATAGTCGGGGCGATTACAAGTCGCCCTCTAAAAATTGGCCAAAATGAGGAAAGGCTGAACTGAGTGATGCGAGGTTTACATGAAAACGATTATTTTCAAAAATCGAATGTGCTCGAGTGTGATAAATGGGCATTTTAATTCGTCAAATAAACATCCATTTATTTGAAATCACACAACAATCAATTGTCCATTGTCACTTTTGGCGGATTTTTTTATTTCTATTTTGTTGCATTTCAGTCGGAGCTTCAAGTGTTGAAACGAAAATAGATGACTTACGCGACTGAACAAAATCACCCAGTTTGAAAGTAGGTTACGTCGCGTAGGATGCCGAAAATGTATACACAACAGGCGTATTTTATAACACAGTATTTTCATTTCATTTTGCTGACGACTGTTAACTGTTCGGCTGTCTATTCCCAGAAAAACACGAATGGAATTGAAACACATGAAAAAAAAGCTTTCGTGATGACAAGAAAAGCTTTGTACAGGACACAAGTGTGCATGTGGACGATCTTGAAAAAGGGTCCTCCTAAACACCAGAATGACACGAAATAATGCGGAATGACACCGGAATGCCATAAAAATGATGCAGGATGACATTTCTTTTACAAAATACCCGACCCCAGAATGTATTTTGTTTATTAACTAACAAAGTACCTCCCAAGCACCCTTCTTACATCTGGTCCTGTTCACACTTTCAGACTTAGGAAATTATTAGCTCAGTAGACCTTGGTGAAAGGCAACCACAGGAGGGTGCTGGGAGATTGGCACGAAGAAGAGGGGAGGGGTCATGAAGGAGAGGGTAGCAGTGGGGGATTTTCAGTCAATAATTACTTAGTGATATTTTAACCTGGCACAGATGCATCAAAGACAACTGGACCTGGATTATTTGGACGTTAATGGAGGACCACAAATTGAAAATATGAAGGGGCGGCGGGGATGGTACATGAATATTCTTAATTTTCCCTACTTGTCTATGAAGTCTCCCTACATTTCTCTGCAGTCTCCCTATTTTTTCTGGAGGGAGACTTGAAGTCTCCCAAAAATTTCCCCCTAGGCTGGTCCCTGGTGCTAGAGTCTGTATTTATGAACCGATCTTCACGAAACTTCTTGGGTACCTTTGTTATCACCTTGGGACGAGAACAAGTATTTCTGGGTGTGGTCCAAAAGTTGAGATGGCTGCCAGTGGCCATTTTGTACTGAAATTAGGTCCAATCAGTTTTTTGTACACAACTTCTATACTGCTCAGACTAGAGGCTGTATTTATGAACCGATCTTTACAAAACTTCTTGGGTACCTTTGTTATCACCGTGGGATGAGAACGAGTGTTTTGGGGTGCGGTCCAAAATTCAAAATGGCCGCCTGCAGCCTTTTTGTACCAAAATTAGTGCAATCAGCTTTTTGTACAGAACTTCTGTATGAAAGTTCTAATTTGAATAAATTTTTGTATGAATGTTTAGTAACATGGAATACATCACATATAATACATGTTTTTTTCTCGTGCAGAAATTATGCAAATTAGATGAACTTTGATTCATTCAGTGCTACTTATACACAGTAAGTGCACATGTCAATACGGCTAGGGCTGGAGGCTGTATTTATGAACCGATCTTCATGAAACTTCTTGGTCCAAAATTCAAGATAGCTGCCATTGGCCATTTTGTACCAAAATTAGGTCCAATCAGTTTTTTGTACACAACTTCTATACGGCTCAGACTAGAGGCCGTATAATATAACTGATCTTCACGAAACTTCTTGGGTACCTTTGTTATCACCTTGGGACAGGAACGAGTGTTTTGGGGTACCTTTGTTATCACTTTGCTATGAGAACAAATATTTTGGGGTTCAGTCAGACCCACTGTGGGACTCAAAGATTTCTTTTCTAGTTTAGCATCTGACTGTCCCCCCCCCCACCCCCACCCCCCCCCCCCCATCCTTTACAATACTTTACCTATACATTTGTTACAGACTACAGTCTATATTAATGTACAGACCTTTACAATACTTTAGATGTACCTTTGTTATCAGGTCATTACCTAGATGTTTGTCATTGCTGTGTCACATACTATACATGTACATGTCTTGACAAGGTGAGCTACAGTGTCATTGACACTTTCATTGAAAACATAGCATACGGGGAACAGAAATTAACATATTCTCAATTATCACAATTCTTGTCGTACTTTATAATCCTTTGATAAACATTGAACATTATTCTTTTCATCAAACACAACACACAGTCAAGTTAAGCTACAGTGTCATTGACACTTTCATTTTTTTAAAGCCCTGATAGTGGCTTCTAGCACTCAACCAGTTTAAACAGAGCTCTCAGATTTTAGGACTAACTCTACTCACTGTTATCTGGGTTGGTAGCGGTAAAGTACTGGCTGTATTACAGCATAGACAGGTAGACTTGACCTAAGGTTTTTAGTTATTAAGAAATAAGAGAAGAGATGAAGAAATTCAAGACGTTTTCTTTTTACTAACTCTCTTTTGTATGTTTGTTTGTAGGTGAACAGAATATGAGATCCACTGGTATCAGTAATGTATTTCCCAGTTCCAACAGTAAGTATACTCTCATGGATTCTTTTGGGCATCTACACAGGCAGTTTATAGAACCCTTTCCCAAAGACATTTAGGCATGATTTTTCCCAATTCTTTTCTCCAGATTTCCGATCTCATTTCCCATTCAAACAAAAAATTAACGCGCAACTGGTGCCTGAACTGAGTAGTCATACCGTACGGTCACTGGTCACTTTCCACTTTCCACTTTCCACGGGTGGGCAATATTTCCACAGATGCAATAATTGTCCCTCGACAAAACATTTTGTTGGAGAACTATTGTAATCAGCTACATCTGTCCGTCAGTCCATCTAGAGTGATAACTAAAGTTTAGGTCATCGCATCAATACCAAATGTCGTGTATATGTCCCTTACCTCAGTGATTAGCTGAATTCCGAATAAAGGCTGGATCCGGTTATTTTTGTTGGAGTTATGCCCCTTTTTCAACACTTTTCCACCCAATTCGCAACTTTCGAAATTTGGTGTCCGGATGATAACTTCAATTTGAGTTATTGAATCAACACTAAATTTTGTACATAGGTTTGTCACAAGAATGCACAGGTCAAGTTCGAATTTGGGTTTCGTCCGACCAATTTTGGCTGAGTTATGGGCCATTTCCCTTTTTTTTACTTGGAAAATTGGATGTCTGGCTGCTAACTTTAGTTTCAGTTATTAAATCAACACCAAATTTTGTACATAGGTTTGTCTCATGAATACTCAGGTCAAGTTCAGACGTGGGTTCAATCTGACCAATTGTGGCTGAGTTATGGCCTCCTTTCTATATTTTTATACTGTACCAATGACCCAGACTTAGCTGGTGCTAACTCTAACAAAACCAGGGCCAAACACAAATTTTGCCCCCCAATCCCCAAAATTTGCATCCAGAACAAAAAGAAATCATGTCCTAAAGGACCTCCATACTACGCCTCTACTGCGCATGCGCAGTGACGCAGTCGTCCCGAAATTGGCGCCAATTATCATTCTCTGTTTGGCCCTTCATCAGTCAACATCTCACTGATCTTTGTGCTTGTAAATCTCAGTTTAAAGGATGCCAGACACGTAATTTTTGGAGAAAATGTGATTCTAAGGAGGATAGAAGGAGGAGAGGAAAAAGAAGTGGCAAAAAATAATCAGGGCTGTACTTAAAATTTTTTGATGAAATTATGTTAAGTTGCCTATTTTCGAGGCATGGGCCTCTTGTTGTCATTCTTGCTAATTGTTGCACTGCTTATTCAGTGTTTCCTCTCCCCTAGCCTTCTAAAGTCCCCCCTGGCAATTCTCCCATGCTTTTGGCATATTTTTGAGAAATTTCATTTCTAAAAATTTCCTGGGAGAGTTGCTTGGTTACAGAATGTTTTCTGTTATTTTCCCCATAGTTACGTTTTCACCCATGGGTGTATAACGTTTGTGTTCTGCATCTTCCATCTGATGTTCTACAGATTCTCCCCTGGGAGTCTCTGTTTTGCATCAGATAGAGTGTAATTGATGACTGATTCCGGGCCAGTTTTTTCAGTGCCTGGAGTCATGTTTTCTAGTGTGTTTACACTGTTTGTTTTCATTGGCAACAGCCTTTTTTGAGGGGGGCTGTTTGCCTTTGTGGTAGTTATCTCATTATAAGATACATTTATATTATCCGAAAGTGTCTCATTAATTATTTAATATAAATTTAAAATTTTTGACCACACTTTGCCATCGGATCCATCGGGGCTCAACGTTACTTTTCAGCAACTTGGGCTTCTCTGAAAAAATATTTTTTCAAAATTATTTTGTTTTGCAATTGTTTTTTCATTTATTAATGGATCATGTTATTATGTATCTTTGTGTCAGGGGTTTTTGCGAGTAACTAGGACTTATTGTTGTTCTTTCACAATGAAGGGACGTTGTTCAAATTGTAATAGGAAGAAATCTTCCTCTGACTTTCATGATCATTGTATTAATTGTAGTCAGTGTTCTCGCATTAATCCCTGTCCTATATGTGAACATTGGGATGAGAAACATTGGAAACGTGTGTCACGATATGTTGTTTCTGGAGAAAGAGCGGGTCCGGCTCTTTCTCCACAAGGTCACTCTACTCTCTCAGTTTCTATTTCAGAGGAACCAGAACAGGGTGATGTTTCCATGTTATCTTCTTCAAGTGTGCGTCCGTCGTCACAAATGAATTCAGAGCTAGCAGCAAAAGTGCTCATGGAGATTAGACAAATGTCGTCCGCTAGCTCGCCCGGTGTAGCGTCCATTCACCGAATGGTTCGGCAGCCGGGTTCGTCCGATGCGGTCCAAGAGGAAATTTTGGGTGATGCGAGCACTATAAACATAATAGATGCACACCCAGTGACGGCGGATAGTAAGCGAGAACGGAGGAAGCCTTTTAGTCCGGTTCCTAGCTCGTCCAGGTCCAGCCGGGCCGCGAGCGAGAGAGGTCCCTCTCTCGTACAACAACATCTGGGACCAGATGTTGTGGTACAAAATGTGTCTTTAGTGGAGCATACGTCCGTCGCTCGGGACGCTCCGTTGTATAAGCAGTCCGCAGAGACTGTTAAGGCTTCCTCTTCTCGTCAGCGCACACGACCGCACCTTGGCTGCGTGACCGCCGATATATTACCAGCTTCGCCGATCAAGGATTCTTCGGCGACCAGGTCACACCATCCGGCAGCCAGGGATTCGAGACCGATGGACTCCGGACATTCGCATAGGAAAAGTATGCGGGAGCCATCTGATGCGGAGCTGCCCTCGGCGAAGCAGCGAAAGACTGCGCCTCCGCAGGTCTCGACGCCGGACATTCTTGTGCAGATAGCACAGCTTATCGCAGCATCCCAGCAGCCGACAGAAACGGTGTCGGATCGAGAATTATCCGACGGCGCTGGGTCGGTACGCTCCGCCGAAGCATCGGGGGCGGACGACCAGGAACATCGTGAGGTCCGACCGGATGGTGAAAGGGATACGGATGACTTGGAGCTATCCCTTTCGGAACAACATAAAGCTGCCGTGGACTTCATCCGGCACTTTCTCCCTCAAGTTGTTCCGTCGGGCCAGACTGCTGCGTTTCCGGACAAGAGAATTATAGCGTCATTGGACTCTGAATTTTTTGAGCGGTTCAGGGACATCGCTCCCGAGTTTCCATCGCAGTCCAATAATGTTGCTAGAACATTTGAATTATTGAACGACGCTATATTTAAACTTGCTTCCAGGACGGGGAAAGCAGGTTTCTTGTCCACTAATACTCTCAACCTGCCTTTCATTAATGCAAGGAATAAATTCGATACGGCAGGACAGGGTATACCGAGAGTTCCTCTGCGTATGGACGACGAGGCGGAAGACTTAGAGCTATCATTACCGTCGTCAGCTTCTATTCCAACCGCGGTGTTGGAAACAGCTATTGCGTCTAACAGAGCCAATTTAGATGCCTTATCTTACGCAGATCACCTTACTAAGGCGTTATCACTGCGCCTTCAAGGGGAAGAGTTTCAGGATATACAATCCTCTTTAAGACTTCTTTCAAGGGCAGTAGCTTATTCCACGTGTAACTCCGCCCTTTCAGTGGCAAATCTGGAGTTGGTTAGACGTGACGCAGCCCTAGCTACATCCACACTAGTGGATTCTAAGGTGAAGAACTCTCTTAGAGTCGCTTCGGTCTCAGGAGAACTTCTCTTTGACGGCAAGCTTTCTGCTATTTATGATAAAATTAAAAAGAAAGCTAATGATTCTCTGTTGTTCAGATCGGCTCCTAAAAAGTCGGATACAGCAGACACGAATAAGACAGGCACTTCTGGGTCTAATGCGCCCAAGAGAGGTTCCTATAGAGGTTCCGGTGTGTCCTCTTGGTCTTATTCGAGAGACCGTCAGGATAGCGACTCTCGTTCGGGACGTCCTTCAGGCCAGGACAATCGGTCGGACGCCCCGAGGTCGACGAGGCGAGGTGCGGGTCGTGGAAGACGTGGTTTCTCCTACCGCAGGCCTCGCAGGTCCAGGAGGTGATGGCTTAAACCTCTATCGCGTTCCGGTTGGCGGAAGGTTGTCGAGTTTTTCACAAGAGTGGGCGTCGATTACGGACGACCCTTGGGTGAGAGGAGTGACTTCGGAAGGTCTAAAGATATCCTTCAAACGAAAGCCTCCATTAACTCGAAGTCCAAAGTGGACTCATCTTCCGTCAAATCCACAGAAAAGAGACGCTCTGTTATCAGAGGTGCAGTCTCTTTTAATGAAGAACGCAGTAGAGGTCGTAGAAAACCAGGAATCTCTGGGATTCTACAGCCATCTGTTTCTGGTTCCGAAACCAGACGGCTCGTTCCGTCCAGTCATAGATTTGAGCTGGATAAACAAGCTGATCGTCGCTCCGAAGTTTTATATGGAGACGATTCGATCGGTCAGAGCGAGTATTCGGGTGAACGATTATGCAACGAGCATAGATCTCAAAGATGCGTACTTTCACGTCATGGTACATCCGACATTCCGAAAGTATCTACGCTTTGCAGTCCTGGGAGTGGTGTATCAATTCCGGGCGATGTGCTTCGGATTGAATCTAGCACCCTGGGCTTTCACTCGGGTAATGAACTCGGTAATGATCTACTTCCGAGCTCAGTCGTCTGCGGTAACGTCGGCCTACCTGGACGACATTCTTCAGAGGTACGGCAACGAGTTAACGCTTCAGAACGATGTTCAGAATCTTCTATTGCTCCGACGTCTCGGTTTTATAGTAAACGAGGAGAAGTCGGATCTGGTGCCATCCAAGTCATTCACTCATCTGGGAATGAGCTTCGAGACGCACAACAATCTCGTTCGTCTGCCGTTAACCAGAGCGAAATTAGTCAGTTGTTACGCTCGCTATTGTCTGCACGCAGACAAAGTCACGGCGAGAGAATTTATGAGACTGATAGGTCTGTGCGGAGCCGCCGCGGATCTCATTCCGATGGGGCGGCTACGCACACGTCCTCTTCAAATTTTCCTGACTCAGAATTGGAGTGTGAAAATTCATTCGCTCGATGTAGACGTTCTCTTGTCAGATCAAGTGAAACAAGAGATTCAGACTTGGGCAAACATTCAGTGGTTAACTCAAGGAGTTCTGCTGCAGTTGCCGGATCCGAGTTTTACCGTTATGACGGATGCCAGTCAAACAGGTTGGGGTGCATCATTAATCCCAACGGATTCGAGATGCCAGGGTCTTTGGGATCCGCAATTCCTGTGCAAGCACATAAACATCAAGGAAATGATGTCAGTTTGGCTTGCGTTACGTCACTGGATGGACATTATTCACGATGCTCATGTCCAAATCCTATCTGACAATACGACAGTAGTGGCGTATATACGGAATCAGGGAGGCACTCATTCAGTTCCGTTGTTCAATCTAACGGAAAGAATCCTTCTGTTTGCGTTAGAACATCACGTTCTTCTTTCGGTCCGTCACATACCGGGTCGTCTGAATGTGCTAGCAGACTCCCTTTCACGAAAGGGTCGCTTGTTGCCGTCGGAGTGGACTCTCAACAAACAAGTATTCAATCAGATTTGCTACCAATGGGAACGGCCAATGATAGACTTATTTGCGACACATCTCAACAATCAGTTGCAGACGTATGTGTCTCCGTGTCCGGATCCAAGAGCATTTGCAGTAGACGCTCTGTCGATCCCTTGGGACGGAATGATAGGATATGCGTATCCTCCAGCGCCGTTAATTCAACAAGTATTGCTAAAGATAAAACAATCTCAATGCAAGATTCTGTTGGTAGCATCTCTGTCGCCACAGAGACCGTGGATAAATCTACTCAGGTGTCTGTTGTGGGACCTACCGCGGAAGCTTCCTCCACGAGAGGATCTTCTTTCGCAGGGGAAATCGCGCCAACTCCATCACAACCCGCAAGGTCTCAACCTTCACGTTTTTCCGTTGTGCGGTCCTTCTTGCATGGCAAGCACTTTACAGGACGAGCAGTGGACGCGATTTCTAACTGTAGGAGGACCTCCTCTTCGCTAAACTATGCGGCTAAGTGGAAGGTTTTTCGTCATTGGTGTAGGGATCATTCTGTAGATATATTTGATCCCTCTATACCAGACATTGCAAACTTTCTAGTATACTTGTTTGACGAAATCAAACTGCAGCCTGTTACTATAAAGGGTTATAGATCTATGTTATCTGATACCTATGCACATCATGATAGTTTACAAATTGGATCTAATGTCTCTTTATCGAAGTTGGTTAGAAACTTTTCGATAAATAGACCCAGAACTCTTAGATTAATTCCTAAGTGGAATTTAGCTTGGGTTCTCCTTAAATTGAAGGAAAAGCCATTTGAACCTCTTGGGACAGTAGATTTCAAATTCTTATCTTATAAGACAGCTTTTCTCTTCTGCCAGAAGAGTCAGTGAGCTTCATGCACTATCGGTGGATGATTCTCATTATCGTAGTGTTGGGAACACTATCACCTTCACTACTAATGTGGGTTTTTTAGCTAAGAATCAGGCTCCTAATAAATATCCGGAACCTATTGTTATTAAGGCTCTTCCGTCTTCGGACGGGCGTAGGCCTTTACTCTGTCCTGTTAGAGCACTACGTATCGATAAACAGAGATCTCAGTTTATCAGAAAGGGACGGAAACGTTTCTTTCTGTCTTTGATGCCTAATAGAAAGGACATTTCAGTCCATTCTATTGCTAGATGGATTCAGTTAACTATCCGTACTGCTTATGAAGATTTATCTTCTTAGCAGTCTGTGCTTAAGATTTCTGCTCATGAAGTAAGAGCTCTTTCTACTTCCTGGGCTTATGCTAATAGTGTTGCTATTACAGATTTAATGAAGGCTGCTTATTGGTCTCAGCCATCCACATTTACGAATTTTTATCTCAGAAATATTGAGTCCATTTCTGGAGACCTGCATTGTTTAGGTCCGTTATCTGTTGCTCAGAATGTCGTCCACTAAACAGTTGCAACTATAGTTATGCAGGCTTTCTGTTCCGGCAGTGACTCCGTCCGGCTGCCCTCTTCGCTCTGGGCTATTTGACCCAGGGCAAGGGGAAGGGGGGGGGGTGTTCCCTTAGGTCACCTGCTTTATAGTGAAAAGCAAGGGAATGCCTCCTCCAAGTCAGTATTTCTGAGTCGCTTCCGGGATGGTTTTAAAGTGTAATATTAATGTTTAAATTCATTCATGTCTTATTTTTAAAGTGTAGCTCGGTGTGAAGCATTTGTATATGTCAAGTGTCAAACGGGCTTTAATATACAATACTCGGACACTTTTAAATGATTATAAAGAGTCTCAATTCTCTGGACTACTTTATTTATTGGCTTGCTTTAAAAATAATTAGTATAAGGGTTATACTGGATGTTAATAGAGAACATGAATGTTATTGTGCTCAATTATTAAGGGTAGTGTATCTTTCTAATTTAATATTAAATAAGAAAGATACATGTAAAGCCTAATACTCCTTTTCTCCTTAAGGGGTTACCTCTTTACTATATAGTTGAGCTTATTGGATTTTCCTCTATGTCCTAGGCCCTCCAGCCTGTTTACTATTCAGCTAAGTCTGGGTCATTGGTACAGTATAAAAATGTTAAAAAATTTATAGTAATTTATATATTTTTTATACTTACCAATGACCCAGACGGGGATGGCCCTCCCTGGAGTTGGGAACTCTTGCCTCCCCGCTGAGTACATAGCGCTGACCAGGCACTGCCAGTAAGAATGATAATTGGCGCCAATTTCGGGACGACTGCGTCACTGCGCATGCGCAGTAGAGGCGTAGTATGGAGGTCCTTTAGGACATGATTTCTTTTTGTTTTGGATGCAAATTTTGGGGATTGGGGGGCAAAATTTGTGTTTGGCCCTGGTTTTGTTAGAGTTAGCACCAGCTAAGTCTGGGTCATTGGTAAGTATAAAAAATATATAAATTACTATAAATTTTTTAACTTTTTTACTTTGAAAATTTGTTGTTTCAGTCTTCAGTTTGTCCAATGAAAGAACTTGTTGTCAGAAGACATAGCCGTCGCCTGGTGGTGGCCTTATATTAGATTCCAAATTATAGGAATAATAATAAAAAAATTCAATTAATGAAGCACCAGTACAACCTGGTGCTTCATTAATTAAAATTTTGCTGATTATGATTTTTATTAACTGGTGAACTCATCTATGGACATCACAGCCCGTGCATGTGGATTGCGACAAGTCCATGGCAGCTGTACTGTAAGGCCTCTGAAAACTGCTGGATTTCTGAGGCCTTATGCCCACCCAGTTGAGGATGCCAGTTGTACATTAAATTGCTTGCCTAAAGAAGTCTCTTAATTCAAAGACAAATGACAAGTTCTTCTTAATAGTATAAGAACAGTTTGATAGAGAATATGTGAACATGATTCCATGTGACTATTTGTTATAAAACTTACAGTATACATGTAGATGCTTAGGTATCGTTCCTAATGTTCTCCATTCAATTCGAATGTAAAATTTCTTAGTGTTTGTATGTTTTTTCCCTCCAAAACAAATTCTAAATTGGAGGTCCCCGACACAAATTTTCCCAATGGCATGGGCCCCGCACACTTTCGCAAAGAGGGCAGAAGAATCCCCGACTCTAGTAAAAAAGTATCATTAGAAATTGACTCGTAACAAAATATGATGAATTTGAATGGTGAAAAATATATTAACATCAATGTACAGTTAGTGCTATTTTTTGTATTGTTTGTCTGAATGAGAAATACACAGAACGACACACACTTGTGAAGGGTTAATCAATATGGCACGAGTGCCAGCGTGGATGGATAAAACGAGTGGCCGCATGCCTCGAGTTTTATCCTTACACAATGGCACAAGTGTCATATCAATTAACGCATTCATATGCATGTGTCATTTTGTGTTTATTACACACCTTCATGTCTGTAAAAAAAACAGTTATTAGAAGGAAACTCAGCAATTCATTTGACAACTATCAACAAAAACAAAATATTTTATTGGCAACCAAATTTGCAAGGGGAACTTGTGTTACTGATTCATCCCCTGAGTTCGAATGTGTTCTATGTGCCTACTGGCACATAGAACACACTGGAACTTAGGGGACAATTTTAGCTATCACTAGCGATTGAAATTGTAATTGCGGTGCATGATTTGTAGAAAATTCCATTGAAGTTTCCCTTCCCCATGTGGCAGAGGGGAGGGGGGAGGGATATTGCCCCAAATTTTTAAACAGTCTTATGATCCAATGGATGGAATAACATGATACATGGTATTCAGCTTCCTTTAGAGTTGTACACTAAAATTTGTTCAAGAGAATTTTAGGGGCAATGTTCTGGGAGGGGCAAGATTTTTGGCTCTGCTCGAAATTTCTAATTTCAGAACCAAACCTGGTATGCGGCATTATGGGGCCATAAGTACTTGATTTATGCAAAATTACATTTGGCGCATATCCGTGAGAACCCTAGAAACTAAAATAGAAAATTGTTCAAGTGCTTGAATCTGCCAAACTGCAATTATTGCAATTGGTTGTGTCATACAGTACCATATGGAGAATCAAAAAATGCTGAGTCTGCATTTTTTCAAAAATTTTAAAATCATCTTCAGAAGCTCTAGTCAGAATCTTTTGGTATTTGATACATGGATGCAAGATACTCAGGAAGATCTGTTTCAAGTTTGTTCAACTTCAAATCAAGTCCATGAGTTTAGGTTTGGGCTCCATATTGGAGGCCGTAATATGAATTTGATGTTCAAAAATCTGCTTCCCATCCACCCATTAAATCGTATGATATTTAGTATACAGGATCTTGTCGGGGAGTCAGTTTGTTCCAATCTGGTAGATGGGTTCATATTTGGGTGTTTTATTAGAGCCCAAATTTTAACTTTGTGTAATAATGGAAATAGGGCTGAAATGGTTGGCTCATTTTCAGAACTGACTAACCGAGAGCTATAACCGGATAATATCCTGTAATCCATAGCCATTATTTCACCTAATATGGGATCAAAACTGTCGGAATTGAAAAGCAGTATTCTCAAACTATTCCGTAGTGTGTATACAAACGAACGTTGTTGAGTACTTGACAACGTTTGTTTGTATACACACTACAGAATAGTTTCTGCGATTACTCACGGAAACTGTCGATCATTAACGAAGTCTTGAACGCCAAAGTCGATTATTTCTCAATATACACAATGCGGCTTTGATGTGCAATCGTTCACAAAGGAGAAACAGCAGATTCACTGCATTTTAAACGTGGAATGGCGATCACTATCGATATTTCGGATAACCGTTTGACATTTTTTCTAATCGGTAAAGTAGCTAACTGGTTTCAAACCGATTATCCGGTTAACCATTTCAGTACTAAATGGAAACATTATTTGAAAATATTTTTCTTCTATTTCACCAGTGAGAATCTTTTGATATTTCATATTCAGCATCAGGGGTCAGATTAAAGTTTTTTGAAAGCAGGTCTCTGTTCATATTTGGTCTCTTGTAGGTGCCAAAATTTTAACTTGGGGAAATATGAGGAATATTGTTTGAAAATCTTCTTCAGATCCTCCAGTCAGAATTTCTTGATATTTGTTATACAGCATCATTATGGGGGTCAGATTCAAATTCAAATCATGTCCCCTGGTTTATATTTGGGCACGCTATAGGATTCAAATTTCAACTTGTGGAAGCAGCTCAATATAAGCTTTTGGCTTACTGCTGAATCCACAATGCTTAATTTGTTGAATTTTGTACCAAATAGATATTTAAAATCAAAACTGTTTAAACTGAGGCCTAAAAAAGTTAAAAACATGTTTAAACTTTATCAGACCCTCCCACATGGCCCTTTTCGCTGCCTCATTCTCTCTTTTTATAACCAATGCAAAGTTAAAAAGAGAAATAATTACAAAATACAAATTACAAAAAAATAAAATAAAAATCTCCTGCCCAAATTTTGTAAAAAGTAGCCTGAGAAACTGAAGAGCTACTTTGGGGGTGGGGGGGGGGGGCTAATTAATTTTAACTTAATGTAATATGACGACAGCAAAGAGCATCTTGTGTGGATTCCAGGTGATAAAATTTTGATTATATAAATTAATATTATTACTCCTCGAAAATCTTCTTCTGATCCACAGATGAAAATCTTTTGATATTTATTATTCAGCATCCTTATGGAGGTCAGATTCAAATTTGTTAAATCAAGTCGCTGGGTTCATATTTCGACTCTCAATTGGATCCCTGAATTTTAACTTGTTGCAGTATGAGGAACACTCTTTGAAAATCATCTTCTGCCACCTTTCAGATTTTTTTGATATTTAGTATACAGTAATTTTATGGGAGTCAAATTCAGGTTTGTTCAAACAGAGTCTGTGAGTTCATATTTGGACTCCTTGTCAGTGCCCAAATTTTAACTTGGTGCAATATGAGGAAATTCTTTAAAAATCTTGTTGTTCAGATTCAAAAGTCAAAATCTTTTGATATTTGTTACACAGAATCCTCAGGTGGGTCAGATTTTAATTTCTTCAAATCAGGTCCTTGAATTCATATGTGGACTTATAGAAGCTCGAATTTTAACTTGGTGCAACACAAGGAAAACTTTTTGAAAATTGTGTTGTTCTGATCGACCAGTCAGTATCTTTTTAATATTTGGTGTGCAGCACCTTTATGGGGGCAGATTTAAAGTTTCCTCAAATTGAGTTTCTCGTTCATATTAGTCTTTTTATCAGAGCCCAAATTTTAACTTAATGCAATATGAGGGAAATTCTGTAAAAAACTTCTTGTCCAGATTCGGGGGTGCAGTGGCTCAGTTGGTAGAGGTGCAGACTGCAAGCCGAGAGGTCCTCGGTTCGAATCTCACCTGCGGCAACCGCGTTGTGTCCTTGGGCAAGACACTTCACCCCCTTTGCCCACGTGGGGGCATGGTGATATTGTGTAATATGGCATACTGCACGTAGATTGGTGCACCTATCTTCAACCAGATTGTACTTCCATTCCACTGGATCTCCACACCACATCAGATTTCAACACTCCAGAATCTAGGCTTTGATGATTAGACCATTAAATTGTTGAGCAATTACTGTAATGCAATTTCACCAATACTTTGGCCCCTTACCTAGCGCAATAGTCGTGTCTGGCCTGCACTGTTCGCAAAGATCGCACTGTGTGGGAACTATTCGTTTCTGTTCTTGCCTCCGGAACAGGGCCCATGGTTTATCACTGGAGTACGCTCATTTAGTCATTACGCTGAGTGCCATGTCGTTGTCCCTGAGGCTAGAATTGAAAGACAAAGGACTGATAAGAAAATAAATGGAAGTCCTATCTAAGAGTGTTTCTTGTGAAAACAGTGTTCTGTTTGCGCTGGGCTAGGGGTTAAATAATTATGTATTAAACGTTCCCCTCATGAATCCCGTAAGGATGCAAATTGTTTACAATTTTGATGTCAGGACTAATTATCTTTTAATATGGGAATGGCAGGAAGACAGCCCCCAGGGCTATGCTGTTCCCATGCAGTTTTACATTTATTTCTGTACATTTCTGCAAGTTGTTTATTATACTTCATGTAAACGTATACTGCAAAATAAACTTCATTTCATTTCATTTCAACCAGTGCTAACCCTGCTTGTGTGGACTTAGTATGTTGGGGAGCTGACAGTTGCTCGGTGGTTCTCTCTGGGTACTCCGGCTTCCTCCACCCGTAAAACTGTCAAGTTCATGATTAGCCATTGTGCAGAAATATGTGACCTTAAACACCAATAAATAAATATATTGTCCAGATCCAGAAGACAAAGCCAAAATCTTCTCTTGATTCTCTTAGTGGAGTCATACAATAATTTGAGTATACTGGTAGTTTGCGTGGCGTGTGTGTTTATTTGTTCCACATCTTCTCCCACATGGATGGTCCAATCATCAGTGAACTTGACGTGTGGACCTCTTTATTGCCACTGAGTGGTTTGATTTTTTTTTCTCCTTCGTAATTTTTATTCAGATCTTTGGTTCGTAACTGGTAGAGTGCTAAATTATTTTTGGCCATCAAATCTTGTACACATGTATTTGCCTTATTACAATTTATGGGAGAGTGCCTATGGGCACTCTCCCATAAATTGTAACAAGGCAAACCCCTACTGACTAAATGATGTCACTTGAAAGATAATACAAAGCACATCCACTGAATATGAGCCTTCAAGCTGAAGTACCTGCACTTGAGAATAAAGCCCAAATATGGGCTTCCAGCACTCTACCAGTTAATTACAATCAAAAGCATTTTTTCCATGGATTAATTTTACAAAGAGTTGTTATACATGACACAAAAATAACGAAGTTTGCTATTCTTTTACAGTGATTTGAAGTTTCGTTTGCAGCTGCACTATGTAGCAAGAAGCTGCCATCTGTGTTTTGGTAGAGGGAGAGGTTGGATTTCATATCCCTGCAGTAAAACAAAGATAATCCCCTCCCCCGCCACAATATGGGAATGTGTGTTTGTTTTATATCTCCTCAACATGGATGTTCAGATTGTCACCTGACTTCAGTCACAGTTGTTTATGCTACTTTCTGAATTAAAAACTTTTCTATTCAAAATCAAAAGCAACTTGAGTTTCATTACTTTTACACTTGTTTCCAGGGAGCATAGAAAATATACAAAGCTTATTTCTATGGATCTTCAGAAATTTTGTTAAAGTTTAAAAAGAAAATACTGTATCATAAGTAAAATAGAAAAATAGTAGAATTAAAAACAATTCTCAACCCCACAATATGTTTTTCTTCAATTTTATCCAAAACAGGTATATTTTTAGCTCAACTTGACAAAGTGAAGCTGAGCTATTGCCATCACTTCTCGTCCGTCGGCATACGTACGTTAGTATGTACGTCCACAATTTCCTTTGACACACCTCACAGGAAGCATTTATGATCAGATCACTTTGAAACTTGGTATGCTTGTTTGGGGTGACCTCTAGATGGGGGCTATCGATTTTCTTCAATTTCCGTCAAAAAATGTTGCCGTGGCCAACATTCTTAGAACTTAGTTTAGTCAGACCACAATATTTTCCTTTGGCACACCCTACAGGGCACATTTATGATTGGATTGCTTCGAAACCTGGTATGTTTGTTTGGGGTGACCTCTAGATGGGAGCTATCGATTTTCTTCCATTTCCATCAAAAATTGTTGCCACAGGCAATGACCTTCAATGAACTTAGTAAAAACTTAGTGTAGTTAAGCATCAATATTTCCCTTTGACACACCCTGCGGGGCACATTTATGATTTGATCGCTTGCAAACTTGGTGAGCTTGTGTGGGGTAACTTCTATATGGGAGTTGTCGATTTTCTTCTATTTCTGTCAAAAAATGTTGCCGCTGACCTTTGAACTTAGTCAGACCTCAATATTTCCCTTTAACACAGCCTTCAGGGCATATTTATTATCAGATCACTTTGAAACTTGGTATGTGTGTTCCGTGTGACCTGTAGATGTGAGCTATTGCTTTTTTTCATTTCCATAAAAATTTATTGTTGTTATCACCAACCTTTGAACTTACTGCATTTGTGCATCAACTTATCCCTTTTGCACTCTCTGCAGGGTATATTTATGAATTTCCATAAAAAAACCATTGCCACAAACAATGACCTTCTACTTAGTGCATTTGTGCATTAACATTTTCCTTTGGCATGCCTCAGAGGGCACATTCATTATCAGGTTGTTTGGAAACTTTTATGCTTATGCAGGGTGACAAAGATAGGAGCTATTGATTTTCGTTTCATTTCCATCAAAAAACTGTTGCTGTTAGCAACAATCTTTGAATTTATTGCATTTGTGCATCAACATTCTTTGACATGGCCTACAGGCCACATTTATCATAGGATTTATCATAGGATTGTTTTTGAACATGGTGTGCTCATTAGGCAAGAACTTTACATAAGAGCTGTTGATAAGCATTCATTTCTGTGAAAAAAGTTGCCATTTACAATAACCTCTGAACATACTGCATTTGTGTATCAACATTCTTCCTTTAACCAGTCTTACTGTTTACATTTAAAAATTGCATGGATTACTCTGACGTTGTGCACACACAATGCTGTTATGTTGAAATTTCATCAAATAACATTAGTACCATTGATCTTCAATTTTGCCATTTCATTTATAACTTACCAAGTTCAAATTTGTCAAGTTGAGCTACAGTGTCATTGACACTTTCATTTGTAGAGATACGCGGTATTGAAATTTTTGGTTCGATATTGGTACCGGTATTTTTCTGACCATATACCTCAGTTTTGATATGGTTTTCGGTACCTACATAAAAATAGCTTTAATGCACCAAAATTTTATATTTGACCCATAATCCCTTACTGAACACATCGAAATATAATATAATTTGGATATTCAAAAAACAAAATTTCACTAATGTTAATAAAACCACACAAATATGGATGTCATAGGAACCGGCTCATTGAGCCGGTTCCAATGACATCCAAATTTGTATAATTTTATTGAGAAAATTTCAAGCTATTTTGGCTGTCATAGCCTTATTCTGGCTAAATATTGGGCTATAAAGTGGCCATGTTGGGTCAGAATCAGCATACCAGTAACTCTGGTGGTTCCTTCATATTTTGTATGTTTGTGGAAAGTACAGTACAAGTCAAAATGAGTTGTAGCATAACCGCAATAAACTAAGTATACTGCTGCTTCTGCACTGATAAATCAGAATCCGACATTGTTTTCTGGAAAGCTCTCAGTGAGAGCTTAACAGAAAATTATGTCAGATTCTGGTCTGATCAGTGTATGAAGAGAAAGATACATAGTTTATAGTGGTTATCTCACAACTTATTTTGACTTGTACTGTATTTTATTAAAGTACCATGTTTTCAGTATATTCTTCCTCCCGCAGTTCGGTATTTTAGTATTACTACATTAACTTTACTGTTCGGTATACCACCCACCTATAATTTTTTGTCTTATCTACCAAGTCACACCTCTCCAATATGTGTTAGGGACAGTCTTTTGATTCTGAAAATGGGAGGTATACTGTAATGTGCTTGCTACCAATTGAAGTGAAACAAGGTATTTTCAAGAAAAACACAAACGAATACCATTCACTCCACCGGTGCATAGTAAATAGGGATTCCTGCGGTAACCAGTTCTCGTGAGATCACTGAAGTCTGAGCGATCGATTCGGACTCCCGCATTGTGTCCTTAGTCAAGGCACTTAACCCCGATTGTCCACATGGGGGCACGATGACGCCATGTACAAAGGTGTACTGCACGGCAATTGTGCGCATGTCTTCAACCAATCTAACTCTGCCTGTGCTGCAGTGCGGAGTTACAATGTTGTGAAGCTGACAGCTGCTCATCGTTGCTCGGTGGTTCTCCGGTTACTCCGGATTCCTCCACCCGTAAAACTGTCACTGACACGATATGACCCTGGCTGTTAAAGTGTTGTTAAACCATAATAAATGAATAAATAAGTAGGGATTCCGAAAATATTAACCTGATTTTTTTTAACTCAGTTTTTCACAGCAATATTCAAATTTATTTGAGTTCGGTATAATACGTGAAATGCAAATTCAATGGAGCACTCGTAAGTCAATCCTATGATTCTCCATGGAATGCATGAATGAAAAGACAGTGAGTAGAATTACTGGCCTTTGAAGTTTGTCAAATTATGTTGTTTATGTACCAACTCTCAGAAAGTGAAGTTTGATTAGTTTGAAGTCTTGGAATGTTAGTTTATAGTAAAGGGTTAGGAAACTGAAAAACATTGTTCTTGTACAATCAGCGAAGATAACTGTGGGATTTACGAACACTTAACTGGTAGAGTGCTAAATTACTTTTTGATGGTCATTTGTAGTGTGAGTATTTTTTTTTCAAAGATATCACACTATCAGCAAAAGGAGACTTAGTCCAGCAAGATACTGCTTATAAATAATTGTTTTGTTGCAATTTATTGGAGAGTGCCAATTGGCACTCTCCAATAAATTGTAACAAAATGATTTTATATTGATATTTTTCTTTCTACTGCTGAAGCAACAGCAAATTAGTGCACACAGTGTAAAACCACTATAGTGGCTTTCAGCACTTTTCAGTAGAGCCCTGATAGTGGCTTCTAGCACTCAACCAGTTAAGGAATGTGATAATGAAACTTTGCCTTTGATTTGTAATGATAAGATAAACTATGAGAATTCAAATCATTCCACCAGAGTAAAGTAAAATGATTGTACAGAAACACAAAAGATATACAAAAGGTAAGAAAATGAACCCATTTTTCGAAAACTTTCAGGGCTGGAAAAATATTTTCATTTTCCGTCACGTTTTCAGGATTTCATGACCCATACATACCAGGACTGAATATAAGCAACCTGTTATTTTCAAAATGAGGTCCCCAGAGGGTGAATTTGCTGATGCTATCCCATACAGTGGGCCCATTTATCCTCTTGGTACATCTTTCTGTTCTGGCTTGAGACCTTGATTCAGACAGGTTCACAGAGGGTAAATTTTGCACAGCAGGGTAGCATCACCAAATTCACCCTCTGGGGACCTCAATTTGCAGATGACAGTCTGCTTATTTTCAGTCTTGATACATACTATGTTTGAAGTCTTGGAATGCTACAGCCAATAATTCACAGTGTATTGTTCACATTTGTGTGCATGCATTGTATTATTTGACTTATTTCACACAAACAGATTTGAACCCTTTACAAAAAACACATGATATCAAAATTTGTCATTTTAATTTTTTTTCCCCCAGTTCTTGAAAAATTTTCAGCAAAACCATATGTGACCGCCTCATTGGAACAAGCTCAACGATTTGTTTTAAATTTTTCCACTGCACAATTTGTATATTGCGCGATGGATGCAGCTGATTAATTACATAAGGGTTAATTGCTCATTAGGTGGAACTGAGGCATGCTGTTGTCTACTCACAGAAAAAAGGTAGGTGCAATGGCGTACAAGAGGGACAGCTTACCTCAAAATTTATTTATTGGTGTTTAAGGTCACATTTTTCTGCATAATGTCTAATCATGACCTCTACAGTTTTACGGGTGGAGGAAGCCGGAGTACCCAGAGAGAACCGCCGAGCAATGCTGGGCAACTGTCAGCTCCCCAACAAACTAACTCCACACAAGCAGGGTTAGCATTGGTTGAAGACAGGTGCACCATTGACAGAGTCCGACATAAGCCGTAACCTGTCGGTTAGGTTATGGGGGAGGTTACGTGTTTCTATAAACTCGAGACCTATTATTAGGTTACGAGAGGAAACTGATTACCTTAATAATTTACCTTATATCTACACTACGGAAACCTACAGGTTACGGTATGCTAGGCACACTGTAACCTATTTTAAGGTTACGGTGTTTGAAGCTTATATCAGTCCCTGATTGACGTGCAGTACGCCTTAGTACACAGCGTCACCGTGCCCCCACATGGGCAATGAGGGTGAAGTACACAACGCAGTTGCCGCAGGTGGGATTCGAACTGAGCTCACCTAAAAATCAAAAGACTGTTTGTGAATTTAGTTTGAAATGAATTTACACATTTTTGCAGGTCTTGACCCAGACTTAACACCAGATGAAGAGGAAGAGAAACAGAAACTGATTTCACAGGTTTTAGAGTTGCAAAATACTCTTGATGGTAAGAACAGTACTGTGATCACATACGTGGGCGCCACACTTGCAATCTAATTGCAGAGGCCATATATTTCATCCAAATTTGGGAGAATCCGTTTTGATTCTCGCGAAAATGTTTGCAAGAATTCATACCTGCTATGAGTGTCCCAAGATCCCATGAGGTCACAATGGTTGAACCTCTGCTGTATACAGATAACACATGTTAACCTTTTACCCAACACAGCCTTTTAATTTTTAAAACATCAACTGAATTTTTTAAATATAAACAATTATTTACCAATAAAACCTATAATATGGATGTCATTGGATCCGGCTCATTCAGCCAGATCCGATGACCACCATATTTGTACAATTTTAGTGACGGAAAGTGTCAGGATATTTCAGGTCAGATAAAACATGTTAACCCTTTACCCATCAGAGCTTATTAACTTTTAAAATTTAAACTGAATTTGATAATTTAAAAGAAAATAATCCACATTTTCCAATAAAACCTTACAAATATGGATGTCATATTTGCACAATTTGACAGATAGTGTCAGGATATTTCAGGTCATGTTGACCTTGTATTGGTTAATTTGCTGCCACTATATATTAGGTAAAGGATTAAATTGACTCAATTCTTTTCAAGCGAATCCTAGCAGATGTGCGGTGAGAATCTACATGTATTCTCACTGTACAGTACAAGTCAAAATAAGTTGTAGCATAAGTGCAATAAACTAAGTATACTGCTGTTCCTGCACTGATGAGATCAGAATCTGACATCATTTTCTGGAAAGCTTAGTGAGAGCTTTCCAAAAAATGATGTCAACTTCTAGTCTTATCATTGTAGGAAGAGAAAGATACATAGTTTATAGTGGTCATCCTACAACTTACTTTGACTTGTGCTGTAGTTGTTGCATGAGTCTTTGCGTGAATTGATTCATGGATTCTCGTTGAAATATAAGCTGTGCACCTCATCTGACTGTGCCACTGTCCACCACTTCTGCAACAGGGATTAGGTGACACAAAGCAGTTGACATGTGTCAGGATCAAACGTACACTGGTCAGTTCCAATGACAACCATTTTGTTCGATTTTAGTGACGAAGTGTCAAGATATTTCAGGTCATGTTAGCCTTGTACTGGTTAATGTGCTGCCGCTATGTTTATATAAATAAGGTTTTTGATGATGAATACAGCAGTCATTGTGGACTGGTCATAATCCATGCATGGGCAGTAATGTTATGTTAAGGGTTAAATTGACTCAATTCTTTTCATGTGAATCCTAGCAGAGGTGCTGTGAGAATCTACTTAGATTCTCGGTGGTTTTGTTGTGCTTATGTGAATCGCTTCTCGGATTCTCTTCGAAATATTAGCCCTGTTACAACACACTTCCAGCAGTGTGTCAAATGTTTATAAATTAAATACTGCAAAATCTATGGTGGAATCAAGAAAAACAACAAAGTAGGTTTTGAAATTCAATATTTCCAACTATCCTTTTTGACAGGTAAGATTTCAGCAGTGTTGTGAAAAGAAAAACAGGCTGTGAATTCTGATTACTCATAATCCCAATGAAATCGTCTGTCCACTTTTGTTATCATACAACTAACTGTACAGTGGCCAGTAATATTGTTCTAATTTTTTCTGAGACTTTCTGCAAACTGTATCTAATCAGGTTCTCATTGGTAAAAGAGTTTTTACCATCATAGATAGATTGTGTTCCGGTTTTATATTATCATTGTTGGTCGAGTTTTTAGCTCATCTTGACAAAGTCAAGCTGAGCTAATCTCATCGCTCTCCGTTTGTCGTCCGTCATCTGTCGTCCGTCCATCATCCGTCAACACCATGTTTTGGTCTTCTCCAAAACCACTGGGCCAATTCAAGTGAAAGTTTGTGTGAGTGATGGTCCCAAAGGGGCATTGCATTTTTGTTCAAC
This sequence comes from Pictodentalium vernedei, assembly GCA_031216915.1. Classification (NCBI taxonomy): domain Eukaryota; kingdom Metazoa; phylum Mollusca; class Scaphopoda; order Dentaliida; family Dentaliidae; genus Pictodentalium; species Pictodentalium vernedei. The sequence goes on from CM062297.1 coordinate 845,839,358, forward strand.
TCAACATGCCCAACCCCATAGGGAGGGAGTGGGGGAAAATGATCCAAAATATTTTTTAAATCTTCTCAAGAACCAGTGTGTACAATGTCTTGATATTTGCTCTGGAGCTTCCTTTTGAGGTGTAGAATCAAGTTTGTTCAAACAATGTGCGTGAAGCAATATTTGGCTTTGTAATCGGAGGGGTAAGGTTTTTGGCCGCGCCCAAAATTTCTATTTTCTGAACCGATGGTCCGGTTTGAACCAAATTTAGTATGTGGTACATGTATTATTGGGTCATAAGTACTTGACCCATGCAAAAAAAAAATTCCTGCATCCCCATGGGAACCCTGGGAGCTAAAAATAGAAATATTTCAAACGCCCATATTTCCCAAACCACACGGAACAAAGAGCTGTTATTTGGTATGAAGGAATCTTTGGACCAGAAGAATTGAATGGTGAAAAAAAATTGTCATCGGTTATGTTAGGGTGTTCTGTAAAGGGCATCGAAAAAATGCTGAGTCAGCATATTTGCAAAAATTTTTAAAAATCTTTTCTCCAGAACCAATCATCAGAATCACTTCACCCCGATTGCCTACATGGGGGCACGATGACGCTGTGTACTGAGGCGTACTGCACGTCGATGGTGCGCATGTCTTCAACCAATCTAACCCTGCCTGTGCTGCGGTGCAGAGTTCAGAGTTACAATGTTGGAGAGCTGACAGCTGCTTGTTGTTGCTCGGTGGTTCTCTCCGGGTGCTCCGGCTTCCTCCACCTGTAAAACTGTCACAGTCACGATTAGCCATTGTGCATAAGTATGTGACCTTAAACACCAATAAATAAATAAATATAATCATCAGAATCTTTTGATATTTGGTATACAGCATTCATAGGGGGGTCAGATACAAGTTTATTGAAATAAAGCTCATTGGTTCATATTTGGGCTCACTACAGGAGCCCAAATTTTTAACATAGGGTAATATGGGGAATATTCTTTAAAAATCTTCTTCTTCAGAACCACCAGTCAGAATCTCTTAATGTTTGGCATACGTCATTGTTATGAGGTTCAGATTCAATATTGTTCAAACCAAGTCCCTAGGTTAATATTTGGGTTTCCTTCAGAAGCCCAAATTTTAACTTTGTTCAATATGGGGGGTAAGTTAAAAAAATCTTCTCCAGATCCACCAGTCAGAATGCTTTCATATTTGGTATGCAACATCTCTGGGGGGTGGGGGGGGGGGGGGGGGGGGGGGGGGTCAGATTCAAGTTTGATCAAATCAGATCCCTAAGTATATATTTGGGCTCGCTATGGTAGCCAAAATTTTTACTTAGTTCAATATGAGGAAATTTCTTTAAAAATCTTCTTCAGATCCACCAGTCGGAATGCTTTCATATTTTGTAAACAACATCTCTAGGGGGGTCAGATTCCAGTTTGTTTAATTCGAGTGCCTGGGTTAATATTTGGGCTCCATATGGGAACCTGAAATTTAACTTAGTACAATATGAGGGAATTTCTTCAAAAATCTTCTTCAGATCTACTAGTCAGAATGCTTTCATATTTGATATACAACATCTCTAGGGGGTGTCAGATTCAATTTTGTTCAAATCGGATCCATAGGTTAATATTTGGTCTCGCTATGGTAGCCCAAATTTTAACTTGGTGCAATATGAAGAAATATTTTTATACTGTACCAATGACCCAGACATAGCTGGTGCTAACTCTTAAAATATAGGGCCAAACACAAATTTTGCCCCCCAATCCCCAAAATTTGCATCTAAAACTAAAGAAAACATGTCCTGAAAGGCCCTCCACACCTCGCCCCCACTGCGCATGCGCAGTGTCAAGGACGTTCCGAAATTGGCGCCATTTATCATTCTAAGTTTGGCCCTTCATCAGTTAACATCTGACTGATCTTTGTGCTTTTAAATCTCAGTTTAAATGATGCCAGACACATAAATATTAGTGAAATGGTGATTCTAAGGAGGATAGAAAAGGAGGAGAGGAAAAGAATGTGTGACAGAATATTATCAGGGCTGTAACTTAAAATTTTTTAATGAAATTATGTTAAGTTACCTATTTTCAAGGCAGCAGCCATTTTGTTGTCATTCTGATTATTTAGTTACACTGTTTTTTCAAGTGTTTTTCCTCTCTCCCTGTCCTTTAATTCCCCCTTGCTATTCTCCCATGCTTTTGGCATAGTTTCTGTAATTATTATTACTAAAATTTCTTGGGAGTTTTAGCTTAATAACAGAATGAATTCTGTTCTTTCCCCATGTTTACGTCTTCACCTACGGGTGGTTAGGAGTTGTGTTCTGCATCTACCATCTGATGTTCTGCAGTTTCTTCCCTGGAAGTCTCTGTTTTGCATCAGATGGGGTATTTTTGGTAACTGATTTCGGGCCTGGGTGCCTGGAGTCTTATTTTAGTGTTTTTACACTCATTGTTTACATTTACAACAGCCCTCTGTGTGAGGGGGGGATTTCTAAATAATAATATCTTTATGTTATTTTAATCATAACTAGATACATTATTATTGTTCGTAAGTGTTGAATAAATTGTTTAAAATATTTTTAAAATTTTTGTCCACACTTAGGCTTGGGATCCATTGGGGCTCAACGTTACTTTTCAGAAACTTGGGCTGTTCTGAAAAAATATTTTTTCAAAATATTTTGATTTCAATTATTTTTTCTATATTAATGGATCATATTATTATTATGTATTTTGATTGCCAGGGGTTAGTGCGAGTACCAGGACTTGTTTTCTTTTCACATTGAAAGGATATTGATCAATTGTTTTAAGAGGAAGTCTTCCTCTGACCTTATTATCATTCTATATGTGGTCAGTGTACTCGCATTAACTCCTGTTCTGTATCGTATGATTTCGATGACAATATGGGAAGCGTATGTCACGGTATGTTGTTGGGGATTTGGACACTCCGGTCCTTTCCCCGCAGGGTCACTCTACTTTATCAATTTCTATTTCAGACGATCAAGATTAGGGTGATGTATCTGTGATGTCTTCCAACAGTGTGCCTCCGTCGTCACAATTAATGAAGGGCTAGCGGAAAAGTGCTCATGTAATACGCCAATTGCCTAAGAGGACCCTAGTAGGTTCGACGGCCTTTGACGTCCGCTAGCTCGCCCGGTGTAGCGTCCATTCACCGAATGGTTCGGCAGCCGGGTTCGTCCGTTGCGGTCTAGAAGGAATTTTGGGGTGATGCGAGCACTATAAAATTAACTTAATGCACACCCAGTGACGGCGGATCGGAGGGAGAACGGAGGAAGCCTTTTAGTCCGGTTCATAGCTCGTTCCGGTCCATCCGGACGGCAAGCGAGAGAGGCCCCTCTCTCGTTCAACAACATCTGGCCCCAGATGTTGTGGTACAAATGTGTCGTTAGCGGAGCATACGTCCGTCGCTCGGGACGCTCCGTTGTATAGGCAGTCCGCTGAGACTACTAAGGCTTCCTCTTCTCGTCAGCGCACACGACCGCACCTTGGCTGCGTGACCGCCGATATATTACCAGCTTCGCCGATCAAGGATTCTTCGGTGACCAGGTCACACCATCCGGCAGCCAGGGATTCGAGACCGATGGACTCCGGACGTTCGCATAGGAAGTATGCGGGAGCCATCTGATGCGGAGCTGCCTTCGGCGAAGCACCGATAGACTGCGCCTCCGCAGGTCTCGACGCCGGACATTCTTGTGCACATAGCACAGCTTATCGCAGCATCCCAGCAGCCGACAGAAACGGTGTCGGATCAAGAATTATCCGACAGCGCTGGGTCGGTAGCCGGGGACTCGAGGCCTGCAGACTCCGGACGTTCGCATAGGAAGTGTGCGGGAGTCAACGTACACGGAGCTTCCAGCGGCAATGCATCGTAAGTCCGCTACTGCACAGGCCTCGGGAACGGACGTGCTTTCCTTAATAGCACAGTTTATCGCAGCATCCCAGCATCAACTGATTCTGTCGCATATATTTTATCCGACGATGCTGGGTCGGGACGCTCCGCGGAAGCGGGTACGGACGTCCGAAAGTTTCATCCGGTCCGACGGGATACCGAAAGGGATTCGGTGGATTTCAAGCTTTCCCTTTCGGAACAACATATGCTGCGATGCCGGATAAGAAACTGATAGCGTCGGTGGACTTAGAAATTTTTGGTTCGGTTCAGGGACATCGTCCCTCAGTTCCGACATAGTCCAATAATGTCACACAAACTTTCGAATTATTGAACGACGCTATATATATTATTATTTTATGCTTGCTATCCAAGCATTTCTGGTTTCTTGTTCGAAGAGTTATGGAGATGTCTTCAAAAGTGTGCCTCTGTCGTCATAGTTAATGAAGAGTTAGCGGCAATAAGTGCTCATGGAATATGTCTATCGCTTACGGAGTGACATTCGCTAGCTCACCCGGTGTAGCATACATTCATCGAATGGTTCGGCTGCCGGGTTCGTCCGTTGCGGTCTAGGAAGGAGATTTGGGTGATGCGAGCACTTTAATTACTTTAGTACTCACCCAGTGACGGCAGATTGAGGACGGATCGGAGGAAGCCAACAACATAGGGGACCGCATGTTGTGGTTCAGATATTTTACATTCGGAGCATATGTCCGTTGCTCGGGACGCTCCGTTATATTGACAGTCCGAGAGACTGTCTTTAATGCTTCCTCATCCTCACAGCAGGGCACACGACCGCACATTGGCTACGTGACCTCGAGTATCCGATCAGTTTCGGCATTCAGCGATTCCACAGCGAATAGGTCGCGCCATCCGGTAGCCAAAGGACACGAGGCCTATACACTCCGTTCGCTCGCATATTGGAAGTATGCACGGGGTAACGATCTCGGAGCTTCCTGCGGCAATGCATCGTAAGACCGCTGCTCCTCAGGCCTCAGTGACGGACGTGCTATCTGAGTTAGCACAGTTGTTTCGCAGCATCCCAGCAATTGACGGTTTCTCGGTCGAATCAGGAATTATCCGACGGCGCTGGGTCGGTGCGGTCCGCGGTTGCATCAAGCTACGGACGACCGAACGCTTTATAGGGTCCGACAGGATGGCGAAAGGGATTCGAAAGATTTCGAGTTTTCCCTTTAGTAGTATCGGAAGATGCCTTTCATATCTTCTGGCATTTCTTCCAGTGATTATTGTTCGGACTTCATTGCTGCGATCTTGGATAAGAGACTTATAGCGTCATTGGACTCGGATTTTTCGATCGGTACAGGGACTTTGTCCCTGACTTACCGACGCAGTCCAATATTGTCATTACAACATGTGTTTTATTTTTTGACGCTATATATATTATATATATATATACAAGCCTGCTACTAAGCATGATAGTTTAGTTTCTTGTCCGCGTGGCTCATTTCTGCCATTTTATCTTTTTTTATATATAGTTTATTTTGGCAGAGCAGGGCATACCGAGAGTTCATATGCGTCTAGACGGTGTGATTAAAGACTGCATATATTCTTTTTCGCCGTTTATGTCTTTTCCAATTTCAATGTTGGGAACGACATTATGTATAGTAGACTTAACTTAGACGCTTTATTATACGTAATCCGCCTTACTGAGGCGTTATCATTACGTCTTCAAGAAAAGATTTACGGGATATTATTCTCAATGTAATTTCTTTTGAGGGCAGTAGTTTGTTCACGTATAACTCCGCCCTTCAGTGGCTGATTGGAGTTGGTTAGACGTGATGCAGCCCTAGCTACATCCACGCGTGGATAGTAGGTTAAGAACTCTCTCAGAGTCGCTTCGTTCTCGGAGGAGCTTCTCTTCGACGGCAACTTTCCGGCAATCCATGAATTGCTTGATTTATACATTCTCTTGTCTATCTAGTGTTACAAGAGATTCAGACTGGGGCAAACATTCGGTGGTTGACTCAGAGAGTGCCGCCGCAGTTGCCGGACCCTAGTGTGGCTGTTATGACGGTTGCCAGTCAAACAGATTGGGATATTCTGATCCCTACGGATTCGAAGTGCCAGGGTCTTTGGGTTCCGCAGTCTTTTAGCTATCAGTTTAACTTCCGCGGAATAATGTTTTTTAGGCTTGCTTTATGTCATTGCATGAACATTATTCAGAAACGCATGCCCAAATTCCTGTCCTTTAATTCGACAGTAGTGACGTATTTCCGGAACCAGGGAGGCACTCTTTCGTTTCCGTTATTCAATTTAATGGAAAGAATCCGTCTGTTGGTTATAGTACACCAACTTCAGTTTTGGTCCGTCATATTCTGGGTCGTCTGATTGTTTTTCGCACTCCCGTTCTCTTACGGGTCGCTTGTTGCTGTCAGAATGGACTCTCAACAAACAAGTATTTAATCAGATTTGCTATCTATGGGAGCGCCCAATGATGTTTTATTTATGACACAGCTTGCTAATCAATTGCAGACGTATGTGTTGGCTTGTCCAGATCTCTGAGCTAATACTGTTAACGCTCTATTGATCTATAGGACGGAATGATAGGATACGCGTATCCTCCGGCGCTGTTGTTTTAGCAGGTATTGCTAAGTTAAACAACCACAATACATTTCTGTTGATAGCATCTCTATCTTCACAGAGATCATGAGTATTTTACTCTCTTGTCTACTGTGGATCTTAACGTGAAATCTTCCTCTATGTGAGGATCTTTTTTCACTGGGTAAATCGTGTCATCTTTATCACAACCAGCAAGGTCGCAACCTTCATGTATTCCGTTGTGTGGTCCGTATTGCATTGTAAGCACTGTACTGGACGAGCTTTGGACGCGATTTCTTACTATAGGAGATCCTCTTCTTCGCTATTCTATGCGACTAAAGTGGAGGCTCTTCCATCGTGGTGTAGGGATCATTATGTTCATATGGTTGATCCCTCCATACTACGCATTGCTAGTTTTTAGTATACTTGTTTCACAAGATCTACTGCAGCCTGTTGTTATTTAGGTTATAGGTTTATGTTACCTCATACCTATGCACTCTACGATAGTTTACAATTGAGTCTTTTGTCTCTTTATCTAAGTCAGTTAGTAACTTTTTGATAAATAGACTTAGAATCTTTAGATTAAATTCCTATACGGATTTTAACTTCGGTTCTTATTTAGCTATGTAATCATTTGAGCCTCTGGAAACAGTAGTTTTCAAATTCTGACCTTTTAGACAGTAATTCTGTTGGTTTCTCTTTTACTGTAGAGTCAGTGAGTTTCATGCACTATCGATGGATGATTTTCACTTTCATAGTTTCGGAATCAAAACTTCCGTTACTATTTAGGTTGGATTGTTGCATAAGAGTTAGGCTCCTATTTCCGGAACCTATTATTTTAAGGTCCTTCCGTCTTCGTATGGGCATAGGCCTTTACTCTTTCCAGGTACAGTTTATGTATTTATAAACAGATATCTGTTTATTATAAGGGCGTAAGCTTCTTCTGTCTTTGATGTCTAGTAGAAGGACGTTACGCTCCATTTTATTTTTAATGGATTCTATTAACTAGCGTACTGCTTATGGTATATCATTGGCTTAGCAGTTGTGCTTAAGATTTCGGCTCATGAAGTAAGAGTTCTTCTACTTCTTGGGCTTACATTAATAGTGTTGCTATTATAGATTTTTGAAGGCTGCTCATTGCGCTCAGCCATCCATTCATGAATTTTATCTCAGAAATATCGAGTCCATTTCTGGAGGCCTCTATTGTTAGGTCTATTATCTACTGCTCAGAATATCATTCTCTTAACAGTTGCTACTATAGCTAGGTAGGCTGTCTGTTTCGGCAGTGTCTCCGTTCGGCTGCCCTCTTCGCTCTGGGCTATTTGACCCAGGGCAAGAAAAAGGGGGGGGGGGGGGGGAGGGTGTTCCCTTGGGTCACCTGTTTTTACTATGAAAACAAGGGGATATCTCCTCCGGAGTTAGTTATTCTGAGCTGTTATTGGGATGGTTGTTTAGTGAGAAGTTTAAGTTTATAAAATTCATTCAAGTCTTAGTTTTTAAAGTATAGCTTTTGAATATTGCATATGTCAACGGACATGATCATGCAATTGTCACACACTTTTAGGAGTATAAGAGTCTCTATTCTCTAGACTTACTTTATTATTGGCTTACTTTAAAAATTATTAGTATAAGGATTATTGGATATTAATAGAGTACATGGATGTATGAAGCTCAATTTTTGGAAGGTGTTGTATCTTTCTAATTTATCATAAATAAGAAAGATACATGTAAGGCCTATTACTTCTTTTCCCTACAGGGGATGACTCTATTTTATTTTATTGAGCGTATTCCATTTTGCTCTATGTCCTTGGCCCTCCAGCCTTTTTACTATTCAGCTATGTCTGGGTCATTGGTACAGTATAAAAATGTTAAAAAATTTATAGTAATTTATATATTTTTTATACTTACCAATGACCCAGACGGGGATGGCCCTCCCAGGAGTTGGGAACTCTTGCCTCCCCGCTGAGTACATAGCGCTTACCAGGCACTGGTTATTAGAATGATAAATGGCGCCAATTTCGGAACGTCCTTGACACTGCGCATGCGCAGTGGGGGCGAGGTGTGGAGGGCCTTTCAGGACATGTTTTCTTTAGTTTTAGATGCAAATTTTGGGGATTGGGGGGCAAAATTTGTGTTTGGCCCTATATTTTAAGAGTTAGCACCAGCTATGTCTGGGTCATTGGTAAGTATAAAAAATATATAAATTACTATAAATTTTTTAACTTTTTTAAAATTTCTCTTCTTCAGATCCAATAGTCAGAATGCTTGCATATTTGGTACACAACATCTCTAGGGAAGTCAGATTCAACTGTGTTCAAATCGAGAACCTGGGTTAATATTTGGGCTCCCTATGGGAGCCGGAATTGGCCATTTTGCTGAAGAATTAAAAATTTTTTATTCAGTACCCTCTAGAGGTGTATAACTAAGATTAATCCACATAGGTTGTATCAAGGGGCTTCATAGGGGGGCTCTACATTTTACTTTATGATCAACTGAAGAAAAGGCATGATATCCGAATTATTTTTGTCACTCCTGATGGACTCAAGGATTGACAGTGTAGCCTATGGAGATGTCTTGCTTAATGTACTCATTCTTGGACTCTGTTTATATTGCATTCTGTTCAAGAAAAGCGCTTCAGGCCCCGTGGGGCCTCTTGTTTTTAAACAACTTGACCCATATTTTTTATGAATTCGGTGCACGGGCGGATGGGTAAGCAGGTGGGTGTAACCTTTCTTGTTAGTGCGGTAACTTGAACATATATAAATGGGCTTGGTCAGTATATGGTATGTGAGACTTTCTTAATGTCTTGAAGGAGTTCGAAAACTGGTACACTTCAGACATACTGAGCAGAGTTATGGCCCTTAATTGGTTCATTTTGGCCCTTTTGCAGCTTGTTAACATGATAACTTGAACAAATATCAATAGATTTGTCCAGTATTGGGTATGTGAGACTTTCTTAACAATGTCTTGAATGGGTTCAAAAATTGGTAAGTTTCGACCATACTAAGCAGAGTTATGTTCCTTAATTATTTAGTTTTTGCCTGTTCTCAGCAGCTCATTAGCGTGATATAACAAATATCAATGGATTCGGTCAGTATTTGGCATGTTAGACTTTCTTAACCCTTAAGGGCCTGGAGATATTTATACATTTTTGCTATTCTTTGAAAGTCTACCTACAGTGGCTTTGCATTTGTTTCTAGTGAAGTCATGGCTCTCTACAGAGGCAACCAAGACCTGCCTAGAAACAACTTGACAAGGTACTTAGAAAAACAAGTTTTGAGTTTACCCAAACAATGCATGTTGGAGCACCTGTTGCTTTGCATTGAAAAGTTACCGAAGTCGGAAGTAGGCCCTTTGTGAGGCCTTAGGATGAGATAGAGTGCTAAATTATTTTTCGTCCTTAAAATTTCTTTGTGCATCTTTACCTGATTACAATTTATGGGAGAGTGCCAGTAGGCACTCTCCCATAAATTGTAACAAGGCAGCTCCTAGCTGATAAAATAATATCACTTCAAAGATAATATGAAGCACGTCCACAGAATATGAAGCCTTTAAATTGCGGGTACCGGCAGTAAAGAATAAAGCCCAAATATGGGCTTCCAGCACTTTACCAGTTAAGAGTGAACATTGTCTTGAATGAGTACGAAAACTGGTACAGTTTGGCCATACTGTGCACTGTTATGGCCTTCAGTTAGTTTATTTTTGCCTGTTTTTAGTTTGTTAGCACAATAACCTGTACAAATATCAATGGATTTGATTTTCTTATAATGACAAGCTTTATAGGTACATAAAAAACTCAATCCTGCATTGGTTATGCGTAATCCTTGTTTTTTGTGAAAAATGTTTATATATAAGGTTTTTGATGATGAATACAGTAATCACTGTGAACTGGTCGTAATCCATGCATGGGCAATGATGTTAGGTTAAGAGTTAAATTGACTCAGTTCTTTTCATGTGAATCCTAGCAGAGGTGCAGTGAGAATCTACTTAGATTCTCGGTGGTTTTGTTGTGCTTATGTGAATCGCTTCTCGGATTCTCTTCGAAATATTAGCCCTGTTACAACACACTTCCAGCAGTGTGTCAAATGTTTATAAATTAAATACTGCAAAATCTATGGTGGAATCAAGAAAAACAACAAAGTAGGTTTTGAAATTCAATATTGCCAACTATCCTTTTTGACAGGTAAGTTTTTAGCAGTGTTGTGAAAAGAAAAACAGGCTGTGAATTCTGATTACTCATAATCCCAAATGAAATCGTCTGTCCACTTTTGTTATCATACAACTGTACATTGGCCAGTTATATTGTTCTAATTTTTTCTGAGACTTCCTGCAAACCGTATCTCATCAGGTTCTCATTGGTAAAAGAGTTTTTACCATCGTAGATAGATTGTGTTCAGGTTTTATATTATCATTGTTGGTCGAGTTTTTTTTAAAAAACTTGTCCTATAGTTTTGATGAATTTGGTGCACGGGCGGATGGGTAAGCAGGTGGGTGTAACCTTTCTTGTTAGTGCGATAACTTGAACATATATAAATGGGCTTGGTCAGTATATGGTATGTGAGACTTTCTTAATGTCTTGAAGGAGTTCAAAAACTTGTACACTTCAGCTATACTGAGCAGAGTTATGGCCCTTAATTAGGTAAATTTTGGCCCTTTTTCAGCTTGTTAACATGATAACCTGAACAAATATCAATAGATTTGGCCAATATTGGGTATGTGAGACTTTCTTAACAATGTCTTGAATGGGTTCTCTACATTAAACACACTTTTACTGTTGAAAAATGTTTCTTGGTGGGAGTGGGTGGTGTCATTTAGTGAGCAGTGCTCATAGTTTTTCAAGTTTTTGCCTGTTTTTAGTTTGTTAGCTCAATAACTTGTACAAATATCAATGGATTTGATATTCTTATAAGGACAAGCCTTACAGGTACACAAAAAACTGCATTGGTTATGCGAAATCCTTGTTTATAGTGAAAATTGTTTATATATAAGGTTTTTGATGATGAATACAGTAGTCACCTTGGACTGGTCATAATCCATGCATGGACAGTGATGTCGATGCATGCTTTTACCAGGTAATAAAATTCATCCGCAAAAGTTTAATTAATGAAGTGCTGGGTTACAAGTACCTGGTGCTTCATTAATGAAATTTTGGATGATTATTGCTATAATTAGTGTTTGGAATCTAATATTATTGCACCCATGGAAATATTGCCCATCGTGGGAAGTGACCAGTCCACGGCGACCGTACTGTACATAATAGGTCATAACAAAATTGATTAAATACACAGTTTGTGATGATGAATACCAAGTAATCAAAATTTATCTTACAATCAACATGTATTTTGTCTGTATTAACTCCGCAACTGTCGTGTATCCGACCTCCCTGATACAGATGTTTGTATCAGGGGGTCGGATACATGCACGTTCCTTTCGCGTGAGTTCCATTTTGTTTCTTTTTGTTCAACCGTACGAATAAATAGTTTATTATATATTCGTCTACATTCTTGACTTATCCCCAATATATTGTAAGATAACATGATTATTTCCATTATGTGGATGTACAAAATATGTATCCGAGTCTCGCTCCGGGTTCTAAGGGTAGATCACGACTCGTCTTCGACTCATCATGATCTGCCCTTAGAACGCAGAGCTCGACTCTTGATACATATTTTGTACATCCACATAATTGTAATAATCTCTATAGATCATCAAAAGCCAGCATTTCCAAACTAGAAATTAGGTTTTGTTGGATGGTGTAATTTTTCGACAACAGTTTTCACCTAATCCATTTTGCAAATTTTCATAAGAGAAAAATGGAGGATTTTGAAGTGGTTTTTTCTTCAAGGAAGAGAATTTTTACCTTTGGAAACTTCCAGCTCTGCGAAATTAACCTTTATTAAAGGTCTATATCAGGCTTTTGCGATCTCAAAGCATGTGTCCTTTACATGCTATCATTAGGAGGTCCTACTGACAAAAGACAAAACACCTAGGCAGTGATTTCTAGTCAAGTCTCGGCTGCCTAAAGAGACAGCCAAGACTTGACTAGAAATCACAGCTAAGCAACTGGACATGTGCAGGTTGTAGTCTTGTGGGAATTCGGAACAATTTCCCAGGTCTTTCAGGGTTAAGCTATAAGGAACAAAGAATCTTTTCTACCCAGTTTTCACTGACAGTAATGCTTTGTTGCACTGTCAAGCCAAAAATAAGTACACAGAACGACATGCACATGTCAATGGGCTAATCGATATGGCACAAGTGCCAGTACGAAAGGATAAAAGGAGAGGCTGCAGTGTCGTTCTGTGTTCATTATAAGCCTTCACATCTATATTAGAAGGACACTCAGCAATTCATTTGATAACTATCGACAAGTTATTTTGTAATCAGTTCAGTTTCGGGTGATCAGTCGTCTGCTAATGTTTACAAACACATGTGCAATTTTATTGAATTCCGGTTGGCAGATTTATAAATTGGTCAAACATGTGGTGTACATATGTTTGTACTATCATAGTACATTCATATTTGAGCTTGTTCTATTCAATTTGTTATCATTATACAACTAATAATGACGGGTTTGAACTCTTCCTTTTAAACTTTAGAAATAATTCTATACACAGAGATGTTTTTATTTAGTTTATTGTTTTTGCGATAGATTATTAGAATGCAATCACTTCGTTTAAACTGCATGGCTTCCGTGATTGTAGGTCAAACAGAATTTCCAAGTAGGCGGAGTTATGTTAAGTTTTGACAGATGACATTATTGTCCAAAAATAGTCCATCAACGATTTCCGTTTGGCACATGCATTTAGTGTTTCTGCAGATGGGGATTTCATAGAACAGGCATGTAATAAATAGCATATCAGTTGTTTTCCTTTTTCAAAACTGCAGGACTTGTCATTTAATTACCCAAGATGTGCCTAATTTTGAGGGTCAAAATTTAAATTGCTTGAACTTGGTTGGCTTTACATTTTTTCTTTCTGTTTAAGATTTATCATCACGGGTGGATTCTGTTAAAGAAGAGAACTTGAAGTTGAAATCAGAGAATCAGGTGCTTGGTCAGTATATTGAGAACTTAATGACAGCTAGCAGTGTGTTCCAGTCAACCAATCCCAAAAAGAAGAAGTAGGTGAAGTGGGTCTGTTGTCCGTGCAAAACATTCAGTATTCTCACAGGTAATCATCCAGTCTGGTCAGGTGTTAAATACTAGGAATTATATGGAACTAACACTAACAATACCTACTAATGCTTGAGTGAAGGGTAAATCTTAACCTCTTACATGGTTTGTTCAGGTTATGGAAAGGTACGAAAAGTCTTTGAAAACAGTAAATTGATTTTCCAGGCCCTGGAAACGTATGGAAAATTGGGGTGTTTTTTGGAAAAGAACAGATATGTGTGACATGGGTATTTCTGTTTAATATGACCACTCAAAAAATATTTGTACTCTCAATTTTTAAGGTTCACCAGGAATCGCTACTTGAGTCTAGTTCTTGGGGCTTCTTCACCCTTAAAGGCTTGGTGGTTTGCATACATTATTGCCACATAGAGTACATCTGGTGGTCTTGCAGTTGATTCTAGGCAAGTCTTGGCTGCCTACAGAGGCAGCCAAGACTTGCCTAGAAACAACTGACAAGGTACTTAGAAAACAAGTTTTGAGTTTACCCAAACTCTGCATGTTGGGGCATCTGTTACTTTGCATTAAAAAGTTATCAAAGTCAGAATTAGACCCTTAAGGGTCAACTTCTGTTTCTTGATCCATCTATAAATGACTCTTCCTTCCCAAACCACTGGGTCAGATATCGCCCAACTTTGCATATATGTATGTTCCTTATGATGAAACAATGCAGTCTTCTTCTTTTCATGCTACCCAACCCATTCATACATCATACAGAAAATAATTGTATTAGGCTTAAAGAAGTTAAAAATCTGTTTCTCAGGCCCTCCTGCATGGTCCTTTTGGCTGCCGCATGCTCTTTTTTTTATAAGCAATGCAAGCTTGAAAAAAATAAAAATTAAATGGTTTATGTCTGATATTTTACCTAATTAAATAAACTTGATAAATTTGTCCCTTGAGTGCAACAAGGCGTTGCAATGCTTTAGCATTGCAAAGCCTTCTTACACTCAAGGGACGAAATACACCATCACTCATGCTATTCTGTAGATCATGAGGCCTAAAACATAAAACAAACCACAAACATGAACTTTTGATGGCAAAGAAATAATTACGAAAATAAAATAAAAACTGCCTGCCCACATGCAATTTTACAAAAAAAGAGCCTGAGAAACAAGATCTACTTCGTGAGGCCTCAGGATGAGAGTTTTTGAATTCATTGGTAGTTGTAGGGCTTGATAAAGCCTAATAGTACTAAATGTTAGCTGAAAACTAACACCTGACCAGCTGTATCACCATTTGGTTTGCATTAAAGTGTGTGCTTTTATTTAATATTTAGTTTTGTTATTATTTATGTTGAATTTTTTTTTTTTTTTCTCCAACAACACAATATATAGTATAGTAGAGATTCACTTCCCCTACCTAGGCAAAAATATTACTGTATTGTTGTACATAAAAAATGTACAAATATTGAATTTGAAATTACTTTTGAGTTTTGAAATGTTACAATGTGTTTTTTGAGTAAATGTGATGAAAAACAATTGGCATGAAAAGTATTTGATCAGAGTAATGACAATTGTTTGAGCATCCACAAGGTATTCAGTTCCCAGCCACATTTTTGTTGTGACCCATCAAATGGTGAATTGAAAAACAGCCTTCTTTGATCAATTATTTGTCTGCTCAAAATAGCACTGATATTATATTTGATGTTTTGTGGGAGAAAATACTTTTTGTAACTCATCCATCATCTAGATGTTGTTAATAATATGCAGTGTTCATGCTGCCTGGTGCCAGTGGTGCCAATTGCACTAAAAATTTGTTTGGCACCAAAATTTGGCATAAAAACTATAATTTTAGTAGATTTTAAAGGCTTTGTGTTTTTTTATTTCAATGTGTTGTTTTCGATTCAGTTCTGTCTTTACAACACAGTATTCACGTCTTTCAAGTAATCGATAGGTAACAGGCCTGGCATTTTCAGGAGAGTGATTTATTCGCTCGCCTTAAAAAATTGAGGAAGGGGAAAAATAGCCCTCCTAGCCTTAGAATATAATGATTACCATAACAGCCTATTCCTCAAACCCACAGGTTTTCAGATCTCTGCTATGTTAGTGGTCTCTGCAATATGGCCACACTGACCCTCCCACACCTCCCACACCACCTTTATCTAACAATCATTCAGATTTTGGCCTGAAAACCACGAGAAACGGTACATATCACATAATGTGTTCCGATTCCATATCATAAAGATGACTCATTCTGATTCCGTATCACATAGACAACTCATTTCCAGTAGCGCGACAATTACGGGTGATTGGCTAAACATTTTACGATAAATAGAAACTGCACAATTCAATATTACATCTACCTGGTTCCTGAGGATGTACCCTCATAAATTCAAGCAGATCGTCATAGGAAGTGACACTGCGAGTGAATAATTTGACAACACAACTTTGAAAATTGCAGCCACCGCATTACTCGTTGTTTGTCAGACTGCACTACAATATAGTTCCATAAAATATGTTTTTTTAAAAACTTTTTCTCGCCAACATTATGTCCCAAAACTGTGTTAATAATTTAAGATTTAATGTTTATGTGACAGAATTGTTAGATAAATGAATTATCGTGATAATGTGCATGTCCTGTGATTTGCATCAGATTCTCAGTGGTGTCCAAAAATGGAATCACAACTTGCTGGCAAAGCCGGCTCGTTGAGATCCCATTCTGGACACCACCTCGAATCTGATACAAATCACAGGACATGCACATTATCATGATAATCTGTATTGATTAATTTCTTCTCATTGACAATCATATTCCATATAGCACTACAATCTTACATTTAGCACCAAAAACAATTCAGTTGGCACCGAACAAAAATTCAACTTGGCACCAAAAAGATTTCTGACCATCATGAACACTGATAATATCGTGTATTCAGTTTGCATTTTCAGTTTCATTTAGCAAGAAGTTTGTCAGAAATTGTAAACTTGGAGCTGTCAATACTTTGCATGTTCTGTTTGCTTTGAGAAGATATGGTGGAGCTAACTTAACTGGGTATTTCTTAGATGAATACCCATGCTAATTGCATATAATTTCCAAGCATAAAACCATTTTAATATATCTGTTGAGAATTGGACATAGGAGAAATGCCTTTGTGTGGGCTGCATGATAAGGAAAAGCCAGTACCCAGGCAGCATCTTGAGGGTTGGGGAGGGGGTGGGGCTGTCGCACGAGCTTAGAAAAATTGTGAAAGATGGTGACAAATGTGTAATTTGGGAGTAATGGACACCCCGGAGCACTTTTTCTTGGAATATCCGAAATATCAGTTTGTCAGAACATAAGGGAGTAGGTGTATAATGAGGAAATTGGATGAGGGAAGGGGCTTATTGGGTCATACAAAGGACATGTAGTTAGTATGTTGGCCAGTGAAATGGGGAAGAAAGAAACACAGGATGGTATGAAACAGTTCAAATCTGGGTGTTTGGGAGGAGAGAAGGGGCAGGAGAGGGAGCAACATTTGAGAGCACAGGGTTACACAGTACAGTCGCCGTGGGCCGGTTGAAATCCATGTGTGGACAGTGATGACAATGCATGCATTTACCAGGAATAAAAATCACCAGCAGCAAAATTTTAATTAATGAAGCACTGGGTTGTACCCGGTGCTTCATTGATTAAATGTTTGATGATTATTCATATAATTAGTGTTTGGAATCTAATATTGTTGCGTCCGTGGAAATATTGTCACCCCCATGGAAAGTGGCCAGTCCACGGCATCTGTACTGTATTAGAGGCCTTCTTATATGAGAACTGCCACAAACCAGCAGATGGCCAGAGAGTTGTTATTATGTTATACCCTTATTTGTGAGGTTACAGAGTAAACATCCTGTTAATTGAATGAAAGGGAGCATGGTGGCTAGTGGTTAGAGCAATGTACTTTAACCCTTTTCCTAACACGAAAGGCACACAACACATGCAAACAAAATCCTTGAATAACTATTTTTCTTTATTTTTTGCCTCAAAAACATAGCTTATAGCCCGTCATTGGAACAAGTCCAATTAGATCAATAAATAAAAAAACCAAAAGGTTGATGGTTCAGTCGTGACCAGCGGAAACTGTGTTGTGTCCTTGGGCAAGACACTTAATCATGATTGCCCACATGGTGCATGATGGCAATGTGTGCTAAAGGCATACCGCACATCAATGGTACACTTGCCTTCAACCAATGCTAACTGAGATTGTGATTAATTAGAAAGTTTAAGACTCTAAAAGTTGCTCACCACTGCTTGCTGGATCTCTCTGGGTACCTTGGCCTCCTCCACCCATAAAACTTGCAACACGATGTGACCCTGGATGTTAAAAGTTTCATTAAGCCCCAATAAACAAACAAATGGTAATAATGCATACAAGTGTGTCATAGATAAGTATATTCTTGGCGAGATGAGAGTCGTATAATATAACAAATATTGCACAATGCTGCAAGCCATTACGGCAATTTATGGACTAGCATATCAACCCTTAATGTGCATATTGACAAGCCTGGAAATAAGCAATCTGTCAATTGCAGAATGAGGTCCCCAAAGGGTGAATTTGTTGATGCTAACCCAAACAGTGGGCTAGAACCCCCCAATTTATCCTCTGGGTACCTTTATCTGTTTAGTCCCGATACCTTGATTTAGATTGAGGTTCCCCGAAAGAAAATTTAGTTTACAGCAGGGTAGCATCACCAAATTCACCCTCTGGGGACCTCATTCTGCTTATTTCCAGGCTTGCATTTTGACCTCAGCGTCACTTCCATCAGTGTACCCATTATGGGTCGACCAGCTTATCCATAAACTACCACATGGTTTGCAACCTTGTGCAATATTGCTAAATAACACATGAATCATGAACACAATATTGTTTGCTTCCAATTATGAAGCACATTTTACCCTTTCAACACTGAATGTTATCATCTTTGAGAATATAATTTACAGCAAACTGGGCAAATATATTTTGTGTTCATGGGGAGGTTCGGTAATAATTTAATTCTGCAGCCATAACCCTTAATGACCTAATCCCAACCTTGATAACTTTTTAATGCAAAGGAGCAGGTCCTGCAACATGCATTGTTTGGGTAAACTCAAAACTTGTTTCCTAAGTACAGTGGAGCCCACTTAATTGGATATCTCTTTATTGTATATCCCTGTTAATTGAATATAATTTCCCAACACAAAACCATTTACCATACCTCCAGTACAAATTTGACCTGTTAATTGAATAAAGGTTATAGAGTAGACTCCTGTTAATTGAATAAAAAATTGTGTAACCTGTCGAGAAATTACCTGACTCTCGCCAGTTTTCCTTTGTTTATAGACCTATTTGGCATCAGTACATCCAATACAGGCATTTAATCTATTTTATCTTGTTTGACAGAGCTCATGGAGCTCTGTCAAACAAGATATAATAGAATAAATGCTAAGTTTATCTCTGGAATACAGGAAAGTGACAATCCCTGTTAACTGAATATTTCTGTTAATTGAATAATTAGTCCCCTACTGGAACCGTAAGGGGACTATAGGATTGCACTCCGTCCGTCCGTCCATCTGTCTGTCCATCCGTCCGTCCGTCCATCCATCCATCCATCTGTCTGTCTGTCTGTCTGTCTGTCTGTCTGTCTGTCTCTGTCTGTCTGTCTGTCTGTCTGACTGTTTTTTATGTTATCACCTCTCCCTCCAAAATGCTTTAAGCTACACCTTTCATATTTGGTACATGGATAAATGGTTCTAAGGGGATGATGCACACTCAAAATTTTTTTTTTCAAAATCCAAGATGGCGGTATGGCGGCCATTTTTGTTGTGTTTTTTAAGCTTTTTTTCTCTATTTTCATGTTACCACCCCTCCCACCAACATGGTTCAAGCTACACTTTGCATATTTGGCACATGGATAGAGAGTTGGGAGGGGATGATGCACGTTCAATTTTTTTTTTTCAAAGTCCAAAATGCTGGCATGGCGGCCATTTTTGTTGTGTTTTTTAAGCTTTTTTCTCTATTTTATGTTACCACCCCTCACTCCAACATGGTTCAAGCTACACTTTTTATATCTGGCACATGGATAGAGGGTTGTAATGGGATGTTGCACGTTCAATATTTTTTTTTCAAAGTTCAAGATGGTGCCATGGCAGCCATTTTTGTTGTGTTTTTTAAGCTTTTTTCTCTATTTTATGTTACCGCCCCTCACTCCAACATGGTTCAAGCTACACTTTTTATATCTGGCACATGGATAGAGGGTTGTAATGGGATGTTGCATGCTCAATATTTTTTTTCAAAATCTAGCATCTGTCTGTCTCCGTCTGTCTGTCTGTCTGTCAGTCTGTTTTTATGTTACCACCTCTCCCTCTAATATGCTTCAAGCTACACCTTTCATATTTGGTACATGGATAAATGGTTCTGAGGGGATGATGCAGATGCACAATCAATATTTATTTTTCAAAATCCAAGATGGCAGAATGGCGGCCATTTTTGTTGTGTTTTTTAAGCTTTTTTCTCTATTTTATATTACCACCCGTCCCTCCAACATGGTTCAAGCTATGCCTTTCATATATGGTACATGGATAAAGGGTTGTGAGGGGACTATGCACGCTCAATATTTTTTTTTCAAAATCCAAGATGCTTATATACTCTAGTGTCTTCTGTGACAAAAACACCTTATGTCACAAAAGCGCTGTAGGGGACTAATACCACCTCGGTGGTCAAACACTTGTTTTCATTGGCAATGTGGCTATTCAATTAACAGAGTTCCGCTGTTCCTTCTCATTTGTTTCTGGGCAAGTCTTGGCTGCCTTGGTAGGCAGCCAAGACTTGACTAGAAACAACTGCAAAGCCACTGGAGGAAGACTTGCAACATTTAGCAAAAATGTATGAAAATCTCCAGGCCCTTAAGGGTTAAAGGTTTGTAGGATTATGATATTTCTGATACCCCTCGCTTGGAGCATGGTGACCCACTGGTTGCATCATTGGACTTCAATCCAAAAGGTCCATGGTTCAATCCTTGACAGAGGGAGCTGCATTGTGTCCTTGGGCAAGACACTTAATCCCTATTGCCCACATTGGGCATGGTGGCTCTGTGTACTAAGGCACGTCAGTGGTGCACTTCTCTCTCAACCAATTGTAACCTTGCTTCTGAAGAGTTAGTAAGTTGGGTAGTCTGACAAGTTGCTCACCGATGTGCAGTGGTTCTCTCTGGGTACTCCACCCGTAAAATTGCCTGACACGAGGTGACCCTGGCTGTTGAAAGTCTCATTAAACCCCAATAGATAAATCATGAAACTTATCCTTTTCCTTAATAGAGCCCTGTTCTCATTGGAATCCCTGGAAGTGTAGTAGTGCTTGTTTACTGTAGTAAACAAGTTTTGTTTCATTGGTACTAACTCTTAACCCGCTTAGTATATTTTTATACTGTACCAATGACCCAGACTTAGCTGGTGCTAACTCTAACAAAACCAGGGCCAAACACAAATTTTGCATCCAAAACAAAAAGAAATCATGTCCTAAAGGACCTCCATACTACGCCTCTACTGCGCATGCGCAGTGACGCAGACGTCCCGAAATTGGCGCCAGTTATCATTCTCTGTTTGGCCCTTCATCAGTCAACATCTCACTGATCTTTGTGCTTGTAAATCTCAGTTTAAAGGATGCCAGACATGTAATTTTTGGAGAAAATGTGATTCTAAGGAGGATAGAAGGAGGAGAGGAAAAAGAAGTGACAAAAAATAATCAGGGCTGTACTTAAAATTTTTTGATGAAATTATGTTAAGTTGCCTATATTTTTATACTGTACCAATGACCCAGACATAGCTGGTGCTAACTCTTAAAATATAGGGCCAAACACAAATTTTGCCCCCCAATCCCCAAAATTTGCATCTAAAACTAAAGAAAACATGTCCTGAAAGGCCCTCCACACTTCGCCCCTACTGCGCATGCGCAGTGTCAAGGACGTTCCGAAATTGGCGCCATTAATCATTCTAAGTTTGGCCCTTCATCAGTTAACATCTGACTGATCTTTGTGCTTTTAAATCTCAGTTTAAATGATGCCAGACATATAAATATTAGTGAAATGGTGATTCTAAGGAGGATAGAGAAGGAGGAGAGGAAAAGAATGTGTGACAGAATATTATCAGGGCTGTAACTTAAAATTTTTTAATGAAATTATGTTAAGTTACCTATTTTCAAGGCAGCAGCCATTTTGTTGTCATTCTGATTATTTAGTTACACTGTTTTTACAAGTGTTTTCCTCTCTCCCTGTCCTTTAAGTTCCCCCTTGCTATTCTCCCATGCTTTTGGCATAGTTTCTGTAATTATTATTACTAAAATTTCTTGGGAGTTTTAGCTGAATAACAGAATGAATTCTGTTCTTTCCCCATGTTTACGTCTTCACCTACGGGTGGTTAGGCATTGTGTTCTGCATCTACCATCTGATGTTCTGCAGTTTCTTCCCTGGAAGTCTCTGTTTTGCATCAGATAGTGTATTTTTGGTAACTGATTTCGGGCCTGGGTGCCTGGAGTCTTATTTTAGTGTTTTTACACTCATTGTTTACATTTACAACAGCCCTCTGTGTGAGGGGGGGATTTCTAAAAAATAATATCTTTATGTTATTTTAATCATAACTAGATACATTATTATTGTTCGTAAGTGTTGAATAAATTGTTTAAAATATTTTTAAAATTTTTGTCCACACTTAGGCTTGGGATCCATTGGGGCTCAACGTTACTTTTCAGAAACTTGGGCTGTTCTGAAAAAATATTTTTTCAAAATATTTTGATTTCAATTATTTTTTCTATATTAATGGATCATATTATTATTATGTATTTTGATTGCCAGGGGTTAGTGCGAGTACCAGGACTTGTTTTCTTTTCACATTGAAAGGATATTGATCAATTGTTTTAAGAGGAAGTCTTCCTCTGACTTTATTATCATTCTATATGTGGTCAGTGTACTCGCATTAACTCCTGTTCTGTATCGTATGATTTCGATGACAATATGGGAAGCGTATGTCACGGTATGTTGTTGGGGATTTGGACACTCCGGTCCTTTCCCCGCAGGGTCACTCTACTTTATCAATTTCTATTTCAGACGATCAAGATTAGGGTGATGTATCTGTGATGTCTTCCAACAGTGTGCCTCCGTCGTCACTATTAATGAAGGGCTAGCGGAAAAGTGCTCATGTTATACGCCAATTGCCTAAGAGGACCCTAGTAGGTTCGACGGCCTTTGACGTCCGCTAGCTCGCCCGGTGTAGCGTCCATTCACCGAATGGTTCAGCAGCCGGGTTCGTCCGTTGCGGTCTAGAAGGAATTTTGGGGTGATGCGAGCACTATAAAATTAACTTAATGCACACCCAGTGACGGCGGATCGGAGGGAGAACGGAGGAAGCCTTTTAGTCCGGTTCATAGCTCGTTCCGGTCCATCCGGACGGCAAGCGAGAGAGGCCCCTCTCTCGTTCAACAACATCTGGCCCCAGATGTTGTGGTACAAAATGTGTCGCTAGCGGAGCATACGTCCGTCGCTCGGGACGCTCCGTTGTATAGGCAGTCCGCTGAGACTGCTAAGGCTTCCTCTTCTCGTCAGCGCACACGACCGCACCTTGGCTGCGTGACCGCCGATATATTACCAGCTTCGCCGATCAAGGATTCTTCGGCGACCAGGTCACACCATCCGGCAGCCAGGGATTCGAGACCGATGGACTCCGGACGTTCGCATAGGAAAAGTATGCGGGAGCCATCTGATGCGGAGCTGCCCTCGGCGAAGCAGCGATAGACTGCGCCTCCGCAGGTCTCAACGCCGGACATTCTTGTGCACATAGCACAGCGTATCGCAGCATCCCAGCAGCCGACAGAAACGGTGTCGGATCGAGAATTTTCCGACAGCGCTGGGTCGGTAGCCGGGGACTCGAGGCCTGCAGACTCCGGACGTTCGCATAGGAAGTGTGCGGGAGTCA
Source organism: Pictodentalium vernedei (assembly GCA_031216915.1). Taxonomy (NCBI): domain Eukaryota; kingdom Metazoa; phylum Mollusca; class Scaphopoda; order Dentaliida; family Dentaliidae; genus Pictodentalium; species Pictodentalium vernedei. The sequence continues at coordinate 845,862,869 of CM062297.1, forward strand.
ACGTACACGGAGCTTCCGGCGGCAATGCATCGTAAGTCCGCTACTGCACAGGCCTCGGGAACGGACATGCTTTCCTTAATAGCACAGTTTATCGCAGCATCCCAGCATCAACTGAATCTGTCGCATATATTTTATCCGACGATGCTGGGTCGGGACGCTCCGCGGAAGCGGGTACGGACGTCCGAAAGTTTCATCCGGTCCAACGGGATACCGAAAGGGATTCGGAGGATTTCAAGCTTTCCCTTTCGGAACAACATATGCTGCGATGCCGGATAAGAAACTGATAGCGTCGGTGGACTTAGAAATTTTTGGTTCGGTTCAGGGACATCGTCCCTCAGTTCCGACATAGTCCAATAATGCACACAAACTTTCGAATTATTGAACGACGCTATATATATTATTATTTTATGCTTGTTATCCAAGCATTTCTGGTTTCTTGTTCGAAGAGTTATGGAGATGTCTTTCAAAAGTGTGCCTCTGTCGTCATAGTTAATGAAGAGTTAGCGGCAATAAGTGCTCATGGAATATGTCTATCGCTTACGGAGTGACATTCGCTAGCTCACCCGGTGTAGCGTACATTCATCGAATGGTTCGGCTGCCGGGTTCGTCCGTTGCGGTCTAGGAAGGAGATTTGGGTGATGCGAGCACTTTAATTTCTTTAGTACTCACCCAGTGACGGCAGATTGAGGACAGATCGGAGGAAGCCAACAACATAGGGGACCGCATGTTGTGGTTCAGATATTTTACATTCGGAGCATATGTCCGTTGCTCGGGACGCTCCGTTATATTGACAGTCCGAGAGGCTGTCTTTAATGCTTCCTCATCCTCACAGCAGGGCACACGACCGCACATTGGCTACGTGACCTCGAGTATCCGATCAGTTTCGGCATTCAGTGATTCCACGGCGAATAGGTCGCGCCATCCGGTAGCCAAGGGACACGAGGCCTATACACTCCGTTCGCTCGCATATTGGAAGTATGCACGGGGTAACGATCACGGTGCTTCCAGCGGCAATGCATCGTAAGACCGCTTCTCCTCAGGCCTCAGTGACGGACGTGCTATCCGAGTTAGCACAGTTGTTTCGCAGCATCCCAGCAATTGACAGTTTCTCGGTCGAATCAGGAATTATCCGACGGCGCTGGGTCGGTGCGGTCCGCGGTTGCATCAGCTACGGACGACCGAACGCTTTATAGGGTCCGACAGGATGGCGAAAGGGATTCGAAAGATTTCGAGTTTTCCCTTTAGTAGTATCGGAAGATGCCTTTCATATCTTCTGGCATTTCTTCCAGTGATTATTTTTCGGACTTCATTGCTGCGATCTTGGATAAGAGACTTATAGCGTCATTGGACTCGGATTTTTCGATCGGTACAGGGACATTGTCCCTGACTTACCGACGCAGTCCAATATTGTCATTACAACATGTGTTTTATTTTTCGACGCTATATATATATATATATATACAAGCCTGCTTCTAAGCATGATAGTTTAGTTTCTTGTCCGCGTTGCTCATTTCTGCCATTTTATCATTTTTACAAATAGTTTATTTTGGCAGAGCAGGGCATACCGAGAGTTCATATGCGTCTAGACGGTGTGATTAAAGACTGCATATATTCTTTTTCGCCGTTTATGTCTTTTCCAATTTCAATGTTGGGAACGACATTATGTATAGTAGACTTAACTTAGACGCTTTATTATACGTAATCCGCCTTACTGAGGCGTTATCTTTACGTCTTCAAGAAAAGATTTACGGGATATTATTCTCAATGTAATTTCTTTTGAGGACAGTAGTTTGTTCACGTATAACTCCGCCCTTCAGTGGCTGATTGGAGTTGGTTAGACGTGACGCAGCCCTAGTTACATCCACACGCGTGGATAGTAAGGTTAAGAACTCTCTCAGAGTCGCTTCGTTCTCGGAGGAGCTTCTCTTCGACGGCAACTTTCCGGCAATCCATGAATTGCTCGATTTATACAATCTCTTGTCTATCTAGTGTTACAAGAGATTCAGACTGGGGCAAACATTCGGTGGCTGACTCGGAGAGTGCCGCCGCAGTTGCCGGACCCGAGTGTGGCTGTTATGACGGTTGCCAGTCAAACAGATTGGGATATATACTGATCCCTACGGATTCGAAGTGCCAGGGTCTTTGTGTTCCGCAGTCTTTTAGCTATCAGTTTAACTTCCGCGGAATAATGTTTTTTAGGCTTGCTTTATGTCATTGCATGAACATTATTCAGAAACGCATGCCCAAATTCCTGTCCTTTAATTCGACAGTAGTGGCGTATCTCCGGAACCAGGGAGGCACTCTTTCGTTTCCGTTATTCAATTTAATGGAAAGAATCCGTCTGTTGGTTATAGTACACCAAGTTCAGTTTTGGTCCGTCATATTCCGGGTCGTCTGATTGTTTTATCGGACTCCCGTTCTCTTACGGGTCGCTTGTTGCTGTCAGAATGGACTCTCAACAAACAAGTATTCAATCAGATTTGCTATCTATGGGAGCGCCCAATGATGATTTATTTATGACACAGCTTGCTAATCAATTGCAGACGTATGTGTTGGCTTGTCCAGATCTCTGAGCTAATAGTGTTAACGCTCTATTGATCTATAGGACGGAATGATAGGATACGCATATCCTCCGGCGCTGTTGTTTTAGCAGGTATTGCTAAGATAAACAACCACTATACATTTCTGTTGATAGCATCTCTATCTTCACAGAGATCATGAGTAATTTACTCTCTTGTCTACTGTGGGTCTTAACGTGAAATCTTCCTCTATGTGAGGATCTTTTTTCACTGGGTAAATCGTGTCATCTTTATCACAACCAGCAAGGTCGCAACCTTCATGTATTCCGTTGTGTGGTCCGTATTGCATTGTAAGCACTGTACTGGACGAGCTTTGGACGCGATTTCTTACTATAGGAGATCCTCTTCTTCGCTATTCTATGCGACTAAAGTGGAGGCTCTTCCGTCGTGGTGTAGGGATCATTATGTTCATATTGTTGATCCCTCCATACTACTCATTGCTATTTTTTAGTATACTTGTTTCACAAGATCTACTGCAGCCTGTTATTATTTAGGTTATAGGTTTATGTTACCTCATACCTATGCACTCTGCGATAGTTTACAATTGAGTCTTTTGTCTCTTTATCTAAGTCAGTTAGTAACTTTTTGATAAATAGACTTAGAATCTTTAGATTAAATTCCTATACGGATTTTAACTTCGGTTCTTAATTAGCTAAGTAATCATTTGAGCCTCGGGAAACAGTAGTATTCAATTCTGACCTTTTAGACAGTAATTCTGTTGGTTTCTCTTTTACTGTAGAGTCAGTGAGTTTCATGCACTATCGATGGATGATTTTCACTTTCATAGTTTCGGAATCAATACTTCCGTTACTATTTAGGTTGGATTGTTGCATAAGAGTTAGGCTCCTATTATCCGGAACCTATTATTTTAAGGTCCTTCCGTCTTTGTATGGGCATAGGCCTTTACTCTTTCCGGGTACAGTTTATGTATTTATAAACAGATTTCTGTTTATTACTATGGGCGTAAGCTTCTTCTGTCTTTGATGTCTAGTAGAAGGACGTTACGCTCCATTTTATTGTTAATGGATTCTATTAACTATCGGTACTGCTTATAGTATATCATTGACTTAGCAGTTGTGCTTAAGATTTCGGCTCATGAAGTAAGAGTTCTTCTACTTCTTGGGCTTACATTAATAGTGTCGCTATTATAGATTTTTGAAGGCCGCTCATTGCGCTCAGCCATCCACATTCATGAATTTTATCTCAGAAATATTGAGTCCATTTCTGGAGGCCTCTATTGTTAGGTCTATTATCTACTGCTCAGAATGTCATTCACTTAACAGTTGCTACTATAGCTAGGTAGGCTGTCTGTTTCGGCAGTGTCTCCGTTCGGCTGCCCTCTTCGCTCTGGGCTATTTGATCCAGGGCAAGAAAAAGGGGGGGGGGGGGGGGAGGGTGTTCCCTTGGGTCACCTGTTTTACTATGAAAACAAGGGGATACCTCCTCCGGAGTTAGTAATTCTGAGCTGTTATTGGGATGGTTGTTTAGTGAGAAGTTTAGGTTTTTAAAATTCATTCAAGTCTTAGTTTTTAAAGTATAGCTTTTGAATATTGCATATGTCAACGGACATGATTATGCAATCCTCAGACACTTTTAGGAGTATAAGAGTCTCTATTCTCTAGACTTACTTTATTTATTGGCTTACTTTAAAAATTATTAGTATAAGGATTATATTGGATATTTATAGAGTATATGGATGTATGAAGCTCAATTTTGGAAGGTGTTGTATCTTTCTAATTTAACATAAAATAAGAAAGATACATGTAAGGCCTATTACTTCTTTTCCCTACAGGGGATGACTCTATTTTATTTTATTGAGCGTATTCCATTTTGCTCTATGTCCTTGGCCCTCCAGCCTTTTTACTATTCAGCTATGTCTGGGTCATTGGTACAGTATAAAAATGTTAAAAAATTTATAGTAATTTATATATTTTTTATACTTACCAATGACCCAGACGGGGATGGCCCTCCCAGGAGTTGGGAACTCTTGCCTCCCCGCTGAGTACATAGCGCTTACCAGGCACTGGTTATTAGAATGATTAATGGCGCCAATTTCGGAACGTCCTTGACACTGCGCATGCGCAGTAGGGGCGAAGTGTGGAGGGCCTTTCAGGACATGTTTTCTTTAGTTTTAGATGCAAATTTTGGGGATTGGGGGGCAAAATTTGTGTTTGGCCCTATATTTTAAGAGTTAGCACCAGCTATGTCTGGGTCATTGGTAAGTATAAAAAATATATAAATTACTATAAATTTTTTAACTTTCGAGGCATGGGCCTCTTGTTGTCATTCTTGCTAATTGTTGCACTGCTTATTCAGTGTTTCCTCTCCCCTAGCCTTCTAAAGTCCCCCCTTGCAATTCTCCCATGCTTTTGGCATATTTTTGAGAAATTTCATTTCTAAAATTTCCTGGGAGAGTTGCTTGGTTACAGAATGTTTTCTGTTATTTTCCCCATAGTTACGTTTTCACCCATGGGTGTATAACGTTTGTGTTCTGCATCTTCCATCTGATGTTCTGCAGATTCTCCCCTGGGAGTCTCTGTTTTGCATCAGATAGAGTGTAATTGATGACTGATTCCGGGCCAGTTTTTTCAGTGCCTGGAGTCATGTTTTCTGGTGTTTTTACACTGTTTGTTTTCATTGGCAACAGCCTTTTTTGAGGGGGCTGTTTGCCTTTGCTGTAGTTTATCTCACTATAAGATACATTTATATTATCCGAAAGTGTCTCATTAATTATTTAATATAAATTTAAAATTTTTGACCACACTTTGCCATCGGATCCATCGGGGCTCAACGTTACTTTTCAGCAACTTGGGCTTCGCTGAAAAAATATTTTTTCAAAATTATTTTGTTTTGCAATTGTTTTTTCATTTATTAATGGATCATGTTATTATGTATCTTTGTGTCAGGGGTTTTTGCGAGTAACTAGGACTTATTGTTGTTTTTTCACAGTGAAGGGACGTTGTTCAAATTGTAATAGGAAGAAATCTTCCTCTGACTTTCATGATCATTGTATTAATTGTAGTCAGTGTTCTCGCATTAATCCCTGTCCTATATGTGAACATTGGGATGAGAAACATTGGAAACGTGTGTCACGATATGTTGTTTCTGGAGAAAGAGCGATGCCGGCTCTTTCTCCGCAAGGTCACTCTACTCTCTCAGTTTCTATTTCAGAGGAACCAGAACAGGGTGATGTTTCCATGTTATCTTCTTCAAATGTGTGTCCGTCGTCACAAATGAATTCAGAGCTAGCGGCAAAAGTGCTCATGGAGATTAGACAAATGTCGTCCGCTAGCTCGCCCGGTGTAGCGTCCATTCACCGAATGGTTCGGCAGCCGGGTTCGTCCGATGCGGTCCAAGAGGAAATTTTGGGTGATGCGAGCACTACAAACATAATAGATGCACACCCAGTGACGGCGGATAGTAAGCGAGAACGGAGGAAGCCTTTGAGTCCGGTTCCTAGCTCGTCCAGGTCCAGCCGGGCTGCGAGCGAGAGAAGCCCCTCTCTCGTACAACAACATCTGGGACCAGATGTTGTGGTACAAAATGTGTCTTTAGCGGAGCATACGTCCGTCGCTCGGGACGCTCCATTGTATAAGCAGTCCGCAGAGACTGTTAAGGCTTCCTCTTCTCGTCAGCGCACACGACCGCACCTTGGCTGCATGACCGCCGATATATTACCAGCTTCGCCGATCAAGGATTCTTCGGCGACCAGGTCACACCATCCGGCAGCCAGGGATTCGAGACCGATGGACTCCGGACGTTCGCATAGGAAAAGTGTGCGGGAGCCATCTGATGCGGAGCTGCCCTCGGCGAAGCAGCGAAAGACTGCGCCTCCGCAGGTCTCGACGCCGGACATTCTTGTGCAGATAGCACAGCTTATCCCAGCAGCCGACAGAAACGGTGTCGGATCGAGAATTATCCGACGGCGCTGGGTCGGTACGCTCTGCCAAAGCATCGGGGGCGGACGACCGGGAACATCATGAGGTCCGACCGGATGGTGAAAGGGATACGGATGACTTGGAGCTATCCCTTTCGGAACAACATAAAGCTGCCGTGGACTTCATCCGGCACTTTCTCCCTCAAGTTGTTCCGTCGGGCCAGACTGCTGCGCTTCCGGACAAGAGAATTATAGCGTCATTGGACTCTGAATTTTTTGAGCGGTTCAGGGACATCGCTCCCGAGTTTCCGTCACAGTCCAATAATGTTGCAAGAACATTTGAATTATTGAACGACGCTATATTTAAACTTGCTTCCAGGACGGGGAAAACAGGTTTCTTGTCCGCTAATACTCTCAACCTGCCTTTCATTAATGCAACGAATAAATTCGATACGGCAGGACAGGGTATACCGAGAGTTCCTCTGCGTATGGACGACGAGGCGGAAGACTTAGAGCTATCACTACCGTCGTCAGCTTCTATTCCAACCGCGGTGTTGGAAACAGCTATTGCGTCTAACAGAGCCAATTTAGATGCCTTATCTTACGCAGATCACCTTACTAAGGCGTTATCACTGCGCCTTCAGGGGAAAGAGTTTCAGGATATACAATCCTCTTTAAGACTTCTTTCAAGGGCAGTAGCTTATTCCACGTGTAACTCCGCCCTTTCAGTGGCAAATCTGGAGTTGGTTAGACGTGACGCAGCCCTAGCTACATCCACACTAGTGGATTCTAAGGTGAAGAACTCTCTTAGAGTCGCTTCGGTCTCAGGAGAACTTCTCTTTGACGGCAAGCTTTCCGCTATTTATGATAAAATTACAAAGAAAGCTAAGGATTCTCTGTTGTTCAAATCTGCTCCTAAGAAGTCAGATACAGCAGACACGAATAAGACAGGCACTTCTGGGTCTAATGCGCCCAAGAGAGGTTCCTATAGAGGTTCCGGTGCATCCTCTTGGTCTTATTCGAGAGACCGTCAGGATAGCGACTCTCGTTCGGGACGTCCTTCAGGCCGGGACAATCGGTCGGACGCCCCGAGGTCGACGGGGCGAGGTGCGGGTCGTGGAAGACGTGGTTTCTCCTACCGCAGGCCTCGCAGGTCCAGGAGGTGATGGCTTAAACCTCTATCGCGTTCCGGTTGGCGGAAGGTTGTCGAGCTTTTCACAAGAATGGGCGTCGATTACGGACGACCCTTGGGTGAGAGGAGTGACTTCGGAAGGTCTAAAGATATCCTTCAAACGAAAGCCTCCATTAACTCGAAGTCCAAAGTGGACTCATCTTCCGTCAAATCCGCAGAAAAGAGACGCCCTGTTATCAGAGGTGCAGTCTCTTTTAATGAAGAACGCGGTAGAGGTCGTAGAAAACCAGGAATCTCCGGGATTCTACAGCCATCTGTTTCTGGTTCCGAAACCAGACGGCTCGTTCCGTCCAGTCATAGATTTGAGCTGGATAAACAAGCTGATCGTCGCTCCGAAGTTTTATATGGAGACGATTCGATCGGTCAGAGCGAGTATTCGGGTGAACGATTATGCAACGAGCGTAGATCTCAAAGATGCGTACTTTCACGTCATGGTACATCCGACATTCCGAAAGTATCTACGCTTCGCAGTCCTAGGAGTGGTGTATCAATTCCGGGCAATGTGCTTCGGATTGAATCTAGCACCCTGGGCTTTCACTCGGGTAATGAACTCGGTAATGATCTACTTCCGAGCTCATTCGTCTGCGGTAACGTCGGCCTACCTGGACGACATTCTTCAGAGGTACGGCAACGAGTTAACGCTTCAGAACGATGTTCAGAATCTTCTTCTATTGCTCCGACGTCTCGGTTTTATAGTAAACGAGGAGAAGTCGGATCTGGTGCCGTCCAAGTCATTCACTCATCTGGGAATGAGCTTCGAGACGCACAACAATCTCGTTCGTCTGCCGTTAACCAGAGCGAAATTAGTCAGTTGTTACGCTCGCTATTGTCTGCACGCAGACAAAGTCACGGCGAGAGAATTTATGAGACTGATAGGTCTGTGCGGAGCCGCCGCGGATCTCATTCCGATGGGGCGGTTACGCACACGTCCTCTTCAAATTTTCCTGACTCAGAATTGGAGTGTGAAAATTCATTCGCTCGATGTAGACGTTCTCTTGTCAGATCAGGTGAAACAAGAGATTCAGACTTGGGCAAACATTCAGTGGTTAACTCAAGGAGATCCGCTGCAGTTGCCGGATCCGAGTTTTACCGTTATGACGGATGCCAGTCAAACAGGTTGGGGTGCATCATTAATCCCAACGGATTCGAGATGCCAGGGTCTTTGGGATTCGCAATTCCTGTGCAAGCACATAAACATCAAGGAAATGATGTCAATTTGGCTTGCGTTACGTCACTGGATGGACATTATTCACGATGCTCATGTCCAAATCCTATCCGACAATACGACAGTAGTGGCGTATATACGGAATCAGGGAGGCACTCATTCAGTTCCGTTGTTCAATCTAACGGAAAGAATCCTTCTGTTTGCGTTAGAACATCACGTTCTTCTTTCGGTCCGTCACATACCGGGTCGTCTGAATGTGCTAGCAGACTCCCTTTCACGAAAGGGTCGCTTGTTGCCGTCGGAGTGGACTCTCAACAAACAAGTATTCAATCAGATTTGCTCCCATGGGAACGGCCAATGATAGACTTATTTGCGACACATCTCAACAATCAGTTGCAGACGTATGTGTCTCCGTGTCCGGATCCAAGAGCATTTGCAGTAGACGCTCTGTCGATCCCTTGGGACGGAATGATAGGATATGCGTATCCTCCAGCGCCGTTAATTCAACAAGTATTGCTAAAGATAAAACAATCTCAATGCAAGATTCTGTTGGTAGCATCTCTGTCACCAAAGAGACCGTGGATAAATCTACTCAGGTGTCTGTTGTGGGACCTACCGCGGAAGCTTCCTCCACGGGAGGATCTTCTTTCGCAGGGGAAATCGCGCCAACTCCATCACAACCCGCAAGGTCTCAACCTTCACGTTTTTCTGTTGTGCGGTCCTTCTTGCATGGCAAGCACTTTACAGGACGAGCAGTGGACGCGATTTCTAACTGTAGGAGGACCTCCTCTTCGCTAAACTATGCGGCTAAGTGGAAGGTTTTTCGTCGTTGGTGTAGGGATCATTCTGATATATTCGATCCCTCTATACCAGACATTGCAAACTTTCTAGTATACTTGTTTGACGAAATCAAACTGCAGCCTGTTACTATAAAGGGTTATAGATCTATGTTATCTGATACCTATGCACATCATGATAGTTTACAAATTGGATCTAATGTCTCTTTATCGAAGTTGGTTAGAAACTTTTCGATAAATAGACCCAGAACTCTTAGATTAATTCCTAAGTGGAATTTAGCTTGGGTTCTTCTTAAATTGAAGGAAAAGCCATTTGAACCTCTTGGGACAGTAGATTTCAAATTCTTATCTTATAAGACAGCTTTTCTCTTAGCTTTCTCTTCTGCTTTCTCTTCTGCTAGAAGAGTCAGTGAGCTTCATGCACTATCGGTGGATGATTCTCATTATCGTAGTGTTGGGAACACTATCACCTTCACTACTAATGTGGGTTTTTTAGCTAAGAATCAGGCTCCTAATAAATATCCGGAACCTATTGTTATTAAGGCTCTTCCGTCTTCAGACGGGCGTAGGCCTTTACTCTGTCCTGTTAGAGCATTACGTATCTATAAACAGAGATCTCAGTTTATCAGAAAGGGACGGAAACGTTTCTTTCTGTCTTGGATGCCTAATAGAAAGGACATTTCAGTCCATTCTATTGCTAGATGGATTCAGTTAACTATCCGTACTGCTTATGAAGATTTATCTTCTTCTCAGCAGTCTGTGCTTAAGATTTCTGCTCATGAAGTAAGAGCTCTTTCTACTTCCTGGGCTTATGCTAATAGTGTTGCTATTACAGATTTAATGAAGGCTGCTTATTGGTCAGGGGGGGGGGGGGCGGGTGTTCCCTTAGGTCACCTGCTTTATAGTGAAAAGCAAGGGAATGCCTCCTCCAAGTCAGTATTTCTGAGTCGCTTCCGGGATGGTTTTAAAGTGTAATATTAATGTTTAAATTCATTCATGTCTTATTTTTAAAGTGTAGCTCGGTGTGAAGCATTTGTATATGTCAAGTGTCAAACGGGCTTTAATATACAATACTCAGACACTTTTAAATGACTATAAAGAGTCTCAATTCTCTGGACTACTTTATTTATTGGCTTGCTTTAAAAATAATTAGTATAAGGGTTATACTGGATGTTAATAGAGAACATGAATGTTATTGTGCTCAATTATTAAGGGTAGTGTATCTTTCTAATTTAATATTAAATAAGAAAGATGCATGTAAAGCCTAATACTCCTATTTTTATACTGTACCAATGACCCAGACATAGCTGGTGCTAACTCTTAAAATATAGGGCCAAACACAAATTTTGCCCCCCAATCCCCAAAATTTGCATCTAAAACTAAAGAAAACATGTCCTGAAAGGCCCTCCACACCTCGCCCCCACTGCGCATGCGCAGTGTCAAGGACGTTCCGAAATTGGCGCCATTTATCATTCTAAGTTTGGCCCTTCATCAGTTAACATCTGACTGATCTTTGTGCTTTTAAATCTCAGTTTAAATGATGCCAGACACATAAATATTAGTGAAATGGTGATTCTAAGGAGGATAGAAAAGGAGGAGAGGAAAAGAATGTGTGACAGAATATTATCAGGGCTGTAACTTAAAATTTTTTAATGAAATTATGTTAAGTTACCTATTTTCAAGGCAGCAGCCATTTTGTTGTCATTCTGATTATTTAGTTACACTGTTTTTTCAAGTGTTTTTCCTCTCTCCCTGTCCTTTAAGTTCCCCCTTGCTATTCTCCCATGCTTTTGGCATAGTTTCTGTAATTATTATTACTAAAATTTCTTGGGAGTTTTAGCTTAATAACAGAATGAATTCTGTTCTTTCCCCATGTTTACGTCTTCACCTACGGGTGGTTAGGCGTTGTGTTCTGCATCTACCATCTGATGTTCTGCAGTTTCTTCCCTGGAAGTCTCTGTTTTGCATCAGATGGTGTATTTTTGGTAACTGATTTCGGGCCTGGGTGCCTGGAGTCTTATTTTAGTGTTTTTACACTCATTGTTTACATTTACAACAGCCCTCTGTGTGAGGGGGGGATTTCTAAATAATAATATCTTTATGTTATTTTAATCATAACTAGATACATTATTATTGTTCGTAAGTGTTGAATAAATTGTTTAAAATATTTTTTAAATTTTTGTCCACACTTAGGCTTGGGATCCATTGGGGCTCAACGTTACTTTTCAGAAACTTGGGCTGTTCTGAAAAAATATTTTTTCAAAATATTTTGATTTCAATTATTTTTTCTATATTAATGGATCATATTATTATTATGTATTTGATTGCCAGGGGTTAGTGCGAGTACCAGGACTTGTTTTCTTTTCTCATTGAAAGGATATTGATCAATTGTTTTAGGAGGAAGTCTTCCTCTGACCTTATTATCATTCTTATGTGGTCAGTGTACTCGCATTAACTCCTGTTCTGTATCGTATGATTTCGATGACAATATGGGAAGCGTATGTCACGGTATGTTGTTGGGGATTTGGACACTCCGGTCCTTTCCCCGCAGGGTCACTCTACTTTATCAATTTCTATTTCAGACGATCAAGATTAGGGTGATGTATCTGTGATGTCTTCCAACAGTGTGCCTCCGTCGTCACAATTAATGAAGGGCTAGCGGAAAAGTGCTCATGTAATACGCCAATTGCCTAAGAGGACCCTAGTAGGTTCGACGGCCTTTGACGTCCGCTAGCTCGCCCGGTGTAGCGTCCATTCACCGAATGGTTCGGCAGCCGGGTTCGTCCGTTGCGGTCTAGAAGGAATTTTGGGGTGATGCGAGCACTATAAAATTAACTTAATGCACACCCAGTGACGGCGGATCGGAGGGAGAACGGAGGAAGCCTTTTAGTCCGGTTCATAGCTCGTTCCGGTCCATCCGGACGGCAAGCGAGAGAGGCCCCTCTCTCGTTCAACAACATCTGGCCCCAGATGTTGTGGTACAAATGTGTTGTTAGCGGAGCATACGTCCGTCGCTCGGGACGCTCCGTTGTATAGGCAGTCCGCTGAGACTGCTAAGGCTTCCTCTTCTCATCAGCGCACACGACCGCACCTTGGCTGCGTGACCGCCGATATATTACCAGCTTCGCCGATCGAGGATTCTTCGGCGACCAGGTCACACCATCCGGCAGCCAGGGATTCGAGACCGATGGACTCCGGACGTTCGCATAGGAAGTATGCGGGAGCCATCTGATGCGGAGCTGCCCTCGGCGAAGCACCGATAGACTGCGCCTCCGCAGGTCTCGACGCCGGACATTCTTGTGCACATAGCACAGCTTATCGCAGCATCCCAGCAGCCGACAGAAACGGTGTCGGATCGAGAATTATCCGACAGCGCTGGGTCGGTAGCCGGGGACTCGAGGCCTGCAGACTCCGGACGTTCGCATAGGAAGTGTGCGGGAGTCAACGTACACGGAGCTTCCAGCGGCAATGCATCGTAAGTCCGCTACTGCACAGGCCTCGGGAACGGACGTGCTTTCCTTAATAGCACAGTTTATCGCAGCATCCCAGCATCAACTGAATCTGTCGCATATATTTTATCCGACGATGCTGTGTCGGGACGCTCCGCGGAAGCGGGTACGGACGTCCGAAAGTTTCATCCGGTCCGACGGGATACCGAAAGGGATTCGGTGGATTTCAAGCTTTCCCTTTCGGAACAACATATGCTGCGATGCCGGATAAGAAACTGATAGCGTCGGTGGACTTAGAAATTTTTGGTTCGGTTCAGGGACATCGTCCCTCAGTTCCGACATAGTCCAATAATGTCACACAAACTTTCGAATTATTGAACGACGCTATATATATTATTATTTTATGCTTGCTATCCAAGCATTTCTGGTTTCTTGTTCGAAGAGTTATGGAGATGTCTTTCAAAAGTGTGCCTCTGTCGTCATAGTTAATGAAGAGTTAGCGGCAATAAGTGCTCATGGAATATGTCTATCGCTTACGGAATGACATTCGCTAGCTCACCCGGTGTAGCATACATTCATTGAATGGTTCGGCTGCCGGGTTCGTCCGTTGCGGTCTAGGAAGGAGATTTGGGTGATGCGAGCACTTTAATTACTTTAGTACTCACCCAGTGACGGCAGATTGAGGACAGATCGGAGGAAGCCAACAACATAGGGGACCGCATGTTGTGGTTCAGATATTTTACATTCGGAGCATATGTCCGTTGCTCGGGACGCTCCGTTATATTGACAGTCCGAGAGACTGTCTTTAATGCTTCCTCATCCTCACAGCAGGGCACACGACCGCACATTGGCTACGTGACGTCGAGTATCCGATCAGTTTCGGCATTCAGTGATTCCACAGCGAATAGGTCGCGCCATCCGGTAGCCAAGGGACACGAGGCTTATACACTCCGTTCGCTCGCATATTGGAAGTATGCACGGGGTAACGATCTCGGAGCTTCCTGCGGCAATGCATCGTAAGACCGCTGCTCCTCAGGCCTCGGTGACGGACGTGCTATCCGAGTTAGCACAGTTGTTTCGCAGCATCCCAGCAATTGACGGTTTCTCGGTCGAATCAGGAATTATCCGACGGCGCTGGGTCGGTGCGGTCCGCGGTTGCATCAAGCTACGGACGACCGAACGCTTTATAGGGTCCGACAGGATGGCGAAAGGGATTCGAAAGATTTCGAGTTTTCCCTTTAGTAGTATCGGAAGATGCCTTTCATATCTTCTGGCATTTCTTCCAGTGATTATTTTTCGGACTTCATTGCTGCGATCTTGGATAAGAGACTTATAGCGTCATTGGACTCGGATTTTTCGATCGGTACAGGGACTTTGTCCCTGACTTACCGACGCAGTCCAATATTGTCATTACAACATGTGTTTTATTTTTCGACGCTATATATTATATACAAGCCTGCTACTAAGCATGATAGTTTAGTTTCTTGTCCGCGTGGCTCTTTTCTGCCATTTTATCTTTTTTACATATAGTTTATTTTGGCAGAGCAGGGCATACCGAGAGTTCATATGCGTCTAGACGGTGTGATTAAAGACTGCATATATTCTTTTTCGCCGTTTATGTCTTTTCCAATTTCAATATTGGGAACGACATTATGTATAGTAGACTTAACTTAGACGCTTTATTATACGTAATCCGCCTTACTGAGGCGTTATCATTACGTCTTCAAGAAAAGATTTACGGGATATTATTCTCAATGTAATTTCTTTTGAGGGCAGTATTTTGTTCACGTATAACTCCGCCCTTCAGTGGCTGATTGGAGTTGGTTAGACGTGATGCAGCCCTAGCTACATCCACGCGTGGATAGTAGGTTAAGAACTCTCTCAGAGTCGCTTCGTTCTCGGAGGAGCTTCTCTTCGACGGCAACTTTCCGGCAATCCATGAATTGCTTGGTTTATACATTCTCTTGTCTATCTAGTGTTACAAGAGATTCAGACTGGGGCAAACATTCGGTGGTTGACTCAGAGAGTGCCGCCGCAGTTGCCGGACCCTAGTGTGGCTGTTATGACGGTTGCCAGTCAAACAGATTGGGATATATACTGATCCCTACGGATTCGAAGTGCCAGGGTCTTTGGGTTCCGCAGTCTTTTAGCTATCAGTTTAACTTCCGCGGAATAATGTTTTTTAGGCTTGCTTTATGTCATTGCATGAACATTATTCAGAAATGCATGCCCAAATTCCTGTCCTTTAATTCGACAGTAGTGGCGTATCTCCGGAACCAGGGAGGCACTCTTTCGTTTCCGTTATTCAATTTAATGGAAAGAATCCGTCTGTTGGTTATAGTACACCAAGTTCAGTTTTGGTCCGTCATATTCGGGGTCGTCTGATTGTTTTATCGCACTCCCGTTCTCTTACGGGTCGCTTGTTGCTGTCAGAATGGACTCTCAACAAACAAGTATTTAATCAGATTTGCTATCTATGGGAGCGCCCAATGATGTTTTATTATGACACAGCTTGCTAATCAATTGCAGACGTATGTGTTGGCTTGTCCAGATCTCTGAGCTAATACTGTTAACGCTCTATTGATCTATAGGACGCAATGATAGGATACGCGTATCCTCCGGCGCTGTTGTTTTAGCAGGTATTGCTAAGATAAACATCCACAATACATTTCTGTTGATAGCATCTCTATCTTCACAGAGATCATGAGTAATTTACTCTCTTGTCTACTGTGGGTCTTAACGTGAAATCTTCCTCTATGTGAGGATCTTTTTTCACTGGGTAAATCGTGTCATCTTTATCACAACCAGCAAGGTCGCAACCTTCATGTATTCCGTTGTGTGGTCCGTATTGCATTGTAAGCACTGTACTGGACGAGCTTTGGACGCGATTTCTTACTATAGGAGATCCTCTTCTTCGCTATTCTATGCGACTAAAGTGGAGGCTCTTCCGTCGTGGTGTAGGGATCATTATGTTCATATGGTTGATCCCTCCATACTACGCATTGCTAGTTTTTAGTATACTTGTTTCACAAGATCTACTGCAGCCTGTTGTTATTTAGGTTATAGGTTTATGTTACCTCATACCTATGCACTCTACGATAGTTTACAATTGAGTCTTTTGTCTCTTTATCTAAGTCAGTTAGTAACTTTTTGATAAATAGACTTAGAATCTTTAGATTAAATTCCTATACGGATTTTAACTTCGGTTCTTATTTAGCTAAGTAATCATTTGAGCCTCTGGAAACAGTAGTTTTCAAATTCTGACCTTTTAGACAGTAATTCTGTTGGTTTCTCTTTTACTGTAGAGTCAGTGAGTTTCATGCACTATCGATGAATGATTTTCACTTTCATAGTTTCGGAATCAATACTTCCGTTACTATTTAGGTTGGATTGTTGCATAAGAGTTAGGCTCCTATTATCCGGAACCTATTATTTTAAGGTCCTTCCGTCTTCGTATGGGCATAGGCCTTTACTCTTTCCGGGTACAGTTTATGTATTTATAAACAGATATCTGTTTATTACAAGGGCGTAAGCTTCTTCTGTCTTTGATGTCTAGTAGAAGGACGTTACGCTCCATTTTATTGTTAATCGATTCTATTAACTAGCGTACTGCTTATGGTATATCATTGGCTTAGCAGTTGTGCTTAAGATTTCGGCTCTTGAAGTAAGAGTTCTTCTACTTCTTGGGCTTACATTAATAGTGTTGCTATTATAGATTTTTGTAGGCTGCTCATTGCGCTCAGCCATCCATTCATGAATTTTATCTCAGAAATATCGAGTCCATTTCTGGAGGCCTCTATTGTTAGGTCTATTATCTACTGCTCAGAATGTCATTCACTTAACAGTTGCTACTATAGCTAGGTAGGCTGTCTGTTTCGGCAGTGTCTCCGTTCGGCTGCCCTCTTCGCTCTGGGCTATTTGACCCAGGGCAAGAAAAAGGGGGGGGGGGGGAGGGTGTTCCCTTGGGTCACCTGTTTTTACTATGAAAACAAGGGGATATCTCCTCCGGAGTTAGTTATTCTGAGCTGTTATTGGGATGGTTGTTTAGTGAGAAGTTTAAGTTTATAAAATTCATTCAAGTCTTAGTTTTTAAAGTATAGCTTTTGAATATTGCATATGTCAACGGACATGATTATGCAATTCTCACACACTTTTAGGAGTATAAGAGTCTCTATTCTCTAGACTTACTTTATTATTGGCTTACTTTAAAAATTATTAGTATAAGGATTATTGGATATTAATAGAGTACATGGATGTATGAAGCTCAATTTTTGGAAGGTGTTGTATCTTTCTAATTTATCATAAATAAGAAAGATACATGTAAGGCCTATTACTTCTTTTCCCTACAGGGGATGACTCTATTTTATTTTATTGAGCGTATTCCATTTTGCTCTATGTCCTTGGCCCTCCAGCCTTTTTACTATTCAGCTATGTCTGGGTCATTGGTACAGTATAAAAATGTTAAAAAATTTATAGTAATTTATATATTTTTTATACTTACCAATGACCCAGACGGGGATGGCCCTCCCAGGAGTTGGGAACTCTTGCCTCCCCGCTGAGTACATAGCGCTTACCAGGCACTGGTTATTAGAATGATAAATGGCGCCAATTTCGGAACGTCCTTGACACTGCGCATGCGCAATGGGGGCGAGGTGTGGAGGGCCTTTCAGGACATGTTTTCTTTAGTTTTAGATGCAAATTTTGGGGATTGGGGGGCAAAATTTGTGTTTGGCCCTATATTTTAAGAGTTAGCACCAGCTATGTCTGGGTCATTGGTAAGTATAAAAAATATATAAATTACTATAAATTTTTTAACTTTCTCCTTAAGGGGTTACCTCTTTACTATATAGTTGAGCTTATTGGATTTCCCTCTATGTCCTAGACCCTCCAGCCTGTTTACTATTCAGCTAAGTCTGGGTCATTGGTACAGTATAAAAATGTTAAAAAATTTATAGTAATTTATATATTTTTTATACTTACCAATGACCCAGACGGGGATGGCCCTCCCTGGAGTTGGGAACTCTTGCCTCCCCGCTGAGTACATAGCGCTGACCAGGCACTGCCAGTAAGAATGATAATTGGCGCCAATTTCGGGACGTCTGCGTCACTGCGCATGCGCAGTAGAGGCGTAGTATGGAGGTCCTTTAGGACATGATTTCTTTTTGTTTTGGATGCAAATTTTGGGGATTGGGGGGCAAAATTTGTGTTTGGCCCTGGTTTTGTTAGAGTTAGCACCAGCTAAGTCTGGGTCATTGGTAAGTATAAAAAATATATAAATTACTATAAATTTTTTAACTTTCAAGGTATTTTTCATCAGATCTCGTCATAGCTGCCTCGGGGGCTCAGTGGTAGACTGTTGGACTTCTATGCTAGATGTCCAGAGTTTAATCCCCGTCCGGGACGACCCGCATGGTATCTTTGGGCAAGTCACTTTATCCCGGTTGCCTACATTTGGGCACGATGATGCTGTGTACTAAGGCGTGCTGCACGTCAATGGTGCACATGTCTTCAGCTGGTGTAACCCTGCTTGAGCAGAGTTCAGAGTTAGAATTTTGAGGAGCTGACAGTTTCTTGTTGATGCTTTGTGGTTCTCTGAGGGAACTCCGGCTTCCTCCACCCGTAAAACTGTCATGGTCACGATAAGCCATTGTGCATAAATATGGGACCTTAAACACCAATAAAAAAATAAATAGGGGGGCATGGTGGCATTGTGTACTAAGGTGTAGTGCATGTCAGTGGTGCTCTTGTCTTCAACCAATGCTAAAACTGCTTGTGTGGAGTTAGTATGTTGGGGAGTCTGCCAGTTGCTTGTCATTGTTCAGTGGTTCTCTCCAGGTACTCTGGCTTCCTCCACCCATACAACTATCCGTCACGAGTTGACACTGGGTGTCAAAAATGTTGGTAAACCCCAATAAATAAATAAATTGCAGTGAGAAGTGAAATCCTGTCCTGGGCAGAAATATCTGCCAGCAGCATACAAGGGGTCAATAATTGTACTCTGAAAGCAATTCGTGGAGGGCAAATTCTGTGAAATGGCCATAGGTATTTATTTATTTATTTATAGGGTGATTAAAGTCACATATTTCTGCACAATTGCTAATCATGACAAGGCCATAGGTATAAATAGTTTACTAAATTTGACTTGATACAGTAGAATCCTCTTAATTGAATATCCATTTTGCCAGTGAAAATTATTCAATTAACAAGAATATACAATTAACAGGGATTTGGTCAGTTTCCTGTGTTCTGGAGGTAAACTGAGCATTTATTTCGTTATATCTTGTTTGACAGACCTCATTGAGCTCTGTCAAACAAGATATAATAGAATAAATGCCTGTATTGGATGTAGTGAGGCCAAAAAGTTTGATAAATAAGAGGAATTTGGTGTGTGTCACAGTAATTTTTTCGACATATTACAAAAATTTATATACAATTAACAGGAGTTTACTCTACAACCCATATGCAATTAAAAGATCAATTTTGTACTGAAGATATGGTAAATGGTTTTGTGTTTGAAAATTATATTCAATTAATAGGGATATTAAGAGATATCCAATTAAGTGGGCTCCACTATACTAGTGTTCTCATCTAGGTTCATCAGAGGTGTTAAAAGTCATCTTAACCCTTTACCCAGTGAATAGACCGCATCTGCCCGCGTAATATGCAAATTCAGCAGCTGAAAAAATATTATTTTTCGAAAAATTTCAACAAAACCATATCATGTGACCCCTCTTTGGAAAGAGCTCATCGAGCTCATTCCAAAGAGGGGTCACATGATATGGTTTTGTTGAAATTTTTTGAAAAAATTTTAAAAATAATATTTAAAATAAGAAATTTTGTTATCGTCTGCGTTGGGTAAAGGGTTAAACAGCAATAAATGAATTAATTATAGAGCCTTGATTGTTGCTTCCAGGCTTGAAACCTCTAACTTGAGCTTTTGATGTTGAAGTTTATTTTTTAAAGATCATACTTTGACTGAGCTCTTGTTTCTTTGATCTATAGTGCATGTCTGTTTTTGATTGCGTCAAAAAAGCTTTTGAAGTTATGATTGTGAAACCATTAATACCATGCTCAACAAAATTATTTACTCTTAAACCTGGAGGGACTAATTCTGACGTCAGTGTTTTTTTGTTTTTTATTGGGGTTTTGTGACACTTTCAACAGGAACGGTCAGAGAGTTTTATGGGTGGAAGAAGTCAGAGTACCTGGAGAGAACAACAGAGCAGGTGTGATCAACTGTCTCTGCTTGAGCAGGGGTGATCAACTGTCTCTGCTTGAGCAGGTACTGCTTGAGCAGGGTTAGTAGTGTTTGAAGACAAGTGCACCATTGAGGTGTAGTATGCCTTAGTACACAGAGTTGCTGTGCTGCTGTGTTGCCATACAGGCTATTAATTGGTAGAGTGCCAAATTATTTTTGGCCTTCAAAATTTGTTCACATATCTTTGCATTATGGCACTCTCCCATAAATTGTAAGAAGACAAGTCCTTACAGACTAAATAATATCACTTCAAAGATAATACGGAGCACATCCTCTGAGTATGAAGCCTTCAAGTTGTAGCACCTTCACCTCAGAATAAAGCCCAAATATGGGCTACCAGCACTTTACCAGTTAAGTGTCAATGGTCCACATGTGGGCATAGTGGCGCTATGTACTAAGGTGTACAGCATGTCAATGTTGTAATGCATAATTTGTGACAAATCCATACAGATTCAATAATTTCATTTCAAAACTAAAGAGAGCCCTCTTCAATAGTGTGTTACATCACAGCAGTTCATGATCAGACTGATAAGGACACAAATTCTATCATTGTTTTAAAGTAGATCAAGGGTAATTCAGGTATTGATATAGCCAAAAAAAAAAAAAAAATGATTTCCCAATTTCTTTTCAGGCAAACAGTTACCAAGATGAAACAACTGTTTGAACAATTTGTACAGGTCTGTTCAGAGGCAGGTTATTCGTAGAGAAGTGCAGTCAACTTGAGCATGTTTTTACCTCACCTGACTAAATAGAGTGAGCCACACTGATCATTTCTTGGATGGTCATCCGTTCGCCTTCTTCCATGTTTGTCAGCCATGGTAAAGGATGTGTTTGAGTCTATAAAGCTGTAGGATTATCACTGAAACTCACTACAAATGCAGAGTGGCTTTGCTCATTTCATTGTAGATAGTATTATATGCAGGCATACTGTGCAGGGATGAGATTTTTCCGCAAATTCACTGACTTCAGCAAATTCATGCCCCAAATTCTGAAAAAAAATTTCTATAAATTTGCAGGAATTAAATATCTCTCAATGAACAGGTTCACAGTGTTCTTGGATTTTTAGCTCACCTGACTGAAAGTCAGGGGGAGCTCAAGTGATCACTTTCTGTCCGTCCGTCTGCCGTGAACTTTACATTATCGACTTATCCTCTCAAACACCTGGGCCAAATTGAACCAGATTTGATATGCATGGCCCTTATCATATGTCAATTTAAGTTTGTTTAAATAACATTGCCACACTCCTTAGGGTGGGAGTGGGGGAAAATGCTCCAAAATTTTAGAAAAATCTCCTTCTCATGAACCAATGGGTACAATGATTTGATATTTAGTATGAACTGATATTTCCTTCTGAGGTGTAAAATCAATTTTGTGCAAACGAAGTTCGTGAAGCAATACTTGCCTTCGTAATTGGAGGGGCAAGATTTTGGGCCCTGCCCAAAATTTCTATTTGCTAAACCGATGGTCCGATTTGAATGAAATTCGATATGTGGTATTATTGGGTCAGAAGTACTTGATTTATGCTAAAAAACAATTTCCATGTTCCCCGTGGGAACCCCAGAAACTGAAAATAGGAAATATTTTCAAACGCTCATATTTACCAAACCACACGGAACAGAGAAATGTTATTTGTTATGAAGCATCCTTAGGACCAGTAGAATCGAATGATAAAAAAAAATTGCCAATGGTTTTGTTAGTGTGTTCTGAGTCAGTATATTTGCAAATATTGAAAAAAAAATTTCTCCAGAACCACAGATCAGAATCTTCTGATATTTGGCATACAGCATCCATAGGGGCGTCAGATACAAGTGTGTTCAATTTAAGCTCCTCGGTTCGTATTTGGGCTCAATACAGGAGCCCAAATCTTAATTTAGGGCAGTGTGGGAAATAAGCTTTAAAATTCTTCTTCTTCAGAACCGCTGGTCAGAATGTTTTAATATTTGGTAAACATCATTGTTACAAGGGTCAGATTCAAATTTGTTCGCATCAAGTCTCTCAGTAAATATTTGGGTTTCCCATGGGAGTCCAAATTTTAAATCCTGTCATATTTGGTATACAGCATCTCTAGGCAGGTCTGATTCATGTTTGTTCAAATCAAGTTTTGGGGTTAATATTTGGGCCCTCTATGGGGGCCCGAATTTTACCTTAGTACAATATGGGGAAATTTCTTTAAAAAAATTCTTCAGATTCACCAGTCAGAATCCTTTCATATTTGGTATATAATACCTCTAGGAGGGTCAGATTGGTATTTGTTCATCTCTTTAACTTAGTGCAATGTGAGGGAATTTCTTTAAAAATCTTCTGCAGAGCTATCAATTAGAATCTTTGGATATTTGGTATACAACATCTCTATGGGGGTGAGATTCAAGTTTGTTCAAATCAAGTCCCTGGGTTAATATTTGGGCTAACTATGGGAGCCTGAATTTTTCCTTCTTGCAATATGAGGAAATTTCTTTAATTTTTTTTTTCAGCTCCACCAATCAGAATACTTTCATATTTGGTATGCAACATCTTTAGGGGACTTAGATTCAAATCGAGGTCCCTGGGTTAATATTTGGGCTCTCTATTGGCACCCAAAGTTTAACTTAGTGCAATATGAGGAAATTTCTTTAAAAATTTTTTTTCTTCAAATCCACCTATCAGAATCCTTTCATATTTGGTATACAACATCTCGGGAGGGGGGGGGGGGGGGAGTTTGAAGAAAGTCCCTCATATGGCACTAAGTTAAAATTCAGGGTCCCATTGGGATCCCAAATATTAACTCAGGGACTCGATTTGAACACAGCTATTTAATTTTCAAAATGTCAACTGAATTTTTATCCCCCACACCCCCTTCCCCGCGAAATTTAAATTTTGGAGGGATATAGCCGTGGCGCCATATGTCCGTCAGTCTGTCTGTCTATCTAAAGACAGACTTGGTTTCCGCTCTCTAAAATTCTGCTTGGCTGACTGAGAACAAACTTGGCATGTGTGTTAGGTATGATGAGAGGAAGAACCTTTTTTATTTTGGAATCATTGTGCCAAAGGTTAAGGTCACAGAGACCTTGAACTTTAATTTTCATCAGTGTTGATTTCTTCTCTGTTAGTAAAGTTCTGCTTAGCTGACTGAAGCCAAACTTGGCTTGTGGGTGAGGCATTATGAGAGGAAGAACCCTATTCATTTTGGGATCATTGTGCCAAAGGTCAAGGTCACAGTGACCTGGAACTTCAATTTTTAACAGTATTGGTTTCCGCTATGTAATTAAAGTTCTGCTTTGCCAACTGAAACCCACCTAGGCATGATGAGGGGAAGAACCCTATTTATTTTGAGGTCATTGCACCAAAGGTCAAGTATGGATGTCATTGGAACCCAACCCGCTCATTGTGCCAGCTTCAATGACATCCATATTTGTACAATTTTATTGACAAAGTGGCAGGATATTTCAGGTTATGTTAGTCTTGTACTGGTTAATTTGCTGCCGCCATGTTAGGTAAAGGCTGTGGGGGCACTGTGGCACTGTGTACTAAGGTGTAATGCATGTCAATGGTGCACTTGTCTTCAACCAATGCTTGTTGAGGATATAGTTTATGTTTTACCCTTAATTGAATGGCAGTCACAACTGACCGAGTATCGACACTGCAATTGATTGATAACCTGAGCTGCACGTATTGAAGGCTTGGTTCTCATCGAAATATAATCTGTAAGCCCTGCTTTGCTCATCAATTCTGGTTTGCTGGAAAACAACAATCTTAACTATTACAAATTCATATCATACCCAAGCCTGGAAATAAGTAATCTGTCATTTGCAGAATGCCGTCCCCAGAGGGTGAATTTGCTGATTCTATCCAATACAGTGGACCAATTGATCCTTTGGGTACCTCTTTCTGTTTAAGCTTGAGACCTTGATTCAGATTAAGATTCACAGAGGGTAAATTTAGTGATTGTACCTTGCTATTCAGGGTAGCATCATGAAATGTACCCTCTGGGGACCTCATTCTGCAGATGACAGTCAGCATATTTCCAGGCTTGATCAAACCCATCTGAAATGAGGCTCACATGTACCAAATTTTGTATGCAAACTTTATGCAAAATGTAATACAAACTTGAGTGTCTCTTCATTGATCTCTATGGACATACATTACAGTTTTAATAATGCTGTACTCTTCAAGTATAATCCATCTATTAATGAATATTTTGTTGAATACAGTCACTGAAATACAGTGGATCGCTGATACTGAAAGCTGTTTGAAATGAAGTTTAATTATACCCCCATTTTCTTAAAAAATACTGGATTACATGCGTCCACCCATGTGTCCATTCATCTGTCCATCCGTATGTGAGTCCATCCGGGAAATTTCATAACTTAAGTAAATTATTATTTTCTATAATATTTGTTGGTCATAGGTATGCCCACAATGCCCACACTAGTTTTTTTTTTTTTTTTTATTACTTGTTGACTTAGAAATTGTAGAAAATAGACATTATTTGTCTGTTCAGCCTGTATTTCAGGTATGGGTTATCGGATTTTAGTGAAATATGTCATGCAGTTTGCCTTTGACAAAGGCTTGTGCCTTATTGCATAAAACTTCCAAACACCAAACAATTTACCATCCCTTTTGACTTAGAATGGAAATTGTTGAAAATGTTCGGAGAAAATGGGGGGGAGGGTTATAATGGATTGCGTCCGTCCATCTGTGCATCCGTCCATCAGTCCGTACGAGAATATTCATAAATAATATTTGTTGGTCATAGATATGCCCATACTAGACGGTACACACGTGGGGGTATACACCGGACGAAAGTCCAGTTTTTGTTTATATCTCCCAATGTCTGATATTGATATGCTTTGGAAATTTCCAGTTTCAGCTGTCGTTACGATGATTTGTTATTTTGTTAGTTTAACTTAAATCTCCCAACGTTTGATATTGATATGCTTTGGGAATTTCCAGTTTTGGTTGTCGTTTTGATTATTTCTTCTTTGGTTATTATTTTAGGCTTAAAAAAAATAAAAATCTGTTTCTCAGGCACTCCCGCATGGTCCTTTTGTCTGCCACTTGCTCTCTTTTTATAAGCAATGTAAACTTAAAAAAAAAAAAAATTAAATGGTTTAGGTCTATTTTACCCAAGATAAAAATTTATAAATTTGTTCCTTGAGTGCAAGAAGGCTTTGCAGTGCCAAAGCATTGCAAAGCCTTCTTGCACTCAAGGGACGAAATATGCAGCCACTCATGCTATTCCGTAGATTAAGAGGTCTAAAACATAAACCAAGAACATGAACTTTTGATGGCTAAGAAATAATTATAGAAATAAAAATAAAATAAAAAATCGCTCGCCCGCATGCAGTTTTACAAATAATGGCCTGAGAAACAGAAGATCTACTTTGTGTGGCCTTACAATAAGTATGTATTGAAATTGTTATTACTTGAATGCATCATGCATCAGGTTCCTATGATACTTATTCTGTGTGCTCCAACAGCAGTATACAAGTGCATGCATGATTATGAATTGATTGTGTTACTATTTACAGAAAATTATAAACTTCTGAAAGGCATTTCTAACAGGCTGTACACATTTCTATATACAGTACAGTTATAATTGGTCATAATCCACATGTGGTCAGTAATGTCTATGCGTGCATTTTACCAGCTAATAAGTCTCATCATAAGCAGAATTTTAATTATTGAAGCACCAGGCTGCTCCATGAATTAAATTTTTGATGATTGTTCCTATAATTAGTGTTTTGAATCTAATATTATTACATCCAAGGAAGTATTGCTCACCCACAGAAAGTGACCAGTCCACGGAGGCATACTGTACAGTTAAAACTAGAAATCCTGACACGAACTGTGCACTTATCTGGGCTTAATTGCACGCAATTGCCATATCGAATGGCATCCAAAGCATGGCAGGTTCTCTTGGTTACTCATAGCAAACACAGACAATGTTTCTGCCAATGGACCTCCGGGTTACCCGGAGGTCCATTGGCTGAAACATTGCTTGTGCACAGGCCTATGTACAGAATTTGATTGTCTTACTATGGTCATAACGCGTAGATTAACGTGAAAATCGACGTGCTATTTGTGCAAATTTCATGACGGACTTCTAGTTTTAACTGTATGAAAGGGAAAGAACACTTCGGAAAAGTATAATTATAGAATTATGTGACTACATTGCTTTTATGTTTCTATATCTGAATCATTCGATGTATTCAAGTTGCAGTATATGCAGTCTTTTGGGAATTTTGAACAAACATGGTCATTAAGTTTAATTCGGGATCAGGAAATTTCAAGGCAGCTAAATACAGTTTCAACCAAAAGTACCAGCATTTTATGAGTATGAAAATGAAATCTGAAATTAAAATATAAGTTAACCCTTTACCCAATGAATTGGCCACATCCGCCTGCGTAATATGCAAATTCAACAGCTGAAAAAAAATTATTTTCAAACAATTTCAATAAAACCATATCATGTGACCCATCTTTGGAATGAGCTCATCGAGCTCATTCCAATGAGGGGTAATATGGTATGGTTTTGTTGAAATTTTTTTTTTTAAATATATTTAAAATAATAAATTTTGATATCTTCTGTGTTGGATAAAGGGACAAGCTTGAAAAAAAAAAAGTAAAAATCTGTTTCTCAGGCCCTCTCCCATGGTCCTTTTGGCTGCAGCATATTCTCTATGACCAATGCAAACTTAAAAAGATAAAAATTAAAAGGTTTATGTCTGATATTTTACCCAAGTTAATAAAATTGATAAATTTGTCCCTAGAGTGCAACATGCTTTAGCATTGCAAAGTCTTTGCACTCGAGGAAGGATCACCATACCCGTGCTATTCTGTAGCTTATGAGGCCTAAAACATAAAACAAACCAAGAACCTGAACTTTTGGTGGCAAAGAAATAATTACAAAAATAAAAATAAAAAACCACCCACCCACATGCAATTTTATAGAAAAATGTCCGGAGAAACAGATCTACTTTGTGGGACCTATGATACATTTTGTACATAAACATAATTGTAATAATATACATACAGTGGAGCCCCCTTAATTGGATACCTATTAACTGAATAACCCTGTTAATTGAATACAAATTCCTATCACAAAATCATTTACCATACCTCCAGTACAAATTTGACCTGTTAATTGAATATAGGTTAAAGAGTACACTCCTGTTAATTGAATAAACAATTGTGTAACCTGTTGAGAAATTACCTGACTCTCCCCAGTTTTTCTTTGTTTATAGACCTATTTGGCCTCAGTACATCCAATACAGGCATTTAATCTAGTAT
This sequence comes from Pictodentalium vernedei, assembly GCA_031216915.1. Classification (NCBI taxonomy): domain Eukaryota; kingdom Metazoa; phylum Mollusca; class Scaphopoda; order Dentaliida; family Dentaliidae; genus Pictodentalium; species Pictodentalium vernedei. The sequence goes on from CM062297.1 coordinate 845,890,455, forward strand.
ATCTTGTTTCACAGAGTTCATGGAGCTCTGTCAAACAAGATATAATAGAATAAATGCTAAGTTTATCTCTAGAATACAGGAAAGTGACACAATCCCTATTAATTGAATACTCCTGTTAATTGAATAATTTTCATTGGCAAAGTGGCTGTTCAGTTAACAGGGTTCCACTGTATAACAGGTTGCCTCTACATACCTTAGAACGTTTGTTTTTAACAAAGTGGTTAAGTGACTGCACTTGAGAACATGGTGGCTCAGTGATTAGATTTATTTCATTTGAAACTAGAAGTCCTGTCACAATTGGCGCAGAAAATGCTCGTTAGTTAATGCACTCTTTAATGCACAAGAATGAAGTAGTCTAAATATACAATCGCGCTTGTGCTGGGCAATGAAAAATGTTATGTGCTTATAGCAGGATCGGTAGTGAAATCACAATCTGAACTTATCAAACAGAAAGAAAATATTGAGACTGCAGTATGTGGAGGGTGGATTACCGGTATGACTAAATTGCAGTGGGATAGATTTTTTACTTAGTAAATATTTACAATTTCTGAGGACAAAACACAAGAAGCACTTGCAAACTTCCATCACATGGACCATCAGTGGAGAATATATGGTGCTGTAATTAAGTAGTAATTCACTCTCTTCATTAGCTCAACTTTGGCGAAGCCAAATTTGAGCTTATGCCATGGCCCGTCGTCCATCTGTCCGTCTGTCCATCTGTCTGTCTGGCCGTTTGTCCGTCTGTCCATCAACAATTGGATACGGCTCGGGCTAAAACTCCTTGGGTACCTTTGTTATCACTGTGGGACGAGAACGAGTGTTTTGGGGTCCGGTCCAAAATTCAAGATGGTCGATGGCAGCCATTTTGTACAAAATTTGGTGCAATCAGATTTTTGCACAGAACTTCCATATGAAAGCGCTGATTTGAATAATTTTTTGTGTGAATGTTTGGTACCCTGGGATACATCAATATAATACAGGTTTTTTTCTCGTGCAGAAATTATGCAAATCAGATGAACTTTGATTTTTTCAGTGCTACTTACACACAGTAAGTACACATGTCAATACGGCTCGGGCTGGAGTCTGTATTTATGAACCGATCTTCACGAAACGTCTTGGGTACTTTTGTTATCACCTTGGGACGAGAACGAGTGTTTCTGAGTGCGATCCAAAATTCAAACTGGCTGCCAGTGGCCATTTTGTTCCAAAATTAGTTCTAATCATTTTTTTGTACACAACTTCCATACGGCTCAGGCTAGAGGCCGTATTTATGAACCGATCTTTACGAAACTTCTTGGGTACCTTTGTTATTACCGTGGGATGAGAACACGAGTGTTTTTGGGTGTGGTCCAAAATTCAAGATGGCCACCAGCAGTCATTTTGTACCAAAATTAGTGCAATCAGTCTTTTGTACAGAACTTCTGTATGAAAGTTCTGATTTGAATAAATTTTTGTATGAATATTTAGTAACATGGAATACATCACATATAGTACGGGTTTTTTTCTCGTACAGAAATTATGCAAATTAGATGAACTTTGATTTATTCAGTGCTACTTATACACTGTAAGTGCACATGTTAATACGGCTTGGGCTAGAGGCTGTATTTATGAACCGATCTTCACAAAACTTCTTGGGTACCTTTGTTATCACCTTGGGACGAGAACGAGTGTTTCTGGGTGCGGTCCAAAATTCAAGATGGCTGCCAGTGGCCATTTTGTACCAAAATTAGGTCCAATCAGTTTTTGTCACAACTTCTACACAGCTCATATTTGTGAACTGATCTTCACGAAACTTCTTGGGTACCTTTGTTTTCACCTTGGGACAGGAATGAGTGTGTTTTGGGGTGCCTTTGTTATCACTGTGCAATGAGAACAAATATTTTGGGGTTCAGCCAGACCCACTCTGGGACTCCAAGATTTTTTTCTAGTTTAGCATCTGACTGTCACCCACCTTTACAATACTTTACCTATACATTTGTTACAGGCAACGGTCAGTATTTATGTACAGACCGTTACAATACTTTATATGTACCTTTGTTATCAGGTCATTACCTAGATGTTTGTCAACGCTGTGTCACATACTATACATGTACATGTCTTGACAAGTTGAGCTACAGTGTCATTGACACTTTCATTTTGTATATGGAGTCAAACATTTTTACATTATTACATGTACATTTATCCCAGTAGATGTTAGGAATGATGTGAATGATCTCTATTTACTAGTAAAGAATTGTACAGAGTTGGGTACGCAGTTTTTCTACAGGAATTGAGTTACACTAATGGTGCAGTTTGACAGTTACAAAAGTGCAATTACTCAGCGTGCTATTACTTCAAAATAGAGCACAGTACAGTGACAGGACTTCTATTTTCAACTGTAAACCGAAAGGTCCATGGTTCAGTCTTGACTAGCAGTAATTCGTTGTGTCCTTGGGCAAGACACTCGATCTGGATTGCTCATGCTGGGGCATGGTCCTCCTATAGGAACCCGGCAAGGCAGAAAATAAGCAGACTGACAAATATGGCATGTAGTATTATTGGGTCATAAGTACTTGACTCATGCAAAAAAAAAAAAAAATTCCTGCATCCCAATGGGAACCCCAGGAGCTGAAAATAGAAATATTTTCAAACACCCATATTTCCCAAACCACGTGGAACAGAGAACTGTTATTTGGTATGAATCATCCTTAGGACCAGTAGAATTGAATGCTGAAGAAAAATTGCCATCAGTTATGTTTGGGTGTTCTGTAGAGGGTATAAAACAAATGCTGAGTCAGCATATTTACAAACATTTAAAAAACTCTTTTCTCCACAACCAATGGTCAGAATCTTTTGATATTCAGTATACAGCATCCATGGGGGGGGGGAAGGGGGGGGGGGGGTCAGATACAAGTTCATTAAAATAAAGCCCATTGGTTCATATTTAGGCTCAATACAGGAGTCTGAATTTTTAACTCAATATGGGGAATATTCTTTAAAAATCTTCTTCTTCAGAACCACCAGTCAGAATCTTTTAATGTTTGGTATACATCATTGTTATGAGGGTCAGATTCAAGATTGTTCAAACCAAGTCCCTAAGTTATATCCTATGGAAGCCCAAATTTTAACTTTGTTCAATATGGGGGATAATTTTTAAATATCTTCTTCTTCAGATCCACCTGTCAGAATGCTTTCATATTTGGTATACATCATCTCTAGGGAGGTCCGATTCAAGTTTGTTCAATTCGAGTGTCTGGGTTAATATTTGGTCTCCATATGGGAACCTGAAATTTAACTTAGTACAATATGAGGGAATTTCTTCAAGAATCTACTTCAGATTCACCTGTGAGAATCCTTTCATATTTGGTTTACAACATCTCCTTTGGAGTCACATTCAAGTTTGTTCAAATTGGTTCCCTGGGTGAGTATTTGGGCTCCCTATGGTAGCCTGAATTTTAATGCAGTATGAGGAAATTTCTTTCAAAATCTTCTTCAGATCCACTAGTCAGAATACTTTCATATTTGGTATACAACGTCTCTAGGGGGGTCAGATTTAAATTTGTTCAAATCGAGTCCAGAGGTTAATATTTGGGCTCACTATGGTAGCCCAAATTTTAACTTAATGCAATATGAAGAAATTTCTTTAAACATTTTCTTCTTCAGATCCAACAGTCAGAATACTTTCATATTTGGTATACAACATCTCTAGGGAGGTCAGATTCAACTTTGCTCAAATCGAGAGCCTGGGTTAATATTTGGGCTCCCCATGGGAGCCAGAATTGGCCATGTAGCTGAAGAATTAGAAATTTTGTATTAAGTACCCTCTAGAGGTGTGTAACTAAGATTAATCCACTTCGGTTGTATCAAGGGGCTTCATAGGGGAGCTCCACATTTTACATTATGATCAACTGAAGAAAAGGCATGATGCTCAGACTATTTTTGTCACTCCTGAGGGGCTCAAGGATTGACAGTGTATCCTATGGAGATGGATTGTTTAATGTAGACTCATTCTTGGACTCTGTTCAAGGTGAGTGCTTCAGGCCCCATGGGGCCTCTTGTGTTAGAAAGTCTTCCTTGTGGCTGGGCACAGGAGCACCTGTTGTGTTGCAACCAAGTTTTCACAAGAGCATGTATTGTGTTGCAACCAAACTTTCACAGGAGCACCTGTTGTGTTGCAACCAAGTTTTCACAGAAGCATGTGTTGAGTTGCAAGCAAACTTTCGCAGGAGCACCTGTTGTGTTGCAACCAAGTTTTTCAAAGAAGTACATCACTAGTGTTACCACTATCGGATGCCAGTTTAGCCAGTTGCTCTGAAAATGTTGATTTGGCACAAAAAATCTTTTTGTTTGCTAAACGTTTTGCACCAAAACAGTTTCTTTCTCTTGTGAAAGAAAGACATTGCAGTAGTGAAGAGCATAATTGATGATGACACAAACTAAAATCTGTTATTACTTCTTTTGTCAAAGAGGTGTTGGAAATTGTTTTGGACAATTGGATATTTCCACGGATGCAATAACATTAGTTTCCATACATTAATTACAGGAATAACCATCAAAAATTTAATTACAGCCCTGTGCTTCATTAATAAAAATTTTGCTGATCATGATTTTTATTATCTGGTAAATACATGTGTGGACATCACTGCCCACGTGTGGATTTCGACCAGTCCACGGTGACTGTACCGTACCATTGAATTAGTCAATTAATCTGTTGTTATCTAAGTTCGACAACGGGTTTTATGTACCAATATTCACCCTAACCATGAATTGTATCGGTGGCATAGATATAACTTAGGTGACTCCCTTTTTGCCTGCCATAGATTTCGGCAGAATTTTTGTGTTCTACCAGATTTTTTCCGTGACCAGTTGTCCAGTCACTCTTGAAATAATTGCCACTTCATTTTTCAAAACCTGTTTTATTTATCTGGATCAGACAGCGAAGTACACACCTCCCCTCCCACTAACCTTTTTGCATCAGAACACTTTGTTTGGCTCTAAAATATCCAGAATGGCTAAAAATGTGGCACCAGACCGTTTTGGTCCTGCATGAACACTGGACATCACATGGGCACACCAAGAAGTGTATTGGTGCTTGATTACTATGGTTGCAATTAGCAGTTGATAAAATTTTATCTTTCGGGTATTTTGAAAATGTTGAAATGTTATGCATTAAAGAGAATATTTTATATTTTTTCAGTCAGGAAAAAAGAAAGTCAACAAGTGACATCTGTAACTTCCCACTGCTTACAAGAAAGTAATGGAAAGAGGTCAACAGTTTTCCAACTAAGCTACCAGAACAGTGTTTCATTTTCTGCTTCGCATCAATTATGTTGAACACTTCCATTTTTTATAGCATTTACAGGTGTTGAGCATGTGAAGAAGCAAACAAAATATCCTGCTGTGATTGATAAAATGAAAAGTCCAACCAGACAGACATTGGGACCAGTTCAGATACTTGTGTTTTTTATCACTTATTGTCTCAGAAGTAACACCAACCGCTTTGATTGTCCCAGCATGGAAGCCTATCACTATTGAGTAATTTATAAAACATTTGTTACCCAAAGATGTGAGGGGTGCGGATAATAACCAGAAGCAGATGACACTGGCAAAAGGTTCTTAAATGACTAAAAATCTCATTTTTTTCCTAAAAAACATAACTTATGAACCCCTCATTGTAACAAGCCCAATGGTCTTGCTCCAGTAAGGGGTCAAACTCTATATTTCCCAGGTAAACATTGGAAATACAGTACGTGGTGAGTGTATTATCACTAAATCACCCGCAGGGTGGAGATTCCACCCAAGCAATAATTGCAAATTTGTTGCAAAGCATACCCAGCACCAGCAAAGTTTCAGCCAATGGACCTCTGGGTTAAACCCGGAGGTCCATTGGCTGAAACATTGCTTGTGTGTTTTGTCGATATATATAAAATTTGAAAGTTGTAGCTTGGGTGATAACTCCACTCTGCAGGTGATTTAGTTACAATCCACTCTCCATGTACTGTACAATAAAATTTCAATGGCAATTTGGGGAAATAGCCTGTCAGTTTTAGCTGTAAAGTTAGGTAAATGGTAAACAAAATTGAAAACATTTTTGATTTCTTATTCTTTTACCTGGGGTCATTGATAATCTTTGAAGTCTTTTGAAACATCTTTTGAAAATTCATGAGTTAACCCTTTTATTTAACCCTATCTGTGTCACCACGGCCGCTTTGAGCCCTTTTTATCGGTTTCTATGTCTATCTCATTAACTTTACATCCCTGTTCCTCCTGATGCCATTCTCTCTTTATTTGTCTCTGTCTCTCAGTCTGTCTGTCTGTTAGTCTCTCTCTTTCTCTCTCTCTCTCTCTCTCTCTCTCACTCTCTCTCTCTCTCCAGACAGACAGACAGAGAGAGTTCCACCTGTAAACAACAAAAGAAGAAATATGACCTATGAACTCATGGATGGGAGAGAGAGAGAGAGAGATCAGAGAGACAGAAACAGACAAAGACAGTTCGAATTGACCACGGTGACAAGAGACAGGGTCAGCGAATTTTGATAACTGTTCATTGGGTAAACTGTTTATCCTTTACCTAATGGATCGCTCATATTTCCCAGCATAATTTACAAATTGAGAAGTTATAAAAACTAGTTTTCAAAAAATTTTGACAAAAGCATATAATGTGATCCCTCATTGGAATGAGCTTATTCCAATGAGGGGATCACATGCTATGGCTTTCTTGAAATTTTTTGAAAAATGTTTTCAAAAAAATTAATATAATGCAATTTGATATTGTGTGTAAAGAGTCAACCAAAAAAAAGTCATTGAATGACCTTGAATTTATCTTCTTGGAACTGTAGACATATGCTGTTTTAAGCATCCTAATGTACATATCGTCTCAAACAGTGTTTCATGGGTTTATCTTGATGGAACATGGAAGCACATTAGATCGCTCCCTGTTATTGTCACTGACAGGTTATCTTTTCTCTGTCCTTTTTGACATGATATGTTTCAGGATATCCCTTATCAGAAATCTCTAAAAAAAATGGCGACCATGACTGCCTCTATCCTTGTAGTTAGTGTACAGCTCCCAATTTTTTTTTGCAATATGAAACTCTGGATAAGTCCTATGAATCATCAGAGTGGGTACAATAGATGATTTATGTACTGTGAAGTAAATACACAGAATGACACATGCTTGTGAATGGGTTAATTGATTCGGCACAAGGTCCAGTGTGGAAGGATAAAATGAGAGGCTTGCAGGCCTAGAGTTTTATCCTTCCCCAATGGCACAAGTGCCATATCGATCAACCCATTCACATGCATGTGTCATTCTGTGTTTATTACATGCCTTCACATCTATAAAAGCAATTATTAGAAGGACACTCAGCAATTCATTTGACAAACTATCAACACAAAGAACACATTTTATCGCCAACCAAATTTATGAGGGGAACCCGTTACTATTTCACCCCCTGAGTTCCAATGTGTTCTTTGTGCCTACTGGCACATAGAACACATTAGAACTCAGGGGATGATTTTTAGCTATTGCCAGGGATTCAAATTGTAATTGCAGTGTACGATTTGTAGAAAAGTCCAGTGAAATTTTGCTTCTATTTAAAAATAGTTTGTCAACGATTTTCCATTCCGCACACGTGTGCAGAACGGATTTTCATTTTCCGCATGGTTTAGTGTTGCTGTAAATGGGGATTTCAAAGACAGGCATGTAATAAATATGTCTCATACTTCAGTACCATTCTTGCGTTGTTGACCTTATGAAAATGTTTTTTGAGGGTTGTCAACTGTTTTAGTGCCAAGACTGTTTTGATTGGCCAAAAATACACCAACTATTTGTCTTGAGGGTTTTCTACGTGACCAGATTCCAGGGAAACTGCTTTCTTTCGGTGTTGTCTGATAAAGTGAACAGTTAAAAGTAGGAGTCCTGTCACGAACTGTGTGCTTATCCTGAGATAATTTTACTTGGGAATTATGTGAAATTTCCCCATGGAATGGGATCCACAGCACAATAGATTGTTTTTCGTACTGATAGCAAGCGCAAACGTTTCAATCAATGGACTTCCAGGTTAAACCCATAGGTCCATTGACTGAAACATTGCTTGTGCATTGGGCATGTGTACTGAATTTGATAGTCTTACTCTCGTCATAGCATCAAAACACAGAGTGGCATGCTATTTGTGGGCAATGTTTGACAGGACTTCTAGTTTTAGCTTTAGTGCTCTATACTTGGGCACTATACCCGACCAGACCATACAATAGGAGAATGGTTCCTGGGTAGAGAGGTGCATGATAGGTCAAGCTTTAAATAAATCTTGTTTTTAAGAAATACAAGTGAATAAATTTGTTGCAATAAACTCTCAAAATTAGGCTTTATTCAGTTTTAGTATACGTCTGTACAAAGGGAAAAAAATGTTGTTACAATGGAACCCTGTTAATTGAATATCCACTTTGCCAATGAGAATTATTCAATTAACAGGGATTGTGTCATTTTCCTGTATTCTAGAGATAAACTTAGCTTTTATTCTATTATATCTTGTTTGACAGCTCCATGAGCTCTGTCAAACAAAATATAATAGATTAAACGCCTGTATTGGATGTATGGAGGCCAAATAGGTCTATAAACAAAGGAAAACTGGGGACTGTCAGGGTAATTTCGGGAAGATGTATTAACACTTCTGCAATTTCTCTGTGTTTCCCCAGAAAACAATAGCCACTAATAAATTAAAAACCAGTCCTGTTATAAGTGATAACTACGTAATGGAAAAAGTTGGTTCAGGCAATGAGGCCGCCAAGTAGAATCCCTGGCACCAGTAAAGGAGAAGGTACACAAATGTTTTTGATCCATTCTATAATTCATTATGTCACTACAACAGTTTGCAAACATATTATTAATGTATTTATTCATGTGTTATTTGTATTGTTTATGTAAATTTCAATTTTATGAATGACAGATCTTAACTCATTTTACCGCCTGTACACTGTAGGGCTGCAACAATTAATCATGATATACTTGAACTGCGATACACGATTCAATACATCTCATTGTTCACTGTGTATCATGATATGATAAATATGAATAATAGCAGCCAGAACAGTTTATTAGATTTTGAAAGTTGGTGCAGTGAAACCGGCTTTTTTTGCACACCTGTGTTGACAGTGATAAATATGCCATCACAGGATTGTTCAGTTAACTAAAAGTTGGTGGATTCCCTCTAATTTACTGAATAATTAGTTCATTAATCCATTATATCTTGTTTGACAGAGCTTAAATAGCTCTGTCAAACAAGATATAAGGTAAACTATTTGAACATATTTTTTAAGAGGAAAAAAAACCATTGGAAAACGAGGCATAAAATCAAAACCTGAAATAAATGAATGCCAATTGTTATCACTTCGAGAGAGTTACATATTGTTTGAAGAGTGCATTCAAAATTTGTAATAAAATGAAGTATTGGAAATGAATACATATAGTTCAAAGTATTTGATAGTTGTAGTTACAGGCTATAAGAGATCGTGTCTTGCAGATTAAATCGTGATACATATTGTATCATTAGGGAAACATATCGTTGCAGCCCTAGTACACTGGCATCAAAAAAATCAAAATTTTAAACAGCAAATCTTTCCCGTACAAGGAATTTAACCAATTCAGTCCTGTTTGACGGAGCTCTGTTCAACAAGATTGAAGTAGTTTAATTCCCAGTTCCATTACGGAAAAAAATTTGCTTCTTTAAATTTTTGATATTTTAATACCCATGTTCAGACGGTTAATGTTGATCTATATGTAACATGATTGTGATCTACCATTATCCTACAGACAAAACTTTTTTGTGGTAAAATTTCATCAAATATGACAACAGACTTAAACAATTTGTCGTAGAATGCTGCAAAGCTTCAAAATTCAATTTGATTCAATTTTTCCTGTGGGAACCATGGGAAGTGAAACCATGCTTGTTTACTGGAGTATACAAGCACTGTTCTACTGGCAAAATAGTACCCGGTCACCAATGCCTGGAGTGGAAGTCCTCCGAAATGGGCAACACTGGTACAATGGACTTGACTTTATATCCATGTTATGGTCAGGATTAGCCATTGTCATTGTGCAAAATTTAATAATTTACTCTAACCGACTGACCTTTCACGTTGTTTAGAAATGGCTAACCGGATGCTGGGCTATGTAGAAATTATTGGAAAATGTTGGGGTTTTTATATCGTTACCAAGTATTCATACATTGCATGGAATTGAAATATATATATCCTCTCAAGACAAAAGTCTAAAAATCTGTCTGGACACAAGAAAGGCTGGGCTGGTTATCTGGTAGAGTGCCAGAAGCCCATATTTGGGCTTTATTTTGAACTACAGGTAGCTAAAGTTGAAGACTTCATATTCTGTGGATGTCCTTCTTATTAGCTTGGAAGTAAAATTACTTCATCTCCATCGATTTGCTTTGTTACATGTACAATTTATGGGAGTGTGCCTATGGGCACACTCCCATAAATTGTAACAAGACAATAATGTGGGAACAAATCTTGAGGGTGAGAAAAAATTTAGCACTCTACCAGTAAAATTACTCAGCCTTTACCATTCAAGATGTAACTTTTGGCTAACCAGTCATCTGTTTAAATTTTGCGTAACCACCATACAAACAAAACGAGCATCCTCGTCAATTTTTGCACACTGCCTCATGCAGAAATATGTGACCTCCTCTTTACTTCTGGACTCTTAACACAGTTAGAATGACCACTGCTTTTTAATTCACCATTCAAGAGTTAGATATATATAACATGTTACATATTGATGAATATGAGTTAAATGAATTATAACAGTATTATGTGTTCATATTTTGTTTTTATGCTTAATTTATTGCATAACAATAAATTGTCTTGAGACATGAGTTCTTATCTAAATTGTTTTTCAGAATAATTCACTGCCTTGTCAACTTAAGGGGTCGTCCAACGTAACTTTGGTCAATTTGTTGACATTTTTCCCCAATGCCTCAGAAACAGATAAGAGAAGTAAGGAAAGGCAAATTATATATCAAAATAATGAGTAAAGTGCATAGAAAAAGTACATATAATTTTTTTCAGGAAAAAAAGTGAATTTTATGATTTTGATGAACATTAATTTGCCAGTGGCATAAGTAACAAACCGGTAAAACCACAAAATGATCGGTAATTCGAAAACCCTGTTTTCAATGTAATGATAACGTACTACAGACTCGGAGAAAGCATTTTTATGACACACACTCTGGTGTGTTTTGATGTCGGAATGCAATACAACCAACACAAATTTTGGATGTTCCGGATGTGGCCATGTTACACTGATGTTTATTCTGGTCATGTGATTACAATGTGAATCTTGCAGAAATACTCATTTTGGGCGAGCATCAAAATGAAAAGACGTGATCACGTCCTTTATTTGCTCGAGACAATGTATGAGCGGATTTGCAAACATGTTACAGCAAATACTTGAGCTGTTAATGTCATAACTGCAAAATATGGTTCGAAATTCCCTCTCGTGTTTACAGGTCGTCTGAACAAAATTTTTTGTTGACAAAAAATCTGCATTATTGCACACTAAAAAGACAACATGAACCACTTGTAAAAAAATTGCCGAGTGTATAAAATCGGAACGATACACATAAAATAAGGCAATATTCACAACAAAGTAAGCAAAAAGCTTCAGAAATCACTTTTTCTCGAAGTATATTCCAAGTGACCTGGAACTATATTGAGCGTGTTGATTTCTCCTGATGTTGGGAAGTTATTACTTCCTAGTAACCATGGAATTTGTCGCGGCTCTGTTTGATGTCTGCAAAGGACCGATTGAAGATGGGTTGAAAATGATGCATTCACACTTTCAGATAAGGTGTGATTGGATGATGCCGTGAATTTAGTTTTTTCTTGCAACCAACTATACTAACACAAGTGCTGATCAGTGTCTTTTGTCATCGTTTTACACTGACAAATGTGACAAATCTCCTTCACCGGAAACTATCTCCCAATTTGCATATCATAATAAGCTTAACCGCTGTCAGCATAACCGTGTGGTCAAAACCCAAACGAATTATCAAATCCACGGTCAAAATTAGCTGCAATTGGCATTTAAACAAATGAAATACACAAAATATTCACAATTTCTTCATTATCCATGCCGAGTTACTTTTTAACCAGACCACATGCGTTCAGTTTCGTTTGTCGGCATCAAACTGATATTGTTTGTGTTCATTAATAGTACAAGAAGGCGCAAATATTTTCCCATCATCTATAAATTAATTAAAATTGATAATTCCTTTTATTTTACTGAAATTATGAATTGATAAGGTTGGTGTGTTGCGATTATTGTGCCCCAGACCTGGAAGTTGTAAAATCAAAGGTGCATCTAGGGCCGTGCAGTGATGACCTCTATCCTCTAACCCATACATCATGACATTACCAACATTCTCCCTTGTATCTCAACCACTGCTACTCCAATTTGAAGGATATTTGGTGTTCTGATCGAGCATCATGGGGAAACGATGCCTGTGTACCTGCTGTAGCATGTGTTTCTTCCCACATTTTTTCCAGAGTTATGGTACTTTTTCACTCTTTCGAGTTAGAAAATTTTGTTTATAACTAGTTGATTTGTTACAATTTGTTGGAAAGTGCCTGCTGACACCCTCAAATGTATTGCTACAAAATATTTTTGGTGAAGATTTTGTTCCTATTACTTATCAAGCAACAAGGTAATGAATATTCTGTATAAAGCCACCAATCTGATGTTTGACACTTTTATCAGAGCTGTTAGGGAGGCTTATGGAACTAAAAATGTTGATTATGGCAGGACTTTTCTATTCACCCATTAATCGATAAATTAAGTGTTATAGGTTGTAAGTAGGAAGCATGAAAGGTCCAGAACTTAAAGTCTAAAAAGAATGTTTTGCAATGTAACATGATTTTTGCAGATACACTTATTTGGAGGGTTACCTGTCTGACAGTGTTTGGAACATGTGTGGCCTGGATCTTCAAAAAGAAGAGAGTTAAACTTTGAGAAAAAAAGGCATATGCCTCAAGTGCCGGAGGTAGAGTCATACAAGGAAGAGAGCCCCTCCCTGGGAAATTTTTTGTTAAATGGAGCTCACTTGTCACCTTTTGGGGATTACTTTGTGTACTGCGGTCTTGAAAAAAATATGTGAGACCCTCTGGATATGCCCTTCTGATCTCAATATGCCTTAATCCTCCTTGGGGAAAGTACATGCAATAATGGTTATGTAAGGTTGATTTGATGTGTTTTGAATAACAATGTACTTTCAAGTACATTAGATGGTACAATGAAGTTGTGTGTGATTGTGGTAATTTCATTTTCGTTTTTTATTGAAAAAAATATTTTAACTGTGTTTTGTATTACTCAAGTTAGAGAAGGTGCCTTCAGTATTCTTAAGTCCCATTGTGAAAAAAAACAAACAAAATAATCCGGTTGGTTCAAAATGAAGACAAAATACTCTGCTGGACATGATTTTTAGCTGCGACTAGCAGCTCTGTAAGTGGCAATGTCGATCTGTCTGTCGGTCTGTCTGTCTGTCGGTCGGTCGGTCGGTCTGTGACCAACGAGTTTCAAAAGTCAATAACTTTTGAAATATGTGATGGAATTACTTTATATATGGCATGTAAATGTATCTTATTGATGTCTAGCCACTGTTCAATGCATGTGTTGTTTCAAATATTTTTCTTGGAGTTATGGCCCTTGATGGACTTAGAATTTTGTGAAATTGCACCACCCGTCACAGCTACGGCGTCGATGTCGCGATTTTTCTGAATCTGTTTGTATATAAGTAAGGGGAGGTAACTTAATTCTTGTCATATCTCACAACAGATTTTTTTCAGTTTTCAACAAACTTTCAATTATATTTTTTTTTTGGCACAAAACGGATAAATTTGGTATGAACCATAACAATAGTATATATAATAGGTCAGCTGAAGTTAATTATACTTGAGAGATTATGTTTTTATTTAATTTATATTTTGGGTTTATATAATTTTGATAAAAACATGGCATGTTTCATAAATAAACAAACAAACTATATTTAAACTGACTGCCCTGGTGCACATAATGTGTCCCCATTGTTGTAAACAGTATGGCTCTCCCTTGTTTTGTTTTCAAAACAGTCTTTCATGTAGCATTGATCAAACTGGATATTACACCTAAGGGTATTAATTCATATTTATTTTTGAGCAGCTATTTTTGCAGGGATCACATCAGGTAATAATAATAATTGAGTCTTCTTCCTTGCTTCAAAAACCTTGGGACAGAACGTCCCAGTCCAGCATGGCATTACGAAAGTAACGTCTTTAAAAACAGACTATAATACACTCGTTTTCGAAAAGCTACTTTCAATTTCCTTGACTTTTCCATCAACAACATGGAAATTCATGCTCACAATTCTCGGAACTCAGATTTGGTAAAACTCAATGTGCATCTTTGATAAATTATTGTTTCCAACAAGTATTCGGCGTCATAAATTTATATATCGTGACCAACTTGACAACTTGTTTAATTTTCAAAATAGAGCAGGACAACTATTTTGAAAAGTGTCAAATCGGGAGAAAATAGGATGTGACCATGAGAGCGTGTGTTGGTGCCTCAAACCGGGAGACTCACGGTGAAACCGGGAGAGTTAACAGGTCTGGTTACAGTTACCCTTATTTCTTCTCCAGCAGAGATCATGAGTGTATTGGTGTCCAAGAGTAAACAAAGCTATGATACTTGTTGATAAACCAGACAAATTTAACAATTTAATCACTATCAAATTGATGCATAGGATAAAAGAGGTTACAGTGCAAGGGGTTTGTAAATATATTTATTCAACTACAATGTATGACATTGCAGTGCATTCTACATAGGAGAATATCATAGTTTCTTTCCAAACCACCACAGTGACACATACATCTTTGTATTGGGAGACACTCTTTTGTCCTTCCATACTTCTTCTGATGGACTCCTTCAAGTTGACCTTTGTTGAACTCCCCAAATCAAAACATAAACAAAAGAAAATGTCTGCCTTCAATGAGTGAGCACTCCACTTATAACATTTGGTCTCAATCTTTATTACTTTCATGAATTAGGAAAAGATTTCTTCGAGTATGTACTTCAATGTTTATAGACTACAGCTGTTATTTTATTTTGAGGTATTTTATTGTAAAACCTTTGTTCTCTTACTTATGCCATAGCAGACTTTCAGGTGGTGCTATTTACACATGGCGGCAATTCCATTGCAAATTCCAGTTTCCACATGTTCTATATTTCATTCCAAGCATTTTGGTATATAATTTATTGGGGTTATTCATGTTGGATCTTTTTTAGACTTGGAAGAAAATTGCATAAAATTTGACCAAAGTTAGGTTGGACATCCCCTTAACGCAGCGCTCATGCGAAAAACCTGCACGAAGTTTTCGTTGGCCGGAAACATTCATGAACCACACTAAACTTGGTAACATATTGATGTGTCCAATCACGCGTATCCAATACCATTTTCCGAAAATATCAACATCAGTTTGGATATCTCCTACTTTTTTGAATAGTATATATGCAGTCAACTCATGGAGTTAAGGGCCTATATAAGTAATGAAATTTTGTTTATTTTGAAAATTCACACCTCTGACAATTCAAATTAAATATACACAAAATATACATCAAAATCAAGATTGAGTTGTATAGAACACAAAACACATGTGTAATCAACTCATAGAGTCAAATCAAAACATAAACAAAAGAAAATGTCTGCCTTCAGTCAGTGAGCACTCTACTTATAACATTTGGTCTCAATCTTTATAAGTCTGTGTGAAACACACAGACTATTGTTTTTGTACGGTTTCTTTTTTTTTTCATCTCCTATCTTCTGTCTTCTATGCACTTTCTTGTCCGCACGATAACTCAAAAACGAATTGCCCTATCTCGTTGATATTTGGCATGCTGATAGACAGTTACAAGTTCTCGGCCACCTATGTTTTTCAGATTCCTGGGGCATTAGTGGTGTCTGTAGAGGTGTTTTGAAAGTGGGTCACCCCCATATCTCAGGTGTGGTATGACGTATGGACCTGGGACCAACACCAAATGAGTCGACACTCGAAGGAGATTCAAAATGTGGGTCAAGGTCACAGAGGTCACCTAGGGGTCATTAAGTACATTTTTAGCTTAACTTGACATAGTCAAGATAAGCTATTGCCATCACGCGTGCGGAAGTCTTAGTCTGTGAGTCTGTTCGCATTTTCCTTTAGCACGGGCTACACCCCGCAGTTCTTGTCTGATTGTCACGAGATTTCATACGCAGGTTTGAGGTCATGCCTAGATGAGAACGTCCCCTTTTGGTCGCGATCGGTCAACCGGTATGGCTGCCCAAGCCCAAAACCCGAAAATCATTAGCACAGTCTACAGGTCGTATTTATGAAGAGATTTCATTGTAACTTGGTAGGATGCCTTTGTATAATGCTTAGATGAGAACGTCCCCTTTTGGGCATATGTCAACCGTGATGGCTGCCCAAGCCCGAAACCCAAAAACTTTTAGCACAGTCTGCAGGTCATGTTTACTATGGAGGGATTTCATTGTAACTTGGTAGGATGACTCCTTATGATGTCTAGATGAGAATTTCCCTGTTTGGGCGTGATCTGCCAACCATGATGACTGCCCGAGCCCCAAACCCGAAAACCTTTAGCACAGTCTACAGGTCATATTTATTGAGGAATTTCATTGTAACTTGGTGGGTTGACTTCATATAATGTCTAGATGAGAAAGTCCCCTTTTGGACGTGATTGTGACGGCTACAGGGGCCCGAAGCCCGAAAACCTTTAGCACAGTCTACAGGTTATATTTATGAAGTGATTTTATTGTAACTTGGTTGGATGACTCCAAATAATGTCTAGATGAGAACGTCCCATTTTGATCGCGATCATTCAGCCTTGATGGGTGCCCGTGCCCAAAAACCTTTAGCACAGGCAAAAGGTCATATTTATGGACGGATTTCACTGTAACCTGTTAGGTTGACTCCATATAATGCCTAGATGATGACATCCCCTTTTGGTCGTGATTGGTCACCTGTGATGGCTACAGGTGTCCG
This sequence comes from Pictodentalium vernedei, assembly GCA_031216915.1. Taxonomy (NCBI): domain Eukaryota; kingdom Metazoa; phylum Mollusca; class Scaphopoda; order Dentaliida; family Dentaliidae; genus Pictodentalium; species Pictodentalium vernedei. The sequence continues at coordinate 845,907,519 of CM062297.1, forward strand.
AAAACCTTGAGCACAGTCTACAGGTCATATTTATGAAGGGATTTCATTGTAACTTGGTAGGTTGACTTCATATAATGTCTAGATGAGAACGTCCCCTTTGAACGCAATTGGGAAACTGATGGCTACAGGGGCCCAAAGCCCCGAAAACCTTTAGCACAGTCTTCAGGCCATATTTATGAAGGGATTTCAATGTAACTTGATAGGATGACTCATTTTGGAATAATTTCACTGTAACTTGGTAACTTTCGTTGATTTACGTTAACTGTGAGGGCCACAAACATTAACTGTGAGGTCATATTAACCCACCCCTCAGCTCTTTAGTACAGTGTACACCTCATATTATTTTTATCAAAAACATAGCATACAGGGAACAGAAATGAACATATTCCCAATTATCACAATTCTTGTCTTATTTCATAATCCTTTCATAAACATTGAACATTATCCTTTTCATCAAACACAACACACACTTTCATTGTGTTTTTTTTGTCCATATGTACAGAAATTGAAAGTGATAATTTTGGTGATAACTCCACTCCACAGATGATTTAGTTACAATCCACTCTCCATGTATTGTAACCGGGTATTTGTCCTGTGAGCAAAATCCACCTGCAGCAGGCAAAGTAATAACTGGGATACAATGATGGCTTCAGCTTTCAGTTTTAGCTCATGTGACTTTCAGTCAGGGTGAGCTCTAGTTTTAACTCACATGACTTTCAGTCAGGATGATAGATCCACCCCCTCCCAGTGATCTATCATCCTGCATGAAGGTGGTGTTTGGTTTTTAGCTTAACTTGACCAAGTCGTGCAGAAGTCTGTGAGTCTGTTCACATTTTCCTTTAGCACAGGCTACACCCCGTAGTTTTTGTCCGATCATCATGAAATGTCATATGCAGGTTTGAGGTAATGTCTAGATGAGAACGTCCTCTTTGAGTTGTGATCGGTCAACCATCATGGCTGCCCAAGCCCAAAACCCGAAAATCTTTAGCACACAGTCTACAGGTCGTATTTATGGATGACTCCAGTCACCAATGCTTGAGAGGTGCAAACCCTCTTTAAAATGGGCAACATGGTTTATTAACACTCACCCCCTGGTCTTGAGTTGATACTCATGTTGTGGTCATGATTAGCCATTGTGCAAAAATATGTGACCTTAAACACCAATAAATAAATAAATAAATAAATATTATTGAAAACATTGCATACAGGGAACAGAAATTTCAGAATCCCTTCATAAACATTGAACATTTTCCTTATCCTTTTCATCAAACACAACACACAGACATGTTAAGCTACAGTGTCATTGACAATTTCATTATTTTAACCCTTTACCTAACACAGTATTTTTAAAAAAATAAATTAAATTTCACATTTTTCGAAAACAAATTTCACAATTTTTCAATAAAACCATCCAAATATGGATGCCATTAGAACCAGCTCGACAAGTTATGTCAGTTAAAGGGGTAAAAAAAAGCATTGAACAGTTTCATGAAAAATATATGGGAATTTTTGGTTGTGGGGGATGCATTTTGATTTTGTTCAAATTAAGTTGCCTTACCCACAAGGGATGGGAGTGTGGGGGGTGGCGGGGAGGGGGGTTACAGAAAAATTACCCCGTAGTTTTCAAAAATCTTATGATCCAATTGATGGAATAAGTTGATAATTGGAATTAACCATCCTTTGATGTGTTTGCTTGTGCGTTCAGGGTAAATTTGAGGGCCAATATGTTTCGTTCTGGGTTGTGCCAGTTTCACCCCCCCCCCCCCCCCCCTGCTTAAAATTCTATTTTCCAAACGATGAACTGATTTGAATTAAATTTGCAATGCAATAGTATTGGGTTATAAGTACTTGAGTAATAACCATAGAATTATCACATCCCCATGGGAACCCCAAGGAGCTAAAAATTCCAAGAACACCCATATTTTTAAAACTATTATTATTGGTATAAATCATCCATAGAACCAGTGGAACTGAATGGGCAAAAAACTTGCAATCAGTTGTGTCATGGGGTACCCTATGGGTATACCCATTTCAACACTGGCGCTATGGTGAAAATGTTGAGTCAGCATGTTTTCATAAGTTAAAAAATATTCTTCTCCAAACCACCAATCAGAATCTTTTGATACTGTGGAACCCTGTTAATTGAATAGCTACTTTGCCATTGAAAATTATTTAATTAACAGGAGTATTCCATTAACAAGGATTATGTCACTTTCCTGTATTCTAGAGATAAACTTAGCATTTATTCTATAATATCTGGTTTGACAGAGCCCCATGAGCTCTGTCAAACAAGATATAATAGATTAAATGCCTCTATTGGATATTCTGAGGCCAAATGGGTCTATAAACAAAGGAAAATTGGGGAGAGTCGGGTAGTTTCTTGACAGGTTGTGAGATTTTTAGCTCACCTGACTGAAAGTCAGGGTGAGCTTTTGTTATCACTCTTCGTCCGTCGTCTGTCGTCCGTCATCCTGCGTGAAGGTGGTGTTTGAGCCTCTTTCTCCTAAACCACTGGCCACATTTTAATTAAATTTCATGTAAGTAGTGGTTATATAGGGGCATTTTGATTTTTATCCAAAATAGCTTTCGGCTCATATTGAGCAGAGGTGTGGGGGAAAAATGGCAAAATTTTTTGAAAATCTTCTAATGAACCACCAGTAGCAGAGACTTGATATGTGGTATACAGAGTCCTTTTGAGGTTTAAAATCAAATTTGTTCAAAAGAAGTTTGTCGGGCATTATTTGCCTTCGTTATGACAGGGGCAAAAATTTTGGCCATGCCTAAAATTTCTATTTTCAGAACCGTGAGGTCGGTTAGAACCAAATTTGATACGAGATGATAATGGGTCATAAGTAGTTGATTGATGCAAAAAAAATTTTCTCATTGCCCCATGACAACCCCGGGAGCTAAAAATAGAAAAAACCTTAAAACTGCCATATCTCCAAAACTACACGGCACAGAGAATTCTTATTTTGTATAAAGCTTACTTTTATCCAGTAGAATAGAATGGTAAAAAAAATCCCTATCGGTTTGATCACAAGGTACTTTTTTCAGGACTTTGAAAAAGTGCGGTGTCTGTACTTTTTAACACTGTTGGCAATGGGAAAGAGATTAAAATATCTTCTTCTCCAGATCCAGCAGACAGAATCTTTTGATATTTGGTATGCAACATTGTAGGGTGGATCTGATTCAAGTTTGTTCAAATCGGCCCCCTGGGTTCATATTTGGGCTCAGTATAGGAGCCCGATTTCGAACTTAGTGCATTTCAGGCAAATTTCTTCAAAAATCTTCTCCAGATCCAGCAGGCAGAATCTTTTGATATTTGGTATGCAACATTGTGGGGTGGATCTGATTCAAGTTTGTTCAAATCGGCCCCCTGGATTCATATTTGGGCTCACTATAGAAGCCCAAATTCGAACTTAGTGCTTTTCAGGCAAATTTCTTCAAAAATCTTCTTCTCCAGATCCAGCAGGCAGAATCTTTTGATATTTGGTATGCAACATTGTGGGGTGGATCTGATTCAAGTTTGTTCAAAACGGCCCCCAGGGTTTATATCTGGGCTCAGTATAGAAGCTCGAATTCGAACTTAGTGCATTTCAGGCAAATTTCTTTGAAAATCTTTTCAAGATCCAGCAGGCAGAATCTTTGGATATTGGGTATGCACCATGCTTAAGGGGGTGAGATTCAAGTTTGTTCAAGCCAAGTCCCTGGGTTCATATTTGGGCTCACTGTGGAAGCCCGAATTATAACTTAGTTCAAAATGAGAAATTTTCTTTAAATCTTCTTCAGATCCAGCAGTTGGAATGTTTTGATATTTGATATGCAGCATCCTTAGGGGGGTGAGATTTAAGTTTGTTAAAGCCAAGTCCCTGGGTTCATATATGGGCTCCCTGTGGGAGCACGAATTATAACTTAATTCAATATGAGGAATATTCTTTGAAAATCTTCTTTTTTTTAGATCCACTGGTCAGAATCTTTGGATATTTGGTATAAGCTTTTCTTAGGAGGAGCAGATGCAACTTGTTGAAATCAATTCTCTGGGTTGATATTTAGGCTACCATGTCAGGTGTGTGCCCTCAGGCCCCTTGGGGCCTCTTGTTAGCTTAACTTGACAAAGTCAAGATAAGCTATTGCCATCACACGTGCAGAAGTCTGTGAATCTGTTCACATTTTCCTTTAGCACAGGCTACACTCCGTAGTTCTTGTCTGATCGTCACAAAATTTCATATGCAGGTTTGGGGTCATGTCCAGACGAGAACGTCCCCATTTGGCTGCGATCGGTCAACCAGTATAGCTGCCCAAGCCCAAAACCCGAAACCCATTAGCACAGTCTACAGGTCAGATTTATGAAGGGATTCCATTGTAACTTGGTAGGATGCCTCTGTATAGCCTAGATGAGAAAGTCCCCTCTTGGTCATGATCTGTCAACCGTGATGGCTGCCCAAGCCCGTAACCCAAAACCTTTTAGCACAGTCTGCAGGTCATATTTAATATGGAGGGATTTCATTGTAACTTGGTAGGATGACTCCGGATGATGTGTAGATGAGAACTTCCCCATTTGATCACGATCTGTCAACCGTGACGACTGCCCGAGTCTAAAACCCGAAAACCTTTTGCACAGTCTGTAGGTCATATTTCATTGTAACTTGGTAGGTTGACTTCATATAATGTCTAGATGAGAACGTCCCCTTTTGGACGTGATTGGGCAACTGTGACGGCTACAGGGGCCCGAAGCCCGAAAACCTTGAGCACAGTCTAAAGGTCATATTTATGAAGGGATTTCATTGTAACTTCGTTGGATCACTCCAGATGATGCCCAGATGAGAATGTCCCCTTTTGGTTGCGACCATGCAATCATGATGGCTGCCCGAGCCCGAAAAATTTTAGCACAGTCTACAGGTTATATTTATGAAGGGATTTCATTGTAGCCTGGTAGGTTGACTTCATATCATGTCTGGATGAGAACGTCTCCTTTTGGACGTGATTGGGCAACTGTGATGGCTACAGGGGCCCGAAGCCCGAAAACCCTTAGCGCAGTCTACAGGTCATATCTGTGGAGGGGTTTCATTGTAACTTGGTAGGACGACTCCAAATAATGTCTAGATGAGAACGTCCCCTTTTGGTCGCAGTCATTCAGCCTTGATGGCTGCCCGAGCCCAAAAACCTTTAGCATAGTCTATTCTACAGGTTGTATTTATGGAAGGATTTCATTGTAACTTATGAGGTTGACTCCATATAATGCCTAGATGATGACACCCCCTTTTGGTCATGATTGGTCAACTGTTACGGATACAGGTGCCTGAAGCCCGAAAACCTTGGGCACAGTCTACAGGTCATATTTATGAAGGGATTTCATTGTAACTTCGTAGGATCAAGCCAGATGATGCCCAGATGAGAATTTCCCTTTTGGTTGCGATCATTCAACCATGAAGGCTGCCCGAAAATCTTTAGCACAGTCTACAGATCATATTTATGAAGGGATTTCATTGTAACTTGGTAGGTTGACTTCATATAATGTTTAGATAAGAATTCCCCTTTTGGACACGATTGGGCAACTGTGACGGCTACAGGGGCCCTAAGCCTGAAAACCTTCAGCACAGTCTACAGATCATATCTATGAAGGGATTTCATTGTACCTTGGTAGGGTGACTCCAAATAATGTCTAGATGAGAACGTCCCCTTTTGGTCGCAATCATTCAGCCTTTATGGCTGCCCATGCCCAAAACCCAAAAACCTTGAGCATTGTCTGTATGTCGCATTTATGTATTTATGTAAGGATTTCATTGCAACTTGTTAGGTTGACTCCATATAATGCCTAGATGATGACATCCCCTTTTGGTCGTGATTGGTCAACTGCGACGACTTCAGGGGCCTGAAGCCCGAAAACCTTTAGCACAGTCTACAGGTCATATTTATGAAAGGATTTCATTGTACCTTCGTAGGATCACCCCAGGTCCCCTTTTGGTCGCGATCATGCAACCATGATGGCTTCCCGAGTCCAAAACCCGAAAACCTTTAGTACAGACTACAGGTCGTATTTGTGAAGGGATTTCATTGTAACTTTGTAGAATGACTCGGTATAATCTCGAGATGAGGATGTCCCCTTTTTGTAGTAATCGGTCAACCGTCATGGCTACACAGGCCTGAAGCTCGAAAACCTTTAGCACAGTCTACAGGCCATATTTATGAAGGGATTTCAATGTAACTTGATAGGATGACTCGTTTTGGAATAATTTCTCTGTAACTTGGTAACTTTTGTTGACATACGTTAACTGTGAGGGCCACATACATTAACTGTGAGGCCATATTAACCCACCCATCCGCCCTTTAGTACATTGTACACCTCACATTATTTTTATTTAAAACACAGCATACAGGGAACAGAAATTAACATATTCCCAATTATCACAATTCTTGTCTTATTTCATAATCCTTTCATAAACATTGAACATTATCATTTTCATCAAACACAACACACGGACAAGTCAAGCTACAGTGTCACTGACACTTTCATTTTATTCAATTAACAGGAGTTTACACTATAACCTATATTCAATTAACAGGTCAAATTTGTACTGGAGGTATGGAAAACGGTTTTATGTTGGAAAATTATATTCAGTTAACAGGGTTATTCAGTTAAGAGATATCCAGTTAAGTGGGCTCCACTGTATTTGGTTTATAACATCCTCAGGAAGATCATATTCAAATTTGTTCAAAGCAAGTCACTGGGTTCATATTTGGGATCTGTATACAAGCCTGGATTTTAACTTAATGCAACATATGTGGAAAATTCTTTTTATTAAAATCTCCTGCTTCATATCCACCAGACAAAATCATTTGACATTTGTTATACAGCATCCTGATGGGGGTAAGATTCAACTTTGTTCAAAGCAAGTCACTAGGTTCATACTTGTGCTCCAGATGGCAGCCCAAATTCTTATTGAACCCAAATTTTAACTTGGTGCAGTATGAGGAATTTTCTTTTAAAATCTTGATATTTGGTATACATCCTCTCTGGTGGAGAGGGAGGTGTTCAAGTTTGTTTAAATAAAGTCTGTGGATTCTAGTTTTTGCTAAGTGCAATAAGAGAAATATTCATCAAAGATCCTCTTTCAATCCACCAGACAGAATCCTGTGATATTTGGTAATAACATCACTTTAGTTTAAAGTTTGGTCAAGGTGCTTCTCTCGACCGATTTAAAAACAAATTACCTTCTTCAGATTCACCAGTCAGAATCTTTTGATATTTGATATTAAGCACCTCATGGGAGGGAGGGGGAACGAGTGGCGGGGGGGGGGGGGGGCTGTTCAAATCAAGTTCCTGGAATCATATTTAGGCTTTTTATGGGGTCCCGATTTTTAACTTATTTATTTATTTATTTATTTATTTATTTATTTATTTATTTATTTATTTATTTATTGGTGTTTAAGGTCACATATTTTTGCACAATGGCTAATCATGACCACAAAATGAGTATCAACTCAAGACCAGTGGTGAGCGTTAATAAGCCATGTTGCCCATTTTAGAGAGGGTTTGCACCTCCCAAGCATTGGTGACTGGATCTTATTTTACCAGTAAAACGGAGCCTGTTTGCCTGTTTACGCAGTGAACAAGCACTGCTTCACTTCCCAGGGTTCCCGCAGGGACAATATAGCTATAACCCCAAGTGTCTAAAATGTTTGTTGTATCTGAACAGGCAATTAAGCAATTTTCCCTTTCAGGTGTCCAGTTTTTCTCGTTGAAATTTGATTGTCGCATTTTTGCTGAAAGAAAGTTTTTTCTAACTTAGGAGTTTGTAAGTCTGTTTTTGATCAAAAATTCAAAATTCAGAGTTCTCTCACTTTGGTTAGGAATGGCTGTCTACTTGGGCAGTGGCGTGTTGTTTTCTCTGAATTGACTTGTGTTTGAACACGCTCACTGACTGACCCATTAGTGTCACAAAACTTTGATAATTTTGTTAAATACATTTTCTTGAAACATTGTAATGTGTTATTTGCACCAGCTGGTCAATCAAGGCCTTTTATTTTTCACTCGGACCTGGAAAAGGTAGATATTTTCTCGAAAGAGTTGGGGAAATAAGACTAGATGTCCAGTGACGGACCCGGTGATTCTGGATTTGAGGGAGGGGGTGCAACATTTCAATCATGGGTAATGTTGCAAAGCATCACTCTACGGTCGTACTGGCGAGTTTGTGGTGAGAGTGAGATGGGGGATCCTAATCTTGTCAGATGGGAACCGAGGTCTCGTGGGAACATGGGAGGCCAGTGTGTAGCTCAGCGATCTGAACCTAGTGACTACTCCTCTGCGTTCAGATTCCTCCCATTCAAATCTGTGGTAAAATTCCCCAACAAGTTTTATTGGGAACTCAAAACTCGAAAGTAGGAATATACATCAAGCTTTCGCCCTTATCACAGGATGCGTTCGATAGTACACGTGTTTCCTTACATTTGTGCAGAGTAAATTGATCCAATTTTTTTGTTTTCCATTTTTTTTTACCGAGATACGCGGTCCTACTATTTAACGAACATAAACGAACATAAACGAACAGAAGAGAAAATAATAGGAATACAAGTTAAAAATGGTTGAGGGTGCATATGCAGGTATATGTGGGTATGTATTATTCGTTTGTAAAATTTTATTCACTTCTGATGAGTATTTTGATGATTAATAAGGTTTATAAAATGTACGACGGCGCGAAATTCTTGTGTTCGTAAAGTAGTAGCCTGCTTGAAGCTGTCGACAAGATTCGACAAAGGTGTGAAATCAATTAGCTGTCTATCTGAGGAAGAATGTCGCTGAGGAAAACAGCGAAATTTAGGTTTAAGAGGATGGCAAGCGCCTATTTTAATCGTGTGTAAAATTGTATCCACGTCTGATGAGTATTTTAGTGATAAATAAAGATTATAGCCATTATTTGGATTGACAAACATGCATCAAACTCTCGCTTTGGATTCCGAGGCCAAACCGTGATCTACCTTTAGAAAGCGGAGCAAGACTCGGATACATGTAGCATATTGTACACCCACATAATGATAATAATCTAAAGATCTTACAATATCTTGAAAACTTTCCCCGAACAAGCTCACCCTCCACCAACTCGGGCTCCCACTAACGAGAGAGGACAACCAGGCGCGTAGCCAGGAAAAAGTGTCCTGGGGGTGGGAGGGGGCGATAACTGGCGGGGGTGGGGGCGGGGGTGGGGGCGGGGGTTATGGGGAAAATTTCCCAGGAAAATTTTAAAATCTAAGTCTAACTACTGGCGGAAAACATTTGGAAGGGGTTACAGCTACATTTTGGGGAGGGGGCACCTGCCCCCCTGTGGCAACGACAAATCCCGGGACACCTCCACCCACAGACTCTCACCAACGAGCCCCATCCACCCCGGTTCTTTCCAGGAAACGCGTTCCGTGATACAGTAGGCCTAACCGCTTCGCGATAAATGTTAGCCCAATAATATTAGCCTTCGCCTGTGCTCCGAATTTATTATTATTATTTTTTTAATATGTCACACCGGTGCGACATATTAAAAAATAAAAAAATAATAAATTCGGAGCACAGGCGAAGGCTAATAGTATTGGACTAGATAAATGTTAAACTCCCCTCATCCTTTGCCCGGGCTTGGGACCGGCAGACTTAACCGAGTCAAGTCAGGCGGATTTAGAGGTTTTTTCCAATTTTTTTTTTTAGTAACAAATTTTACACCCGCCCCCCCCCCCCACCCCCACCCACCGGCAGACTTAACAGAGTCAAGTTAGTCGGATTCAGAGTTGTTGTTTTTTCCAAAATGCTTTTTTAGCAATAAATTTTAAACTCCCCTCATCCTTTGTCCGGGCTTGGGACCGGCAGACTTAAGAGAATCAAGTCAGGCGGGTTTAGAGTTTTTTGTTGTGCTTTTCCCTCCAAAAAACTTAGCGATAAATTTTAAACTCCCCTCATCCTTTGCCCTGGCTTGGGACCGGCATACTTAACAGAGTCAAGTGAGGCGGATTTAGAGATTTTTTTTCAAAAAGTTATTCTATTACTTCTTTGGCAGATATATTCTGATTTTCTTTTCAATTCACTGCCTTACTATAATTATATTTAATGTGAAAAAATGAGTTATCCAAATTAAATTTAAGAATTCTTTTTTCTTTTTGACAAACAGTACAAGCCGCGGAAATAAGTTGTATGATACCCATCAAAACGAAAGTGACCATTTTAGTGGGTAACATACAACTTATTTTCGCTAGTACTGAAGCAGTACCTTTTTGGCTACTGTAAGCAGTGCATCTCCTGCTGTGCGGTGCATATTTCTGCTACCGCAGCCGTACAACATTCGGCTTTTTTGGTAATTTTTAACATAGCAGTGCCTTTGGCTACTGACAGTACAAGCCGCGGCAAATAAGTTGTATGATACCCACTAAAATGAAAGTGACCATTTTAGTGGGTAACATACAACTTATTTTCGCTATTACTGCAGCAGTGCCTTTTGGCTACTGTAAGCAGTGTGTTTCGAACATCTCCTGCTGTGCGGTGCATATTTCTGACCGCAGCCGTACAACATTCGGCTTTTTTTTGTTATTTTTTGACATAGCAGTGCCTTTTGGCTACTGTAAGCAGTGTGTTTCGAACATCTCCTGCTATGCGGTGCATATTTCTGCTACCGCAGCCGTACAACATTCGGCTTTTTTTTTTGTCATTTTTGACATAGCAGTGCCTTTTGGCGACTGACAAACAGCACAAGTCGCGGAAAATAAGTTGTATGATACCCACTAAAATGAAAGTGACCATTTTAGTGGGTAACATACAACTTATTTTCGCTAGTACTGCAGCAGTGCCTTTTGGCTACTGTAAGCAGTGTGTTTCGAACATCTCCTGCGATGCGATGCACATTTTTTTTTGCTACCGCTGCGGTGCAACTTTTGGCAACTGCGGGCAGCGCACTTTGGCTACTGTCCTCTTTAGCAATTTTTTTTTTATTTTTTATTTTATTTTTTTAAACTTTTTTTTAAAAGATTTATTGCTTGTGTCATTTTTTGCCAAAAGGTTAAAGCCTCAATCACCACTATTTTTGGCAGTAAAATAATTTGTCTATGCCTTCGGTGATTATATGCTTTATATTTCTATTCGTTTAAGTTCTTTTGCCGTTTTTGTGTCGATACTTTTGTTTTGCACGACTTTATTCGTTTTTGTTGCCCAGGTTTTTTGGCAATGCTTGTTGTTTTTGGTATAGTCAGTTGTCCGTCTGTGGAGGTCTGGAATTTTGAAGAGTCATCTACATAGCATAACAGTCTTCTCATCAGTCTGTCTCGCTGTTCGGCTGTCATGTTTGTCCAGGTTTCCTGTCTCACTTTCAAGGCTATTGCATGCTTGGCTAAGCTAAAATCGCCACAGCCATGAAGAGCACCCCGAATGTCTCTAAGTTGGTCAGTCACAATGCCATGTAGATTGTCAGTAAGGTCAGTCAATTTAAGTACTTTCCAATTGTTTTCCAACTTTATAATATTGTTCAAACTTTCAGTTATTATTTGTCCACGATTTCGGAATTATTGGATTTTGTTTGCGGGCGTTAAAAACTTTAGACCGTAATTTGTCCATGAATGATGGCTTTAACCCCCCCCCCCCCCCCCCCGTTATCGCCCCCCCCCCCCCCCCCCTGGAAACTTTTTTCTTGGCTACGCGCCTGGTTGTCCTCTCTCGTTAGTGGGAGCCCGCGTTGGTGGAGGGTGAGCTTGTTCGGGGAAAGTGTTCAGGAAAGCTTAAACTGGACTTTAATGACTTATCCCCAAGATATTTTAAGATCTTTAGTTTATTATCATTATGTGGGTGTACAATATGCTACATGTATCCGAGTCTTGCTCCGCTTTCTAAGGGTAGATCACGGTTTGTCCCCGACTCGCCGTGATGCGTCCTCGGAATCCAAAGCGAGAGTTTGATGCATGTTTGTCAATCCAAATAATGGCTATAATCTTTATTTATTACTAAAATACTCATCAGACGTGGATACAATTTTACACACGATTAAAATAGGCGCTTGCCATCCTCTTAAACCTAAATTTCGCTATTTTCCTCAGCGACATTCTTCTTTGGATAGACTGCTAATTGATTTCACACCTTTGTCGCATCTTGTCGACAGCTTCAAGCAGGCTACTACTTAACGAACACAAGAATTTCGCGCCGTCGTACATTTTTTAAACCTTATTAATCATCAAAATACTCATCAGAAGTGAATAAAATTTTACAAACGAATAATATATACCCACATATACCTGCATATGCACCCTCAATCATTTTTAACTTTTATTTCTTATTATTTTCTCTTCTGTTCGTTTATGTTCGTTCATGTTCGTTTGTGTTCGTTAAATAGTAGGACCCGATATTTGAACACTGACAAAGCGTCAACAATCGCTTCGATGTTGTCCATGTTACTTTTCGCCTGTATCGGTTGTAAAATAATAACCCGGAGTTGCGCCTAAACAAATATCGATGCGGAAATACAATCGCATTCGCGCAGAAGAGGTCGATTATGATCATTGCGTGGGGGTATTTTATTAGGAGTTACCGTTTCCGCAGCGATATTCGTTTCTGCAGCAACTCCGGGTTGCACGAAAAACATGGACGATATCGAAGCGATGGTTGACGTTTCGCCGTGTTCAAATCTCGATAAAAAGGGATAACATATAGTTTGGATCAACTGGTAAAATGGGACCCGGAACCAATGCCCAGGGTGGAGGCTCTCGAAAGTGACTGCATTGGTGTAAACGATCGGTTAAACTTGACTTCATACCAATGTTGCAGTCATGATATAGCCAAAGATGATGAAACTGACCTTATACATCAATAAATAGCAAGCATGTACCACCATATACTAATTAAGAGAGAATAGGCGATGGAAACGTGTCGCCACAATACGTGATGTGCGTGCATACTAATACCACCTACGCGTGGGAACCCCTGGAACTGGAATGGTGTTTGCTTGCAGCGACGGACAAGATCTGCTTTAATGGTAAAATAGGACCAGGTAACCAATGCCTAGATAGAAGTTCTTTAAAGTCGGCAACATAGGTATAAGCGATTGGCTAAACTTGACTTAATCCAAGTGCTGCAGCCATGATTTTGTCATATATGGTGAAAGTGACCTTGAAACACCAATAAATAAATAATACCACCTATCACCACGGTAATGGTGTTAAAACGTCATTCTATGTACACACGTTTGCTTGCACAGAAGTGGGATCAAATCACTCATTGTAGACCTACTATGGATGTGTCTAGTTACTTCCTTTTTGCTAAGAGAACTGATACTGTACTACTCGCCCAGTTTTATTCCGAGAGAGTTGGGCCTGCTCGCCTGACCTAAATTTAAGGGGGCCTCCCTTTAACCCGTTGTCTAACTGAATATCGCACACTTTGAGAAATGTTCTTGGACAACCAAACAATTTTCATATTTTGCTAAAAACAAAAACAGCTAAATTAGGAGAGACCAGGATTTGGGGAAGGAGGCGCTACCTAAAAATCGTGGGTAGCAACAGTTTGGGGATGAGCGTACAGGTCTTCCCCACTCTCATCGTCGAAAGCCAATTTATAACCGTTAATACAACGGAGACCCATGCAGGAGATATAGCTGTATACGTTGGGTGTTGCACTGTCCGCGATATCACATGGACATCCAATTTCTCAGGTAGTGGATGCGTATGTGTTCGTGCTGAAAATATTATGTCATCTGCTGCTGGCAGTGCATGGCGGTCCAAGGGCCTAAATGCAGAGACGGAGACCACCCGAGTGGCATCTCTTGGCGTCACAATATGTCAAAATATACTGACGGAAAAAGAAACGCAAGTTCAGTTTTGGTAATATAATTTTTTTTCCCGTAGACCGAATGTAATACAAGAGGCCCCAGGGGGCCTGAGGGCGCTCACCTGACAAGGTAGACTAAATATCAATCCAGGGAATTGATTTCAACAAATTGCATCTGCCCCTCCTAAGAAAAGCTTACACCAAATATCCAAAGATTCTGACTGATGGATCTAAAAAAAAAAGATTTTTGAAGAATATTCCTCATATTGAACTAAGTTATAATTCGGGCTCCCAAATATGAACTCAGGGACTTGGCTTTAACAAACTTGAATTCCTCCCCCCGCCCCCCCCCCCCCCCCCCCCAAGGATGCTGCATACCAAATATCAAAAGCATTCTGACTGCTGGATCTGAAGAAGAAGATTTTTAAAGAAAATTCCTCATTTTGAACTAAGTTATCATTCGGGCTTCCACAGTGAACCCAAATATGAACCCAGGGACTTGGCTTGAACAAACTTGAATCTCACCCCCTAAGGATATTGCATGCCAAATATCAAAACATTCCGACTGCTGAATCGGAAGAAGATTTTTTAAAGAAAATTCCTCATTTTGAACTAAGTTACAATTCGAGCTCCCACAGTGAGCCCAAATATGGACCAAGGGACATGGCTTAAACAAACTTGAATCTCACCCCCTAAGGATGCTGCATACCAAATATCAAAACATTCCGACTGCTGGATCTGAAGAAGATTTTTAAAGAAAATTCCTCAGTTTGAACTAAGTTATAATTCGGGCTCCAACAGTGAGCCCAAATATGAACCCAAGGACTTGCCTTGAACAAACTTGAATCTCTCCCCCCCCCCCCCCCCCCCCCCCCCCCAAGTGTGCTGCATACCCAATATCAAAAGATTCTGCCTGATGGATCTTGAGAAGAAGATTTTTAAAGAAATTTGCCTGAAATGCACTAAGTTCAAATTCGGGCTCCTATACTGAGCCCAAATATGAACCCAGGGGACCGATTTGTACAAACTTGAATCCGATCCACCCCACAATGTTGCATACCAAATATCAAAAGATTCTGCCTGCTGGATTTGGAGAAGAAGATTTTTTAAGAAATTTGCTTGCAATGCGCTAAGTTCGAATTCGAGCTTCTATACTGAGCCCAAATATAAACCCAGGGGGCCGATTTGAACAAACTTGAATCAGATCCACGCCACAATGTTGCATACCAAATATCAAAAGATTCTGCCTGCTGGATCTGGAGAAGAAGATTTTTTAATAAATTTGCCTGAAATGCAAATTCGGGATTCTATATTGAGCCCAAATATGAATCCAGGGGGCCGATTTGAACAAATTTGAATCTGACCCCCGTAGAGATGATGTATACCAAATAGGAAAGAATTCTGCCTGGTGGATCTGGAGAAGTTTTTTGAATTTTGGAAAGAAATTCATGGGGTGCTATCAGAATTATGCTCCTTGTGGTGCCCCCTGTGGGTGCGGCAAGTTTATTTGTATAAGTTTGAATTGACATATGATAGGGAACATGCACACCAAATTTGGTTCAATTTGATCCAATAGTTTGTGAGGAGTAGTCGATAATGTAAAGTTCACGACGGACGGCAAGTGATAAGTTGAGCTCCCTTCGGTGAGCTAAAAATTTGACACATAGCTACCTCAGTGTACTGTCTAAAGAGTTTTTGATTAAAATTCAATCAACCATGACCACTTGCGACGCTGTATGCTTTCAACGGATTTTTCGACAAAACGTGAATCCGGGACATTCCCTACGTCCCTACGTTGGTCCGCAACTTACACCCAGGCAACGTCGATTGCAATAACTGCGGGCACATGCACCAAATCGGTTTCACTCCGCCCACTGGAGACGTGTTATTCACTGACGAGTCTCGGTTCACGCTTTATAGGTCAGATGGACGACAACGTTGCTAACGACGTCAAGGTGAGCGATATTCTGACGCGTGCGTTAAGGAAAACGACAGATTCGGAGGGGGGGGGGGGTCTGTTACGGTTTGGAGGGGATGTCTCATGGCGTGAAAACACCTCTTGTGGTCATCCAGGACAATCTTACAGCCGTAAGATATCGGGATCAGGTTCCCATGCCTCGCGTCCTTCCACTTATCCATGTACGTAACCTTAAGTTGTAACGGGATAATGCGAGGCCGCACGTTGCTAGGATTTGTCGTGACATCCTCAACTAAAACAATGTACCAGTTCTCGATTGGCCACCCTACAGTCTAGATTTGTCCCCGATTGAGGTAATTTGTGGCACGAGCTGGACAGGAGGGTCAGGCAGCGCGTCAACATCACAAACAACGTCGCTCAGCTCGCGCAGGCCCTTCAGAAGTGGAATAACACACCACAAATGACCATAAACAACTTGATTGGGTCAATGGTAGGGAGAGTTAGAGCAGAGACTGAAGCCCGGGTTGGGCTCACCCATTATTGATTTTGATCAGGAAATGGTGTAGGGTACCCACGTTTGAACGTTATCCATGCAAACGCCGTCTGTGTTAAGACAACAAAATTCGTCAAAATTTAATCAGTAATGAAGAAATAACATCAATATCCAAACAATGAAATAATCATCCACAACACATTTGAAATATTTACCCCAGAAAAACACTTGTGTTTCTTTTTTTCCGCCAGAATATATAAATAAAATCCTGAAATCCATATGTTTATATGAAATGAGACGCAAAACATCTTTTAGCGATGAATGGCGATAAGACGGCATCTAAAGGTTTGCCCTGAGTGGCAATCAATGCTTGGTGCTCGCAGGAAAAAATTGAAAGATGAGCTCAGAAAAATAGAGGTGATGTGCGCCGGGTGTGCCCCCACCTGGGTCCGCCCATGTGTCCTAGCAGATCTGACAACCAGGATGCCGTACACTTCACAAATATAGAGCCTGCATTTCTGAACTCAGAAGTGAACACCACTTGTTTTCTAGTTTTGTAAGGTTATGTAGTCAGAAAAATCGAGGAAATGCCGTTGTTTGAGCATCGGTTTTTCGTCTTTCTTCATTCTCTCTCGAGCTCACAAATGACAGGATGTGCTAAAGCGCAGATGGCCATCATTGCAACTGTTTCAACATTTCAAACATTTCGCGAATATTATGAGATCTTAATTGTTCATTTTGTTGTTGATCTAACCTCTCAGTATTCATTGAAAGACATTAATTTTCTAGAACCCTGGAGGTAAACGTTACCAATCCACACCCACCCCTGAATTCACACCTTAAATGCTTGGGCGGACATGCCCACGGTGATAAGACAGTGTTTTCATAACATTCAAATGGAGCGATAACCCGTCTCTTTAGCCCAAAGCACATTCGGCCCAATGCACATTTGGTCCAAACCCTACTCGTCCCAAGGCTCAAGCAGATTCTGAAGTCCATTCGTTCTTAACAGAAGTCTACTCGTCCCGACCATTTGTCCACTCGTCCCAATTAGACATCTACTTGTCCCCAACAGAGGTCAACTCGTTCCCAAACTATTCAGCTGTCATCTTGCTTTTTCAGTAAACCATTTTTCGCTGATCTTGTAAGGTTTACATAATCATAAAAAACTGATACATCTCACCAAAAAGAAACATACTCTAAAAATCAGCACTAGACTAACGCAAACTATACAGGTATGATGGAGGAGTTGAGTGCTGTTGACTGGCAAGTATTTATTCGTAATACATCTATTGAAGAGAGATGTGACAAACTTGTAAATGTCTTAAAATCTCTGGCCACTAAATATATACCCAATCGAGTGATCACATCTCGCCCAAGTGAACCAAAGTGGGTGCACAATGAGATACGCTTGCTCTTAAGACAACGTCGTCGTCTCCACAAAAAAGCAAAACGCCAAAATACACCCGATTGCTGGACTGCCTACCGGAAAAAACGTAATGAAACAATCTCATCTGTTCGGAAAGCTGAGGAGAACTATATTACCAAAACTCAAAATACGCCACCTAACCCCCAAACAAACTCCAAGGTATGGTGGAAAACCATCAGTGGACTTATAAATCCTAATTCAAAACATTCTATTCCAGTCATTCAGTACAATGGTGGTACTTTACTATCTGACGCAAAAAAAGCTGATTTAATGATTATTTCATCTCACTAACGAAAATAGATACCAGTTAGCATAACCTACCGCCCTGTTCTTTGAATCCCACGAAGCCAACTTCAAATGCAATAAATCTTACTGAGGAAGATGTAAAAACAGAATTGAACTCTCTCAAATGCAACAAAGCAGTTGGTAATGACGGCATCAGTCCAAATATCCTGAAAAATTGTAAACAAGGTTTACTGAATTTATCCGTTAACAATACTATTTTATGAATACTTGCGCCATTCCAACTTCCCAAAAGAATGGAAACTGGCAAATGTTTCGTCAGTATTCAAGAGCAAAGACGAAGCTGATACAACTAACTACCGTCCAATTTCTGTTCTTAGCTCTCTGAGTAAAGTTTTGAAAAATATTGATATTGATATTTTATTTGCCAGTTCACTAAAATATAACAATGTATACATACATATACATTTTAAATCTAAAGATTTCAACAAAAATAGATATAGCATATGTTACATATAATTACAAAAAATCCATATAATTAATACATTGTGTACTGGCAGGGGAAGGCATAGCCAGATTGGCTGTCTTCCTGCCTTTCCCTGATAAAGAAAACAGAAAGAGAAAGAAAGATCAACAGAAAGAGATAGAAGTAGATGTTACACTGCAGCATTTGTAGATTCCGATTACTTTGTCTTGATTTGGTCTCATACAACATGCGCGCAAAGTGTCGCTGATGGTCAACTGCAGAATGTCGCTCTCTTGGTTCGCTGATGAATTAGAGGCGACATGGACGAGAATACCAGACAACACTTACTAACGAGGAGAACACATCATTGTTCATTTACCAATGAGACCACACGTCACTATTCATAGAATTTGCTGTTCACATTTTATTTTATTTTCCACCTTATTTCAAGACCACAGCACTACATCCAAGCCAAGACTACTCATGAGTTATGCCTTTGAGATAAAAATGTTTAGATTCCAAGAATTTTTTGCTGAGTATTACTGGACATTTTATTACTTTTAGTAGCATCTAGATCAACGGAGACAATCCGGGCAATAAGGGTTCGAGCAGTAAATGTATTCAGAATAAGAGGAAAAAAACATTGTTGTTAGCTTTTTCTTAAATTCTTTTCTATTCTCTGTATTTCTGATATCTACTTCTAATTCATTCCATGGCTGTGGTAGCGCAAAAACGGGTAATTTATCTAAAGTTTTGTTTCTGGTTTTGTGTCTGTGTAAGAGACCGGACTGTCGAGTATTCATATTGGATTGGTTAATTGAGAAGAAGTTCTCAAATGAACCCGGAAGGTTACCATTATGCCAATCAAACATGAATAATAAGGCGTGTAGTTTGTATAAGTCTTTTAGCTTCAATATACTATCTTTGATAAAAAGGGGATCGGTATGGGCATTGTATTTCTTATTAATTATTATTCGTAAAGCTCGTTTCTGCAATTTCTGGAGACGGTCACAGGATTTTGTCGCACCCCATAAGGGAATTCCATAGATGAAATGGCTCTGTATCAGAGTAAAATATAACATTTTCATCACATTATGGGGGAGGAACTTTTTAACTTTATTGAGAACAATGTTGGCAAGTCCAACTTTTGTACAAAGGTGAGATATGTGGGCGTTGTATGATAAGTTTTCATCAATATGTATACCAAGAAACTTTAAGGACTTCTCTCTTTCCCCATTGCCAAACCTTGCTGATTATTCGATTGTTTATACAGACATTCTGATGAGTAGCATTCCTTTCTCTGTGACCTGGATTAAGTAAAATGTATTTTGTTTTCTTTTCATTTAGGACTAGGTGGTTGGCTGCGCACCAGTCAAATATGTTTTGTAATTCCTCATTGAAATCTGCGACTAGAGTATTTATCTTTGCTCCAGACCTATATACTTCTGTGTCATCGGCAAACGATAAGACATTTAATGTGGTTGAATTATGTATGTCATTAATGTATATTAGAAATAAAATGGGACCCAGTATAGAACCTTGTGGTACTCCACATGTCAGCTCAGTTAGATTAGAATTACTATCACCAAATGATACATACTAATTCCTATTCTTTAGATAGCTTTTGAACCAACTTATAGCGTTACCTCTTATTCCATAATGTTCAAGTTTCTGAAGAAGGATGTCATGGCTTATTGTATCAAAGGCTTTAGAAAGGTCTAGAAAGATAGCTAAAGTGGTGTCCTTACTCACTTTGTTATTTTCTACGGCGACATGCTTTAACAACTGCATAATTGGATGTAATGTGCTGTGCTGCTTCCTGAAACCATATTGGTGGTGATAGAGAATATCGAATTTATTCAAAAATTTCATCAGTCTAACAGACATAAGTTTTTCTAGAATCTTTGAGAAGACAGGTAGGATACTTATTGGTCTATAGTTTGTGAAGTTGTTTTCATCACCCGATTTAAAGATTGGGATTACCTTTGCAATTTTCATTCTGTCAGGAACTGTTCCCTGGCCGAAAGAGATGTTTATGATGTGAGCAAGGGGATCAGCAACCGTATCTATCGACTGCTTAAGGATATTTGCGGAAATATTTTCACAGTCCTGACTTGCCTTGGGGTTCATTTTAGTTACGATATTGATAATTTCAAAAGACGACGTTGGTAAAACAAAATATTATTTGGGAGTGGAGATTTCATGAATTCAGTGAAAGATTTTCGGGGATTCGTTATTTGTTTAGAGGTCTTTTTTCCTATGTTTACAAAGAAATTGTTAAATTCCTGAGCGATTTCGTTCGGGGTGTTTATCTTTTTACCATCTAGATTGAAGAAGGAAGGTAAATTGCTTTTGTTTTTGTTTCTGTTCAGAGCGTCATTTAAAATTTGCCACGTTTTTCGCGTATTACTTTTATTTTCCAACATGACATTTTCATAATACATTGCTTTGCTTTGTTTTTTAATTCTGTTGAAGAGACGACAGTAATTTTTGTAATTTCTAATATTACGTTCAGTGGGACTTCTTATTTTTTTAACGAAAAATTTATTCTTCTTATTAGATGAGATTAGAAGACCTTTCGTCATCCAAGGCTGTCGCTTTATGTATTTCTTATTCCGCTTTTGATTTTGCAAGGGAAATGCTAATTCAAATGCTGTCAGAAAAATGTTTAAAAAGTGTTCATAAGCAGCATTAGGACAATTAGATTCCATAACTGGTGTGAAATCACACTGAGACAACAATACCTTGAAATGTTCGATACTGGTAGTGTTTATTTTCCTGGATAGAAGTGGCCTTGTGCTGTCAAGTGATACATTTACAGATTCGGCGTAAAAGATTCCAAAGTGATCGGATATATCAGTGAGAATTATGCCAGATTTAAAAGAGTTTATTAAATTATTTGAAAATATGTTGTCTATGAGCGTAGCAGAATGATCTGTCACTCTGGTAGGTTTGGTGATTGCAGGCATAAATCCCTCACTAAACATTAAATCTATGAACGTATCTGTTTTCGAGTGGGAAGCTACCTTGAGAAGGTCAATGTTGAAGTCGCCCATAATGAAGGTTGTTTTCTTTTCCTTGTTAAGTATATCAGTTATGTAGTTGATCTTTGATTGGAAAAGATCTATATCCGCTTTGGGGCCGTGTTTGGTCGATATACTACCCCTACAATTCTCGACGGATTCTTATCCTTTATTTCTATAAAAATGGATTCAAATACATGTGGTATGAATATAGACAGATCTCGTCGAATAATGAAATTTATATCATTTTTTGTAAATAGTCCTACTCCACCTCGACCATCGTCATCAGTCGGTCGACTTTATTTTTTTAAAGGGTGATATCCTTCTAGAGTATAAGATATATTAGAGGGGATCCGAAAGACTTCTGTAAGACCAATAACATCAAATGTATTTTCATTACTATTTAGTTCAGACAATAAGTAATTTAGGGGATCCCAATGGGTACTAGGACTCTGACAATTGATATGAAAAGCAGAAACCGATCCACGAATGTCCCTGAGCTCTGGTTGCAATTCGCTAGGAAGGAGATATTTACAGTCAGTAATGTTGTATATTGATGTAGAGTCAGTATCAGTATTATGCGTGTTGGTCTTATCATTCATCAGATAATTGAAGTCGTAGTTAGAGTCAGTCTGGATCTCGTCCAAATTGATATTACCCGCCATGAGTTACAAACATACCATCCGCAACACCTCCGCACAGAAGCATGAAGGAGACCTGTATAATCATGAATAATGGAGACAAATCATTTTGTAACCGGAAAGAAACATCAAAGGGAGTTGTACCAGAGCAATATAAAGTGTGTAAAGAAAGACTGTCTTTCTCATTGTATTGGTTTAATATGATCAAAAAGAGGGTAGAGAGAGAAGTAAGTAAAAGTAATCTATAGAAAACGGAATTCCTCATTCCGTAAACATTATCAATTGTTCCCTAGCTAACGTTTGTACAAAACAAAACATTTAAACTAACGATCATCACGATACACATATCACCTGTACAGCACAGACTTGAAGTGACGACAAGGGACGGACAAACTGATCAGTCCAAATATATTGTCAGTAGGACAGTTGAATAATATAGTAAATTATTGATGATTCACCACACTCCCCGAAAATGATGTGGCGATAATTGACGGTCAAACAAATCTGTCGAAGTTTTCGGTTAGTAGGTCAGTTGGGTGATAAGATTCAAATTTCTCATCGAGGAGCAGGTCGATTGCATGACGTTTTTGTTACCCCATCACGAGTTGGAAAAGAGAGTCATGTAAAAATGTGAAATTCCGTGCGCATGGAGGTATTACAATATATTCTTGGTATTGGTGGGGGAGTTTGGTATCTGCTCGATTTATTGATCTGAAGTAGTTTTCTAAAGGATATAAAATAATCATTGTGACGCGTTCTTCGTGTCTTTTCTGGATTAATAATATGGGATGCGTATAACAAAGATAAAGGTTAAGACAAATTTTCACTTTGATTCAAATGATTCGGTACTGGATTAGTTTGATAGTCAACATTTGTTCCACCAAGTTTGCTTTATTCGAAATTATTGGAAGATGCCCTTAGATACCCTCCAACAATTTCCAACACAACAAAACTTAATTCTTCAAGCTGCATTGACTTTAGGCCAGTAGGGGAAGAAACAGGGAATATGAAGACCACAGCAGGAACATCCACATTTCAATAACATGATTTAGAGCTAGATTATTTTGATAGTCAACATGTGTTCTACCATGTTTGCCTTATTAGAAACTATTGGAGGATGCCCTTAGAACCCTTCAACAATTTCCAACACAACAAAACTTAATTCTTCAAGCTGCATCAACTTTAGGCCAGTATATGTTTTTATCAAAGTCTTTGATTTTCTCAAGTCAAAGAATCTTTTGTCTTCGTTTCAGGGTTCACTTCACCGTTTACCAACTGATTGACATATATGAATCCATAGTTTCAGCCCTGGACAACCAGAAAGAGATACGAAATCTCTTTTGTGATATCAGTAAGGCTTTTGATAAGGTGTGGCATGAAGGTTTAATCTTTTAACTACAGAAAACTGACATAACAGGCTCTCTCCTAAATTGGTTCAAATCATATCTCAACGATAAACAACACGGAAAACAAAAACAATTTACGTAAAACATAGCACATTTTAAATGAAACAATAAACAGAACCAAATGCGTTTCTTCTTTACCATCCTTCTTTGTGAAAGAGGAAAATAAGGAAATAAATAATCCCAATGAGATCGCCCAAGCATTCAACAATTACTTCTCAAATATAGGGAAAATTACGAGTGAGAAAATAACCAACCCCACAAAACATTTTCTAGATTACATGGATAACAATTCTCCACATAACTGTTTTTATAACACCCATAACACCGATAGAAATAATAAATGTTACCATGTTAATGAAATCTAAAAATAGCGAGGATTGTTAAGGTATGACGACATGCCTACTTAAACATACAATTGATAACATTGCAGAACCTCTGACCCACATAATGAACAACTCGTTTACTCGGGGCATAGTTCCCGACAAAATGAAGGTAGGTAAAGTAATTCCAATTTTCAAAGCAGGCGACGAACATAAGTTCAATAATTACAGGCCCATCAGTATCTTACCAGCCTTCTCCAAAGTACTAGAAAAACTAATGTCAAACAGACTAACTGAATACCTAGACTCATTCAATATTCTTTACCATCATCAATACGGATTCAGAAAGTCTCACTCAACTATACATCCCGTGATGCAACTTCTTAAGCACATAGGTTCAGAAAACAACAAACACACCAAAAGCAATACCTAAGCAGTATTTTTAGATCTCTCTAAAAATATGGATTTAGGGGAATAAGTAGCAATTGGTTTAGGAGCTATCTATCTAATAGGTACCAATACGTCCAATGCGGAGACAAAAAATCTGATTTAGCCGAAATAACATGTGTCGTTCCACAAGGATCAATACTTGACCCTATGCTATCCTTGTTATATATTAACGATATCAACACCGCAACATCATTAAACCTTCTTTCATTTGCAGATGATACCTCTACGTTCGAATAGTCCTCTAACGTTGAGCTTCTAGCGACACGTGCCAATGATGAGCTCAACAAAGTATTTGAGTGGTGCTCGGCCAACCAGTTAGTATTAAATGCGAATAAAACTAAGTATATGTTGATCAATCCAACACCCAATAACAGAAATACCGAAATGCCTGAGATTTTTATAAACAATAGAAAATAGATAGAGTGGGTACCCATAAGGAAGAACAAACTTTGAATTTTTTGGGAATAAACATTGATGAAAATTTATCTTACCAAGCCCATATATCCAAAATCATCTCTAAAATAAGATGGCCAAATTACGCACTGAATAAAGTGAAAAAGATTTTACCACACGAAGCTCTAAAAACTCTATTTTACACATTAGTTCACTGTCATCTGGTATATGGTATTCATATATGGGGCACTTCAAGAGCAGTAAAAAAACTTTTCACATTACAAAAACATTCACTCCGAATTTTTAACAACAAAAAATTTAATTCGCATACAGACCCGCTGTTCTTAAAAGATAAAATTCTTAAGGTGAATGATATGTTCATATTACAGGCATGCCTTTTCATGTTCGACTGGAAACAAGGTATACTTCCCCAGTCCATGAATAATTACTTCAGTATCTTACACAACCCATCATATATGAACACTAGGCAAACGAGCCAAATACGGGTAAGCAAAACACAGACAAGATCATTGCATAAGCTACCCGTATTTGCGTACCCGAGGTTATGGAATGATCTGGGTGAGGAATTTCATAACCTCATTAACCATAATGAATTCAAAGGAAAACTCAGATTCAAATTGCTGTCATCATATATTGCTAGTGTCCAATGTATCAATCCTTATTGCCCCGACTGTAATGCGTAGACACTTCTTGCACCAACACTGATCAGGCAGTAAACGGCTGATATTATGTAATTACACATAACACACTCAGTCGATTTTTGGATAATATTTTTTTGTATGGAGCGTACACGTAATGTCTTACCAACCTAATAACCAAATATTATTATCCAACTTTATGCAGTACGACGATGCATTTTTATTTAGAATGATTAAAACTGCCGCTACAGTGTACACATTCCATTCTAACGTACAAAATTCAACTGGTGCATTAACACTTTATCCTGTGGTTTAATGTTTTCACATTTAAGCTTACTGAAAATAATTGTTGTGTGAGGTGTGAAAAAGTAGATGTATGCATAGTCAAGACTTCAATTGTTTAACCCCTTACCCAACGTAACGGCCAAAACCGGCCAGCGCTATTCTCAAAAATCGCCAATTAATTTTCATTATATTTTCATTTTTTGTCTCAAAAACATAGGTTATGACCCCTCTTTGGAACGAGCTCGTCGAGCTCGTTGCAATGAGGGGTCATAACCTATGTTTTTGAGACAAACAATGAAAAAAATTAGTTATTCAAGATTTTTTTTTTGCAAGTGTCGTCTGCTTTTCGTGTCAGGTAAAGGGTTAAATCGACATTTTCATGCCTTTTTATGAAAAGTATAATGAAAACGTTTTGTCACCCAGTGTAAAAATCCCTCTTTCATTTCAAAGAAAGAATAATCGCCCACACTTTTATTTTGAACCAGGGTAAAATGTCCCTGGTTACACTTATGGTCGGACAAAATAAAAATGAAAGACAAATTTATATTTGTTGAATTAAGAGGGTGAGCTTTGTCAAGGTTCAAATATAAGACAGAGTGACATTATATTTAAAGCTGATTTGGCCTTGGAGTTTGTTTTTGAGATTTCAACAATTTCTCGAGCTTAAGTCAGGGTTTCCGCTAGGGTGGCATGGGATCCCCTCAGCGGCCCAATTCCCCTCACTACATTTCCCCCTAACATCACATTCATTCTAAACATTGCTTTTAAGTAGGCATTGCATTAGGGTTGAATGAACAATTTTTTACTCGACTGTTACTCACCGAAATACAAACAACCGTACTGACTGCCTTTATCACTGTCAGTGATTTATGCAGGAATCCAATTGCTTTATTTGTTGTCAAAATTTCTTTCTACTCCTCCCTCCCCGCCCTACCAAAATAGAGGATATTACTTGCTACTGGTGTATATGTCGTTTCATCATTATGATCGTTATTTTAGGTGAAGACTGGTGTCTGGTTTATAGATACCAGCCAGTTTGGCATACTGACGATTTTCCATATTACCAGAAATCTGACGTTTTCCTGGCATAGGCCACCAGTTCAACAATTTTCCTCAATTGCTTGTCCCAACATTTTTCTCCTGGCAGAAACCCCGCTAAAGTCGACATTCTGTTTTTCACACTAGTCATGACGTCACTTAATGCTTTTACTTCAGTTATCAAAACAAATGAAAATTGAAATGAATTTTTCAAATTTGCATGTGAATAACCAACTCACCATTTTAGGCTACAGTAATTCCCCGTATTACACCATCACACTAATACTCTCCCTTTTGAATAGTCTGATTATTTCCTACGCCCCATCCTAACATGAAAACAAACACTAAGATGCACAGCTTGAGCCTAGAGGACATATGCATACTCATACTTTTATCAATTTTAATAAAATTGTATTGTTGCACTGTACAGTTCAGTTAAATCATGTTTGGTCGCTAGATTGTAAGGGGTTAAAAATTATTTAAAAAAAAAAAACTTTTATGGGGGAAATGACCAACTTTGGGGGGAAATGACCAATCTAGGGTGGAATTGTCTGGGGGAGATGTTCAATTTAAGGGGGGGGGGGTCTGGGGGGAAATGGTCATGGAGGGAAGTGTCCTGCACCCGCAGACCACACATTATTATTTGATAGATTGGTAATATTAAAGAATAGGGACACACGAAATGTCTTGAACACTTTAACTGTTTCAAACTTTGCAAGGATTTTCTTACCGCACCATAGGATTAAGGGCACCATAGCTTGGGTTACACTTAGCTAACCCTAACATAACAAATATGACCCCAATCCCAAACTAACTTCTCCCTGAAAAGGAGGTTCCCACGTGGAAGAAATATGGTGCGTTCCTATTCTTGAAATTTACCTGTAGCTTTGAACCTCTTTGCCCCTCAGCAGTTTTTAGACAATTCGTCGCCTGAGTGCTAGAATGTCCTCTGTCCCCTATGGGACAGAGGACATTCTAGCACCCAGGATCCAATACTCCGCTGCCCATTTAGAATCAACCGCAAAGCCTCAGAGGACATTCTTGCACCCAGGCGACAAATTCTCCGCTGCCCATTTAGAATCAACCGCAAAGCCTCTGTAGAAAATGTGTAGATAATTGGTGTTATGCAAAGTTGTTTTCAAAATCTTTGGGCCACACAGGGGGGGGGGGGGGGGGAGGGGGGGGCACCAAAAATTTGCAAGACGTGACGTGGGGGGGGGGGGGGGGGGGTTCTTGAGTGCGCCAAAAATGTGCATTTCCAACTTGTGCAATATTTTGAATTTTTTAAAAATATATCAATATATCAGCTAATATATACCATCATTTGTGTTTCGAACCTTCAAGATAATGTTGTACATCACACTCTTAACATAAATACAACATCAGGAGGCTTTATATGTGAGAATAGAGAATATTTGGCTTAATCTGGGAAAATGTCACACGTTAGTAGGGGGTGGGTGTCGTGTTCGAAATGCAGAAAATGTGCAGACAATATTTTGGGAAAATTCTCTCTGATGCACTAAATTCAACCCAAGTTATTTATTTATTAATTGATTTATTTATTTGTTTATTGGTGTTTAACGACACTTTCACAACCAGGGTCATATCGTGTCGGTGACTGGTTTACGGATGGAGGAAGCCAGAGTACCCGGAGAGAACCACCGAGCAACGACGAGCAGCTGTCAGCTCTTCAACGTCATAACCCACGACTGTACTACACACTGCACAGCGGTACTGCGTACTACACAGCACAGACAGGGTTAGATTGGCTGAAGACATGTGCACCTCGGCGTGCAGTACGTCTCAGCACACAGAGTCATCGTGCCCCCACGAGGGCAGTTGGGGTAAGTTTATTTTGGATTTTAATGGGAGAGTGGGGGGGGGGGGTGTCTGAGAACGGTAGTAGAAAATTTGCACGTAGTGGGTGGGTGGGTGGGTGTAAAAAGGAGCCGAATAAAAAATAGGACGTCACGCCTTGCAAATTTTTAGTGCCCCCCCCCCCCCCCCCCACCTCCCTGGGCCACAACAGATATTATTGTACAAGAATTGATAAAGACGACTAAACTTCAACTCTTTGGCACTGTTACCTAAATTTTCTCATCAAGGGTCCAGAGCCTTCTAACAATCAGAATATAAAATTGTCTGATGTCATTAGATTAATTTTTGCCCACTTGGGAGATGTTTGTGAGAGATAACGCAGACAACAGTTGCTGTAATGTCATTTGTGAAAAGTAAAACTAATTTTTGTATGCAGTCTATGACATTTAATACAGATGTCACAACACCGCACGCTTGCATCGAGATAAAACATTTCACAATACGATCCTCATTGCAATGAGGTCTTGCAATATATACATATATGTATGTATTTTAGCTTTGATCCATGTCTTTGACTTTCTTGGTGAAGTCAATAAAACATTAACCTTACCTGTCACCCGCTACAGTTCTATTTTATTGAATACTTCAATGGTTCGAATTTTGTCACGGTGCAATCATTTTTCACTTAGTTATGGCCCTTGAACCTACATGTTGAAAATTACTTAAAATCTTTTAGTTTTCTGCTCCTTTTTCTTTAATGCATGGAAATATTGGACTGATTTTTGGTATATATTCATATATTAATAATGGAGTTATGGCCCTTGAATTTAGAAAATTTCTTGAATGTTTTAGTTATCTGCCCTTTTTAACCTCAACTTGACGAAGTCAAGCTGAGACCTGTATTGTCATGGCCCGTCGTCCGTCAATACATCTGTCCGTCAACACGGCTCTGGCTACAGGCCATATTTATGAATCGATTTTCCTGAAACTTATAGGAGAACTTTCGCTTTTGGGTTCGGTCCGAAATTCAAGATGGCCACCAGCGGCCATTTTGTACCCAAATTAGGTGCATTCAGTTTTGTATACAGAACTTACATAAAATTATAAAAGGTCCAATTTGAATAAATTTTTATATGAATGTTTAGTAACATGGAATACATCAATAATACGAGTTTTTGCTTTGTGCGAAAATTATGCAAATTAGACGAACTTTGATTTATTCAGTGCTAATTACTCACATCAACATGCACATGCCAATACAGCTCAGGCTACAGGCTGTATTTATGAACCAATTTTCATGAAACTTCCAGGATATCTTTGTTTTGACCTAGGTAGAAAACTCGTCCTGGTCGACGTGCTTCTTAGATTAGTCTGAACTAGTAACTGAACTAGTAATCAGCAACTAGTAACTGGATTCACATCGAACTAGGAACGAGTTACTTGTTAGTTACTGGCTTTGCCTGGTCATCTGAAAACTTATTGTCAGTCACTCACTATCGGCGAGTACCCTTTGAGTTACTGTTGACTCAAACAAAAAAACTGTCCTTGTCAATACTGTCTATTGGGAAAAAAATCTTGTCCCGGTCTAAAATACTACTTAAGTTGTTCAACCACAGGTAGAAAACTCGTCATGGTCGACGTGTTTCTTAGATGAGTCCGAATTAGGAACTAGGAACTGGATTCACATCGAACTAGTAACTAAAAACGAGCTACTTGTTAGTTACTGCTTTTGTTGGGTTATTTCAGAACTAACTATCAGTGACTCACTACCGGCGAGTACCCCTTGAGTTATTGCTGACTCCTCAAACAAAAAACACGTCCTTGCCAACACTATCTAATGGGAAGAAAATCTCGTCTCCGCCGAAAATATTCTTATTGTTGTTGGTGTTCGACTGTGGGTAGAAAACTCGACCTGGTCGGCGCGCTTCTTAGACTGGTCCAAACTAGTAAGTAGTAACTGAGCTAGTAACTGGGAACTAGAAACTGGATTCACATTGAACTAGTAACTAGGACCGAGTTACTTGTTAGTTACTGCTTTTGCTAGGCTATCTCAGAAATTACTGTAACTGACACGTTACCGACGAGAACCTCTTGAGTTACTTCTGACTCCTGCAACAAAAAACACGTCCTTGTCAACACTGTCCATTTGAAAAAAAATCTCGTCCCGTTCGAAAATACTATTATAGTTACTAGTGTTCGACCATAGGTAGAAAACTCATCCTCGTCGACGTACTTCTTAGATTAGTTCGAAGTAGTAACTAGGAACTAGTAACTGGATTCACATCGAACTAGTAACTAGGAACGAGTTACTTGTTAGTTACTGCTTTTGCCTGGTCATGTCAACACTTACTGCCAGTCACTCAGTACCGACGAGTACCCCTTGAATTACTGCTGACTCCTCAAACAGAAAACTCGTACTTGTCAACACATGTCTATTGGCAAAAAAATCTCGTCCCGATTGAAAATACTATCAGTTGTTGGCGTTCGACCCTAGGTAGAAAACTTGTCCTGGTCGACGTGCTTCTTAGATTAGTCTGAACTAGTAACTGAACTTGTAACCAGGAACTAGTAACTGGATTCACATCAAACTAGTAACTAGGAACGAGTTTCTTGTTAGTTACTGCTTTTGCCAGGTCATCTCAAAACTTACTGCCAGTCACTCACTATCGGCGAGTACACCTTGAGTTACAGCTGACTCCTCAAACAATAACCCGTCCTTGTCAACACTGTCTAATGGGGAAAAAATCTCATCCGCGTCGAAAATATTCTTATTGTTGTTGGTGTTCGACTGTAAGTAGAAAACTCGTCCTGGTCGACGCGCTTCTTAGATTGGTCCGAACTAATAACTTCTTTTTCTTCCAAATACGTGGATAACCTCCGTTGCCTGTGCGTTAGAGAGTAAGTCTCCACGGGCTTAGATGGTACGCATATTTACATATGGTACTTAGAAAAAAATGTGAAAAAAATTTCCAATATATGGATGTCAGCATTATATTAAAGCATAGTTAATATTTTATATTTGGTCTATACTGGACTTCCATTAGGCGGATTGGCTCAAGAATTGTTTTAAATTCATTTAGATTTTGAGAAAGGGAAGCCATTTCTGAAACAACAGCATTCCACGTTACAATGGTATGTGGAAAAAACGAAAATTTAAATGTGTCTGTAGTTGCTGGTATTTGTTTGAATTTGTGTTTGCCCCTAGTTCGGCTGTCTGGTTGGTTTATAATATGTTTAGAGCCTTCAACAATGTTATTGTTGATCTTATAAGTAATGCAACTCTGGCTTTATTTCTCCGACTTGGTAATGGTTCCCATTTTAGATCATTTAAGAATTTTGTAATACACCCAGGAGTTCGATCAAAATAGCTGCAGTATACATAACGTGCTGCTCTTCTCTGAATCTGTTCAATTTGATCGGATTGACCTTGCTTAAGGGGAGACCAAACAGGACAAGAATATTCCAATAGTGGTCTTACTAGAGTTTTATAAGTTAATGCTTTGACGGGTCTTGAGCATTTTCTCATATTACGGCGGAGAAATCCAAGAGTCCGATTAGCTTTAGCTGTTATGTTGTTAATATGAGTGCACCAATTTAGATCATCCCGAATTGTAACCCCTAGGTATTTACTTTCTTTCACACTTTCAAGTTGATGGTTATGTAAAAAATAAGGGTCTCCTCTGGGTTTTTTTTCTAATTTGAAACATGTAAGGCGTAACATTTGTCGGCATTGAATTTCATCTGCCAGGTTTCTTCCCAAATTTGGATGTTGCGGAGGTCATATTGTAAGCTCTCGCTATCTTTTGGGGTTTTAAAATTGCTTTATACAGTCATCTGCAAAGAGTCTTACATTACTTGAGATTGAGTCGGGAAGGTCATTTATGAATAAAAGAAATAAGAACGGATCCAAAATACTACCCTGTGGTACACCGGGCGTTACTGGGAGTTTCTCTGATTTTATGCCGTTTAATATGACCTGTTGTTGTCTAAATGACAAAAAAATGATATCCACGACTGATTTGATTCCCTGATTCCATAATAATTTAGCTTTTTTAATAATCTCTCGTGTGGGACCTTATCAAAGGCTTTAGAAAAATCTAATAGTATCGTATCAGTTTGGATGTTTTTATCAATATTGGATGATAAATCATGAATACAATTAACAAGCTGTCTTTCGCGTTTGGGTCTAAAACCATACTGGCTGTCTGTCAGTATGTTGTGTCTCTCTAAGTGAGAACGGGTGTTACTGGTTATAATGTGTTCTAAGAGTTTACAACATACGACTGTTAATGACACAGGCTTATAATTAATAGCATTGTGTTTATCCCCCTTTTTAAATATAGGTACAACATTTGCTTGTGTCCATTCATCCGGAATAGAAGTATTCTATTCATTGTTAGGAAGGGACTAGGGCTTTTATGAGGAATATTTTTTGTGATTTCAATAGTGAAGGCATCTTTAAATTGTTCATTAAGTAAGGTCAATTTGATTTTAGGATCTGTTTGGAGAAAGCCATCTTTACCTCTGATAGAAGAAATACTATTTGATTCTGTCTTTTTGCTTTTGACGTAAGACCAGAATGATTTTGGTTGTTCTTTTAGTTGTGGACTAATAGTTAGAAGCAGATAACTGGATTTAGCTCTGCATATTTTTTTTTGAGTCTGAGATCTTAAGTTTTTATAGTTCACATGATGAATTTCTGATTTGGTTTCTTTGAATTTTTTATATGCTCGTCTTTTTTTCTTACACAACTGATTGATTTTTGTGCTTGACCAAGGATTGGTGTATTTAAATTTTGTCATTTAACTAGGAACATGTTGTTTTGTGATGTTATTGATCCCCTCACAAAATCTGAGCCATATTTCATTAACAGTAATAGATGGTAAATCTTTTCAGTTGCATTCATACATTTTAATGTTTCGTGGTGAATTTTATTTAAGTCTGCTTTCTTCCATAATAATATCTTATGGGGTGGGTCTTTCATTCTGACAGGGTTACAGTTTACGTCAACCAAGACTATATCATGGTCAGAAATACCAGGTATTAGTTACTGAACTAGTAACTAGGAACTAGTAACAGGATTCACATCGAACTAGTAAATCAAAACCTTCTGCCAGTGACTTCACTACCGACGAGTTTCCCTTGTTACTGCTGACTCCTAAAAAGAAAACACGTCCTTGTCAACACTCTCTGTTGGGGAAAAAATCTCAAACCACTCCTGAGTAGAAACCTCGTCCTAGTAGATGTACTTCTTAGATTAATCCGAACTAGGAACTAATAACTGAACTTGTAACTAGTGACTGAATTCACATGGAACTGTAACTAGGAACGGGTTACTTGTTAGGTATTGCTTTTGCCGGGCCATCTCAGATTTTACTGTCAGTGACGCACTACCGGCGAGTACCCCTTGAATTACTGCTCACCCCCAAACAAAAAGACCGTCCTTGTCAACCGTCTATTGGGACAAAAATCTCGTTCCGGTCGAAAATATTCTTACAGTTCTTGGTGTTCGACCATAAGTAGAAAACTCATTCTGGTCAACGTGGTTCTTATATAAGAGGAATACGTCCGAACCAGTAACTGTTAACTGGGTTCACACTGAACTAGTAACTAGTACATGGGTTCACATTGAACTAGGAACTAGTAACTAGCACCTGGGTTCACATTGAACTAGTAACTAGTACCTGGGTTCACATTGAACTAGTAACTAGTAACTAGACCTTGGTTCACATTGAACTAGGAACTAGAAACCAGTAACTAGTACCTGGGTTCACAGTGGACTAGTATCTAGGAACCAGTAACTAGTACCTGGGTTCACACTGAACTAATAACTGGGTTCACATTGAACTAGGAACTAGTAACTGGATTCACGCCGAATTCACATTGAACAATATCCAGTTTAGGTTTGGGACTTTTAATATTGAGATAAACAATTTTTAGAATATTCTGACTATGATCTGAATTAAAAGAATTTGGACCCGGGTTAGTTTCAGTGTCACATTAATAAGCCAATGGCCAAAAAGAAGAAAAACGAGGTTAACAGGAGAAGTTTAGTTGATACTTTCAATGATGGCGTACCCTTTCAGAGACCTGTGGCGATGTGGAATTACTTCGGAAGAATTTACTGGGAGAGAGGTACTATGCACGCTGGGTTGCCCGATGAACATAACAAACATAGCAGTAAAGCTTTTTTGCAGCTCAACACCACCGAGACGCAAGAGCAAGTAAGTTAAGATACAAGTATATCTATCCTTCGGCAAACAATGCTAAAAGCTACGGCAGCGCAATACGGCAGCGTAGAACCGCCACACCATAGTATATTTCCAGGGATTCCTAATCTGTTTAAACAGATTACTATGTTTTTACAGATTAACTAATCTGTTTTTACAGATTTGTAATCTATTTTTACAGATTAACTTATCTGTATTTACAGATTAGTAATCTGTTTAAACAGATTAGTAATCTGTAAAAACTGATTAGTAATCTGTAAAAACAGATTAGGAATCCCTGGAAATATACTACGGTGTGGCGGTTCTACGCTGTCGTAGGAATTTGGTGATTGGCGCAGTAATTTTTCAAGATACTGCCAAATTTTTTATACAGCTAGCAGGAGTTAATAGGCATTTGGTCATTTTCCTGTATTCTGAGCATTTATTCCATTATATCTTGATTGACACAGCTCATACAGCTCTATCAAAGAAGATACAACAGACCAAGTCTTGAATTGGATGTACTGAGGCAAAACAGGTTGACAAATAAGGGGAATTTGGTGATTGTCGCAGTAATTTTTCAAGATACTGCAATTTTTTTATACAATTAACAGGACTTTACTCTCCAACCCATATGCAATGAATAGGATAAATGTTTATTAAAGGTATGCTAAATGGTTTTCTGTTTGGAAATTATCTTCAATTAACAGGGTTGTTCCATTAAGAGATATACAATTGAGTAGGCTTCACTGTACAAGTAATATCATTGAAACGTAATGAATTGATTGTTTATGGTATGTGCCTGTTGCGCAAGATTCATCAAGGATTGTGTACCATTTATACTAAATCGTGTAACTGTGATGACGAAAGGCAAACCCTTCCCGCCACGAAAGAGTCGAAAGTTGGCAGGAAGGAAGTGCTGATGCATTTATATTTTGTAACAGAATGGGGTGAAGGAGAGGACCTCACCCCTGGTAATAATTTCCATCTTGCAACAAATGTGTTAATTTAAATAACGGAGAGAAGGAAAGGGGGATGGGGAAGAGCATTTGCAAGAATGAATCAAGGGCGTCCCACCTGTAGTCGATGGATCTGACGCAGGCCTGTACGAACATTTCCAATCTAGTTTACCCGTGGGAACACATCAATGGCATTTAGAGGAGAAAAGAGGAGATAAAATCTAGATCGGGTCACAACACAGTTGCGATCCGATCGAGATGTTCTTTCCTATTTTACAACTAAAACACTAGATATAAGTGGGGATAGAATGTTGCGAAACCACGGTAAAAACACATGAACAGCATCAGCTGGTTGAGCGCTGGAAACCACTATTGTATCTTTAAAAAAACAACAACAAAAAAGTGTGGGTGCAATGCTAAAATATTAGTGTTTCATTTATTTATTTATTTATTGATGTTTAAGGTCACATATTTCTGCACAATGGCTAACCATGACCGTGACAGTTTTACGGGCGGAGGAAGCCGGAGTACCCGAAGAGAACCACCGAGCAACGGCGAGCAACTGTCAGCTCCCCAACATACCAACTCCACACAAGCAGGGTTAGCACTGGTTGAAGACAGGTGCACCATCCACGTGCAGTACGCCTTAGTACCAAGCGTCGCCGTGCCCCCACGTGGGCAATGGGGATGAAGTGTCTTGCCCAAGGACACAACGTGGTTGCCGCAGGTGGGATTCGAACCGAGGACCTCTCGGCTTGCAGCCTGCACCCCTACCAACTGAGCCACCGCGCCCCTATTAGTGTTTCATTGACAGTCATCAGAGAATAAAAACTTAATTCACAAAGATTTTCACAAATCACGCACCCTCCAACAATTTGCAATAAACAAATATTAATTAGCAATACTCAGACCACCAAAAATATTCCAGCACCCAACCAGCTGAGAAAAAAATCGGAGATAAAACTTTCGATCGGCTCTCGACACAGTCGCGATTCGATCGAAATTCTGTTACCGATTTTGCTACTTTTAGACTACATACTGATTGGCGTGTGTGGGATGTGAGCAATCTTTTTAAGCCATATTGAGTTATACTATGTACATGAACAGTCTTATGTCCATAAAGGAGGTGCTTCTCTCGATCAGATCAGATAAGTTAGAAATAAATTTACACCAGTGGGTTGAGAAAACACACGTGAAGTATTGCGATTGCAGTATGATTACATTGCGAGGCAACGACCAAAACACATTAACAGGATTACCGGTTTAGCGCCGGGAGCCACTCTCATGGCTGAGGGTACAATGCTAAAGCATACAAATTCTTTGCTCATGATTCATTGTAAGTCAAAGGAAAATAAAAAAAAATAGTTCGCAAAGATCTGCTTTATGACAAACTACTGGCGGGTGCCTCCGGGCACTCTCCAACATCCCGTATTAAACAAACGTTGATTTAATACTTTTAGAATGAGAGTGGGTGTTTCCAACTCGACGGCAAGAAGTCGCAAGTGTAGGAAAAAACGCCTAAATGCCTGTGATATTTTATTTATGTTGCTAACTAAACACCTAGGCCCGCAGGGACTGACTTTTGCTGTCTTCATTTTGTGCATCTGTGAATGTGAATCATTCAAGCGGTGCGTGAAACAAAAAAAGGCATCCCTACATGCACTCTATTCCTCAAAGTTGCGCAACGTTGTAACAAACAGTATTCTTCTCAGCTACACGTGTGGTACTCCCGTCCTCTCTTAGACATTATTTCAACACTCCCGGAATTAATACTTAACTAGTTTTCCAAACTACTCTTCCACGAATTAATACTTAACTGGTTTTCCAAACTACTCTTCCTCTCGGGAGATGTCGAGACCAACCATGGACCTATGAATAACTCCTCTACATCGTCATTGATTACAACTAACACAAACGAATCAATGACCTCCCTCGGAATTCGACTCCTTCATCTGAATATACAGAGTCTAAAACCCCAAACAGATACTCTACGTTGCGAGGCACCACACTATGATGATATCTATATTTTCACCGAGGCATGGCTGAACGAAGACGACTGTAGTCAAGATATTGAAATCCTTGGGTTTCAATCCCAAATAAGGAGAGATCGCACCACAAGAGGGGTTGTACAGTCATTTTCATAAAAAAACACACTTTCTTATCAGGCACGTAGAGATATAGAAATATCGAATGTGGAATGTATCTTGATGGAAATCATTTCAGAAGAAGGTAGTAAGTTTTTACTTGGAGCGTTCTATCGACCGCCCAACTCTGACCCCAAAATATGGAACATAACGTCAGTATGGATAGAATGTGCAATGGGTACCACCACCAACGTGATGATAACTGGTGATTTTAATAATGATCTGCTGACATCGCCTAAAGGGCCGATTAACCAAATCCTTCAACAGAACTGTCTGTCCCAACTAATACGCCAACCCACATATTTCACGGAAACCTCATCTACCCTTTTAGAATTAATAATGGCTAACGACCCCTCATCCGAGGTTGACCACATTGTTGTCGACCCCTTTTACGGTGACTTGACACGCTACCACTGCCCAGTAGTCGCTGAACTCCGGCACACCAGAGAACAAGCCCAGACATTCAAACGGAAAAGTTTAGCATACAATAAAGCAGATTTCACTGTCTTAACCCTTTACCTAACATGAAAAGCAGACGACACTTGCAAAAAAAATTCTTGAATAACTAAATTTTTTCATTTTTTGTCTCAAAAACATAGGTTATGACCCCTCGTTGGAACGAGCTCGACGAGCTCGTTCCAACGAGGGGTCATAACCTATGTTTTTGAGACAAAAAATGAAAATATTTTGAAAATTAATTGGCGATTTTTGAGAATAGCGCTGGCCGGTTTTGGCCGTTACGTTGGGTAAAGGGTTAAATAAATCACTTGAGGAGATCAACTGGGGTGTTGGGTTCTCGCGTTGTTCATGCACTACTATTCCAATCGATTTTGACCATAAAAGCCTCTGAATTTATCCCCAGTAAAATGATAACACGTCGACCCTATGACTCTCCTTGGATGCACAATAATATTAGGACCTTAATTTGTCAGCGAAAACGAAAACATCATATTGCTAAGACTAAAGACAGGAAAGTTATAGGCAAATATAGAACCGAACAACAGCAATGATTAGGTCATCCAAAGAAAAGTACCTGACAAAGATACAAACCATTCTCAAAAACACGTTGACTTCCTCTCACTCATAATGGAAAACCCTGAAGACGCTGCCTAACAATAGCAAAGCTGACATTCCCGCCACACATTATGACAATCGTGTATTAACCTCGCCAACCTAAAAGGCCGAGGCCTTTAATGACTACTTCTGTCATATCTCGGAGGTTGGTGATAGCTGTGCTACTCTTCCATTTGGCGACAATCTCGGTGTCCGTCCTACTCTAGAGAGCATAACAATAAGCATCAATGATGTGCTTCAAATGTTAAAGTCCTTAAAAACCTCCAAGGCATGTGGCCCTGATAATATAGGCCATAGATTATTGAAAGAATGCTCAACAGACCTTTTGAATCCACTAATGCATATCTTCATCTGTCTACTAAACGATTCTTATTTCCCTTTTGAGTGGGAATGCGCAAATGTGACTCCCGTGTTCAAAAAGAATGATCCAAAAATAATCAGTAATTATCGACCAATTTCTCTCCTAAATCGTACGGCTAAAATCTTTGAAAAATGTGTATTCAAACATGTCTTCAATTTTCTCGATTCAAACGCCCTAATGACAAAAATTTTAATCTGGATTTACACCAAACGACTCAACTACTCTCCAGCTGACTGAAATAAATAACACAATTAGCAGTGCATTCGGTGAAGGGAAAGAAGTACTATTTGTATTTTGTAACGTTTGAAAAGCCTTTGACAAAGTTTGGCACAAAGGGTTATTTCACAAACTAGAGAAGATAGGCATTACGGGTAAACTTCTAAAATGGTTTGAATCGTACTTGAAGAATAGGCAACGGCGTGTTGTCATACATTCCGAAACTTCCTCGTGGAAGAGTGTGGAGGCTGGTGTACCACAAGGCTTTATACTTGGCTCCTTGCTGTTTAATATTTATATACATGATATAACTGACGATGTCTTTTGTAATATCCGTCTCTTTGCGGACCATACATCACTGTATTTAATAGTAGAAGACCCAGGCCAGGCAGCTGGTCTTCTAGACAATGATATCCTGAAAATAGAACAAAAAATGGCTTGTCGATTTCAACACTTCAAAAAAAAACGAAAGCATGCTAATCTTCCGTAAAAGTATTAGAGTTACTCACCCCCCCCCCCCCCTCACCCAATATCAAATACACAAATTACCGAGGTCGGCCACCACAAACACTTGGGGATAACCCTCAATAGTGCAGGATCATGGGACAATCACATTGAAGACATATCTACAGAAGCGTGGAAACGAATAGCGCGACTTCGCAAACATTGCGCATCGTAAACTCTTGAAAAGATCTACCTAGCGTTTATACGTCCTGTTTTAGAATTTTCTGACACAGTCTGGGATAACTGCTCTGTGGCCGAAAGGCAAGAAGGCTCAAGGGTAATAACAACTACAGGTAGGTAATCAAACTGGAGGTAAGTTGGCAACAGATTGATACATAGAGGATATGGAATGAATGTTTTTCTCATATAATATATATGAAACGAGTCTAAGAATTTTCCGTTTTGGCAAGTCTCTGGCGAGCCCAAAAGGAAAATTCGGACGAGTTTCCTAAATATTATATGAGAAAAACACTCATTTCATATTCTATTTATCATATGACACACACACGCACAAGCCACTTAATATGACTTTTTAACCCATCATCTAACTTGAGTTGCAGACGGCACTTGGAAAAAACATCCTCGTATAACTAAAAATTTTCATTTTTTGCTTCCAAAACATAGGTTATGACCCTCGTCGAGCTCGTTCCACTGAGGGGTCATAACCTATGTTTTGGAAGCAAAAAGTGAAAATATAAAAAAAATGAATGGCGTTTTTCTTGTAGGTAAAAGATTAATACAATATAACCCACCCTAAATAGGACAGATAACGTAAATTCTCCCTAATGAAATTATGCAAATGTGACCCAGTTGTAATTTGTTTAGCCAATCAAATTGTCCAGTTTTGACATTGACCAATGAAAGCTCCCAACTCTAATTATGCAAATTCTGAAAATGTGACCCAGTTGTATTTTGTTCAGCCAATCAAATTGTCTAGTTTTGAAATTGACCAATGAAATTGACGGAAGGCTTTATTTATCACTGATTAATATGAAAACAAAATATCAAATGTTTAAAAGTGAACAAAACGGGCGAGTCATATGATAAAATATAATTGTACACCAGCGGGTCGCGCCTTCGTTATTATGAATACGATACCAGAAGGATAAGCTTACCCGGTCCTCAACCCAGTCGCGATTCGATCAAGATTCTCCGTCCGTCCCTGTACGGGCGCAGTGGTCCGGAAGTGGAATAGTCACAATACTTCTAGAAGGCTCAATGGTAAATAACGACTACAGGTAAATAATCAAACTGGAGGTAATTAGGCAACAGGTTGATACAAAATAATTGTACACTAGCGGGTCTCGACTTCGTTATTGTGAAAACGATAGCAGAATGATAATTTTGCCCGGTTCTCCACCCAGTCGCGATTCGATCAAGATTTCCCATCCGCCCCCTGTGTGGACATAGTGATCTGAACGTGGAAGAGCCACAATACTTTTAGAAGGCCTAAGGTAACTAATAATGACCACAGGTAAGTAGTAACACAGCAGGAAAGTAAGCAGCACGTTGATACAATGTAATTGCACGCCAGCGGGTCGCGACTTCATTAATGTGAAGGCGATAGCAGAATAATCTTGCTCGGTTCGCGGCCCAGTCGCGATTCTATCAAGATTCTCGATTTTCGGTCCGTCCCCTGTATACATGGGCACAGTGATCCGAACGTGGAATAGCCACAATACTTTTGGAAGACTCGAGGGTGATAACAACTACACGTAAGGAATCAAACTGTAGGTAAATACGCAAGAGGTTGATACAATATAATTAAGTTTGTTTGTATGGTGTGAGAAGTTAGCTGTAGGATGGAGGTTCATACACGATATGGGGGTTTTATGGCATGCGTGGTAAAGACGAAAGTAGTATAGCACGTATGGATCGACCCTGATTACCCGGAGCTTTGCCGGTGCAGCTAGTGTTAAAGTCCAATAGGAACCCGGAGCTTTGCCGGTGCAACTGTTGCCGGTGCAAAAGTTCGGCTCCTTGAAGCTAGATCCGACAAGTGGTGTACCTACTGCATATATAGTATACTATGGTATATATAGTGATATGGGTAAACACAGGGCTATGGGTGTATATTATGGGTAAGTGATGGAAAATTGATGGGGAAGGTGAGTTTTCTTGAAAGTTTTCCCCGCGAAACGGTTGACGTTACTATTGACGTCGTGACGTCATGATGCGCACGCGACGTCATAGAGGGGGGGGGGGGGTAGATCTGGTAGTGGTGGTATATATCCATGTTGAATTACTATTAACCCATGGGTCTTCATATTATCCTATGTCTGCTATAGTTATATCAAGCAGTATTGTGGGGGATGGGGGTAATGTATGGTCGCTCAGTGCGGTATTGCGAGATAATTCTTGGTGGTTTAAATTGGCAGTATAGGATGAATGGTCTGTTGGCCTCTTACCCCCTTAGTACTATTTCCCAACCGAATCATTTGTATTATCTTATGGCTGGTATTGGTAGTTCGTAATGCTAGGTCAGGCAGTATTATAATTGTTTGTTTAGAAGTGGGCTTTGGATGTATTGTGTATACCGCTTTAGGTCCCCTGTCAATCATCGATATTATTAACCAACCGATTGCTTTGTATTATTCTA
The DNA here is from genome assembly GCA_031216915.1 of Pictodentalium vernedei. Lineage (NCBI taxonomy): Eukaryota > Metazoa > Mollusca > Scaphopoda > Dentaliida > Dentaliidae > Pictodentalium > Pictodentalium vernedei. The sequence continues at coordinate 845,949,944 of CM062297.1, forward strand.
TGACTGGTATAGGTAGTACGTTATGGCAGATTAAGTGTTATTGTGGAGTGGGGAGGGGGTAATGCCTGGCAATACAGAACTGCAGTATAGTATGGACGATGTATAGCTCTGTGGGCCCCCGAAAGCCATTAGTACTACTAATCGACCTAATGCTTTATGTGACTGGTCTAGGTAGAATGTAAAACCAAACGTTACTGTGGTGGGGTGGGGGGTGGTGTAATGCATGGTAGTCTAGTGTGGTAGTATACGATGTAAGCTTTGTACCCCTACAGGCCCCATGTTAACCCTTAGTACTATTAATCCACCTAATGCTTCATGTTATCCTATGACTGGTATAGGTAGTACCGTATGCTATGCTAGGCATAGGGGTATTGTGAGTAGGGTAATGCCTGGTATTTTAGAACGGTAGTATAGTATGGGCGGTATATAACCCTATAGGCCCCCGGTTAGTGCTTGGCACTATTAACCAACCGATTGCTTTGTTTTACTATATGGCTGGTATATGTAGTAATTTCTTTTGAGGGCATGAGGGCTCATATTTAGAAAAATGAAAGAAAGAAAATGAGACTATGAGGGATTGTAAATGAGGTCTCATTGGGGGGTTTTACGTAGCCCTCATGGCCTCGTACGACAAAAAGGGGTGATGAAAGCCTTATATTTTCCAAAAAGGGGTGCCGAAATTGGGGTATCTGGGAATATGGCTTTTAAATACCTCGATAGGTATCCTCAAATAATACAATATCAGGCCATAGGTATCCTCAAATACCGAAATTGGCCAAGAGTCGTATGTGCGAGTCACTCGTTCGAGTAAATACTCTCTGGTTTATTTGCTCGATGGGATTCGAGTCGTTCGAGCAATGACTTATCAGTAACTACTAGATAGATTCTTGACATTAGGAATGATATAGGCGCCCATGGAGGTTGTCTATCAGCTGCCTTTGATCCAAAGGGACCCCTCAGTACTATAGCACTACGTGCTACTATTATAAGCCATGGCATGGCGGTCCTAAAAAGGATTCTGGGGGAAATCCGTACTTAATAAAGTAAATTTCGGTGATGTGGAGGGATTATCTGGTTGTTTGTGGTAATTCTGCGAATCGGAAAATTACTCCTATTCAACCGAACACACCCTCCGAACATGCCCCTGTCCTATAAGAAGGTTTTATGTCACATAGCAACCACGTGCTAGAATAGAAATCAAGATGGCGGCCCCCAGTATACAAAATGGACGACGGAAACACGTATCACCCTAACAACACGCGCTGCGCATGCACACTCACATCACGTATCACTATGGGGATGACGTTACAAGACGGCCGCTCACGCGGGTTACCATGACAACACAACATAGCGCCACTGGGTCACGTGACATAACGTCACTTCCGATGTCCGGTACCGAGGTCCGGCAACCTGTACCTGAAAAGCCCGAGACATACTACTCATAAGCACACACACACACACGCACACATTCTCCCACCCCACTTACCCATTATACTCCCAGTGAATCTTATTCTTTTAGACGGGTATTTTGGGCATTCTAGAAGAAAGTGTTCCAGGGTCTCCATCACGCCCAAATTACACATCTGGCACTCCTTTTCACTGTTTTTCCCAATTTCCCCCCTCAGCTCCAGGGATCGCGACCCCAGCTTGAACAACAGTGACCACCCAAAGGTGCCATCAAGGTACTCTTCAAAACCAGGCTTCTCTTTATCACGCAGGCCACCCAAAGACCTTTTTTGATTTGACCCCCAGCTCGCCAATTATAATTTCCATCCTCCATGACCCTTTCACTGACAATTTTTTTAACCTTATTTGCCCCTACGTCTAGGTCCGAGATCTCCAATGAGTAGTTCTCTTTTAGCTCCCTCACTTGGACCATCCACCCTGTCTTGATATTTGAGTTGAAAATACTCTGGAACATTACTTTACATCATCGGCTGTCGGGGAGATTTACCAAATAATTAAGATAACCGAGTTTCAATAAGTCTATCCTGTCCTTGATCCTCATCCACCCAAGCTCACCCCTGACTGCTTCTAGAGCTGCGGCATTACTCGACCCCTTTATCCATCGGTCTGCATCGGTCTGCAGAGTTTCCAAGCTCTTTAAAGCCTCTGGTTTAGGGGTACCATTTCCGTACCATGTTTTACACTTGGCAGACCCACCATTCCCCAAATGGTTTTTCCCACGAAAACCTTACTGAAACTGTTTCTCCCTATAAGTTTCAGTTGGTTAATGATTCGCCTCCCTTCAAAATAAATTTATTTGTGTGGTTTCGGTGGATGCCTCTTCCAGTGACGTTTATATTTACCCCCAGATACTCGTAGTCACACGTCTCTCCTACACTAAGAAGTTTGCTGCTACCTTCCAGAATACAGAACTCCCCCACTCTCCATCTTCGAGTGGGTCCACTTTGTGGCCCACAGGTATAACTTTGCTCTTGCTTTCATTTAGTTCGCGTCTCCATTTGCTCCCATATTTCCCAACAATTCCCAACATTTTCGCTCGCCCCTCTTCACTTTCTGACACTAGCACCATATCGTCAGCAAAAATAGCCCTGGGATCTTCAACTGCCCAACTCATTGAACTGCTACCCCCGCAGGAGTTCATCCCCTAAACCTTTGATGTACAGTGCAAAAAGAATTCGCAAAAGGATACACCCCTGTTTTCGCTCCATAGGCACAAGTACCTGTGTTCTCTTGAAAACGTGAGAACTGGGACAACATTTAAAAGGAATGTCTCTGATATTAAGAAATATCATGAACCTGATTCATATGATAATTTTGATATTAGTAAGTCATCTGGAAACGATCAGATGGATTTGTGTCCTCCTAGCAGGTCAAGGAGAACTGTGAAACCGCCTGCCCATTTCAAAGATTTCATTGTAACTAAACAGTAGCTGTTTCTGAGTCAGCCCCTAGTATTTTGAAATCTCAAGGAAAGAGGAGATGTGGTGTCTGAATGTAATACCTTCACATAATTCAACTATAAAGTGTCCTGTCCCATACTGTAATTTTGCATGCAACCTGCTTTTTCACTGACCTACTTACCATGTATTAAATAATAAACCATTGAATAAAGTCAATAGAGTCTGGTATATATAATGAGGAAGTTTGTTTTAAATTCCTCCGTGTTTAATGTGAGATCATGCCATTGAAGTACAGGTGTAGACAAAACAATCGGCAACAGATTTTAATGATCTTTATTCAATGTATTTCTAGCTTCTTTTTCCGATAAACCTAACTTTTTATCTACTTTTAACTCTCCTTTGCCAAGAAGCGAAGGAAATACTTGTCTATGTTAAAATGGTATCTGAAGGGAAATTGCGTAGACGGCAGATGAAATAAACCAGAGAAATAGAAGGGAAATTAATATTTATTTCAACCATAATGACTGCAAATAAAATGCATCATGTATCTTTTCATTATTCCACTGTAGGCCTACATAAAATTTCAGATTCAATTTATATTTATTTCAAAAATCAAAAAAGAGAATAAAAATACATAAAATAATGTTAACTAATGTTATATTTGTTTCTATTGTACCAACCCTCTCTTCTATTACATCATAGGTGGCGAAATCGCTCGGTGGCAAACGCCGACATTCATACCAGGCTGTCGACTGGATTTATCGATTTACCCCCCGTTAATTTTACTATTTTGAAGGTGGCGCAACAATGTTATCACATGACAGCAAACATTTCCTGAGTTTCGATTTAAAGTTTGAAGAGTTTTAAAGTCGCCGTTTGCATCCAAATTGTTTTTTACTTCTAGTATGGACCAATGCCTGTCAAATTTAACTTGGGCTTTTACATACTAAAACTATCGAGGTAAACAAATTACGAGTTGTGTTAGAATTTTGAAGTTGAACTCCAGTTCATGAATGAGTCACTTCATTACATAACTTCATAACAACATATTTTCTGCCAGTCTCTGGCTGTCTCGCTGCGGTGTTCATCACTTAGGGTCCTACCAATTACCGAAATGTACGGAACAATACGGAGCTGTCCAAAAGCAAATGAATTAATGCCAAATGAATGAACCATAGCAGTGCAAGATGTGGAAAAAAACCCTAAAATTTGAGTATTTTGGTTGAGATAGTGGGGAATACTTTGGTCTGATTTTTGCCAACAACTTAATTTAGTCTTAAAATGGGACATCCACATCAATAAGGTCAACGCAAAAGCAAACGGCACTCTTGGATTTATCAAACGAAATCTGAAATATGTGCCAAAGGCACTGAAGGAAACAGCCTACAAATCTCTGGCAATGCGACTGCATAGTCTGGGGTCCATACACCAAAAAGAATATAGAGAATTTGGAGATGACCCAACGTCGAGCGGCATGTTTTGTGTGTGATGACTATCGCAGAGACAGCAGCGTCGACGACATGCTCCATTCTTTAAACTGCAGGAGTGACAGGCGAACAAATGCATCCAGACACTCAAAAACATAATCTCTGGATGTGACGCAATCCCAAAAGAAAAGTACATCATAATGGGACCGTCCCGAACAAGAAGCTGAAATGACACGAAACTGGCGGTCTACGGGACGAACACAGAAGAATTTAAACATTCATTCTTCCCACGTACAACCGTGGACCGGAACGCCAGCAATCAAGCCGCTATCGATAATATTTGCGGCAACCCCGCCTTGCATGTATGAAACACCATGCCTCCCCTGTGTTATAATACGCATTATTGCGGTTTACACAGTAATCTCATTCAGATTCAGAATGTGACAACCCAGTAGAGACAACGTCAACAGGTAAAGTATGGCCTATGGGTGGGGTAGTACTAAAAATTAAAATGAGACCGCATAGGGGAGAGCCTAAAAATAGACGCTATCTGATCATACAGTACATGGAGAGTGTATTATCACAAAATCACCCTCAGAGTGGAGATTCCACCAAAGCAATAATTGCAAATTTGTTGCAAATCATAATAAGCACAAGCAATGTTTCAGCCAATGGACCTCCGGGTTAAACCCGGAGGTCCATTGGCTGAAATACTACTCGAGTTTTTAGTCAATATATACAAAATTTGAAAGCTACAGTTCGGGTGATAACTCCACTCTGCGGGTGATTTAGTTACAATCCACTCTCCACGTACTGTATACAGTGTACACAATATATATTTGAAGTTTGGTACTGATATTTTAATGTAAACCCATAAAATTCCAATTGACTTGCGACCTCACTTTTTCGCAACTAGGGACAAAGAGACCACAAGTAATCTACTGGTCCAAAAAACACCAAATAAATGCTATCTGGTGAATTTGGGTATATTCAATACATATCCAAACTTTTGTATCAAAATTTTAATCAGCCCCAAAAATTTCAATTTAAATGTATAGCGCAACTTCCGATTGGGGGCCTCAATTTTCACAAAGAGGGATAAAGAGACAGCAAGTAAACTACTAATCTTAAAAATACCAAATAAGAGCTATCTGGTAAGTTGTGGTATATTCAATACATACATGTATACAATGTCTGGGACCGATATTTTAACGTTAACCCATAAAATTCCACTTTTAATGTATAGCACGCTATCTGACTTGCAGTCGCTCTTTTCTGCAACTAGACACATAGAGACCACAAGTAACCCACTGGTCCTAAAAACACCAAATAAATGTGGTGTGGTGAATTTGGGTATATTCAATACATATCCAAACCTTCATATCAATATTTCAATCTTAACCGCTAAAAGTTCACTTTTAATTTATAGCACAACTTCCGATTTGCAGTCTCAATTTTGACAACCAGGGACAAAGAGACCACAAGTAAACTACAAATCTTAAGATCTCCAGACAAACGCTATCTGGTGAGTTGTATATTCAATACATATCCAAACTCTGGTACCAATATTTTAATTTTATCCCATAAAATTCAGCCTTTCATGTATAGTGCGACTTCTGATTTGCAGTCTAAATTTTTGGAGGCAGGGACAAAGAGACCGCGAGTAAAGTACTAAGCTCAGAAACTACAAATGAACGAAAAAGTGCATGCTATATCACATATAAAACATATTCCAAAGATTATTGTAATTCTCTCACTCTGTCAGCTGTTGCGTCGCAGTCCCTCCAATATGCTGTTACCCTGCGCTGTGTTAGGAATTGTGCGCACTGTTTCTGAATCGATAACCTCATCAGCCAATGGGGCAGTTTTTAGTAGGTCGCCATCAGTGTCAACTACAATGAGTGGTGGAAGACATGATTCAGGCAATAATGGTGCAAAATGGTTTAGAGACCAGAATGAAGCCAAATTCATGTCGCTAGACCGCATTATAGATATTTCTTCCTTCCTAGATTTGCCACTTTTACAATACTAACGCAGTTGTAAAGTAGTATTCAGTATTCCTATCTGAAGATCAACTGGACCATTAACAACAGGGTATGCAGATATTATCGGTCTTGAGATGACAGTACTGGCAGCATGTATAGTCCATGCTGATGAATAAGATTTTCTTTCTCCAGATTTTGAACAAGCTGTTACTGCATCAGTATACGAAGGACTTACAGAAATGATTTGTGTTTTTGAATGGAATGATTCATAAAATGCTTTATTGTTTGCCATTTCAATGCAAGTTCGAATGCGAAGTTCAGTCTCGAGCATTCATTTCAAATGTGTTTTGTGCTCTATACATCTCAACCTTCATTTTGATGAATAATTTGTGTATATTAAATTTGAATTTAAAGAATATCAGAGGTGGGAATTTCAAAATAAACAAAATTCTATTACTTAGGCCAAATAAAAAAAATGAATTGATTCTCAGGCATTTTTTTTTTCAAATCAGTGAGGGAGGGAGGATTTTATTTTTATTTTTTTTTTTTTATTTTTTTTTTTTCATGTAAAGGGTTGAGTATAGTCAGTAATCTTTTTGCTGTCTTTCCACTTGAAAAAGAGAAAAGGTTGTATTTTAGTGTAATTATAGTATAACTTTTATAACTAACTGCCATAACAACAGCTAAAAGTATTTGTATTTTATTGTTCTTTTTAATGGCATAGATCTGTCAAGCATCATATTCCATTAGAATAGGCCCCAGTAACCAATGCTTGGGGTAGGAGTCCTTTAAAATGAGACACATGGCTCTAAATGATCGGTTAAACTTGAGTTTATATCGGTGTTGCAGCCATTATCAGCCATTGTGCAGAAAAATATGACCTTAAACACCAGCAAATAAATGAATAATTAAATCATGATCCAGTATATCAGAATTTTCTTTGTTACAGTTTATGGGAGAGTGCCTCTGGGCACTCTCCCATAAACTGCAACAAGAAAAACCAATTTACTGCAAACACAGCTAAATAATTATATGTTGAGAAATGTGAAAAAATGACCATTCCAAGTTTTCACAAATTCTTTAAAAAACATGACATAATAAAAATGTCTAATGAGGAGGTTCAAATCCAACGAGGGAGGGCCTGAGAATCAAAACATTATTTTTTTTTAGCCTTATATAGCACCTTAACTAAAACCCATACAGTTTTGCTTTTAAGGTATTGCACAATTTCAAACTTGCGGTCTCATGTTTTTGCAAGTACAGTACGTGGAGAGTGGATTGTAACTAAATCACCCGCGGAGTGGAGTTATCACCCAAGCTATAACTTTCAAATTTTGTATATATCGGCAAAAAACACAAGCAATGTTTCAGCCAATGGACCTCCGGGTTTAACCCGGAGGTCCATTGGCTGAAACTTTGCTTGTGTTTGTTATGCCTTGCAACAAATTTGCAATTATTGCTTGGGTAGGAGCAAAAAGACTGCAAGTACAAATGTACAAAACAACACTCAGTCTATTTGCAGTAATTACCTGAATTGCAGTAAGTAACTTTGCGGAAATTCCTTGGTGTGTGCGAAGGTGTTATTAATCGTTTGTCTTGTTGGTACTTAGTTGGATTACAGTGTTGTCAACTTGTCACCTACATTAGTCTATTGTTAATAATTGAATTTTTATTGATTGCATCCATTAATTTTGTGTGGAGGGGCGTGGTGGCTCAGTAGGTAGAGGTGCAGACGGCAAGCCGAGAGGTCCTTGATTCGAATCCCATCTGCGACAACCGTGTTGTGTCCTTGGGCAAGATACTTCATCCCCATTGCCCATGTGGGGGCATGGTGGCATTGTGTACTAAGGCGAACTGCACGTCGATGGTGCACTTGTCTTCAACCAGTGCTAACCCTGCTTGTGTGGAGTTAGAATGTTGGGGAGCTGACAGTTGCTCGCCATTGCACAGTGGTTCTCTCCGGGTACTCCAGCTTCCTCCACCCATAGAACCGACGTGGCTAGTATTGTGCGGTTAACTGGTTTTGTGAGTCGGTTTTGGTTTGGCTCTAAAAATAAAACTGAAACCGTGTAATTTTTAAATCAGTATGGTTTCGGTTTTTTGTTTGCAAAATGTCGGAAACTTATATTTTTATACTGTACCAATGACCCAGACATAGCTGGTGCTAACTCTTAAAATATAGGGCCAAACACAAATTTTGCCCCCCAATCCCCAAAATTTGCATCTAAAACCAAAGAAAACATGTCCTGAAAGGCCCTCCACACTTCGCCCCTACTGCGCATGTGCAGTGTCAAGGACGTTCCGAAATTGGCGCCATTAATCATTCTAAGTTTGGCCATTCATCAGTTAACATCTGACTGATCTTTGTGCTTATAAATCTCAGTTTAAATGATGCCAGACACATAAATATTAGTGAAATGGTGATTCTAAGGAGGATAGAGAAGGAGGAGAGGAAAAAAATGTGTGACAGAATATTATCAGGGCTGTAACTTAAAATTTTTTAATGAAATTATGTTAAGTTACCTATTTTCGAGGCAGCAGCCATTTTGTTGTCATTCTGATTATTTAGTTACACTGTTTTTTAAGTGTTTTCCTCTCTCCCTGTCCTTTAAGTTCCCCCTTGCTATTCTCCCATGCTTTTGGCATAGTTTTTGTAATTATTATTACTAAATTTTCTTGGGAGTTTTAGCTGAATAACAGAATGAATTCTGTTCTTTTCCCCATGTTTACGTCTTCACCTACGGGTGGTTAGGCGTTGTGTTCTGCATCTACCATCTGATGTTCTGCAGTTTCTTCCCTGGAAGTCTCTGTTTTGCATCAGATAGTGTATTTTTGGTAACTGATTTCGGGCCTGGGTGCCTGGAGTCTTATTTTAGTGTTTTTACACTCATTGTTTACATTTACAACAGCCCTCTGTGTGAGGGTGGATTTCTAAAAAATAATATCTTGATGTTATTTTAATCATAACTAGATACATTATTATTGTTCGTAAGTGTTGAATAAATTGTTTAAAATATTTTTAAAATTTTTGTCCACACTTAGGCTTGGGATCCATTGGGGCTCAACGTTACTTTTCAGAAACTTGGGCTGTTCTGAAAAAATATTTTTTCAAAATATTTTGATTTCAATTATTTTTTCTGTATTAATGGATCATATTATTATTATGTATTTTGATTGCCAGGGGTTAGTGCGAGTACCAGGACTTGTTTTCTTTTCACATTGAAAGGATATTGATCAATTGTTTTAAGAGGAAGTCTTCCTCTGACTTTATTATCATTCTATATGTGGTCAGTGTACTCGCATTAACTCCTGTTCTGTATCGTATGATTTCGATGACAATATGGGAAGCGTATGTCACGGTATGTTATTGGGGATTTGGACACTCCGGTCCTTTCCCCGCAGGGTCACTCTACTTTATCAATTTCTATTTCAGACGATCAAGATTAGGGTGATGTATCTGTGATGTCTTCCAACAGTGTGCCTCCGTCATCACAATTAATGAAGGGCTAGCGGAAAAGTGCTCATGTAAATACGCCAATTGCCTAAGAGGACCCTAGTAGGTTCGACGGCCTTTGACGTCCGCTAGCTCGCCCGGTGTAGCATCCATTCACCAAATGGTTCGGCAGCTGGGTTCGTCCGTTGCGGTCTAGAAGGAATTTTGGGGTGATGCGAGCACTATAAATTAATGCACATCCAGTGACGGCGGATCGGAGGGAGAACGGAGGAAGCCTTTTAGTCCGGTTCATAGCTCGTTCCGGTCCATCTGGACGGCAAGCGAGAGAGGCCCCTCTCTCGTTCAACAACATCTGGCCCCAGATGTTGTGGTACAAAATGTGTCGCAAGCGGAGCATACGTCCGTCGCTCGGGACGCTCCGTTGTATAGGCAGTCCGCTGAGACTGCTAAGGCTTCCTCTTCTCGTCAGCGCACACGACCGCACCTTGGCTGCGTGACCGCCGATATATTACCAGCTTCGCCGATCAAGGATTGTTCGACGACCAGGTCACACCATCCGGTAGCCAGGGACACGAGGCCTGCAGACTCCGGACGTTCGCATAGGAAGTGTGCGGGAGTCAACGTACACGGAGCTTCCGGCGGCAACGCATCGTAAGACCGCTACTGCACAGGCCTCGGGAACGGACGTGCTTTCCTTAATAGCACAGTTTATCGCAGCATCCCAGCATCAACTGAATCTCTCGCATATATTTTATCCGACGATGCTGGGTCGGGACGCTCCGCGGAAGCGGGTACGGACGTCCGAAAGTTTCATCCGGTCCGACGGGATACCGAAAGGGATTCGGAGGATTTCAAGCTTTCCCTTTCGGAACAACATATGCTGTTGTGTATGTCATCTGACTTGGTCTTCTACAGCTTCTTTCGTCAGACTAGAATGCTGCGATGCCGGATAAGAAACTGATAGCGTCGGTGGACTTAGAAATTTTTGGTTCGGTTCAGGGACATCGTCCCTCAGTTCCGACATAGTCCAATAATGTCACACAAACTTTCGAATTATTGAACGACGCTATATATATTATTATTTTATGCTTGGTAACCAAGCATTTCTGGTTTCTTGTTCGAAGAGTTATGGAGATGTCTTTCAAAAGTGTGCCTCTGTCGTCATAGTTAATGAAGAGCTAGCGGCAATAAGTGCTCATGGAATATGTCTATCGCCTACGGAGTGACATTCGCTAGCTCACCCGGTGTAGCGTACGTTCATCGAATGGTTCGGCTGCCGGGTTCGTCCGTTGCGGTCTAGGAAGGAGATTTGGGTGATGCGAGCACTTTAATTACTTTAGTACTCACCCAGTGACGGCAGATTGAGGACAGATCGGAGGAAGCCTGTTAGTCCGGTTCCTGGCTTGTCCAGGTCCGTCCGGGCTGTGAGCGAGAGAGGTCCCTCTCTCGTCCAACAACATAGGGGACCGCATGTTGTGGTTCAGATATTTTACATTCGGAGCATATGTCCGTCGGTCGGGACGCTCCGTTATATTGACAGTCCGAGAGACTGTCCTTAATGCTTCCTCATCCTCACAGCAGGGCACACGACCGCACATTGGCTTCGTGACCTCGAGTATTCGATCAGTTTCGTCATTCAGTGATTCCACGGCGAATAGGTCGCGCCATCCGGTAGCCAAGGGACACGAGGCCTATACACTCCGTTCGCTCGCATATTGGTAGTATGCACGGGGTAACGATCACGGAGCTTCCAGCGGCAATGCATCGTAAGACCGCTTCTCCTCAGGCCTCAGTGACGGACGTGCTATCCGAGTTAGCACAGTTGTTTCGCAGCATCCCAGCAATTGACAGTTTCTCGGTCGAATCAGGAATTATCCGACGGCGCTGGGTCGGTGCGGTCCGCGGTTGCATCAGGTACGGACGACCGAACGCTTTATAGGGTCTGACAGGATGGCGAAAGGGATTCGAAAGATTTCCAGTTTTCCCTTTAGTAGTATCGGAAGATGCCTTTCATATCTTCTGGCATTATCTTCCAGTGATTGTTATTTCGGACTTCATTGCTGCGATCTTGGATAAGAGACTTATAGCGTCATTGGACTCGGATTTTTCGATCGGTTCAGGGACATTGTCCCTGACTTACCGACGCAGTCCAATATTGTCATTACAACATGTGTTTTATTTTTCGACGCTATATATATATATATACAAGCCTGCTACTAAGCGTGATAGTTTAGTTTCTTGTCCGCGTTGCTCATTTCTGCCATTTTATCATTTATACGAATAGTTTATTTTGGCAGAGCAGGGCATACCGAGAGTTCATATGCGTCTAGACGGTGTGATTAAAGACTGCATATATTCTTTTTCGCCGTTTATGTCTTTTCCAATTTCAATGTTGGGAACGACATTATGTATAGTAGACTTAACTTAGACGCTTTATCATACGTAATCCACCTTACTGAGGCGTTATCATTACGTCTTCAAGAAAAGATTTACGGGATATTATTCCATATTGTAATTTCTTTTGAGGGCAGTAGTTTGTTCACGTATAACTCCGCCCTTCAGTGGCTGATTGGAGTTGGTTAGACGTGATGCAGCCCTAGCTACATCCACACGCGTGGATAGTAAGGTTAAGAACTCTCTCAGAGTCACTTCGTTCTCGGAGGAGCTTCTCTTCGACGGCAACTTTTCGGCAATCCATGAATTGCTCGATTTACACGTTCTTTTGTCTATCTAGTGTTACAAGAGATTCAGACTGGGGCAAACATTCGGTGGTTGACTCAGAGAGTGCCACCGCAGTTGCCGGACCCGAGTGTGGCTGTTATGACGGTTGCCAGTCAAACAGATTGGGATATAATACTGATCCCTACGGATTCGAAGTGCCAGGGTCTTTGGGTTCCGCAGTCTCTTAGCAATCAGTTTTCTTCCGCGGAATAATGTTTTTTAGGCTTGCTTTATGTCATTGCATGAACATTATTCAGAAACGCATGCCCAAATTCCTGTTCTTTAATTCGACAGTAGTGGCGTATCTCCGGAACCAGGGAGGCACTCTTTCGTTTCCGTTATTCAATTTAATGGAAAGAATCCGTCTGTTGGTTATAGTACACCAAGTTCAGTTTTGGTCCGTCATATTCCGGGTCGTCTGATTGTTTTATCGGACTCCCGTTCTCTTACGGGTCGCTTGTTGCTGTCAGAATGGACTCTCAACAAACAAGTATTCAATCAGATTTGCTATCTATGGGAGCGCCCAATGATGATTTATTTATGACACAGCTTGCTAATCAATTGCAGACGTATGTGTTGGCTTGTCCAGATCTCTGAGCTAATGTTGTTAACGCTCTATTGATCTATAGGACGGAATGATAGGATACGCGTATCCTCCGGCGCTGTTGTTTCAGCAGGTATTGCTAAGATAAACAACCACAATACATTTCTGTTGATAGCATCTCTATCTTCACAGAGATCATGGGCAATTTACTCTCTTGTCTACTGTGGGTCTTAACGTGAAATCTTCCTCTATGTGAGGATCTTTTTTCACTGGGTAAATCGTGTCATCTTTATCACAACCCGCAAGGTCGCAACCTTCATGTATTCCGTTGTGTGGTCCGTATTGCATTGTAAGCACTGTACTGGACGAGCTTTGGACGCGATTTCTTACTATAGGAGATCCTCTTCTTCGCTATTCTATGCGGCTAAAGTGGAGGCTCTTCCGTCGTGGTGTAGGGATCATTATGTTCATATTGTTGATCCCTCCATACTACTCATTGCTATTTTTTAGTATACTTGTTTCACAAGATCTACTGCAGCCTGTTATTATTTAGATTATAGGTTTATGTTACCTCATACCTATGCACTCTACGATAGTTTACAATTGAGTCTTTTGTCTCTTTATCTAAGTCAGTTAGTAACTTTTTGATAAATAGACTTAGAATCTTTAGATTAAATTCCTATATGGATTTTAACTTCGGTTCTTATTTAGCTAAGTAATCATTTGAGCCTCTGGAAACAGTAGTTTTCAAATTCTGACCTTTTAGACAGTAAATCTGTTGGTTTCTCTTTTACTGTAGAGTCAGTGAGTTTCATGCACTATCGATGGATGATTTTCACTTTCGTAGTTTCGGAATCACTACTTCCGTTACTATTTAGGTTGGATTGTTGCATAAGAGTTAGGCTCCTATTATCCGGAACCTATTATTTTAAGGTCCTTCCGTCTTCGTATGGGCATAGGCCTTTACTCTTTCCGGGTACAGTTTATGTATTTATAAACAGATATCTGTTTATTACTATGGGCGTAAGCTTCTTCTGTCTTTGATGTCTAGTAGAAGGACGTTACGCTCCATTTTATTGTTAATGGATTCTATTAACTATCGGTACTGCTTATGGTATATCATTGACTTAGCAGTTGTGCTTAAGATTTCGGCTCATGAAGTAAGAGTTCTTCTACTTCTTGGGCTTACATTAATAGTGTCGCTATTATAGATTTTTGAAGGCCGCTCATTGCGCTCAGCCATCCACATTCATGAATTTTATCTCAGAAATATCGAGTCCATTTCTGGAGGCCTCTATTGTTAGGTCTATTATCTACTGCTCAGAATGTCATTCACTTAACAGTTGCTACTATAGCTAGGTAGGCTGTCTGTTTCGGCAGTGTCTCCGTTCGGCTGCCCTCTTCGCTCTGGGCTATTTGACCCAGGGCAAGAAAAAGGGGGGGGGGGGGGAGGGTGTTCCCTTGGGTCACCTGTTTTACTATGAAAACAAGGGGATACCTCCTCCGGAGTTAGTAATTCTGAGCTGTTATTGGGATGGTTGTTTAGTGAGAAGTTTAGGTTTTTAAAATTCATTCAAGTCTTAGTTTTTAAAGTATAGCTTTTGAATATTGCATATGTCAACGGACATGATTATGCAATCCTCAGACACTTTTAGGAGCATAAGAGTCTCTATTCTCTAGACTTACTTTATTTATTGGCTTACTTTAAAAATTATTAGTATAAGGATTATATTGGATATTAATAGAGTACATGGATGGATGAAGCTCAATTTTGGAAGGTGTTGTATCTTTCTAATTTATCATAAATAAGAAAGATACATGTAAGGCCTATTACTTCTTTTTCCCTACAGGGGATGACTCTATTTTATTTTATTGAGCGTATTCCATTTTGCTCTATGTCCTTGGCCCTCCAGCTTTTTTACTATTCAGCTATGTCTGGGTCGTTGGTACAGTATAAAAATGTTAAAAAATTTATAGTAATTTATATATTTTTTATACTTACCAATGACCCAGACGGGGATGGCCCTCCCAGGAGTTGGGAACTCTTGCCTCCCCGCTGAGTACATAGCGCTTACCAGGCACTGGTTATTAGAATGATTAATGGCGCCAATTTCGGAACGTCCTTGACACTGCGCATGCGCAGTAGGGGCGAAGTGTGGAGGGCCTTTCAGGACATGTTTTCTTTGGTTTTAGATGCAAATTTTGGGGATTGGGGGGCAAAATTTGTGTTTGGCCCTATATTTTAAGAGTTAGCACCAGCTATGTCTGGGTCATTGGTAAGTATAAAAAATATATAAATTACTATAAATTTTTTAACATTTACACTGTTCAGTCAACAACTGAAAACTAAATCTGTAACGTCAACTGATAACTGTTGTCTGTATTCACATATTCAGACTCCAGAGAAACAAATGCTGCCTAACAAGAGTCACTGTTGCATTAGAAGAATTATCACACGTCCTAAGAAATCTTCATATGATGTATGACAAATTTTGTCTAATTACACAGCACTGTTACAAAAGTGGGTTTGTTTGTTCTGTCAGAAATTCTCAGAATGACAATCTTGACATGCCAAGAAACGTCAAAATGAGCAACTTGGGGGCTTTGCAAAGCGGCTTCGTATCTACACATGTTTGGATGTATTGATCACCTAGAATCAAAATCATGAATAAAATCAAGGAAAAAATAGTTTTTATTTTTTTCATGGCGGATTATTATAAAAAACAAAACATACTTTATTTGTCGCTTGAGTTTCCCTGACACATGCTTGGAATGTAACGTTCAACATTGTTACCTCCCTTGATGTGTTTATCCAATGTATGCATATGCATGCGAGCACATACCACGATGGAATGTCCCCCCGCCTATTTACCTGCAGACCATGTGAGTCTGCGAAGTCTAAAATCTCTGTACACAATTAAATTGAACATTTTGCCTCATATAATACACAACTGATTTAGTTTTGCAAGCAAAAGATGGAAATTGAAAGTGGAATGCCAACTTCGAAAGGCAAATGGAAAAGGTACAGTTTGAAACGTTACAGATAAAATCTCGTCATTGTAAATTATGGTTGTTCTAAAAATCATACGAGTATTGCACCTTTCTTCAGTGACGTGTGAGGAATTTATCAGCCCACACACTACAAATATTGCCTCCACATTCCAAACTACCAGTTACTGTTTCAGATCCGGTTGCATAACAGGGTGGAGGGAGGGGGGGGGGGGGCAGCCACCTGTACTGAGTGAAACCTTTTCTATTTATCAATGTACCAATGTGCAACTGGTCTTAGAAGTGATTTGTCTCAGATGGCGTAGTTAAGAGTACATTTTTTCAAAAATATCTATGGGTGGGGATGGGGGGTTGCCAGTACTTGGCTAGTAGACCCACCTGAAGTTTTAGCTGAGACGAGCAGCTCTATACATGTATGTGGCAATGTCAGTCGGTCTGTCACCGAGTTTAAAAAACACCAGAACTCCTAAAATACTTGATGGAATGACACCATACTTGGTATGCAAGTGTATCTTCATGATGTCTACACCCTCTCAATAGTGCATGTCATTCGGATAATTTCTGTCACATTTATGGACTTGTCACCAACGAGTTTTTTGTCACCAACGAGTTTTAAAAGATCATTGGCATTGCACGAATCGCTGCAGCTTCGGCACTGTGATAGTGCGCACTAGTTAGACCGGGAGAGCCAGTGGTTTCAGGGAGTCTTACAATAATACCAGAGTGTTAAGGTTGGCAGTAAATTGAATGTGTGTGGGGGGGGGGGGGTATCGGAAATTCCTTGCTGAGATGCAATGCAGCTTACCCACCTCACAATTTACCTGTTCCCCCAATTTCTGTTTCCTGCCAATTTCCTGGCACTGCTCCTGCCTTCTAGTCTTTTAAAATATTTTTTGTGGGGTGGTGGTATTGAATGTGTCCACCGACATATAGGGAGATTTGTGTGTGTGGGAGGGGGGAAATAAATTGATGCTAGCCATTGCCAGATGAATTATTATGTAAAATGCGACAGAATATATGTTTTTATTGCCACTGTGTGATATTTTTCAAGTCTACAACTTTTTTATTGCAAAAAAATGAAAACCGTCCTATAAACCAGGTTTTTTGGACAAAACTGAACCAAAGTCAGAAAAAAACAATGCACAACACTGGTCGTGGTCATGATTATCCATTGTGCAGAAATATATGACCTTGAACACCAGTAAATAAATTTTGTGTGGGATTTCCCTTGTGACGTGAATAGCCTGTATTAATTCTTACAGGGGATTTCCCTAGCGACTCAAATAACTTTATTTTTTATGAATCCACGAGGGTCGGATGCGAGCGCCAAAAATTTAATTTGAATGAATGAAAAGTTTCAAAGCGCCGAAGGTGCACAGAGACAATATAGGACTGAAATCCCTTGCAACCCGAATAACTTTATTTGCTTATGAATCTGTGCGAGTCGGAAGCGAGGGCCAGTAATCTTATTTGGTTTGACATTGCGCATTGGTAGTAGGGTAGTGGGTTCAGGTCCCCGAGAACCTCGAACTGGACGACGACTAGGAGTTGTGCATAACTATAAGGATTCTGCTCTGTGTTTGCTTGGAGATGTGGGCATATTTATGGTAATACTGAAACCGCAATTTGATGGTTGTTTTAGAAAAAGAGAAAAAAAAAAGAACCCCAAACAGTCGTTGGTTTGGGAGCAGCCCCAGCATATTACCCATTACGGTTACAAAAATGAAAAAAATCCACCAATATGTGTTTTTAAAAGCTGGGAGTCATCCATCAGCCTATATGGGAGAGTGAATGCTGAGCCTTGGCCATCTTGTCTGCCTCCGGGGGGAAACAGATGACAGGGTGATGGGAGGGAACAAAAAAAAAAAACTCAGACACACACTCAGAAGCTCCTAAAAGGGCTGTTATACCTTTATTCATATGTTTATTTATATAAATTGTACACTGGCCCCAGCCAGGTAAGCTTTTTTCAGTCCTGCCTAGTGTTTGGTGGTGAATGCATTTCGTAAATTCCACTATAAACTGGGAATGAATTTCGTTACTGGTGTAAATATTACCTGTTAATCACATGCAGGGAGGCCCTATGGGAATTTACTCTATAGGATTTTTTTCCTATAATAAATTCCCATAGGTTCCCAAAGTGCACCCCCCCCCCCCACCCCTCACACACAACTAAAAGGTGATCGTAAATTAACATAGCATTTTTTCTAAAGTTAATTCCCATAGGACCCCAATCTGCCCTACACTACTAATGTTTGAATCAGCCTCCCCCATTCCAATTTCAATCCAACAGATTTATGTAATGGGCAGTATTGGGTAAATCGACGCACCTTTGAATGACCACCTCTCCAAGCAAAAAGGATAAATACAGCAAATGAAAATATTTCACCAAAAACTAGAATACTGTGCAAGTGTATATTAGAGGAGTGGGGGTAGGAGATGGTCAATTTACAAAAAAAGCTAGACCGCAATTGAAAAATTGAGCTAAAAATCTTAACATCGAGAAAAACATCATTTGCTGTATAAATCCAATTTGACCAAAGTGATAAATGCGGAAATCATGGTGAAAAACTCCTGGAAAAGGCCCACAGCTCACAAATTGAGTTGGAGATGAGTGTCTGGACTAGGTTGAATAAAGACAACAAACTGATCGAACTCGTGATACCTGGAGAAAGTAGTTTGAAGGAAACAAGCTTCTAGTCTGCTGTAGAAAAAAAACTGATCGAAGGTGAAAATAAAAACTACAGAAAAATGGAAAGCTGCTCCCCAATATTTTTATACTGTACCAATGACCCAGACATAGCTGGTGCTAACTCTTAAAATATAGGGCCAAACACAAATTTTGCCCCCCAATCCCCAAAATTTGCATCTAAAACTAAAGAAAACATGTCCTGAGAGGCCCTCCACACTTCGCCCCTACTGCGCATGCGCAGTGTCAAGGACATTCCGAAATTGGCGCCATTTATCATTCTAAGTTTGGCCCTTCATCAGTTAACATCTGACTGATCTTTGTGCTTTTAAATCTCAGTTTAAATGATGCCAGACACATAAATATTAGAGAAATGGTGATTCTAAGGAGGATAGAAAAGGAGGAGAGGAAAAGAATGTGTGACAGAATATTATCAGGGCTGTAACTTAAAATTTTTTAATGAAATTATGTTAAGTTACCTATTTTCAAGGCAGCAGCCATTTTGTTGTCATTCTGATTATTTAGTTACACTGTTTTTACAAGTGTTTTTCCTCTCTCCCTGTCCTTTAAGTTCCCCCTTGCTATTCTCCCATGCTTTTGGCATAATTTCTGTAATTATTATTACTAAAATTTCTTGGGAGTTTAGCTGAATAACAGAATGAATTCTGTTCTTTCCCCATGTTTACGTCTTCACCTACGGGTGGTTAGGCGTTGTGTTCTGCATCTACCATCTGATGTTCTGCAGTTTCTTCCCTGGAAGTCTCTGTTTTGCATCAGATGGTGTTTTTTTGGTAACTGATTTCGGGCCTGGGTGCCTGGAGTCTTATTTTAGTGTTTTTACACTCATTGTTTACATTTACAACAGCCCTCTGTGTGAGGGGGGGATTTCTAAATAATAATATCTTTATGTTATTTCAATCATAACTAGATACATTATTATTGTTCGTAAGTGTTGAATAAATTGTTTAAAATATTTTTAAAATTTTTGTCCACACTTAGGCTTGGGATCCATTGGGGCTCAACGTTACTTTTCAGAAACTTGGGCTGTTCTGAAAAAATATTTTTTCAAAATATTTTGATTTCAATTATTTTTTCTATATTAATGGATCATATTATTATTATGTATTTTGATTGCCAGGGGTTAGTGCGAGTACCAGGACTTGTTTTCTTTTCACATTGAAAGGATATTGATCAATTGTTTTAAGAGGAAGTCTTCCTCTGACCTTATTATCATTCTATATGTGGTCAGTGTACTCGCATTAACTCCGGTTCTGTATCGTATGATTTCGATGACAATATGGGAAGCGTATGTCACGGTATGTTGTTGGGGATTTGGACACTCCGGTCCTTTCCCCGCAGGGTCACTCTACTTTATCAATTTCTATTTCAGACGATCAAGATTAGGGTGATGTATCTGTGATGTCTTCCAACAGTGTGCCTCCGTCGTCACAATTAATGAAGGGCTAGCGGAAAAGTGCTCATGTAATACGCCAATTGCCTAAGAGGACCCTAGTAGGTTCGACGGCCTTTGACGTCCGCTAGCTCGCCCGGTGTAGCGTCCATTCACCGAATGGTTCGGCAGCCGGGTTCGTCCGTTGCGGTCTAGAAGGAATTTTGGGGTGATGCGAGCACTATAAAATTAACTTATTGCACACCCAGTGACGGCGGATCGGAGGGAGAACGGAGGAAGCCTTTTAGTCCGGTTCATAGCTCGTTCCGGTCCATCCGGACGGCAAGCGAGAGCGGCCCCTCTCTCGTTCAACAACATCTGGCCCCAGATGTTGTGGTACAAATGTGTCGTTAGCGGAGCATACGTCCGTCGCTCGGGACGCTCCGTTGTATAGGCAGTCCGCTGAGACTGCTAAGGCTTCCTCTTCTCGTCAGCGCACACGACCGCACCTTGGCTGCGTGACCGCCGATATATTACCAGCTTCGCCGATCAAGGATTCTTCGGCGACCAGGTCACACCATCCGGCAGCCAGGGATTCGAGACCGATGGACTCCGGACGTTCGCATAGGAAAAGTATGCGGGAGCCATCTGATGCGGAGCTGCCCTCGGCGAAGCAGCGATAGACTGCGCCTCCGCAGGTCTCGACGCCGGACATTCTTGTGCACATAGCACAGCTTATCGCAGCATCCCAGCAGCCGACAGAAACGGTGTCGGATCGAGAATTATCCGACAGCGCTGGGTCGGTAGCCGGGGACTCGAGGCCTGCAGACTCCGGACGTTCGCATAGGAAGTATGCGGGAGTCAACGTACACGGAGCTTCCAGCGGCAATGCATCGTAAGTCCGCTACTGCACAGGCCTCGGGAACGGACGTGCTTTCCTTAATAGCACAGTTTATCGCAGCATCCCAGCATCAACTGAATCTGTCGCATATATTTTATCCGACGATGCTGGGTCGGGACGCTCCGCGGAAGCGGGTACGGACGTCCGAAAGTTTCATCCGGTCCGACGGGATACCGAAAGGGATTCGGTGGATTTCAAGCCTTCCCTTTCGGAACAACATATGCTGCGATGCCGGATAAGAAACTGATAGCGTCGGTGGACTTAGAAATTTTTGGTTCGGTTCAGGGACATCGTCCCTCAGTTCCGACATAGTCCAATAATGTCACACAAACTTTCGAATTATTGAACGACGCTATATATATTATTATTTTATGCTTGCTATCCAAGCATTTCTGGTTTCTTGTTCGAAGAGTTATGGAGATGTCTTTCAAAAGTGTGCCTCTGTCGTCATAGTTAATGAAGAGTTAGCGGCAATAAGTGCTCATGGAATAT
The DNA here is from genome assembly GCA_031216915.1 of Pictodentalium vernedei. Taxonomy (NCBI): domain Eukaryota; kingdom Metazoa; phylum Mollusca; class Scaphopoda; order Dentaliida; family Dentaliidae; genus Pictodentalium; species Pictodentalium vernedei. Next base: position 845,971,423 of record CM062297.1, read on the forward strand.
GTCTATCGCTTACGGAGTGACATTCGCTAGCTCACCCGATGTAGCGTACATTCATCGAATGGTTCGGCTGCCGGGTTCGTCCGTTGCGGTCTAGGAAGGAGATTTGGGTGATGCGAGCACTTTAATTACTTTAGTACTCACCCAGTGACGGCAGATTGAGGACAGATCGGAGGAAGCCAACAACATAGGGGACCGCATGTTGTGGTTCAGATATTTTACATTCGGAGCATATGTCCGTTGCTCGGGACGCTCCGTTATATTGACAGTCCGAGAGACTGTCTTTAATGCTTCCTCATCCTCACAGCAGGGCACACGACCGCACATTGGCTACGTGACCTCGAGTATCCGATCAGTTTCGGCATTCAGTGATTCCACAGCGAATAGGTCGCGCCATCCGGTAGCCAAGGGACACGAGGCCTATACACTCCGTTCGCTCGCATATTGGAAGTATGCACGGGGTAACGATCTCGGAGCTTCCTGCGGCAATGCATCGTAAGACCGCTGCTCCTCAGGCCTCAGTGACGGACGTGCTATCCGAGTTAGCACAGTTGTTTCGCAGCATCCCAGCAATTGACGGTTTCTCGGTCGAATCAGGAATTATCCGACGGCGCTGGGTCGGTGCGGTCCGCGGTTGCATCAAGCTACGGACGACCGAACGCTTTATAGGGTCCGACAGGATGGCGAAAGGGATTCGAAAGATTTCGAGTTTTCCCTTTAGTAGTATCGGAAGATGCCTTTCATATCTTCTGGCATTTCTTCCAGTGATTATTTTTCGGACTTCATTGCTGCGATCTTGGATAAGAGACTTATAGCGTCATTGGACTCGGATTTTTCGATCGGTACAGGGACTTTGTCCCTGACTTACCGACGCAGTCCAATATTGTCATTACAACATGTGTTTTATTTTTCGACGCTATATATTTATATATATATACAAGACGGCTACTAAGCATGATAGTTTAGTTTCTTGTCCGCGTGGCTCATTTCTGCCATTTTATCTTTTTTTACATATAGTTTATTTTGGCAGAGCAGGGCATACCGAGAGTTCATATGCGTCTAGACGGTGTGATTAAAGACTGCATATATTCTTTTTCACCGTTTATGTCTTTTCCAATTTCAATGTTGGGAACGACATTATGTATGTTAGACTTAACTTAGACGCTTTATTATACGTAATCCGCCTTACTGAGGCGTTATCATTACGTCTTCAAGAAAAGATTTACGGGATATTATTCTCAATGTAATTTCTTTTGAGGGCAGTAGTTTGTTCACGTATAACTCCGCCCTTCAGTGGCTGATTGGAGTTGGTTAGACGTGATGCAGCCCTAGCTACATCCACGCGTGGATAGTAGGTTAAGAACTCTCTCAGAGTCGCTTCGTTCTCGGAGGAGCTTCTCTTCGACGGCAACTTTCCGGCAATCCATGAATTGCTTGATTTATACATTCTCTTGTCTATCTAGTGTTACAAGAGATTCAGACTGGGGCAAACATTCGGTGGTTGACTCAGAGAGTGCCGCCGCAGTTGCCGGACCCGAATATTCGCTGTTATGACGGTTGCCAGTCAAACAGATTGGGATATATACTGATCCCTACGGATTCGAAGTGCCAGGGTCTTTGGGTTCCGCAGTCTTTTAGCTATCAGTTAACTTCCGCGGAATAATGTTTTTTAGGCTTGCTTTATGTCATTGCATGAACATTATTCAGAAACGCATGCCCAAATTCCTGTCCTTTAATTCGACAGTAGTGGCGTATCTCCGGAACCAGGGAGGCACTCTTTCGTTTCCGTTATTCAATTTAATGGAAAGAATCCGTCTGTTGGTTATAGTACACCAAGTTCAGTTTTGGTCCGTCATATTCTGGGTCGTCTGATTGTTTTATCGCACTCCCGTTCTCTTACGGGTCGCTTGTTGCTGTCAGAATGGACTCTCAACAAACAAGTATTCAATCAGATTTGCTATCTATGGGAGCGCCCAATGATGTTTTATTTATGACACAGCTGGCTAATCAATTGCAGACGTAGGTGTTGGCTTGTCCAGATCTCTGAGCTAATACTGTTAACGCTCTATTGATCTATAGGACAGAATGATTGGATACGCGTATCCTCCGGCGCTGTTGTTTTTAGCAGGTATTGCTAAGATAAACAACCACAATACATTTCTGTTGATAGCATCTCTATCTTCACAGAGATCATGAGTAATTTACTCTCTTGTCTACTGTGGATCTTAACGTGAAATCTTCCTCTATGTGAGGATCTTTTTTCACTGGGTAAATCGTGTCATCTTTATCACAACCAGCAAGGTCGCAACCTTCATGTATTCCGTTGTGTGGTCCGTATTGCATTGTAAGCACTGTACTGGACGAGCTTTGGACGCGATTTCTTACTATAGGAGATCCTCTTCTTCGCTATTCTATGCGACTAAAGTGGAGGCTCTTCCGTCGTGGTGTAGGGATCATTATGTTCATATGGTTGATCCCTCCATACTACTCATTGCTATTTTTTAGTATACTTGTTTCACAAGATCTACTGCAGCCTGTTGTTATTTAGGTTATAGGTTTATGTTACCTCATACCTATGCACTCTACGATAGTTTACAATTGAGTCTTTTGTCTCTTTATCTAAGTCAGTTAGTAACTTTTTGATAAATAGACTTAGAATCTTTAGATTAAATTCCTATACGGATTTTAACTTCAGGTTCTTATTTAGCTAAGTAATCATTTGAGCCTCTGGAAACAGTAGTTTTCAAATTCTGACCTTTTAGACAGTAATTCTGTTGGTTTCTCTTTTACTGTAGAGTCAGTGAGTTTCATGCACTATCGATGGATGATTTTCACTTTCATAGTTTCGGAATCAATACTTCCGTTACTATTTAGGTTGGATTGTTGCATAAGAGTTAGGCTCCTATTATCCGGAACCTATTATTTTAAGGTCCTTCCGTCTTCGTATGGGCATAGGCCTTTACTCTTTCCGGGTACAGTTTATGTATTTATAAACAGATATCTGTTTATTACAAGGGCGTAAGCTTCTTCTGTCTTTGATGTCTAGTAGAAGGACGTTACGCTCCATTTTATTGTTAATGGATTCTATTAACTAGCGTACTGCTTATGGTATATCATTGGCTTAGCAGTTGTGCTTAAGATTTCGGCTCATGAAGTAAGAGTTCTTCTACTTCTTGGGCTTACATTAATAGTGTTCTATTATAGATTTTTGAAGGCTGCTCATTGCGCTCAGCCATCCATTCATGAATTTTATCTCAGAAATATCGAGTCCATTTCTGGAGGCCTCTATTGTTAGGTCTATTATCTACTGCTCAGAATGTCATTCACTTAACAGTTGCTACTATAGCTAGGTAGGCTGTCTGTTTCGGCAGTGTCTCCGTTCGGCTGCCCTCTTCGCTCTGGGCTATTTGACCCAGGGCAAGAAAAAGGGGGGGGGGAGGGTGTTCCCTTGGGTCACCTGTTTTTACTATGAAAACAAGGGGATACCTCCTCCGGAGTTAGTAATTCTGAGCTGTTATTGGGATGGTTGTTTAGTGAGAAGTTTAAGTTTATAAATTCATTCAAGTCTTAGTTTTTAAAGTATAGCTTTTGAATATTGCATATGTCAACGGACATGATTATGCAATTCTCACACACTTTTAGGAGTATAAGAGTCTCTATTCTCTAGACTTACTTTATTATTGGCTTACTTTAAAAATTATTAGTATAAGGATTATTGGATATTAATAGAGTACATGGATGTATGAAGCTCAATTTTTGGAAGGTGTTGTATCTTTCTAATTTATCATAAATAAGAAAGATACATGTAAGGCCTATTACTTCTTTTCCCTACAGGGGATGACTCTATTTTATTTTATTGAGCGTATTCCATTTTGCTCTATGTCCTTGGCCCTCCAGCCTTTTTACTATTCAGCTATGTCTGGGTCATTGGTACAGTATAAAAATGTTAAAAAATTTATAGTAATTTATATATTTTTTATACTTACCAATGACCCAGACGGGGATGGCCCTCCCAGGAGTTGGGAACTCTTGCCTCCCCGCTGAGTACATAGCGCTTACCAGGCACTGGTTATTAGAATGATAAATGGCGCCAATTTCGGAACGTCCTTGACACTGCGCATGCGCAGTAGGGGCGAAGTGTGGAGGGCCTCTCAGGACATGTTTTCTTTAGTTTTAGATGCAAATTTTGGGGATTGGGGGGCAAAATTTGTGTTTGGCCCTATATTTTAAGAGTTAGCACCAGCTATGTCTGGGTCATTGGTAAGTATAAAAAATATATAAATTACTATAAATTTTTTAACTTTTCAGACTCTAAATCTGCCAAGTTTACTTCTTATCAAACCTGGATAAATGATGAGTGGGGTTTTTATTGTTATTCACTTCTGATGACAATGCGCTAATTCACGTAATTGGCACATTACAGGGTCCAAGGGTTTCAACATGATCTCTATGTCTCTGCCTGGCAGAATATGAGACCATAAATTTTCTATCAGACATTAACCCTTAAGGGCCAAGACTTGACCAGAAACCACTCCCGAGGTAATTTGTCTATTGTCAGCAAGACCTCATAATGGCATTTTAAGGGCACCTGCTCTGAGGTCAGAAAAGTCGGAAATAGGCCTTTAAGGGTTAAACGTAATGGGTTCAAATCAAGATATTCCAACCATCTTTGGAATATGTTTTACATATGATATAGCATTTACTTCCTCATTTATTAAGAGTTTTTAGGATCAGCAGTTTACAATGTATTTGCAGTTGCTTTGTCCCTACTTGCAAAAAATTTACACCACAAGTCTTAAGTCACACTATACATTAAAAGATGAATTTTATGAGTTATATTTAAAATATCAGTATCACACTTTCGATATGTAGTGAATATTCCCCAAATCACCAGATAACGTTTATTTGTCATTTTAGTTTACTTGCGATGTCTTTGTCCCTACTTGTGAGACTGTAAGTCAGAAGTCATGATATACATTAAAAACGAAATTTTGGGAGTAAAAGTTAAAATGTTGGTTCCAAGCTGTAGATATATATGGAGTGTACTCCATATCATCACACCAGATAGTGTTTATTTGGGAATGCTGGTTCCTACACTTTGCCTTTATTGTAAACAAATAAACAGGCACAACAAATGTTTTAGGCGGTATCAAATCTGATCTCCTTAGGGAAATGGGCTCCATTTTGTGTTTATGATTATAAAGGGACATAGTAGCCACTGGGCTCGCCCTCAAGCTTTTGGTGCTTTCATCTAACAGCGGGGCAAAATGGAGAGGGATATACATGTACATTCTAGGGTGATTTTCAATGGGGAATCTCATAGTGATGACTAATTTTTTTAAAAAAGGGCCCAAATTCACTTTTTGAAGGTGTGCACCCTAACTTTGTGGTTCTGACCCTGCAATCCTTGGAAGCCATTTCTCTAATTATTGGTTATTATCAAAATAGTGCCATTTAGAAATATTTGGTGTCCTTAGAAACACGATTTTATGGATTCACTGAGGCCCCAGAATCCAAAAAATAGGGTCAGCTCTATAAAGTTTGGCACTTTTGAAACTTTTCATTTTTCTTGAGCTCTTGCTCCAGTGTACAATCAAATAACTGTCATCACAGAGGATTACAAAATTATCAGAAACAAATATTCTGAAAAATGGTTGAAAAAGGGTACTCATCAACAAGATCGATTTGAAGACCTGTAGTATACCATGTTGATTTCTACCCTTTTCTTGTGAACTAGGTTTCTGGACCTAGGATGTAACATACTGCAATGCAGTATGGGTGTAAACTTACTGTCTACAGTGGATCCCGTGGTGGCCCATGTTGTGGTATCGTTGTCATGGTGATGGGTGGCTTGAGTGCACATGCACTGTGCAGATATTTTTGTCATCAATTTTCTTTGATTGAGGCCACCATGGTAGATTTCTAGGACAACTCGTGATTTTCATGTACAGTTGAAACTAGAAGTCCCGTTAAAATTAGCACAGAAAATGCTCGTTAGTTAATGTGCTCCTTACTGCAGAAGAATGAAGGAGTCTGAAATACACAAGAGCATTTGCAAAAAATATGATGTGCTATTAGTGAGATCAGTTGGACATCACAAACTGAACTGATCAAACAGAAAGAAAATATTGAGATTGCAGTATGTGGTGTGAGGATTACCAGTAAATCGCCGTTGGGTGGATTTTTCTCTTAGTAATTATTTACAATTTCTGAGGACAAAACATAAGAAGCACTTGCAAACTTCCATCACATGGACCACCGGGTTGTCCCTGGTGGTCCATGTGATGAAAGTTTGCAAGTGTTTTTTGTGCTATTATGAACAATTATAAATACTTTTTCGAGTGCAGAATATACATGTATGGCTCTGCTTTTAAGTAGTACAGTGGAGCCCACTTAATTGGATATCTCTTAACTGAATAACCCTGTTAACTGAATATAATTTCCCAACACAAAACCATTTACCATACCTCCAGTACAAATTTGACCTGTTAATTGAATATAGATTATAGAGTAAACTCCTGTTAATTGAATAAAAAATCTTGTAACCTGTCGAGAAATTACCCTGACTCTCTCCAGTTTTTCTTTGTTTATAGACCTATTTGGCCTCAGTACATCCAATACAGGCATTTAACTTATTGTATCTTGTTTGACAGAGCTCATACAGCTCTGTCAAACAAGATATAATACAATAAATGCTAAGTATATCTCTAGAATAGAGGAAAATGACACAATTCCTGTTAATTGAATACTCCTGTTAATTGAATAATTTTCATTGGCAAAGTGACTATTCAATTACTATTATCCACTCTCTTCATTCTGTACCGGTATATGGAGTTTGATTTTAATATATATTTACATCATTACATGTACATGTATCCCAGTAGAGGTGTGGAATGATGTTAATGATCTCTATTTATTAGTTTAGAATTGTTGGGCACGCTGTCTACAAGAATTGAATTATGATAATGCCATATCATAATGGGGCAGTTTGAGTTTGATAGGGACAAAAAGTACTTGCTGTTACTTCAAAAATAGTGCACAATATAGTCACAGGACTTCTAGTTTCAATTGCAGTCAAGCAGTCTTTCAGTTTTGAAAATCTGAGATGCGCTGTACTCTGCTCGCTTCTGTTTGAATGAGGTGCACTCAAGCCTGAAAATAAACTATCTGTCATTTGCAGAATAGGGTCCACAGTGGGTGAATTTGCTGATGCTATCCCATACAGTGTGCCAATTTATCCTCTGGGTACCTCTTGCTGTTTAGGTGTTTGAGACCTTCATTCAAATTGAGGTTCACAGAGGGTAAATTTAGTGATGCTACCCTGCACAGCTGGGTAGCATCACCAAATTCTCCCTCTGGGGACCTCATTCTGAAGATGACAGTCTGCTTATTTTCAGGCTTGGGTGCACTGTTGTCAGTCCAACTTTAGTCTCCAATTTGGAAAAGTTTTGAATATTAATACCTAGCATCAATGCATCAAGTGTAACAACTCTGGTTACGACTTTGAAATTGATTCGCAGTTTGCATTGCATTTTAAACACTCTTTTCTTCTTCCACTCAATCCCCACCAATTGCCTTAATTAACTTCTCGTCATTCAAAACTCTGCTCATTACACCACTTCATTTAATAACACTAGTTTTCCAGATTGCATTCTTCTGCTAACAGATTCAGTGTAAACACTTTGTTGCTGGTAGCAACAGTGCATCAAGAGAAACAACTCTGGCTTGGTTCAGATCAGGCCACATCAGCATCATTTCATCTGGGTTTGAAGTCATATTCGCCAAGATTGATAAAGGGTAATTCTGGGAATGAAAAACATATCTAATAAATAACTTGCTATAAGGCCCCACAAAGTAGATCTTATGTTTCTCAGGTCATTTTCTTGTAAAATTGCATGTGGGCGGTTGGTTTTCAGCTCACCGAAGGGAGCTTAACTTATCACTTGTCGTTGCCATTGTCGTCCATCGTGAACTTTACATTATCGACTTCTTCTCATAAACTAAACTACTCAACCAAATTGAACCAAATTTTGTGTGCATGTTCCTTATCATATTTCAATTCAAGTTTGTACAAATAAACTTGCCGTGCCCACAGGGGGCACCAGAAGGGGCATAACTCTGATAGCACCCATGCATTTTTTCAAAAATTACAAAATCTTCTTCTTCAGATCCACCAGTCAGAACCTTTTCATATTTGTTATACAACATCTCTATGGGGGTCAGATTCAAGTGTGTTCAAATCGAGTCCCTGGGTTAGGAGTTGGGCTCTCTATTGGAGCCCAAAGTTTAACTTTGTGCAATTTGAGGATTTTTCTTTAAAAATCTTCTTCTTCAGATCCACCAGTCAGAATCCTTTCATGTTTGGTATACAACATCTGTAGGGGGGTCAGATTCAAAGTTTGTTCAAATCCAGTCCCTGGGTTAATAATTGGGTTCCCTGTAGGAGCCCAAATTTTAACTTACTGAAATATGAGGAAATTTCTTTAAAAATCTTCTTCTTCAGATCCACCAGTCAGAATGCTTTCATATTTGGTATACAACATCTCTGGGGGGGGGGGCTGGGGGTGTGGGGGGGGGGCAGATTCAAGTTTGTTCAAATCGGGTCCTTGAGTTAGTATTTAGGCTCTCTATTGGAGCCCAAAGTTTAACTTGGTGCAGTTTGAGGAAATTTCTTTAAAAATCTTCTTCTTCAGATCGGCCGCTCAGAATCTTTACATATTTGGTATACAATATCTATAGGGGGGCAGATTCAAGTTTGGGGTCAGATTCAAGTTTGTTCAAATTAAGTCACTGGGTCAATATTTGGGCACCCTATGGGAGCCCAAATTTTAACTTTGTGCAATGCATGGAATATTCTTTAAAAATCTTCTTCAGATTCACCAGTCAGAATCCTCTCATATTTCATGTACATCATCTCGGGGGGGGGGGGGGGGGGGGGGGGGGGGGGGGGGGGGGGAGGGGCATATTCAAGTTTGTTCAAATCGAGTTCCTCGGTTAATATTTGGGTTCCCTATGGGAGTCTGAATTTCTGAATTTTTGCAATATGAGAAAATTTCTTTCAAAATCTTCTTCTTCAGATCCACCAGTCAGAATGCTTTCATATTTGGTATACAACATCTCTAGGAGGGGGGTGGGGGAGCAGATTCAAGTTTGGTCAAATCGGGTCCTTGAGTTAGTATTTAGACTCTCTATTGGAGCCCAAAGTTTAACTTGGTGCAGTTTGAGAAAATTTCTTTAAAAATATTCTTCTTCAGATCCACCAGTCAGAATGCTTTTATCTCTAGGGGAGTCAGATTCAAGTTTGTTCAAATTGGGTCCCTGAGTTAGTATTTGGGCTCTCTATTGGACCTTTTCATATTTGTTATACAACATCTCTATGGGGGTCAGATTCAAGTGTGTTCAAATCGAGTCCCTGGGTTAGGAGTTGGGCTCTCTATTGGAGCCCAAAGTTTAACTTGGTGCAATTTGAGGAAATTTCTTTAAAAATCTTCTTCTTCAGATCCACCAATCAGAATCCTTTCATATTTGGTATACAACATCTCTAGGTGGGTCAGATTCAAATTTGTTCAAATCAGGACCCTGGGTTAATAGTTTGTCTCCCTATTTGAGCCCACATTTTAACTTAGTGCAATGTGAGGTGATTTCTTTAAAAACCTTCTTCATATCCATCTGTCAGAATTCTTTCCTATTTGGTATATGACATCTCAAGGGGAATCAGATTCAAGTTTGTTCAATTTGAGTCCTTGGCTTAATATTTGAGCTCTATGGGCAGGGGGGGGGGGGGGGGTGGGGGGGTGGCATGTTACGTTCAGGTTTGTTCAAATCCATTCCTTAGTGTTTTTCCATAAAAGTTGCCTCTCTTGACTTCATTCCTTTGTAGTGTTGATGAACCATGTCTAACTGAATGTGACCCCAAATACATCTTTGAACCACTGGTGAGCGATTAAGGCCCCTTGGGGCCTCTTGTTTATTTTATATTTTATTTTTGTAATTATTTCTTTGTCGTCAAAAGTTCATGTTCTTGGTTTGTTTTATGTGTTAGGCCTCATAATCAACAGAATAGCTTGGGTGGTGGTGTATTTCATCCCTTGAGTGCAGGAAGGCTTTGCAATGCTTCAGCATTGCAAAGCCTTGTTGCATTCAAAGTACAAATTTATCAATTTTATTATCTTGGGTAAAATAGCAGACATTCAATTTTTATTTTTACCTGCGTCGCCATCGGCGAAGCAGGTCTAGTAACCGCTCGACTCCATCCGTCAGTCCGTCCGTCCGTCCGAAACACTTTTTCCGTCAAAGTTTTCTTGGCTTCTATGAAAGGGAATGATTTTATATTTGGTCTGCTGCTTTATAATGATGAGTTGTATCGTGTAAGCAATTTTCAGATCTGCCGTGCAGCCACTTCCTGTATTTTTATACTGTACCAATGACCCAGACTTAGCTGGTGCTAACTCTAACAAAACCAGGGCCAAACACAAATTTTGCCCCCCAATCCCCAAAATTTGCATCCAAAACAAAAAGAAATCATGTCCTAAAGGACCTCCATACTACGCCTCTACTGCGCATGCGCAGTGACGCAGTCGTCCCGAAATTGGCGCCAATTATCATTCTCTGTTTGGCCCTTCATCAGTCAACATCTCACTGATCTTTGTGCTTGTAAATCTCAGTTTAAAGGATGCCAGACACGTAATTTTTGGAGAAAATGTGATTCTAAGGAGGATAGAAGGAGGAGAGGAAAAAGAAGTGGCAAAAAATAATCAGGGCTGTACTTAAAATTTTTTGATGAAATTATGTTAAGTTGCCTATATTCGAGGCATGGGCCTCTTGTTGTCATTCTTGCTAATTGTTGCACTGCTTATTCAGTGTTTCCTCTCCCCTAGCCTTCTAAAGTCCCCCCTGGCAATTCTCCCATGCTTTTGGCATATTTTTGAGAAATTTCATTTCTAAAATTTCCTGGGAGAGTTGCTTGGTTACAGAATGTTTTCTGTTATTTTCCCCATTGTTACATTTTCACCCATGGGTGTATAACGTTTGTGTTCTGCATCTTCCATCTGATGTTCTACAGATTCTCCCCTGGGAGTCTCTGTTTTGCATCAGATAGAGTGTAATTGATGACTGATTCCGGGCCAGTTTTTTCAGTGCCTGGAGTCATGTTTTCTAGTGTGTTTACACTGTTTGTTTTCATTGGCAACAGCCTTTTTTGAGGGGGGCTGTTTGCCTTTGTGGTAGTTTATCTCATTATAAGATACATTTATATTATCCGAAAGTGTCTCATTAATTATTTTATATAAATTTAAAATTTTTGACCACACTTTGCCATCGGATCCATCGGGGCTCAACGTTACTTTTCAGCAACTTGGGCTTCTCTGAAAAAATATTTTTTCAAAATTATTTTGTTTTGCAATTGTTTTTTCATTTATTAATGGATCATGTTATTATGTATCTTTGTGTCAGGGGTTTTTGCGAGTAACTAGGACTTATTGTTGTTCTTTCACAATGAAGGGACGTTGTTCAAATTGTAATAGGAAGAAATCTTCCTCTGACTTTCATGATCATTGTATTAATTGTAGTCAGTGTTCTCGCATTAATCCCTGTCCTATATGTGAACATTGGGATGAGAAACATTGGAAACGTGTGTCACGATATGTTGTTTCTGGAGAAAGAGCGATGCCGGCTCTTTCTCCGCAAGGTCACTCTACTCTCTCAGTTTCTATTTCAGAGGAACCAGAACAGGGTGATGTTTCCATGTTATCTTCTTCAAGTGTGCGTCCGTCGTCACAAATGAATTCAGAGCTAGCGGCAAAAGTGCTCATGGAGATTAGACAAATGTCGTCCGCTAGCTCGCCCGGTGTAGCGTCCATTCACCGAATGGTTCGGCAGCCGGGTTCGTCCGATGCGGTCCAAGAGGAAATTTTGGGTGATGCGAGCACTATAAACATAATAGATGCACACCCAGTGACGGCGGATAGTAAGCGAGAATGGAGGAAGCCTTTTAGTCCGGTTCATAGCTCGTCCAGGTCCAGCCGGGCCGCGAGCGAGAGAGGTCCCTCTCTCGTACAACAACATCTGGGACCAGATGTTGTGGTACAAAATGTGTCTTTAGTGGAGCATACGTCCGTCGCTCGGGACGCTCCGTTGTATAAGCAGTCCGCAGAGACTGTTAAGGCTTCCTCTTCTCGTCAGCGCACACGACCGCACCTTGGCTGCGTGACCGCCGATATATTACCAGCTTCGCCGATGAAGGATTCTTCGGCGACCAGGTCACACCATCCGGCAGCCAGGGATTCGAGACCGATGGACTCCGGACGTTCGCATAGGAAAAGTATGCGGGAGCCATCTGATGCGGAGCTGCCCTCGGCGAAGCAGCGAAAGACTGCGCCTCCGCAGGTCTCGACACCGGACATTCTTGTGCAGATAGCACAGCTTATCGCAGCATCCCAGCAGCCGACAGAAACGGTGTCAGATCGAGAATTATCCGACGGCGCTGGGTCTGTACGCTCCGCCGAAGCATCGGGGGCGGACGACCGGGAACATCGTGAGGTCCGACCGGATGGTGAAAGGGATACGGATGACTTGGAGCTATCCCTTTCGGAACAACATAAAGCTGCCGTGGACTTCATCCGGCACTTTCTCCCTCAAGTTGTTCCGTCGGGCCAGACTGCTGCGCTTCCGGACAAGAGAATTATAGCGTCATTGGACTCTGAATTTTTTGAGCGGTTCAGGGACATCGCTCCCGAGTTTCCGTCGCAGTCCAATAATGTTGCTAGAACATTTGAATTATTGAACGACGCTATATTTAAACTTGCTTCCAGGACGGGGAAGCAGGTTTCTTGTCCGCTAATACTCTCAACCTGCCTTTCATTAATGCAAGGAATAAATTCGATACGGCAGGACAGGGTATACCGAGAGTTCCTCTGCGTATGGACGACGAGGCGGAAGACTTAGAGCTATCATTACCGTCGCCAGCTTCTATTCCAACCGCGGTGTTGGAAGCAGCTATTGCATCTAACAGAGCCAATTTAGATGCCTTATCTTACGCAGATCACCTTACTAAGGCGTTATCACTGCACCTTCAAGGGGAAGAGTTTCAGGATATTCAATCCTCTTTAAGACTTCTTTCAAGGGCAGTAGCTTATTCCACGTGTAACTCCGCCCTTTCAGTGGCAAATCTGGAGTTGGTTAGACGTGACGCAGCCCTAGCTACATCCACACTAGTGGATTCTAAGGTGAAGAACTCTCTTAGAGTCGCTTCGGTCTCAGGAGAACTTCTCTTTGACGGCAAGCTTTCCGCTATTGATGATAAAATTAAAAAGAAAGCTAATGATTCTCTGTTGTTCAGATCGGCTCCTAAGAAGTCGGATACAGCAGACACGAATAAGACAGGCACTTCTGGGTCTAATGCGCCCAAGAGAGGTTCCTATAGAGGTTCCGGTGCGTCCTTTTGGTCTTATTCGAGAGACCGTCAGGATAGCGACTCTCGTTCGGGACGTCCTTCAGGCCGGGACAATCGGTCGGACGCCCCGAGGTCGACGAGGCGAGGTGCGGGTCGTGGAAGACGTGGTTTCTCCTACCGCAGGCCTCGCAGGTCCAGGAGGTGATGGCTTAAACCTCTATCGCGTTCCGGTTGGCGGAAGGTTGTCGAGTTTTTCACAAGAGTGGGCGTCGATTACGGACGACCCTTGGGTGAGAGGAGTGACTTCGGAAGGTCTAAAGATATCCTTCAAACGAAAGCCTCCATTAACTCGAAGTCCAAAGTGGACTCATCTTCCGTCAAATCCACAGAAAAGAGACGCTCTGTTATCAGAGGTGCAGTCTCTTTTAATGAAGAACGCGGTAGAGGTCGTAGAAAACCAGGAATCTCTGGGATTCTACAGCCATCTGTTTCTGGTTCCGAAACCAGACGGCTTGTTCCGTCCAGTCATAGATTTGAGCTGGATAAACAAGCTGATCGTCGCTCCGAAGTTTTATATGGAGACGATTCGATCGGTCAGAGCGAGTATTCGGGTGAACGATTATGCAACGAGCATAGATCTCAAAGATGCGTACTTTCACGTCATGGTACATCCGACATTCCGAAAGTATCTACGCTTTGCAGTCCTGGGAGTGGTGTATCAATTCCGGGCGATGTGCTTCGGATTGAATCTAGCACCCTGGGCTTTCACTCGGGTAATGAACTCGGTAATGATCTACTTCCGAGCTCATTCGTCTGCGGTAACGTCGGCCTACCTGGATGACATTCTTCAGAGGTACGGCAACGAGTTAACGCTTCAGAACGATGTTCAGAATCTTCTTCTATTGCTCCGACGTCTCGGTTTTATAGTAAACGAGGAGAAGTCGGATCTGGTGCCGTCCAAGTCATTCACTCATCTGGGAATGAGCTTCGAGACGCACAACAATCTCGTTCGTCTGCCGTTAACCAGAGCGAAATTAGTCAGTTGTTACACTCGCTATTGTCTGCACGCAGACAAAGTCACGGCGAGAGAATTTATGAGACTGATAGGTCTGTGCGGAGCCGCCGCGGATCTCATTCCGATGGGGCGGCTACGCACACGTCCTCTTCAAATTTTCCTGACTCAGAATTGGAGTGTGAAAATTCATTCGCTCGATGTAGACGTTCTCTTGTCAGATCAAGTGAAACAAGAGATTCAGACTTGGGCAAACATTCAGTGGTTAACTCAAGGAGTTCCGCTGCAGTTGCCGGATCCGAGTTTTACCGTTATGACGGATGCCAGTCAAACAGGTTGGGGTGCATCATTAATCCCAACGGATTCGAGATGCCAGGGTCTTTGGGATCCGCAATTCCTGTGCAAGCACATAAACATCAAGGAAATGATGTCAATTTGGCTTGCGTTACGTCACTGGATGGACATTATTCACGATGCTCATGTCCAAATCCTATCCGACAATACGACAGTAGTGGCGTATATACGGAATCAGGGAGGCACTCATTCAGTTCCGTTGTTCAATCTAACGGAAAGAATCCTTCTGTTTGCGTTAGAACATCACGTTCTTCTTTCGGTCCGTCTCATACCGGGTCGTCTGAATGTGCTAGCAGACTCCCTTTCACGAAAGGGTCGCTTGTTGCCGTCGGAGTGGACTCTCAACAAACAAGTATTCAATCAGATTTGCTACCAATGGGAACGGCCAATGATAGACTTATTTGCGACACATCTCAACAATCAGTTGCAGACGTATGTGTCTCCGTAGCCGGATCCAAGAGCATTTGCAGTAGACGCTCTGTCGATCCCTTGGGACGGAATAATAGGATATGCGTATCCTCCAGCGCCGTTAATTCAACAAGTATTGCTAAAGATAAAACAATCTCAACGCAAGATTCTGTTGGTAGCATCTCTGTCGCCACAGAGACCGTGGATAAATCTACTCAGGTGTCTGTTGTGGGACCTACCGCGGAAGCTTCCTCCACGAGAGGATCTTCTTTCGCAGGGGAAATCGCGCCAACTCCATCACAACCCGCAAGGTCTCAACCTTTACGTTTTTCCGTTGTGCGGTCCTTCTTGCATGGCAAGCACTTTACAGGACGAGCAGTGGACGCGATTTCTAACTGTAGGAGGACCTCCTCTTCGCTAAATTATGCGGCTAAGTGGAAGGTTTTTCGTCGTTGGTGTAGGGATCATTCTGTAGATATACTTGATCCCTCTATACCAGACATTGCAAACTTTCTAGTATACTTGTTTGACGAAATCAAACAGCAGCCTGTTACTATAAAGGGTTATAGATCTATGTTATCTGATACCTATGCACATCATGATAGTTTACAAATTGGATCTAATGTCTCTTTATCGAAGTTGGTTAGAAACTTTTCGATAAATAGACCCAGAACTCTTAGATTAATTCCTAAGTGGAATTTAGCTTGGGTTCTCCTTAAATTGAAGGAAAAGCCATTTGAACCTCTTGGGACAGTAGATTTCAAATTCTTATCTTATAAGACAGCTTTTCTCTTAGCTTTCTCTTCTGCCAGAAGAGTCAGTGAGCTTCATGCACTATCGGTGGATGATTCTCATTATCGTAGTGTTGGGAACACTATCACCTTCACTACTAATGTGGGTTTTTTAGCTAAGAATCAGGCTCCTAATAAATATCCGGAACCTATTGTTATTAAGGCTCTTCCATCTTCAGATGGGCGTAGGCCTTTACTCTGTCCTGTTAGAGCACTACGTATCTATAAACAGAGATCTCAGTTTATCAGAGAGGGACGGAAACGTTTCTTTCTGTCTTTGATGCCTAATAGAAAGGACATTTCAGTCCATTCTATTGCTAGATGGATTCAGTTAACTATCCGTACTGCTTATGAAGATTTATCTTCTTCTCAGCAGTCTGTGCTTAAGATTTCTGCTCATGAAGTAAGAGCTCTTTCTACTTCCTGGGCTTATGCTAATAGTGTTGCTATTACAGATTTAATGAAGGCTGCTTATTGGTCTCAGCCATCCACATTTACAAATTTTTATCTCAGAAATATTGAGTCCATTTCTGGAGACCTGCATTGTTTAGGTCCGTTATCTGTTGCTCAGAATGTCGTCCACTAAACAGTTGCAACTATAGTTATGCAGGCTTTCTGTTCCGGCAGTGACTCCGTCTGGCTGCCCTCTTCGCTGTGGGCTATGTGACCCAGGGCAAGGGGAAGGGGGGGGGGGGGGGCGGGTGTTCCCTTAGGTCACCTGCTTTATAGTGAAAAGCAAGGGAATGCCTCCTCCAAGGCAGTATTTCTGAGTCGCTTCCGGGATGGTTTTAAAGTGTAATATTAATGTTTAAATTCATTCATGTCTTATTTTTAAAGTGTAGCTCGGTGTGAAGCATTTGTATATGTCAAGTGTCAAACGGGCTTTAATATACAATACTCGGACACTTTTAAATGATTATAAAGAGTCTCAATTCTCTGGACTACTTTATTTATTGGCTTGCTTTAAAAATAATTAGTATAAGGGTTATACTGGATGTTAATAGAGAACATGAATGTTATTGTGCTCAATTATTAAGGGTAGTGTATCTTTCTAATTTAATATTAAATAAGAAAGATACATGTAAAGCCTAATACTCCTTTTCTCCTTAAGGGGTTACCTCTTTACTATATAGTTGAGCTTATTGGATTTTCCTCTATGTCCTAGGCCTCCAGCCTGTTTACTATTCAGCTAAGTCTGGGTCATTGGTACAGTATAAAAATGTTAAAAAATTTATAGTAATTTATATATTTTTTATACTTACCAATGACCCAGACGGGGATGGCCCTCCCTGGAGTTGGGAACTCTTGCCTCCCCGCTGAGTACATAGCGCTGACCAGGCACTGCCAGTAAGAATGATAATTGGCGCCAATTTCGGGACGACTGCGTCACTGCGCATGCGCAGTAGAGGCGTAGTATGGAGGTCCTTTAGGACATGATTTCTTTTTGTTTTGGATGCAAATTTTGGGGATTGGGGGGCAAAATTTGTGTTTGGCCCTGGTTTTGTTAGAGTTCGCACCAGCTAAGTCTGGGTCATTGGTAAGTATAAAAAATATATAAATTACTATAAATTTTTTAACTTTCCGATAGTTTGAAATTTTACTGTACCCACTGAACATTGAAATTTTCCGTCAAGGGTTGCTCGGCTTCTATGCAAGGGATTGATTTTATATTTGGTTTGCTGCTTCATAATGATGAGTTGTATCGTGTAATCAATTTTCAGATCTGCCGTGCAGCCACTTCCTGTTTGCCGATACTTTGAAATCTTACTGTACCCACTGAACATTGAAATTTTCCGTCAAGGTTTTCTCAGCTTCTATGCAAGGGATTGATTTATATTCAAGTTTGTTCAAATCGAGTTTCTCGGTTAATATTTGGGTTCCCTATGGGAGTCTGAATTTCTGAATTTTTGCAATATGAGAAAATTTCTTTCAAAATCTTCTTCTTCAGATCCACCAGTCAGAATGCTTTCATATTTGGTATACAACATCTCTAGGAGGGGGGTGGGGGAGCAGATTCAAGTTTGGTCAAATCGGGTCCTTGAGTTAGTATTTAGACTCTCTATTGGAGCCCAAAGTTTAACTTGGTGCAGTTTGAGAAAATTTCTTTAAAAATATTCTTCTTCAGATCCACCAGTCAGAATGCTTTCATCTCTAGGGGAGTCAGATTCAAGTTTGTTCAAATTGGGTCCCTGAGTTAGTATTTGGGCTCTCTATTGGACCTTTTCATATTTGTTATACAACATCTCTATGGGGGTCAGATTCAAGTGTGTTCAAATCGAGTCCCTGGGTTAGGAGTTGGGCTCTCTATTGGAGCCCAAAGTTTAACTTGGTGCAATTTGAGGAAATTTCTTTAAAAATCTTCTTCTTCAGATCCACCAATCAGAATCCTTTCATATTTGGTATACAACATCTCTAGGTGGGTCAGATTCAAATTTGTTCAAATCGGGACCCTGGGTTAATATTTTGTCTCCCTCTTTGAGCCCACATTTTAACTTAGTGCAATGTGAGGTGATTTCTTTAAAAACCTTCTTCATATCCATCTGTCAGAATTCTTTCCTATTTGTTATATGACATCTCAAGGGGAATCAGATTCAAGTTTATTCAATTTGAGTCCTTGGCTTAATATTTGAGCTCTATGGGCGGGGGGGGGGGGGGGGGGGGGGGGGGGGGGGGGTGGCATGTTACGTTCAGGTTTGTTCAAATCCATTCCTTAGTGTTTTTCCATAAAAATTGCCTCTCTTGACTTCATTCCTTTGTAGTGTTGATGAACCATGTCTAACTGAATGTGACCCCAAATACTTCTTTGAACCACTGGTGAGCGATTAAGGCCCCTTGGGGCCTCTTGTTTATTTTATATTTTATTTTTGTAATTATTTCTTTGTCGTCAAAAGTTCATGTTCTTGGTTTGTTTTATGTGTTAGGCCTCATAATCAACAGAATAGCTTGGGTGGTGGTGTATTTCATCCCTTGAGTGCAGGAAGGCTTTGCAATGCTTCAGCATTGCAAAGCCTTGTTGCATTCAAAGTACAAATTTATCAATTTTATTATCTTGGGTAAAATAGCAGACATTCAATTTTTACCTGCGTCGCCATCGGCGAAGCAGGTCTAGTAACCGCTCGACTCCGTCCGTCCGTCCGAAACACTTTTTCCGTCAAAGTTTTCTTGGCTTCTATGAAAGGGAATGATTTTATATTTGGTCTGCTGCTTCATAATGATGAGTTGTATCGTGTAAGCAATTTTCAGATCTGCCGTGCAGCCACTTCCTGTTTTCCGATACTTTGAAATTTTACTGTACCCACTGAACATTGAAATTTTCCGTCAAGAGTTGCTCGGCTTCTATGCAAGGGATTGATTTTATATTTGGTTTGCTGCTTCATAATGATGAGTTGTATCGTGTAATCAATTTTCAGATCTGCCGTGCAGCCACTTCCTGTTTGCCGATACTTTGAAATCTTACTGTACCCATTGAACATTGAAATTTTCCGTCAAGGTTTTCTCAGCTTCTATGCAAGGGATTGATTTTATATTTGGTCTGCTGCTTCATAATGATGAGTTGTATCGTGTAAGCAGTTTTCAGATCTGCCGTGCAGCCACTTCCTGTTTGCCGATACTTTGAAGTTTTACTGTACCCACTGAAAATTGAAATTTTTCTTCAAACTTTTCTCGGCTTCTATGCAAGGGATTGATTTTATATTTCATCTGGAGCCTGATAATGATCAGTTGTATCGTGTATGCAATTTTCAGATCTGCCGTGCAGTCACTTCCTGTTTGCTGATTCAATTGCATGCAGCGACGCAGGTCCAGACCCGGTATTGGTCTTGTTTTAAATTTGCATTGATTATAAAAAAAGAGCATGCGGTAGCCAAAATGACCATGCAGGAGGGTCAGAGAAACAGATTTTTTTAACTTTTTAGGCCTAACAAGTTTGCTAGGTCATTATAACATCTTACAAAAACATTTCACCCATGTTCTACATATGCTTCCATACATATGTATATGGTTTAAATTTTTCGACCTCGTTCTTTCCTGAGACTATCAGCAACAATGGATGGAAAGTTGGTTTCAGAATTCAACGAGAAAGATGCTTTCATGTGAATGATGGCCCACTGAATCAAAGGTATGATCACTTTAAAATCACACATAAATCACCCATCTGCTGGAATCCATATAAAATAACTGAATGTGGCCCATGTATTTTTTGATATGCCAATAGAAGTGTGTTGAGAAAAGATAGTGCAAATAATTACACTGTTTGAATGCAAAGCCTGTAGGATCTGAAGGGAAGTGCTGGGAGGGAGGGGAGATACAGTTGAAACTAGAAGTCAAGTAACAATTAGCGCAGAAAATGCTCATTAGATAATGTACTCGTTACTGCAGAAGAATGAAGTAATCTGAAATACATAAGAGCATTTGCACTGTGCAATGTCAAATTTAATGATCTATTAGTGAGGTCGGTAGTGAAATCACAAACTGAACCGATCAGACATGATGAAAGTTTGCAAGTGTTTCTTGTGCTGTTGTGAACAATTATAAAAAGGAGTGGAGCCCACTTAATTGGATATCTCTTAATTGTATATCCCTGTTAATTGAATATAATTTTCAAACACAAAACCATTTACCATACCTTCAGTACAAATTTGATCTGTTAATTGCATATGGGTTGTAGAGTAATCTCCTGTTAATTGTATATAAATATTTGTAATATGTTGAAAAAATTACTGTGACACGCATCAAATTCCCCCTATTTATCAACCTTTTTGGCCTTACTACATCCAATACAGACATTTATTCTATTATATCTTGTTTGACAGAGCTCTATGAGCTCTGTCAAACAAGATAAAAATAGAATAAATGCTCAGTTTACCTCCAGAACACAGGAAACTGACCAAATTCCTGTTAATTGTATACTCCTGTTAATTGAATAATTTTCACTGGCAAAATGGATATTCAATTAAGAGGATTCTACTGTACCTTTCTAGCAGGGACCAGCCGTGAGGGCGACTAGGGCGATTATGTCGCCCTTCTAAGCCCAAAGTCGCCTAGAAAAATAGTCGGGCCGATTACAAGTCGCCCTCTAAAAATTGGCCAAAATGAGGAAAGGCTGAACTGAGTGATGCGAGGTTTACATGAAAACAATTATTTTCATAAATTGAATGTGCTCGAGAGTGATAAATGTGCATTTTAATTCGTCAAATAAACGTCCATTTATTTGAAATGACACGACAATCAATTGTCCATTGTCGCTTTTGGCGGATTTTTTTACTTCTATATTTTGTTGCGTTTCAGTCGGAGCTTCAAGTGTCGAAACGAAAATAGGTGACTTACGCGACTGCAGTCTCCCTATTTGTTCTGGAGGGAGACTTGAAGTCTCCCTAAAATTCCCCCCTAGGCTGGTCCCTGCTTTCTAGTGGAATATAAATGTTGCTGCGATTAAGTACTAATCAACTCTATTCATTCTGTATATGGTGTTGAATTTTAATATCATGAACATGTATCCCAGTAGAGGTTAATTACTAAGGTAAAAAATGAAATAAAAAACTGCCCACCCACTTGCAATTTTACAAAAAAAAATGGCCCGAGAAACAGAAGATCCACTTTGTGGGACTTTACAGATGAAGATTACAATGTATCTCAGTGTGTTGTTATTTTTTGCAGGTGAATGATGTTAGACTGATTGAATTCCAGAAGAGAAAAAAATAATGTAGCCAACTGTCATCAATTTCTTGGAATGAGATCTTATGAGTTTTTGACACATTTGTTGACATAACTTATTGCTTCTTGGAAGGTAATATGTTTGTAATGATAAGTAATGATAAGTTACAAGATTGTAAGCCAGAAAATAAGAGGATAAACTGGCCCACTGTATGGGATAGCATCATCAAATTCACCCTCTGGGGACCTCATTCAGAAAATGTCAGATTGCTTATTTTCAGACCTGGGTGTGTGGTGACTGAATGGTTAGAGTATAGGACTTCAAACCGAAAGGTCCATGGTTCAATCCCGACCAAGAGTAACTGTGTTCTGTCCTTGGGCAAGGCACTTAATTCTGTGTGTACTAAGGCATACTGTATGTCGATGGTGCACTTGCTTTCAACCAGTGCTAACCCTACTTGTTTGGAGTTGGTATGTTGGGGAGCCTGACAGTTGTTCATGGGTGCTCAGTGGTTCCCTATGGATACTCCAGCTTTCCCCACCCCTAAAACTTTCCGGCGCAAGACGATCCTGTCTATTGAAAGTGTTCTTAAACCTCAATAAATAACTAAATAATAGTAAATAAATAACAAGATTTTCAACCCTCAGCACATGATGTAGAGATATAACCATTTTAATCCTCAAATCATTCCAATAATGCAGAGCACTGTCAAACAAGACTGAATTGGCTAAAATCCTAGTTGCATAATTGAAAAAAAAAAAGCTACACAGTCGCTGTGGACGTGAACTGGTCTTATTACATTCCTTAGTTCGTTTTGCATTGAATTTAATGTTGATTAAAAAGTGGTAATGTCACGAGTGAATTATGTCACTTCAATAGTAACTTTGGAATGATTGACGTATAAGCCACGCCCCCACCGATTTGTTGATGTTTTGTTTTCCAGTTCCACATCAGTTAATCAAAATGAATTTTCCTTGTGAATATTTTTAAAAATCCTTTCTTTCCTCTATGAACAGGTTCGTTAGCACAGTTGACAAAAACCAAATAGAAATGTTTTATCTTATGGCTGAATGCCATTCCCCAAATGCGACTGGAACGCCACATAAAATAGTAAAATATCGAACGAAAGTCACAAAAATAAAACTGGGCCATTTCCAATCGAAGATTTCACACAGAAAGTGATGTATTCAGACGGACTAATTTCAGAAGTATTTCAGAGTTGCATTTGCGAATATTTTGTGTTGAATTATTTTTAATGAAAGACATTTTGGTCTAAAATGTCATTTACTAAAGAGAGTGACCCATTCTTATGGCAAGTTACGGTATATAATTCGCCTCGAGACAGGACTATTTCGTATTTCCTTCCTGCTAATTTTAGAAATGTTTCCGTATTTACACTAAATTGGATCATATCTGACAATAGTTTGGGTTGAATTATTATAGTAAAAGACCTCTCTATTCCAAATGTCATGTGATAAACAGAGTAATCAATTTGTTTTGAGTGTTACGGTAAATAATTCATCTCAAGACGGGACTGTTTCGTAAATCTCTCAGGCTACGCCCTCGTGATTTACTCACGTCCCGTCTCTCGATGAATTATTTACCGTAACGCTCAAAACAAATTGATTACTCTCTATGTAAACCATGCCTGGCAGTCATGTCACACGTGGGTTTACCAGGTAATAAAAATCATCATCAGTAAAATTTCAATGGAATCTAATATTATTGCGTCTGTGGAAATATTGGTCACCCAATGAAATTGACCAGTCCACAGTGGCCGTACTTTATGCAGACGGTTTGAGCTAGTTGCCAATGCACTCTTTAAAATTTGAAATATGGCTTATATTTCAATTCCGGGTTCCCACTAGGCCTTTGAGTTACATGTAAGGAATAGCCTTGAATTTGACTAAGGGTTATTCAAGGCCTTGCAATCCTGGAAAATGTGTCAGGAGGTCTTCAAAAGCCTTGAATATTCATGAAATACAAATGACGATGAAGCTTGTAACCACAACTATATAGTTTTATGTGCTTGAGTTTTCATGAAGGCATAATCGTAACTAGGACCTCGTTAGGACTAGTGAAGGCAGGACCTTGAAAATTCTTGAATTTGGCTATTGTAGGACCTTAAAAAATGCTGAAATTAGAATATATATCGAGAAATGGCCATGAATAGCCTTCAATTTTATCAGTTCTTGCCTGCAGGAACCTTGCAATTAGTAAATAGTTTGGTGTGTTTTTTTTTCAAGATAATTGGGCCAAAATTTCAAGCACCATTGTCTGAATACTCCCGTTCACCCAACTGTATTTGTAGCATTGAGTGACTTGATGGTTAAAGAATTATTGATGGTACTGCACTGCAGATCACATTACAAAATATTTATAAAGCGTTTATGAGTCACTCCTGGTAAGAAATAATAATATGCAATCTATATTCATTCATAAGATATCATTGTTAGACCTAAAAAAGTAAAAAATTTATTTCCCAGGCTCTTCTGCACGGTCTGTTTGGCTGACACATGCTCTCTTTTTGTAACCAATGCAAACTTAAAAAAATGAAAATTGAATGGTTCATCTTGGATATTTTACCCATTTTAATAAAATTGATAAATTTGTCCCTTGAGTGCAACAAGGCTTTGCATTCAAGGGACGAAATACACCACTGCCTGTGCTAGTCTGTAGATTAGGAGGCCTAAAACATAAAACAAGCCAAGAACATGAACTTATGATGACAAAGAAATAATTACAAAAATAAAATGGCCTGAGAAACAGAAGTTCTACTTTGTGGGGCCATAAGTTGATTTATATAGTTATATAGTATCTTTGATTGGTTTATATTTAGCAATATACAAGTACAAATGCAAATAGTAGGAGTACCAGTAATGGTAATCAAAATAATTTTGGCACAAAAGAAAAAAATTCTGCTTCAGTTCTACCTTCATGTTCAACATATCGCATTAGATGTATACCGCAGGGAGACAACATAGCTGTCTTCCTGTTGTCTCCCACGATTACATCATGCGGTGTTTTAAACCAGACTGTCCAATAGTGTTTCATCCAATACATTTTCAAGTGTAGGCTAGTATGATGGGGTGGGGGGTGTGGATAAACATGACATGACATGACATGGAAGTCGTGATTTGATACACCTGGTAGCTCGCAACGAGACATCTCCCATCCTGACACCAACAGTCCAGTGTGTCTTTAACAGAGTTACATTACTGTGATTCCTCAGAGCCAGGTGGAGTTCAAGAGGTGACCAGACCAAAGCTTGAAATACGTTGGTGGTGCAATAATAATACTAATGTTGATATTAATATAAATATCAATATCAATACAGTAAAACCTGTCTTGAGAGACCACTGTCTTGAGAGACCACATCTACCAGGCACCGATTGGTTTTCCTCTATAATGGACCTGCTGTGGGAGACCACCTGTCTTGAGAGATCACTGTGACCTGGTACCAACTTGTAATTTTATGCCATAATGGACCTGTCTTGAGAGACCGCCCCTTAGAAGACTGAAACCATGACAACAACTTTTTACCTGTTCTGGAATTGGAAAATCCATTGTGGTTATACTAACATAATTAAAAGTATTAAAAGCTCTTAATTGGGTTTCAATTGCTAACTCATTACAGACTGAGATGTTTTTATAAGACCTCTGTGAAAAGATTAGGATTATTGCCGAATAAACAATTTCATACATACCTGAAATGTGACAGATAGGAATAAAAATAAATTTGTGTTGAAAATCATTTTGTAACAAATTGAAATGGACTGTTATGAAAATTATAAAAATAAATTAGTGTTGAAAATCTTCAAGGAAGATTTTCAACACTAATTTTATAACAGTCCATTTCAATTTGTTACAAAAACTTCATAAAAAAGAACAACTACAAAGTAATTACAAAAATCCATTCTTCTCCATTTTTGAATTTTGTGGTTGGTTATTCACTGACTTGAGAAAACCTGAAACCTGTTATGAGAGACCACCTGTCTTGAGAGACCACTTTTGTGTGGTCCAAAGGGCGGTCTCTCAAGACAGGTTTTACTGTACCATCATCAATATCAATATAGGGGGATTCCATTCGAAATTTCCTGAGCGGTAAATGCAGATTAACCAGACATGGATAAGCTGACAGATTTTTATGGCGTAAAGAGTACATTGTCCCCCAAAACATTTAGGGACTACAATTGGGACAATATGGGTTATTACAATAAACATTGTCTGAGTATGAAGACAATAATTTTAGCTTTAACTGTTTTTTGAACAAATTTCTTTTGGTTATATTTCTGATATTCCTATCCAACTCTGTCCAAATTTTAGGATACCTATTTATCGGTAAATAATCCAATGATTTGGTTCGGGTTTTTCTTATATGAAGGAGGCCACTTCTTCTGTTCGACCTTCCAGAAGAATTATCAGTTAATGTAAGTAATTTTTAAATGAAAAAACGGGCAGGTTTTCATGATACCAATCAAATACAAATAAGCAAGTGTTAAGTTTAAAAAGGTCAGTTACTTTTAGTATTTTATTTTTAAGAAAAAGGGGGTCTGTATGCATGTTATATCTTTTGTTATTTATAATGCGCACCGAGTGTTTCTGCAATATCCTTAGATTCTTTATGATTCTGGTATTTCCCCATATATTTATTCCATATGTTAGATAAGAATGAATTAAAGAGAAATACAGAGTTTTCATCACATCATATGGGATAATGGTCTTTACTTTGTTGAGGACAAAATTGGCACAGGCTATTTTGGTGCAAAGATGGGATACATGCTCATTGTAAGATAGGTTGTCATCAATGTAGATCCCTAAATTTTATATATTTTCCATGTTGCGCGCGAATTTCGCGTACTGTGCGGTACGGACATAAAATTTTTCGGTTGATAAATTTTATTATTATTATTATTGGAGTTAGGTGTCAATAAGGGACTGTAAGGACAGGATTTCTTCACTCTGTTGAGGGCTGAATTTCTAGGGTTTTTTAGGTTCCTGTCGGCCATCTAGGCTCTGTTGTGTTCCCACCTGTTCTTTTTTCTGCGACCTTTCTCTCGTAGTTGGGCGTGTTCTTCTACTTTCTGTATCTGTTGAGTTCACCTTTTTCTTCTACTGCTCTCACCTCTGTTATGTCCAGTACGGTTCCTTTAGGGCAATGCCTTTTGCCCTTGCTTTTGGAGTGCTCTCGTGGTCGTCCCTCCCACACCCATGGTGGGGCATGGGGGGGGGGGGAATGCTGTCATTTCGGGGCCTCCCGACATGACCACATCTGGTGAGTTATACCCCCTCCATGGGGGATGTGCAGCTCCTCCTGCACCTGTTGGGGTGGGAGGGGCAGGGAACACTGTTGTTGCCTCCCGACATGATCACATCTGGTGAGAGTTATAACCCCTCCATGGGGGATGTGCAGTTTTTTACCGTGGTGGATACTGTCGGAGCTGTTGAGATGTCTGGTGAAGAGATCCCTGGTTCTGGGACTTTGTGCCCTCTCCAGTCGACATCTGAGGCTGTCACTAGCAGGCTTGGGGCGAATACTTTGTAAATGAATACGAATACGAATAGTTTGAAATTTCATGAATATGAATACAAATACACAAATTTTCAAATGTATTTGAATACGAATACAAATACATTACAATGTATTCTTGAATACATTTTTGAATACTTGAATCCTTTTTAAATTAGACGTATTTATAGCAATGCCTTTAAGCTTTTTATTTGTTGAGTTAAAAGTCATTTTTAAACTATGGTCCTTTAGCTGAAGCTTTAATTGTGCTTACCATGCTTTGTTGGAAAACTAAAGTAATTACCTGACGGGCAATAATCTCTATGGGTGTCATAGTAATTAGACTACTCTCCATGGACAACACATCACAAAATGTGAGTGGATTACCTCTAAGAAATCACAGACTGGCGTTTTGTTCTGAATGTTAAGTATCAATTGCAATGACACCATATAAGAAGGTCCAGTAAAGTTTTAGCCAATGCACTTCATGGTTAAACCTGGAGATCTGTTGGCTCTGAAAGTTTGCAAACAGCAGTATTATTTTCTTTATAATATTTACATGCTTTCACAGATTATAATTAGACATACTGAGCTGTAAAAAGGTGACCTTAAACAGGAATAAATAAATAAATAAATAAATATGTGTTTTCACTGTGAAATAATGGATAAATAGAAAAACTTTAAATAAATCCAAAAATTTTAGAATATAATATCATTGAATAACTGAGTTGTGTCCAATAACGCAAGTATTTTTTTTATTTTTATTGTCCATGTTTTCAACAATTTAAAAAGCCATGGGGATATGTAGCCATTGTTACATAAATAGGTTGTATTGTGACAAGTTAATTGATAATTAAGTCTATTGTCTGCTTTCAATGCAAAAATTTCGGTGAACAGAAAAAAGCCCTGGTGGAGAAAAGCCCAGAAATTGCATCTGCGGAGGAAAGCCCTGGTCCATTTTTGCATGGAGTGGAGAAAAGCCCTGACTCAATTTTTTTCATATTTTTTTCTGTTATTTTTTTATTCATTATTAGCTCACCTACTTCTGAAAGAAGTGGTGAGTTATTGTCATGATCTCGGGCGTCGGTGTCGGCGTCCGGCGTGTCCAATATTGTAAGATTTAATGTTAAGGTTAAATTCTCAAAGATCAGTGGGCTCAGGCCTTTGATATTGCATATGTAGGTTGTAGGGGACTATCAGAACAGTATTTAACCCTGATACTACGATTATTTTCCAAATTTCACCTAAAATTTTCTGCCAAAACTTGTTGTAAGAATTTGCATTTAGGTGTTGTAAGAATTTGCGTTAAAGTCAGCTTTTGTGCAGATTGTGCTGCTTTAACTTCTCATTACTGTTGATTTTCATATTTCAATAACAACTGTAGGTATTAACCCTACTGTATGCAGAAATTTAACGGAAATTTTCTTTTTTTTCAGTCAAAATTTTCATGTTTTTCTCGGACTTAGTAAATTTTAAGTTGTAAAACTTTGTAAACTTTGTGTTTAGGTGAGTTGTGTTTCTATGTGTCTTTCCAGGCGATTAATATTCTACACTTGGGCTACTGAACTCCATTGCAGTAATATTTAACCCTCATTACATGCATATTTGAGGAATTTGAGGCTGATTTTCTGCCAAAACTTGTTGTAAGAATTAGCGTTTAGGTGTTGTTAGAATTTGCGTTAAAGTCAGCTTTTGTGCAGATTATGGTGCCTTCACCTCTCATTACTGTTTATTTTCTCATTTCAGTAACTACTTTAGGTATTAACCCTACTGTATGCAGAAATTTAACTGATTTCTTTTCTTTTTTCAGTCACAATGTTCACTTTTTTCTCCGACTTACTCAATTGTAAGTTCTAAAAGTTTGTGTTAAGGTGAGTTCTGTTTCTATGTGTCTTTCCAGGCAATTGATATTGTACACATGGGTTACTGAACTACATTGCGGTAACGTTGCACCCTTATTACATGCATATTTGAGGAATTTGAGGGGGATTTTTGGGACTTATATTCACTTTCTTTAAAAAAAAAATTTTTTAACTTTTTTTTTTTATTTAATTCTTTCTCATACTTGTTACTAGTAACATTAAGGCTTATTTTTTTAGTTGTTGATGTGATGTATTTTTGTTGGGACTTATAGTCACTTTCTTGAACGAATGTTTTTCCGCAACTCCTCTTTAACCAATGAATGTACTTCAATTACAATTTCAGTGATTCTTCATTACATAATGCCATTTTGCACCTCCTATTTTATTTTTTGATCTGATGTATTTTTATTAGCTCACCTACTTCTATTACAAGTGGTGAGCTTATATGATGACCTCGGGCGTCGGCGTCCGGCGTGTCCAATATTGTAAGATTAAATGTTAAGGTTATTTTTTCAAAGATCAGTGGCCTCAGGCCTTTCATATTGCATATGTACGTTATAGGCGACTATCAGCACATTATTTAACCCTGATACTACGACTTTCTTTCAAATTTCACCTACAATATTCAGCCAAAACTTGTTGTAAGAATTTGCATTTAGGTGTTGTAAGAATTTGCGTTAAAGTCAGCTTTTGTGCAGATTGCGCTGCTTTAACTTCTCATTACTGTTGATTTTCATATTTCAATAACAACTGTACATATTAACCCAACTCTATGCAGAAATTTAACTGCAATTTCTTCTTCTAAAATAAATTTATGAAAGCCTTTCCTAATTCTTATTTATGATTTAATATCTGGCCTCACGATTCATATTCTTAATCATAAACATTTCTAAAAGAAAAAAATGCTTTTATATCCAATGATTCTATGTTGAATTGATATATAATAAATGCAGAAATATAGACTTTCCAAAGCCATCACATAAACCACATTAATCATTTGATGCCTAGTTATTAATGATTTATATTAACTAAATATTAGGCATGTTACATTGGAACGACATTATCAAGCGCGAATGTAGGTGAGCATTGGGATGTAAAATCCCTCTTGTTTTTTATATGAAATCACATATTTTATTCTTTTTTTTTTTAATTTATTTACTGTTTTTTGTACAATAATCACCTTTAATGTCTAGTTTTTTCATTCTTTGTGTAATTTTTATTTTTAAATTAATAAAACCTTTAATTTTCATTCACTTTTATTTTAATTCAGGTAAAAGCTGCAATAGACTTTGGCTTGGCTCATATGTTTACAACAATAACATTAATTAATTTACAAACATGGGCAGGTGGTAGTCTAAGACAAGTGAACAGCAGAGGGATAATATTTTTGAATTTCTAAACACAATGATCTGTGTTTACAACAATTATATTTAGTAATTGTTTTGCAAATATTGACAGTACTGAAAGATACTTTAAACAGCTAAGAGGCAATTTATTTTTTTGAGACCTAAATTGAAAATCTTTAGTTATTCTAGAATTTGTTTATTAACCAAAGGAAATTGATAAAATGGTAAAAAAAAATTCAACCAGGGCTTTTCTCCACCCCTTGAAAAAATGGACCAGGGCTTTTCTCTGTCATTCAAAATTTCAGACAAGGTGTTTGGTGGTATATAAATAATATCAGGGATTATTAAGTCTTTAATATTGATATGAGGTGTGAATTTGTTGTCTGGAGTCCATGGGCTAGATCTGTGAATACCTTTTATTCAGTATATGATTCTTTAATTCCAAAATATAGAAAGTATTCAAAATGTATTCATGAATACAGCTCAAATTTTGATGTATTTGAATATGAATACAAATATACTCTCCCAAAAAAGAAAGTGTGCATGCTAAAAAATAACACTAAAAAAAGATATATATCATTTTCATTCATGGAAATTTTATTCAATCACAGATGAATCAATTTGTGATCAACACGAGTAATTTCATTACGCTACGATGA
The DNA here is from genome assembly GCA_031216915.1 of Pictodentalium vernedei. NCBI lineage: Eukaryota > Metazoa > Mollusca > Scaphopoda > Dentaliida > Dentaliidae > Pictodentalium > Pictodentalium vernedei. The sequence continues at coordinate 846,002,404 of CM062297.1, forward strand.
ATACTCTTGGTGCCATGGAGAGTCAAAGACACTAAGGGTCAAACACAAAAGTCACACACTCAATATCTGGTATGACCTCCGTCTGCATCGACTACTGCTGTGCATCTACGCCTCATGGAAGTGAACAAGTTAGCATGGAAGTGTTGTGGGATGTTGTTCCATATTCTGATAAGCTGTCTTTGGAGTTCCACAAGCGTTGATGGTGCATGGGGAAGCCAGCGTAGCTGACGTTTCATTTCGTCCCATACGTGCTCAATGGGTGAGATATCGGGCGAATTTGCGGGCCAGGGAAGAACATCCACTTGTTGCTGCAGATACTGTTGAACAACACGAGCTGCATGGGGTCGGGCATTGTCCTGCTGTAGAATGACGCTGGGGCCGTGACGTTGCAGAAATGGGACAACAACAGGTGTAAGCACTTCATCACGATATCTGGCTGCATTGAGATTGCCATCAATAATGACCAGCTCAGTTCTGTTACCAGTGTAAGGGATGCCTGAGATGTCGTCTACACCACTGCAGTCGAGCACGATGATGACGTAACGCCATAATCGGACGAATTGCAGGTCTTCGAGGACGTAAGCCGTATTCTCTCAGCCGGTTGATTACTGTTTGAGGATGTATCCGTCTCAGGTTAGGGATGTTCCTGGCTGTCGTCGTTGCCATTTGTTGCCGGTTCTGGAGATGGACGACACGGATATACCGATTTTGTGCAGGGGTGGTAACTCAGGGTCTCCCGGAGCGGGGTCGGTCTTCAACGTCATCATGTTGTGCATGTCGATGGACTAGCCTGTCTACAGTGTTACGGTGGCAGTTCAAATGCTGGGCCACCTCTCTGTGTGTTCTGCCAGCTCTAATCATACCCAGGGCAAGGAGACGTTGATTCATTGTCAAGCTTGGCATGCTAATGTGGAGTCGTTTTAACAGCAGCGCAAGTTTGAATGTGAACGATAGGAAGGCCTTACTTTAGTGTTTAAATACCCAAGGATTCACACTGCTGCATGAACTTTCAGACTCTCCACGTGCAAAACATGCCTTTTCACAAACGTGCAGCACGTCATTTAACGTTAATGCAATTTTAACGGGGAAAGCTGTTTTTGTGTTCAATATAACTTATTCATGAACAGGTTAACACTCTTTACACCTACGAAATTATATTTTTATACTGTACCAATGACCCAGACATAGCTGGTGCTAACTCTTAAAATATAGGGCCAAACACAAATTTTGCCCCCCAATCCCCAAAATTTGCATCTAAAACTAAAGAAAACATGTCCTGAAAGGCCCTCCACACCTCGCCCCCACTGCGCATGCGCAGTGTCCAGGACGTTCCGAAATTGGCGCCATTTATCATTCTAAGTTTGGCCCTTCATCAGTTAACATCTGACTGATCTTTGTGCTTTTAAATCTCAGTTTAAATGATGCCAGACACATAAATATTAGTGAAATGGTGATTCTAAGGAGGATAGAAAAGGAGGAGAGGAAAAGAATGTGTGACAGAATATTATCAGGGCTGTAACTTAAAATTTTTTAATGAAATTATGTTAAGTTACCTATTTTCAAGGCAGCAGCCATTTTGTTGTCATTCTGATTATTTAGTTACACTGTTTTTTCAAGTGTTTTTCCTCTCTCCCTGTCCTTTAAGTTCCCCCTTGCTATTCTCCCATGCTTTTGGCATAGTTTCTGTAATTATTATTACTAAAATTTCTTGGGAGTTTTAGCTTAATAACAGAATGAATTCTGTTCTTTCCCCATGTTTACGTCTTCACCTACGGGTGGTTAGGCGTTGTGTTCTGCATCTACCATCTGATGTTCTGCAGTTTCTTCCCTGGAAGTCTCTGTTTTGCATCAGATGGTGTATTTTTGGTAACTGATTTCGGGCCTGGGTGCCTGGAGTCTTATTTTAGTGTTTTTACACTCATTGTTTACATTTACAACAGCCCTCTGTGTGAGGGGGGGATTTCTAAATAATAATATCTTTATGTTATTTTAATCATAACTAGATACATTATTATTGTTCGTAAGTGTTGAATAAATTGTTTAAAATATTTTTAAAATTTTTGTCCACACTTAGGCTTGGGATCCATTGGGGCTCAACGTTACTTTTCAGAAACTTGGGCTGTTCTGAAAAAATATTTTTTCAAAATATTTTGATTTCAATTATTTTTTCTATATTAATGGATCATATTATTATTATGTATTTGATTGCCAGGGGTTAGTGCGAGTACCAGGACTTGTTTTCTTTTCTCATTGAAAGGATATTGATCAATTGTTTTAGGAGGAAGTCTTCCTCTGACCTTATTATCATTCTATATGTGGTCAGTGTACTCGCATTAACTCCTGTTCTGTATCGTATGATTTCGATGACAATATGGGAAGCGTATGTCACGGTATGTTGTTGGGGATTTGGACACTCCGGTCCTTTCCCCGCAGGGTCACTCTACTTTATCAATTTCTATTTCAGACGATCAAGATTAGGGTGATGTATCTGTGATGTCTTCCAACAGTGTGCCTCCGTCGTCACAATTAATGAAGGGCTAGCGGAAAAGTGCTCATGTAATACGCCAATTGCCTAAGAGGACCCTAGTAGGTTCGACGGCCTTTGACGTCCGCTAGCTCGCCCGGTGTAGCGTCCATTCACCGAATGGTTCGGCAGCCGGGTTCGTCCGTTGCGGTCTAGAAGGAATTTTGGGGTGATGCGAGCACTATAAAATTAACTTAATGCACACCCAGTGACGGCGGATCGGAGGGAGAACGGAGGAAGCCTTTTAGTCCGGTTCATAGCTCGTTCCGGTCCATCCGGACGGCAAGCGAGAGAGGCCCCTCTCTCGTTCAACAACATCTGGCCCCAGATGTTGTGGTACAAATGTGTTGTTAGCGGAGCATACGTCCGTCGCTCGGGACGCTCCGTTGTATAGGCAGTCCGCTGAGACTGCTAAGGCTTCCTCTTCTCATCAGCGCACACGACCGCACCTTGGCTGCGTGACCGCCGATATATTACCAGCTTCGCCGATCAAGGATTCTTCGGCGACCAGGTCACACCATCCGGCAGCCAGGGATTCGAGACCGATGGACTCCGGACGTTCGCATAGGAAGTATGCGGGAGCCATCTGATGCGGAGCTGCCCTCGACGAAGCACCGATAGACTGCGCCTCCGCAGGTCTCGACGCCGGACATTCTTGTGCACATAGCACAGCTTATCGCAGCATCCCAGCAGCCGACAGAAACGGTGTCGGATCGAGAATTATCCGACAGCGCTGGGTCGGTAGCCGGGGACTCGAGGCCTGCAGACTCCGGACGTTCGCATAGGAAGTGTGCGGGAGTCAACGTACACGGAGCTTCCAGCGGCAATGCATCGTAAGTCCGCTACGGCACAGGCCTCGGGAACGGACGTGCTTTCCTTAATAGCACAGTTTATCGCAGCATCCCAGCATCAACTGAATCTGTCGCATATATTTTATCCGACGATGCTGGGTCGGGACGCTCCGCGGAAGCGGGTACGGACGTCCGAAAGTTTCATCCGGTCCGACGGGATACCGAAAGGGATTCGGTGGATTTCAAGCTTTCCCTTTCGGAACAACATATGCTGCGATGCCGGATAAGAAACTGATAGCGTCGGTGGACTTAGAAATTTTTGGTTCGGTTCAGGGACATCGTCCCTCAGTTCCGACATAGTCCAATAATGTCACACAAACTTTCGAATTATTGAACGACGCTATATATATTATTATTTTATGCTTGCTATCCAAGCATTTCTGGTTTCTTGTTCGAAGAGTTATGGAGATGTCTTTCAAAAGTGTGCCTCTGTCGTCATAGTTAATGAAGAGTTAGCGACAATAAGTGCTCATGGAATATGTCTATCGCTTACGGAATGACATTTGCTAGCTCACCCGGTGTAGCATACATTCATCGAATGGTTCGGCTGCCGGGTTCGTCCGTTGCGGTCTAGGAAGGAGATTTGGGTGATGCGAGCACTTTAATTACTTTAGTACTCACCCAGTGACGGCAGATTGAGGACAGATCGGAGGAAGCCAACAACATAGGGGACCGCATGTTGTGGTTCAGATATTTTACATTCGGAGCATATGTCCGTTGCTCGGGACGCTCCGTTATATTGACAGTCCGAGAGACTGTCTTTAATGCTTCCTCATCCTCACAGCAGGGCACACGACCGCACATTGGCTACGTGACCTCGAGTATCCGATCAGTTTCGGCATTCAGTGATTCCACAGCGAATAGGTCGCGCCATCCGGTAGCCAAGGGACACGAGGCCTATACACTCCGTTCGCTCGCATATTGGAAGTATGCACGGGGTAACGATCTCGGAGCTTCCTGCGGCAATGCATCGTAAGACCGCTGCTCCTCAGGCCTCGGTGACGGACGTGCTATCCGAGTTAGCACAGTTGTTTCGCAGCATCCCAGCAATTGACGGTTTCTCGGTCGAATCAGGAATTATCCGACGGCGCTGGGTCGGTGCGGTCCGCGGTTGCATCAAGCTACGGACGACCGAACGCTTTATAGGGTCCGACAGGATGGCGAAAGGGATTCGAAAGATTTCGAGTTTTCCCTTTAGTAGTATCGGAAGATGCCTTTCATATCTTCTGGCATTTCTTCCAGTGATTATTTTTCGGACTTCATTGCTGCGATCTTGGATAAGAGACTTATAGCGTCATTGGACTCGGATTTTTCGATCGGTTCAGGGACTTTGTCCCTGACTTACCGACGCAGTCCAATATTGTCATTACAACATGTGTTTTATTTTTCGACGCTATATATTATATATATATATATACAAGCCTGCTACTAAGCATGATAGTTTAGTTTCTTGTCCGCGTGGCTCATTTCTGCCATTTTATCTTTTTTACATAGTTTATTTTGGCAGAGCAGGGCAAACCGAGAGTTCATATGCGTCTAGACGGTGTGATTAAAGACTGCATATATTCTTTTTCGCCGTTTATGTCTTTTCCAATTTCAATATTGGGAACGACATTATGTATAGTAGACTTAACTTAGACGCTTTATTATACGTAATCCGCCTTTCTGAGGCGTTATCATTACGTCTTCAAGAAAAGATTTACGGGATATTATTCTCAATGTAATTTCTTTTGAGGGCAGTATTTTGTTCACGTATAACTCCGCCCTTCAGTGGCTGATTGGAGTGTTTAGACGTGATGCAGCCCTAGCTACATCCACGCGTGGACAGTAGGTTAAGAACTCTCTCAGAGTCGCTTCGTTCTCGGAGGAGCTTCTCTTCGACGGCAACTTTCCGGCAATCCATGAATTGCTTGGTTTATACATTCTCTTGTCTATCTAGTGTTACAAGAGATTCAGACTGGGGCAAACATTCGGTGGTTGACTCAGAGAGTGCCGCCGCAGTTGCCGGACCCTAGTGTGGCTGTTATGACGGTTGCCAGTCAAACAGATTGGGATATATACTGATCCCTACGGATTCGAAGTGCCAGGGTCTTTGGGTTCCGCAGTCTTTTAGCTATCAGTTTAACTTCCGCGGAATAATGTTTTTTAGGCTTGCTTTATGTCATTGCATGAACATTATTCAGAAATGCATGCCCAAATTCCTGTCCTTTAATTCGACAGTAGTGGCGTATCTCCGGAACCAGGGAGGCACTCTTTCGTTTCCGTTATTCAATTTAATGGAAAGAATCCGTCTGTTGGTTATAGTACACCAAGTTCAGTTTTGGTCCGTCTTATTCGGGGTCGTCTGATTGTTTTATCGCACTCCCGTTCTCTTACGGGTCGCTTGTTGCTGTCAGAATGGACTCTCAACAAACAAGTATTTAATCAGATTTGCTATCTATGGGAGCGCCCAATGATGTTTTATTATGACACAGCTTGCTAATCAATTGCAGACGTATGTGTTGGCTTGTCCAGATCTCTGAGCTAATACTGTTAACGCTCTATTGATCTATAGGACGCAATGATAGGATACGCGTATCCTCCGGCGCTGTTGTTTTAGCAGGTATTGCTAAGATAAACAACCACAATACATTTCTGTTGATAGCATCTCTATCTTCACAGAGATCATGAGTAATTTACTCTCTTGTCTACTGTGGATCTTAACGTGAAATCTTCCTCTATGTGAGGATCTTTTTTCACTGGGTAAATCGTGTCATCTTTATCACAACCAGCAGGGTCGCAACCTTCATGTATTCCGTTGTGTGGTCCGTATTGCATTGTAAGCACTGTACTGGACGAGCTTTGGACGCGATTTCTTACTATAGGAGATCCTCTTCTTCGCTATTCTATGCGACTAAAGTGGAGGCTCTTCCGTCGTGGTGTAGGGATCATTATGTTCATATGGTTGATCCCTCCATACTACGCATTGCTAGTTTTTAGTATACTTGTTTCACAAGATCTACTGCAGCCTGTTGTTATTTAGGTTATAGGTTTATGTTACCTCATACCTATGCACTCTACGATAGTTTACAATTGAGTCTTTTGTCTCTTTATCTAAGTCAGTTAGTAACTTTTTGATAAATAGACTTAGAATCTTTAGATTAAATTCCTATACGGATTTTAACTTCGGTTCTTATTTAGCTAAGTAATCATTTGAGCCTCTGGAAACAGTAGTTTTCAAATTCTGACCTTTTAGACAGTAATTCTGTTGGTTTCTCTTTTACTGTAGAGTCAGTGAGTTTCATGCACTATCGATGGATGATTTTCACTTTCATAGTTTCGGAATCAATACTTCCGTTACTATTTAGGTTGGATTGTTGCATAAGAGTTAGGCTCCTATTTTCCGGAACCTATTATTTTAAGGTCCTTCCGTCTTCGTATGGGCATAGGCCTTTACTCTTTCCGGGTACAGTTTATGTATTTATAAACAGATATCTGTTTATTACAAGGGCGTAAGCTTCTTCTGTCTTTGATGTCTAGTAGAAGGACGTTACGCTCCATTTTATTGTTAATCGATTCTATTAACTAGCGTACTGCTTATGGTATATCATTGGCTTAGCAGTTGTGCTTAAGATTTCGGCTCTTGAAGTAAGAGTTCTTCTACTTCTTGGGCTTACATTAATAGTGTTGCTATTATAGATTTTTGAAGGCTGCTCATTGCGCTCAGCCATCCATTCATGAATTTTATCTCAGAAATATCGAGTCCATTTCTGGAGGCCTCTATTGTTAGGTCTATTATCTACTGCTCAGAATGTCATTCACTTAACAGTTGCTACTATAGCTAGGTAGGCTGTCTGTTTCGGCAGTGTCTCCGTTCGGCTGCCCTCTTCGCTCTGGGCTATTTGACCCAGGGCAAGAAAAAGGGGGGGGGGAGGGTGTTCCCTTGGGTCACCTGTTTTTACTATGAAAACAAGGGGATACCTCCTCCGGAGTTAGTAATTCTGAGCTGTTATTGGGATGGTTGTTTAGTGAGAAGTTTAAGTTTATAAAATTCATTCAAGTCTTAGTTTTTAAAGTATAGCTTTTGAATATTGCATATGTCAACGGACATGATTATGCAATTCTCACACACTTTTAGGAGTATAAGAGTCTCTATTCTCTAGACTTACTTTATTATTGGCTTACTTTAAAAATTATTAGTATAAGGATTATTGGATATTAATAGAGTACATGGATGTATGAAGCTCAATTTTTGGAAGGTGTTGTATCTTTCTAATTTATCATAAATAAGAAAGATACATGTAAGGCCTATTACTTCTTTTCCCTACAGGGGATGACTCTATTTTATTTTATTGAGCGTATTCCATTTTGCTCTATGTCCTTGGCCCTCCAGCCTTTTTACTATTCAGCTATGTCTGGGTCATTGGTACAGTATAAAAATGTTAAAAAATTTATAGTAATTTATATATTTTTTATACTTACCAATGACCCAGACGGGGATGGCCCTCCCAGGAGTTGGGAACTCTTGCCTCCCCGCTGAGTACATAGCGCTTACCAGGCACTGGTTATTAGAATGATAAATGGCGCCAATTTCGGAACGTCCTGGACACTGCGCATGCGCAGTGGGGGCGAGGTGTGGAGGGCCTTTCAGGACATGTTTTCTTTAGTTTTAGATGCAAATTTTGGGGATTGGGGGGCAAAATTTGTGTTTGGCCCTATATTTTAAGAGTTAGCACCAGCTATGTCTGGGTCATTGGTAAGTATAAAAAATATATAAATTACTATAAATTTTTTAACTTTTTTGGAGTTTGATCAATTTCTGCAATGCACACTTTCTTTTTTGGGCGAGTATACATGTATTCATTACATTTAGTGAATACTGAATACATGTGAATACTTGATAAAATGTATTCGAATACGACTGAATACGAATACTGAATACGAATACCCCAACCCTGGTCACTAGGGTTGGGACTCCTCCTTTGGAGGCCAAGCTCTGTTGCTCTCTCCCCTTTTCCGCCAGTTTCAACCGCTCCCGCCGTATCTGCTGCTGCTGCTGCTGTTCCGTTTACAATGTCACCGTTCACCGTTTTAACCGGCCTCGGCTTATCCCTGCAGGGGTCTGCAGCCATGTCTGTAGTGTGGATGTGGGGTATCAGCCTCCGCCTTCCCTGACTTCAACTGGGCGAAGTCGGAAGTGGCTGCTGACTGAACCCCCTGCTGTGTCCTCTCAGCCATTGAGCGCAGCAATTTTATCCCTGCAGGAGTCTGCAGAGGTGTCTGGTGGTGTAGACGTGGGGTATCGGCCTCAGCCTTCTCTGACTTCAACTCGGCGAAGTCGGAAGTGGCTGCCTACCGAAACCCCTGTTGTGTCCTCTCAGCCATTGAGCACAGCAGTTTTATCCCTGCATGGATCTGCAGAGATGTCTGGTAGTGTAGACGTTGGGTATTGGCCTCAGCCTTCCCTGACTTCAACTTGCCAAAGTTGGAAGGGGCTGCCGGCTGAACCCTCTACTGTGGTCCCTCAGCCGTCGAGTACCTCAGTTTTTCTCCTTGGATTTGGATGTTCATGGGAGGGTCACCATGAGCTCTGTGGCCTTTCCGTCCATGCACTCTGGTCCCATGGCCAGTTTTGCGTGATCAAAGCTTTTTGTGCAGCCTGGACCTTCTGTCCGCCCTCTCCTTGCTCACTTAGGTTCGGTCCAAGGGACTTTTCCATTGCTTCCAGTGAGGCTAGACGTGGTTTCCGGGCACCGCCTCCCAAGATTGGAAACAGGCCGCTTTCTGATCCCCCTGGTGTGCCTATACCATGGGAGGCGTCAGCTGGTTTGCCCATGATGGGCTATGTGTCTTCTGACTCATGGGATGAGTCCGACATACCTGACGTCGAGAGCCAACAGTATTCTGACTTGGGAGCAGCTCTTGACTTTGTGTTTGGGTTCCTTCCAGGTCTCAAACCGTCAAACCAGCCGGCAGTGTCGGTCACGTGCCTACAGCCTGTGGAGCAACCTGCTTCAGGGTGCCTTCGACCGTGCCTGTCGGTACACGGTTGGTTGAAGGGTTTACAGCTTTGGACTCTAAGCTGAGTTCCAAGGCTATGAAGACGTCGTTCCTCATCAGGGTTGACACTTTTTTGCCTCCGGTGCATTATCGTTCCTACGATTTCGCCAATCCATCAGTCTGCCAGACTGTCACGGTCTTGGATCAGGACTCCAACTCCCAAGCCGGCCATTTTTCATATGGAGAATCTGGAGTCCACGTTGGACTTATCGGGGGAGATGCTGGAATGCTTTCTCTCTTCAATCACGTCATTTTCTGCTTTGCTGCTTATCTGCTCTCAGATAAGTTTGACGACGAACAGGTTTTTTGTGTGTGCTGTCCAAGGCACTCATACATCTTATCACACACATGCCTGTAACACGGCTAACTTGGAATTAGTTCACAGGGACGCTGTGCTGGACACAAGCTATTCCTTTCTTGGGGGGCATTGCGCTGCTCTTCGATCTGCCTCTATCGGCGGGTCCGCAACTATTCCATGGGTCCGTGGCGATGGTCCGAGATGACTCCCTATGTTATTCCATTGATCTGCTGCTGCTTCGTCAGCTTGATCAGCCTTCTGTTGGAGGAAGGGGCCATCCAAAGCCTGACAAGTACCCTTCTGCTTCCTTTGGGCGATCAAGGTCATCACGAACATTCTTTCAGTGTGATTTTATTCCCGCCTGTTCTTGGTGCCGAAGAAGGACGGCCGACTCAGACAGGTTATCGATCTGAGTATCCTGATGCAGTCTATCATTGCTCCTCAGTTCAGCATGGAGGCTTTCAGGTCAGTTCGCCACTCCATTCCCCAGGATGTTTTCCAGTTCAAGGCCATGCCCTGGATCCTTGGGCCTTCACATGTCTGATGTCGCATGTGTTAGTCTTAGTCTTATATCGCACACAGTCCAGGGTGTCTTCTTCGGCTTATCTAGTCGATATCCTCCAGAGGCATTCCAATGCTGCCTTTCTGGAGTCTGATGTCGTCACCCTGTTGAGCCTACTCACATCACTAGGGTTCAGAGTCAATGGGGAGAAGTCGGACCTGGTCCCTTCTCTGTCGTTTTGTCATCTGGGATGGGCTTCCATACTCAGCTGGATACGGTGGCGGTTTCCCAGGCAAGAGCTGTGATTTTCTCAGCGTTTTGCCCTGACTCTGTCCCAGTCCACATCTGCAACAGCTCGGAATCTTCCCCGGCTGCTCGGTCTCTGCGGTTCGGTGACCGAGCTCATTCTTCTAGGTCGGACCTCTCCAACACTTTCTGCTCAATCGTTGGAGGCCGAATGTCGATCCTCTGGATCTGGTGCTTCAGTTACCGGAGTCTCTTCCCCGTCACCGTCTCCCCTGATAGATGTTCAGTGGATTATGCAGGGAGTTCCGTTGGACTTCCCCATGACCGATCGTGTTCTGACGGCAGTCGCCAGCGATCTCGGATGGGGTGTGACGTTTGATCCTCTAGGTCTTTTCCTTCATGGGTCATGGGACCAGGATCTAGCAGCTCTTCACGTCAACTTGAAGGAGCTTCTTGCTCTTCTTCTGAGTTTCCGGCAGTGGATCCCCCACCTTTCGAATTGTCAGGTCCTTCTGTTGTCTGACAATTCGATGGTGGTTGTTTACATTCGGAACCCGGGTGGCACGCACTATGTTCCCATGTACGAATTGGTTCAGGATCTTCTACTGATTGCTCGGGATGTCAACGCCGGAGTGGTGGTTCGTCACTTTCCCGGTCGTCCGAACGTCCTAGCCGACTCCCTGTCCCGACGGGGTGGGTTCTTTTCCATCGAGTGGATGCTCCACATGGCGGTGTTCCAGTCTCTTTGCGATCTCTGGGGTCGTCCCCACATCTATCTCTTTGCGACTCGTTGGAACCATCAGGTGGACACTTTCATCGCCCTGTGTCCAGATGCTCTGGCTTTCGCTGTGGACGCTTTGTCCCTCCTTTGGAACGGTCTTTTCGGCTATGCCTTCCTGTCGGTCGGTTCCAATTCTGCCTCAGGTTCTAGCCCAGATACGAACCTGCAGTTGTTGAATCCTTTCAATCGCACCCCTGTCGCCTCAGTGGGTGTGCATCAATCTGCTCCTCTCTCTGTTAGCGGCAGTTCTGGCACATCTCCATCTACGTCGCGACCTTCTTTGCCAAGGTCACCCTAGGAGGTTTCATGTCGACCCAACTTCATTGTGCCTTTGTGCATGTCTTTTGTCAGGTCCTGTCTCTTCTGTAGTGGTTTTTTCGAGACGAGCAGTGGAGTTGCTTTTCTTCTTCAAGAGGGAACTCCACTAGTTTAGCCTATGCGGCTAAGTGGAAGGTCTTCTGTTGATGATGTGCGGATCACTCTGTTGCTTCTGTCACTCCTTTGATCACACAGATTGCGGAGTTTCTGGTATATGTTTGATTCTGGGGGTCTCCAGCAATGGGTACAGGTCCATGCTTCGGAGACCTTTTTCGTATGTGGGACAGCATCGTAACGGCACTCATCCTTGCCTCTCCAAGCTTGTTCGGCACTTTTCCTTGAAAAGGCCTAGGACTTTGCAGCTTACTCCAAGATGGAATCTTTCTTGGGTGCTGCTCTGGTTGGGGGGGGGGGGGGGGGGGCATTCGCGCCTTTATCCCAGGTGGATATGCATTTTCTCACATGCAAGACAGTTTTTCTGATGGCTTTTGCCTCAGCCAGAGGGTTAGTGAGCTTCACTCCCTCGCAGTTGACCCGGCCTTTTTCTGGGGCTCCCCCACGAGTGTTATGTTTACCAGTGATTGCTTCTTTCTAGTCAAGAATCAGATACCGGAAACTACTCCGCCTCCTATCTGTATCGGGACTCTTCCTTCTGTTGAGGGTAAACACCCTTTGCTCTGTCCATTTGGAAGGGTAGGATCGATTTTCTGTCTCTTATTCCTGGTCGACAGAAGATCTCTCCTGAATCCATTTCTCGATGGATTTGTCTTGCTATTTGTGCAGCTTCCGCTCGTCTAGCGACTGGCGATTGTATTACCAATCATATTTTTATACTGTACCAATGACCCAGACATAGCTGGTGCTAACTCTTAAAATATAGGGCCAAACACAAATTTTGCCCCCCAATCCCCAAAATTTGCATCTAAAACTAAAGAAAACATGTCCTGAAAGGCCCTCCACACTTCGCCCCTACTGCGTATGCGCAGTGTCAAGGACGTTCCGAAATTGGCGCCATTAATCATTCTAAGTTTGGCCCTTCATCAGTTAACATCTGACTGATCTTTGTGCTTATAAATCTCAGTTTAAATGATGCCAGATACATAAATATTAGTGAAATGGTGATTCTAAGGAGGATAGAGAAGGAGGAGAGGAAAAGAATGTGTGACAGAATCTTATCAGGGCTGTAACTTAAAATTTTTTAATGAAATTATGTTAAGTTACCTATTTTCAAGGCAGCAGCCATTTTGTTGTCATTCTGATTATTTAGTTACACTGTTTTTTAAGTGTTTTCCTCTCTCCCTGTCCTTTAAGTTCCCCCTTGCTATTCTCCCATGCTTTTGGCATAGTTTCTGTAATTATTATTACTAAAATTTCTTGGGAGTTTTAGCTGAATAACAGAATGAATTCTGTTCTTTCCCCATGTTTACGTCTTCACCTACGGGTGGTTAGGCGTTGTGTTCTGCATCTACCATCTGATGTTCTGCAGTTTCTTCCCTGGAAGTCTCTGTTTTGCATCAGATAGTGTATTTTTGGTAACTGATTTCGGGCCTGGGTGCCTGGAGTCTTATTTTAGTGTTTTTACACTCATTGTTTACATTTACAACAGCCCTCTGTGTGAGGGGGGGATTTCTAAAAAATAATATCTTTATGTTATTTTAATCATAACTAGATACATTATTATTGTTCGTAAGTGTTGAATAAATTGTTTAAAATATTTTAAAAAATTTTTGTCCACACTTAGGCTTGGGATCCATTGGGGCTCAACGTTACTTTTCAGAAACTTGGGCTGTTCTGAAAAAATATTTTTTCAAAATATTTTGATTTCAATTATTTTTTCTATATTAATGGATCATATTATTATTATGTATTTTGATTGCCAGGGGTTAGTGCGAGTACCAGGACTTGTTTTCTTTTCACATTGAAAGGATATTGATCAATTGTTTTAAGAGGAAGTCTTCCTCTGACTTTATTATCATTCTATATGTGGTCAGTGTACTCGCATTAACTCCTGTTCTGTATCGTATGATTTTGATGACAATATGGGAAGCGTATGTCACGGTATGTTGTTGGGGATTTGGACACTCCGGTCCTTTCCCCGCAGGGTCACTCTACTTTATCAATTTCTATTTCAGACGATCAAGATTAGGGTGATGTATCTGTGATGTCTTCCAACAGTGTGCCTCCGTCGTCACAATTAATGAAGGGCTAGCGGAAAAGTGCTCATGTAAATACGCCAATTGCCTAAGAGGACCCTAGTAGGTTCGACAGCCTTTGACGTCCGCTAGCTCGCCCGGTGTAGCGTCCATTCACCGAATGGTTCGGCAGCCGGGTTCGTCCGTTGCGGTCTAGAAGGAATTTTGGGGTGATGCGAGCACTATAAATTAACCTAATGCACACCCAGTGACGGCGGATCGGAGGGAGAACGCAGGAAGCCTTTTAGTCCGGTTCATAGCTCGTTCCGGTCCATCCGGATGGCAAGCGAGAGAGGCCCCTCTCTCGTTCAACAACATCTGGCCCCAGATGTTGTGGTACAAAATGTGTCGCAAGCGGAGCATACGTCCGTCGCTCGGGACGCTCCGTTGTATAGGCAGTCCGCTGAGACTGCTAAGGCTTCCTCTTCTCGTCAGCGCACACGACCGCACCTTGGCTGCGTGACCGCCGATATATTACCAGCTTCGCCGATCAAGGATTCTTCGGCGACCAGGTCACACCATCCGGTAGCCAGGGACACGAGGCCTGCAGACTCCGGACGTTCGCATAGGAAGTGTGCGGGAGTCAACGTACACGGAGCTTCCGGCGGCAATGCATCGTAAGACCGCTACTGCACAGGCCTCGGGAACGGACGTGCTTTCCTTAATAGCACAGTTTATCGCAGCATCCCAGCATCAACTGAATCTGTCGCATATATTTTATCCGACGATGCTGGGTCGGGACGCTCCGCGGAGGCGGGTACGGACGTCCGAAAGTTTCATCCGGTCCGACGGGATACCGAAAGGGATTCGGAGGATTTCGAGCTTTCCCTTTTGGAACAACATATGCTGTTGTGTATGTCATCTGACTTGGTCTTCTACAGCTTCTTTCGTCGGACCAGAATGCTGCGATGCTGGATAAGAAACTGATAGCGTCGGTGGACTTAGAAATTTTTGGTTCGGTTCAGGGACATCGTCCCTCAGTTCCGACATAGTCCAATAATGTCACACAAACTTTCGAATTATTGAACGACGCTATATATATTATTATTTTATGCTTGCTATCCAAGCATTTCTGGTTTCTTGTTCGAAGAGTTATGGAGATGTCTTTCAAAAGTGTGCCTCTGTCGTCATAGTTAATGAAGAGTTAGCGGCAATAAGTGCTCATGGAATATGTCTATCGCCTACGGAGTGACATTCGCTAACTCACCCGGTGTAGCGTACATTCATCGAATGGTTCGGCTGCCGGGTTCGTCCGTTGCGGTCTAGGAAGGAGATTTGGGTGATGCGAGCACTTTAATTACTTTAGTACTCACCCAGTGACGGCAGATTGAGGACAGATCGGAGGAAGCCTGTTAGTCCGGTTCCTGGCTTGTCCAGGTCCGTCCGGGCTGTGAGCAAGAGAGGTCCCTCTCTCGTCCAACAACATAGGGGACCGCATGTTATGGTTCAGATATTTTACATTCGGAGCATATGTCCGTTGGTCGGGACGCTCCGTTATATTGACAGTCCGAGAGACTGTCTTTAATGCTTCCTCATCCTCACAGCAGGGCACACGACCGCACATTGGCTACGTGACCTCGAGTATCCGATCAGTTTCGGCATTCAGTGATTCCACGGCGAATAGGTCGCGCCATCCGGTAGCCAAGGGACACGAGGCTTATACACTCCGTTCGCTCGCATATTGGTAGTATGCACGGGGTAACGATCACGGAGCTTCCAGCGGCAATGCATCGTAAGACCGCTTCTCCTCAGGCCTCAGTGACGGACGTGCTATCCGAGTTAGCACAGTTGTTTCGCAGCATCCCAGCAATTGACAGTTTCTCGGTCGAATCAGGAATTATCCGACGGCGCTGGGTCGGTGCGGTCCGCGGTTGCATCAGCTACGGACGACCGAACGCTTTATAGGGTCCGACAGGATGGCGAAAGGGATTCGAAAGATTTCGAGTTTTCCCTTTAGTAGTATCGGAAGATGCCTTTCATATCTTCTGGCATTATCTTCCAGTGATTATTATTTCGGACTTCATTGCTGCGATCTTGGATAAGAGACTTATAGCGTCATTGGACTCGGATTTTTCGATCGGGTCAGGGACATTGTCCCTGACTTACCGACGCAGTCCAATATTGTCATTACAACATGTGTTTTATTTTTCGACGCTATATATATATATATTCAAGCCTGCTACTAAGCATGATAGTTTAGTTTCTTATCCGCGTTGCTCATTTCTGCCATTTTATCATTTATACAAATAGTTTATTTTGGCAGAGCAGGGCATACCGAGAGTTCATATGCGTCTAGACGGTGTGATTAAAGACTGCATATATTCTTTTTCGCCGTTTATGTCTTTTCCAATTTCAATGTTGGGAACGACATTATGTATAGTAGACTTAACTTAGACGCTTTATTATACGTAATCCGCCTTACTGAGGCGTTATCATTACGTCTTCAAGAAAAGATTTACGGGATATTAATCTCAATGTAATTTCTTTTGAGGGCAGTAGTTTGTTCACGTATAACTCCGCCCTTCAGTGGCTGATTGGAGTTAGTTAGACGTGACGCAGCCCTAGCTACATCCACACGCGTGGATAGTAAGGTTAAGAACTCTCTCAGAGTCGCTTTGTTCTCGGAGGAGCTTCTCTTCGACGGCAACTTTTCGGCAATCCATGAATTGCTCGATTTATACGTTCTCTTGTCTATCTAGTGTTACAAGAGATTCAGACTGGGGCAAACATTCGGTGGTTGACTCAGAGAGTGCCACCGCAGTTGCCGGACCCAAGTGTGGCTGTTATGACGGTTGCCAGTCAAACAGATTGGGATATAATACTGATCCCTACGGATTCGAAGTGCCAGGGTCTTTGGGTTCCGCAGTCTTTTAGCAATCAGTTTAACTTCCACGGAATAATGTTTTTTAGGCTTGCTTTATGTCATTGCATGAACATTATTCAGAAACGCATGCCCAAATTCCTGTCCTTTAATTCGACAGTAGTGGCGTATCTCCGGAACCAGGGAGGCACTCTTTCGTTTCCGTTATTCAATTTAATGGAAAGAATCCGTCTGTTGGTTATTGTACACCAAGTTCAGTTTTGGTCCGTCATATTCCGGGTCGTCTGATTGTTTTATCGCACTCCCATTCTCTTACGGGTCGCTTGTTGCTGTCAGAATGGACTCTCAACAAACAAGTATTCAATCAGATTTGCTATCTATAGGAGCGCCCAATGATGATTTTTTTTTTATGACACAGCTTGCTAATCAATTGCAGACGTATGTGTTGGCTTGTCCAGATCTCTGAGCTAATATTGTTAACGCTCTATTGATCTATAGGACGGAATGATAGGATACGCGTATCCTCCGGCGCTGTTGTTTTAGCAGGTATTGCTAAGATAAACTACCACAATACATTTCTGTTGATAGCATCTCTATCTTCACAGAGATCATGAGTAATTTACTCTCTTGTCTACTGTGGGTCTTAACGTGAAATCTTCCTCTATGTGAGGATCTTTTTCACTGGGTAAATCGTGTCATCTTTATCACAACCAGCAAGGTCGCAACCTTCATGTATTCCGTTGTGTGGTCCGTATTGCATTGTAAGCACTGTACTGGACGAGCTTTGGACGCGATTCTTACTATAGGAGATCCTCTTCTTCGCTATTCTATGCGGCTAAAGTGGAGGCTCTTCCGTCGTGGTGTAGGGATCATTATGTTCATATTGTTGATCCCTCCATACTACTCATTGCTATTTTTTAGTATACTTGTTTCACAAGATCTACTGCAGTCTGTTATTATTTAGGTTATAGGTTTATGTTACCTCATACCTATGCACTCTACGATAGTTTACAATTGAGTCTTTTGTCTCTTTATCTAAGTCAGTTAGTAACTTTTTGATAAATAGACTTAGAATCTTTAGATTAAATTCCTATACGGATTTTAACTTCGGTTCTTATTTAGCTAAGTAATCATTTGAGCCTCTGGAAACAGTAGTTTTCAGATTCTGACCTTTTAGACAGTAATTCTGTTGGTTTCTCTTTTACTGTAGAGTCAGTGAGTTTCATGCACTATCGATGGATGATTTTCACTTTCATAGTTTCGGAATCAATACTTCCGTTACTATTTAGGTTGGATTGTTGCATAAGAGTTAGGCTCCTATTATCCGGAACCTATTATTTTAAGGTCCTTCCGTCTTCGTATGGGCATAGGCCTTTACTCTTTCCGGGTACAGTTTATGTATTTATAAACAGATATCTGTTTATTACAAAGGGCGTAAGCTTCTTCTGTCTTTGATGTCTAGTAGAAGGACGTTACGCTCCATTTTATTGTTAATGGATTCTATTAACTATCGGTACTGCTTATGGTATATCATTGACTTAGCAGTTGTGCTTAAGATTTCGGCTCATGAAGTAAGAGTTCTTCTACTTCTTGGGCTTACATTAATAGTGTCGCTATTATAGATTTTTGAAGGCCGCTCATTGCGCTCAGCCATCCACATTCATGAATTTTATCTTAGAAATATCGAGTCCATTTCTGGAGGCCTCTATTGTTAGGTCTATTATCTACTGCTCAGAATGTCATTCACTTACAGTTGCTACTATAGCTAGGTAGGCTGTCTGTTTCGGCAGTGTCTCCGTTCGGCTGCCCTCTTCGCTCTGGGCTATTTGACCCAGGGCAAGAAAAAGGGGGGGGGGGGGGGGTGGGAGGGTGTTCCCTTGGGTCACCTGTTTTACTATGAAAACAAGGGGATACCTCCTCCGGAGTTAGTAATTCTGAGCTGTTATTGGGATGGTTGTTTAGTGAGAAGTTTAGGTTTTTAAAATTCATTCAAGTCTTAGTTTTTAAAGTATAGCTTTTGAATATTGCATATGTCAACGGACATGATTATGCAATCCTCAGACACTTTTAGGAGTATAAGAGTCTCTATTCTCTAGACTTACCTTATTTATTGGCTTACTTTAAAAATTATTAGTATAAGGATTATATTGGATATTAATAGAGTACATGGATGTATGAAGCTCAATTTTGGAAGGTGTTGTATCTTTCTAATTTATCATAAATAAGAAAGATACATGTAAGGCCTATTACTTCTTTTTCCCTACAGGGGATGACTCTATTTTATTTTATTGAGCGTATTCCATTTTGCTGTATGTCCTTGGCCCTCCAGCCTTTTTACTATTCAGCTATGTCTGGGTCATTGGTACAGTATAAAAATGTTAAAAAATTTATAGTAATTTATATATTTTTTATACTTACCAATGACCCAGACGGGGATGGCCCTCCCAGGAGTTGGGAACTCTTGCCTCCCCGCTGAGTACATAGCGCTTACCAGGCACTGGTTATTAGAATGATTAATGGCGCCAATTTCGGAACGTCCTTGACACTGCGCATGCGCAGTAGGGGCGAAGTGTGGAGGGCCTTTCAGGACATGTTTTCTTTAGTTTTAGATGCAAATTTTGGGGATTGGGGGGCAAAATTTGTGTTTGGCCCTATATTTTAAGAGTTAGCACCAGCTATGTCTGGGTCATTGGTAAGTATAAAAAATATATAAATTACTATAAATTTTTTAACTTTTCGACGCTATATATATATATATATATACAAGCCTGCTACTAAGCATGATAGTTTAGTTTCTTGTCCGCGTTGCTCATTTCTGCCATTTTATCATTTATACAAATAGTTTATTTTGGCAGAGCAGGGCATACCGAGAGTTCATATGCGTCTAGACGGTGTGATTAAAGACTGCATATATTCTTTTTCGCCGTTTATGTCTTTTCCAATTTCAATGTTGGGAACGACATTATGTATAGTAGACTTAACTTAGACGCTTTATTATACGTAATCCGCCTTACTGAGGCGTTATCATTACGTCTTCAAGAAAAGATTTACGGGATATTATTCTCAATGTAATTTCTTTTGAGGGCAGTAGTTTGTTCACGTATAACTCTGCCCTTCAGTGGCTGATTGGAGTTAGTTAGACGTGACGCAGCCCTAGCTACATCCACACGCGTGTATAGTAAGGTTAAGAACTCTCTCAGAGTCGCTTCGTTCTCGGAGGAGCTTCTCTTCGACGGCAACTTTTCGGCAATCCATGAATTGCTCGATTTATACGTTCTCTTGTCTATCTAGTGTTACAAGAGATTCAGACTGGGGCAAACATTCGGTGGTTGACTCAGAGAGTGCCGCCGCAGTTGCTGGACCCGAGTGTGGCTGTTATGACGGTTGCCAGTCAAACAGATTGGGATATAATACTGATCCCTACGGATTCGAAGTGCCAGGGTCTTTGGGTTCCGCAGTCTTTTAGCAATCAGTTTAACTTCCGCGGAATAATGTTTTTTAGGCTTGCTTTATGTCATTGCATGAACATTATTCAGAAACGCATGCCCAAATTCCTGTCCTTTAATTCGACAGTAGTGGCGTATCTCAGGAACCAGGGAGGCACTCTTTCGTTTCCGTTATTCAATTTAATGGAAAGTATCCGTCTGTTGGTTATAGTACACCAAGTTCAGTTTTGGTCCGTCATATTCCGGGTCGTCTGATTGTTTTATCGGACTCCCGTTCTCTTACGGGTCGCTTGTTGCTGTCAGAATGGACTCTCAACAAACAAGTATTCAATCAGATTTGCTATCTATGGGAGCGCCCAATGATGATTTATTTATGACACAGCTTGCTAATCAATTGCAGACGTATGTGTTGGCTTGTCCAGATCTCTGAGCTAATATTGTTAACGCTCTATTGATCTATAGGACGGAATGATAGGATACGCGTATCCTCCGGCGCTGTTGTTTTAGCAGGTATTGCTAAGATAAACAACCACAATACATTTCTGTTGATAGCATCTCTATCTTCACAGAGATCATGAGTAATTTACTCTCTTGTCTACTGTGGGTCTTAACGTGAAATCTTCCTCTATGTGAGGATCTTTTTCACTGGGTAAATCGTGTCATCTTTATCACAACCAGCAAGGTCGCAACCTTCATGTATTCCGTTGTGTGGTCCGTATTGCATTGTAAGCACTGTACTGGACGAGCTTTGGACGCGATTTCTTACTATAGGAGATCCTCTTCTTCGCTATTCTATGCGGCTAAAGTGGAGGCTCTTCCGTCGTGGTGTAGGGATCATTATGTTCATATTGTTGATCCCTCCATACTACTCATTGCTATTTTTTAGTATACTTGTTTCACAAGATCTACTGCAGCCTGTTATTATTTAGGTTATAGGTTTATGTTACCTCATACCTATGCACTCTACGATAGTTTACAATTGAGTCTTTTGTCTCTTTATCTAAGTCAGTTAGTAACTTTTTGATAAATAGACTTAGAATCTTTAGATTAAATTCCTATACAGATTTTAACTTCGGTTCTTATTTAGCTAAGTAATCATTTGAGCTTCTGGAAACAGTAGTTTTCAAATTCTGACCTTTTAGACAGTAATTCTGTTGGTTTCTCTTTTACTGTAGAGTCAGTGAGTTTCATGCACTATCGATGGATGATTTTCACTTTCATAGTTTCGGAATCAATACTTCCGTTACTATTTAGGTTGGATTGTTGCATAAGAGTTAGGCTCCTATTATCCGGAACCTATTATTTTAAGGTCCTTCCGACTTCGTATGGGCATAGGCCTTTACTCTTTCCGGGTACAGTTTATGTATTTATAAACAGATATCTGTTTATTACAAAGGGCGTAAGCTTCTTCTGTCTTTGATGTCTAGTAGAAGGACGTTACGCTCCATTTTATTGTTAATGGATTCTATTAACTATCGGTACTGCTTATGGTATATCATTGACTTAGCAGTTGTGCTTAAGATTTCGGCTCATGAAGTAAGAGTTCTTCTAGTTCTTGGGCTTACATTAATAGTGTCGCTATTATAGATTTTTGAAGGCCGCTCATTGCGCTCAGCCATCCACATTCATGAATTTTATCTTAGAAATATCGAGTCCATTTCTGGAGGCCTCTATTGTTAGGTCTATTATCTACTGCTCAGAATGTCATTCACTTAACAGTTGCTACTATAGCTAGGTAGGCTGTCTGTTTCGGCAGTGTCTCCGTTCGGCTGCCCTCTTCGCTCTGGGCTATTTGACCCAGGGCAAGAAAAGGGGGGGGGGGGGAGGGTGTTCCCTTGGGTCACCTGTTTTTCTATGAAAACAAGGGGATACCTCCTCCGGAGTTAGTAATTCTGAGCTGTTATTGGGATGGTTGTTTAGTGAGAAGTTTAGGTTTTTAAAATTCATTCAAGTCTTAGTTTTTAAAGTATAGCTTTTGAATATTGCATATGTCAACGGACATGATTATGCAATCCTCAGACACTTTTAGGAGTATAAGAGTCTCTATTCTCTAGACTTACTTTATTTATTGGCTTACTTTAAAAATTATTAGTATAAGGATTATATTGGATATTAATAGAGTACATGGATGTATGAAGCTCAATTTTGGAAGGTGTTGTATCTTTCTAATTTATCATAAATAAGAAAGATACATGTAAGGCCTATTACTTCTTTTTCCCTACAGGGGATGACTCTATTTTATTTTATTGAGCGTATTCCATTTTGCTGTATGTCCTTGGCCCTCCAGCCTTTTTACTATTCAGCTATGTCTGGGTCATTGGTACAGTATAAAAATGTTAAAAAATTTATAGTAATTTATATATTTTTTATACTTACCAATGACCCAGACGGGGATGGCCCTCCCAGGAGTTGGGAACTCTTGCCTCCCCGCTGAGTACATAGCGCTTACCAGGCACTGGTTATTAGAATGATTAATGGCGCCAATTTCGGAACGTCCTTGACACTGCGCATGCGCAGTAGGGGCGAAGTGTGGAGGGCCTTTCAGGACATGTTTTCTTTAGTTTTAGATGCAAATTTTGGGGATTGGGGGGCAAAATTTGTGTTTGGCCCTATATTTTAAGAGTTAGCACCAGCTATGTCTGGGTCATTGGTAAGTATAAAAAATATATAAATTACTATAAATTTTTTAACTTTTCTGCCACGAGGTGCGTGCATTGTCTACCTCTAACTCTGTTATGTTGTCGGATGTTATGCTGGCAGCCTGCTGGAGAAATGCTACTTTCTCCACTTATCTGCAACAGTTGCATGAGCAGGCAGAGGACCTTTGTTCTACGGGCCCTCTTTCTTCTGCTCAGGCTGTTGTCTATCTCAGCCATTCAGCTTCTTACAAGGTTAGTTCCAGTTCCGTGCTGTTACTGCCCTTTCTGTCTGTGCGTCGCACATCACCATATGCTTCATCTCTCATTGTCTTTTACTAATGTTTGTGATGCTGTGGTTTGCTAGGCCTGGGGACCTCTTCCTCTGTCCACGGTACCAGTGCTATTGAGTTCTGTGTGGGTTGGTTATGTGATTCCGTCCATCCTATTGTCTATTCAGCCTGTAGTAAACAATTGTAAGGTAGGTTGATAAGAAATCTAAATTTTATAGTAAATTTCCTTTCTTATACCTACTGCAATTGCTTTCATGGAGGCTCTCCCGTCTTCTTATTCGGGTAAGAATCCTTCCTCCCCGCTGATCACATAACTCCTATGTTGTCGGACTCAAAAGAATAGTTTGATGACTGCTTTGCACACTGGTTAACGGAAGTCGTGGAATTGTACTAAGAGAAGAGCATCCCCTACTGGGTGTGTGCGATGGCGCTCGACCCAGTTTTGGCTTATTTTTTTCTTGGTGTTTTTACACCACTTTTCTTTCCCACATCTCTTGGGAAAGATTAAAATAGAGAGTATTTTATCCGAGTTAGGGTCTTCCACGGTAGTGCAAGCCTGTAGTAAACAATTGCGGTAGTATAATAAGAAAGGAAATTTACAATAGAACCTGTCTTGAGAGACCACCCTTTGGGCCACACAAAAGTGGTCTCTCAAGACAGGTGGTCTCTCATAACAGGTTTCAGGTTTTCTCAAGTCAGTGAATAAACAACCACAAAATCCAGAAATGGAGAAGAATGGATTCTTGTAATTACTTTGTAGTTGTTCTTTTTTTATGAAGTTTTTGTAACAAATTGAAATGGACTGTTATAAAAATTATAAAAATAAACTAGTGTTGAAAATCTTCATTGAAGATTTTCAACACTAATTTATTTTTATAATTTTTATAACAGTCCATTTCAATTTGTTACAAAAGATTTTCAACACAAATTTATTTTTATTCCTATCTGTCACAGTGTGTATGAAATTGTTTATTCAGTAATAATCCTAATCTTTTCACAAGGGTCTTATAAAAACATCTCAATCTTTAATGAGTTAGCAATTGAAACCCAATTAAGAGCTTTTAATACTTTCAATTATGTTAGTATAACCACAATGGATTTTCCAATTCCAGAACAGGTAAAAAGTTTTTGTCATGGTTTCTGTCTTCAAATGGGCAGTCTCTCAAGACAGGTCCATTATGGCATAAAAATACAAGTTGGTACCAGGTCACAGTGGTCTCTCAAGACAGGTGGTCTCCCATAGCAGGTCCATTATAGAGTAAAACCAATCGGTGCCTGGCAGATGTGGTCTCTCAAGACAGGTGGTCTCTCAAGACAGTGGTCTCTCAAGACAGGTTTTACTGTACTATAAAATTTAGATTTTCTTCCAGTTAAATAACTTGTGAACCAATCTCTTCCTAAGTCTCGTATACAGTATCTTTCTAATTTATTTATAAGAATTGAATGTTCTATAGTGTTGAATGCAGAAAGAAACAGGGCAAGAGTGCAGTTTTTACTTTTTTATCATTTTCCCCAGCTACCTTTTTGAGAAACTGCATGATGGGATGCATCATGCTGTGTTCGTCCTAAATCCATACTGATGGGGATGTAGCATTTCAAAATGGTCCAAGAGGTTTAACCCTTTACCCAACGCAGACGATATCAAAATTTATTATTTTAAATATCATTTTTTCAAAAATTTTCAACAAAACCATATCATGTGACCCCTCATTGGAATGAGCTCAACGAGCTCGTTCCAACGAGGGGTCACATGATATGGTATTGTTGAAATTTTTTTTAAAATATTTTTTCTACTACTGAATTTGCATATTATGCAGGCGGATGCGGCCGATTCGTTGGGTAAAGGGTTAACAATCGTGCAGACATAAGTTTAATAGGTCTGTAATTGCCAAAACTGTGCTTATCACCGGATTTGTATATCGGGATGACTTTAGCGATTTTCATTCTGTCTGGTACAACACCTTGTGCAAATGAGCAATTGCAGATATGCGTTAATGGGGTAAGTATAGGATCAATACTGTCCTTGACAAGTTCTGAGCTAACATTATAATCTTGACTACGTTTGTCTTTTAGGGATTTCACAATGTTTCTAACCTCAGTGGCACAGACTGGATTGATTAAAAATTGTTTGTTGAACTTCTGCGCATGTACTCATAGAATGATTTAGTTGGTTTGGATATTATTTCACTTGTGCATTTACCAATATTTACAAAGTACGCGTTCAATTCTCCTGCTATGTCCTATGGGTGACTGATTTCATTATTATCTTTGAGAAAATATGTCGGTAAAGAGACTTCCTGCTTAGATTTTAGAATGGCTTCATTCATTATTTGCCAGGTCTTTTTAATGTTGTACTTGTTGATATTTTTATAGCAGATTGTCTTGCATTGTTTTTTAACTTTATTGAATATTTTGCAGTAGTTTTTATAATTGTTTATGTTTATTTCTGTTGGACTTTTTAACTTTTTGTGATAGAATTTGTTTTTATTATCTTTGTTGTACAGTAGAACCTGTCTTGAGAGACCGCCCTTTGGGCCACACAAAAGTGGTCTCTCAAGACAGGTGGTCTCTCATAACAGGTTTCAGGTTTTCTCAAGTCTGTGAATAACCAACCACAAAATTCAGAAATGGAGAAGAATAGATTTTTGTAATTACTTTGTAGTTGTTCTTTTTAATGAAGTTTTTGTAACAAATTGAAATGGACTGTTATAAAAATTATAAAAATAAATTAGTGTTGAAAATCTTCATTGAAGATTTTCAACACTAATTTATTTTTATAATTTTTATAACAGTCCATTTCAATTTGTTACAAAAAGATTTTCAACACAAATTTCAGGTATGTATGAAATTGTTTATTCAGCAATAATCCTAATCTTTTCACAGGGGTCTTATAAAAACATCTCAATCTTTAATGAGCTAGCACATTTTTCATTCACACTTCTGACTCCAGAGCGTGAGCATCTCGACTGACATGGAAATACCAGCTAGACTAGAGAAAGCCATATCAGCTCTGGGCGTCTCTTGCCCTATCTCCTGGACTATCCAGGAAAAAGGCAAGAGCGTCCAACTGACCTTGGATTTCATCATTGAAGAGAACAATACACCACCCTCTTCGGGGAGAGGTAGTACCTTTGGAGAGAGGATCCCCTCTCCCACTGGTCCTCACCCAAAGAGGCACGGAGGCCCTGAAAAGAGTGAGAGGAAGAAAAAGAAGAGTCCTTCGACCAAGCGCAGGAGCGCCCTGCGCCTGGAGTCCTTCCAGAATAGGAAGAAAGAGGTGAGCGAGAGGATGGAGGTCCTGGAGGCAGCTGCCAGTTCCCCTCCTAGTCCCACTAGTACACCCAACCAACTGCCAGCTCCTGAGCCGGTACTGTTGGATGAGGAACGTCTGGTGGCGACTGAGGAGGAACCGGAGGTTGCCTTTTCACCACCTCCCACCCCTCACTCCCCACTTCCTTCTCTACCGTACAGCCCGGGTGTGTCAATCTCAGCAATACAGCCACCTAAGTCTGCAGTTACCGCCGAAGAAATAAGGAGAGTAATAGAGATGGGAAAGCGAGCAGTTGAGATGGGAAACCGAATTGCCTCCAAAACCCAGGAGTTCAGGGAACAATCCAAGGCAAATTCCAAAAAGGAATTAGATGCAATCCAGTCACCAAACTCAACACTAAACTCAACACTAAACTCAACATTGTCGACTTCCACATCACAATCTCAACCACCTCCAAAGAAAAAGAGCCGGAAGAAGCCTAGACGGGGTTAAGCCACCTCCCTCCTTCCTTTTCCTCCTCCACCACGCCTTGACATCCTACAACAACAACAAACAGCTAACGAGGGTCGAAAGGGGCTTGTCCCCCAAATCGTCCCTGCGTGCCTTGCGTGTCAAACCATTTCTTTCGTTTCTTTTGATGAGCTAGCAACTGAAACCCAATTAATAGCTATTAATACTTTTAATTATGTTAGTATAACCACAATGGATTTTCCAATTCCAGAACAGGTAAAAAGTTTTTGTCATGGTTTCAGTCTTCAAAGGGGCGGCCTCTCAAGACAGGTTCATTATGGCATAAAAATACAAGTTGGTACCCGGTCACAGTGGTCTCTCAAGACAGGTGGTCTCCCATATCAGGTCCATTATAGAGTAAAACCAATCGGTGCCTGGTAGATGCAGTCTCTCAAGACAGGTGGTCTCTCAAGACAGGTTTTACTGTATCACACACAAAATTCAATGATTGAGCCATTTCAGTAGCTGTTCTGTTTACTTGGAAGTGGCTTTTGGGTGAGCTGATGGCATCCCAGAGTATTCTTTCCTTTAAATCTGCTCTCAAAACACATTTGTTTGAGCGGGTAATAACCTTCAGTGAAGGCATCAGATTAGTGATCAGTTTCCTGGGAGAACAGTCTAGAAATGCAGAGTGTATTTTACATTTTTTTTTAACCATTGTAGAGCCTATAAACTCTGTGAGGATTTTCGGCTTTAACTATATTTATATTATCACATAATCGCCTCTTGTTATTGAAAATATCGTTCATGACATGTCTAATATGGGAGTGATGTGGGAAGTCGACACAATGTTGTAAGAGTTGGTTTTGGAAGGAGAATTGAATTAATCTTCTCTTATATTTCATTAACTGTTTACCCAAAATAACGGCCAAAACCGGCCAGCGCTATTTACAAAAATCACAATTCAATTTTTCTTATTTTTTGTCTCAAAACCATAGCTTCTGATTCCTCATTGGAATGAGCTCATTCCAATGAGGGGTCATAAGCTATGGTTTTGATGTAAGAAATGAAAGAAATTTGTTATTCAAGAATTTTATTTGCAAGTGACGTCTGCTTTTCATATTAGGTAAAGGGTCAGCTGTTTACCTTATACAAATAGCAGACAAAAATTGCCAAAAAACCCCCTCATTTCTTGAATAACTAAATATTTTCATTTTTAGTTCAACTTGACAACGTCAAGTATGAGTTATTGGGATGTGTTGCGATCTGCTGTCCATACGTCTGTATGTTTCTCTGTCTGTCCACAATTCCTTTAACACACTCTACAGGGTGCAGCTCTAGATGGGAGCTATTAAATTTTTCTGAATTTTGTTGAAAGACATCACGCCAGCAGCCATCTTCGATTTGACATATAAATTGTTATCAATTCCATTGGTACATCCTACAGGCCGCATCTTTCACCCAATTTTTTTCAAATTTCATGTTTAGCTTTTGTGTGATGTCAAGATGGGAACTATCAAATTTTTAATGTGTTTTGTTGAAAAACATGGCTGTCAGTGGCCATCTTGGATTTGGCATATAAGTTGTCATCAATTCCATTAGCACACCCTCCAGGCTGCTTCTCTCACCCAATCTTTTTTGAATTTCATGTATGTTTGGGTTGATGTCTAGATGGGAGCTATCAAATTTTTCTGAATTTCGTTCCAAAACATGGCCACCATTGGCCATCTTGGATTTGGCATGTAAATTGTCAAGAAGCACACCCTACAGACCACATCTCTCACCCGATCTTTTTCAAATTTCATATGTAGGTTTGGGCTTGATGTCCAGATGGAAGCTATTGAATTTTTTCTGAATTTCATTGAAAAATATGGCCGGGAGTACTAGTGACCATCTTTGATTTAACATATAAATTGTCAGCAATTCCATTAGCACATCTTACAGGTCACACCTTTCACACAACCTTTTTCAAATTTCATACAACTCTGTTGTGATGTCTAAATGGGAGCTAGCAAATTTTTCTGAATTTTGTTGAAAAACATGGCAGCCAGCAGCCATCTTGGATTTGGCATATAAATTGTCAACAATTCCATTAGCACACCCTCCAGGCTGCTTCTCTCACCCAATCTTTTTTGAATTTCATATGTATGTTTGGGTTGATGTCTAGATGGGTGCTATCAAATTTTTCTGAATTTCGTTCCAAAACATGGCCACCATTGGCCATCTTGGATTTGGCGTGTAAATTGTCAAGAATTCCATTAATACACCCAACAAGCTCCATCCTTCACCAGATTTTTTTCAGATTTCATACATAGCTTTGGTGTGATGTCTTTTCTATAACAACTTGATGTCTAGATGGGAGCTATCAAATTTTTCTGAATTTCGTTCCAAAACATGGCCACCATTGGCCATCTTGGCATTACTGGATCTTGCTATTTACTTCGGTCTCTTCTTGGACAAGTTGATCTACAGTGTCATTGACACCTTCATTGTGAATAGCGCTGGCTCTTTTTGGAAATTTGGACATTACATTGAGTAAAGGGCTAAAACTTTTTTGATATATGTCAAGTTTGTTCAAATCAAGTCTATTGGTTAATAATTAGGCTCTCTGTGGAAGTCCCAATTTTAACATAATGCAATATGGGAAATAATTTTTAAAAATCTTCTTTTCAGATCTACCACTCAGAATCATTTGATATTGGGTATACAACATCCTTGGAGGCCAAGGGTGTAGGGGGATCAGGTTCAGGTATGTTCAAAGCAAGTCTCTCCGTTAATATTAGGGCTGCCTCTGTGAACCCAAATTTTAACTTAGTGCAATATGAGGAATAATCTTTTAAAAATCTTCTGATCTACCAGTCAGACTCTTTTGATATTTGGTATACTGCATTCTTAGGTAAGGTCAGAGTTAAGTTTGTTCAAATAAATCCCCCGAGTTAATATTTGGGCTCCCCAATTGGAGCTCGCATTTTAACTTAGTCGAATATGAGGAATAATCTTTAAAACTCTTCTTCTCCATAACCACTAGTCAGAATCTTTAGATGTATGGTTGTATATAATCCTTACAGGGGTCAGATTCAAGTTTCTTCAAATCAGATCCATTGGTTAATAACTGGGCTCTC
Source organism: Pictodentalium vernedei (assembly GCA_031216915.1). Lineage (NCBI taxonomy): Eukaryota > Metazoa > Mollusca > Scaphopoda > Dentaliida > Dentaliidae > Pictodentalium > Pictodentalium vernedei. Next base: position 846,032,194 of record CM062297.1, read on the forward strand.
TGTGTGTGCGCAAATTTTAACAGTGCAATTTGGGGCTTAACCTTTAAAAATCTTCTTCAAATTCACCAGTCAGAATCTTTTGATAGATGGTTAACAGCATCTTTACAGAGGTCAGATTCAAGTTTGTTCAAATCAAGTCATTTGAATGATATTTGGGCTCCCTAAGCGGCAAGTGATTCTAAGCCCAAATTTTTGCTTGGTACAATATAAGGAATATTCTTTAAAAATTTTCTTCTCACGAACCCCTAATCAGAATATGATATATAGTATACACCTTTCTTAGGGTCAGCAGATTCAAGTTTTTAAAAATCAAGTTCCTGGTTTAATATTTGGGCTCCCCATTGGAGCCCAAATTTTTAATTTGGACAATATGGGGAATATTCTTTAAAATTTTTCTTTTCTCAGAATCTTTTGATACGAGGTATACACGGGCCTTAGGGGAGTCAGATTCAAATTTATTAAGATCAAGTCTCTGGGTTATTATTTGAGCTCCCTTTTGGAGCTTGAATTTTAACTCCGTCCAGTGTGAGGAACAAGCTTTAAAAATCTTCTTCTTGAGATACATTCAGAATCTTTTGATATTTGGTATCCAGTATTCTTGGTGGAGGGGAGGGGAATCAGATTCAATTTATTCAAATAAAGTCCCTATGTTGATATTTGTGATCCCTCTGGCATGGGGGGGGGGGGGGAGGGGGGGGGTAGGGGGGGGGGGGCTTTTAACATAGTGTTAAACTAGTAATATTCTCAAAATCTTCTTCTGAACCACCAGTCAGAATCTTTGGATATTTGGTATACAAGATCCTTGTGGTGGGGGCAATTTGATGGGTTTTTTTTTAAATAAAGTCCCTGGGTTAATATTTGGGCTCCCTACAGGGGCCTTAATTTTAACTTTATGCAATAGAGGAATATTCTTTGAAATCTTCTTGAGAACCACCATTCAGAATGTTTTGATACTTGGTACACAATATCCCAGCAGGGCTCAGATTCAAGTTTGTTCAAATTAAGTCCCTGAATTCATATTTGAGCTGCCTATGGGGGCCCAAATCTTAACTTAGTGTAATAGGACGAATAATCTTTAAAAAAAATCTCCTTCTTTGGATCTACCATCCAGAATCTATTGGTATTTGGTATACAGCCTCCTTAGGGGTGCAGGGTAAGGAGTTAGATTCAAGTTTGTTCAAGTTAAGTCCCTAGGTTGGTATTTGGACTCCCAAGTTTTGCATTATTGGAAATCTGGATATTATTTCTGTGGTAGCATTCCAATACTAGAAAACAATCATCTGGCATGGACAACAGAGATATAAATAATTAAATAACTTCATTCCTCTGTAGTGTGTACAAGTCATAAATGCTAATTAAAACCTTCTATAACTGGTAGAGTGCAAAATTATTTTTGGCCATCAAATCTTCTACTCATGTCTTTGCCTTGTTACAATTTATGGGAGAGTGCCTCTAGGCACTCTCCCATAAATTTTAACAAAGCAAACCCTTACAGACTAAATAATATCACTTCAAAGATAATACAAAGCACATCCACTGAATATGAGCCTTCAAGTTGTGGCACCTCCACTTCAAAATGAAGCCCAAATATGGGCTTCCAGCACTCTACCAGTTAAACCACTTTGGTCAATTTAGTGCCTCAGGCCCCATGGGGCCTCAGGTTTTAAATTCCAAGTGCTTTTGTTCCATCAAGTTATTTACTTGTATTTCAGCACACAGATATGGCAGAAGCTGAGGAATGTCGTGTAACACCATATCAGGTGGAAGATGATCCTCCACTGGAAACGACAAAACTACTTTGTGATGCTCCATCACCACGACGAAAAGATAGAGAGTTCAGGCCATCTAGTAGCTCTCTACCACCTGATGAGGAAATAGAAATAGAAAGCAGTATCTACTTATCACAGCCTCATGAGAGTCTTCTTTGTGCCAGCTTAAGTGTAGAATTTTCACCAGGTTCCATGTCGTGAGTATGCAGGCCTTTAACCCTTTACCCAACGTACCGGCCAAAACCGGCCAGCGCTATTCTCAAAAATCGCCAATTAATTTTCAAAATATTTTCATTTTTTGTCTCAAAAACATAGGTTACGACCCCTCGTTGGAACGAGCTCGTCGAGCTCGTTCCAACGAGGGGTCATAACCTATGTTTTTGAGACAAAAAATGAAAAAATTTAGTTATTCAAGAATTTTTTTTGCAAGTGTCGTCTGCTTTTCATGTTAGGTAAAGGGTTAAATTTCACCCATATTGGTGACCATGAACCACTGTTCACGCTGGCCCAAAATTTTTACTGCCAATTGGAATTTTTATATGCCCATTTGGAAAAAAACAGTCATATTATGGTATACCGCTGTCCGTCTGTCCACACACCGTACAATAACTCGAAAACGCTTCGAGCAATTTTTGTTATTTTTTGGTGGAATGTATATGTTGATGGAAGGAAGCTCCCTTTTGATTTGTGTTGCTGTCCGATTTGTCATTCCAGAGTTAGTGGACTTTACTCATCAAAATATAGGCAATTTTCCACGTGTCGGACAATTTTTTCTTGAAGTTATGATCTCTATAGACATAAGATATATACATGAAGTTCAAATAATTTATTTCCAAATTAATGAACACAGTATGTTGTTGGTTATGATTATTGTACAAGAATATAAAAAAAAAACTGACAAGTACACATGTATACTCATATTGTGTGCTTCCCTCTTGTAATTAATAACGGGCATAACATGCACTCATGGCGCAGCTGTTTATTGTTCATTGCCAAATAAATTTTTTTGTTTCCAAATGAAAGATTTTAGTTCCAAATGGAATCTTGATCGTAAATGAGAAAAAATTAGCCATGCATTGCCCTTTGAGTGCAACAAGTGCCATCTGCAATGCTAAAGCATTGCAGATGGCACCTTGTTTCACTCAAAATACTATATTTTAATTTAGTTTTATCTGGCTCTTTTAAGTATTTTGTTGCAAAAAAACCCTGTAAATAATAAAAGTGTAGATAAAAAGAGCAAAAGACTATTATTAACATTTACAGAGTAATTTCATGATTATTATTTACTCTCTGTTTATTCATTTCTTTACTCACTGTTTATTCAATTATCTTCCAGAAGGGAGCACGATGGCTCAGTAGGTAGAGGTGCAGGCTGCAAGCCGAGAGGTCCTTGGTTCGAATCCCACCTGCGGCAACCGCGTTGTGTCCTTGGGCAAGACACTTCATCTCCATTGCCCGCGTGGGGGCACGACGGCATTGTGTACTAAGGCATACTGCACGTCGCTGTTGCACTTGTCTTCAACCAATGCTGACCCTGCTTGTGTGGAGTTAGTATGTTGGGGAGCTGACAGTTGCTCACAGTTGCTCAGTGGTTCTCTCTGGGTACTCCGGCTTCCTCCACCCGTAAAACTGTCAAGGTCATGAGTAGTCAATGTGCATAAATATGTGACCTTAAACACCAATAAATAAATAAATAATAATCTTCCAGAAGGATTATAAAAAAAAGATTCAGCAAGATATAAAAAAGACTTAGTAACCAATAAATGTTTTGATAAGAATCAGATTAAATCTTAATCTGCTGAGTATTTTCTAAATATTTTTCAGCAGATCTAGTCATGGCTGCTATGAAGCAGCCATAACCAGATTTGATGAAAACTTTATCTAAATTTAACCCTTTGCCTAACATGAAAAGCAGACAACACTTGTAAAATAAATTCTTGAATAACTAATTTTTTTCATTTTTTGTCTCAAAAAACATAGGTTATTACCCCTCATTGGAACGAGCTTGACGAGCTCGTTCCAATGAGGTGTCATAACCTATGTTTTTGAGACAAAAAATTAAAAAATAATGAAAATTCATTGGCGATGTTTGAGAATAGTGCTGGCCAGGTTTGGCCATTACGTTGGGTAAGGGTTAACTCAAACAATCATTGGTGAAACACTCTATACAACTGACGGGTAAAATTTTTTTACATATGCCCACATTATATAACAGAACCCTATCCTAGGCAGGAATATCTGCCAGCATTATGCAAAGAGTTAAATGGATAAACTGTTAACAAACAGAGAACAATGATTATACCTAATGGTTATCTAAATGGATATCTCTTAATCGAATGACCTTGCTAATTAATTATAACTTTCAAACACAAAACTATATTTTTACACTGTAAACCAATGGCCCAGACTAGCTTTTGCTTGAACCAGTATTGTTTTAACGGACCTAGTAAAACAAGGGTTCAGATTTGGGCAGATATTCAGTGGTTAACTCAGGGAGTTCTGGCTTTCACGATTATGATGGATGCGAGTCAGATGGGTTGGGGCTCGACCCTGAGTCCCGCAGTCTTGAAGTGTCAGGGTCTTTGGGACCCTCAGTTCCAGGAGAAACACATAAACATCAAAGAGATGATGTCAATATGGCTAGCGCTACAACATTCGATTCACATAATAACGGACGTCCATGTTCCAATTTGGTAGGACAACTCGTCAGTAGTAGCGTACATCGGGAACCAGGGCGGCACCCATTCATTTCTGTTATGCCAACTAACAGTGAAGATTCGTCAGAAACCTTGGATCAGTCTTCTTAAGTGTCTGTTATGGGATGTTCCCCGGAAGCTTCCTCCACGAGAGGACCTTCTTTATCAGAGGAAGTTTTTGTTCTTCACGATCTTCACGTCCTTCTCCGCCCATAGTGGCATAATGGAATTGGTTAGACATGAGGGAACCATTGCAGTTCCTATATTATTTTATGACTAACACAAGAACGATTAAGTAATGTGGGTGAGGAGTGTTCGATATGACATCGAACCCCCTCCCCCCACCCCCCACCCCCTCCACCACACACACACACACACACCGCCAATGTGTTTAGAGAGGTGATTACCGATCAAGACGTAGTTTTCTTCCCTTTTCTTCCCGCAAGCCTCGTATGAGTTTAAATACATACATACATTTCTTCACTTCTCGATTGGTGGCTGGGTCGTGTTCTGTGGCGACCTCATGGGCACATCCACTTTTTAGTTAGTTGGTTTCCTGTGATTGTTCATCTATATGTCATATACGAGCACATAATTCATCACAATAAATTGCTAGTCTTTGGGTGCCGTGGAGGCTGCATAACCAGTTAACTGGTGTTCAAATGATTACATGCGGGATTTTCATGCTCACGTGCATAATAATAATTAGACTGAGACATTATTGTATGTTATGGACCTTAAAAATTATAAATTATTTCGGGGGCGGTTCGTGTCGAGCCTGTTAATCCTACTTCCATTTCTAGATCTAGGTTTCTATTAATGTTGGTACTCAATCGAATACACCTTGATTTACACTCTCGTATATTCGCACATTTATAGTGTCATAGATATCGGATAGTACACGTCGGGGAGTGTTCTTACTGGAATTTATTGTACGCCTGAATAGGGTCACCTGTGGGTTACCTCGGAAGGGTGTTTACTCTCCAGAGATCGTTCATTGTGGTTCGATTGGACATGTGTATGTTGTATTATATCACCGGTTTTCAACCTATCTGCATATGCCGACTACGGTGTATGTTATATAGTGGGCAATATTAATTACCGGGACTGTCGCTATAGCCTTAGCTTCTGAAGTGGCATTAAGCATCATTTATTAATAATAATAATTAATACCTGAGTGCCTGTTCGAACAATATTTATATTGTTTTTTGGTACCGCTTTTACTGATTCCAGAGCACTCCCCTCTTTCTTTTTGAAGATTCCTTCAAAAGAAAAGGGGTTTTTTTTTTGGGGGGGGGGGGGGGGCATGATTTTTACCTCTCCTCCGGCTTAATAAGTATGTAACTATGATTGAAGCTGTTTTGTCTGTAATTATATCCTGCATACAGCTGGAGTTTTATTGTATGTGGCATATGTTTGTGGGGGATATTCTCTCATTCTCAAATACGCCATCCTAATTTTTGGGGCTTAGTCCAGGCTAGCCTTAAAAATTGGGAACTCGTTACATCCAATTAGCATAGTCTTCATGCTAAGTATACGGAATTACTTGAACTGGGCTCCTTTTGTATGATATGTCTTCTCTATTACTGTATACAGAGAAATACATGTAATTCCTAATAATTTTAATTTCCTTTCACCTTGGATTACAGGATTGGAACTATGTTGATCTACTAATTCTGAAGTCCTAGGCCCTCAGCCTTTTTACGATTCAGCTAGTCTGGGCCATTGGTTTACAGTGTAAAAATATTATAAATTTAAAGTAATTTGTATATTTTTATACTAACCAATGGCCCATACGGAGATGGCCCTCCCATGAGTGGGCACTCATTCCTCCCTGCTGAATTATTATGTAGTACTCTCTTCTACAAAGAATGATGTTGGTGCCAATTCCGGTCACTTCCAGACGCCTGCGCATGCATGGAGAGTAAATGTATGGAGGGCCAGATAGGACTTTTAATTTTCGGTTTTTCAAGCAAATTTTGAGAATTGTGGAGTTCAAAATTTGCGTTTGGCCCTTAATAACTTTGAGTTAAGCACCATCTAGTCTGGGCCATTGATAAGTATAAAAATATACAAATTACTTTAAATTTATAATTTACCATACTTTCAGTACAAATTTAAACTGTTACTTGCATATAGGTTGCAGTGCAAATCCATGTTAATAGAAAAAAACTCTTGTCATATATTGAGAACTTACTTTGACAATCACTAATTTCCTCCAGTTTATAGACCTATTTGGCCCCAGTAAAGCCTAGAAATAAGCAGACTGTCACCTGCAGACTGAGGTCGCTAGAGGGTGAATTTGGTGATGCTACCCTGCCCAGAAGGGTGACATTACTAAATTTACCCTCTTTGAACCTCAATCTGAATCAAGGTCTCAGGCCTAAACAAAAAAAGGTACCCAGAAAATAAAATGGGAGATTCTAGCTCACTGTATTTGATAGCATCAGCAAATTCACCCTCTGGGGACCTCATTCTCCAAATGACAGATTGCTTATTTCCAGACTTGTCCCCAGTATATCCAATCAGTGTTCATGCTGCCACATGCCAATTTAGCCAATTGCACTAAAACTTTTTATTTGGTGCTAAAAAAACTTCATTGGCTGAAATTTTGGCACCCAAAAAGTTCCTTCTACTTGTGAAGGAAAGTCTTGCAGCAGTACAGAGCGTGTGCAGTGACAAAACAAACAAAAAAAACCCCACTCGGTATGAAAATTTAAATGTTTGCGGCATTTCCGGTTCACTTCAACAGCACATAATTATGAATATGTAGCTTGTCATTGGTTATTTTCATGAGTTTTGTGTCAAATGAATGCATATATTCAACATACAGTAGCATTCAACAACTGTCTTATGCAGTACTTAACACTATTCACTTGTTTTAAAAACGTCTTATTTTTGTTTCAACTGTGGCCATATGTTGTGTATATGGAGGGGTTTCCTATTATTTTCGTACTACAGTGGAGCCCACTTAATTGGATATCTCTTAATTGTATATCCATGTGAATTGAATATAATTTTCAAACACAAAAGCATTTACCATAGCTTCAGTACAAATTTGATCTGTTAATTGGATATGGGTTGTAGAGTAAACTCCTGTTAATTGTATATAAATTTTTGTAATATGTCAAAAAAATTACTGTGACAAGCACCAAATTCCCCTTATTTATCAATCTTTTTGGCCTCACCACATCCAATACAGGCATTTATTCTATTATATCTTGTTTGACAGCGCTCAATGAGCTCTGTCAAACAAGATATAATAGAATAAATGCTGAGTTTATCTCCAGAACACAGGAAACTGACCAAATCCCTGTTAATTGTATACTCCTGTTAATTGAATAATTTTCACTGGCAAAATGGATATTCAATTAAGAGGATTCTACTGTATTACCGGTTTCTGGTGTTCCATGTTGATGTTGCATTTTTTTTATAACAGGAATGTTACGCTTGAGTGATGCTCTCCTCTTGCTGAGAGGAAAAATTACAGTGTGCTTGAAGATGATTGAGATTGTACCAGTGTTATTGTTCTGATGTTCAATAAATAACAACAACGATAAATTTTATGTTTACATGTATTTGTTTTAACCCTTTACCTGACATGAAAAGCAGACGACACTTGCAAAAACAATTCTTGAATAACTAATTTTTTTCATTTTTTGTCTCAAAAACATAGGTTATGACCCCTCGTTGGAACAAGCTCGATGAGCTGGTTTCAACGAGGGGTCATAACCTATGTTTTTGAGACAAAAAATGAAAAAATAATGAAAATTAATTGGCAGTTTTTAATAACAGCGCTGGCCGGTTTTGGCCGTTACGTTGGGTAAAGGGTTAAAGAAAAGAAGATTAATAATGATCAGTTATTCATATTTCAATCTTTTGAATTTACTTGAACTGACAAGCGAGTGCCCCAAACAGAAGAATGTAATACATAACTGATAACCTGAAATTGCACAGACAGTGATGTAATACTAAAAATAAGTACAGTATTTTACTCTTTACACCCCTTGTTTGCACAAATGGTAGCGGCCAACTGGTACATTTTCTGGGAAGGGTTAATTTTTCTTCGAAATAAAAGTGGTTCAATCTCTTTACTGTGTTTGAACAAAGCATGTGGCCTGTATGTACGCAAACTTCAAGAATACCTAATCTGCACATTCATTGATGTGTGCTTTAGTGCAAATTGATTGTTGATTTTTTTTTGTAACTCTGCACTCGGGTGGGAATTTTTATCACGATTGATAAAAGGGTTATGCTGATGATGCATTGCATGAACAGAACAGGAACGAAACAAGCATTCATGTCATTTTTCAAGCCATGTTTTTCAAGATGATATGTTATCAAGATAGGTGTTTGTGTTTCACTCTGATTAGGCCTAAAAAGTTAAAAATCTGTTTATCAGACCCCCCCCCCCCCCCCCCCCCCCACCACATGGCCCTTTTAGATGCCACATACTCTCTTTTTATGGCCAATGCAAACTTAAAAAAATAAAAATTAAATGGTTTATGTCTGATATTTTACCCAAGTTAATAAAATTGATAAATTTGTTCTTTAGCATTGCAAAGCCTTCTTGCACTCAAGGGACGAAATACACCACCGCCCATGCTATTCTGTACATTATGAGGCCTAAAACATGGAACAAACCAAGAATATGAACTTTTGATGGCAAAGAAATAATTACAAAAATACAAAATAAAATAAAAAAAGCACCTGTCCGCATTCAATTTTACAAATAATGACCTGAGAAACAGAACACCTACTTTGTGGAGGCCTTAGATGTTTCCATTGTAGTCAGTTTTTATAAATATGTTTTGTTAAAACAATACATAGCAATATGATGTCATTTCCTGTTGAATAACAGAAAGCTCAAGCATAAAGTCGAAAGCCACAAGTGCTTCTTACAGATCTGAGACTGTTGAACTTAGACTCTGCCATGAGAAATTCGTTAATATTTATTTTCAGAAACTTGCAGTGCCTTATGAATCTGTTGAAAGGATTTATTGGAACTGGAATTCTTGCCATGCCAGAAGCTATAAAAAATGGAGGGCTGTGGGTAAGTAAGCTGTATTTTATTTCTCCAAAGGATTATTCATTTGCTGCTTTTTGGTTTTAATATTTTAGTTTTAAGGCCACAGAAAGTAGATCTTCTGTTTCTCGGGCCATTATTTGTAAATTGCATGCGGGCGAGTGTTTTTTAGCTCATCTTGACAAAGTCAAGCTGAGCTAATCTCATCGCTTCCCATCCGTCGTCCGTCGTCTGTCGTCCGTCGTCCGTCGTCCGTCAACACCATGTTTTGGTCTTCTCCTCCAAAGCCACTGGGCCAATTCAAGTGAAAGTTTGTGTGAGTGATGGTCCCAAAGGGGCATTTCATTTTTGTTCAACTCGGTATGCCCAGCCCCATAGGGAGGGAGTGGGGGTAAATGCTCCAAAATATTTAAAAAATCTTCTTCTCAAGAACCAGTGTGTACAATGACTTGATATTTGCTATGGAGCTTCCATATGAGGTGTAGAATCAAGTTTGTTCAAACGAAGTTCGTAAAGTAATATTTGGCTTTGTAATAGGAGGGGTAACATTTTTGGCCCCGCCCAAAATTTCTATTTTCTGAACCGATGGTCCGGTATGAACCAAATTTGGTTTGTGGTAGTATTGGGTCATAAGTACTTGACCCATGCAAAAAAAAAAATTCCCGCATCCCCATGGGAACCCTGGGAGCTAAAAATAGAAATATTTTCAAACGCCCATATTTCCCAAACCCCACGGAACAGAGAGCTTTTATTTGGTATGAAGTATCCTTATGACCAGTAGAATTGAATGGTAAAAAAAAATTGCCATCGGTTATGTTAGGGTGTTCTGTAATGGGCATCGAAAAAATGCTGAGTCAGCATATTTGCAAAAATTTAAAAAAATCTTTTCTCCAGAACCAATCATCAGAATCTTTTGATATTTGGTATACAGCATTCATAGGGGGGTCAGATAAAAGTTTGTTGAAATAAAGTTCATTGGTTCATATTTGGGCTCTCTACAGGAGCCCGAAGTTTTAACATAGGGTAATATGGGGAATATTCTTTAAAAATCTTCTTCTTCAGAACCACCAGTCAGAATCTTTTAATATTTGGTATACATCATTGTTATGAGGGTCAGATTCTAGATTGTTCAAACCAAGTCCCTAGGTTAATATTTGGGCTTCCTACGGAAGCCCAAATTTTATCTTTGTTCAATATGGAGGGTAATTTAAAAAAATCTTCTTCTTCAGATCCATCAGTCAGAATGCTTTGATATTTGGTATGCAACATCTCTATGGGGGACAGATTCAAGTTTGTTCAAATCAAATCCCTAGGTATATATTTGGGCTCACTATGGTAGCCCAAATTTTTACTTAGTGCAATATGAGAAAATTTCTTTAAAAATCTTCTTCTTCAGATCCACCAGTCGGAATGCTTTTATATTTGGTATACAACATCTCTAGGGGGGTCAGATTCCAGGTTGTTCAATTCGAGTGCCTAGGTTAATATTTGGGCTCCATATGGGAACATGAAATTTAACTTCGTACAATATGAGGGAATTTCTTCAAAAATCTTCTTCTTCAGATTCACTTGTCAGAATGCTTTCACATTTGGTATACAACATCTCTAGGGGGGTCAGATTCAAGTTTGTTCAAATCGGATCCATAGGTCAATATTTGGGCTCGCTATGGTAACCCAAATTTGAACTTAGTGCAATTCGAAGAAATTTCTTAACAATTTCTCTTCTTCAGATCCAACAGTCAGAATGCTTTCATATTCGGTACACAACATCTCTAGGGAAGTCAGATTTAACTGTGTTCAAATCAAGAGTCTGGGTTAATATTTGGGCTCTCTATGGGAGCCGGAATTGGCCATTTTGCTGAAGAATTAAAAATTTTGTATTCAGTACCCTCTAGAGGTACTAAGATTAATCCACATAGGTTGTATCAAGGGGCTTCATAGGGGAGCTCTACATTTTACTTTTGATCAACTGAAGAAAAGGCATGATGCCCAGATTATTTTTGTCACTCCTGAGGGACTCAAGGATTGACAGTGTAGCCTATGGAGATGGCTTGCTTAAGGTAGACTCATTCTTGGACTCTGTTTAAATTGTGTTCTGTACAAGATGAGCGCTTCAGGCCCCGTGGGGCCTCTTGTTTATTTTATTTTTTATTTCAGTAATTATTTCTTTGCCGTCAAAAGTTCATGTTCTTGGTTCAAGTTTTAGGCCTCATAATCTACAGAATAGCATGGGTGGTGGTGTATTTCATCCCTTGAGTGCAAGAAGGCTTTGCAATGCTTTCTTGCACTCAAGGGACAAATTCATAAATTTTTTCAACTTGGGTAAAATATCAGACATAAATCATTTAATTTAAATTTTTTTAAAGTTTAAATTAGTTATAAAAAGAGAGCATGCGGCAGCCAAAAGGACCATGCAGGAGGGCCTGAGAAACAGATTTTTTATTTTTTTAGGCCTAACACACATATATATACATATAGAGTACAGTGATTGATCAACTTGTCATGTGGCACAGGGCCTATATTTTGATGAGCAGGGTTGGAGCAAGTACTAGACTTCAGTACAATAGAATCCTCTTAATTGAATATCCATTTTGCCAGTGAAAATTATTCAAATAACAGGAGTATACAATTAACAGGGATTTGGTCAGTTTCCTTTGTTCTGGAGGTAAACTGAGCATTTATTCTGTTATATTTTGTTTGACAGAGCTCATAGAGCTCTGTCAAATAAGATATATTAGAATAAATGCCTGTATTGGATGTAGTGAAGCTAAAAAGGTTGATAAATAATGGGAATTTGGTGCATGTGGCAGTAATTTTTTCGACAATTGCAGAAATTTATATACAATTAACAGGAGTTTACTCTACAACCCATATGCAATTAATAGATCAAATTTGTACTGAAGGTATGGTAAATGGTTTTGGGTTTGAAAATTATATTTTTATACTGTACCAATGACCCAGACTTAGCTGGTGCTAACTCTAACAAAACCAGGGCCAAACACAAATTTTGCCCCCCAATCCCCAAAATTTGCATCCAAAACAAAAAGAAATCATGTCCTAAAGGACCTCCATACTACGCCTCTACTGCGCATGCGCAGTGACGCAGACGTCCCGAAATTGGCGCCAATTATCATTTCTCTGTTTGGCCCTTCATCAGTCAACATCTCACTGATCTTTGTGCTTGTAAATCTCAGTTTAAAGGATGCCAGACACGTAATTTTTGGAGAAAATGTGATTCTAAGGAGGATAGAAGGAGGAGAGAAAAAAGAAGTGACAAAAAATAATCAGGGCTGTACTTAAAATTTTTTGATGAAATTATGTTAAGTTGCCTATTTTCGAGGCATGGGCCTCTTGTTGTCATTCTTGCTAATTGTTGCACTGCTTATTCAGTTTTTCCTCTCCCCTAGCCTTCTAAAGTCCCCCCTTGCAATTCTCCCATGCTTTTGGCATATTTTTGAGAAATTTCATTTCTAAAATTTCCTGGGAGAGTTGCTTGGTTACAGAATGTTTTCTGTTATTTTCCCCATAGTTATGTTTTCACCCATGGGTGTATAGCGTTTGTGTTCTGCATCTTCCATCTGATGTTCTGCAGATTCTCCCCTGGGAGTCTCTGTTTTGCATCAGATAGAGTGTAATTTGATGACTGATTCCGGGCCAGTTTTTTCAGTGCCTGGAGTCATGTTTTCTGGTGTTTTTACACTGTTTGTTTACATTGGCAACAGCCTTTTTTGAGGGGGGCTGTTTGCCTTTGCTGTAGTTTATCTCACTATAAGATACATTTATATTATCCGTAAGTGTCTCATTAATTATTTAATATAAATTTAAAATTTTTGACCACACTTTGCCATCGGATCCATCGGGGCTCAACGTTACTTTTCAGCAACTTGGGCTTCGCTGAAAAAATATTTTTTCAAAATTATTTTGATTTGCAATTGTTTTTTCATTTATTAATGGATCATGTTATTATGTATCTTTGTGTCAGGGGTTTTTGCGAGTAACTAGGACTTATTGTTGTTCTTTCACAATGAAGGGACATTGTTCAAATTGTAACAGGAAGAAATCTTCCTCTGACTTTCATGATCATTGTATTAATTGTAGTCAGTGTTCTCGCATTAATCCCTGTCCTATATGTGAATATTGGGATGAGAAACATTGGAAACGTGTGTCACGATATGTTGTTTCTGGAGAAAGGGCTATACCGGCTCTTTCTCCGCAAGGTCACTCTACTCTCTCAGTTTCTATTTCAGAGGAACCAGAACAGGGTGATGTTTCCATGTTATCTTCTACAAGTGTGCGTCCGTCGTCACAAATGAATTCAGAGCTAGCGGCAAAAGTGCTCATGGAGATTAGACAAATGTCGTCCGCTAGCTCGCCCGGTGTAGCGTCCATTCACCGAATGGTTCGGCAGCCGGGTTCGTCCGATGCGGTCCAGGAGGAAATTTTGGGTGATGCGAGCACTATAAACATAATAGATGCACACCCAGTGACGGCGGATAGTAAGCGGTAACGGAGGAAGCCTTTGAGTCTGGTTCCTAGCTCGTCCAGGTCCAGCCGGGCCGCGAGCGAGAGAGGCCCCTCTTTCGTACAACAACATCTGGGACCAGATGTTGTGGTACAAAATGTGTCTTTAGCGGAGCATACGTCCGTCGCTCGGGACGCTCCGTTGTATAAGCAGTCCGCAGAGACTGTTAAGGCTTCCTCTTCTCGTCAGCGCACACGACCGCACCTTGGCTGCGTGACCGCCGATATATTACCAGCTTCGCCGATCAATGATTCTTCGGCGACCAGGTCACACCATCCAGCAGCCAGGGATTCGAGACCGATGGACTCCGGACGTTCGCATAGGAAAAGTATGCACGAGCCATCTGATGCGGAGCTGCCCTCGGCGAAGCAGCGAAAGACTGCGCCTCCGCAGGTCTCGACGCCGGACATTCTTGTGCAGATAGCACAGCTTATCGCAGCATCCCAGCAGCCGACAGAAACGGTGTCGGATCGAGAATTATCCGACGGCGCTGGGTCGGTACGCTCCGCCGAAGCATCGGGGGCGGACGACCGGGAACATCATGAGGTCCGACCGGATGGTGAAAGGGATACGGATGACTTGGAGCTATCCCTTTCGGAACAACATAAAGCTGCCGTGGACTTCATCCGGCACTTTCTCCCTCAAGTTGTTCCGTCGGGCCAGACTGCTGCGGTTCCGGACAAGAGAATTATAGCGTCATTGGACTCTGAATTTTTTGAGCGGTTCAGGGACATCGCTCCCGAGTTTCCGTCGCAGTCCAATAATGTTGCAAGAACATTTGAATTATTGAACGACGCTATATTTAAACTTGCTTCCAGGACGGGGAAAGCAGGTTTCTTGTCCGCTAATACTCTCAACCTGCCTTTCATTAATGCAAGGAATAAATTCGATACGGCAGGACAGGGTATACCGAGAGTTCCTCTGCATATGGACGACGAGGCGGAAGACTTAGAGCTATCATTACCGTCATCAGCTTCTATTCCAACCGCGGTGTTGGAAACAGCTATTGCGTCTAACAGAGCCAATTTAGATGCCTTATCTTACGCAGATCACCTTACTAAGGCGTTATCACTGCGCCTTCAGGGGAAAGAGTTTCAGGATATACAATCCTCTTTAAGACTTCTTTCAAGGGCAGTAGCTTATTCCACGTGTAACTCCACCCTTTCAGTGGCAAATCTGGAGTTGGTTAGACGTGACGCAGCCCTAGCTACATCCACACTAGTGGATTCTAAGGTGAAGAACTCTCTTAGAGTCGCTTCGGTCTCAGGAGAACTTCTCTTTGACGGCAAGCTTTCCGCTATTTATGATAAAATTACAAAGAAAGCTAAGGATTCTCTGTTGTTCAAATCTCCTCCTAAGAAGTCGGATACAGCAGACACGAATAAGACAGGCACTTCTGGGTCTAATGCACCCAAGAGAGGTTCCTATAGAGGTTCCGGTGCGTCCTCTTGGTCTTATTCGAGAGACCGTCAGGATAGCGACTCTCGTTCGGGACGTCCTTCAGGCCGGAACAATCGGTCGGACGCCCCGAGGTCGACGGGGCGAGGTGCGGGCCGTGGAAGACGTGGTTTCTCCTACCGCAGGCCTCGCAGGTCCAGGAGGTGATGGCTTAAACTTCTATCGCGTTCCGGTTGGCGGAAGGTTGTCGAGCTTTTCACAAGAATGGGCGTCGATTACGGACGACCCTTGGGTGAGAGGAGTGATTTCGGAAGGTCTAAAGATATCCTTCAAATGAAAGCCTCCATTAACTCGAAGTCCAAAGTGGACTCATCTTCCGTCAAATCCGCAGAAAAGAGACGCTCTGTTATCAGAAGTGCAGTCTCTTTTAATGAAGAACGCGGTAGAGGTCGTAGAAAACCAGGAATCTCCGGGATTCTACAGCCATCTGTTTCTGGTTCCGAAACCAGACGGCTCGTTCCGTCCAGTCATAGATTTGAGCTGGATAAACAAGCTGATCGTCGCTCCGAAGTTTTATATGGAGACGATTCGATCGGTCAGAGCGAGTATTCGGGTGAACGATTATGCAACGAGCATAGATCTCAAGATGCGTACTTTCACGTCATGGTACATCCGACATTCCGAAAGTATCTACGCTTCGCAGTCCTAGGAGTGGTGTATCAATTCCGGGCGATGTGCTTCGGATTGAATCTAGCACCCTGGGCTTTCACTCGGGTAATGAACTCGGTAATGATCTACTTCCGAGCTCATTCGTCTGCGGTAACGTCGGCCTACCTGGACGACATTCTTCAGAGATACGGCAACGAGTTAACGCTTCAGAACGATTTTCAGAATCTTCTTCTATTGCTCCGACGTCTCGGTTTGATAGTAAACGAGGAGAAGTCGGATCTGGTGCCGTCCAAGTCATTCACTCATCTGGGAATGAGCTTCGAGACGCACAACAATCTCGTTCGTCTGCCGTTAACCAGAGCGAAATTAGTCAGTTGTTACGCTCGCTATTGTCTGCACGCAGACAAAGTCACGGCGAGAGAATTTATGAGACTGATAGGTCTGTGCGGAGCCGCCACGGATCTCATTCCGTTGGGGCGGTTACGCACACGTCCTCTTCAAATTTTCTTGACTCAGAATTGGAGTGTGAAAATTCATTCGCTCGATGTAGACGTTCTCTTGTCAGATCAAGTGAAACAAGAGATTCAGACTTGGGCAAACATTCAGTGGTTAACTCAGGGAGTTCCGCTGCAGTTGCCGGATCCGAGTTTTACCATTATGACGGATGCCAGTCAAACAGGTTGGGGTGCATCATTAATCCCAACGGATTCGAGATGCCAAGGTCTTTGGGATCCGCAATTCCTGTGCAAGCACATAAACATCAAGGAAATGATGTCAATTTGGCTTGCGTTACGTCACTGGATGGACATTATTCATGATGCTCATGTCCAAATCCTATCCGACAATACGACAGTAGTGGCGTATATACGGAATCAGGGAGGCACTCATTCAGTTCCGTTGTTCAATCTAACGGAAAGAATCCTTCTGTTTGTGCTAGAACATCACGTTCTTCTTTCGGTCCGTCATATACCGGGAACAAACAAGTATTCAATCAGATTTGCTACCAATGGGAATGGCCAATGATAGACTTATTTGCGACACATCTCAACAATCAGTTGCAGACGTATGTGTCTCCGTGTCCGGATCCAAGAGCATTTGCAGTAGACACTCTGTCGATCCCTTGGGACGGAATGATAGGATATGCGTATCCTCCAGCGCCGTTAATTCAACAAGTATTGCTAAAGATAAAACAATCTCAATGCAAGATTCTGTTGGTAGCATCTCTGTCACCACAGAGACCGTGGATAAATCTACTCAGGTGTCTGTTGTGGGACCTACCGCAAAAGCTTCCTCCATGGGAGGATCTTCTTTCGCAGGGGAAATCGTGCCAACTCCATCACAACCCGCAAGGTCTCAACCTTCACGTTTTTCCATTGTGCGGTCCTTCTTGCATGGCAAGCACTTTACAGGACGAGCAGTGGACGCGATTTCTAACTGTAGGAGGACCTCCTCTTCGCTAAACTATGCGGCTGAGTGGAAGGTTTTTCGTCGTTGGTGTAGGGATCATTCTGTAGATATATTCGATCCCTCTATACCAGACATTGCAAACTTTCTAGTATACTTGTTTGACGAAATCAAACTGCAGCCTGTTACTATAAAGGGTTATAGATCTATGTTATCTGATACCTATGCACATCATGATAGTTTACAAATTGGATCTAATGTCTCTTTATCTAAGTTGGTTAGAAACTTTTCGATAAATAGACCCAGAACTCTTAGATTAATTCCTAAGTGGAATTTAGCTTGGGTTCTTCTTAAATTGAAGGAAAAGCCTTTTGAACCTCTTGGGACAGTAGATTTCAAATTCTTATCTTATAAGACAGCTTTTCTCTTAGCTTTCTCTTCTGCTAGAAGAGTCAGTGAGCTTCATGCACTGTCGGTGGATGATTCTCATTATCGTAGTGTTGGGAACACTATCACCTTCACTACTAATGTGGGTTTTTTAGCTAAGAATCAGGCTCCTAATAAATATCCGGAACCTATTGTTATTAAGGCTCTTCCGTCTTCAGACGGGCGTAGGCCTTTACTCTGTCCTGTTAGAGCATTACGTATCTATAAACAGAGATCTCAGTTTATCAGAAAGGGACGGAAACGTTTCTTTCTGTCTTTGATGCCTAATAGAAAGGATATTTCGGTCCATTCTATTGCTAGATGGATTCAATTAACTATCCGTACTGCTTATGAAGATTTATCTTCTTCTCAGCAGTCTGTGCTTAAGATTTCTGCTCATGAAGTTAGAGCTCTTTCTACTTCCTGGGCTTATGCTAATAGTGTTGCTATTACAGATTTAATGAAGGCTGCTTATTGGTCTCAGCCATCCACATTTACGAATTTTTATCTCAGAAATATTGAGTCCATTTCTGGAGACCTGCATTGTTTAGAATGTCGTCCACTAAACAGTTGCAACTATAGTTATGCAGGCTTTCTGTTCCGGCAGTGACTCCGTCCGGCTGCCCTCTTCGCTCTGGGCTATTTGACCCAGGGCAAGGGGAAGGGGGGGGGGGGGGCGGGTGTTCCCTTAGGTCACCTGCTTTATAGTGAAAAGCAAGGGAATGCCTCCTCCAAGTCAGTATTTCTGAGTCGCTTCCGGGATGGTTTTAAAGTGTAATATTAATGTTAAAATTCATTCATGTCTTATTTTTAAAGTGTAGCTCGGTGTGAAGCATTTGTATATGTCAAGTGTCAAACGGGCTTTAATATACAATACTCGGGCACTTTTAAATGACTATAAAGAGTCTCAATTCTCTGGACTACTTTATTTATTGGCTTGCTTTAAAAATAATTAGTATAAGGGTTATACTGGATGTTAATAGAGAACATGAATGTTATTGTGCTCAATTATTAAGGGTAGTGTATCTTTCTAATTTAATATTAAATAAGAAAGATACATGTAAAGCCTAATACTCCTTTTCTCCTTAAGGGGTTACCTCTTTTCTATATAGTTGAGCTTATTGGATTTTCCTCTATGTCCTAGGCCCTCCAGCCTGTTTACTATTCAGCTAAGTCTGGGTCATTGGTACAGTATAAAAATGTTAAAAAATTTATAGTAATTTATATATTTTTTATACTTACCAATGACCCAGACGGGGATGGCCCTCCCTGGAGTTGGGAACTCTTGCCTCCCCGCTGAGTACATAGCGCTGACCAGGCACTGCCAGTAAGAATGATAATTGGCGCCAATTTCGGGACGTCTGCGTCACTGCGCATGCGCAGTAAAGGCGTAGTATGGAGGTCCTTTAGGACATGATTTCTTTTTGTTTTGGATGCAAATTTTGGGGATTGGGGGGCAAAATTTGTGTTTGGCCCTGGTTTTGTTAGAGTTAGCACCAGCTAAGTCTGGGTCATTGGTAAGTATAAAAAATATATAAATTACTATAAATTTTTTAACATTTAATTAACAGGGATATACAATTAAGAGATATCCAATTAAGTGGGCTCCACTGTACTCGAGTACGAGTACTCTGAAAGGTGTCTTCCCACTAGACCAATTCCCTTCAGACCAATTCCCTTTAGGCCAATTCCCAGAAGACCAATTCCACTTAGCCAACTACATACTGTTATTGATTAAGGATAATTAATTTATTTATTGATAAGCACTTTATTTGATAAAAAAAAAATTATAAAAAGAATCACAGCCTTTGAAAGTGTGTGATTACTATAACAATTGTTATGAAAAATCTGCCCAACATCTATAAAATATCAACAAGCCAGAAAATAAGCAGACTATCTTCTGAAAAATGAGGTCCCCAGAGGGTGAATTTGGTGATGCTACCCTGCACAGCAGGGTAGCATCTCTAAATTTACCCTCTGTGAACCTCAACCTGAATCAAGGTCTCAAACATAAACAGAAAGAGGTACCCAGAGGATAAACTGGCCCACTGTATGGGATAGCATCAGGAAATTCACCCTCTGGGGACCTCATTCTGCAAATGACAGACTGCTTATTTTCAGGTTTGAATATAAATAACATTAAATACGTTTATAAATATTTATAAATATATCAAATTATTGATATAGAATTATTTTAAAAATAGAACACATGAGTTGGTCTAAGGGGAATTGGTCTTTTGGGAATTGGCCTCGTGGGAATTGGTCTAAAGGGAATTGGTCTAGCGGGAATGAACCCTCTGAAAATGTGTCAGTAAAGTACAAGTACTGGGGAAATGTATGAGTACGAATACTGAGTACTCTGTAAAGTACTTGAGTAGGGGTACGAGTACATACCCTTACAAGTTACATGTAAAATGAATAACACTTGATATACCATATATCTTTTATTGCCATGAAATACTCAATACGACTAGTACATTGCATGTCAATATTTACATAGGTATAAAAAAAAATTTCACTTTTACAAAATATTTCACAATAAAAATAAGTTTATATCTCTCTCTGAAAACCCATAAATGCTTGCAAACAATAAATCACAACTGAAATAATTAAGTTAATGTACAGTTCCAGTTGAATAAGTGTGACCTATTCTGGGAATGATCATGATATGTTTTGAAAAAATGGTTCTTTTTTCTTTTTAAATCATAACTAAGATAATTCAAAATTTATGACATCTTGGCACAAATTCAAACATAACTGACACTTTCAAGTCACCTAATCATTAGCTCAGTGTATGTGGAGTGACAGTTGGTAAGTAATATATCAAGGCTTGAGTTGTTTTCATAATAATATTGTCATAATTACATGAATTTACATCAAATAAAAATTCTGTTGTCTGCTTAATAGTACCAAAAAATAATAAAAAAATCTCATTATTTCTTACTTTGGTTCTACAAACACTGTTTACAAACTTAATTTGTAAACTTGTTCAACACATACAAGTTATAAACCAGATTGCTGGTCATTTCATTGTTGATTGACCAGAATCAACTTTATAATACTGACTATTGTATACTTAGCTAATTAATCAGAACTAACCAGGATAAATCAAAACAAGACTTGAGATTAACAGCTCACAATATACAATAGCAGATAGGGTTGGGACGATACACCAAATTCACAGTACGATATATATCTAGATATGCATCTTCATATTTATCCTGGCATAGAAGCTACAGTTAAGATCACAGGGACAATGGTGGAGCCAGCAATTCATAATTGGGGAGCACAGATACATTAGGGAGGAGGGGGGGTCAATTTCAGCTCCCCCCTCCCCAATTTCCCATATTCTACCACGTACTGCACTGACTGGTCATGCATGTCTGAACTCATACTCTGGCATAAGCTCATCAATAACTTAACAAATGTGAATTACCAAGTGGCCCCTCTGAGTGTTAGCATATCCTTCTACTTTTCAGTTTTAGAATAAAGATGATTTTAGTCACAGGTGCTTGTAATTATGACAAAAATAGGTAAGTAGTCATCTGATGATCACAACAACTAATCTTACTAGTGATGAACCGATATTAATTAAAAATCTAATAATCGTCTGAATCCGATGCCGATACTGATGTTTTAAATTCTGTGAAAATGCATGAATAACTTGATCAAACCCTGCAAAGTTGCAATTAGAATGTCAATGTGTGGTTGTGTTTCTTGGTTCCTGGTCAACTCGCCACCAAATCAACTCCCCGAGGCAATTTATCCGATCGTTTTATGCAGTCCATTCCTCAGTGAGAAGAACGGAATCACCTGTGTCAGATTGACTCTCTCTGCATGGAATACTACATATTATCCCAATAAGATTAAATCCCTTGTGTATAAAACTCTTTGCGTGATCCTTTGGTAACTCGTACACAGACTGACAGACTCTGTCCTGACTCTGGTTAAATCTGACTTATTCCTTTCTTCTCATATCAGCCATAAGCCCAATATTCAATATGTACATTTACAATAGACCTTTCCATTTTAAAAAATCACGTGATTCTGCCCCGCCATGGAAGGGGGCTGGACGTTTTGTACACGGCAATTTAGGACGTGTTGTACACAAACTTATAGGACGTTTTGTACACAAACTTATAGGACGTTTCGTACACAAGCTAGGACGTTTCATACACAGGGTTATGACTGCCTTGGGCCAAATAAAGATAATGATAGTACTCAAACGATTAGTCGACTAGTCGATGTCGACTCTGGGCAAACCAGTAGTCGACTCTCATTTGTGCAGTCGACTAGTCGGAGGAGTTCAAGCTTTTAGGTAAATAGTATCCCTTCTGTGCTATTGTCAGACAGTTTGATCAGCAATATTGGGCAATCAATGTATACATCTATTGCCATCTAATAGTAGTGTCAGTAGTTTGTTTTAACTGGTACTAGTAGAGTTCTGAATTATTTTGGGCTATCAGGATATGTTATTAATTTGCCTTGTTGCAATTTTTGGGAGAGTGCCTATAGGCAGTCTCCCATAAATCACAACAAGACAAATTAAATAAGACTATATAATTTCACTCTGAGCATAATTAGAAGCACATTAGCAGAATAATGTTCTAGTAAGTTGCTGTATATGCATGCCCAAGTGAAGCCAAATTTGGACCTTCAGCACTCTACCGGAACACCAACACTGTTATAAGGAGACAAGTTATCACCAATGACTAGTCGAAGTCGACTTGACTTTTGGGTATTGACTAGTCAACTTTGGAATTCACTAGTCGTTTGAGCACTAGATAACGACCTGAGAAATAATTTATATTGGATTATAATACCTTACAAAAGTAAGTTGTGTATTATATCATATAAAAAATACTTAAAAATCCTATAAAATTTGCCTGTGTACGAAACGTCCTTTGATATATGTATGAAATGTCTTCTTTTGTATACGAAACAGTCAGTGTATGAAATGACACTAATCCTCCATGGAACGCACACGTATTGTTTTAAAAAAAGCCACCTTGTTTAATTTACTTCACTTGTCTCCCTCCAGATTTTTTTTTGTAATACGGTACTTATAAATAAATAAATCAAAAATGAAACTGGCACCGACAGCCTGACACTATTTGTTTTAATAAGAATTGTGTGATTTTCAAAATGGAGTAATATAGGATGTTACAACTTAAGAAACTGGGCTAAGATTTGCACGTAATAAGAATCATACATGACCGTGTGACAAATTGAAAATGTGGCTAAGCTTTAAATTATTCCTACAATATTAAAATGCACAGAATTCTGGAATCAATAGTGTTAACACATTCCCCAAAAGTTTCACGTGTAAACACTGTTTTTGACGATACGGCTGTGAGTAAAAAAAATGATGGTTTATTTTGACCTTATAATAATCAGCACACCCCTATCGGCAAAGGATGCCCTTTTCTGCCAATGCCGATGATTTGCCGATTACCTCATTATTGGCTGATGCTGATGGCTGAGTACCCTGTTCCCGTAGGTTGGCAATGAAAATATATCAGTGATTGAGACATGCTCTTGCAGTTCATGGTTCGACTTCCACTTTTCAAATCGATTCACCTGAACGGGAAAAGTCTATATCTATATCATTTCGCATAACCAATGGATGTTCATAATAAATTGGTGTATTGTTACACTGTTTATCTGTAGTTTTACGATTTTTGAATCAGAATGTTGGATGAGCACATAAAATATTGAATCGCTCCATGCGAGCGAAATTTCAGTGATTAAGTCGCACCTGGGAGATCTTGCTTTGCAAACAGTGATGTGAACCCAAACAAAAAATACCCTGATAATAATCGGTATTCCGGTATACTCCGATGTTGTATTCTGAATTACGGGGTATTGAGTTGGCCAAATCACCCAAGCCTAAAATGTTTTGTGTTGAATGTATTGAAAGTGAAAGAGTGACCGGCTTATAGAGTGGTATAGCTATATGACAAAATTTGGATGTCCACACCAGTACCCGCATCGTAGGTTTCCATATCAGTACATAGCAGAGTACTGGGATATCGTCCCAAGTCTAATAGCGGATTCCTATCTCACAATATACTATATCGAATTCCTATCTCACAATATCAGTAGCGGATTCCTATTTCTCTCTCTCTACCTATAACTTTTCTAATTGTGCTCTCTCAAATTTTCTTGATTGAAACAAGCTTGCCTGGCTGCAATGAGTGTACATTTTAAATACATAAACATTGGAATAAAGATATAACAGCCCTTTTTAGGGCTTTTGGGTGTGTGTCTGTGAGTGGGTGTGTGTGGGGTTTTTTTTGTTGTTGTTTTTGTTTTCCCTCCCATCACCCCGTCATCTGTTCTCCCTGAAGGCAGACCAGATGGCCAAGGCTCAGCATCCACTCTCTCTTATAGGTTGATGGATGACTCCCAGCTTCAAAAACACATATTGGTGGATTTTTTCTTTTTGGTAACAGTTATGGATAACATGCTGGGGCTGCTCCCAAACCAGCAACTGTTTGGGTTTCTTTTTCTTTTTTCTAAAACAACCAACAAACCGCGATTTCAGTATTGCCATAAATTTGCCCACGTCTCTTAGCAAACACAGAACAGAAGTTTTGTAGTTATGCACAATTCCTAGTCATCTTCCAGTTCAAGGTTCTCAGAGATCTGCACCCACTACCCTACTGCCAGTGCGCACACTCAAACCAAAGAAGATTATTAGTTCTTGCTTCCGACTCTCACGGATTCATAAGCATATAAAGTTATAAAACAAATAAAGTTATTTGGGTCGCAAGGGATTTAAATCCCAGATCGTCATCGTCATTTCATTCATTCAGCTCACAGTTCATTGAACTATTATATTGATGCAATGCTGCTCTGTGACAATGAAGGAAGTAGGGGAGATGCCTCTGTTGAACTGAAACAGGTATACATAGCTGGTAGACCATTGCATAATTCATAACAAATTTCAAATATTTACGAAGTACTCATAAAATACTCTGGAGTACTGACCTTTTTTACCTGCGTCGCCAGCAGCAGAGCAGGTCTAGTAACCGCTCGACTCCATCCGTCAGTCCGTCCAAAACACTTTTTCCGTCAAAGTTTCCTTGGCTTCTATGAAAGGGAATGATTTTATATTTGGTCTGCTGCTTCATAATGATGAGTTGTATCGTGTAAGCAATTTTCAGATCTGCCGTGCAGCCACTTCCGGTTTGCCGATACTTTGAAATTTTACTGTACCCACTGAACATTGAAATTTTTCGTCAAACTTTTCTCGGCTTCTATGCAAGGGATTTATTTTTATATTTCATCTGGAGCCTGATAATGATCAGTTGTGTCGTGTATGAATTTTCAGATCTGCCGTGCAGCCACTTCCTGTTTGCCGATTCAATTGCATGCAGTGACGTAGGTCCAGACCCGGTATTGGTCTTGGCTTGTTTTCAAAGTAATGAGTACGCGTATTTGAAATTATACGCGTGAAGTATCAGTACAGTAGAACCCTGTTAATTGAATAACCACTTTGTCAGTGAAAATTATTCAGTTAACAGGAGTATTCAATTAAGAGGGATTTGTCACTTTGCTGTATTCTAGAGATAAATGTAGCATTTATTCTTTTATATCATGTTTGACAGAGCTCAAGGAGCTCTGTCAAACAAGATATAATAGATTAAATGCCTGTAATGGATGTACTGACACCAGATAAGTCTACAAATAAGTTGAATTTGATCATCTTTGGGGTAATTCCATGACATATTGCAAGATTTTTTATTCAATTAACAGGAGTTTACTCTATAACCCATATGCATTTAACAGGGTAAATTTGCGCTGAAAGCATGGTAAATGGTTTGGTGTTTGGAAATTATATTCAATTAACAGGGTTATTCAATTAAGAGATATACAATTAAGTGGGCTTCACTGTATTGAGTACTTTGTCAAAAAAGTGGTTCTCGAGTACTATGAGTATGAGTACCAAGTACTTTGGACCCAGCCCTGTCAATGAGAATCTGAGAATTGATTCATGCAAAGATTCGTACAACAAAACCGGTGAGAATCCAGGGAGATTCTCACTGCACTCTGGTAGGATTCACGTGAAAAAAATTGAGTCAATTTAACCTATTACCTAACAAAATAGCAGCAAATTAACCAATACAAGGCAAATATGATCTGAAATATCCTGACACTTTGTCAACAAAATTGTACAAATATGGCTGTCATTGGAACCTGATCAATGACATCCATATTTGTAAGGTTTTATTGGTAAATATTGTTTATTTTTCTACATAATTATCAAATTCAATTTATGTTTTAAAAATCGAAAAGCTGTGTTGGGTAAAGGGTTAACATGTGTTATAAGTATACAAAAGGGTTCAACCATGGTGGCCCCGTGGTATTCTGGGACACTGATAGCAAGTTTGGATTCTCACCACCATTTTTGCGAGAATCCAAATGGATTCTCCCAAATTAAGATGAAATACAGTACAGTTGCCATGGATTGGTCGTAATCTGCACGTGGGCAGTGATGTTCATGCATGGGTTTACGATGTAATAAAAATCATCAGCAGAAAAATTTTAATTAATGAAACACGGAGTTCTTCCGGGTGCTTCATTAATTAAATTTTTTATGATTATTTCTGTAACTAGTGTTTGGAGTCTAATATTATTGTGTCCATGAAAATATTGCCCACCCATGGAAAGTGGAAGCTGGAATTAGAAATTTGTTGTTCTTACATTTCTTTTTTGATTTTAGAGCAGGGTTCGTGATGGGCCTAAAGATTCTCTTGCCAAAATGTTTGCCAGATGTAAAAATTTTTTTGCCAAATTCTGAAAACTTTTGCCAAATACAAATTTTTTTTTGCCAAATTCTAAAAACTTTTGCCAATGCAAATTTTTTCTGCCGAATTCTGAAAACTTTGGTGAGGGTTGGCGCTTGGCCTAAAAATTATCTTGCCAAATGCATTTTTTGTTGTTTCCAAATTCTTAAAACTTTTGCCAAATTCTGAAAACTTTTTGCCAACTTATTGGGGCACAAAAACAAAGAAAACTAGAGAAACAGACTTTACTGCATCCAGTAAATTCAAGTCTGTGTGAAAAAGGTTAAAGTATCAGGAAAAACTATATAGAAAGAGAATTTATGGAGGCTTATTTTCGGGAGTAAAATATTTTTAAACAAATCAGAAATGTTTTTTTGTTAACAGTATTTACAGATTTTCATAAAGGAATCACACCAATTTTTCTAAGAAACCGAAAAAGGCATATATGTGCACAGCATTTAAAGGGTTTGATCAAGAAATCAGAAATCGACATTACTGGCTCCACCACTTATTTGAATGATGACATACGTGTATAATCTTCAGAGTTGTTATAAATTGCAGTTCCTAATAGGTCTGAAAAATGCCAACTTAATGACCTTTGTGGACCACATTGAGGTGGACCATATTTTAGACCCCAGCAAGTTCAACAAATTCGATGTTGGTCCCATGTCTATAAATCATACCAAGCCAGAAGTATGAACATAAACCACTTTAAAAATATTGGCTCCACCAACCCCGGATCCGCCATCATTGTAGATAACAACGAATATTCATATTAGATAGAAAATGTTAAGGTACATGGTACCTCTGGAAAATATATTGCAAGTGAAAAAATTCAGTAATGTTGGAATATAAACGTTAAAAGGCCTTAAAGGCTCCCAAGAGTCTATCTGAAGGATTATTGGCATTGGCAAAATACCGAGGTCCCAACGATAGTCATATGTGTTTAGAGCAACATTGTGATAATGGAAAGGGTTATCTTTACTCTCATATTGCAAAAAATAATATCTTTGCGACCCATATTAAGATCTTGAGAGGGTTGAAATACTCAATTTAAATACTCTATTGTAACCCATTAAAAACGAGCTCATTCCAATGAGGGTTTCAGTAGCAAACTTGGGGTTCTGTAACAAGAGGATAAAAAAATTCGAACGTAAATAGCTAAATTTATGTGTCATGTTAATGTAGACTTTCAGTGCGACAGAGAATGATTTTTAAAAAGTTAAAGCTGGTCCGCCTCTAAATCTGCATCAAGTCCATTGTTTGATCTCACAACCCACGAGAATTAGAACTATTGTGTCTTGAATCGGAAGGTAATAAAAGTAATTCTGAAGTACAAAGTCATTGTTTTCTTGGTTTTATCGACAATAAGAGAGATTAAGTAAACATCTTCCTTTTGCATATTTTTATACTAAAACCAATGGCCCAGACTTAGTTGGTGCAACCTCAATATTATTAAGGGCCAAACACAAATTTTGAACCCCCCCTCCCCCATCCCCAAATTTGCTCACAATACCAAAAATTAAAAGTCCAATCTGGCCCTTCATACTTTAGTCCTTGCGTATGCACAGTACCCAGGAAGAGACCGGAATTGGTGCCAACATCATAAAATAATTTTTATTAACTCAACTTGACAAAAAAAAAAAGCCAAGATAAGCTATTGCCATCACGCATGCAGAAGTCTGTTAGTCTGTGAGTCTGTTAGTCTGTGAGTCTGTTCCACATTTTCCTTTAGCACAGGCTACACCCTGTAGTTCTTGTCCGATCATCCCGAAATTTCATATGCAGGTTTGAGGTCATGTTTAGATGAGAACGTCCCCTTTTGGTCACGATCGGTCAACTGTTATGGTTACCTGAGCCCAAACCATGCAAAACCTTTAGCACAGTCTACAGGTCATATTTATGAAGGGATTTCATTGTAACTTGGTAGGATGCCTCTGTATAATATCTAGATCAGAACGTCCCCTTTTGGTCATGATCTGTCTACTGTGACGGCTACCCAAGCCCGAAACCCAAAAACGTTTAGCACAGTCTACAGGTCATATTAAATACAGAGGGATTTCCTTGTAACTTGGTAGGGTGACTATGTATAATATCTAGATGAGAATGTCCCCTTTTGGTCATGATCTGTCTACCGTGATGACTGCCCAAGCCCAAAACCCAAAAACTTTTATCACAGTCTACAGGTCATATTCAGTATGGAGGGATTTCATTGTAACTTGGTAGAATGACTCTGTATAGTGTCTAGATGAGAACTTCCCCATTTGGTTGCGATCTGTCAACCCTGACGACTACCCGAGCCCAAAACCCAAAAACCTTTAGCTCAGTCTACAGGTCGTATTTATTGAGGGATTTCATTGTAATTTGATAGGACGACTCCATATAATGTCTAGATGAGAAAATCCCCTTTTGGTCGCGATCATTCAGCCGTGACGGCTGCCCGAACCCAAAACCCAAAAACCTTTTGTACAGTCTACGAGTTGTTTTTATGGAGGGATTTCATTGTACCTTGGTAGGATGACTCCATATAATGTCTAGATGAGAACATCCCCTTTTGGTCGCGATTGGTAACTGGCACTGTCACAGGGGCCCGAAGTCCGAAAACCTTTAGCACAGTCTACAGGTCATAATTATGAAGGGATTTCATTATAACTGGGTAGGATGACTCCAGATAATGCCTAGATGAGAATGTCCCCTTTTGGTCACGATCCTTCAACCATGATGGCTGCCCGAGCCCAAACCCCGAAATACTTTACCATAGACATCCAAAACAACCCCTGTAATAAAACATTTTCACCAATAATATCCTGTTTAGCTATGTGCAGAACTTTAGCTCCACACTACCCATTTGATTTAGTGTTGAAATGATTTGTTGATTTTCATCCCAAGCCCACCTAAATTTCTAACAAATGATATTTGAATGGCTAAAGTGTTTTGTTACATTTTTACTGAATCATGAAGTTGATATACATGTACTTATTATTTATCTTACAGTTGATCGATTTTTCCCCCAATACAAGGTAAAACATCTAGACTGATACAGAGAGGATATCTAGTGTTTTTGAGTGGATACCAAAAATTATCTCATGAGTGACAGAGACAAATGTTTATTTTTCTCGGCCACAAGTGAGATAATTTTCCGTATCCACTCAAAAACACTAGATTTTCTTTTTATTATACACTTTTTATAAGAATCTGATAATTCCTTTTGTTTCAACCTTGAATTGATGCATGAAAGTAAACAGCGCATTGAATCATTGAAATGCGAAAGTGATTTGATTGATACTCGGAACAGATAGCATCTTGCAATCTGATTCAGCTGACGTGTTTCTAGTCCAAACATGGCCTGAAAGTCTGTACATGTAATATAAGTTTTTGGTTTGGTACGTCCTATCAAAGGACGTACCAAACCAAAAACTTATATTATGGACTTTCCGTCCATGTTTGGAATAGCGGGTTTCATGCATCAATTCAAGGTGAATATGGGTTGAATTATTGCTGGAAATGATCGGTATCCACTCAAAAACACTAGATTTACTTTTCATCATACGTTTTTAGAACAAATTGATCATTTCCAGTGACAATTTGACTCGTATTCACCTTGAAGTAATGCTTTGAAAGCTGCCATATTTTTATACTGTACCAATGACCCAGACTTAGCTGGTGCTAACTCCACAAAAACCAGGGCCAAACACAAATTTTGCCCCCCAATCCCCAAAATTTGCATCCAAAACAAAAAGAAATCATGTCCTAAAGGACCTCCATAGTACGACTCTACTGCGCATGCGCAGTGACGCAGTCGTCCCGAAATTGGCGCCAAATATCATTCTCTGTTTGGCCCTTCATCAGTCAACATCTCACTGATCTTTGTGCTTGTAAATCTCAGTTTAAAGGATGCCAGACACGTAATTCTTGGAGAAAATGTGATTCTAAGGAGGATAGAAGGAGGAGAGGAAAAAAGAAGTGGCAAAAAATAATCAGGGCTGTACTTAAAATTTTTTGTTAAAATTATGTTAAGTTGCCTATTTTCGAGGCAAACGCCTCTTGTTGTCATTCTTGCTAATTGTTGCACTGCTTATTCAGTGTTTCCTCTCCCCTAACCTTCTAAAGTCCCCCCTTGCAATTCTCCCATGCTTTTGGCATATTTTTGAGAAGTTTCATTTCTAAAATTTCCCTGGGAGAGTTGCTTGGTTACAGAATGTTTTCTGTTATTTTCCCCATAGTTACGTTTTCACCCATGGGTGTATAACGTTTGTGTTCTGCATCTTCCATCTGATGTTCTGCAGATTCTCCCCTGGGAGTCTCTGTTTTGCATCAGATAGAGTGTAATTGAGGACTGATTCCGGGCCAGTTTTTTCAGTGCCTGGAGTCATGTTTTCTTCTGTGTTTACACTGTTTGTTTTCATTGGCAACAGCCTTTTTTGAGGGGGGCTGTTTGTCTTTGAGGTAGTTTATCTCATTATAAGATACATTTATATTATCCGAAAGTGTCTCATTAATTATTTTATATAATTTTAAAATTTTTGACCACACTTTGCCATCGGATCCATCGGGGCTCAACGTTACTTTTCAGCAACTTGGGCTTCTCTGAAAAAATATTTTTTCAAAATTATTTTGTTTTGCAATTGTTTTTTCATTTATTAATGGATCATGTTATTATGTATCTTTGTGTCAGGGGTTTTTGCGAGTAACTAGGACTTATTGTTGTTCCTTCACAATGAAAGGAACTTGTTCAAATTGTAATAGGAAGAAATCTTCCTCTGACTTTCATGATTATTGCATAAATTGTAGTCAGTGTTCTCGCATTAATCCCTGTCCTGTATGTGAACATTGGGATGAGAAACATTGGAAACGTGTGTCACGATATGTTGTTTCTGGAGAAAGAGCGATGCCGGCTCTTTCTCCACAAGGTCACTCTACTCTCTCAGTTTCTATTTCAGAGGAACCAGAACAGGGTGATGTTTCCATGTTATCCTCTTCAAGTGTGCGTCCGTCGTCACAATTAAATACAGAGCTAGCGGCAAAAGTGCTCATGGAGATTAGACAAATGTCGTCCGCTAGCTCGCCCGGTGTAGCGTCCATTCACCGAATGGTTCGGCAGCCGGGTTCGTCCGATGCGGTCCAAGAGGAAATTTTGGGTGATGCGAGCACTATAAAAATAATAGATGCACACCCAGTGACGGCGGATAGTGAACGAGAACGGAGGAAGCCTTTTAGTCCGGTTCCTAGCTCGTCCAGGTCCAGCCGGGCCGCGAGCGAGAGAGGCCCCTCTCTCGTACAACAACATCTGGGACCAGATGTTGTGGTACAAAATGTGTCTTTAGCGGAGCATACGTCCGTCGCTCGGGACGCTCCGTTGTATAAGCAGTCCGCAGAGACTGTTAAGGCTTCCTCTTCTCGCCGGCGCACACGACCGCACCTTGGCTGCGTGACCTCCGATATCTTGCCAGCTTCGCCGAGGAAGGATTATTCGGCGACCAGGTCACACCATCCGGCAGCCAGGGACTCGAGACCGATGGACTCCGGACGTTCGCATAGGAAAAGTATGCGGGAGCCATCCGATGCGGAGCTGCCCTCGGCAAAGCAGCGAAAGACCGCTCCTCCGCAGGTCTCGACGTCGGACATTCTAGTGCAGATAGCACAGCTTATCGCAGCATCCCAGCAGCCGACAGAAACGGTGTCGGATCGAGAATTATCCGACGGCGCTGGGTCGGTACGCTCCGCCGAAGCATCGGGGGCGGACGACCGGGAACATCGGGAGGTCCGACCGGATGGTGAAAGGGATACGGATGAATTGGAGCTATCCCTTTCGGAACAACACAAAGCTGCCGTAGACTTCATCCGGCACTTTCTTCCTCAAGTTGTTCCGTCGGGCCAGACTGCTGCGCTTCCGGACAGGAGAATTATAGCGTCATTGGACTCTGATTTTTTCGAGCGGTTCAGGGACATCGCTCCCGAGTTTCCGTCGCAGTCCAATAATGTTGCAAGAACATTTGAATTATTGAACGACGCTATTTTTAAACTTGCTTCCAGGACAGGGAAAGCAGGCTTCTTGTCCGCAAATACTCTCAACCTGCCTTTCATTAATGCAAGGAATAAATTCGACACGGCAGGTCAGGGTATACCGAGAGTTCCTCTGCGTATGGACGACGAGGCGGAAGACTTAGAGCTATCATTACCGTCGTCAGCTTCTATTCCAACCGCAGTGTTGGAAACAGCTATTGCGTCTAACAGAGCCAATTTAGATGCCTTATCTTACGCAGATCACCTTACGAAGGCGTTATCACTGCGTCTTCAAGGGGAAGAGTTTCAGGATATACAATCCTCCTTAAGACTTCTTTCAAGGGCAGTAGCTTATTCCACGTGTAACTCCGCCCTTTCAGTGGCTAATCTGGAGTTGGTTAGACGTGACGCAGCCCTGTCTACATCCACACTAGTGGATTCTAAGGTGAAGAACTCTCTTAGAGTCGCTTCGGTCTCAGGAGATCTTCTCTTTGACGGCAAGCTTTCCGCTATTTATGATAATATTAAAAAGAAAGCTAGTGATTCTCTGTTGTTTAGATCCGCTCCTAAAAGGTCGGATTCAGCAGACACGAATAAGGCGGGCACTTCTGGGTCTTATCCGCCCAAGAGAGGTTCCTATAGAGGTTCCGGTGCGTCCTCTAGCTCTTATTCGAGAGACCGTCAGGATAGCGACTCTCGTTCGGGACGTCCTTCAGGCCGGGACAATCGGTCGGACGCCCCGAGGTCGACGAGGCGAGGTGCGGGTCGTGGAAGACGTGGTTTCTCCTACCGCAGGCCTCGCAGATCCAGGAGGTGATGGCTCAAACCTCTATCGCGTTCCGGTTGGCGGAAGGTTGTCGAGTTTTTCTCAAGAGTGGGCGTCGATTACGGACGACCCTTGGGTGAGAGGAGTGACTTCGGAAGGTCTAAAGATATCCTTCAAACGAAAGCCTCCATTAACTCGAAGTCCAAAGTGGACTCAACTTCCATCAAATCCGCAGAAAAGAGACGCTCTGCTATCAGAGGTGCAGTCTCTTTTAATGAAGAACGCGGTAGAGGTCGTAGAAAACCAGGAATCGCTGGGATTCTACAGCCATCTGTTTCTGGTTCCGAAACCAGACGGCTCGTTCCGTCCAGTCATAGATTTGAGCTGGATAAACAAGCTGATCATCGCTCCGAAGTTTTATATGGAGACGATTCGATCGGTCAGAGCGAGTATTCGGGTGAACGATTATGCAACGAGCATAGATCTCAAAGATGCGTACTTTCACGTCATGGTACATCCGACATTCCGAAAGTATCTACGCTTCGCAGTCCTAGGAGTGGTGTATCAGTTCCGGGCCATGTGCTTCGGATTGAATCTAGCACCCTGGGCTTTCACTCGAGTAATGAACTCGGTAATGATTTACTTCCGAGCTCATTCGTCTGCGGTAACGTCGGCCTACCTGGACGACATTCTTCAGAGGTACGGCAACGAGTTAACGCTTCAGAACGATGTTCAGAATCTTCTTCTATTGCTCCGACGTCTCGGTTTCATAGTAAACGAGGAGAAGTCGGATCTGGTGCCGTCCAAGTCATTCACTCATCTGGGAATGAGCTTCGAGACGCACAACAATCTCGTTCGTCTGCCGTTAACCAGAGCGAAATTAGTCAGTTGTTACGCTCGCTATTGTCTAAATACAGACAAAGTCACAGCGAGAGAATTTATGAGACTGATAGGTCTGTGCGGAGCCGCTGCGGATCTCATTCCGATGGGACGGCTACGCACACGGCCTCTTCAAATTTTCTTGACTCAGAATTGGAGTGTGAAAATTCATTCGCTCGATGTAGACGTTCTCTTGTCAGATCAAGTGAAACAAGAGATTCAGACTTGGGCAAACATTCAGTGGTTAACTCAAGGAGTTCCGCTGCAGTTGCCGGATCCGAGTTTTACCATTATGACGGATGCCAGTCAAACAGGTTGGGGTGCATCATTAATCCCAACGGATTCGAGATGCCAGGGTCTTTGGGATCCGCAATTCCTGTGCAAGCACATAAACATCAAGGAAATGATGTCAATTTGGCTTGCGTTACGTCACTGGATGGACATTATTCACGATGCTCATGTCCAAATCCTATCCGACAATACGACAGTAGTGGCGTATATACGGAATCAGGGAGGCACTCATTCAGTTCCGTTGTTCAATCTAACGGAAAGAATCCTTCTGTTTGCGTTGGAACATCACGTTCTTCTTTCGGTCCGTCACATACCGGGTCGTCTGAATGTGCTAGCAGACTCCCTTTCTCGAAAGGGTCGCTTGTTGCCGTCGGAGTGGACTCTCAACAAACAAGTATTCAATCAGATTTGCTACCAATGGGAACGGCCAATGATAGACTTATTTGCGACACATCTCAACAATCAGTTGCAGACGTATGTGTCTCCGTGTCCGGATCCAAGAGCATTTGCTGTAGACGCTCTATCGATCCCTTGGGACGGAATGATAGGATATGCGTATCCTCCAGCGCCGTTAATTCAACAAGTATTGCTAAAGATAAAACAATCTCAATGCAAGATTCTGTTGGTAGCATCTCTGTCGCCACAGAGACCGTGGATAAATCTACTCAGGTGTCTGTTGTGGGACCTACCGCGGAAGCTCCCTCCACGAGAGGATCTTCTTTGGCAGGGGAAATCGCGCCAACTGCATCACAACCCGCAAGGTCTCAACCTTCACGTTTTTCCGTTGTGCGGTCCTTCTTGCATGGCAAGCACTTTACAGGACGAGCAGTGGACGCGATTTCTAACTGTAGGAGGACCTCCTCTTCGCTAAACTATGCGGCTAAGTGGAAGGTTTTCCGTCGTTGGTGTAGGGATCATTCTGTTGATATATTTGATCCCTCTATACCAGACATTGCTAACTTTCTAGTATACTTGTTTGACGAAATCAAACTGCAACCGGTTACTATAAAGGGTTATAGATCTATGTTATCTGATACCTATGCACATCATGATAGTTTACAAATTGGATCTAATGTCTCTTTATCGAAATTGGTTAGAAACTTTTCGATAAATAGACCCAGAACTCTTAGATTAATTCCTAAGTGGAATTTAGCTTGGGTTCTCCTTAAATTGAAGGAAAAGCCATTTGAACCTCTTGGGACAGTAGATTTCAAATTCTTATCTTATAAGACAGCTTTTCTCTTAGCTTTCTCTTCTGCCAGAAGAGTCAGTGAGCTTCATGCACTATCGGTGGATGATTCTCATTATCGTAGTGTTGGGAACACTATCACCTTCACTACTAACGTCGGTTTTTTAGCTAAGAATCAGGCTCCTAATAAATATCCGGAACCTATTGTTATTAAGGCTCTTCCGTCTTCAGACGGGCGTAGGCCTTTACTCTGTCCTGTTAGAGCACTACGTATCTATAAACAGAGATCTCAGTTCATCAGAAAGGGACGGAAACGTTTCTTTCTGTCTTTGATGCCTAATAGAAAGGACATTTCAGTCCATTCTATTGCTAGATGGATTCAGTTAACTATCCGTACTGCGTATGAAGATTTATCTTCTTCTCAGCAGTCTGTGCTTAAGATTTCTGCTCATGAAGTAAGAGCTCTTTCTACTTCCTGGGCTTATGCTAATAGTGTTGCTATTACAGATTTAATGAAGGCTGCTTATTGGTCTCAGCCATCCACATTTACTAATTTTTATCTCAGAAATATTGAGTCCATTTCTGGAGACCTGCATTGTTTAGGTCCGTTATCTGTTGCTCAGAATGTCGTCCACTAAACAGTTGCAACTATAGTTATGCAGGCTTTCTGTTCCGGCAGTGACTCCGTCCGGCTGCCCTCTTCGCTCTGGGCTATTTGACCCAGGGCAAGGGGAAGGGGGGGGGCGGGTGTTCCCTTAGGTCACCTGCTTTATAGTGAAAAGCAAGGGAATGCCTCCTCCAAGACAGTATTTCTGAGTCGCTTCCGGGATGGTTTTAAAGTGTAATATTAATGTTTAATTTCATTCATGTCTTATTTTTAAAGTGTAGCTCGGTGTGAAGCATTTGTATATGTCAAGTGTCAAACGGGCTTTAATATACAATACTCGGACACTTTTAAATGATTATAAAGAGTCTCAATTCTCTGGACTACTTTATTTATTGGCTTGTTTTAATAATAATTAGTATAAAGGTTATACTGGATATTAATAGAGAACATGAATGTTATTGTGCTCAATTATTAAGGGTAGTGTATCTTTCTAATTTAAATATTAAATAAGAAAGATACATGTAAAGCCTAATACTCCTTTTCTCCTTAAGGGGTTATCTCTTTATTTTATAATTGAGCTTATTGGATTTTCCTCTATGTCCTAGGCCCTCCAGCCTGTTTACTATTCAGCTAAGTCTGGGTCATTGGTACAGTATAAAAATGTTAAAAAATTTATAGTAATTTATATATTTTTTATACTTACCAATGACCCAGACGGGGATGGCCCTCCCTGAGTTGGGAACTCTTGCCTCCCCGCTGAGTACATAGCGCTGACCAGGCACTGCCAGTAAGAATGATATTTGGCGCCAATTTCGGGACGACTGCGTCACTGCGCATGCGCAGTAGAGTCGTACTATGGAGGTCCTTTAGGACATGATTTCTTTTTGTTTTGGATGCAAATTTTGGGGACTGGGGGGCAAAATTTGTGTTTGGCCCTGGTTTTTGTGGAGTTAGCACCAGCTAAGTCTGGGTCATTGGTAAGTATAAAAAATATATAAATTACTATAAATTTTTTAACTTTTGATTGATACCGTGAAAGTGAAAATTTCTACTTCTTCACAGTGGGGGAGACGATTTCTATCTTTTGCAATTTCTTCAATAATCTATCGTTTAGCATATAATAAAATACACCCCCACAGTGGGGGATACGATTTCTATCTTACTGCAGTTTCTTTGATAATCTATCGTTTAGCATATAATAAAATACACCCCCACAGTGGGGGATACGATTTCTATCTTACTGCAGTTTCTTTGAAAATCTATCGTTTAGCATATAATAAAATACAGATTATCATGATAATGTGCATGTCCCGTGATTTGTATCAGATTCCAGCTGGTGTCCAGAATGGGATCTCAGTGAGCTGGCTTTGCTGGCAAGTTGTGATACCATTTTTGGACACCATCAAGAATCTTATGCAAATCACAGGACATGCACATTATCGTAATAAATCATTTATCTAACAATTCTGTCACATGAACAGATTAAATCTTAAATTATTTATACAGTTTTCAGGCATAATGTTGGGCAAGAAAAAGTAAAAAAAAAAACCCATTTTTTATGGAACTATATTGTTGTGCACTCTAACAATGAGTAATGCTGTCACCGCAATTTTCAAAGTTGTGTTGTCAAAGTATTCACTCTCAGTGTCACTTCCTATGATAATACACTTAAATGTATGAGTGTGTAATATTGAATTGTGCAGTTTCTATTTATTGTAGGAGGGGTGGGGGGTCATTGGCTATTAATCGTTCCGTCGCTAACTGTAAGGAATTTTGTTTTGTTTTGTAAGCGATCAGCTGAGTCGATCACTGAAATGTTCATAGAATGAATATGGTAGCCCATCATGTTTCCAGAAACGAGTCATCTGTATGATACAGAATCAGAATGAGTCGTCTATATAATACAGAATAGGAACACATTATGAGATGCGTACCGTTTCTCGTGGTTTTCAGGCCAAAATCTTTATGATTGTTAGATACAGATTTGTATCAGTCACAGTAACTTCTGCGAGCATATGCGATTATTTTAACTACCTGATAGATCAATAGACTAGGTGTTCAAGTGACGTCACCTGAATACCTGTACTCACTTTCCACACCTGGGCATTGTGTGAATTGGCGTGTAAGTAAGTTACCATTACCTCGCTGTCAGTATTCATGAATTTGAACAACCTGCCAATGCGCTGTAACACCTCGCTGCTTTGCAGCTCGGCGTCACATACCACACTTTGGCAGGTTGCAAAAATCATGAATACCTCCACCTCAGTAACTATTACATATCGCACCTTGCACTGATTGAAATCAAACTAAACATGTTACAGGTGTTGTGAAACCAAGTAATGAAAATAGGTCTTTAAAGGGCTTGCTGTGATACTTAATACGAACACCATCGAGGCTTGATACAAGTTTCTCGATCAACACATTGTGGTGATAACATTTATTTATTACTTTCCAAAGTGTGATTTACTGGGATTTGCAGGTTTGATTATAAACGATAACTTTACAAGTGAATTATGCAATCAACAATTGTGTCATGTA
Source organism: Pictodentalium vernedei (assembly GCA_031216915.1). Taxonomy (NCBI): domain Eukaryota; kingdom Metazoa; phylum Mollusca; class Scaphopoda; order Dentaliida; family Dentaliidae; genus Pictodentalium; species Pictodentalium vernedei. The sequence continues at coordinate 846,071,169 of CM062297.1, forward strand.
TCCATGCACGCAAAAGAAGGCGCTTTGCCTTGGGTGTAATGGGGACTTCATTGTATTTTTTTGCTTTTTTTTTTTTTTAACCCTTTACCTAACATGAAAAGCAGACGACACTTGCAAAAAAAATTCTTTAATAACTATTATTTTCATTTTTTGTCTCAAAAACATAGGTTATGACCCCTCATTGGAATGAGCTCGATGTGTTTGTTCCAATGAGGGGTCATAACCTATGTTTTAGAGACAAAAAATGAAAAAATAATGAAAATTAATTGGCGAGTTTTGAGAATAGCACTGGCCGCTTTTAGTCGTTACGCTAGGTAAAGGGTTAAATAATATAATTATACCCCCCGCAAACAAAATTTGGGGGGGTATATAGGAATCACCCTGTCCGTCCGTCTGACTGTCTGTCCGTCCGGGCAGATATATGAGGTTTAGGCTATTTGTTGGTAGAAATGGGGGTTAGGTGACTACCGCAATTTATGTGACTAGCCACATAGTTAAATGTCATTATTCTAGGGTGGGGTTCAGAGTTGGGGTGGGGTTAGGGTCAGTAAAGGGTAGGGTTAGGGTTTGCTACCACCCCAAAAATTTTTCACCAAAAAAGTTGTTTTAATACAATGGACATGCATTTTAGTTAAAATAGACTAGGAATATATTGAATTTTCATTAGTCTAGGGTGGGGTTTAGAATTGGGGTGGGGGAGGTAGGGTTAGTGTCAGTAAAGGGTAGGGTTAGGGTTTGCTACCACCCCAAAAATTTTCCCCAAAATCACTTGTTTTAATATAATGGACATGCATTTTATTGTAGTCCCATAAAAATAGCCACACAATTACCCATTTGTAAGAATGTCCGTCCGTCTGTCCATCCTTGTAAGCGCAACTCCTCCTAAACCGTTTGAAGAATTTTCATGAAACTTTACACAATGGAAGAACTCCATATGAAGATGTGCATGAAGCAATATAATTCTGTTCTGACATTTCCAAGGGGAGATAATCTAACTTATACATTTCTGGCGCGGGGCTATCACTTTGTGAGTTTGCTCACAGTACCTCTAGTTGTTGTTAATAATGAAAAGTAATAAACAGAGTGGACTGGACTGGTTACATGAAATAATTCAATTGAGGTGAGGGACTATATTGTATTCGCGCACTCGTGTTTGTACAATGTCCCTCACCTCTCAGGAATTATTTCATGTAACCAGTCCAGTGGGAGCACGGTGGCTCAGTGATAGACTGTTGGACTTCTATGCTAGAGGTCCCGAGTTCGATCCCCATCCGGGACGGTCCGCATTGTGTCCTTGGTCAAGGCACTTTATCCTGATTGCCTACATGGGGGCATGATGACGCCGTGTACTAAGGCGTACTGCATGTTGATGGTGCACATGTCTTCAACCACTATAAACCTGCTTGAGTGGTTCTTGAACAGAGTTGGACTGTTGAGGAGCTGACAGTTGCTCGTCGTTGCCCGGTGGTTCTCTCCGGGTACTCCAACTTCCTCCACCCATAAAACTGTCAGGCTCACGATTCGCCATTGTGCATAAGTATGTGACCTTAAATCCCAGTAACTAAATAAATAACCATCCAGTCCAGTCAAGCAATTACTCTCTATATATCAAACTGTTCAGCTTATGGAATTTAATATCCCCGTGGGAACCCCGGGAAGTAAGCAGCACTTGTTTACTGTGGTAAACCAGTTCCGCTTTACTAGTAAAATAGGACCCAGTCACCAATGCTTGGGGTGAAAGTCCTCTAAAATGGGCAACATGTTGATCAACGATTGATTAAACTTGCCTCCATCTCCATGTTGTGTCACGATTAGCCATGGTGCATAAATATGTGACGTTAACCACCAACAAAAAACAAACAAAAAAATGGAATTTAATAAATCAGAATCTAGAAAGTCTACAGTCAGGTAACAACATTAAGTATGACTTTCTGACTGTTAAAAGTGTCATTAACTGGTTGAGTGCTAGAAGCTACTATTATGGTTTTAAAAAAATGAGGATACCAGAGCAAAAGTTAACATTTTCCTTGCTCATGTTTCATTTTCAGTCAAATGCAAATAATATATATTTTGTTAATACAAATTTGTTTTATTACAAATCATTGGAGAGTGCCTGAGGGCACTCTCCAATAATTTGTAATAAAACAAATTTTGAGTAACAAATTCTGACCACCAAAAATAATCTAGCCCTCAACTAGTTAACCCTTTACCCAACGTAATGGCCAAAACCGGCCTTCGCTATTCTCAAAAATCGCCATTTAATTTTCAGTATATTTTCATTTTTTGTCTCAAAAACATAGGTTATGACCCCTCATTGGAACAAGCTTGTTTTTTAGCTTAACTTGACATAGTCAAGATAAGCTATTGCCATCACGCGTGCGGAAGTCTGTTAGTCTGTGAGTCTGTGAGTCTGTTAGTCTGTGAGTCTGTTAGTCTGTGAGTCTGTGAGTCTGTGAGTCTGTAAGTCTGAGTCTGTGAGTCTGTGACGTCTGTTCACATTTTCCTTTAGCACGGGCTACACCCCGCAGTTCTTGTCTTATCATCACGAAATTTCATATGCAGGTTTGGGGTCATGTCTAGATGAGAACGTCCCCTTTTGGTCGCAATTGGGCAACCGGTATGGCTGCCCGAGCCCAAAACCTGAAAACCATTAGCACAGCCTACAGGTCGTATTTATGAAGGGATTTCATTGTAACTTGGTAGGATGCCTCTGTATAATGCCTAGATGAGAACGTCCCCTTTTGGGCTTGATCTATCAACCGTGATGGCTGCCCAAGCCCGAAACCCAAAAACTTTTAGCACAGACTGCAGGTCATGTTTAATGTGGAGGGATTTCATTGTAACTTGGTAGGATGACTCCTTATGATGTCTAGAAGAGAATTTCCCCATTTGGGCATGATCTGCCAACCGTGACGACTGCCCGAGCCCAAAACCCGAAAACCTTTAGCACAGTCTACAGGTCATATTTATTGATGAATTACATTGTAACTTGATGGGTTGACTTCATACAATGTCTAGATGAGAAAGACCCCTTTTGAACTTGATTGGGCAACTGTGATGGTTACAGGGGCCCGAAGCCCGAAAACCTTTAGCACAGTCTACAGGTCATATTTATGAAGGGATTTCATTGTAACTTAGTAGGATGACTCCAAATAATGTCTAGATGAGAACGTCCCATTTTGATCGCGATCATGCAGCCTTAATGGGTGCCCGAGCCCAAAAACCTTTAGCATAGGCAAAAGGTCATATTTATGGAAGGATTTCATTGTAACCTGTTAGGTTGACTCCATATAATGCCTAGATGATGAAATCCCCTTTTGGTCGTGATTGGTCAGTTGTGATGGCTACAAGTGCCCGAAGCCCGAAAACCTTGAGCACAGTCCACAGGTCATATTTATGAAGGGATTTCATTGTAACTTCTTAGGATCACTCCAGATGGTGCCCAGATGAGATTGTCCCCTATGGCTGCGATCATTCAACCATGATGGCTGCCCGAGCCCAAAGCCCGAAAACCTTTAGCACAGTCGATAGGTCATATTTATGAAGGGATTTCATTGTAACTTCTTAGGATCACTCCAGATGATGCCCAGATGAGATTGTCCCCTATGGTTGCGATCATTCAACCATGATGGCTGCCCAAGCCCGAAGCCCGAAAACCATTAGCACAGTCTACAGGTCATATTTATTAAGGGATTTCATTGTAACTTGGTAGGTTAACTTCATATAATGTCTAGATGAGAACGTCCCCTTATGGACATGATTAGGCAACTGTGGCTGCCCAAGCCCAAAGCCCGAAAACCTTTAGCACAGTGTACAGGTCATATTTATGAGGGGATTTCAATATAACTTGTTAGGATGACTCCAAATAATGTCTAGATGAAAACGTCCCATTTTGATCGCGATCATTCAGCCTGTATGGGTGCCTGAGCCCAAAAACCTTTAGCATAGGTAAAAGGTCATATTTATTGAAGGATTTCATTGTAACCTATTAGGTTGACTCCATATAATGCCTAGATGATGACATCCCCTTTTTGTCGTGATTGGTCAGCTGTGATGGCTACAAGTGCCCGAAGCCCGAAAACCTTGAGCACAGTCTACAGGTCATATTTATGAAGGTATTTCATTATAACTTCGTAGGATCACTCCAGATGATGCCCAGATGAGATTGTCCCCTTTGGTTGTGATCATTCAACCATTATGGCTGCCTGAGCCCGAAGCCCGAAAACCCAAAGCACAGTCTACAGGTCATATTTATGAAGGGATTTCATTGTAACTTGGTAGGTTGACTTCCTATAATGTCTAGATGAGAACGTCCCCTTTTGCACATGATTGGGCAACTTTGACGGCTAAAGGTGTCTGAAACCCAAAAACCTTTAGCACAGTCTACAGGTCATATTTATGAAGGGATTCCATTGTAACTTGGTAGGATGACTCCAAATAATGTCTAGCTGAGAACGTCACATTTTGGTCATGATCATTCAGCCTTGATGGGTGCCCGAGCCCAAAAACCTTTAGCATAGGCAAAAGGTTATATTTATAGAAGGATTTCATTGTAACCTGTCAGGTTGACTCCATATAATGCCTAGATGATGACATCCCCTTTTGGTCGTGATTGGTCAACTGTGATGGCTACAAGTGCCCGAAGCCCGAAAACCTTGAGCACAGTCCACAGGTCATATTTATGAAGGGATTTCATTGTAACTTCTTAGGATCACTCCAGATGGTGCCCAGATGAGATTGTCCCCTATGGTTGCGATCATTCAACCATGATGGCTGCCCGAGCCCAAAGCCCGAAAACCTTTAGCACAGTCTATAGGTCATATTTATGAAGGGATTTCATTGTAACTTCTTAGGATCACTCCAGATGATGCCCAGATGAGATTGTCCCCTATGGTTGCGATCATTCAACCATGATGGCTGCCCAAGCCCGAAGCCCGAAAACCTTTAGCACAGTCTACAGGTCATATTTATTAAGGGATTTCATTGTAACTTGGTAGGTTAACTTCATATAATGTCTAGATGATGAAAACGTCCCCTTTTGGACATGATTAGGCAACTGTGGCGGCTAAAGGTGCCCAAAGCCCGAAAACCTTTAGCACAGTCTACAGGTCATATTTATGAGGGGATTTCAATATAACTTGTTTGGATGACTCCAAATAATGTCTAGATGAAAATGTCCCATTTTGATCGCGATCATTCAGCCTGTATGGGTGCCTGAGCCCAAAAACCTTTAGCATAGGTAAAAGGTCATATTTATTGAAGGATTTCATTGTAACCTATTAGGTTGACTCCATATAATGCCTAGATGATGACATCCCCTTTTTGTCGTGATTGGTCAGCTGTGATGGCTACAAGTGCCCGAAGCCCGAAAACCTTGAGCACAGTCTACAGGTCATATTTATGAAGGTATTTCATTATAACTTCGTAGGATCACTCCAGATGATGCCCAGATGAGATTGTCCTCTTTGGTTGTGATCATTCAACCATTATGGCTGCCCGCGCCCGAAGCCCGAAAACCTAAAGCACAGTCTACAGGTCATATTTATGAAGGGATTTCATTGTAACTTGGTAGGTTGACTTCCTATAATGTCTAGATGAGAACGTCCCCTTTTGCACATGATTGGGCAACTTTGACGGCTAAAGGTGTCTGAAACCCAAAAACCTTTAGCACAGTCTACAGGTCATATTTATGAAGGGATTCCATTGTAACTTGGTAGGATGACTCCAAATAATGTCTAGCTGAGAACGTCACATTTTGGTCATGATCATTCAGCCTTGATGGGTGCCCGAGCCCAAAAACCTTTAGCATAGGCAAAAGGTTATATTTATAGAAGGATTTCATTGTAACCTGTCAGGTTGACTCCATATAATGCCTAGATGATGACATCCCCTTTTGGTCGTGATTGGTCAACTGTGATGGCTACAAGTGCCCGAAGCCCGAAAACCTTGAGCACAGTCCACAGGTCATATTTATGAAGGGATTTCATTGTAACTTCTCAGGATCACTCCAGATGATGCCCAGATGAGATTGTCCCCTTTGGTTGCGACCATTCAACCATGATGGCTGCCCAAGCCCGAAGCCCGAAGCCCGAAAACCTTTAGCACAGTCTACAGGTCATATTTATGAAGGGATTCCATTGTAACTTGGTAGATTGACTTCATATAATGTCTTATGAGAATGTCCCATTTTGATCGCGATCATTCAGCCTTGATGGGTGCCTGAGCCCAAAAACCTTTAGCATAGGTAAAAGGTCATATTTATGGAAGGATTTCATTGTAACCTATTAGGTTGACTCCATATAATGCCTAGATGATGACATCCCCTTTTGGTCGTGATTGGTCAGCTGTGATGGATACAAGTGCCCGAAGCCCGAAAACCGTGAGCACAGTCTACAGGTCATATTTATGAAGGGATTTCATTGTAACTTTGTAGGATCACTCCAGATGATGCCCAGATGAGATTGTCCCCTTTGGTTGCGATCATTCAACCATTATGGCTGCCCGAGCCCGAAGCCCGAAAACCTTAAGCACAGTCTACAGGTCATATTTATGAAGGGATTTCATTGTAACCTGGTAGGTTGACTTCATATAATGTCTAGATGAGAACGTCCCCTTTTGGACACGATTGGGCAACTGTTACGGCTTCAGGTGCCCAAAGCCCGAAAACCTTTAGCACAGTCTACAGGTAATATTTATTAAGGGATTTCATTGTAACTTGGTAGGATGACTCCAAATAATGTCTAGATGAGAACGTCCCCTTTTGGTCGCGATCATTCAGCCTTGATGGCTGCCCGAACCCAAAACCCCAAAACCTTTAGCATAGTCTATTGGTCATATTTATGGAAGGACTTCATTGTTACCCGTAAGTTTGACTCCATATAATGCCTAGATGATGACATCCCCTTTTGGTCGTGATATTTATGAAGGGATTTCATTGTAACTTTGTAGGATCACTCCAGATGATGTCCAGATGAGAATGTCCCCTTTTGGTTGCGATCATTCAACCATGATGGCTGCCAGAGCCCAAAGCCCAAAAACCTTTAGCACAATCTACAGGTCATATTTATTAATGGATTTCATTGTAACTTGGTAGGTTGACTTCATATAATGTCTAGATGAGAACGTCCCATTTTGATGTATATATATATATATATATATATATATATATATATATATATATATATATATTTATGAAGGGATTCAATGTAACTTGATAGGATAAATCGTTTTGGAATAATTTCAGTGTAACTTGGTAACTTTGGTTGATATATGTTAACTGTGAGGGCCACATACATTAACTGTGAGGTCATATTAACCCACCCCTCAGCCCTTTAGTACAGTGTACACCTCATATTATTTTTATCATAAACATAGCATACAGGGAACAGAAATGAACATATTCCCAATTATCACAATTCTTGTCTTATTTCATAATCCTTTCATAAACATTGAACATTATCCTTTTCATCAAACACAACACACAAGTTAAGCTACAGTGTCATTGACACTTTCATTGCAAATGTCGTCTGCTTTTCATGTTAGCTAAAGGGTTAAACCCCAATTAAAAAAAAACAAGTACAACCTAGTTTTTAAATTTTTAGTTGTGGTATTTCATATATGCATGTCCAGATCTGACAGTATGAAAACCATTGTAATACTAATACTAAGTATTTATCTTACAACAAGAACGTATTTCCCCCATTACTAGTAAAATTTATTGGTGTTCAAGGTCACATTTTTCTGCGCAATGGCATGATCGAATACCAGTAAAAATGTGTGGATAAAATACAAATCTCTATTGAGTGTGGCAACCACATGAGCGATCACTCGATTCAGAAAGAGAACATTTTTACCTGCACTCAATTTATATAGAGTTATTACAGATGTCAAGGCCACCGTTTTGTGTAATGGTAATTAAATGATAAATGAATAAGCTGAAAGAAATATATTAGACAAGATCATTTTGTGCCATCATGATATTTTTATATAGGCCTACTATGCATTAAACATGAAATATAAAACAAAGAAACACACAGCTGAAATATTACTATAAATTTAAACGGTTATAGAACAGGTAGAACAGTGAAGGGGTATATCATGGGCAGTGCCAGAATACAATACCATGACGTCGTGATTTTCATGATTTTCATTCACCAAAAGTCAATTCATAGATGCTGAATGATTGTCAAAATAGACACCATTAAAAAGTGTACCCAATTCCTTCATTATGCTAACAAAAATTGCTAAAGGGTGGCATATTGTAAGATGAATTGTTTTTCCAAGATGGAAAGTCTCCACCTCACTTCTGGGTTTTATATTGAATTGTCCTTACAGACTCATCAATATATGCCCAGATATGAGATTTCAGCTTCAATACACCATCTCAGAAATCCTCATGGTGGTAATAACCTATGTATATTTTAATTTAATGACGCTTATATTTTAATTGTATTTTCATTACAGACTGGAACAGTATGTCTCTTGCTATTAGCTGCTGTCAACACTAATTGTATGCATATGTTAGTATATTGCAGTCGCAAGTTGTGTAATCGGTGAGCATTAAATATTCATGAACTATTTCTCTTTCAACTTTTGGTGTCAAGCCCTGATTATAGCATTAACTCTTTACCTGCCACTGGCAGATATTCCTGCCTTGGATAGCAAATCTCTTGGCAGTAGAATAAGTAAAATCTGAACATTTTTAATTAAATTTACTCCCTGTAAATTAAATCGGAGTTTTGACCAATGATTTTTCGAGTTAAATTTCTAAAAGATTTTCATCAAATCTAGTCATGGCTGCTTTCCAGCAGCCATGACTAGATTCAATGAAAATATTCAAAAAAATACTCAGTGGGTGAAGAGTTAACTGCTAATTAAAACGTCCTTTCCCAGTATCAGTGAAACTTAATAAATTGATATTTGCAAGGGGACCCCAGTTAGTAGACCTTTGCTTATTTTCTGTGGTAGATGAGTTTTGCTTTACAGGTGTTGTGGAACCAAGTAACCAATACCTGTTTAATTCATTTAAGAGATGCCTGTTAGAACTTCTGATCTCTGCACAATTGGCTTGCTGAACTGTGCTTTTCTCTTTGGTTACACATAGAAAACCAAGTAACCAATACATGTTCAATTCATTTAAGGGATACTGTGCATGTTAGAATTGTTGATCTCTATTCAACTGGCTTGCTGGACTGCGCTTTGGTTACACAGAGAAAAGTGTCTCACCTGCGACCAACTTTGGGGAGGGCAATTGAGACTGTGCTCAACAAAAAATCTCTCTCAGAAGTTTTCAAATTTTCTGTCATGTCGCAATCACTTATCACATTTTAAAGAATATACTTTACATTGCATTGATTTTAACTCTTTACCTGGGGAGTATTTTCAGAATATTTTTGAGCACATCTAGTCATGGCTGCTATGAAGCAGCCATGACTAGATTTGATGAAAAATTCATCTAATTTTGACAAAGATTCATTGTTGAAAAAATTCATTTAATTTGCAGGGGAAAATTTGTTTAAATGTGCCCATATTATACCAATTTCAGTGGCAAAAGACATCCTGCCCTGGGCAGGAATACCTGCCAACAGCATGCAATGAGTTAATCATGTCAGAGGGCAGTATTTCACAGTTGGATCTCTAAGAGACCTATTTTATCATACGGTCTCGCACAAAATTCTATCATTTCTTACAAGTAATCAACCTTGTTCAGTATTTCACAGTTGGATCTCTAAGAGACCTATTTTATCATACTTACCCGCACAAAATTCTATCATTTCTTTCAAGTAATCAACCTTTTTAATAAATTTTAAATTGTTTTTATTCTTTTAAACTAGACTCCCCCATTTCAGATCTTCAGGTTGATTTATAAAAATTTATTTATCTATTTAATTATTGGTGTTTAAGGTCACATATTTATCAGCAATGGCTAATCATGACCATGACAGTTTTACGGGTGGAGGAAGCCAGAGTACCCGGAGAGAACCACCGAGCAACGACGAGCAGCTGCCATCTCCCCAACATCATAACTCTGCACTGCAGCACATGCAGGGTTAGATTGGTTGAAGACATGGGCACCATCGACATGCAATACACCTTAGTACACGGCATCATTGTGCCCCCATGTGGACAATCGGGGTTAAGTGCCTTTTCCAAGCACACAACGCGGTAGTCTGAATCAATCACTCAGACGATTACCCATCCGAGGACTAACCAGGCTTGACGTTGCTTAACTTCGGTGATCTAATGAGAACCGGTTACCGTAACGCCACCTCGTCCCCGATTTATAAGAATTATACTGTACTAGCATCTTCTCTTGTTATTACTCAAACTTCTCATGTCTGAGACATTTTATTGTAATTATTTCCTAATTTTAATTAATCATTTTACTTCTTACATACAATGGCATGATTTATTTTCCGCCGTTTTCTCTCTACAATATAGCCATAGTCGCTGATGTGGCATTAAGCACCAATAAATAAAGAGGACACTCTGATGTCTCTGAAAAATGAATATTTTAGTTATTATTCACAAACACGAGTGTCAATACAGTGGAATCCTGTTAATTGAATAGCTACTTTGCCAATGAAAATTATTCAATTAACAGGAGTATTCAATTAACAGGGATTGTGTCACTTTCCTGTATTCCAGAGATAAACTTAGCATTTTTTCTAATATGTCTTGTTTGACAGAGCTCCGTGAGCTCTGTCAAACAAGATATAATAGATTAAATGCCTGTATTGGAGGAACTGAGGCCAAATAGGTCTATAACCAAAGGAACACTGGGGAGACTCAGGATAATGTTTTGACGTGTTACAAGATTTGTTATTCAATTAACAGGAGTTTACTCTATAACCTATATTTTTATACTGTACCAATGACCCAGACATAGCTGGTGCTAACTCTTAAAATATAGGGCCAAACACAAATTTTGCCCCCCAATCCCCAAAATTTGCATCTAAAACCAAAGAAAAACATGTCCTGAAAGGCCCTCCACACTTCGCCCCTACTGCGCATGCGCAGTGTCAAGGACGTTCCGAAATTGGCGCCATTATTCATTCTAAGTTTGGCCCTTCATCAGTTAACATCTGACTGATCTTTGTGCTTATAAATCTCAGTTTAAATGATGCCAGACACATAAATATTAGTGAAATGGTGATTCTAAGGAGGATAGAGAAGGAGGAGAGGAAAAAAATGTGTGACAGAATATTATCAGGGCTGTAACTTAAAATTTTTTAATGAAATTATGTTAAGTTACCTATTTTCGAGGCAGCAGCCATTTTGTTGTCATTCTGATTATTTAGTTACACTGTTTTTTAAGTGTTTTCCTCTCTCCCTGTCCTTTAAGTCCCCCCTTGCTATTCTCCCATGCTTTTGGCATAGTTTTTGTAATTATTATTACTAAATTTTCTTGGGAGTTTTAGCTGAATAACAGAATGAATTCTGTTCTTTTCCCCATGTTTACGTCTTCACCTACGGGTGGTTAGGCATTGTGTTCTGCATCTACCATCTGATGTTCTGCAGTTTCTTCCCTGGAAGTCTCTGTTTTGCATCAGATAGTGTATTTTTGGTAACTGATTTCGGGCCTGGGTGCCTGGAGTCTTATTTTAGTGTTTTTACACTCATTGTTTACATTTACAACAGCCCTCTGTGTGAGGGGGGGATTTCTGGAAAATAATATCTTGATGTTATTTTAATCATAACTAGATACATTATTATTGTTCGTAAGTGTTGAATAAATTGTTTAAAATATTTTTAAAATTTTTGTCCACACTTAGGCTTGGGATCCATTGGGGCTCAACGTTACTTTTCAGAAACTTGGGCTGTTCTGAAAAAATATTTTTTCAAAATATTTTGATTTCAATTATTTTTTCTATATTAATGGATCATATTATTATTATGTATTTTGATTGCCAGGGGTTAGTGCGAGTACCAGGACTTGTTTTCTTTTCACATTGAAAGGATATTGATCAATTGTATTAAGAGGAAGTCTTCCTCTGACTTTATAATCATTCTATATGTGGTCAGTGTACTCGCATTAACTCCTGTTCTGTATCGAATGATTTCGATGACAATATGGGAAGCGTATGTCACGGTATGTTATTGGGGATTTGGACACTCCGGTCCTTTCCCCGCAGGGTCACTCTACTTTATCAATTTCTATTTCAGACGATCAAGATTAGGGTGATGTATCTGTGATGTCTTCCAACAGTGTGCCTCCGTCGTCACAATTAACGAAGGGCTAGCGGAAAAGTGCTCATGTAAATACGCCAATTGCCTAAGAGGACCCTAGTAGGTTCGACGGCCTTTGACGTCCGCTAGCTCGCCCGGTGTAGCGTCCATTCACCGAATGGTTCGGCAGCCGGGTTCGTCCGTTGCGGTCTAGAAGGAATTTTGGGGTGATGCGAGCACTATAATTAACCTAATGCACACCCAGTGACGGCGGATCGGAGGGAGAATGGAGGAAGCCTTTTAGTCCGGTTCATAGCTCGTTCCGGTCCATCCGGACGGCAAGCGAGAGAGGCCCCTCTCTCGTTCAACAACATCTGGCCCCAGATGTTGTGGTACAAAATGTGTCGCAAGCGGAGCATACGTCCGTCGCTCGGGACGCTCCGTTGTATAGGCAGTCCGCAGAGACTGCTAAGGCTTCCTCTTCTCGTCAGCGCACACGACCGCACCTTGGCTGCGTGACCGCCGATATATTACCAGCTTCGCCGATCAAGGATTCTTCGGTGACCAGGTCACACCATCCGGTAGCCAGGGACACGAGGCCTGCAGACTCCGGACGTTCGCATAGGAAGTGTGCGGGAGTCAACGTTCACGGAGCTTCCGGCGGCAATGCATCGTAAGACCGCTACTGCACAGGCCTCGGGAACGGACGTGCTTTCCTTAATAGCACAGTTTATCGCAGCATCCCAGCATCAACTGAATCTGTCGCATATATTTTATCCGACGAGCGAGGGCGGGACGCTCCGCGGAAGCGGGTACGGACGTCCGAAAGTTTCATCCGGTCCGACGGGATACCGAAAGGGATTTGGAGGATTTCGAGCTTTCCCTTTCGGAACAACATATGCTGTTGTGTATGTCATCTGACTTGGTCTTCTACAGCTTCTTTCGTCGGACCAGAATGCTGCGATGCCGGATAAGAAATTGATAGCGTCGGTGGACTTAGAAATTTTTGGTTCGGTTCAGGGACATCGTCCCTCAGTTCCGACATTCCGACATTCGACTTTCGAATTATTGCACGACGCTATATATATTATTATTTTATGCTTGCTATAACCAAGCATTTCTGGTTTCTTGTTTGCAGAGTTAAGGAGATGTCTTTCATAAGTGTGCCTCTGTCGTCATAATTAATGAAGAGCTAGCGGCAATAAGTGCTCATGGAATATGTCTATCGCCTACGGAGTGACATTCGCTAGCTCACCCGGTGTAGCGTACATTCATCGAATGGTTCGGCTGCCGGGTTCGTCCGTTGCGGTCTAGGAAGGAGATTTGGGTGATGCGAGCACTTTAATTACTTTAGTACTCACCCAGTGACGGCAGATTGAGGACAGATTGGAGGAAGCCTGTTAGTCCGGTTCCTGGCTTGTCCAGGTCCGTCCGGGCTGTGAGCGAGAGAGGTCCCTCTCTCGTCCAACAACATAGGGGACCGCATGTTGTGGTTCAGATATTTTACATTCGGAGCATATGTCCGTCGGTCGGGACGCTCCGTTATATTGACAGTCCGAGAGACTGTCCTTAATGCTTCCTCATCCTCACAGCAGGGCACACGACCGTACATTGGCTACGTGACCTCGAGTATCCGATCAGTTTCGTCATTCAGTGATTCCACGGTGAATAGGTCGCGCCATCCGGTAGCCAAGGGACACGAGGCCTATACACTCCGTTCGCTCGCATATTGGTAGTATGCACGGGGTAACGATCATGGAGCTTCCAGCGGCAATGCATCGTAAGACCGCTTCTCCTCAGGCCTCAGTGACGGACGTGCTATCCGAGTTAGCACAGTTGTTTCGCAGCATCCCAGCAATTGACAGTTTCTCGGTCGAATCAGGAATTATCCGACGGCGCTGGGTCGGTGCGGTCCGCGGTTGCATCAGCTACGGACGACTGAACGCTTTATAGGGTCCGACAGGATGGCGAAAGGGATTCGAAAGATTTCGAGTTTTCCCTTTAGTAGTATCGGAAGCTGCCTTTCATATCTTCTGGCATTATCTTCCAGTGATTGTTATTTCGGACTTCATTGCTGCGATCTTGGATAAGAGACTTATAGCGTCATTGGACTCGGATTTTTCGATCGGTTCAGGGACATTGTCCCTGACTTACCGATGCAGTCCAATATTGTCATTACAACATGTGTTTTATTTTCGACGCTATATATATATATATATATACAAGCCTGCTACCAAGCATGATAGTTTAGTTTCTTGTCCGCGTTGCTCATTTCTGCCATTTTATCTTTTATACGAATAGTTTATTTTGGCAGAGCAGGGCATACCGAGAGTTCTTATGCGTCTAGACGGTGTGGTTAAAGACTGCATATATTCTTTTTCGCCGTTTATGTCTTTTCCAATTTCAATGTTGGAAACGACATGATGTGTAGTAGACTTAACTTAGACGCTTTATCATACGTAATCCGCCTTACTGAGGCGTTATCATTACGTCTTCAAGAAAAGATTTACGGGATATTATTCTCAATGTAATTTCTTTTGAGGGCAGTAGTTTGTTCACGTATAACTCCGCCCTTCAGTGGCTGATTGGAGTTGGTTAGACGTGACGCAGCCCTAGCTACATCCACACGCGTGGATAGTAAGGTTAAGAACTCTCTCAGAGTCGCTTCGTTCTCGGAGGAGCTTCTCTTCGACGGCAACTTTTCGGCAATCCATGATTTGCTCGATTTACACGTTCTCTTGTCTATCTAGTGTTACAAGAGATTCAGACTGGGGCAAACATTTGGTGGTTGACTCAGAGAGTGCCACCGCAGTTGCCGGACCCGAGTGTGGCTGTTATGACGGTTGCCAGTCAAACAGATTGGGATATAATACTGATCCCTACGGATTCGAAGTGCCAGGGTCTTTGGGTTCCGCAGTCTCTTAGCAATCAGTTTTCTTCCGCGGAATAATGTTTTTTAGGCTTGCTTTATGTCATTGCATGAACATTATTCAGAAACGCATGCCCAAATCCTGTCCTTTAATTCGACAGTAGTGGCGTATCTCCGGAACCAGGGAGGCACTCTTTCGTTTCCGTTATTCAATTTAATGGAAAGAATCCGTCTGTTGGTTATAGTACACCAAGTTCTGTTTTGGTCCGTCATATTCCGGGTAGTCTGATTGTTTTACCGGACTCCCGTTCTCTTACTGTCAGAATGGACTCTCAACAAACAAGTATTCAATCAGATTTGCTATCTATGGGAGCGCCCAATGATGATTTATTTACGACACAGTTTGCTAATCAATTGCAGACGTATGTGTTAGCTTGTCCAGATCTCTGAGATAATGTTGTTAACGCTCTATTGATCTATAGGACGGAATGATAGGATACGCGTATCCTCCGGCGCTGTTGTTTCAGCAGGTATTGCTAAGATAAACAACTACAATACATTTCTGTTGATAGCATCTCTATCTTCACAGAGATCATGGGTAATTTACTCTCTTGTCTACTGTGGGTCTTAACGTGAAATCTTCCTCTATGTGAGGATCTTTTTTCACTGGGTAAATCGTGTCATCTTTATCACAACACGCAAGGTCGCAACCTTCATGTATTCCGTTGTGTGGTCCGTATTGCATTGTATGCACTGTACTGGACGAGCTTTGGATGCGATTTCTTACTATAGGAGATCCTCTTCTTCGCTATTCTATGCGGCTAAAGTGGAGGCTCTTCCGTCGTGGTGTAGGGATCATTATGTTCATATTGTTGATCCCTCCATACTACTCATTGCAATTTTTTAGTATACTTGTTTCATAAGATCTACTGCAGCCTGTTATTATTTAGGTTATAGGTTTATGTTACCTCATACCTATGCACTCTACGATAGTTTACAATTGAGTCTTTTGTCTCTTTATCTAAGTCAGTTAGTAACTTGTTGATAAATAGACTTAGAATCTTTAGATTAAATTCCTATATGGATTTTAACTTCGGTTCTTATTTAGCTAAGTAATCATTTGAGCCTCTGGAAACAGTAGTTTTCAAATTCTGACCTTTTAGACAGTAATTCTGTTGGTTTCTCTTTTACAGTAGAGTCAGTGAGTTTCATGCACTATCGATGGATGATTTTCACTTTCGTAGTTTCGGAATCACTACTTCCGTTACTATTTAGGTTGGATTTTTGCATAAGAGTTAGGCTCCTATTATCCGGAACCTATTATTTTAAGGTCCTTCCGTCTTCGTATGGGCATAGGCCTTTACTCTTTCCGGGTACAGTTTATGTATATATAAACAGATATCTGTTTATTACTATGGGCGTAAGCTTCTTCTGTCTTTGATGCCTAGTAGAAGGACGTTACGCTCCATTTTATTGTTAATGGATTCTATTTACTATCGGTACTGCTTATGGTATATCATTGACTTAGCAGTTGTGCTTAAGATTTCGGCTCATGAAGTAAGAGCTCTTCTACTTCTTGGGCTTACATTAATAGTGTCGCTATTATAGATTTTTGAAGGCCGCTCATTGCGCTCAGCCATCCACATTCATGAATTTTATGTCAGAAATATCGAGTCCATTTCTGGAGGCCTCTATTGTTAGGTCTATTATCTACTGCTCAGAATGTCATTCACTTAACAGTTGCTACTATAGCTAGGTAGGCTGTCTGTTTCGGCAGTGTCTCCGTTCTGCTGCCCTCTTCGCTCTGGGCTATTTGACCCAGGGCAAGAAAAAGGGGGGGGGGAGGGTGTTCCCTTGGGTCACCTGTTTTACTATGAAAACAAGGGGATACCTCCTCCGGAGTTAGTTATTCTGAGCTGTTATTGGGATGGTTGTTTAGTGAGAAGTGTAGGTTTTTAAAATTCATTCAAGTCTTAGTTTTTAAAGTATAGCTTTTGAATATTGCATATGTCAACGGACATGATTATGCAATCCTCAGACACTTTTAGGAGTATAAGAGTCTCTATTCTATAGACTTACTTTATTTATTGGCTTACTTTAAAAATTATTAGTATAAGGATTATATTGGATATTAATAGAGTACATGGATGTATTAATTTTGGAAGGTGTTGTATCTTTCTAATTTATCATAAATAAGAAAGATACATGTAAGGCCTATTACTTCTTTTTCCCTACAGGGGATGACTCTATTTTATTTTATTGAGCGTATTCCATTTTGCTCTATGTCCTTGGCCCTCCAGCCTTTTTACTATTCAGCTATGTCTGGGTCATTGGTACAGTATAAAAATGTTAAAAAATTTATAGTCATTTATATATTTTTTACACTTACCAATGACCCAGACGGGGATGGCCCTCCCAGGAGTTGGGAACTCTTGCCTCCCCGCTGAGTACATAGCGCCTACCAGGCACTGGTTATTAGAATGATTAATGGCGCCAATTTCGGAATGTCCTTGACACTGCGCATGCGCAGTAGGGGCGAAGTGTGGAGGGCCTTTCAGGACATGTTTTTCTTTGGTTTTAGATGCAAATTTTGGGGATTGGGGGGCAAAATTTGTGTTTGGCCCTATATTTTAAGAGTTAGCACCAGCTATGTCTGGGTCATTTGTAAGTATAAAAAATATATAAATTACTATAAATTTTTTAACATTCAATTAACAGGTGAAATTTGTACTGGAGGTATGCTAAATGGTTTTGTGTTGGGAAATTATATTCAGTTAATAGGAATATACAATTAAGTAATATCCAATTAAGTGGTCTCCACTGTATTGGAAACTGTGTTAGAAGCTTTTATGCAAGGTAAAAATCAGTTTAACCTCTCACCATCTGTTTTTTTTCAATAGATAATGACGTGTTGCGTGAATGTATTCTCCACATGCAGTCTTTCACCTTGTACCTCTCTGAAATTCTTGTTTTACTTTCTTCATGAATAAATGATTCCACTCCTGTGTGTAAAGTCTCAGAAATGCAATTCATCATGTTTAAGTACTTTCTTGTAGGAAAGTGTCTGCTATTTTTAGCTCAACTTGACAAGGTCAAGTATGAACTATTGGGATGGGTTGCGATCCATCATCCCTACATCCATACATTCATCCGCCCACAATTCCTTTAACACACCATACAGGCTGTAACTCTCACTCGACCAGTTCCAAATTTCTTATGTGGCTTTGGGCAGTGTCTAGATGCTATCAAATTTTTCCGAATTTCATTGAAAAACATGGCCGCCAGTGGCTTTCTTAGATTTGGCATATAAATTGTCAACAATTCCATAGGCACACCCTGCAGGCCATATCTCTCTTCTGATCTTTTTCAAATTTCACATGTAGCTTTGGTATGATGTCTAGATGGGAGCTATCAAAGTTCTCAAAATTTTGTTGAAAAGCATGGCCACCAGCAGCCATCTTAGATTTGGCACATAAATTGTCAACAATTCCTTTGGCACACCCTACATGCTGCATTGCTCTCCCAATTAGTTCCAAATTTCATATGTGGCTTTGGAGCAATGTCTAGATGGGAGATATTGAATTTTTCTGCATTTTGTTAAAAAACATGGCCGCCAGTGGCCATCTTAGATTGGCATACAAATTCTCAACAATGCCATTGGCACACCCTACAGGCCGCATCTCTCACCCAATCTTCTTCAAATTTCATATGTAGCTTTGGTGTGATGTCTGGATGGGAGCTATCAAATTATTTTTTCATTATAGAACATGGCCGCCAGCAGCCATCTTAGATTTGGGACATGAATGGCAACAATTCTATTGACACAGAGCCTACAGGCCGCATCTCTTGCCCAGTCAGTTCCAAATTTCATACCTGGCTTCAGTGCAATGTCAAGATGGGATCTATTGAATATTCCCAAAATTTGTTGAAAAACATTGCCGCCAATGGCCATCTTAGATTTGGCACATAAATTGCCAACAATTTCATTTGTAGCTTTGGTGTGATGTCGAGATGGGAGCTATCAAATTTTTCTGAATTTCATTGAAAAACATGGCTGATAGCAGCCATCTTGGATTTGGGACTTAAATTGTCAACATTTCCATTAGCACACCCCACAGACCACATTTCTCACCCAGCCTTTTTCAAATTTCATATGTAGCTTGGGTTTCATATCTAGATGGGAACTATCAAATTTTTCTGAATTTTGTTGAAAAACATGGCTGCCAGTGGCCATCTTGGATTTAGCATATAAATTGTCAACTATTCCATTAGCACACCCAACAGGCCACATCTCTCACCCGATCGTTTTGCAAATTTCATATGCAGCTTTGGTGTGAAATCTACATGGGGGCTATCAAATTTTTTTTAATTGTGTTGAAAAACATGGTCGCCATCTGCCATCTTGGATTTGGCATATAAATTGACAATTGTCAACAATTCCTTTAGTATACCCTACAGGTCGCATCCCTTACCTGATCTTTTTCAGATTTGGTGTGATGTCTTTTCTGAAGAAACCTAATTGAATGACTTGACATTACTAGAGCTTTCTATTTAGTTCAGTCCATTTCTTGGACAAGTTGAGCTGCAGTGCCATTGACACATTCATTTAAAAAATCTTGTATTCTGCTTATCTCTGCTGTTGGGGTCTGCAAATCCCAAATTTCATCTCAAATCGAAGTTTGAACTGAATATTCAAAAAATTTTGAATTTTATCGAATTTTAAATCTTGAATATCACAACTGTATGACTGTGAATAATTATGCCTGTATTATGTCGGATGTAGTTTGCGAAGGAAAAAAATTTACTATGGAAATGAACACAATTTAAATAAGATGGCGATATTACAGTGGAGCCCACTTAATTGGATATCTCTTAATTGTATATCCCTGTTAATTGAATATAATTTTCAAACACAAAACCATTTACCATACCTTCAGTACAAATTTGATCTGTTAATTGCATATGGGTTGTAGAGTAAACTCCTGTTAATTGTATATAAATTTTTGTAATATGTCGAAAAAGATACCGTGACACGCACCAAATTCCCCTTATTTATCAACCTTTTTGGCCTCACTACATCCAATACAGGCATTTATTCTATTATATCTTGTTTAACAGAGCTCTATGAGCTCTGTCAAACAAGATATCATAGAATAAATGCTCAGTTTACCTCCAGAACACAGGAAACTGACCAAATCCCTGTTAATTGTATACTCCTGTTAATTGAATAATTTTCACTGGCAAAATGGATATCCAATTAAGAGGATTCTACTGTACAAGAGTCATGCCACAATTTCCAACTCCAAAATTAGAAGAGCGTAATTGTTGACACAATTATCACGTGTGATGTCATTCTTATTATGATGGTATCCTGCTCGTCATTCCTGGTAAATCATTTACCAGGAATGACAAGCAGGATACCATCATAAAAATGACATGCATACAACTATCAAATCATACCAATATGTGCATGGACTCCCGGAACCGCTACTCCAGATATTCCACAATGATTCTCATCCATCATTAGTTTGTCGGCACAGTGCATTAGAAGCTGCTGGTTGGAAAATTTGAAATGTCTCAATAAAACAGTTTATATTCCATGCTGCATGACAAAGAATTCAGGCATCACAAATTGTCATGCAAATTTTGAAACCTCTATATTTTTATACTGTACCAATGACCCAGACATAGCTGGTGCTAACTCTTAAAATATAGGGCCAAACACAAATTTTGCCCCCCAATCCCCAAAATTTGCATCTAAAACTAAAGAAAACATGTCCTGAAAGGCCCTCCACACTTCGCCCCCACTGCGCATGCGCAGTGTCAAGGACGTTCCGAAATTGGCGCCATTAATCATTCTAAGTTTGGCCCTTCATCAGTTAACATCTGACTGATCTTTGTGCTTATAAATCTCAGTTTAAATGATGCCAGACACATAAATATTAGTGAAATGGTGATTCTAAGGAGGATAGAGAAGGAGGAGAGGAAAAGAATGTGTGACAGAATATTATCAGGGCTGTAACTTAAAATTTTTTAATGAAATTATGTTAAGTTACCTATTTTCAAGGCAGCAGCCATTTTGTTGTCATTCTGATTATTTAGTTACACTGTTTTTTTAAGTGTTTTCCTCTCTCCCTGTCCTTTAAGTTCCCCCTTGCTATTCTCCCATGCTTTTGGCATAGTTTTTGTAATTATTATTACTAAATTTCTTGGGAGTTTTAGCTGAATAACAGAATGAATTCTGTTCTTTCCCCATGTTTACGTCTTCACCTACGGGTGGTTAGGCGTTGTGTTCTGCATCTACCATCTGATGTTCTGCAGTTTCTTCCCTGGAAGTCTCTGTTTTGCATCAGATAGTGTATTTTTGGTAACTGATTTCGGGCCTGGGTGCCTGGAGTCTTATTTTAGTGTTTTTACACTCATTGTTTACATTTACAACAGCCCTCTGTGTGAGGGGGGGATTTCTAAAAAATAATATCTTGATGTTATTTTAATCATAACTAGATACATTATTATTGTTCGTAAGTGTTGAATAAATTGTTTAAAATATTTTTAAAATTTTTGTCCACACTTAGGCTTGGGATCCATTGGGGCTCAACGTTACTTTTCAGAAACTTGGGCTGTTCTGAAAAAATATTTTTTCAAAATATTTTGATTTCAATTATTTTTTCTATATTAATGGATCATATTATTATTATGTATTTTGATTGCCAGGGGTTAGTGCGAGTACCAGGACTTGTTTTCTTTTCACATTGAAAGGATATTGATCAATTGTTTTAAGAGGAAGTCTTCCTCTGACTTTATTATCATTCTATATGTGGTCAGTGTACTCGCATTAACTCCTGTTGTGTATCGTATGATTTCGATGACAATATGGGAAGCGTACGTCACGGTATGTTGTTGGGGATTTGGACACTCCGGTCCTTTCCCCGCAGGGTCACTCTACTTTATCAATTTCTATTTCAGACGATCAAGATTAGGGTGATGTATCTGTGATGTCTTCCAACAGTGTGCCTCCGTCGTCACAATTAATGAAGGGCTAGCGGAAAAGTGCTCATGTAAATACGCCAATTGCCTAAGAGGACCCTAGTAGGTTCGACGGCCTTTGACGTCCGCTAGCTCGCCCGGTGTAGCGTCCATTCACCGAATGGTTCGGCAGCCGGGTTCGTCCGTTGCGGTCTAGAAGGAATTTTGGGGTGATGCGAGCACTATAAATTAACCTAATGCACACCCAGTGACGGCGGATCGGAGGGAGAACGCAGGAAGCCTTTTAGTCCGGTTCATAGCTCATTCCGGTCCATCCGGACGGCAAGCAAGAGAGGCCCCTCTCTCGTTCAACAACATCTGGCCCCAGATGTTGTGGTACAAAATGTGTCGCAAGCGGAGCATACGTCCGTCGCTCGGGACGCTCCGTTGTATAGGCAGTCCGCTGAGACTGCTATGGCTTCCTCTTCTCGTCAGCGCACACGACCGCACCTTGGCTGCGTGACCGCCGATATATTACCAGCTTCGCCGATCAAGGATTCTTCGGCGACCAGGTCACACCATCCGGTAGCCAGGGACACGAGGCCTGCAGACTCCGGACGTTCGCATAGGAAGTGTGCGGGAGTCAACGTACACGGAGCTTCTGGCGGCAATGCATCATAAGACCGCTACTGCACAGGCCTCGGGAACGGACGTGCTTTCCTTAATAGCACAGTTTATCGCAGCATCCCAGCATCAACTGAATCTGTCGCATATATTTTATCCGACGATGCTGGGTCGGGATGCTCTGCGGAAGCGGGTACGGACGTCCGAAAGTTTCATCCGGTCCGACGGGATACCGAAAGGGATTCGGAGGATTTCGAGCTTTCCCTTTCGGAACAACATATGCTGTTGTGTATGTCATCTGACTTGGTCTTCTACAGCTTCTTTCGTCGGACCAGAATGCTGCGATGCCGGATAAGAAACTGATAGCGTCGGTGGACTTAGAAATTTTTGGTTCGGTTCAGGGACATCGTCCCTCAGTTCCGACATAGTCCGATAATGTCACACAAACTTTCGAATTATTGAACGACGCTATATATATTATTATTTTATGCTTGCTAACCAAGCATTTCTGGTTTCTTGTTCGAAGAGTTATGGAGATGTCTTTCAAAAGTGTGCCTCTGTCGTCATAGTTAATGAAGAGTTAGCGGCAATAAGTGCTCATGGAATATGTCTATTGCCTACGGAGTGACATTCGCTAGCTCACCCGGTGTAGCGTACATTCATCGAATGGTTCGGCTGCCGGGTTCGTCCGTTGCGGTCTAGGAAGGAGATTTGGGTGATGCGAGCACTTTAATTACTTTAGTACTCACCCAGTGACGGCAGATTGAGGACAGATCGGAGGAAGCCTGTTAGTCCGGTTCCTGGCTTGTCCAGGTCCGTCCGGGCTGTGAGCGAGAGAGGTCCCTCTCTCGCCCAACAACATAGGGGACCGCATGTTGTGGTTCAGATATTTTACATTCGGAGCATATGTCCGTTGGTCGGGACGCTCCGTTATATTGACAGTCCGAGAGACTGTCTTTAATGCTTCCTCATCCTCACAGCAGGGCACACGACCGCACATTGGCTACGTGACCTCGAGTATCCGATCAGTTTCGGCATTCAGTGATTCCACGGCGAATAGGTCGCGCCATCCGGTAGCCAAGGGACACGAGGCCTATACACTCCGTTCGCTCGCATATTGGTAGTATGCACGGGGTAACGATCACGGAGCTTCCAGCGGCAATGCATCGTAAGACCGCTTCTCCTCAGGCCTCAGTGACGGACGTGCTATCCGAGTTAGCACAGTTGTTTCGCAGCATCCCAGCAATTGATAGTTTCTCGGTCGAATCAGGAATTATCCGACGGCGCTGGGTCGGTGCGGTCCGCGGTTACATCAGGTACGGACGACCGAACGCTTTATAGGGTCCGACAGGATGGCGAAAGGGATTCGAAAGATTTCGAGTTTTCCCTTTAGTAGTATCGGAAGATGCCTTTCATATCTTCTGGCATTATCTTCCAGTGATTATTATTTCGGACTTCATTGCTGCGATCTTGGATAAGAGACTTATAGCGTCATTGGACTCGGATTTTTCGATCGGTTCAGGGACATTGTCCCTGACTTACCGACGCAGTCCAATATTGTCATTACAACATGTGTTTTATTTTTCGACGCTATATATATATATATACAAGCCTGCTACTAAGCATGATAGTTTAGTTTCTTGTCCGCGTTGCTCATTTCTGCCATTTTATCATTTATACAAATAGTTTATTTTGGCAGAGCAGGGCATACCGAGAGTTCATATGCGTCTAGACGGTGTGATTAAAGACTGCATATATTCTTTTTCGCCGTTTATGTCTTTTCCAATTTCAATGTTGGGAACGACATTATGTATAGTAGACTTAACTTAGACGCTTTATTATACGTAATCCGCCTTACTGAGGCGTTATCATTACGTCTTCAAGAAAAGATTTATGGGATATTATTCTCAATGTAATTTCTTTTGAGGGCAGTAGTTTGTTCACGTATAACTCCGCCCTTCAGTGGCTGATTGGAGTTAGTTAGACGTGACGCAGCCCTAGCTACATCCACACGCGTGGATAGTAAGGTTAAGAACTCTCTCAGAGTCGCTTCGTTCTCGGAGGAGCTTCTCTTCGATGGCAACTTTTCGGCAATCCATGAATTGCTCGATTTACACGTTCTCTTGTCTATCTAGTGTTACAAGAGATTCATACTGGGGCAAACATTCGGTGGTTGACTCAGAGAGTGCCGCCGCAGTTGCCGGACCCGAGTGTGGCTGTTATGACGGTTTCCAGTCAAACAGATTGGGATATAATACTGATCCCTTCGGATTCGAAGTGCCAGGGTCTTTGGGTTCCGCAGTCTTTTAGCAATCAGTTTTCTTCCGCGGAATAATGTTTTTTAGGCTTGCTTTATGTCATTGCATGAACATTATTCAGAAACGCATGCCCAAATTCCTGTCCTTTAATTCGACAGTAGTGGCGTATCTCCGGAACCAGGGAGGCACTCTTTCGTTTCCGTTATTCAATTTAATGGAAAGAATCCGTCTGTTGGTTATAGTACACCAAGTTCAGTTTTGGTCCGTCATATTCCGGGTCGTCTGATTGTTTTATCGGACTCCCGTTCTCTTACGGGTCGCTTGTTGCTGTCAGAATGGACTCTCAACAAACAAGTATTCAATCAGTTTTGCTATCTATGGGAGCGCCCAATGATGATTTATTTATGACACAGCTTGCTAATCAATTGCAGACGTATGTGTTGGCTTGTCCAGATCTCTGAGCTAATATTGTTAACGCTCTATTGATCTATAGGACGGAATGATAGGATACGCGTATCCTCCGGCGCTGTTGTTTTAGCAGGTATTGCTAAGATAAACAACCACAATACTTTTCTGTTGATAGCATCTCTATCTTCACAGAGATCATGAATAATTTACTCTCTTGTCTACTGTGGGTCTTAACGTGAAATCTTCCTCTATGTGAGGATCTTTTTCACTGGGTAAATCGTGTCATCTTTATCACAACAAGCAAGGTCGCAACCTTCATGTATTCCGTTGTGTGGTCCGTATTGCATTGTAAGCACTGTACTGGACGAGCTTTGGACGCGATTTCTTACTATAGGAGATCCTCTTCTTCGCTATTCTATGCGGCTAAAGTGGAGGCTCTTCCGTCGTGGTGTAGGGATCATTATGTTCATATTGTTGATCCCTCCATACTACTCATTGCTATTTTTTAGTATACTTGTTTCACAAGATCTACTGCAGCCTGTTATTATTTAGGTTATAGGTTTATGTTACCTCATACCTATGCACTCTACGATAGTTTACAATTGAGTCTTTTGTCTCTTTATCTAAGTCAGTTAGTAACTTTTTGATAAATAGACTTAGAATCTTTAAATTAAATTCCTATACGGATTTTAACTTCGGTTCTTATTTAGCTAAGTAATAATTTGAGCCTCTGGAAACAGTAGTTTTCAAATTCTGACCTTTTAGACAGTAATTCTGTTGGTTTCTCTTTTACTGTAGAGTCAGTGAGTTTCATGCACTATCGATGGATGATTTTCACTTTCATAGTTTCGGAATCAATACTTCCGTTACTATTTAGGTTGGATTGTTGCATAAGAGTTAGGCTCCTATTATCCGGAACCTATTATTTTAAGGTCCTTCCGTCTTCGTATGGGCATAGGCCTTTACTCTTTCCGGGTACAGTTTATATATTTATAAACAGATATCTGTTTATTACTATGAGCGTAAGCTTCTTCTGTCTTTGATGTCTAGTAGAAGGACGTTACGCTCCATTTTATTGTTAATGGATTCTATTAACTATCGGTACTGCTTATGGTATATCATTGACTTAGCAGTTGTGCTTAAGATTTCGGCTCATGAAGTAAGAGTTCTTCTACTTCTTGGGCTTACATTAATAGTGTCGCTATTATAGATTTTTGAAGGCCGCTCATTGCGCTCAGCCATCCACATTCATGAATTTTATCTCAGAAATATCGAGTCCATTTCTGGAGGCCTCTATTGTTAGGTCTATTATCTACTGCTCAGAATGTCATTACTTAACAGTTGCTACTATAGCTAGGTAGGCTGTCTGTTTTGGCAGTGTCTCCGTTCGGCTGCCCTCTTCGCTCTGGGCTATTTGACCCAGGGCAAGAAAAAGGGGGGGGGGGGGGGGGAGGGTGTTCCCTTGGGTCACCTGTTTTACTATGAAAACAAGGGGATACCTCCTCCGGAGTTAGTAATTCTGAGCTGTTATTGGGATGGTTGTTTAGTGAGAAGTTTAGGTTTTTAAAATTCATTCAAGTCTTAGTTTTTAAAGTATAGCTTTTGAATATTGCATATGTCAACGGACATGATTATGCAATCCTCAGACACTTTTAGGAGTATAGAGTCTCTATTCTCTAGACTTACTTTATTTATTGGCTTACTTTAAAAATTATTAGTATAAGGATTATATTGGATATTAATAGAGTACATGGATGTATGAAGCTCAATTTTGGAAGGGGTTGTATCTTTCTAATTTATCATAAATAAGAAAGATACATGTAAGGCCTATTACTTCTTTTTCCCTACAGGGGATGACTCTATTTTATTTTATTGAGCGTATTCCATTTTGCTGTATGTCCTTGGCCCTCCAGCCTTTTTACTATTCAGCTATGTCTGGGTCATTGGTACAGTATAAAAATGTTAAAAAATTTATAGTAATTTATATATTTTTTATACTTACCAATGACCCAGACGGGGATGGCCCTCCCAGGAGTTGGGAACTCTTGCCTCCCCACTGAGTACATAGCGCTTACCAGGCACTGGTTATTAGAATGATTAATGGCGCCAATTTCGGAACGTCCTTGACACTGCGCATGCGCAGTAGGGGCGAAGTGTGGAGGGCCTTTCAGGACATGTTTTCTTTAGTTTTAGATGCAAATTTTGGGGATTGGGGGGCAAAATTTGTGTTTGGCCCTATATTTTAAGAGTTAGCACCAGCTATGTCTGGGTCATTGGTAAGTATAAAAAATATATAAATTACTATAAATTTTTTAACTTTCCATGCAAGTTCCAGGTAGTTTTGTATCCCAAGAAATGATTAAAACCGAAACTCTGCTACATTTCAAACGACAACAAAAACATGAATCATGAGATCTGTAAATGATAAACGTAAATACGCTTTCCTGACTGAAGGATTGCACAATGGTTAGAAATGTCAGCCCTGTCGTTTGATCGTTGTTTCAATTGTCAATCTACTATCTACTACACGATTTGAAATTTTGAATGTAAAAAAAAATGAATTGGGCCACACAAAGTAGATCTGTTTCTCAGGCCATTATTTGTAAAATTTCATGCCGGCGAGCAGGTTTTTATTTTATTTGTTATTTCTGTAATTATTTCCTTGCCACCAAAAGTTCAGGTCCTTGGTATGTTTTAGGGATCATAATCTACTGAGAAGCATGGGTGGTGGTGTATTTCATCCCTTGAGAGCAAGAAGGCTTTGCAATGCTAAAGCATTGCAAAGCCTTCTTGCACTCAAGGGAAAAATTTATCAATTTTTTTTAACTTGGGTAAAATATCAGACATAAATCATTTAATTTTATTTTTACCTGTGTCGCCAGCGGCAGAGCAGGTCTAGTAACCGCTCAACACCGTCCGTCAGTCCGTCCGTCCGTCCGTCCAAAACACTTCTTCTGTCAAAGTTTTCTTGGCTTCTATGAAAGGGAATGATTTTATATTTGGTCTGCTGCTTCTTAATGATGAGTTGTACCGTGTATCTAGTTTTCAGATCTACCATGCAGCCACTTCCGGTTTGCCAATACTTTGAAGTCTGTTCATCTCTGTAATCAATTGCATGCAGCGTCGCAGGTCCAGGCCCGGTATTGGTCTTGGCTTGTTTTTAAGTTTGCATTCGTTATAAAAAGAGAGCATGCCGCAGCCAAAAGGACCATGCGGGAGGGCCTGAGAAACAGATTTTTAATTTTTTTAGGCCTTGACTTCACAGTGATTTCAAATCAAATCAAATACTCATTGCTTTTCAGGACCCTGTGCTGCTGCTCTTCAAAAAGGTTATGTTATATTCAGAAATCTGATAAAATTCTTGTTTATTGTTTACTTCTGATACAGTTAAAACTAGAAGTCCTGTCATGAAATGCTCACAAATAGCACGTTGATCTACGCATTAATCTACGCGTTAGGACCATAGTAAGGCTATCAAATTCTGTACATATGGCCTGTGCACAGGCAGTGTTTCAGCCAGTGGACCTCCAGGTGACCAGGAGAACCTGACGTGCTTTGGATGCCATTTCATATGGCAATTCCTATGCGCAATTAAGCCTAGATAAGCACACAGTTCATTACAGGACTTCTAGTTTTAACTGTATGTCTGTATGTACACCATACTCTCTGACTTACTTCTTGACTCTGCTTTCTCCAATATACCATGTACAGTTAAAACTAGAACTCCTGTCATGAATTGCCTACATATAGCACACAACTCTGCACATTGTTTTGCATGCTATGATGGGAGTAAGACTGTAAAATTTTGTACATAGTCCCTAGACCCTATGCACAAGTATGTTTCAGCCAGTGGACATAGTTTGTGACAGAACTTCTAGTATTTTTCCACTATACCAATGGCCCAGACTAGCTAGTGCAACCCAATTTATTTCCAGGGCCAAACACAAATTTTGAATCCCCAAACCCCCAAAATTTGCAAAAAAACTCCAAAAAAGAGAAGACCAGCTATCGCCATCTTGTCATTCTGTTGTTTGGCCCATGTCAGATCAAAACGTATCCTGACTTCTGTGCTATAAAATCCTAAAGTATAACAAAGCCAGACAAGATTATGGAGTGGAATGGTGGGAAATTTGAGGCAGAAACTAGTTGAATAATGACATTGAGTTTTTGAACGTTCAGGGCTATAACTTTAGAGAAATTAAAATATATTTCTTGTTCTTCCCGTTTTCGGGATATGCACCTGATTAGTTCATTCTTTGTTATTAATTATTATGTGTTTGTTCAATGTTCATCCTTCTCCTCTTGAATCCCTTCATTAGATTTTTAAGAACAATTTGCTGTTTCTAGAATTTTTGTTATGAATTAAAAATTCTTCTTCTTAAAAATCTTAAGTAAAATTACGGAATGTGGATTTTGCGTACCCCCTTTGTCGCGTACCGGTTATTCTCGACATAGTCGGACGTGTCTATTTTGTCATTACCCTTCTCTATGGGGAATCTTCTGTGGAAATTTTTGTGTTGTTAAGGGTATTCTTTGGATACCGGTGTCTGACCTGGGCCTTTGTTGTGCCTGTGTTGGACTTGGGTTACGGGCTCCTATTCAGATTTAAATTCGTCTCTCTTGGGGAATTATTCTCTACATCAGTTAATATTCTTGGATGTTGTTTACTTATTGACGGTTGCGCCTTTTAATTGTGAGTTTATCCGCTTTTCGGCTTCATTAGAGCTCAAGGGCTGTGGGTCCTTTGGGTGTTAGTTTGGGCCTCAAATTTTTGCCTCGGGCGTGTGTATATTATGAAGTCCTCATGTTCGAAATGTAAGAGGAAGAAGTCCTCTCTTGATTCTCATACAACATGTTTGTCTTGCACTCGTTGCTCTAAAGATGTTACCTGTGCAACTTGCTATTCTTGGGATTCCAAGCGCTGGAATTCCCTCTCTACTTATGTGTGTGTGGGCGAAGCACTGATTTCGGTGCTTTCGCCTAAGGTTGTTAATCATAATTTTGTTTCCATTTCAGAGGAACAAGAACATGGTATTGGTCATGGTCTAATATCAAGTTCTGTGCTGCCGTCGTCTTCAGATACAGAGCGTGTTGACTTACGAGGTATCGCAGAATACCCGG
Source organism: Pictodentalium vernedei (assembly GCA_031216915.1). Taxonomy (NCBI): domain Eukaryota; kingdom Metazoa; phylum Mollusca; class Scaphopoda; order Dentaliida; family Dentaliidae; genus Pictodentalium; species Pictodentalium vernedei. The sequence continues at coordinate 846,101,583 of CM062297.1, forward strand.
TACCTCGGGCAAGCAGACGGTCAACTAGCTCGACCGGTGTAACAGAGCCTTTCATTAGTGCTTCTGTACTGGGAAAATCCGTAGCGGTCCAGGATAAGGAGGACGGAAGACAGTCCTCTGTACAGACGATGGTACATAAGGGGAAGAGACCGGTCAAGTTGAAAGGTGTATCAGTAGCGAAGCATTCTTCTGTTTTGGTGTCAAAACAGAATGATTCGACTTTAATTGCCAGTCCCACTGGTAGTCCGGTAGATAATGCTTCAGAGCCAGTGTGTTCTGGTGTACCTTTCTCTGCCAGTACGGCTGGTAGTAGTCTTGACGTAAGAGCCTCTTCTTCGTCTGCTTCCAGGACTCAGCACAGTAGACCACATGCTAGCCGGCAGGAACCTGAGGTGGAGAGTCAGGGCCAGGATCTGGCTCTTTCTAATGCTTGCGTTTCGAGGCAGACATCTTTTTCTAAAAGACGGACACAGGGCTCTGTGTCAGATCACCTCCTGGAGCCAAAACGGCATAGAACAAGAGTGGACATAGCCTTGAATACGGAATTGCTAGAGCAAATTGCCCAGCTATTTGCAGACTCCCAGCAGCATAAAGTGCGGCTGTCATCGATCTCCGTTTCAGATGATTCGGACGGTGCTGGATCGGCAGAAAGGAGGGTTTCCACAAATAATGAGTATGCCAATAGTAGACCAGACCAGGAACCTCTAGATGGTAGTGTTGGGGGGCTTGATGAAGACGAGACCGACACTACATCTTTGGCTGAGCAACATATGGAAACTATGCGGTTCCTACAGGATTTTTTGCTTGAATTAATTCCGTCTGGTCAGAGTTCTGCGCCTTCCAGAGCCAGGCCTCTGTCTTTGGACAGGGAGGTTATCAAGTCAAAGGAAAGTATCCTTCTGTATCCGTCGCAGTCAGTCCAAGCGTTAAGACGCTTTCGATTGCATTGACGATGCTTTTGCAGGTTTGGCTCAGGCTAGAAAAAGTTCTTTCCTTTCGGAAAGAAAGCTTGACCTACAGTTCAGAGGCAATACCTTCTTAAATACGGTAGGTGAGAAAAAAGATTTCGAGAGCTCCTTTGCGATTGGATGATGGTGTAAGGGACTTACGTATGCCTCTTCAGTCATCGTGTAGCATTAGCTCATTTGTTCTAGATACGTGCATTGAATCTAGCAGAAGTATTTTGGACGCTATGTTGTACACAGACCACATTTGTAGGGCATTGGCCGGCAATCTGGAATCTGAGAGCCTGCAGGAGTTGTTATCTCCTTTGAGAATGCTCTCCCGCGCTATCATCTTTACAACATACCACTCTGCTCTTTCAGTAGCGAATTTAGAGTTGGTAAGGCACTATACTGCCCTAAAATCTATGTCATTTTTCGATGACAGTGTTAAGAGCTCTCTAAGGGCCGCTCCAGTTCCAGGCTCTTCACTATTTAATGGCCAGTTAAAGGCAGTATTAGAAGATGCCTCTAAGAAAGCCACAAGTCAGCTTCTGTTGCGCTCAGCTTCGCAACCTCAGCCTTCCACAAGTGGTGCTCCATGGAGAGGTAGATTTTTCTCCAAGAGAGGCTCAGCCTGTGGTGCTTCTAGAGCTAATCGTTGTTGTGATAGCTCGAAGCAAGGGAGCGACTTTAAAAAGGGGATAACACTGTCGGTTAATAACGAAATGCGTAACCCCACACCAACGTCACAGAGGGTTACAAGGGCTTCACAAGGTTTCTCCTCATATAAGCCTTGTAAGTCCTACAATTGAAGAGTTCGACCTCTACTATTCTCCGGTTGGCGGAAAGCTTTCAAAATTCGCAAGCAACTGGAAAAATATAACACAGGATCTTTGGGTTCGAGACGTTGTAAAAAGTGGTCTACGTCTTTCGTTCCGGAGAAAACCTCCATTGACGCAGATTCCGCATTTTATGAGCCTTCCACAAAATGTATCAAAGAGAGAAGCTTTGATTTCAGCGATAGACTCTCTTCTTCAAAAAGAGGCAGTAGAGGTCGTAGAGAACCCCAATTCAAAGGGATTCTTCAGTCATTTTTTTCTTGTTCCAAAGCCAGACAGCTTGTTCTGGCTGGTCATAGATCTCAGTTGGATAAACAAGCTAATAATTGCTCCAAAATTTTATATGGAAACAATTTGGTCGCTGAGAAACAACATCCGAGTGAACGATTACGCATCAAGCATAGACTTAAAGGACGCGTATTTTCACATCTTGATTCATCCGGCGTTTCGGAAATACCTCCGTTTCGCAGTTCAAGGAAGAATATACCAGTTCAGAGCAATGTGTTTTGGCCTGAACCTTGCTCTGTGGGCGTTCACCCGGGTGATGAATACGGTGATGAGCCACTTCAAGGCGCACTCGGCTTCGATGACGTCGGCATATCTGGACGACATTCTTCAAAGATTCGGAAATTTTCGTGCTCTTCAAAGCGATGTCCAGAGTGTGCTATCACTGCTGCGGCACCTAGATTTTATAATCAATGTCAACAAGTCGGATTTAATGCCGTTGTTTGTTCACCTGGAGATGAGTTTCGATACTCTCAACAATCGGGCCTGTTTGCCCGTAGCAAGAGCAAAATTAGTTTCTCTTTACGCCAAATACTGCATAAACACGCAAAACATTACTGCAAGAGAGTTTATGCGGCTGTTAGGACTTTGCGTCGGTGCCGCGGAATTGATTCCGCTAGGACGTTTGCACACCCGTCCTCTTCAAATTTATCTTATTCAAAATTGAAGCGTAAAGCATCAGTCGTTGGACAGTCCGATTGCTTTAACACAGTCAGTAAAGCATCATCTTCAAATTTGGGTGGATATCCAGTGGTTATCCCAGGGAATACCGCTTCAGATCCAGGATCCATCGTTCTTAATTATGACGGATGCCAGTCAGGAAGGTTGGGGTGCCTCTCTGATTCCAGGCGATCAGGTGTGTCACGGTTTATGGGAGAGTCAGTTTCTAGTGTCCCATATAAACTGCAAAGAAATGAGGGCAATTTGGTTAGCTCTAAATCATTGGCTCAGTCGAGTAATAAACTCAAATGTTCAAATTCTATTGGACAATTCAACAGTAGTAGCCTATATTCGGAATCAGGGAGGTACTCATTCCGCCCAATTGTTGAATCTTTCCGAAAAGATTCTTCTTTTCTCTCAGGAGAATCAGATTCTGATATCGATTCGAAGCGAAGTGGAAGATTTTTGTTTGTTGGTGTGAAACACAATCGATTGATTTTTATACCCCACGCAACAAAGTTGCGGGGGTATAATGTTTTTGACTGGTCCGTCCGTCGGTCCATCAGTCTGTCAGTCCGTCAGTCTGTCAGTCCGTCAGTCAGTCCTACTTGTTTTCTGGACTTTTTTTCTACACACTTCCAGATATTGAGCTGATTTTTGGTATGTGAGTCTAACATGGTGGCCTACAGATCAAGTTTGCATTTTGTTCCACTCCACTGATTTTTACCAAAATTACGTCCTTTGGACTCTGAAAAATTCATCAAAATTACAGTTTTCCGGACTTTTTTTCTACACGCTTCCAGATATTGAGCTGATTTTTGGTATGTTAGTCTGACATGGTGGCCTACAGATCAAGTTTGCATTTTGTTCCGCTCCACTGATTTTGACCGAAATTACGGCCCTTGAACTTTGAAAAGTTCATCAAAATTACAGTTTTGCGGACCTTTTTCCTACACGCTTCCAGATATTGAGCTGATTTTTGGTATGTTAGTCTAACATGGTGGCCTACAGAACAAGTTTGCGTTTTGTTCTGCTCCACAGATTTTTACCGAAATTACGGCTTTTGGACTCTGAAAAATGCATCAAAATTACAGTTTTCCAGACATTTTTTCCACACGCTTCCATATATTGAGCTGATTTTTGGTATGTTAGTCTGTCATGGTGGCCTACAGATCAAGTTTGCATTTTGTTCCGCTCCACTGATTTTTACCAAAATTACGGCCTTTGAACTTTGAAAAGTTCATCAAAATTACAGTTTTGCAGACTTTTTTCCTACATGCTTCCAGATATTGAGCTGATTTTTGGTATGTTAGTCTAACATGGTAGCCTACTGAACAAGTTTGGGTTTTGTTCCGCTCCACTGATTTTTACCAAAATTACAGCCTCATAGACTTTGAAAAGTTCTTCAAAATTACAGTTTTCCTGGCTTTTTCTCTACATGCTTCCAGATATTCCGCTGATTTTTGGTATGTTTGTCTAACATGGTGGCCTACAGATCAAGTTTGCATTTTATTCTGCTCCACTGATTTTTACCGAAATTACGGCCCTTCGACTTTGAAAAGTTCATCAAAATTACAATTTTCCAGACTTTTTTTCTACACGCTTTCAGATATTATCTATATTACGGCCATTTTAGTATGTGAGTCTACCACAATGATTTACAGATCAAGTTTACATTTCGTTCTGCTCGGCTGATTTTTGCGGAAATTATGGGCCCTGGACTCGGAAAAATACAAGAAATACAAGTAACAGATTTCCGGGTCATTTTCCTAAAAATTACACTTTTCCGTGCTTGAAATATCGGGGCGCATGGAGTATGTGAGCGTAAGGTTCTATATTTTTAACCCAACTATTCCTCAAATAGCTAGCTTTTTTATTTATCTTTTTGACGAAGTTAAGCTACAGCATGTCACTGTTAAGGGCTATAGGTCTATGCTTTCTGACACCTATGCACATCAAGGAAAATTAAACATTGGGTCAGATGTATCTTTAAGTAAATTAATGAGGAATTTCTCAGTGAACAGACCTCGTACCTTGAGACTAATCCCTAAGTGGAATTTAGCTTGGGTTCTTTTGAAACTTCAAGAAGCACCTTTTGAGCCATTAAATACTGTTGAGTTTAAATTTCTTACTTATAAAATGGCCTTCCTTTTGGCATTTGCGTCAGCTAGAAGAGTTAGTGAGCTTCATGCTTTATCTGTTGAAGACTCTCATTATCGTAGTGTAGGTAATTCTATTACTCTCACTACGAAAGTAGGATTCTTAGTTAAGAATCAGGTCCCGGACAGATGGCCTAATCCAATTCTTATAAAAGCATTACCGTCTTCAGATGGTCAGAAACCTTTGTTGTGTCCAGTAAGAGCACTTAAGATTTATAAGGAGCTTTCTAGTTTTATTAGAAGAGGTAGGAAAAGGTTATTTCTTTCTCTTCTTAACAGAAATGATATTTCTGTTCATTCAATATCTAGATGGATTCAGTTAGCTATTCAGTCGGCTTATGATGCTTTGTCTGTGAATCAGAGAATAGCTTATAAGATTTCAGCTCATGAAGTTAGAGCTTTGGCTTCTTCTTGGGCTTATGCTAGTAGTACTTCTTTGAAGGATTTGATGCAAGCAGCTTACTAGACTCAACAGACTACTTTTACCACTTTTTATCTTTGAGATTTAGAATCAATTTCGGATGATCTCAGATCTTTAGGATCGTTATTGGTAGCTCAGAATGTCGTCCATTCTAATTAGGAATTTCATTCAACATTCTGTTAGGTCTGCTCTAGCACTGTCACCAGTCCGCTACCCTCTTCGTTTTGATGTGCAGTTACTTTCAAAACAAGGGGAAGGGGCGGGGGATGGTATTCCCGAATGGTCATCTGGCTTTATAGTGAAAAGCGTGGGCATATCTCCTCCAGTGATGGTGACCTGGAGTCGGTGCTATGGTAGTTTTAATGTGTAGCTCGATGTGAAGCATTTCAATATGTTATATGCTTTTAATGTGTAGCTCGATGTGAAGCGTTATTGTATATGTCAGGTGTCAAGACGAGCTTTACCATACAATACTCGGACACTTTTAATGATTTACAAAGAGTCTCATTTCTCTGGACTTCTTTATATTTTGGCTTCCTTTATCAAATTAGCATAACAGGTTATGCTAGGTCTTAAATAGAGTTATAACTATATTTTCATTGTTTTTCTGTAATAGGAGCAATGAATATCAAGTACTAGACCCACCTGCCTGTTTACTATTCTCAGCTAGTCTGGGCCATTGGTATAGTAGAAAAATATGAAAAATTTATACCAATTTTAATATTTTTAATACTTACCAATGGCCCAGATGGGGATGGCCCTTCCTTGAGTGGACACTCTTTCCTCCCCGCTGAATTATATTAGTGTACTTATTAACATTTAACAGGCACAACAATGAAGAATGACAGGATGGCTGTAGCCTATTGTTGTCCTTGACAAGTGCAAAAAGTATGGAGGACCATACTGGTCTTCTCTTTTTTGGAGTTTTTTGGCAAATTTGGGGGGTTTGGGGATTCAGAATTTGTGTTTGGTCCTGGAAATAAATTGGGTTGCACCAGCTAGTCTGGACCATTGGTAAGTATTAAAAATATTGAAGTTGGTATAAATTTTTCATTTTAATGGTATACACTTGAACTACACAATTTATCAGTTCTATAAATCTGTTTAGTTTATCAGTTCTGTAAATCTGTTTTGTTTTTAAGAAGGAAATGAAACATGAAACCAATGTCATCACCAAAACTGATAATGAGCTAGTTTTTACTGGTAAAATTGTAAAATTCTCAGTCAGTGAATTTGGGGAGTTTGTCATTAGAGATATTTGTGTATGTCTCTCAGGTGTTATGTGTGGGTGTGTGTAAATTCAATAATATTACTGACGTATTTGCAACATCAGTAGGAAATATACATGTCTGACGTATTCTATCCTATAGTGAACAACTGAAAAAGATTTAAAATGTGCTCTTTTCATGACTGATTTTTCCCATTTACCAAAACAATAAAACCAAATTACAATTTTTTTTTAACAAATCTGATACAGAACCAAAATGGAACCAACACGGGGTTACAATTTCAAATCCGCTAAGCTGTAGTATACAGAATTACTGCCACCAGTAAGTTCTGAATTACTAGTTTTTTGTTAATATATTAACATTCTATTGGAAATAACGTTTAGGTGCTTGGTCAGTGAACTATTATAATTTATGGGAAAGGGCTGATAGGCAGTCTCCAGAAGATGTGATCAAATATATTCATAGTGGCTGTTGTCATTCAATTGTCCAGGATAATTTTGCTTCTGTTTAATATTTGTTTTTCTCTTTGAAAACTACAGAAATTTTTACCTGTGTTATTTGTGGTCAACAAACTCTGCTTTACTGCTACATTACAATGTGAGTTAGTAACCATTGTCTTTGGTGAAAATACTTTAACATCATGGGGGCATGATGGCACTGTGTACTGTCTTTGGTGAAAATCCTTTAAAATCATGGCGGCATGATGGCGCCATGTACTAAAGCGTACTGCATGTTGATGGTACACTTGTCTTCAACCAATGCTAAACCTGCTTTTGTGGTAGGTTAGTACTGCCTGACATGAGGTGACCCTGGCTGTCTAAAGTGTCATTAAACCCCAATAAATAAATTAATAAATTTGTGTTGTTGTATTCTGTTGAGTTGATTAGACCAGATTGGCCAAATGAAACAACATGCCATAGGGATCGTGTTTGATCTAATCTTGTCACTGGGCTTGGGGCACAATATGACTACCCATTATTCATTGATTGTTGTAATAATTTGTTTTTACCTAACAAAATGACCGCATCTGTCCACGTAATTTACAACTTAAGCAATTGAAAAAAATATATTTAAAAAAAAATGTCAATAAAACCATATCAAGTGACCCCTCCCCCCCTCCCTCCAATGGAATAAGCTTGATGAGCTCATTCCAATAATAAGTTACATGATATGTTTTTGTTGAAATTTTTGGGAAAATTTTAAAAAACAAGAATTAAAATAATAAACTTTGATCTCCTGTGTTTTGGATAAAGGGTTAGCCCCCCACCATACACCAATTTAGAAATATCAAATTTTCAAGTCGTACATTTTTCCGTCAACAATGGAATTACAAATACAGCGAAACCCGGTTAATTGAATAGCCATATGCATTAGTAAAAGGGTTAATACAGTTAAACCTAGGAGTCCTGTCATGAACTGTGTGCTTATCTAGGCTTAATTCCTACGTGCAATTGCCATATCGAATGGCATCCAAAGCACAGCAGGTTCTCCTGGTTACTCCTACCAAACACAGGCAATGTTTCTGCCAATGGACCTCCGGGTTACCCGGAGGTCCATTGGCTGAAACATTGCTTGTGCACAGGCCATATGTACAGAATTTGATAGCCTTACTATGGTCATAACTCGTAGATTAACGCACAGATCGACGCGCTTTGGCCAGTCAAACACGCTAAGATGACAAAGCCTCAAAGAACAAGTTACAGACAGTACAATAGTACATATTTAAAAACAAAACATCATGATTAATTATTAACAGTAATCATTTCTGTTAAAGAAAGCACAAAGAATTAGTGAAGTCATATCATTGCTAAACAGTAAACAAACAAACACTAAAAAAATTGTTAACGCTCATTTCAATGCAATTACAAAACAAACAAGTACACAATGACATGTTTTAATAAGCACAAAGCTAAAAAACAATCCTGAACTTGAACACAGTATTTTACAGTCAGTTCATCAGTTCGTACCTCTGGGTGGATGTATTATTGCATATGTGCATATAATTTAAACCCGGAGGTCCATTGGCTGAAACATTGCTTGAGTTTTTTGTCGATATGTACAAAATTTGAAAGTTACAGATTGGGTGATAACTCCACTCCGCAGGTGATTTAGTTACAATCCACTCTCCACGTACTGTATTAATAATACAACTAAACTAATTGTGCTTTCACAGATATTTCTATTTCATTTTACATCACCCCAATTCGTGCTTGATATCGTCGTTATCAAACACGAAAGGAAGACTCCCCCTCTCCCTTTGACTTTAAAGATTGAGAACTTTATATTTATAAAAGTTTAAACTGCAGTTATGTAAACATACTCTCAAGGATACTCGTAAAGCCGGGCAGGCCAAAGGAAATCTGAGCTTTAATTGCACCGACATCAGCGAATACATTAGTTCATTTAATATAAAAAACTTTGCATTACTCAAATCATCCATATTATTAGGGCCCCGCCGTGAGGCGGACGCCCTATAGTGATCGCTCTGTCCGTGCGTCCGTCCGTGCGTCCGTCCGTCCGTCCGGTGTGTAATCTTTCTCTCTTAATAGATAAAGTTTTGATATTTGACATGTGGGTATATTATCTCAAGACGATGTGTTGCGTACCAAGGTTGCCATGCTTTGACCTTGAACTTTGACCTCAAGGTCAAATTATTCCGAATTCGGAGTTCTTTTCTGACAAGTTCGTGTCCGGGCTGTAACTTTTTTCCCTTAACAGATAGGGTTTTCATATTTGGTATGTGGGTAGATTATCTCAAGACGATGTGTCGCGTATCACGGGTGCCAGCTGTGACCTTGAACTTTGACCTCAAGGTCAAATTATTTCGAATTTGGGGTTCTTTTCTGACAAGTTCGTGTCCGGGCTGTAACTTTTTTCCCTTAATAGATAGGGTTTTGATATTTGGTATGTGGATAGATTATCTCAAGATGACGTGTCACTGTACCAAGGTTGCCATGCTTTGACCTTGAAGTTTGACCTCAAGGTCAAATTATTCAGAATTTGTTTTTTTTTTCTGACAAGTTCATGTCCGGGAAGGGATTTTAATCAGATTTTACTTATTGCTTGAAATATTTTAGTATTACTGTTCACATCAGTTTATATCTAACATCGGTTAGTTGCTGCAGGGCCCGCAGAGATGGATTCCATCTCCGTGATATCCAGTTATAAGTGGTCGCTCCTCTTCTTTTCATTCGAAAAATTACGAACGATAGTTATAAAAACATCGTGCCACGTGCACATTTGTCTTGCGATATTCGCCACAACATGTTGAAAATATCACGTTAATACTATAGGAATATCGCCCAAATAAGGCGCTAATATGGCGTCATTAACAAAAGAATATCGCCTAACAGTATACTTTGTTATAGGCTGTTCTGTATGTAAATCTTAGCGGCAGAAAGTGGGGTGCAGACTAGTCGACTTCGACTTCACTTTTGGGTGTCAACTAATCGACTCCAGAATGCAAGAGTCGTTTAACCCTTTACCCAATGCAGACGATATCAAAATTTATTATTTTAAATATTATTTTTTCAAATTTTTCAAAAAATTTCAACAAAACCATGTCATGTGACCCCTCGTTTGAACAAGCTCGATGAGCTTGTTCCAACGAGGGGTCACATGATATGGTTTTGTTGAAATTTTTTTAAAAATAATATTTTTTCAACTACTGAATTTGCATATTACGCGGGCAGATGCGGCCGATTTGTTGGGTAAAGGGTTAAACACTGTTAGTCATACAGGCCTAGAAATAAACAGCTTAACATTTGCTATATAATATTGTGGTAACCTTATTATTGTGGTAACCTATAGGAAAGATGTGTTGTAATGCTTTTCTGCTTTATCTGTTTGTACTGCACAAGTCATGTTGTTTATGTTTTGACAGAATTCCGCGCAAAATAAGAACAGTTGAAACTAGAAGTTCTGTCACTGTAATGTGCACTATTTTGAAGTAATGGCATGTGAGTAAGTGCGCATTTGTCCATGTCAACTGAATCACTAGCGTCACTCAATTCCTGTAGAAAAACAGCGTGCCCAACTCTGTATAATTCTATACTATTAAATTGAGAGTATAGACATCACTACTAACCTTTACTAGGATACATGTACATGTAATGATGTAAATAGATATTAAAATCCAACTGCATATGCAGAATGAAGAGAGTGGATAACTACTTAATCGCAGCACCATATATTCTTCACTCGAAAAGTATTGATAATTGTTCATAATTGCACAAGAAACACTTGCAAACTTTCATCTCATGGTGCCTCCCGGTGGTCCATGTGACAGAAGTTTGCAAGTGCTTCTTGTGTTTTGTCGTTAAAAATTGTAAACAATTACTAATGAAAAATCTATCCCACAGCGATTTAGTAGTAATTTTAGTAATAAACAATTGACATACCGTATTTACTCTATGTATTGGGGCAGCTAAAAATAATTATTTTCACAGGTGTCCCAATTCTTAGAAAATGGGGAAAGAACACAGTCTGGTCTTGATTTGATGTTGAATAAAGTTGTGTGTGATTCGTTTTCCATCACCATATACGAAAATCGCCGTCCAATTTTTTTTTATATTTTCATTTTTTGCTTCCAAAACATAGCTTATGATCCCTCATTGGAACGAGCATATTGCGCACATTCCAATGAGGGATCATAAGCTATGTTTTGGAAGCAAAAAATGAAAATTTTTAGTTACCCAAGAATTTTTTTTATGAGTGTCGTCTGCTACTAGTGACGGGCCAACTGGAAACAAATCTCCTGAACGTCCCAAACTTTGGAGCATAAAAAAAATATAGTTTTCTGGAAAAAATGTGTGTCCCAAATCATAGAGTGTCCCAATACAGAGTGAATATGGTAACCCCTATGTAACCTAAACGGTCATTCACATGTTATTTCCAGGTCTGTCAAATAATGTGGTATTTGTTGCAAACTACATGCATTCTATTAATCTTCTTTTTCATCTTTTTGACAGAGTGAATGTAGATAGTATGGATTATGGTGGTGTTATTTTAGCCTGCTTACAGACTGGACCTCGGCGATTACGAAAATTTGCTCCATTTGCAAGGTCAGTAACATTTGTAATATACTGAATCTTTTTCTTAACCCTTTACCCAGCATAATGGCCAAAACTGGGCAGTGCAATTCACAAAAATCGCCATTCAATTTTCATTATCTTTTTCATTTTTTGTGTCAAAAACATCACTTAGGACCCTCTATAAGCTCATTCCACTGAGGGGTCATAGGCTATGTTTTTAACACAAAAAATTAGCTATTAAAAATGTTGTGTGCCTGTGTTTTCTGCATTTCATGTTAGGTAATGGGTTAACCTCTAACCTAACAGAATGAGCTCATTCTAATGAGGGGTTATAAGCTGTGTTTTGTGGGCATTTGTGAAAATTTTTTTTTTAATTATTCAAGAAATTTCTTTGAAAATGTCATCTGCTGTCCATGCTAAAGTAATGGGTTAAATTAGCATGGACAGCAGATAATGTTGTAAAAATAATTTTAAGATAAATGCATTCTACCAGAAGAGTTCTCAGGGAAGAATACACTTGTAACAACATTTACAGAGCCATATTAACCCTTTTCCCAACGTAACAGCCAAAACCGACCAGCACTATTTTAAAAAATCCCCAATTAATTTTCATTGTTTTTTCATTTTTTGTCTCAAAAACATAGGTTATGACCCCTAATTGGAACAAGCTTGTTCCAGTTAGGGGTCATAACCTATGTTTTTGAGACAAAAAATAGAAAAAATTAGTTATTCAAGAATTTTTTTTGCAAATGTCGTCTGCTTTTCATGTTATTTATTTATTTTTTGGTGTTTTAATTTTCACATATTTCTGCGCAGTAGCTAATCATGACCGAGACAGTTTTATGGGTGGAGGAAGCAGGAGTACCCGGAGAGAACCACTAAGCAATGGCAAGCAACTGTCAGCTCCCCAACATACTGACTCCACACAAGCAGGGTTAGCATTGGTTGAAGACAGGTGCACCATCAACGTGTAGTACGCCTTAGTACACAGCGTCACCGTGCCCCCACATGGGCAATGGGGGTGAAGTATCTTGCCCAAGGACACAACGCAGTTGCCGCAGGTGGGATTCGAACCGAGGACCTCTTGGTTGCAGCCTGCACCTCTACCAACTGAGCCACTGCGCCCCACTTTTCATGTTAGGTAAAGGGTTAAAAAGGGGCATTGGCACACCCTACAGGCCGCATCTTTTCCTCTGATTAGTTCCAAATTTCATTTGTGGCTTGAGGACAAATGTCCAGATGGGAGATATTGAATATTTTTATACTGTACCAATGACCCAGACACAGCTGGTGCTAACTCTTAAAATATAGGGCCAAACACAAATTTTGCCCCCCAATCCCCAAAATTTGCATCTAAAACTAAAGAAAACATGTCCTGAAAGGCCCTCCACACCTCGCCCCCACTGCGCATGCGCAGTGTCAAGGACGTTCCGAAATTGGCGCCATTTATCATTCTAAGTTTGGCCCTTCATCAGTTAACATCTGACTGATCTTTGTGCTTTTAAATCTCAGTTTAAATGATGCCAGACACATAAATATTAGTGAAATGGTGATTCTAAGGAGGATAGAGAAGGAGGAGAGGAAAAGAATGTGTGACAGAATATTATCAGGGCTGTAACTTAAAATTTTTTAATGAAATTATGTTAAGTTACCTATTTTCAAGGCAGCAGCCATTTTGTTGTCATTCTGATTATTTAGTTACACTGTTTTTACAAGTGTTTTCCTCTCTCCCTGTCCTTTAAGTTCCCCCTTGCTATTCTCCCATGCTTTTGGCATAGTTTCTGTAATTATTATTACTAAAATTTCTTGGGAGTTTTAGCTGAATAACAGAATGAATTCTGTTCTTTCCCCATGTTTACGTCTTCACCTACGGGTGGTTAGGCGTTGTGTTCTGCATCTACCATCTGATGTTCTGCAGTTTCTTCCCTGGAAGTCTCTGTTTTGCATCAGATAGTGTATTTTTGGTAACTGATTTCGGGCCTGGGTGCCTGGAGTCTTATTTTAGTGTTTTTACACTCATTGTTTACATTTACAACAGCCCTCTGTGTGAGGGGGGGATTTCTAAAAAATAATATCTTTATGTTATTTTAATCATAACTAGATACATTATTATTGCTCGTAAGTGTTGAATAAATTGTTTAAAATATTTTTAAAATTTTTGTCCACACTTAGGCTTGGGATCCATTGGGGCTCAACGTTACTTTTCAGAAACTTGGGCTGTTCTGAAAAAATATTTTTTCAAAATATTTTGATTTCAATTATTTTTTCTATATTAATGGATCATATTATTATTATGTATTTTGATTGCCAGGGGTTAGTGCGAGTACCAGGACTTGTTTTCTTTTCACATTGAAAGGATATTGATCAATTGTTTTAAGAGGAAGTCTTCCTCTGACTTATTATCATTCTATATGTGGTCAGTGTACTCGCATTAACTCCTGTTCTGTATCGTATGATTTCGATGACAATATGGGAAGCGTATGTCACGGTATGTTGTTGGGGATTTGGACACTCCGGTCCTTTCCCCGCAGGGTCACTCTACTTTATCAATTTCTATTTCAGACGATCAAGATTAGGGTGATGTATCTGTGATGTCTTCCAGCAGTGTGCCTCCGTCGTCACTATTAATGAAGGGCTAGCGGAAAAGTGCTCATGTAAATACGCCAATTGCCTAAGAGGACCCTAGTAGGTTCGACGGCCTTTGACGTCCGCTAGCTCGCCCGGTGTAGCGTCCATTCACCGAATGGTTCGGCAGCCGGGTTCGTCCGTTGCAGTCTAGAAGGAATTTTGGGGTGATGCGAGCACTATAAAATTATCTTAATGCACACCCAGTGACGGCGGATCGGAGGGAGAACGGAGGAAGCCTTTTAGTCCGGTTCATAGCTCGTTCCGGTCCATCCGGACGGCAAGCGAGAGAGGCCCCTCTCTCGTTCAACAACATCTGGCCCTAGATGTTGTGGTACAAAATGTGTCGCTAGCGGAGCATACGTCCGTCGCTCGGGACGCTCCGTTGTATAGGCAGTCCGCTGAGACTGCTAAGGCTTCCTCTTCTCGTCAGCGCACACGACCGCACCTTGGCTGCGTGACCGCCGATATATTACCAGCTTCGCCGATCAAGGATTCTTCGGCGACCAGGTCACACCATCCGGCAGCCAGGGATTCGAGACCGATGGACTCCGGACGTTCGCATAGGAAAAGTATGCGGGAGCCATCTGATGCGGAGCTGCCCTCGGCGAAGCAGCGATAGACTGCGCCTCCGCAGGTCTCGACGCCGGACATTCTTGTGCACATAGCACAGCTTATCGCAGCATCCCAGCAGCCGACAGAAACGGTGTCGGATCGAGAATTATCCGACAGCGCTGGGTCGGTAGCCGGGGACTCGAGGCCTGCAGACTCCGGACGTTCGCATAGGAAGTGTGCGGGAGTCAACGTACACGGAGCTTCCGGCGGCAATGCATCGTAAGTCCGCTACTGCACAGGCCTCGGGAACGGACGTGCTTTCCTTAATAGCACAGTTTATCGCAGCATCCCAGCATCAACTGAATCTGTCGCATATATTATCCGACGATGCTGGGTCGGGACGCTCCGCGGAAGCGGGTACGGACGTCCGAAAGTTTCATCCGGTCCGACGGGATACCGAAAGGGATTCGGAGGATTTCAAGCTTTCCCTTTCGGAACAACATATGCTGCGATGCCGGATAAGAAACTGATAGCGTCGGTGGACTTAGAAATTTTTGATTCGGTTCAGGGACATCGTCCCTCAGTTCCGACATAGTCCAATAATGTCACACAAACTTTCGAATTATTGAACGACGCTATATATATTATTATTTTATGCTTGCTAACCAAGCATTTCTGGTTTCTTGTTCGAAGAGTTATTAAGATGTCTTTCAAAAGTGTGCCTCTGTCGTCATAGTTAATGAAGAGTTAGCGGCAATAAGTGCTCATGGAATATGTCTATCGCTTACGGAGTGACATTCGCTAGCTCACCCGGTGTAGCGTACATTCATCGAATGGTTCGGCTGCCGGGTTCGTCCGTTGCGGTCTAGGAAGGAGATTTGGGTGATGCGAGCACTTTAATTACTTTAGTACTCACCCAGTGACGGCAGATTGAGGACAGATCGGAGGAAGCCAACAACATAGGGAACCGCATGTTGTGGTTCAGATATTTTACATTCGGAGCATATGTCCGTTGCTCGGGACGCTCCGTTATATTGACAGTCCGAGAGACTGTCTTTAATGCTTCCTCATCCTCACAGCAGGGCACACGACCGCACATTGGCTACGTGACCTCGAGTATCCGATCAGTTTCGGCATTCAGTGATTCCACGGCGAATAGGTCGCGCCATCCGGTAGCCAAGGGACACGAGGCCTATACACTCCGGTCGCTCGCATATTGGAAGTATGCATGGGGTAACGATCCCGGAGATTCCAGCGGCAATGCATCGTAAGACCGCTTCTCCTCAGGCCTCAGTGACGGACGTGCTATCCGAGTTATCACAGTTGTTTCGCAGCATCCCAGCAATTGACAGTTTCTCGGTCGAATCAGGAATTATCCGACGGCGCTGGGTCGGTGCGGTCCGCGGTTGCATCAGCTACGGACGACCGAACGCTTTATAGGGTCCGACAGGATGGCGAAAGGGATTCGAAAGATTTCGAGTTTTCCCTTTAGTAGTATCGGAAGATGCCTTTCATATCTTCTGGCATTCCTTCCAGTGATTATTTTTCGGACTTCATTGCTGCGAT
Source organism: Pictodentalium vernedei (assembly GCA_031216915.1). Lineage (NCBI taxonomy): Eukaryota > Metazoa > Mollusca > Scaphopoda > Dentaliida > Dentaliidae > Pictodentalium > Pictodentalium vernedei. The sequence continues at coordinate 846,117,899 of CM062297.1, forward strand.
CTTGGATAAGAGACTTATAGCGTCATTGGACTCGGATTTTTCGATCGGTACAGGGACATTGTCCCTGACTTACCGACGCAGTCCAATATTGTCATTACAACATGTGTTTTATTTTTCGACGCTATATATTTATATATATATACAAGCCTGCTACTAAGCATGATAGTTTAGTTTCTTGTCCGCGTTGCTCATTTCTGCCATTTTATCATTTTTACAAATAGTTTATTTTGGAAGAGCAGGGCATACCGAGAGTTCATATGCGTCTAGACGGTGTGATTAAAGACTGCATATATTCTTTTTCGCCGTTTATGTCTTTTCCAATTTCAATGTTGGGAACGACATTATGTATAGTAGACTTAACTTAGACGCTTTATTATACGTAATCCGCCTTTCTGAGGCGTTATCATTACGTCTTCAAGAAAAGATTTACGGGATATTATTCTCAATGTAATTTCTTTTGAGGGCAGTAGTTTGTTCACGTATAACTCCGCCCTTCAGTGGCTGATTGGAGTTGGTTAGACGTGACGCAGCCCTAGCTACATCCACGCGTGGATAGTAGGTTAAGAACTCTCTCAGAGTCGCTTCGTTCTCGGAGGAGCTTCTCTTCGACGGCAACTTTCCGGCAATCCATGAATTGCTCGATTTATACATTCTCTTGTCTATCTAGTGTTACAAGAGATTCAGACTGGGGCAAACATTCGGTGGTTGACTCAGAGAGTGCCGCCGCAGTTGCCGGACCCGAGTGTGGCTGTTATGACGGTTGCCAGTCAAACAGATTGGGATATATACTGATCCCTACGGATTCGAAGTGCCAGGGTCTTTGGGTTCCGCAGTCTTTTAGCTATCAGTTTAACTTCCGCGGAATAATGTTTTTTAGGCTTGCTTTATGTCATTGCATGAACATTATTCAGAAACGCATGCCCAAATTCCTGTCCTTTAATTCGACAGTAGTGGCGTATCTCCGGAACCAGGGAGGCACTCTTTCGTTTCCGTTATTCAATTTAATGGAAAGAATCCGTCTGTTGGTTATAGTACACCAAGTTCAGTTTTGGTCCGTCATATTTCGGGTCGTCTGATTGTTTTATCGGACTCCCGTTCTCTTACGGGTCGCTTGTTGCTGTCAGAATGGACTCTCAACAAACAAGTATTCAATCAGATTTGCTATCTATGGGAGCGCCCAGTGATGATTTATTTATGACACAGCTTGCTAATCAATTGCAGACGTATGTGTTGGCTTGTCCAGATCTCTGAGCTAATAGTGTTAACGCTCTATTGATCTATAGGACGGAATGATAGGATACGCGTATCCTCCGGCGCTGTTGTTTTAGCAGGTATTGCTAAGATAAACAACCACAATACATTTCTGTTGATAGCATCTCTATCTTCACAGAGATCATGAGTAATTTACTCTCTTGTCTACTGTGGGTCTTAACGTGAAATCTTCCTCTATGTGAGGATCTTTTTTCACTGGGTAAATCGTGTCATCTTTATCACAACCAGCAAGGTCGCAACCTTCATGTATTCCGTTGTGTGGTCCGTATTGCATTGTAAGCACTGTACTGGACGAGCTTTGGACGCGATTTCTTACTATAGGAGATCCTCTTCTTCGCTATTCTATGCGACTAAAGTGGAGGCTCTTCCGTCGTGGTGTAGGGATCATTATGTTCATATTGTTGATCCCTCCATACTACTCATTGCTATTTTTTAGTATACTTGTTTCACAAGATCTACTGCAGCCTGTTATTATTTAGGTTATAGGTTTATGTTACCTCATACCTATGCACTCTACGATAGTTTACAATTGAGTCTTTTGTCTCTTTATCTAAGTCAGTTAGTAACTTTTTGATAAATAGACTTAGAATCTTTAGATTAAATTCCTATACGGATTTTAACTTCGGTTCTTATTTAGCTAAGTAATCATTTGAGCCTCTGGAAACAGTAGTTTTCAAATTCTGACCTTTTAGACAGTAATTCTGTTGGTTTCTCTTTTACTGTAGAGTCAGTGAGTTTCATGCACTATCGATGGATGATTTTCACTTTCATAGTTTCGGAATCAATACTTCCGTTACTATTTAGGTTGGATTGTTGCATAAGAGTTAGGCTCCTATTATCCGGAACCTATTATTTTAAGGTCCTTCCGTCTTCGTATGGGCATAGGCCTTTACTCTTTCCGGGTACAGTTTATGTATTTATAAACAGATATCTGTTTATTACAAGGGCGTAAGCTTCTTCTGTCTTTGATGTCTAGTAGAAGGACGTTACGCTCCATTTTATTGTTAATGGATTCTATTAACTATCGGTACTGCTTATGGTATATCATTGACTTAGCAGTTGTGCTTAAGATTTCGGCTCATGAAGTAAGAGTTCTTCTACTTCTTGGGCTTACTTTAATAGTGTCGCTATTATAGATTTTTGAAGGCCGCTCATTGCGCTCAGCCATCCACATTCATAATTTTATCTTAGAAATATCGAGTCAATTTCTTGAGGCCTCTTTTGTTAGGTCTATTATCTACTGCTCAGAATGTCATTCTCTTAACAGTTGCTACTATAGCTAGGTAGGCTGTCTGTTTCGGCAGTGTCTCCGTTCGGCTGCCCTCTTCGCTCTGGGCTATTTGACCCAGGGCAAGAAAAAGGGGGGGGGGGGGAGGGTGTTCCCTTGGGTCACCTGTTTTACTATGTAAACAAGGGGATACCTCCTCCGGAGTTAGTAATTCTGAGCTGTTATTGGGATGGTTGTTTAGTGAGAAGTTTAAGTTTATAAAATTCATTCAAGTCTTAGTTTTTAAAGTATAGCTTTTGAATATTGCATATGTCAACGGACATGATTATGCAATTCTCAGACACTTTTAGGAGTATAAGAGTCTCTATTCTCTAGACTTACTTTATTATTGGCTTACTTTAAAAATTATTAGTATAAGGATTATATTGGATATTAATAGAGTACATGGATGTATGAAGCTCAATTTTGGAAGGTGTTGTATCTTTCTAATTTATCATGAATAAGAAAGATACATGTAAGGCCTATTACTTCTTTTCCCTACAGGGGATGACTCTATTTTATGTTATTGAGCGTATTCCATTTTGCTCTATGTCCTTGGCCCTCCAGCCTTTTTACTATTCAGCTATGTCTGGATCATTGGTACAGTATAAAAATGTTAAAAAATTTATAGTAATTTATATATTTTTTATACTTACCAATGACCCAGACGGGGATGGCCCTCCCAGGAGTTGGGAACTCTTGCCTCCCCGCTGAGTACATAGCGCTTACCAGGCACTGGTTATTAGAATGATAAATGGCGCCAATTTCGGAACGTCCTCGACACTGCGCATGCGCAGTGGGGGCGAGGTGTGGAGGGCCTTTCAGGACATGTTTTCTTTAGTTTTAGATGCAAATTTTGGGGATTGGGGGGCAAAATTTGTGTTTGGCCCTATATTTTAAGAGTTAGCACCAGCTATGTCTGGGTCATTGGTAAGTATAAAAAATATATAAATTACTATAAATTTTTTAACTTTTCCGAATTTTTTTTGAAAAAAATGGCAACAACAGCCATCTTGGATTTGGCACATAAATTGTCAATAACTCCATTGGCTCATCCTACAGGCCGCATCTTTTACTCGATTAGTGCCAAATTTCATATGTGCCTTTAGAACAATGCTCAGATGGGAGCTATTGAATTTTTAGCTCAACTTTGACGAAGTCAAATTTGAGCTATTGTCATGTCCCGTCGTCTGTCTGTCCGTCCGTCCCTCTGTCCGTCTGTCCGTACGTCAACAATTGGCTATGGCTCGGGCTGGAGGTCGTATTTATGAACCGATCTTTACGAAACTTCTTGGGTACCTTTGTTATGACCGTGGGACGAGAACGAGTGTTTTTGGGTGCGGTCCGAAATTCAAGATGGCTGCCAGCCGCCATTTTGTACCGATGATGCAGAAATCTGTTTTTTGTACAGAACTTCCATATGAAAGCTCTGATTTGAATAATTTTTTGTATGAATGTTTAGTACCATGGGGTACATCACATATAATACGGGTTTTTTTCTTGTGCGTAAATTGTGCAAATTAGACTAATTTTGATGTTTTTTGGTGTTAATTTCAGCACTGTAAGTGCAAATGCCAATACGGCTCGGGCTAGAGGCCGTATTTATGAACCGATCTTTGCAAAACTTCTTGGGTACCTTTGGTATCACCGTGGGACGAGAACGAGTGTTTTTGGGTCCGGTCCGAAATTCAAGATGGCCGATGGCAGCCATTTTGTACAAAATTAGGTGCAATCAGATTTTTGCACAGAACTTCCATATGAAAGCGCTGATTTGAATAATTTTTTGTGTGAATGCTTAGTACCATGGGATACATCACATATAATACGGGTTTTTTTCTCGTGCAGAAATTATGCAAATTAGATGAACTTTGATATTTCAGTGCAACTTACACACATTAAGTACACATGTCAATACGGCTCAGACTTGAGTCTGTATTTATGAACTGATCTTCACGAAATGTCTTGGGTACCTTTGTTATCACCTTGGGACGAGAACGAGTGTTTCTGGGTGCGGTCTAAAATTCAAGATGGCTGCCAGTGGCCATTTTGTACCGAAATTAGGTCTAATCAGTTTTTTGTACACAACTTCTATACAGCTCAGACTAGAGGCCATATTTATGAACCAATCTTTACGAACCTTGTTGGGTACCTTTGTTATCACCATGGGATGAGAGCGAGTGTTTTTGGGTGTGGTCCGAAATTCAAGATGGCCACCAGCAGCCATTTTGTACCAAAATTAGTGCAATCAGTCTTTTGTACAGAACTTCTGTATGAAAGTTCTGATTTGAATAAATTTTTGTATGAATGTTTAGTAACATGGAATACATCACATATTCTAAGGGGTTTTTTTTCGTGCAGAAATTATGCAAATTAGATGAACTTTGACTTATTCAGTGCTACTTGCACAATGTGAGCACACATGTCAATACGGCTCAAGGTAGAGGTTGTATTTATGAACCGATCTTCACAAAACTTCTTGGGTACCTTTGTTATCACCTTGGGACGAGAATGAGTGTTTCTGGGTACGGTCCAAAATTCAAGATGGCTGCCAGTGGCCATTTTGTACCAAAATTAGGTCCAATCAGTTTTTTGTCACAAGTTCTATACAGCTCGTATTTATGAATTGATCTTCACAAAACTTCTTGGGTACCTTTGTTTTCACCTTGGGACAGGAATGAGTGTGTTTTGGGGTGCCTTTGTTATCACTGTGCTGTGAGAACAAATATTTTGGGGTTCAGTCAGACCCACTCTGGGACTCAAGATTTCTTTTCTAGTTTAGCATCTGACTGTCACCCACCTTTACAATACTTTACCTATACATTTGTTACAGGCAACGGTCAGTATTTATGTACAGACCATTACAATACTTTATATGTACCTTTGTTATCAGGTCATTACCTAGATGTTTGTCATTGCTGTGTCACATGCTATACATGTGCATGTCTTTGTCTTGACAAGTTGAGCTACAGTGTCATTGACACTTTCATTTTAATTCTGTTGAAAAACATGGCTGTCAGTAGCCATCTTAGATTTGGCACATAAATTGTCAACAAGTCCATTTGCACACCCTACAGGCCACATTTCTCACCCTATTTTTTTTCAAATTTTATATGTAGTTTGGTGTCATATCAAGATGGAAGCTAACAAATTTTTCTGAATTTTGTTAAAAAAAACATGCCCACCAGCAGCCATCTTGGATTTGACATATAAATTGTGAACAATTCCATTAGTTTTTTTATAGAAACTTGATTGAGTGACTTATCATTACTGGATCTTTCTATTTAGTTCAATCCCTTCTTGGACAAGTTGAGCTGCAGTGTCATTGACACTTTCATTTATACATCTATTTGGACTCAGTACACTCTATACAGACATTTAATCTATTGTATTGTGTTTGACAGAGCTCATGGAGCTCTGCTAAAAAAAGATCTGATAGAGTAAATGCTCATTTTCTCTCTAGAATTGGAGAGCAGTAGCTCAGTGGTTATGGCATTGGACTGAAAGGTTCATGGTTTTATCCCCACCAGGGGCAACTACATTGTGTCCTTGGGCAAGGCACTTACCATATTTACTCTATATATTGGGACACTCTAAAAATATTTATTTTTTTTTGCTCCAATGTTTGGGACACTCAGGAGACTTGTTTCCAGTTTCCCAGTCACCTGAAAACGGTGCAAAATGCTCAATATTAAAGCTAAATTTGTGTTTAATTTTCCTTTTTAAACAATGAAAAATTGATAATACATACTGATTTGTGTTGTTTTTATTTAAATCTGTTCCTAAGTTTTATTATTTACAGTCCGGACTGACATGAGGAAGACATAGACAGAACCGCACAAGCGTTTGAATGGTTTAATGTTTATCGCACGAGTTTGGTTGGGCGCAATAATACCACGAGAGGCGAAGCCTCGAGTGGTATTCTGCGCCAAACCAAATGAGTGCGATAAACATTAACCCATTCAAATGCTTGTGCAGTTCTGTATTTATTGCACACCTTCGCAAATTTCTAAAACAGGCCGTTTACAGTAATACTAAGTGAGAAATAACCTATCCTTCTGAGAAGTAAAGGAAATAAAATAAGACAAAAATCCAAATTATTCTTCACAAGCAGGAGACCAGTCTTATTGTTATTTCGTACGCTGATTGAACTTTCATTCATAGTTTCAACTTGCAAATTGTAATGCGTCACCACTTCGATCGATGAAACACTGTTCATCTGAAATACAGTTCACCGTCTTTTTGTGCCTCAATTTTACAGTGCGAATTCTGAACAGTTGATGTGATCCCCACCAAAAAAGTTACCACACATTCACAAAAAACAATAGGTGTAAATTCGGAAAATCCATCAATGAGAAATTATAAAAAAAACTCACATGTTTATCTGACTTCCAAATTCCCTGCGACTGTTGTTACTCGACTTGTTGACAGATCGGTTAAGATTTTAGTCAAGATTACACTATTTACAGTAGCCATTGTCAATTCATCCCACGTAAATTAAATTTATATCCTTATTGTCCAAGAGAAATTATCGCATTGTTCACTATTCCTGCTCAAAATGTATTAAAGTTCGTGTTATAGCCTTTATCAGGGGTACAGAATTCATACGAATTCAAGTGAATATCGACAGGCAATTTGTTTTGGATTTCGATTTGGTGACCTAGAATCTTGCTCGCGCAACGTCATTCATTCGAAATGACGTCACTCATAGACGCTTTCAAATTCTGTCTACATTGTTCTTTAGTTTGAACTGTATTTTTAAGTCATTTCCATGTCATACTTTAACCCATCGGGTTATTTAATCAGTAGTCAGTCAGTATTGTTCACGTTAAGAAAAGAAATTAGAAAATTTCTTTTGATAGTCGGACAGTCATTACTACATGAGTTTCTTCAGAAAAAATCTAAACGCAGATACTACTATAGACTGCGAACATCCACTTTACAACATCAAAATAAATGACCTATCGCATCGATATGACTGGTTCCATTCTTACATTAAAAAAGTGCCAAAATCTGTATCCCACACATGTGCAATAAAAGTTTATTTTTATCCCACATCCTAGAATGCCGTGGACAAACCTTAATTTTAAATGGGTGTGTAATAATATTTAATATTACATTGTGACAGTCTTCTATTTAATATTACATTGTGACAGTCTTCAACCCTTTACTGAATGCTAGTGGCAGATGACACTCATAAAAATTTTCATTTTTTGCTTCCAAAATATAGCTTATGACCCCTCATTAGAATGAGCGTCATGCGATCGTTCCAATGAGGGGCATAAGCTATGTTTTGGAAGCAAAAAATGAAAATCTAAAAAAAATTGGATGGCGATTTTCGTATATACTGATAGAAAACAAATCACACACAACTTGATTCTGCATCAAAACAAGACCAGGTTGTGTTTTTTCCCCCTTTTCAAAGATGTGGGACATCTGTGAAAATATTTATTTTTAGCTGTCCCAATACATAGAGTAAATACGGTAATCCCAATTGCATATGTCGGGGGCATGTTGGTGCTGTGTACTGCACTTGCCTTCAGTGAATGTTAACCCTGTTTTGTGTAGAGTTAGTACCTTGAGGAGTCTGACATCACTCTCTGCTGCTTCTCTCCAGGTTCTCTGACTTCTGTCACCTGTAAAACTATCCAACATGAGATGACATTGGCGGCCGAAGGTGTTGTTAAAACCCAATAAATAAACAAATAAATCTCTAGAATAAGGGAAAGTAACTGTTTAACCCATTAATTGAATACTCCTGTTAACTGAATAATTTTTATTGGCAGAGTGGCTATTCAATTAACCCATCACTTAAAACAATATTTTCAAAAAATAAATTAAATTTTACATTTTCGAAAACAAATTTCACAATTTTTTAATAAAACGAGCTGGTCCTAATGATATCCATATTTTGTATGGTTTTATTGAGAAACTTCCGAGATATTTTAGGCTGTGTTATGCTTATTTTGGTTAATTTTTCTTGACGTTTTTGGCCACTATCTTATGTAATGGGTTAACAGGGTTTATGTTTTATGCATTTTGGTCAATTTTTTTTAGCTCAACTTTGACGTAGTCAAATTTTTTTAGCTCAACTTTGATGTGGTCAACAGTCCTCGGAATTAGGAAAATATTGCGACGGCACAACATTGCCGCCGCCAAAAATTCTGCGACGGCAAATTTTTATCAGCGACGGCACGTTTGAATTGAATTGATTGGATGACAGTATTATGACACTAAGTGAATAATAATCATTAATCAGAACAGCTGACTTGGAATGGACAAGAGATCACTGGCGGATGGTCAGTTGGAAAGCTGTAGTTCGATTAAGTGATCAATTGACTGACTGGTTGTCCTAATTTTAGGGGCTGGTTGTAACTCGCATCCATGCATTATTAGCCTATCGGTTTTGACAGTGTTAGAGACAGAAATATTTGCATTGCACATCAACCCGGGGCGAGTTGACTCTGACCCGATAAACACAACAAGAATCATTTTCCAACTCACCCTTGTTTTGTGCTCAATGTGTTTATTTTTTTATTGAACCGATTGATTGTTTTCCAATTCTGTTTGTTTGAGATTGTACAGCTTACATTATGCCACAAGTGGAGAATGCTAAAATTAAAATGGAACATGACCACGTGCTCTGTTGAGATTACATCGGTGACCAATGGAACTGCCGCATTGTCCCAGTACACCAATTTAGCATACTTTCATGAAACGAAGAATTCGATTGGTTGTATTTATGTAAGGTGTGACGTCAAAAGGGAATTGCCCAGGAATTTCTGGGTTATTTTAAACGTGCATCACAGTCAACAAGGGGTTTCTTTCGAAAAAACACAAACAAACGAAAAACAACTGGTTATGAACAGTTTTTCAACCACAAACATTTTGTACAAACTTACTTTCAAATTAATAATATTAGATATTTCCACAAATATTGATTTTATACACCAGTTACGCCTATAAAACATTTGTTATGTAGGGTTGGATGATCAGTTCTAACGGACTTCAGGTGATTGGGTCAAGTAAAAAAATATTATGGCTGCCAATTTGCAACGGCAAGAAAATGCTGCCGTCATGCCCCATGGTGGCGGCGTTTGCGACGGCATTGCCGAATACCGTCGCTAATTCCGAGGACTGAGTCAAATTTGTTAGCTCAACTTTGACATAGTCAAATTTAAGGTTATGCCATGGCCCGTCGTCCATCTGTCCATCAACAATTCAATACGGCTCGGGCTGGAGGCCATATTATGAACCGATCTTTACAAAACTTCTTGGGTACCTTTGTTATCACCATAGGACGAGAACGAGTGTTTTTGGGTGCAGTCCAAAATTCAAGATGGCCAACAGCAGCCATTTTGTGCCTAAGTTAGTGCAATCAGTTTTTTGTTCAGAACTTCTGTATGAAAGTTCTGATTCGAATAAATTTTTGTCTGAATGTTTAGTAACATGGAGTACATTACATATGATACAGGTTTTTTTTCTCATGCAGAAATTCTGCAAATTAGATGAACTTTGATTTTTTTCAGCTACTTACACACAGTAAGTACACATGTCAATACGGCTTGGGCTAGGGGCTGTATTTATGAACCGATCTTCATGAAACCTCTTGGGTACCTTTGTTATCATCTTGGGATGAGAACGACTGTTTCTGGATGCGGCCCAAAATCAAGATGGCGGCCAGGGACCAGCCTAGGGGGTAAGTTTAGGGAGACTTCATGTCCCTCCAGAAAAAATAGGGAAACTGCAGAGTCAAGTAGGGAGACTTCATAGGCAAGTGGGGAAAATTAAGAATATTTATGTACCACCCCTTCATATTTTCAGCTTGTGGTCCTCCATTAACATCCGATTAATCCAGGTCCAGTTATCTATGATGCATCTATGCCAGCTTAAAAAATCACAAAGTAATTATTGATTGAAAATCGCCCACTGCTACCCTCTCCTTCATGACCCCTCCCCTCTTCTTCGTGCCAATCCACCCAGCACCCTCCTTTGGTTGCCTTTCACCAAAGTCAACTAAGCTAATAATTTCCTAAGTCTGAAAATGTGAACAGGACCAGATGTAAGAAGGTTGCTTGGAAGGTACTTTGTCAGTTAATAAACAAAATACATTCTGGGGTCGAGTATTTTGTAAAATAAATGTTGTTTCTCATCATTGTTATGGCATTCCACTGTCATTGTTATGGAATTCCTGTGTTTAGGAGGACCCCTTTTTCAAGATCCTTCATATGCACTCTTGTGCCCTGTACAAACTTTTTCTTGTCATCACTAAAGCTTTTTTTCATGTGTTTCAATTCCATTCGTGTTTTTCTGGGAATAGACAACCCAACAGTTAACAGTAGTCAGCGAAACGAAATAAAAATACAGAGTTAGATAATACGTCCGTTATGTAGACATTTTCGGCATCCTAAGCGAGGTAACCTACTTTCAAACTGGGTTATTTTGTTGAGTCGCGTAAGTCAACTATTTTCGTTTCGACACTTGAAGCTCCGACTGAAACGGAACAAAATAGAAATAAAAAATCCACAAAAAGCGACAATGGACAATTGATTGTCGTGTGATTTCAAATAAATGATCACTTATTTGACGAATGAAAATGCCCATTCATCACACTCAAGCACATTCGATTCTTGAAAATAATCGTTTTATGTAAACCTCGGATCACTCAGTTCAGCCTTTCCTCATTTTCGCCAATTTTTAGAGGGCGACTTGTAATCGTCCCGACTATTTTTCTAGGTGACTTTGGGCAACATAATCGCCCTAGTCGCCCTCACGGCTGGTCCCTGCCAGCGGCCATTTTGTACCAAAATTAGGTCCAATCAGTTTTTTGTACACAAGTTCTATACGGCTCAGACTAGAGGCCATATTTATGAACTGATCTTTACAAAACTTGTTGGTTACCTTTGTTATCAATGTGGGATGAGAACGAGTGTTTTCGGGTGCAGTCTGAAATACAAGATGGCTGCCCGCAGCCATTTTGTACCAAAATTAGTACAATCAGTTTTTTTGTACAGAACTTCTGTATGAAAGTTCTGATTTGAATAAATTTTTGTATGAATGTTTAGTAACATCGAATACATATACAGGTTTTTTCCTCGTGCAGACGTTATGCAAATTAGATGGACTTTGATTTATTCAGTGCTACTTATACACAGTAAGAACACATGTCAATACGTCTTGCGCTAGGGGCTGTATTTATGAACCGATCTTCACGAAACGTCTTGGGTACCTTTGTTATCACCTTAGGACGAGAACGAGTGTTTTTGGATGGTGACCATTTTGTACCGAAATTAGGTACAATCAGTTTTTTGTACAGAACTTCTATATGAAGGTTCTGATTTGAATAAATTTTTGAATGAATGCTAACATTTGGCTTATGGTATGGTGTGATAACCATTGTAACATTAACCCCATGAAGATTTCTTTTCTAGTTTAGCATGTAACTGTCACCCACCTTTACAATACTTTACCTATACATTTGTTACAGGCTACAGTCAGCATTTATATACAGACCGTTATAATACTTTATATGTACCTTTGTTATCAGGTCATTACCTAGATGTGTGTCATTGCTGTGTCACATACTATACATGTACATGTCTTACACAAGCTGAGCTATAGTGTCATTGACACTTTCATTTTATTGATTGCTTCTTTTTATTTCATTGTAGGAGTGCCATAAATTTCTTTCTCATATTAACTCAGTTTGGTTTCTGTGTTGTTTATATTGTCTTTATTGCCAGAACTCTGCAGCAAGTAAGTAAATATAAGTTGAAGATGCTAATTTTTATGCTGAACACACTCAGCTTTAGTTATACATTGGAGCTCACTTAATTGAATATATTTTAATTGAATATCCCTGTTAATTAAATATAATTTCCAAACAAAACCATTTACCATATCTGCAGTACAAATTTGCCCTGTTAACTTCATAACTGGAGTAAACTCCTGTTAATTGAATAAAAGATCTTGCAATATGTCACAATATAGCACAGTCTACAGGTCGTATTTATGAAAGGATTCTATTGTAATTTCAAAGGATGACTCTGTATATTGTCTAGATGAGAACGTCCTATTTTGGTCGGGTTCAATCAGCCGTGGCAGTTGCAGGGGCACATAAACTAGATTCCTTTAGTACAGTCTACAGATTGCATTTATGAAGGGATTTCATTGCAAATGTGTAGGGTAACTCAGTATAATGTCTAGATGAGAACATCCTTTTTTGTTCAGGTTCAGTCAGCCATGATGGCCATACAGACATGTGACCTAGATTTGTTTTGCTCAGTCTACAGTTCATATTTATGAAGCAATTTCATTGAAACTATGAGGGATAACTTGGTATGATGTCGAGATGAGACTGTCGTATTTTGGTCACGATCGGTCAGCCATTACCACTGCCTCATCACTTGACCTAGATTCCTTTAACACTGCTTAGAGGGTTTTTATGAAGGGATTTCATTGTAACTTGGTAGGATAACTCTCCTGTTTTGGTCATCATTGGTCAACTGTGACTGCCAAACTGTGATGTGACCTAGATTTCTTTAGCAAAGTCTGCAAGTTATATTTAATAAGGGATTTTATTGCAACTTGGTAGGATGACTCGTTTTTGGAATGATTTTACTGTAACTTGGTAACTTTGGTGGTTGTCATACATTAACTGTTAGGGCCACATCAACCCAGGTCTTAATTCTTTAATACGCTCAAATTATTCTTATTGAAAACATAGCATTTTTTTTTAGTCAAAGTGTTAAGTAAGACCCAAAGATCTGGATTTAAACAAACTTTTAATAGAACTCAACCTGATAGCTATTATATCTATTGAAAAGTATTGAATAGTAAAAACTCTTTTTCCAGTGTTTGCCTATTATCTACTGTGTTGAAATATGCAACATAATATTCACTTCAGTATGAAAGGGGGTTATTGTGAACAAACATATAATCCATCAAGACAAAGGTATAATAGGTCAGCCGAATAGTTTGTGAAAGATTCTTGGGATGTTTGTCCAAGTACTCACAATTTTAAATGCGCAGTTCCAGGCACCATCAAATATGATTTCAGAAACTTGTAAAAAAACACGACACATGTATATTCTAAACACAAAACCTTATGTTCCAGCAGTTACAAGAAATGTATATTTTTATACTGTACCAATGACCCAGACTTAGCTGGTGCTAACTCTAACAAAACCAGGGCCAAACACAAATTTTGCCCCCCAATCCCCAAAATTTGCATCCAAAACAAAAAGAAATCATGTCCTATAGGACCTCCATACTATGCCCCCACTGCGCATGCGCAATGTCAAGGACGTCCCGAAATTGGCGCCAATTATCATTCTCTGTTTGGCCCTTCATCAGTCAACATCTCACTGATCTTTGTGCTTGTAAATCTCAGTTTAAAGGATGCCAGACACGTAATTTTTGGAGAAATGGTGATTCTAAGGAGGATATAGAAGGAGGAGAGGAAAAAGAAGTGACAAAGAATAATTAGGGCTGTACTTAAAATTTTTTGATGAAATTATGTTAAGTTGCCTATTTTCGAGGCATGGGCCTCTTGTTGTCATTCTTGCTAATTGTTGCACTGCTTATTCAGTGTTTCCTCTCCCCTAGCCTTCTAAAGTCCCCCCTTGCAATTCTCCCATGCTTTTGGCATATTTTTGAGAAAGTTCATTTCTAAAATTTTCCTGGGAGAGTTGCTTGGATACAGAATGTTTTCTGTTATTTTCCCCATAGTTACGTTTTCACCCATGGGTGTATAAACGTTGTGTTCTTCATCTTCCATCTGATGTTCTGCAGATTCTCCCCTGGGAGTCTCTGTCTTGCATCAGATAGAGTGTAATTTTGATGACTGATTTCGGGCCAGTTTTCTCAGTGCCTGGAGTCATGTTTTCTGGTGTTTTACACTGTTTGTTTACATTGGCAACAGCCTTTTTTGAGGGGGGCTGTTTGCCTTTGGTGTAGTTTATCTCACTATAAGATACATTTATATTATCCGTAAGTGTCTCATTAATTATTTAATATAAATTTAAAATTTTTGATCACACTTTGCCATCGGATCCATCGGGGCTCAATGTTACTTTTCAGCAACTTAGGCTTCGCTGAAAAAATATTTTTTCAAAATTATTTTGATTTGCACTTGTTTTTGCATTTATTAATGGATCATGTTATTATGTATCTTTGTGTTAGGGGTTTGTGCGAGTAACTAGGACTTGTTGTTGACTTTTCACAATGAAAGGATATTGTTCAAATTGTAATGGGAAGAAATCTTCCTCTGACTTTCATGATCATTGTATTAATTGTAGTCAGTGTTCTCGCACTAATCCCTGCTCTATATGTCAATATTGGGATGAGAAACATTGGAAACGTGTGTCACGGTATGTTATTACTGGAGAAAGGGTGATGCCGGCTCTTTCTCCGCAAGGTCACTCTACTCTCTCAGTTTCTATTTCAGAGGAACAAGAACAGGGTGATGTTTCCATGTTATCTTCTGCAAGTGCGCTTCCGTCGTCACAAATGAATTCAGAGCTAGCGGCAAAAGTGCTCATGGAGATTAGACAAATGTCGTCCGCTAGCTCACCCGGTGTAGCGTCCATTCACCGAATGGTTCGGCAGCCGGGTTCGTCCGATGCGGTCCAGGAGGAAATGTTGGGTGATGCGAGCACTATAAACATTCAATGTGCACACCCAGTGACGGCGGATAGTAAGCGAGATCGGAGGAAGCCTTTGAGTCCGGTTCCTAGCTCGTCCAGGTCCAGCCGGGCCGCGAGCAAGAGAGGCCCCTCTCTCGTACAACAACATCTGGGACCAGATGTTGTGGTACAAAATGTGTCGCAAGCGGAGCATACGTCCGTCGCTCGGGACGCTCCGTTGTATAGGCAGTCCGTGGAGACTGCTAAGGCTTCTTCTTCTCGTCAGCGCACACGACCGCACCTTGGCTGCGTGACTGCCGATATCTTACCAGCTTCGCCGATCAAGGATTCTTCGGCGACCAGGTCACACCATCCAGCAGCCAGGGATTCGAGACCGATGGACTCCGGACGTTCGCATAGAAAAAGTATGCGGGAGCCATCTGATGCGGAGCTGCCCTCGGCGAAGCAGCGAAAGACTGCGCCTCTGCAGGTCTCGACGCCGGACATTCTTGTGCAGATAGCACAGCTTATCACAGCATCCCAGCAGCCGACAGAAACGGTGTCGGATCGAGAATTATCCGACGGCGCTGGGTCGGTACGCTCCGCCGAAGCATCAGGGGCGGACGACCGGGAGCATCATGAGGTCCGACCGGATGGTGAAAGGGATACGGATGATTTGGAGCTATCCCTTTCGGACCAACATAAAGCTGCCGTGGACTTCATCCGGCACTTTCTCCCTCAAGTTGTTCCGTCGGGCCAGACTGCTGCGGTTCCGGACAAGAGGATTATAGCGTCATTGGACTCTGAATTTTTTGAGCGGTTCAGGGACATCGCTCCCGAGTTTCCGTCGCAGTCCAATAATGTTGCAAGAACATTTGAATTATTGAACGACGCTATATTTAAACTTGCTTCCAAGACGGGGAAAGCAGGTTTCTTGTCCGCCAATACTCTCAACCTGCCTTTCATTAATGCAAGGAATAAATTCGACACGGCAGGACAGGGTATCCCGAGAGTTCCTCTGCGTATGGACGACGAGGCGGAAGACTTAGAGCTATCATTACCGTCGTCGGCTTCTATTCCAACCGCGGTGTTGGAAACAGCTATTTCGTCTAACAGAGCCAATTTAGATGCCTTATCTTACGCAGATCACCTTACTAAGGCGTTATCACTGCGCCTTCAAGGGAAAGAGTTTCAGGATATACAATCCTCTTTAAGACTTCTTTCAAGGGCAGTAGCTTATTCCAAGTGTAACTCCGCCCTTTCTGTGGCAAACCTGGAGTTGGTTAGACGTGATGCAGCCCTAGCTACATCCACACTGGTGGATACTAAGGTGAAGAACTCTCTTAGAGTCGCTTCGGTCTCCGGAGAACTTCTCTTTGACGGCAAGCTTTCTGCTATTTATGATAAAATTACAAGGAAAGCTTCGGATTCTCTGTTGTTCAAATCTGCTTCTAAGAAGTCGGATACAGCAGACAAGAATAAGCCAGGCACTTCTGGGTCTAATGCGCCCAAGAGAGGTTCCTATAGAGGTTCCGGTGCGTCCTCTTGATCTTATTCGAGAGACCGTCAGGGTAGCGACTCTCGTTCGGGACGTCCTTCGGGCCGGGACTACCGGTCGGACGCCCCGAGGTCGACGGGACGTGGTGCGGGTCGTGGAGGACGTGGTTTCTCCTACCGCAGGCCTTGCAGGTCCAGGAGGTGATGGCTTAAACCTCTATCGCGTACCGGTTGGCGGAAGGTTGTCGAGCTTTTCACAAGAATGGGCGTCGATTACGGACGACCCTTGGGTGAGAGGAGTGACTTCGGAAGGTCTAAAGATATCCTTCAAACGAAAGCCTCCATTATCTCGAAGTCCAAAGTGGACTCAACTTCCATCAAATCCGCAGAAAAGGGACTCTCTGTTATCAGAGGTGCAGTCTCTTTTAATGAAGAACACGGTAGAGGTCGTAGAAAACCAGGAGACTCCGGGATTCTACAACCATCTGTTTCTGGTTCCGAAACCAGACGGCTCGTTCCGTCCAGTCATAGATTTGAGCTGGATAAACAAGCTGATCGTCGCTCCGAAATTTTATATGGAGACGATTCGGTCGGTCAGAGCAAGTACTCGGGTGAACGATTATGCAACAAGCATAGATCTCAAAGATGCGTACTTTCACGTCATGGTACATCCGACATTCCGAAAGTATCTACGCTTCGCAGTCCTAGGAGTGGTGTATCAATTCCGGGCGATGTGCTTCGGATTGAATCTAGCACCCTGGGCTTTCACTCGGGTAATGAACTCGGTAATGATCTATTTCCGAGCTCATTCGTCTGTGGTAACGTCGGCCTACCTGGACGACATTCTTCAGAGGTACGGCAACGAGTTAATGCTTCAGAACGATGTTCAGAATCTACTTCTATTGCTCCGACGTCTCGGTTTTATAGTAAACGAGGAGAAGTCTGATCTGGTGCCATCCAAGTCATTCACTCATCTGGGAATGAGCTTCGAGACGCACAACAATCTCGTTCGTCTGCCGTTAACCAGAGCGAAATTAGTCAGTTGTTACGCTCGCTATTGTCTGCACGCAGACAAAGTCACAGCGAGAGAATTTTTGAGACTGATAGGTCTGTGCGGAGCCGCTGCGGATCTCATTCCGATGGGGCGGTTACGCACGCGTCCTCTCCAAATTTTCTTGACTCAGAATTGGAGTGTGAAAATTCATTCGCTCGACGTAGACGTTCTCTTGTCAGATCAAGTGAAACAAGAGATTCAGACTTGGGCAAACATTCAGTGGTTAACTCAGGGAGTTCCGCTGCAGTTGCCGGATCAGAGTTTTACCATTATGACGGATGCCAGTCAAACAGGTTGGGGTGCATCATTGATCCCAACGGATTCGAGATGCCAGGGTCTTTGGGATCCGCAATTCCTGTGCAAGCACATAAACATCAAGGAAATGATGTCAATTTGGCTTGCGTTACATCATTGGATGGACATTATTCACAATGCTCATGTCCAAATCCTATCCGACAATACGACAGTAGTGGCGTATATACGGAATCAGGGAGGCACTCATTCAGTTCCGTTGTTCAATCTAACGGAAAGAATCCTTCTGTTTGCGCTAGAACATCAGGTTCTTCTTTCGGTCCGTCACGTACCGGGTCGTTTGAATGTGCTAGCAGACTCCCTTTCACGAAAGGGTCGCTTGTTGCCGTCGGAGTGGACTCTCAACAAACAAGTATTCAATCAGATTTGCTACCAATGGGAACGGCCAATGATAGACTTATTTGCGACACATCTCAACAATCAGTTGCAGACGTATGTGTCTCCGTGTCCGGATCCAAGAGCATTTGCAGTAGACGCTCTGTCGATCCCTTGGGACGGAATGATAGGATATGCATATCCTCCAGCGCCGTTAATTCAACAAGTATTGCTAAAGATAAAACAATCTCAATGCAAGATTCTGTTGGTAGCATCTCTGTCGCCACAGAGACCGTGGATAAATCTATTCAGGTGTCTGTTGTGGGACCTACCGCGAAAGCTTCCTCCACGGGAGGATCTTCTTTCGCAGGGGAAATCGCGCCAACTCCATCACAACCCGCAAGGTCTCAACCTTCACGTTTTTGCTCGTGGACGCGATTTCTAACTGTAGGAGGACCTCCTCTTCGCTAAACTATGCGGCTAAGTGGAAGGTTTTTCGTCATTGGTGTAGGGATCATTCTGTAGATATTTTTGATCCCTCTATACCAGACATTGCAAACTTTCTAGTATACTTGTTTGACGAAATCAAACTGCAGCCTGTTACTATTAAGGGTTATAGGTCTATGTTATCTGATACCTATGCACATCATGATAGTTTACAAATTGGATCTAATGTCTCTTTATCTAAGTTGGTTAGAAACTTCTCGATAAATAGACCCAGAACTCTTAGATTAATTCCTAAATGGAATTTAGCTTGGGTTCTTCTTAAATTGAAGGAAAAGCCATTTGAACCTCTTGGGACAGTAGATTTCAAATTCTTATCTTATAAGACAGCTTTTCTCTTAGCTTTCTCTTCTGCTAGAAGAGTCAGTGAGCTTCATGCACTGTCGGTGGATGATTCTCACTATCGTAGTGTCGGGAACATTATCACCTTCACTACTAATGTGGGTTTTTTAGCTAAGAATCAGGCTCCTAATAAATATCCGGAACCTATTGTTATTAAGGCTCTTCCGTCTTCAGACGGGCGTAGGCCTTTACTCTGTCCTGTTAGAGCGTTACGTATCTATAAACAGAGATCTCAGTTTATCAGAAAGGGACGGAAACATTTCTTTCTGTCTTTGATGCCTAATAGAAGGGACATTTCGGTCCATTCTATTGCTAGATGGATTCAATTAACTATCCGTACTGCTTATGAGAGTTTATCTTCTTCTCAGCAGTCTGTGCTTAAGATTTCCGCTCATGAAGTAAGAGCTCTTGCTACTTCTTGGGCTTATGCTAATAGTGTTGCTATTACAGATTTAATGAAGGCTGCTTATTGGTCTCAGCCATCCACATTCACGAATTTTCATCTCAGAAATATTGAGTCCATTTCTGGAGACCTGCATTGTTTAGGTCCGTTATCTGTTGCTCAGAATGTCGTCCTCTAAACAGTTGCAACTATAGTTATGCAGGCTTTCTGTTCCGGCAGTGACTCCGTCTGGCTGCCCTCTTCACTCTGGGCTATTTGACCCAGGGCAAGGGGAAGGGGGGGGGGGGGGGCGGGTGTTCCCTTAGGTCACCTGCTTTATAGTGAAAAGCAAGGGAATGCCTCCTCCAAGTCAGTATTTCTGAGTCGCTTCCGGGATGGTTTTAAAGTGTAATATTAATGTTAAAATTCATTCATGTCTTATTTTTAAAGTGTAGCTCGGTGTGAAGCATTTGTATATGTCAAGTGTCAAACGGGCTTTAATATACAATACTCGGACACTTTTAAATGACTATAAAGAGTCTCAATTCTCTGGACTACTTTATTTATTGGCTAACTTTAAAAATAATTAGTATAAGGGTTATACTGGATGTTAATAGAGAACATGAATATTATTGTGCTCAATTATTAAGGGTATTGTATCTTTCTAATTTAATATTAAATAAGAAAGATACATGTAAAGCCTAATACTCCTTTTCTCCTTAAGGGGTTACCTCTTTATTATATAGTTGAGCTTATTGGATTTTCCTCTATGTCCTAGGCCCTCCAGCCTGTTTACTATTCAGCTAAGTCTGGGTCATTGGTACAGTATAAAAATGTTAAAAAATTTATAGTAATTTATATATTTTTTATACTTACCAATGACCCAGACGGGGATGGCCCTCCCAAGAGTTGGGAACTCTTGCCTCCCCGCTGAGTACATAGCGCTGACCAGGCACTGCCAGTAAGAATGATAATTGGCGCCAATTTCGGGACGTCCTTAACACTGGGGGCGTAGTATGGAGGTCCTATAGGACATGATTTCTTTTTGTTTTGGATGCAAATTTTGGGGATTGGGGGGCAAAATTTGTGTTTGGCCCTGGTTTTGTTAGAGTTAGCACCAGCTAAGTCTGGGTCATTGGTAAGTATAAAAAATATATAAATTACTATAAATTTTTTAACTTTCAGCATTTTTACTATCACAGTACCCATAAATCTTATTTATGGGCCTACTTTCAGTAAGCTTATTATAATGCATAACAAAGATGCTTTATGTGAAATAATAAAAAAAAATTGGAATTCATCTTTATTTCACCTTACTGAAAGTCTGGGGGCGCCACAATCATCACTTTCATCCATCATCCATTATTGAGGTAGATGCCTGACGACCAGGCAACTTTGCAAAGAAGTCACCTTGGACTGGCCAGATTCACCCTGCTTTCAATAAAAAGTGACGCTGAAGTCACCTTGTTAAAATTCAGACTAAATTGAAATTAGATGATTTCATGTAAAATTTTGTGAAAAAAACTAGCAGGCATTTTATTGGAAGTATTAAATGTTTGTGTTAATTTTCATAATAACTAAAAGTAAAATGAAAATAAAAGTAACATCGAGTGATTGAATAATTCAAACCCAATTTGTTACAGTTAAAACTAGAAGTCCTGTCACGAACTGTGTGCTTATCTAGGCTTAATTGCGCGCAGGAATTGCGCATAATTGCCATATCAAATGGCATCCAAAGCACGGCAGGTTCTCCTGGTTACTCATAGCAAATACAGGTAATGTTTTCTGCCAATGGGCCTCCAGGTTACCCGGAGGTCCATTGGCTGAAACATTGCTTGTGCACAGGCCATATGTACAGGATATGTACAGGATTTGATTGCCTCACTATGGTCATAACGCGTAGATTAACGTGCAGATCGACGTGCTATTTGTGCGCATTTCGTGACAGGACTTCTAGATTTAACTGTAGATGCTTACAGTGATTATAAGTGACAATGTTGAACCACTGGTAAGAAACAATGTGATTTTGTGTTCAAACAATTGTTCAAAACCACATTTTTTTCACACTTAGAATCCTAAATGAGTTCATTTTTCTAGAAAACAATACTTTTGGGTGAAAACTCCACTCTATTTTTACCTGCATCGCCAGCGGCAGAGCAGGTCTAGTAACCGCCCGACTCCGTCCGTCAGTCCATCCGTCCGAAACACTTTTTCCGTCAAAGTTTTCTTGGCTTCTATGAAAGGGAATGATTTTATATTTGGTCTGCTGCTTCATAATGATGAGTTGTATCGTGTAAGCAATTTTCAGATCTGCTGTGCAGCCACTTCCTGTTTGCCGATACTTTAAAATTTTACTGTACCCACTGAACATTGAAATTTTCCGTCAAGGTTTTCTCGGCTTCTATGCAAGGGATTGATTTTATATTTGGTCTGCTGCTTCATAATGATGAATTGTATCGTGTAAGTAATTTTCAGATCTGCCGTGCAGCCACTTCCCATTTGCCGGTACTTTGAAATTTTACTGTACCCACTGAACATTGAAATTTTTCGTCAAACTTTTCTCAGCTTCTATGCAAGGGATTGATCTTATATTTCATCTGGAGCCTGATAATGATCAGTTGTATCATGTAAGCAATTTTCAGATCTGCCATGCAGCCACTTCCTGTTTGCCGATTCAATTGCATGCAGCGACGCAGGTCCAGACCCGGTATTGGTCTTGGCTTGTTGAAGTGAGATGTGGAAAAATTTATTTTTCAGCATTAGTGGGTTATTTCCATGTGAGAAAAATATATAATGAAAATTCTTTATGATTTCCTTCTGGCTCTTTCTGTTTTCATTTGGCTTTTCCATAAATCTGTCGTGGGAGAAGTGACTTCTCCCTCAATTTAGCCACATATGGGGCACTGCATTGAGGTGGGGTTCAAGTTTCCAGCTCCAAAGCTGTTGGCCTGATTTCATTCATGAGCGATGGATGGGATAGAAGAATTTAACTTTTGTTCCAACCAAGTTGTTGTCCTTTCCCCTTTTATTACAATTTTTTTTAGCTCAATTATCGGGAGCACAAATTTTAACACCATGAAGTGAAAAAACCATTAAAACCTCCCAAACCACTGCTACAAATGCTTTCATGTTTGATATACAACATCTTAATAAGGATGATTTACAAGCTCTTGGGGTTAAATTTAAAGTCGACATAGACTCCAGATTTCTACCTTGTGGGTAACTGGGAAAATATTAAAAAAAATCTTTTCCTAAACCACTGGGCCAGATATTGTTCCAAAATCTCTTTCAAACAAGGTATAAAAGAACAAAAGCTCATTTTATCATTAGAACACATGGAAATGAGTAATTTTCTGTTGATTAGATACTCGTGTAACTTGAATACTTTTTGTTGGCTTAGTGGTGATTCTGTTAACAGATTTCCAGTATATTATTTTATTTTATTAGTCCCCAACCGGCATCACTGGAGGGGACTATAGGTTTGCACTCTGTCCATCCATCAGTCCGTCAGTCAGTCTGTCAGTCCGTCAGTCTGTCAATCACACTTTAGTTTTCTGGACTTTTTTTGGAAATGCTTCAACCAAATGATCTCATTTTTGGTAACCTACTATAGAACAATGACTTACAGATCAAGTTTGAGTTTCATGCTGATTGCATTATTCTTGTGTGAGTTATGGCCCTTCGAAATATGGAAAAGTGCCAAAATATCAATTTTCTGGACTTTTTTTTGGAAACGCTTCAGCGGAATGATTTCATTTTTGGTAAACTACTGTAGAACGATGACTTACAGATCAAGTTTGAGTTTCATGGTGATTGCATTATTCTTGTATGAGTTATGGCCATTGGAAATATGGAAAAGCGCCAAAATATCAGTATTTTTATACTGTACCAATGACCCAGACATAGCTGGTGCTAACTCTTAAAATATAGGGCCAAACACAAATTTTGCCCCCCAATCCCCAAAATTTGCATCTAAAACTAAAGAAAACATGTCCTGAAAGGCCCTCCACACTTCGCCCCTACTGCGCATGCGCAGTGTCAAGGACGTTCCGAAATTGGCGCCATTTATCATTCTAAGTTTGGCCCTTCATCAGTTAACATCTGACTGATCTTTGTGCTTTTGAATCTCAGTTTAAATGATGCCAGACACATAAATATTAGTGAAATGGTGATTCTAAGGAGGATAGAGAAGGAGGAGAGGAAAAGAATGTGTGACAGAATATTATCAGGGCTGTAACTTAAAATTTTTTAATGAAATTATGTTAAGTTACCTATTTTCAAGGCAGCAGCCATTTTGTTGTCATTCTGATTATTTAGTTACACTGTTTTTTCAAGTGTTTTCCTCTCTCCCTGTCCTTTAAGTTCCCCCTTGCTATTCTCCCATGCTTTTGGCATAGTTTCTGTAATTATTATTACTAAAATTTCTTGGGAGTTTTAGCTGAATAACAGAATGAATTCTGTTCTTTCCCCATGTTTACGTCTTCACCTACGGGTGGTTAGGCGTTGTGTTCTGCATCTACCATCTGATGTTCTGCAGTTTCTTCCCTGGAAGTCTCTGTTTTGCATCAGATGGTGTATTTTTGGTAACTGATTTCGGGCCTGGGTGCCTGGAGTCTTATTTTAGTGTTTTTACACTCATTGTTTACATTTACAACAGCCCTCTGTGTGAGGGGGGGATTT
The DNA here is from genome assembly GCA_031216915.1 of Pictodentalium vernedei. Classification (NCBI taxonomy): domain Eukaryota; kingdom Metazoa; phylum Mollusca; class Scaphopoda; order Dentaliida; family Dentaliidae; genus Pictodentalium; species Pictodentalium vernedei. Next base: position 846,142,147 of record CM062297.1, read on the forward strand.
CTAAATAATAATATCTTTATGTTATTTTAATCATAACTAGATACATTATTATTGTTCGTAAGTGTTGAATAAATTGTTTAAAATATTTTTAAAATTTTTGTCCACACTTAGGCTTGGGATCCATTGGGGCTCAACGTTACTTTTCAGAAACTTGGGCTGTTCTGAAAAAATATTTTTTTCAAAATATTTTGATTTCAATTATTTTTTCTATATTAATGGATCATATTATTATTATGTATTTTGATTGCCAGGGGTTAGTGCGAGTACCAGGACTTGTTTTCTTTTCACATTGAAAGGATATTGATCAATTGTTTTAAGAGGAAGTCTTCCTCTGACCTTATTATCATTCTATATGTGGTCAGTGTACTCGCATTAACTCCTGTTCTGTATCGTATGATTTCGATGACAATATGGGAAGCGTATGTCACGGTATGTTGTTGGGGATTTGGACACTCCGGTCCTTTCCCCGCAGGGTCACTCTACTTTATCAATTTCTATTTCAGACGATCAAGATTAGGGTGATGTATCTGTGATGTCTTCCAACAGTGTGCCTCCGTCGTCACAATTAATGAAGGGCTAGCGGAAAAGTGCTCATGTAATACGCCAATTGCCTAAGAGGACCCTAGTAGGTTCGACGGCCTTTGACGTCCGCTAGCTCGCCCGGTGTAGCGTCCATTCACCGAATGGTTCGGCAGCCGGGTTCGTCCGTTGCGGTCTAGAAGGAATTTTGGGGTGATGCGAGCACTATAAAATTAACTTAATGCACACCCAGTGACGGCGGATCGGAGGGAGAACGGTGGAAGCCTTTTAGTCCGGTTCATAGCTCGTTCCGGTCCATCCGGACGGCAAGCGAGAGAGGCCCCTCTCTCGTTCAACAACATCTGGCCCCAGATGTTGTGGTACAAATGTGTCGCTAGCGGAGCATACGTCCGTCGCTCGGGACGCTCCGTTGTATAGGCAGTCCGCTGAGACTGCTAAGGCTTCCTCTTCTCGTCAGCGCACACGACCGCACCTTGGCTGCGTGACCGCCGATATATTACCAGCTTCGCCGATCAAGGATTCTTCGGCGACCAGGTCACACCATCCGGCAGCCAGGGATTCGAGACCGATGGACTCCGGACGTTCGCATAGGAAAAGTATGCGGGAGCCATCTGATGCAGAGCTGCCCTCGGCGAAGCAGCGATAGACTGCGCCTCCGCAGGTCTCGACGCCGGACATTCTTGTGCACATAGCACAGCTTATCGCAGCATCCCAGCAGCCGACAGAAACGGTGTCGGATCGAGAATTATCCGACAGCGCTGGGTCGGTAGCCGGGGACTCGAGGCCTGCAGACTCCGGACGTTCGCATAGGAAGTGTGCGGGAGTCAACGTACACGGAGCTTCCAGCGGCAATGCATCGTAAGTCCGCTACTGCACAGGCCTCGGGAACGGACGTGCTTTCTTTAATAGCACAGTTTATCGCAGCATCCCAGCATCAACTGAATCTGTCGCATATATTTTATCCGACGATGCTGGGTCGGGACGCTCCGCGGAAGCGGGTACGGACGTCCGAAAGTTTCATCCGGTCCGACGGGATACCGAAAGGGATTCGGAGGATTTCAAGCTTTCCCTTTCGGAACAACATATGCTGCGATGCCGGATAAGAAACTTATAGCGTCGGTGGACTTAGAAATTTTTGGTTAGGTTCAGGGACATCGTCCCTCAGTTCCGACATAGTCCAATAATGTCACACAAACTTTCGAATTATTGAACGACGCTATATATATTATTATTTTATGCTTGCTATCCAAGCATTTCTGGTTTCTTGTTCGAAGAGTTATGGAGATGTCTTTCAAAAGTGTGCCTCTGTCGTCATAGTTAATGAAGAGTTAGCGGCAATAAGTGCTCATGGAATATGTCTATCGCTTACGGAGTGACATTCGCTAGCTCACCCGGTGTAGCGTACATTCATCGAATGGTTCGGCTGCCGGGTTCGTCCGTTGCGGTCTAGGAAGGAGATTTGGGTGATGCGAGCACTTTAATTACTTTAGTACTCACCCAGTGACGGCAGATTGAGGACAGATCGGAGGAAGCCAACAACATAGGGGACCGCATGTTGTGGTTCAGATATTTTACATTCGGAGCATATGTCCGTTGCTCGGGACGCTCCGTTATTTTGACAGTCCGAGAGACTGTCTTTAATGCTTCCTCATCCTCACAGCAGGGCACACGACCGCACATTGGCTACGTGACCTCGAGTATCCGATCAGTTTCGGCATTCAGTGATTCCACAGCGAATAGGTCGCGCCATCCGGTAGCCAAGGGACACGAGGCCTATACACTCCGTTCGCTCGCATATTGGAAGTATGCACGGGGTAACGATCTCGGAGTTTCCTGCGGCAATGCATCGTAAGACCGCTTCTCCTCAGGCCTCAGTGACGGACGTGCTATCCGAGTTAGCACAGTTGTTTCGCAGCATCCCAGCAATTGACAGTTCTCGGTCGAATCAGGAATTATCCGACGGCACTGGGTTGGTGCGGTCCGCGGTTGCATCAAGCTACGGACGACCGAACGCTTTATAGGGTCCGACAGGATGGCGAAAGGGATTCGAAAGATTTCGAGTTTTCCCTTTAGTAGTATCGGAAGATGCCTTTCATATCTTCTGGCATTTCTTCCAGTGATTATTTTTCGGACTTCATTGCTGCGATCTTGGATAAGAGACTTATAGCGTCATTGGACTCGGTTTTTTCGATCGGTACAGGGACTTTGTCCCTGACTTACCGACGCAGTCCAATATTGTCATTACAACATGTGTTTTATTTTTCGACGCTATATATTTATATATATATACAAGCCTGCTACTAAGCATGATAGTTTAGTTTCTTGTCCGCGTGGCTCATTTCTGCCATTTTATCTTTTTTACAAATAGTTTATTTTGGCAGAGCAGGGCATACCGAGAGTTCATATGCGTCTAGACGGTGTGATTAAAGACTGCATATATTCTTTTTCGCCGTTTATGTCTTTTCCAATTTCAATGTTGGGAACGACATTATGTATAGTAGACTTAACTTAGACGCTTTATTATACGTAATCCGCCTTTCTGAGGCGTTATCATTACGTCTTCAAGAAAAGATTTACGGGATATTATTCTCAATGTAATTTCTTTTGAGGGCAGTAGTTTGTTCACGTATAACTCCGCCCTTCAGTGGCTGATTGGAGTTGGTTAGACGTGACGCAGCCCTAGCTACATCCAGGCGTGGATAGTAGGTTAAGAACTCTCTCAGAGTCGCTTCGTTCTCGGAGGAGCTTCTCTTCGACGGCAACTTTCCGGCAATCCATGAATTGCTCGATTTATACATTCTCTTGTCTATCTAGTGTTACAAGAGATTCAGACTGGGGCAAACATTCGGTGGTTGACTCAGAGAGTGCCGCCGCAGTTGCCGGACCCGAGTGTGGCTGTTATGACGGTTGCCAGTCAAACAGATTGGGATATATACTGATCCCTACGGATTCGAAGTGCCAGGGTCTTTGGGTTCCGCAGTCTTTTAGCTATCAGTTTAACTTCCGCGGAATAATGTTTTTTAGGCTTGCTTTATGTCATTGCATGAACATTATTCAGAAACGCATGCCCAAATTCCTGTCCTTTAATTCGACAGTAGTGGCGTATCTCCGGAACCAGGGAGGCACTCTTTCGTTTCCGTTATTCAATTTAATGGAAAGAATCCGTCTGTTGGTTATAGTACACCAAGTTCAGTTTTGGTCCGTCATATTCTGGGTCGTCTGATTGTTTTATCGCACTCCCGTTCTCTTACGGGTCGCTTGTTGCTGTCAGAATGAACTCTCAACAAACAAGTATTCAATCAGATTTGCTATCTATGGGAGCGCCCAATGATGTTTTATTTATGACACAGCTTGCTAATCAATTGCAGACGTATGTGTTGGCTTGTCCAGATCTCTGAGCTAATACTGTTAACGCTCTATTGATCTATAGGACGGAATGATAGGATACGCGTATCCTCCGGCGCTGTTGTTTTAGCAGGTATTGCTAAGATAAACAACCACAATACATTTCTGTTGATAGCATCTCTATCTTCACAGAGATCATGAGTAATTTACTCTCTTGTCTACTGTGGATCTTAACGTGAAATCTTCCTCTATGTGAGGATCTTTTTTCACTGGGTAAATCGTGTCATCTTTATCACAACCAGCAAGGTCGCAACCTTCATGTATTCCGTTGTGTGGTCCGTATTGCATTGTAAGCACTGTACTGGACGAGCTTTGGACGCGATTTCTTACTATAGGAGATCCTCTTCTTCGCTACTCTATGCGACTAAAGTGGAGGCTCTTCCGTCGTGGTGTAGGGATCATTATGTTCATATTGTTGATCCCTCCATACTACTCATTGCTATTTTTTAGTATACTTGTTTCACAAGATCTACTGCAGCCTGTTGTTATTTAGGTTATAGGTTTATGTTACCTCATACCTATGCACTCTACGATAGTTTACAATTGAGTCTTTTGTCTCTTTATCTAAGTCAGTTAGTAACTTTTTGATAAATAGACTTAGAATCTTTAGATTAAATTCCTATACGGATTTTAACTTCGGTTCTTATTTAGCTAAGTAATCATTTGAGCCTCTGGAAACAGTAGTTTTCAAATTCTGACCTTTTAGACAGTAATTCTGTTGGTTTCTCTTTTACTGTAGAGTCAGTGAGTTTCATGCACTATCGATGGATGATTTTCACTTTCATAGTTTCGGAATCAATACTTCCGTTACTATTTAGGTTGGATTGTTGCATAAGAGTTAGGCTCCTATTATCCGGAACCTATTATTTTAAGGTCCTTCCGTCTTCGTATGGGCATAGGCCTTTACTCTTTCTGGGTACAGTTTATGTATTTATAAACAGATATCTGTTTATTACAAGGGCGTAAGCTTCTTCTGTCTTTGATGTCTAGTAGAAGGATGTTACGCTCCATTTTATTGTTAATGGATTCTATTAACTAGCGTACTGCTTATGGTATATCATTGGCTTAGCAGTTGTGCTTAAGATTTCGGCTCATGAAGTAAGAGTTCTTCTACTTCTTGGGCTTACATTAATAGTGTTGCTATTATAGATTTTTGATGGCTGCTCATTGCGCTCAGCCATCCACATTCATGAATTTTATCTCAGAAATATCGAGTCCATTTCTGGAGGCCTCTATTGTTAGGTCCATTATCTACTGCTCAGAATGTCATTCACTTAACAGTTGCTACTATAGCTAGGTAGGCTGTCTGTTTCGGCAGTGTCTCCGTTCGGCTGCCCTCTTCGCTCTGGGCTATTTGACCCAGGGCAAGAAAAAGGGGGGGGGGGGGGGGAGGGTGTTCCCTTGGGTCACCTGTTTTTACTATGAAAACAAGGGGATACCTCCTCCGGAGTTAGTAATTCTGAGCTGTTATTGGGATGGTTGTTTAGTGAGAAGTTTAAGTTTATAAAATTCATTCAAGTCTTAGTTTTTAAAGTATAGCTTTTGAATATTGCATATGTCATCGGACATGATTATGCAATTCTCACACACTTTTAGGAGTATAAGAGTCTCTATTCTCTAGACTTACTTTATTATTGGCTTACTTTAAAAATTATTAGTATAAGGATTATTGGATATTAATAGAGTACATGGATGTATGAAGCTCAATTTTTGGAAGGTGTTGTATCTTTCTAATTTATCATAAATAAGAAAGATACATGTAAGGCCTATTACTTCTTTTCCCTACAGGGGATGACTCTATTTTATTTTATTGAGCGTATTCCATTTTGCTCTATGTCCTTGGCCCTCCAGCCTTTTTACTATTCAGCTATGTCTGGGTCATTGGTACAGTATAAAAATGTTAAAAAATTATAGTAATTTATATATTTTTTATACTTACCAATGACCCAGACGGGGATGGCCCTCCCAGGAGTTGGGAACTCTTGCCTCCCCGCTGAGTACATAGCGCTTACCAGGCACTGGTTATTAGAATGATAAATGGCGCCAATTTCGGAACGTCCTTGACACTGCGCATGCGCAGTAGGGGCGAAGTGTGGAGGGCCTTTCAGGACATGTTTTCTTTAGTTTTAGATGCAAATTTTGGGGATTGGGGGGCAAAATTTGTGTTTGGCCCTATATTTTAAGAGTTAGCACCAGCTATGTCTGGGTCATTGGTAAGTATAAAAAATATATAAATTACTATAAATTTTTTAACTTTCCGGACTTTTTTTGGAAACGCTTCACCGGAATGATTTCATTTTTGGTAACCTACTTTAGAACGATGACTTACAGATCAAGTTTCATTTATACTCTGTCCATCCGTCAGTCTGTCAGTCACACTTTAGTTTTCCGGACTTTTTTTGGAAATGCTTCAACCGAATGATTTCATTCTTGGTAACCTACTATAGAACGATGACTTACAAATCAAGTTTGAGTTTCATGCTGATTGCATTATTCTTGCGTGAGTTATGACCCGTGGAAATAGAGAAAAGCGCCAAAATATCAGTTTTCCAGACATTTTTTGGAAACGCTTCAACGGAATTCATGCTTATCACATCTAGGTTATAACATTTGTATAATTATTAATGCTCATTAGTCCGGTAGGGGACATTGTATTGCTTCAGCGATACGTGAGCTCGTGTTTTATTTTAAGTCACATAACAAAAATATTTTCAGAAATTTCCAACCAGAATACAGTTGGTGCCTTACTAGCCATGTGTTGACATTTCATTTAACCCTTAAGGGTCTGGACAAATTTCTTGAATCCTCACTAGATCACCACCTGTGCATTGCCAGTAGCTAAGCAGTGACTTCTAGTCATGAGGCAGCCAAGACTTGACTGGAAACCACTGCCAATGTAATATGTCAGCAGGATTTCCTCATGATTGCATGCTAAGGATACCTGTTCTGAGGACATAAAAGTTAAAAATGGGACTCAAGGGTTAAATTATGTTCATAACTGCAAAAAAAAATAATCAAAATTAGACTCTGCCATTGTACAGTACACGGAGGGTACATTACCACTAAAGCAGCCATGGAATGGAAATCCAATGTATACAATACTGTTGATTCCTCTGATAATATATTAGAATGCCAAGCAACTTTCAGCCAATGAACCTCTGGGTTTATCCCAGAGGACCATTGGCTGAAACTTTGCTTCACACTCTTGTACATTTTCACAGACACTCTACTCCCTGGAGAATTCAGTGGTAATCCACCCTCCAGGTGCAGTACCATTTCTGTTGACCACTCACTGTACTTTGAATTCTGGCTGAAATTTTGCGAAGTGGTTAATAACACCTGCATCTGTATTTTAATGAAAAGATATTGAAAACCTTTGTATCCTTGTAATTTGTGTAGAGTTAGTACGTAGGGGAGTATGACAGTTGCTCTCCATTGCTTGGTAGTTCTCTCCAGGTACTTCGGTTTCCTCCACCCATAAAACTGTTCGACACAAGGTGACCGTGGTTGCCAAAAGTGTCATTAAACCCCAATAAATAAATAAATAAATAAATAAATAATGGTGAAAAAGAGGCAAAATGATTTTTAGAAGAGTTTGGAAGACCCCAATCCTTTGTTCAGATATTCAGGTTCACTAACAACACATGGTGTATTCATGGTGTATTCAGCAGCAGTGAGGTATCCTTTCTTTCGGGGGCATGGTGGCTCAGTAGGTAGAGTCGCAGGCCGCAAGCCACGCGGTCCTCGGTTCAAACCCCACCTGCGGCAACTGCATTGTGTCCTTGGGCAAGACACTTCTTCCCCATTGTCCATGTGGGGGCATGGTGGCATTGTGTACTAAGGCTTACTGCATGTCGATGGTGCACCTGTCTTCAACCCTGTGTGTGGAGTTAGTATGTTGGGGAGCTGATTGCTTGGTGGTTCTCTCCAGGTACTCCGGCTTCCTCCACCCATAAAACTGCCGTGATCATTTTTGCAATTGTGCAGAAATATTGACCTTAAACACCAATAAATAAATCTTTTCCTTCGGTGTCAAAAGAGTTTCCTTTAGGGCATGGGTAATTTTTAAAAATTTCCATCATGCCACTGTCTGTAAATCTAGTGCCTCAGTTGTGATTTCTGGGCTTGATGAGAAAGCACTACCATTGTAATTTCACTATTGTCTGCCCTTGTGAATGCATGGCTGAGCACTTACTTTGAGTTCAGCTTACTTTGAGTCCAGAAAAAAGTCTGAAAGGCTGAAACAGGCCCTTAAGGGTTATGCAAAAATGAATGGGGGCCTATGCGATATGAAAATAAATAGAGGCAATGAACAAGCCAGAAAATAAGCAGACTGTCATCTGCAAAATGAGGTCCACAGAGGGTGAATTTAGTGATACTACCCTGCACAGCAGGGTAGCATCACTAAATTTACCCTCTGTGAACCTCAATCTGAATCAGGATCGCAAAACTAAACAGAAAGAGGTACCCAGAGGATAAATTGGCACACTGTATGGGATAGTATCATCAAATTCACCCTCTGGGGACCTCATTCTGCAAATGTCAGATTGTTTATTTTCTGGTCTGGCAGTGAAACTAATGTTCTGACAGGGCAACCATGCAATAAATATAAAACTTTCTAATGACCGAATGAATCATGGTTTACCCATCATAATAAGGTTTGGGGTTTTATCATCGAGAAACTCCATTTCTCTGCATCTGAGATAATCTGTGATGTTTTTTTATAGACAGGTAATGCCATGCCTCCAGGTGCATTAATAAGTAAACAAAGTATTATGTGCATACATTGTAGATAGTTTTAACCAGGCCTGAAAATAAGCAGTCTGACAGTTGCAGAATGAGGTCCCCAGAGGGTGAATTTGATGACGGTATCCCATACAGTGGGCCAATTTATCCTCTGGGTACCTCTTTCTGTTTATGTTTGAGACCCTGATTCAGATTGAGGTTCACATAGGGTAAATTTAGTGATGCTACCCTGCAGTGCAGGGTAGCATCACTAAATTCACCCTCTGGGGACCTCATTTTGCAGATGACAGTCTGCTTATTTTCTAGTTTGGTTTTAACAGAAGTATGCTGTCTTTGCTTAATCGACTCATTCTTGATGTGAAACCTTGAAAAATATGTTTGTAGTGAGAATATACCTAATAAGTTCCACAAAATATATTGCCTGAGATAAAGTGTTGACACGGGATTTAGGATCAACTGGGGACCATGATCAGAGATGGGAATGTGTCTGATCAAGTGAAATCCTGAGAGTGTACATTTTTCTGATCCTTTGGAAGTTCGGCTTAGCAGTGGGCCTATTGGGAGAAAGAAATACTGCAGTATTTCATAAAACTTGTGGGGTATATGATATTATCTTTCTTGATTCCCAGAGTCAGCCACTGACATGAGGAGAACACTTCAAATGGTTGCCAAGCACCTGATCGACTTCAAATGGTGATTGGACACCTGACCAACTTTAGTCAGAAACTTTACAGTCTAGCCCCTTCATCAGAAAGAGCTTTCTATGGCAAATGCTACTGACCGTTGCAAATAAGTCTATTCACTTAATCATTTTAAATGATTGCTTTATATTTTAACCCTTTCCCTAACATCAAAAGCAGACAATACTTGCAAAAAAGCTTGTTCCAATGAGGGGTCATAACCTATGTATTTGAGACAAAAATGAAAAAAATAATTGAAATTAATTGGAGGTTGTAAACACACCCTCAAGTTTCTTTTTGTTTTGTAAGCATGATAAAGGAAAGAATTTTACTGATAAGTTTTTATTTGCAGGCCTATCGATATGAGGCGAACGCAGGCCTCGAAATAAGAGGCGAACGCTCGTACCGTTCACCTATCGGTTACGCAGATTTGTTTTCAGGCGAACGCTCAATCGGTTAACCAAAAATCATGCAAAGTTAGTTCTTACTGGATGAGATTGAGAAAAGTTTTCAACGTGTTTTCTCCCACTGATTTAAAAGAAGCACTGCAGTGAACAAAACGAGAACAAAATCTCGTGGTTATCATACAGCGTGTTTCAATCATTACTGTACTTGTAGGGGTATAAATCTATAGTATTAGCGGTACTGAAGATCTGCAGTACCAACTCGCGGCGACCTCTGGCTCTCGAAACAATTAATTTGTTTCGATTCTGAGAAAGACGATTGTCTGTTACAGCTAAAGGGAGCTAACTGCTTTGTTAATACATTTACTGCTGCATGTGAGGTATTAACTCTCGCACTGCGTGAAGCTGAAAATAAGTCTTCGATACAATAAAAAGGAGACATATTGAAAATCAAATGAGCTGTTGTTAAATATTTGCATTCTGCCCCTTTTTACCCTACCAATCCATGATAACAATTTTTGAACACATTATGGAAACGTCTTTTATTCACCAATGCTGACTTCTTATTTACGTGTTTGTTCCATTTGAATAAACAGCCAGCATGGTTGTGAACATGGGTTTTTCCAAATGATTTCGAACATTGTGGCACAAATAAAGTTTTAGTTTGGAACTTTGGATTACATTCTCCGGATTCCGAAATGTAGGGGAAGGTAGATATGATTTACAATTATTTCTTTTCCAATGTTAATCAGAGACTGCCAATGCAACTCCCATACCCTAAAGTTCAATGTATTCGTAATACAGACGTCCATCAACGGTATTTGACCCCATCCCCACACAATTGCCAAATTTCCACTCTCAGTTCGAGACAAATGTGTTTGGGGTTCTGAAATAATATGCCACACAGCAAAATAAACAATTAAAATTCTTTAATTTTCATTAGACTTAAAAATCATATAAAGCAAAGAACAACAAATGTTAATGCGTACATACGTGAATGTGTATGTGGGGGTGGGGGGGGGGGGGGGGGCATGTGTATGTACCTGTTTTGTACTTCGCCTGCCTTGGGTCCCTTGTGTCTAAATGCCAAACTAATTTGGGAAGAACTGTAGTTGGGTATGTCAGAAGCTTTGTCAGTATTAATACTTTTAATGCAATGGTTAATAAAATTCTAGGTAACCGATCAACAGGTTAACCATTGTCAAATGAGGCAACCTGCTGGAAGGTTTATCAAAATCTTGTTATTTCGAGGCCTGGGCGAACGGCCGTTTAGGTCGCATGGAGGTTACCTAAAATGAAAAACGAGAATGAAAAACGGGGCGTTCCATATTGTCGATAGATCATGCAAAATTTTTGCCAAGTTGAATTATTTCGTACGAATGAAAGGTGGAAAGATGTTGAGCATCAACCAATCATCACCTGCATATGTGTGTTGCATCTGCCAATTATTGGCCAACAGAGTAGCTATACTTGAGGCGGATGCAAACACCTGTGATGATGATGGGTAGATGCTCAACAAATCAGCATCATTTTAATCTGTTGATCATCTTAAGATTTAACATGGGTATAAAATCGGGAAATGGCAATCATTCAGGTTTATGCCATAAATAGTGATTATGGATGCCATACTCTTCTGCAGCATGCTAGCCCATGCCAAGATTATGCTATAAGGCCTAAAAAAATAAAAAATCTGTTTCTCAGGCCCTCCCGCATGGTCCTTTTGGCTACCGCATGCTCTCTTTTTATAACCAATTTAAACTTAAAAAAAATAAAAATTAAATGGTTTATGTCTGATATTTTACCCAAGTTAAAAAAATTGATGAATTTGTCCCTTGAGTGCAAGAAGGCTTTGCAATGCTTTAGCATTGCAAAGCCTTCTTGCACGCAAGGGATGAAATACACCACCACCCATGCTATTCTGTAGATTATGAGGCCTAAAACTTGAACCAGGAACATGAACTTTTGATAGCAAAAAAGTAATTACTGAAATTAAAAAATAAAATAAAAAAACGCTCGCCCGCATGCAATTTCACAAATAATGGCCTGAGAAACAGAAGATCTACTTTGTGTGGTCTAATTACAACTAATTTGTATCTGAATTGCTTCAACTCATTATTGTTCCTATGGATTCATCTCTATTCATAAGGATATTGTTCTTAGGAGCAAGATGTTGGTTATGATACAACAATTCATATATCAGCATACAGTAGAACCTGTCTTGAGAGACCGCCCTTTTGGGTCTCTCAAGACAGGTGGTCTCTCATAACAGGTTTCAGGTTTTCTCAAGTCAGTGAATAACCAACCACAAAATTCAGAAATGGAGAAGAATGGATTTTTGTAATTACTTTGTGGTTGTTCTTTTGTATGAAGTTTTTGTAACAAATTGAAATGGACTGTTATAAAAATTATAAAAATAAATTAGTGTTGAAAATCTTCATTGAAGATTTTCAACACTAATTTATTTTTATAATTTTTATAACAGTCCATTTCAATTTGTAACAAAAAGATTTTCAACACAAATTTATTTTTATTCCTATCTGTCACATTTCAGGTATGTATGAAATAGTTTATTCAGCAATAATCCTAATCTTTTCACAGGGGTCTTATAAGAACATCTCAATCTTTAATGAGTTAGCAATTGAAACCCAATTAAGAGATTTTAATACTTTTAATTATGTTAGTATAACCACAGTGGATTTTCCAATTCCAGAACAGGTAAAAAGCTTTTGTCATGGTTTCAGTCTTCAAAGGGGCGGTCTCTCAAGACAGGTCCATTATGGCATAAAAATACAAGTTGGTACCAGGTCACAGTGGTCTCTCAAGACAGGTGGTCTCACAAGACAGGTGGTCTCCCATAGCAGGTCCATTATAGAGTAAAACCAATCGGTGCCTGGCAAATGTGGTCTCTCAAGACAGGTGGTCTCTCAAGACAGTGGTCTCTCAAGACAGGTTTTACTGTAGTTGTGATACATATATATTTAGGTTACCTAATGGGTTATCTGAATCAAGTTCAGGGGAACCAATGATAGGTTACAAAGCTCAAACCAGATGAATGATAAATGGGTTACGCAAAATTTTGAAAACATCAAGCCTGATTTGTTCATGTAAAATGTAAATTCCTCTAAATATTTTATATTTTCAGGTTGTTGAGACATTCCATCCACACAGTATTTCGATACAAATTTACAATGCACTTGTGGCGGCTTTTATTATTCCATACAGTTTTGTAAAATCCTACAGTGCAATGGCTCCCTTTTCTGCATTTGCCAATGTTTTGAACTTTGCTGGACTGTTTATTATACTACAGTATATAGTTCGAGGACTGCCTAATGTCAGTGAAAGACCGGCTTTTAGTTCAATTGACAAGTTTCCTTTGTTTTTTGGCACAGCAATTTATGCCTTTGAGGGCATTGGGATGGTAAGTTGACAAATTAAATTTGTGAATCTTCTCAAAGTAAATATCTCAGGTGCAACAGGGTTCTTATGGGCCATGGATTCAAGGAATGGCCTTGAAAAGCCTGGAATATTCATGAAATAATAATGCTAATGAAGCTCATAATCTTATAACTCTATAGTTTTTTCTACTACAGCCAATGGCCCAGACTTAGTTGGTGCAAACTCCGTATTATCAAGGGCCAAACACAAATTTTGAACCCCCAAAATTTGCAAACAATACCAAAAATTAAAAGTCCTATCTGGCCCTCCATACTTTTACTACTTGTGCATGCGCAGTACTCCGGAAGAGACCGGAATTGGCGCCAACATCATTCTTTGTTTGGCCCTAAAGTCAGTAACAATGTTCTGACATCTGTGCTTTAAAATCTCCTTTTTAGCTTAACTTGACATAGTCAAGATAAGCTATTGCCATCACGCGTGCGGAAGTCTGTGAGTCTGTTCACATTTTCCTTTAGCACGGGCTACACCCTGCAGTTCTTATCTGATCGTCACGAAATTTCATATGCAGGTTTGGGGTCATGTCTAGAGAACGTCTCCTTTTGGTCGTGATCGGGCAACCGGTATGGCTGGCCGAGCCCAAAACCCGAAAACCATTAGCACAGTCTACAGGTCGTATTTATGAAGGGATTTCATTGTAACTTGGTGGGATGCCTCTGTATAATGCCTAGATGAGAACGTCCCCTTTTGGGCATGATCTATCAACCGTGATGGCTGCCCAAGCCCCAAACCCCAAAATTTTTAGCACAGTCTGCAGGTCATGTTTAATGAGGAAGGATTTCATTGTAACTTGATATGACGACTCCTCATGATGTCTAGATGAGAGTTTCTCCATTTGGGCATAATCTGCCAACCGTGACGACTGCCCGAGCCTAAAACCCGAAAACCTTTAGCACAGTCTACAGGTCATATTTATTGAGGAATTTCATTGTAACTTGGTGGGTTCACTTCATATAATGTCTAGATGAGAAAGTCCCCTTTTGGACGTGATTGGGCAACTGTGACGGCTACAGGGGTCCGAAGCTCGAAAACCTTTAGCACAGTCTAGAGGTCATATTTATGAAGGGATTTCATTGTAACTTGGTAGGATGACTCCAAATAATGTCTAGATGAGAACGTCCCATTTTGATCGCGATCTTTCAGCCTTGATGGGTGCCCGAGCCCAAAAACCTTTAGCATAGGCAAAAGGTCATATCTATGGAAGGATTTCATTGTAACCTGTTAGGTTGACTCCATATAATGCCTAGATGATGACATCCCCTTTTGGTCGTGATTGGTCAGCTGTGATGGCTACAAGTGCACGAAGCCCAAAAACCTTGAGCACAGTCTACAGGTCATATTTATGAAGGGATTTCATTGTAACTTTGTAGGATCACTCCAGATGATGCCCAGATGATATTGTCCCCTTTGGTTGCGATCATTCAACCATGATGGCTGCCCAAGCTCGAAACCCAAAAACCTTTAGCACAGTCTACTGGTCATATTTATGGAGGGATTTCATTGTAACTTGGTAGGTTGACTTCATATAATGTCCAGATGAGAACGTCCCCTTTTGGACATGATTGGGTAACTGTGATGGCTAAAGGTGCCCGAAGCCCAAAAACCTTTAGCACAGTCAACAGGTCATATTTATGAAGGGATTTCATTGTAACTTGGTAGGATGACTCCACATAATGTCTAGATGAGAACGTCCTATTTTGGTCATGATCATTCAGCCTTGATGGGTGCCCAAGCCCAAAAACCTTTAGCATAGGCAAAAAGTTACATTTATAGAAGGATTTCATTGTAACCTGTTAGGTTGACACCATATAATGCCTAGATGTTGACATCCCCTTTTGGTCATGATTGGTCAACTGTGATGGCTACAGGTGCCCAAAGCTCGAAAACCTTGAGCACAGTCTACAGGTCATATTTATGAAGGGATTTCATTGTAACTTTGCAGGATCACTCCAGATGATGCCCAGATGAGATTGTCCCCTTTGGTTGCGATCATTCAACCATAATGGCTGCCCGAGCCTGAAGCCTGAAAACCTTTAGCACAGTCTACAGGTCATATTTATGAAGGGATTTCATTGTAACTTGGTAGGTTGACTTCATATAATGTCTAGATGAGAATGTCCCCTTTTGGACACGATTGGGCAACTGTGATGGCTACAGGGGCCCAAAGCCCAAAAACCTTTAGAAAAGTCTACAGGTCATAATTATGAAGGGATTTCATAATTCATAGCTTGGTAGGATGACTCCAAATAATGTCTAGATGAGAACATCCCCTTTTAGTCGCGATCATTCAGCCTTTATGGCTGCCAGAGCCCAAAGACCTTTAGCATAGTCTATAGGTCGTATTTATGGAAGGATTTCAGTGCAACTTGTTAGGTTGACTCCATATAATGCCTAGATAATGACATCCCTTTTTGGTCGTGATTGGTCAACTGTGATGGCTACAGGTGCCCTAAGCCCGAAAATCTTGAGCACAGTCTACAGGCCATATTTATGAAGGGATTTCATTGTAACTTCGTAGGATCACTCCAGATGATGTCCAGATGAGAATGTCTCCTTTTGGTTGCGATCATTCAGCCATGATGGCTGCCTGAGCCTAAAGCCCGAAAACCTTTAGCACAGTCTTCAGGTCATATTTACAAAGGGATTTCATTGTAACTTGGTAGGTTGACTTCATATAATGTCTAGATAAGAACAGCCCCTTTTGGACACCATTAGGCAACTGTGATGCTACAGGGGCCTGAAGCCCGAAAACCTTTAGCACAGTCTACAGGTGATATTTATGAAGGGATTTCATTGTACCTTGGTAGGATGACTCCAAATAATGTCTAGATGAGAACGTCCCCTTTTGGCCACGATCATTCAGCCTTGATGGCTGCCCGAACCCAAAACCCCAAAACCTTTAGCATAGTCTATTAGTCATATTTATGGTAGGACTTCATTGTAACTCGTAAGTTTGACTTCATATAACGCCTAGATGATGACATCGCCTTTTGGTCGTGATTAGTCAGCTGTGACTGCTTCAGGGGCCCGAAGCCCAAAAACCTTGAGCACAGTCTACAGGTCATATTTATGAAGGGATTTCATTGTAACTTCGTAGGATCACTCCAGATGATGCCCAGATGAGAATGTCCCCTTTTGGTTGCGATCATTCAACCATTATGGCTGCCAGAGCCCAAAGCCCAAAAACCTTTAGCACAGTCTACAGGTCATATTTATGAAGGGATTTCATTGTAACTTGGTAGGTTGACTTCATATAATGTCTAGATGAGAACGTCCCCTTTGGATGCAATTGGGATACTGACGGCTACAGGTGCCCGAAGCCCGAAAACCTTTAGCACAGTCTACAGGCCATATTTATGAAGGGATTTCAATGTAATTTGATAGGATGACTCGTTTTGTACAAAATTAGGTGCAGGTGCATTTTTTTGTACAGAACTTCTGTATGAAAGTTCTGATTTGAATAAATTTCTGTATGAATGTTTAGTAACATGCAGGTTTTTTTTCTTGAGCAGAATTTATGCAAATTAGATGAACTTTGATTTTTTCACGTTAACATGTTTTGGTCTTCTTGGGTACCTTTGTTATCACCTTTGGAAGGAACGAGTGTTTTGGGTGCCTTTGTTATCACTGTGCTATGAGAACAATTATTTCGGGTTTCAGTCAGAGCCACTCTGGGACTCAAAGATTTCTGTTCTAGTTTAGCATCTGACTGTCACCCACCTTTACAATTCTTTACCTAATCGTTTGTTACAGGCTACGGTCAGTATTTATGTACAGACCGTTACAATACTTTATATGTACCTTTGTTATCAGGTCATTACCTAGATGTTTGTCATTTCTGTGTCACATACTATTCATGTACATGTCTTAACAAGTTGAGCTACAGTGTCATTGACACTTTCATTTCTTCGTATGAAGATCTAGCTTTGCATCTGGTAGCATTTAAATCGGTTTTTGACTTTGGGCCTTTTTTCTGTGCCTGATGTCTTGTTTCTGGTTTTTAGTTGAGTTTTGACGAAATCAAACTCGACTTATAGTTTGATGAGGTGGGTGGCGGGCGTAAACAATTGGTTTCCAGGCAATAACTTTAGTTCTATTTGATGCACCTGTACCAAAATTATACCAGAGGTTACTCTATAGGAAAGGAAGACACCTATCGATTTCAGAGTCTTGCGCTCCAAGGTCAAGGTTACTGTTACTATAAATAGAATATTTTGTGACAAATTGGTTTCCGGGCAGTAACTTTAGTTCTATTTGACGCACCTTTACCAAACTTATACCAGAGGTTACCCTATAGGAAGGGAAGAGACCTATTGATTTCGGAGTCTGGGATTCCAAGGTCAAGGTCACTGTTACTATAAATAGAATATTTTGTTACAAATTGGTTTCCGGACAATAACTTTAGTTCTATTCCATGTATCTTCACCAAACTTATACCACAGGTTACCCTATAGGAAGGGAAGACACCTATCAATTTCGGAGTCTGGGGTCCCAAGGTCAAGGTCACTGTTGCTACAAATAGCTTATTTCTTCAGAATTTAATGTCAAAACTCGACATCTGGATCTGTGATCCTCTTGCTGGATTTTTTCTTTTGACGTTGTTTACATTGGCAATGTCCTCAAATATATGTAGTATTAATATTATATTACTGTAGAATTACTATAGGATGCATTAATTATTATTCCGGTAGTGTAGCTAAAAAAATTTGGATTTTGTCCACATTTAGGCTCTATCGGGATGCCCTTGGGCTCATGATGTTCCCTTTGGGAACTCAGGCATTTTCTCCAAATTTTTTTGAAAATTTTTTTTATAATTTTTTCGAATTTAATTTTGATTGGTATTATTCATGTATCTTTATCATATACTTTGTTGTGGAATTTGTAGGAGTGCTATCGACTTTGTGTTTTGATTGTAATATGAAAGCTTACTGCTCTAAATGCTAGGCAAGGAAGTCTTCCTCGGATTTACATGCTTGTTGCCTTGCTGTAGTCGATGCACTCCTACGGATTCTTGTCCTGCTTGTGTATATTGAGATGACAGACGTTGGAGATGGGTGTCGTGGTGTGCCGTTGGCAGTGAGGTTCCTGTGCCGGGGCTTGCACTACAAAATAATTCGAGTTTTTCAGTTTCTTTTTCACAGGAACAAGAACATGGTGATGGTATTGTGACACCCATCTAAAGTGTACTACTGTTGTCGTGCTCTGATGAGCAAACAGAGCTAGCTGCAAGGTGCTCATGAATATTAAGCAAGGGATAAGGCCTCTAGTTAGTGTTCTTAATCCCTTGCAAGCAGCTAGCTCGACCGGTGAAGCGGTTACTCCACCCGTGGGAGCTGTGACACTGGGTAAGTCTGTTGCAGTCGAAGGAAGTGTAGATTTGGGTAGAGTGAGCACCTCAAAATCAAAAGCTCACCCAGTGACGACGGAAATAGGGAGGAAGTCAGCAAGTTTCTTTTTGGAAGGCTCGGCGAGGTCTGATAAGAGCGGGAGAGGCCCCTCTCTAACCCAACAACATTTGGGGCCAAATGTTGTTTTGAGAAACTTGCATGAGCCGGAGCATGCGTCCACAACTGCCGCCTGGGACTCTCTGTATGGACTGCAGCCTGGGTCGGCTACAGTCACGGTTTCCTCTGCTACGTTACAAAAGCACACACGGCTGTATGCTAGCTACCCGACTTCGGATATCCAGCCAGCTGTCGGCCCATCCGGTAGCTCACGATCCGAGGCTTCGTTCATTGGGATGCATAGAGAAAAGATCTATGACCGGATCTTCATCCCAGGAGAAGCAAGCAGCGTAATACGGAAGACCGCTGCTCCTCAAGCCTCTATAACGGACTTGCTGTTTCAGATTGCGCAGCTCATCGCAGCATCCCAGCAAGTGCAAGTGCAGCCTTTCGCAGACTCTGGTGGTAAGCTGTCAGGCGGTGCTGGGTTGGCCCGGTCAATTGTGCATGTAGAAGAAGCCAGAAGTTTCTCTACCCGATTCTTGGCTAGATCTGGGGTCAGATCACCATTTGGAGAATCCTCTCCATCCTGTTAACTGTCAGAGTCGACTGTGGCTGTTGTGAGAAACCATATTGAGTCGGAATGTTCCTTCCACTCTGCAGCCGGGATGAGCGGCAGTTACGGCTTCTTCTACTTACATGAAAACGCACGAAAGAGGATTAGCTTAGAAGTTTCTAGGCAGGATACTCGGCGAGATCTGGGGTCAGATCGCGATTGCAGTGCGTTTTTTTTCTCGTTAATAGTTGAGGATGAGTGTTTTGTGTTGCAAGAAACTTCAATGAGTAGGCGCATCCATCCTATGTGATGAGTCGGGATGTTTCTTCCACACTTCAGCCGGGGTTGGCTGTGTTTACAGCTTCCTCTTCTTCCATGGATATGCATGATAAGGGATAGATGCCTACAAGTTTCTAACGGAATGCTGGGCGAGGTCTGGAGCAGACCGCGAGCTGGAGAACCTTCTCTTTTCCGTCAGCAGTCAGGGTAGACTGTTTTTGATTCGAGAAACTTTAGTGAGTTGGGACGCCTCTTCACGCTTGCTCTTCCACACTGCAGCCGGATCTGGTTGCAGCTATGACATCTTCCCCAGCTTCATTAATGAAGCACGTTGACCGCAGTCTAGCTATCTGTCTTCTCATGTTCGGTTCGATAGCTAGTCATTCGAGGCATTTTTATACGGGACATGTGTTGAGGATCTGGGGAAAGATCTCTGTCCCGTGAGCAGCTTACGGTAACAAGTGGAGTATCATTGTTCTGCTAGCCTCAGTCATGGACCGGCTGCCACAGATTGCTCTTCGTATTGCAGCATTCCAGTAGTCGCTGGTACTACCGTTTAACAAACTCCAATGGTGAGCTGTCAGATGATGCTGCGTTGGTCCAGTCATCTGTTCAGTCGGATGGAGTCGACCATATTTTCAGATGGAACATTTGGATGGTGAGAGGGCTACGGAGTGTGAGTCTCCATCCCTCACAGAAAGGCACTTTAAGACTATGAAATTTTAGTCTTAAGCTCTTAGAATATTGTTCCATATGAATATTAGTCTGCATTTGCTAGGCAAAAAACAGCTTATCATACCAGGCAATGGAAAGACGAAGATCTTTCATCCCCGGATCTGTTGGCTCAGGTGTCGAGGGCTTTTGTCCCAATTAACGATGCCTTCCTTGCCTTAGCAATAGTATAAGAAATGCTAAGCTCTATTATTTACGAATAGAGGTTCCATAGTGCATAGTTAGGCTGAGACAGCTGTCTTGTTTGAAATAGAGCCGTTAGAGGGAATAAGTACGTCTTTTCCTTCTCGGTGTTGTATTCCTTGGCGTCAGGACATTTAATACCATTGTGGATGCCATAGTAACCTTATGTATTGTTACAGCGGTCTTTTCTTATACATTAGCAGCTGGTGTTGTAAGTCTCCATTTAGTGAGCTTTCAAAGGCCACAAGTGACACAGATATGTCTTCACGCAGATGAAGATTCATAACTACATAGTTACCTTGAGACTACTGTCTCTTTGGGAATTACCGCTGTTAGAATACCGGCTCATCATTCCCTACCTTGTGCAACGATGGTTGGTTGTAAGTCTCCGTTTAGTAAGCTTTGAAGGTCACAAGTTACACTGAGATATCTGTCTTCACGAAGATGAAGTCTTCTAAGCTACGTTAGCTAGGCTCTGACCACTGTCTTTTGGGAATAAAACCACTAAAGGAAGAGTGCTTTTCAGTTTGTTTTCCTAGGTGTCATAGACTTGAGTCTTATTGTTTACACCATAGTAGCCTAGCTGGAATCATGAGCGATGTTTTTTTAGTAATTATGCAATGACGTAACTGAAATAATTATCTCTTGAGACTACTGTCTCTTTGGGAATTTAGGGCTGTTAATATAGCGGCTCGTCATTCCCTATCTTGCGCGACAATACATGTAGTTGTAAGTTTCCGTTCATTGAGCTTTCAAGGTTAAACCTTACACTGATATATCTGTCTTCACAGAGATGAAGCCTTATAAGCTATGGCTGATGTTGTAAGACTCCTTAGTGAGCTTCTAAGGCCGCAGTTATCAGCCTTTTAATTGTCTTCATGGATAGGAAGACCTTTAGCTGCTTCAGCTAGGCTGAGTTCATTGTTCTATCGGGCATGATAGCGTTATGTTAGAGGAGGTTATTCTCTTCCTACCGGTATGGTTTGGTGTTAGTTATCTGAGGCAATGATCCCTATTGATGACGCCATATTAACCTAGTGTGATTAATGAGCATTTCTTCAAACGCCTATACTAAACTCTATCTCAGGAATATATTTTCTGATATCAGATTGAACGTAAGAAATTCATCTAGGTTTTTATGATTGGGTGTTGGAACATTTTTTTCGTCTCCCTTTTCATTTCTATCTAATCTATTGCTGTGGATTATATTTCCACCTTAGAGACTGGATATTATGTCTATATGGTGTATTATTCATCACGTCCCTCTCTGTCCTTAGTGGCATTATGGAGTCGATCAGACATGAGGGAGCTCTGCGGTTTCTATACTATTTGATAACTAACACAAGAGCGATTCAAGTAATGCAGGTGAGGGGGGTTCGAGAGGAATTATTCGTCGAACCCCGCCAATGTGTTAAGAGGTTATTACAGGGCAGGGCTTAGTTTTCTTCCTGTAAGCCTCAATTGCATTCAAGTATGTGCATGCCTTTCATGGCTCCGCGATTGGCGGCTGGGTCGTGTTCTAACAGCGACCTCAGGGCACATCCATATAAGTCATATACGAGCATATGATTCCTTATCAATAAAATTGCTAGCCTTTGTGTACCTGTGTGTCTGACATGTCGGTTATCTGGGCGACATTCTCCACTGTGGCAATTAGTTCACTCTGATAATAATGTAGTATTATTCATTCAGTTTCCTGGTTACACTTATATCTCTTGGTTATACCGTGGATACAGGCTGTATTCAGATGAGTACATGCAGAATTTCATTGCTCGCGTGTATAATATGTGTATTTATTAGGCAGACGCATTATTGAACAGATTATATAAATTCCTGCTCTGCTTATAGAGCTCATGAGAATTTTGGGGCTATTTGGATCAGTTATGGATCTTCCAATAGGCCGTCTATGCATACATTCTCAACTTTTGGCATCATTATTCAGAGTAGTATTTTCTTTCTCCGAACAGTCATTGGTTGTTACTTACCTGGGGAACAATGAATTATTTCGGGGATGGTCTGTGATGAGTCTTAATCATAGCTCGTTCCATGTTCTAAATCCAGGTTTCTACAAGACATGGAACACATTCCCTCATATTCGCATGGTTCAATCGGAATTTTATTATTGAAATTAATTGTACACCTGATTGGGGTCGCCTGTTGGTTGCCTTAGAAGTGTGTTTGCTCTTCAGATACTTTCCATTGGGATTCAATTGGACAAGCGTATGGTTGTACATGTTATATCACCGGTTTTCGACCTATCTACGTATTCCGCCTCCAGTATATGTTAGAAGTGTGCATTGTTAATTACCGGGATCTCCACAATAGCCTTAACTTTTGAAGTAGCGTTAAGCACCAATAATTAATAATTGGGTGCCTGTTAGGTGTCACAATATGTTGTTAGCGGTGAGAGGCCAATACCGGTCCTCTTGCTGCAAAGTTATTCAAGTTTCTCAGTTTCTTTTTCCGAGTAACAAGAACATGGTGATGGTTATGTGACACCTACCAAAAGTGTGCTACCGTCGTTGTGCTCTAATGAGCAAACAGAGCTAGCTGCTAAGGTGCTCCTGAATATTAGGCAGGGGATAAAGCCACTGGCTGGTGGTTTTAATCCTTTGCCAGCAGCTAGCTCGACTGGTGAAGCAGTTACTCCATCCGTGGGAGCCGTGACACCGGGTATGTCCGTTGCGGTCGAAGGAAGTGTAGTGAGTAGAGTGAGCACCTTAAAATCTAAACATGCTCACCCAGCGACGACGGAACTAGGGAAGAAGCCACCAAGTGTTTTGGGAAGCTCGGACCATCCAGTAGCTAGAGGGACGAGACCTCGATCATCGGGACATTCGGAGAAGAGATCCATCTCCGACACACCGTCCCAGGAGCAGCAAGCGGCTAAGATACAGAAGACCACTGCTCCTCAGGCCTCGATGACGGACGTGCTGTCGCAGATTGCGCAGCTGATCGCAGCATCCCGGCAAGTGCACGTGCAGCCTCCCTCAGACTCAGAACCTGAGCTGTTGGACAGTGCTGGGTTGGTCCAGTCGTCTGTTCATGCAGGTGCAATGAACCAAGATTTGCGACTGATTCTTTTGATGGTGAAAGGAAGAGGATTACCCTTCCCTTTCGGAACTGCACATGGCTGCGGTG
The DNA here is from genome assembly GCA_031216915.1 of Pictodentalium vernedei. Taxonomy (NCBI): domain Eukaryota; kingdom Metazoa; phylum Mollusca; class Scaphopoda; order Dentaliida; family Dentaliidae; genus Pictodentalium; species Pictodentalium vernedei. The sequence continues at coordinate 846,165,710 of CM062297.1, forward strand.
GATTTCATCCATCAGTACTACCCTGAATTTGTTCCGATGAATCAGAATGCTGCGACAACAAGAGAGAAACCGCTGGCGTCGTTGGACGCAGACTTTATACGGACAAAGGAAGAAGTTCTTTCTTTTCCGGTTCAATCTAGGCAGGTGTCGCAGGCCTTCGGCCATGTAGACACCACCGTATTCTACCTCTTGAGTGTGAGGAAAAAAGGCGGTTTCTTAAGTACATCTTCCATTAACATACCGTTTCTTGGACCACGTTCATTTAAAATGGTCAGAGAAGATGTTCAGAGAGCTCCTCTGCGTTTTTATGAGCAGGTGTGGGATCTAGATGTATCCTTACCTGCATCATTCACTATTCGCTCAGACACAATTGAAACGGCAATTTCATCAAGTAGAGCGAATTAGGATGCAATGTCTTACGCAGATAACCTTACCAGCGCTATGGTGCAACGTCTCAACAGAAAGGAATTTAAGGACGTTCTTACCTCTCTTAGAGTTCTTTCCAGGGCAATTATGTATACCACGTATAACTTTGCCCCAACAGTGGCTAATCTGGAGTTAATCAGACATGATGCTGCCTTTGCGTCATCATCACTTATAGATGACAAAGTGAAAAGCTCTCTCCGGGTTGCTCCAGTCTCCGGACATACTATTTTTGACGACAAGCTTTCATTAGTCTATGAACAGGCTAATAAGAAAGCATCAAGTGCTCTGCTATTGAAGTCGGCGTCTCAACAACCTGCTTCAGCAGACAAGAGTAAAGGAGGACATTCCAGATCAAAAATGTCAAAAAGGAACTCCTTACAAGGGTACAAGAAACCTTCTTACAATTACTCTGGAGGTTGTCAATATAGCGACTCGGGAACTATTGGTCTGATGCCCCTAAGCTGACAGGACGAGGTTTTTTGTGGGGAGGACGTAGCTTGCCAGTTGGCGGATGGTTTTCAAACTTCGCGAGAAACTGGATAGCAGTCACGGAAGATCAGTGGGTGAGAAGTGTAGTCTCAGACGACCTACAGCTATCATTTCGAGTGAAACCCCCACTAACAAGATGTCTGCGTTGGACAAATCTTCTGTTGAATCCTTTCAAAAGAGAGTCTCTCCTACTGGAGGTACAGGCTCTCTTATTAAAGGAAGCAATAGATGTCATTGAGAATCAAGATTCTCAGGGTTTTTACAGTCACCTGTTCCTCGTACCAAAGCCTGACGGCTCGTTCCAACCGGTACTAGACTTGAGCTGGATAAACAAGCTTATCATGGCTCCAAAATTCTATATGGAGACCATTCGGTCTCGTAAGAGCAAGCATTCGAGTGAATGACTATGCAGCAAGCGTAGATCTAAAGGATGCATACTTTCATGTCCTGGTACATCCGGCATTCAGAAAGTACCTACAGTTCGCTGTACAAGGGAAGGTTTATAAGTTCAGAACAATGTGCTTTGGTCTGAATCTGGATCCATGGGCATTCACTCGAATAATGAACTTGGTAATTTCATACTTCCGGGCTCATTTGTGTGTGCTAGCGTCAGCTTACTTGGACGACATTCTGCAGAGATACGGGCAACAGAATTATTCTTCAGAACGATGTTCAGAGTCTGCTTCTATTACTCCAACGTCTCAGTTTCATTGTAAACGAGAAAAAGTCGGATCTAGCATCGTCCAAGTCGTTCACTCACTTGGGAATGAACTTCGAGACTCACAACAATCTGGTTCGTCTGCCATTACACAGAGCGAAATTAGTCAGTTGTTATGCTCACTTTTGTCTACACTCAGACACATTAACAGCAAGGGAATTCATGCGACTGATGGGGTTGTGCGAAGCGGCTTCACATCTTATTCCGATGGGCCGTCTAAGCACGCATCCCCTCCAGATATTCTTTACTCAGAAATGGAGTGTGAAGACGCATTCGCTTGAAACCAGTATTGTTTTAATGGACCTAGTAAAACAAAGGGTTCCGATTTGGGCAGATCTTCAATGGTTAACTGGGGGAGTTCCACTGCAACTGCCGGATCTGGCTTTCACGATTATGACGGATGCGAGTTAGACGGGTTGGGGCACAACCCTAAGTCCCGCAGACTTGAAGTGTCAGGACCCTTGGTTCCTAGAGAAGCACATAAACATCGAAGAGATGATGTCAATATGGCTAGCTCTTCAACATTGGATTCACATAATAGCGAACGTCCATGTTCAGATTTTGTCGGACAATTCGACAGTAGTAGCTTACATCAGGAAGCAAGGCGGCACTCATTCAATTCCCTTATGCGAATTAACTGAGAAGATTCTCCTATACATCCTGAATCATCGTGTTCATCTTTCTGTCCGTCATATACTGTGTCGTCTGAATGTACTAGCAGATTCGCTCTCTCGGAAAGGTTGCCTGTTGCCATCGGAGTGGACTCTCATCAAGCGAATATTCAGGCAGATTTGCTACCAGTGGGATCGTCCCATGATAGATCTGTTTGCGACACACCTAAACAATCAGTTACTGATGTTCGTGTCACCATGCCTAGATCATCGAGCGTATGCAGTACACGCTCTGTCGATCTCATGGGATGGAATGATAGGATATGCGTATCCTCCAACTCCGTTGATTCAGCTGATTCTGTTAAAGATCAAACAGTCTCGTTGCAAAATCCTACTAGTAGCACCTCTGTCATCACAGAAACCTTGGATTAATCTTCTCAGGTGTCTGTTATGGGACGTTCCCCGGAAGCTTCCTCCATGAAAGAATCTTCTTTATCAGGGGAAGTCACGCACACTGCATCATAACCCGGAAGGTCTCAACCTTCACGTATTTCTGTTGTGTGGTCCTTCTAGCATGGAAAACAGTTTACAGGATGCGCAGTGGATGCAATTTCTACTGCAGGAGGTCCTCCTCTTCGTTGAACTGTGCAGCGAAGTGGAGGGTTTTCTTCTGTTGGTGTCAGGATCAGTTGATAGAAGTTTATGATCCGTCCATACCAAATATTGCCAATTTCCTGGTCTACTTGTTTGACGATCTCAAACTGCAGCCCGTCACTATTAAGGGCTATAGGTCTATGTTATCAGACACTTACACTCATCATGATAACTTGGCTATTGGATCAAATACTTCATTGTCCAAGCTGGTTAGAAATTTCTCTATTAATAGACCTAGAACCCTCAGATTAATTCCTAAGTGGAATTTGGCTTGGGTTCTGTTGAAGGTTAAGGAAGCTCCGTTTGAGCCGCTGGACGTTGTAGAGTTCAAATCCTTGACCTATAAAACAGCATTTCTCTTAGCCTTTGCATCTGCTAGAAGAGTCAGTGAACTTAATGCTTTATCTGTTGATGAATCTCACTACCGTAGTGTGGGTAATACCATTACCCTTACTACGGAAGTGGGATTTCTGCCTAAGAATCAAATTCCAGACAAGTGGCCTGAGCCTATTATCAGTAAGGCTCTGCTGTCCTCGGATAACCGTAGACCTTTGCTGTGTCCAGTCAGGGCTACAGTTAAAACTAGAAGTCCTGTCACGAACTGTGTGCTTATCTAGGCTTAAATGCACGTAGGAACAGCGTGCAATTGCCATATCGAATGCCACTCAAAGCACCTGGTTACTCATAGCAAACACAGGCAATGTTTCTGCCAATGGACCTCTGAGTAACCTGGAGGTCCATTGGCTGAAACATTGCTTGTGCACAGGCCATATGTACAGAATTTGATAGCCTTACTATGGTCATAACATGTAAATTAACGTGCATATCGACGTGCTATTTGTGCACATTTTATGACAGGACTTCTAGTTTTAACTGTATGCGCATTTATAAACATCGATCAGATTTTATTAGAAAAGGAAGAAAACGTTTCTTTCTTTCATTGATTCCTAACAGAAAAGATATTTCTGTTTATTCAGTCGCAAGATGGATTCAGTTGGCAATACGCATTGCCTATGAAAATCTATCTTCGGATCTATGTTCAGTTAATAAGGTGTCAGCACACGAGGTTAGAGCACTGTCCACTTCTTGAGCTTATTCTAACAGTATAGCCATTACTGATCTCATGAAGGCTGCATACTGGACACAGCCCTCTTCATTTACCAAGTTTTACCTGAGAAATTTAGAGTCCATCTCTGGTGACCTTTGATCTTTATTTCCTCTTTCTGTTGCTCAGAATGTCGTGCATTAATGGTTACATCTATAGTTATTTAGGCAGTCCGTTCCAGCATTGACGCTGTTCTGCTGCCCTCTTCGTTCTAAGGACATGATCATCTGGCTTTATAGTGAAAAGCAAGGGAAGACCTCCTTCGGTGTCAGTAGTCCTGAGTTGGTGCTCGGATGGTTTTAATGTGCAGCTCGGTGTGAAGCAATAACTATGTCTCATTTTTGTACTGTTTTTAAAGTGTAGCTCTCTGTGAAGCATTTGTATATGTCGCCTGTCAAACGGGCGTTAATATACAATCCTCAGGCACTTTTAAATGAGTATAAAGAGTCTCATTCTCTAGACTGTCTTTATATATTGGTTTTCTTTCACCGAATCCTGGCATTAAATGGAGAATTATATATTATGTAATACTCAATTGCATTGTTCGTGTTATGTCTTTCTCTTTTCTCGTAAAGGAGAAAGACATACATAATTTCTATCTTCTCCTTTTCTCCTGTAGGAGATATCCTTTACCAAAGTAATTGAGAGATTGGATTTTCCTTTATGTGCTAGGCCCTCCAGCCTTTTTACGATTCAGCTAGTCTTGGCCATTGTTTGTTGTATAAAAATATTATAAATTTTCAGTAATTTGTATATTTTTTTATACTTACCAATGGCCCAGATGGGTTTGGCCCTCCCATGAGTGGGTACTCATACCTCCCCGCTGTTTATAACATTTAACAGGCAGTCTGTAGAAAGAATGATGGTTGGTGCCAATTTCGGTGTCTTCCTGGATACAGCGCATGTGCAGATCTGAAAAGTATGGAGGACCAGATATGACATCAATTTTTCGGTTTTGCTTGCAAATTTTGGGGATTGGGGGGCAAAATTTGTGTTTGGCCCTGGATTAATTTTTGAGTTAGCACCAGCTAAAAAATATACAAATTACTTAAAATTTATAATATTTTTTATACTTACCAATGGCCCAGACGGGGATGGCTCTCCCATGAGTGGGCACTCATACCTCCTCGCTGAGTTGTCTCTTTAGTAGGCTCATCTACAAAGAATGATGTTGGTGCCAATTCTGATCTCTTCCTGAGTACTACGCATGCGCAAGTAGTAAAAGTATGGAGGGCCGGATTGGACTTTTATTTTTCGGTATTGTATGCAATTTTTTTTTGGGGGGGGGGGGGGGGAGGGGTTCAAAATTTGTGTTCGGTCCTTGATAATAATGAGTTTGCCCCAGCTAAGTCTGGGCCATTGGTAAGTATAAAAGATATACAAGTTACTTTAAATTTATCATTTTTATATGCAGAGAATAAAATCTCGAATTTCGAGATAACCTATTTACCATTCATCTCGATATAATAAAGAGGACCGATTACAGTACAGCCATTATGGACGGGTCAAAATCTATGGGTGGGCATTTTTCCACGCATATAATTCAGAGATGATCCGCTATGACACCTAGCAAAATTTCCACAAATGAAACACAGTGCTTCATTGGTGGAAATTTTGCTAGATGTCATAGCGAATCATCTCCGAATTATATGCGTGGAAAAAATGACAACCCATGGATTTTGACCCATCCATGATGGCCCTATTGTATGACAGTTCACAGATTTTGAAAGCATCGGCAAGCACAGGGGGTGTCAGCTATCTTAGGGAGTTTGAGCATTGAAGAGATTGGTTTTCTCACAGGCACATTTTAAAACAGTGCTATCAAATAAGGTGATAAGACACAACTTTTTGACAAACAGTTTGTAGTTCCAGATGAACAGCTTTTCAGCTGTCTTTTCATTTTGATAACCACCAGAGAAATGATAAAATCGTTCCTATCAAATTTTATGGCCTGATATGTCAGAGTTTGTGAAGGCATAGTCCTATCTAGGACCCTCAGGTCTTTACCCCCCCTCCCACTTCCCTTGAAGAGTAGGAGGAGGAGTAGGTAATGACCGGAGGGTCCTAATTAGGACTAGTGAAGGCAGGCCCTGAAAATCCTTGAATTTGACAATGGTATGGACTTGAAAAATGCTGAAATATGTCATGAAACAGCCTTGAAAAGCCTTGAATTTTATCAGTCCTTGCCTGCTAGAACCCTTTGCAAAAATACAATCATCCTATTTGAAGAGTGATAGAGTAACTTGACCAATTATGATGAGTAATTCGAAAGTGATTAAAGAATATTCAATAAAATGTTAAATGAGTAACTTTTATTTTAGAAAATTTGTCCTGAAATCAGAAAGACTTATTTTACTATAGAACAAGGTAAGTGGATTATTCAGTTGATAAACTGACATAAATTCATCAATATTATAGATAAAACAAAATCATTTTTATGGTTTATTATTTTACATACATACTGCCAAGTTATCCATATTTCACTTATAGAATCCATATAGTGGAATTGTATAAATCTTGCTGGAGAGAGCGATCTGGGCTCACTATATCAGAGAATTATTACCCTCGTGGGAACCCAGGGAAGTGTATCAGGGTATTATTACCCCCACGGGAATCCTGGGAAGTGAGATTGACTGTACAGTTAAAACCAGAAGTCCTGTCATGTAATGCGCACAATCAGCACGTCGATCTGCGCGTTAATCTACGCATTATTACCATAGTAAGGCAATCAAATTCTGTACATATGGCCTGTGCACAAGCAATGTTTCAGCCAATGGACCTCCGGGTAACCCGGAGGTCCATTGGCAGAAACATTGCTTGTGTTTGCTATGAGTAACCAGGAGAACCTGCCGTGCTTTGGATGCCATTCGATATGGTAATTGCGCGCAATTCCCACGCGAAATTTAGCTTGGATAAGCGCACTGTTCACGACAGGACTTCTAGTTTTAACTGTACAGTTAATCTCGATATTAATTCTTTGACATCCAAAGTAAACTTGACAGTCTATATACACTAGTTTTCAGGAAACTGCAGTATAAATTTCATAATGTGTGTATTTTCATTTTGCTATGCATTTCTATACTGCAAAATATTCAGTTCAGTTCAATTCAATTCAATTCAATTCAGGACCTAGTTGCTAAAGTGAAACTCTGTAAATCTAAAATGTTGTGTAGAGCAAGAATGGCATAGTGAAAAATCTTCCTTGCAGTCTGAACTGTTTACCAATGCACCAGTATATACACAGAACATCATGATGTGTGAATGTGTTCGTCAATATGGCATGAGTGCCAGCATTAGAAGGAGAGAACAAGATGCGCAACCTCCAGTTCTATCCTTCCGTAATGAAATGAGTGCTATATTGACAAATGCATTCACACGTCTTGGCATTCTATGTTTATTACACACCTCTATGATACAGATTCCATTAATTTAAAAATTCAAATATTACACACAGAAAATTAGAAACCTTAAAACTCATTTGTTATTTATTGGCCGAAGCATTTGATTTACCGGCTGTTACTTCAGCTTGTGAATTGATTGGGTCAGAATGCAATTTTTGGATTGGCTGATTACAAAAATGGGTCGAGTTTAGTTCTTTGATGAATCCATGATGTCAGGTGGAAAAAATAGTCAGTTAACAGAAATCTGTATGGAACACATGTTCTGTATGGAACTGAAGGAAAAGTAATAGGCATGTAATAAATTGTCATATTGTTTTCAGTACTACAGTGGAGCCCACTTAATTGGATATCTCTTAATTGTATATCCCTGTTAATTGAATATAATTTTCAAACACAAAACCATTTACCATACCTTCAGTACAAATTTGATCTGTTAATTGCATATGGGTTGTAGAGTAAACTCCTGTTAATTGTATATAAATTTTTGTAATATACTGAAAAAATTACTGTGACATGCGCCAAATTCCCCTAAATTTATCCACCTTTTTGGCCTCACTACATCCAATACAGGCATTTATTCTATTATATCTTGTTTGACAGAGCTCTGAGCTCTGTCAAACAAGATATAATAGAATAAATGCTCAGTTTACCTCCAGAGCACAGGAAACTGACCAAATCCCTGTTAATTGTATCCTCCTGTTAATTGAATAATTTTCACTGGCAAAATGGATATTCAATTAAGAGGATTCTACTGTATTACCAGTATTCAAATTCAAATACCATGTGGCCCTTGCAGTTAGTGGTATAGGAAGGGGCGCAGTGGCGTTGCGGTAACCAGTTCTCATCAGCTCACCGAAGTTAAGCAACGTCGAACCTGGTTAATCCTCGGATGGGTGAACATCTGAGGATTGATTCGGATTCCTGCGTTGTGTCCTTGGGCAAGGCTCTTAACCCTGATTGTCAACATGGGGGCATGATGACGCCGTGTTCTAAGGCATACTGCACATCGATGGTGCGCATGTCTTCAACCAATCTAACCCTGCCTGTGCTGTAGCGCAGAGTTACGATGTTGGGGAGCTGGCAGCTGCTCGGTGGTTCTCTCCGGGTACTCCAGCTTCCTCCACCCGAAAAGCTGTCACGGTCATGATTAGCCATTGTGCATAAGTATGTGACCTTAAACATAAATAAATAAATAAATAAATAAATAAATAAATAAATAAATAAATAAATAGTGGTATAGGATGGCACAGCGGTTTGTATTTTCACCCTTTACCCAATGTAATGGACAAAACCGGCCAGCACCATTCTCAAAAATCGCCAATTTATTTTCATTATTTTTTCATTTTTTGTCTCATAGTTCCGACTGGTAAACTCATGTGTCAACATTTTCTTGACAGGTTTTACCACTTCAAAATAAAATGAAGAACAAAGAAGATTTTGGAGGTTGGACTGGTTTAATAAATTTAGGAATGGCAATTGTGTCAGCACTGTATTTGGCAGTGGGGTTTTATGGTTACCTTCAATATGGAGATAATGTGTCAGGCAGCATAACTCTAAATCTTCCATCAACTCATTGGTAAGATAATGCAGATTGTATAGTTTGTCAGGAGCCAATACTATAAAACTTTTACAATTGTATTTTCTAGAATTGTATTTTCAACCTATTAATACAACTGACTAAAATGAATCATTAGCCTTTTAAAAGATATGGCAATTTGCCAATTATGAATCATTAGCCTTTTAAAAGATATGGCAATTTGCCAATTGGCAAATTGCCAAGTCTTTGAAAATGCTAATACTTCATTTCAATTCATTTAAAGTTAGATATATGTTACAGTAAGACTGTGAAATCAGGGATTTCACGAAATCCCTAGAACATTCAGTAAATTTGTGAAATCACTGTTTCACTTAGTGATTTCATGAAATTACTTAAAAATTCAGTGATTTTGTGTATTTACTGAAATTTGCTGTCTCATATTACACAGTTTAACTGATAACGTTCAGGGAAACTGTGAAATACCCCTGTAAAGTAACAATCATGTTTCTGGTAAATGTGCATTTTTGTGATTTCCTGTCATGTTGTTAGCAACTCAGATACTGTTTATTTAAGCATAATGTGTTCATTCTTGATAGATTTTTATTGTATGATGACATAATATAATTGATAAAATAATACTGACTCCTTTATATTTTTATACTGTACCAATGACCCAGACTTAGCTGGTGCTAACTCTAACAAAACCAGGGCCAAACACAAATTTTGCCCCCCAATCCCCAAAATTTGCATCCAAAACAAAAAGAAATCATGTCCTAAAGGACCTCCATACTACGCCTCTACTGCGCATGCACAGTGACGCAGACGTCCCGAAATTGGCGCCAATTATCATTCTCTGTTTGGCCCTTCATCAGTCAATATCTCACTGATCTTTGTGCTTGTAAATCTCAGGTTAAAGGATGCCAGACACGTAATTTTTGGAGAAAATGTGATTCTAAGGAGGATAGAAGGAGGAGAGGAAAAAGAAGTGACAAAAAAAAAAAAAAAATAATCAGGGCTGTACTTAAATTTTTTTGATGAAATTATGTTAAGTTGCCTATTTTCGAGGCATGGGCCTCTTGTTGTCATTCTTGCTAAATGTTGCACTGCTTATTCAGTGTTTCCTCTCCCCTAGCCTTCTAAAGTCCCCCCTTGCAATTCTCCCATGCTTTTGGCATATTTTTGAGAAAGTTCATTTCTAAAATTTCCTGGGAGAGTTGCTTGGTTACAGAATGTTTTCTGTTATTTTCCCCATAGTTACGTTTTCACCCATGGGTGTATAACGTTGTGTTCTGCATCTTCCATCTGATGTTCTGCAGATTCTTCCCTGGGAGTCTCTGTTTTGCATCAGATAGAGTGTAATTTTGATGACTGATTCCGGGCCAGTTTTTTCAGTGCCTGGAGTCACGTTTTCTGGTGTTTTACACTGTTTGTTTACATTGGCAACAGCCTTTTTTGAGGGGGGCTGTTTGCCTTTGCTGTAGTTTATCTCACTATATGATACATTCATATTATCCGTAAGTGTCTCATTAATTATTTAATATAAATTTAAAATTTTTGACCACACTTTGCCATCGGATCCATCGGGGCTCAACGTTACTTTTCAGCAACTTGGGCTTCGCTGAAAAAATATTTTTTCAAAATTATTTTGATTTGCAATTGTTTTTCCATTTATTAATGGATCATGTTATTATGTATCTTGGTGTCAGGGGTTTTTGCGAGTAACTAGGACTTGTTGTTGTCCTTTCACAATGAAGGGACATTGTTCAAATTGTAATAGGAAGAAATCTTCCTCTGACTTTCATGATCATTGTATTAATTGTAGTCAGTGTTCTCGCATTAATCCCTGTCCTATATGTGAATATTGGGATGAGAAACATTGGAAACGTGTGTCACGATATGTTGTTTCTGGAGAAAGGGCTATGCCGGCTCTTTCTCCGCAGGGTCACTCTACTCTCTCAGTTTCTATTTCAGAGGAACAAGAACAGGGTGATGTTTCCATGTTATCTTCTACAAGTGTGCGTCCGTCGTCACAAATGAATTCAGAGCTAGCGGCAAAAGTGCTCATGGAGATTAGACAAATGTCGTCCGCTAGCTCGTCCGGTGTAGCGTCCATTCACCGAATGGTTCGGCAGCCGGGTTCGTCCGATGCGGTCCAGGAGGAAATTTTGGGTGATGCGAGCACTATAAACATAATAGATGCACACCCAGTGACGGCGGATAGTAAGCGAGAACGGGGGAAGCCTTTGAGTCCGGTTCCTAGCTCGTCCAGGTCCAGCCGGGCCGCGAGCGAGAGAGGCCCCTCTCTCGTACAACAACATCTGGGACCAGATGTTGTGGTACAAAATGTGTCGCTAGCGGAGCATACGTCCGTCGCTCGGGACGCTCCGTTGTATAGGCAGTCCGCGGAGACTGCTAAGGCTTCCTCTTCTCGTCAGCGCACACGACCGCACCTTGGCTGCGTGACTGCCGATATATTACCAGCTTCGCCGATCAAGGATTCTTCGGCGACCAGGTCACACCATCCGGCAGCCAGGGATTCGAGACCGATGGACTCCAGACGTTCGCATAGGAAAAGTATGCGGGAGCCATCTGATGCGGAGCTGCCCTCGGCGAAGCAGCGAAAGACTGCGCCTCCGCAGGTCTCGACGCCGGTCATTCTTGTGCAGATAGCACAGCTTATCGCAGCATCCCAGCAGCCGACAAAAACGGTGTCGGATCGAGAATTATCCGACGGCGCTGGGTCGGTACGCTCCGCCGAAGCATCGGGGGCGGACGACCGGGAACATCGTGAGGTCCGACCGGATGGTGAAAGGGATACGGATGATTTGGAGCTATCCCTTTCGGAACAACATAAAGCTGCCGTGGACTTCATCCGGCACTTTCTTCCTCAAGTTGTTCTGTCGGGCCAGACTGCTGCGGTTCCGGACAAGAGGATTATAGCGTCATTGGACTCTGAATTTTTTGAGCGGTTCAGGGACATCGCTCCCGAGTTTCCGTCGCAGTCCAATAATGTTGCAAGAACATTTGAATTATTGAACGACGCTATATTTAAACTTGCTTCCAAGACGGGGAAAGCAGGTTTCTTGTCCGCTAATACTCTCAACCTGCCTTTCATTAATGCAAGGAATAAATTCGATACGGCAGGACAGGGTATCCCGAGAGTTCCTTTGCATATGGACGACGAGGCGGAAGACTTAGAGCTATCATTACCGTCGTCAGCTTCTATTCCAACCGCGGTGTTGGAAACAGCTATTGCGTCTAACAGAGCCAATTTAGATGCCTTATCTTACGCAGATCACCTTACTAAGGCGTTATCACTGCGCCTTCAAGGGAAAGAGTTTCAGGATATACAATCCTCTTTAAGACTTCTTTCAATGGCAGTAGCTTATTCCACGTGTAACTCCGCCCTTTCAGTGGCAAATCTGGAGTTGGTTAGACGTGATGCAGCCCTAGCTACATCCACACTAGTGGATACTGAGATCTCAAAGATGCGTACTTTCACGTCATGGTACATCCGACATTCCGAAAGTACCTACGCTTCGCAGTCCTAGGAGTGGTGTATCAATTCCGGGCGATGTGCTTCGGATTGAATCTAGCACCCTGGGCTTTCACTCGGGTAATGAACTCGGTAATGATCTATTTCCGAGCTCATTCGTCTGCGGTAACGTCGGCCTACCTGGACGACATTCTTCAGAGGTACGGCAATGAGTTAACGCTTCAGAACGATGTTCAGAATCTTCTTCTATTGCTCCGACGTCTCGGTTTTATAGTAAACGAGGAGAAGTCGGATCTGGTGCCGTCCAAGTCATTCACTCATCTGGGAATGAGCTTCGAGACGCACAACAATCTCGTTCGTCTGCCGTTAACCAGAGCGAAATTAGTCAGTTGTTATGCTCGCTATTGTCTGCACGCAGACAAAGTCACAGCGAGAGAATTTATGAGACTGATAGGTCTGTGCGGAGCCGCTGCGGATCTCATTCCGATGGGGCGGTTACGCACACGTCCTCTTCAAATTTTCTTGACTCAGAATTGGAGTGTGAAAATTCATTCGCTCGACGTAGACGTTCTCTTGTCAGATCAAGTGAAACAAGAGATTCAGACTTGGGCAAACATTCAGTGGTTAACTCAGGGAGTTCCGCTGCAGTTGCCGGATCCGAGTTTTACCATTATGACGGATGCCAGTCAAACAGGTTGGGGTGCATCATTTATCCCAACGGATTCGAGATGCCAGGGTCTTTGGGATCCGCAATTCCTGTGCAAGCACATAAACATCAAGGAAATGATGTCAATTTGGCTTGCGTTATGTCACTGGATGGACATTATTCACAATGCTCATGTCCAAATCCTATCCGACAATACGACAGTAGTGGCGTATATACGGAATCAGGGAGGCACTCATTCAGTTCCGTTGTTCAATCTAACGGAAAGAATCCTTCTGTTTGCGCTAGAACATCACGTTCTTCTTTCGGTCCGTCACATACGGGGTCGTCTGAATGTGCTAGCAGACTCCCTTTCACGAAAGGGTCGCTTGTTGCCGTCGGAATGGACTCTCAACAAACAAGTATTCAATCAGATTTGCTACCAATGGGAACGGCCAATGATAGACTTATTTGCGACACATCTCAACAATCAGTTGCAGACGTATGTGTCTCCGTGTCCGGATCCAAGAGCATTTGCAGTAGATGCTCTGTCGATCCCTTGGGACGGAATGATAGGATATGCGTATCCTCCAGCGCCGTTAATTCAACAAGTATTGCTAAAGATAAAACAATCTCAATGCAAGATTCTGTTGGTAGCATCTCTGTCGCCACAGAGACCGTGGATAAATCTACTCAGGTGTCTGTTGTGGGACCTACCGCGAAAGCTTCCTCCACGGGAGGATCTTCTTTCGCAGGGGAAATCGCGCCAACTCCATCACAACCCGCAAGGTCTCAACCTTCACGTTTTTCCGTTGTGCGGTCCTTCTTGCATAGCAAACACTTTACAGGACGAGCAGTGGACGCGATTTCTAACTGTAGGAGGACCTCCTCTTCGCTAAACTATGCGGCTAAGTGGAAGGTTTTTCGTCGTTGGTGTAGGGATCATTCTGTAGATATATTCGATCCCTCTATACCAGACATTGCAAACTTTCTAGTATACTTGTTTGACGAAATCAAACTGCAGCCTGTTACTATAAAGGGTTATAGGTCTATGTTATCTGATACCTATGCACATCATGATAGTTTACAAATTGGATCTAATGTCTCTTTATCTAAGTTGGTTAGAAACTTTTCGATAAATAGACCCAGAACTCTTAGATTAATTCCTAAGTGGAATTTAGCTTGGGTTCTTCTTAAATTGAAGGAAAAGCCATTTGAACCTCTTGGGACAGTAGATTTCAAATTCTTATCTTATAAGACAGCTTTTCTCTTAGCTTTCTCTTCTGCTAGAAGAGTCAGTGAGCTTCATGCACTGTCGGTGGATGATTCTCACTATTGTAGTGTCGGGAACACTATCACCTTCACTACTAATGTTGGTTTTTTAGCTAAGAATCAGGCTCCTAATAAATATCCGGAACCTATTGTTATTAAGGCTCTTCCGTCTTCAGACGGGCGTAGGCCTTTACTCTGTCCTGTTAGAGCGTTACGTATCTATAAACAGAGATCTCAGTTTATCAGAAAGGGACGGAAACGTTTCTTTCTGTCTTTGATGCCTAATAGAAAGGACATTTCGGTCCATTCTATTGCTAGATGGATTCAATTAACTATCCGTACTGCTTATGAGAGTTTATCTTCTTCTCAGCAGTCTGTGCTTAAGATTTCCGCTCATGAAGTAAGAGCTCTTTCTACTTCCTGGGCTTATACTAATAGTGTTGCTATTACAGATTTAATGAAGGCTGCTTATTGGTCTCAGCCATCCACATTTACGAATTTTTATCTCAGAAATATTGAGTCCATTTCTGGAGACCTGCATTGTTTAGGTCCGTTATCTGTTGCTCAGAATGTCGTCCACTAAACAGTTGCAACTATAGTTATGCAGGCTTTCTGTTCCGGCAGTGACTCCGTCCGGCTGCCCTCTTCACTCTGGGCTATTTGACCCAGGGCAAGGGGAAGGGGGGGGGGGGGTGGGTGTTCCCTTAGGTCACCTGCTTTATAGTGAAAAGCAAGGGAATTCCTCCTCCAAGTCAGTATTTCTGAGTCGCTTCCGGGATGGTTTTAAAGTGTAATATTAATGTTAAAATTCATTCATGTCTTATTTTTAAAGTGTAGCTCGGTGTGAAGCATTTGTATATGTCAAGTGTCAAACGGGCTTTAATATACAATACTCGGACACTTTTAAATGACTATAAAGAGTCTCAATTCTCTGGGCTACTTTATTTATTGGCTTACTTTAAAAATAATTAGTATAAGGGATATACTGGATGTTAATAGAGAACATGAATGTTATTGTGCTCAATTATTAAGGGTAGTGTATCTTTCTAATTTAATATTAAATAAGAAAGATACATGTAAAGCCTAATACTCCTTTTCTCCTTAAGGGGTTACCTCTTTACTATATAGTTGAGCTTATTGGATTTTCCTCTATGTCCTAGGCCCTCCAGCCTGTTTACTATTCAGCTAAGTCTGGGTCATTGGTACAGTATAAAAATGTTAAAAAATTTATAGTAATTTATATATTTTTTATACTTACCAATGACCCAGACGGGGATGGCCCTCCCTGGAGTTGGGAACTCTTGCCTCCCCGCTGAGTACATAGCGCTGACCAGGCACTGCCAGTAAGAATGATAATTGGCGCCAATTTCGGGACGTCTGCGTCACTGCGCATGTGCAGTAGAGGCGTAGTATGGAGGTCCTTTAGGACATGATTTCTTTTTGTTTTGGATGCAAATTTTGGGGATTGGGGGGCAAAATTTGTGTTTGGCCCTGGTTTTGTTAGAGTTAGCACCAGCTAAGTCTGGGTCATTGGTAAGTATAAAAAATATATAAATTACTATAAATTTTTTAACTTTTTACCCTTTCAGGGATTTCTTGAAATTACTAACCCTCAATAACAGGGATTTCACAAAATCCCTAGAACTTTCAGTAATTTCATGAAATCACTAAGTGAAATAGTGATTTCACGAATTTACTGAAAGTTCTAGAGATTTTGTGAAATCCCTGATATCACAGTCTTACTGTAACATATATATAACTAGAAAATACAATTCTATAAAATACAATTGTAAACGTTTTATAGCATTGGCCGCTGGTCACATAAATACCTGTTAAGAAAGAAAGTTTTATCTCATTCTATGTTGTTTTAGCCTCCCAGTGTTATATACAAAAATTTAAATTCAAATTTTATTTATGGTATATTGCATATATAACAGCGTATTTTCTTCACGCTGATGTAATATTACTCTGCTGTAAACAATAACGTGAACAGTAAATTTTGACTGGATCGTAATTGCTAATCAGTCAAAATTTACTGTTCTCTTTTGTAATCACATGACTAATTTGTGCATTGCAGTTTGTATAGACAGGATTCATCACTTTGATGGTGTACAGTTACAGTATGTGGAGAGTGTATTATCACCAAATCACATAAAAGTAGTTTTTGGCCATATGTACAAAATTTGAAACATTTACTTTGGGTGATAACTGTAATCCAAGGTTGATTTAGTTACCATCCACTCTCCACATACTGTATATAGTATATAAGGCATAAAAAAATAAAAAATCTGTTTCTCAGGCCCTCCCACATGGTCCTTTTGGCTGCCGCATGCTCTCTTTTTATAACCAATGTACACTTAAAAAAAAAAAAAATTATATAGTTTATGTCTGATATTTTACCCAAGTTAAAAAATTGATAAATTTGTCCCTTGAGTGCAAGAAGGCTTTGCAATGCTTTAGCATTGCAAAGCCTTCTTGCTCTCAAGGGACGAAATGCACCACCATCCATGATATTCCATAGATTATGAGGCCTAAAACATAAACCAAGAACATGAACTTTTGTAATTGCAGAAATAAAAAATAAAATAAAATAAACCGCTCACCCGCATGCAGTTTTATAAATAATGGCCTGAGAAACAGAAGATCTGCTTTGTGTGGCCTAATGTATCATTGTTGACAAAGACGTGCAAAGATAGGGTTATGGCATTGTCCTTGAAATGAAAAGGTCCACAGTTCGATCCCCACCTGGGATAACTGCATTGTGTCCTTAGTCAAGGCATGGTGGCACCATGTACTGAGGCATACTGCATGTTGCAGGTACCCTTGTCTTTAATCAATGCTAACACTGCTTGTGCAGAGTTAGAACATTGGGGAGTCTGTCAATTTGTTCACCATTGCTTGGTGATTCTCTTCAAGTAGTCAGGCTTCTTCCACCCATAAAATTGTCCAGCATGAGGTGACCCTGGCGTTCAAAAGTCATTAAACCCCTTTAAATAAATAAATTGTCCTTGAACTTCTAAAATAACAGTTTCTTATCAACCTACCTTACAATTTTTCACAATAAGCTTGCATTCCAGTGGAAGTCCCAAACTCGGAAGTATACTCTCTATTTTGAGCTTTCCCGAACGATTTGGGAGAGAAAGTGGTGCAAAAGCATCAAGAAAAAATAAGCCAAAACTGGGTCGAGTGCTAACAGTGCACACCTAGTAGGGGACGCTCTTCCAGTACAAATCCAAGGCTTCCGGTACCAGTGCACAGATGTATAACCAAAGTGTCATTCTTTTTTTCTTTCACCATCTTAGGAAGACGTGCTTTCGTTTGCTTTGATAAAACAGTGATAATTCAACTCGTTTACACCATGTTCCTGTGACTGAATTATGGATCTGCTGATCTTTTAATAACAGGGCTGTGTTTTTAGCTCACCAACGAAGTTGTGTGAGCTTATTTCATGACCCGAGGCACGTTGGTGTCAACACTTCTGTTAAAGTTATTGTACGAGTCCACTTTGACTTTCAGCCCTGTTGCTATGCACCTCATACTGTGTTTCTATGGCTTACAATTACCCACAGACCCTTTCCCAGTGATATTTTATCGATTTTTAGTGTTATTGCAATGTTAAACTTTTCTGTCAGTGAAGACCTAGAAAATTTCTGACCTTTTTTTGCTATACAAGAGTGGAGGCTAACACCAGTATGCTGTGGATTTTATATTTCATGTATTTGTTAAATGCATAAATATAACATAACATTAACCCCTGCCCAGACATTTTTGGAGATTTGGGACTTTATTAATGCAATGTTAGACTTTTTTGTCACTCTGACCTTTTTTGCTATATAGGCTTTTATATTTCATATATGTGTTAACCCTTTACCCAACGAATCGCCCTCATCTGCCCGCGTAATATGCAAAATCAGCAGTTGAAAAAAGATTATTTTTCAAATAATTTCAACAAAACCATATCATGTGACCCCTCGTTGGAACGAGCTCGACGAGCTCCTTCCAACAAGGGGTCACATGATATGGTTTTGTTGAAATTTTTTTGAAAAATTTGAAAAAATGATATTTAAAATAATAAATTTTGATATCGTCTGCGTTGGGTAAAGGGTTAAATGCATGAATATAACGTGACATTAACCCTTGACCTGACATATTTTTATACTAAAACCAATGGCCCAGACTTAGCTGGTGCAAACTCGATAATATCAAAGGCCAAACACAAATTTTAAACTCCCCAATCCCCAAAATTTGGATGCAAAACTGAAATTTGAAAGTCCTATCTGTCCCTCCATACTTTTAGTACTGCACATGCGCAGTACCCAGGAAGAGACCGGAATTGGCGCAAAGCATTATTCTTTTGTTTGGTGCCAGTCAGTAAACATTTAAACTGACATCTGTGCAATAAATTCTAATTTTTGAAGATGCCAGACACAAGTCAATGATGGTTTTCATGGCTTCAACAGTGCAGCAGGATGCTGGAAGTGAATAACAGTGGTTTTGGATGTTAGGGCTGTAACTTTATAATTTTTATGTAAAATTATTCATGTTCCCCAATTTAGGGATATGCTTCTGAACGTCATCATTATAATATGACTCCATTGTTGTTTTGTTAGTGTTACTTCCCTTTCCTTTACTGAACCCTCCTGTTTTACTCCCAACCTCTTTCTGCTTTTTTATTAGCTCGCCTGACTTTCAGTCAGGGAGCTATAGTGATCACTCACCATCCGGCGTCCGTCATCCGGCATCTGTGAACATGGCGTTTGCATCTTCTCCTCCTAAACCGCTGAACCAATTTAATCGAAATTTGAGATAATAGTTTGTTATGACATCACATTTTGATTCTGTTCAAAGCAAGTTGCCTCGCCCCTCAGTAGGGCCACGCCCAAAAAGTGAGCTTAAATCTTAAAAAATCGTCTTCTCATAAACCAGCAGTACCAGAGACTTGATATTTGATGTGTAGCTTCTTTTTGAGGTGTAGACTCAGATTTGTTCAAGAGATGTTCGAGGAGCTATATTTGCCTTCGTTATGGGCGGGGCAAGAATTTTCGCATCCAAAATTTATATATTTTTATACTGTACCAATGACCCAGACTTAGCTGGTGCTAACTCTAAAATATTTAGGGCCAAACACAAATTTTACCCCCCAATCCCCCAAATTTGCATCTAAAACCGAAAAATACATGTCCTATATGGTCCTCCATACTTTTACTCCACTGCGCATGTGCAGTGTCAAGGAGGTCTCGAAACTGCCGCCAAAAGTCATTTTCTTTGTTTGGCCCTCAATACAGTTACACTTTACTGTTATTTGTGCTTGTAAATCTCAATTTTAAAGATGCCAGATGCATATTTATGAGAGAAATGGTGGATATATGGTGGAAATAGAAGGTGGAGAGGAGAAAACAGTGGAAACAAATGTTCAGGGCTGTAACTTAAAATTATTTTACGAAATTGTTACATGTTACCTATTTTCGTGGCATAACCTTATTGTGGTCATTCTTGCTATGAATGTTCCATTGTTTAATCAGTGTTTTCTCTCTCCCTTTCCTTTATTGCCCCCTAGCTATTCTCCCATTCTTTTGGCTTATTTTTTGTAATGTTTACTACTAAAATTTCTTGGGAGTTTTGGCTTGGAAACAGAATTATTTTATGTTTTTTCCCCATGTTTACGTCCTCACCCTAGGGGTGTTTAGGTTTGGTCTGCATCTACCATCGGATGTTCTATAGTTTCTTCTCTGGAAGCCTCTGTTTTGCATCAGATAGTGTTTAAATTGGTAACTGATTTTGAGCTATGTTTGTTTCAGTGCCTGGAGTCATGTTTCCGGTTTGTTGACAACTGTTACTTCTGACAGTGATTACTTGTCTTCTGCTTAATTTAGTTCATACCAAGATACATTAATATTGCCCATAAGTGTTACATTAATTTTTCAAAATGATTAAAAAATTTTGTCCACACTAAAGCTTTTTGGGGATCCTTTGGGCTCAAGGTTCCCATTGGGAACTTGGGCTCTTCTGAAAATTTTTTCAAAAATATTTTTGTTTGAAAATTATTTTTATTTTGAATTGTTATAATGAATTATAATATATTATGTATATTTATTTCAAGGGTTAGTGCGAGTAATATGACGGTGTATATTTTTTCTGGTTGGAAAAAATATTCTTCATTCGTAATGCGAGGATATCTTCCTCTAATTCACAAGGTCATTGTGTTTCTTATAGACAATGTAGTCGCATTAATTCTTGCTCTGTGTGTGTTGATTGATATGACAACGTTGGAGACGTGTGTCACGGTATTTTATTAGCGGTGAGGGGTCCATTACGGTCCTCTCTCCGTAGGGTCACTATATATTATCAGTTTCTTTTTCAGAACTGAGAGTGATGTTTCCGTGATGTCTTCAGTAAGTGTGTCTCCATTGTTGCAATATTAGGGCTAGCGGGAAGTGCTCAAGGTATTACGACAATTGCTGGGAGTTTGCTAGTTCTATCGAAGGCATTGTCGCCCGCTAGTCCGCCCGGTGTCACGACCATTCACCAAGAAAGAATGGCTCAGCACCCGGGTTAGTCCGTTGCGGTCCAGGGAAGCAGATTGGGTGATGCGAGCGCTATAAAACTTCAGATGTGCACATCCAGCAACGATGGATCCGAGGATAGTACAGAGGAAGCCTGTCAGTCCGATAGCTAGCTCGTCCAGGTCCCCCGGACCTCGAGCGAGAGAGGCCCCCTCTCTCTTGCATCAACATCTGCGCCGCGATGTTGTTCGATTAATCGGAGCTTACGTCCACTCCTCCTGCTCGGGACGCTCCGTCGCATGACAGTCCTACGCGGCTGTTATATTGGCTTCCTCATCCTCGTCAACACACTCGACCGCACCTTGGCTATGTGACTACAGATTTCCAGGGGACGTTTGCATATTATATAAATGAAGGATTGAACGTCCCTGGTGCTCCTGCTTCGCTGACCAAGAAATACACGTCAACCAGGTCACTCCATCTGCTAGCCAAGGATACAAGACCTTTTCAGTTGGGACGTTCACATATTATATAAATGCAGGAATGAACGTCCCGGGAGCTTCCAGTGGATATTCACGTAGGACCGCGGATCCACAGGTCTCATAGGGTAACATGAACTAGGTATTGTTACTGTGATGTCTTTGTAAGTGTGCTTCCCTTGTCACAGTCAAATGAAGAGTTAGCGGCAAAGTGCTCATGTAGATACGTCAATTGCCTGGAGTTCCCTAGTAGGATCGATGGCGTTGGCGTCCGCTAGCTCGCCCGGTGTCGCGACCATTCACCGAATGGCTCAGCACCCGGGTTCGTCCGTTGCGGTCCAGGAAGTAGATTTGGGTGATGCGAGCACTATAAATACATTGTGCACACCCAGTGACGACGGATACGAGGATGGTACGGAGGAAGCCTATTAGTCCGTTTCCTAGCTTGTCCAGGTCCATCCGGGCTGTGAGCGAGAGAGGTCCCTCTCTCGTATTACAACATCTGGGACCAGATGTTGTGGTACTAAACGTTCCTCAGTCGGAGCATACGTCCACCGCTCTGGACGCTCTGTTATATAGACAGTCCTGAGAGACTGCTCTTTCGGCTTCCTCATCCTCACGACAGCACACGCGACCGCACCTTGGCTATGTGACCTGTGATATTCAATCAGTATTGCCATCCAGGGATTCTACGGCGACCAGGTCACGCCATCCAGTAGCCAAGGATACGAGGCTTTCATTCTCCGGACGTTCGCATATTAGAGGTATGCAGGAGTGAACGTCCAAGGAGCTTCCAGCGGCTAAATCTATAAGACTGCAGCTCCACAGGCCTCTGTTACGGACATGCTATCGCAGATAGCACAAATTATCGCAGCATCCCAGCAACCGACAGTAACTCTGTCAGATCAGGAATTATCCGAGGAAGCTGGGTTGGTACGTTCCGCTGCAGGTTCAGGCACGGACGACCAAGAATTTCAAGTGGTCTGACCGGGTGGTGAAAGGGATACGGATGAGTTGTATTTTCCCTTTTTGGAACAACATAATTGCTGTAGAGTGCATCCGGCATTATCATCGGACGTTGTTCCTCCGGACCAAAATGCTGCGTTGCCGGATAAGAGACGGATAGCGCCACTGACACAGAATTCTTAATCGGTTTAGGGACATCATCCCTCAGTTTCCGACATAGTCCAGATATGTTCACGGACATTTGATCTGTTGAATGACGCTATATTTATATAACTTGCTACCTAAATGGGCAGGTCAGGTTTCTTATCGGCAATATGCTCTACATCTGCCTTTCATCAATTCATCGAATATTTTGAAACGGCAGGACAGAGCATTCTGAGAGTTCTCTGCGTCTAGACAACCAGGTCAGGATCTAGTATTGTTTATCTGTCGTCTATGTCAATTCAACCATGATGTTGGAAATAACAATATCGTCTAGCAGGGACAGCTTAGACGCATTGTCGTATGCAGATCACCTTACCAGAACGTTATCATTACGTCTCAAAGCAAAAAGAATTCTAGGATGTACAACCTCCTTAAGAGTTCTTTCAAGGGCCTCACGTAAACTCCGCCCTTTAGTGGCATTATGGAGTTGTTTGGACGTGACGTGGCCCTGGCTATATCCACGCATGTAGATAGTAAGGTGAAAAACTCTCTCAGAGTCGCTCCGGTCTCCGGAGAGTTTTCTTCGACGACAAGCTTTTCGCAGTTTATCATCAATTAACTAAGAAAGCTTTAGACTCTCTGCTATTTAAATTCGCTTCCATATAGTCGGATTCAGCAGAGAAGAGTAGGACATGCACTTCTGGGACGAATACGTCCAAGGGAAGTTCCTATAGATGTTTTCATGTGTCCTCTAAGTCTTATTCTAGAGACCGTCAGAGTAGTGACTCAGATAGGAGCCGTAATTCCGGTCAGATGCCCCTAGGTTGACGAGGCGAGGTGCGGGCTGTAGAGGACATGGCTTCTCCTTCCGCAAGCCTCGCAGGACCAGGAGGTAATGGTTTTATCCTCTATCGTGTATTAGTGAGCAGAAGACTATCGAGTTTCTCAATTATTTGAGATTAGATTACGGACATCCCTTGGATTCAAGGGGTGTTTTCGGAAAGACTATATTGTTCCTCAAACGAAATCCTCTGTTAACTCGGAGTCCAAGATGGTCTCGGCTTCCGTCAATCAGTAGAATAGAGGCTCGCTTCCATCAGAAGTCCAGTCTCTTCTGGAATGATCGCGATAGAGATTGTAGAAATCCAGCATTTTAAAGGTTTCTACAACCATCCTTTTCTGGTTCCAAAACCAGTCGGCTCATTCCATCCACTCATAATCTGAGCTGGATAACAAGCTGATCGTGGCTCTAAGTTTCTATATGGAGTTCATCCGATCGGTCAGAGCGAGTATTCGGGTGTACGACTATGCTACATGCATAGATTTCTAGTTTCATACTTTCACGTCATGGTACATCAGGCGTTCAGAAAGTATGTTTGTTTCTTTATCATAGCAATTGTGTTTCAGCACCAACCAATGTGTTCCGGTCTGAATCTAGTTCCCAGGCTTTCACTCAAATAACGAACTCGGTAATGACTCATTTCCCAGCTCATTCGTCTGCGGTATCATCGGCCTTCCTGGACGACATTCTTCAGAGGTACGGCAACGAGTTAACGCTTCAGAACGATGTGCAGATTCTGCTTCTTTTGATCCGACGTCTCGGTTTCATAAGTAAACGAGGAGAAGTCGGATCTGGTTTCGTCCAAGTCATTTACCCACCAGCGGATGAGCTTCGAGACGCATAACATTCTCGTTCGTCTGCCGTTAACCAGAGCGAAATTAATCAGTCTTTATGCTTGCTATTGTCTTCGCTCAGACAGGTCTCAGCGAGAGATCTCATGTGACTGATACATTGTGCGGATCTGTCGTGATTTTATTCCAATGGGGCGGTTACGCATTTGTCCTCTCCAAATTTCTTTTAATTCAGAATTGGAGGGTGAAGTTTCTTTCGCTCGATACGGACATCTTCTTGTCAAATCAAGTGAATAAGAGATTCAGACTTGGGCAAGTTTTCAGTGCTTAACTCAAGTAGTTCCGCTGCAATTGCCGGATCCAAGTTTTCAGTTTTGACAGATGCCAGTCAAACAGATTGGGTAGTTTTATTGAACCCAACAGATTAAAGTGCCAGAGTCTTTTGTTTCCGTAGTTCCTTATCAAGCACACAAACATCAAGATTGATGTCATTTTGGCTTGCGCTATGTTATTGGAGGAACGTTATTCAGAATGTTCATATGCTAATTCTGTCCGACAACTCGGCGGTATTAGCGTATTTTCGGAATTATGGAGGCACTCATTCCATCCTGTTAGTTATGTTAACAGATTGAATCTTTCGGTTGGTACTAGAACATCAAGTTCTCCTATTGGTCCGACATATTCCGGGTTGTCTGAACGAATTAGCAGACTCCCTTCACAGAGAGGCCGTTTGTTGCCACCAGAATGGACTTCCAACAAACGAGTATTCAATCAGATTGCTACCAAGGAGAGCGGCCAATGATCAACAATCAGTTGCAGACATATGTGTCATAATGTTTCGATCTTCGAGCGTTTGCAGTAAACGCTCTATTGTTCTTGTGAGATGGAATAATATGATATACGTATCTTCCAACGCCGTTGATTCAACAGATATTGCTGAAATGTAATTATTTCAATGCAAATTCTGTTGGTAGCTTCTCAAGATCCACAAAGACTGTGGATTAATTTACTCAGGCGTCTGTTGTGGGACATGCAGTGGAAGCTTCCTCCACCTTTCGGTCCATTCTATGGTCAGATGGATTCAATCTACTATCAGTTCTGCTTATGATTATATCTTCATTCAGCAGTCTGTGCTTTAGTTTTAAGCTCATGAAGTAAGAGTTCTTCTACATTATGGGCTTAGACTAATAATGTTGCTATTACAGATCTTCTGTTTCTCAGGCTATTATTTGTAAAATTGCATGCGGGCGAGCGGTTTTTTATTTTATTTTTTATTTCAGTAAATACTTCTTTGCCATCAAAAGTTCATGTTTTAGGCCTCATAATCTACAGAATAGCATTGGTGGTGGTGTATTTCATCCCTTGAGTGCAAGAAGGCTTTGCAGTGCTAAAGCATTGCAAAGCCTTCTTGCACTCAAGGGACAAATTCATCAATCTTTTTGAACTTGGGTAAAATATCAGACATAAACCATTTAATTTTTTATTTTGTTAAGTTTAAATTGGTTATAAAAAGAGAGCATGTGGCACCCAAAAGGACCATGCGGGAAGGCCTGAGAAACAGATTTTTTATTTTTTTTTAGGCCTTACGTCCGTTATTTTTTACTCAGAATGTCTTCTACTAAACAGTGGCAACTATATGTGTATAGGCCTTCAGTTCCGGCAGTGACTCTGTCCTGCTGCCCTCTTTGCTCTGGAGTATTTGATCCAGGGCAAGGGGAAGAGGGAAGGGGGGGGGGGGTGTTCCCTTAGGTCACCTGCTTTATAGTGTAAAGTAAGGGAATACCTCCCTTAGAGTCAGTAATTCCGAGTCAGTTCCGAGATGATTTTAAGGGAAAAGCCTATGTTTACTCATCTGTAATATTTTTTAAAGTGTTTATTGGTGTGAAGTATCTGTATATATCACGTGATTAATTGGGTGTTAATATACAATCCTCGAACACTTTTAAATGAGTATATAGAGCCTCATTTCTCTAGGCTCCCGTATTTATTGGCTTTCCTTTTAAAAATATTAGTATAAAGGGTTATACTAGATGTTTATAGAGATCATTGATATTATTGTGCCCAATTACAGAATGGTGTTGTGTCTTTCTTTTTTGGTACAAATAAGAAAGATACATGTAGCCTATCTCTCCTTTTCTCATTGAGGGGATAGGTCTGTAAAAGGTAATTGAGTCTATTGGATTTTTCTTATGTCCTAGGCCTTCCAACCTTTTTACTATTCAGCTAAGTCTGGGTCATTGGTACAGTATAAAAATGTTAAAAAATTTATAGTAATTTATATATTTTTTATACTTACCAATGACCCAGACGG
The DNA here is from genome assembly GCA_031216915.1 of Pictodentalium vernedei. Taxonomy (NCBI): domain Eukaryota; kingdom Metazoa; phylum Mollusca; class Scaphopoda; order Dentaliida; family Dentaliidae; genus Pictodentalium; species Pictodentalium vernedei. Next base: position 846,192,097 of record CM062297.1, read on the forward strand.
GGATGGCCCTCCCAGGAGTTGGGAACTCTTCCCTCCCCGCTGCGTACATAACGCTTACCAGGCACTGGTTGTAAGAATGACTTTTGGCGGCAGTTTCGAGACCTCCTTGACACTGAGCATGCGCAGTGGAGTAAAAGTATGGAGGACCATATAGGACATGTATTTTCCGGTTTTAGATGCAAATTTTGGGGATTGGGGGGTAAAATTTGAGTTTGGCCCTAAATATTTTAGAGTTAGCACCAGCTAAGTCTGGGTCATTGGTAAGTATAAAAAATATATAAATTACTATAAATTTTTTAACTTTCCATACCCAGAGGCTGATTTGAACCAAATTTGATATGAGGGCTTATTGGTCATAAGTACTTAATTTATGCTAAAAAAATTTCCTGTTGCCCCATGGGAACCGCAGGAGCTAAAAATAGAAAAAATTTAAAACGCCCATATCTTCAAAACTACACGGCACTGAGAATTCTTATTTGGTGTGAAGCTTCCTTAGGACCAACAGAATGGAATGGTAAAAAAAATTGCCTTCGGTTTTATCATGGGGTACTTTTTCGGGACTGAAAATATGCCGAGTCAGCATTTTTTAACACTAGGTAATGGGAAAAACATTTAAGACTACTTTTCTCCCAAACCAGTGCTCCAAAAGCTTTCAAATTTCACATATAACATCTTTGGAAGATTGTTTCACATGTTTATTGAAATCAAATCCCTGGGTCCATATTTGGCCTCTCTATTGGAGCCCAAATGTTTAAATTAGTGCCGTATGAGGAATATTCTTCTTCAGATCTACCAATCAGAATCTTTTCGTATTTGGTATGCAGCATCCTTTAAAAATCTTCTTCAGATCCAGAATGTTTTGATATTTGATATGCAGCATCCTTATCGGTGTGAGATTCAAGTTTGTTCAATCCAAGTCCCTAGGTTCATATTTGGGCTCACTGTGGGAGCTCGAATTGATTGTAACTGAGTTCAAACTGAGGAATTTTCTTTAAAAATCTTCTTCTTCAGATGCAGCAGTCGGAATGTTTTGATATTTGGTATGCAGCATCCTTAGGGGTGGGGTGAGATTCAGGTTTGTTGAAGCCAATCCCTGGGTTCATATTTGGGCTCCCTGTGGAGCCCAGATTATAACTTAGTTCATTATGAGGAATTTTTCTTCAAAAATCTTCTTCAGATTCATCCATCAGAATGTTTGGATATTTGTCATGCAGCATCCTTGGGGGTGAGATTCAAGTTTGTTCAAGCCAAGTCCCTGGGTTCATATTTGGGCTTACTGTGGGAGCCCGAATTATAACTTAGTTCAGAATGAGGAATTTTCTATTCTTAGGAGGGGCAGATGCAACTTGTTGGAATCAATTCCCTGAGTTGATATTTAGGCTACCATGTCAGATGAGCATGACCCCCTGGGGCCTCTTGTTTCTGTTGAGTTCACCTTCCCTACTACTTTTCTCACCCCTGCTATGCCCAGGACTGTTCCTTGTGGGCAATGCCTTTTGCCAAAGCATGAGGATGATTTTTATGCTTCCTGTTCCATGTGTAATTGGTGTTCTATTCATCGACTCTGTGGGTCTTGGTCATCCACCATTTGGGCTTCCGTGAACCGTGTGGTGTGTTCTCATGGCCGTTCCTCCCATGCCCACGGGAAAGGAGAATGCTGTCGTTCAGGGCCTCCCAACACAACTACATCTGGTGAGAGTTCTACCTGGGGGGAATGTGCAGTCTTTTCCTGCAGTGTATGTTGCAGGAGCTGTTGAAATATCTGGTGAAGAGATGCCTGGTTCTGGGATGGTTGTCTCTCCAGTCGACATCTGAGGCTGTCACTAGGGTTGTGACTCCTTCTTTGGAGTCGAGCTCAGTTGCTCTTTCCGCCTTTCCACCTGTTTCAGCAGCTTCCAACATATCTTCTGCTACTGTTGTTCCATCTGCAACGTCTTGGCTCACCATTTCAGCCGGCCTCGGCTTATCCCTGCAGGGATGTCTGGTAATTTGGATGTGGGATATCGGCCTCAGCCTTCCCTGGCTTCAATTCAGCAAAGTCGGAAGGGGCTGTTGGCTGAATCCTCTACTATAGTCTCTCAGTGAGCCCAGCCCAGCAGGTTTTTTCTTGGATTCAGATGTACATGGTGGGGTCACCATGGACTCTGCTTCGTTTCGGTCCACACACTCAGTTTTGCAGGACTGGCACATTTTGTGCAGCCTGGGCCTTCTGTCCCTCAGAAGTCCACGATGACTCTCCTGAGTTTTTGCACTTCAGATCCTTGGGGTATTTAATAATAATAATAATATATCACTTATATAGCACCTATCCTAATAAAAGCCCTAAGCGCTTTACAAAAGAAATCACAAATAAGATAGATAAAATCAATAAAGTCACCCGGTTTGTGTGTCAGCGAAGGGATAGCCTGGGAAGTTCCTCTGGTATAAGTAGGTTTTTAGTCCCTTTTTAAAACTTTCAAGAGATGGTGCATTTCGTAAGGTTTTGGGTAACGAGTTCCACACACGGGTGGGGGGGGGGGGGGGTTGGGGGGGAGGGAGGGAGGGAGGGGGGGCGCTGATCCTGAAAGCCCTGTCACCTACAGTCTTCAAATTCCCTGCGAACTGATTTAAAAGCCCTTCGTCACTGGATCGCAATGATCTCTGCGGCTTGTATGGTATGAGGAGTTCGCTAAGGTAGCCTGGGAAGTCAACTGAATTTCTCTGGTAGGTGAGTATTGCTAGTTTATATGTTATGCGGTCTTTAACTGGGATGTAGTGCAGCTTGGCAAGGGCGGGTGAGATGTGTTCCCTTTTCTTCATCCATAGAGCAATCCTAGCAGCAACGTTGATCAGCCTCTGTAAACGTTGGAGCTGGTTGTCCGGGACGTCGGAAAGCAGTGCATTACAGTAATCTATTCGACTCAAGATGAATGATGAAATCAGCTTTTTTGTGGCGTCTAAACTTAAATATTTTCGGATATGACCTAGCCTTCTAATTTAAAGATATACTGACTTACATATGTTTGATATTTGATAGGACATTGAAAGAGTGGTGTCCAAATGAACTCCGAGATTTTTCGCACTATCGGTGAAATGGATCAAGTTCTCGCCTACGGAAATGTGCTGAATTGTGATGGAATTTGCGACGGATAGTTTTGCGCACCACATCGCTTCGGTTTTGTCATCGTTGAGTTTGAGTTGGTTTGCCAACATCCAAGACTTCACCGATGACAAACATTCCTCGGCGTTTGAAACAAGCTGGGCAGATCGGTTAACTGTATCATGGGCATATAACTGTGTGTCGTCGGCGTACATGTGGCACCCAACTCTGTGGCTCCTGATAATGTCACCAAGTGGTTGTGTATACAGGAGATATAGCATATACCCCTATAAGCTTCTGCATTCAGATGTTTCGCCTGCTGCCCATAGCCCTGCATCAGGTGTTCTAAAGGATCATGACTCTTCGCTGGTCAAGAGGGTCAGGATCGAAGCCACTTTCCTCAGTCGTTTTTATATGCCCGTCATTTTTTGGCGGACGTATTATGTTATGGCGTTGTCCGTCCATCTGTCTGTCTGTCAGTAAGCAATTTTTGTGTCGCCTACTCCTCCAAAGGTTTACATGTTACATTGTTCAAACTTTGCACACATGTTGATCAGTAATTGCCATTGTGCATGTGACAATTGCAGGGAACTCCATTTTGTATTTCCAGAGTTAAGCCCCTTTTAGTACTTAAAACATTACAGTATTGTGTCGCCTACTCCTTCAACATTTTACATGCTATATTGTTCAAACTTTGCACACATGGTGATCACCAATTGCCGTTGTACATGTGACAAGAGCAGGTAACTCCATTTTGTATTTCCACAGTTATGCCCCTTTTAGTACTTAAAACATTACAGTATTGTGTTGCCTTCTCCTCCAACATTTTACATGCTATATTGTTCAAACTTTGCACACATGTTGATCACCAATTGTTGTTATGCATGTGACAAGAGCAGGTAACTCTGTTTTGTATTTCCAGAGTTATGGCTCCTTTAAGTACTTGAAACATTACACTAGTGTATCGCCTACTCCTTCAACATTTTACATGCTACATTGTTCAAACTTTGTACACATGTTGATCAGTAATTGCCGTTGTGCATGTGACAAGAGCAGGTAACTCTGTTGTGTATTTCTAGAGTTATGCCCCTTTTAGTACTTAAAACATTACATTATTGTGTCGCCTACTCCTTCAATATTTTACATGCTATATTGTTCAAACTTTGCACACATGGTGATCACCAATTGCCGTTGTGCATGTGACAAGAGCAGGTAACTCCATTTAGTATTTCCAGAGTTATGCCCCTTTTAGTACTTAAGACATTACAGTATTGTGTCGCCTTCTCCTTCAACATTTTACATGCTATATTGTTCAAACTTTGCACAGATGTTGATCACCAATTGCCGTTGTACATGTGACAAGAGCAGGTAACTCTGTTTTGTATTCCAGAGTTATGCCTCCTTTTAGTACTTGAAACACTACACTATTGTGTCGCCTACTCCAACATTTTACTTGCTTTATTGTTCAAACTTTGCACCCCTGTTGATCATCAATTGTCGTAGTGCATGTGACAGGAGCAGATAACACCATTTTATTTTTAAACGACGAGAATTCTCGCCGTTTATAGCTGTTATGATCCTCAAAATGTCCTTTTCCTTGGCCCCACCTATTGTCAATCGTTATCAATGAAGTTAACTTGTCAATGAATTGACACTACCATTGTAAACAGTGAGGAGAATCTTCTACAGCAGCCTTGCAGCCCTTTAGAAGTTATTGTATGAATAAAATGGATTCTACCATTTTTTTTTATTTTGTGAAGACCTGAAAACAGGTGAATTACCCTTTACCCCAGACAGTGCAGGGGAATGGGCAATGATTGGAGGGGGGACAGACATAGTTGAGTCAACAAAAATTTCAAACTTTACCCCAGAGAAACTTATTCCAATTTTGACAGGTGTATGTTGCCCCGCTAGGCGGTGCTCTTGTTGTCATCTGGGGATGGACTTCCATACTCAGCTGAATACGGTGGCAGTTCCGCAGGTGAGGGCTGTGATTCTCTCGGCTTTTGCCCTGACTCTGACCCAGTCCACATCCATGACAGCTCGGAGTATTCTCCGGCTGCTCAGTCTCTGCAGTTCAGTGACGGATCTCATTCCTTCAGGACGGCTGCAGGTCAGACCTCTCCAACACTTTTTGCTGCATCGTTGGAGACCGAATGTTGATCTTCTGGATCTGTTGCTTCAGTTGCCAGCATCTCTTCATCGTCACCTTCTTCCCTGGATGGATATTCAGTGGATTATGCAGGGAGTTCTGTTGGTCTTGCCCATGTCCAGTTGTGTTCTGACAGCAGATGCCAGTGATCTCGGATGGGGCGCGACATTGGATCCTCTAGGTCTTTCCTTCACGGTGTTTAGGACAAGGATCAAGCAGCTCTTCATATCAACCAGAAGGAGCTTCTTCCTCTTCTTCTGAGTCTCCTGCTGTGGATACCCCACCTTTCGTATCGTCAGGTCCTTTTGTTGTCTGACAATTCGACAGTGGTCACTTAAATTGGAGCCAGGGTGGCATGCACTTGGCTTGGTTCCCATGTACAAATTGGCTCGGGATCTTTTACTGCTCATTCAGAATGTCAGTGCTGGGGTGGTGGTTCATCACATTCCCGGCCATTTGAACATCCTAGCCGACTCCATGTCCCAACGGGGCAGGGTCATTTCCACCGAGTGGATGCTTCACAGGACAGTGTTCCAGTTGCATTGCAATCTTTGGGGTCGTCCCCACATCAATCTTTTTGCGACCCGATGGAACCATCAGTTGGACACTTTCGTGTCCCTGTGTCCAGATCCTCTGGCTTTTACTGTGGTCGCTCTGTCACTAGATTGGAATGGTCTAGTCGGCTACGCCTTCCCTCTGATTCTGATTCTGCCTCGGGTTCTAGCCAAGAAATGAACCTGCAGATGTCGAATCATTCTGATTGCTCCCCTGTCGCCTCAGCGGGTGTGGATCAATCAGCTCCACTCTCTGTTGATGGCTGTTCTGGCACGTCTCTCTCTACATCACAACCTTCTTTGCCAAGGTCACCCAAGGAGGTTTCACATCACCCCGACTTCATTGTGCCTTCACGCATATCTTTTGTTAGATCCTGTCTCCTCCTTAAAGGTTTTTCGAGATGAGCAGTGGAGTGCATTTCTTCTAAAAGACAGCACTCCACTGGTTTAGCCTATGCGGATAAGTGGAAGGCCTTCTGTCGATGGTGTGCTGATCACTCTGTTGATTATGCCGATCCTTCGATAACACAGCTTGTGGTGTTTCTGGTATATCCTGTTTGATTTTCGGGGTCTCCATCCTGTTACCATCCAGGAGTACAGGTCCATGCTTTCGGAGACCTTTTCGTATGTGGGAAAGCGTCATATCGGCACTAATCCATACCTCCCCAAGCTTATTCGGCACTTTTCTTTGAAAAGGCCTAGGATTTTGCAGCTTACCCCAAGTTGGGATCTTCATCCCAGGTGGATATGCGTTTTCTCAAGTACAAGACACCTTTTCTGATGGCTTTTGCCTCAGCCAGAAGGGTTAGTGAGCTTCACGCCCTCTCGGTTGATCTGGCCTTTTTGCTCTGCCAACAGTGTTACTTTTCGCACTGATTGCTCCTTTCTGGTCAAGAATCAGATACCAGAAATTACACCACCTCCTACCTGTATCAGGGCTCTTCCTTCTGCTGAGGGTAATCGCCCTTTGCTCTGTCCAGTTCGTGCAATTTGCTTTAACTGGACTCAGTTCATTAGGAAAGGCAGGAAACGATTCTTTCTGTCTCTTATTCCTGGTTGACAGAAGATCCCTCCTCAGTCCATTTCTTACTGGATTTGTCTTGCTATACGCTCCTCTGGCGACTGACAATTGTATTACCAATCGTATTTCTGCCCACGATGTACATGCCTTGTCCACCTCCTGGGGTTATGCTAACTCTGTCAAGTTGTCGGATGTTATGCAAGTAGCCCACTGGAGAAATGCTTCTACTTTCTCCACCTTCTATCTGCGTCATTTGCAGGAGCAGTCTGAGGACCTTTTTTCTTAGGGCCCTCTTTCTTTTGCTTAGGCTGCTGTCTACCCTATCCATCAGGCTTCTTCCAAGGTCATTTCCAGACCTGTGCTTTGTTACTGTCCCTTCTGTCTGTGTGTCACACAGAGCCATATGCCTCATCTCTCGATGCCTTTTACTAATGTTTGTGATGCTATGGTTTTATAGGCCTAGGGAACTCTTCTAGCCACGGTTCCAATGCAGTCGGGTTGTGTGGGGGTTGGTTATGTGATTCCCTTCACCTCTTGTCTATTCAGCCTGTTGTAAACAATTGTAAGGTAGGTTGATAAGAAATTTAAATTTTATAGTAAATTTCCTTTCTTATTATACCTACCACAGTTGTTTACATGGAGGCCCTCTTGTCTTCTTATTCAGGTAAGAATCCTTCCTCCCTGCTGATCACACAACTCCAATGTTGGTGGATTCAATCAAGAATGCCACGTTGGTTATACGTCTGCACACTGCCAAGGATTTGTACTAGGAGAAGAGCATGGTGTGCACCGCTAGCACTCGACCCAGTTTTGGCTTAATTTTCATTGGTGCTTTTGCACCACTTTTCTCTCCCAAATCGCTTGGGAAAGATCAAAATAGAGAGTATACTTCTGAGTTAGGGACTTCCACTGTAATGCAAGCCTGTTGTAAACAATTGTGTTAGGTATAATAAGAAATGCAATTTATTATAAAATTTAAATTTTATGGGATTTTTTACACCACACATTGGGCTTTCACTCGAATAATCAACTTGGTAATGTCTTCTTTCCAAGCTCATTCGTCTGCGGTAACGTCAGATTACTTGGCTGAGATACGGCAACAAAATTACTCTTCAGAACAATGTTCAGAGTCGCTTCTTTTGCTCCGATGTCTCGGCTTCATCGTAAATGAGAAGTCGGATCTAGCTCCGTCCAGGTCATTCATTCACTTGGGAATGAGCTTCGAGGCTCACAACAATCTGGTTCTTCTGCCGTTACCCAGAACGAAATTAGTCAGTTGTTATGCTCGCTTTTGTCTACACTAAGACGCATTAACAGCGAGGGAATTTATGCGACTGATGGGGTTGTGTGGAGCGTCTGCAGATCTTATTCCGATGGGTCGCTTGCGCACACGTCCCCTCCATATATTCTTTACTCAGAACTGGATTGTGAAGATGCATTCACTCGAGACCAGTATTTTTTAATGGACATGGTAAAATAAAAGTTCCAGATTTGGGCAGATATTCAGTGGTTAACTCAGGGAGTTCTGCTCCAGCTGCTGGATCCAGCTTTCACGGTAATGACGGATGCGAGTCAAAAAGGTTGGGGCTTGACCCTGAGCTTGACAGACTTGAAGTTTCAGGGTCTTTGCTATCCTCGGTTCGTAGAGAAACACATAAACATCAAAGAGATGATGTCAGTATGGTTAGCGCTACAACAGTGGATTCACATTATAGCAGATGCTCAAGTTCAGATATTGTCGGACAATTCGACTGTAGTAGTGTACATCAGGAACCAGGGAGGCACTCATTCGATTCCGTTATGTGAATTAACGGAGAAAATTCTTCTGTATGTCGTGAATCATCATGTTCATCTATCGCTCCGTCATATACCGGGTCGTCTGAATGTACTAGCAGACTCACTCTCCCGGAAAGGTCGCCTGTTGCCATCGGACTGGACACTGAACAAGCGGTTCTGTTAAAAATCAAACAGTCTCGTTGCAAGATTCTGTTAGTAGCATCTCTGTCATCACAGAAACCGTGGATCAGTCTTCTCAAGTGTCTGTTATGGGACGTTCTCCGCTCCATGAGAGAACGCTCTTTATCAGGGGAAGTCACGCACACTGCGTCACAACCCGGAAGGTCTCAACCTTCACATATTTCCGTTGTGCTGTCCTTCTTGTACGACAAGCAATTTACAGGACGTGCAGTGGATGCAATTTCTAACTGCAGAAGGTCCTCCTCTTCGCTGAATTACGCAGCAAAGTGGAAGGTTTTTTTCCATTGGTGTAAGGATCTGTCGATAGACGTCTATAATCCGTCCATATCGGATTTTGACAACTTTCTGGTCTACCTGTTTGACGTTCTCAAACTGCAGCCAGTCACTATTAAGGGCTATAGGTCTATGTTATCGGACACTTAAGCTCATCATGATAACTTGGCAATTGGATCTAATGCTTCATTATCCAAACTGGTTAGAAATATCTCTATAAATAGACCTAGAACCCTCAGATTAATTCCTAAGTGGAATTTGGCTTGGGTTCTGTTGAAGGTTAAGGAAGCTCCGTTTGAGCCGTTGGACGTTGTAGAGTTCAAATTCTTGACCTATAAAACAGCATTTCTCTTAGCCTTTGCATCTGCTAGAAGAGTTAGTGAACTTCATGCTTTATCTATTGACGACTCTCACTACCGTAGTGTTTGTAATACCATTACTTTAACTACAGAAGTGGGATTTTTGGCTAAGAATCAGGCTCCAGATAAACAGCCTGAGCCTATTACCATAAAGGTTCTGCCATCTACGGACGACCGTAGACCTCTGCTGTGTCCAGTCAGGGGTATGCGCATATATAAACGCCGATCTGAGTTTATAAAAAAAGGAAGAAAACACTTCTTTCTTTCATTGATTCCTAACAGAAGAGATATTTCTGTTCATTCTATTGCTAGATGGATTGCAATACGCATTGCCTATGAAAGTCTATCTTCAAATCAGCATTTTGTAAATAAGATATCAGCGTATGAAGTTAAAGCGCTGTCCATTTCTTGGGCTTATTCTAACAGTACAGCCATTACGGATCTCATGAAAGCTGCGTACTGGTCACAGCCTTCTACATTTACCAAGTTTTACCTTAGAAATTTAGGGTACATCTCCGGTGACCTTAGATGTTCAGGTCCTCTATCTGTTGCTCAGAATGTCGTCCACTAAAATGATTACATCTATAGTTATTTAGGCAACCCGTTCCAGCAATGATGCTGTTCTGCTGCCCTCTTCATTCTGTGGTCATGTACCTCAGAACAGGGGAGGGGGGGGGGGGGCGTTTTTTTCCCTTATGATCATCTGGCTTTATAGTGAAAAGCAAGGGAAGACCTCCTCCGGTGTCAGTAGTCCTGAGTCGGTGCTGGGGTAGTTTTAATGTGTAGCTCGGTGTGAAGCAAATAATATGTCTCATTTATGTATTTTTGAAATGTACCTCACTGTGAAGCATTTGTATATGTCACATGTCAAACGGGCGTTAATATACAATCCTCGAACACTTTTAAATGAGTATAAAGAGTCTCATTCTCTGGACCAACTTTATATATTGGCTTCCCTTCACCAAATTAGCATAATGAGTTATGCTAGCATTAAATGGAGAATTATATAATATGCAATGCTCAATTACATTTTTTTGTTGTGTCTTTCTCGTTTCTCGCAAATGAGAAAGACATATATAATTCCTTTCTCTCCTATTCTCCTGCGGGAGATATCCTTTAAGTGATTGAGTAATTGGATTTTCCTCTATGTCCTAGGCCCTCCAGCCTTTTTACTATTCAGATAGTCTGGGCCATTGGTTGTTACATACAAATATTATAAATTTAGAGTAATTTGTATATTTTTTATACTTACCAATGGCACTCATACCGCCCCGCTGTTTACAACATTTAGCAGGCAATTTCTTGAAAGAATGATAGTTGGCACCAATTTAGGTGTCTTCCTGGATACTGTGCATGCGCAGTTCACAAAAGTATGGAGGACCAGATAGGACATGAAATTTTAGGTTTTGCATGCAAATTTTGAGGACTGGGAGGCAAAATTTGTGTTTGGCCCTGGATTAATTTTAGAGTTAGCACCAGCTAGTCTGGGCCGTTGGTAAGTATCAAAAATATACAAATTACTTTGAATTTATAATTTTCTGTACACCGTTACTATTACCTCAGCAATTCAGTGTCTTGATAAAGAAATGTTTCTGCTTTTTATATTTGTATTGCTATGTTTTATCTGAAATAAAATATATAAAAAAAAACCCAAAAATTAAAAAATAGTTAAATATACTTGAGTTCAACTGAACGTGAAAGAAGTTCAAAAATGTGAGAAATATGTTTTGCAGAGCATGTTTTGTTCATACTGATGATATATTACATAGAGAGTAGTCGCTTGACTGGACTGGTTACGTGAAATTATTCATGAGAGGTGAGGGATGTTGTACAAACATGAGTGCACGAATGAGCACGAGTATCTTACAATTTAGTCCCTCACCTCAAATGAATTATTTCACGTAACCAGTCCAGTCAAGCGATTACTCTGTTTATTACTTTTCATTATTAATGATAATTATATTATTTAACCCTTTACCTAATGTAACGGCCAAAACCAGCCAGTGCTATTCTCATAAATCTCCAATTAATTTTCATTTTTTGTCTCTAAAACATAGGTTATGACCCCTCATTGGAACGAGCTCGTTCCAATGAGGAGTCATAACCTATATTTTTGAGACAAAAAATGAAAATAATAGTTATTCAAGAATTTTTTTTGCAAGTGTTGTATGCTTTTTATGTGTACCCATACCATGTATGGTACACATAATGTTGGCATCCGGGGTGGCCCTCCATCGTTCGTCCATCCTTTGCCTGTCCATCTGTCTGTCTGTCTGTCTGTCTGTCTGTCTGTCTGTCTGTCTGTCTGTCATCCATATCCATTTCTTTGGCATTTGATAACTTGAAAAATATTGCTTGGATTGTCATGTTACTTTATATTTGTGTTCAGGTTACTGATGTGCCGAGCTGTATAGTTTTGGGTGTAAATCTGATAATTTGATCCTGAGATATTAACCCTTTATCCTTCAAATTGAGAATTCCTCCAATCCCTTTGGCATGAGAGAACTCAAAAAATATCAATCTCTGATAATTTGGAAATCCAGAGAGACACAAGACAGAAAATATGTTCTCACATGGATTTTACCTGTCCACAAAATTGGTCCTGAAATAATAAAGGCTTTCTACTAGTTGCGATATTGGTACACATCTGACAATTTAATCGGCCTATTTTCATGTTAGGTAAAGTGTTAAAAAAACAATGAAGTGCCAATTACACCCACGGTAAAGCGTCTTCGTTTGTGCGCACGGATACTTGACCCAATTGTTGATTGCATAATTCACTTGTGAAGTTATCGTTTATAATCAAACCCGGAAATCCCAGTAAATCACACTTTGGAGATTTTTGGAACTGCAATTGTGATCCATTTGAAATTTAGTGTTCTCTTTTGTTATCGCATGTCTATATTTTTGCATTGCAGTTGGTATAGACAAGAAAGTGGATTTGTCCCTTTTATGTTGTACAGTTATATAATATATGGTGTATCTTTATTGACGAAGACATGTAAAGATGTTGGTTTCCTGTAATACTCTCAATGGAATTTCCTACATCTGCTTTCCTCTGTAGACTTCATGTGTTAATACCTATGAACCATTGCCCATTGGTCGAGAAAAACTTGTAGTGCTGGTCAAAATGGTTATTCCATCATGGTGTAGGGTTAACAATGCACCTAACCATATCTTTAGATACGCTGTGAGGTGTGTCATGCATTTCAACTTTCAAAGGATTGGCTTGTAGTGTTTGTTTCAATGAGGGGGTTATAGGCTATGTTTTTGAATTGGAAAATGAAAATGTTTAGGCTATTAAGAAAAAAATTATTGTTTCTCAAGCACCTCCCTTATCGTAGAAAATCTGCCTCATGACCTCTTTTTCACCTGGAAGTCTCTTCTATGACACTATTTTGCAGTTATAGGATAAATATTTAACCAACTGTACCTTGTTTGACAGAGCTCTGTCAAACAAGATATGGTTGGTCAAATTTTCAATTACATCATGGGGAATTTTCACTACTGAAAACATTGGTTTGCCACATAATAGTATATATAAAATATTTAAATTTCTGATTCCAATTATTTTCAGAACTGTTTTGGGAATAAACAACAGAAAAATATACGCGGTGCTCTGTACCCTGCCAAAAACTGTATAACTCAGGGTACATAAAATTCTGATTGTGTACAAGGGGCTGTGTACTCTGCCAAAGACTTATACAACTAACAATCTCTCATTTGAACATCCTGAATATTTTTTTTTAGTTTGGCTTCAGTAAAAAAAAGGCACACAAAAGACGTTGTGATGGTTAATTGTGTTGTATCATACATGACATGCGATATTTTTATACTGTACCAATGACCCAGACTTAGCTGGTGCTAACTCCAACAAAACCAGGGCCAAACACAAATTTTGCCCCCCAATCCCCAAAATTTGCATCCAAAACAAAAAGAAATCATGTCCTAAAGGACCTCCATAGTATGCCTCCACTGCGCATGCGCAGTGACGCAGTCGTCCCGAAATTGGCGCCAATTATCATTCTCTGTTTGGCCCTTCATCAGTCAACATCTCACTGATCTTTGTGCTTGTAAATCTCAGTTTAAAGGATGCCAGACACGTAATATTTTTATACTGTACCAATGACCCAGACTTAGCTGGTGCTAACTCCACAAAAACCAGGGCCAAACACAAATTTTGCCCCCCAATCCCCAAAATTTGCATCCAAAACAAAAAGAAATCATGTCCTAAAGGACCTCCATAGTACGACTCTACTGCGCATGCGCAGTGACGCAGTCGTCCCGAAATTGGCGCCAAATATCATTCTCTGTTTGGCCCTTCATCAGTCAACATCTCACTGATCTTTGTGCTTGTAAATCTCAGTTTAAAGGATGCCAGACACGTAATTTTTGGAGAAAATGTGATTCTAAGGAGGATAGAAGGAGGAGAGGAAAAAAGAAGTGGCAAAAAATAATCAGGGCTGTACTTAAAATTTTTTGTTGAAATTATGTTAAGTTGCCTATTTTCGAGGCATGGGCCTCTTGTTGTCATTCTTGCTAATTGTTGCACTGCTTATTCAGTGTTTCCTCTCCCCTAGCCTTCTAAAGTCCCCCCGTGCAATTCTCCCATGCTTTTGGCATATTTTTGAGAAGTTTCATTTCTAAAATTCCCTGGGAGAGTTGCTTGGTTACAGAATGTTTTCTGTTATTTTCCCCATAGTTACGTTTTCACCCATGGGTGTATAACGTTTGTGTTCTGCATCTTCCATCTGATGTTCTGCAGATTCTCCCCTGGGAGTCTCTGTTTTGCATCAGATAGAGTGTAATTGATGACTGATTCCGGGCCAGTTTTTTCAGTGCCTGGAGTCATGTTTTCTAGTGTGTTTACACTGTTTGTTTTCATTGGCAACAGCCTTTTTTGAGGGGGGCTGTTTGCCTTTGTGGTAGTTTATCTCATTATAAGATACATTTATATTATCCGAAAGTGTCTCATTAATTATTTTATATAATTTTAAAAGTTTTGACCACACTTTGCCATCGGATCCATCGGGGCTCAACGTTACTTTTCAGCAACTTGGGCTTCTCTGAAAAAATATTTTTTCAAAATTATTTTGTTTTGCAATTGTTTTTTCATTTATTAATAGATCATGTTATTATGTATCTTTGTGTCAGGGGTTTTTGCAAGTAACTAGGACTTATTGTTGTTCTATCACAATGAAGGGACTTTGTTCAAATTGTAATAGGAAGAAATCTTCCTCTGACTTTCATGATCATTGTATTAATTGTAGTCAGTGTTCTCGCATTAATCCCTGTCCTATACGTGAACATTGGGATGAGAAACATTGGAAACGTGTGTCACGATATGTTGTTTCTGGAGAAAGAGCGATGCCGGCTCTTTCTCCACAAGGTCACTCTACTCTCTCAGTTTCTATTTCAGAGGAACCAGAACAGGGTGATGTTTCCATGTTATCTTCTTCAAGTGTGCGTCCGCCGTCACAAATAAATTCAGAGCTAGCGGCAAAAGTGCTCATAGAGATTAGACAAATGTCGTCCGCTAGCTCGCCCGGTGTAGCGTCCATTCACCGAATGGTTCGGCAGCCGGGTTCGTCCGATGCGGTCCAAGAGGAAATTTTGGGTGATGCGAGCACTATAAAAATAATAGATGCACACCCAGTGACGGCGGATAGTGAACGAGAACGGAGGAAGCCTTTTAGTCCGGTTCCTAGCTCGTCCAGGTCCAGCCGGGCCGCGAGCGAGAGAGGCCCCTCTCTCGTACAACAACATCTGGGACCAGATGTTGTGGTACAAAATGTGTCTTTAGCGGAGCATACGTCCGTCGCTCGGGACGCTCCGTTGTATAAGCAGTCCGCAGAGACTGTTAAGGCTTCCTCTTCTCGTCGGCGCACACGACCGCACCTTGGCTGCGTGACCTCCGATATTTTGCCAGCTTTGCCGATGAAGGATTCTTCGGCGACCAGGTCACACCATCCGGCAGCCAGGGATTCGAGACCGATGGACTCCGGACGTTCGCATAGGAAAAGTATGCGGGAGCCATCTGATGCGGAGCTGCCCTCGGCGAAGCAGCGAAAGACCGCTCCTCCGCAGGTCTCGACGTCGGACATTCTAGTGCAGATAGCACAGCTTATCGCAGCATCCCAGCAGCCGACAGAAACGGTGTCGGATCGAGAATTATCCGACGGCGCTGGGTCGGTACGCTCCGCCGAAGCATCGGGGGCGGACGACCGGGAACATCGGGAGGTCCGACCGGATGGTGAAAGGGATACGGATGAATTGGAGCTATCCCTTTCGGAACAACATAAAGCTGCCGTGGACTTCATCCGGCACTTTCTTCCTCAAGTTGTTCCGTCGGGCCAGACTGCTGCGCTTCCGGACAGGAGAATTATAGCGTCATTGAACTCTGAATTTTTTGAGCGGTTCAGGGACATCGCTCCCGAGTTTCCGTCGCAGTCCAATAATGTTGCAAGAACATTTGAATTATTGAACGACGCTATTTTTAAACTTGCTTCCAGGACGGGGAAAGCAGGTTTCTTGTCCGCAAATACTCTCAACCTGCCTTTCATTAATGCAAGGAATAAATTCGACACGGCAGGTCAGGGTATACCGAGAGTTCCTCTGCGTATGGACGACGAGGCGGAAGACTTAGAGCTATCATTACCGTCGTCAGCTTCTATTCCAACCGCAGTGTTGGAAACAGCTATTGCGTCTAACAGAGCCAATTTAGATGCCTTATCTTACGCAGATCACCTTACTAAGGCGTTATCACTGCGCCTTCAAGGGGAAGAGTTTCAGGATATACAATCCTCTTTAAGACTTCTTTCAAGGGCAGTAGCTTATTCCACGTGTAACTCCGCCCTTTCAGTGGCAAATCTGGAGTTGGTTAGACGTGACGCAGCCCTGGCTACATCCACACTAGTGGATTCTAAGGTGAAGAACTCTCTTAGAGTCGCTTCGGTCTCAGGAGATCTTCTCTTTGACGGCAAGCTTTCCGCTATTTATGATAATATTAAAAAGAAAGCTAGTGATTCTCTGTTGTTCAGATCCGCTCCTAAAAGGTCGGATACAGCAGACACGAATAAGGCGGGCACTTCTGGGTCTTATGCGCCCAAGAGAGGTTCCTATAGAGGTTCCGGTGCGTCCTCTGGCTCTTATTCGGGAGACCGTCAGGATAGCGACTCTCGTTCGGGACGTCCTTCAGGCCGGGACAATCGGTCGGACGCCCCGAGGTCGACGAGGCGAGGTGCGGGTCGTGGAAGACGTGGTTTCTCCTACCGCAGGCCTCGCAGATCCAGGAGGTGATGGCTTAAACCTCTATCGCGTTCCGGTTGGCGGAAGGTTGTCGAGTTTTTCTCAAGAGTGGGCGTCGATTACGGACGACCCGTGAGTGAGAGGAGTGACTTCAGAAGGTCTAAAGATATCCTTCAAACGAAAGCCTCCATTAACTCGAAGTCCAAAGTGGACTCATCTTCCGTCAAATCCTCAGAAAAGAGACGCTCTGGTATCAGAGGTGCAGTCTCTTTTAATGAAGAACGCGGTAGAGGTCGTAGAAAACCAGGAATCGCTGGGATTCTACAGCCATCTGTTTCTGGTTCCGAAACCAGACGGCTCGTTCCGTCCAGTCATAGATTTGAGCTGGATAAACAAGCTGATCGTCGCTCCGAAGTTTTATATGGAGACGATTCGATCGGTCAGAGCGAGTATTCGAGTGAACGATTATGCAACGAGCATAGATCTCAAAGATGCGTACTTTCACGTCATGGTACATCCGACATTCCGAAAGTATCTACGCTTCGCAGTCCTAGGAGTGGTGTATCAGTTCCGGGCCATGTGCTTCGGATTGAATCTAGCACCCTGGGCTTTCACTCGGGTAATGAACTCGGTAATGATCTACTTCCGAGCTCATTCGTCTGCGGTAACGTCGGCCTACCTGGACGACATTCTTCAGAGGTACGGCAACGAGTTAACGCTTCAGAACGATGTTCAGAATCTTCTTCTATTGCTCCGACGTCTCGGTTTCATAGTAAACGAGGAGAAGTCGGATCTGGTGCCGTCCAAGTCATTCACTCATCTGGGAATGAGCTTCGAGACGCACAACAATCTCGTTCGTCTGCCGTTAGCCAGAGCGAAATTAGTCAGTTGTTACGCTCGCTATTGTCTGAATGCAGACAAAGTCACGGCGAGAGAATTTATGAGACTGATAGGTCTGTGCGGAGCCGCCGCGGATCTCATTCCGATGGGACGGCTACGCACACGGCCTCTTCAAATTTTCCTGACTCAGAATTGGAGTGTGAAAATTCATTCGCTCGATGTAGACGTTCTCTTGTCAGATCAAGTGAAACAAGAGATTCAGACTTGGGCAAACATTCAGTGGTTAACTCAAGGAGTTCCGCTGCAGTTGCCGGATCCGAGTTTTACCATTATGACGGATGCCAGTCAAACAGGTTGGGGTGCATCATTAATCCCAACGGATTCGAGATGCCAGGGTCTTTGGGATCCGCAATTCCTGTGCAAGCACATAAACATCAAGGAAATGATGTCAATTTGGCTTGCGTTACGTCACTGGATGGACATTATTCACGATGCTCATGTCCAAATCCTATCCGACAATACGACAGTAGTGGCGTATATACGGAATCAGGGAGGCACTCATTCAGTTCCGTTGTTCAATCTAACGGAAAGAATCCTTCTGTTTGCGTTGGAACATCACGTTCTTCTTTCGGTCCGTCACATACCGGGTCGTCTGAATGTGCTAGCAGACTCCCTTTCACGAAAGGGTCGCTTGTTGCCGTCGGAGTGGACTCTCAACAAACAAGTATTCAATCAGATTTGCTACCAATGGGAACGGCCAATGATAGACTTATTTGCGACACATCTCAACAATCAGTTGCAGACGTATGTGTCCCCGTGTCCGGATCCAAGAGCATTTGCAGTAGACGCTCTGTCGATCCCTTGGGACGGAATGATAGGATATGCGTATCCTCCAGCGCCGTTAATTCAACAAGTATTGCTAAAGATAAAACAATCTCAATGCAAGATTCTGTTGGTAGCATCTCTGTCGCCACAGAGACCGTGGATAAATCTACTCAGGTGTCTGTTGTGGGACCTACCGCAGAAGCTTCCTCCACGAGAGGATCTTCTTTCGCAGGGGAAATCGCGCCAACTCCATCACAACCCGCAAGGTCTCAACCTTCACGTTTTTCCGTTGTGCGGTCCTTCTTGCATGGCAAGCACTTTACAGGACGAGCAGTGGACGCGATTTCTAACTGTAGGAGGACCTCCTCTTCGCTAAACTATGCGGCTAAGTGGAAGGTTTTCCGTCGTTGGTGTAGGGATCATTCTGTAGATATATTTGATCCCTCTATACCAGACATTGCAAACTTTCTAGTATACTTGTTTGACGAAATCAAACTGCAGCCTGTTACTATAAAGGGTTATAGATCTATGTTATCTGATACCTATGCACATCATGATAGTTTACAAATTGGATCTAATGTCTCTTTATCGAAATTGGTTAGAAACTTTTCGATAAATAGACCCAGAACTCTTAGATTAATTCCTAAGTGGAATTTAGCTTGGGTTCTCCTTAAATTGAAGGAAAAGCCATTTGAACCTCTTGGGACAGTAGATTTCAAATTCTTATCTTATAAGACAGCTTTTCTCTTAGCTTTCTCTTCTGCCAGAAGAGTCAGTGAGCTTCATGCACTATCGGTGGATGATTCTCATTATCGTAGTGTTGGGAACACTATCACCTTCACTACTAATGTCGGTTTTTTAGCTAAGAATCAGGCTCCTAATAAATATCCGGAACCTATTGTTATTAAGGCTCTTCTGTCTTCAGACGGGCGTAGGCCTTTACTCTGCCCTGTTAGAGCACTACGTATCTATAAACAGAGATCTCAGTTCATCAGAAAGGGACGGAAACGTTTCTTTCTGTCTTTGATGCCTAATAGAAAGGACATTTCAGTCCATTCTATTGCTAGATGGATTCAGTTAACTATCCGTACTGCGTATGAAGATTTATCTTCTTCTCAGCAGTCTGTGCTTAAGATTTCTGCTCATGAAGTAAGAGCTCTTTCTACTTCCTGGGCTTATGCTAATAGTGTTGCTATTACAGATTTAATGAAGGCTGCTTATTGGTCTCAGCCTTCCACATTTACTAATTTTTATCTCAGAAATATTGAGTCCATTTCTGGAGACCTGCATTGTTTAGGTCCGTTATCTGTTGCTCAGAATGTCGTCCACTAAACAATTGCAACTATAGTTATGCAGGCTTTCTGTTCCGGCAGTGACTCCGTCCGGCTGCCCTCTTCGCTCTGGGCTATTTGACCCAGGGCAAGGGGAAGGGGGGGGGGGGGGGGGTGGGTGTTCTCTTAGGTCACCTGCTTTATAGTGAAAAGCAAGGGAATGCCTCCTCCAAGACAGTATTTCTGAGTCGCTTCCGGGATGGTTTTAAAGTGTAATATTAATGTTTAATTTCATTCATGTCTTATTTTTAAAGTGTAGCTCGGTGTGAAGCATTTGTATATGTCAAGTGTCAAACGGGCTTTAATATACAATACTCGGACACTTTTAAATGATTATAAAGAGTCTCAATTCTCTGGACTACTTTATTTATTGGCTTGCTTTAAAAATAATTAGTATAAGGGTTATACTGGATGTTAATAGAGAACATGAATGTTATTGTGCTCAATTATTAAGGGTAGTGTATCTTTCTAATTTAATATTAAATAAGAAAGATACATGTAAAGCCTAATACTCCTTTTCTCCTTAAGGGGTTACCTCTTTATTATATAATTGAGCTTATTGGATTTTCCTCTATGTCCTAGGCCCTCTAGCCTGTTTACTATTCAGCTAAGTCTGGGTCATTGGTACAGTATAAAAATGTTAAAAAATTTATAGTAATTTATATATTTTTTATACTTACCAATGACCCAGACGGGGATGGCCCTCCCTGAGTTGGGAACTCTTGCCTCCCCGCTGAGTACATAGCGCTGACCAGGCACTGCCAGTAAGAATGATATTTGGCGCCAATTTCGGGACGACTGCGTCACTGCGCATGCGCAGTAGAGTCGTACTATGGAGGTCCTTTAGGACATGATTTCTTTTTGTTTTGGATGCAAATTTTGGGGATTGGGGGGCAAAATTTGTGTTTGGCCCTGGTTTTTGTGGAGTTAGCACCAGCTAAGTCTGGGTCATTGGTAAGTATAAAAAATATATAAATTACTATAAATTTTTTAACTTTTGGAGAAAATGTGATTCTAAGGAGGATAGAAGGAGGAGAGGAAAAAAGAAGTGGCAAAAAATAATCAGGGCTGTACTTAAAATTTTTTGTTGAAATTATGTTAAGTTGCCTATTTTCGAGGCATGGGCCTCTTGTTGTCATTCTTGCTAATTGTTGCACTGCTTATTCAGTGTTTCCTCTCCCCTAGCCTTCTAAAGTCCCCCCTTGCAATTCTCCCATGCTTTTGGCATATTTTTGAGAAGTTTCATTTCTAAAATTTCCTGGGAGAGTTGCTTGGTTACAGAATGTTTTCTGTTATTTTCCCCATAGTTACGTTTTCACCCATGGGTGTATAACGTTTGTGTTCTGCATCTTCCATCTGATGTTCTGCAGATTCTCCCCTGGGAGTCTCTGTTTTGCATCAGATAGAGTGTAATTGATGACTGATTCCGGGCCAGTTTTTTCAGTGCCTGGAGTCATGTTTTCTAGTGTGTTTACACTGTTTGTTTTCATTGGCAACAGCCTTTTTTGAGGGGGGCTGTTTGCCTTTGTAGTAGTTTATCTCATTATAAGATACATTTATATTATCCGAAAGTGTCTCATTAATTATTTTATATAAATTCAAAATTTTTGACCACACTTTGCCATCGGATCCATCGGGGCTCAACGTTACTTTTCAGCAACTTGGGCTTCTCTGAAAAAATATTTTTTCAAAATTATTTTGTTTTGCAATTGTTTTTTCATTTATTAATGGATCATGTTATTATGTATCTTTGTGTCAGGGGTTTTTGCGAGTAACTAGGACTTATTGTTGTTCTTTCACAATGAAGGGACATTGTTCAAATTGTAATAGGAAGAAATCTTCCTCTGACTTTCATGATCATTGTATTAATTGTAGTCAGTGTTCTCGCATTAATCCCTGTCCTATATGTGAACATTGGGATGAGAAACATTGGAAACGTGTGTCACGATATGTTGTTTCTGGAGAAAGAGCGATGCCGGCTCTTTCTCCACAAGGTCACTCTACTCTCTCAGTTTCTATTTCAGAGGAACCAGAACAGGGTGATGTTTCCATGTTATCTTCTTCAAGTGTGCGTCCGTCGTCACAAATAAATTCAGAGCTAGCGGCAAAAGTGCTCATGGAGATTAGACAAATGTCGTCCGCTAGCTCGCCCGGTGTAGCGTCCATTCACCGAATGGTTCGGCAGCCGGGTTCGTCCGATGCGGTCCAAGAGGAAATTTTGGGTGATGCGAGCACTATAAACATAATAGATGCACACCCAGTGACGGCGGATAGTAAACGAGAACGGAGGAAGCCTTTTAGTCCGGTTCCTAGCTCGTCCAGGTCCAGCCGGGCCGCGAGCGAGAGAGGCCCCTCTCTCGTACAACAACATCTGGGACCAGATGTTGTGGTACAAAATGTGTCTTTAGCGGAGCATACGTCCGTCGCTCGGGACGCTCCGTTGTATAAGCAGTCCGCAGAGACTGTTAAGGCTTCCTCTTCTCGTCGGCGCACACGACCGCACCTTGGCTGCGTGACCTCCGATATTTTGCCAGCTTCGCCGGTGAAGGATTCTTCGGCGACCAGGTCACACCATCCGGCAGCCAGGGATTCGAGACCGATGGACTCCGGACGTTCGCATAGGAAAAGTATGCGGGAGCCATCTGATGCGGAGCTGCCCTCGGCGAAGCAGCGAAAGACCGCGCCTCCGCAGGTCTCGACGTCGGACATTCTAGTGCAGATAGCACAGCTTATCGCAGCATCCCAGCAGCCGACAGAAACGGTGTCGGATCGAGAATTATCCGACGGCGCTGGGTCGGTACGCTCCGCCGAAGCATCGGGGGCGGACGACCGGGAACATCGGGAGGTCCGACCGGATGGTGAAAGGGATACGGATGAATTGGAGCTATCCCTTTCGGAACAACATAAAGCTGCCATGGACTTCATCCGGCACTTTCTCCCTCAAGTTGTTCCGTCGGGCCAGACTGCTGCGCTTCCGGACAAGAGAATTATAGCGTCATTGGACTCTGAATTTTTTGAGCGGTTCAGGGACATCGCTCCCGAGTTTCCGTCGCAGTCCAATAATGTTGCAAGAACATTTGAATTATTGAACGACGCTATATTTAAACTTGCTTCCAGGACGGGGAAAGCAGGTTTCTTGTCCGCAAATACTCTCAACCTGCCTTTCATTAATGCAAGGAATAAATTCGACACGGCAGGACAGGGTATACCGAGAGTTCCTCTGCGTATGGACGACGAGGCGGAAGACTTAGAGCTATCATTACCGTCGTCAGCTTCTATTCCAACCGCGGTGTTGGAAACAGCTATTGCGTCTAACAGAGCCAATTTAGATGCCTTATCTTACGCAGATCACCTTACTAAGGCGTTATCACTGCGCCTTCAAGGGGAAGAGTTTCAGGATATACAATCCTCTTTAAGACTTCTTTCAAGGGCAGTAGCTTATTCCACGTGTAACTCCGCCCTTTCAGTGGCAAATCTGGAGTTGGTTAGACGTGACGCAGCCCTGGCTACATCCACACTAGTGGATTCTAAGGTGAAGAACTCTCTTAGAGTCGCTTCGGTCTCAGGAGAACTTCTCTTTGACGGCAAGCTTTCCGCTATTTATGATAATATTAAAAAGAAAGCTAATGATTCTCTGTTGTTCAGATCCGCTCCTAAAAGGTCGGATACAGCAGACACGAATAAGGCGGGCACTTCTGGGTCTAATGCGCCCAAGAGAGGTTCCTATAGAGGTTCCGGTGCGTCCTCTTGGTCTTATTCGAGAGACCGTCAGGATAGCGACTCTCGTTCGGGACGTCCTTCAGGCCGGGACAATCGGTCGGACGCCCCGAGGTCGACGAGGCGAGGTGCGGGTCGTGGAAGACGTGGTTTCTCCTACCGCAGGCCTCGCAGGTCCAGGAGGTGATGGCTTAAACCTCTATCGCGTTCCGGTTGGCGGAAGGTTGTCGAGTTTTTCACAAGAGTGGGCGTCGATTACGGACGACCCGTGGGTGAGAGGAGTGACTTCGGAAGGTCTAAAGATATCCTTCAAACGAAAGCCTCCATTAACTCGAAGTCCAAAGTGGACTCATCTTCCGTCAAATCCACAGAAAAGAGACGCTCTGTTATCAGAGGTGCAGTCTCTTTTAATGAAGAACGCGGTAGAGGTCGTAGAAAACCAGGAATCGCTGGGATTCTACAGCCATCTGTTTCTGGTTCCGAAACCAGACGGCTCGTTCCGTCCATTCATAGATTTGAGCTGGATAAACAAGCTGATCGTCGCTCCGAAGTTTTATATGGAGACGATTCGATCGGTCAGAGCGAGTATTCGGGTGAACGATTATGCAACGAGCATAGATCTCAAAGATGCGTACTTTCACGTCATGGTACATCCGACATTCCGAAAGTATCTACGCTTCGCAGTCCTAGGAGTGGTGTATCAGTTCCGGGCCATGTGCTTCGGATTGAATCTAGCACCCTGGGCTTTCACTCGGGTAATGAACTCGGTAATGATCTACTTCCGAGCTCATTCGTCTGCGGTAACGTCGGCCTACCTGGACGACATTCTTCAGAGGTACGGCAACGAGTTAACGCTTCAGAACGATGTTCAGAATCTTCTTCTATTGCTCCGACGTCTCGGTTTCATAGTAAACGAGGAGAAGTCGGATCTGGTGCCGTCCAAGTCATTCACTCATCTGGGAATGAGCTTCGAGACGCACAACAATCTCGTTCGTCTGCCGTTAGCCAGAGCGAAATTAGTCAGTTGTTACGCTCGCTATTGTCTGAATGCAGACAAAGTCACGGCGAGAGAATTTATGAGACTGATAGGTCTGTGCGGAGCCGCCGCGGATCTCATTCCGATGGGACGGCTACGCACACGGCCTCTTCAAATTTTCCTGACTCAGAATTGGAGTGTGAAAATTCATTCGCTCGATGTAGACGTTCTCTTGTCAGATCAAGTGAAACAAGAGATTCAGACTTGGGCAAACATTCAGTGGTTAACTCAAGGAGTTCCGCTGCAGTTGCCGGATCCGAGTTTTACCATTATGACGGATGCCAGTCAAACAGGTTGGGGTGCATCATTAATCCCAACGGATTCGAGATGCCAGGGTCTTTGGGATCCGCAACTCCTGTGCAAGCACATAAACATCAAGGAAATGATGTCAATTTGGCTTGCGTTACGTCACTGGATGGACATTATTCACGATGCTCATGTCCAAATCCTATCCGACAATACGACAGTAGTGGCGTATATACGGAATCAGGGAGGCACTCATTCAGTTCCGTTGTTCAATCTAACGGAAAGAATCCTTCTGTTTGCGTTGGAACATCACGTTCTTCTTTCGGTCCGTCACATACCGGGTCGTCTGAATGTGCTAGCAGACTCCCTTTCACGAAAGGGTCGCTTGTTGCCGTCGGAGTGGACTCTCAACAAACAAGTATTCAATCAGATTTGCTACCAATGGGAACGGCCAATGATAGACTTATTTGCGACACATCTCAACAATCAGTTGCAGACGTATGTGTCCCCGTGTCCGGATCCAAGAGCATTTGCAGTAGACGCTCTGTCGATCCCTTGGGACGGAATGATAGGATATGCGTATCCTCCAGCGCCGTTAATTCAACAAGTATTGCTAAAGATAAAACAATCTCAATGCAAGATTCTGTTGGTAGCATCTCTGTCGCCACAGAGACCGTGGATAAATCTACTCAGGTGTCTGTTGTGGGACTTACCGCGGAAGCTTCCTCCACGAGAGGATCTTCTTTCGCAGGGGAAATCGCGCCAACTCCATCACAACCCGCAAGGTCTCAACCTTCACGTTTTTCCTTCTTGCATGGCAAGCACTTTACAGGACGAGCAGTGGACGCGATTTCTAACTGTAGGAGGACCTCCTCTTCGCTAAACTATGCGGCTAAGTGGAAGGTTTTCTATCGTTGGTGTAGGGATCATTCTGTAGATATATTTGATCCCTCTATACCAGACATTGCAAACTTTCTAGTATACTTGTTTGACGAAATCAAACTGCAGCCTGTTACTATAAAGGGTTATAGATCTATGTTATCTGATACCTATGCACATCATGATAGTTTACAAATTGGATCTAATGTCTCTTTATCGAATTTGGTTCGAAACTTTTCGATAAATAGACCTAGAACTCTTAGATTAATTCCTAAGTGGAATTTAGCTTGGGTTCTCCTTAAATTAAAGGAAAAGCCATTTGAACCTCTTGGGACAGTAGATTTCAAATTCTTATCTTATAAGACAGCTTTTCTCTTAGCTTTCTCTTCTGCCAGAAGAGTCAGTGAGCTTCATGCACTATCGGTGAATGATCCTCATTATCGTAGTGTTGGGAACACTATCACCTTCACTACTAATGTGGGTTTTTTAGCTAAGAATCAGGCTCCTAATAAATATCCGGAACCTATTGTTATTAAGGCTCTTCCGTCTTCAGACGGGCGTAGGCCTTTACTCTGTCCTGTTAGAGCACTACGTATCTATAAACAGAGATCTAAGTTCATCAGAAAGGGACGGAAACGTTTCTTTCTGTCTTTGATGCCTAATAGAAAGGACATTTCAGTCCATTCTATTGCTAGATGGATTCAGTTAACTATCCGTACTGCTTATGAAGATTTATCTTCTTCTCAGCAGTCTGTGCTTAAGATTTCTGCTCATGAAGTAAGAGCTCTTTCTACTTCCTGGGCTTATGCTAATAGTGTTGCTATTACAGATTTAATGAAGGCTGCTTATTGGTCTCAGCCATCCACATTTACTAATTTTTATCTCAGAAATATTGAGTCCATTTCTGGAGACCTGCATTGTTTAGGTCCGTTATCTGTTGCTCAGAATGTCGTCCACTAAACAGTTGCAACTATAGTTATGCAGGCTTTCTGTTCCGGCAGTGACTCCGTCCGGCTGCCCTCTTCGCTCTGGGCTATTTGACCCAGCGCAAGGGGAAGGGGGGGGGCGGGTGTTCCCTTAGGTCACCTGCTTTATAGTGAAAAGCAAGGGAATGCCTCCTCCAAGACAGTATTTCTGAGTCGCTTCCGGGATGGTTTTAAAGTGTAATATTAATGTTTAATTTCATTCATGTCTTATTTTTAAAGTGTAGCTCGGTGTGAAGCATTTGTATATGTCAAGTGTCAAACGGGCTTTAATATACAATACTCGGACACTTTTAAATGATTATAAAGAGTCTCAATTCTCTGGACTACTTTATTTATTGGCTTGCTTTAAAAATAATTAGTATAAGGGTTATACTGGATGTTAATAGAGAACATGAATGTTATTGTGCTCAATTATTAAGGGTAGTGTATCTTTCTAATTTAATATTAAATAAGAAAGATACATGTAAAGCCTAATACTCCTTTTCTCCTTAAGGGGTTACCTCTTTATTTATAATTGAGCTTATTGGATTTTCCTCTATGTCCTAGGCCCTCCAGCCTGTTTACTATTCAGCTAAGTCTGGGTCATTGGTACAGTATAAAAATGTTAAAAAATTTATAGTAATTTATATATTTTTTATACTTACCAATGACCCAGACGGGGATGGCCCTCCCTGAGTTGGGAACTCTTGCCTCCCCGCTGAGTACATAGCGCTGACCAGGCACTGCCAGTAAGAATGATAATTGGCGCCAATTTCGGGACGACTGCGTCACTGCGCATGCGCAGTAGAGGCGTACTATGGAGGTCCTTTAGGACATGATTTCTTTTTGTTTTGGATGCAAATTTTGGGGATTGGGGGGCAAAATTTGTGTTTGGCCCTGGTTTTGTTGGAGTTAGCACTAGCTAAGTCTGGGTCATTGGTAAGTATAAAAAATATATAAATTACTATAAATTTTTTAACTTTTTTTATTTTCAGGCTGTACTTAATGGTCAAAGTAATGTTTGCTGTCTCTATATTTATTTCATATGGTCTTCAGTTCTATGTTCCAGTAGATATAACATGGCCAAAAGTAAAAAATCGTTTTAGTTCAGAAAGAGTTCAATTTTGGGGAGAATATATTTTTCGGACCTTATTAGTTTTAGTGACTTGTAAGTAACATTATAAGAATCTGTAAATGTGGAATGTACTCTTAACCTTACTGATGATTTATATTCTTGGTTCAGCATGGTCTTAATTAACCATTGTGCAGAAATATGTGACCTTATTAGGCCTAAAAAAAGTAAAAAAAATTGTTTCCCAGACCCTCCCACATGGTCATTTTGGCTGCCACATGCTCTCTTTTTATAACCAAGGCAAACTTAAAAAATAAAAATTAAATGGTTGATGTCTGATATTTTATTCAAGTGAATAAAATTGATAAATTTGTCCCATGAGTGGAACAATGCTTTAGAATTGCAAAGCCTTCTTGCACTCAAGGGATGAAATACACCACCACCCATGCTATTCTGTAGCTTATGAGGGCTAAAACAAACCAAAAATATGAATTTTTGATGGCATAGAAATAATTGCAAAAAATACGGGGAAGAAAAATTAAAAACAAATTTCTGTTTGTGACACCTGACCATCTTTCAAACTCATCAAAGAACTTATCTGCACCAATACCGTCCTCACTGTTTGCAATGTTGATTATACTACCTGAATTGGATGTTGGGGTGCAATGGTGAAACTGAACTTGGCCCACGCAAAAAAGACTAGTGGTACATTACTAGTAATAAATCAGCCTCGAGCATAGCACTCAACTAGATATTACAGAGCGATTAGGTCCGGAACTATTTATTATTTATTTATCAAGGTTTAACAACACTTTAACAGCCAAGGTCAGATCATGTCGGTGACAGTTTTACAGGTGGAGGAAGCCGGACTACCTGAGAGAACCACTGCACAGCGACGAGCAACTGCCGGCTCCCCAACATCGTTACTCTGTGCACTGCAGCACAGGCAGGGTTAGATTGGTTGAAGACATGCACACCATCGACGTGCAATACGCCTTAGTACACAGCGTCATTGTACCCCAATGTGGACAACAGGGTTAAGTGCCTTGCCCAAGGACACAACGCAGGATCAATTGCTCAGATGGTCCCCCATCCAAGGACTAACCGGGCTTGACATTACTTAACTGAGGTGATCTGAACAGAACCAGTAACCGCAACGCCACCATGCCCCCTAGGTCCGTAACTAGGCTATCCAAATTAATGGGAGGGTGTATCATTGTTCTACCATATGCCCTTGTTAAACAAGTTGCCCGATTCAGTTACCCACTCCTCCCACCTTTACTATCCTTTTAACTAAATGCTTCGTATATCAATAAAATGAATGTATATTATGTACTGTACATACTAGCCATGTACCTCAGCTAAACTGTTTAGTTAATGAGGTGGAAATACGAAAGAGTAATACACAAAAAATTGCTTTTCAAATCAATTTTTCATTTTTAGCTCACCTACATCTGTAAGATGTGGTGAGGTATTGTCATAACCTCGGGCGTCAGCGTCGGCGTCCGGCGTGTCCAATATTGTAATATTTAATGTTAAGGTTAATTTCTCAAACATCAGTGGGCTCAGGCCTTTTATATTGCATATGTAGGTTGTAGGGGACTATCAGAACAGTATTTAACCCTGATACTACAACTTTTTTCCAAATTTCACCTAAAATTTTCTGCCAAAAGTTGTTGTAAGAATTTGCGTTTAGGTGTTGTAAGAATTTGTGTTGAAGTCAGCTTTTGTGCAGATTGTGCTGCTTTAACTTCTCATTACTGTTGATTTTCATATTTCAATAACAACTGTAGGTATTAACCCTACTGTATGCAGAAATTTAATGGAAATTTTCTTTTTTTTCAGTCAAAACTTTCATGTTTTTCTCGGACTTAGTAAATTTTAAGTTGTAAAACTTTGTAAACTTTGTGTTTAAGTAAGTTGTGTTTCTATGTGTCTTTCCAGGCGATTAATATTCTACACTTGGGTTACTGAACTCCATTGCAGTAATATTTGACCCTCATTACATGCATATTTGAGGAATTTGAGGCTGATTTTCTGATTTTCTGCCAAAACGTGTTGTAAGAATTAGCGTTTAGGTGTTGTAAGAATTTGCGTTAAAGTCAGCTTTTGTGCAGATTGTGGTGCCTTCACCTCTCATTACTGTTTATTTTCTCATTTCAATAACAACTGTAGGTATTAACCCGACTGTATGCAGAAATTTAACTGATTTCTTCTCTTTTTTTCAGTCACAATGTTCACGTTTTTGTCTGACTTACTCAATTTTAAGTTCTAAAAGTTTGTGTTAAGGTGAGTTCTGTTTCTCTGTGTCTTTCCAGGCAATTGATATTGTACACATGGGTTACTGAACTACATTGCGGTAACGTTGCGCCCTCATTACATGGATATTTGAAGAATTAGAGGGGGATTTTTGGGACTTATATTCACTTTCTTTAAAAAAAATTTTTTTTAACTTTTTTTTTTATTTAATACTTTATCATACTCGTTGCTAGTAACATTAAGGCTTATTTTAGTTGTTGATGTGATGTATTTTTGTTGGGACTTATAGTCACTTTCTTGAACGAATGTTTTTCCGCAACTCCTCTTTAACAAATGAATGTACTTCAATTACAATTTCAGTGATTTATGAAAGCCTTTCCTAATTCTTATTTATGATTTAATATCTGGCCTCACGATTCATATTCTTAATCATAAACATTTCTAAAAGAAAAAAATGCTTTTATATCCAATGATTCTATGTTGAATTGATATATAATAAATGCAGAAATATAGACTTTCCAAAGCCATCACATAAACCACATTAATCATTTGATGCCTAGTTAATGATTTATATTAACTAAATATTAGGCATGTTACATTGGAACGACATTATCAAGCGCGAATGTAGGTGAGCGTTGGGATGTAACATCCCTCTTGTTCTTTCAAGCTGTAGCTTATGACCCCTCATTGGAACGAGCTTGTTCCTTTGAGTTGCTATAAACAAGGGAAGTAAATAATTGAAAAATTAGGATTTCTTTCAATAAGAGGATAAAAAAATTTTAAAATCATGTCAGGAAAGAGTCAACACTCACGCGACCAGTTTTTATACATATCAAAATTTTTAAACCTGTGTTCCTGGAACAGTTTATCTCTTCAATTGGGACCAGTCTGACCAACCCTGCACAGTCCTGCTAACAGGGCCACTAAGTATTTGCTGAGGGTGTGATGCCACCTCCCCTCCCCCGGATTTATGGCTCTGCGAGAGATGAGTTCATTTTCATGGGTAAAAGTTCAAACTTACTTGACAACAAAATCTGGTAGGCTATAGTATTTGTTTGGTCTGCTGTCAGGTTTTGTAATAGAGATCTTCAATATTTATCCTATGGATGACCTTCCACGTAAACCATACATTCGCAATTTGGGGCTGGATCCACTTTAAACATGGGATATCTCAAGCTATTGCATTGTGATGCATGTGTACATAACTAAGCCTTCAGTTGATGGCCTGATGAGGGACATAAATAGGTGGGTGGTGCCACACCCTGTCAAGGATGCTTGATAATAATTGGGGGGGGGGGGGAGTCAGGAATATACTCTGGACAATGTATTCTGGGCACTGTAACAAGTGATGTATTATCCAGAATGGGTAGATCGAAAAATGGGGTGGGTGGATGGGTTACCTCACCCACAGAAAGGATCAGGGAAGTCTCTGTAAGACCCATTATCACTTCTTTCAGAGACCCTCTAGTTTCTGTAAGTCTTCTTACTACCTACGGGTTATTGATACAAGTAATGCCAAGTATACATGCAACGTAAAGAAACATAAAATGTGACGGTTTAGTTAAATCATACTAATAAACATACACGTAAAATTTCACCCTGCAAACCTATCGTCACATAGCATTACCAATATCCTGTTGGTAGTCATGTGTAGGGATGAGCTCAACATTTTCTGGAACATTAATTCTAAGTCCTTTTTGGGAGATTAGAGGAGGTGATTGAGGAGAAGGGTTTTGGGGAGAGATTCAGAATGGCTTCAGGAAGGTAAGGAGAGTCACTGACCATCTTTTCACACTATCCCAAATGATAGAATCTGCGAGAGCAAAAAAGAAAAAAGATGTTTATGGCCTTTTTGGATGTTGGAAAGGCATATGATAGAGTATGGAGGAAGGGTAGGTGGTGAAAGCTTGAGGCTCTGGGCTTGGGAGGCAAGTTTGTTGGAATTCTGAAAGCATTATATAAAGATATACAGAGTGAACTTAGCCTGGGTAACATACCAACAAAACGTGTGCCTATGGAGATAGGCCTAAAACAGGTGTATCCTTTTGCCAATTCTTTTTGCATTGCACATCAAAGGTTCAAGACATGAACTCCTGTGTAGCGACGAAGGGGTAGCAGTTGGGGACTTGAAGATCCCAGGGCTATTTTTTGCAGACAATATGGTGCTAATGTCAAAGTGAAGAGAGGCTAGCAAAAATGCTTGGAATTGTTGGCAAATATGGGAACAAATGGAGACTCGAACTAAATGAAAGCAAGAGCAAAGTTATGCCTGTGGGCCACACAGTGGACCCCACTCTGGAAGGTAGCAGCAAACTTCTTAGTGTAGGAGGCAGGTGACAATGAGTATCTAGGGGTAAACATAAACATCACTGGCCATGGAAGAGGCATCTACCGAAACCACACAAATAAATTGATTCTGAAGGGGAAGCGAATCCTTAACCAAATGAAACTTATAGGGAGAAACAGTTTCAATAAGGTTTTTGTAAGGAAAACCATTTGGGTAATGGCGGGTCTTCCAAGTATAACATGTGGTACCCCTAAACCAAATGGCTGTAAAGAGGTTGGAAACCCTGCAGAATGATGCAAGCCAATGGATAACGGGGTTGAGTAATGCTGCAGCACTAGAAGTAATCAGGGGATGATGAGGATCAAGGACGGGATAGACTTATTGAAACTTGGTTATTTTAATTATTTGGTAAATCTCCCTGACTGCCGATTGTGTAAAGTAATGTTCCAGAGTATTTTCTACACAAATATTAAGACAGGGTGGATGGTCCAAGTGAGGGAACTAATAGGAACTACTCATTGGAGATCTCGGACCTAGATGCAGGGCCAACCCAGGGAAAAAACATTGTCAGAGAAAGGGTCATGGAGAATGGTAACCTCAATTGGCTATAGGTGGTCAAATCAAAGAGGCCTTTGGGTGGCTGGCGTGATAAAGAGAAGCCTGGGTTTGAAGAGAACCTTGATGGCACCTTTGGGGGGAGGGGGGGGGATCACTGTTGTTCAAGCTGAGGTCGCGGTCTCTGGAGATGAGGGGGAAACATTGGGAAAACCATGAAAAGGTGTGCCAGATGTGTAATTTAGGCGTGGTGGAGACCCTGGAACACTTTCTTGTAGAAAGCCTAAAATATATTTTATAAAAATTGATGAAATCTGATAATATGTCGAGTGCCTGTGGCGTACATCGCTGTTATAACATTCTACCCCCCCCCTCCGCAAAAACACAAAACCCCACACATTTCCAGGTATGCCACTATCGCCTGTCCGGGTTTCCACTGAAAAATAAAAAACTAACCTCAACTTCTATACACAGTTTTTTAGCTCAACTTTGCCGAAGCCAAATTTGTGCCATGGCCAGTCTTCTGTCATCCGTCTGTCCGTCAACAACAATTCAATACGGCTCGGGCTAGAGGCCGTATTTATGAACCGATCTTTACAAAACTTCTTGGGTACCTTTGTTATGACCGTGGGACGAGAACGAGTGTTTTTGGGTTTGATCCTAAATTCAAGTTGGCCGCTGGCGGCCATTTTGTACAGACCTAGGTGAAATCAGATTTTTGCGCAGAACTTCCATATGAAAGCGCTGATTTGAATAATTTTTTGTATGAATGTTTAGTACCATGCGATACATCACATATAATACGGGTTTTTTTCTGGTACGTAAATTATGCAAATTAGACTAACTTTGATGTATTTAGTGTTATTTTTAGCACTGTAAGTGCAAATGCCAATACGGCTTGGGCTAGAGGCCGTATTTATAAACCAATCTTTACGAAACTTCTTGGGTACCTTTGGTATCACCGTGGGACGAGAACGAGTGTTTTGGGTTGCGGTCCGAAATTCAAGATGGCCGATGGCAGCCATTTTGTACAAAATTAGGTGCAATCAGATTTTTGCACAGAACTTCCATATGAAAGCGCTGATTTGAAAAAATTTTTGTGTGAATGTTTAGTACCATGGGATACATCACATATAATACAGGTTTTTTTCTTGTGCAGAAATTATGCAAATTAGATGAACTTTAATTTTTTCAGTGCTACTTACACACAGTAAGTACACATGTCAATACGGCTCGGGCTGGAGGCTGTATTTATCAACCGATCTTCACGAAACTTCTTGGGTACCTCTGTTATCACCTTGGGACGAGAACGAGAGTTTCTGAGTGTGGTCCAAAATTCAAGATGGCTGCCAGTGGCCATTTTGTACCGAAATTAGGTCTAATCAGTTTTTTGTACACAAGTTCTATATGGCTCAAGCTAGAGGCCATATTTATGAATCGATCTTTACGAAACTTCTTGGGTACCTTTGTTATCACCGTGGGATGAGAACGAGTGTTTTGGGGTGTGGTCCAAAATTCAAGATGGTCACCAGCAGCCATTTTGTACCAAAATTAGTGCAATCAGTCTTTGTACAGAACTTCTGTATGAAAGCTCTGATTTGAATAAATTTTTGTATGAATGTTTAGTAAAATGGAATACATCACATACAGTACGGGTTCTTTTCTTGTGCAGAAATTATGCAAATTAGATGAATTTTTATTTATTTAGTGCTACTTATACACTGTAAGTGCACAGGTCAATACGGCTCGGGCTGGAGGCTGTATTTATGAACCGATCTTCACGAAACTTCTTGGGTACCTTTGGTATCACCTTGGGACGAGAACGAGTGCTTCTGAGTGTGGTCCAAAATTCAATATGGCTGCCAGTGGCCATTTTGTACCGAAATTAGGTCCAATCAGTTTTTTGTCACAACTTCTATACAGCTCGTATTTATGAACTGATCTTCATGAAACTTCTTGGGTACCTTTGTTTTCACATTGGGACAGGAAAGAGTGTGTTTTGGGGTGCCTTTGTTATCACTGTGCTATGAGAACAAATATTTTTGGGTTCAGTTAGACCCACTCTGGGACTCAAAGATTTCTTTTCTAGTTTAGCATCTAACTGTCCCCCACCTTTACAATACTTTACCTGTATATTTGTTACAGGCTGTGGTCAGCATTTATGTACAGACCGTTACAATTCTTTGCATGTACCTTTGTTATCAGGTCATTACCTAGATGTTTGTCATTGCTGTGTCACATACTATACATGTACATGTCTTAAACAAGTTGAGCTACAGTGTCATTGACACTTTCATTATAAAAGTTGTGGCTCAAGAGCTGCTTTAAGCCAAAACTTTGAAATTAAGCAAATTTGCAAGTGGTGGGCAGCATACTTTTCGGTGATCCTTTACACTTTGAGAATAACTGAGAAAATGCTCTCCACCTTAAACAGAAATAAAAATATAAATCATTGTACAGTATGGCTGCCGTGAACTGGTCACTTTCCACGGGGTGGGCAGTATTTGCATGGGCACAATAATATTACATTGCAAACACTAATTATATAGGAATAATTATCAAAAATGTAATTAATGAAACACTGGGTACAACCTGGTGATGATTTTTATGACCTCATAAATGCATGCGTGGACATCACTGCCCAAGCGTGGATTTTGACCAGTCCACAGCAACTATACTGTACTGCAGATCTTAGAGTGCTTTATCATACAGTATATATAGGGTTATATTTATAATAATTCTGAGGTTGAAAAACTGGTAACGAGTAAGAAATTTACCTTCTTAAGTTAACCCTTTATGCAATTCAGACAATATCAAATTTTATTTTTTGAAATAGTATTTTTTCAGATTTTTCGAAATATTTCAACAAAACCATAATATCATGTTCTCAATGAGCTTGTTCCAATAAAGGGGAAGGGGGGGGGGGGGGGAGGGTCACATGAAGTGGTTTTTTTTTAATATTTTTTGAAAAATAATATTTACTGAACTGCTCAATTTGTATATTATGTAAACGGATTCAGCCAATTCATTAAGTAAAGAGTGTTAAGTAAAGGGTTTAGGAAATCGTAGACATCTTATCCAGAAATGACCACACAGTAACCAAGATGGGTGAATACAAAGATTATTAACAAACAGATGAGCACCTACTCCCAAGTGTCATCTCTAGATGCTTTTGGCAGTATCTGCCTTACAGCACATGTATGGTAATGAAAACCAAATTAATGACTTTGTGGCTTATTGAGAGGGCCCAGCGAAGGGAGCATGGTGGCTCAGTGGTAGACTGTTTGACTTCTTTGCTAGAGGTCCTGAGTTCGATCCCAATCCGGGACGACCCACGTTGTGTCCTTGGCCAAGGCACTTTCTCAGTTGCCAACATGGAGGCACGATGACGCCGTATACTAAGGCGTACTGCACGTCGACGGTGCACATGTCTTCATCCACTGTAACCCTGCTTGAATGGAACTTCAACTGAGTTAGAATGTCGAGAAGCGGACAGTTGCTCGTCGATGCTCGGTGATTCTCTCCAGGTATTCCGGCTTCCTCCACCCATAAAACTGTTACAATTAGCCATTGTGCATAAGTATGTTACCTTAACCCTTTACCCAATGCAGACGATTTCAAAATTTATTATTTTAAATATCATTTTTTAATTTTTAAAAAAATTTTTTAACAAAACCATATCATGTGACCCTTCTTTGAAACGAGCTCAACGAGCTCGTTCCAAAGAGCAGTCACATGGTATGGTTTTGTTGAAATTTTTCGAAAAATAATATTTTTTCAGCTGCTGAATTTACATATTAAGCGGGCAGATGCGGGCGATTTGTTGGGTAAAGGGTTAAACACCAATAAAATAAATAAATAAAGAGCCCTGTGAATCAGACATTTTCCATTTGAATCAAATATAAATCGAATCGTGTGTTTAAAGTTTGATTTCAAACCAAATTTGAATCGAATCAGACATTTAGTAGGTATATGTGCTGACCGTATAGATTACAGTTGACATGTCTCTCACGTTCCTGCCCTTTTA
Organism: Pictodentalium vernedei; assembly: GCA_031216915.1. Classification (NCBI taxonomy): domain Eukaryota; kingdom Metazoa; phylum Mollusca; class Scaphopoda; order Dentaliida; family Dentaliidae; genus Pictodentalium; species Pictodentalium vernedei. The sequence goes on from CM062297.1 coordinate 846,228,799, forward strand.
AGTTCACGCATTGATGAGCTATCTACAACTAATAAAAACACAAATTTTGACCCAAAGTCAACATGATTGTCCATAATGATTTTATTCCTGCCCAGCTACTGACTTTTAATATACTATCCTCCTGACAGCTTTGATTGACCAATTATTTATTTATTTAGGTTTAACGACACTTTCAACAGCCAGGGTCACCTCGGGTGGAACAGTTTTATGGGTTGAGAAAGCTGGAGTATATGGAGAGAACCACTGAGCAATGACAGGCAACTGTCAGACTTCCCAACGTACTAACTCCGCACGTGCAGACTTCACCTTGGTTGAAGACAAGTGCACCATTGACCTGCAATTTGCCTTAGTACACGGCGCCACCATGCCCCCACATGGGTAATCAGGATGAAGTGCCTTGCCCAAGGACACAATGCAGTTACCCATGCGGGGAGCGAACCCTGAACTGACTGACCAGTTAACCATAATATTATTGACACTGATGTAATTGACAAGAAGTAATGACCATATATAATAATATCTTACCTCCTACAAGTATCTGGGAATTTCATTGGTTCAAAGACATCAAATGCAGACTGCATATAAAACCATATACTGCCTGTCAACATCAATATACGCTGACAGCTATGGGTAATCTCCCCTTTGTTCATTGATTATTCAAAATGACGGCAGCCGATAAATGCTTCAAGTTGAAAGATTGAGTGTTGGAAGCCCATATTTGGTCTGAAGTGCAGGTTAATCAACTTAAAAGGCTTCATATTCTGTGGATGTGTGTCATGTTACCTTCGAAATGAAACTGTTTGGCATGTATGAATTTGCCTTGTTACAATTTATGGGAGAGTGCCTGTAGGCACTCTCTCCCATAAATTGTAACAAGACAAAGACATGTGAACACATTGTGAGAATTCTCTCATTTAATTTTGATTGCTGTAGTTATTAGTTCTGTGCATCGATGCAACAGTCGGTAAGATATATTCGTTACACAGTTTGTTGGTGGCCTAATATGGTATATATGGTGTCAGTTAATTCCATATTGGACTCGAGCTTTGCTCTCGTCCAATATAAAATTAACTGACACCATATATACCATATTAGGCCACCAACAAACTGTGTAACTAATAATATACTCCAAAAGAAAAGACATAAGTTTACATTATCATCATCAGGATAATTGTTTTCAGTAATCGGCAGACAGGTATTCAAAAATCGAATCAAATCGAATTGGACTAACAATTCAAAATTCAAATCGAATTTGAAGATCGCAGGGCACTACTTATTGGTTAGTGCATTGGACTTCAGATCAGAAAGTCATAGGTTTGATCGTGACTCATGTCAGCAGCATTGTGTCCTTTGGCAAGACACTTTACCCTTTACCCAACCCAAAAGGCAAACGACGACCCTTGCTTAAAGGCTTAATTCCAATTGCTGTTCTGGTGGGAACACAGTGGCATAATGAGCTGAGGCATATTGCATGCCGATAGTACACATGCATTCAATATTGCTCATCCTCTTGTGCCGGGTAAAGTAAATTAAAGAGTAAGACAGTTACTTGCTGCTACTCTCTTGTTCGCTATGATTAATTATTGAGGACGGCATGACCATGGTTGCTGGAAGTGTTGGTATTCCTGAATAAATAAATAAATAATGGTTTCAAAAAATTATATGATGTGTCTCATTTAATTTCACACTTGTTAACCCTTTACCTAACGAATCAGCCGAATCCGCCCCCGTAATATGCAAATTCAGCAGTTGAAAAAAGAATAATTTTCAGAAAATTACTACAAAACTATATCATGTGACCCCTCATTGGACTGAACTCGTTCCAGTGAAGGGTCACATGATGTGGTTTTGTTGAAATATTTTGAAAATTTTGAAAACATAATATTTAAAATCATAAATTTTGATATTGTCTGCATTGGGTAAAGGTTTAATAGAATAATGTTTGCCATATAATTCATGCAACATGTGTAAAAACGATTGTCTGGACTTGACTTTATATCCATGTTGTGGTCACAATTAACCATTGTACAGAAGTATGTATCCTTTAACACCAATAAATAAATACTTGCTTTTATTCTTAAAACTTTACACTATCAAGTACGGTTAAATCCAGAACTGGGAATTCTTGGTTCTGGTTTCCCAATTGGCAAGTCCCAAAATTAGGAAAATAAAACCAAGAACCAGTAAATATGAAACGTTAAATTTTTACCCCCCAAAGGGCCAAAATTACTTTAGAAATGTTTATTTTTACCAGTTATTGTGATGCTTACCTGAAACATACCTCATTAACTTATTAACAGAAGCATGATGCCCGCAAGCACTCAAAACAAATTATATATTTAATTATTTATTGTCGATGACAATAAATAATTAAATTTATAATTAGCACTGGGTGCAGGCATCATGGTAATGTCTGCGACAGTAAATAATCAAATTTATTATTTCTGTTTGGTGTTGCGGCAAGCCTGGAAATAAGCAGACTGTCATCTGCAGAATGAGGTCCCCAGAGGGTAAATTTGGTGATGCTATCCTGACAGCATTACTAGTTTACCCTCTGTGAACCTCAATCTGAATCAGGGTAACAAAACTAAAAATAAAGAGGTACCCAGAAGATAAATTGTCCCACTGTATGGGATAGCATCATCAAATTCACCCTCTGGGGACCTTATTTTGCAAATGTCAGACTGCTTATTTTCAAGCCTGCTTTCAACAGCTTGTGTCAGGCAGTTTTACAGGTGGAGGAAGCTGGAGTACCCAGAGAGAGAGAACCACTGAGTAGTGGCAAGAAACTGTCAGACTCCACAACATAATAACTTCACACAAGCAGGGTTAGCATTGGTTGAAGACAAGTGCACCATCGATGAACACTAGAACACAGTGCCACCGTACCCCCATGTGGGTAATCAGGATTCATTGCCTTCCCCAAGGACACAAAGCAGTTACCCCTGGTGGGAATTGAGGCGTGGACCTTTCGGTTTGAAGTCCAGTGTCGCAATCACTCAGCCACTGCACACCCTAGTCACAGTACAAACACTGAACAGTATGTATCAACAATACCAAGTTTTGATCAATTACGATTGAGTATTCAGTGATTATTGGACTTTATTTGTGATTGTGAATGTCTCTGTCCACCTCCGTCCATCTGTTTGTCTGTCCAACTCAGAACGTTTCATAGCCTTGAAGGATATTAACCCTTTACCCAATGCAGACGATATCAAAATTTATTATTTTAAATATCATTTTTTCAAATATTTTTATACTGTACCAATGACCCAGACTTAGCTGGTGCTAACTCCACAAAAACCAGGGCCAAACACAAATTTTGCCCCCCAATCCCCAAAATTTGCATCCAAAACAAAAAGAAATCATGTCCTAAAGGACCTCCATAGTATGACTCTACTGCGCATGCGCAGCGACGCAGTCGTCCCGAAATTGGCGCCAAATATCATTCTCTGTTTGGCCCTTCATCAGTCAACATCTCACTGATCTTTGTGCTTGTAAATCTCAGTTTAAAGGATGCCAGACACGTAATTCTTGGAGAAAATGTGATTCTAAGGAGGATAGAAGGAGGAGAGGAAAAAAGAAGTGGCAAAAAATAATCAGGGCTGTACTTAAAATTTTTTGTTGAAATTATGTTAAGTTGCCTATTTTCGAGGCAAACGCCTCTTGTTGTCATTCTTGCTAATTGTTGCACTGCTTATTCAGTGTTTCCTCTCCCCTAACCTTCTAAAGTCCCCCCTTGCAATTCTCCCATGCTTTTGGCATATTTTTGAGAAGTTTCATTTCTAAAAATTCCCTGGGAGAGTTGCTTGGTTACAGAATGTTTTCTGTTATTTTCCCCATAGTTACGTTTTCACCCATGGGTGTATAACGTTTGTGTTCTGCATCTTCCATCTGATGTTCTGCAGATTCTCCCCTGGGAGTCTCTGTTTTGCATCAGATAGAGTGTAATTGATGACTGATTCCGGGCCAGTTTTTTCAGTGCCTGGAGTCATGTTTTCTTCTGTGTTTACACTGTTTGTTTTCATTGGCAACAGCCTTTTTTGAGGGGGGCTGTTTGCCTTTGAGGTAGTTTATCTCATTATAAGATACATTTATATTATCCGAAAGTGTCTCATTAATTATTTTATATAATTTTAAAATTTTTGACCACACTTTGCCATCGGATCCATCGGGGCTCAACGTTACTTTTCAGCAACTTGGGCTTCTCTGAAAAAATATTTTTTCAAAATTATTTTGTTTTGCAATTGTTTTTTCATTTATTAATGGATCATGTTATTATGTATCTTTGTGTCAGGGGTTTTTGCGAGTAACTAGGACTTATTGTTGTTCTTTCACAATGAAGGGAACTTGTTCAAATTGTAATAGGAAGAAATCTTCCTCTGACTTTCATGATTATTGCATTAATTGTAGTCAGTGTTCTCGCATTAATCCCTGTCCTGTATGTGAACATTGGGATGAGAAACATTGGAAACGTGTGTCACGATATGTTGTTTCTGGAGAAAGAGCGATGCCGGCTCTTTCTCCACAAGGTCACTCTACTCTCTCAGTTTCTATTTCAGAGGAACCAGAACAGGGTGATGTTTCCATGTTATCTTCTTCAAGTGTGCGTCCGTCGTCACAAATAAATACAGAGCTAGCGGCAAAAGTGCTCATGGAGATTAGACAAATGTCGTCCGCTAGCTCGCCCGGTGTAGCGTCCATTCACCGAATGGTTCGGCAGCCGGGTTCGTCCGATGCAGTCCAAGAGGAAATTTTGGGTGATGCGAGCACTATAAAAATAATAGATGCACACCCAGTGACGGCGGATAGTGAACGAGAACGGAGGAAGCCTTTTAGTCCGGTTCCTAGCTCGTCCAGGTCCAGCCGGGCCACGAGCGAGAGAGGCCCCTCTCTCGTACAACAACATCTGGGACCAGATGTTGTGGTACAAAATGTGTCTTTAGCGGAGCATACGTCCGTCGCTCGGGACGCTCCGTTGTATAAGCAGTCCGCAGAGACTGTTAAGGCTTCCTCTTCTCGCCGGCGCACACGACCGCACCTTGGCTGCGTGACCTCCGATATTTTGCCAGCTTCGCCGATGAAGGATTCTTCGGCGACCAGGTCACACCATCCGGCAGCCAGGGATTCGAGACCGATGGACTCCGGACGTTCGCATAGGAAAAGTATGCGGGAGCCATCTGATGCGGAGCTGCCCTCGGCAAAGCAGCGAAAGACCGCTCCTCCGCAGGTCTCGACGTCGGACATTCTAGTGCAGATAGCACAGCTTATCGCAGCATCCCAGCAGCCGACAGAGACGGTGTCGGATCGAGAATTATCCGACGGCGCTGGGTCGGTACGCTCCGCCGAAGCATCGGGGGCGGACGACCGGGAACATCGGGAGGTCCGACCGGATGGTGAAAGGGATACGGATGAATTGGAGCTATCCCTTTCGGAACAACACAAAGCTGCCGTGGACTTCATCCGGCACTTTCTTCCTCAAGTTGTTCCGTCGGGCCAGACTGCTGCGCTTCCGGACAGGAGAATTATAGCGTCATTGGACTCTGATTTTTTCGAGCGGTTCAGGGACATCGCTCCCAAGTTTCCGTCGCAGTCCAATAATGTTGCAAGAACATTTGAATTATTGAACGACGCTATTTTTAAACTTGCTTCCAGGACGGGGAAAGCAGGCTTCTTGTCCGCAAATACTCTCAACCTGCCTTTCATTAATGCAAGGAATAAATTCGACACGGCAGGTCAGGGTATACCGAGAGTTCCTCTGCGTATGGACGACGAGGCGGAAGACTTAGAGCTATCATTACCGTCGTCAGCTTCTATTCCAACCGCAGTGTTGGAAACAGCTATTGCGTCTAACAGAGCCAATTTAGATGCCTTATCTTACGCAGATCACCTTACGAAGGCGTTATCACTGCGTCTTCAAGGGGAAGAGTTTCAGGATATACAATCCTCCTTAAGACTTCTTTCAAAGGCAGTAGCTTATTCCACGTGTAACTCCGCCCTTTCAGTGGCAAATCTGGAGTTGGTTAGACGTGACGCAGCCCTGTCTACATCCACACTAGTGGATTCTAAGGTGAAGAACTCTCTTAGAGTCGCTTCGGTCTCAGGAGATCTTCTCTTTGACGGCAAGCTTTCCGCTATTTATGATAATATTAAAAAGAAAGCTAGTGATTCTCTGTTGTTTAGATCCGCTCCTAAAAGGTCGGATACAGCAGACACGAATAAGGCGGGCACTTCTGGGTCTTATCCGCCCAAGAGAGGTTCCTATAGAGGTTCCGGTGCGTCCTCTAGCTCTTATTCGAGAGACCGTCAGGATAGCGACTCTCGTTCGGGACGTCCTTCAGGCCGGGACAATCGGTCGGACGCCCCGAGGTCGACGAGGCGAGGTGCGGGTCGTGGAAGACGTGGTTTCTCCTACCGCAGGCCTCGCAGATCCAGGAGGTGATGGCTCAAACCTCTATCGCGTTCCGGTTGGCGGAAGGTTGTCGAGTTTTTCTCAAGAGTGGGCGTCGATTACGGACGACCCGTGGGTGAGAGGAGTGACTTCGGAAGGTCTAAAGATATCCTTCAAACGAAAGCCTCCATTAACTCGAAGTCCAAAGTGGACTCATCTTCCGTCAAACCCTCAGAAAAGAGACGCTCTGCTATCAGAGGTGCAGTCTCTTTTAATGAAGAACGCGGTAGAGGTCGTAGAAAACCAGGAATCGCTGGGATTCTACAGCCATCTGTTTCTGGTTCCGAAACCAGACGGCTCGTTCCGTCCAGTCATAGATTTGAGCTGGATAAACAAGCTGATCGTCGCTCCGAAGTTTTATATGGAGACGATTCGATCGGTCAGAGCGAGTATTCGGGTGAACGATTATGCAACGAGCATAGATCTCAAAGATGCGTACTTTCACGTCATGGTACATCCGACATTCCGAAAGTATCTACGCTTCGCAGTCCTAGGAGTGGTGTATCAGTTCCGGGCCATGTGCTTCGGATTGAATCTAGCACCCTGGGCTTTCACTCGGGTAATGAACTCGGTAATGATCTACTTCCGAGCTCATTCGTCTGCGGTAACGTCGGCCTACCTGGACGACATTCTTCAGAGGTACGGCAACGAGTTAACGCTTCAGAACGATGTTCAGAATCTTCTTCTATTGCTCCGACGTCTCGGTTTCATAGTAAACGAGGAGAAGTCGGATCTGGTGCCGTCCAAGTCATTCACTCATCTGGGAATGAGCTTCGAGACGCACAACAATCTCGTTCGTCTGCCGTTAACCAGAGCGAAATTAGTCAGTTGTTACGCTCGCTATTGTCTGAATACAGACAAAGTCACGGCGAGAGAATTTATGAGACTGATAGGTCTGTGCGGAGCCGCCGCGGATCTCATTCCGATGGGACGGCTACGCACACGGCCTCTTCAAATTTTCCTGACTCAGAATTGGAGTGTGAAAATTCATTCGCTCGATGTAGACGTTCTCTTGTCAGATCAAGTGAAACAAGAGATTCAGACTTGGGCAAACATTCAGTGGTTAACTCAAGGAGTTCCGCTGCAGTTGCCGGATCCGAGTTTTACCATTATGACGGATGCCAGTCAAACAGGTTGGGGTGCATCATTAATCCCAACGGATTCGAGATGCCAGGGTCTTTGGGATCCGCAATTCCTGTGCAAGCACATAAACATCAAGGAAATGATGTCAATTTGGCTTGCGTTACGTCACTGGATGGACATTATTCACGATGCTCATGTCCAAATCCTATCCGACAATACGACAGTAGTGGCGTATATACGGAATCAGGGAGGCACTCATTCAGTTCCGTTGTTCAATCTAACGGAAAGAATCCTTCTGTTTGCGTTGGAACATCACGTTCTTCTTTCGGTCCGTCACATACCGGGTCGTCTGAATGTGCTAGCAGACTCCCTTTCACGAAAGGGTCGCTTGTTGCCGTCGGAGTGGACTCTCAACAAACAAGTATTCAATCAGATTTGCTACCAATGGGAACGGCCAATGATAGACTTATTTGCGACACATCTCAACAATCAGTTGCAGACGTATGTGTCCCCGTGTCCGGATCCAAGAGCATTTGCAGTAGACGCTCTATCGATCCCTTGGGACGGAATGATAGGATATGCGTATCCTCCAGCGCCGTTAATTCAACAAGTATTGCTAAAGATAAAACAATCTCAATGCAAGATTCTGTTGGTAGCATCTCTGTCGCCACAGAGACCGTGGATAAATCTACTCAGGTGTCTGTTGTGGGACCTACCGCGGAAGCTCCCTCCACGAGAGGATCTTCTTTGGCAGGGGAAATCGCGCCAACTACATCACAACCCGCAAGGTCTCAACCTTCACGTTTTTCCGTTGTGCGGTCCTTCTTGCATGGCAAGCACTTTACAGGACGAGCAGTGGACGCGATTTCTAACTGTAGGAGGACCTCCTCTTCGCTAAACTATGCGGCTAAGTGGAAGGTTTTCCGTCGTTGGTGTAAGGATCATTCTGTTGATATATTTGATCCCTCTATACCAGACATTGCTAACTTTCTAGTATACTTGTTTGACGAAATCAAACTGCAACCTGTTACTATAAAGGGTTATAGATCTATGTTATCTGATACCTATGCACATCATGATAGTTTACAAATTGGATCTAATGTCTCTTTATCGAAATTGGTTAGAAACTTTTCGATAAATAGACCCAGAACTCTTAGATTAATTCCTAAGTGGAATTTAGCTTGGGTTCTCCTTAAATTGAAGGAAAAGCCATTTGAACCTCTTGGGACAGTAGATTTCAAATTCTTATCTTATAAGACAGCTTTTCTCTTAGCTTTCTCTTCTGCCAGAAGAGTCAGTGAGCTTCATGCACTATCGGTGGATGATTCTCATTATCGTAGTGTTGGGAACACTATCACCTTCACTACTAATGTCGGTTTTTTAGCTAAGAATCAGGCTCCTAATAAATATCCGGAACCTATTGTTATTAAGGCTCTTCCGTCTTCAGACGGGCGTAGGCCTTTACTCTGTCCTGTTAGAGCACTACGTATCTATAAACAGAGATCTCAGTTCATCAGAAAGGGACGGAAACATTTCTTTCTGTCTTTGATGCCTAATAGAAAGGACATTTCAGTCCATTCTATTGCTAGATGGATTCAGTTAACTATCCGTACTGCGTATGAAGATTTATCTTCTTCTCAGCAGTCTGTGCTTAAGATTTCTGCTCATGAAGTAAGAGCTCTTTCTACTTCCTGGGCTTATGCTAATAGTGTTGCTATTACAGATTTAATGAAGGCTGCTTATTGGTCTCAGCCATCCACATTTACTAATTTTTATCTCAGAAATATTGAGTCCATTTCTGGAGACCTGCATTGTTTAGGTCCGTTATCTGTTGCTCAGAATGTCGTCCACTAAACAGTTGCAACTATAGTTATGCAGGCTTTCTGTTCCGGCAGTGACTCCGTCCGGCTGCCCTCTTCGCTCTGGGCTATTTGACCCAGGGCAAGGGGAAGGGGGGGGGGGGGGGGGGGCGGGTGTTCCCTTAGGTCACCTGCTTTATAGTGAAAAGCAAAGGAATGCCTCCTCCAAGACAGTATTTCTGAGTCGCTTCCGGGATGGTTTTAAAGTGTAATATTAATGTTTAATTTCATTCATGTCTTATTTTTAAAGTGTAGCTCGGTGTGAAGCATTTGTATATGTCAAGTGTCAAACGGGCTTTAATATACAATACTCGGACACTTTTTAATGATTATAAAGAGTCTCAATTCTCTGGACTACTTTATTTATTGGCTTGCTTTAAAAATAATTAGTATAAAGGTTATACTGGATGTTAATAGAGAACATGAATGTTATTGTGCTCAATTATTAAGGGTAGTGTATCTTCCTAATTTAAATATTAAATAAGAAAGATACATGTAAAGCCTAATACTCCTTTTCTCCTTAAGGGGTTACCTCTTTATTTTATAATTGAGCTTATTGGATTTTCCTCTATGTCCTAGGCCCTCCAGCCTGTTTACTATTCAGCTAAGTCTGGGTCATTGGTACAGTATAAAAATGTTAAAAAATTTATAGTAATTTATATATTTTTTATACTTAACAATGACCCAGACGGGGATGGCCCTCCCTGAGTTGGGAACTCTTGCCTCCCCGCTGAGTACATAGCGCTGACCAGGCACTGCCAGTAAGAATGATATTTGGCGCCAATTTCAGGACGACTGCGTCGCTGCGCATGCGCAGTAGAGTCGTACTATGGAGGTCCTTTAGGACATGATTTCTTTTTGTTTTGGATGCAAATTTTGGGGATTGGGGGGCAAAATTTGTGTTTGGCCCTGGTTTTTGTGGAGTTAGCACCAGCTAAGTCTGGGTCATTGGTAAGTATAAAAAATATATAAATTACTATAAATTTTTTAACTTTTCAAAAAATTTCAACAAAACCATATCATGTGACCCCTTGTTGGAACGAGCTCGTTCCAACGAGGGGGTCACATGATATGGTTTTGTCGAAATTTTTTGAAAAATAATATTTTTTCAACTGCTGAATTTGCATATTATGCGGGCAGATGCGGGCGATTCGTTGTGTAAAGGGTTAATGATATTTGGTATTAACGTTGCCCACCACCAGAGGGTGTATTGCAAATAAGGTTGGAATACCTGACTACACGGTCAAGGTCACAGATTTAGTTCAAGTTCACATACCCCCACATCCAAATCCAACTATAACAAGTCGTGTCTGCCTCAGAACTATTTATAGACTTAAAGGATATTAGTGATACTTGATATTATTGTTGCCCACTATCAAAGAGTGTGTTGCGGGGGGGGGTATTCTAGGTCCCAAATTGGGACAGGCCACATCTGTTTTGAATCAAGATTCTCATTTTATTTGTTAGACATTACATGGGCAATTGATCCAAAATATTGGTTACTAAGAACCGGGAAATGTCTAGATTTAAGGGTGAAGAATTTCTCATTTCCATTTCTGAATAAAAAAGAAAAACGGGTAAAAATTTAACTCCACTCTAGATATATAATCTGCACCTATTTACAATAAAACATTCAACAACATATAATTACATTGTTAATGTTGTTATATGTTTTGGGTCCAAATACTCAATTCCCATTGGTCAGCTGGATGAAAACGTCATGACCAAATGTAATTAATATTTTTATACTGTACCAATGACCCAGACATAGCTGCTGGTGCTAACTCTTAAAATATAGGGCCAAACACAAATTTTGCCCCCCAATCCCCAAAATTTGCATCTAAAACTAAAGAAAACATGTCCTGAAAGGCCCTCCACACTTCGCCCCTACTGCGCATGCGCAGTGTCAAGGACGTTTCGAAATTGGCGCCATTAATCATTCTAAGTTTGGCCCTTCATCAGTTAACATCTGACTGATCTTTGTGCTTATAAATCTCAGTTTAAATGATGCCAGACACATAATTATTAGTGAAATGGTGATTCTAAGGAGGATAGAGAAGGAGGAGAGGAAAAGAATGTGTGACAGAATATTATCAGGGCTGTAACTTAAAATTTTTTAATGAAATTATGTTAAGTTACCTATTTTCAAGGCAGCAGCCATTTTGTTGTCATTCTGATTATTTAGTTACACTGTTTTTCTAAGTGTTTTCCTCTCTCCCTGTCCTTTAAGTTCCCCCTTGCTATTCTCCCATGCTTTTGGCATAGTTTTTGTAATTATTATTACTAAATTTTCTTGGGAGTTTTAGCTGAATAACAGAATGATTTCTGTTCTTTCCCCATGTTTACGTCTTTACCTAGGGGTGGTTAGGCGTTGTGTTCTGCATCTACCATCTGATGTTCTGCAGTTTCTTCCCTGGAAGTCTCTGTTTTGCATCAGATAGTGTATTTTTGGTAACTGATTTCGGGCCTGGGTGCCTGGAGTCTTATTTTAGTGTTTTTACACTCATTGTTTACATTTACAACAGCCCTCTGTGTGAGGGGGGGATTTCTAAAAAATAATATCTTGATGTTATTTTAATCATAACTAGATACATTATTATTGTTCGTAAGTGTTGAATAAATTGTTTAAAATATTTTTAAAATTTTTGTCCACACTTAGGCTTGGGATCCATTGGGGCTCAACGTTACTTTTCAGAAACTTGGGCTGTTCTGAAAAAATATTTTTTCAAAATATTTTGATTTCAATTATTTTTTCTATATCAATGGATCATATTATTATTATGTATTTTGATTGCCAGGGGTTAGTGCGAGTACCAGGACTTGTTTTCTTTTCACATTGAAAGGATATTGATCAATTGTTTTAAGAGGAAGTCTTCCTCTGACTTTATTATCATTCTATATGTGGTCAGTGTACTCGCATTAACTCCGGTTCTGTATCGTATGATTTCGATGACAATATGGGAAGCGTATGTCACGGTATGTTGTTGGGGATTTGGACACTCTGGTCCTTTCCCCGCAGGGTCACTCTACTTTATCAATTTCTATTTTCAGACGATCAAGATTAGGGTGATGTATCTGTGATGTCTTCCAACAGTGTGCCTCCGTCGTCACAATTAATGAAGGGCTAGCGGAAAAGTGCTCATGTAAATACGCCAATTGCCTAAGAGGACCCTAGTAGGTTCGACGGCCTTTGACGTCCGCTAGCTCGCCCGGTGTAGCGTCCATTCACCGAATGGTTCGGCAGCCGGGTTCGTCCGTTGCGGTCTAGAAGGAATTTTGGGGTGATGCGAGCACTATAAACTAACCTAATGCACACCCAGTGACGGCGGATCGGAGGGAGAACGCAGGAAGCCTTTTAGTCCGGTTCATAGCTCGTTCCGGTCCATCCGGACGGCAAGCGAGAGAGGCCCCTCTCTCGTTCAACAACATCTGGCCCCAGATGTTGTGGTACAAAATGTGTCGTAAGCGGAGCATACGTCCGTCGCTCGGGACGCTCCGTTGTATAGGCAGTCCGCTGAGACTGCTAAGGCTTCCTCTTCTCGTCAGCGCACACGACCGCACCTTGGCTGCGTGACCGCCGATATATTACCAGCTTCGCCGATCAAGGATTCTTCGGCGACCAGGTCACACCATCCGGTAGCCAGGGACACGAGGCCTGCAGACTCCGGACGTTCGCATAGGAAGTGTGCGGGAGTCAACGTACACGGAGCTTCCGGCGGCAATGCATCGTAAGACCGCTACTGCACAGGCCTCGGGAACGGACGTGCTTTCCTTAATAGCACAGTTTACCGCAGCATCCCAGCATCAACTGAATCTGTCGCATATATTTTATCCGACGATGCTGGGTCGGGACGCTCCGCGGAAGCGGGTACGGACGTCCGAAAGTTTCATCCGGTCCGACGGGATACCGAAAGGGATTCGGAGGATTTCGAGCTTTCCCTTTCGGAACAACATATGCTGTTGTGTATGTCATCTGACTTGGTCTTCTACAGCTTCTTTCGTCGGACCAGAATGCTGCGATGCCGGATAAGAAACTGATAGCGTCGGTGGACTTAGAAATTTTTGGTTCGGTTCAGGGACATCGTCCCTCAGTTCCGACATAGTCCAATAATGTCACACAAACTTTTGAATTATTGAACGACGCTATATATATTATTATTTTATGCTTGCTAACCAAGCATTTCTGGTTTCTTGTTCGAAGAGTTATGGAGATGTCTTTCTAAAGTGTGCCTCTGTCGTCATAGTTAATGAAGAGTTAGCGGCAATAAGTGCTCATGGAATATGTCTATCGCCTACGGAGTGACATTCGCTAGCTCACCCGGTGTAGCGTACATTCATCGAATGGTTCGGCTGCCGGGTTCGTCCGTTGCGGTCTAGGAAGAGATTTGGGTGAAGCGAGCACTTTATTTACTTTAGTACTCACCCAGTGACGGCAGATTGAGGACAGATCGGAGGAAGCCTGTTAGTCCGGTTCCTGGCTGGTCCAGGTCCGTCCGGGCTGTGAGCGAGAGAGGTCCCTCTCTCGCCCAACAACATAGGGGACCGCATGTTGTGGTTCAGATATTTTACATTCGGAGCATATGTCCGTTGGTCGGGACGCTCCGTTATATTGACAGTCCGAGAGACTGTCTTTAATGCTTCCTCATCCTCACAGCAGGGCACACGACCGCACATTGGCTACGTGACCTCGAGTATCCGATCAGTTTCGGCATTCAGTGATTCCACGGCGAATAGGTCGCGCCATCCGGTAGCCAAGGGACACGAGCTATCCGAGTTAGCACAGTTGTTTCGCAGCTTCCCAGCAATTGACAGTTTCTCGGTCGAATCAGGAATTATCCGACGGCGCTGGGTCGGTGCGGTCCGTGGTTGCATCAGGTACGGACGACCGAACGCTTTATAGGGTCCGACAGGATGGCGAAAGGGATTCGAAAGTTTTCGAGTTTTCCCTTTGGTAGTATCGGAAGATGCCTTTCATATCTTCTGGCATTATCTTCCAGTGATTATTATTTCGGACTTCATTGCTGCGATCTTGGATAAGAGACTTATAGCGTCATTTGACTTGGATTTTTCGATCGCTTCGGGGACATTGTCCCTGACTTACCGACGCTGTCCAATATTGTCATTACAACATGTGTTTTATTTTTCGACGCTATATATATATATATACAAGCCTGCTACTAAGCATGATAGTTTAGTTTCTTGTCCGCGTTGCTCATTTCTGCCATTTTATCATTTATTCAAATAGTTTATTTTGGCAGAGCAGGCATACCGAGAGTTCATATGCGTCTAGACGGTGTGATTAAAAACTGCATATATTCTTTTTCGCCGTTTATGTCTTTTCCAATTTCAATGTTGGGAACGACATTATGTATAGTAGACTTAACTTAGACGCTTTATTATACGTAATCCGCCTTACTGAGGCGTTATCATTACGTCTTCAAGAAAAGATTTACGGGATATTATTCTCAATGTAATTTCTTTTGAGGGCAGTAGTTTGTTCACGTATAACTCCGCCCTTCAGTGGCTGATTGGAGTTAGTTAGACGTGACACAGCCCTAGCTACATCCACTCGCGTGGATAGTAAGGTTAAGAACTCTCTCAGAGTCGCTTCGTTCTCGGAGGAGCTTCTCTTCGACGGCAACTTTTCGGCAATCCATGAATTGCTCGATTTACACGTTCTCTTGTCTATCTAGTGTTACAAGAGATTCAGACTGGGGCAAACATTCGGTGGTTGACTCAGAGAGTGTCGCCGCAGTTGCCGGACCCGAGTGTGGCTGTTATGACGGTTGCCAGTCAAATAGATTGGGATATTATACTGATCCCTACGGATTCGAAGTGCCAGGGTCTTTGGGTTCCGCAGTCTTTTAGCAATCAGTTTTCTTCCGCGGAATAATGTTTTTTAGGCTTGCTTTATGTCATTGCATGAACATTATTCAGAAACGCATGCCCAAATTCCTGTCCTTTAATTCGACAGTAGTGGCGTATCTCCGGAACCAGGGAGGCACTCTTTCGTTTCCGTTATTCAATTTAATGGAAAGAATCCATCTGTTGGTTATAGTACACCAAGTTCAGTTTTGGTCCGTCATATTCCGGGTCGTCTGATTGTTTTATCGGACTCCCGTTCTCTTACGGGTCGCTTGTTGCTGTCAGAATGGACTCTCAACAAACAAGTATTCAATCAGATTTGCTATCTATGGGAGCGCCCAATGATGATTTATTTATGACACAGCTTGCTAATCAATTGCAGACGTATGTGTTGCCTTGTCCAGATCTCTGAGCTAATATTCTTAACGCTCTATTGATCTATAGGACGGAATGATAGGATACGCGTATCCTCCGGCGCTGTTGTTTTAGCAGGTATTGCTAAGATAAACAACCACTATACATTTCTGTTGATAGCATCTCTATCTTCACAGAGATCATGAGTAATTTCCTCTCTTGTCTACTGTGGATCTTATTGTGAAATCTTCCTCTATGTGAGGATCTTTTTCACTGGGTAAATCGTGTCATCTTTATCACAACCTGCAAGGTCGCAACCTTCATGTATTCCGTTGTGTGGTCCGTATTGCATTGTAAGCACTATACTGGACGAGCTTTGGACGCGATTTCTTACTATAGGAGATCCTCTTCTTCGCTATTCTATGCGGCTAAAGTGGAGGCTCTTCCGTCGTGGTGTAGGGATCATTATGTTCATATTGTTGATCCCTCCATACTACTCATTGCTATTTTTTAGTATACTTGTTTCACAAGATCTACTGCAGCCTGTTATTATTTAGGTTATAGGTTTATGTTACCTCATACCTATGCACTCTACGATAGTTTACAATTGAGTCTTTTGTCTCTTTATCTAAGTCAGTTAGTAACTTTTTGATAAATAGACTTAGAATCTTTAGATTAAATTCCTATACGGATTTTAACTTCGGTTCTTATTTAGCTATGTAATCATTTGAGCCTCTGGAAACAGTAGTTTTCAAATCCTGACCTTTTAGACAGTAATTCTGTTGGTTTCTCTTTTACTGTAGAGTCAGTGAGTTTCATGCACTATCGATGGATGATTTTCACTTTCATAGTTTCGGAATCAATACTTCCGTTACTATTTAGGTTGGATTGTTGCATAAGAGTTAGGCTCCTATTATCCGGAACCTATTATTTTAAGGTCCTTCCGTCTTCGTATGGGCATAGGCCTTTACTCTTTCCGGGTACAGTTTATGTATTTATAAACAGATTTCTGTTTATTACTATGGGCGTAAGCTTCTTCTGTCTTTGATGTCTAGTAGAAGGACGTTACGCTCCATTTTTATTGTTAATGGATTCTATTAACTATCGGTACTGCTTATAGTATATCATTGACTTAGCAGTTGTGCTTAAGATTTCGGCTCATGAAGTAAGAGTTCTTCTACTTCTTGGGCTTACATTAATAGTGTCGCTATTATAGATTTTTGAAGGCCGCTCATTGCGCTCAGCTATCCACATTCATGAATTTTATCTCAGAAATATCGAGTCCATTTCTGGAGGCCTCTATTGTTAGGTCTATTATCTACTGCTCAGAATGTCATTCACTTAACAGTTGCTACTATAGCTAGGTAGGCTGTCTGTTTCGGCAGTGTCTCCGTTCGGCTGCCCTCTTCGCTCTGGGCTATTTGACCCAGGGCAAGAAAAAGGGGGGGGGGGGGGGGGGAGGGTGTTCCCTTGGGTCACCTGTTTTACTATGAAAACAAGGGGATACCTCCTCCGGAG
This sequence comes from Pictodentalium vernedei, assembly GCA_031216915.1. NCBI lineage: Eukaryota > Metazoa > Mollusca > Scaphopoda > Dentaliida > Dentaliidae > Pictodentalium > Pictodentalium vernedei. The sequence continues at coordinate 846,245,929 of CM062297.1, forward strand.
TTAGTAATTCTGAGCTGTTATTGGGATGGTTGTTTAGTGAGAAGTTTAGGTTTTTAAAATTCATTCAAGTCTTAGTTTTTAAAGTATAGCTTTTGAATATTGCATATGTCAACGGACATGATTATGCAATCCTCAGACACTTTTAGGAGTATAAGAGTCTCTATTCTCTAGACTTACTTATTTATTGGCTTACTTTAAAAATTATTAGTATAAGGATTATATTGGATATTAATAGAGTACATGGATGTATGAAGCTCAATTTTGGAAGGTGTTGTATCTTTCTAATTTATCATAAATAAGAAAGATACATGTAAGGCCTATTACTTCTTTTTCCCTACAGGGGATGAATCTATTTTATTTTATTGAGCGTATTCCATTTTGCTCTATGTCCTTGGCCCTCCAGCCTTTTTACTATTCAGCTATGTCTGGGTCATTGGTACAGTATAAAAATGTTAAAAAATTTATAGTAATTTATATATTTTTTATACTTACCAATGACCCAGACGGGGATGGCCCTCCCAGGAGTTGGGAACTCTTGCCTCCCCGCTGAGTACATAGCGCTTACCAGGCACTGGTTATTAGAATGATTAATGGCGCCAATTTCGGAACGTCCTTGACACTCCGCATGCGCAGTAGGGGCGAAGTGTGGAGGGCCTTTCAGGACATGTTTTCTTTAGTTTTAGATGCAAATTTTGGGGATTGGGGTGCAAAATTTGTGTTTGGCCCTATATTTTAAGAGTTAGCACCAGCAGCTATGTCTGGGTCATTGGTAAGTATAAAAAATATATAAATTACTATAAATTTTTTAACTTTCCAATGAATACATTTGGTCGAACTTTGACCCGCATTTACGGTAGAGCACAGTTGACAGAATGTAGTTCGGGCAGTGTTTGGGCGGGTTTTTAACTTTTAGCGCCTCTCGCAGTTATCAACTTCGCTGCTGTTTCTTTGGTGACATTTCCCAACTGTGGCATAAAGCCCGTTACTAAAATACACGTTTCCATTTCTAAAGTTGTGAAAACTCAGAGTTGTGCGCTTTGTCTTTTGTGTGAGGGTGGTTTTTCGCCACGTTCATTCGTACATGTTTTATTTCGTCTTTCTGTTTCGTTGTTTGGTAAAAAGTAGTTTAAACAGTTACGGAATGTAATTATAAGAATTGAATGCAATTTTTAGAATCTTTTTTGGAGTATGAACGTGTGGGAATGGGTACAAATGTATGAATCCCGAAGGGAACATGTGGGAATGGGTACAAATGTATGAATCCCGAAGAGTATGAATGTGTAGGAATGGGTACAAATGTATGAATCCCGAAGGGAACGTGTGGGAATGGGTACAAATGTATGAATCCCACATGTTCATACTCCAATAAAGATTATAAAAATTGCATTCAATTCTTAAATGATTTAGAATCTTTTTTGGAGTATGAATGTGTGAGAATGGGTACAAATGTATGAATCCCGGAGGGATTCATACATTTGTACCCTTTCCCACACGTTCATACTCCAATAAAGATTATAATAAAAATTGCATTCAATTCTTAAATGATTAATAAGTTTCTTCTTTTTTTCAGTTGGGCTTGCGGCAGCTGTACCACATATAGATGTGCTGATTTCTTTTATAGGAGCATTTGCCAGCAGTGGTCTTGCTCTCATGTTTCCTCCAGTTATAGAATTACTGACATTTTCTGTAGAAGGTGAAAAATTATCTTATATAACAGTTCTGAAATGTTCTGTCTACTTCCTAATAGGATTTTTAGGTTTTGTCACTGGAACATATGCTTCTCTACGAGAAATTATAGACACTTTTGGTGCTGGGGGACATTCAGGTAATAGCACTTACATGCTTCCACAACATATGTGATACACAACTGCTCAATATAAGATTGATGCCTCAGGCATTAGACCTGGTAAATTCCTATTGACTGAAAACAAATACTTTCATTCATCAACAGTGCTCTCCATCTACAGCAGAAGATAATAGAGAATACCTACTGTTTTTGAGTAGTAGAATTATTTCATGTGTGACAGGGTTTGCATTTTGAAAAATGGACGGGGCCTGAAATAAGTCCCCGAGATTTGAGGGTCGTGCCTATTCGGGGCCGATTTTTAAACATGCCTTAATAGTTTAGTTTTGTTTTAAATTTTTGTGAGGGCTGGAAAAACAGACCTGACAGAAGCACTCTCGGGGCTGATCTCAGGGCCTGGGCTGATCAACCCCTACAAACTCCAAACCCTGGTGTGACTGAACAGAAATGTAAGACTTCATGAGCGGCTAAAAGCAGAAGCTGCAGTAAACAGTTGGTACAGTTAATTGAATTTCTCTTAACTGGTTGAGGGCTACATTATTTTTCGTGGTCTGAATTTGTTCATCAAAATTTGTGTTATTACAAATGATTGTATAGTGCCCAAAAGGACCTCTTCAATAATTTGTGACAAAACAAATTTATTAGGGCCATGTGAATCAGGTATTTTTAGCTCAAATCAAATCTCGAGCCGAATCACCATCATGGTATCGAATTGCACCAAATCTGGAACCTTGATACCGGTAAAACAAGCATGTTCTGAACTGTTAGTGTTATTAATAAACGAATCACCCAAGCTTACCGAGTCAGCTTCATTCATAAAAAAATGCTTGTTGTGAATAATGTAGTACACCAATAACGCAGTTTTATTTCGAGAGTCTCCTTCATCAATATCCATTTTGGATGCATCTCTCACCTAAGATGTGTCACCTTAGGGGACCAAAATCGGTTATAACAGCTTGTTGCTTCTTATCGCTAGGATCTGAAATGGCTGAATTGGGAGATTCTGTCTCCATTTCCTCTTGTCCCTATATCCCGATAAATTATGTATTTTGATTGGTCAGAATGCCTTGGATAAATAGCCATGGCAAAGGATGCACCCAACATTCAAGGTATATGAGAGCATGCAACATCCAGGGTATAAGTGCACACGAAACATCGGGGGTATATGGTTTAAATAAAAGCATTCCGCTTTTGCTCGCCTCGAAATATAAATTGAACTGAAAATAGTCACAAGTATCATCAGATTTCTGACAATTCAATCAAAAAATAAAATAAGAGCAAATAATTTGTCCCCTGGGTACCAATGTGTTCTATGTGCCAGAAGGCTCATAGAACACATTGGAACTCAGGGGATGATATGTCAGCAAAATACAGTTTACTTGTTTCCTTAATGACCCAAGCACTGTAACTCTGTCTGTTGTCTTCTGCGATTATAAAAACAAAATGATTATTACAAATTTGGTCCAAGTGATTGTGAAGCTGAGAGAAGCATCCACAAATTTATTTCCACTATGTTTGGATTCTGTTTCAGACGGGACAAAAACGTTATCTCTGCCAACATGTATGGTATATGGAGATTTAATACCTGGATGTCTTATTTAAACACCTTGCCTGTGGCTCGGTGTTTAAAAACCGACATCCAGGTATTAAATCTCCATATACCATACATGTTGGCAGAGATAACTTATATTGACAACATTTGTTTGCCTTTTCTTTAACTTTGTCAGGAAGTTCATGACACAGATACTTGTCATTGGTCATTTAATGTAACAATAAGGCTGAGAGAAAATACCCATTGCACGTTTTCTCTCAGCTTTATTGTTACATTAAATGACTTGTGACAAGTGCCTGTGAAAGACTTAGACCATTCATTGGCTTCTCCTATCAGCCATTTTAGAAAATGTTCTGTTGTCTGATCTTTAGTTTTTAGATAATGTCGGGAATGTTTTTAAAAACCGAAACTTTGGAATTTAAGGAGATAATTCACTTTTATCTTACAGCAAGAACATATTTCTCCCTATACAAGTAAAAACGTCTAGACAAAATACAATTCTGTATTGAGGGTAGCAAATCAAATGTGATCATTTGATTCAGAAAAAGAACAATTGTTACCTGTACTCAATTGGCATTGAGTTATTAAACTTGTCGAGGTCAATGTTTTTGATAACAGTCATAAAATGATAAATAAATCCCGAGCTAAATGAAATCCATTATACTTAATAATTTTTTGCAGTGATAATATTTTTACACAGGCCTACCATTATTTAAACACACAGCAGAAACACTAGATAAACTTCATTGGTTATGGTACCAGTAGAACAATGAATGGGGATTACATCGTGCACAGCACAATAACACAGTACCATGACATCATGATCTTCATTCATGAAATGTCAATTCATAGTTGCTGAAGGTAAACAAGCTCTGTTTTACTGATAAAATAGGGCCCGGTTATCAATGCCAGGGGTGGAAGTCCCTAAAATGGATAACATGGGTATAAACGATATGCCAGACTTCACTTTATGTCCATGTTGCGGTCACGATTAGCCATTGTGCAGAAATATGTGACCTTAAATGACAAAAAATAACATAATGGCCCAGACTGGTCAGCATTATTCACAAAATTTCCAATAAAAATTTTATTATTTTGTCATTGACCTCCTTACAATGAGGGTTTATAAGATAAATTGATGAGGCAAAAAATGAAAATATTAGGCATAAAAAAATTAAAAATCTGTTTCTCAGGCCCTCCCGCATGGTCCTTTTGGCAGCCGCATGCTCTCTTTTTACAGCCAATGTAAACTTAAATAAAATAAAAATTAAATGGTTTATGTCTAATATTTTACCCAATTTAAAAAATTGATAAATTTGTCCCTTGAGTGCAGGAAGGCTTTGCAATGCCTTAGCATTGCAAAGCCTTCCTGCTCTCAAGGGACGAAATACACCACCACCCATGCTATTCCGTAGGTTATGAGGCCTAAAACATAAACCAAGGACATGAACTTTTGATGACAAAGAAATAATTACAGAAATAAAAAATAAAATAAAAAACCGCTCGCATGCATGCAATTTTACAAATAATGGCCTGAGAAACAGAAGACCTACTTTGTGGGGCCTTATTCTTTTTTTTTGCAAAGTCTGTTTGCTATTCAGGTTTGATAAAAGAGGAATGGAACAGGAAGTGTAGATAGGTTTTTTAACTGGTCCAGTGCCTAATTATTTTTTAAGGGTGATTTGAAATGTGGGTATTTTTTTTTCAAAGATACCTTGCTACCAGCACAAGTCGCCTTAGTTTAGCAAGAATTATATTCAGTTATGAAGTTTATTCAATTAAGACATATACAATTAAATGGGCCCCAGAGTGTACCAGCTGCACAAGGGCAGTGGTGGTGGACTTCTATAAAATTAAATAGTTTTAAGGTGTTGGAAAGTATAGCACCATTGATGCCTGCTGTCAACTCTGAGAGTTAAGTGTGTACAGTTAAAACTAGAAGTCCTGTCATGAAATGCGCACAAATAGCACGTCGATCTGCGCGTTATGACCACAGTAAGGCTATCAAATTCTGTACATATGGCATGTGCACAAGCAATGTTTCAGCCAATGGACCTCCGGGTAACCCGGAGGTCCATTGGCAGAAACATTGCCTGTGTTTGCTATGAGTAACCAGGAGAACCTGCTGTGCTTTGGATGCCATTCGATATGGCAATTGCGTGCAATTCCTACGCGCAATTAAGCCTAGATAAGCGCACAGTTTGTGACAGGACTTCTAGTTTTAACTGTATATTTTTTGTTCTCTGTACATCATAACCTTCATTTTGTTGCATAATTTGTGTAGATTTGACTGGTTAAGTTCTAAATTATTGTTCAAAGGTGATTTGAAACATGGGTATTTTTTTTCAAAGATACCAGGCTACCAGCACAAGTCGCCTTAGTTTAGCAAGAATTTGTTCATAAATAATTGTTTTGTCATAATTTATTGGAGAGTGCCAAAAGGCACTCTCATAAATTGCAACCAAATAATTCGAAACAAAAAATTTTTCTGCTGAACAATCATCATGCTAATACATATGGTGTAAAGGCACTAAAATGGCTTCCAGCACTTTTCAGTAGAGCCATGATAGTGGCTTCTAGTCCTCATCCAGTTAATCTGTGAGGCACCTTGGAGTCAATGACATTAACCCTTTACCCAACGCAGACGATATCAAAATTTATTATTTTAAATATCATTTTTTTTTAATTTTTCAAAAAATTTCAACAAAACCATATCATATGACCCCTCATTGGAACGAGCTCAATGAGCTCGTTCCAATGAGGGGTCACATGATATGTTTTTTTAAAAATATTTTGAAAAATTTAATTTTTTCTACTGCTCAATTTGCATATTACGCGGATGGATGCGGGCGATTCGTTAGGTAAAGGGTTAAAAGCAAAGATTCAACATCTTTGGAGTCCATTTTCTGATAAAATAATTCATCCAAGGTAAACAAAATTAGTTTAAAAAGTATATTACTCATTGCTGACTGTAACTTGTATAAATTTTGTCGAAAAAGCAGCAGTAGATTTGCAAAAAATAATCCATTCCTTAGAACTTAAAGGAGGGTAGGAAGAATATTTTAACCCTTTACATAACATGAAAAGCAGATGACATTCTCGAAACACTAATTTTTTTTATTTTTTGCGTCAAAAACATAGCTTAAGACCCCCTCATTGGAATGAGCTCATTGAGCTCATTCCAATGAGGGATCATAAGCTATGTTTTTGTTTCAAAAAATGAAAAAGTAATAAAAATTGAATGGTGAATTTTGTGAATAGTGCTGGCTGGTTTTGACCATTATGTTGGGTAAAGGGTTAAGTGCAGTTTATGGCTTCATTTAGTGTGAAAGAGAGATGAGCAATGCTGAATCAAAATAAAGTTTTGGTGCTTATATTATTGGAGTCAATTTTTTTTTGGATAAGATGGATTTCTTCCACATAATAGTGACTGCCTTTCTGTTGTACATTGTTCGCACAGTTTTACCTGTGGATGGGTGATGGTTTTACAAATCATAATTGTATAGTATATAATATTTATACTAAATGGTAGGTGAAAAGAATAGCTATTTTTTTTTTTTTTTAAAATGAAGGCAGTATGGTCCCTTAGGAGGTTGGAGAATCAATGATTCTTTTTTGCAATTTATATAAAAAACTTCAGAAGCAAAAACCGGTGTTGGAATGCAGCATTCCACTTCATGATCTTTACTTTACCAGACATGTGTCCAGGGGCACTGCAGTGATAATAATAATAATAATAAGGCTAAAAAAAAATAATGTTTTGATTCTCAGGCCCTCCCTCGTTGGATTTGAACCTCCTCATTAGACATTTTTATTATGTTATGTTTTTTAAAGAATTTATGAAAACTTGGAATGGTCATTTTTTCACATTTCTCAACATATAATTATTTAGCTGTGTTTGCAGTAAATTGGTTTTTCTTGTTGCAGTTTATGGGAGAGGGCCCAGAGGCACTCTCCCATAAACTGTAACAAGACAAATTTTGATACACTGGATCATGATTTAAGGACTTATTTATTTGCTGGTGTTTAAGGTCCTATATTTCTGCACAATGGCTAATACTGGCCACAACACCGATATAAACTCAACTTTAACCAATCATTTAGAGCCATGTTTCCAATTTTAAAGGACTCCTACCGCAAGCATTGGTTACTGGGGCCTATTCTAATGGATCATGATGCTTTACAGATCTATACCATTAAAAAGAACAATAAAATACAAATCCTCTTAGCTGTTGTTACGGCAGTTAGTTATAAAAGGTATACTATAATTACACTAAAATACAACCTTTTCTCTTTTTCAAGTGGAAAGACAGCAAAAAGATTTACTGAGTATACTCAACCCTTTACACGAAAAAAAAAAAAAAATAAAAATAAAATCCTCCCTCCCTCACTGATTTGAAAAAAAAATTGCCAGAGAATCAATTCATTTTTTTTATTTGGCCTAATAATAATGAACTTTATGTAGCGCTCATAACTGTTGCTCATTTACAAGGAAATGAGAAACATTTTATGGCACTGTACAGACTCAATCAGTGTGATTTTGGTCAATATTGAACTCTCTTGAAAAGATGAGTTTTGAGTTTAATTTTGAATTTTTTAAGGGTCACACAAGACTTCACATCCTCTGGCAGAGAGTTCCAGAGGACAGGTCCAGCATATCTAAATGATCTATCTGCAAATGGAACATATCTATGAAAAGGTATTTTGAGTAGCCGTTTGTTGCTAGACCTAGTTGAGTAAGACCTAGTCCTGTACTGAATCAGATTAGCAAGGTAAGGGGGTGCAAGTTTATTCATACATTTATAGACCAAACTAAGTATCTTAAATTCAGTTATTTCTGGAATGGGAAGGAAGTGCAATTCTCGAAGAGCATCAGATGTGCTGGATGTTGGGCTGGAAAGGAGAGGGTAAACCTGATTTAGCCCGACTACAAAGGCTCTAGTCTTCGAGTGTTAAAATATTTTATCTACATCATCAAGGTATGCCTTTATGATGTAGATGGAATATTAGACTTTCAGGATAATACAGTAATTCAGGTTAATTCATTCAGCACCAATACTCCAAACTGGTCTTGCTGCCCCCCCCCCCCCCCCCCCTCAATATTCCCAAACTGGCACTGCAGACCTCTATTTGTATGGCCAACTATGTATGCGCAATTGCACTGATGGGGGGGGGGGGGGGGGGGGCTTTTGTGGTGGGGGAAGGGGGGGGATTGAGAGGAGAATTACCTCGGAATTTTGGGTGTTTTAAAAAGCTCAGACCTTTGACGCTGGTGGAGGTGGCAAGACAACGTGGTTGCTTTACTGACCAGGTTCAATTCATATAAAAAAAACTCTTGTTCAAGTTTGTTTGTTTTCCACCGGTCTTTCCTGCATCGTAGTGGTCACGATTATCTTGGAGAAAAAATGCACCATACACACAGATAAATTACCCAAATTGTAAAGAAATAATTGAGTTGATATTGTCAAGAAACTGCTGGAGAATGCTTCTAGCACTAATTTAAAAACATTTTCTGGGGGAGGACCCCCATACCCCTGTTTATCGTTTTCCATCTTTGGCACTCACAGGGACTGTGATGCCCATTCTACACATTGCCCCGGGGCCTGTACTCGCTCTTGGCGTCCCTGTGTGTGTGATATCATTTCAAGCATCAAACCATTTTCTGAAGAAAGTATGTGAACATGATTACTAGCAAGGGCAATTCGATATCGAAGACCTCAGTCCAGATGAAAATGTCCCGACTGGAAAAATTATTGGGGGAGGGTGGTGTCACATCCTCCTAGTGATGCCCTTACGCAGGTCTGTGTTTATATGACTTTTTTCTCATCAGGACTTAATGCTATTAGTAACTGAGGTAGGCAGGGCAACCAGTATAAAAACATGATCATTAAATGCTTGAACATTGTATTTATTTTTGTATTTGAGTTTAATGACACTTTCGACAGCCAAGGTCGGACAGTCAGTTTTACAGATGGAGGAAGCCAGAGTACCCAGAGAGAACCAGAGAGCAATGGTGAGGAACTGTCAGACTCCCCAACTCCACACAATCAGGGTTAGCATTGGTTGAAGACAGGTGCACCATTGACATGCAGTATGCCTTAGTACACAGCATATGGGCAATCAGGATTAAGTGCCTAGCCCAAGGACACAATGCAGTTACCCCTGGCAGGGATTGAACCGTGGACCTCTCGGTTCGAAGTTCAATGCCCTAACCACTGAGCCACCATGCTTCCTGCCTGAACATATACTTGTATCGTTGAGATCCTATTGCTGAGAATATACAGTTAAAACTAGAAGTCCTGTCATGAACTGTGCGCTTATCTAGGCTTAATTGCACATAGAAATTGCGCGCAATTGCCATATCGAATGGCATTCAAAGCACGGCAGGTTCTCCTGGTTACTCATAGCAAACACAGGCAATGTTTCTGCCAATGGACCTCCGGGTAACCCGGAGGTCCATTGGCTGAAACATTGCTTGTGCACAGGCCATATGTACAGGATTTGATAGCCTTACTATGGTCATAACGTGTAGAATAACGTGCAGGTCGACGTGCTATTTGTACGCATTTCATGACAGGACTTCTAGTTTTAACTGTAGTGTCGAGACTGAAGGTTGAAATGCCAGCAAGTTTAAAACTTTAACTGGTTGAGGGCTAGATTATTTTTGGTGGTCTGAATTTTTTGTTCAAAATTTGTTTATTACAAATTATTGGAGAGTGCCCACAAGCACTCTCCAGTAATTTGTAATATAATTTTTTTTTTATATAAGCAGAATATTAATTGCATTTGACTGAATATGAAACCATGAGCCAGCAAATGTTGGCTTTTGCTCTTGTACCCTCATATTTTTATACTGTACCAATGACCCAGACTTAGCTGGTGCTAACTCTAACAAAACCAGGGCCAAACACAAATTTTGCCCCCCAATCCCCAAAATTTGCATCCAAAACAAAAAGAAATCATGTCCTAAAGGACCTCCATACTATGCCTCTACTGCGCATGCGCAGTGACGCAGACGTCCCGAAATTGGCGCCAATTATCATTCTCTGTTTGGCCCTTCATCAGTCAACATCTCACTGATCTTTGTGCTTGTAAATCTCAGTTTAAAGGATGCCAGACACGTAATTTTTGGAGGAAATGTGATTCTAAGGAGGATAGAAGGAGGAGAGGAAAAAGAAGTGACAAAAAATAATCAGGGCTGTACTTAAAATTTTTTGATGAAATTATGTTAAGTTGCCTATTTTCGAGGCATGGGCCTCTTGTTGTCATTCTTGCTAATTGTTGCACTGCTTATTCAGTGTTTCCTCTCCCCTAGCCTTCTAAAGTCCCCCCTTGCAATTCTCCCATGCTTTTGGCATATTTTTGAGAAATTTCATTTCTAAAATTCCCTGGGAGAGTTGCTTGGTTACAGAATGTTTTCTGTTATTTTCCCCATAGTTACGTTTTCACCCATGGGTGTATAACGTTTGTGTTCTGCATCTTCCATCTGATGTTCTGCAGATTCTCCCCTGGGAGTCTCTGTTTTGCATCAGATAGAGTGTAATTGATGACTGATTCCGGGCCAGTTTTTTCAGTGCCTGGAGTCATGTTTTCTGGTGTTTTTACACTGTTTGTTTCCATTGGCAACAGCCTTTTTTGAGGGGGGGCTGTTTGCCTTTGCTGTAGTTTATCTCACTATAAGATACATTTATATTATCCGAAAGTGTCTCATTAATTATTTAATATAAATTTAAAATTTTTGACCACACTTTGCCATCGGATCCATCGGGGCTCAACGTTACTTTTCAGCAACTTGGGCTTCGCTGAAAAAATATTTTTTCAAAATTATTTTGTTTTGCAATTGTTTTTTCATTTATTAATGGATCATGTTATTATGTATCTTTGTGTCAGGGGTTTTTGCGAGTAACTAGGACTTATTGTTGTTCTTTCACAATGAAGGGACGTTGTTCAAATTGTAATAGGAAGAAATCTTCCTCTGACTTTCATGATCATTGTATTAATTGTAGTCAGTGTTCTCGCATTAATCCCTGTCCTATATGTGAACATTGGGATGAGAAACATTGGAAACGTGTGTCACGATATGTTGTTTCTGGAGAAAGAGCGATGCCGGCTCTTTCTCCGCAAGGTCACTCTACTCTCTCAGTTTCTATTTCAGAGGAACCAGAACAGGGTGATGTTTCCATGTTATCTTCTTCAAGTGTGCGTCCATCGTCACAAATGAATTCAGAGCTAGCGGCAAAAGTGCTCATGGAGATTAGACAAATGTCGTCCGCTAGCTCGCCTGGTGTAGCGTCCATTCACCGAATGGTTCGGCATCCTAGCTCGTCCAGGTCCAGCCGGGCCGCGAGCGAGAGAGGCCCCTCTCTCGTACAACAACATCTGGGACCAGATGTTGTGGTACAAAATGTGTCTTTAGCGGAGCATACGTCCGTCGCTCGGGACGCTCCGTTGTAGACGCTCCGTTGTATAAGCAGTCCGCAGAGACTGTTAAGGCTTCCTCTTCTCGTCAGCGCACACGACCGCACCTTGGCTGCGTGACCGCCGATATATTACCAGCTTCGCTGATCAAGGATTCTTCGGCGACCAGGTCACACCATCCGGCAGCCAGGGATTCGAGACCGATGGACTCCGGACGTTCGCATAGGAAAAGTATGCGGGAGCCATCTGATGCGGAGCTGCCTTCGGCGAAGCAGCGAAAGACTGCGCCTCCGCAGGTCTCGACGCCGGACATTCTTGTGCAGATAGCACAGCTTATCGCAGCATCCCAGCAGCCGACAGAAACGGTGTCGGATCGAGAATTATCCGACGGCGCTGGGTCGGTACGCTCCGCCGAAGCATCGGGGGCGGACGACCGGGAACATCATGAGGTCCGACCGGATGGTGAAAGGGATACGGATGACTTGGAGCTATCCCTTTCGGAACAACATAAAGCTGCCGTGGACTTCATCCGGCACTTTCTCCCTCAAGTTGTTCCGTCGGGCCAGACTGCTGCGCTTCCGGACAAGAGAATTATAGCGTCATTGGACTCTGAATTTTTTGAGCGGTTCAGGGACATCGCTCCCGAGTTTCCGTCGCAGTCCAATAATGTTGCAAGAACATTTGAATTATTGAACGACGCTATATTTAAACTTGCTTCCAGGACGGGGAAAGCAGGTTTCTTGTCCGCTAATACTCTCAACCTGCCTTTCATTAATGCAAGGAATAAATTCGATACGGCAGGACAGGGTATACCGAGAGTTCCTCTGCGTATGGACGACGAGGCGGAAGACTTAGAGCTATCATTACCGTCGTCAGCTTCTATTCCAACCGCGGTGTTGGAAACAGCTATTGCGTCTAACAGAGCCAATTTAGATGCCTTATCTTATGCAGATCACCTTACTAAGGCGTTATCACTGCGCCTTCAGGGGAAAGAGTTTCAGGATATACAATCCTCTTTAAGACTTCTTTCAAGGGCAGTAGCTTATTCCACGTGTAACTCCACCCTTTCAGTGGCAAATCTGGAGTTGGTTAGGCGTGACGCAGCCCTAGCTACATCCACACTAGTGGATTCTAAGGTGAAGAACTCTCTTAGAGTCGCTTCGGTCTCAGGAGAACTTCTCTTTGACGGCAAGCTTTCTGCTATTTATGATAAAATTACAAAGAAAGCTAAGGATTCTCTGTTGTTCAAATCTGCTCCTAAGAAGTCGGATACAGCAGACACGAATAAGACAGGCACTTCTGGGTCTAATGCGCCCAAGAGAGGTTCCTATAGAGGTTCCGGTGCGTCCTCTTGGTCTTATTCGAGAGACCGTCAGGATAGCGACTCTCGTTCGGGACGTCCTTCAGGCCGGGACAATCGGTCGGACGCCCCGAGGTCGACGGGGCGAGGTGCGGGTCGTGGAAGACGTGGTTTCTCCTACCGCAGGCCTCGCAGGTCCAGGAGGTGATGGCTTAAACCTCTATCGCGTTCCGGTTGGCGGAAGGTTGTCGAGCTTTTCACAAGAATGGGCGTCGATTACGGACGACCCTTGGGTGAGAGGAGTGACTTCGGAAGGTCTAAAGATATCCTTCAAACGAAAGCCTCCATTAACTCGAAGTCCAAAGTGGACTCATCTTCCGTCAAATCCGCAGAAAAGAGACGCTCTGTTATCAGAGGTGCAGTCTCTTTTAATGAAGAACGCGGTAGAGGTCGTAGAAAACCAGGAATCTCCGGGATTCTACAGCCATCTGTTTCTGGTTCCGAAACCAGACGGCTCGTTCCGTCCAGTCATAGATTTGAGCTGGATAAACAAGCTGATCGTCGCTCCGAAGTTTTATATGGAGACGATTTGATCGGTCAGAGCGAGTATTCGGGTGAACGATTATGCAACGAGCATAGATCTCAAAGATGCGTACTTTCACGTCATGGTACATCCGACATTCCGAAAGTATCTACGCTTCGCAGTCCTAGGAGTGGTGTATCAATTCCGGGCGATGTGCTTCGGATTGAATCTAGCACCCTGGGCTTTCACTCGGGTAATGAACTCGGTAATGATCTACTTCCGAGCTCATTCGTCTGCGGTAACGTCGGCCTACCTGGACGACATTCTTCAGAGGTACGGCAACGAGTTAACGCTTCAGAACGATGTTCAGAATCTTCTTCTATTGCTCCGACGTCTCGGTTTTATAGTAAATGAGGAGAAGTCGGATCTAGTGCCGTCCAAGTCATTCACTCATCTGGGAATGAGCTTCGAGACGCACAACAATCTCGTTCGTCTGCCGTTAACCAGAGCGAAATTAGTCAGTTGTTACGCTCGCTATTGTCTGCACGCAGACAAAGTCACGGCGAGAGAATTTATGAGACTGATAGGTCTGTGCGGAGCCGCCGCGGATCTCATTCCGATGGGGCGGTTACGCAAACGTCCTCTTCAAATTTTCCTGACTCAGAATTGGAGTGTGAAAATTCATTCGCTCGATGTAGACGTTCTCTTGTCAGATCAAGTGAAGCAAGAGATTCAGACTTGGGCAAACATTCAGTGGTTAACTCAAGGAGTTCCGCTGCAGTTGCCGGATCCGAGTTTTACCGTTATGACGGATGCCAGTCAAACAGGTTGGGGTGCATCATTAATCCCAACGGATTCGAGATGCCAGGGTCTTTGGGATCCACAATTCCTGTGCAAGCACATAAACATCAAGGAAATGATGTCAATTTGGCTTGCGTTACGTCACTGGATGGACATTATTCACGATGCTCATGTCCAAATCCTATCCGACAATACGACAGTAGTGGCGTATATACGGAATCAGGGAGGCACTCATTCAGTTCCGTTGTTCAATCTAACGGAAAGAATCCTTCTGTTTGCGTTAGAACATCACGTTCTTCTTTCGGTCCGTCACATACCGGGTCGTCTGAATGTGCTAGCAGACTCCCTTTCACGAAAGGGTCGCTTGTTGCCGTCGGAGTGGACTCTCAACAAACAAGTATTCAATCAGATTTGCTACCAATGGGAACGGCCAATGATAGACTTATTTGCGACACATCTCAACAATCAGTTGCAGACGTATGTGTCTCCGTGTCCGGTTCCAAGAGCATTTGCAGTAGACGCTCTGTCGATCCCTTGGGACGGAATGATATGATATGCGTATCCTCCAGCGCCGTTAATTCAACAAGTATTGCTAAAGATAAAACAATCCCAATGCAAGATTCTGTTGGTAGCATCTCTGTCGCCACAGAGACCGTGGATAAATCTACTCAGGTGTCTGTTGTGGGACCTACCGCGGAAGCTTCCTCCACGGGAGGATCTTCTTTCGCAGGGGAAATCGCGCCAACTCCATCACAACCCGCAAGGTCTCAACCTTCACGTTTTTCCGTTGTGCGGTCCTTCTTGCATGGCAAGCACTTTACAGGACGAGCAGTGGACGCGATTTCTAACTGTAGGAGGACCTCCTCTTCGCTAAACTATGCGGCTAAGTGGAAGGTTTTTCGTCGTTGGTGTAGGGATCATTCTGTAGATATATTCGATCCCTCTATACCAGACATTGCAAACTTTCTAGTATACTTGTTTGACGAAATCAAACTGCAGCCTGTTACTATAAAGGGTTATAGATCTATGTTATCTGATACCTATGCACATCATGATAGTTTACAAATTGGATCTAATGTCTCTTTATCGAAGTTGGTTAGAAACTTTTCGATAAATAGACCCAGAACTCTTAGATTAATTCCTAAGTGGAATTTAGCTTGGGTTCTTCTTAAATTGAAGGAAAAGCCATTTGAACCTCTTGGGACAGTAGATTTCAAATTCTTATCTTATAAGACAGCTTTTCTCTTAGCTTTCTCTTCTGCTAGAAGAGTCAGTGAGCTTCATGCACTATCGGTGGATGATTCTCATTATCGTAGTGTTGGGAACACTATCACCTTCACTACTAATGTGGGTTTTTTCACTAAGAATCAGGCTCCTAATAAATATCCGCAACCTATTGTTATTAAGGCTCTTCCGTCTTCAGACGGGCATAGGCCTTTACTCTGTCCTGTTAGAGCATTACGTATCTATAAACAGAGATCTCAGTTTATCAGAAAGGGGCGGAAACGTTTCTTTCTGTCTTTGATGCCTAATAGAAAGGACATTTCAGTCCATTCTATTGCTAGATGGGGGCGCGGTGGCTCAGTTGGTAGAGGTGCAGGCTGCAAGCCGAGAGGGCCTCGGTTCGAATCCCACCTGCGGCAACCGCGTTGTGTCCTTGGGCAAGACACTTCACCCCGATTGCCTACATGGGGGCACGATGACGCTGTGTACTGAGGCGTACTGCACGTCGATGGTGCGTATGTCTTCAACCAATCTAACCCTGCCTGTGCTGCGGTGCAGAGTTCAGAGTTACGATGTTGGAGAGCTGACAGCTGCTCGTCGTTGCTCGGTGGTTCTCTCCGGGTACTCCGGCTTCCTCCACCCGTAAAACTGTCACGGTCACGATTAGCCATTGTGCATAAGTATGTGACCTTAAACACCAATAAATAAATAAATAAATAATATTGCTAGATGGATTCAGTTAACTATCCGTACTGCTTATGAAGATTTATCTTCTTCTCAGCAGTCTGTGCTTAAGATTTCTGCTCATGAAGTAAGAGCTCTTTCTACTTCCTGGGCTTATGCTAATAGTGTTGCTATTACAGATTTAATGAAGGCTGCTTATTGGTCTCAGCCATCCACATTTACGAATTTTTATCTCAGAAATATTGAGTCCATTTCTGGAGACCTACATTGTTTAGGTCCGTTATCTGTTGCTCAGAATGTCGTCCACTAAACAGTTGCAACTATAGTTATGCAGGCTTTCTGTTCCGGCAGTGACTCCGTCCGGCTGCCCTCTTCGCTCTGGGCTATTTGACCCAGGGCAAGGGGAAGGGGGGGGGGGGGGGGGGGGGGGCGGGTGTTCCCTTAGGTCACCTGCTTTATAGTGAAAAGCAAGGGAATGCCTCCTCCAAGTCAGTATTTCTGAGTCGCTTACGGGATGGTTTTAAAGTGTAATATTAATGTTTAAATTCATTCATGTCTTATTTTTAAAGTGTAGCTCGGTGTGAAGCATTTGTATATGTCAAGTGTCAAACGGGCTTTAATATACAATACTCGGACACTTTTAAATGACTATAAAGAGTCTCAATTCTCTGGACTACTTTATTTATTGGCTTGCTTTAAAAATAATTAGTATAAGGGTTATACTGGATGTTAATAGAGAACATGAATGTTATTGTGCTCAATTATTAAGGGTAGTGTATCTTTCTAATTTAATATTAAATAAGAAAGATACATGTAAAGCCTAATACTCCTTTTCTCCTTAAGGGGTTACCTCTTTACTATATAGTTGAGCTTATTGGATTTTCCTCTATGTCCTAGGCCCTCCAGCCTGTTTACTATTCAGCTAAGTCTGGGTCATTGGTACAGTATAAAAATGTTAAAAAATTTATAGTAATTTATATATTTTTTATACTTACCAATGACCCAGACGGGGATGGCCCTCCCTGGAGTTGGGAACTCTTGCCTCCCCGCTGAGTACATAGCGCTGACCAGGCACTGCCAGTAAGAATGATAATTGGCGCCAATTTCGGGACGTCTGCGTCACTGCGCATGCGCAGTAGAGGCGTAGTATGGAGGTCCTTTAGGACATGATTTCTTTTTGTTTTGGATGCAAATTTTGGGGATTGGGGGGCAAAATTTGTGTTTGGCCCTGGTTTTGTTAGAGTTAGCACCAGCTAAGTCTGGGTCATTGGTAAGTATAAAAAATATATAAATTACTATAAATTTTTTAACTTTTGGAAAGTCTTTGTAGTGGCTTCTTGCACTCCACCAGTTAATAAAATTCATGTACAGCCACATAATGGTGCAGTAAACCCACTCAGCTAGTTCTTAACCCTTTACCTTGAAGTTAAGCAACATTGAGCCTGGTTAGTCCATGGGGGCACGATGACGTTGTATACTAAGGTGTACTGCCCGTCCATGGTGTGCATGTCTTCAACCAATCTAACCTTGCCTCTGCTGCAGTGCAGAGTTACAATGTTGGGGAGCTGGCAGCTGCTCGCTGTTGCTCGGTGGTTCTCTCCGGACACTCCAGCTTCCTCCACCCGTAAAACTGTCACCAACATGATATGACCTTGGCTGTTAATGTGCCGTTAAACCTTAATAAATAAATAACTCTTTACCCTATTTCAAAATTTATTATTTTAATTTGCTGTTTTCAGTAAAAACATTTCCTCTGAAACCATATCATATGACCAATCATTGGAACAAGCTCAAAGAGCTTATTCCATTGAAGGGTCACATACTATGGGTTTGTTGACATTTTTTTTTAAAAACTGCTTAATTTGTAACTTACGCAGGTAGATCCGGCTGATTCGTTAGGTAAAGGGTTAATGTTATAACCCTGATAATTACTTGTAACTTCCACATGGGAACCACGGTAAGTGAAACATTACTTGTATACTGTGATAAACTAGGAACCAGTCACCAATGCTTGGGGTGGAAGTCCTCTAAAATGGGCAACATGAAATATGTATAATTTGGGCATATTCAATCAATTTCCACACTGTAAATTGAATGCATTTTCTCACCAATGATTTTTTTTTAGTTTAATTTTCAATGAATTTTTTATCAAATCTAGTCATGGCTGCAACAAAGCAGCCGTGACTAGATTTGATGAAAAAGTATCTTTAAAATACTCAGCAGGTTAAGAGTTAAGAATATTGGTTAACAATTGTTATCCATATTAACTGGTTGAGTTCTAGAAGGCTCTATCAGAGCTTTCAGAGAAATGAGGGTACCAGAGCAAAAGCAATATTTACCTTGCTCATGTTTCATATTCAGTCAAATTCAAATAATATTTTGTTTATAATAATTTGTTTTATGACAAACTATTGTAGAGTGCCAGTGGGCACTATCCAACAATTTTTAATAAAACAAATTTTGAATAATAAATTCAGACCACTAAAAATAATCTAGCCCTCAAAAGGTTAAAAAAATATGCAAGTTTTAACTGTTAATATGCTGAGTATTTTTAAGATATTTTTTTTCAAATCTACTAATGGCTGCTGTGAAGCAGCCATGACTAAATTTGATGAAGAATTCATTCAAATTTAACTCAAAAAATCACTTTTGAAAAAATCTGTTAAGTTTACATGGAGAAAATTTGATTAACCCTTTACCCAACGAATCGGCTGCATCCGCCCGCGTAATATGCAAATTCAGCAGTTGAAAAAATATTATTTTTCAAAACATTTCAAGAAAACCATACCATGTGACCCCTCGTTGGAATGAGCTCGGCGAGCTCATTCCAACGAGGAGTCACATGATATGGTTTTGTTAAAAATATTTGAAAAATTTCAAAAAATGATATTTAAAATAATAAATTTTGATATTGTCTGCATTGGGTAAAGGGTTAAATGTATCCAAATTATACTTATTTTAGTGGCCAGAGAAATTCAGTCCTTGATAGGAATACCCGTCAGCATGCAAGGTGTTAAGCATCTGTAACAGACTGGGTGATGGGGGTGCGGTGGTGTTGCAGTAACCGGTTCTCATCAGATCACCGAAGTTAAGCAGCGTCGATCCCTTTTAGTCCTTAGATGGGTGACCGTCTGAGCGATCGATTCGGATTCCCACGTTGTGTCCTTGGACAAGGCACTTAACCCTGATTGTCCACTTGGGGGGCATGATGACGCCGTGTACTAAGGCGTACTGAACGTCGATGGTGCGGCAGGTGCGCATGTCTTCAGCCAATCTAACCCTGCCTGTGCTGCAGTGCAGAGTTAAGATGTAGGGGAGCTGGCAGCTGCTCGTCGTTGCTTGGTGGTTCTCTCCGGGTACTCCGGCTTCCTCCACCCGTAAAACTGTCACGGTCATGATTAGCCATTGTGCATAAGTATGTAACTTTAAAACACCAATAAATAAATAAATACAGACTGGGTGGTCATCTGCCCAATTGGCTCCCTGGGTTCAAAGATTTGGGATCCCAGAAATGGGTAAGACACTTCTTGTGATAAAATTTTGGAACATGAATAACGAATATGTTATTTATTTTAACAAATGTAAGAGGTGTAAACAAATGACAACAAAATTAGAAATATCAGTATTCAATAGCATTCCCAGTGTGGAGAAAGTAATGTGAGGCATCTAGAAGTCCAATTTAAGGCCCATAACTTAGAGAAAAAGAATCATTTCCAATATTCTGTATGGATATTAACTGGTACAGTGCTAGAAGCCACTATCAGGGCTTTAATATGAAGAGCGGAGACCCCAGCCTAAAGGTGCCATATTCTGTGGATGTGGTTCATATTATCTTAGAAGTGGAATTACTTAGTCTATATGGGTTTGTCTTGTTACAATTTATGGGAGAGTGCCCCTTGGCACTCTCCCATAAATTGTAACAAGGCAAAGACACTGAACAAATTTTGATGACCAAAAATAACTTAGTATTCTACCAGTTAATGTCGTCATAAAAAGAAACAGAGAGTCATCTAAAAAAATGATGACATGGGAATTTTGGGCGTAAAGATCTGCTGGTCTATACTGAAAGCAAAATGAAATCAACCCAATATGTTCCGATTATTACATGGTAGAATCGACCAATTTCACAAAAACAGTAATGATTCAACTGCAGTGTTCACACAATGTTGTGAAACATATAACTAATCATATTAGGGAGGTAACTTGAAACTCAATCTATTATGTGTCATTTTATAGATTATGCAAATTAGCCCTGGTAATTCACCCTCAGCAATCAGCAGTGCCGAGGAAAATGTCGAGGAAACAAAAAATATCCACAGCAAAAATACTGCCGAGAATGGCTTCTTCAGAAAGCCTTGTGGTGGCAGAAATTGTACAACTTCCAGGTTACTCAAAGAATCAGATCATGTGCGTTGCACTACACTGTATTGCAAATCTTACAATTTACAGTACAAGTTGCAGCATAGCCACTAGAAACTATGTGTTCTGGTTCTTCTATGTTAAAACACCTGACATCAGATTCTGGAAAGCTCTTACAGAGCTTTCCAGAAACTGATGTCACATTCTGGTGTTATCAACATAGATGCATAGAAGCAGTGAGATACTTAGTTTGTGGTTACGCTGCATCTTATTTCACTCATAATATACATATTGAGCAAGTCGCCTGCTTACTTTCAAGATATTGGTTCGTGATTGAGTGAAAGATTCTGCACATTGACTGTGATTATATACACATGTATCTCGAACTACTTTCACGTGTTAAAGTTACTTGAAAGTTTTCACTTCGCTACACACTATATATACATGTATATGGCAATTGAGACTATGCCCTGCCCCCCTGATGATTTTTACGAAATCGAACAGGCTTCACTGTAATTGTTGTAGAAGCACCAGTTTTTCACAGCAATATTTTTATACTGTACCAATGACCCAGACATAGCTGGTGCTAACTCTTAAAATATAGGGCCAAACACAAATTTTGCCCCCCAATCCCCAAAATTTGCATCTAAAACTAAAGAAAACATGTCCTGAGAGGCCCTCCACACCTCGCCCCCACTGCGCATGCGCAGTGTCAAGGACGTTCCGAAATTGGCGCCATTAATCATTCTAAGTTTGGCCCTTCATCAGTTAACATCTGACTGATCTTTGTGCTTTTAAATCTCAGTTTAAATGATGCCAGACACATAAATATTAGTGAAATGGTGATTCTAAGGAGGATAGAAAAGGAGGAGAGGAAAAGAATGTGTGACAGAATATTATCAGGGCTGTAACTTAAAATTTTTTAATGAAATTATGTTAAGTTACCTATTTTCAAGGCAGCAGCCATTTTGTTGTCATTCTGATTATTTAGTTACACTGTTTTTTCAAGTGTTTTTCCTCTCTCCCTGTCCTTTAAGTTCCCCCTTGCTATTCTCCCATGCTTTTGGCATAATTTCTGTAATTATTATTACTAAAAATTTCTTGGGAGTTTAGCTGAATAACAGAATGAATTCTGTTTTTTCCCCATGTTTACGTCTTCACCTACGGGTGGTTAGGCGTTGTGTTCTGCATCTACCATCTGATGTTCTGCAGTTTCTTCCCTGGAAGTCTCTGTTTTGCATCAGATGGTGTATTTTTGATAACTGATTTCGGGCCTGGGTGCCTGGAGTCTTATTTTAGTGTTTTTACACTCATTGTTTACATTTACAACAGCCCTCTGTGTGAGGGGGGGATTTCTAAATAATAATATCTTTATGTTATTTCAATCATAACTAGATACATTATTATTGTTCGTAAGTGTTGAATAAATTGTTTAAAATATTTTTAAAATTTTTGTCCACACTTAGGCTTGGGATCCATTGGGGCTCAACGTTACTTTTCAGAAACTTGGGCTGTTCTGAAAAAATATTTTTTCAAAATATTTTGATTTCAATTATTTTTTCTATATTAATGGATCATATTATTATTATGTATTTTGATTGCCAGGGGTTAGTGCGAGTACCAGGACTTGTTTTCTTTTCACATTGAAAGGATATTGATCAATTGTTTTAAGAGGAAGTCTTCCTCTGACCTTATTATCATTCTATATGTGGTCTGTGTACTCGCATTAACTGCGGTTCTGTATCATATGATTTTGATGACAATATCGGAAGCGTATGTCACGGTATGTTGTTGGGGATTTGGACACTCGGTCCTTTCCCCGCAGGGTCACTCTACTTTATCAATTTCTATTTCAGACGATCAAGATTAGGGTGATGTATCTGTGATGTCTTCCAACAGTGTGCCTCCGTCGTCACAATTAATGAAGGGCTAGCGGAAAAGTGCTCATGTAATACGCCAATTGCCTAAGAGGACCCTAGTAGGTTCGACGGCCTTTGACGTCCGCTAGCTCGCCCGGTGTAGCGTCCATTCACCGAATGGTTCGGCAGCCGGGTTCGTCCGTTGCGGTCTAGAAGGAATTTTGGGGTGATGCGAGCACTATAAAATTAACTTAATGCACACCCAGTGACGGCGGATCGGAGGGAGAACGGAGGAAGCCTTTTAGTCCGGTTCATAGTTCGTCCCGGTCCATCCGGACGGCAAGCGAGAGAGGCCCCTCTCTCGTTCAACAACATCTGGCCCCAGATGTTGTGGTATAAATATGTCGTTAGCGGAGCATACGTCCGTCGCTCGGGACGCTCCGTTGTATAGGCAGTCCGCTGAGACTGCTAAGGCTTCCTCTTCTCGTCAGCGCACACGACCGCACCTTGGCTGCGTGACCGCCGATATATTACCAGCTTCGCCGATCAAGGATTCTTCGGCGACCAGGTCACACCATCCGGCAGCCAGGGATTCGAGACCGATGGACTCCGGACGTTAGCATAGGAAAGTATGCGGGAGCCATCTGATGCGGAGCTGCCCTCGGCGAAGCAGCGATAGACTGCGCCTCCGCAGGTCTCGACGCCGGACATTCTTGTGCACATAGCACAGCTTATCGCAGCATCCCAGCAGCCGACAGAAACGGTGTCGGATCGAGATTTATCCGACAGCGCTGGGTCGGTAGCCGGGGACTCGAGGCCTGCAGACTCCGGACGTTCGCATAGGAAGTATGCGGGAGTCAACGTACACGGAGCTTCCAGCGGCAATGCATCGTAAGTCCGCTACTGCACAGGCCTCGGGAACGGACGTGCTTTCCTTAATAGCACAGTTTATCGCAGCATCCCAGCATCAACTGAATCTGTCGCATATATTTTATCCGACGATGCTGGGTCGGGACGCTCCGCGGAAGCGGGTACGGACGTCCGAAAGTTTCATCCGGTCCGACGGGATACCGAAAGGGATTCGGTGGATTTCAAGCTTTCCCTTTCGGAACAACATATGCTGCGATGCCGGATAAGAAACTGATAGCGTCGGTGGACTTAGAAATTTTTGGTTCGGTTCAGGGACATCGTCCCTCAGTTCCGACATAGTCCAATAATGTCACACAAACTTTCGAATTATTGAACGACGCTATATATATTATTATTTTATGCTTGCTATCCAAGCATTTCTGGTTTCTTGTTCGAAGAGTTATGGAGATGTCTTTCAAAAGTGTGCCTCTGTCGTCATAGTTAATGAAGAGTTAGCGGCAATAAGTGCTCATGGAATATGTCTATCGCTTACGGAGTGACATTCGCTAGCTCACCCGGTGTAGCGTACATTCATCGAATGGTTCGGCTGCCGGGTTCGTCCGTTGCGGTCTAGGAAGGAGATTTGGGTGATGCGAGCACTTTAATTACTTTAGTACTCACCCAGTGACGGCAGATTGAGGACAGATTGGAGGAAGCCAACAACATAGGGGACCGCATGTTGTGGTTCAGATATTTTACATTCGGAGCATATATCCGTTGCTCGGGACGCTCCGTTATATTGACAGTCCGAGAGACTGTCTTTAATGCTTCCTCATCCTCACAGCAGGGCACACGACCGCACATTGGCTACGTGACCTCGAGTATCCGATCAGTTTCGGCATTCAGTGATTCCACAGCGAATAGGTCGCGCCATCCGGTAGCCAAGGGACACGAGGCCTATACACTCCGTTCGCTCGCATATTGGAAGTATGCACGGGGTAACGATCTCGGAGCTTCCTGCGGCAATGCATCGTAAGACCGCTGCTCCTCAGGCCTCAGTGACGGACGTGCTATCCGAGTTAGCACAGTTGTTTCGCAGCATCCCAGCAATTGACGGTTTCTCGGTCGAATCAGGAATTATCCGACGGCGCTGGGTCGGTGCGGTCCGCGGTTGCATCAAGCTACGGACGACCGAACGCTTTATAGGGTCCGACAGGATGGCGAAAGGGATTCGAAAGATTTCGAGTTTTCCCTTTAGTAGTATCGGAAGATGCCTTTCATATCTTCAGGCATTTCTTCCAGTGATTATTTTTCGGACTTCATTGCTGCGATCTTGGATAAGAGACTTATAGCGTCATTGGACTCGGATTTTTCGATCGGTACAGGGACTTTGTCCCTGACTTACCGACGCAGTCCAATATTGTCATTACAACATGTGTTTTATTTTTTGACGCTATATATTTATATATATATACAAGCCTGCTACTAAGCATGATAGTTTAGTTTCTTGTCCGCGTGGCTCATTTCTGCCATTTTATCTTTTTTACATATAGTTTATTTTGGCAGAGCAGGGCATACCGAGAGTTCATATGCGTCTAGACGGTGTGATTAAAGACTGCATATATTCTTTTCGCCGTTTATGTCTTTTCCAATTTCAATGTTGGGAACGACATTATGTATAGTAGACTTAACTTAGACGCTTTATTATACGTAATCCGCCTTACTGAGGCGTTATCATTACGTCTTCAAGAAAAGATTTACGGGATATTATTCTCAATGTAATTTCTTTTGAGGGCAGTAGTTTGTTCACGTATAACTCCGCCCTTCAGTGGCTGATTGGAGTTGGTTAGACGTGATGCAGCCCTAGCTACATCCACGCGTGGATAGTAGGTTAAGAACTCTCTCAGAGTCGCTTCGTTCTCGGAGGAGCTTCTCTTCGACGGCAACTTTCCGGCAATCCATGAATTGCTCGATTTATACATTCTCTTGTCTATCTAGTGTTACAAGAGATTCAGACTGGGGCAAACATTCGGTGGTTGACTCAGAGAGTGCCGCCGCAGTTGCCGGACCCGAGTGTGGCTGTTATGACGGTTGCCAGTCAAACAGATTGGGATATATACTGATCCCTACGGATTCGAAGTGCCAGGGTCTTTGCGTTCCGCAGTCTTTTAGCTATTAGTTTAACTTCCGCGGAATAATGTTTTTTTTTTTAGGCTTGCTTTATGTCATTGCATGAACATTATTCAGAAACGCATGCCCAAATTCCTGTCCTTTAATTCGACAGTAGTGGCGTATTTCCGGAACCAGGGAGGCACTCTTTCGTTTCCGTTATTCAATTTAATGGAAAGAATCCGTCTGTTGGTTATAGTACACCAAGTTCAGTTTTGGTCCGTCATATTCTGGGTCGTCTGATTGTTTTATCGCACTCCCGTTCTCTTACGGGTCGCTTGTTGCTGTCAGAATGGACTCTCAACAAACAAGTATTCAATCAGATTTGCTATCTATGGGAGCGCCCAATGATGTTTTATTTATGACACAGCTTGCTAATCAATTGCAGACGTATGTGTTGGCTTGTCCAGATCTCTGAGCTAATACTGTTAACGCTCTATTGATCTATAGGACGGAATGATAGGATACGCGTATCCTCCGGCGCTGTTGTTTTTAGCAGGTATTGCTAAGATAAACAACCACAATACATTTCTGTTGATAGCATCTCTATCTTCACAGAGATCATGAGTAATTTACTCTCTTGTCTACTGTGGATCTTAACGTGAAATCTTCCTCTATGTGAGGATCTTTTTTCACTGGGTAAATCGTGTCATCTTTATCACAACCAGCAAGGTCGCAACCTTCATGTATTCCGTTGTGTGGTCCGTATTGCATTGTAAGCACTGTACTGGACGAGCTTTGGACGCGATTTCTTACTATAGGAGATCCTCTTCTTCGCTATTCTATGCGACTAAAGTGGAGGCTCTTCCGTTGTGGTGTAGGGATCATTATGTTCATATGGTTGATCCCTCCATACTACTCATTGCTATTTTTTAGTATACTTGTTTCACAAGATCTACTGCAGCCTGTGGTTATTTAGGTTATAGGTTTATGTTACCTCATACCTATGCACTCTATGATAGTTTACAATTGAGTCTTTTGTCTCTTTATCTAAGTCAGTTAGTAACTTTTTGATAAATAGACTTAGAATCTTTAGATTAAATTCCTATACGGATTTTAACTTCAGGTTCTTATTTAGCTAAGTAATCATTTGAGCCTCTGGAAACAGTAGTTTTCAAATTCTGACCTTTTAGACAGTAATTCTGTTGGTTTCTCTTTTACTGTAGAGTCAGTGAGTTTCATGCACTATCGATGGATGATTTTCACTTTCATAGTTTTGGAATCAATACTTCCGTTACTATTTAGGTTGGATTGTTGCATAAGAGTTAGGCTCCTATTATCCGGAACCTATTTTAAGGTCCTTCCGTCTTCGTATGGGCATAGGCCTTTACTCTTTCCGGGTTCAGTTTATGTATTTATAAACAGATATCTGTTTATTACTAGGGCGTAAGCTTCTTCTGTCTTTGATGTCTAGTAGAAGGACGTTACGCTCCATTTTATTGTTAATGGATTCTATTAACTAGCGTACTGCTTATGGTATATCATTGGCTTAGCAGTTGTGCTTAAGATTTCGGCTCATGAAGTAAGAGTTCTTCTACTTCTTGGGCTTACATTAATAGTGTTGCTATTATAGATTTTTGAAGGCTGCTCATTGCGCTCAGCCATCCATTCATGAATTTTATCTCAGAAATATCGAGTCCATTTCTGGAGGCCTCTATTGTTAGGTCTATTATCTACTGCTCAGAATGTCATTCACTTAACAGTTGCTACTATAGCTAGGTAGGCTGTCTGTTTCGGCAGTGTCTCCGTTCGGCTGCCCTCTTCGCTCTGGGCTATTTGACCCAGGGCAAGAAAAAGGGGGGGGAGGGTGTTCCCTTGGGTCACCTGTTTTTACTATGAAAACAAGGGGATACCTCCTCCGGAGTTAGTAATTCTGAGCTGTTATTGGGATGGTTGTTTAGTGAGAAGTTTAAGTTTATAAAATTCATTCAAGTCTTAGTTTTTAAAGTATAGCTTTTGAATATTGCATATGTCAACGGACATGATTATGCAATTCTCACACACTTTTAGGAGTATAAGAGTCTCTATTCTCTAGACTTACTTTATTATTGGCTTACTTTAAAAATTATTAGTATAAGGATTATTGGATATTAATAGAGTACATGGATGTATGAAGCTCAATTTTTGGAAGGCGTTGTATCTTTCTAATTTATCATAAATAAGAAAGATACATGTAAGGCCTATTACTTCTTTTCGATTTTATTTTATTGAGCGTATTCCATTTTGCTCTATGTCCTTGGCCCTCCAGCCTTTTTACTATTCAGCTATGTCTGGGTCATTGGTACAGTATAAAAATGTTAAAAAATTTATAGTAATTTATATATTTTTTATACTTACCAATGACCCAGACGGGGATGGCCCTCCCAGGAGTTGGGAACTCTTGCCTCCCCGCTGAGTACATAGCGCTTACCAGGCACTGGTTATTAGAATGATTAATGGCGCCAATTTCGGAACGTCCTTGACACTGCGCATGCGCAGTGGGGGCGAGGTGTGGAGGGCCTCTCAGGACATGTTTTCTTTAGTTTTAGATGCAAATTTTGGGGATTGGGGGGCAAAATTTGTGTTTGGCCCTATATTTTAAGAGTTAGCACCAGCTATGTCTGGGTCATTGGTAAGTATAAAAAATATATAAATTACTATAAATTTTTTAACTTTTTTGCCGAGGGAACAAGGATGAATTACCAGGACTGATGCAAATTTCCTAATGTTACGTTTTATATAAACTTCATTGTTATTCCAAATTGTTCACTTTATAGTGAACTATGTTTTAATCTTAAGTAAATTGCATTCCATTGTCATTATTCCAAAATAACTCTTTACATCATGTAACAATCAAATCCATCGAGAGCCATTATCAAAAATTGCAATTTAAATGTTAAAATTTTTTTCTCAATTTTCCCACATAACATGGCTTATGAACTCAATGATGTTGACCCAGTGAGGAATCCTAAGATATATTTTGGGGGGAAAATTAGAGTCTCCTTCAAATAATTGTTTTATGGATGTGAAGGCATTAATAAACACAGAATGACACAGATGGGTGAATGGGTTAATCGATATGGCACTTGTGCTATTGCGGGAGGTTAAAACGCAAGGTCTGTGGCCTCACATTTTATCCTTCCGTGCTGGCACTCATGCCATATCAATTAACCCATTCACATGCGTGTATGTATTGCACATTGATGGTGCACTTGCCTTCATCCATTCCTAACTCTACTTGCACTGGGTTAGTAAGTTGGAGAGTCTGACAGTTAGTTCCTTGCTGCTGCTCAGTGTTTTCTCCAGGTCCTCCGGTGTGTGGAGACTCATTGGTTAGTGCATCAGACTTCTCATTGAAAGATCATAGTTTCAGTCCTGATACATGTTCTGCATGGTGTCCTTGGGCATGACGCTTAATCCCAATTGTCTAAGTGGGAAAATTGTAATGACGCATAAAAAAGCGTATAGCATGTTTATGGTAAAAATGCCTGCAACGAATGTTAACTGGTAGAGTGCTGAAAGCCCATATTTGGTCTTTACTCTGAAGTGCAGGTACCACAGCTTGAAGGCTCATATTCAGTGGATTTGCTTTGCATTATCTTTGAAGTGATATTATTTAGTCTATAAGGGTCTGCCTTGTTACAGTTTATGGGAGAGTGCACATAGGTACTCTCCCATAAAGCATAACAAGGCAAAGACATGTGTACAAGATTTGTGGCCAAAAATAGTTTAGCACTCTTCCAGTTAACCTTGCAACCCATGTCATCCTTGCAACCCATGTCAACCTTGCAACCCATGTCAACCCTGTGGCCCATGTGAAGCCTGCAGCCCATGTCAACCTTGCAGCCCATTCAACCTTGCAACCCATGTAAACCTTGAAACCGATGTCAACCCTGCAGCCCATGTCAACATTCCAACCCATGTCAACCTTGCAACCCATGTCAACCCTGCAGCCCATGTCAAGCCTGCAGCCCATGTCAACATTCCAACCCATGTCAACCTTGCAGCCCATGTCAACCTTGCAACCCATGTAAAGCCTGCAGCCCTTGTCAAATTGTCTAGCCTGCAACCCATGTCAACCTTGCTTGCACCAGGTTAGTTTGAGAGACTGACAGTTACTCTCCATTGCCTGCTAGTTCTCTCTTGAAAGTCTGCCTTCCTTCACCAATGAAAATGTCAGACTTGATATGACCTTTCCTCTTGAAAATGTTATTGAACTCCAATAAATAAACCAACCATAATATGCTGGTGCACGCCATATCATTCTTTCGATTTTGAGGTGAGTTGTTGCAGTGCTCCAGCACATCTGCATTTTTTACTTTCTGCAAGTAGACAATAGCATGCCTCAGTACCACCTAGTGAGCAATTAATCATTTCCTATGAATAGGCTGTATCCGCTGTATAATATACAAATTGTGCAGTGGAAAGAATTCAAAAAAATTCAACAAAACCATATGTGACCCCCTCCCCCATTGGTATGAGCTCATCGAGTTTGTTCCAATGAGGAGTCCCATGATGTAGTTTTGTGGAATTTTTTTAAAAATTAGGAAAAAAAATTGAAAATTTTGATATCATGTTTTCTGTAAAGGGTTAAAATCTGTTCATAGGAAATAGGCCAAATATTACAATGTGTGCACGAAAATATGAACACACCATGAATTATAAACTGAAGCAATCCAAGACTTTAAACTTCCTTAGAAGTGGTAGGTAAATAACGTAATTCAACAAACTTCTAAGGCCAGTAATGCTACTCATGGCCTTTTCACTCAGGCATTCCATGGAGACTCATCTGATTGACTTACAATTGCTCTGTTGAAGTTGCATTTAATGAATTATACCAAACTCAAATAAATTTGAATATTGCTGCAAAAAACTAATTCGAAAAATCAGGTAATGTTTTTTTTTTTAATCTCTACCTACTTTGCACCAGTGGAGTGAAGGGGGTGCAGATGTTCATTGATGTTTTTTTGAAAACGTTTTCCCTGATGCTGGGACTCAACAATAGCACTCTTCACTTCAAATGGTAGTGAGGAGTATACAGCTCATGGCCCATTTTCAAAATCGAAAGGCAGACAGATTGTTGAAAAAGGCTCACTGTCACTGCTGCATCGACGTGCAAAGTTTTGGTCTCGTAAGTTTTATGGTTATAAAAAGACTTGACAGAAATTGAAAGCGGTATTTTTTCCTTTTTGATGTTATTTGCTGTGTAACATCAAAAGTTTTGCATCGATCGTACATAAACTTGGCAATACTTCAGAATTTTCACTGCCCGAAAGTGTGAAGTTTGGTCTCTGCAAATGCTGTGGTTATGGCTGTAGGCATGATACAAGCTGGAGGTGGTATTTTTTCCTTCACTGACATTATTTGCTTTGTAACTCCCAAAGTTTTGCGTCAGTTGAAAATGAACTTGGCAATGCTTCAGAACTGTCATTGCTGAAGTTTGGTCTCCATAAGTGCTATGTTTCTAGTTGTACAAGTGACACATGAAAAGGTGTTTCCCTTTTTTTGCATTGTAACATGAAAAGTTTTATGCCAGTCACAAAGAAACTTGGTAGGGCTGGAGAAAAACCACTGCCACCCCAATATGAGAAGTTTGGTCTCTGCAAGTGCTATGGTAATGGCTGTAGGCATGACACGGCATGTTTTCCATGTTGAAACAGCTGTCTTTTTATTTTTCAAGTTCTACAACATACTCAAACTTTAATTTTTGCAGTGTTGACATCTGACTTTCACTGTAATGGTAGCCCCAGACAAATGTTTCATCAGCGTTTTTGTTTGTGAAATTTCATAGCTGTATGTATTATTAATGGAGAGCTATGCCTGTTAGAGTACCTGCATTTTTAATGAAAAATGTTCATAAAGACCTCAGAATTTGAAGACGTTAAAATCTAAAAAATGGAGATGAATCGAAAAACTGAAAAACAACTATCTCTTCATTTTTAGCTCACTGACTGAAAGTCAGGGTGTGCTTTAGTGATAACTCTTCGTCCGTCGTCCATGAACATGGTGTTTGCAACTTCTCCAAAACCGCTGAACCGATTTAATTGAAATTTGAGATGCTTGTTTGTTATGACAATGCATTTTGATTTTGTTCTAATCAAGTTGCCACTCCCAAAAAGTGTGCCTAAATTTTTAAAAACCTTCTTCTCATGAACCAGCAGTAGCAGAGACTTGATATTTGGTGTGCAGCTTCCTTTTGAGGTGTAGACTCAGATTTGTTCAAGAGAAGTTCGAGGAGCTATATTTGCCTTCGTTATGGGAGGGGCAAGAATTTTTGCCCCACCCAAAATTTCTATTTTCCAAACCGAGAGGCAGATTTGAACCAAATTTGATAAGAGGGCTTATTGGGTCATAGGTACTTAATTTATGCCCAAATTGTTTTCCCGTCACCCCATGGGAACCGCAGGAGCTAAAAATAGAAAAAAAATTAAAACGCCCATATCTCCAAAACTACATGGCACTGAGAATTCTTATTTGGTGTGAAGCTTCCTTAGGACCAACAGAATGGAATGGTAAAAAAAAATTGCTATCAGTTTTATCATGGGGTACTTTTTTGGGGGGACTTAGAAAAAGTGCTGAGTCAGCATTTTTTAACACTGTGGATAATGGGAAAAACATTTAAGACTACTTTTCTCCCAAACCACTGCTCCAAAAGCTTTCATATTTCACATATAACATCTTTGGAAGATTGTTTTACATGTTTATTGAAATCAAATCCCTGGGTCTATATTTGGGCTCTCTGTGGGAGCCCAAATGTTTAAATTAGTGCAGAATGAGGAATATTCTTTAAAAATCTTCTTCTTCAGATCTACCAATCAGAATCTTTTGATAATTGATATGCAGCATGCTTAGGGAGGTGAGATTCAAGTTTGTTCAGGCCAATCCCTGGGTTCATATTTGGGCTCACTGTAGGAGCCCGAATTATAACTTAGTTCAAAATGAGGAATTTTCTTTAAAAATCTTCTTCTTCAGATCCAGCAGTCGGAATGTTTTGATATTTGGTATGCAGCATCAGGAAGGTGAGATTCAAGTTTGTTCAAGCCATGTCCCTAGGTCCATATTTGGGTTCACTGTGGGAGCTTGAATTGTAACTTAGTTCAAAATGAGGACTTTCTTAAAAAATCTTCTTCAGATCCAGCAGTCGGAATGTTTTGATATTTGGTGTGCAGCATCCTTAGGGGGGTGAGATTCAAGTTTGTTAAAGCCAAGTCCCTGGGTTCATATTTGGGCTCCCTGTGGGAGCCCGAATTATAACTTAGTTCAAAATGAGGAATTTTCTTTAAAAATCTTCAATACACCCAGCAGATGAATGCTTTTGATATTTGGTATGCAGCATCCTTAGGGGGTAAGATTCAAGTTTGTTCAAGCCATGTCCCTAGGTCCATATTTGGGCTCACTGTGGGAGCTCAAATTGTAACTTAGTTCAAAATGAGGAATTTTCTTAAAAAATCTTCTTCTTTAGATCCAGCAGTCGGAATGTTTTGATATTTGGTGTGCAGCATCCTTGGGGGGGGGGGGGGGGGGGGGGGGGGGGGGGGGGGGGGGGGGGGGGGAGATTCAAGTTTGTTAAAGCCAAGTCCCTGGGTTCATATTTGGGCTCCCTTTGTGAACCCAAATTATAACTTAGTTCAATATGAGGAATATTCCATAAAAATCTTTTTTTTTCAGATCCACTGGTCAGAATCTTTGAATATTTGGTATAAGCTTTTCTTAGGAGAGGCAGATGCAACTTGTTGAAATCAATTCCCTGGTTGATATTTAGTCTACTTTGTCAGGTGAGCGCCCTCGGGCCCCCTGGTGCCTCTTGTTTTTATAGCTGTGGCTATAAAAAAATGTATCAATGTGCCTAGGCATTTGACAGGAACAAGTTGCATGGCCCTGGTATTACTGGCTCTACATGTTACACAAAGCTTATCACTGTTTAATTTATGCCAGAATAACATGTATATAGAATATACCCATTGTAGCTTGGTGTACCAAATGTTCACCACAAGTGGTGACTGGTGAAGTGGTGTTAATCGCGAACCTTTGACGCGCGGTTAACACCACTTCACTGTGAGTGGTGAACATTTGATACACCAAGCTACTTCGATTATATTTTATTTATACCATGATCGTCAGATTATTAAGAGTCGCTATTATTTTTTCTCGATTTTACTGAACAGCAGATGTACATACGTGGGAATCTGTTTTTATTTACATGAGCTTCGGTAGGCGGTACTTCCGTGTCAATTTTATCGCCGAAACGAAATGGAAAAAGAAACGGAGCCTATTTCGTTTTAATAACATACTATTTTGAGTTGTAGATGCTTTATTTACATGAGACAATGCATGATTGTTATTTTTTGGCATCTTATGAGGTAAACCCATTTAAAAACATAATAAATAATTGACACTTTCATTTCATTCTTCGCAAAGTGACGTGCAATAAATTTAGACAAGTTCGCATTCAGGTCGACGTCACCAAAGGTCAATGTGGATGTAGTTCCACTTTAGGTGTAAATTTTAACTATTGAAATTCCATTGCTGGCGTGTTCACCATGGTTGGTGTATAAAGCTAAAATTTATGTCATAGGCTTTTCATATATAGGGGAATAGGTAATCATGGTATAAATAGGTATATCTATCTGGAAAATAAATATGCCTATCAACTTTATTGATCTATTTTGTATGTAATTTTTTACATAAAGTAGTGGGGAAGTGCGGTGGCTCATTGGTAGCTCAGTGGTAGACTGTTGGACTTCTGTACTAGAGGTCCCGAGGAAAATCCCCTTCCGACGACCCGCATTGTGTCCTTGGGTAAGGCACTTTATCCCGGTTGCCTACATGGGGGCACGATGACGTTGTGTGCTAAGGCGTACTGCACATCGATGGTGCACATGTCTTCAACCGTTGTAACCCTGCTTGAACAGAGCTTGAATAGAGTTAGAATGTTGAGGAGCTGACAGTTGCTCATCGATGCTCGGTGGTTCTCTTCCCGGTACTCCGGCTTCCTCCACCTGTAAAACTGTCACGGTCATAATTAGTTATTGTGCATAAGTATGTGACCTTAAACACCAATAAATAAATAAATAATACACAATGTAGTGCAAAAGCGCTTATTTTTTAGATCCTAAATTTCACATTAGTTTCTCAGATGCTGCCACAGAGCACCAGTTTTTCAAAATTTTCCTAGAGCTGGTGATCATCTATCCCCATTTTGCACTTGTCCTCAACAAAATTCCTGGCCACATGCCTGCATGTGTCTGCAAACACTGGGGAATTCAGTGGTTGTTTGAGTTATTCTTCAAAAGTTGACAAGATTTTTTGTTTTTGAAAGTTCAATAAAGTTTGTTATGTTTAAAAAAATTATTTTAGTTTAACCCAATGCACTCTGATGTCAAAACGGCAAAGATTTAGAAGCGAATATTTCCCATAGTGCAGTTTGATATGATGAGCTCTGTCAAACAAGATATAATTGGTTAAATTCATAGTTAAGCAAGAGAAAAACAGAGTGATCAGAGAAAATTCTGTTGCACTACCAGAGTGTAAGGGTTAATGCCTAGTTGATGTTGTGCATGATGACATAAAACACAGCAAGTTTTTCCCTGTAGTTCCTCATACATGCTCCCATTTCTTGGAATACTGAGGAACATTAACCCCCTTCACTCTGATGTCAAAATACCAAAATTTCAGGAAACTGTTTTTTCCCATAATGCATCTAGAAATGTAACCAATTCAATCTCGTTTGACAGAGGTCAATGAGCTCTGTCAAACGAGATTGAATTGGTTAAATTTCTAGTTGCATTATGGGAATTTTTTTCTGCCTGAAATTTAGATATTTTGACATCAGTGTGCAGGGAGTTAAGAACTTTAAGGGACCAATGTTTATACCATTTTTTTGTTTTTGTTTTATTTCTATTTTTGTAAATGATTGAACTATTCAGACTCTCCACTAATTGTTTGTTAGTATTTCTTGTTTTCGAATATTTTTTCATATTATATAAAAGGTTTGGAGAATGTACAGGTGATGTAGTGACAAGTCATAATATGTACATCTCATAGGAAAACTGATTCCCAAATTTATCTGGGCCGATTATACGCTTTTAATTATTTTATTTATTCATTATTTTTCTGTCACTAAATTATTTCATTGTACTATAAATCTTATTGTTGAGATAAATGTTGAGCCAAAATAGACTCAAAAAAGCTTAAACCTTTACCCAATGCAGATGCTGTCAAAATTTATTATTTTAAATATCATTTTTTAAATTTTTAAAAAAAATGTCAACAAAACCATATCATGTAACCCCTCATTGGAACAAGCTTGACGAGCTCGTTCCAAAGAGGGGTCACATGACATGGTTTTGTTGAAATTTTTCAAAAAATAATGTTTTTTCAGCTGCTGAATTTGCATATTAGGCTAGCTGATGCGGGCGATTCGTTGGGTAAAAGGTTAATCTTTTACCTAACTTCCGTGCCCCATGGGAACCTCAGGAAGTGAAGCAGTGCTTGATTACAGCTGTAAACTGTTGTAAACAAGCTCTATTTTACTGGTAAAATAGGACCCAGTCACCAATTCCTGGGATGGAAGTCCTCTAAAATGGGCAATAAGGGTATAAACGATTGCTGGACTTAACTTTATATCCATGTTGCGGTCACAGTTAGCTATTGTGCAGAAATATGTGACCTTAAACACCGATAAATACAAGTAAATAAATTATCTAACTCAACCATGAGTGGATCGGGAGGCCACACCCGACACCCCCTATCTTTAGCTTAACTTGACAAGCTATTGCCATAATGCTTGCAGAGGTCTGTGAGTCTGTTCACATTTTCTTTAGCACAGGCTACACTCCGTAGTTCTTGTCTGATCATCACGAAATTCCATATGCAGGTTCGTGATCATGTCCAGATGAGAACATCCCCTTTTGGTCATGATCGGTCAACTGTATGGCTACACAAGCCCGAAACCTGAAAACCTTTAGCACAGTATACAGGTTTTATTAATGGAGGGATTTCATTGTAACTTGGTAGGATGACTCTGTATTATGTCTAGATGAGAACGTCCCTTTTGGTTACGATCGGTCAACCATGACAGCTGGTGGGCCTGAAACTCAAAAACCTTTAGCACAGTCTACAGACCATATTTATGAAGGGATTTCATTGTGACTTGGTAGGATGACTCTGTATAATGTCTAGATGAGAACGTCCTATTTGGGGGCGCAGTGGCATTGCGGTAACTGATTCTCATCAGATCACCGAAATTAAGCAACGTTGAGCCCGGTTAATCATTGGAGGGGTGACCCCGTCTGAGCGATCAATTCGGACTCCCGTGTTGTGTCCTTGGGTAAGGCACTTAACCCCGATTATTCAAATGGGGGCACGATAACTCTGTGTACTAAGGCGTACTGCACATTGATGGTACGCATGTCTTCAACCAATCTAACCATGCCGGTGCTGCAGTGCAGAGTTACAATGTTGGGGAGCTGCCAGCTGCTCGTCTTTGCTCAGTGGTTCATCCGGGTACTCTGACTTCCTCCACCCGTAAAACTGTCACGGTCATGATTAGCCATTGTGCATAAGTATATGACCTTAAACACAAATAAATAAATAATAAACAACGTCCTATTTTGGTTGTGTTCAGTCAACTGTGACAGCCGCAGGGGCACGTTACCTAGATTCCTTTAGCACAGACTACCGCTTGCATTTATGAAGGGATTTCATTGTAAATTGGTAGGGTGACTCGGTATAATGTCTAGATGAGAACATCCTATTTTGGCCGAGATTGGTCCAGCATGACCTAGAATTGTTTAGCACAGTCTTCAGTTCATATGTATAGTCTTCAGTTCATATGTATGAAATGATTTCATTGTAACTTGGAAGAATAACTCAGTATGATGTCTAGATGAGACTGTCCTATTTTGGTCACATCGGTCAGCGATTACCTCCGCCTGGTCACATGACCTAGATTTCTTTAGCAATGTCAGCCGGCTGTTTTTATGAAGGAATTTCATTGTAACTTGGTAGGTCAACGTAGTATGATATCTAGATGTGACTATCATATTTTGGTCATGATCGGTCAACCATGACCAATGGACCATCACATGACCTAGATTCCTTTAGCAAAGTCTACGGGTTATATTTATGAAGGCATCTCGTCGTATCTTTGTAGGATGACTCGTTTTGGAATGATTTTACTATGACCTGGTAACTTTGGTTGACATACACATAAACTCAGGCCTCAATTCTTTAGTACAGTCTACACCTCGTTATTCGTACTGAAAACATAGCATGTAGGAAACAGAAGTTAACATATTCTCAATTATCACAATTCTTGTCTTATTTCAAAAACCTTTCATAAACATTGAACATTATCCCTTTAAGCAAACACTAGATACAGTCAAGTTAAGTTACAGTGTCATTGACACTTTCATTACAGTATTACCTGCGATAACACATGGACATCCACATCCAGAGGTTGTTGATGTCCATATGTTATCACAAATAGAATTGTACCCCATGCATACAGTTATAGCTCCTGCGAAGATGTGATGGGGGCGGTGGCAAACCCAACACTCCTTATTAGCTTAACTTGACAAAGTCAAGATAAGCTATTGCCATTACGCGTGCCGAAGTCTGTTAGTCTGTGAGTCTGGTCACATTTTCCTTTAGCACAGGCTACACCCCGTAGTTCATGTCTGAACGTCCCGAAATTTCATATGCAGGTTTGGGGTCATGT
Source organism: Pictodentalium vernedei (assembly GCA_031216915.1). Taxonomy (NCBI): domain Eukaryota; kingdom Metazoa; phylum Mollusca; class Scaphopoda; order Dentaliida; family Dentaliidae; genus Pictodentalium; species Pictodentalium vernedei. The sequence goes on from CM062297.1 coordinate 846,284,171, forward strand.
CTAGATGAGAACATCCCCTTTTGGTCACGATCAGTCAACCGGTATGGCTGCCCGAGCCCAAAACCCGAAAACCATTAGCACAGTCTACAGGTCGTATTTATGAAGGGATTTCATTGTAACTTGGTAGGATGCCTCTGTATAATGCGTAGATGAGAATGCCCCTTTTGGTCATGATCTGTCAACCGTGATGGCTGCCCAAGCCCGAAACCCAAAAACTTTTAGCACAGTCTGCAGGTCATATTTAATATGGAGGGATTTCATTGTAATTTGGTAGGATTACTCCATGTCTAGATGAAAACTTCCTCATTTGGTTGCGATCTGTTAACCGTGACGAATTCCGGAGCCCAGAACCCAAAAACCTTTAGCACAGTCTACAAGTCATACTTATGGAGGGATTTCATTCATACTTATGGAGGGATTTCATTGTAACTTTGTAGGCTGACTTCATATAATGTCTAGATGAGAACGTCCCCTTTTGGACGTGATTGGGCAACTGTGACGGCTTCAGGGGCCCGAAGCCTGAAAACCTTTAGCATAGTCTGCAGGTCACATTTATGAAGGGATTTCATTGTAACTTCTTAGGTTGATTCCATATAATGCCTAGATGTCGACATCCCCTTTTGGTTGTGATTGGTCAGGTGTGACGGCTACAGGTGCCCGAAGCCCGAAAACCTTGAGCACAGTCTACAAGTCATATTTATGAAGGGATTTCATTGTAACTTCGTAGGATCACTCCAGATGATGCCCAGATGAGAATGTACCCTTTTGGTTGCAATCATTCAACCATGATGGTTGCCTGAGCCCAAAGCTCGAAAACCTTTAGCACAGTCAACAGGTCTTATTTATGAAGGGATTTCATTGTAACTTGGTAGGTTGACTTCATATAATGTCTAAATGAGAACATCCCCTTTTGGACACGAGTGGGCAACTGTGACATCTACAGGGGCCCGAAGCCCGAAAACCTTTAGCGCAGTCTACAGGTCATATTTATGAAGGGATTTCATTGTAGCTTGGTAGGATGACTCCCAATAATGTCTAGATGAGAACGTCCCCTTTTGGTCACGATCATTCAGCCTTGATGGCTGCCCGAGCCCAAAAACCTTTAGCATAGTCTATAGGTCGTATTTATGAAAGAATTTCATTGTAACTTGTTAGGTTGACTCCATATAATGCCTAGATGATGACATCTCCTTTTGGTCGTGATTGATCAACTGTGACGGTTACAGGGGCCCGAAGCCCGAAAACCTTGAGCACAGTCTACAGGTCATATTTATGAAGGGATTTCATTGTAACTTCGTAAGATCACTCCAGATGATGCCCAGATAAGAATGTCTCCTTTTGGTTGCGATCATTCAACCATGATGGCTGCCCGAGCCCAAAGCCTGAAAACCTTTAGCACAGTCTACAGGTCATATTTATAAAGGGATTTTATTGTAACTTGGTAGGTTGACTTCATATGATGTTGAGATGAGAACGTCCCATTTTGGACGCGATTAGGCAACTGTCACGGCTACAGGGGCCCAAAGCCCGAAAACCTTTAGCACAGTCTATGGGTCATTTGTATGAAGGGATTTCATTGTAACTTGGTAGGATGACTCCAACTAATGTCTAGATGAGAACGACCCCTTTTGGTCGCGATCATTCAGCCTTCATGGCTGCCCGAGCCCAAAACCTTTAGCATGGTCTATAGGTCATATTTATGGAAGGATTTCATTGTAACTTGTTAGATTGACTCCATATTATGCCTAGATGATGACATCCCATTTTGGTCGTGATATGTCAACTGTGACGGCTTCAGGGGCCCGAAGCCTGAAAACCTTGAGCACAGTCTACAGGTCATATTTGTGAAGGGATTTCATTGTAACTATGTAGGATCACTCCAGATGAAGCCTAGATGACAACATCCCCTTTTGGTAACGATCATTCAACCATGATGACTTCCCGAGCCCAAAACCCAAAAAACTTTAGTACAGACAACAGGTCGTATTTGTGAAGGGATATCATTGTAACTTAGTAGAATGACTCAGTATAATGTCGAGATGAGGATGTCCGCTTTTAGTTGTAATCGGTCAACCGTCATGGCTACACAGGTCTGAAGCCCGAAAACCTTTAGCACAGTCTACAGGCCATATTTTTGAAGGGATTTCAATGTAACTTGATAGGATGACTCGTTTTGGAATCATTTCACTGTAACTTATCACTCCAGGTGATGCCCAGATGAGAATGTCTCCTTTTGGTTGCGATCATTCAACCATGATGGCTGCCCGAGCCCAAAGCCTGAAAACCTTTAGCACAGTCTACAGATCATATTTATAAAGGGATTTTATTGTAACTTGGTAGATTGACTTCATATGATGTTGAGATGAGAACGTCCCCTTTTGGACGCGATTGGGCAACTGTGACGGCTACAGGGGCCCGAAGCCCGAAAACCTTTAGCACAGTTTACAGGTCATTTGTATGAAGGGTTTTCATTGTAACTTGGTAGGATGACTCCAACTAATGTCTAGATGAGAACGACCCCTTTTGGTGGCGATCATTCAGCCTTGATGGCTGCCCGAGCCCAAAACCCAAAAACCTTGAGCATGGTCTATAGGTCGTATTTATGGAAGGATTTCATTGTAACTTGTGACGGCTACAGGGGCCCAAAGCCTGAAAACCTTGAGCACAGTCTACAAGTCATATTTGTGAAGGGATTTCATTGTAACTACGTAGGATCACTCCAGATGAAGCCTAGATGACAACGTCCCCTTTTGGTCACGATCATTCAACCATGATGACTTCCCGAGCCCAAAACCCCAAAAAACTTGAGTACAGACTACAGGTCATATTTGTGAAGGGATATCATTGTAACTTAGTAGAATGACTCAGTATAATGTTGAGATGAGGATGTCCCCTTTTAGTTGTAATCGGTCAACCGTCATGGCTACACAGGCCTGAAGCCTGAAAACCTTTAGCACAGTCTACAGGCCATATTTTTGAAGGGATTTCAATGTAACTTGATAGGATGACTCGTTTTGGAATAATTTCACTGTAATTTGGTAACTTTGGTTGACATACGTTAGCTGTGAGGGCCACATACATTAACTGTGAGGTCATATTAACCCACCCCTCAGCTCTTTTGTACAGTGTACACCTCATATTATTTTTATTAAAAACACAGTATACAGGGAACAGAAATTAACATATTCCCAATTATCACAATTCTTGTCTTATTTCATAATCCTTTCATAAACATTGAACATTATCCTTTTCATCAAACACAACACACAGACAAGTTAAGCTACAGTGTCATTGACACTTTCATTTTTACATTATCATCCACAATAATACATGGGCATCCACTTACAGCTATAGATCAAGTGAAGAAGCCACTGGAGGTCATACTAACCTTCCATTTTCAAAAATATTCCCCAAGGAGGCCCCCCAGACTCCATCGACAAGAGAGAGAGAGCGGCATCCCACTCATGCTTGCCCCAACTGCCCCTCACTGCAGTGCCCATCCCAACTCACTGCTGTGCCTACGAGGGATGCTTTAGCATTATGACCCATTATTAAAATGTGGCACTCTCCCAAACCCAGAATTGTGGATCCTCCACTGTTAACAGTCCTATCTGGCTGGTAGCATTCATAGAAATCACCGATGGATTTTATTGTGTTTAAAAATTTGTCCTTAAATACATAACCGATACCTTACAGGAACGAGAAATAAATTAAGCAGATTTTTTTTTTCCTTTGTAGTAATAGGTACTCTCCAAGAACTTAAAAGAAAATAACAATTGATGAACAAATTGTGTCTATAAGATTAATCTATACATATTATCGCTACAGTAAAGTGATCTGGGTCTAGTATCACATCGAGTTGAGGAGGTCAGATTACCGGTGTAGCAGGATATCTTCCCACCCTGGATATCCCCCCCCCCCCCCGGGGGTATGAAAAGAACTGAACAAAAAGATAAAGATAAGAAAATTTTATTTATGGAATTTTCATTGAAATTAACACAAAAAAGTGGTTCAATACTTTAATATATTATTATTATTATTATTTATTGGTGTTTAAGGTCACATACTTATGTACAATGGCTAATCGTGACCGTGACAGTTTTACTGGTGGAGGAAGCCGGAGTACCCGGAGAGAACCACCGAGCAACGACGAGCAGCTGTCAGCTCTCCAACATCGTAACTCTGAACTCTGCAGCGCAGCACAGGCAGGGTTAGATTGGTTGAAGACATGCACACCATCGACGTGCAGTACGCCTCAGTACACAGCGTCATCGTGCCCCCATGTAGGCAATCGGGGTGAAGTGTCTTGCCCAAGGACACAATGCGGTTGCCGCAGGTGAGATTCGAACCGAGGACCTTTCGGCTTGCACTTTAATATATACATGACCAGTGAATAGAAAATAGGCAATCTCAGAAGCAACTATTTCACAAATATCAATCAATAGGTTTTTTTTACACCATGGGGGCCAACCATAACAAAGTCCAAACAATGGCTGCAAGAGGTTCTAGGAATGTCTGTTGGAAGTTTGACATGGGTGGGGGGAAGATATCCAGGCCTGGTTATTCCCCCCCCACCCCCACCCATGTCAAAAAATATACAACAAATTAAAAACAGTTTCAACTTGGCTTATACCATTGAATAATGACCAGTGATTTGAAAATAGGCAATCTCAGAACCTTTCCAGCAATTTGGGGGACTTTTCCGAACACGTGGATGGGGTTGGGGTGAGGGGAGATGTCCAACCTGCATATCTTCCGCCTCACCCGTCCAAAAACATAGCTACTATCTCAAAAATATCAATAGGTTTTTTTACACCGTGGGGCCAACCATAACAAAGTCCAAACAATGGCTGCAAAAGTTCTATGAATGTCTATTGGGAATTTGACATGGGTGGGGGGGGGGATATATCCAGGGGGGGGGGGGGGGGTATCGTGGCACACCGGATCAAACGATCTGCCACATGCAATGAGTTTTATTCGGCGATCTGACCTCCTCAGCGAGATGTCATGCAACTACCCACATCACTTCACTGCAGCAATAAAAGGTTGATTATATGACTTACAGTTCAACATCGCATTCCAACACTATTATTAACAATTGCCCCAACCTTGTTTCTGTAAATTGGATTGAATTAAAAAAGACCTATTTTTGTTTGCACTTACTTTTGTAACAGGTGCACACTTCCGGGTAATCCTCTGATGCACATGAATACATAACAACGTTAACAGTCAACTATCAGTCAACCCAGACCGCCTTCGAACGCACCCATTCCAGCTCAGAGTAGAGTACTCTCTCTGACCGGAACAGCTAATTATGTGAATTCAAATGCATAACCCTTTACCTAACAAATCGCCCGCATCCGCAGTGTGCAGCCATAAATAGTCTGTCATACTATAGTGATACGGAATCAGATTCCACACTGTGGATTTTTTGGCGACCAAGAAAAGATCGTCAAACAGTAATGATGTTTAACGGTTAAATTAAATAGTCATATAATAAAGTATTCTACCAGTTGACTTAAAAAAGTTGTTGAACTTATTCCCCCCCCCCCCCCTTGTGGGAACCCCGGAAGGTGAAGTAGTGCTTGTTTACTGTGGTAAACAATCTCTGTTGTACTGGTAAAATAGGATCCAGTCACCAATGCTTGGGATGGAAATCCTCTAAAATGGGCAACATGGGTACAGTAGAATCCTCTTAATTGAATATCCATTTTGCCAGTGAAAATTATTCAATTAACAGGAGTATACAATTAACAGGGATTTGGTCATTTGCCTGTGTTCTGGAGGTAAACTGAGCATTTATTCAGTTATATCTTGTTTGACAGAGCTCATAGAGCTCTGTCAAACAAGATATAATAGAATAAATGCCTGTTTGAGGCCAAAAAGGTTGATAAATAAGGGAAATTTGGTGCGTGTCACAGTAATTTTTTCGACATATTGCAAAAATTTATATAGAATTAACAGGAGTTTACTCTACAACCCATATGCAATTAACAAATCAAATTTGTACTGAAGGTATGGTAAATGGTTTTGTGTTTGAAAATTATATTCAATTAACAGGGAAAAAATTAAGAGATATCCAATTAAGTGGGCTCCACTGTATAAACAATAGACTTAATTTGACTTTATCTCCATGTTGTAGTTACAACTAGACAGTGTGCAGAAATGTATGATAAATAATGAAGTTATTGGAAAATTTGACTCTTACCACATAAGCATCTTAACCGTCGGCACACTGATGTCGAAATTTCAAGGCTGCGAAATTTTCTCATAATGTAACTAGGAATTTAACCAATTCCATCAGGAGTGAGGTGGCTCAGTGGTTACGGCATTGAACTTCAAACTGAGAGGCTCACGGTTCGAACCCCCACCAGGGGTAACTGCATTGTGTTCTTGGGCAAGGCACTTAATCCCGAATGCCCACGTGGGTGTACTGTGGTGCTGTGTACTAAGGCGTGCTGCACATTGATGGTGCACCTGTCTTCTGTCAATGCTTACCCTGCTTGTGTGGAGTTAGTACACTGGGGAGTCTGACAGTTGCTCGGTGTTCTCACCGGGTATTCCAGCTTCCTCCACCTGTAAAACTGTCCGACACAAGGTGACCGTGGCTGTCAAAAGTGTCCTTAAACTCCAATAAATAAATAAATAACCAATTCCATCTTGTTTGACAGAGCTCAGCGAGCTCTGTCAAACAAGATTGTATTGGTTAAATTCTAAGTTGCTTTTTTGGGACAATTTTTCTATTTAAAATTTTGGTATTTTGACATCAGTGTGCGAAAGGTTAATTGTCTGAATATCACAGTCTCCATAATACAGTACAGTAATAATTTCTGGAAAATACACATCATATTGTAAAGCATTTTATTGGCGCGCGGTGGCTCAGTAGGTAGAGGTGCAGGCTGCAAGCCGAGAGACAGGTCCTCGGTTTGAATCCCACCTGCGGCAACCCCTTTTTTCCTTGGGCAAGACACTTCACCCCCATTTCCCATGTGGGGGCACAGTGACGCTGTGCATTAAGGCGTATTGCACGTCGATGGTGCACCTGTCTTCAACCAATGCTAACCCTGCTTGTGTGGAGTTAGTATGTTGGGGAGCTGACAGTTGCTCGCCGTTGCTCGGTGGTTCTCTCCGGGCACTCCTGCTTCCTCCACCCGTAAAACTGTCATGGTCATGATTAGCCATTGTGCAGAACTATGTTACCTTAAACGCCAATAAACCAATAAATAAATAAATAAATAAATAAATAAATAAATAAAGCATTTTATTGATAATGATGATTCCTCTTCTTGAGAGTTAATTTCCATTCTCCAAGAAACCTCTCACTTGAACTAATTTTATGATGAAATACAGAATAAAAATAGTGCATCAAAATAAACTTTTACCCTATGTGTTCCCCATGAAAACCCTGGGAAGTGAAGCAGTCCTTGTTTACTGTGGTAAACAAGGTTTGTTTTACTAGCAAAATAGGACCTGGTAACCAATGCCTTGGGGTGGAAGTCCTCTAAAACAGGTAACATGGGTATAAACGATTGGCTGGACTTCACTTTATATCCATGTTGCAGTCATGATCAGCAATTAGGTAATAATATGTGACCTTAAACACCAATAAATTAAATTCCGTGTGCAGGATAAGAAATTGATTTTGACCCCTATAATTTCATTTTATTTATCCTGTAAAATCTTTTGTTGACTTTAGGTCCACAAATTTTCACTTACAAAAAAAATGGAGTTTCAAAGGTGAATGCATAAACTTTTCTTGTTTTGCACTATTTTGTAATCAAAAATATGGACCAAGAATTTCAATTGTATTCACACAAATTGCCATTTAAATTTTATTACTGTTTCCAATTTTTCCCTCCAAAGCATAACTTACAGTTAAAACTAGAAGGCCTGTCATGAAATGCGCAGAAATAGCATGTTGATATGCGCGTTAATGTACGCGTTATGGCCCAAGTAAAGCTATCAAATTCTGTACATATGGCCTGTGCACAAGCAATGTTTCAGCCATTGGCAGAAACATTGCATGTGTTTGCTATGAGTAACCAGGAGAACCTGCCGTGCTTTGGATGCCATTCGATGTGGCAGTTGCGCGCAATTCCAACGCGCATTTAAGCCTAGATAAGCGCACTATTCGTGAAAGGACTTCTAGTTTTAACTGTATAATCCCTCTTGGAATAAGCTCTCTGAGCTGCCTGATTTTGACCATTTGGTTAGGAAAAAAGTTGAACAAACGACATTTCATTCAAATGTGTTTCATGTCAGACAGAGAAGATGAAATTTTATGATTATTTCAAATGATATCTTTGAAAATTGTCTCCCTGTGGGAAGTCCTTGGAACCCTGGGAAGTGGAGCAGTGCCTTTTTACCGGGGTAAATTGGTACCTAGGTGAAAAAGTGGGTACACGGCTATATACACAGAACGACACACGTGTGAATGGGTTAATCGATATGGCACGAGTGCCAGTGCGGAAGGATAAAATGAGGCCTAAAGTTTTTTCCTTCCGTGATGGCACAAGTGCCATATCAATTAGCCCATTCACATGTGTGTGTCGTTCTGTGTTTATTACAGGTCTTCATGTCTATAAAAGCAATTATTAGAAGGCCACTCGGCAATTTATTTGACAACTCGTCCCCTGAGTTCCAATGTGCTCGTATGTGCCAGTAGGCACATATTCGGGGATGAACTATCGCCAACCAAATTTGCGAGGGGAACCTGTGTTACTGTTTTTAGCTATCACTGGTGATTCAAATTGTAATTGTGGTGCACTATTTGTAGAAAATTCTAGTGAGTTCATCAACGATTTCCGTTCGGCACGTGTGTGGAACGGATTTTCATTTTTCGCATGGTTTAGTGTTACTGTAGATAGGGATTTCATAGAATAGGCTTGTAATAAAAACTAGTAGCTAAACATTACCGTATACTTGTGTTCTAGTCATGATATAGCCATAGATGCTGAAAGTGACCTTAAACACAAATGACCTCCATGGGAACCCTGGGAAGTGAAGCAGTACTTCACTATTTACTGTGGTAAATAAGCTCTGTTTCACTGGTAAAATAGGACCCAGTCACTAATGCTTGGGGTGCAAGTCCTCTAAAATAGGCAACATGGGGTATAAACGATTGACTGACCTTGACTTTATCTACATGTTGTGGTCATGGTTAGCCATTGTACAGAATTATGTGACCTTAAACACCAATAAATAAATAAATAAACACAAATGAATAAATATAATTATGAAAATTGTCTTGAATTTTCAATTTTGCAGAGCCTGACACACACATTCTCTCTCATTTCATGAATATTATTCGAAATCATTAGTACTGAGATGGTTAACCGGATAATCTGTTTGAAACCAGTTAACTACCTAACCGATTAGAAAAAACGTCAACCGGTTATCTGAAATATAGATAGTGATCGTCATTCCACATTTAAAACGTAAATCTGCCGCTTCTCCGTTATGATAGATTACACATCAAAGCTGCATTGTACAAATAATCGACTTTGACGTTCAAGACTTCGTTAATGATCAACAGTTTCCGTGAGTATTGAGTAATCGCAGAAACTATTCTGTAGTGTGTATACAGGCAGACGTTGTCGAGTAGTGTGTATACATGCGAACGTTGTCGAGTACTCGACGACCTTTGTCTGTATACACACTACAGAATATTATGAGAATACTGCTTTCCAATTCCTGTAGGTTTGATCCCATATTCAGTGAAATAATGGCCATGGATAAGCGGATATTATCCGGTTATAGCTCTTGGTTAGTCGGTTACAAAAATGAGCCAACCGTTTCAGCCCTAGAAATAATTCATTCACTATCTTCATTCAACACATATATACCACTTTCAGTCGATTTACTGTTGTATTGGTTACATGGTATCACATTGCAGGGACATGACCTTAGCTAATTATCTCCACTAATTACATATCTGAACATGATAGAATCACCATGAAACTCAATTTTACTTACAATGAATTAAACCTGCCCATGTCTTTCTATTGTAAATAATTGTATATCTTTTTGTGGAGATAGTATTATGGGTGTCTTTCTGTTATAAATATGAATAAAATCAATTTTTATATGTGCATTCTTGTCAGCTGAGTTGATTTTTTTTATCACTTTTTATTACATTGTGCATATATTTGTATAATTTTATTCACGATGTTTTCTTTTACAGTGACATTTCAAGAAGTTATATTCAACCCTCTACAGTTGTAAGGACATTGTTTTCATATTTCCACAAACTCTCATGAATAAATAAATACTTCCAGAAAAGTACAATGACAATTCAAAATTTACAATCTGAAGCAAATACAGTGGAGCCCACTTAATTGGATATCTCTTAATTGTATATCCCTGTTAATTGAATATAATTTTCAAACACAAAACCATTTACCATACCTTCAGTACAAATTTGATTTGTTAATTGCATATAGGTTATAGAGTAAACTTCTGTTAATTGTATATAAATTTTTGCAATATGTCGAAAATATTACTGTGACATGCACCAAATTCCCCTTATTTATCAACCTTTTTGGCCTCACTACATCCAATACAGGCATTTATTCTATTATATCTTGTTTGACAGAGCTCTATGAGCTCTGTCAAACAAGATATAATAGAATAAATGTTCAGTTTACCTCCAGAACACAGGAAACTTCCCCTTATTTATCAACCTTTTTGGCCTCACTACATCCAATACAGGCATTTATTCTATTATATCTTGTTTGACAGAGCTCTTTGTGCTCTGTCAAACAAGATATAATAGAATAAATGCTCAGTTTACCTCCAGAACACAGGAAACTGACCAAATCCCTGTTAATTGTATACTCCTGTTAATTGAATAATTTTCACTGGCAAAATGGATATTCAATTAAGAGGATTCTACTGTACTATAGAACTTTTACATTTGTATTTTGGGGGAATTGTATTTTCTACCTATTAATATAACTGACCAAAATGAATCATTACCATTTTAAAAGATATGGCAATTTGCCAGATCTTTGAAAATGCTAATGGTTCATTTTAACCCATTTAAAACCACAACTAGAAAATGCAATTCTAGAAAATACAATTGTAAAAGTTTTATAGTATTGGCCGCTGATTATGATTGGCAGATGTGATAGTCCGGGTTCTCATGGGGCCTTGGATTCAAGGAATGGCCTTGAAGTTGACTGTTAGGAGGCCTTGAAAATCCTTGAATATTCGTGAAATAAAATGCTGATTAAGCATGTAATCATAATTATTATATAGTTTTATATGCCAGAGTTAGTGAAGGCATAGTCCTAACAAGGACCCTCCAGTCATTACCCTCACACTTCCCTTTTGGGAGGACGGGTAATGACTGGAGGTCCCATTTAGGACTAGTGAAGGCAGAGCCTTGAAAATCTTTGAATTTGGCCATTACTGGGCCTTGAAAAATGCTTAGATATATCTGGAAACAGCCTTGAATTTTCTCATTCATTCTTTGCCATTTCTGCCACTACATTTCTGTGCCATTTTCGTAGGGCCACCTTTCAATAAAACCCTCAGCCCTGATAGTAGTTTTCAGCAGGGCAGCTTGAAAATCACTAACAATTTTCTACATGCTTTTTGTTCTTTTTAATTCATTTTCAAATCCGAGCATGTCGTAAAGGAGCTATGCTGCTTTGGAATATGCTACAAATCTGTCATGGATTGATTTGATAAAGTGAAGGATAATAAATTAAATCCATGGCATTCTGCCAGATAATGGTTGAGGGTGAAGCCCTCAACCATTATCTGGTCGAATATCCAGGGTCGAGTGTAATATCTGACTTAAAACCCATATTACATGAAATTCTTGTTTAAGAAGCAAAAAAAAATGGAATGATTTTATCGCATCATTCAGGACTGACAACTCATCGATTTATTCATTTGTTTATTTATTTGTTGGGATTTAACAACACTTTTGACAGCCAGGGTCACCTTGTGTTGGAGAGTTTTATGGGTGGCAGGAGCCAGAGCACCCAGAGAAAACCACCGAGCAACAGCATGCTCGGCTGCCAAACTCTCCAGGCCAACGTACTAACTCCACAGAAGCAGGGTTAATATTTGTTAAAGACAGGTGTACCATCGACGTGCAGTACACCTTAGTGCACAGTGCCACATGGGCAATCAGGATTAAGTACCTTGCCCAAGGACACAACACAGTTAACCCTACCGAGGATCGAACTGTGGTCCTTTTGGTTTGAAGTCCAATTTCGTAACCACTAAGCCACTGATAACTCATCAAAGACCACAGCATGTATGATTCAGGATAAACTTGAGGTAAAAACTTGGTCAGGCCACGCTGAATGTTTGTGTTAGAACAATAACTGAAAATTATTTAAAAGAATGGCAGTGTTATTCTCATAAATCATGAATGCACACCTTTGGACTTTGATTACCCAATTTTTCCGAAATTTTACAAATTCCAACATTAGCTCACAAATGCAAACAGAAGGTCCAAATTTAAACCCATGTGGTCTACGTATCTTTAATATGACACTGATAGCAGTGTTTCAGCCAGAATTCCAAATTTGAATCTGAATTTTAATTTTTTATGTCTCCCCTTTCCAGAAGGGAGACCTATTGTTTTAGTGCATATTCTTCTTCTTCTTCTTCTTCTTCTTCTTCTCATACAAACTTTGTCCGGGCCATAACTTTTTTGTCTTTTGGCCTACACCTTAGATACTTGGCATGTGGATGTATCACCATGAGCCGGTGTGCAGTGTACCATAGTGACCTTCATGTGACCTTGACCTTTGACCTGAAGGTCACATTTATGTGTTTTTTTAAGGGAAACATCACACAAACTTTGTCCGGGCCATAACTTTTTTGTCTTTTGACCTACACCTTAGATACTTGGCATGTGGATGTATCACCATGAACCGGTGTGCAGTGTACCATAGTGACCTTCATGTGACCTTGACCTTTGACCTGAAGGTCACATTTATGTGTTTTTTTAAGGGAAACATCACACAAACTTTGTCCGGGCCATAACTTTTTTGTCTTTTGACCTACACCTTAGATACTTGGCATGTGGATGTATCACCATGAACCGGTGTGCAGTGTACCATAGTGACCTTCATGTGACCTTGACCTTTGACCTGAAGGTCAGATTTATGCATTTTTTAAAGGTAATCTGTCTGGACCAGAACTTTTTTGTATTTCGAGTCAGGCTTTAGATATTTGGCATGTGGATGCATCGCCATGAGCCGGTGTGTAGCGTACCATTGTGACCTTCATGTGACCTTGACCTTTGATCTGAAGGTCAGATTTGTGCTTTTTTCAAGGAAACTTTGTCTGGACCAAATCTTGTTTGTCTGTTGAGCCAGGCCTTAGATATTTGGCACTTGGATGTATCACCATGAGCCGGTGTGTCGCATACCATTGTGACCTTTATGTGGCCTTGACCTCAATGTCAAATTTATGTACTTCAAATAGGGAGTAATTGTCCAGACCAGATTTTTTTTGTTTTTTGACCTAGGACTTGGTTATTTGACATGTGGATGTGTCACCATGAAACCGCATGTCGTGACCTTCATGTGACCTTGACCTCAAGGTCAAATTTATGTATTTCAAATAGGAAGTAATTGTCCAGACCAGAATTTTTTTGTTTTTTGACCTAGGACTTGGTTATTTGACATGTGGATGTGTCACCATGAGACCGCATGTTGTCTACCTTGATGACCTTCATGTGACCTTGACCTCTGACCTTAAGGTCAAATTTATGTACTTCAAATAGAGAATAATTATCCAGACCAGAACTTTTTTGTTTTTTGACCTGGGACTTAGATATTTGACATGTGGATGTATCGCAATTAGACAGCATGCCACATGTAATCATGACCTTCATGTGACCTTGACCTCAAGACCAAATTTATATACTTTAAATAGGGAGTAATTGTCCAGACCAGATTTTTTTTTTTTGGACATGTGGATGTGTCACCATGAAACGTCTTGTCCGCTACCTTGATGAACTGCATGTGACCTTGACCTCTGACCTCAAGGTCAAATTTATGTACTTCAAATAGGGAATAATTGTCCAGATCAGAACTTTTTGGTTTTTTGACCTAGGACTTAGATGATTGACGTGTGGATGTATCACAATGAGACCACATGTCATCATGACCTTCATGTGACCTTGACCTCAAGGTCAAATTTATGTACTTTAAATAGGGAGTAATTGTCCAGACCAGAATATTTTTTTTTTTTGACATGTGGATGTGTCACCATGAAACCGCATATCTGCTACCTTGATGAACTGCATGGGACCTTGACCTCTGACCTCAAAAGGAAGGGGAGACATATGTTTTAGTGTGCTAAAACACTTTCTAGTTTTTTTTTTAATTTCTTTTGAACCCACAATCAAAAATGTTGTGTGTTAAATTTAAATTTGAAAGCAAGATTTGCATCCTTGGAAGATTCAAGAATGATGTACAAGAGAAAAATTTACACCAATAAGTACATACAGTACGTGGAGAGTGGATTGTAACTAAATCACCCGTGGAGTGGAGTTATAAATCTTAAAATTTTGATAGATGTGTTCTTATAGACTATATAACTCTCTTGTTTATCAATCTGTAGTATCAAACGCAGATAATCTTGTTTTCATTTTTTAATTCAGCTCTTCATTTTGTTGATTTGAGGTTTAAAAGAAATGTTTTTTTTTTAAAACTGGAATTAAAATTGAAATTTGGAATTCAGGTGAAATACTGCTTTCAGTATCAGAGTAAAAATCTGTGGAGCCCGTGGGATTTAATTTTGAACTTTCTGTTCGCTTCCGTATGGTGATTTTTGAATATGTAAAGTTCCTGAAAAATTGGGTAACCAAAGTCCTTATTATTGGTGGCGGCAATTCTTTCGGATAAGAACCAAGGTGAAACAAAGAACGTTGTTGGCAGTGGGTTTTAAGTATGCTGAAAGGGTGAAATAGTTGTTGCTTACAAAAAATATGCTGAAGAATGTATGTTTACATCATTGAAAATAAAATAATATGACTGACAAAAATGTGTTTTTATTGACCTCTTCCCGCTGAAGGCAAATTTTTCAATTCATTGGCTACTGGGTTCAGCATTAGAAGAACAGGAAATATAAAGCAGTGTATTGTATTTGACAAAGCGTCTATTAAACTAGGTGTGTAAGTTTGACACATATGCCCCGCGAGCAAAATAATCTGGAAAATCAAATATCTGAGTTTTCACATCATAATCTAAGTTCAAGGTCAATAATTCTGCAAAAACATCATCCGACTGGGACCAATCTTGAACTCGATTTGTAGGTACTTATGACAAAGCCATATCCCAGAAATCAGGGATACTAAATGCCTTACTTTGAATTTTTTCGTAAAATTCTATTATAATAATTGACAAAACATTTTTGAAATGATGAGAAATGTGTCTGGCAAATCAGACTCCTGGAATTATTTTCAATAATTCCTAGAGCCACCACATATTAACTGGTAGAGTGCTAAATTATTTTTGATCACCGAAATTTGTTCACATATCTTTGCCTCGTTACTCTCCCATAAATTATAATAAGGCAATCCATACAGATAAAATAATTTCACTTCAAAGATAATATGAAGCATATCCACTGAATGTGTAGTCTTCAAGTTGTGGTACCTGCACTTCAGAGTAAAGCCCAAATATGGGCTTCCAGCATTCTACCAGTGTATTGATTTTCAGCTTTATTCAAATTCAGCCCATTGGATCATACTTTGGGATATCATAAGTCTCACACTCTATCACTGTGTGAAATGTTTTACACACTAGGGTGCTTCTAATGAACTGCTCCGGCTAGTCTTTGGATGGGTGACCGTGTGAGCGATCGATTCGGACTCCCGCGTTGTGTCCTTGGGCAAGACACTTCACCTCGATTGTCCACATGGGAGCACGATGACGCCGTGTACTACGGTGTACTGCATGTCAATGGTGCGCATGCCTTCAACCAATCTAACCCTGTCTGTGCTGCTGTGCAGAGTTACGATGTTGGGGAGCTGGCAGCTGCTCGTCGTTGCTCGGTGGTTCTCTCTGGGTACCCCGGCTTCCTCCTCCTGTAAAACGGTCACCGACATGATCTGACCTTGGCTGTTAATGTGTCGTTAAACCTCAATAAATAAATAAAAAATGAACTGCTGTTGCAAAGCCTCCCATCACACCCCAACTCTCGAAGAGATTGGAGAGTATACATTACGTGTACAGTACTCATATGAGACTGGTCAATAAATACCCCAGTTATTGATGCTAAATTTAGATTAGTGCTGTCTATTTATAGAGGAACTATTTATGAATGGGCGTGTTCAATTAATTACTTGTCTTCATTGACAACAGAGCAACAATAACAGGAACATTGGCTTTGATATATTTTATTTCATTCAAGTGTTTTAACTTTTAACGAGCAATAAACTATAGAAACATACTACACTGCACATAGATATTAACATAAATAAGTTTGTTTTTTGCACATTGATATTTACATAAATGAGTTGTCATTTTTTAATTTTTAACTTCATTTGGTTTCTTATAACTAACATTGCAGTACGTTCAACGTGGATTGAAACAAAAACGCCGCCGCGGTGTGTTCTCCTCCGTGGAGTTCCAGTGGACCGCAGTGTTTGATCAGTGGAAGACAGTTTTCAAAACACCGTGGTCACGAGCGTTAACGATCAGTTTAATTGCTTTCGCATGTCCGTTTCTCTGCTGATTAATAAATGGTGTTTTCTGACGTCAACTGGCAAGACAACTGCGTTTGTTACTGGTAGTAGATAATTTATTTTAAATTAAAATTGGAATTTGGAGGATGCAGACGGCGACTATTGCTGTGGTTTGAAATTGTAAATTGGGAATAGAACAGTCAGTTCCATTTGGTTAAGTACAAAGTCCTCGTCACTTTCGAAACTAAACTGTTGTGTTTGCGCGATCGATTTGATCGAGGAAATAAATAAACCAGACTTGAGAAAAACAACTAATATTCACGAAGTTCCCAATTTCACATTTTGTTTACAGCTGTAGGCCAACACGTGATGAGCCGTGTTTTTCTTGGGTGGAAAGTGGGGGCGAAAAAGCCTCCTGCGACACGAAAGCGCCCACGCCGCACGGCTAATGATCGAAGTGATACCAGTTCACGACATTGAGACAACTCGACCAGCAAATCCTCTTTCCTGTCTTACTCTTGTCGGGCAACGCAATTAAAGATTCTTATAAAAATGATATAGTAAAAAGAAAATATAGTGTTTTTGAATGGATACCAAAAAGTATCTCACTCGAGACTGAAACTAATGATTATTTCACAGGGGGGAGGGGGGTGGACGGGAGATATTTGCATACAGAAATAAATATCCTTCATCCAATTCTGTAGGGGTTTGTACATACTTTTATACTCTTTGCATTTGCAGATTTTTCAACGTTCCTCTACATTGTTTTTATTTGTATTATCAATTGAAATAGCTAAGCCTGTGTGTATGTAAAAATACGTGGGTGAATATAAGGGAGATGCCGAATTAAAATATCTGCGAATGTGCCATTCTAAGAGAGAGTACGCTTCAGTGGGAAAGAGATAGAGAGAGACAGATATACGTGATGGGGGGGGGGGGGGGGGGGGGAGAGAAAGTAAGAAAAAGTGAAAGAAAATTAGTACACGAAAGTATACGCAAGTGCATGTGGGCGTATGTCTGCATATTACTCTCTGTGTGTTTGTGTGTGTGTGTGTGGGGGTGGGGGGGGGGGGGGGTCCGCAAGGGTGTGTATTTTGGTGTGCGTGCATGTGTTTTGGTTTTTCGGGTTTGGGTTTTTTGTTGTTTTTTTTTTTGTTTTTTATGAACTACTGTAAAAAAAGACCTACCTGTGTCTCATAAGCCTTCATAGGCTGGATTTCATATAAATATTTTGAACATACTCTATGTATATTATGCATGTGTATTGAAATGTGACACTTAAATAAAATATTATTCTACTGCTATTACATAAAAGTAGTCGGGATTGAAGTGATTAATTAGGTACAGTGGATTAAACTACCAATTGCATAAGGTGTGAAATGACATTTGAGTGGTGCGACAAAGCACAGAGCTGTCCTTCAAACCAAAATCTGTTTTAACACCTCTGCACATGACAAGCTTGGGAAAAAATAAGAGACAAATCAATATAATAATTACTTTTTATTAATTCAGTAAGCATAATTATAACCATATGTAAATAAAATCAGTAGAAAATAATATTTTTTTTTATTTCCAATAATGACACGCCGATCGACAAGCCAGACCACCATACATCGTAACCCTAGCTCAAACATGCCCCGAAATTTCGTATTATAATTTTTTTGTTTTGTCCCCCCAAACGTGTCTTGAAACCCCCAAAAATTAAAATAGGTCTTTCAGACAGGAGATTTTAGTTCCTCTATGGGAGATTTTCTGGCGCCCTGTTTTTGCGTGCAGCCAGCACATCAAAAATTTCAGTGTCTTGGCAGTGTAAGATTCAGTCATCCATACCATTCCTAAATGGGGAAGTAAATAGCCCTCCCCCTCCCCAAAACGAGGCAATTGGACCCCAGACTCCCATAAACCCACACGTACAAATAGGTCTATATCATTGATTGCTTGCCGATCTGCCCCCCCCCCCCCCCCCCCCCATCTTGGTCAGTTTTCCTTGCTAGTACATGCAATATATGGATTCCGAAGCGTCTTGGGCTGAAACGTCCCAGGGCCACCACAAGCATTCCTTTTTCGTTAATGTAGTTTATTTATGTTAATTCCACTCTCAACATTTACATTTTAACATTCCACTCTGAACTTAACTTTTAAAATCGTAAATCTGATTCCCTTCCTCCCCAACCCACAATTTATTCAAAATTCTATACCGGTAACATGATTCTTCTCCCCATCAATAGCTACAGTTAGGTAAAAGACCGTCGGGGAAATGTCCAGATATTGTACTGGTCAAGTTATAATTTTTTCAACTCACATCCATGATTTCAGTACGGTATAATATTTATTTTTTCGTAATTCCTCGAGTTCTAAATCGATTTTGATGAACAACATTACGAATCGCAATAGTTTTCAATAACCTTTTCAAATATTGAACTATCTTTTTAATATTTCAAGTAAAAATAAAAGTAATATTTCACTGACTGTGAAAAAATTTGATCCAATTAAGAGCCGGTGACTGAGAGATCAAAAGATAAACCGACGTCAGCCGAACATCCCATCACACAGTTTGACATATTCATGCGAGATTAAAAACACGATTCAAACTCCATATTTTGATCGTTTTTTTTGCCATATTAATGCTTTTTATTATCAAAAAACATGTATGGAGCATACGTATTCAATTTATACTTAAGTGCAATACCTAACAATCACTGAACAACAATGAACTGAAACTATTTCTGGTGGAAGAATAAACCTGATTACCGCACTTGCAAAAAACACAAGTTAATTATAGATAAATTGAAGTCACGTGGTGGGGTTTTGAGACCCCACCTCGTAGTGTAATTAGTGGGGTCTCAATTTCTGTGTTCATATGGGCAGCGTACACGACATGACTGGATTACATGTATCTGTCCGGGAGGACATTCAGTAGCTTTAGCAGCAGGAGGTGTGGCCTAACACAAAAGATTTCTATTGTCTTAGTATCGGGTTTTGTTTCCTTACGCGGAAATCCCTTTGTTCTTAAGTGGTTGGGTGTTGGGTTTGCAACAAAAGAAAAATAAACATTTGTCTTGGTACCTCATGAGATAATTTTCGGTATCTACTCAAAAACACTAGATTTTCTTTTTATTATACGCTTTTTATAAGAATCCGATAATTCCAATCGTTTCAACCATGAATTGATGGGTATGCAGAGAAGTCGGCCCATTGCGACCTCGGCCCCGGAGAAGTCGGCCCCTGGATAAGTCGGCCCAAACAATTTCGGAGAAGTCGGCCCACGAGAGAAGTTGGCCCCGCAAACTACAGGAGAACTCTGCCCATAGGAGAAGTCGGCCCCAACAATTTAGGAGAAGTCGGCCCACGAGAGAAGTCGGCTCCACAAACTAATACGAGTAGCGTTTACCTCAGCATTCTATTTTGTCAAATGGCCGAGAAGGGGGGGGGGGGGGGGGGGATTAGGATGCTTCGATGGAAGTGGACAAAACATAAGATGGCTTCTTTGGACTGAGTGACAAAAAAACGCCTTTTTGGGTTGGCAAAAATGACAACATAACAGGGTTTTTTTCAATATTTAATTAAGATAATAAAAATAAGCAGTATTAACAAAGAAAACAGATATAAACGTTGCAGGTAATGGCATTATCAGTGACAAAATATAGGCAGTATTAACATAGGAAAACAGACATAAACGTAGCAGTTAATGGTACTATCAGTGACAATTATTTATTGAAATTTCGATACACTAAATGTAGTCTTGTTTTTATACCATTGAAAATACCAGTACGTAACATTAATTGCTAGAAAGCCCAAAGAGTTCTCTAGGAACTGATGTTAGGTAGTGGTATTATCAGTGATTTTCGCCATAATGTCGACCCTAAAGTACCCCACTGAGATGTATGAAAAAATGTAGTCTTGTTTTTTAACCATTGAAAAAACCAGTACGCAACATTAATTGCTGGAAAGCCCAAAGAGTTATCAGTGATAAAAAAACACAAGACAGCGTTATCACCTATTATTACCACTTTTGCGGGCGCTCCTAGCACATTAACGATGTTTTGTCGGGCGTTGAAACCTAGCAATATTCAACAAGTACAAGTCATGTGACGTGTTGGGCCGTAATTGACAATAACAGCCCAACACGTCAATAACAGCCCGACACGTCTAAATATAGACAGTGACGTCACATCTCTTAGCCGATTAACAATATTTTGCCAGATTTCCATTTGGATCGAAATTCAGTTCAATTCGGATTTTTATAATTTGTAAACACAATTAACACATTTGTTTCAAGTGTTTCCCTTTGTGTCACGGATAGATAATGTATCAAATATATGAAGCGATACACACAAAGTAAGTAATGACATCTTTGATGAATAAACTCTTTGCCTTAAGTTCGCATTTCGAAGATATATTTCATCATCTAACTTCCCAAATTTCGCCGCAGACTGATCAGACGATAGTCATGTTACCCAGTTTGTTTGTCAACAAATCAGACGATAGTGTCGCTGTTTTTTTTAATTCTAAAACGTCAAACTCCATTTATTTATCTTATTTCCCATGTAATTTAATTGTAATGTACCCGATGTACGAAAGTGGCAATACTAACATGACTTTGTCGAGCATTACAGTGTATCAAAGGCTCAACAGAAATGGTTAACAGCCCTCGAGCTTATTAGCGGCCCTCGACTTCGTCGCGGGCCGCTAATAAACTCTTGGGCTGTTAACCATTTCTGTTGAGCCGTTAATACACTGTAATGCCCTTCAAAATCGTGTTATTGTAATATTATTTACTGAAAATTCGATACACTATCGCTCTAACAACAATATATGAATCATGACATGTTTGT
Organism: Pictodentalium vernedei; assembly: GCA_031216915.1. Classification (NCBI taxonomy): domain Eukaryota; kingdom Metazoa; phylum Mollusca; class Scaphopoda; order Dentaliida; family Dentaliidae; genus Pictodentalium; species Pictodentalium vernedei. The sequence goes on from CM062297.1 coordinate 846,305,669, forward strand.
CACAAACAGAGCTCATTTACCTGTTTCTACAACAATAACACTCCCATCTTTTAAAAAATATATGTGATCAGAAATGTGTACAACGCTGTATTGTGTAGACGTGAAAGTTCGTGGAAGATTTAATCAAATTTATTCTATAATACTTCTTCCATGGGCCGACTTCGTTTGGGGCCGACTTCTGTTGTGGGCAGACTTCTCTCAATGGCCGACTTCTCTCATGGGCCGACTTCGCTTGGGGCCGACCTCTCTCATGGGCCGACTTCGTTTGGGGCCGACTTCTCCCTTGGGCCGACTTCTCTTATGGGCCGACTTCTCTCATGGGCCGACTTCTTCCTTGGGTCGACTTCTCTTGTGGGCTGACTTTGTTTTGGGCCGACTTCTCTAGTGGGCCGAGTTTGTTTGGGGCCGACTTCTCCTGTATTCGAATTGATGCATGAAAGTAAACAGCGCATTGAATCATTGATACGCGGAAGTGATTTGATCGATACTCGGAACAGATATCGTCTTGCGATCTGATTCATTTGGCTGGTTTCTGGTCCAAACGTGGCCTGAAAGTCCGTAATATAAGTTTTTGGTTTGGAACGTCCATTGAAAGGACGTGCCAAACCGAAAACTTATATTACTGACTTTCAGGTCATGTTTGAACAAGCGGGTTTCATGCATCAATTCAAGTTGAATACGTGTTGAAGTATTGCTGGAAATGATCGGTATCCACTCAAAAACACTATATTTTCTTTTCATTATACGTTTCAAGAACAAATTGATCATTTCCAGTGATAATTTGACTCGTATTCACTTTGAAGTGATGCCTTGAAAGCCGCCATTTTGATTGATACCGTGAAAGTGAAAATTTCTATATCTTCACAGTGGGGGATACGATTTCTATCTTTCCGCATTTTTTTTTCGATAATCGACAGTTCAGCGTATAATAAACTGGATAACATGCATCTGTCCATCTATCCAGGAGGGCATTCAGCATCTTTAGCAACAGGAGGTGTGGCCTAACACAAAAGATTTTTAGCTCAACTTTGGCGGAGCTTTTGTCATGGCCCGTCGTCCGTCTGTCCGTCTGTCAACAATTGGATACGGCTTGGGCTAGAGGCCGTATTTATGAACCGATCTTTACGAAACTTCTTGGATACCTTTGTTATGACTGTGGGACGAGAACGAGTGTTTTTGGATGCGGTCCGAAATTCAAGATGGCTGCCAACCGCCATTTTGTACCGACGATGCAGAAATCTTTTTTTTTGTATAGAACGTCCATATGAAAGCTCTGATTTGAATAATTTTTTGTATGAATGTTTAGTACCATGAGATACATTACATATAATACAGGTTTTTTTCTTGTGCGTAAATTATGCAAATTAGGCTAACTTTGATTTATTTAGTGTTACTTTCAGCACTGTCAGTGCAAATGCCAATACGGCTCGGGCTAGAGGCCGCATTTATGAACCGATCTTTACGAAACTTCTTGGGTACCTTTGTTATCACCGTGGGACGAGAACGAGTGTTTTGGGGTCCGGTCCGAAATTCAAGATGGCCGCTGGCAGCCATTTTGTTCAAAATTAGGGGCAATCAGATTGCGCAGGACTTCTACATGAAAGCTCTGATTTGAATATTTTTTTTATGAATGTTTAGTACCATGGGATACATCACATATAATACGGGTTTTTTTCTCGTGCAGAAATTATGCAAATTAAATGAACTTTGATTTTTTCAGTGCTACTTACACACAGTAAGTACACATGTCAATACGGCTCGGGCTCGAGGCTGTATTTATCAACCGATCTTCACGAAACTTCTTGGGTACCTCTGTTATCACCTTGGGACGAGAACGAGTGTTTCTGAGTGCGGTCCAAAATTCAAGATGGCTGCCAGTGGCCATTTTGTACCGAAATTAGGTCTAATCAGTTTTTTGTACACAACTTCTATACGGCTCAAGCTAGAAGCCGTATTTATGAACCGATCTTTACGAAACTTTTTGGGTACCTTTGTTATCACCGTGGGATGAGAACGAGTGTTTTTGGGTGTGGTCCGAAATTCAAGATGGCCACCAGCAGCCATTTTGAACCAAAATTAGTGCAATCAGTCTTTTGTACAGAACTTCTGTATGAAAGATCTGATTTGAATAAATTTTTGTATGAATGTTTAGTAACATGGAATACATCACATTAGTATGGGTTTTTTTCTCGTGCAGAAATTATGCAAATTAGATGAACTTTGATTTATTTAGTGCTACTTATACACTGTAAGTGCACATGTCAATACGGCTCGGGCTAGAGGCTGTATTTATCAACCGATCTTCACGAAACTTCTTGGGTACCTTTGTTATCACCTTCGGACGAGAACGAGTGTTTCTGAGTGTGGTCCAAAATTCAAGATGGCTGCCAGTGGCCATTTTGTACCGAAATTAGGTCCAATCATTTTTTTGTCACAACTTCTATACAGCTCGTATTTGTGGACTGATCTTCACGAAACTTCTTTGGTACCTTTGTTTTCACCTTGGGACAAGAATGAGTGTGTTTTAGGGTGCCTTGGTTATCACTGTGCTACGAGAACAAATATTTTGGGGTTCAGTCAGACCCACTCTGGGACTCAAATATTTCTTTTCTAGTTTAGCATCTGACTGTCACCCACCTTTACAATACTTTACCTATACATTTGTTACAGGCTACGGCCAGTATTTATGTACAGACCGTTACAATACTTTATATGTACCTTTGTTATCAGGTCATTACGTAGATGTTTGTCATTGCTGTGTCACATACTATACATGTACATGTCCTGACAAGTTGAGCTACAGTGTCATTGACACTTTCATTATTGTCTAAGTATCGCGTTTTGTTTCCTCAAGCGGAAATCCCTTTGTTCTTAAGTGGTAGGGGGGGGGGGGGTGGGTTTGCAACGAAAGAAAAAACACTATAGGGTGAATTTTAATGGTGTCCGTTCATCTGTCTGTCCATCCGCATCATCCATATCTCAGCAGTGAGTGGATGGATTTCAACGAAATTCGGTATGGGTGAGGCAGAATGCAGTGTTGGGGTATGCACCGGGCCATGTCCCAGCTCTTGTTCGCCATGGAAACAGTGATCCCGGAAAACAGAGTTGTGCTAGTTTACTTTGGTAGAAATGTACTGCCTATCTCACAAAGCAGGATCTAGTAACCCCAGGATGTGAGATCTCTAAAGTCGGCAACATTTATTTATTTATTTATTGGGGTTTAATGACACTTTTGACAGCCCGGGTCACCTTGTGTTGAGCAGTTTTATGGGTGGAGGAAGCCGGAGTACCTGGAGATAACCGCCGAGCGATGGCGACCAACTGTCAGACTTCCCAAAGTACCAACTCCACAGAAGCAAGGTTAGCATTGTTGAAGACAAGTGCACAATCAACGTGCAATACGCACTAGTACACAGCGCCACTGTGCCCCGAGTGGGCAATTAGGATGAAATGCCTTGCCTAAGGACACAACGAAGTTACCCCTGGCTGGGCAGGAACCGTGAACCTTTCAGTTTGAATCCAATGTCGTAGCACTGAGCCACCACGCTCCCAAAGTCAGCAACATAATTATAAACGATTGGTTGAACTTAACTGTACGTCTGTTGTGAACAACAGATAGAGAGTAATCGCTTGATTGGTCTGGTTACGTGAAATAATTCATGAGAGGTGAGGGACGTTGTACAAACACGAGTGCGCGAATACGCACGAGTGTTTTACAATATAGTCCCTCGCCTCGAAAGAATTATTTCACGTAACCAGTCCAGTCAAGCGATTACTCTGTTTATTACTTTTCATTATTAACTATAATTATATTATTTAACCCTTTACCTAACGTAATGGCCAAAAATGGCCAGCGCTATTCTCAAAACTCGACATTAATTTTCATTATTTTTTTCCTTTTTTGTCTGTAAAGTATAGGTTATGGCCCCTCATTGGAACGAGCTCGTCGAGATCGTTCCAATGAGGGGTCATAACCTATGTTTTTGAGACAAAAAATGAAAATAATAGTTATTCAAGATTTTTTGTAAAGTGTCGTCTTCTTTTCATGTTAGGTAAAGGGTTAAAAAAAAGGAAAAAAAACAATGAAGTCCCTATAACACCCACGGCAAAATCTCTTCGTTTGCGCACACGGGTACGTGGCGCAATTGTTATTGCATAATTCACTTGTGAAGTTATCGTTTATAATCAAACCCGGAAATCCCAGTAAATCACACTTTGGGAAGTAATAATATAAGTTAATATGATGAAATGATGGTAACATTGTCTGGAGTTTGTTGCTCTGAGTTTTTGTTCAACCGAGACACACAGCGTCAAGGTTGAACATAAACGTTGAGCAGCAAACCGCACACCATGTTATCATAAATTCATCACTATAACGTACATGTTCCAATAAGACTCTACCCATAGCCCAAAACCCACTTTGCGAAATAAACAAGATCACTTCTAAGGATAACAAGTTCAGTAAATAAACCTTTTGTGTACCCCACAACGACACTGGACAAATAATTAATCAATTAATCAGATTAAGGTCGAGGTCACTCCATCTTAGTTCAAATCGTGAACGAATTTGTAATTTAAACAATACTTCATTTGAAATGTTGTCTGCTGCACGTGAAAAATCTAGAAAAATGTAGCGGTTTTCAAGTAACTCGATGTAATAATTACGAAATTGGCAACGTCATTTCAAATATTTTGCAGTGACGTCAGAGGGTAACAAGTGCTACTGGAGCCATAAACATAGAAGAAAATAGGCGAGCTCTCATCCAATCAGATGAGCTAAGATTCTCAAATGGGGGGGGGGGGGGGGGGGGGGCTGAGCAATATTCAGAGGGAAAGCACGGCATGACAGTCCGTTGTTCTGCCTTAAGGCCCGAAGGACGATCGGGTAGTGAATTTGAGAGGGGTGTTCCCCTCCTTAGAGTGGGATCAGGACCCTCCCCGGGAAAAATTTGAAATATCTAGTGCTTTGAGAATGAAACCGGAGTAAAATTTGCTTCCAACTGGAGGTAATTATCTGTGCCAAGAATGAGCGTTCCCAAACCCAAACACTATGTTAGTGTTTTGCCCCAATCTGGGTGTAACATTTTTTTTTATTGGGGTTTAACTACACATTAACGGCCAGGGTCAAATCATGTCGATGACAGTTTTACGTGTGGAGGAAGCCGGAGTACCCGGAGAGAACCACCGAGCAACGACGAGCAGCTGTCAGCTCTCCAACATCGTAACTCTGAATTCTGCACCGCGGCACAGGCAGGGTTAGATTGGTTGAAGACATGCGCACCATCGACGTGCAGTACGCCTTAGTGCACAGCGTCATCGTGCCCCCATGTAGGCAATCTGGGTGAAGTGCCTTGCCCAAGGACACAACGCGGGAGCGCGAATCAGTCGCTGAAATGGTCACCCATCCAACTACTAACCGCGTTCGACGTTGCTTAACTTCGGTGATCTGACGAGAACCGGTTACCGCGACGCTACCGCGTCCCCCCCTCCCCTGGGTGTAACATGTGATAGATGGGTGAAAATAGTTGAAATGGGGTTTCAATTTATGGGGGGATTGGGGTTGGGGCTTCCCCACCCGATAGCCCCCCCCCCCCCTATTTCCACAACTGATTGGGACATAGAATAATATCTTTGTAATTGAAATTTACAAGTTTGTTCTACTCAAGGGACCCCATATTTTAAACATTTTGTGATGATGGGGGTAGAAGGGTGCATTAAACCTTTGAAGTGAAAGAGCTCCTTTTCTGGGCCAGGATCAGGATATGTGCTAATTTCATAAAGCTTTGATTACAAATTAGGCCTATAACAAATTTGCCGATTTCAGTGAACCCATGCTCTAAATGCTGAAATGTTTTTTTTCTATAAATTTTTTTCTAAATGGTCTTCAAAGACAATTTCATGCAAATTTATTGAAATAAAATAAGTGTCAACTATCAGTTACGCCCCCGTGTTCCTTTATTTTTTTCAAAACATAAAATTCACAAATTTGTCCTAAAAAACGTGAGACTGTTAGATAATTTCAGTAAATTTAGTTGCATGTCACTCTGTTCGCTACGGCAGCCCTGGAGGGACATTTTTTGTTACTAGTTATTACTTACTTGTTATTACAAATAACAAATAAGTAATACAAATAAGTAATAACAAGTAAGTAATAACAAATAACAAATAAGTGATAACAAATACGTAATACAAATAAGTAATAACAAGTAAGTAATAACAAATAACAAATAAGTAATAACAAATAACAAATAAGTAATAACAAATAAGTAATAACAAATAACAAGTAAGTAATAACAAATAAGTAATAATAAATAACAAATAAGTAATAACAAATAAATGATAACAAGTAACAAATAACAAATAAGTAATAACAAATAACAAAAGTAATAACAAATAACAATTAAGTAATAACAATTAACAAAAGTAATAACAAATAACAAATAAGTAATAACAAGTAAGTGATAACAAATAAGTAATAACAAATAAGTAATAACAAATAAATAAGTAATAACAAATAGCAAATAACAAATAAGTAATAACAAAGAATATTACTTATTTGTTATTTGTTATTACTTATTTGTTATTACTTACTTGTTATTTGTTATTACTTATTTGTTATTTGTTATTACTTATTACTTATTTGTTATTACTTATTTGTTATTACTTATTTGTTATTTGTTATTACTTGTTATTTGTTATTTGTAATAACAAGTACGTAATAACTAGAAACAAAAAATGTCCCTCCAGGGCTTCCGTAGTTCCCCGAACTAACGTAAATGTCTGCACAGTGAATTTATCAGGTAAATCAATAATTATTTGCACATTGAAAAAATTCATTTATCTTCACCCAAATAATGAATATGATTGCCACTGAACTGTTATAGAAGATGCCATGACTGACAAAATGGTTGAAAAGTTTTTTCACGGGCTTGCATGTTTTGAATAAATAAACCTGGAATTTAATTAATTAAGCGCCCCCTGGTTTTTTCGCAGTGGTGTTAATAGAAACTGTCATGACGTTCATGCTTTCAGATGGCCAAAAGTAATTGTTTGCAGAAAGAATGGTCTATTGACAAATGAAAGACAACACAATGATGAAAATATGCAGTGTTTTAATGGCGCTAATTACACATATCTGTCACTGATGTTTTGATGGAAAAATGTTCTCTCGACAAGGATGACATCCCGAACCCTTCTCCCAATGCTACCACTGAGCCTTCTGATACGGTCCAGGGGCAACTACTGCCACTCCTCATGCAATGCAGCTTCCAAATCGGCCAAATTCGGTACAGGCGGATCCTTTGCTTGCCCACGACGTCCAAGAAAGTCCCAGATGTGTTCTAAAAGACCCAAATCGGGGCTCATTGCAGGCAAGGGTAGTGTTGTAATAGCGTTGATTTGAAGGAATGCTCTCACAGCATGGGAACGATGTGACCTTGCATTGTCGTCCACGAATACAGGGCGAATAGCCAACGGGTGGTTGTCAAAATGAGGCACGACAACTGGGCTGAGAATGCCCCGGATATACTAATGACCATTGAGATTCCCACGTACAGTAACCATATCATGTTTACAATCATGAGGAAGGCATCCCCAGACCATTACTGATCCTCCACCATAAGGAATAGTGGGTCTGATGTTCCTGGGCACGTAAGCAGTATTCTATGCCTTCACACTCTCATGCGACAATCTGTGACGTGAAGCAGGCACCTACTCTTGTCTGACCAATGGATTCTCCACGTCCTGAGATCCCAAAGTTGTCGTGCCATACACCACTCTCTGATGCTGATCGGACAGAGCTGGACGCTTGGTGGGCCTTCTGGACCCCATACCCAGTGATTTGAGACGGGTTTGGACAGTTCTGTTGCACAAACGCTTGTTGGGAGCTAAAGGCGTTTCAAACCCCCACTTGAAACAAAAGGTTCACGCTAAACGAGACTTGCTAGACTCAGATCTTCCAGAGGAGAGGTCTTTTGGTTTGTCCAGCCCCTGGTCGGTCCTTAACATCGTTGCTTTGTTGATGTTTCTGATGTTTTCAGTCTGCTGTTGTGGGCGAGGGGATGTGTTTAGGGTACGCTTTCAACCAGAAACATCATGTTTCACTAGTTGAAATGTACTGCAAGACATAGCAATCAATAAAACATACTAATCAGTAACAGCAGCTTTACTGTGCTGAAACATTTTAGGGGGTGCTTAATTAAGTTTCAGGTGTATATTATAATGTAACCTTGTGTGTGACGTCTCCGTCATTTATATATTTCTAGTCATATCAACTTTTTGTAAGGGGCGACAGTTTTATTGTTTTTCCACGTCTTGGATGCGGTCACGAATATTATAATATAGAGAAAAAAAAACAGTGGGAACAACCCACGCGAATACTAACAACCACCGATGGTGGGGTCACGAACTGAAGAATGATTATTTTCTTAAGATATTAAACCTAACGGAAGGCGTTAAAATCATAAAATCATTTCAGGCTATTTTTAACGTTCTGCAACATCGTTGTACAAAGACATTTACTAGGAAGAAGGGGGTCGTAAATGGATATTTTGGACACGTGGGTTCAGTTAGACGCGAATACTAACAACCACCGATGGTGGGGTCACGAACTGAAGAATGATTATTTTCTTAAGACATTAAACCTAACGTTAAAATCATTTCAGGCTACTTTTTGAACATCGTTGTGCAAAGACATTAACTGGGAAGAAGGGGTTGTAAATGGATATTTTGGACACGTGGGTTCAGTTAGATGCGTAGGGTGCAGCAGTCCACAAAGGCCATTGTGTGGTAAGAGCTGTTTCGTGAATGCCGTGTATCTCCACCCCCTCCCCCACCCTTCGCCCGGTAAGTGGAACAATGTAAAAGAAGTTATTCTTTTTCTGGTAAAATAGCCTCGACAACCAACTCCTTAACCCTTTGCCCAACGCAGACGATATCAAAAGTTATTATTTTAAATATCATTTTTTTTTTATTTTTAGCTTAACTTGACAAAGTCAAGATAAGCTATTACCATCACGTGTGCGGAAGTCTGTTAGTCTGTGAATATGTGAGTCTGTGAGTCTGTTCACATTCCCTTTAGCACGGGCTACACCCCGCAGTTCTTGTCTGATTGTCACGAAATTTCATATGCAGGTTTGGGGTCGTGTCTAGATGAGAACGTCCCCTTTTGGTCGCGATCGGTCAACCGGTATGGCTGCCCGAGCCCAAAACCCGAAAACCATTAGCACAGTCTACAGGTCGTATTTACGAAGAGATGTCATTGTAACTTGGTAGGATGCCTCTGTATAATGCCTAGATGAAAACGTCCCCTTTTGGGCATGATCTGTCAACTGTGATGACTGCCCAAGCCCGAAACCCAAAAAACTTTTAGCACAGTCTGCAGGTCACGTTTAAGATGGAGGGATTTCATTGTAACTTGGTAGGATGACTCCTTATGATGTCTAGATGAGAATTTCCCCATTTGGGCGTGATCTGCCAACTTTGACGACTGCCCGGGCCCCAAACCCGAAAACCTTTAGCACAGTCTACAGGTCATATTTAATGCCTAGAGGAATTTCATTGTAACTTGGTGGGTTGACTTCATATAATGTCTAGATGAGAAAGTCCCCTTTTGGACGTGATTGGGCAACTTTAACGGCTACAGTGGCCCGAAGCCCGAAAACCTTTAGCACAGTCTACAGGGCATATTTATGAAGGGATTTCATTGTAACTTGGTAGGATGACTCCAAATAATGTCTAGCTGAGAACGTCCCATTTTGATCGCGATCATTCAGCCTTGATAGGTGCCCAGGCCCAAAAACATTTAGCATAGACAAAAGGTCATATTTATGGAAGAATTTCACTGTAACCTGTTAGGTTGACTCCATATAATGCCTAGACGCTGACATCCCCTTTTGGTCGTGATTGGTCAAGTGTGATGGCTACAGGTGCCCGAAGCCCGAAAACCTTGAACACAGTCTACAGGTCATATTTATGAAGGGCTTTCATTGTAACTACGTAGGATCACTCCAGATGATGCCCAGATGAGAATGTCCCCTTTTGGTTGCCATCATTCAACCATGATGGCTGCCCGAGCCCAAAGCCTGAAAACCTTTAGCACAGTCTTCAGGTCATATTTATGATGGGATTTCACTGTAACTTCGTAGACTGACTTTATATAATGTCTAGATGAGAACAGCCCCTTTTGGACACCATTAGGCAACTGTGACGGCTACAGGGGCCCGAAGCCCGAAAACCTTTAGCACAGTCTACAGGTGATATTTATGAAGGGATTTCATTGTACCTTGGTAGGATGACTCCAAGTAATGTCTAGATGAGAACGTCCCCTTTTGGTCGCGATCATTCAACCTTGATGGCTGCCCGAGCCCAAAACCTTTAGCATAGTCTATAGGTCATATTTATGGAAGGATTTCATTGTAACCTGTTAGTTTGACTCCATATAATGCCTAGATGATGACATCCCCTTTTGGTCGTGATTGGTCAACTGTGACGGCTTCAGGGGCCCGAAGCCCCAAAACCTTGAGCACAGTCTACAGGTCATATTTATGAAGGGATTTCATTGTAACATCGTAGGATCACTCCAGATGATGCCCAGATGAGAATATCCCCTTTTGGTTGCGATCATTCAGCCATGATGGCTGCCCGAGCCCAAAGCCCAAAAACCATTAGCACAGTCTGCAGGTCATATTTATAAAGGGATTTCATTGTAACTTGGTAGGTTGACTTCATATAATGTCTGGATGAGAACGTCCCCTTTGGACGCAATTGGGAAACTGACGGCTACAGGGGCTGGAAGCCCGAAAACCTTTAGCACAGTCTACAGGCCGTATTTATGAAGGTATTTTAATGTAACTTGATAGGATGACTCTTTTTGGAATAATTTCACTGTAACTTGGTAACTTTCATTGATATACGTTAACTGTGAGGGCCACATACATTAACTGTGAGGTCATATTAACCCACCCCACAGCTCTTTAGTACAGTGTACTCCTCATATTATTTTTATCAAAAACATAGCATACAGGGAACAGAAATGAACATATTCCCAATTATCACAATTCTTGTCTTATTTCATAATCCTTTCATAAACATTGAACATTTTCCTTTTCATCAAACACAACACACAAGTTAAGCTACAGTGGCATTGACACTTTCATTTCAAAACATTTCAACAAAACCATATCATGTGGCCCCTTACTGGAACGAGCTCAATGAGATCGTTCCAATGAGGGGTCACATGATATGGTTTTGTTGAAGTATTTTGAAAAATATAATTTTTTCAACTGCTCAATTTGCATATTACGCGGGCGGATATGGCGATTCGTTAGGTAAAGGGTTAAGGTGGAAGTCCTCCAAAGTCAGCAGCATAGATATAATTCATTGGCTAAACTTGACGTCATCAGGGATATTCTTAGATACTTTGGGAAAGGGGTTGTGGCCTCTGGAATTGGGGATGTAGGAGAGCGATGAAATGGGCCCGATTGGCAGGACCCCGCAGAGAACCTAGGTAGGGGAGTATTAGGTGATGAGGTAAACGGGGCTGATTGGCAGGACCCCGCATGGGACCTAGGAAGGGGAGTAGTAGGAAAGCGATGAAACGGGCCTGGTTGACCAGTGGGAGAGCCGGAGGGGGAAGTTACTCCATAGTCACGTGACCTAGTGACGTCATGTTAGGTTGTCATATTAACCCGCGTGATCAGCCATGTTGTGAAATCATCACCATAGTGATACGTGGTGTTAGTGCGCATGCGCAGCTCGTATTGTTACGGTGAAATGTGTTTCCGTCGTCCAATTTGTATACTGGAGGCTGCCATCTTGGTTTCTATGGTAGCACGTGGTCGCTATGCAACCTAAAACCTTCTTATAGGACAGGGGCATGTTCGGAGGGTATGTTCCTTTGCACAAGAGTAATTTCTCGATTCGCAGAATTAACACAAACAACTTGGCAAGTTGTACTATTTCGAATTCTTTCAGAATTCTCTGCTTCTATCTATCTGTGCAATAGTTTCCGTCTACCAGATCATGTTCCTTTGTCCTGGTGTATACTCCAGTAGAGTAGAAGAGCCTATCAGCTGGAACAGCTTTGCTTTTTATTACTATATTTAGCTTTTATGGTCTGTTTTCGTTAGTTCTGACCCTATTCCTAGTACTCTTGTTGTTTCATTTATCTAGATCACCCAATCAGTTCACTTTACTGGCGCTAACTAACCAATAAGAATGCTTGATCTGTATGCAGAGTTATCCCACTTCTGTATAACAAAAAGCCTATATCATTCCCAAAGCCTATAAGCTATCGAGCAGTTACTGAAAAGTCATTGCTCGAACGACTCGAAGCCCATCGAGAAAATGAGCTTTAAAACAATTGCTCGATTGAGTGACTCGTACATACTGCTCGAACGACTCGAATCCCATCGAGCAAATGAGCCATGGAGGAATTGCTCGTTCGAGTGATGGCCTGGTATTGTATTATTATTTGAGGATACTATTTATAGGATACTTACCTAAGGATACTATTACTTGTTTGGCCCAACCTTCTAGGCCACCCCAGGTCATACCTATCTCAAATTCCTCCTATAAGCCATCGAGCAGTTACTGAAAAGTCATTGTTTGAATGACTCGAAGCCCATCTAGCAAATCAGCATTGGAGCAATTTCTCGGTCAGGTGACTCGCACAAACTGCTCGAACGACTCGAAGCCCATCGAGCAAATGAGCCATAGAGCAATTGCTCGTTCGAGTGACTCGCACATACTGCTCTTCCACTCATTTCGGTATTTGAGGATACCTATGGCCTGGTATTGTATTATTATTTGAGGATACCTTTTATAGAATACTTACCTAAGGATACTATTACTTGTCTGGCCCAGCCTTCTAGGCCACCCCAGGACATACCTATCCCAAATTCCCCCATAAGCCACTGAGCAGTTACTGAAAAGTCATTGCTCGATGGCTTATAGGGGGAATTTGGGACGTGCTACTATTAAAATCTACAGTATGACGGTTCTAAAAAGGATTCTTGAAGAATCCGTAGTAAATAAAAAGTGTTTTTGGGCGATTTGAGGACTGGATGGAACTAGTGTAGTCTGATGGAACTATTTGGCACTGGTGGGGACTAGGAGGCTAATTGTCGTAAAAACCCATGGTTCCTACAACGGATATCCACATTACTCCCCTTCCTAGGTCCCCTGCAGGGTTCTGCCAATCGGGCCCGTTTCATCGCTCTCCTACTACTCTCCTTCCTAGGTCCCCTGCGGGGTCCTGCCAATCGCCCCCATTTGCCTCATCTCCTACTACTCCCCTTCCTAGGTCCCCAGCGGGGTCCTACCAATCGGCCCCGTTTACCTCATCTCCGACTACTTCACTTCCCCATTCGGCTCTCCCTCTGGCCAACCGGGCCCATTTCATCGCTCTTTTTCTACTTTACCTCCCCCTCCGGCTCTCCATCCGGCCAACCGGGCCCATTTCATCGCTCACTTACTACTTCACTTCCCCCTCCGACTCTCCCTCCGGCCAACCGGGCCCATGTCATCGCTCTCCTACTACTTCACTTCTCCCTCCGGCTCTCCCTCCGGCCAACCGGGCCCATTTCATCGCTCTCTTACTACTTCACTTCCCCCTCCGGCCAACCGGGCCCATTTCATCGCTCTCTTACTACTTCATTTCCCCCTCCGGCCAACCGGGCCCATTTCATCGCTCTTCTACTACTTCACTTCCTCCTCGGCTCTCCCTCCGGCCAACCGGGCCCATTTCATCGCTCTCCTACTACTTCACTTCCCCCTCCGGCTCTCCCTCCAGCCAACCTGGCCCATTTCATCGCTCTCCTACTACTTCACTTCACCATCAGGCTCTCCCTCCGGCCAACCTGGCCCATTTCGTCGCTCTCCTACTACTTCACTTCCCCCTCCGGCTCTCCCTCCGGCCAACTGGGCCCATTTCATCGCTCTCCTACTACTTCACTTCGCCATCAGGCTCTCCTCCGGCCAACCTGGCCCATTTCATTGCTCTCCTACTACTTCCCTTCCCCCTCCGGCTTTCCCTCCGGCCAACCGGGCCCATTTCATCGCTCTCCTACTACTTCACTTCCCCCTCCGGCTCTCCCTACGAACAACTGGGCCCGATTCATCGCTCTCCAACTACTCCCCTTCCTAGGTCCCCTGCCGGGTTCAGACAATCGGCCCCGTTTACTTCATCTTCTACTACTCCCCTTTCTAGGTCCCCTGCGGGGTCCTGCCAATTGGCCCCGTTTACCTCATCTCCTACTACTTCACTTTCCCCTTCGGCTCTCCCTCCAGCCAATCGGGCCCTTTTCATCGCTCTCCTACTACTCCCCTTCCTAGGTCCCCTGCGGGATCCTGCCAATCGGCCCCGTTTACCTCATCTCCTACTACTCCCCTTCCTAGGTCCCCTGCGGGGTCCTACCGATCGGGCCCGTTTCATCGCTCTCCTACTACTCCCCTTCCTACTACTTCACTTCGCCACCAGGCTCTCCCTCCGGTCAACCTGGCCCATTTCGTCGCTCTCCTACTACTTCACTTCCCCCTCTGGCTCTCCCTCCGGCCAACTGGGCCCATTTCATCGCTCTCCTTCTACTTCACTTCGCCATCAGGCTCTCCCTCCGGCCAACCTGGCCCATTTCATTGCTCTCCTACTACTTCCCTTCCCCCTCCGGCTTTCCCTCCGGCCAACCGGGCCCATTTCATCGCTCTCCTGCTACTTCACTTCCCCCTCCGGCTCTCCCTACGGACAACCGGGCCCGTTTCATCGCTCTCCAACTACTCCCCTTCCTAGGTCCCCTGACGGGTCCTGCCAATCGCCCCCATTTGCCACATCTCTTACTACTCCCCTTCCTAGTACCCCTGCGGGATCCTGCCAATGAGCCCCGTTTACCTCATCTCCTACTACTTCACTTCGCCATCAGGCTCTCCCTCCGGCCAACCTGGCCCATTTCATCGCCCTCCTACTACTCACAACTGATTATGAAATTTTGGAGAAAAAGGGTTGGCATAATAAAAACGTTAAGTGACATTTAGTTGGCGGATACGGTGGTCACATGAGGCTCAGCAAGAAAAGTATTAGGCTCGGCTAAACCCTCTCCGGCCCTTGAGGACTGAATAACAGCCATCTGGCTTATTAACGGCCCTCGACTTGATCTCGAACCGGTAATAAACCCTCTGCATGTTATTCATTCCTCAATTAACCATTAATCAACCGTTAGGCCCTCCAAACTCATGTTATTGTTATATTATTGTTGCTATTCAAATGGACGAAGACGTGAGGACTTTTGTTGTGAGAACGATTTTAACCCTTTACCTAACATGAAAAGTAGACGACACGTGCAAAAAAATTCTTGAATAACTAATGTTTTTCATTTTTGTCTCAAAAACATATGTTATGACCTCTCGGTGGAACAAGCTCGAGCTTGTTCCACGGAGGGGTCATAACATATGTTTTTGAGACAAAAAATGAATAAATAATGAAAATTAATTGGCGAATTTTGAGAACAGCGCTGGCCGGTTTGGCCGTTACGTTGGGTAAAGGGTTAAGAACAGTATTAAAAATCATGAAACACCTCACAGTTATAAAGACGGAATGTAATTAAGTAATGTATTTGTTCTTTATTATGCAATGAAGGATCTTGAAATTTAAATGGCAAACTACAAAGACCTGATAAGATTAAAGGGGTCAATATTTTTGTCTTCGTTTAGTTGAATTGATTAATGTATTGTATAACAAAAATACGACGTTTGGAACTGACGTCCTTGTAGTCTCTGTATAAGAACATCCTCTTTGAGAGCAAGAACTACGGTTGTTCGCTGGAAAATGATTTAATTATTAATCTTCAAGACAGCATTTAATTAATTATCAGTAATTGCTAACAATGCGTTAATTTGACTGCAAGAGCAAACTTAAACTCCACTGTAATTTTTGTTCATTTTACAGAAAGAGAGCTATCGGCCAAGTTTTGAAAATATCTTCTTTGCCAGAAGGCCATTAATTGGTCTTGTGAAACAAACAGGCTATTATTTTTGTATGGTTTCTTTTTTCTTTTCTTTTTTTTTATTCTTCTTCTCCGCACGATATTGTCCTATCTCGCTGAGTCGTTGGCGTACTCATAGACAGTTACAAATACTCAACCAGCTATGCTTTTCAGGTTCCTGGGGAATTAATGGTGTCCATAGGGATGTTTTGAAAGTGGGCCACGCCCATATCTCAGGCTTGGTGTGACCTATGGACATGGGACCAACACCAAATGAGTCGACACTCAATGGAGGTCCAGAATATAGGTCAAGGTCACTGAAGTCATCCGGGGGTAGTTGAGGGCATTTTTTCCAGAATTGCTGGAAATCACATCTTTTGACTCCTTGGTGCATTCTGGAAGTTCATACATGCATTTTTACACTCAAAGAAGTGGCCAAAAATATTGAAAGTGGATCACGCTAAAATCTCAACCATAGTATGACGTATACACCTGGGACCAACACCAAATGTGTTGAACCTCAACGGAGGTTCAAAATATGGTTCTAGGTCACTGAGACCACACAGGGGTCAATGAGTGCATTTTTCAGAATTGTTGGAAATCACATCTCCGATGCATTACAGAAGTTCGAACATGTATTTTTATACCAAAAAAAATCGGCGGGCCAAAAAGTTTGTGGACCAGGGACAACACCAAATGAGATCACCCAGGGGACATTGAGTGCATTTTTCAGAATTGCTGTAAATCGCAGTTTATCTGATGCATTGCTGAATGTATTGTTATACTCGAAAAAGTGGGCCTGGCCAAAAATTTTGAAAGTTGGTCACACTCATATCTCAAGCATGGTATTATGGTACTGACTTATGGACCAGGGACAACACCAAATTAGTCGAAACTCAATGGAGGTTCAAAATAGGAGTAAAGGTCACTGAGGTCACCAAAGGGCATTGAGTGCATTTTCATTTTCAGATTTGCTGGAAGTAATATTTTATAACCCTCTAATGCATTCTGGAAGTTCATACATGTATTTTTACACTCAAAAAAGTGGGTGAGGCCAAAATTTTTTAAAGTAGGTCACGCTGATATCTCAAGCATTGTATGACCTAAGGACCTGGGAGCAACACCAAAAGTGTCGAAAATCAATGGGGGTTCAAAGTATAGGTCAAGGTCACTGACGTCGCCCAGCGGTCATTAAGTGAATTTTTTCAGAATTGCTGGAAATAACATTATATGGCCTCCTAGTGCATTCTGTAAGTTCCTATGTGTATTTTTATACTCAAAAAAGTGGGTGGAGGCCAAAAAGTTTGAAAGTAGGTCACGCTCATATCTCAAGCATGATGTGATGTATTACTGGATTATATACTGGGACCAACACTAAATGAGCTGAAACTCAATGGAAGTTCAATATATGAGTCACCGGGGTCGGTCAGGGGTCATTGAGTGCATTTTTCAGAATTGCTGGAAATCGCATGTTATGGCACCTAATGCATCCTGGAAGTTAATACATGTATTTACGCGCCCAAAAAATGGGGGAGGAGGAGAAAATATCTCAAGCATGACATGATGTATGGACGTGTGTTACGACCCGTAATGTAATAAATGCTCATAATGTAATACCTACCCGTAATGTAATACAAAAACGACCCATAATGTAATACGAACCCATAATGTAATAAAAAACGACCCATAATGTAATAAATGTAATAACGTGTAATAAATGTTAGGTACCCATAATGTAATAAAAAATTTAAAAAATTAGGTACAAATTACACTTTTCCAGGCCCGTAATGTAATAAAATTCTAAGCTTGATTTTTGTTTTTTCACTTTACTCCAGCAGTGCGTTCGGCTACTTATGACACATCCTGCGCCTTCATCAATGCTGCCAATGGCCTCTATGCCGTACACAGCCAACATGTGTGGGTGTGTTGGGATTACGATAGAGAGTATTCCGGGACCTGGGGCGGGTATACTCTGCTATGAGTGACAGGCATTATCCCTCTTCCATTTGTACCACCCACGCAAACGACTTCCTCGATAGCCTCTACTGCCCTGCCACAATCATATAGGTCTACCTTACAAGACATTCAATAATTTTGATTCCAGGATGGTCATTTATAACTGCAATCATCATATTCGACCGGCTGTTCACTTGCATAAAAGCAATGCGGGTAGCAGGTTCCTATACTGTTAATAAGTGCAAGCAATCCTGGCCAAAGTTGCTGAGGCAGAGGGTGTAGTGGGGTGCAGTGGGGTTTGGGTGCACAATAACCGGATAGTGGGTAGGGGGGGGGGGGGGCGTATAGTGTGGGATACAAGGAAAAGATAGAACAAAAGCAAGACGTTGAGTCAACCGGCGCAGAGGAATATCGGGAGGCGATATGGTGAGTATACTGGTATTGGAATGGGGGATATCCTATAGCTCGATGGGATTTGGATTAGGCTACTTTGTTCCAAATTAAGCGTACAATCTATCCTCTGTCTCTCCAATTTTCACTACCTAAACAAATTAGTAATTTCCCTCTACTGTACTACTATAAGTTCATGTCGCACCCTCCGCACCTTGAAACCAATGAGCCCGAGCCCAGGACCACACTTAATAACGACCACATCATATTCCCGGTCCTGTGATCACATGTGTCAAGTAATATTATCAAATTCTTTGCAGTCAAATAGTTTGCACTTCGCACATACAAGAAAGACCTTACATTTTCAATAAAAATTGTATCAGTTTCAATAGTGAAAGCCCCGAGTGAAATGGTTTCAACTCCTCTCAGTGTTATTTTTCTAAAACCTCAACACACCACAAATTGAACACCCTCAATTGATATGAACCGAAGCAAGTTAAACGCCTTGTAGACTGCTATCATCCACGCAGGGCACCTTTGCGAGAAGATTGGTTAAGAGTATGTCATGCTCACCTGTGGCTGTGACCAGCAACTGAGTCGAGTTAATGTGCACATCACTTGGTTGTACAAAGCAGCCTCTTTGTATTGAGCTCAGGGGATTGCATTCTCAAATAAATTTCACCAGTGGTGTGGCATCACTCATAGTATGCACAGGACGAATGCAGATCTATAATAGAGAGTAGTTTTGGTGGTTCTTGAGATTATGTTGATTGGAAAAGCATTCCACAGCATTTTCTGAGCTGTGGGGACTACCACTTAAACCACCTACATTTCTTGACAGTTCCTGGCGGTTGGCAGGAACTTCCTGCCAACCGCATACTCTATCACATCGACTATTCGCGTGTTCATCCCCGCTATTGTGCCATCTTCTCCTAGGCTACTCTCAAACAACATACGTAGCTGAACACCGTTGTAACATGGGCATATCCGTTTGACCGTGAGGTGTGACCTTGACCATCAATCCGGTGACCTTGAACCTGTGTATGGGCCGATTTTTATGAAACTTGGTGTGTGGTTCGGGCGCCCAACAATTTTGCCCGTCATGTGTGACCTTGATTGATATTCACACCGTTGACCTTGAACCTATATCTCGGCTCATGTTGGGCCGATTTGCGTGAAACTTGGTATGTGGAAGTAGTTCGGGACTCTCTCTCTCTCTCTCTCTCTCTCTCTCTCTCTCTCTCTCTCTATATATATATATATATATATATATATATATATATATATATATATATTGAGCGTCCTGAACTACTCCCACATACCAAGTTTCACGAAAATCGGCCCAGCATGAACCGAGATACAGGTTCAAGGTCAACGGTTTGAATATCAAGGTCACACATGACGGGCATCGGGTGTGGCGAAATTGTTGGGCGCCCGAACCACACACCAAGTTTCAGGACAATCGCCCAGCAGGAGCCGATACACAGGTTCAAGGTTTCCGGTTTGATGGTCAAGGTCACACACCCGGTCAAACGGATACGCCCATGTTACTCCTCGTGTCTAGCTATGTATGTTGTTTGAGTGTAACTTAAGAGAAGATGGCACAATAGCGGAGATGAACACACGAATAGTCGATGTGATAGAGTAGGCGGTTGGCAGGAAGTCCCTGCCAACCGCCAGGAACTACCATGACTGTAGGTAGTTTAAGTGGAAGGCCGTGTGGTGGACTAATAATATTACTTGACATGTTATCACAGGATCGGGAATATGATGTGGTCGTTATTAAGTGTCATCCTGGGATCGGGCTCATTGGTTTCCAGGTGCGGTGGGTGTGACATAAACTTATAGTAGTACAGTACAGGGAAATGACTAATTTGTTCAGGTAGTGAAAACTGGAGAGACAGAGGATAGATCGTACGCTTAATTTGGAGGAAAGTAGCCTAATCCAAATCCCATCGAGCTATAGGATATCCCCTATCCCAATACCAGTACACCTACCATATCGCCTCCCGATATTCCTCTGCCCCGCTTGACTCAACGTCTTGCTTCTGTTCCATCTTTTCCTTGTATCTCACACTACCCCCCCCCCCCCCCCCGCCACTATCCAGTCTTGGTGCACCCAAATCCCACGGCACCCACTCCACCCTTTGCCTCAGCAACTTTGGCCAGAGTTACTTGCATTTATTAACAGTAGGAACCTGCTACCCACATTGCTTTTGTGCAAGTGAACAGCCGGTCGAATATGATGATTGCAGTTATAAATGACCATCCTGGAATCAAAATTACTGAATGTCTGGTAAGGTAGACCTATATGGTTGTGGCAGGGCAGTAGAGGCTATTGAGGAAGACGTTTGCGCGGGTGGTACAAATAGAAGAGGGATAATGCCTGCCACTCATAGCAGAGTATACCCGCCCCAGGTCCCGGAATACTCTCCATCATAATCCCAACACACCCACACATGTTGGCTGTGTACGGCATAGGGGCCATTGGCAGCATTGATGAAGGCGTAGGATGTGTCATAAGTAGCCGAACGCACTGCTGGAGCAAAGAGAAAAAACAAAAATCAAACTTAGAATTTTATTACATTACGGGCCTGGAAAAGTGTAATTTGTATCTAATTTTTAAAAAAATTTATTACATTATGGGTACCTAACATTTATTACACGTTATTACATTTATTACATTATGGGTCGTTTTTTATTACATTATAGGTTCGTATTACATTATGGGTCGTTTTTGTATTACATTATGGGTAGGTATTACATTATGGGCATTTATTACATTACGGGTCGTAACAGACGTGGGAGCAACACCAAAGGTATTGGAACTCAATAAATCATGCTCATATCGTAAGCATGATATGACATATGGACCTGGGACGAACACTAAATGAGTCGAAACACCATGGAAGTTAATACTTTGGGTCCAGTTCACTGGGGTCACACAAGTCTCATCAACCCTTTACCCAACGAATCGGCCGCATCCACCCGCGTAATATGCAAATTCAGTAGTTGAAAAAATATTATTTTTCAAACTTTTCAACAAAACCATATCATGTGACCCCTCGTTGGAACGAGCTCGTCGAGCTCGTTCCAACTAGGGGTCACATGATATGGTTTTGTTGAAATTTGTTGAAAAATTTGAAAAAAATTATATTTAAAATAATAAATTTTGATATCGTCTGTGTTGGGTAAAGGGTTAAGTGCAGTTCTCAGAATCGCTTGAAATTGCACTTTATAGCTCCAATGCATTTCTAAAGTTCATACATGTATTTCTTTTCTTGAAAAAGTGGGCGAAGTCAAATATATCCATTGCTAATTCCTTAATAGAACACGTTTTATGCTGTGCACAGGGGGGCGCGGTGGCTCAGATGGTAGAGGTGCAGGCTGCAAGCCGAGAGGTCCTCGGTTCGAATCCCACCTGCGGCAACTGCGTTGTGTCCTTGGGCAAGACACTTCACCCCGATTGCCAACATGGGGGCACGATGACGCTGTGGCGTACTGCACGTCGATGGTGCGCATGTCTTCAACCAATCTAACCCTGCCTGTGCTGCGGTGCAGAGTTCAGAATTACGTTGTTGGAGAGCTGACAGCTGCTCGTCGTTGCTCGGTGGTTCTCTCCGGGCACTCCGGCTTCCTCCACCCGTAAAACTGTCACGGTCACGATTAGCCATTGTGCATAAGTATGTGACCTTAAACACCACTAAATACTAATGCTGTGCACAGGCGTTATTTCTTGAAAATGTTACCCAAACCCCGTATAAAACTCTTCAAACGCTGTTCTAGAAAACCTATTTCTGATTTCTATAACCCTTTGATACTTTTGTACGTATTATTACATACGAAATCAAACAGCACGTTGATACGTTGTGGTCAATTGCTTTGTTCTTATTTTTCGATTTTTTAAAGTTTTAACCTCATATTCCTATTTTCTCCCGAATAGTGCTCAGTGATAACCGTTGAGCAAAATGTTATTGCAGCTTAAAATACTAATATAATCCTGCTGTCAAGATTTCTTAACTAGCTGAGTGCTGGAAGCCACTATCAGGGCTTTCAAAACATGAGGATACCAGAGCAAAAGCCCAAACTTTCCTTGCTTATATTTCATATTCAGTCAAACACAAATAATATTTCGTTCGAACGAGGGGTCATAACCTATGTTTTTGAGACAAAAAAAATGAAAAAAATTAGTTATTCAAGAATTATTTTTGCAAGTGTCGTCTGCTTTTCATGTTAGGTAAAGGGTTAAACACACCCCAACACCCCGCCCGAGCTCCCAAGCCATCAAGACTGACAATTCTCGTCATTGGAAGAGATTGGCATGAAAGTTATCTCCCTTCATTTCCTAAAGCAGTTAGTAAATTTAACACTAAGAGTATGGGAATTTCATATACTACTCAAAGTTTGTTAAGCACCACATATTTGACACACCATTGTGAAATGTGCTTGTGACATATTTGCGATATATTTGGTGGATATGATTGAGGAATGTATTGAGATGGTCCCCAGTGTTTACATTAGCTCTCTTGACAGACATACTTTTCGTGACAGTCATGGAAAGCATGTATCCCTTGATTTTTCATGATGTTTTCGTGTACTGTCTATATGTAGAAATGTTAACCCTTATAAAAAAGTACCGTGGCTCAGTTGGTAGAGGTGCAGGCTGCAAGCCGAGAGGTCCTCGGTTCGAATCCCACCTGCGGCAACCGCGTTGTGTCCTTGGGCAAGACACTTCATCTCCATTGCCCGTGTGGGGGCACGATGACGCCGTGTACTAAGGCGTACTGCACGTCGCTGGTACGCATGTCTTCAACCAATCTAACCCTGCCTGTGCTGCAGTGCGGAGTTACGATGTTGGGGAGCTGGCAGTTGCTCGTCGTTGCTCGGTGGTTCTCTCCGGGTACTCCGGCTTCCTCCACCCGTAAAACTGTCACGGTCATGATTAGCCATTGTGCATAAATATGTGACCTTAAACATCAATAAAAAAAATAAATAAATAAAAAGTACCTTGGTAAACCATGGTAAATCCCAAAATACCCTGGTAATACCATGGTAACCATGGTATTACCAGGGTATTTTGGGATTTACCATGGTTTACCATGGTACTTTTTATAAGGGATTGCGGGATGTTGGGATGGTGGAGCAAGGGGCTACGCATCGTCAGGTTGGTGAAGCCCTTGGTGTGCACCATACGCTGATCACCAGAGCCTAGTCAAGATTTCAGCAGTATGGCACACCAGTAAGACGGCATGGTAATGGCAGAGACACGGCAACACCTGCAGCTGAAGACCGGTTTTTGATCATTCAGGCCCGTAGGAACCGCTTTGAGACAGCAACCCAGCTTCGCAGTGACCTTCAGAATGCATCCGAGGTAAATGTTTCGACGCAGACTATCCGGGCAAGGTTACACGAAGGTTGTCTCCAATCGAGAAGACCATGTATTCGCATTCCGCTGTCCCAGAACCACCGCCAGACACGATATGAATGGCCCATGGACCATGTTGGATGCACCATAGAAGATTGGCGACCTGTCCTTTTTACAGAAGAGCCAAGGTACTGCCTAGACTACACAGATAGGCGTTCTAGGGTATGGAGAAGTACAGGAGAGCGATTCCATGCAGCCAGCATTGCTGGACATGACCGCTATGGTGGAGGGTCAATAATGGTCTGGGGCGACATCAGCTGGGATGGACGTACACAGCTCTGTGTCTTTGACCGTGGTACATTGACTGCACAGCGGTATATTGATGCGATCCTGGATGCCCACGTCAGATTGTATGCAGGTGCAGTGGGCGATAGATTCATTCTGATAGACGATAATGCCCGTCCTCATGTTGCCTATGCTATCCGACAGTACCCACGGGGGTGGGGGGATTGAGCGTATGGACTGGCCAGCAAGATCCTCTGACCTCAATCCAATCGAACATGTCTGGAATGAGTTGCAGCTTGCAATTTCAGACCGTCCAGTCAAGCCAAGAAGTGTCCAGGAGCTTGGTGCCATGATGGTCCAAGAATGGAACTACACCCCACAAAGGACCATCAGGAACCTGACTGGGGGCATGAGAAGGCGTTGTCAAGCTGTAATTAGCAGTAATGGGTCTCATACTCGATATTGAACCCATACCAGTTCGCTCCGTCAACTTTTTGGCAAATTTGAAACATTTCCTCCTTTGCCAATAATATCCATTTTCCATGTTTATCGTATTCAAAAGCTAACAAATAATGTCAAACACAAACAAAACCTTAATTTCTGTACTTAAATCATCAAAGATATAATTAAATAAAAAATATATACACTTTTCATTACAATACTTCAAGTAAAACGTAAAACAGGTAGTTGGATATACCTGATGCTTAGCAAACTTTGAGAAGTATATAATAATTGAAATTTAGAAAAATTAGCGAATTTGTATCATCGATGAGCGCACTATTTCACAAACTTCATGCATTTTCCCGAAGAAAAGTGTAAAAATACAGAAGATTACTTTTATCCAAATTAGTTGGACCTTTTATTGGCTATTATGCTCTGTTGAAAGAAACCAGTTTAAAACCCAAATTTATAAAACGGCATCTTCACCATCTTGTTCTGTAACTTTTTTTTTTGCTGTTAATTTTACCAACAGCATGCCCAAGGTGACATAGTACAGAATATAAAAGTCTAGGAGATAAGAATTGCTAATTTTTTCCACGAGAAACATAAAAAAAACCTTCCAAATTACTGTAAAAACAAATTTGCTAAACAAAGAGAGGATACGTGCTAAGTGTTGGTAGGTGTGATACTGATAGATATTCTTAACCCTTTACCTTACCTGAAAAGCATACGACACGTGCAAAAAAAAAATTCTTGAATAACTAATTTTTTTCATTTTTTGTCTCAAAAACATAGGTTATGACCCCTCGTTGGAACGAGCTCGTTCCAACGAGGGGTCATGTCCTATGTTTTTGAGACAAAAATTGAAAAAATAACGAAAATTAATTGGCGATTTTTGAGAATAGCGCTGGCTGTTATTGACCGTTACGTTAGGTAAAGGGTTAATGATGGATTATCTGAGAAGCGACTGTTTCTAATGAGTTTGTAATTAAAAGCCAGGGGCGCGGTGGCTCAGTTGGTAGAGGTGCAGGCTGCAAGCCGAGAGGTCTTCGGTTCGAATCCCACCTGCGGCAACCGCATTGTGTCCTTGGGCAAAGACACTTCACATCATTGCCCACGTGGGAGCACGGTGACGCTGTGTACTAAGGCGTACTGCACGTCGATGGTGCACCTGTCTTCAACCAATGCTAACCCTGCTTGTGTGGAGTTAGTATGTTGGGGAGCTGACAGTTGCTCGCCGTTGCTCGGTGGTTCTCTCCGGGTACTCCGGCTTCCCCCACCCGTAGAACTGTCGTGGTCATGATTAGCCATTGTGCAGCAATATGTGACCTTAAACATAAATAAATAAATAAATTAAAAGCCAAATTTCCTTTAGTAACATTCAATAAACGGAAATAACTGTCTGTTGTTTTCATTTATTAAAAGTAACGAACGGAAACTTTGCTTTGTTTTCTACTGATGTCATAGCTTTTTTCAACAATTACTTGCTTCTTAACTGCATGGACCTCCCTCGCTCGTCTAATGATTTCAACAGAGATGGGCAATATACCGAAAAACCCAAACAATACCGACATCATGGGCATACCAAAAAACCGAACCGAACCGGTCATTGAATACCGAAACTGTCTGAATTTTAAAATTTTCCTACGTTCGCTATGTATAAGGCCTTGTGGAGGGTTTATAACAGTTGAAGCGAATGAAAATAAGTAGCTGGTTTTCTTTTCAGTTTTGTTAACCTCTGGGGGCCGGGCAATTGGCCTGCGTTCTTAACGGGCAGCCAAGACTTTTCAAGAAATTACTGCCCCTATACTTTGTCTATTGTCAGCAGGACCTCTTTACAGGTCATGGTCAGGGCACATGGTCTGAGATTGCGTATGCCTGAAATAGGGCTTTAAAGGTGAAGGTGTGTTTAGAACAAGTCACAAAATTACTGTAGATATGATTTGTTTCGTAAAGAATGCCACTGTTGAGCTCATTGACAGTGGCATTTCGTACCCTGAGTTCCAATGTGTTCTATGTGCCTTCTGGCACATAGAACACATTGGAACTCAGGGGACGATTTGTGGCGCTGTTGTAGAATGATACAAGAACATCTTATTATGTGAATTCCTCTTTGGTACTATCAGCAAATCTCGGTCAGGTCAGATACCGAATACCGAATTAACCGATACCGAGGTATACCCTCTTATTTAATAATACCGAAACCGATAGCGAACTCAAAATTCCAATGCCGCCCATCTTCAAATTTCAAGGAAGATAACTTATCGAAAGTTGATTTTCATGACAATATAAATCTGGGTTGTGCAATGAGGGGACATGGTTGGATTTTGAAACACCACTTTGTAGGTGTACACACGCTAAAAACTAAAGTGTTAAAAACTACACATGAAGTGCTGTATTTAACACTTACTAAGTGCTGAACTGGCACTTTGTTCAAGTGTAGATATCCCAGAACTTGACAGGTGTTACAATAATACCACTTGACAAGTGTGATGTCGCAACACTTAAAAGGATACAACGCAGATGACGCGGATCAGGCTCGAACTCTCGAGTCTGATCCGCGTCATCTGCGTTGTGTCCTTTTAATTATGTACCCACCAAGCGCAAATCAAATTATGGACGATTCTGGAAGAACCACCAATGCTAGACACATGGGAAGTGCCATCCATTCAAGTTTCAGATGTCTGACGATTGTAAAATCAAACCCTAAGAGTTAGAATGGGTTTAACACCTTGAAAGTGTCAGTTTTAACACTTTAGTTTTTAGTGTGGAGTTAGTTCTGTGTTAGTCCTTCACATAACGTATAACGTCCATATTCGGCCAGTTCCAGGGCCGTTTCGAAGATGACCGATTAGGATGGGGGATATATACCCGATTTGTCCCGTAGTTGGAATATTAGACAGTCGGGATTATAGTTAAAAACTCAAGACATTTTTTGGAAATTTATTGGTGAATAAATAAAATACGCATGTTGTAGTCATGACGCAACTTCTAATTTAAATAACACATACCGAATTGGTACACCAAATTGGTCGTGCTGGGCTATGTGCAGGCGGGATACGGAAACCTGCGCCATTAGACATCTCCCATTAAAATTAACAGAAGGGGACATCTGCCCCCCCCCCCCTCCCCTGTTGTTTTCATAATCTAGGACACTTACGCTCCCAGTGTTTTTTTTGTACTTTGGACAGTTGTGCTACTAATATGCAGCATGTTCCATACTTTAAGAGATTGTAAGTGTTGAACATAACACTTAATTTATGATAATTTATTGGAGAAGGCCTATCGTCATTCTCTTATAAACTGTCACAAAATACGTTTTATAAACAAATTTAAGAAAACATATGTGCACTCTCAATCAGTTCAGTGCTTACTACTCCAGTGCTACAAAAATGCAGTAGATTCATTCGTTAAGAGATTTATTTTACATCAATATCTACCGCATATACACAAACACAGCTGCAGATGACTTAATAGTGTTTCTACATTATTGTTGGCTGCCTGAACAGGCAGCCAGCAATGATGTAAAAACACTGCCTCGATGAGCACAGCCTACTGGTTGAGTTCTCAAGGCTTAAAACACTTCATGGCAATTTTATCAAAACAAAATGAAAGTGTTAGTTTTGTGGCTGTGTATGGACTTTACAATTAAAAAGGAGGATAGCGTCATTATGAGTATTTTATGACTGTTCTTATTTATTTATTGGTGCTTACACACTAAAAAACTAAAGTGTTAAAACTGACACTTTCAAGGTGTTAAACCCATTCTAACTCTTAGGGTTTGATTTTAACACTCAAAGTGCAATGCTTTAAGCACTTAGACATTACAATCGTCAGACATCTGAAACTTGAATGGATGGCACTTCCCATGTGTCTAGCATTGGTGGTTCTTCCAGAATCGTCCACAATTTGATTTGCGCTTGGTGGGTACATAATTAAAAGGACACAACGCAGATGACGTGGATCAGGCTCGAGAGTTCGAGTCTGATCCGCGTCATCTGCGTTGTTTCCTTTCAAGTGTCGCGACATTACACTTGTCAAGTGGTATTATTGTAACACCTGTCAAGTTCTGGGATATCTACACTTGAACAAAGTGCTAGTTCAGCACTTAGTAAGAGTTAAATACAGCACTTCAAGTGTAGTTTTTAACACTTTAGTTTTTAGCGTGTAATGCCACATCAGCAGCTACGGATATATCGAGGAAAGAAAACAGTGGGAAGTAAAACGTCATTTTCAATTATGAAGTAAAAGATTGGATAAAAATAAAGGATAACTACAATAGACATGTCAAAGACAAGAAAGATTTGGACAACAATGAGTAAAGAGATGAGTGAATAACTTATAAATCAACCTGAGGAATTGAGACTTGATGAATCTGGATAAAGAGAATAAACGCAATTTTAAAATGTATTAAAAAGGTTGATAACTTTCAGAAATGATACAATTTTGTGTGGGCTCGTATTATAAACCAGATCTCTAAAGGATCCAACTGTTAAGTACTGCCCTCTAACAAGATTAAAATCAGTACAATGTAAAAGAATGTGTTCCACTGACATGACTGTTCTTACAATCCTATTTGGTAACCGGTTCTCGTCAGATCACCGAAGTTAAGCAACGCCGAGCCCGGTTAATCCTTGGATGGGTGACCGTCTGAAGCGATCAATTCGGACTCCCGCGTTGTGTCCTTGGGCAAGGCACTTAACCCCGATTGTCCACATGGGGCACGATGACGCCGTGTACTAAGGCGTATTGCTCGTCGATGATGCGCATGTCTTCAACAAATCTATGCTGCAGTGCTTAGTTACGATGTTGGGGAGCTGGTAGTTGCTCGGTGGTTCTCTCCGGGTACTCCGGCTTCCTCCACCCGTAAAACTGTCACGGCCATGATTAGCCATTGTGCATAAGTATGTGACCTTAAACACCAATAAACAAACAAATAAATAAATAACAATCCTTTTTTTCTACCCGACAAAAGGAAGCAGACAAACGTTTCTACAGTGCAGTTATCACTAGAAAATTGATCACTTCGTGAAAACGGGGTGGTGCCATTTGCGCAAAGTAATTTCCAGTAGTATACAGCCAGGCCTGGCATTCTCAAAAATGCAAGAGGGCTCAAAATCGCTCCCCTTGCATGGCCTAAGGGAGCGATCAGATCTCCTCAACTCAACTTTACAAAAGCTAAAAGTGTCAAAATGAAGTTTTTCTATTAATGAATTCTGCCTTGTGGGTTTTGTACATTTTATTTGGTGCTGCTAACAAGGTACAGGGTGTAGTCTCTGTGAGACAGCTATACTGCCCCTCCCACACCTCCGGGCCTCAGCAAGGCCCGGGGTGTGGGAGAGGCAGTGTGGCCGTTTTAAACAGACCACTAACATAGCAGAGATCTGAAAAAGATGTGGGTTTCAGGAATAGGTTATTATGGTAATCCTTTTTTTCTAAGGCCAGGAGGGCAAGTTTTCGACCTCCTTAATTCTTTTAAGGCGAGCAGTAGGCGAGCGAATAACTCGCTCTCCTGAAAATAAAATGCCAGGCCTGTACAGCCGATAGATTCTTTTACAATCCACGTATTTTGTTCAAAAGAATTGATTATAACCAACATTGGAACGACCTCTCGAACTCGTTTGGGAAGGGGATTAAGAACATTTAAAAAAATAAAAATCATTATGGAGTGGTATTGGTAACTTTAATTAGCCCAATAATATTCACAGTGTTGTAAAGCAGATCGTGGCTTGCTTTGCAAAATACGTTTGGTGGTGTCATTCTCCCATATGTTATGAGCCCCAGCGGGCATTGAAAACAAATCAACTGTTATGTTCATTATTGAGATTTCTATATCACTGCTTATTTACTCCTTATGAAATGAATTGCATTCTATTCATATCTATGTAGTCAAATACATAACTAAACGGTTATAATTTAACCCTTTACCTAACATGAAAAGCAGACGACACTTGCAAAAATAATTCTTGAATAACTAATTTTTTTCATTTTTTGTCTCAAAAACATAGGTTATGACCCCTCGTTGGAACGAGCTCGACGAGCTCGTTCCAACGAGGGGTCATAACCTATGTTTTTGAGACAAAAAATGAAAAAAATAATGAAAATTAATAGGCGATTTTTGAGAATAGCGCTGGCCGGTTTTGGTCGTTACGTTAGGTAAAGGGTTAACGCATCTTAGACAGATCAATTTTCAATAATTCCATTTTCCTAAATGTTTGCCCATAAACTTATTGAAAATCAAGCAGCATGTCGTCTCCCATGCAGCTTGGTGTGTTTTTTTCTGAATAAATTCAAGAAAATTTCATTATTGCCACAAGTTGTGGCACGTCCCTTTAAAGGCGGACGTTACAACCGTTACTTATTCCCAGTTCCTTATTTGAGATTCGGTATCAACCGATTATATCGGTTGATAACGAATCTCAATTAAGGAAATGTGAATTAGTAACGGTTTTCCACGTCCCACTTAAAAGCGTATTGTTATGATTTTGAATAATTACACAGGTTTGTTTTGCGAAGTGTTAAATTTTAAGTTTCAATACGTTCTACTTTTCAAGTGATATATTTATTTACACTTCATTGGCTGTTGCTATAAAACATAAATCGAAGATTCGCTGCCAGAACTGTTGTTAAAATTTGACTTTATCTTGTTCAGATGTTCAAAAGCTCAAAATGACAAGTTGTGCTGCAGTTATTCGGACTAATCAATCTGAAGGCAAAATTGGAAAGGACTTTATGAAAAATTTCGATGAATATTTAATGAATTTTTTCAGAGCAAAAACCAAGGTATGATTTTAAAGTGTAATGGTTGTGACGTTGTCGGTCGATTATTCACTCACATTTCAGAATATCAACTCTTTTAGTCCAGGGCCGTAACTAACAATTTTTATTATTTTTTCTTTCTGGTGGAGGGGGGGGGGGGGGGGGGGGTCGGTTCTCGACGGCTCGATCATATCGCCCAACTCTTTGAAACATTAATGAATACCAGTCTAACAGACTAAGATACACCGGGATTATGATGGGGAAGTGGGATGGGAGAATGAAGGACATGTGGTTAGTGGGTGACAAAAAGGAGGGGATTAGTATTCTTATCCCTTTACCCAACGTAACGGCCAAAACCGGCCAGCGCTATTCACAATAAATGTCCATCCAATTTTCATTATTTTTTTAACATTTTGTCTCAAAAATATAGCTTATGGCGCTCATTGGAACGAGCTCAAAGAGCTCGTTCCAATGAGGGGTCATAAGCTATGTTTTTGACGCAAAAAATGACAAATTAGTTATTCAAGAATTGAATCGTCTGCCTTTCATGTTAGGTAAAGGGTTATCGGAGAGATTGGAAACAATGGGGTACGGGATGTCATCAATCAGAGTGTAGGTGGGGGGGGGGGGGCAGGGGGGGGGGGGAGAGAAGAGGCGTGTGGATAATGAGGCATCTGGGAGATCAGGGCTAATCAAAGCCTTCTCGCATGAACCGCGACAAATCAGCGGTGTTATTATGTTATTATAGGGGCGCGGTGGCTCAGTTGGGAGATGTGCAGGCTGCAAGCCGCGAGGTCCTCGGTTCGAATCCCACCTGCGGCAACCGCGTTGTGTCCTTGGGCAGCACACTTCACCCCCATTGCCCACGCGGGGGCACGGTGACGCTGTATACTAAGGCGTACTGCACGTCGTTGGTGCACCTGTCTTCAACCATGCAGTGCTAACCCTGCTTGTGTGGAGTTAGTATGTTGGGGAGATGATAGTTGCTCGCCGTTGCTCGGTGGTTCTCTCCAGGTACTCCGGCTTCCTCCACCGGTAAAACTGTCGTTATCATGATTAGCCATTGTGCAGAAATATGTGACCTTAAACCCCAATAAATAAATAATATTATATTATTATAAAAACACACACCAGCCGGGTTTGAAGTCGATCTTGCCCGTAGAGGTTGAGGAGAAAGGGCACGTTACGACAAACATAACTAGATGGTGTCATTTGTGTGCAAAGCACAACATCCTATATCCCCGAATTTGCATTCTTGATTATTGGTTAATGCTTGACACAGACAAAAATGAAAAAGCCTTATATGAAATTTGAAACCTTTATGCACAACTACAGACCCTACCTGAACATATGAACACATTTTCAATGTTTTGAATTAAGCCCCCCCCCCCCCCCCCACCCCAGGAGCGTTTCGCAGGAAACTGATTCTCTAATGACAAATGTGTTGCTATGGTTGCCACATTGTGCTGAATCAAAAATCCGAAACCTTTATGCACATCTAGAGACCCTACCTGAACATATGAACACACCTTCAACATTTTAAATTAAAACCCCTAGGAGCCTTTTGCCACAAACCGATTGTCAAATTACAAAAGTGGCACGACGGGAGCCATATGCAGGGAGGCGGATAACAAATTCAAAACCTTCATGCACATCTAGAGACCTTACCTAAACATATGAACACACTTTCAACATTTCAAATTAAAACCCATAGAAGCCTTTCAGTGGAAACCGATTCTCTAACGACAAAAGTAGCACTATGGGTGCCCCTCGGAGCCGAATCAAAAATCCAAAATCTTCATGCACATCTGGAAACCCTACTGGATCATATTAACATACTTCAAATTTTTCGAATTGAAACGCCACGGAGCCTTCCACCAGAAACTGATTCTCTAACAACATAAGTGGCGCTACGGGTTCCACACGGGGCCGAATCAAAACTCCGAAACCTTTATGTACATCTTGAGACCTTACTGGAACATGTGAACACACTTTCAAAGTTTTAAATTAAACCCCCTAGGAGCCTTTCGCCACAAACCGATTCTCTAACGACAAAAGTGGCGCTACGGGTGCCCCACGGGGCCGAATCAAAACTCCAAAGTCCAAAACCTTCATGCACATCTAGAGACCCTACAGGAACATATTAACACACTTTCAACATTTCAAATTAAAACCCATTAGAAGCCTTTCACCGGAAACCGATTCTCTAACGACAAAAGTAGCACTACGGGTGCCCCACGGAGCCGAATCAAAAATCCAAAATATTTATGCACATCTGGAGACCATACTGGAACATATTAACACACTTTCAACGTTTCGAATTGAACCCCCAAGGAGCCTTCCACAGAATACTAATTCTCTAACGACATATTAAGTGGCGCTACGTGTGCCACACGGGGCCGAATAAAAAATCTGAAACCTTTACGCATATCTAGGGACTCCAGTGGAACATACACACTTTCAATGTTTCAAATTAAAACCCCTAGGAGCCTTTCGCCTCAAACCAATTCTCTCGCGACAAAAGTGATGGAGCATATTAACACACTTTCAACCTTTTGAATTAAACCCCCTGAGAGCCTTTCGCAAAAACCGATTTTCTAATGACAAAACTGGCGCTATGGGTGCCCCATGGGGCCGAATCAAAAATCCAAAACCTTTATGCCCATCTAGAACCCTACTGGAGCATATTAACACACTTTTAACCTTTCGAATTAAAACCCCTGGGAGCCTTTCGCCAAAACCGATTTTCTGATGACAAAACTGGCACTATGGGTGCCCCATGGGGCCGAATCAAAAATTCAAAACCTTTAAGCACATCTAGAGACCATACTGGAACATATTAACACACTTTCAACGTTTCGAATTAAAACCCCTAGGAGCCTTTCACTGTAAATTGATTTTCTAACAATAACAACAAAAGTGGTGCTACCGGCGCCACGCGGGACCGAATCAAAATTCCGAAACCATTATGCACATCTACAGATGCTACCTGTACACTTCAGCATAGTTTAAATGTTTCGAATTACATACTCCTGGTGATATGCAGTTTGGACGTACGGACGGGACGGACAGAGATCACCACCATTTTTTAAAATGCGGGGATAATAAATCGAATAGTAGTAAGGTGCCTAAACCGAATGCCTCATCAGTATCGCTGTAGTTTTTCTCATTGAATCGGTTCGCCAAAAAACGATAGTCTCAACTTTTCCATGGACGTAACAACCGTTGCTTATTCCCATTTCCTTATTCGGCATTCGTTATCAACCGATTTTATCGGTTGATAACATATGTCGAATAAGGAACTGGGAATAAGTAATGGTTGTAAGGTCCCTAACTTATCCAAATCCATATCAAATGATGTTAAAATGAGATGACTCTGGAGCGCTGTGGTTGTGGTTACGACATTTGACCTCAAACCGAAAGGTCCAGGGTTCGATCACCTCCAGGGGTAACAGCCGTTATGTCACTGGACACTGTACTTAATCACAGTTGCCCACGTGAGGGTATGGTGACGCCATGGACTAAGACGTACACACTAAAAACTAAAGTGTTAAAACTGACACTTTCAAGGTGTTAAACCCATTCTAACTGTTAGGGTTTGATTTTAACACTCAAAGTGCAGTGCTTTAAGCACTTAGACATTACAATCGTCAGACATCTGAAACTTGAATGGATGGCACTTCCCATGTGTCTAGCATTGGTGGTTCTTCCAGAATCGTCCATAATTTGATTTGCGCTTGGTGGGTACATAATTAAAAGGACACAACGCAGATGACGCGTCATCTGCGTTGTTTCCTTTTAAGTGTCGCGACATAACACTTGTCAAGTGGTATTATTGTAACACCTGTCAAGATCTGGGATATCTACACTTGAACAAAGTGCTAGTTCAGCACTTAGTAAGTGTTAAATACAGCACTTCAAGTGTAGTTTTTAACACTTTGGTTTTTAGCGTGTACTGCACGTCGATGGGGCATTTGTCTTCAACCAATACTAACCCTGCATGTGCAGAATTAGTACTTTGGGGAGTCGCCCTTGGTCGGTGGTTCTCTCCGGGTACTCCGGCTTCTTCCACCCGTAAAACTGTCCGACACGTGGTGGCCCGGTTGTTGACACTGTCGTTCAACCCAAATAAATAAATAAATTGAGATTACTGACGTAGGAATGTTTTCAAGGCGACAATTTTAAAGCGCGGGGTTAAAACTCCGAGAGACTTTAGGCTAATTAATTATGCTCGTTTTTCTTATTTGTTGCATGACTCCCTGTTTTCGCGTCAGATTGGCCTCTCCCATCTCCTCCTCGAACGAGGATGGAGATGGACCAAAGACAGATCTGTCTCCTGGCGATCCGGTGTCCTCAGAACTCTCCTTCTTGGAAGATGGGGGGGGGGGGGGGGGGGAGGGGGGGGGGGGGTAACGGGCTGAACGTAGACAGGTCAGGAGTGTCAGGTGTTGACCTTTCGATGCCATCGCTTTCCTCCTTCTCCCTTCCTCTCCACGTTCATTCGACGGAATCACGATGTCTGGCGTAGTCATTTCTTCTTTGTTTTTTCTTCTCTCCCTCATCTGTCGGATTTCGGTGTTTAGATAAAATCATTCAACAAGTTGTCCGAGTCACTTGGAGGGTGACCAGTGAGTGGGAAAATGCCCCACGAACGGTACCACACCTCTCCGAGGACGTCGGCTGAGTTACGCTGTCAAAATCCACTGTTAAGTGGATTTTGCTCTTGCACACCTGGATACTCCAGGTATATATACAGCAAGAGCAGCCTTCAAGCTAAGAAGAATTTCTTGTATTTCAAACGGGACGCCCATTTGGTCGATGCTGACAATTTCGAGTCCAAGGTGTGAATTAAGTGAGGATAAAAGTTACAAAGGAAACTAGTCTTTTTATGGCAAGCTAATTAGAAACAACCGCTTCACATTAAGAATAACTATCGGTATCAGGCCTGTACCAACCAACACTAAGTCAGTGTCTGCTCTTTGTTAAGCGAATGTGTTTTAGAGTAGACTGCGGGTTTTCATGCTTCCCAGGAAAAAATAGCAAACCTCCTAGACTGCTGAATTAATGGAAAGGATAGTGTCTGTATTTTATTACACGCCCGTTCTATGTAATCCCCATCTACAGAAACACTAAGCCGCGCGGAAAATGAAAATCTGTTCCGCACATATGTGCGGGACGGAAATCGTTGACGGACTGTTTTTAATTAGAAGCGAAATTTCACTGGAATTTTCAACAAATCGTGCAACGCCATTACAATATGAATCGCTATAGCTGAAAATCGTCCCCTGAGTTACAATGTGTTCTATGTGCCAGTAGACACATAGAAACATTGGAACACAGCGGATCAAATAGGAACACGGGTTCCCCTCGTAAATTTGATTGGCGATAAAATGTGTTCCTTTTGTTGAGTGTCCTTCTAATAATTGTTTTTTTTTTATAGACCTGAAGGCGTGTAATAAACATAGAAGGACACGCGTGTTTGAATGGGTCAATCGATGTGGCACTTGTGCCATCGCGGGAGGATAAAACTCGATATCTGCGGCCTCTCGTTATATCCTTCCGCGCTAGCACTCGTGCTATATCGATAAACACGCGTGTCGTTCTGTGTATATATGTATCACAATGCGCACATTGTTGAGCTGATGTACAGAAAAAAGAAAAAAGTCACAGAACATCAAAAGATGGAGAAAACGTCGTTTGCTTATTTTTAAATGGGTTTCAATAGAAAATAATTGTCAAACGTTCAAACTGATTAGGAAAAAACTGAAAAAAGCCAACTTCTGGAATTTATACAGCTCTATCTGACTCTACAGGAAAATGCCAAAGTTTGTGGAAAGATGTGCACATCGATGATACAAATTCGCTTACATTTCCAAATTTAAATTTTTATATGAACTTCCCACACGCTAAGTGTTAAATTTACTGACAGTTTGGGGAAATTCAAGAGAGCTAACTTTCCTGTAAATCTCTTCCGATGACTAAAATTGTCAGCCATGATAAAGAGCTATATTATGATAGCGCACAAAATGAGGTCTGTTCTCAGGGACGCCGGAAGCACGGGGACAGAGGGGGCAGCTGCTCTACCTGCCTTCGGACCACGGGGTGAGAGGTCAGACAATGCCCTTCCCAGGTTCGTCACTCAATGTTTTTCAATGATTTATTCTCGAATTAAAGGTTAAATACACCCCAAAATTCGTTCTGGGAGCTTTCAAAATTCAATGGGAGAGTTGTGGAGTTTGGGAGGATATGCCCCTCCCAACGGGGGCCTCCTCTCAAACTCCCCCATTCGGGCCTTCGAGACATGCATCCTTCGGCAGGTCATGACTGGGCTGCTAGTGCGAGTAAATGCCCTTTTGAATTTCCCGGAGTCTGACCCCCCCCCCCCCCCCCCTGCCCTTAAGTGCTTCCGGTACCCAGTGTCTTTTCTACACCACCACGAAGTAAAGGCTCAAGAGGTCATGGGCTACAAATAAGCAATTTTTAAAGCGACTGATCTAAAAAACATAGCTTATAAAACCTCATTGGAACGAGCTCGATGAGCTCGTTCCAATGAGGAGTCATAAGCTATGTTTTCGAGACAAAAATAATGAAAATTAAATGGTGATTTTTGTAATAGCGCTGGTCGGTTTTGGTCGTTACGTTGGGTAAAGGAGTAAAGCAACAAACCAAAATGTTCAAAACTGTTAGGAAAAGCTATAGCTGAGAAAGAGCGTGCGAAGAAGCACAAACCGACATTGACTGAGTCCCGGTTCAGTACTTCGTGGTCAAGGTAACTTCTGGAAGATGCATACAAATTTGCATATTCTGAGCAATGTTCCCACAAAAAATCGATCTCACCCAGCGTTAGATGATACCAAAACTGAAAACTGATCTTCGAAATCAAACTGATATATAAAGGTGCCAGCATATTTACCCATCCTTGGCAATTTCCGTTCCAAAATGTTCGATTCCTTCAAACGAAGGAAGTGCTGTACTAACAATTCAAACCCCCCCCCCCCCCCCCAAATCCTGACCTTCACTTTCATGATCGCCAAGGTGACGAGGTGATGTACATTTGCTTTCCCAGGGAAATATTTTCAAGTTCCACTCCTGTCATATAAACAGTGATGGGGCTACGGGGTTGTCAGGGGGTAACAACCACCTTGTCGGGAGTTCTACCTCCCTCCTTCCTTGGTGGAAACTACCTCCTTTATTGTAGGTTTGTCATTGGAAACACACACACCCTGACGGGAATTACAGACTCCCTTGTCAGGAAAATCCTTACGCCAACAAAAGAAGAAAAGTTTTCTTAGAAAGTTACGACCCTCTCGGTTTCAAATGAGGAGTTACACAAATGAGCAAAACCATTTCTGAATTCCAATCTTACCCTTCAAGAGAAAGTTGGAGTTTTAACTGCAATTTACTGCATGCACGTTGGCAACTGTGTAGCCACCCCCCTACCACTCCAGGTCCCAACATGTTTATTCACCATCAAAAAACGTCAGCATTTACGACACTCATCATCATACATATACCAACCCGCCCTCCCACACACACACCCTGAAGCGTCGAGGTTGAACATACACTCCGAGCCACAAACCTCAGGCCATGTTACCGTCAATTCATCACAATAACGTTTATGTTCCAATAAGTAACTACCCATAGCCCAAAACATACATCGTGACACACGAGAGGCTTATTTACTAAACTTGTGATCGTTAAGAAGTTGCCTTGTTCAAGGCAACTTTTAACGATCTCAGGTTTAGTAAATAAACCTCTCGTGTACCCACGACGGCACTGAATAAATAATCAATAAACTAGATAAACTCATTTCAAATCGTAAATCGGTTTGTAATTTAAAACCACACTTCATCCAAAACACCATCTGCTGCACGTGTGAAAAATCCAGAAAAATGAAGGAGCTTGCTAGTCTCCTCGTTGATGAAGCAATTACGAAACGGGCGACGTCATTTCAAATGTTTCGCGTTGTGGCGGAAACATTTGCTACTGAAGCCGTAAACATAAAAGAAACTTCGCCAGCTCTTATCCAATCAGAGGGCGAGGATTGTACTCTTATTGGAACATTATAAGTTATTGTGATGAATTGACGGTAAGATGGTCTGAGGTTTGCGGCTCGGATATTATGTTTATCCGAGACGCGAAGCGTCGAGGTTGAACATACGCTCGGAGCCGCAAACATCAGACCATGTTACCATCAACTCATCACAATAACGTATACCTTCCATTCAGACACTACCCATAGCCCAAAACCTACATTGTGAAACACAAGAGGCTTATTTACTAAACTTGTGATCGTTAAAAGTTGCCTTGTTCAAGGCAACTTTACCGATCACGGGTTTAGTAAAAAAAACCTCTCGTGTACCCCACCATTGAATAAATAATCAATAAACCAGATAAACTCATTTCATCTCAGTTCAAATCGTAAATCGATTTATAATTTAAACAACACTTCATCCGGAACACAGTTTGCTGCACATGTGAAAAATGCAGAAAAATGAAGCGGCTTGCTAGTCACTCCGTTGATGAAGCAGTTACGAAACGGGTGACGTCATTTCAAATAATTCGCGTTGTGACGTCAGACGGTAACATTTGTTACTGAAGCTATAAACATAAAAGAAACTACGCCAGCTCTTATCCAATCAGAGGGTGAGGATTTTACTCTTATTGGAACATATTAATTTCTCGTCGTAGCAGGTCGTCGTGGAACATTTTTATTTAGTCTATTTATGCCCAATTACTCCCTCCATATCGACCAAATCCTATACATACTGAACACAACTTCGGAACATGCAAAAAATATGTTCACCCGATTACGTATTAGTAATCACAACTTAATGATTGAAAAGGGAAGACATATGCAGCCCCCATTACCTGTACATAAAATGTTATGTAAGGTCTGTAACAATGGTAATATAGAAAACGAATTCCACTTTGTTATGGATTGTAAGAGATATGACTCCATACGTGCTGACTCCTATCGCAAGAGAATATCCAGATTTTGTTGATATGAGTAGCTCTGAGAGATTCGTATTTCTTATGAAAAATGAAATCCCCGCACTGTGTGGTATCATCTGTAATATGATTCGACAAATGTTTGAATGCAGAGAATGCTTACTTGCGGCATAATACCAATTAGAATGAAATCATTAGCTATAACATGCACCAACTGAACATTAGTGTTTATGGTTTCAAACATATTTTGATATTTCCTGGTATTATTGTTACTAATTTCAATGACATGCAATCTGTCTTGTTTTTGGTGTTCTTGCAATAAATATTATCTTATCTTATCCTACTACTTAGACACACCACTGCCCCTACCCCTCCATACACACATAACATTTTATTTCGTTCTGCCACGTTTGTTAAATTGTGTTCTCAGAAAACCGCTTAGCCAACCCACTTTTTATTTTTTTTTGTCGTGCCTGCTCCAAGGTAATCCAGGTGCACCCTCGGCTTATTATACTCACTACGAATACTTATACACTTGACTTAATAACAGAAACTAACTTGATCATATCATGACATTGTATATCAAAATAACTAAACTATTATATTGTACAAAGAAAACTGAATGAATGTGATAGTATAAAGGTTTAAAAAGGGTTTTAAAACTGAGGTACTAACATTCGTGCTTGAATAGTGTTTGAAAATACATTACGGCGAGGTCAAGTGCCCCCAGAAAAAGTCACTTAACAATGTTTTACAACACCAAATTGTAAAGAAGAGTCCACTAGCAAGGTGTTCGTTTGGGTGAATTCTGAATTTCAAAACTTATATTATAGTTGCCCCACGATAATGATATATTCTTTGTTTCCATTTTTCTGTCTGTCTTTTTATTTCTGGAGGATATCTAGCGGTTTTGAGTGGATACCGAAAATTATCTCACGAGTGAGATATGGAGGGAGTAATTTTCGGTATCCACTTAAGAACACCATGTTTTCTTTTTATTATACGCTTTTTATTAGAAGCTGATCATTCCTATTGATAATTCCACTCGTTTCAACCTTGAATTGATGTATGAAAGTAAACATCTGATGCGCATTGATACGCGGAAGTGATTTGTTCGATACTCGGAACAGGTAGCGTCTTGCGATCTGATTCAGCTGGCGGGTTATATTCATCAATTCAAGGTGAAGACGTGCTGAATTGTTGCTGGAAATGATCGGTATCCACTCAAAAACACTAGATTTTCTTTTCATTATACGTTATACAGTGGGGGGATACGATTTCTATTTTTCCGCAATTTTGTTGATAATATATCGTTTAGCGTATAATCAGGGACGTGGCAACAGGGGTGGGGGTGGAGGGGTGCCCCCCCCCCCCCCCCCCCCCAATCCTGGCAAAAATTTCCTGTAGTTGGAAACCCGGGGGGCAAGTCATAGGTAGTTGGAAATTCCATCTATCTGGATTTTAGAGCTTCTTTAGTGATGCTGAGGTCTCCTTCATTTCCCAAAATTCCAACTCGGTTTCAAATCAGCAAAAAATCCAGATGTTACTAATTACAACTACAGTGTACGCAGTATCGAGC
This sequence comes from Pictodentalium vernedei, assembly GCA_031216915.1. Lineage (NCBI taxonomy): Eukaryota > Metazoa > Mollusca > Scaphopoda > Dentaliida > Dentaliidae > Pictodentalium > Pictodentalium vernedei. The sequence goes on from CM062297.1 coordinate 846,347,370, forward strand.
TTCATAAGTATGCATGATGTCAATCGGTACGAGATTTCTATAGTACGTTTACTTATCGTAATAAAAAAAATCCTCGAAATGCACTTCAAGAAAAACACATCATGTAAAATCACTATCCTGGGTTAATTCCATCATTCACAGTTACAAAATGATGAAACATCGAAAACTGATCTTTTCTGCATAAGATCTGATTTAATGTTAGGGCAGTGTGAATTGCTTAAAGTTCTCAGCTTGAGCATTTGTTTAGCACATATTCAATTCCCAGAATAATACCAAATAATAATAACCTGATAATTCTATCATAAATGTGTTGGCATTTCAGTTACTAGAATCAATTTTATGCCCCTTTCATTGCTTCATTTTCAAAATGTTTCTCGGTAGTGAATTTCCAATTATGGGGAGGGACCGGGAGGGGGGTTTCCCCCGGTCCTCCCCAATTGGAAATTTGCTAACCCCCCCCCCTCCCCCTCCTCGGCTCTAGCTACGTCCCTGCGTATAATAAATAAAGATATAGGAATCTTTACAGGCGTTTTTCTCAGGACTGGATTATCGTCAGAGGACGACATTTAGAATGGATATTCGACCAATAGTGCCCGACTGTAGTTTAGGTCTCTCAGCCTCGGTATCGCGCTTGGTTATAAAGCCATGTGCCTTTGGTGGGAAATTTGATAAATTGTTTCCAACGGACACCTCACAGAAGGAATAGTTTTATGGTGATAGTTCTATGATAACTCTTCCTGGGTATGCCCATAGTTATGTACCATGTAAGATGGCGATCCCACGATGCTCGCAGGGACCGATCAGGACTATTTAAAATACGCTCTAGCCTCGGAGCCTATTTTTTCAATTCATGCGCCAGATTTCAATTTACGGAGTCACACTGCTGTTTGTAACAAACACTGCAAGTATGTAATAGCTCTCATCATTTTCATTTAGTACACTATAGCAAACATTAATCTTCACTGTGGTTTCTGATCAAGTCTTGGCTGCCTATTTAGGCAGCCAAGACTTGATCAGAAACCACAGCGAAGATTAATGCTTGGTAATTAAGACTTGGAGTATTAACTTAAGCACTCTACAGCAATGATAAATGATAATCATATATATAATACATGTAAGAGAGTCTCTCTCGATTATCCATCGAAAGAATATCAAAATATGATCTGAGAAGTTACGCGCCAACTGAGAAGCCTATTTCTGAGATTTAAGAGCCAGGTCCTGATGTTTCAGAACCAAATACGCACTGGCGCATGCCCAGGTCGGTCCCTGGATGCTCGGGGCCTACGGGCTTTCAGTAGGGTCTTTCACAGAAATTCATTGTTGCAAAGTGAAATGTTATTAATTTTTATTGCAAAGTCTTCTAAACCCATTACAAAATAAAAAAAAATAGTGACATTTATTAGTCAACCCTGTTTAGGCTCATGGCCCGAGGGCCCAAAGTGCCCACATTTTACAGAAAAATTGTTTGCGTTTTCTTCTTTTTGCCCTGTTATATGATAGAACATGAAATTATAATGTCAAATGTATCACTGGTACATTTCTTCGTCATTCACCCCTAACTTTTTAAAATCGACTTTCGTTAAAGTTAGCTCCCCTGAAATTATTCGCCTGGCAAGGAAGGTCTGATGACATCGGTAGAAAATAAAACGAATTTCCCTTTTGTCAGTTTAATAAACGAAATCAACAGACATCTCTCCGAGTTGTCTTTTGTTTTCGTTTATTAAAAGTTACAAAAAGGAATCTTCGTATTTAACTGGTAGAGTGCTGGAAGCCCATATTTGGGCTTTACTCTGATGTGCAGGGACTATAATAAAAGGGTCTCATACTCAGAGGATATGCTTCATATTATCTTCGAAGTGAAATTATTTAGTCTGTGTAGATTTGCCTTGTTACAATTTATGGGGGAGTGCCTACAGGCACTCTCCCATAAATTGTAACAAGGCAAAGACATGTAAAAAAATTTTGATGGTCAAAAATAATTTAGCACTCTACCAGTTAAAAGCAAGCGTCGAATTATTTCACCTTTCTCCCATTATTTCTTCAATCAAGTTTTCCATTGCTCCTTTTCCATATACAGAAGATATTCTGGAGCTCACACAAATGCCGTTACAAACAAGCGAAGTTATTCTTCAAATCAGTTTCTTTGGCCTATCACACGAAGGTAAACACAATTTCCAACACTACCCCCCACCCCCGCCCCAGGGACGTGGCTAGAGGTTTTCGATTGGGGGTATATGGTAGTGAATTTCCAACTAGGGTGGAGGGACGGGAAAGGAAAAACCCCTCCCGGTCCCTCCCCGTAGTTGGAAATTCACTAGCAAGAAAGATTTTGAAATTGAAGCCATGAAAGGGGTCATAAAATTGATTCTAGTAACTAAAATGCCAACACATTTATGATAGAATTATCACGTCATTATTATTTGGTACTCTTCTGGGAACTGAATATGCGCTAAACTAAACAAATGCACAAGCTTAGAACTTTGAACAATTCATACTGTCCTAACATTAAATCAGATCTTTTGCAGGAATGATCAATTTTTGATGTTTCATCATTTTGTAACTGTGAATGCTGGAATTAACTCAGGATAACGATTTTACATGATGTGATTTTCTTGAAGTGCATTTCGAGGATTTTTTTATTACGATAAATAAACGTACTATAGAAATCTCGTCCCGACTGACATTCTGCATACTCATGAAGCTCGATATTGCGTACACTGTAGCTATAAATAGTAACAGTTGGAATATTTACCGATTTGAAACCGAGTTGGGATTTTGGGAAGTAAAGGAGACATCAGAATCACCAAAGAAGCTCTCAAATCTAGATAGATGGAATTTCCAACTACCCATGACTTGCCCTCCGAATTTCTAACTATAGGAAATTTTCTTCTATCATATCACCGAAACCTTCCAAATAATACAAAAAATGTCTTCTTGCTAGATCTCCCGCAGCTCAAAATAACTTTGCTGACAAGTTTCGTCATTGGAAGAGATGTACTGGAAAGTTTGTTCCACAACGTTTTCCATCAGTGTTAGTAAATTAAATACCAAGGGTTGGGAAATTTCATGGGAACACGATGGCTCAGTGGTAGAGTGTAGGACTTCTATGCTAGGGGTCCCGAGTTCGATCACTTTATCCCGGTTGCCTGCATGGGGACACGATGACGCCGTGTACTAAGGCGAACTGCACGTCGATGGTGCTCGTCTTCAACCGCTGTAATGTTGAGGAGCTGGCAGATAGTTGCTCGTCGATGCTCGGTGGTTCTCTCCGGGTACTCCGGCTTCCTCCATCCGTAAAACCGTGACCTTAAACCTCAATAAATAATAAATAATATGGGAACTTTCATAAAAAGACTGGAATTTCAAAATGCTACCGATTATGTAACATCGATGTGCGCATCATTTCACAAACTTCAAACATTTTCCTGCCGAGTAGTATAAAAATACAGAAGCTGTCTTTTTACAATTTTTTTCACAATCAGTTTGGACGTTTGACTATTATTTTATATTGAAACCCATTAAAAAAAAGAAAACTGAGCTTTCACTATCTTTTGATGTTATGTAACGTTTTGCTGTTCATTATATCAACATTGTGCGCATCGTAACATATAATACAGACACCATCCATTCCATTAATATCAAAGTCAAGGAGATAAGATTTGCTATTTTTTTTTCCTCGGAAGAATAAAAAAAACCTAGCGAATTACTGTAAAAACACATTCACTAAATAAAGAGCCAAAGTGGAGGCTATACTTAGTTGCTTTTAATTAGCTTGCCATAAAAAGCCAAGTTACCCTTTGTTTCTTTTAAGAGTTGTCTGTTGTTTTCGTTTATTAAAAGTAACAAAAGGAAAAGGCTTTTTATTTAATGCTCAGGCATCAATTCACGCTGAAAAATTAAGTCATATTCCCCTGTCGGTCGGCAAAACGAAATATCAAAATGATATTTAGAAATCGATATTTCATCGTAGGTTCGGATGACGAATCACATGTACTTTAAACGAGTCAGCACATCAGTAATGAATTCCAGAGTCCCAAATACAAACGAATTCGAATAATTGATAGTGACAGTGACTAAATCAATTCATTAAATCAGCGGTTTCAAAGTTTGACTTTCTCATTCACCTTCCAGCGAAAAGCCGAAATCACTTTCAAATTTCTTCAGTTCAACTTCACACGTCTTCAGTGCATTGAGTTCAAAAAAAATAAAATGACGTGTCTTGTTATTGAAAATAAGAAAGTGGTGTTTTTTGTTATTGTTCTATTTCTTCGAAACACATTGCGATTATTTCAATTCGCCAGCCTTGGTAAATCGTAAAGTTAGGGGAGAAATGAGACGGGACTACTTTTTGTGCGGATATTCACACATTCCAATGGTTGGAGTTTGGTTGTTGTAATTTTTGTATGGACGCCGGTTCGGCACATAAATTTTGCGCCTTAATGGCAAATAAAGGCCACAAATTGGAGAGTTTGTAGTCGTAGAGCATTAAATAAAAAGAAAATTCACGAAAATTTGCGTCGCTCGTGAAGATCCTCATATTTCTTTGTAGCCACTCACGAGATATTTTCGGTATTCATCAAATTTTCGTGAATATCCTCTATATCTTCTACTGATGCTATAGGTGTTTTCTCAACAATTATATGCTCCTTTGTGGTTACTATAAAGAATAGAGAGTTATGCTTTCTGTTGTATTTTTTTTTTTTTTTTAAAAAAAACAAACCACCAAATTCATACTGAACTATTTCTTCTGCTTTAGGAAGGGCGAGCATTTCGTGTTATCTCTCGTAATTTTTCACGGACCAAAGCCATGCAGTCATATTTAACATGTAATTGTCTCCAAGGGGCAGAGGTATTATCTGTCGCAAGGTCATAAATATAAAAAAAAAAATACCCACTTTTCAAAGTCAAATGGAACCATTAAAACAATAACATCCCAAATATGTTTATAGAACAAAGAAAATTAATTTTTGCTTTACTCAAATCTATGTCTGTCCAAATTTTCTCATAAGGATTTAGTACATGTTTACGACTTTGAAATTACCTGCCTCAGTCTTTTCTAATAAATTTAAAAAAAGGTGATGTACTGGGATAAAAAGCGAAAATTTTAAACAAAAACGGAACCATTAAAAACTAATTTTAACAAAAGGTATTTGATACCATTTTAAAAGTTATGTTAAATAAATGAATCTTGTGGTAAATGAAAGTTCATTTTTCTCCCATAGATCGCTACAGTAATTTAGATTGTCTTCTTTACCACTGTTTACACGCATGCGCATTCAGGGGAGTAAAAATAGTTTAATATGGCGGTTTCAGTATTATCATAAATATTCACACGTTTCTAAGTAAAACACCAGAGCAGAATTCTTGTGGTTTTCTCTAGTCAGAATTCCCTAATTCCTAGTCAGTTTCCTGTTCGAGGTTACCGGGGGTCTGATCCCACTACAATACCACCAGTGCGCACACTCAAATCCAATAAGATTCTTGGTCATCATTTTCGTCTGTCATGTCTTCATATAAGTGAATAAAGTTAGTTTATTTTAAACATATTTTATTTCAAATAAATGCATCAACGAAAACATAAATTCTATATATATATTTGGATTTATCAAGGCCGCAGCAATACACAAATTCAAGTCTATAAGACCACCCATGACTACTCCGGAGCCGGTAACACAGTTGAAGTAGGGCGTGTCTACATAGAGGTAGGGCATCTCCCCAGGGTGATCAAACCATGGCAGAGATAATAACAGTTTACGAGGTTAACTCATAGCTAACCAACAACTCAACGAGTACTCCCTAGGGTAAAACCATAGCAGAGCACAACAAATTATCTAACCCTATAGGTCAACGATTAACACAAGGGTTAACTGCTTACTAGGATAGGCCATAGCTAAGCCACATACTGAACGAGTGCTTCCCAGGTTAACCCATAGCAGAGCACAACAGAATAAAGTGTGAACGAGTACTCACTATGACTCTCTATGAACCATAGAAGAGCACAAATTTTACATCTACTTCCCAACGTTACCAACTCCGAAGCACTCAATTTGGGCCCACACATTGTGACGCGACTATAGCGAAGATAAACTGGTCTTCTGTGTAGTTGACGAACATAATCCATCACAATGGAAATACTGTGTGTGATCAATAGCAGGCGATGAACCTCAGAAATGTCTCAAAAGAAACGTTCAAAGGAGAATAAAACATATTGTCAGGACGCAGTGTCACTATCACAAGAATACAAGTCACACCTGAAAAGGAAATAAAAGCAGCAGAAACCAAGTCTCTGCAACGTGAAATTGACATAGGACAAAAGCATGTGCCGGTCCAATAAAGAAGCGGGCTGGGAGGGTGGGTGTTGATTTCTGACAAGACGTGTTGACTGTTTCCACACGGGAAGAATTTCAGAACTGATCACAATGCTGCGCAATGACGTGCGCGGTTCACTCAGCGTCGATTGCATCAACAGCTATAAATAGCCGTCCCTGCAAGTCTGTAAAACCATAATGCCGATCTAGGGGAGACAACTTCAAACAAACGTCCCCAACTCACCGCATCGTTGAATCATTCTGAAATAAACTGATTTACGCGCATGGCATAAATCCTCTTATTTCAAATAAATGCATCAACGAAAACATAAATTCTATATACATATTTGGATTTATCAAGGCCGCAGCAATACACAAATTCAAGCCTATAAGACCCATGACTACTCCGGAGCCGGTAACACAGTTGAAGTAGGGCGTGTCCTACATAGAAGTAGGGCATCTCCCCCAGGGTGACCAAACCATGGCAGAGATAATAACAGTTTACGAGGTTAACTCATAGCTAACCAACAACTCAACGAGTACTCCCTAGGGTAAAACCATAGCAGAGCACAACAAATTATCTAACCCTATAGGTCAACGATTAACACAAGGGTTAACTGCTTACTAGGAATAGGATAGGCCATAGCTAAGCCACATACTGAACGAGTGCTTCCCAGGTTAACCCATAGCAGAGCACAACAGAATAAAGTGTGAACGAGTACTCTCTATGACTCTATGAACCATAGAAGAGCGCAAATTT